>JARJIL010000003.1:5220000-7888750 GCA_038502395.1 Dittrichia graveolens
AAATTAAAGTAAAAAGTGTAAAAAGGATGATTATTTGATTATTTATCGGTATATATATCAACTGATAATTGTTAGTTCATCATCTTTATTGATTAAAACTAGTTCTTTATCAATTTCTTTTTTATTTCAAATACAAATTTTGAAAACAAAATTTTGGAATAATTTGTTTATGAACAAGATGCTTTCATCTAAAAAGTGATGAATATGTTTGATTCATCAAAAAGAAATTGATGAAAAACTAGTTTTAACCAATAAAGATGATTAACTAACGATTATCAGTTGATATATATATCGAAAAATAATCAAATAATCATCCCTTTTACCCTTTTTACTTTAATTTTCTTTTTACTTGATCTCTACCCTCTATATATATATATATATATATATATATATATATATATATATGTCGTAAATGGCTCCTCAAATAAATAAATAAATGAATAAAATTTTAAAAATCTTATATACAAACTTATTATTATTATTATTATTCTCATCACGTGGAAGTCAATTCTCATATCATATGTTTGTACGTACTTATTTGAATTGCGACAAAAATCTATTTTATTACTCATCACAATCACAATATATAACAAAACTATTTTAAACATGCCCAAACTTCTTTTAGAAAAGACTGGACCGATGCTTGTTATGGCCGAAATAAAAACTTATATCTAATGAGGAATCGAATACCTTAAATTTGGTTTTCCTGGAAATCCCCGAGTTAACTTAGGATGAAGATGAGGATAAAAAAATTTCTAAACTTAGAAACCAAGGATGGGGACGCAGATGGAGACATAACATGGGCCATAGATATATATATATATATATATATATATGAGAGGGTTCAATATTTTTCGTACAAAAACTGCGAAAATCAATCTTGACCGTTCATTTTGGATAATGGAATTCATGGATAAAGAGCGTGGAAGGATTGAGTGTGTCCGGGTGCATGTAAAGAATTCATGGGTGGGCAATCCAATTAAAGAACGGGAAATTGGACGACTAAGATTGCTTTTCGCGGTTCTCGTATGAAAAACAGTTCTCGTTTTAACTTTTGCCTATATATATATATATATATTCATTTGAGAATTATTTTTATTGTGAAAACTAATCTTGGCTATTAATTAAATTAAATTAATGACTATAATGCTAATGGCTCATTACCGAGCCTTCATAAATGGCCATTAATGGCTCGTTAATATGATTTTTTAAGAAAATCAAATCTCGTTAAACAATGACTTATCTATTTGTACGTAATTCACGGTTGGGTAAATATGTAAATGACCAAAATAGTCATATTAACGATTCATTAATGAGCATTAGTGGTGGTTAAAAATAATGTTTACATTAAGAATGGTTCTCAAATGTACTTATATACACGTATATATAGGGTGGTTAATGCGAGAAATGTTTTTTTTGCGACAAGTGCAAGTAGCTTTTTAGACCCTACGATTAACTAAGTGATGGTTATAACTGATTATAGTAATTTGGTAAATAAATCAACATTTAAGGACACTAATTAAATTGATGAAAGGGTAGAAGAGACATTCTAGTAAAAAAATCAAATTCTTCCCTAATTAATCATATGACACACTCTCTCTCCTCAAAATTTCAGATTTAAAACCTTAATCCCTACATCTCTCCCTTACTCATCAAGCCATGAGTCGTGAAATAAGAACTACCAACACCCCCGTAGTGCATCCGTTTAAGCACCCGGTTGTTGACATTAGATTGTCATTACTCAACCTTTTGTTGAATCCGTCTCTCTACTTTATGTAAGATGAAGCACACACTTTTGCCATGAACGAACACTATCGCTGTTGAAGCCCTTTATCGTTATCGATTTGCAGGATGAACATTATCGCTACTGAAACCCTTTTTCGTCACCGATTTGTAGGATAAACACCATCATTGTTGATCAATTGACATGTAGCCATGAACTCTCCTAAATCCAAATCTGGCTCTTGTTATTCTCCTTTTTACCAATTGAAGAGATAGGTAATGATGTACCTTAAAATGGTGCCCGTCTCTCTTTCATCACTCTATCTAAATCAAATGCTCATAACACAAAGTTATCCTGAATTTCCTGTTTATTTTGTTGAATTTGTTGAAATAACATATTTTTTGTTCTATCTTTGAACATTGTGGTGAATTTCTTTTTGTTGGTTGAAAATTTGAACATAGATTATATACGATTCTATTTTTGTCACGTTCATTAGGGAACGAGTAAACTAGGTTTTTTTTAAGTTTATTTACATATGAATAATTAGATTTTGAATTCTTTATTTTGTTCATTATTGAAACAAGGAGTTTTATGTTCTGCTCATAAGTAAAATTTTAAGATTTATGGGCATAATGTGTGCAGGTTCATTAGTGAATTAAGATTATTTGTTTCTTGGTAAAATTAGTTTTTTTAGTTGTTTGATTGGGAACCAATATGAACATGATTACAAATTGGTGTATGAAGATGTAAGCAATGAATCTTTCAGATTCTTTATTGTTCACGAGTAAACATCCCATGTCATTTTAGTTAATTATTTTTATTATAAAGAGAAAAATGTAGAAATAAGTATACATTGATGTTCTTTGTTAAGTAATGTGTATATTTTGTTTTTCATGGTGATTTTTCTAGATTGCATGAAGGTAACTTTATTACAAAATTTTACAGGTTATTTATTGTTTACTAGCGAACAACCTTTCTTTTTTATGTCGTTCAACCGTGAACAATAATAGTTTGTTTTATAATATTACCTTCATTAGCGAACTATGAAAATTTATAATGTTTAAATGATTTACTAGTGAACTCTATGGCATAGAAAAGTTTATAGTGGTAAAAAAGAAAAAAATTGGGAATAATTAAATATTTATTAAACCATGATTCAATGAACCCCCAAAAAAATTAAAACAAATGAAGAAAAAGAATGGTTTATGGTGAATTATAAATTTTTTTGAAAAAATCCATGACATTTAAAGTCGAGAGAAAATAGGCGTATTTCCAAAATTAAATTAATAATGAATTAATTACATAAATATAAAATGACATCACTACCTTTTTTATCAAGATATTGACTAGTAAAATCCTATGTTTTAACATGTCTCTCACGCTTCTCACAAAAGTACAACTTGTCACTTAAACTATCCCCCTCCCACCCGACACACATACACACTCATATATATATATGTATATATATATATAGAGTGAGAGAGAGAGAGATAAAAGTTTATATAAAAATAATTATTATATTGAGTATCGTGATAACCGATTTGAACAAATCAATTTAATCCTTGTTTTTTTCATTAAATTTTAAAACAAAATGGTGTTTTAGTCAAATATCAAAATTTTTGTTCACTCTTTCTACAACAGTACAAGACCCAAAACCCATATGATACACCCACTCGCGTCATTTCAAAAAAAACCTCGAAGATTTTAGAAATTTACAAAACACCATTATGAAGATTTTCAATATATTAGGAGAATTGTAACTTATTACTTAAAGTCTTGGTGTTTGCTATTTAAAAAGGTTTGTACATGGTATTTGTGATGTGTTTTGTAAATAGCTAATGAAAATGATATTACGACCAAGTTTATTATTTTCATGTTACAAACACCCAGAATGTGATATTATAAAGGATTAAAGGGTTTTGAAAATGAGGATTATTGGAAAGTGTGCACCGCCATCATAATGATTTAATTTTTTTTACCAAATTTATTATAGTTTTATATGCTTTCATTTGTGAGATTTATCGTGATTGAGTTTATTCTTGATTTAATTGGTTTTTAATTTTGTTGGTTTTTTTATATAAATAAATAAATATTTTAAATAAATCAAATAACATGTGATAAAAATTGAGCCTGAGTTTGACTAAGAAGGTGTTTGTTTAAGTTTTTTTTTTTGTTTTTTGGGTTAAGCTTATGAACTTATAAGTTTATAAGTTTTTAAGAGAAAAAAGTGTTTGGATTAGCTTATAACTTATGAGTTAATAAGCTTCTTTTAAAAAAGTAGAAAATGATCAAAAAGGGTTTCCTTACATTAGCTTATTAATGTAAAATGACCAAAAAGATGGTATAAAGATAAAAGTGTAAAAAAAAACTCACAAGGAAGAAAATAAGCCACTTCAAGATGGCTTATAAAAAATGCTTTATTTTTATAAAAATAAGCTAATAAGCTTAGCCAAACACATAAAACATGATAAGCTCATAAGCCAAAAAAATAAGCTTAAACAAACACCCCCTAAACTAATTTTGAGTTACACGTATGCATGTGCACATATGCATCTAGGTGTACATGTGTATATATGTACGAGATGAACACGTACACAGTGCACATATGAACCCAGACGCACCTGTATATGAACAAAACCCAGTAGTATGAATAGGTGGTGTACATATAGACCGTGCATATGTTACTTTAACGTACATGCCAGAAAAAAACCCTCAATAAAAACGAAATTATTTATTCAAAAAAGTATAACACTATGGATGTCATATTAAAATACATAAGATTCTCGTTATTTTTGATATAATTTTTGTATTCCAAAACCTTTGCATCTGGAATATATTTTGATTTTAAGAAAATGAGGGTAAATGTCAAATGTCCAAATTACCTTTTATTAATTAATTTAAATTTAAATTAAATGCAGGATTTGCTTTGATTTAATTAAGGTTATTCATTAATAACTATTTAATCTTTACTCCCCATTTTTTTTATCAATGATCATAATTAGTTTTCACGATATTCATAATATAATGGTTCTCAAATAAATCTTCTCGTATGTATATATATATGTGTGTGTGTGACACGTATATATAATGAAAAAAGTTGGACAAAAGTTGATAATACCAATATATGAGAAGTCAAGGGACTACCCGGGATACCTACTAACTCCAAAGTGTACCCATATATTGTGTAAATGTACAAGATCTGATACATATATTGTGTAAATGTTAACTTTTATATATTTAAAACACAGAAGTAAAATTATAAATTATTGTTTACCTGGATGTGAGAGATTCAAATGAGAATATATATTTAAGCGATAATGTAAGACTTAATCTTGACTTACAATTACCCCTTCATGGACATGAATTGTGACGGATGATTACAACAGTTAGATCTAAATATCTAATAGATCAACATCTAATTTATGGTTAAATTTGCTCTTTCATTCTCATCTAAATATTTATTCTTATAATAACTCTTCCCAGGAGTAAATATCTTCATAGTTTGGGTAACATGATTTAGTCCTCAATCATGTGTTTGGTAAAACTTAGGATTAAGTGCACCAAAATGTAACGAACTATCCCCGTTTTAATATTGTGTGTAACAAACTAAACTTTCTTCGCTAAAATGCATTAAACTACCCAAAAGTTGCAATTTGTGTAATTTTGACCGGCTTTGTAGGTAATTGCTGACATGTCCGGTTACCTTATCATACAATATTAAAACAGAGATAGTTCATTACATTTCGGTGCACTTAACCCTTATTATTATTATTATTATTATTGTTGTTGTTGTTGTTGTTGTTGTTAATAATTATTATTACTTATTTATATTATTATTATTTATCATTATTTATTATTATTATTATTATTATTATTAGGGTTATTATTATGATTTTTTATTCTTTTTAAGTTTATAAACGAGCTCTCTTTGAACATGACATGCGCCGACCGACCACCCATCATCACCACCACCCTCAGTGTCTCCTCAACCGTCGCCATCGTCGGAGTAGAAGACTGCCACCATCGCCGGAGAAGTAACCACTATGTGATGTCCTATTCTCTTTCGGTCTCATGGAATCACCGCTGCCACTACCTTCGACTCATTCGGTTTCTAGGTTTCTTAAAAACTTCAACCGTCGCTTAATGTGCGAGCACCGGCCACCATCACATTCAACCCTTAGGCTACTCGTGAAGAAGTAAGGAACAATATCCCTCATTGATGCTCCAGGTACGTCATACTTGCCGGACTTGGTAAAATAGAGGCGAGAAAACCCTAAAGTGAAGAACTCAAAAATCTCATATGTGGATTTCGTTTCTTTTTAGGTCATTAGATCTGTTTTGAACCTGACTTCAAATCGTTGAAAAAATTAGGGTTTTCATCGATCGTTTGAAAAAATTAAGGTTCTCTTCGATCGTTTGAAAAAATCAGGGTTTTCATCGATGTGAGAAAATTAGTTCTCGTTTCAGATATGTTGGCGGTGGTTGAATGTTTTTACAGTTTTCGTCTCAGATCTGTTGTAAGTGGTGGTTGTGATGTTGAAGATGGAATGGTTCTTGTAGATGAAGGTCGCGGCGGCGGTGGTGGTTAAAGAAGCAGGTGGTGGCGGCGGTTGTGGTGGTTGAAGAAGAAGGCGGTGGTGGTGGTGGCGGTAGTTACGGTTGAATGTTGTAGCGGTGGTAGTGATGATATTGGTGTTTGCCTAGATGTTCATCTCACTTATGTTTATGTATAAGTATAATAATAATAATAATAATAATAATAATAATAATAATAATAATAATAATAATAATAAAGAAGTAATTAAAAGGGTTAAGTGTATCGAAATGTAATAAACTATCTCCGTTTTAATATTGTATGTAACAAACTAAACTTTCTTTGCTAAAATGCATTAAACTACCCGAAAATTGCAATTAATGTAATTAAAAAAGAAAAGAAAATATTAAAAAAAATAAGATGACCGGGTAAATTTCAATAGAAGGTTACGTTACATCAATTGCAAATTTCGGGTAGTTTAATGCATTTTAGCGAAGAAAGTTCAGTTTGTTACATACAATATTAAAACGGGGATAGTTCATTACATTTCGGTGCACTTAACCCTAAAACTTAATGAAAAACCACGGAAATGATGATAAAATTCGTAAGAAAATTTCAGGAAGTGAATACGATGTAGAGTTCAAAAGTCTACCCCGTTTTTGAATAGCAAATAGTTAAAGACATCAAATATCAAAAGTTTATCTAAATTTTTATTAATTAAAAATTTGATGTCCTGAGCTTCTAGCCTAGTGATAAGATGTTCGCCTATAAACTAGGTTATTGGTTCTACTCTTAGTGTGGATAAAAATGTGTAGATTTAAAAAAAAATATAGAATTAAAAGTAGATTGAATAAGAGTGTGTTTAGCTATTAAAAAAATAAAAATTTTGTAACCATTGTCTATTGCTTAGTCAAAATTGCATATTTGATTTATAAATGATAATTTTTACAAATTTAGTTTCTTTCGGCCTGAAATATTGTATTTTTGGTTCTTATCTATTTATCTATCAATTTTTAAAATCTTCATTCATTTAAAATATTTAAAATTACTATTTGGAACACTTTAGTATATTCAACCACACACATTACTTAATCGCCACACTTGACTTCAACTTCTCCATCTCCACACTAACGCTCCGTTCTCGAGTTTTTTAAAAAGGAAAGTAAAGGAAAAGAAAATAGATGATTAAGTTGTGTTTTTGAGTTGAAAGAAAAAAAAGAAAATA
This sequence comes from Dittrichia graveolens, assembly GCA_038502395.1. Taxonomy (NCBI): domain Eukaryota; kingdom Viridiplantae; phylum Streptophyta; class Magnoliopsida; order Asterales; family Asteraceae; genus Dittrichia; species Dittrichia graveolens. Next base: position 5,227,483 of record JARJIL010000003.1, read on the forward strand.
AATGGGGAAGGATATTTTTAAATCATCCTAGAGCCGGGAGGATATTTTTAAATCAAATAGTCCCTCTTTCCGTCTCCCTTTCAATCTTTTAAAAAACTTAAAAACATACAACTTTAACGACTTCCTTTCCTTTCTCTCTCTTTCATTCCACAAAATAACTCGAGAACACAGCGTATGGATCCTACCACTCCCTCCCGTTTTTCCTCTTCTTCCCCGCCCTCCCTCATCTCCTTTAAGATTCTTGGACGATCAAAAATATCATCTTAAAATTTGGTTTCAACATTGGGTTATAACCGGCAAATTTGAAACATAAAAACATCATCTAGATTGTTGCATAAAAGTCCAATACTCGTCACTGGAGGCTTCTTTTGGCACCACAAATTAGAAACACCTGACGTACATAAATATGACATAGTGAAATACAAAGCCTAGTAAGTATCTTAAACTATACAATTATAAATAACTAACTAACTAACTAACTATATATATATATAGGGGACGGTTTAAATAAGAACTGTTTTTCGTACGAGAACTAATCATATTCGTTGATCAAAAGGATGGGCAAGATTAAAGAGTTGTTAATGGATAACCTTAAATTAATCAAACTTATCCTTAATTAATTAAGGGTAATTTGCATATTTTTACATTACCTCCACTTTTTTTCAAACTAATATATCTCTCAAATGGAAAAGATGTTAAATTACAAAAATTATACCAAATTAACGAGAAAATTATGCTCTTTAATTTGAGACCGATCTAGCTATATTTTTTAATATTTGCTGGGTTTTTTTTTGTACAGTCGGCATTTACACATGTGCAAATTTGCATATGTGCAAATATATTCACTTGTGCAAATGCACATAGGGGTGTTCAAAATACGGTCATAAACCGTTTTAACCGTAAACCGAACCGCTCCGTAACCGTAAAAATCGAAACCGTTTTCAAATTCGGTTTTCGGTTCGGTTTAAAAACCGAAACCGATTACCATAATCAGTCTTCGGTTCGGTTACGGTTTTAGGATTTTCCAAACCGATTAAACCGAATTAGTTATTTCAATATTTTTTAATTATATATCATATATTATATTATATTATTTTTAAATATTTTTTAATTTTTGACAGACATTACACATTAGATCATTTTCTCAATTCCTAATTTCCTACTCCCTAAATCCCTATCGCCTCTCATTCTCTCAATGTTTCATTGTCTTGGCAGTGCATTATTTAGTAATGGCCTAAACCTGTAAACCACGTTTCGTTCGATTCTCTATTCTAGTGTCTCACGAAGGCACAAAGGTGTGATTCCATGAAGCAACAAGTCCACGAAGGTGTGATTCAATGACACACGACGACAACGATTGTGCGAGAGTAGGCTGCTAAAAGAAGCAAAATGGGCTGACGAATTCGGTTTAAACGGTTATAATAAAAAACCGAACCGAATTGGAATTCGGTTTTCGGTTCGGTTTTGACACTAGTTTAAATGGTTTCGGTTCGGTTATGGTTTTAGCCAAAAAAAACAAAAAAAACCGAATAAACCGATCCGTTTAAACCGAAAGAACTGAAAACCGAACCGATGAACACCCCTAAATGCACAGATTCACCTAGTTTTTTCAGCACAGATGTAGATATGCACATTTGCAAAATTTGCACATGTGCATTGTGTAAAAAAACCCCGCAAACGTGAATTTTTTTCCCGAAAAAATATAGCAAGATCGATCTCAAATTAAAGAGCGCAATTTTCTCGTTAATTTGGTATAATTTTCGTAATTTAACACCTTTCAATTTAAGAGATATATTAGTTTTAGAAAATAGAGGGTAATGTAAAAATGTCCATACAACCCTTTCCCATTTAAAATAAATAAAAAAGACATGAAATTAAATGATTGGCCAAAAATGGTTCTCATACAAAAAACAGTTCTCGTTTGAACCGTCCCCTATATATATAGGGAGGGTTCAAACGAAAACTGTTTTTCGTATGAGAACTGCAAGTACCAATCTTGACCATTCATTTTGGATAATGGAATTCATGGATGAAGAGCGTGGGGGGATTGAGTGTGGCATGGTACATGTAAAGAATTCATGGGTGGGAAATCCAATTGAATAAGGGAGAATTGGACGACTAAGATTGGTTCTCATACGAAAAACAGTTCTAGTTTGAACTTTTCCATATAATATATATATATATATATAGGGGGAGGGTTCAAACGAGAACTGTTTTTCGTACGAGAATTGTTTTTAACGCCATTAATGACTTATTAATAGCGTTATTTTGATAATTTATATATTTACTCAACCGTGAATTGCGTCCGGATGAACCGTCATTAATTTGCAAGACTTGATTTTCTCGAAATAATCCTCATTAATGATCCATTAATGAGTCATTAATAAAGAATTAATGAGCCGCCAAAAAATCTTAGTCATTGATTAAGTTTAATCAGAGGCTAAGATTGATTCTCGCAGTTCTTGTATGAAAAACAGTTATCGTTTGAACTCTCCCCTAAATATATATATAAAATCCAAAAATCTAACCAACACTCGGATAGTCATATTTAAGATCATAAAAACGACATGCATGTGTAACACCCCTATTTCTTACATGTATCATATCCTTTTATAATAATAAAACATTGTTGTACCCTTTTAATAGATGAAAAACAAAACAGAATAAACTAAAGTTTTGGAAATTTTAAGTACATGTATATATAACAATTTCTTCATGAAGTGGATTAATATATACATAATTATTATGTTTACTCTTATGTTTATCATGTAAATAATTATACTTTAAATACAAATAAAATTATAAACAAACGCTAGTTAAAATGAAATGACCAATGGATAAACTCATTATCCAAATAATAATAATTAGATTTTGATGACTATGCTTGCAAGTCTTAAGGTGGAATTGAAACATCAATTAGCCTAGTTAGACTAATGACAAGGATCAAATATTTTTTACTATAAATAGGGATAGTAGCAAGTATAAATAAAATAGAGAGAATTTCGTTTATATCGTTAGAAAGTTCATTAATTACGTATATATCCTTATAAACTTTGAAAATACATGTATACCCTTACAAAACCTACAAAATTACATATATATCCAAACACTTAATTTAATTATAATTAATCTTTTTAAAAACTAAAAATCATCATCTTAAAAACCCATGTGCTAAATCAAAACACTCATCGATTGTACAGGGCCTCCATTTCGATTAACAGGCCTTCGTTCCTTCACCAGACTAACTTCACGAGGACCGACTTTACCATCGCCAAAGCCTTCAAGATTGAATAAAGGCAATCGACTAAATAGACCTTCATTCCTTCACCATCGTACAAGGTTAGGGTCGATTATACAAGCCTTCATTCCTTACTTCACCATCGCCTAGCCTTTCAAGGTTCAATAGAGGCACTCGATCGATTACATGGTTCGGGTCGACTACAGGAATAGTGGCACTCGATCATTACAAGGTTAGTTCCAGGAATTCGTTCGATTTTGAAAAGATTCGAACCCTAGTTTCAAACATATTATGGCCGATTCACGATTGCCCTATGTGCGATTCAAATGGGTATGACGTGGCATATGGTTTGATTTGGATTTTGTTATCGTTTAATTGCAAATCAATGTAAAGATGTATATGGCTTGATTGAAATGTGTTTGGAATATGTTAACAAAATGGATGTCTGCATTGGGTATTTAAGTAGTTGTTTGTATCACATGTTATGGCCGATTGATTTGGAATATGTTTTCAATTAGTTATTGTTTGTATAATATATGGTTCCATTGAACCCTTATAGAACTGCCAAGGTTGAAAATTGATGTCTTTATTGGGTTGTAACCTGTATTGCTGCAATTGTTTCTATAAGAATATGAACTAGCAGAAGAATATGAAGGCAATTTGTGTGATACCTTGAATTGAGGAAGAAAATCAGGGTAACGATGATGAGAGGGAAATCAAATGGGTATTTTAGTAATTTTAGTAACAAATCAATTTAAGATGATGATTTTTAGTTTTTAAAAAGATTAATTATAATTAAATTAAGCGTTTGGATATATATGTAATTTTGTAGGTTTTGTAAGGATATACATGTAGTTTCAAAGTTTACAAGGATATATACGTAATTAATGAAGTTTCAAAGAATATAAACGAAATTCTCCCAAAAAAATACACGCAAGTAATTAACAATAGTAAGAGTACGCTAAAAGGTTTTAACGAAAACTTAGATATATGTGATATATATTGTGCTTATATGCCTAATTGCCCCATGCACCATGTTTATCATATTTTACGCTTTCCTACCTTATACATGCATTCATGCATATTATTTTTCTATGTGTGTGTGTGTGTGTGTATATATATATATTCGAGTTATTGGGTAAATAATAAAAAAAAGCGAAAACGTAATGGTTGTTCGTAGATGTAAAAATTAAAAGCGGGAATGTAATGGTTCTTGGCTAATAAATATATTTTGGTACGTCTAGTGCACGGGAGGCATCTTGTTGTTGCTAAGTCGTTACCGGTATATACATGTCTAGCCCATCTAGTACATTGTATAGAAGTCATGACATGAATAGTACGCACGCTAGTCGATGTCGGAAAATGGCGTGGAAATAAGATAATAAATTTACCCAAAACTCAGATATCTCAACATATTTTCTATATTTTATTATATTTCATATTTATTATGAATGCATGTGATATTTTATACACAAAACACACGAATTCACTAAGCCATTAGGCTTATGCAATTGCATATATATTTCAAGATATAACGGGTAAACGAGGATATCAACCGCTTACAAAACCAGATGATGCCCGGAGACTTTGATTGTTAGAGCTTTTAGTCGATAACTAGAGTTCTAGTTTGTATTAAATTTTAGCTTACGCTGTAACCGAAAACTCTGATATTGCATATAAATGAAACCGATGGTTTATTTAAGTAAAATTCTCGGGTGTCACATGCATGGTTTCCAGATGCTCAACTTGATATGTAAACACTAATTAAATTATCACCAAAACATCACATACAACCTAAATTAAGCTAGATCCCAACAAAACCCACAAGAACACCAAAGATATAATTAAATGACCTAACCTCTTAAATATGCAATTCCCCACTTGATAATTGCTAGATGATGTTCCCAATCGTTCGATCGATCTGCTTGAATCTAAAGATTAAGCATGACAGGGTTAAATATCCACTTTGATATATATTCAATTTCTCACTTTCTCTCTCTCCAAAACACACACACACACAACACATACTAGCACACGCTAAAGTGTGTTTCTGTGTGTTTTAATTAGGAACTTAAATATCCATAACCCACGTACAAAACACTTAAAAATTACTTACCTTTAAATTTTCTTATTAATTAGAAGTCTATGCACGTACATATTGGCCCCTACGGGTGAAGTGGCAACATATATATGAGTTCTCGAATTATAATACAATATATACAATAAAATTATTCGTCTATTAACTAAAATGATCATAGAAAATGTATGGGTATCTCTTGGCTGTTTTACGTTGTGTTAGAGAGTGAAGTGAGTGACAAATTAAGTACGTTACAATAAAAACACACGACATCTTAGCATTGTTATAAACTTATGTGCAAATATTTAATGAGTAATCACACTATGTTAGGTTGTAAATACGCGAATTTTAGTTAGAAGAATTGATTTTTTTATAAAAGTATAAAAATAGGGTGTCAAATAAAAAAAACATAAATTAAATACTTATTAATTTGATAGAGTTTTTGAAATTTAAAACCATTGAATATTAGAAATATCTTAGTTTTAGAAACAAAGGGTAATGTAGGTAGGGTAAAGTTTGCATTCAACCTAGTGAAAATGTTTATCTGCAATATAGAATTAAGGGGTTAATAATGAAATAATTTATATAGTTTCATTCACTAATAAGTTTAATAGCTAAATTTTTTTGGATAATTTAACTATATTATTACTTTTGTCTTGTCTAAAAGCATAAATAACTTGTTAAACATGTAAACAAAAGATAACCAATATTTTCTGATGACTTTCGCCATTTATGGTGAGTTTCATTATAAAATAGTCATACACAAACACTTGGTGTTAGAGAAGAAAGGGAAAAGTGGTTAGTGGTAGGAATGAGCAAAAAAACCTGTTTTGTTTGAATCGACCTGGAATCGAATTAGACCGATTTATACATTTTTGAGTCGGTTCTCGGTTCCTATATTTCGATTTTCGGTTCACCATGTTCGGTTTTTTTATCTGTAACTTGTTAATTACAAATTGTTCGGTCCTCAGTTATTACATTAGGGCATTTTAAGTTTCGGTTTTAAAACAGAGCTCAACCCTAGTCATGCTTCACGAATTTTTAAAACAATTGAAAGGGGGCTGGATGAAAATTTTGAGGGAGTTTTATAAAACATGTGAGGGGTTTTATAAAAATTGTATATTAATGTAATTAATTATAGGTTATTTATAAATTATGTTTAGTAACTTGTGATATATTTGTTTAGAGAAAAAAATAATTATATATTTACGACCGTCTCATTTTTATCTACATTTTGGTGTAAATTTTATTGCAATACGACACTTTTTTAAAATTAGTATATTCTTAATTTTTTGTTATCCATTAATAGTAGTGGGTTGGTAGTTTTTTGTTTAGATGATGGATTTTTTATTTGCGTCCGTCTCATTTTTATCTACATTTTGGTGTAAATTTTATTGTAATACGACACTTTTTTAAAATTAGTATATTCGTAATTTTTTGTTATCCATTAATAGTAGTGGGTTGGTAGTTTTTTGTTTAGATGATGGATTTTTTTGGGATGTCATGCTTCACGAATTTTTAAAACAATTGGAAGGGGACTGGATGAAAATTTTGAGGAGTTTTTATAAAACATCTGAGGGGTTTTATAAAAATTGTATATTAATGTAATTAATTATAAGTTATTTATAAATTATGTTTAGTAACTTGTGATATATTTGTTTAGAGAAAAAAAATAATTATATATTTGCGACCGTCTCATTTTTATCTACATTTTGGTGTAAATTTTATTGTAATACGACACTTTTTTAAAATTAGTATATTCTTAATTTTTTGTTATCCATTAATAGTAGTGGGTTGGTAGTTTTTTGTTTAGATGATGGATTTTTTATTTGCGGCCGTCTCATTTTTATCTACATTTTGGTGTAAATTTTATTGTAATACGACACTTTTTTAAAATTAATATATTTTTAATTTTTTGTTATCCATTAATAGTAGTGGGTTGGTAGTTTTTTGTATAGATGATGGATTTTTTATTTGCGGCCGTCTCATTTTTATCTACATTTTGGTGTAAATTTTATTGTAATACGACACTTTTTTAAAATTAGTATATTCTTAATTTTTTGTTATCCATTAATAGTAGTGGGTTGGTAGTTTTTTGTTTAGATGATGGATTTTTTTGGGATTATGGTGATGAGCCGGTCATCAACTTGAATATGCTATTCAAAGTGTTTAGTTATTGATTTTAAAACATCTTATCTTATAACCTTATTAAAAGAAAAGGATGACAAAACTAAATTTTCAGCGATCACAACATCCCATTTAAAAAAAATTAAAAAAAATCGTGTTTAAAAATACAGTGGCATCATCCAAAAAAACTAATTTTTGAATGTTAGATTAGTTATAACTAATCTATTCAAATTAGTGCTTCAATTTATGACTAAATGATCAAAGTTATTGAACGTATTAAAATTTCGGGCAAAATGTATGAAAATATAATTAACTTTGTCTTAATTGTCGTTGTATACAACAAACTTTAAATTCTTAAAAATAATACAACTAACTTTCAAAAATATTTCATTATACGCAAATAACTTTTTCCGTGTCTAGTCTTTAGCTACCATTGTATACAATAAACTTTTTCATAATTTCCATAGTATACAACAACTTGCATACAATGGGAGGATTATAAAAGTTGATTGTATTATTTTAAAAAAAATAAAGTTGGTTGTATACAATGATAATTAAGACAAAGTTTATAGTATTTTCATGCAATTTACCCTAAAATTTACGACCAAATTAAAATTTATTTTAATTTCTTTAACTAATTAACCAAATTTTAAGATGATATTTAATTAATTTATTAGTTAAAACTTTACTTGCAATTCGGAAACCTCAATTGTACCAAAAAAACCATATTTTGAATTTTAGATTAGTTACAACTAATCTATTCAAATTAACTAAATATGTGAAATTTTAGATGAGTTACAACTAATCTATTCAAATTAACTAAATATGAGGAATTTTAGTTGACTTGCAACTAATCTATTCAGATTAAATAATACTTTTATTTTAGATGAGTTACAACTTTCGAATTTTACTAAATAAGTGGATATTTGAGAAATTTTAGATGAGTTACAACTAATCTATTCAAATTAAATAATACTATTACTTTCATGATTTACATTTCATGAAAATCACTTTGCAACTCCATGATTCACATATGCTATGAAAATAAGTTTTGTTTACAATTGTTCCTTTTATTATAGCCATTAATTATGGAGAATAAACAACCTCCTTCATCTGCTCAAAAGCGACCTTCATTGGAAGAGCATTCAAAAAAACGAACAAGGGTGATTCATATACACATGGCAACTCTGTTCATAACAGTTCAATAACGATTAAAAATAATAGAACAAGTTCACGGATTCTTTTAAATAATATATCTAACGGTGCGTTTAATTTTAAATTAGAAATTAGTTCAAAATTTACATAAAGTCCAGTAGATTTATATTCATTTTATATGCTTTATGATGAGAATATATACACACACACACACACACACTCTTATGTAAATATACACACATATGATTGAGTAAATGATTCCATGGTCATTTTATAGCCACTTATCGTTTTAATCTTTGGATTATTTTCAATAGGTATATATTACATTTAATGAAAATTTTAAGTAAAAATTAAAGATATGAATTACAATAAGCTAATGAACTTGAACTTACTGCCATGATTAACATTGTTTATCGAATCTGCAGATCATAATTGTTTGCTAATCGGAATTTCTTTAATTTATTTCTAATTATTTTTACTATACGTGTTACTACTCATTAAAGCTATATAAATTTAAATTTGACTTATATTATCCCGTGTTGATACACGAGTCGCTTAGCACGTATTGAAGAAAAAGGAGAAAGTAGTTGAGGAAGTAAATCGGAAAAGCTCATTTTCTCTCCAAATTTACTTCTTAATTTGCCCAACTAATACCAATCACTATATAATGATCCATAAGTTTGCAGGTGTATTATACTAAATAATAATTATTTTTTAGAATATAATAAAACAAAGCATAAATACATATACATATAATTAAAATACGTATAAGTAAATAGCACATTTTTGTTGTTTTGATAAAAGAACTTAATATTATATGTATATATGGATATGAAAAGAAAGAAAACAGTCTGGCGGGCTGCGTATAGTTATAAAAAGCAAGCTGGTCACGTGGACCTTGTAACGCGACATGTGACTCAATCAAATCAAATCAAATAATAATATAATTCACAACAAAACCACCTTCCCTCTCTCTTTCTTTCTTGGCTTATTATATATAAACATACAACCCCTTTTTCTATTTTATTATAACATAATTTGACCAAAAAAAGTAAACTTAGTCCAATCTATCTATCTATGTAAGATTAATTCTTATTTATAAAACAATTAAAATATATCGACGATTGGTTAACAAGTTGCCATGTTTTCCCCGAATCTTTATAGGCAGGCTAGACACTAAATTAGATATTTTATATATAACATAGTAATATCCATACAAAAGATTAACTACTAAAATATCATATTTATTGAATATTTGAGCATTGAAATTAAAAAAGTTTTTATAGTACATTTTTATATACTACATTTTTAGTTTTATTTGTTGAGTTATTATCATCGTCATAAAAAATAACCTTTAAGCCTTTTTTGTTTGTGACACGAGAAATAGCAACATATGAAAAAAAAACGAATGTCTAAAAACAATCCATCTTGAGATAATAATTGCTTCTAACTTTTATTAATAGTCATAGCAAAACAAATCAACAATAGAATTGTCTTATTTGAAACTTGAATGAAGTTCTTATATTGGAAAGAATAAGCTTCATTATATGAATATAGGTGATATCTCCAATATTTTTATCTGAAATGACTTTTGGCTTGATAACATGTGAGTCAAACCAGATAACTTGTAATCTTGTTTCATTACATAGGTCATTTGACCGTTCAATATTTTAAAGTAACATTATAGACTCATCAATCTTTAAAGTTAATTTGTGATGTAGATGTATTATCAAATATTAACCATGAACGTGCAATTAAGCATAAGATCATAATATAAAGCACAATAATTCAATCATTCCGGTTATCCAAATAAAAGCAGTAAGAAACATGATCATTTTTATTTGTATACCACATTGATCATTTTTAATTCATTCTTAGACCCTCCGCATCGGTAGACATACCCGATGTTGGGTAGTCTCGGGTAGGCCGGGAACACCATCGCCCCAAGTGGGGTTCGGATGGGTTTGGCACCCATCTAGCTGTGGAACCCGTTTCGGGTTGTGTTTTTTTTCTCTTTCTCTCTCATTTAATATATATATATATATATATATTTTTTATTAATATTTGATGTGGTTGAATAGGGTTGGATGTGGAGGTTTGTGGGGTAAGTTGGGTTGAAGGTAAAAAATGATGTGGATGCTGATGTGGCAGTGGGGTAAGTTGGGTAACATGAGTTGGATGCGGATGGTCTTACTTGTAACATGAGAAACGACGACATAGAGCTATCCATGGTTTAATTCAATGTTCCTTGATCATTTTCTTCCCATCACAGCCGCATTTAGTTCAACCAACCATCAAAGGAAATCTAAAACATACAATTTTTTTATTTTGTGTAGTCGTGTCTCAACCTTTGAGACTCTATTCATATAATTTTTAGCTTTTTTAAAAAAGTTAAAAATACAATACACTTGATTAGAAGGAAAACTATAAGAAAGCATTAAAATTTGACAAACGAATAATCAAATTGCAAAAAAAAATGATAACATATAAAACAAATGATAAATTAAGGCAGTTAGATCAATAAAACAAAACATGTAATAGAACGTTTGGACGACAAAATTGGATCCATATATGCTAAAGATTTGAATCAAGCCTAACTAATAACGTCTTCTTCTACTACACGTTGTTTAAAACCTAATTGTTTTATCCTGGAAATATAACCTAAATTAACCACAAGATCGCCTACATATACATTTCCCAAGAGAAAACTATTATTGCGAAAAGGTTTCTCAATTTATGTCTTAATTATTTGTTTTTCTTATAAAATAAAAAGTGTAAAATGGTCAAACGAGTTTTAAATTGATTTCCACCCAGCTCCATTAAAATGGCCGATCGCCATTGACCACAGTCGTGTTGCATTGATCCATTTTCGACGCGAGAGAACCAATCTTAGCCGTTTGAGAACTGTTTTAGGAAGTACTTGAATTGGCAAAGTTTAAACTAAGGTAATTGAATCTACCAGCTAGGTAAGGAGCCACAATACATGAAATATATTATTTAGAATTGTATACATAACTTCAAAAATATTAGTGAGGCATTTCATCAAACAGCTCTTATGCATAAATCAACACATAATCATAAACCCAATTGAATTGAATGCAAAGACACAGTCCTACCACTTTATTTAATCAAAAAAATCAATAAGTTTGAGGTTGATTTTCTCAGATGAAGTATTAATTTTGTGCTTGCTCACATTTGATTATAAGCATAAGATTAGCTTTTAAAACCTTTAATAAGCAACCCCATCTAAAACACAATGTTATCTCCATTTAGGAGTATAAAATCTCATATTGGTTAAATCTCTACCAAACAGAAACTGCAATGCAACTCTTTCTAGAACAGAGCATGGATTTCTCAGGCTGCGAACAACGAAAAACAACATAAAATGTACAATTTTGACCGGTAAATCCTAAAATCGATTAAAACCCGAAATACATAACAAATTAAAGAAAAAAGCTATAAATAATATATGAAGAAATATTACATAAATACCTTGTGTGAATCGAACAATCTCCTCGGTGAGTTGCAATTTGATACTTTGGAATCGACATCAAAGATGAAAGAAGGTGTCGAGGCTTTTGATTAACTCTTGAAGATTAAAGAGATTTTAGGTGTTAGAAGGGTTATCTAAAGTCTCTGTTAGTTTCACATTAGTTTGACTCTAAATAAGTCAAAATCAAATTTTTAGAATTAAAAAAATGAACGGTTAAGATTGAATTTTTTATTAAATAAAGTGTCCAGATCATCTAATAATTTTTTTCTAATTAGTATTTTATATATATTAGAAGATTATTATTATTATTATTATTATTCAAAAGTGTTTTCTGGTTAGGATTAGTATTGCATTGTCATTACTTATTAGTATAAATATTTACAATACTTATATACAAGACCCTACACTACACAAACTTAAAATAAAGGATCCGAAATCTATACATTATCACTATTTAACACACACACACTCTCTCTCTCTCCCTTAGTTGTATTCAGAGGCTCTTGCATGCTCTGATATGTAGAATACCCGTTGGGGTTAGTATTTTATTGCCATCAATATATAGTCTTTTGAAAGACGAAGCGTCATTTATCATAAACAGATCTGTTATAGAAACATATATATATATAGGCAAAAGTTACCGCGAGAACCAATCTTAGCTATAACACCGTGCTTTTGAGAACTAAATTTTTCTTTTTAAAATACTAATTTAAGTTTCATTTAAATACACAACGGAATTAAAACACGTGGCTAATTATATACATTCAAATTTTAGCCACATACATAGTTTTTTGGTGTTACTGTTACTGAACCAATCGACCATTATTTGGTTATAAATACATACATAATATCAGAGTTTAACAAAAGCAGTGTTCCTCCTAAAACATGTAACTACCTGCAGGCACCCGAGCTCACAGCCTAAGGATCACCTGCACATGTGAAAAGTAGTATCTGTTAGCTATAATAGCTAGTGAGTACGGAATAGCATAAAATCAACATAAGTATATCACATATCATCAATCATGCTCAAACAGTGCTATCATAGCATCTCGCGATGAGCTGACGTAGTCAGAAGGCAACATATCTCGCAGGATAGCGAACCCGGCTCAATGCAGCAAATTGGGGTACCAGACACATCAACCGCTCCAGTGGGTAAGCTATGAAGCGGTCCACCATTGCGTTTTGGAATCAATTGATTCCTCTGAGTACAGCTGGAGGCTGTACTCATCCGTTCGGGGAGCATTGGGCTTGCAAGACCCTAAATACCTATACAGGTACCGTTGATGCTATCAATGGTCAGTAGACCTCAAGCAATCCCAGGCCATCGCTAGCCCCGATGTAGGACTGCTTAGTCCGGATCGTTCACAAACACATAGCTGATCCAATGGGATCTTAATTGCGCGTACGCAATTAAACATATCATCATAACATACACCTAACCAACTGCATATTATTTTGTATCAATAAGTTATACTTAGCATCATCATGCTTTTCAATCTACACTTAATCAAGTGCATATCATACTGTGTCAACATGTTAAGTCTAGCATCATCATGCTTTACAACCTACACTTACTCAAATGCATATCATACTGTGTCAACATGTTAAGTCTAGCATCATCATGCTTTACAACCTACACTTAATCAAGTGCATATCATATTGTGGTAATCATTTCTCATACATACAACAAGGTATACAACCTTTCATCAAATATTCGATTCGTTTGTTAATATATGTTATAGATATATTAATTGTTATGTTATCCGGCACTCACCTGGCTAGTTTAAACTTGATAATTGTAACTTTCGGGGTCTTCCTGGTTGTCAAGCTCACCTAAACAATCACCCCGAATATCAGAACAATGCGAAACAGTAAACTGTTTGCTGGAACAGGACTCCTTATGGCCACAAGCAAAACTGCTTGTGCCCATAAGGGCAGGAAACTGCTTGCGCCCACAAGGGGGAAGCTGCTTGTGCCCACAAGGGCAGAATGGTGCTTGCGCCCACAAGCAAACATTCCCCTGTGGCCGTAAGGGTTAATCCTTGCGCCCGCAAGCATACCTGCACAGACCAGTGCAATTTTCCAGTCTCTGTTTTGGCCATTTCAACCCCAAAACTTAACCAAACGATTCCAATCCAATTTTCAGTGTTCACATATGAAAAGGTACTTAAACTAAGCTAGAAACAATACTTGAAACTTACTTTAACAACCAATTTAAGGATTTGGAAAATCACCATTTTTATCCATTTGAGCTTATTATCCAAATTCAACCAAAATCAACACTTTAATTCAAGAAAATGATTCCTATACACTTAGAATAGATGTAGGAACTGATTTGAATCATTGGAATCATTTGTTGAGGTCAATTTGAAATCTTGACCCATTTGACCTAAATGGTCAAAACTCAAGAATGGAAGATATGAACTTACAAGAAAGCTTAGACGATGAAGATGAAACTAACAAACAGATTGGACTTGGATTTGCAGCAAAGATTGACACTTGATTCAATCTTCAATAGTTATCTCCTTCAATAGTTGCAAGAACAAGATGAGTTCAAGAAGTGTGTATGTGTATGTACGTATGAGTGTATGTGTGTCTGTGTGTTTAAAAGGCTAGACCGACTTGTGGATTAATATTATCCACAAGTAGGTATTTTGTTCCCCTTTCCAACATACAACTCATCTCTCGTTTACCCGTTTTAACTAACGGGGATATTTTTGAAATCCTCGTTCTAAACCGTTTAATATTTTATTATCTTTATCTATTTTTATTAATATTTTTATAATATCATTTCTTTATTATTTTCTTCTAATTTATTTAAATAAATTCTTTTATTCAATATTTAACTCGAGATTTCGACGTACCAGATTCAAACACAACTAGGCCCAATATGAGGATGTTACATTACCCGTCTCATTCCCCCTCCTTCAATCGGATTGCCCACCCATGAATTCCTTACATGTACCCTGCCACACTCAATCCTCTCACGCTCTTCATCCATGAATTCCATTATCCAAAATGAATGGCCAAAATTGGTTCTTACAGTTCTCGTACGAAAAACAGTTTTCGTTTAAACACTCTCTTATATGATGAGGTGTGAATATTAAAATGAGAATAGTGAATATGTGTTAATCATGCCATAAAGAATATATTAATAATACAAACTCCATCTGTTTGGTGCAATTCTTTCTGGACCTTACACATCCCCAATCAACTTTCCACATTTATATTTTTGTTTTGTTTATTATGTTTCTCCTCCATAATCCAATCCAAATACTCAAACTAAGTGTCGATTCATCCATACTTCTTTATTCATCTTATTATTATTATTATTATGTGATCAACATGCCTTTTTCTTTTTTTTAAAATTCATTATTATTTTTAGCAAATCGTATTAAAATATAATAAATTTAACTATATCTAGACGATTAATTATTATACAATAAGTTTTAAGTCATTAATGCAACGAATTCTAAAAAAAAGTTACACTATATGTCACATGGCCCCTACAACATAGGCCGCTGGTTAGATTTGAAGGTTTCATGGTTGGTGGGTGGTTTCATGATCACATCAATTCATAATTTTAAATTTAAGTTTTTTTTAATGTAAATGCCTAGATGTATTATAATATAAAGTTAGAAGATGGTAATATTGCATAAAAATATAACGAACTTTAATTAACCTTTCTGATGTGTTGTTTGTTTTTGCATGTTGCTTCAAACATCTACTTCACCTGTGGGGCCAATTCGTTTTATTGTCAATTTTATGAGATACTTATAATCCAAAATATAGCTTCCCAACCTAACATAGTTGAGATATTTTAGTTCCAACTGAAAAGATCACAGGAATATATCTCATAAGCCTACCTAACATCACACTTATCAATTACAATTTACAGTCAAAAACGTATTTATACATACAACTTTACAGTTGAACAATCGGCGCTTCTTTCGATTCACATGTGAAAATGGAAATAGCATATCAAAACATGAATTTCTTGGCCCAAACCTCCACCCGACTCGCACCAATCCAAAGTGACATGATTCGGGATCACAATACAACTCGCCATTTTCATTCCTTGGCATAACTTTCATGTACAATGAATTGTCCTCTAAAGGCCGACCCATCTAACCCATCTGAAAACTTTTCCAACTCGGAACGGAAGCCCGTAGTCTTTGACAACACCAGGCTCCCTTTGAGCAGCCTCGGATTCAGACCACACATACACCCCTCGTTCTTGTCTACCTCCAGGGACCGTGTTGTCCAAAACCACTGATACTAAGAATGCTATCACCATGTGAAGTGAGAACAAAGTGTTCATAACATAATTCAGCTGTAAATTAATACAAAAAATAGTTAACTAAAAAAGGTATCAAATGATTGTAGAACATCAAGATTTGTGTTAATTTACCCCTTTGTATTGAGATTGAAATGGACCGTGAGAGGCAACAATGTAAGACTGGAAGTAACTTGGAACAGGTGAATTTGAATTTGGCATGATCCCGTATTGCTGAAAGTAGGCAGGTACAGAAAGGGAGAAAAATAAAGAAAGCCCGACAATGACGATGTTTCTAGAACTCCCAGTCTCACTGTAACGTAGGTTTGATAATCCTAATGCTGTTAGCATGCCCCACATAATGCAAAGCAAACCCGCAACCATCACTTGTGGAATTGATGCTATAAGCCCTCCAACTTTACCTGACAGAAAATTTTAGACCAAAATGGTACCGTATTAGACCGACAAAATGGGTGGGTTGGATCAGTTGGTAACGGGTGAAAGCAGGCAATTTTTGGTACTTGAGTTAGGTTGACCTAAAACAATTTCCACCCAATAATCTTAAATTTTATGTAACTAACAAGTGTCTTGGTATGATTATTTTAGTTCTGTTATCCAATAAAAATCTAATTGTTCGATGAAATGATTTTTAAGGTTCTATGAATTGAAATAAATATTGGGCTGTTTGATCCATTTATACCCCGTTACCTTTTTCTTTTTCGATTTTATTTTATTTTACCCATTAGAGAAAAAGAAAGCATTATCACAATCGATCTGTTCATAAGTAAATTGGTCATAACAGCCAGCTGTAGTAAATGGTATAATTGGTAAGCTGTTTATTTTGAAAGTTTTCTGTTTTGTGCTTACCCACAACGGATAATATAATTATAACACAAGCTCCCAACTCAACAGCTCTGCGGCTCCCCATTTTTGTGACTGCACTTGTGTGCACATTTTCAGTCAAAGTAGTTGACCCAGTTCCCGTACCCCACAAACCAGCCATGATGCTTGATAGACCCTCGAGACCAATCCCACGACTTACAACACCTGGTGTTGGAGGTCTAGACGCCACCAATAATGACGATGCATGGTATGATCCAACCTATATGAAACCAAAAAAAACAGGTAACAAAATCAAAAGTGCATATTAAGAATATAAACAAGTTTAATGCAATTTCAGGGCTAATCGCATAAAAATTAATAAGTAACCCAACTTTCCCGAAACTTCTGTTCCAAGGTAATTAATCATTTTATTTCTCCTAAAAAGATACAATCTTTTTAGAAGTTTTTATTTTTGTAAGAAAACTAAAATTTTCCCATTCTTGGAGGAAGAAAATTTTATATTAGTCATTACTGATATATATATATATATATATATATATATATATATATAGAAAAGCTAGCCCTAACTAATACAGTGCACCTTAACAGACAAGAGGGGAATACCGAATCAACTGAAGAAATAATAGACACCACACACATTACAATAGCCATTTTCCAGCTGAAAGCGGGTGTACCCCATTGTAAAGGGTAAGGAAATCGAAACCATGGAGATGATTTTAATGCATGGGAGGTATCAGCCCGACAACTTTTCATTCGGGCCACATGTGCTCTGCAGTGATCAGATATAATATTTGAGGTTGGCATATCCACATCACAACCATTATATTTGTAAGCCCCTGCTTCAGTTAGGAGGAATGCAACGGCCCAAGTAATAGCCATACCCAAAGGTACCTGTGCAAGAAAAAGAAAGAATATTGTTGGGAAAAATAGTGTTAAAAATTTCACCTCTTTTGGTGAAAACAAAAGTTAGCAACTTGCCTTTAAAGTGTATTTTAAACGCTATCATGTTAACAACGTTGCATATATATGTAGGGTATGGTTCATTTGAGAACAGTTTTTATTGTAAATACCGTGAGAATCAATCTTGACCCTTGATTAAAATAAATCAATGGACAATAAAAATGAAGGCTCATTAATGATGCATTAAAGAGGGGTATTTCGGGAAACCAAGGCTCGGTCTTTTAATGACAACTCAACCGGACGCAATTCACGGTTGGAAAATTATATAAAAGACCAAAATACCCCCATTAATGAGCATTAATGGCAGTTACAAATGGTAATCGCGGTACTCGCAATAAAAACGATTCTCAAATTATTTTTTCACTATATATATACACACACACACACGCCCCTTTCTCACCCTTTTGTCAAAAACAAAAAGGAAGCCCCCCCCCCCACCCCCTTGATAAATACTCTACTTTTAATGAAAAGTCCCTCGAAAAACGAAAGGAACTACCATGGCCCTTGTCAAGAATGGTTAAGCATAATCATAACATGTATTTAAACTCAAACAAGGATTAATCATACACAACATTTAATAAAATCATCATATGGTGGGAGCGGATCGGAGAGTTCTTGTCCTCATTTTAGTCTCTTGATTTTATTAAATGTTGTGTGTCGTTAAACAATATGGTTCTTATGAGGCTTTCCAGTAGTTTGAACGATTTAAACTTCATGTGTATGACTAATTTTCCTTGTTATGGTTGGGTATTTCATATTTTGCAATATGCAATGACTAACCCTTGTTTGAGTTAAAATACATATTATGATTAGGCTTAGCCATTCTTGGCAAGGGTCATAGTAGTTCCTTTCATTATTTTAGGGGATTTTAATTAAATGTGGAGTATTTAGTAAGGGGAGCACTTGTCAAGGGGGAGTTTCCTTTTTGTGTTTGACAAAAGGGGGAGAAAGGTATATATATCTATACTATATTATAAAGCATTTAGATGTTCTTAATCATCTTAATATTAAATAATTTAAAATTACTAATTTACCCTTAGTATTACACTTAATGAAAACTATTATATAAAGCAACTATTTGATGGAGTTAATGACAATCTTATGTACCATTTTAATAACCAAACCTTCAAAAATAAAGATTGTTTAAAAAATAAAATCAATACAAATTAACTTAATAATTAAAAATATTAATAACTAAACTTTTCATATTAAATATTCTATCATATAATAAATATTTTAACCTAACTATTAAAAATTGTGTGTAACTAGAAATATTAAATCCAAATAACATACAACCTTAATTTATAAAAATTGCTAGATTTTTTAAATGGATAATATAATTAAAAAAGAACAGAGTTATAAGGCCAGCATTCTTGTTGGATTTTACCATCCATGTAAAACCTCATTGACACATTTAGAAAAGAAACAAATCACCATTGTTTTAAAGCCGGACAAGTTATCGAGAAAACAATATTCGTAACTGCTGCATTGCGCGGGTACAATGCTTGTGTGTGTGTGTGTGTATATATAGGCAAAAGTTCAAACGAGAACTGTTTTTAGTGCCATTAATGACTCAGTAATAGGGGTATTTTGGTAATTTATATATTTATTCAACCATGAATTGCGTTCGGGTGAGCCGTCATTAATTTGCGAGGCTTGATTTTCCCAAAATAACCCTCATTAATGCGTCATTAATGAGCCATTAATGAGTCACTAATGAAGCATTAATGAGCCGCCAAAAAATCTTAGCCATTGATTAATTTTAATCAAGGGCTAAGATTGGTTCTCGCAGTTCTCATATGAAAAACAGTTATCGTTTGAACCCTCCCATATATATATATATATATATATATATATATATATATATATATATTGAAAAGATCATTTGAGAACCATTTTTATTGCGAGAACCAATCATATCCGTCCAATTCTCCATCCTTTAAGTCAATTGTCCACCCATGAATTTAGCCATTGATTTATTTTAATCAAGGGCCAAATTGGTTCTTGCAATAAAAATGGTTCTCAAATGAACCCTCCCCTATAGATATTGTGTGCACTTCATAGTATTGGTGATATCTTTATTGATTTCTTCTCTATCATTTATCTGTATATATATTGTTTACAATATCGTGAAAATTTGTAAAAACTTCAAAAGGTGGACTTCAATCCCCCCCCCCCCAAACCAAAAGGTTCTAACAGATATGAATATTAAAGCTGCATGATTCTAGGTTCTAAAATAAATAAAGAAAAAAGAAAAGTCGTTTACTTACAGCATAAATTAGAAACACACGGTGACCTAGCAAGGAAATCTTCCGAAGGTACTGAAAGGTATACAAGAGCATTTATCTTATAGAACAGGTGATGTAAAATTCTGAAAAAAAAAATACTGCAGAAAACTTACAAGAGAAAATATAATAACCACTAAAATTTGCACAATGCCGATCTCGAGACATGCACCAAGCTGCGTGAAACCGTAACTGTAGAAAGAAAGCCCAACAGCAGTGATAGTGGGGGACACAACAACTGGATTAATTAACCTGAAAGAGCAGAATAAAAGTTAAGGTTATTTGTAAAAATGAAGAAAATAGAATGAAAAATGATATTCACCTCAAGAGTAGAGTCATGAGTCCGCTGTATCCCAGCAATGCTTGAAAGGCTGATGAAATAATAATGGCCCCCTGTAGCTCCTTCATTATATGCTTGAAACTCTGTTTTTGGGAAAAAGGGGGAAGGGGGAACAGAAACCTCAACAGATTAGAGGTTGTGTAAGACGGACTTAAGATTCTTAATTATAATTAGGACATTAGGCAGGTTGTGTCGAATATCATTTTAGCACAGGAAATTTGATAAAAAGTCATGGTTATTGCTTCGAGAAATGCTGGGACGAAATTTCCTTCTTTTAATGAGGAATACAGCACAGTCATCTCACACATACTGCTAAGCTATAATTAATTGCCAATCTTAAAGTTCACATTGAGCAAATCAACGCACGTCGACCACAATATTATATAAGAATAGAAGTTGGACAAGCTTATGATCATCAATACAGATAAGAAAACGATGTCAGGTTAGTTGAAAATAACCATTCAATTATATCTCTAAATTACTTAAATACAAGTGTCGACTGCCGTGTGCTTCCATAAGGCATGTTCCTATACCTAGAGCACCATAGATGATACCAGGGTTCAGTAGTTCACAAACATAAAGTTACACATTATATACTTATTGGTAAGATGAACCATGATATTTACAGAAACAGAATGCTATGCTCAAGGCAATGTCAATGGACATGTTAAAGAAAGCATAAATCTGTCAT
The DNA here is from genome assembly GCA_038502395.1 of Dittrichia graveolens. NCBI lineage: Eukaryota > Viridiplantae > Streptophyta > Magnoliopsida > Asterales > Asteraceae > Dittrichia > Dittrichia graveolens. The sequence continues at coordinate 5,248,968 of JARJIL010000003.1, forward strand.
AAAGCCAACTAAAGGTGGAAGATAGAGCTTACATTTCCATTCAATCCAAGGAACTCAGGGGAATTAATTATTGCAAGCACGGGAGCAAGAAAGACGAAAGATGGACCTTGTATGAGGGGCAATCTTGATCCAAGGTTAGCTTGCAGAAGTGTTGTCGTTCCCGACACAAATAACACAGATGAGACCACCATTGATGTATCCTCCTACACTTACTAATTTCCATCAGATTCATTTTAACAATTAGAACACTCCAAATGTTTGTGTCGTGAAATCAGTGCTTACATGGTTACCACCCATTGCTGGAACAATCACAAGTGGGATTAGAATGAGTGAACCCAGCATTGAAAGATGGTGCTGAAATCCATAGAACCCAATAGGAACTGAAACCAAAGAATTGATCAAGAACACATTTACACAGACGTGAAGAACAAATGAAACGATACACTAAAATCAGAAATAACATTATTATCAGCCAAATTTGGTGAATATACAAGATTTAATGGATAAAATGCCAATTTTTCAACAAAAATATATGTTCATAGAATATGAATTTTGCAATTCTAAACAAAAATACTTGTTCATGGAATCAAATTCTAACAAAATACGACTAAACGTAAAATGGAAACTACAAAACTACGTGCTAGAACACATAATTTACCAACACCAGGAGTGTCTCTAAGCTCATACTTCATATGTGAATGACGAGAGACAAATTCATCATCAACCACATGTGGCAACGCACTTTCGACGTCCCCATTCCTCGCTGGCCTCCTGCTCGGCGCCGGCATTTCAGCCGCAGCGGCAATTCTAGCATGTCCATTAGCACCAGACTTTGGCGGTACCGATTCAGAACCACCGTCCACCACTCTCTTTTTCTTCACCGACTGATCCTTATCGGATAGTGGCTGCACTTGAGCATTAGCCGCTGCCGCCGGCGTCGTAACGTTCACGGCAGGGACTGGGCGTACAGGAAGAGCTTCAACATCAACCAGAGAAGAGATAGAAGGGTTATTCGGCTTAGCGAATTGACCAGAATCACTAGCATTGGTCTCGCCGGAAAACCTAGGGCGGAATCCGGTGCGTTTGGCCCAGTAAGAAGGAGGCATTGCAGGTGAAGATTGAGCATCGGAACCTGGATTTAGGTCGGAGCTCTGTACCATGTTCTGCTTCCTTCAGTCCTTAATGCATAGATCTGGGGTTAGGGTTTTGGGAAACGGATGAAGGACCAATAGTGTATAAATGGAGTTCCATCAACGGACAGCATAAGAGGTTTCTGCCATGGTTGTTGTTGATGATGAAGAACCCATACCTCAAGAGAGAGAAAGTAGTGACGTAAAGAGGGAGTGTGTGTGTGTTTTCGGGAAGACAGCGCAGCTAATGTGAAGTGTTAATAGGTGTGTTGTGTAGTCGGAAGTGAAAGTGAAAACGGCGTTTGGTCTCATTTTTGGTGAACTGTACAAATCAGTCCCCGTAAATATCATTAATGTACATTTTAAGTACCTATACGCCAGCGGGTCTTGATTTTAACAAATAATTTGTATCTGGCAAATGGTATTTGTGAAATTCGATTGTAGCAGCCACTTTCTCTCGACAACAATTCTTTTCTTTCTTATTTTTCTATTTTTTATTTCTATTTTTCCATCAATTTTTCTTTTAGTTTTTAAATTAATTTTAAAAAAAATCTAATTAAGTTTAATGAGCTGTTAAAATAACAATTATTACAAATTGGTCAAGGTAATTAAGAAGGTGATTGGTTGAATTATTGTTTTGAGTATTTTTATTATTTCATACAAATATGTACTACTTAAAATTAAATACTTCTTTTATGGTCCTGAAAGTGCTTCTCTCCGTCTCAACCACACAGTTGTAGAGACTTAATTTTGCCGGTTGTTCAAATGTATCCGGGTTTGACAACTATGTTAGATTTTATCCTTTCTCCCTCGTTTAGATGAATGAGGAATTGGATCGTCACCAAATATCCCGTTGTTGTAATCCTTGTTTTTGTTGTATGCTTTTTTCTACCGAGAACCTCAACATATGCATCACCTTGTTTAAAGTTGTTCAAAAACATATATTATCAACTTATTATACACATGTTCTCCATGTTCCTTGCCCTATTGTCCACATTATCAATTAGTGATGACAACCACTGCACACACAACAAAAACAATAAATCGCTTTGAATATACACAAACCAACAAATTAAGCATGGATTATTATATAAACTAGGAAAATGTATCAATAGGTAAATATTCTCATATTGTTTTACTTCCCCTGCTTGCTGGTTGCTTTTCCTGTTAACATAAGTACTATCAAAATCTGTGTGAGAGAGAGAGAGGACTATTAACATAAGAACTATCTAAATCAGAGAGAGAGAAAGACTATCAAAATTCATTGTTGGCTACTTGGCTTGTTGCTACCAGCTGATGCCATTGGTAGCATTTGTATACATGAAGAGACAGGGAACCAAAAGGGGAGATTCTAATTTGACCAACGTGCCCTTTGCATTTATAAACACATTATTAAGATTTAAAAACAAGTGTACCATATGGATCGATTCTTGTGATAAAATTGGTTTTTGTTTGAACTTTTTCATACATGCATTGATGCATACATAGTACATACAAATATAAAACGAAGACCTACAAGTGACTTAATATGAGATGGCAATATAATTTGACATCGATCATTTGAGGAGGAAGGAAAGACCTACCATGAACGAGAAGAGATTGTCAACGAAGCCCGGATGATTGCCAGAAACCAACCAAAGGATCAATCCATAATCAAGAGATCGATCACTCATCATGGAGCTGGCAAGTCATCCTTGGCTACTAAACAAAACACTCTTTCTCTTCACGTTAGAACCTCCCTTCGATCGGTGAATTCCCTTTTGAGATAGAGACATGAAATGAATTAAGATCGAGTTTATATTATTAATTATACGTCCCGCTTGAGAACTTGATATTCTCTTTTATTCATTCATCGCTATTAATTAACTATATGACGTACATTCCAAAACCTCGTTGTTTATACAGGCGAGAAGTAACAATTATGGATGCATAATACTTTGTGTATATATGCTCATTTACATCTCTATCTAAATATTCGATCAGATCGAGAATGTATTCTCTCTCTCTATCTATCTATCTATCTATATATATATATATATATATATATATATATATATATATATATATATATTATATCTCCTTTTACTAACATTTTTGGACCATGCATGCATGCTTGATAATGGAATTAGAATAGAATCGCAAATATTTAACCCTACGATAGATATATGCTTATAAAGTCAAATGGGTTGATGAAAGAAAAGCATCAAAATCTCATTTTTCGATATATCTTTCACTTAGCCAAGTTGCTACCGATCGCGCCAACCTATAAATCAAATCCTTACACTTTTACAAATAATGAGTTAAAGCAAGTCATATTATTTATTTAAAAAATTAGTAAATCTGTTACGTTGACTTTATATAAAATGATGTATCCATTCGTCGTACGTCCTGATAAGTTTTGATCAACAAAGTAAAGGAACCTTGCGATTCGGGTATATATACTTAGCTTTCAAATGGGCAAGCAAAGCTAGGGTACTCAAATAGCCAAAGTCAACTTAATTAATATACTTTTAATTTGTACAAGATTTTGGCGGGTTAAAGTAGTTAAACAAAAAAACTTTTCTTTAATGTTTTATTATGATAAATAAAGATTTTTTTGTCAAATATACACATCAAGTTTACAAATGTTTTATTATGTTCATAAAAAGTGTTAATATTATACTCATTAATATGTTTACAAATTACAAGAACATTTTATTAAGCCTATTTTTTGTTCCAAATTTTTACATATACAAAACTCTTTTGTAAACAATAATATTATGGATATATGTGAATACAAAAAAACTTCCTGTACCATAATGAAATATTGGGAAAATGTTATCTGTGTACAACAACTTTAACCCTCAAATAAAAGTAAAGACATTTATCCATCAGTACGTTAATTAGTCTTGATGGATATCGATCTTATTGTCTTTTCATTATGTCAAGAAGTTGCATAAGTTGGAGGAATATTGTTTGTCGTAGATCGTTGCCAATCGATCTACCAAGTATAGTATTGATATATTCAAGTGATCAAGATGGAATATATGCATAATAAAACATTAATGTGCGTTTGTGTATAAATAGATGGTTTTATTACAGGACAAAACCAGTAATTACAAATGAATAGATATATATGGCTATTGGCTAGCAGAGAGAGATTTATATATATATATATATACATGAATTGAAGATGTAGAATTGAAGAGCGTTGTGATTAGGTAGCCAAGGATGATTTGCCTAATGATAAGTCAATTAAGGTGTGCATATATGTATGTATATGTATATATATATATATGTGTGTGTGTTAATTTGGTGCATGCATCAGGCAATCATTTCTTGGTTGACTTAATTCGCTCTTCTATTTCATGTTAATCCGGCCTTCTCGCGCGATCATCTTCCTAGCTAGCTACGTACTAGATGATCGATCAGATATATTTGCACCTAGCTAGCTTTAATTCAAGATTCATGTCTTATTGTCTTATAGTTTATTGGTGTTAGTATTTGAATATTTTTTATCTCACATACTATTAATATCACGTCAATCGGTTATAATTTTCAATTCAGGTTACATATTCACATACATCATATCACAGCAGTCTTGATTTTGATTCAAAAAAGAAAAGCACTCGCACACACATCGACTATATATAAGATGATATTTTATATGATCGATATATTGATAATCATAAAAAAAGATATTTACCAAGCCTTCTCGATCGCGCGATCACAGGTATATTCATGGTCGTTTACTAAGAATCTCTTGGGATTAGAACTCTTGATTTATTAAAAAAACACTACATGAAAATGGGAGAATTATATAAGAAGTTGTATGATATGATTAATTATGATGATAAAAGATTGGTACAACTTATGTATGCATAGATGGATCCCCCCAAATTTTGTGTACGTTTTAAATTCCTTGTTTATGTAGTTTACTTACGAAGAATACATATGAAGATGGAGATCATGATTGAATAGTCCACCAGCAATAGCATGCACCTACCTACCTACCGGCCTGCATGCGTGTAATATAATTAATTAGAAATCATTTGAGTGTGGATATTATGGCTGGAGTACTGATTAATTAAGTATTAATTTGTTTCCACAAACACACCATGCACTACAAGAAAACTGGTGATTAACAACGGCCGAATCCGTTCCTAAATTTCGTTGCTAATGAGCAGTTTTCTTGTAGTGATGTGATCATCATCCAATTTATTAACTTCTAGCTATATATTTTAATTGAATATTGCACTAACATGAATATATTTATTTTTATTTTTTGAAAGGACTAATTAATTAATTAATTAACATGAATTAATTTTATGATTTTGAAAATCTTCTTAATTACGTACAGAAAAGGCCCATCGACAATTGTTGCAATTTTGAAACGGAAACTGATATATCGGTATATCATATATTACGGGAAGCTAGGGGTTATACTAATACTATAGTGTAACACATGACCGGTCTCAGAGGACTTCAAGAGGTGTCCGCAAACAAGTTTCATTCCTACAAAATTTTATTTCTATGTAATACTACATATACTTATTTATAGTTGAGAATTGTTTTTAACTATTGTTTGATGCTTAAAGAATAAAAGTGCTCTTTTTTATGCTGACAATTGTTGTTTAGTGTTGAAAATGTTGTTTTAGAGCCTAATTTGCTAAATCCACAATGCCTTCAAATCTCGAAACCAACCTGGTGTAGCAATCTATTGCTAGAGCATAGCGACAAAGATTGTTATATTGTATGCTTTTGCTAGACAACTGCTTGTTATAGATGTTCATATTTGTAGGTGAAGGTTCATTTGAGAACCGTTTTTATTGCGAAAATCAATCTTAGCTGTTCATTTTGGATAATGAAATTCATAGATGAAGAGCGTGGGGGATTGAGTGTGGTAGAGTGTATGTAAGGAATTCATGGGTAGACAATCCAATTGAAGGAGAGAGAAGTGGAAGGCTAAGATTGGTTCTCGCAGTTCTTGTAATAAAAACGGTTCTCAAATGAACTTTTTACCATATTTGTATATGGATTTTAGCATTTTGGGTGATATATATATATATAGAGAGAGAGAGAGAAAGGTTCATGCGAAAAGCTCCTTATTTGCGAAAAGTGCGAGAAGCTTTGAGAACCGTTGGATGATTTAATTAGAGGCTGAGATGAGTTTGGCATTTATGTAATTATGTTAAACTTTAAGAATTATTAACTAAAATAAAAAGGGTATAATAGTCTTTATAACTCAAACCCTAATTTAATTCCCTTTAATATCTCCCACCCATCCATATTCTCTATCGTTACTTTCTCTCCCTCATTCTCTCTCTCTCTCTCTCTCTCTCTCCCGATCCAGAACCACAGCCCCCCTCTCTCTTCCGATCCATGAAAACCATAGCCCCCTTCTTCCTTCTTTTCCCGCCCACTGCTTTTCTCCATGGATGAGCCGACGCAACAGGTAATGGTGGTCAGAATGGTGACTGATGCCGGCGATTTAAGCTAGAGAAGTGGAAGCATCTGATGTCGGTCGCCGGCGATTAACGAGAGAAGTGGAATAGCGACGTTTGCCTCAATCTTGAAATCTGTCTCTTATCGCCGCCAGAGAAGTGGAAGCGTCGGAAGACCGACTGTCGCTGCCGATTAACCGCCGCCAATTAACCCCTTTATCGTCATTTCATCAAATCGGTCAACAATGGTAGTTTTCTACCCATTAACCACCGACGGCCGACATTCGCCGCTGTCTTCATATCTACACAGTCACGAACCACCATCAACGACACCTTCTTTTTTCTGGTAAGAAATCGACTTTTACGAATTTGAATGCATTCTTCACCGGTACGAAATCGGCTTTTTACGTTTCTGGATTTTGGCTATTGTCTGTCACTCAACGAGTTACAAAAGAAACACAAGATTTGTCAACCGAGAACAACAATCGTCCCCCATTGAGAAATCCCTATCTTTGTTCTTTACTTTCGTGTTCATGGCAGAATGAAAGAGATGAATGTTATTTTATTTTGGTGTTTACTATTGAACGAGTGGATATATTAGATCTGTTATGTAAATTCATTGTTGAATGCATTGTTGGTACATGTTTTCTGTTTGTTGTTTGTGTTCGGAATCGAACACAAGAATGTGTTGAAATAATAAGTTTATTTTTGATTTCTCTTTCTTATTAGTTATTTCTTTTTGGGTTCACTAAAGATTATTAGCTTTGTCCTTGTAGATCTCTTCTTTTTTTTTGTTAATAAACAAGGTTGTTTAAACTTGTTTTTTAGATTGCTTTCACCAATAAAAATAGATTTTCTACACTAAAAAGTGGTGTTTTTTAATTTTTCTTGTCTTTACTGGTAAACCTAATTATACAGTAAATACAACAAAGAATATTCATTGATGAATATAAATGTTAGACCAAATATGGACATGAAAAATTGAAAGCAGAAAATTGTTCACTACTAAATACATATTTAGACCAAATATGGACACTAAAAGTTTAAAGCAAAACATTGTTCGTTACTGAATACGTAATTAGAATAAATATGGACACCAACAGTTGAACGCAAAAAATTATTCATTAGTGAATACATAATGAAAATATAAAATTTCCCCAGGAATAAAATAAACCATTAAATTGATTGAGAAATGAGGAGAGAAAAAAAATTATTTTACTAAATTACCCTTTTCAATTAAAGGAAAATAATAAATGTGATTATTCTGGATCATTAGATCTAAACGCGATCAATGGCTTACAAAGCTTCTCGTATTTTTCGCAAATAAGAAGCTTTTCGCATTAACCCTCCCCTATATATATATATATATATATATATATATATATATATATAGGGGAGGGTTCATACGAGAAGCACTTTTTTGCGAGAAGTGCGAGAAGCATTTTCATCCATTGATTGGTCTTTGATCTTGTGGTTCACATTAATCATAATTAAAATTTTTATTTAATTGAAAAGGGTAAATTAGTAAACAAATTTTTTTCTCTCTCCTCTCTCAAGTTAATTTTTCTTTCTCTAATTAATTTTTTTTCAGGTTTTTAGAATTTACTTATACATTATTATAAGTACGGTATTCACTACTGAACACAACCAACGATTTATAAATTTTTTGTTATATATATAGTATTCAGTGCTGAACACAACCAACGATTTATAAATTTTTTGTTATATATAGTATTCATTGCTGAACACAACCAACGATTCATTGCTGAACACAACCAACGATTTATAAATTTTTTATTATAAGTACGATATTCACTGCTGAACACAACCAACGATTTATAAATTTTTACTTATACATTATTATAAGTACGATATTCACTAATTTTACACGCATAATACCAAATATTAGAAAATTCTGTTTTGAACCATAGATAAAATTAACCTGTATAATACATAAAAATTAACTAATATTATATTCAACAATGAATGAAAAATTTAACAAATTATAACATTAGCCTGTATTTCTATATTCACTGAACATATCCAATCCCAATCAAAATCTCTCAATGATGAATGATCGTCTAAAACAACCATAAACAAAACCCTAGTTTCCTAGTCTAATCCTTTATTGATTAGTGTACATAAAAATAAGAAACATGCTTTATGAAACATAGCTTTCACAAGAAACTTTATTTGTTAATGAACATATATAAAAACGACGACTTGATAATTCAGAAAGAAGAGAATTGAAAAGGGTTACACACCGAAGAACTTCATCGATCTAGAATAAAAAAAAGCGGTGGCGGAAAGTGTAAATGTCGACGGTTAACACCCAAAATCGGTGATTTAGGCGATGATCACCCTATTCCACGTGGCCTCGTTTGTGATAGTAGATCTGAGAATTAATGTCTTTGATGGAGGCGGCAGGAGGTATCGACGATGGAAGAAGGATGTGGCGGTGGTGGTGCTCGCTGATGTTGGTGGTTGCGATGGTGGTAATCGATGGCATGTGGTGGTTGTAAGGGAGATAATGGCGACATGGGGTGGGTAGATCCGGTTCTTTGTAGGCGGCAGAGGCGGACGAAATTTGATTCATCACTGGTGTCGGCGAAAAGGGGTCGGCGATGATAGCATGTGGTGGTTAAGGAACAAGATAGGCGGCGGTGGCCGCTGAGCAACACCGTAGGCGGCGGCGGTGTGCCGGAGCAGTTAATGGGGCGACGGAGGTGCTTGTCGGCGCTAAGCTTCAGATCTGACTCGATGTGGTGCTTGCGGTCATCGGCGGCAAGAGGTATTATGTGTCTATCAGTGCTTGTCACCCCAACAGCTGTCGACGATGGTTGTGGTCAACGAGTAGGGGCGGCGGCGGCGTTTGGGGTTGGCGTCGGCAACCAGATGTGTAGAAGAATTATGGAGGTGTTTTTTTGAAGCAATGGTGGGTCGGCGATGGGATGCATTTAGGGTTGGGGTCGGCGGCAGAAGTTTTGGCAGAACAAGGGAGACGATGGGTATTAGAGTAGATGTTTTAGGGTTTAAATTAGGAACTTGGAGAGAGAGTGTGTGTTAATAAGGAAAGAATTTTATTCTTTTATTAGATTAATAAAATGTCTCTTTTACCCTTTTATCAACTTAATTAGTGTCCTTTAATATCGAGTTATTTACCAAATTACCACAATCAATCCTAACCATCAATTAGTTAATCCTAGGGTCTAAAATGCTTCTCATACTTCTCGTAAAAAAACTACTTTTCTCATGAACCAACCTATATATATATATATATATATGTATATGTTTGATTGTAGTAAACATAAGTGTTAGCAATTATTCAAACCCTAATTAAGCGTCATGTTTGTGTATCTTTTGAACAATGAAATACTACAATACTCCATCTCTATAAGTTATATGACTTTTTAATTATTTAAATAAAAAAACACCAAAACTCCAATTAGAGAAGCTTGTGCTTTCTCAAGACTTTTACTGACTGAATAGCTACGTCGCTAAAAGTGATCCATCATGTGTTTTTCTAAACTTTCCAACGAAATTATGTGAGAAAAACTTAATGGAAGTGACGGAAATTTGTCTGAATTGACCTAGCGATGGCTTGGCGCTTTCTTTCATGGGAGAAAACTAAAACATTTTTAGTGACGGTCTTTGGACTTTAATGACATTTACTCGGTCAGTAAAAGTCATAATTTTTGTAGTGATTGCTCAATCATGTCAATTCATTAGTTTTGTTTAAACACGACACTTTTAGGTTCGACATATATTATACAGGCAATGTCATTATCAACGACAGAAGGTAATAGTAGCGACATTTGTAGCAGTGGCAGTTGAACATAGTGACAAAGCATTACCGCGATTTAATAGTTAACAGTAGCAACGTGTCACCCATAAAGCCTTTAGCAACGAGTTTAAAGCTTTGTCATTGCTAATACCCATTAATTCCGCTACATTTTTTCAACGTTGCTACGATGTCAAATTCAGTATTTCACTAACCTTGGTAATTTACTTACCTAACCTTTATTTGATCAATCTCACTAGTAGTAGTTATGGATTTGGTCTATCACAGGTTTGATAAACACTATGAGGGTGTTTGGTTGGTAGAAATTAAGGGGAATTGAAAAAAATTGGAATTAGAATTCTCTAGATTTGCCGCTTAGTCTAAGTGGATCACATGAGGCGAAGTAGTTATAAACATGGTTCAAAAAAGCTCGTCTTTGTTTCGTCATGGCTTCGCCAAGGCTTAAGGCTTAATTATGCTGCCACGTCAAGGTCCAAGGCATGGACGTATGCGAAGACCCAACTTGGCGCGCATTTACCCGTTATAAGCCATGTTTTTTGAGGAATGATAAAAGTATTGAGTCGTGTGAACCAAATATATATAGTTATTCAGTAATAAAGATAGTTGAATATCCTAAAACGAACAAAAAGACGGATAAACTATGTTATAAATCTATAATTAGGTGCTTTTTTTTAATATAATTGTATACTTATAGTTAAAATTATATATAAAGTTGTCGCCTTAAGTCACGTCTTAAGAAACACTGTGACCTCGCCATGACTTTCGAGACTTAAGGCTTGACCATACCGTCATGCCGTGCCTCACCTTATTTAGAAGGTTGATTATAAATGGGTGATGATGGGTTTAAATTGGTAATAATCTTACTCCTATATAATGTATCTACCACCTAAAAAACTCTTAATTTTAAGAAGAGTAAATTTACTAAAATACCCCTCATTTATACCTCTCCTTTACCCCTTCTTTAAGTCCACAATTAATGAATTTAAACAAATAAATATTGAAAACATAGCCGACAATTAATGAATTTAAATCAATACTTATAACCGAATTATTTCTAAGCATATATTTTTAATATTGACTTTTGATTCATGAGATCACCATACTTATAACTGAATTAAGTCTAATCATATATTTTTAATATTAACTTTTGATTTATGAGATCACCTAAATTCTTGTTTTCAATAAATCAAGTTCAGAGATTTCACAAACACCAAACAAATGAAAGAGTCAAAGAGTTGAAATTTATAAGCATTGCATTCTAACTCAATTACATAAGAATTGGAACTATGAAACATTACACACACATATATACATACATATATATATAATCAGCAACTTCATGATTCAGTCATGCGACAAAACTCTTCCAACAAACTGAAACAAAAATAACTCAGAGTTAGCAATTTAATTCTTAATTTCAAACTGGCTTTCGCAAAGAATCTTCACAAACTCATATTATCTTCATCTCGCAAAGAATCTTCTCAAACTCATATTAGCTCTTTGTGATTATTCTGCACAAAACTCATCACAACCTTCTCTATATTCGCCGCCGCCGCATTGCGCGGGTACCACACTAGTATATATATATATATATATATATATAGAGGGAGGGTTCAAACGAGAACTTTTTTTCGTACGAAAACTGCGAGAACCAATCTTGGACGTTCATTTTGCATAATGGAATTCATGGATGAAAAACGTGGAGGGATTGAGTGTGGCAGGGTGCATGTAAGGCATTCATGAGTGGACAATCCAATTGAAGGAGGGGGAATTGGATGACTAAGATTGGTTACTTGCGGTTCTCTTACAAAAAACAGTTTTCGTTTGAACCCTGCCATATATATATATATATATATATATATATATAGGGGAGGGTTCAAACGAGAATTGTTTTTCGTACGAGAACTGCGAGAACCAATCTTGGCCGTTCATTTTGGATAATGAAATTCATGGATGAAGAGCGTTGGGGGATTGCGTGTGGCAGGGTGCATGTAAGGAATTCATGGGTGGGCAATCCAATTGAAGGAGGGGGAATTGGACAGCTAAGATTGATTCTCGTACGAAAAACAGTTCTCGTTTGAAATTTTGCCTATATATATATATATATATATAATTATGAACTATTAATATGATAATATCTCTATGGAAGTGAAAGAGAATAAAGTTTAAATCCAAAAAACGGAAGTTAAAGTTCTCCAATAATAAAGCATATATAAATCTTTAGTTTTGAGTTTGACTTTATTCAACCTTCTCTTTAAAGGAGAATCCGTCAACAACATGCATGCATATAATGGATGCCCTTACACCATATATATTATCTTTCTACTTACCTCCTCATCACATCACTCGCATTTACATTTTTCTTATCATCTTTCTAATTAACTAATTAATATCCATGCATATTTCTATCTCTTAAATAATTTAGTCTTTCCCGTTTTTATAATTGAATGTGAGATAGCGCGCGTGAGAGGTTAATGAGTTGCAGAAGCCCTGAACCGATCTTGCTACGGGTTAGTGGAGGCGTAGTGTTCCTGCATCTTGCCATGCCACATCGCCAAATCGGGCCGGCATGATATGCAGGTGCTGTATAACACTTGGTCTATGAGCACAACAATCCAGTAATCCTTCTGGGCCGAGGCCAAAGTAAAGTGTGGGCTTCCAGTCGATATATCTTTATGAAAGTTTGCATATCCGATGTAAAATCCTTTAACGATATAGACGTATCGTTATTGTGTAACGATGCGCGAACCTTTTGTCGTGTTCAGGCATCATCTAGAGGGTGCAATTGTTACTGTTCCTTTCGTAACCATATCATTAATCGTTTAACTAAGAGAATGCAATTGTTTTGAGTTATCATCGAGCTCGATGTTTGACTTAATCAATGTGTTTTTCAAATCAAGAAACGTTAAATACAATATCATAAGCCCAGAAATTAAGGACCCAATGGGCTTAAACATTTGATCCGAGTTTCACGCCTATGTTAATTAGCCCACAATATAGAAATTTGAACTTGGGTCTAAATGAGCTATATATAAGAACTTGTAAGCCCAGAAAGGACCCAATGTTTCGATAAATTATTTTAGTTTTTTTTTTCCTTTAATTTTAGCCTTAACAAATATGTTTTTGACTTATGGGTACACGATTGTACGAATGTATATCTAAATGTGACGGCACATGCTTAATGTTACTGATTTAGTCGAACGGGTTAGTCTTTTTAGCATTAGCATACAAATTTTATGCATGAATAATGGTGAACCTTAGATTATATATTCGAAACAAATATGTTTTTGGCTGTATGTAAATATTTATAAATCAAAAGTTCAAAGCTAGTGAAGAACAAAAGTTTATCTTTATTTTTTAAAGTATGTGAATATTTGTGGTAGTAAAGTCATAATCGTTTGGATACAAGCTAGATTTCATTTGTCGCGTACTCCGTTTACTTTCTTGCCTTCTTGGAATCTTGTTTATTTATTAAAATGAATATATATATATATTAAAAATTTTATTATTCCCATATAAAAGATAAAAGATTATTTATAAAAAAAGAACTCAACATATCTTTCTAATGCCTCATGTCTCATGGTCTATATAAAAGATGTAAATCACATAACTCCATAACTCAAAATTAAATAATATTTATTAGCATTTAATAACTATATATATATATATAAGGTAGGGTTCAAACGAGAACTGTTTTTCGTACAAGAACCAATCTTAGTCATTCAAGTGGTAAGTGGAATTCATGAATGAAGAGCATGAAGGGATTGAGTGTGACAAGGTGCATGTAAGGAATTTATGGGTGATCAATCCAATTGAAGGAGGTGAAATTTGACGGCTAAATTGATTCTCGCAATTCTCGTACGAAAAATATGTTCTCGTTTAAACTTTTTCCTATATATATATTCTCAGTTGTTAGGCGACGAGACAAAATTATAAAATAATAATAACACTAGTTAAGTTGTGAGGTAGAGATTATAGAATTATTGCAGCCAACAAAAAAAGGGACAAAGAATTAATAAAGTGTCTTATTTTAATATATATATATATATAGTTAATTAGTTGTGCGTGTTCTTTGCATAAACAACATGCCAACTGCTTCATTAAAGCAAGGAAGCCACATCTCTCGTTCTATGCATTTTTATATTTATATATTGAGGTTTTGTCAAACTACTTATAAATGCCCGATCGAAAAACTATATGTTTTCTGAACTTATAAAATATAAGGCCATGCATTAATGAAATCAAGATATTAAATGTTATTTGTTGGATATTAGATTACCGACATAATAATAAAGCTACCCCGTAAAGTTAAAAATCATAGAAGGCTAAGCTACTTAATACATAATAAAGAGGTAACACCTTGACCACCAAGAATTTTATTTTAACCTAGTAGTAAGTGCCTTGATCTTAACATTAGTTAGAACAAAAGGTAGAGAATATATTTAATTAAGTCACACCGTAGCATTTTATAAATCTATATGATTCATGTATCACATATATATCTAGCAAGGGTCTATATATTTTCGATCTTTAGTCATTAGTTGTATCACATATATAGTTGTTGTAATCCAAGTACTGTTGGACATTGGATGAGTATGACAAGGTTGCTTAAGTACTTAAGATACAAACGAGAATATGCATGGGGCTGCATTATAACATATGTCGAATTATTATCGAAGGATACACATATATGCAGGGGCGGACCTATGTACATCCCCGTGGTCGTACGGGACACCAGTCAATTTTATCCGCATAGTGTAAATTTTGATTTTTCGTAGTGTAAATTCCGATTTTTTTGAAGCAGTGCTACCACTCATTCAATTATACTACCACCCATTTGAAATTCTGGGTCCGCCACTGCATATATGAATTGGGAATCTGAATGAGCAAATATGTATTCACCCTTGGAGCCGAGGTGGAAATATATCGACAAGTCTTCCAAGCAACCAGGGCCGACCCAAACTATTTTTGGGCCCTGGGCAGAATTTCAAACATGGGCCACTTAGAATAAATTTTTTTCAACGTAAGTAAAACTCTATATAGAACATATGTACCCTTAAATTTAATTAACTAAAACTTAGAAGTCAATCAATATTCAAGAATCAAGTATCAAAATTCAGATTTCAGAACTAAGATATTATTCAAATAATCAAATGCCCAATATTCAAGAATCAATGTTAATTAACTAAAACTTAGAAGTCATAATCAATATTCAAGAATCAAAACTCAGAATCTCATATTTCAGAACTAAGCTATTATTCATATAATCAAATACCTAATACTCAATAATCAATCAATCAATGTTAACTAATTAGAATCAAGAACTCATAATCAATATTTAAAGATAAAGGATTGAAACTTATACACCTGGTGTTGTCCTTTTTTTTATATCTCATCAGCAGCAAATTAGCAATCCAAGTTAGTGAGCAGCAAGAAAACTCACCCAGTAATCCAAAGAACTAAGAACATTAGAATTGAGAAATTAGAACCAAAAAACAATTAAAGAATAAAAAAAGAACATTAGAACAACAATTGAAAAGTTAAAATTACTTACAAATTTGGGAACTCAAACTCGAAATTAAACAGTTGAAATCCAATGAATTAGTTACTTCGAACTCGAAGTCTCGAACAGCCTTTGTCAATTTCAGAAATCAGAATGAATCAGATGTGAGAACTCAAACTCGAAATTAAAGAAAGTCGACTAGAGTCAGTTACTTGAAATCGAAATCGAAATTATCGAATATCAGATGTGAATCAGGAAATCAAAATTATCGAAATATCAGATGTGAATCAAATGCGAGTAACTTACTTCGAAATCGAAATTATCGAAATATCGAATACTAGGGTTGAAGGCAACAGTCGACTGCTTCCCGCTTCCGTCGTTTACGTTTCATCTTCCAACGTCAGCTTCCGTCATTTACATTTCACGAGTGCCTGGAGGTATGGAGTTGCCGACAAGGAGGCCCTATCGCAGTGAGCAGCTTCCGTCGTTTCCTATTCACGACTTACGATTCGGTGGCCCTTCCGTCGTTTCCTATTCAAGGAGGTCTGTGCTTTTAAGTGGCCAAGTAGGCTTCAGTTCATGTTTTTAGTTCCTCACAAATTGAGCTTCTATTAATATTAATAACAGCTTCTTTTATAACAGACATATACATATACTGACTTTTTTTTAAAATGGGCCCCTGAATGTTATGGGCCCTGGGCCATTGCCCAGGTTGCCCCCCCCCCTAATGGGCCGGGCCTGCAAGCAACCAGTTATTGCTAGGTGTATGACGAAATTTGAGTTCATCGCCCTAGATAAATGGTCAAGAAGCAAAACGACTATGCCAATTTATGGAGGACATGTATACCAAATATGTAATAAGGTTTACAACTTTAACACTTAATACACCCTTCACTTAAATTAAGTCCCTAACACCAACTTATAACATCCTAATTTGATTTTTAAGAAAAACATAGTTTTTGTAATGTAAAATTTTCGGCAAAAATCACGTACTAAGCATAAGTATGTAAGGCTTTGGGTATAGCCTTGGGTTCATCGAGTACACCGGTACCCTCCCATTTGACCCGATTGGTTTGCAATTTCTAGTTGGAGAATCCAAGCCTTCACCAACCTACTTTCTCTCTATCTCTCTCATCTATTTTCCCTTTTATATCTCTCTCTTAATATATATATATATATATATATATATATAGTAAGATAAAATTGTGTTAAACTATACTAACTTTTGAGTTAAGAATGAAAAAAGGAAAGCCATGTATGATGATGTGGAAAGTGGGTAAGAGAACTCAAAGTCCCAAACTACATGTCATGTGGATGACCTAATAAGGTTTACAAACTTTTCAAAACTGATTAGCCTACCTGTTTTGGCCTGTCTTTTTATCTTTCTTACCTAAATGTCACATCATTTTTTTCTCCTCTTTCTTACCTAGATACCTAGTATAGCATATATATATATATATATATATATATATATATACATATATATCCCAAACTACATGTCATATGGATGACCTAATAAGGTTTACAAACTTTTCAAAACTGATTAGCCTACCTGTTTTGGCCTGTCTTTTTATCTTTCTTACCTAAATGTCACATCATTTTTTTCTCCTCTTTCTTACCTAGATACCTAGTATAGCATATATATATATATATAGGGAAAGGTTCATTTGAGAACCGTTTTTATTGCGAGAACCGCGAGAACCAATCTTAGCCATTCATTTTGGATAATGGAATTCATGGATGAAGAGCGTGGGGGATTGGGTGTGTCAGGGTGCATGTAAGGAATTCATGGGTGGGCAATCTAATAGAAGGAGGGGGAATTGGACGGCTAGGATTGATTCTCGCGGTTCTCGCGATAAAAATGGTTCTCAAATGATCTTTTCACTATATATATATATATATGTAAGAGAGAAAAGAGAAGATGAAAGAGAGGAAAGAGAAAGAGAGAGAGAGAGATGGAAGGTACGATCGAGTGTGGGGAACGGATTAACTCACTTGTCAGGAACTAAAAAAGGGGTGTACTGGTGTTGAAAACAAACACAAGGAGCCCGATAAACTTACCCGAATTCCAACCCAAAACCGGTACGCATGGACTTACTAATTTTCTGCACATCATGCGTTGGTATCCCCCAAAACGTGTCTTCAACATTCCAAGTCATCAAAGTTTATTCGGGTATGCGCCATAATTAGTTAATTAGTTTTTTATTCTATTTTTACAGTAGAATGCAAGACTTGGGTTAACCATGATGCTGACAATAGACGTAAAGATACAATGCATTTATCATTATCAATTATTATTATATTAAAAAAATAGTAAATGTGTAGTTTATGATTTAATTCACTGTTGACCTCTTGACCGTGATATATTGTACTAATTAAACAGCTTGGAACGTGAAACTTAATGTACCACGTATCTCGTCATTAATTTCAATGAAACATGTTCATCTTTATAAATTAATTAACTAAAGCGATTAATATATTTATGTTTTCTTTATATAATAATAATAATAAGAGTTAATTTCATAAATGATCTTTTAACTATCTTTAAATTGCAGATTTGGTCCTTTTTTTAAAAAAGTTACAAGCTTGGTCCTTTAACTACCATTTAGTTGCATGACTTGTCCTTTGTAACGGTTTCTGTTAATTACTACCGTTAAATCCAATTAACTTAAGAGTATTAAAGTCTTTTTACGCTTTCTCTTTTTTAATTGATTTTAATATTAGATTATATTCATTTCTTAAAAAAAATTAAACCTAGAAATTATATTGTATTTAATTCATTTTTCTTTTTCATCGCACTGATCACCACCATCAAACCTTCTACCCCCATCGTTTACCACCACCCCACCACCACTCACCACCCCCACCAGTCATCCATCACTCACACTCAACCTCTTAATCCTCTTTTTGATACAGAAGAACACCACCCGACAACCACCACCGCCTACCAAATTCTTGATTCTACAAGCAATCACCACCACCACATGCCAAGAACACAACATTTCTTGTGATTGCCTCCGACGAAAACCCTCACCTGAAATCTTACACTCACCAATATCGAACACTCATCACCAACAGTCGCCTACCACCACCAAAAAGTCAAAAATTTATCTAGTAAACTAAGAACACTTGAAACCCATTCACCCAAATCAAACACACCACTGACTACTGCCACCGCCAAATAACCTTAAACCACCAACTGCCTCCTGCCACCGCCAAAAATCAAACCTGAAGACCCAAATCGAATGCCCACAATTCAAAGAGAAACCCTAAATTGTTAAAACACACCCAAAATCGAAACCTAAAAACCTAAGATCACCTGTGTTGTTGGTGATGGTAGTGCACGATGGTATGGCTCTCTCGTCATAGAGATGGCGACGATGGGACACGATGGTGGTGTTAAAGGCGCTGAACAGCTCTTAGATGGGGCGCGGGTCGATGGTGGTGCACGATGGTAGTGGAGATGAGAAGTGTCGGTAGCCATGGAGATGGGAATCGCCGGCGCCGGGTGGTGGTGATGGGAATCGCCGGTCGAGTGCTGGAGAGTTCTTGTCAGTTGTGTGTGTGACAATTAAAGAAATTTTAGGGTTTATATATATATATATGTATATAAGATATTTTTTAGGTTTTTAAAATGTATTTTAAAATGGTAAGGGTAAAAAGGGTATTTTAACAAGATTAACAGAATTTTTAACGAAAACCATTACAAAGGACAAGTCACGGAACTAAATGGTAGTTAAAGGACCAAGCTTGCAACTTTTTTTGAAGAAAAGAACTAAATCTGTAATTTAGGGATAGTTAAAGGATCATTTATGAAATTAACTCTAATAATAATAATAATACACAATACTTTTACTTTTATTTTTATGTATAATCATAAAACTATTGGCTTCTCGATATATAAATATAGTTCGTTTTATATAGAAAATATTTTTGAAATATTACTCTCTACCTATGTTTAGAATATGAGTTGAAGCGCTTGACTCATGACCCGCTTATCACACTAGGTCAGTTAATCGGATTTTAAAGTATTGCTCTCTACGTTGTGTATATACACCACTGTCCACTTTCTCTTAAAACACAAAAGAACTAAGTTGGTAATAGTATGTTAGACATCCAAATAACTGCATGTTAGAGTGCACGGTATGGACAAGTATTTGAGATATGTGGTGGACGAACATGCGCCGTGATAAACATATTTATTATATCATCGGACCGTA
Organism: Dittrichia graveolens; assembly: GCA_038502395.1. NCBI lineage: Eukaryota > Viridiplantae > Streptophyta > Magnoliopsida > Asterales > Asteraceae > Dittrichia > Dittrichia graveolens. The sequence continues at coordinate 5,269,046 of JARJIL010000003.1, forward strand.
ATAAATTCCTACCGTGGAGTTCTCCATATTCTCTTGTCGGTGTGGTTATGCAATATATGTGGGCCACAACATTAATTTCATGTTGTAGCGTAGGCTTTTCTTTTTTTCTTATTTCTTATTTTTAATTGGTTAATTAGTTGATAATAGACAGGTCTTATAATTTGGTGTGATGGAAAAGAAGAGAAAGTGATCATCATGGGGCTGAGTGGTGGACTAAGTCATGTAAGAAAAAAAATGACGTGACTGTGTGGTAGATATGATAGAGTGTAACCATACCGTGTACTCTTAAGGCGTTAAGCTCCAGATCTCTGACGTGTAACGTTTTTGAGTACCCAGAATTAGATTAATTAGTAATATACATATTAATCTTATCTTTTCCTAAATAAGTAATATACATATATAGTCTTTGATAATAGTTCAAATAATAAATAAATAATAAACTAGTGTTGTCGTTTGTCAAAGAAGAGTGTTAGAAGGCACCTAGAAATTAAGGTGATTGAACACTTAAATTGATATGAAAATGACACTAGATCTATCGAAAGTTGACTTCCATGCATATTGCTTATAGCCTAATGAAAGTGGCCTAACTGGATCTTGTGTTGTTGCACCCAATATAAGACTGACTTGTGCTTTACCAAGATTTCTTTAACATAAAAAAGCACTTCTCTTTGTGACATGTTTGGAACATCTCCATAAACGGTAATTAATAATGTCAACAACATTTGTTATTAAGGTTCAAAGACATACACATTTTCCTGTCGTCGTTATACATAACTTTCAAAGTTGGTTGATTATAGTGATAGTATCGGATGGATACAAACACAAAGTTTAGAGTGAATGTCACATCTCAACTTCTCAAGTGAAGTAGACTACTCTCGTATTGATATAAGTTCATAATGCTTTTGATAAAGAACTATTTTGTCCAATGTCATTGGTGCGAAACACTAGTATAACATATGACAATGTACGTTATAACAAATTCGAAAAGCTCTCGAGACTTAAACGCACGTGATATTCCTGGAGTACGTTGTGTTGTTGCAACGACTAGCCACATAGGCTAAAGAATATACGTCGTATTTTTTTAGCGTCAGTGTATTTATTAAATTTGTTTAATAAATGTGTACAATTAAATACTTTTATTTAAATAGAATATGTTGTTTTGAATCTTTTTTGCCGGTATATAAAGACAAACACCTCATAATCAACAAATATGTTAACAACGAGATTTGAATTTTCAACCATAAAGAGTATCTTAAATCATAGTGAGTCAGGTAGAAATGTAAACAAGTCAAATATAAGCCTGTTACTTATCAACCCAAGCTCGTTTAACGGTCCAAGCTTTTAAATAGCTTGGGGCCGAGGATGAGCTTCACACGTTTATTTAAAGAAAGTTCAAATCTCCAAGTTTTTTTATGTTTTAAAAGCAAAGAAATGTAAGTAATAAATAAGCCATAGTACAACGATCCTCTGCAGGACGTAGAGATACCAAATAACCAAGGCTATCAATGCAAGTCGGGTTTGTATTGTTTGTGTTTAGGTCAGTTTCGTGTCAACTCAATTTTAACCAATTTATTTTCGTGTCAGGTTCAGGTTGTGTAATTTTTTCGTGTCGACCCATTTAAGCCAAATGTGATTGACAAGTAACTTTTCGGTTTGCGAATACGGTTTTCCGTTTCAACTACAATTTTCTTCGTCTACCTTTCAAATTCTATGTTTGTTTTACAACTTTCGGTAAGAATTTTGAAAATGGTTTTCGTTTATATTCTAACTCCAATATTCAATGTTGTTTTCATTGTATTCAAACTTTAAATTTGTTATTTGTTTCTTTTTTAATTCGAATTTATATTTCACTATTTTATTCAACGTATATAAATGAATATAATAAAAACTATGATGTATTAATATTCTATCAAGTATCAATAAATAATGTCATTGAATAACCAAATAATTTAAAATTATTCATCATAAAATAGAATTATAAATCGAATATAAAATACTAAAGTACTACCTGTAAAGAAATTAAATGTAAAAGTACCAAAATTACATAGTCAAAATAACAAATACCACAATGACATATTATTGTTTTAATTGTAAATTTTTTATTGTTTATTTTAAGCTTTTAACATTTAAGTGTTTTGTACTTTTTTTGGCGGATTTTATTGATCTAAGCTGTCACTCCCTTATTTAAATTCACAATCTTCTTTTCAAAATTTAAACTTTAAGTATTAAAGAAAATTTTATAATAATGTTATAGTTTTACCCATAAACGAATCATACGAGCTACTTTTAGGTTATCGGGTTGACTCTAACCCGACCTATTTATTTTTGTGTTAATTTTGTATCAATCCACTTCTGACCCATTTTGAGTTCGTGTTGATTTTCTTATCGACCTAAAAATTACCACCCTTACAAAGAACTAAACTAGGAAACCAATACAAGCATATAAATCCCAACAGCTATACAAAGAAATGTAATAAAAGAGCCAATGCAAGAAATAAACTACATCAGTTTCGCATATACCTATTAGAGATATAATTACATTAGAATTTAACATATGATAGTCTGGTTTAATTGTATAGATAAACTAGGGTTTATTAATGTTTAACCTATACTCTTTCTACTTTATAAATAGTTATCAATATAATACAAAATATCTATGGGTTTTTTAATAAACATGATATCAGAGGCTTGGGGTTATGGACATATCCTCTCTTTCTCACCCTTCCGTTGTTTCTTTGTAATTGCCGCCACCAAACTACGGTTGGCCGCAACCGTGTATCTTCTCCCTTTCGTCCCCCTTGAATAACAACTTCTTTCTTTTCTATTGTCGTCGGCACACCTCTTGCTGTCACCACAGTTATAAGTTATGCCCTTGCAGTCTTAGCTCCTACCGTCGATGCTTGCCACCCCTGTAGATGTAGCTCTTGCATCCGGAGTCGTAGATCCTACCGCCAATGCTGCTCTTCTTGCCTCCCGCTTTGGCCGAATGGCCGCTAATCTATCTCCGTTTTGCTACCACATAGTTTTCTTTTTTATATAGCCATGTTATTTTCTCCTTTTTTTATATATTTTATTTCTCTTTTATTATATTTTTCGTTTCAGGGTGAACGTTCAAACCATATACCGCTCTCATTGCGGTGGAATATTAGAGATGAGATATGATTAGATTATGGTTTATTATACACAACCCAATTGTATAGATAAACAAGGGTCCATTAAGGTTTCTTTTGTTTTCTATGTACTCTATAAATAGTTATTAGTGTAATATAAGATACGTATTAGGTTTTCATTCAACAATACCATCATTCAACCAAGACTGAAAAGACAATTAGAAAAAGAGCCCAATCAAGATATCTTTGAACGAGAGCTTTTGCTTGAAATCCAACCCGCTAACAACCTTTGAATACTTGCAAATGCATCCTCGTCTTTTAACCGTTGCACCTCCTTCATGCTAGCAAAAAGGATCCACTTAAACTTATGCTTTCCACATACATGAAAAATAGAAGTAGTTGGGAATTACTCGTTATGGTCCATGTTCCCATTTTAGCATGCGTGTAGGCGGTAAAACCCCATGTTCTAAGTTATGCATCAGTAGTTGCATTAGTTGTTAATTTCTTTTCTTTTCTATAATTACGTATGTAATTTTGCATTAGAAAAAGGAAGAAGCTTGTTTCCTTTCCTGTTCGAAGATTAGCCATATCAAATTAGCATATATATATTAGGAGATTGACTATCTGGAATCGGTCTTTATCAGAAACCTCTCACCATGCTCATATCTTTCTCCAAACATCTACTTTCCCGGCAAAAAAAAAAAAATGATCCAAACATTCATCTTGTCCCTCACAAAGCACACATAAAACTAGGGGTGAGCATTGTACCGGAACCGGTACCGATTTTACCGAATACCGAATTTGGTTTAAAGACGGTACCGAATACCGTACCGAGTATTCATACTACGGTACCGGCACTGGTACCCATTTTACCTAGTTTTTTCGGTACTAGTCCCGAATACCGATTTAGCAATATTTCAAGTACCGAGTACCGGACCGAAAACTCTAACTCGGTACCTGTTCCGGTATGGTACCGGTACAGTTAGGTATTTTCGGTACACATGCTCACCCCTACATAAAACCAAAGCAAAAGCAACTCCTTTGAATATAATTACTGTTAGATTATAATGTAATTAGTTTTTTCAAAAACATCTTCCGGCTTATGGTAACATTTTGTTATAATATTTATATACATTTGAAATTATTCTTGTTATTTAATTTACTTTTAATTTTTTATACATATATGAATTTAAATTCTTTTCAAGAAGATCTTGAATCTTTCTTGAGCCAAATCCGAACATGCACGATACAGACTCATCACACTCGGACTTCAACTAAATTAGTCGAGCCGCACTTAAGTTCAAACTCGAACTTAACTCGACTTGACTTGTTTGCGACTCACCATGTTTTACTATTTCATATACAGTCCAAGTCGAATACTTTTTAACAATAACTTCTGCTAAAATTCAAAATATAAAATAGTACTTTTTTGATCAACATTTGAGGACGTCTGGATCGAGTAAAGTGAGATCTGGTAAATCGTGTTATATTGTTTATGTTTTATGGGCTTCACTGCTTTTTAGGTTAAAATAAGAAGAAAAAAAGAATGTTTGTTGTGAAAAATCATTTCTGTTTTGTGAACTGTAACTATCATAATTTAATTTTTGGAATTTTTTTATTTTCATACATTCAGTAGAATAAGTTGCAGGTGTTTCTAACTGCATCATTTGTAAATATAATTTTACTTCGTTTGGTGTGACATATGTACGTAAGTGTGTAATCGGTATTGAAAACTATTATTAATTGGTGCAATACGTCTAATATGTGAGAGAGCGAGGGGTCTATCTCTAACTATTTATTTAACTAAACGTTCAATGATTATACACTGTTTGTTGTATTTTATTTTTAATTTACACGGCAAACACCCACCTAATCTATAATTTTTTGTTGTATATAAAAAAATTAATAAGTGTTATACATAAATTATATCTTGGTTACTAAATATCTTTTTATTGAACCCACATACGTGACTTATTGAACCAGAGATTGTAGCATAATCTTTAGAATTGTGAGGTGAGTATATTAGACCCCTTTACTATATATGTATAATGTAAGATAATATTAGAATTAAACTACTTTGTAGTGGTATAGCTTATAACATTATAGTTATACTGCTTTACAATGGTAGAACTTACAGTATTATAGTTATACTGTTTTGCAGTGGTACAACTTATATATTACAGTTACACTGTTTTGTAGTGGTATAACTTATAATATTACAGTTACACTAGTTTGTAGCAATACAACTTACAACATTACAGTTACACTGCTTTTTAGTGGTACAACTTATAGTATTATAGTTACATTGCTTTACAATGGTACAATTTACGGTAGTACAATAGCACTGTTCTGCAGTGGTACAACTTTACAGCTATACAACTTATAGCTTTAAACTGCCTGTTATGATTTATAGTATGCTCATTAAACGAAAACATACTCTATTTACTGATATTGTTTTACAGGTGGATCAAAGACGGATAAGGGTTAGGCCCCAGCATGTTAAGAAGTGGATAACTCTAAGGATAAACTGTGTTGATCTTTATGAAACTTTAATCTTTAATATTAAGGGGATTTATAACTTTAACTTGACAAATGAAAACCATATTAACTTGATATTTGACTTAACGTAATTTTGACTTAATTTTACGTAATTGGAGAGGAGATCGAGTTTGCTCCTGACTAGCCGACATTGTTATTATTTTTATTAAGATTTAATCATATATGATATGTTATCTTACCAACAGATCGATCGATCCATCACATTAATTAATAATAATGCAAACACAAAGGAATTAGGTCACATTGGAATATTACATAAAATCTTTTATTTCCAAGTATTCTATTCTATTCTAATTCTAATTTTAACATATAATATTTGCACATGTATTTAGTTTAATTGGTTAATTATCAAACAAGTAAATTATTGGAAATTTTAAATTCATTTGTATACAAAATTACACTTTATTTAATAAAAATAAAACATGATATTTAGTTAAGATTTTGATGTGTGCATTCATGCATGCTCAATTAACTCCTTCAATCAATTACTAGTAAATCTAAAGTAACAAATAACTCAAAAGACCATTATGTTCATTTCCTTTTGTTTTCTTCGGCATTACTACACCATCCATCATGTATAATAATGTAACACAAGGAAAATATCATCAACTTGTATATTGACTTGATACGGAACGTTTCACCATCTGAACATTTCTACGGTTCCGGTATATATGAAAGAGAAAAAGAAACGAGATCACTATCGTTCTCTACTTTTTCTATTACTTCGTGCCAGCTATGATTGCTTAAAATGGATCTTTTTTCTACAACAGAAAAAAAGCAGAGCTACTTTAAGATATAAACATTTCAAAAGAAAAGTAAACATTATTTGTTGTTATGTTATTCCTAAAAATGCTAAAAGAAATCAAATTATTTATATCTAAAAGCTTATTTTCTGAAGACTAAAACTCTAATTGATAAAAGCTCTCTGTCAAAACATCCGTAATATCTTGTGAGTTATCTTTAAAAATTTTATAATATTTTGATGGTTAAGAAAAATATCTAAGTCATCATTTTAGTAATAAGTAATAAGCAACAAATTTTATAATATAGAAAGTATTATACTAATAATTATTCATTATTATTATTACTATCCAAATTCACACTTTGCCCCAACTTTAAACAAAAAGGCATACCAAACATGAAACTCCTCCACCTCCACCTTCCTTATTTTATTCCAGATAGACATCTCAGATGAACTGGCCAAAATATGATTAAAAACCTTTATAAAGTTAAACCTTATTTATTTATTTATTTATTATTATTATAAAAAAATAAAAGATTATATCCAGCAAGTTTTCCTAAATATATACACTCGTATTCTGACATTTGTATTTCTTATTACACCCAACAAAGCATAACTTATGACACAAAATCATACTCTTCAGTCATCACACACCAAAACACACGCCTTCTCTCCATCAATTTCACACACTATCCCCCGCACATTACACACATATCTTTCATCGTCGCAAAATAGGATCTGCAAATCTGATCGGAGTTTTCTTGCCGGGGAAAAATGATGGGTTTGATTTCTTGTTACAGCGAATTGGCAGTTCAAGTTTCTGAGAAGGCATCATGTTCAAATTACAAAAGCGTTTCAAATTCTGTTTCCCCCAATTTAGTCCCGTCGATCCAAACCGCCGCTACGAATCTATACAAAACCACCCTCTCCACCGGCGTACACCACCTAATCACCGTCACCTGGTGCCGGAACGCCACTGCTCAAGGCCTTCAGATAAACTCCGGCGACGACCCCACCACGGCGTTCCGTCTAAACACAAATTCAAGATTGTTTAGGAAGAAAAAGGGAAGCAAATCGATCGAAATCAACAATTCGAAGTTCGAGGTTCTGTATGATCTTTCGTCGGCGCAGTACGGGGCCGGAGCGGAACCAGTTGAAGGGTATTACGTTATAATCATGGTTGATTCCGAGCTGGGATTGTTCCTCGGAGACATGGCCGCAGAATTCGCCGTCAAGAAAGTCAAATCCACCCACAAACAGGTTGCTGATTTCTCTCTGATTTCCCGGCGGGAGCAGTATTACGGCAACACCCTTTATTCGACTAAAGCTCAGTTTACCGGCGCCGGAAGTTGCCATGATATATTGATTCGGTGCACCGGAGAAGACGACGGCGTAAAGGACCCGACGTTAACGGTTTGTATCGATAAACGGGTCGTGATTCGGGTCAAGAGGCTCCAATGGAATTTCAGGGGGAACCAGACCATATTTGTTGATGGGTTGTCAGTTGACCTGCTATGGGATGTCCATGATTGGTTCTTCAACACCGGGTACGGATCCGGGTCGGGTCATGCAGTTTTCATGTTCAGAACAAGAAATGGGTTGGATAGCAGGTTATGGTTGGAAGATAAGGTGAAAGAGAAAGATGAGAATAGAGAATTCACTTTGTTAATTTATGCCACGAAGAGTTAAGTCAACAAATCTATCTTTTTAGATTTCTTTTTTTTTTAATTACTTTTTTCTATTATTCTTATTTTATTCTCTTTAAAGTTTCTCAATTTTTTTAAAAAACATTTTCTTATGTTTACACACCTTTATTCTTTTTCATATTTAGTAATTCAAAAAGGTTGGGATGAAAACCAAATGTCTCAATTTGGTCAATCTTATTGGTAGACAAGTTCTTATTGTGATAGATCTACACCATGATTTTGATATGTGCAGTCAAAAGATTTGTATGTTATTTGTGTTAGAATGGAAATTAATCAATACATGATTGATATAACATCTTTTTATTTATGGTGCTATGTTTATGTTTTTTTTAAGTTACGTTCTGATTTAAGAGGTTCTATATTCTCGTATGACGTGTTTCTACTTATAAAATCAAAATAAATGTCTAAATCAATAAAAAGGGTGAAAAAAAGAGTTAAGGGCTGTTTGTTTGCAGCTTAATGGAACCATTCAACGCTAAATGCTGAATCATTCAGCATTCAGCGTGTTTGATTGCTGCCTTTGAATGAAGACTATGCTGAATCATTCTACCTTAAAGTGCATTATGAATCATTAAGTACGCAGTATTTTACCCTAATACGCATTCTTTCACACGTTGTCTTGTTAAACAATCATATCTTATAATACAATATATCATTATTAGGGTTATAATAATAATTTGCATCATTCAGATTGTTCATTCAGAACCTTCATCAAACAGCATGTTACATTCAGAGACAGATTCATTCAGAGCCTTTGAATTATTCAGACCACAGAATCATTCAGTACTTAATCATTCTGTTTTAACAAACAATCCCTTAGTATATTTCATATGTCATCATCTTGTGAGTAGAACAATATAATAAGAAAAAATAAAAGTTGCCTTCTGAATTTGAGTTTATCACGCTTACACATTACTCGCACTCTAAGTTTATCCCTCTTATTAATAAAAAGGTAAAAAATTGTTTAAATTCAAAGAAAGAAAATTAATTTGGTTTACCTATTAAGCTTTAGAGTTAATTACATTTTTTGTCCTTGTGGTTTACATGAAATTTCACATTTGGTTCTTAGACTTTATTAATTACGATATTGATCCTTATGGTTTAACTTTTGTTTCAATGTTAATCCAAAATCACTTAAAAAGACATAAGTGTCATTCCTTTCTTAATTTGTCCTTTTATTTTTTTTATTTTATTCATTTTTGAAACATTAAATAAAATTTTAATTCTGTTAATAAATAATTAAATTAATATTAAAAAATTAATCATTAGTTAACTGTTATTCATCACCATCAACTACCACCACCACAAACCACCATCTACCACTACCCACCACCACAAACCACCACCCTTCATATTGTTCTTCGAAATAATAGAATCAAACATCAAGAATCTAAACCCGATAAAGAACATATGTGATCTGAATCCAAACATAAACTCAAATCGAACACAGATTTGATTCGTAGACATAAACTCCATTGAACATTTTTAATCAAAAAAAATATCTTGTATGCACTCATGAGCTTCAAATCGAACCACTGACACCTTCAGCGTCTTCTTCAACTGAAACCACAATCGTCTTTTTCCCTAACAAAGAACTCAGAATCCATGTGTCTTGGGTTTTTATTCAAAACTTTAACCTATAGCAAACTGGAGAGCTCCAAATCAATTAAACATCATCGATGAACATTAATCAAGAAACCCTATGGATTGTATATATGAGCAAATATCTTGGACCTGGACTCTAGCAAGAATACACACAAATGAAACATAAATCGTAGCCCTGCATATCTAAATTTTGAAACAAACACAATCAAGAATCACAACAAATCTTGAAACATTTAAAAAGCCCTAAATCCCACACCCGAATTTGTAACTCGACTAAAAAGAGGTCCAGGGAAGAAGAAGAAGTGAGCGTCAGTGGTGATGGCAAGGCTGACTATGTCGGTGGTGGTGGCAAGTCGACTTCGGTGGTGGTGGTGGTCGTCGTCGCAGTCTCGTAGATCTGGGAGGGAAAGGGAAGAGATTGTGTTCGGTGGTGCAATGGTGTGGTGGTACGTTGGTATGGTAAATTGATGGCAGATGAGCGGTGAATTGGTGGAGCACGGCGGAGATGCGGTGGAGCATGGCGGAGGAAGAGAGAGACGGCTGGGGAAGATAAAGAGGGATGGGGTGGGAAGTTTGGTGTTTAAGTGTTTATATTATGTTTTTTTTTATTTTTATCTTTTTGTTTTAATACATAATTATTATAATAGTATTTATAAAACAGATTTAAAAAATGATGTTAGGGTATTTCCGTCTTTTCATCTACGCAAAGGACTAACATTGAAACAAAACCTAGACCACAAGGATCAATGTCGTAATTAATGAAGCCTACGGACCAAATGTGAAATTTCATGTAAACCACAAGGACCAAAAATGTAATTAACTCTAAGCTTTATTTTTAAAATTTTTTACTTTGTTAGTTTTGTTTTGCAAATATCTTAAATCTTCTAACTTTTTATTAGTTTTTTCTTCTAACATTTTTTAACCTGTTAGTAGGTTACCGGTAAAAAGTTAAATTTTTTAATTTTTCAATCAATATTCTTCAAGGAGATTTGCTATTTTTATGGGTTGCCGACTTCTATCGTATCTGAAGTGTAATCGAAGTAGTTGAGTTGTTTTTCTATCTACGCTGCCTCACAAACCCAAGATCAAAATTAGCTTTGAAAATGCAATTGAGGTAACAAAATTAATGATCGATAGAACAAAATCTAGAAACAAAATTACCTATTGAACAACATATGGCTTTTTTCTTGAGCCAAACCCAAAAAAAATCTTAATTAGTAAAACCCAAAAATGGCTAGAGATTTTGATTCTGCTATTCGAGCGAAACCATTATAAACGTTGGAACTGACCGATAGTAATTGAATCCTTACTAAAACCAATGATTCGGTTATTGATTCATGAAAATCGATTTTATCATTCTGTTTGCAGTTTCTACTAAAAACAAATCCGTTTGTAACCGACCCGATCCACCATTAATATTATGTATTTTTAATTATTAATAGAAAATAAATTTTAGTAGTTTTTACCAGCCTACCATTCTATGACGAGGTACACTTTCCTCTAATAGTTTGAAACTTGACTTGATTAATATATTTTGGTATTTGCAACTTGTTATTAATCTATGTGATTATATTGAAACTTGTTATTACTCAAGTTATATTTTAAGTAGTTTAAAGTTTAAGTTTTATTTGATCTCATTAAAAAACACAGCATGTGATTTAAATCTTAAAAAAGGTAATAAAAACCCACCGCTAATGGTTAACCAATCATAACCGAAAACTATAACTGTTAAAACAGGAACCGATATTAACAATAACCAAATTTTAAATATTTGTTATAACCAATTGGTTCAGGTTTCTTATAACCAGTTGGTTTGGTTTTGAGCCCATAACGGTCCATTTCATCTTGTAGTCATGTTATTACACTGAGTTTAGACCTCGTCTATTTTTTAAAATTCACTTTTGTTAAAAAAAATTAAAATAAAACGCAATACATTAATAAATAAAAATGATATTAATGCCTTTGAAAAAAAAATAACATTAAAAAATGCATTATTAAAAAAATGCAATACTTGTTATATGTAACATATTTCCTCCTTAATTTTGCTTTAAATACATTAGAGATTTACAGATCATCTATAGTGTCCTGTTAGTTAGAAACTTCGCATCTTTAAACCAAGTTTTAAAAGTTCAATCTATTATTTCTTTTGATTCAGTCTAGTCCTTAGACTTAGTAGCCATGATTGAGCCAATAATATTTTTTCTTGATCATTTCATTGGTGTTTCAAAGTACCACTACTTTTCTTGGCCAACCTTTTTAAATGAGAGATGATTTACATAATAATAATCTATAAATTTTATATTCCTATAAATCCATTAACTATTTTTCTCATTCACATATTTAATGATATTACGATTCAAAACAATAAACTATTTTTGGGGTTTAGAAGAGGATATAATTGTTTTTATATTAAGAGTGTTGTATTTATAGAACGAATAAAAGATTAATTTTTTGCTCCTAGTATTTATAGTCATTACTAATCTTTTTTTAAAAAATTCAAAATTTATTTTAATTGTCACCAGGAAAAAGAAAAACACATTACACATGCGATATTCGTTACACGGTGTGATGAAAACCATGCATGGTGTTGACGCCGGTCATGGTTGTGATTCAGCCAATCACGAATTCACGATGTGATTCCGTTCCCGCACTCTCTACTCTTATATTGTGTTTTCAAGCTTTTTAAGGAGAGAAACAAAGAAAATTGAGAGGAAACCGAAAAGAGTGTTATCAAGTTTCAATTTAAGGGGAAAAAACATATGATATGATTTAGAGGGTAAAATTCGGTTACGTTTTATTTCATTTTTAAAGTGGACGGATTTGAATGAAAATAATTGTCTTTCGGTCTTTCTTTTAGCTTTTTTTCAAACCCGAGAATAGATTGTTGGTGAACTCTAAGTATTTTACGTTTATCTTGATATAGATATATATAATATTCTTATTAAGTACAATTTACAAACGGGTTCTGATTTATATATGAATAATTATAAAAGCGTTGAAGTGTTTACCTTGTTAAAAATACGTTACGTGTGTTAATTAAATAATTTATCCCATATATTTTTCATCTTTATTTTTTTAACACTTGTTATTATATCTTTTAACATTTATACATTTACTTAGAGGATTTGCGTATGCATATATTTCATTTTCCATCCCTCATGTTACGGTTAAATGTTAGACACATTGGCATTGAAAAGTTGGTGTTTTGGGCACTTTTTGCTCAACTTTTTTGACTTTTTGAGGAAATTATAACGTGTTTGGACATAAAGGCCGTTATTAGTCTATAAACTTTAACGAGGAGTGAGAAATAGTAATGGAATTGTGTTTTAATGACGTCACGTTTTTATTTCAATTCTTACTTTCATTTTATTAAACACGCTTTTCATCCTAAAATCTACGACTTTACTTGTTAAATTAAACAAATAAATAAAAAGTTCCATTTACCACTCAAAACCAAGAAATTTAGAATATAAAAACACATATATATACCTTTTCAAACCGCGTTAATGTATGTTTATAAATAGAAAGTTTTTCCTTTGACGTTAAAAAGACGAGAGGTTATATATCCTATTAAAAAATCTTCCTGTTCATTAGAAAACAAATTTCAAAATCAATACAGAAAGTAATAAAAAGATTAGTGAAATTTACATATCATCTTTTAATGAGTTGGAATATTAAGTTTTAAAATTTAGAGGATGATAACCACAGCTCTTAATGTTGCGGACAAAATAAAAAAGGTAATTTCAATTTTTAAAAATGACAATAAAAACTCATATCTTCATAATTAACTTTATATAATTTTCATATTTATGTTTTAATTAGTTTTTAAATTTCTATACATGAAATAAGATTGTCGTTTTTAAAAACAACATTTCTTTTATTCTTATCTACCGAGGAGGTATCATATTTTTAAAAATATAAGAACAAAGAGATAACTAATTTATTATTTTACAAACCGCTTCAAGCAAAGTAAGGTCTACCATTTTTAGAGTTGCTTCTATTTTTACTTTTTTTTTTTTTTTGCTTCAATCGCGTATAAATAGGCAAATAGCACACGAATTTCTTTTGAAGTACAAACCTTTTTTTGTTAATTACGACGTGTAAAAGTTACGACTAATTGGTAAACAATTTCTTACCCTAAATATTACGTTTATAGTATTATTTTTATTTAGACGATGCAAACTCTAACAAGTCTTTATACGGATACTTATCTTTTACTAAAACTAAAATAGCGTATCAGAAGGAATAGGTCTGTATGAACGATTGAGTATTACTACCTTCATATAGGAAGAAGCTTGTAAATAGCGGCGGATCCAAGAACAAACTTCACGTACGGTGGCATTAACAAACATAGGTGTTAATGTGGACGGTTGTGTAACAAATTTGGATAATAACTCATATACATCTTAAAACTACTTTTAAATTTACATCTTATATACTAAAAGATTCAAACCTAAAATATTAGAATCATCTTAAAAATCAGATACCACTAGACCAAGATGACATTTGGTTATACTTGTACTTAATTTTGAAATTTCTATATGTACAATGAACAAATTATAGGGGCAAAAAGGGAATTAACATATAGAATAAACGTAAAATGCTTTTCAAAAAAAGAAAAAAAACGTAAAATGTTTGTAATCGATTACTTTCCAGATCATAAGTTAAAGCTTAACTTAAAAAAGTAGAGATAATATTTAGTAAAATGTATGTCATCATGATTTTTATTTATCCTTTTAGCATAAGTAGAATTATTAATTGTGTTCGTTGTCATACTCGTAAAAAAAATATAAAAGAAAGGCACATGAGCGGTTTTTTTGTGCTTTTATTTTATTAGAACCATGTCTTCTGGGTAAAAAGAATTTTACACTGTGAGAGAATATGTTGTTATTTGTGTAGATAACTGACATTGTATTGACCGATTGACGGTGGTAGCGATGGACCGAGGATTTTTGTTCACCGTTACCAACATAAAATTAATAATAGTTATAAAATGAAACAATAAATTTAGAGCATCTGTTGTGGGGGTGTCACGCCCATAACGATTCTTGATGCTGACTACGCCACCCCGTCATGCTTTCGTTATCGTTACCAGTGTCATGTGGATGACGCCTATAAAACAAGTTTAATAAAAAATGTGGTTTTAAATCGACTTTCAGTCACCATAGTGATCACTTATCGTCACTAAGAAGAGTCAACCAAAGGGGCTTGTCCTGACGGTAAGGGAGTTTTCCCAGTGAAGGAGAGGTCTTGGGTTCGAGTCTCTCTGGAGGGTTTCTTCCTAGGAGTAGCTGAGGGTCACTCACTCGTTGGTGAAAGCAGCCCTACCGAATTAATTAGGGGGGTGTAGTTGGAGTGGTTCGAAACCGGGACCCGAATTAGATCAACCGGTTTCGATCCTGTGCTACTACCGCTGAGACAAAGCTGTTAAAAAAAACTAAGAAGAGTCGGTTATAAATGTATCATACTAACGCCCCATTCAGTTACAAATGCTTTTATAAACCTCTTTCTTGTCACCTTACTCTTAGAGATTAATAAAAGTCGGAAGTAATAACGCTTCGTCTGCTAAATTTTTAATTGGGCTGGAAGTTTTCTTATCTGGGCTGGATAGCATTCATGGGCCAACCACTAGTTATGCAAGCCCAATCGATTCATGGCATAAGGCACCATAGGGCCGTACCAAATTTCAACCGTCATTGTGCATTTGTGCGGGAGGTGCACAAATATCGGATAATACTATAACCGGATTGGATTTTTTTGTGAACAGTAAAACCGGATTTTTTAAAAACCGGTTCAGATAATATCCGGTTTTTAATAAAAAATACTATATCCTGTCTAACCAGTTCGGATAATACTATAACCGGATATTTGAAAAACCGGTTATAAAAAAACCGTTTTTTTTTTTCATTTTTTAACTACATTTCCTATATACTATATACTACAAAATATATATATATATATATATATAAATGACCGGTTTTTTATCCGGTAAAATATCCAATCGACCCCACATCCATGGAACCGGTTTATACTATCCAGTTATAAAAAAAACGACCCGGTTTAAAAAATCCGGTTTTTCAAAAAACCAGTTTCGAATATTTTTTCGTTAAAATCGGATATTCGGTTTTTTTGTACACCTAACAGACTAACACCTCAAAACAAAATAATCCAATGACAACATCACGAAGGGATATATATATATATAGTGACATTAATCACCATTAATCAATAATCAATAATCATTCATCATTACTAATTAATATATATTAAAAAAAATAAGATTATGATGATATTATCATATTTTAAAAAAAATTTACCAATTAAATCCCTTTAATAAATTTAACTGGACTTATTTTAGATAAATATATTAAAGAGTAGATGTAAATTATTTAGATCCTGGCGTCAATCATTTAGGAATTAGGATACCATCTCACATCTACACGGGGATATAATTCATCGTACAATTTAACCTGTTTTAGGATACCAATTCATTGTAAGCTTATAATTGTTTATGTTATCATCTCGATCAGTTTAGCTTATATACATTCAAATATTTTATTGTTAGATTTTATTGTATTAAATAAATTTATTTCTTTAAATCAATCTAAATGCGTGCATCTTTAATCTTTAATATATATAAAAGAAAAAAGAGTTTAGATATTATTATTTTATTTTCAATTTTTTTCATCAATCATCTATTAGAGAATATAGATTATGATTTAGTATAAGATGACCCAACCCTATTGTATAGATATCATATCACTCGGTTCCCTCCACCCTTGTCTACCTCATCATCTCATAACACCACCCCCACTCCTATCCCATCTACACCAGATATCACTATACCACCCCCTGTTACCACCGCATCCTCCACGCACCCGATGATGACTCGCGCCAAACATGGGATTGTCAAGCCCACTCATCGCATAAACCTTCACGTCTCTACCATCTCTTTTGTTCCCCGGTCCTTTGTGCAGGCTTTACAAGATCCCAATTGGCAGGCAGCTATGAACGAGGAATACAAGGCACTTATTACTAACGGTACTTGGAAACTAGTTCCTCGGCCACCGGGGGTTAATATTGTCCGATCAATGTGGCTATTTAAACAGAAATTTAACGCAGATGGAACCTTAGCAAGATATAAGGCACGGTTGGTGGCTAATGGTAAAAGTCAACAGTTGGGCATTGATTGTGATGAGACGTTCAGTCCAGTCGTTAAGCCAGCTACAATTAGAACTGTTCTTAGCCTCGCCGTTTCTCGACATTGGCCTATTCATCAGCTGGATGTCAAGAATGCCTTTCTTCATGGTAACCTACAGGAAACTGTCTACATGCACCAACCGCCACGCTATCGTGACTCTAGGTATCCTGATCATGTTTGCCTCCTGCAACGATCTCTCTACGGCCTTAAGCAGCCTTCTCGTGCTTGGTACCAACGCTTTGCCGACTTTATTAGCACTGAGGGGTTTGAGCGTAGTCGTACGGATTCTTCCTTATTTATATATAATGCAGGGTTAAACATGGCATATCTTCTTCTTTATGTTGATGACATTATCTTGACGGCCTCCTCCATCACCGTATTGAGGGATACTATTTAGATGCTTGCTGCGGAATTTTCTATGACTAAACCATAATCTATATTCTCTAATATCATCCTCCTTTATTTCCTCAAATGGTTCATGATAAGTTGTTTTCTCAAAAACTAATTTATGACTTAGTATGTTAACACTTAAATATTTTAACAAACACATTTCCTCAAATCATTTAGTAGATTGTTCTATTTTCGTGGCTATTTATAGATTTGATTATAAAGAGATTCTAATAGATTTACCCATTTTTTAAGAGATTTTGTATTTCTATCTATGTTTTACAATTGTTTAACTATATATATATATATATATATATATATATATATAGAGAGAGAGAGAGAGAGGAGGGATCCGGTGAAAACACATGTTAAATAGAGAACGGTGAGAACACTTATAGGCCAATCATTTAATTAAATAAATAAGAGATTTAAAATCAACTTACCTTAATCAAATCAAATCAAATCATTAAAATTCAACATATCTTAATTAACCAAGATCAATATCAGTCATTAAATAAAGATCATCCAAGGGCTATAAACTGTTCTCCAAGTTCTTACATTAGGAGGTGTTCTCATTTGATCTTACCTCGCTCTATATATATATATATATATATATGCACTTTTTAATATCATAAACATTTAAACTTTACTTAATTTGACAACCGTCATGTTTATACACTGGGATATTATGCTTATCTAAGTTAAACGATTTTATATTTATAACATTCTTAAAAATATTTATAAAATTACTAAAATATTTATTATTAAAGAAAGCATGTGTATATCTCTATATGACATGATCTAACTTATGGACTTATTTGTGTGTGCATTATCCTATATTGCTTTTTTAATTCTTGGTCTAGTTTACTAAAATGTATTCAAGTTGTGATATTTTGCTCTTGTGTGTATTAAATTTTAAAAGTTTATATTGCGAGTATCAAACTTTTAATTTGTTGCTATTGTATGTATTTTGGTTACATAAAAAAGTAACAAAACGTACAAATTTAGTACATACAATAGAACGTTTAGTATACACAATAGCGACAAATTAAAAGTTTGATACACACAATAGAATTTTTTAAGTCAAATACATATAATAGCAAAACATGACAACTTGAATACATTTCAATGAACTAAATCCTAAATTCTTTTATCTTTTTATTATATTTATATAATAATCTACTTTTATATATTTATTTTTTCTTTTTATTCTTTTTTTTCTTCTTTCTTATTTTTTTTATCTCTGTCAAAAATCATTTGAAAAACAATCATTCTACCTAAAAATAGAATTATGGATGTTCACGGTTTACCTTACTCATACCCCGCTCAGATCGGGTTAAATATGGTGTTTATTGTAACTTGTGGGTCGCTAGCGGTATGGAGATATATATATATATATATATACATATATATATATAGAGAGAGAGAAAAAAAGTTCAAACGAGAACTGTTTTTCGTACGAGAACCGCGAGAACCAATTTTAGCCGTTCAATTCCCCTCCTTCAATTGATTGTCCACCCATGAATTTTTACATGCACCCTGTCACACTTATTCTCTCTGCGCTCTTCATCCATAAATTTTATAATCCAAAATGAACGGCCAAGATTGGTTCTCGCAGTTCTTATACGAAAAACAGTTATCGTTTGAACTCTATCCTATATATATATATAGATATATATATATATATAAAGATAAAATAATATAAAAATGGTTTTTACATGCACAAATTATAAATTAAAATTTTCAAAATAGAGTCTCATCAATTTCTTTCACACGAAAAAAATAAACGAATTATCCATCATGTGACTGAGATATTACGGTTTCTTAGGTGAGACACACTATCTTTAATATATATTTAAAAAAGTTATAATGTTATTATTAGATTTTTAAAAGTTTTTATTTTTTTAAATAGTTTATAAATGAGTAGTATTCTTAAATGTTATTTTTTGGATTGTTTAGTTTGTTAATATTTAAATATATTAACAAAAACATTTATTTAAATTATTACGTAGATATGTCTAACTATTTTCGTCATTATTTATATAAATATATATATCGATTGAATTAAATTAAAAAATTTAATTTAATTATAAAAAGGTTTTACAAAAAATTTAATAATGATTTATGTATGAATTAATGACTTTTAAATGGTTTATAAATGGGTAGTATTCTTAAATTTAAGTTATTATTGACTATTTGGGTGATTAGGTACGGTTATTTTTTTTAACTTGATCTTATGAGCTTATAAATTTTTTGATAATAAAGTGTTTTGATTAGCTTATAACTTATAAGATAACAAACACTTTTATAAAAGTGTTTAACTTAGCTTATAGGTCTATTTGCCTAAAAAAAGCTTATAAACCTAACTAAATAAGCTTAATCAAACACTATTATTATCATAAGCTTAAAAAATAAGCCAATAAACTAAAAAACTCATAAAATAAGATAAAACAAACATCCAAATTTATAAATTTTAACACCATAAAATTGAAAATATAATTTAACTATTCGTGTTATTATATACCGGATGTTAATTTAGTTTAAATTTATATAAACAGGTCTGTAAACAAACTTAGCGATCAAGATGAAAGAACATACACTACTGCTGCACAGTTTGCTTAAATTCAAATTAAATATGTTGAAATGCATGATATGAAAAACTTTAATCCTACAAACAACGATTTGGATTTGGAGTAGCAATGGCAACAATCGTGCTCTGTTTTAAAAAAAAACTCTAGAAACAGATACAATGAAGACATTTTAGGGTTTATTACTCTGTTTCTGTGCTTTTCTTCTAGCTCTCCTTTCTCTCGAGCTCAAAGACGTTTTGAATCCACCGTTTCCAGAGTCATCATCGTCCCAGTCTCTATTCAACGATTTCTGAAATTGGAATCGGAGATTGTCATTACGAAAACAGATTGATTTGAAATTCGTAATTAGATTAAGTATGGATCAATTGATCGATGAAGAGAATACCTCTCGGAGCTCGGAGAAGCTGACGACGTAGAAGGTGACGGCAGCTGCTGCTACGATTCCGAGCACCGGGAGCCCTAGCTGCTGTAATCCATCCATCTCGCGTTTCTTACTTCCTGACGTATTCCCTTCAACTTTTTTGTGGCTTCAATCTATTGCGACCTTATCCTGTCATTTGAATAAACCATTAAAAATAAGATCTTATTATTATTTTATTTTAATTTAATAAGGCAGAATATAAATATAAATAAATAAATAAACAGTAACATTAATTAATTAATTAACATTAACATTAATAATATACGGTCTTGAAAAGAGGCGAAATCGGCATACAAGATTGGTTCGAGCAGTGGCTAATTAGAGGTTGTTGCAAAAAATTATAGGGATTACGGTTTGTACAAATGTTTCATCAAACCATGTTTTACACATTAAAAAAACTTGATAAGTTTATCATTAATCATAAAATAAAATGTATGAATATATATATCTTCGTCTATGATAAATCTTCCTTCTCTAATAAATGAGTAAGAATAAGACACGTGACCTAATTCTAGGATATGGTTTCTTTGTTTTCCCGCTCAGTAACATTATTGTAAGTTACTAAAATGTGTTATCTATCCCCACTCATCAGCTTCTTTTTGTTGCCTTTCCTTCTTCTACCCTATCGGCTTTCTTCTCAATCCCCTACTCATCGGCGTCTCCCTATCTCCCTATGTCGATAGACTATCAAAAATCTATTTCATAGAAAATAGCAAGGAAACTATGGAGATGATAAGAAGTAAGAACATGAAAGAGATTTATTGATTCGATGTCTATTCTCACAGGTTATTTATAATTCCCTTTCTTGATTATTATTTGGTAATTTGGGTTTTCCAATCGCATATTTATTATGTTTTAATTGTTTTCAAACAATTCGTTTTCCCATCAAACGATTTAGGATAAAGGCTATGTAGTTTTAATTTAGGGTATGTATTGTAATTTTAAATGGCCGGTTCCAGTTTTATGAATTTTATGCATTTGGTATTGATTATTTGGTTTTTTGAATGCTTAATCGTATTGAACTTTTTGAATGCATTTGGGTATTTGAATATTTGAATGCATGCTTTTCTTGATGAGCATGTGGTCATCTGGTATTATTATTTTCTCCATTACTAATATGCTACAAATGATTGTATGTATATATTTAAGGGTGGGATTTGGATTTTGTTTGACATTAATCAAGTTTCATATGTTTCGTTTGTATTTTATATAACTTTCAGGAAACTCCCTGTATAATAGCAGAAATGATACTCCTGGAGTTTCATGCAATGTTGAGGCCAATTTAAAGATGCAAACCTACTGTTTGATGAAATGCCCAAAAGAGAGAATGTTATTAATTTCAATGGTTAGTTTATCATTGTCTATTTTACAAAAAATTTCATTACCATTTTTACTTGCTAATTTTTTTAAAAGCTTCGTGTTTCCGGCTATATAAAGATCAACATGACTATAAAATAGTGAATAGTCACATATGTTAAGTACAAAACAAAAAAGAAAAAGAAGGTGTGAGCTTCAAGCCTTCAATAGTCATGTCATACAAGTTCATCTCTTAAGGGCTTAAAAGACATAAAAAAAAGAACCTCCATTCATGTTTGTTTAGATATGATTACATCTTCTTTGTCTCAATTCATGTTTGTTCCTAATTTGATTAGGTTGCTGATTACATAATGTTCTCCATTTGTTACGATTTCTTGATTCGTATAATTATAAATTTCTATGATCTGCTCTATATATTATAGGGAATAGATCGGAATTTGTATACGTATAAGTGGGTGCCATTTTAGATGTGAAGAACAAACAAGAGGATGATAAACACAGCAGTATACTTGGATATAATATGCACTATATTGACCTTCAAGTTCATACAATAACAGTGGGCAGATCATACATATATAGTTGAATAGATCAGCGGTTATGGGAGGGTGGCGGTTGGCTTTATCCTTTGCTTGAGTAGGTTCTTCAATTCTGTGTCAAGTTATAACATATTTGATGAGCTTTGGTTGATCCTGGAGCAAAGGATGCATGCAATCACTTCCTTTTACTGGGTTTTTATTCATGTTGGTAGATTAAATGCCTTAAAACCAATAACATAGTTTTGCCATATAAGTGGAAGCAGGGGGGAATGATGGTAATGTGAATCTGTGGAAGGCATCCATAAGGGAGGTTGCTTAATTTGAGTAACATGGTTCACTCTTTGCCTTTCTAAAAAAAGCAATTAACCAAACTAGTAATACTAATGACTAATAATCAAACAAGTATTTTGGGGCTCTATGCATGGTAAGACCTTAAACAATCTAGCTGCAAGATGAATCAATTATAATGAATTAGACTTGAACCAAATGAACATCAAGACAAACAACAATACACAAAGTGTTCTTGCAGCAGTCATTAACCACCACCTTGCGACACTTGATCATTATTTTTACTATAGTACTGATAAACGGTGTAAAATGTCTGGAGAGCGGCAAACGATAGCAACAAAAAACCCGCGAATGCCGAAACTGCAGCCCATGGGCTCTCAAAATAAGTATGCTTAAACCCGGCCCATCCCACATGCCACCCGTTTTTGCAATACTCTTCTACTTCAATGAATAAGTCCAGTAAGTAATGATTCTTGATATCAAATGCCACATCTTTCCCAACATTATTGAAGAATTTTACGATCTCCTTATCCGTCCCAAAATAATTCTCAATAATTTTACTTTCTGAAAGCAAACCCACATCGTTTGAGTTATTCAAGAGACATCCCATGAACACGACGTATGTTGTCATGTCTTTCGAGCAATGAGAATAACATAGCTCGAAAGCCACGCAGTTTAAAAGGAATGAACTGTAGAAATCATCCATGTTGATCTGAGGAATCGAAAGCACCCCGTTTTGGAACTCGATATCCAAGAAACTATCAGCTTGATGATTAGCCTTGAACTTGACCCCCGCGTTAACAAGCTTGGTCGCGGGTTGGATCAGTTTAAGAGACTTTTTGTCAAGATTATCAGAGACGACTGAGTTTCTGTTTTTGTTTATGAAACTCTTTCTGAAAAAATCAAGCAAATGTTTCCCATCAAGATTCTCGTACTCGTTTAAAACTCGCTCTTGCCTATCGACCATGTAGTTGAATAACTCGAGGATTAAAGATTGAAGCGTACGAGAATCGGTGCTAGACTCCTGGAACAACTTCTGTAGAACAAAAAATGGTATTTGGTTTTCTATCCTCAAAAGATCTCTCATTAAAAAGGGAGACACCCAAACCATTCTAAATATAGGATCATCTGGATGAATTGAAGCCAGTTTCCCAACTTTTCTAAACAGCTCAATCAAGAAAAACCCATCAAGCACCATCATTTTAGCAAGATCATTGGTGCTAAAATGGTCAATAGACTCGGAATAGCTTTCTCGAATTTTGCCCTCCATTGACACTACGATCTTCATGAAAACACCAAGTGACTTACCTGTTCTTGTTATCATATCATTAAGGAACCTCCATTTGTGTTGTTGGATCATCTCAAGATCCTTGTTTCCATGGTGATATGGCCCGATTGAGACGATTCGAGGTCGATATGCTTCTTTGTTGATCTCAACTAGACTTTGGGGAACTCTAAAGATGCAACAAGAATCCCTGCCAGCTAATTTGTGTAGTAATTTTGGTGGTTTTTTCATTTGGGTCTTCATGATTTCAACTTCTTGATCTATGGTAATAACATGATTTTGATCCATCTTTTTGGGGGTTCTTGATTCGGTGTTTACAAGTAAATGATTAGACCCGATTAGGGGTTTGATTATATGAAGAAATTGGATTGAAAAAGTCAAAATCTTGGGTGTTTCTTTGCTTTTACATGTAGCTTTCCTGCTACCTGTGTTTAAGAACAAGTGGAAGGAGAAACCAATAATTAAAAACGACCAAGACTTTGCAGCTTGCGCGTGGGCCCGAATGGATAAAATAATTCACATCGATCCATAGCCTCAGATATTTTCAAATTAAAAACGACACCGTCCAACAATTTTCGCATTAAAATGAATAAAGACAAACGGTTTTTTTTCACTTGTATTTATCTTTACAATATTACGAAGAAGGATGGGTATAGTTAATAATTAATTTATAGTTCTAATAGATTAATTTTAGTTTTTTGATCAATAATATTAATGGTTCAGATTAAATTTTAAAAATTTGAAAGAAGTGGATTTTTCGTAATTCACATGTGATGCTTTTACAAATCACATGTGATTGAATATTAAAATTTTAGTACTATATTTTTAAAATGAACTTTATTGAACACAACTCACAATATTATAGCAAAATACTAATAAGGGTGATATTAGTTCATCTATAATTTTCTTCTTCTTTAGCAAATGAGATTTATTGTCATCTCTAGTTTACAGAGCTAAGTACAGATCGATCAAAAGAATACCTCTCGGAGGTCGGAGAAGCTGACGGCCACCGTCGCCGCTGTTACGATTCCGACCACTCGGAGCCCTACCTGGTGTAGACATGTAGTACATCCATCTCGCCTTTCATGCAATGTTTAAAAACCCGAGCTGACCCGGGCGGTTAACCCATGATCCGGTGAGGAGACCGGGTTAATGTGCATCGGGTTTTTTGTCATTTCTGGCCCGCATCGATCCGCCTGGGTTAATGGTTGAACTGGTTGACCCATGTTGATTTGGCCTGCTTTAACCCTTTTTAATTTTTTTTATATTAATATTTTATTAAAAACATAAAAGCTCAGTGATTTAGTCACCTTGACAGTTGACACTTTGAAATCCTCACTCAACAGAAACTCTAAAAAGGAGTTGTGAACCCCTCTCGACAGTCGATGGCGACTCCTGTCCTTTGTCATCTCCGACCGGCGTGAGACGACAATTCATCTCCGACATTCGATTGTACTTTGAGCAGAAACGTCCATTGAGTTCACATAACCCTCTCAATAGAATTTTTACTATAGTTAAACCCTCTTGACAAGTTAACTTCTTAAATGCTTGATAGATTATTTTTTCTTAACAGATTAGCAATTCGTTCCAAGTTTATATACATACATACATCTATTTTAAATTTGAAACACAGTTATACACACCACATCTATTTGATTACTTCATTTATTTTCACTCTGTTCATTCTTAATTAAATCATTTTCGTGTCTAACTTAATTTTCTAGTTATTTTAAGTTTCTATGAGAATTGTATATCAATCCATTCATATTGTAAGGAAAAAGAAGATAGTGTCCAAAGCACTTAACTAGTTTTCACATTAACTTATAACACTTTGTTAGATATAGAAATATGTGTATTCTGGTTTAGTATAAATACACTTTCCTTGTATTCATTTTAGTTGTATCAGAAAATATATGAAAAATAACTTTTTCTGTTTGTGCAATATTTAACTCTTTCATGATATCAGAGTCATGACTTCATGGTTCTAGTGAAATTAATTTAGAGAATCAGCGATCTGCAATGCAAGAGCAACAACAGAGTCAAAACCATTATCGACATATTGTGATTCAAGATTCAGATTCAATTTATTCAGATTGTTCATGACATTCGGTTTGTTCTTATTCAAATCCGAAATTGATTTCTCGTGCAATTATTCTTGTTCTTGGTTCAAATCAAGAATCAAATCAGAAGTTTGACTGATGAATTCTCGATTTATTAATGAAAACATATCCGATTGTTAGGGTTTAAAGTTTTTTCAATTGAAAACGATCTGATGAAGATCGATTAACTATTTTTCGATTGAATACAAATCCAATTTTTTGTTCGATTACCGAAAACAAATTGTAAGTTTTCAATTACCGGTTCTTATTATTGGATTGTTCGATTACTAGTTGGGTTCTCGACTTTTGTTGATTGAGTCACCAAATGATTTGAATCACCAAATGTTTCTCCTTGATTCATTCAACAATTGCCATTTGTTATCAATCGCCAACTGGATTTGAATCAGTGTTGATTGTAGATCGCCAACTTCAATGTGTTATTAATCGCCAGGTTAATCCAAAATTAAATTCTCAAGTTGTACATCAATTCACCCGTATAATCTTAAAACGACAAATATAGTTTCCTAAACAATATTAATACCCACCTTGAATAAAGCCATATATAAGAAGATGGTTAAACTCATATTCTTTTTCAAATTTCTACTTTATAGTGGACGAAACAATGGGTGTGATGGGAGTGTGGTAAGTGATCATAGAGTGGTTGGAAAAGGTATGCCACGCCATCATGGTGTGGATGAAATAGCATGTTATATTTGATTGGTGGATTGTATAGTATGAGTCCCAAAATATGGTTGGGGATGTGTTCACACCACGTGTTATGTGGTATAAATGTCATGTTGGCGTTAAGGTATGATGGTGTGAGGGATGTGTTCCCACCACGTGCTATTTGGTCTTACCATAGTTGTTATTGACAAGTAATGTGTTATTTTAAATTATGCTACTATATCATTTCAATACTACTTTCTTTATAAAAATAATATAAAATATTGCATTCATTCAAAATAGATTTTTCAATCCCTTTACCAAATTGACAATGACAGAATCTTTTTTAAAAAACTTCGTTATTTTACCTTCTAACTTTTGTTTAACAAAGCATAGTAACGTCCCAAAAAAATTAATAATAATAATAATAATAATAATAATAATAATTATTATTATTATTATTATTATTATTATTATTATTATTATTATTATTATTATTATTATTATTATTATTATTATTATTATAATCTCAGTAATCTATTAAAACTTAATATGATAAAATATTCAATGTCACTTCTTAAATGTTTACCGGCTTAACATATGGGACTTACGGTTAGAAATAAAATTCATTATTAAAATCAAAATATTAGAGTTGTAAGCGGAAAAAATTGCTATTACGTTGGCGCCTTGCCCTTATCCACACGAAATGGTCCTAAAAACATTCAACACACACGGGTAAGTATGCAGCTTAGTGAGCTAACATAGTACTTATAAATTATACCAGATTCACATATTCATTTAACAAGTTCACACTTATCACAAATAATGTCACACAAGCCGGTAAGTGCCCAGCAGCACATAATTGCCAAAGCTGCAATAACTTGCGCTCTGCTGCTCATAAATGTCACATCAACATTTCACAATACATAATCACACATGAACAGTTATCTCAACATAATAAGTAAGTTAGTAAAAAATCACCCGGTTTACATCACAACACAGTTTCAATAAATCGATGAAAGTTGTAGGACTAAACACGTCTGTCAGCAATAACCTGCAAAATTGGTTTTAAATAAATTAATCACTATACATAGGCCCACTTAACATTCGATATTATGGGCTAGTTTTTTATTCCAAACTGTGAGATTTACGATTGTGATTTCAAAGTTTATTATGTGATTGAGACTCCCCTCACTCAATTTGCAATTCAACTCAAAATTCCCAATTTGCGATTCTAAAGAAAATCATTTTATGATTATCCATTTTTGGGCTTACAGTTTACTTTCTACACTTTTCAATTTGTGATTCTAACTCATATGTAAATTTGCGATTGTGAATACGCTCATGATTTGCGATTCCATTTACAAAAGCCGATTTGCGATTGCCTTCCACTTGATTTGTGATTGCAGTTTGTGACAGGGGAATCTCTGTAAGAGACTCAACCTTTTACTAATTTGTGATTCATACTTTAAAGCTGATTTGCGATTTGGGTCTAAAGTTCATATACCACACACGATTTGGGATTGGGGTACACACTTGATTTCCGATC
Organism: Dittrichia graveolens; assembly: GCA_038502395.1. Lineage (NCBI taxonomy): Eukaryota > Viridiplantae > Streptophyta > Magnoliopsida > Asterales > Asteraceae > Dittrichia > Dittrichia graveolens. Next base: position 5,297,105 of record JARJIL010000003.1, read on the forward strand.
CACAACAAGGTTCAATTTGAGATTTTAACATATGTCTATGCAATTATAATTCCCCATTGCCTATTACCATTTTGCGATTCATTGCACTCCTTCAAGAACTTAAGCGATAGTTTACACATTTAGCTACCTCAAATCCAATCTTGACCAATACCAAACAGTTTTGATTAATTCTTGATCCTATGGGTTCTTATCATCATTTAGACAAATCCTTAGCAATTAATTGCATTTCTATCAACTATTAAGGGTTCTTAGTTCAATAGAGTTCTCGGATGTGAACCCCTCTGGAGCTGAACTAAAAATCAACAAAAAAACAATCTAAATCTTAAGTAAATGTTGTAAGATCGAAATGAGATTAATCATAGAGATTCAGGGATTGATACTTGAAGAATTCCTAATGTTTTTGCAGCAAAAATCGATGGTGTATGCGTCCCTTCCCTCTCGCAAAGATAAACTCACACATAGCAAGATTCAAGGCTGCTACAGTGTTTAAGCATAGGAAAATGTGCCCTAATTTTGGGTATTTATATCTTCTTAGGTTAACGTAGGCCCAACACTCTCTTAAGCCCTTAAAAGCCCGTTACATGCTTAGTAATCCAAAATAGAGGAACCCACTTTATTAATTAAATTCACTAATAATCACAATGTGGAAAGCGGATATGAAAGATTTGAAAGTAAGTAAATGAACAACTGTCGGAGTAAAAATTAAGAATTTATAAGGTTTTCTTAAAAGTAAAATGATAGTTTTGTAAGGTAATGGGATTGTGGGAGTCCAGCCCAATAGAAATAGATTGATTTATGCTATGGCCTTGTTTGTAATTAATGAGCCTATAAAAGCCCCGGGCAGGGGCAGGGGCAGGGGCAGGCATGATACGCATGGATCTTTATCAGCCATGTGAAATTAATGCACTTTATTTATTTATTTATTTATTTATTATTATTTTAAAGAAGTTCCTTTTCATTTGCAAACCAACATATATAATCAATCATTGACTTTTGTTTAAAGCCCATAACATACCCCACATGCTTTCTTTCCACCAGAAGAGAAGAAGAGGATTCCAATTACACCCAACAACTTTTTTGCTTTTGTCTTAGTTTGCTTCTACTATCATATGTTACACGATTTCATGTTTTTTTTTTTAATTAATCACAATAATAAACCATTAAACTATTCAACTCTTATTTTTTCTTTCTTCAAACCATAACTTATTAGAAAATAATCTTAAAAGAAACTCTTAACACATTTTCTTTTTGATATTTATGATTTATTAAAACACCGCATAAAATGAACCGACAATCATAGGATCATGTCGGTCTTGTTAGTATACGTGTACAAAGCCAGCTACATACGGCGTCATAGCCAATATGCAACATTCAAGGGTCACATATATGAATACATTAAATAGAGCAGCCGTCTTACAACAGTAACGGCTTTATAGCTTCTTTGCAACCATTCTCTTTTCTCCATACAGGTGTACTCATGTCTTTACAACACCTTATAACTAAGCAGGCCATAAAGGATTAACTATAGCAAAACCTTCTGCCAGCTCACACACACCTGAAATCAACAAGGTTAAAATATAAGCTTCTGACTGTTGATTGTTGGCCCAAATATATTTCAAGTAACATTTCTATCTTAGCTTAGGCTAACTATACATCTTTACATCTCCATATCTAAGGCCTTAACTTAAATGACCCATTTGGGTTGAAGCCTAAATTAAAATTATGAGCATAAAAGGCTCATTCTCTGGTTTTCTAGATTGAATAAAAGCGGATGCTAGTGCCTTTTTTATATACTCAATGTGGTATTATGTATGTAACATCAATGAACCAAAAGTAGCCACTAAATGGGTGTCAAATCTTCATTTTAAGCTAAGAACTTGAACATATGTAATACTAATCTCAAATCTGTAGAATTCTGAGTTGGAATTCGAAGATACACTTCAATTATCCACATTCTTTTAGTGGAAAAAGCTATAAAAACTTGTGGTTTTACAAAAAAAATTAAATTAAATTAAACTTCAATCACATGTTACCTTTATATTGTTGCTCATTGTAGCATTTTTGTATTCTTACTTCATCTTATGGGCGAAGAACGCTTTTAAAACTTACGGTGTTACATAAATGTCTACTAAAAACTTTCATAACAAATTATATAAAAATTTGCAATTGATCCAAGCATTAACGAAAAAAGCTAGAAAAACTTAATTATGAATATACATATTTAATTAATAGCTACAGGAATCAGGCCTGGCCCAGAGGGTGGGCGACCAGGACTGTGGCCTAGCGCTCATCAATTTTAGGGGCCCACTTTGAAAAAACCATCTATACGTGTATACGTTGGAAATGTATCTGTGACTTACGATTCAATCAGATCCTAACACATGCAGTCGGTAGATCTTCCCAAGAACTCAAGAGTCGACACCCGACTCTCGGAAAATCCTTCATCGAGTTTTGATTCAATCAACGCTTGAAAACATATCTGTGACTTACGATTGGTGATTGACCAATTGACACGATTGTGAATCAAAACCCTAAGTTTAAACTACGACCGATTGACGGTTATGAATAAAAAAAGTCGACTCCTCAAGTTGTAACCTGTAAGCCTGTAAGTTTCTCAGTTTATGAATTCTTACTTTATGTTCTTTGGTTCTTCCTTAGTTTTCTTAATCTTTATTTGCACTTGGTGAATCAAAATCAGACTCCTATTCTCTAAATAACAAGATTTTTGTTTTTGTAATAGCCGAATAGGGTTTTGATGGACAGTGGCTTATAACAACTAAAGTCAAAATCTGATTAGGAAGTATGAACGCTTGGATCCTTGAATCAGAAATTCAGAATTGTCAATTGGGAAAAATCGTTTACCTCATGTCATCAGGTGTATAAAATCATATTTCCTTTCTTTGATCCTTTACCTTTCACCTTTTGTTTCTTTTTTATTGCATTGTTATTTGATAATGAATTGAGATTGAAGTAATTAACCGAGTGCATATATGATTTTATGACCCGTGAGAATGTGATTTTGAGTATTTGACCTCAGTCTGTGAAGTAATTTAAGTATTTGGCAACAATATATGAATCTGTGATTTATGTTTGAGTATTTGACTTCAATACATGAATCTGTGATTTGTGTCTTAACCTAAGTTATTTTCTATGTAAATTCTACTTATTTGATAAAAATTTAGTTTATGGGCCATTTCTAAAGTTTTCGTCCGAGGCCCAAATAATGGTTGGACGGCCTTGACAGGAATCACACCGTACTTTTATATCAATTTTTTTCATCACTTAACTAATTATCACTAACGTTACAGTAATCGCTTCCCACAAAATACTTCTAATATCTACAACCTGTTGTTTTCTTAAAGGTTATCAACAACCCATGCGAGAACTAATCTTAGTCGTCAAATTCACTCTCCTTTAATTAGATTGCCCACCCATAAATTCCTTACATGCACCCTGTCACACCCAATCTTCTCACGCTTTTCATCCATGAATTCCATTATCCAAAATGGACGGCTAAGATTGGTTCTCGCAATAAAAACGGTTCTCAAATGAACTCTCGCCTATATATATCTACTAATCTTTTGAACGTATTATGTCTCACAAAAAAATGATCAACACGTGCATCGATTTTTTTAAGGCGGTAACAATAATTTGACATGAAAATTAGTGATACATGCACAACTTTTTGTAATAATATTTTTTAAATGTCTCATATCTTATCTATAACATATTTAAAAGAAAACGATGATGATATCATCATCTTAAATTAATTATGTTTTAAAGAATGATTACATCAACCTATTTACAAGGAATTTTATAAAAAGGTTATAAGATTAGAGGGGCTGAATGAAAAATGTAAGTGATTTTCATAAAAATTGTATATTGATGTAATTAATTATAGGTCGTTTATAAATTATGTTTAGTCGCTTGTGATATATTTTGCTTAGAGAAAAAATAATTATATAATTGCTACCGTCTCATTTTTATCTACGTTTTGATATAAATTTTATTTAGAATTAGTATATTCTTAATTTTTTGTTATACATTAATAGTAGTGGGTATGCAATTTTTTGTTTAGTTGAGGGTATTTTTTTTGGATTATGATGATGAGCTGAGTGATCAACTTGAATATGCTATTCAAGGTGTTTAGTTATTGATTTTAAAACATTTTATCTTATAAAACCTTATTAAAAGAGTATGATGACAAAACTAAATTTTCACCAATCACAACATCCCGTTTAAAAAAAATTAAAAAGATCGTGTTTAAGAATACAATGACGTCATAAGAAAAAACAATTTTTGAATTTTAGATTAGTTACAACTAGGAAACTGTTGTTAAGGGCTATGTTTGTTGAAGAGGTAAGCGTCGGAAGGGGCCGGGCTGTCGAAGATGGTAACGCAGAAGGAGTCGACTTTTGTTTCCAGAAACCCTAAGAGTAATCAGTTTCAAATCCAGGTTACCCGTAACCCGCATTTTTTCTTAAGCTGTTGGAATGGGATGTGTGACGTCATTGTATATTTAACCACGATTTTTGTTTTTTTAAATGAGAGGTTTTGATTGGTGAAAATTTAGATTTGAGAAGGATGATGACATCATCATCCTTATTTTTTTAATAAGATTATAAGATAAGATACTCAATTTTTCAAACACAAAATTCTTTACAACTCCTTGAAAATATCGCATCATTTCTTTATTGTTCTTCAGGTAAATAAGTTTTGTTTATATTTCATGAAAATGATTCACATATGCTAATGTAATATTATTCTTTTTATTATAGTCATTAATTATGGAGAATAAACAACCTTTTTCATCTGCTTTAAAGTGACCTTCATTGTAAGAACTTTCAAAAGAAAAGAAGAAATCAAAAGTGATTAATTCTATACATGACAACTCTGTTCATAACAGTTCATGACACACGAGCCGCTTAGCTAGTTAATATTAATGAACTATTCCTTTATTCATATGCATTACCATTATTTTGTTTTTTGCTTCAATATATAAAACTTTCCGTGCTTAACATGTACGATCTATTGCCTACTAATTATATTATAATTAAGAATCGAATGTACAAATATTCACGTGGTTCAACTCAAGTTTAATTCGAGGTCTGATCGAGTTATTATTATTATTATTATTTCTTTAATTAATATATAAAAACCGGCGACACAAGACTCGAGAAGACCTCAAGTCGTCATCAAATTTTTAACGATAGTGAGGGTTAGACCAGCAACCGTCCGTATGTTATGACCTTTTTTTATTTTTATTTCTTTGGCATCAATCTGGCACGTGCTTTTAATGACAAAATTATCACCCCATGGCCCATGTGTTGTATCACGTGTCAATATTATAGAGTCATCCTCTCATGTCAACTTTGTGGGAGCACCCAATACTTTATTCATTTTCTACATATATATAAATAGCAAGTTTCCATAATTAAATTTACTGTAAACTCGCGTCAACTTCTTCGATTTAAATAATTCCCTCTCGATCGATCTGTTAGAAAAATGGAGACTATTATCGAAGACGATGGTTCTTCTTACACCACCTCCTCATCATCTTCTCAAACCGATACCCCTCATGACCCGGCAGAAACGAACCGCCCGAAACGAAAGGCAGGGAGGAAGAAGTTTAGAGAAACAAGACACCCGGTCTATCGAGGTGTCCGGTTAAGAAACGGAACCAAATGGGTTTGCGAGGTTCGTGAGCCCAACAAGAAATCAAGAATCTGGTTGGGTACATTCTCAACCCCTGAAATGGCGGCTAGAGCTTACGATGCAGCAACTCTTACCTTACGTGGTGATAACTCACCACTTAACTTCACTGATTCGGTCCGTTTGATTAGACGTGCTAAGTCATCTTCTGTTAGTGATATTCAAGAAGCCGCCCTTGAAGCAGCGCTTTCATTCGGGCCAAAATGCCACGACAGTACTTATAAGTTGTCTGCTTCTTCATCGAGGTCTTTTCAGATGGAAAAAAGCGACGAAAAGATGTGTTTGGAGACGAAGGAGGCGGATACTACTGCGTTTGTGGACGAAGAGATGTTATTTAACATGCCAAGTTTTTATAATAGCATGGCGGAGGGATTGGTTATTACACCACCAGGCATGAAAAAGGGGTTTGATTGGAGTCATGATTTTCATTCTAACATCGATTCGTCTCTTTGGAGGGATTAGAAGAATTTAACCTGGTTACCGATCTCCAAAAGGAAGAGTTACGAACACTTGGCACGAAAACTTTTTCCGGACAAATCCGTGGTATTGGCGCTTAATTAGCGACGGAATTGGCAGTACGTCGGAACCAGCTTTCTTGTGGAGGATTTGTTTAAGTCGGTTTTTGCTTTTGAATATCGGAGCTTGCAATAACTCCGAATTTCAAACAACGCACGACACAACGTTTATATATGTTGCTTACTAGCTAGCTAGCTTGCTTATGTTATCATCATTATAGGCCAGTAAATATAAAAGGAGCAGGTAAAACCTAGTTTAGGGTTTAAGGAAATAGTTAGTTTATCTTGTAAAAATAATTTTGTATCGTCCATATATGATCACAAACGAAAATTCATCTGCAAATATATATCATATCCGAAGTAACACCTTGTATGTGAGTACATATATATATGCTAGCTCAATCTTCCATCCTTTGGTTGATTCTTACCAAAGATTAGTTTAATAAGAGAGATCTGTTTGTGCTCGCTCCCTTAGTACCTTGATGTGTGTAATATTTTATGAAATGAATAAAGTTTTTATTAACCTCGTTGTTGAAGTGTTAACGTTAGATCGAATAGGCCGGTGATTTTATTTGGATTATTTAAAATTTAAATTAACGTACTCTCTATGAATTAGTGATGTATGTGAGTGTATAATTTGTATTAAAAACAATAACCGATTGAGGTAACATTATGATATATATATATATATATATATGTGAAAGAGGAGTTGTAAGTAAATAATACCACTTGTCAAAATAAAATAAAGGAAACTTTGAGGGGACATGACGAAAACTTTACAAATTAACTTGTGGAAGAATAATATAAAAAGAAGAAATTAGGGCATGCCTTCAATTCCCATTTATTCGGCCGGTGAGGGTCTGTTATTGACGTTTGTGTGTATTTTAGATCGAGATGAAGATATGGAGGTGTAATCTTGGCCGGTGGTTTTGCAAAGGAAATCCATCCAAGTGATTCAAGTTATGTTCCTAACGGATTAGGATTTATATGGATGGCCGGATGGACTGACTTTAATTTGGTGCAGGGGTTTTGTATGATTCTTTGTACGTGTGGATCGATCGATCGATGTTCATATCTCTTGGAAGAAAGTCAAAACCTCCATTAATGATAAGGTTTGCTTAGTAATTAAGAAACCTAGATTGTTTTTTTTTTTTAAATCAAGAAGTATGTTTTTAATGCCTTCATGATTATCAAGTGCATGTTGGGGGATGATCTGGGTTTTTGCATATTATGAAACTTAATGCATGATGATTTGCGCAGAAAGGGTTTTGACGCAGACATTGATTTTGCGCAAAGGGGAAATTCGCGTAGACGGCAGACCCTGTGTCGCGCAAAGAGTTTTTAACGGTTTTGACGTACGCTGCCATTGATTTTGCGGAAAGGGGAAATTGGCACAAACCTTGTGTTGCGCAAAGTATGGAATGCGCAAGGGTAGGAATAGCAACGGAGTGGGGATTGGTCCCCTGTCTCTAGGGGTGTTCATTTTCGGATATCCGAATTTTCAGATAATTTCGGATCGGATTTTTCGGGTATTCGGATTTCGGATCGGATAGGGATATTTTTGAACACCCCTACGGGTATCCCTACTTAATATAAAACATGTAATTAAATTGATAATTTTCACCGCGGAGATACTCGTTAAAGTAAAACTGTGATTTTTCACTACGAGTATAGTCACCATTAAGATTTTACCATGAGTTTTAGAAAACAATTATACTAAATTATACAACATTATCAAATACAAACATATATGAATCAAAATTAAAGTCTTAAAGAATCTAAATGCATCCAAAATATCAAAACCAAATAATTCAAATAAAGACAATAATTAAATAAAGATTGGTATATTTTCTATTTAAAATTTAATTTTGTGCATATATATATATATATATAATGAATATTAAACTATAATCGGGTAGCGGGTATCGGGTAATCGGGGCTTGGGATCATCAAAACCGTCCCCGTTTAAATAATCGGGTTTTTCCTATCCTCATCCCCGTTTATCATCCCCGTCTTCCCCTTGTTTACGTCGTTTTTGGTTTTTCCCGTCAGTTTCGGTTTTTTGGCCATCCCTACGCAGGGGTGCTCTGCGCAAAGTATGGTAGGCACAATGGTGTTCTGCGCAAAGTGTGGTTGGCATTGCTGTATAGGGGTTTTCTGAAAACAATGGGGTATTTTTTATCTTCAGTAATGTCTGGTTAAAATGTCTTTTTAGATAAATGACTTTTGTATAGATTAAGTAGCATTGTTATTTGTTTTATGTTTGAAATAAACTATCGGAATAAAAAAGAAAGAATAAACGTCAATTTAACGTGAAAAGTATCAGCTTCCTAACTTATCCTTTCTGAATTAAGTAAAAACAAACAACTATTACCAACTTAAGACTCTTCTCTATTAAATTCATTAAGTCGAAATCAAACTCTACCTAACAATTGTTGTAACACATATAGAATAATGTTTTAAGCAATTAATATGACGGTTGATTTAAGTTTAAAAGAAGTTTCTTAAAACAAGATACGATAAAACATTATATAAAATCAAGATTGTCAAAGTGAATATCGAATTAATGACTTTTGTAAGTTACCAATCGAAATAAAATGAAAGAACATGAACAAAGATACTTGTTTGTCCATTTATGTTTGTGAATGTTTGTTTATCCGTTTGTTTATGTTCGTTTATATGTATGTATATATGTGTGTGTACATAGATAAATATACATATATACACACACACACACACTCTCTCTCTCTCTCACACACACACACATATATATATACACGTAGTTAGTGTCTGTTTATATGTAATAATGTTGGGTTTGTATTATATTTGTATGTGTTCGTTCGTTTGTGTTCATTTATGTTCGGGTAAAGTTAAACGAACGAGCACAAACATTATTCATTTGTTTATTCATTCGTATTCGTTTTTTTTTGTTTGGCTAAAGTTAAAAGAACGAACACAAACAAGCTCTCGTACGTGTTCGTTCAAACAACTCCAGTGCACGTGCAAGTCAAAGTTGGTTTAGTCAAATGCGTTGCCAACTCAAAAAATTCTTACAAAAAGGGTTTGTAACGTATAAGTATTTAATATATAACTTAAATTTTTTTAACAAAAATGTAAATTATTGTGATTAATAAATAAAAAAGAAAGTTAAAAAAAATAAAAAAGAAATAAGAAATAAGAAATAATAATTTAGCTACATATAAGAATAGAAAAAAGAAATTAAAAAAAAACTGGGCGCTAAAGAAAAAAAAGAAAAAAAGAATTAAAAAAAAGGAAAACTGGACGCTAAAGAAAAAAAAGAAAAAATGAATTAAAAAAAGGAAAACTGGGAGCATGCATGTTGGGAACAATTTTTAATTTCCATTTTTATCCTTTTGATCAAATTAAGGTTAAAAAAGACAAGGTGTAAATTAATTGGCCTATATTGGTTCTCGCGGTTCTCGCAATAAAAACGGTTCTCGAATGAATTTCTCCCTATATATATATATAGGAGAATGTTCATTTGAGAACCGTTTTTATTGCGAGAACCAATCTTAGCCGTTTATTTTGGATAATTGAACTCATGGATGAAAAGCGTGGGGGATTGAGTGTGGCAAGATGCATGTAAGGAATTAATGGGTGGGCAATCCAATTGAAGGAAGGAGTATTAGACGGCTAAAAATGTCGTCTACGTCATACTACTTTTCATGGTATATAGCAAGGTTCTAAAAACCGTAAGGCGTGATGTGACGGTGAGGTCAAGCCTTAAGCTTTAGGAACCATGGCGTGTCATGGCGTTTTTTACGGCGCCACTTAAGGCGGCAATTTTGTATATACTTTATAAATATATATATCCAATTTATCATTATTACACAAATTAATTACACAAAGTTGCACAAATTAGGAGCAAAGTAACATATACAAATTATAAAATACAAATTTATAGAAGTTTAATACACGTGATTGCAAAATGTATATAAAAAAGTCAAAAATTTAAAAAAAAATATTTTATGTGTGTCACGTCTTAAAAACTCCCCATTTCACTGCAAAAAAAGACTTTTTGAGGTGACACAATGTCGCCGCAAAAGGCTTTTTGAGGCGACGTGTCACCTCAAATAATCCTGCCGTAAAAAACTCGTGCCAAAAACTTATTTGCGGTGAAAATTTTAACCTTTGCGACGAAAAATGTCTAACATGCTCTCGGAACAGGCACGTAAAGGCGTGACTTATACCGCCTTATTTTATGTCACGCCTAATCCCACCGTCAAGGGTTACTTCTTAACATCGAAATTGCGTCTTGGTACCGCCTAACGTGTTTTTTGAACCATGGTGTATAGATAGTGACGCTAAATCTCATATTACGTTAGACACGCATACCCTTCAATCTCAATTTAATATTTACATTGACCTATATGACATTGTTGGTGAGTGATTTTGTATACCTCTTAATTACTCGTATATGCCACAACTAATTAATTAATTATCAAACCCGGACTTATCATTCCTTTTCACCTTTAAAATGTTTGTGACCTTGAATATTATTAAAATTATCATTCGTGTGTACGTATCATTTAACCAAGTCGAGCTTGCGAAAATTAATATGAAAATTAAATAGCGAACTTTCTAATAAACCTATAATTATTATGGTAAGAAGTTAGATACTGCTTGTATCATGTATTTTTCCTGAGTTAATTGTTAATTATTTATATTAATTGCATATGATGAACCTCGTGGAGCTAGAAATTGTTACGAGAGGTGATATATCTTTTTATCATTTTTTTTTACTTATCCTTCTACTCATAAAATCAACATATATAAGTATCAAAATCGATAGAGGAGATGATAAAAGAGAATTAGTGAATTGCACATTTCATCTTGTAGTGAGTACGTATAAGGAAAAATAGAAAGAGATATTATTTTTCAATCATTACCGGTTTAATTACTTGGTTCATATTAAGTTAGGTTTGATTGGATTTTTTAATGTAAATGACCGGAACATGCATGTGTCATGTGTGTGCCTATTCACACTTCGATCATTGGATGAGGTTGGGTTACTAATTGAGGTCTACGTGGTCGACACGACTCTCACGTGCAACTTAATTAATGACATTTTCTTGTAATTAAGCAAGACCGATGGAAAACAACGTTAGAAGTGTGAAATATGTGTTTGGGTAGAAGCTACTAATTAAGTAACAACAGGATAGTTGAATGATTCGTGCATGTACGGGTTATATATTAAAAGAACTTACTCATATGACGTATAATAAATAATAAATAAAATTTACAAAGCAATTTCAACAAATTATAAAGAGAACCATATTTATAGAAGCAATAATTAATAAAATAACATACTTTTATTATAGATGTAACAATTCTGAATTATAAAAATAAATTATAAAGAAAAAATAAAATAACAATTCCAAATTATAAAAAATAAGTGTTTCTTGCCCATTTTACCGGACAGTATTTGTAGCTATCAAATAAGTGGTAAACTAAAGCAACACATTCAAAGTTTCTAGATTTGAACTTGTAAAAAGACAAATAATTAGTATGAAAGTCTCTATTGTGAATAATAAAACCAACATATAGCCTTAACTAAATATACATACACAAATATTCTTTTATTTATTATCTTTAAATGATGATAAGAAAAATAATAAAAGAAACACTACAAACCTTCAAATTCTACACGTGTCATTAACAAATGTTGAAACATATTTAATAGTTTAACAATAAAGCAAAAATACTCTAATTAGAGCTCAATTCTTTCATGCAACAAATTCACATCATGAATTCTCCATAATCACGGAAATTCTATCTTTCTTTTCTCCCAAATTGCTAGAGAAACTCTTCACATAGTTCTAAGTGGAGAATGATAACTAATTAGGTATCTATATGTTAAATTTACATTTTTAATTCCAAACTTAAATTCCTCTCACTTGGGCCACAAAACTACTATGAGACTGACCTTAATAACATATATATTCAAGCACTTAGTTAATTATATAAAAAATAATTAATGTTTCTTAATTTTAAAATCTTAAGGATTGTTTTAATATATAATTTAACCATACATTCTCATTATTATTACATAAAACCCAAATTTTAAATCCTAATAAATACATAAATCACCTCATTAGCATAGAGAAAAATAGATCAAGAGAGTTTAACATTCTTTTATTCATTATATCAACAAAAAAGATAACTGATTTAGAGATTCATAAATATAAACTATCTTATAAAAATGGATTATACTTCATTAATCGGTTGTAAATAGATATTCTCCTATGTCCTAAATCAAAAATACCTTATAGAAAGATATTACAGACTTAGTGATTCATAAACATAAAAATTAACCATAAATAGTTTAGAGTTTTATAAAAGAAGATATGCCAAGAAAATACCTATTTGAAAAGAATTAAATGTCATTTTTAGCATTACATTTATTCATGTAATACGTCGTTGATTTGTAAAAGATATAATAATAACTAATTAAGGTGAAAATAGAAAAAGTATTTGATAATCGTTTTTAGTAGTAAACAATTATTTTGAGACGAACAAAAGTAGTATGGTTGGCAATAATATATAGGAGGGAGTATATATATAAAACCACATATATACATAAGTCAAGATAATATGTATCAAACTGTGGGTTACAAGATTTATTGAATGAAAGCTTTGTTTAATTTGTCAGGTTTGTCATCACACAATCATAAAAAAAAACCAATGCTGAAAATACAAGTAAAAAATCATTACAAAAAAAACATATATATATATATATATATATATATATATATATATATATATATATATATATAAAGCACAAAATCAGTAGTTATAGGAGCATTACTTCACTAATTATAACAAAACACTTGATTGGAGCAACTGGTAATTTCAATTCATTATTATCTTGGAACAAGTTGTCCCAATGATTCAATATTGTTGCTCAATTCTTCAAGTTTCTTCATCCTCACTCTTTCACTTTCAGTCACCAACTGCATGCATGCGCGCATATATATATATAATCGATATGATCGAGCCAAAACATAATAATATTTCATTAACTAATCGTTAATTAGATAAATTTGGATTAATTTCTAAATTAATGTTGGTCTGCATTAATTAATATATTGATTACGTACCTCCATCAATCTTGCTACGAGTTGAGCTTTCTCCTTGTTTTTCTCATTGAATGCCTCTAAAGCTTCTCTGTACTCCCTCTCCTAGAGATTTAAATTATCAAGTAAAAAAAATGAAAATTTTTTATTATAAACAAAATTAAAAGAACTTAATTAATTAATTAATGATGTAATTATACTAATGATTAAAAAGTGGTTAATTAATTTAATTAAGAAAGAAAAGTGCAGTAATTAGTTAAAGGGTATTGTATGTGATGATGCGTGTTTCACCTTCTTATGGCAGCTTTGTCCCAATGGCTTTAGCTCTTTGTTGACCAAATCAATCTTCTTACGAACGGTTGTCACCTCCTTCCTCCTTGGATCTTCGAGTGCTTCAAGCTCCTATATATATATATTTATCCTCACATTTTCATTTTTTCATTCAGATTATTAATATATTTTTATTTTTATACAACTGGAAAAACGTACACTCACTTATAAACTGCTTATACAGCTAGAATACCAAATTAACCATATATATATATTGATTGTTTTGAAATATATACGTTTTGCAATTTTTTTATTGGATGTTGCCTCTTAACTGGTTGGTTAATTTAGGTATTGGGCTATGAGATACATCTATTGCCTTCGATTGCTTGCATGACCCAATGAAGATATGCTAGTTATCAGTTGGTTAACTGGTTGATTTAGGTATACGTACGTATATATAACTGGGCTATGAGATATATCAACACCCATATTAGCGGTGAAAGCGTCGATACGTGGGGGGCAAACGTGACCGCAAAAACGTGATACCAGAAGAGATACGATTGTATTTTTCTACGGATCATCTATCATTAATCATCGTTATAATAGATTTGAGAATTAAACTTTTTTATTTAAATCAATAGCTAGGATTATCTAATAAATTTCATTCATATTAGTCTTTTATTAGAAAATGGATATATAATGGATCATATAAAGTACCTGTGTACGTATGCATCTATGAAAAAATTACCATAATTGCAATATGTATAATATAGAAAAATATTGTTGACTATATTGTATATTCTATGCTAATATGAGCTATATGAAACTAGTCAGAACTATTATCAAGTAATTCAAGAATCAAATATAAAATTTATTGAAAGAATCATTAAATGCAAGCATGAATCAGAACTAATGTACTCACTTCGCGAATTTCAGCCAGCTTTTTGGTTTCTTCTTCAACGCGGCCTAAATAAGCATGAACCTTCTCCCTCACCTCCATCTTCTTCTTCTTGATCTCTTCTTCCTTCACCCTAAAAGCCAACAAGGCTGATTTTGACAATTCATCTTCATCTTCGCCGATCAACGGACTTGTGTTATAACTAACTAATCCCGAGTTCTTCATTCGCATCAGCATTTGCGCTTGTTGTTGCCTATCCAATGCCATCTTAATTGCCAAATATAATAATCTGGTTTTCTCTTTTGTATACGCTGCTTTATAATATGCTTTGTGTTGGAATTATGGTCATCTTTTGCTTCTGTTCAAGATGCTCAATCTAGGTTGTTGGCTTTAAGAATTTCCATTATATCCTACTAGCTTTATTGTCAATAAATGTTGACCTGAAGTGAAAGGTCTGAAATACCCTTGTCATTGTGATAATGAGAAAATAGTGAACATGCACCAACTTCATAAAACAGCTTGCCAACTTCCTACCAATGGATATGTAGGAAACTTTAACTTTGGAGTATGAGTGAGTTGTGAGGTGCAAGTAGCCATACTATATGTAGTTTTTATATATGACTTGATCAAGAATCTTGGTTAGGTTTTCTGTGTCATAATGAAATGAAAAGCCTAATTGATCCTTAGATTCCATATACACATAGATTGACATAATTAAATCTTCTTTCATATAAAAATTCTCAAGCCTATCATTACTACAAAAAAAACACCTTCAATCAAGGACCCGGTTTAGGAAAAACTACGAATACTAGCTTATACGATTGGACACGCGACTTTAGATAAAAAAAGGGTAAAAACGGTTTTCTCATAAAAAAATCTGGGTCTGAATGTCCATGATTCAAGCCCGGTTTAAAGAAATCAGTTAATTAGCAGACAAACATTTTGTTATATAGTTATGAATGGAATGTAGAAATATGTCATTACAATAATAGTTGAAATGTCTCAAGAAAAAAGAGTAGTGTGAATGAATCTAATTCATTTTAATTACTTGAAGGGTGCTTTAGATGAAAGTTTGGTTAAAGAGTGCAGAAGAAGGGCTCACCTACACTTATAAATTAAACAAATTAAATGAAATGAGAATCTTAGGGGCAAAGACAAAGTAGGAGAAATTGCAATATGTTATATTTCTTCATAATTACTCTTTTACCCTTCCACCCTCACTTGCATTTTAAAAATACTATGATTCTGATATTGTATGTTGGATCATTTAAAGCTCTATATAAATTAATTAAATGTGTTGCCGTTTTAATATATATATATAAAAAAAGAATGGGTTGCCTTTAAATGTAATTTCACAAGCTTTTCTAAAAGAAATCTATGCAATTGCACCTCCTTAAATTTATGCTCGATCGATCGTATATAGCAATGAGGTTTATTAACTAACTCATTGCCCCTCGAATTAAATCCAAATATATGGTGGCTGTTTTTTTTATAGTTAAATAATCTATTCAGCGCTAAATTCTGAATCGTTTTTCATTCAACGTATTTGATTTTGAACTTTGAATGAAGATCGAATAAAATAGAAAATGTTGCTTAACCATTTAGCATTAAAAAGACATCATGTACGTATTTTACACTAATATATATCTCTTTTTTCGCACGCTCAAATATTTTAAAAAAATCATATCTTATCTTAATTTATAATAAATCATTATGCAGTTAAAAGTGGTAATTTTCATCATTCAAAGAATTTTTATCAAACAGCTTATCACATTCAGAGTCAATTTCATAATCACTAAATAATGTTCCCTAGTATTAGCATGTCTATTTTTTGCTTGATTATCAAAATACCCCAGCCCTAGTATTTATGCCTCATGTATCCACTCTTTCACGTATTACGCAGCAGTTGCCATAATCACACTTCTTCATCATTCTCAAACTCTGTGTTTCTTCATTATAATGGTGAAGAGGAAACCTTTTGTAAGTATTATTTCCTGTATACATCATTAACATATATATGCTTGAAATCATTTTTTATTCCATTAGTGGGCTTTTTGGTTCCATGCATCTTCCTACAGCTTATGTCTAATGACTAAACTCTTTATAAAGTGATTAGATTTACGATGGATAACGTTATAATTGAGGGGATACGCACCCCACGTCATGTTGTGAGAGGCTGGCAATTGGAAGTAGTTAATTTGATTTGTTTATTGGTGACTTAAACCATGTTAATTTACCCACCAAAGACGATATTTTACATCGAAGGCATGTATGAGAAGAGATGTTATACCAACTTTCAACTAGTGGTAAATGTCATGAAATTATCCATGTGAGTGAGAAAGCTTTTCAGACATTGTGTCAAATCCTAGAGTGTCACGATGGTCTTTGACGAACCCAACAATGTCAGTTGAAGAGCATGTAGCTAGATTTTTACATAATGTAGGTAATGATTTAAGAAATCGGTTCGCCTCTTGGATGGATATTTGGTGTTTGTTTGTATTCAAGTCATTCGATATTTGTGTTTCTCATTATGATAATGACAACGATTGCAAGTATTTATTTATTTTATGTCGATTTGGAATGACAAAATGGATCATGCATTCCTTCGGATCATGCTAACACAATAAGAAAGAGGTAATAGAGTTGGTAGATCATTTACTCCACAAGGTTATACTAATATGGTATAGAGCTTACTTCAAATCTTAAATGGATTTTAACAAAAATAATCTGAAGCATCGTTTAAAAACTTTGATAGAACGTTTTGCTCTATGATATGTTTCAAGAAACTTCTTTGAGTGGATTCTCTTGAAATCCTCGAACTCGACTAATTGAAGAAAAAGGTGACAGATGGGAAAACTTGATAAATGTACACGTTTGAATATCTAATATTTTTTAACTTGGTTATTATATGTATCAAAGTGTTATAATATGTTACATATTGGTGTAAGTTTCACTAGCCTTGCAACTAACTTGGTATTGTTGTTTACGTGGTTATTTACAAATAACTCAAAACAAAATTAAAATTATATTAATAATTAAAAACTAACTTGGTATTGTTGTTACGTGCCAAGAAACATGCTTTAAAAATATGTTAGGAAGGATATTATATAAATAAATCACATCAAGTGAAAAATCCAATAATTGTGAAGTCATTTGATGTTAAAACAACATCCTTATTGATGAGGAGATTTTTGGTCTAGAAATACCGTATTTAAACGCATTAAGACATTGATATTCCTAACATATCAAAAACAAGCATGAATTTATATTTTACTAACATATCAAAAACAAGTTTAGTTGGTTTTATAGATGTATGATATATGTGATATCCCTATATGATCCAAATCCTCATATTGGTTGGTCCCAAGATACAATGATGCATAGATATCTATACTATATTATAAAGCATTTAAGCATTTTGAACTCTTATATTTTAAGTATTTTAAAATTACTACATTACCTCATATAAAATGGAAGCTTAAATGAAGTAACTATTAAATAGAGTTAATGAGATTCTTATATTCCATTTTAATAATTAAACCTTCCATTATTAAAAAATATCAAGTCAACTTAACTTAATTATTAAAAAATATTTTCATAACCAAACCTATTTTATCATGTAATAAATATTTAACGCACTTATCAAAAAATATGTATAAGTAGATCTCATAAACTCGAATAACCTATAATCATAATTTATAAACATATATTTATAATTTTTTTAAATAGTTCGTATAATCAATAGTTTCAATTTAGTTTACTTTATTTTCTTAATCTCTTAATTTTAAATAGTTTCAAATTACTAATTTACACTCTGTATTTTCATTCAATTTACCATATTTTATAAGTAGAAACATTTTTTCTTATTTCATTGTTCTCAAAATTTATTTTAAAAATAATAAAGGAGTTGATTGAGAACAGAAAGATAAAGAAAATGAAAAAAAAGATAAAGAAAATAAAGATGTTATAAAAGAAAAATTATTTGTTCTCTCGATATTACATGAATATAAAAAACGGATAAATTATCAAGTAGAAATCATTCGATACCATAGCATTGCGCGGGTAATATGCTAGTGTGTATACATACATACATATTCACAATTAATGATATAACAATTTTATGGTTGTAGCCCCTCATAGTTCATAGCTATGTCTACTTTAATATCACGGTATTAAGAACATGGATTTATATTTTACTAACACATGAAAAACAAGTTTAGTTGGTTTTATAGATGTATGATACATGTCATATTCCTATATGGTCCATATCCTCATACTAGTTGGTCTCAAGATGCATATATATTCACAATTAATGGTATAACAATTTTATGGTTGTAACCCCTCATAGTTCATAGTCACAATCTAGTCCAATAATTATTAAACCAACTTAATATGAACTATGAGTCACAATCTAGTCCAATAATTATTAAACCAACTTAATATCATTGGTGAAAGGTATTAATTCCACAAAACTTTAAACTCAAAAGGTGCTTAAATTTCTGTTTTTTTATCCATGTGAGATGATTTCTTATAAACTCATCCAGATAAATTCTTTTTCATTTTTCTATCGCACTCATTTCATGTTATCATGTAGGAATTTTAGCAATCCATGAAACAAGCATAGTATTTGTTTGATTAGAAAATGTAATACAACTTACATAAGGTTTTTTTTAGTATTTTTGAATTAAAAAACGTGGCAATGATACTTATGATGGTTAAGTGATATAAAAATATGCATAATTTGTTGTACCTTTAGCATAACCAACTTGAGATGGTTTATGAAAAGTTGTTAAAAATTATAATTTATACATGTTTTTTTCTTGATCATAACCCTACATATGAAAGCTTTTTCATCTTGATTTGTTTCAAAATATGCAACTTCTTTCATTAAAAAGAAAAAATAATCATCCCTGACTAATATTTATTTTTCAAAAACATTTGAAAGTTTTATTGAGAACCAAGTTGCTTATAGTTCTCTTTCTATATAAAAAATTCTCTATAAATCAAACAACCCAAGTTATTAGCTGTAGAGATGAATATTACGAACTAGAGGCGGTGTTCTTAATTGGTTTTACCAGAAAATCCATTTGTTCCATAAAGTTTGGGTTAATTGGTTATGACCTAATTGGATTTCGATCGGTTATTTGGATATACCGAATATTTAATCGGATTATGGTTTGAATTTGGATTTTAAGATTTTCCTTTGGGGCCTGACCGAATACCTGAATAAATACAGGGATTGCGATTTAATTTTTTTGATATATATTATCATTATATATATATATATATTATATTATATATATAATCATATTATTACTCTGAAATAATTTATTTTATTTGAGTTTCTTTATGAATTATTGAATATGATGGTGATTCCTTAAAAGCTTTTGTGGGTAAACAAAAGTCAAGTATATATGTTTTTAAAAATTATAGTGATATAATGGTTTTGGGCTTGATTATTTTGTACTTAATATAGTAATATTTAATTTTTTTGATGTATATTATCATAATATATATATATATATATGTATATATATAAACATATTATTATCTTGAAATAATGAGTTTTTTATGAATTATTGAATATATATATATATATATATATAGAGGAAGGATCCGGTGAGAACACATGTTATATGGAGAATGGTGAGAACACTTGTAGGCCAATCATTTAATTAAATAAATAGGAAATTTAAAATCAACCTACCTTAATTAAATCAAATCATTATAATTCAACATACCTTAATTAACCAAGATTAATCTCAACCATTAAATAAAGATCATCCAAGGGCTATAAATTGTTCTCAACATTCTCACATTAAGAGGTATTCTCATTTGATCCTACCTCTATATAGATATATATATATGTTTATATATGTATATAATAAACAAAAGTTAAGTATATATGTTTTTAAAAATTATAGTGATACTATGATTTTGGACTTGATTATTTGTATCTAATATAGTAATATGAGATATTTGAATTTGGTGATCTTGTGATCAAGTGTTAAGTG
This sequence comes from Dittrichia graveolens, assembly GCA_038502395.1. Classification (NCBI taxonomy): domain Eukaryota; kingdom Viridiplantae; phylum Streptophyta; class Magnoliopsida; order Asterales; family Asteraceae; genus Dittrichia; species Dittrichia graveolens. Next base: position 5,317,611 of record JARJIL010000003.1, read on the forward strand.
TGTGACTAATGATAAGTCGTGTATGTGTTTTTTTGATAAATTTCTTACTTGGTTTTACGGGGCTCGAACCAATTAACCCGATGGTATTTCAGTTGGACTGGTTTGGTTTAACATACTTTTGGTTTGGATTATGACCGGTTAATTTTTCTCTGAAATTCAAATAAACCAAACCGATTAAATCTATAAAACCGACAACCGACCGATTAAACACCTATATTACATACTAGTCCGACCAGTCCTACGAAGACCGCCAAGACCGGACTGGTCTTGAACCGGTCCAAGGCCGTTGTGTCGGTCCCAATCCAACCCGGTCCGGAGGAAAAGAACGTCACGAACCTGTCCGAAAGTCGGTCCGAACTGAGCCGGTCAAAAAGTCCAAACCGGTCTAAAAAAGCGAGTCTGACCGGGCAGACTTTTGGACTGGTAAGGACCAGTCCCAACGACTACTTTTTTTTACAATTCCTCTATAAATATCTCACTACTTCTTCCATTTTTTCTTTACACCACACTTCTTTCAACAATTATATATGTTTATATTTTTTACAAGTTCATAGTCAAAAAATTTTAACGAAAAGTGGACTGAAAAGCGGGAACGTCAAAACCGAAATTTAAAATACAAAGCCGGAAATGTCTAAACCAAATGAAAAATATCAGAACAAAAACCGGATGAGTCTGAACCGAAGTTAGACCGGTCCGGACGAGGACTGGTCCGAGAAAAGACCGGACCGTCCAAAAAGCGAATGGTTTTACACGAGAACTTTTTTTTGAACAGCTTCGCCTCAGCAGTAGTGGCACATGATCGAAACCGGTTGATCTAATCCGGGCCCCGGTTTCGAACCACTCCAACTACACCCCTCTAATTAATTCGGTAGGGCTGCTTTCACCAACGAGGGAGTGACCCTCAGCTACTCCTAGGAAGAAACCCTCCAGAGAGACTCGAACCCAAGACATCTCCTTCACTAGGAAAACTCCCTTACCACCAGGACAAGCCCCTTTGGTTTTTTACACGAGAACTAATCTGCCGAGGACCAGACCGGCCCCAGACTAAACCGCCCAGGATCAAACTGACCCCGAAAAAGTCTGAAACCAAATTTGTTGACCTTCGTAATTAGGTACTTTTAAGTCCAATATCAAAGCCCAAAAGGCAAACCCAATTGGCCCATTTCCATGTGACATTATTGCAATTATTTCATTTACCCTTTCCTAATAATCGCTCTCAGATCGTCATCTCTGCCGTGGTGTTTCGCTCTTCTAATCTCCATTTTGATTCTCTGCAACGATCTTCGTTATTCCCACACTCACGTAAGTCAAATCATCTTAATGTTGTGCGCTTTCGCTAATCTATTTTCTAGGGTTCAGTGTTTTGAAAAGTTAATGCGTCTGTACGCATCGTCTTCATGAGATCCCGCTCTGTTTTTCTGGAAATTATATCGCCTGAAGCTTATTTAGATAGATATCTCTGAATGTGAATCAATCCAAGCTTAATCTTAATCTGTTGTTATTCGTGCTTTTAAATTCATTTACTCGTTTTGTAAGTGTATCTGTTAGGATTACATTGGGATTTTTCTGTTGAATCTGTAATGTAACTGTAATAGTGAGGGTGTTGAGTCACATTGTTCTATTAGACAATTTGTAATTTCTGGCATCGCGTTGTTGACTTGATTTGTTCGTATTGCAATTGGGGTTTCTGTGTGAATGGATGTTTGGGGAAACAAGGCAAGGATGGTTGATTAAGCCATCTTAACATATAGATAGTTTGTTAATGTGATTTTTTAAAGCTTAGTTCTTTTTGTCATTTTAACATGTTATTGTTAGGTATGCTGATCGGGTTACGCCTATGTTGAACCCTTAGCTTTAGCCAATTGTCAAAGGTTAGAGATTTATGAATTTATTTCTCGTACTATGAGCAGTCTTTCTGTTTGGTGTTGGGCTGAGTGCCATTGTTGCTTTACTTGATTAATAGAAAGAAACTTACGATTTTCATCTTCATTTATCGGACTATGAATGGTGCCAAAGTCATGTCATCTTACCAGCGCTGAAAATGCATCTGTCTTCTTTAAATGTTTCTCTATAACTCTATGAGAAATGGGTTGATTGTGTTTTTGTTCTCTTAAGTTAGGAGCAAATGCTATTTCCACCTTTGGAATAAAAAGAAAACTATACATGATAACTTGCTTTCATAGATAAATTGGAGCTTTTTTCTGCGTGTTTGAACAAGACCACATAGTTGTTTTACATTTGAGTGTTGGAAATGGAGGCTTTTTTCTGCGTGTTTGAACAAGACCACACTGTGGTCAAGAGTAGTTGATGCTCCACCACATAGTGGAGGTGACTGGGTTTGGGTGTGGTACCTCTTATGCAAGAAAAGGGGGCGCTTTGAAGAGTGTGGTCCTGCCATAATTTTTTTTCTTTTTATTCTATTTTCTGATTTTTGATTGGTTGTTGGGTATTTGGTGGGTCCTAGAATTTGATTTGATGGTGAGTGATGACTATAGTGGTATGTTGAGTGGTTGGAGTGAAAAGTTGACATCTTGTGTGCTGAGAGTGGCGGGGTTTGAGGGTTATTTTTACTCTTAGTATCCGGTGCATTCTAGTATCCCGTGGTATACCTCTAATGTCATATATGCTTTTGCATTTTCCAAAGTGACCGTAACATGATTAAAGATTGTTTTAATAATGACAACTTGTTTTGGTTTTTATTTTTACACAACCTTTTTTTGGTGTTGTTGAGCTAATAGAACCAAAAGGCATTTCATTGATTTTGGCTTTAGATCATTATATCACTGAGGTTAAACAATAATTCATTTTGGTGTCATCATATTGTTTGGTACTGTTCGGTTCCAACTTTGTGGTAAATATTTTAGTTGTGTAATACGATCGATTTCATGCATCCTCCACATCTTTCGTGGTTGTATTTAAGAAGGAAAATTACCATCTTAAAGTGAGTTAGTCACTGTATGTTGCAGGATGGTTGAGGAGGTACCTTTTAGGCCAAGAGAGAAGCTAATTGAGAAACAAAGATTGTTCCAAAGCATCCACAGACACACTCATCTTAAGGGTCCAATGGACAAGATCACCTCAGTTGCCATCCCACTTGCATTGGCTGGTTCTTCTCTGTTTCTCATTGTGAGTCTGCTATTCACTTCACTTGGCTGGGTGGGCAGGTTGGAAATGGGTCAAAACGGTTTTGGGTTGAACATACCATTTTTTTGTACGGGTCAAAACGGTCTGGGCTGGGTCAGTTGATCAGAGGCACTTTTGTGTTTCTGTTTAAAATGACTAAGTGATGAATGTGGTTATTATGTTTACGAAAATTGCTATCACAAAAATTTAAATATTATGATAAAAAATGATTTAGGAGGTTGCATTTTTACTGTTCAAAGTGCACTCTTTTTAGTTAAACTTTTTATTTGACCCACTTGGGCTTTTGCATTTTCTTTATAAATCATTTGTGTATTATTTCAGGGACGAGGAATTTATAACATGTCTCATGGGATTGGAAAGAAAGAATAAGCATCTAAACTTCTCATGTCTCTGAAGTTTACGTGCTTCGACTTTGAATAATTACCTGGTAGCAGACTTGTTACTTAGTAATGAAACTATGATTTTATTCATCAATTCTTTGTTTGCTGCTGGTCAAACCGTGGCATTTTGAAATTATCATCACTATTCTTACAATAATTTCTTTCATGGTAGAATACTATGGAATCCTTTTTCTGCATAAACAAGAAATGTGTTTTTTGGGATTGCGTTTTTTGAGAAGTGTCTGACTATTTGTTGTCTTACTATGTATTTGAACCATGGTTCTAAAAAGTTCACCTTGGTTTCGTCAAGGCTAGAGGCTTGACCATACTACCACGAATGGTCCAAGGCTTGGTGTACGCTAAGGCCTAACTTGACATGTCTTTACCCGTTATAAACCATGTTTTTTTGAAGCGTGTTAAAGACTTAAAAACCGTGGTCTCGCCATAGCTTTCAAACTTGAGATATGATCATACCGTCACGTAATGCCACAAGTTCTATAGAACATTAATTTGAACAAGACGGACTTTTGGGTGTTTGGAAGGGAAAGTAGGAAGTGTGTTTATTTGCTTATTTCATACTGAATAACTACTTTTTTTATAAGTTCTATGTGTTAAATTTTAAAAAACTTAATTGGCACTACAAACCATCCTTAAAATCACGAGTTTCGGTAGTGACCTACTCTGGTCCTATCTTAAAGGTATTACAATGACTACTGATCCTCGTGAAAGTAAGTTACAGTTTATACTAGAAAATATTGTTTTATAAAATGTTTGATTAAGGTTAACAAATAGAACTTATAAAAAAAGACTAAATTATTTATAGGCTCGATATGTTTATACCGGAGAATAAATGTTAGACACACTTGAATGTTGCTTGTTAAGATAGAAAAGCTTATCACTAATTATTTAAAAGACTAAATTATTTATAGGCTCGATATATTCATGGTTTTGAATATGACAAAAAACATGCTTTCGGTATTGCAGAGGTGGCAATCGATACCAAGCACACCCACTCCCGTGTCTCAGTACCATTTTTTTTGTTTTTTGGTGATTCTCGACATTTGACTACCGAAGGAGACTGATAGAAGAGAAAGAGAGAAGATTTTTTTAAAAAAAAACTTTAAAGTATGTAAAACGTGAGTATTTTTTAAGTTTTAGCATGCTTCAAGTCAAGCATAAAGTTGATTGTAGCTTAAAACTTGATATGTTTCAAAGGTAAAAAGTTAAAGAATTTTATATTTTATGAATTCGAAAGAGAAAAACAAATTTAATAACATTTTTTATTTTTTTTCTAAAAACGTTTCTTACAAAGACTCGTAATTCTCTACAACAAAACAAAACACATGGTCTGCATTTTATCCGTTTCCTTTCATCTACAAAACTCTCGAATACGGCGAAAAGGTAAGGTTGCGTTTGGTTATTAAAAATTGTTTTCAGTTTTCTTCGAAAAATTTTCTAGAAAATGGGTGGAGTTTTCATTTTCAATTTTCTGTAAAAAAATTTGAAAACGCGTTTGATAAAAACGATGGAGTTTTCATTTTCCATTTAAAAAATTAGAAAACATGTTTAGAAAAAAATGGAAAACAGAAGATATGGACTTTTCTAATTTGCCAAGAAATTGGAAAAGTTGAAAACTCCTTTTTTTTGAAAAATTTTTAAAAAAAAATATCAACCAAACGGATTTTTAAAATTTTAACTTTCTATGAAAATTTTTTCTAGAAAATTAATATTTTTTTCTAAAACCAATAACACCCTAAATATCCCGAGAATGAAATATAAAAAATACATATCAAGTTTCTCGTCCTAATTCGGAATCCTTAATTTTCGTGAATATTCCGAGAATTCTGCACTTGCTGAGATCGTCTGTTCTTCCCAAAGTTAGTCAATTCTATCCATATCAGTTGATTTTTGATTTTGTGACTAGTTTCTTTTACTCTCCTTTGCAATTCCTGGTTATTTTTTTGACCTAACATCATTTTATTCTTCAATATATGAGTTTCCATGATTTTCTGTTTGTTCCATTTACGATTACTACAAGCTGATTTGGTTCTTCTGGTATTCCCTCTTCTGTTAATCCACAATTCCACGTGATCTTCTGGTAATCATATCAGCCTTTTAGTTTCTTACAAAAAAAAGATGTATTTTAGCTCTTATGTATGATTTATCAGCTTGTTTATACTGTATGAATCTGATTTACGCTTCTTTGAGAGGACCTTGAGTTACTGTCATAACTCGTCATAGAAAGTTATATAAATCGTGTCCTCACTCTACAGAATGAAAATAGATAGTTTGTAGAAAGAGTCTGACTTAGTCAGATGTCTCAATATCTAGGAAACAAGATAATGTTATGAGTTCTATAGTTGTCAATGGAAATTTACTCAAAGGTCAAAAGAATAAATTTGTGCTTGTTTCAGCTGAAATTGGATATGGGTATTGTAACAATCTTCATAGAATAGTAGGAGTATCAAGTATGTACTATTTGCAATTGTCAATAGGGGTTTCAATTGCTATATAATTAGGTTTTTCTTCCAGTTGAAGATGATCTTTAAGCATATCCTTTAAAAATATGATGTAAATGACTGATAATGATAGTAAAATGCAGTCCAAACAAAGATCATAATTTTTTTTAGGGAAAATGAAACCTTTTTAACTTGAATTTAATGGTTTAAATTTTATGATTGGTGTAGGCAATAAATATCCGGATTCAGTTTACTTATCTCAATGGCTGGCACTTCAGAAGCTTTTCTTCAAGTTTTATGTAGTGCAAGACCTGGCATATCTGATATTAATTTATGCCCGAAAAAGTCAAAATTTTTGGTTTTGTCTAAACTTGGTTTGGGTTATAGAACTAAGAAAGAGTCTGGTTGCACTGAAATAAAAAGCTCAAGGCGTAAAAGTTACAAGAGGGTATCGGCATTTCACCATGGATTAAAAACTACTGAATGTTTTAGATCGTTAATATGTAAATGCCGACAAAGTGACGGTGTTACTGATGCAATTAATGAAGACTCAAGCAGCAGGATTAATGGAGAGGAAAATGCTTCCGTTTTACAAAATGAAAAGGGAGATCCCCTCCTTAATGGTGATTTATCTATGAATGGAAATGGAGCATTTAGCAGTATGTTGCAAATAGGTGAAACAGATTCAATAGAGAAGGAAGCATGGGATTTATTACGTGCATCTATGGTGTATTATTGTGATAATCCAGTTGGAACTATTGCTGCTAATGATCCAAGTGATTCTAGCATTCTCAACTATGATCAAGTGTTTATACGTGATTTCATACCATCTGGGATAGCTTTTCTTTTGAAAGGAGAGTATGATATTGTTCGGAACTTCATCTTACACACCCTTCAGTTGCAGGTAATTTGCTACTCTTAATCCCATCCAATCATGTGGCTACATGTTTTGATCTACGGGTCAGTAACATCAGTTAAAGCATACTCGATACATGTAAATGTCTTTCCTACAAACTGTCTTTCTTAGGGATGTCTAGATGTGCAATTTGAAAGCATTATCTGGTATTGAATAATCAGTAAATCAGAATAAGATAATCAGTTGTAACAAAGAGTTGTAGAAAAGTTTAAAGCGTACCTTTGTTGATCGAATTTCCATTTAGTTTTGTATATTTCTTCCTTATGACATTGACTAAAGCAGAAACTATTACAAATAGAGTTGGGAGAAAACCATGGATTGTCATAGTCCTGGTCAAGGATTGATGCCTGCAAGTTTCAAGGTGCGTACTGTGCCACTGGATGGAGATGACTCTGCAACCGAAGATATATTGGATCCAGACTTTGGTGAGGCTGCCATTGGTCGGGTGGCACCAGTTGACTCTGGTGAGTAAAATCAAATTTTTATAGAGATTGTCATTTTGACTTGTTTACCGACAAACGAGTTTATTCAGGCTATGTCTTATCTCTAACAGGTCAAACTGAAAGATATAACTACAAATGAAGCGACTCAAAATGGGTTAGGAATCATGCAAAGTGTATTTAAATGCATGCAACCAATGTTTTGTTAAACAGATTTGGATTATCATTGTCATATTATAGCTTTTGGATTCATATTTAGCATATTCACCCAGATCCGCTATATCACTTCTACTTCTATATCAATTGCCATGGTGTGCATGTCTCGTAGACACTTTGTGAATAGTTTACCTTAGACAATGTTTATTTCAGGATTATGGTGGATAATATTGTTGCGAGCATACGGGAAATGCACGGGGGACTTTTCTGTTCAAGAAAGGGTTGATGTGCAAACCGGAATTAAAATGATTCTTAAACTGTGTCTTGCTGATGGTTTTGACATGTTTCCAACTCTACTTGTGACTGATGGTTCCTGCATGATTGACAGACGTATGGGAATTCATGGACATCCCTTGGAAATTCAGGTACTTGTTTCTGGGCCAACCCAACATACCAAAAATTTACCATTTTTGACTCGTTATCATGAGAGATGCTGACCCGTGAAGATGCATCTGCTGACCTTATAATTGCCCATAACAATCGTCTTGTTGCATTCCATTTTTGACTTGTTTTCGTGATTTTTTTCTACCTAGGCATTATTTTATTCTGCATTACTCTCTGCAAGGGAGATGCTAACCCGTGAAGATGCATCAGCCGACCTTATAACAGCCCTTAACAATCGTCTTGTTGCATTATCATTTCATGTGAGAGAATATTATTGGATTGATATGAGAAAGCTGAATGAAATATACCGTTACAAAACGGAGGAATATTCTTATGATGCAGTTAATAAATTCAACATATACCCAGATCAAATCCCTCCATGGTTAGTGGAATGGATGCCTAACAAAGGTGGTTATATGATCGGGAACTTGCAGCCAGCTCATATGGACTTCCGTTTCTTTTCTCTTGGAAACTTATGGTCTATTGTGAGTAGTCTTGCAACCACAGATCAATCACATGCTATATTGGATCTTTATGAAGCCAAATGGGGAGATCTTGTTGGTGATATGCCGTTGAAGATATGTTATCCTGCTCTTGAAGGCCAGGAATGGCGAATCATTACAGGCAGTGATCCAAAGAATACGTAATGCATTTGATTATATGTTCTTGTTGATTCAATTTATTTTAAAAACTGGGATAGTTTTTATGATATTTTGTTTTATTTGTTGTGTAGGCCTTGGTCTTACCATAATGGAGGTTCATGGCCAACTTTACTCTGGCAGGTGAGTTTTGTGTTCAACTTGCATTCTTTTGCATCTGCTTTTCTGCTAGAACTACTTCGTATTATTCTTGTTGATGGTTTTTATATAATTAAATGTTAGTGTTGAGTGAACACTATCGATTTCATTTTATTTTGTTTTTCTTTTTCTGAATGATGATAAGGATATATGGTTTTAGCTTGGTGTCCTTGGAAAAAGATAAAATTGCAAATTCATGTAGTGGAGGAAGTATCTCTCATTTACTTTGTGCCAAACAAATGAAAAACCACCATGAGCTCATTATTTTCCTTTATAGGTGGCAAAACGGGCGGGTTGGACATGTTGGGTTGTTGGTTAAAATAGGTCAATTTCTAAGTACGGGCCAGGTTGAGCCATCGACACTTTTTTCTCTCCTTGTTTCTAAGTGCTATAAACAACTGACATATCTAATATGATCTCAGAAACAATATAGAAGAGTTTAAGCGTTTGAAGATGCTCCAGTCTATATCCAACCTGATTGACCCATTTCCTTTATAGCTAAATTTTCATTTTAGTATTTTACCTTTTCACCTTACATTAGTAAGATACACTCCGAATTAACCTGATTTTGTACAAATGGCTTAAGGTTAAAACCTCTTTATTTCCTGTTTCATGCATTGGTTACAAGTCAAAATGGGCCACTTAGTAGTAAGGTTCATAGCGGGTCTAGTTGACATGCGAACATTGTACTCTTTATCTTTTAAGTTTTATAATAATTCATCTATCAAACATATCTCAAAACATATATTATAAAGATAATAATCTTAACTTTATTACATAAAAAAATTGAAGATGTAACTTGTAAGCATTTGAATGCACTTTAGGTTAGTTTCAATCCATCTGACCCCTTTCCTTTATAGCTAAACTTACTGTTTTACATGTTAGACCCCTTATCAGTTAAATTCAACCCGAATTGGCGTGGCTTCACATGAGTTTTTGATTTGTGTTTCTATTCAGCTCACTGTAGCAAGCATAAAGATGAACAGGCCTGAAATTGCTGAAAATGCGGTAAAAGTTGCTGAAAGGCGCATAGCGAGAGACAAGTGGCCTGAATATTATGATACCAAAAGCGCACGATTCATCGGGAAGCAAGCACGCCTCTTTCAAACATGGTCCATTGCAGGATATGTTGTTGCAAAACAACTGCTCGCTAACCCAGATGCTGCCAAGATTCTAGTAAACGTCGAGGATACAGAGCTCGTTAATGTTTTTTCTAGCATTATTAGTGCCAATCCAAGGAGAAATAGATCACGCAAAGGTATTAATCAGAGCTTCATAATTTAGAACTCTAATTTGATCTGAAAATATAGTAAAATGGAAACCATTTAGGAAGTTTACTTTTAGTTGTTTAATTAAAAGAGTATTAAAGTGTGCTGGTATGTCAAGGTTGGGCATTTGTATGCATTATTTATGATTAGAAATTAAGGTGCCAATATAATTTCTTTGCATCTTGTATCAATGTAATAGTTGCATCAAATTCAAAATGTGTGCAAGGGACAACCATTAGAGTGAAGAGAGTGGGCGGTGGTGGGGTGAGGGCCGCCCACGGCATTGTGGGGAAGGCAGGCCACATTACCACGGCGTGGTAGGGAGCACGTGAGGGGGACGACATGATAGTCTTTTTGTTTTCTTTTTTAATTTTTAATTATTTGACTGTGTAGTATGCGCGTTCTAAAAATTCGATAGAAAATAAACAAACTAAGTTGGTGTAACCATTTTGTAAAAAGATTTGGTACATGATTAATGAGGATGAATTGCTTTTTACAAATTAAAAAAAAAAACATAATGGTGGCTGTAATTGTATGATGATTGATTGAGTTAGTTTCCTTAGGTTGCATTATTGTCCTTCAATTTAAACAATTGGCACGTAAAGCTCACCCTATCGGCCTAAAGGAGTTCACAATTAGGGATGTAAACCAGCTAAGTCAGACACTTATTGAGCCAGACTAGTTTTGGCCTTTTTAAGCTCGAGCTCGAGTTTGACTCGTTTAGAGCTTATGATGTTGAGCTCGAGTTTGGCTTGTTTAATATTTACGAAGCTTGGGCTCGGCTCGTTTAAGCTATGATCGGGTATTATTTTGATATTTTTATTAAAATGTTGTATATAGTTATTAAAAATTAAACATATAAAATATAAATTTATATTATATATGGAGCTCATTTAGGCTCGTTTAAGCTTGCGAGCCCAATCTTTGGAGCTCGAGCTCGGGTCGTTTATTAAATGAGCTATAATCTAGGCTCTGCTTGTTTCGAGTTTTTAACGATCCGAGCTCGAATAGCTCGCGAGTAGCTCGACTCGTTTACATCCCTATTCACAACTCCAGTAATCTAGATGGAAACAGTGATCCCGAAGCCGGCTCAAAACCAGGTATTATCATAGTCTAAAAATAAGAACAATTATCATCAATTCAGAAAATTAAAAAAAATTAATTAAGAAAAGAAAGAGGAGTAATCCATTTTCATCGCAATATATGAAGACTGAAAAATGCAAACTTCTTTTACCATAGTTTTTAGAAGAAAAAACACCTCAAAATCACTAATAATTTCAAAATAAAAATTAATAAATTAAAAATATGTTCGAAATCTTTGAACATAAAACATATTCCGAAATTAAATCACAAAAATCTAAATATTTCCATACAAAAGAAATGTCCGTTTTGTAACCCATTAACGTAGTAACGTACCATTTTTTAAACCAATAGTTTTACCATTTAAAATTTCTCTAATTTTTAGTATTTGTTTTACCATTTCTTAATTATATTTTTTTAATCCGACATTCTAAGTGTGTTCGGCGAAACCAGCTAAGACTGATTAATTGAAAATCTCATCCTCATCCATAAGCTTCATGGAGATTACAAGGGATCAAGGTTTTAATATTCGAACGAGGCTAGAGGGTTAAAAATTATAAAAATTAGAATCTCAATCCTTTATAATTCCATGTAAACTCGATGTTGAATACACCTATACTACTAGTTAGGGATGATTTTGAAAAGAGAAATGATATATCTTCCTACTTTTTGTTCCTACTTATCCTCATACTCACTTGATCAAGACAAGTGTCAAAATCAAGGGAGAATGTGAGAAAAGAGAATTAGTGGAATACACATGTTATCTTGTGTTGAGTAGAAGGATGAAGTAAGAAATAATAAGAGAATATATCATTTTTCTTTTATTAAAAAGGAAGAAAGGAGGTATGGAGGCAAAGGGGATGTTTTGAAAAAGGAGAGAACAACATTATTAAATGCAAAGCAGAGAAAAGAATAAAAAGGTACAAGTGGAAGTGCCTGATTTTATATCCTTCTCAGCTAAAGAAATAAATGAAGAAGATTAGTGGTGTAAGTTAGCGATGGGTCATCCATCATGCATAAATAACCTACAACCACCATTTGTATCTCTATCTCATCTCATGCCCCCACAAATATTTTTTTTAATCATCATGTTTTATTTTTCTATCACATATTTAAGCCCACAAAATTTCATTTATTCATGTAAAATCTTTCTATTTCATCCTGTATATATTTATTAGACGATGATATATGAAACACAATTATTTTTTTTTTACCTTCTTTCTTAATTTTAACATTCGTCTTAATTAATCTTGTAAATACGAGTATAAGTATAACAGTTTCGTAATTATCTTATAAGTCAGTAATAGAAGTTAAAATATTACTAGTTTTTGTAAAAATATCAACTTTCTTTTTTTATGGGAACCAATTTAGTACTTAATGTGGCAGAAATCAAAATTATTTAGTTAATTTAAAAATATATTAGTTATTTTGTAGATTGTCCTAGACTTATAGATTCCTACTAACATTAACCGGCTTTTTCTATTTGTGTTACTTTGGTGTTTGATTTTTAAAGAAATTTGGATCATGTTTTAATTATCGTGTTTGTGTCGTTTGTGTTGACCAATTTATTTTCATATCAAGTTAGGGTTTTACGTAGTTCGTTTTTTTTTTTTGCTTCATTTGCAACTAGGGTTTGATTAGAGTTTCTTGGTTATGTCTAGTGTTTCTTGTTCATTTTTCTTCTGCTTCATTCGCGTCTTTCTTCATTATCTACTTTAAATTCTTAAACGGTGGTGAAAGCATGGTGATGGCATTCGGTGGTGGAATCAAATTTCATCATATACAACCAAACACACCACTTAAGCAATCACACTCTAATTCAAATTTCATAAGATTTCATTTCGTAAAGTAATCAAATTTCATTTATAGGCCTTTCAACAAACCAAACGCCTCTTAGTCTTCAACCAAGAATTGTTTCACTAAATCCTCTCTTTTGAGAGAACCCTTTTACAACTTCTTGTTGATAAGGTAGTGATCATCAGTTTATCTTACTAATTAGGTGAAGATCACCTCTTTTTCTTACTAGTTCAATGTGGTGTCACCACTTAATCTTCTTACTAATTATAGGTATTGATCACCTGCATGCATTGGTTTAGTTATTTAAATGTTTACACATGTAACTGACTTGACAAGTGTTGTTTTGCTGTTAATATGTTTTACACTAATTAAAAGTAACTTTGTGAAGGATATGTAGAATAATGAAAACTCGTAGGCATTTTGTATTACATTGATAACTATTTATAAAGTATAAATGATATAATAAAAACCCTAATGGGCCCTAGCCTATCTATACAATAGGGTTAGGCCATCTTATACTAAACTCTAATCTATATTCTCTAATATTATCCTCAAAATTTCAACTATTATATTAATAATAATAAACCTAATAGAATATAGAGTTAATTACATAAATAGTTTTCGTGGTTGTCACGAAATTTTATTTTTAATTCTTTAACTTTAAAAATTAGAAAAATAATCAATGTCACCTTGTTTCACTTTTGATACTTTACACTAACTTAGTTAATTAACTCTAGTATCGACTATGACTACTCAAAGTAAGTACACATTGACACTCCAAATATATAACTGTGAAGTGTGTGTGACTTACACCAAGTCAAAGGGGTGTTTGTGTAAATTTTATAAAGTTTGTTAGCTTTTGGGAATATAACAACCGAACTGCAATGGGTTTTTATTCTTGTTTTTCACTTGTGTTCGTAACCTTCAAAGTGAGAAAAAGGAGTGAGAGAGGTAACCGAGAATTGAGATGTAAGTTGTTCTGTAATTTTCTTCAATCAATTTTTCAGTGGATTGAGTTGTGTTACTGTTTACGTCTTCTCTTTTTAAAGGGGATATATATAGGATCTGTTTTTCCTATATATTTCGATGTACTCCTTCCTAGTTTAATAGAATGAGAATTAACCTATCAAAATTTGATATGATATCAGAGCAAAACTTGGGATCCAAAACCTAGTTTTTGCCTACCCTTCTACTCTAAAATAGTGGTTGGTGGCGGCGAGGATTCTAATCCTCCAACCAATAACAAATCTATTGATATCACTTCTCCATTCTTCCTTACCTTTGCTGATCACCCTGGACAGAACTTTGTAGGAGAAAATCTCATTCGAGATCGCAACTATAGCGACTGGCAGAGTGAAATGTCAAATGCGTTGCTCGCTAAAAACAAATTCGGGTTTGTTGACGGAACCATCCCCATGCCAAAAGAAGGATCACCTGACTTGATGAATTGGAAAAGATGCGATGCAATGCAATGGTGAGAGGATGGCTCGTAAGCTCTATGGAAAAGGAGATCAAAGCTAGTGTTAAGTACGCTACCACAACACGTGATATTTGGCTCGACCTTAAAGAATGGTTCGGTAAAGAAAATGCTCCTAGATCATATGAACTAAGGAGAACCATTACTACTATCCGGTAAGAAAGCATGGTTGTTTCCGCATATTACACAAAACTTAGGAGTATTTGGGATGAGATTCAATCCATAAAGCCAATGCCAACCTCTACTTGTGGTCAATGTACGTTTGATGTAACAAAAGAGATTGTAGGTATGTGAGAAAAGGAGCGTCTGTATGATTTCCTAATGGGTTTAAATGATGAATACAGTGCTGTCAAAACGCAAATTCTAAGCAGCAGCCTGCTTCTATCTTTAGGAACCGCCTTTCATCTAGTTAGCCAAGACGAGCAGCAGAGACAAATTAGTGCAGCCCGCAAAGTTGAAACTGAAACAGCAACATTCCAAGTTTTTGGAAAAATTGGGTCATGGCCATCTGGTAAGACCAATTCACCAAACTTCAAACAAAAAGGATGAGAAAGGACGAAGCAGGAAGAATGACGATCATTGGTGTTCTCATTGCCACAAGACTGGACACGTTATCGGAGGTTGTTTCGAACTCGTAGGATATCCAGAATGGTGGGTTGTAAAAACTGCAACATCAAAGAACCAAGCAGGAAAAACGATACCTCAACCACGTGCAACAATTGTTAATGGAGAAATGTAACACCCGCAAACCTGGGCTAGGAGATTAGCGGGTTTGTGGTACGTGTTTAATTGTTTTATTATGTTTAAATGACTAATTGAATTAATTTTAAGTATGTGATTAATAATATGCATGTATGTGTTGTATGTATGTATGTTGAAACCGTATGCATGTATGTACATATAATTGTGTACGTGGGAGGTATTGGTGAGGTGATGACACCTCTTGCTTTGTAAGTTGTATACGTGGGGGTTAGTAGAATGAAATCTGCATTATCTCAATTTTAGAAAAGTGTTTGTGTGTGTATTGTAATTTACTCTCGGCCGAAGGAAGAACAAGCAAGAAGTCATCGGATTTTATAACTTGAGTGATTTAAGTCAAGAATCAAGGTTAGATACTGTTTATAACATGTTTTGAATGTTAGCTTTAACTGATTTATGTTTGAAAAACATGGATTTAGAAAGAACACTATGGTTGATTTTGATGAATTATGTTTTTGTTGGGTTTTGTGTGTTCATATGGTTATATGTTAAAATGGTGTTTTGATACATGAATTATGTGTTTTATGATGTTAGAATATGTTTCTAATATGTTTGGATGAAGTTTTGAAAGTTATAGTTGATGATTTGAACCTGGCGGAATTGATTATGAACTTGTCGGATTTTGGTTGGGGAAGAAGACTAAAACCGACACTTGATATCCTAATATAGGAAAACCGATAGTTTGGAAAACCGGAAGTTGAAATCCGGAACCCTAAAACCGACACTATAAAATCCTATAATCCGATTGATTGATGTGAAATCCTACACTTGAGAAACCGGGACCAAAATCCGATTCATTATAAATCCGAAACCTTGAATCCGAGACATGATGTAATCCGATACAAGTGAATAACCAAGACTTAATGAAATCCGATAGATTGAATCCGGTATTTGAAATCCGAGAACCTTATCCGAGACTGGAAATCCGACAAACCCAAATCCGATTGTGAGGAAATCCGACACTGGGTAGCGGATTCTTGGAATCTGACAGTTTTTGTAGAATCCGATACTTGTATTATGAACTTGTATTTGTTTATTATTTAATGTTTGTTTGGTGAATGATTTATAAATATATGGATAGATATATTTATGGGATTGAGACTGAGTTGGTTATTGCTGTGTTTACAGGCAATCCAAAAGCTCAGTAAAATTACATATCTGAGTTCAAGCTGAAACTGAGGTGAGTGGACGTTAAACACGGATGGTAAAGATTGCAATTAATTTTATTGATGTGAAGCATGATTGTGGTTTGAGATTGAATTAATTGAACTTCTGATTGTGATAATGATTATTAATAACTGCTGCATGATTATTTGGTCGATATGCGCTCTTAGGATGATTCTGAGTTGCGTTGAGAAGTCAGCTATACGTGGACTTGGGCTGGGCTTGTCTAACTGGTTGGTTGAACAGTAGTAGCCTTTCTGTTGCATTTGTTGCTCAGAGGGCAGTTTACTGTGCCAATCTAGTGGAAAGCTATTGGTAAACCTTTGCTTTGGCCGGCATTGGTTGTAGGTTCTGCGTCGAACCGCCGGTCTTCTCTGGATATGTGATTACATGATTGATTTTGATTGTGAATGTTTGCATTTGATGTTTTAGCCTCTACTCACTTAGCTTTGTGCTAATTCCCCTCAGTTGATGTTTTGCAAGTTCGTGTTAGATTTGCAGAAGGAAGAGTTGACCACACTCTGATACTTGTTTTTGAAAATGAGACGAGCCAATATTTTGTAACACCAAACAATAGTAGATGATGATTTTAACTTTTAAATAATGATTGTATATTTGTAAACGTTGGTTATATGTAATCAAGTTGGTTTTTATTAGCTTCCGCAGTGCATTTTTTAAAAAAATGGCTTGTGATTTTCCGGTGTTACAAGAAACATACACAACAAACCTTACTAAAGAATAGTATGACAAACTACTCCAAATGATAGAACCACAAAAGTAAGCGAGCAAGCTCCTGTGACACTCTCTGCAAACATGAACATGACTGGTAAGATTGTTCTTTCAATTATTGGGTTATAGATTCGGGTGCTAGTGAGCTTATCATGCACCATGAAGAATGGTTGAATGCAATTAAATAAAACAAAGGTAACACTTGCGTTTGAGGAACCTGATTGGGATGGGTAAAGAATCCAACGGTTTGTACTACTTGCAGCTGTTTGAACATAGTAGGGTAGCAATGTCAATTACAGTTGAACCTAAAGTTTGGCATAGGTGTCTTGGTCATGCTTCGGAAAGTGTTCTTTGAAAAATAAATCAAATTGAAGATATTAGTATATGTAATCATTTTTGTGATTCCTGCATCCGTACGAAACAAAGTAAATTACCTTTTCCTATTAGTTTTTCCAAGACAAGTGAATGTTTTTATCTTATTCATGTTGACGTTTGGGGTCGTTACCATCATGCTTCTCTTAATGGAGATCATTATTTTTTATCTATTGTAGACGATCGTAGTCGTGGTGTTTGGGTTTATTTAATGTAAAACAAATCTGAAGCTCCAAAGTTTTTAACGTCCTTTTGCAATATGGTAGAAACGCAATTCAGCAAAAGAGTGAAAAGAATACGCACCGATAATGGTTCTGAATTCCAGTCTCGTTTAATGGTTGAGTTTTACAAGGACCGAGGTATATTATTGGATACGTCATGTCCACATACGCTAGAACAAAATGGTGTTGTAGAACGGAAGCATAGACACTAATTGGAACTTGAAAGTGGCTTGAGCACTTCGATTTCAAGCCTCTTTAGTAATAGAATTTTGGGGAGAATGTGTTCTCACAACAGCTTATATTATAAATAAGTTGCCAGCTCGGGTACTTGAAAACAAAACACCACATGAAATACTTCTTGGAAAGTTCCCTTCGTATAAACATCTTAGAGTCTTTGGATGTCTCGCATATGCACATGATAACTTGTCCAGACGCAATAAGTTTAGCGTAAGGGGGAGACCATATATCTTCTTAGGTTATCCTATGGGAC
Source organism: Dittrichia graveolens (assembly GCA_038502395.1). NCBI lineage: Eukaryota > Viridiplantae > Streptophyta > Magnoliopsida > Asterales > Asteraceae > Dittrichia > Dittrichia graveolens. Next base: position 5,335,704 of record JARJIL010000003.1, read on the forward strand.
AAAAGGGATACATGCTTTATGATCTAAAAACTCAAAAGGTGTACACAAGTCGGAATGTCACATTCCTTGAGAATATTTTTCCTTTTAATAGGAATCTTAAAAGAATCAAGACAGCTGAAAAGAAGAGCTTTACAGATTCTTTAAATGACATCGAACGTTTTTTTAATGATGAGGATGACCATGTGGACAAAGACAAAGTAGACACTCATGAGCAAGATGAAAGGGATGATGGATCACAACCTCCAAATGAAACTGAACCAAATCTTGAAGATCGCAATCATGATCATGTCAATGAACATACAGACATACAGTACCACGACAAAATGTGGGAGACACGCGCGAAAGTACTCGAACAAAGGCGAGGCCTAAACATTTTGAAGAATTAATAACTGACTCGCCTCCCTCGTTGGATCATTTACAACCCATGCCCGCCTCAGGTTCCTTCACGGTATATCCTCTTTCTCATTTTGTATCTTATGATAAGTTTTCTAAGTCTCACCGAGCTTTCTTAGCAGCCATCACTTTGCATGATGAGCCTAAAAACTTCAAGCAGGAGATCAAGGATTCGAAATGACGAGAAGCATAACATCCTGAATTTTAGTACAAATTTAAAATTTTCAAAACTCTTTTATAAAAATCCTTTAACCAAAGCAAAAGCCTCTAAAACTTGTAGTAAATTAATCGTCTCCAAAACATCTTAGCAAATTTGAATGCAGTAATCAAACAAGAACTTATAAAACATTTATTATTATAACCCAAGCTTTTGGTGTTACATGAGTCAATCTCACAACCATTAATCAGACAAATAGGAAATCCAAGATTACCAGTAGCTAAAACAAGCCAAAGCCATGCCCAAGGCATCTACCCGCCTCACAAAGGCAACTAGTCTACTTGCAGATATGAAACATTTTATACACCGTGTTAGCTATAAAACATAGCTAGTGAGTACAATCAAAAACATTATCTTTCTAAACCAAGTCATCATAATTCAAAACACAAGTTTGGCAATAAATTCTATAAACAAAAGTAGACATAAGAGCACATAAGGAACCACATAAGAATCCCCACAAATATTGCACACAAGGATGCGGGTCAGTCCATGAAGCAATAGCATCTTCACGTGGTAGCTAGCCAGGGTCAACATCCACCATACAACGATTGTCAGGAGTGCATGACCTATTCCCCAAGTCTACTCGTGTATACACTGGTTCGGTTCGCTCATCAGCCTTTTGAACCACACGATCATAATGGGTACTGTCATCCCCCTCCATCAATTGCAACATCCCTCTACAACACCACACACGTGTCCCATAGTTCGGTTAGCTGCAGCCTCTTAAACCACGCACACGCCCAAAGTGGTTAAAAACACAATTGGATGTGCAATTGAAACAAGACTAGTCCGGACTTTAACTCATACCACAAGTTATGCGAGTATCCACCTTCCAAAATTGTTTATAATGTATCCAACTTCTTAAAAAGTGTTATTGTTTGTATTAACGAGCCTCTTTAGCAGATTGCAGGTAAAGTTTTTACTTTTGATTTATTTTATTACTAAATTATGACTATTGTCATTATCATCATTTTCGTCTTATCATCATCAAGCCTTGAAACATTTAAAGACCAAGAATAACAACAAAATCTCAAATCTGGGTTCATACATGTATGAATCGATTTGCTCATAGGTTCTTGAACTCACGTTCTTCTTGAATGAAGAACATTCATCCCCGGTCATGATTCGCAAAATCTATTCAGGAACCAAACAGACCCTATCGATTTGCAGAAGGAAGGCGATTTGTGATTTTAAAAACCCAAACAACCCAAATCAAAATCAGAAATCAGAATTGCATATACGATTTTGGGCTAACTGCAAAAGCGCACACATACAAACCCACCTTGAAGTAATGACAATCGAAGAACCGTAAATGAAGAAACCCGGATTTGTTCGTATTTACATATCACACAAATGTTCAAGAAACCTAGAAATCACACTATATGAACTTGTGATTTGGGAACCCTAAGTAAGTCAAATCGGTATTGTGATTAGAGAAGATGATGAATCAAACGAACACCTATCAAGTTGATTGAAATCGATTATCTGATTTGGGTTCCATACAAGTTCCTCGATATTTAGATTTGAAAAGTTCATACAAGTTCATCGATGTGTTCATACATCTGAAATCGATTTCATTCGTAAAGTGATGAATATGCAATAATGAACTCAAGAATATGGTGGGGATAAACTTGACGAAACTCAAAAGAGGAAAGTACCGCAATCTACAAATCGACCCACAAGATTTGAAACCCTTGATATGAAGTCCTCATCTGTAAATCGATTTTAAGATCAAGATCCGAAGATACAATCTGCAAATCCACTCATCAGATTTGAAACCCAAAACCTAAGATGTGGAAGATGTGGTTCAAGTTGCTCTTCAAAATAATAATAATAATAATAATAATAATAATAATAAACCTGATGTTAATAACAACTAACCTATAATAACATGTTGTAATACATAGAATAACACCTTTTTAATAAGTTTGATATACTAAAAAATAAGTTTAAAAGATGGATACATATAATAATTTTTTAGATAAAATTTGATACATTTTGAAGTAGATTATCCTACGATGTAATATGTGCATACAAGTGCGATATGAGAAAGGTTTTAGAACTTGTAGCATATGATTTGTAGGCTCTAGAATATTGTTATCAACACCCAAAACTAAATAAAAAATGTAAACATATTTTGTGACTCAAAGAATATTTTTTGAATTCATTTCATGTTACCAACCTATAAACTTAGTTTTGTGAAAACACCAAAGGGTTAATTATAGGGCCCATAAATGGGCCAAAGTGTCTTCCTCATTTCGTCCCCTTGAAAGCGCAGCTCCCCCTTCTCTTACACTCACGCTTTCTTCCTCCTCTTCACTTCGATAATGGAACCGCCATGGCTAGACGATCTCGCCGATGACCTCAAAAGCATCAGCTTCAACTCAACCACTACCACCGCCACCACCACAACCACCGCAACCGACATTAACCGCAGTACCAGTTCTGAATCCGAAACCACTTGGACCACTGCTACATCCTCCGCCCGCCACAACCCCCAATTCCCCTCCACCGCTACCAAATCTCACACTCCTTCCATCCAATCTTATAATTGTAACGCAATTCGTCGCTCCTACTCTGAACCCGGCGGTAGCCTTTCCTTTACTGACATCTGCTTCCTCCACCGTCTTGGCGCCGGCGACATCGGTTCTGTATACCTCGCCAAACTTAAATGCTCTCCTACTCCGTCATCCTATTCCACTTCCTTGCTCGCCGCTAAGGTCATGGACAAGAAGGAGCTTGCGAGCCGTAACAAGGAAGGACGATCAAGGACAGAAAAGGAGATTCTCGAGATGTTGGATCATCCGTTTTTGCCGACGCTCTACGCGTCGTTGGAGTCACAAAAATGGTCGTGTATATTAACTGAATTCTGTCCCGGCGGTGATCTTCACGTTCTCCGGCAACGCCAGCCGTGCAAACGCTTCCCGGAATCCGCAGTCAGGTGCGCAAGTTAGCACTCCTTTTGGATTTGAAACTATGCATGTCTTTTCATATGTTGATTCGTAATGATCCGCTGCTTCGCATCATATCACATCAATTTTGCTCTAGCTATCTCATTGGCTACTGTGAGTCTGTGAAGTAGCATGTGCCAGTGGGGACCACAAAATAGCATGGATTTCTCGAAAATCATGTTTTTTTAAATATTTTTAATCACATAAATAATGAAAATCTAACTACTCATTTATGTATGTTTATTAATGAAAAATGATCGGGTATGTTAGATTAGGGATATAAACGCACCCACTTTTCGATTAGGGATATAACCCACTTTTTGAAATGGGGCTCGGCTTGTTTCGGCTTAGGGTTTGTTTTGGGGGAAGCTTTTAGAAAATAAACTTCACTACTTCTGTTTAGTTTGAGCTTTTACTTTTAAAAAACAATCTTCAAAAAGCTCTAAAATGAAAAGCTATTCCTTTTATGAGCTATTGGGAGTAGGGGTGTGTTCGGTTCTGGAACCGGACCGGAACCGAAATAACCGAGAACCGAAATTGGTAAAAACTAGAACCGAAAACCGAATCGATATAAGGGAAACGGTTCCGGTTCGGTTCCGGTTATTAACCGGTTATTTCGGGTATAGAACCGGATAAGACCGAAAATTTACTTTGGAACCGGTTTCAAGAGCGTGAACTGAAATAACCGATAACCGGTGAATATTTTTGTTATTAAAAGCAAATATGATACATTTATATTAGTTATTTTTTACCTATAAAGATTAACTAATAACCAAAAAGCGAAACGGTTTAAATTTAACACTAAAAATACTTGAAATCGTAAATGAACATGCATGCATCGTCGACACTAACATATGACCAATAAATAATAGTTCGTTGATTTCGTTTTTACAAATAATAACCATTAGCCATATCGCTAATGATAATAGTTCAATAACTAACAATATCACCAAAAATAATAGTTCATAACCAACTATATGACAAATACAAAATTTCATACAAACTGGTTCCGGTTCTAAGACCGAATTACCCGATAACCGGTTGAACCGGAACCGAAAACCGAAAATGAGGTTTTACGAGAACCGATAACCGGACCGAAAACTCTAATCCGGTTTCGGTTCCGGTTCGGTTTTCCGGTCAAAAAGCTCATCCCTAATTGGGAGCTTTTAAAATGCAAAATACATAAATAACCTTTGATTAATTTTGTTTCTTGTTTAAATGTTTTTTTTGTGTCTTTTTCTGTCTTTTTACAATTTTAAGCTATAAATACAGCTACTTTGCCAAACACTTTCGTATAAATAAAACTTCAGCTTTCAGCTTTAAATAAAAGCTTCAGCTCTAGCTTTTAAAAGCTCGAGCCCCAGCTTCAACTCCAGCTCCAGCTTTCAGCTAGTTACGTCAAACATACCATTAGTATTATGTTGAGTTTTTATTGAAATGAAGCTCGCAAATTAAACATATAAAATATAAATTATATTATATATGGAGCTTGTGTAGACTCTTTTAATCTCGCGAGCCCACTCTTTGGAGTTCGAGCTCGGCTCATTTATTAAATGTGTTTTAATATAAGCTTGAGCTGGTTAAGGCTTGGCTCGTTTCGAGCTTTTAACGATCCAAGATCGAATAGTTCGCAAGTAGCTCGGCTCATTTACATCCCTAAAGGCGCGTCATGACAGCGTCATGGCGTGGCTCTGCCGTTAAGAAATGGCCCTAGGCGTGGCACGCGTCAAGGCTTGTCAAGTCGCGCCTTTGCACGCCAAATGGTGAGTTTTTTAAGACGTGGCGCAGAAAGTATTTTTTAAAAAATTGGATTTTTTTGTATAAATTTTGCAATCGCGTGTATTGAACTTCTATAAATTTGTATTTTCTAATTTATATATATTACTTTGCTTCTCATTTATGCAACTTTGTGTAATTTGTATATTAATAACTAGTTTAAATGCCCGTATAAACACAAGGGTAATCATAAAAATATTATTATATATTCATTTATTTAAATACAATTCTTTTGTGTTGTCAAAAGAAAAGCATAATATACACTTTTTTTAAAACTAAAAGAATTTTATGTTAAAGTCAGTTGATATAGAATTAAAAAGTAAATGATGAATGATGATAATTGTAAAAATAATGTAAAAGTTAATTACAAAAAAGTTTATATTATAAATAATCACAGATAATGATAAGGAACTTGAATGCTTATTACTAAATTAATGTATTAGATAAAAATTCTGAATTAAATAAACGTTATTGTCTAAATAATTTTATTACATTAAATTAGTACATACGTTTTTAATCTTATTAAAGTATAATTGTGCATTTAAATCAATTTAAAATAAGATAAATATATTGTCTAAACAAATATATTTATTTTATTTTATAATTTAAATAATTTTTTTACTAACTATCTTATCTCTATAAGAATTAAATTTTTAAAATTGAGTTTTCAATCTTGATTATTTAAAGTTAAAATTAGACTTTCAATTTTAATTAAATAAATTATTAGAATTTAATTATGATTAAATGAATAGTTAAGATCTTTTAATTAGATTGATGAAGGCCAGTCTTATATATATATTAGAAGATGATAAATTGGATATATATAATTATAAAAAATATATAAAATTGTTGTCCTAAGTGACGCCTTAAAATACGTCACGGGTTACTTTATTTAGAACTATAGTTTTTATGGTTTTAAATCTTTACCGTTTGGTTTGTGTCAGATTTTATTATTTCAGTTGCTCCACGTACTGACCTAAATAGTACAAGATTTAAATGCATTAAGGTAAAAACAGGAATCCTTTGTATGATTGTTTTGGACACAGTAATTATATAAGGTCTGGCGTAATGAATAATTGGGTTAGTTCATCAATCATCATGAGTACTGTACTGGTGTGCCATCGCGCGAGCGAGGGTGCATGGTTTGTCTCGTAGGCTGGTATATACCTGATTATAATAAATAACGTATCACAATTCACATGAGAGGTGAGGCGAATAGGTTTCATTCATAAATGGGACATACATGAGAGTATATATATATATGGTCGTCGAGTCCACGTGAGCTTGGTTAAAAGTCAAACCATCGTGGCCCTCATTAATACCACGTGGGTCCTTGGGCTTTGTACGTCCACACGATGCGAGTTCGCAAAAAGTTCAAAATTAAATGAGATAGGGAAGTCACACTCACTCACCGGTGGTTCTTTGTCCGGTTATAAGAAGTTAAAAACAAATATATATAAAAGAAAGAAAGAAAACAAGCTACTTTGCTACTTTGCTTGCTATATAATTCCATTGTGTTGAAACTAGAGATGTAAACGAGTCAAGATTTTATCGAGTAACTTGAGATCGAACTCAAGATTCAAGTCGAACTTTATCAAGCTCAAGTTCGAGTTCAAGCCCAATAAAAAGGCTCGAATTATTTAAAGAGTCGAGCTCGAGCTTCTAAGAGCTCGGCTCGAGTCCTTATCGAGCTTTTCGAGCCTTGTATAGTATATGTATATTTATATATGTAATATGTATATATGATGAGCTAATATTAAAACATATTAAAAATGAGTAATTATTGAAACAAATCTACTTTATATACATACTATTTATAACAAGTAATTACTAAAAAATTATTAACTTAAGATTTTATCTATATTTTGAATAATTTGGTTTTTGAAATTAATTTTTTTATATTATTTCGAGCTTTTCGAGCCGAGCTCGAGCTAATAATGTACCCTATCGAGTCGAGCTCGAGCTTCAAGCATGAAAGCTCGTCGAGCTATCGATCCAAGCTCAAGATTAACATAAAATCTCGTTTCAAGCCGAGCTCGAGCTTGATTCGACTCGTTTACACCCCTAGTTGAAACAGTAGTATTAGTAAGTAAGATTTATGTTTACAAGTTTATTGGCAGTATTTCTGATAAGTTTATAAGTTTATTTTCTTCTTCAACTTACAAGATTATATCCAGATGAACTTATAACCTTTGTTGAAGAAGTAATAATCTTAAATTCATAAGTGAAAAATGACATATGAACTTATCAAAATTCCAGTAAATATATAAACCGGCCGGGAAAATAAACTAATCCAAACACGCACTAGGATTAAAAAAGAAGTTGCACTTATACTAAATTTTATGAAACTAGTCTTGTTAGTGTTTAACACTTGTTTTACAAATTTAAATGATTGTGGTGTGTATTATATTTGAAAGTAATGTTATTAATTAGATTTAAATAAATATTGTTGGTAAGGAAGTAATGAGATATGATATTTTGTAGGACATATATATGTGGGGAAGAATTGCCAAAATGGTGCATGAAATAATTGGTTTATTTTGAGTAATGATAAAAGAGAAATTAAACCCCAAACAAGAAAAAACATGTCCTTACAAAGACACAAAGGACCTTAATTACTAAATACTACCAACTGCCATTACTTTGGTCCCCTACCAAAACTACACATACTTTATAAGCATTTGGTAATAACACATGATCTTGTTTTCTAATTAATCATTAGCCCAAAAAACATATCATATCATAATATTTGACATGTGTTTTTACAGGTTTTATGCGTCGGAGGTGGTCGTAGCTCTGGAATACCTTCATATGTTGGGAATTGTTTACCGTGATCTCAAACCAGAAAACGTTTTGGTCCGATCAGATGGTCACATCATGCTAACTGATTTTGATCTCTCCTTGAAATGTGACCTCTCCATGTCAACCCCTGCCCAGGTTTTCCCCAATCACAACCACCCAAACCCGCCACCAACGACCAATCACCGCCCCCTCAATCCACCCAAGTTCACCTCGGCCTCGTGCATTCTTCCCAGCTGCATTGTCCCCTCCGTCTCCTGCTTCCACCCAAAGCGTAAACGCAAGAAGAAGCCCGTGAACCATGGTGGGCCCGAGTTTGTGGCTGAGCCTGTGGACGTTCGGTCTATGTCGTTTGTTGGGACCCACGAGTATCTTGCGCCAGAGATTGTATCCGGTGAGGGCCATGGTAGCGCTGTGGATTGGTGGACCTTAGGAATATTTGTGTTTGAACTATTTTATGGGGTTACGCCTTTTAAGGGGATGGATAACGAGCTAACTCTAGCTAATATTGTGGCTCGGGCTCTTGAGTTCCCAAAAGAGCCCGTGATCCCGGCTACAGCTAGAGACCTGATATCTCAGTTGTTGGTTAAGGACCCAGACCGGCGAATGGGGTCCACAATGGGTGCATCGGCGATCAAGCATCACCCATTTTTTCACGGGGTCAATTGGGCACTCTTGAGGTGTGCAACACCGCCATTTGTCCCACCACCGTTTAGCCACCAGGAGGTAGTGGCGGATGATGGTTGTCCTGGGACTCCGGTGGAATACTATTAGCAAGGATTATATAAGTTGATGTATTTGCTATGTCCAACTTTTGAATCGGTTCAGGAGACGTGGGCAATGGTTCAAAGTTTGTAATTTGGGCTGGGTTGCATATTGCGCTAATATGTACATAACTGCAAGCCTTTAGTTTTGAGAAGGAAGGGGCAAGTGAAAAAGAAATATCAACCGATTTAATTCATGAATATGATTTATTTGAAGGGGAAATGATATATCATAAAAAGTTCGGTTATAATTATTTTTTATATTTACACTTAATTCAACGTTTAAAAAGTTCATTCATATTGTTTAAAACAAGAAAGATAATGTAATTAATTAATTACATAATATTAGGATAATTTGAAAATATATAAGATGTTATTTAGTCCTGGAGTTGATGATTTGCCATGTATAAATAAATATAATTTAAACACAAAAAATAAAGAAAATGTAATTTCTGTTGCATGTAACATGTAATGAGTGATAGTTTAGTGACATTCGGCAATTCCTTTCCGTTATCGTATAAATGGATTTGGTTAAAAGTAACGATATGTTGTTTAAATCAGAACATCTAAACTCATAATTCACAACATCTAAACTCATAATTCACAGTGACGGAGACAGAGGGGGTTGATTGTTGAAGGGTGTTTAGCCCCCCTAATTAGTCTAAAGTTCTTGTATATTATAAATTAAGTTGGTCAATTTTTTGTTAAATTCATCTCCAAATAAAATTAAATACCCAATATAATACCACGATAAACAATGAAGGCTGAATCAGCATTCTACCTTTAAGGGTTTGAATGTTGTCTTATTTAATTTACTTTTTCTCGAGATGTTTTTCTAAAATTTTACTACGCTTCCAATTCGTTGATTGATATTTTATTCTCTTTTTTACAATTCTACATTTGCAACGTTTTAATTTAAATGTAAATGTTGTTTTTTATTATATCAAAACTAAACCATCAAAGAATCTGAAAGCTAGAAGAAATGAGAGTAACGTATTTCAGTTTATAATATTGAATTATAAATTTTAATATAATAAATTTTCTAGTTATGAAAATCGTGAGTCAAGAGTTTGTAGTGAATAATTATTTTTGTTATTAAATTATTGAATAAAAAATCATGAATTAAGGTCATCAAATTAAATCATTGTTATTTTAATTTTTATGATCCGAAATAATTTTTATTTAATATTTTGTTACAAATATGTTAATTAATGATAAAATAATTGATTTTAAGTGTTATTTTAACACGTAATTTCTTGTCTTTAAACGAGTTTTCATTGTTTACTTATCTTACAAAATAATCAAACGTTTTACGTTATTTGTATATTATGGTATTATTAGTATACGAGGCCCCCTATTTAAAAATCCTAGCTCCGCTCCTAATAATTGAAATCTGACTTTTGACCTATAGGGGCTGCATATGATCACTATGCAGTCGTATCTTTTATGATCTTTAAAGGTGTTTGGTACACGAAATTAGAGACTGAGAAAGGAAAATAAAAATAATTTTTTTATTTGTTTACACTTGAGAAAAGGGGTAGAGGGAAAAAAATACATTTCTAAATCTTAATTTCAATTCTCTAAAATAAGGAAGGAGTGTGGGAAATGAAAGTAGGGAATCTTTAGAGAAATAAAAGGAAATCACTGTAAAAAGAGTATGGGTGTTCACTGATCGGATAAAATCGAATTACCGAATCAAAACTTTTGGATCGGATTATTTGGTTCGGATATTTTGGATTTTTGGATTGGATCAAAACCGGATAATTACTATGGATTTCGGTTTGTTTCTGGTTACTATTATCAAAACCGAATAAGAATATATATATATATATATATATATATATGTAAAAGTTCAAACGAGAACTATTTTTCGTACGAGAACCGCGAGAACCAATCTTAGCCGTCCAATTCTCCCTACTTCAATTAGATTGTCCACCTATGAATTCCTTACATGCACCCTGTTATACTCAATCCCCCACGCTCTTCATCCATGAATTCCATTATCCAAAATGAACGGCCAAGATTGGTTCTCGCAGTTCTCATACGAAAAACAATTCTCGTTTGAACTCTCCCCAATATATATAACACTATTGGAACAAAGTAATCCATACGTGTCATGCCTATGTTTATTCGTAACTTATTATTTTTAATTATACATTTATGCCAAAGCTACTAGTCCTACTAGTTATTGTAACTTGGACAACTATATTTTAATCTTTAATAGTATATATATCAAATCTAGTTTTTAAAATATCTCGACTCTTTAAACATGTATTTATATAAGAATGAAAACCGAATTGTAAAAACCGATCTAACCGAATTGTAATTTGGATGGTTTGGTTCAGATTTTAAGATTGTTTCCATGAATCGGATCTCACTTTTCAAAACCGAAATCCAATTAGATTGGATTAAACCGATTCATCCAAACGTACACCCCTAGAAAAAAGCCAAGAGGCGGTCATTCCATCACCACACACTCTCTCTCAAGAAAGCTCTCTCTCCCTCACTGGTGCCCCATTTGACCGGCAACAAGTTCTTCTCCGGTGGCGCTCTTTCTCTCCAGCTCGTATCTCCGCATGCGCTCTCTCAATCTCTAGCTCGTATCTCCGCTAAGCTCTTCTCCGGCGGCTCTCTCTCCAGTCCGTATCTCCTTGCTTCTCTCTCTAAATCACCTTTCCTCTCTCTAAAACATACACAAACATTAGATAACACACTAAAAGCATACAGACCGTGTTTTAGTGTACTACCCTCCTTTTATATTCAAACATTTTGAATGGGCATTTGACCATACCTCAACTCTTTTCAAATAATATAAAAAATCTAATAGGAGAAGTTTTTTTGAAAACTGAAACATTACAAATTTATTCCAGATTCAAACTTGGTATTTATCGATAAAAAAAGGATATATTACAAGACGATAAACTAATTTTAGTGATGATTTTTCACTAAGCTGTAGATACTTATTTGATTAGTAAATTATTATTATCATTTAATTCTAGACATACACCACTAAAATAAATAAGTAAATACTAGCATAGTACCCATGCAATGCAACGGTTAGAAATAATTTCTACTCGATAACATGTCCGTTTTTAATAATGTAAGACTATTATATCACACATTATAATGACATCGAACAATTTTCGTTCGCAAAATATCCATTTTCTTTCTCATGTTTTCATTTCTTTTATTTCTCTTTTCCTTATAACTAGGTTACATGTTATTAGGTTTATAAGCTCTAACTATACGTATTTTTTAATACTTAAATTAAAATATGTGTTATATGATAAAATATTAAAACTTTATTTAATTTTTATTTTTTAATTTGTATTTAATATCATATAGGTTGAAAATTAATTTGCATTGACTTGACTTTTTTAAATATTATTTATTATGGAAGGTTTAGTTATAAAAATGGTATTTAAGAATCTAATTAACTCTATATAATAGTTTCCTTATAGGGTTAAATAAAGGAAAAATTAGTAATTTTAAATTACTTAAAATTAAAATATTTCAAAGTTCTAAATGCTTTATAATATAGTATAGATAAATGTATACAAAAAAGCATTTGTGGCAAAAGCTTAAAGGTCATCTTGTAGAGGGGCCAATAAATCATTTGATCCAAAGTTTTTACAAGCTTGGGTTATACTTGTAAACTATGGGCTGGGATGTTATGGATTTTTTCTTCACCCATGGCCCGTGTAAGACAGATTAATCTTTGACGCACCGGCGCACATTAGCACCACTCGAAGGTCATTTGAGCTTTGCAAACTCCCACTACGCTAACAGTACAGCAATGGAGGAAACTCGGAATGACAACAAAGATAACAATGGAAGCTCGTTGTCGGCGATCCCTGAGGAGGAGGAGGAGCCGATGGTCGGACCGGGACCTGCCCCGGCCCGACGCCCGAAACGTCCACTCCAGTTTGAACAGGCCTATCTAGATTCACTTCCATCTGCTAACATGTATGATTAGGGTTTAGGGTTTTTGATAATTTGAGATATGAATTTTATGTTTGAGTACTTTAATTTGGCCTGTGTTTTGTTTGTCAGCTGACTGATTTTATTTGATCAAACACTATAATTTGTTCGTAGGACTGAAACTAGATCGTTTTAGTGGTGAAATTGTGAAAACATTACAATATTGTTTTCTTTTCTATTTTATGTGAATTCTAAGGGTTTCAACGAAAATTTCAACAATACAACGTTAAGGTTTTACCAACATCTACTGCCGGAGAATTCTATGAATTATGCATTTGGATATTATTAGGCTGGGCGTAAAAAAGATCAGATTGTTGCTTTTTCTCAAAACAGATATTGAAATCTGAGAGTATTTATTAGTTTCTTGCTTCTTGTATGTTATTGGAGTTTCTCTTCTGAATTGGTAACAAATCAGTGGTTTTCCACTTTGAAGAATTATATCTGATAGTAATTTATTTTTCCTATATGATTAAATGCAGGTACGAGAAAAGTTACATGCATCGAGATGTTGTAACTCATGTGGCGGTTTCTGCAGCTGATTTTTTCATCACTGGGAGTCAAGACGGTAATATTACTTCCCTACATGTGAATATTCACATCAGCTTGTTAGCAATAGATGCATAGGCTTTTTGTTATAAAATTTTCAACTGCACTAGGATGTTATTAACGGCAATAGCATTAATGATCACTGAATGATAATATTGGTGTTAGTAATCAAACTTCATGAGGCTTTGCAGAAAGAATGTTCGGAATGAGATATTTGTATCACATCCATCTTGGTTTTCTTGTTTTCTTTCAGGACACTTGAAATTTTGGAAGAAAAAAGGTCTTGGCATTGAGTTTGCTAAGCATTTCAAATCCCATGTCGGGCCTATTGAAGGGCTGGCAGTGAGTTGTGTATATATTTTTCATACAGCATCTATGTTTATTTTCTGTTTTATTATTGTAACTTTTTTGTTTTTGTTTTTACTTCCTAAATCTCATTTTTTTTCCCTGGTTGCCAATCTATGTATATTTGGCATCATGTTAAGGTATTTACATCTTGTGAGCTCGAGTAAGCATACTCTATAGATGCAATCATCTATTTACCTGGTTCACAACTGCAGGTTAGTGTAGATGGTATGCTTTGTTGTACAATTTCAGTCGATCCTTTTGTGAAAGTATATGACGTGCATAACTATGACATGATGGTCATGTTACGCCTTACTTTTTCACCTGGTGCTGTTCAATGGGTTTACAAACAAGGAGCTGTGAAAGCAAAGCTTGCTATTAGTGATCGTAATTCCCCATTTGTGCATGTATATGATGCACGAGCTGGAACAAATGAACCTATTATTTCTCAAAAGGTATGTTGATTTGCACTTGCATTTATCAATTTCTAAAGAATCTTCATGATATTAAAGTGTTTTTTTTTGCTTTTTTTCAGATACACTTGAATCCTGTAAAAGTGATGAGCTACAACCATGCTTTTGATACTGTGGTATCTGCTGATACCATGGGAATCATTGAATATTGGGACCCTACTACACTCCAGTTCCCTGAAAGTGGGTATGTTTTAAATGCTAAAAGTTTCTGAGACAAAAGACTGAGTTGACTTTAGCCAAAACATTTTAAGGTATAGTGTCTAAGTCAAATGTGCTTGTTGTTGACTACTTATGTTGCTGTTCTTTTTGGCTTCTACAGGGTTAATTATAAGTTTAAAAGTGATACTGATCTATTCACAATTATGAAATGCAAAACTGCTGTTTCTGCCATAGAGGTAATGACCTGATCTGTTATATGCTTTATAGAGCCGTAATAGGCTTCATTTAAATATTTTATGACACTAAGAGTGCTTGATGTTTCTGCCGTTCAATTGGGTATAACATGTTATGTGCATAGTTTTCTTGCACGCACGCACGCACGCACAAATCAAATTATTGTCTATTTGAAATTTCTAGTAATTTTAAAGGTGATCCCAATTTCTAATGTCTGATCATTTCAAGATAATAATATAGTTTTAGTTATAATGTTTGTGCATCATTTCTATAAAGCAACTGCGTGTAAGAAAAGATATAATATATGCACAAAATTATCTACAACGTCATTTGGTTTCCATCTTAATTTTACTTTTTGGTACTTGCTTTCAGGTAAGCCAAGATGGTAAGCAATTTGCAATCACGTCACCTGATCGTAGAATACGTATATTTTGGTACAAAACGGGTAAGCTAAGACGTGTTTATGATGAATCACTTGAGGTAATTTAGTCTATGCAGTTGAGTTTATGGCATTTATTTATTTTAGGTGGCAAGATCTTCAGTTCAAGCAGGTTGGGCAACGGGTCAAAATGGATTCCCGTTGGAACGGGTCATATATGGGTGGAAATGGGCTGGGCCAGGTTGGCCCTCAAGAGCTTTTTTAACTATTTTAAAATTTTGTTTGTTTGTTATAAATAATTGAATATGATGGCCAAAAAACTATATTATTATAATAGCATTTAAAAGTTTTTTATATCACGGTTTAGGAGTAACAATGCCGTAAAAGATTTTGGGGGCTTCAGTGTGTTTGACCCGTTCCCATTTTAGCTTGTGTTATATTATTTGACCCAGTTGAGATTAACACAACCCAAATTGACCCACCCATTTATATGTAACTGGGTTGAAATTGCCGCCTCTACTTTTTTTTTATCAACTATTCATGGGACAAACAAACTGTGGTTTGTTTAGAATGCTCAAGATCTTCAAAGAAGCGATGCTCCCATGTACCGGCTGGAAGCTATTGATTTTGGTAGAAGAATGGCGGTAGAAAGAGAAATTGAAAAAACAGAAAATGTACCACAGCCAAACGCCCTATTTGATGAAAGCTCCAATTTCATTATTTATCCAACCCTCCTTGGTATTAAAGTAAGAGATTAACCGTCTTCCCCTCTACTATAAACATTCATAACTTGTTTTCTCAAGTTCAATAAGTTGTAAGATAATGTATTTTTTTCTGCTTTTTGGTGGTAGATTGTAAATCTGCATACAAATAAAGTTGCCAGAATTCTAGGAAAGGTGGAAAATAATGATAGGTTTTTAAGAATTGCCTTGTACCAAGGTGATCAAAGCAGCAAAAAAGTGCGAAAAATTCCTGCTGCAGCTGCAAATGTCAATGAAAACAAAGAACCCCTCACAGATCCAACTCTATTATGCTGTGCTTTCAAGAAACACCGGATTTATCTGTTCAGGTATAATACCTTTTTGTTCTTTCTAAAAATCTTATATATAACTAAATATATTTAAAATCTAATTTATATTTGTGTAGCCGGAGAGAACCGGAGGAACCTGAAGATGCAACCAAGGGTAGAGATGTCTTTAATGAAAAGCCTCCTGCTGAAGAACTTATGGCTGTGTCAGATATTGGAAAGTCTGTTACAACATCACTTCCAGAGAATGTGGTGAGTACTCTTATATTGTATTACATAAAATTTATGGTTTTTAAGTAGTTAGCTTACTTTTATAATATTTATTCTTGATGACGCCTGTTAACAGGTTATGCATACAACACTTGGTGATATCCACATGAAGCTGTACCCAGAAGAATGTCCAAAAACCGTGGAGAATTTCACAACACACTGTAAAAATGGTTACTATGATAATCTGATATTTCATCGGGTTATTAAGGGTTTTATGATACAGACTGGAGACCCCTTGGGAGATGGGACAGGTGGACAATCTATTTGGGGAAGAGAGTTTGAAGATGAATTTCATAAAAGGTAACAACGTAACACCATATTATCAAAACAATTTTCCCATTAAAAAAATGAATTTAACTTATTTTTGCCAAAACATGACAAATTTTTTATGTTTATGCAGTTTAAGACATGATAGGCCTTTCACAGTTTCGATGGCAAATGCGGGCCCGAACACCAACGGGTCTCAGTTCTTTATCACAACTGTTGCTACACCATGGCTGGATAATAAGCATACTGTTTTTGGAAGAGTTCTAAAAGGCATGGATGTTGTTCAGGTATTTGCTTTACCCGCCTAATATTAATATTGATTCTTGATGCTTTTGAATAATGTTGTAAAGTGGATATTCTGAAGAATTGCTGAAATGGAATTTTGTTTAGGCAATCGAGAAAGTGAAGACAGACAAGGGAGATAAACCGTATCAAGATGTAAAAATCTTGAATGTGACGGTTCCAAAATTATGATTGATGGCAATATATGTTGTATCTTATTGTGTGCTGATGGCATTTGACCAAAAGGACTAAATTAGGTACATATTTACCTAATTACCCTCTTGTTTTTTTGATTGTAAGGTGTTAACATTGGCGGGTTGGGTAATTCGTAGTTTTTAGCACGCACTAAAATGGAGAGGGCAGGTAAAAGCTAGTTTGTGCTTTGTTATTTTGGAATTTCTTGAATAAATAATTAATATGTTGAATGACAGAAAACTATATTATGACAAATAATAATCTAATTTCTTTGCAAAACAATTTACTTAGGTTTTATGCACTTCAAATACACCTTGGTGATGTTTGACCAGTTTTACAAGTTTCTCTTTTAGCTAATATTTTTATTTGACCCATTTGACTATTTGAGATAGAAGATAACCAAGAACGACCTATTTGAGATAGGATCCTTCAGCACCAGTGATTGAAATTTCATTTTAGAAACTGGAATAGGGTTTTGAAACTGGTGGATTAGACGATTTTATGAATCTGTAGTATCGACTAACTGCGATACAAAGTGTTTGGGAACAAAATTAGGTTTTGACTTGTCAAAATTTCTTTCCTGATGTTGTTTTCAAGGTTGCCAAGAATTTCTATTTGAAGAACACCGGCGGCATGAGCTTGCCGAATTGATCACAGCATAGAAAGAGGTCTATACCTTTTTAGCAATGATTTCGTAGTTTATGAAGAGTAAAGACACCTAGTAGACATCAAGTTCTGCAAAATGGTTTCAAAGACGGTGTTGAAAGAAAACGGGGGGAAAAGAACATGTTACACAGGTTATATGTCAATTTTCTCTTGTTGTATTTTACCAGAATTTAACATTTGTTTTGTAGGAATAAGATTTTTATTTCAGAATTGCTCTAAATTAGCTTCTTCTCTTAATTTTTTCACCTGCAAATGTGGAGATTGAAGCAATTAATTAATTGGACATTATTTTTGTTTTTGAAGAAAGCCCCATGTTCTCTGGTTATGGCTTAACATTAACCATTCTTAAAATCATTTTTATCAGATTTACATTATATTTCTAATCATAGTTTGACCTTTTCAATAAAAAAAAAATCATGTTGAGATCGTAAGACGAGGAGTAATGATATGTCCCCAAAGGATAAGGCCCTAATCGTAAGTGGCTTTTTCTTCTTAATAATTTTTGGGTTAATTCTCTTATGTTGTCTTGACTTAAAATAAGGGACTCACTCTCATATTTATGAGTTATGTTTGGACCCTAACATAATAGTTTTTTTTTTTTGAACAATTTTATTAAAGAATCAAAGCTAATAAGATACTAGAAAATACACTCATGTCAATACATGCCAAAACAAACTAAGTGAAATAATTACATTCTAACTTCCTCCATTGGGTTTAGACACCGATTAAGCCAGTTTAATTTGTTTAACCGATGACACCTAGAGTTTAGCCATAAGAAGGAATTACTTTGTACCATTCCCAAGAGAGATGAGGCATTATACGAATTTCATGCAAAGGCCTTGTTTCTGAATTTCCAAATCGACAGAATAGTGTCACCAAGAAAGCTTCATACACCAACCCCTTTAGGCCCAAAGTATTTTCTCAGCTAAACATGTCTTTATTTGATGTTAAATTTGGCCAATCAGGACTCCACCATTTTCTAAATTCATCAAAACTTCCCCGAATAATTGAGCAAGAGCAGAAAAATGTATATCGGTCTCTTGATGTATCCCACTAAAAAAAACAATGTAGAAGAGAGAGATACACCTCTTTTGGCAGTGTAGGCAACCTTTCTTTTTGCAACTTCCATATAAAAATGTTAACTTTGCTTGGCAAAGATTTTAACCATAAAGAACTACTTCCTTCTATTTTGTTTGATTGCATATCCTAACCCTTTTCTAATCGAGGAAACCGAAAACATACCAGAATTTTTAAGCGCCTAAGACCAAGAAACTTCCCTACTTGAAGGATCACCCGATTGACATTGGAACGCCGTAAGATCAATATTGTACTCCTCAAAATAGGAGTTTAGCTTAGCCACAGCCGACCAAACACCACTTTTTTTTATTCAGGAGGATCCTTATGTTGCATTCTTTTGAAACCATGCAGACTTAAGACCACCTTCTGCCATAGAGCTTGTGTATCAGTTTTAACTCTCCACCATCGTTTAGAGAGAAGGGCCAGATTGAGACTTCTCAAGCTACCCACCTCAAGACCTCTGTTTTCTTTAGGCTGTGACGCTGTGTTACATTCTTTCAATAAACCCAACATATTTTTCTCTTTTCTTTTTTACCACCCCAAAAAAAGTGACATCTATAACTCTTCAAAATATTTATTAGCTTGATTGAAGCTTTATGAATTGAGAAATAATAAAGTCCAAGAGAACCAAAAACTGATTTACAAAGAGTAATTTTAACCCATAATTTTTTATAACAACATATTGTGATTTAATTTTTTCCTAAACTTCGTTTTTATAAAAATGGTTCAAACAAACTTTATTTAATAATCATTTTAGTTCTCAAGTTACATTTAGTAAATCTTTTAACCTTTAATCTTTGATTTAATCATCATTCTTCCTTCAAGGTCAACTTTTTTTATTTCTTTTGTAACCGGTTTTCAACATATTTTTAAAAACATGTTTTAATTTCAAAACTTTACCCTGAACTGTTAATGAATGTCTTAACCCTAAACTTAATGTTTAACACAAATACATAATCGATCATCGATCTTGGTGAGTTTTGATCGATAGAGGTTTCATTAAATATATTTTTCGTGATATATTTTATTAAGAAGATAATTTCTATTTTAAAGGATAAACAACTTGAGGGAATGAAAGTTAAATAAGTAAATTGAAATTAAGGAAAGTAGTCTAAACAAAAACCAATAAAAATGTATTTAAGGATTTACTAAAAAAAAGTTGTTATAGATATAAAAGCTAAATTCTTTAATGTTATAATCCTCTTTTTGAAACAATTTTTTTTTTTTTGAAAAACCTCCTCGTATGTATTATTAATAAAAGGTAACTACAAATTCACCAGCACATGTAAATATGTATATCGTACTCCTTTATAATACATTTACACCTTAAAAACTCTTAATTTTAAGTAGCTTGAATGTACTTAAATACCCCTTTTTAACCATTTCATTCTCTCTCCTAATTTAATTTAACTTTTAAAATACTTATTTTTAACCATTTCATTCTCTCTCCTAATTTACTTTAACTTTTAATCTATTTAAAAGCAACATATTATTACATTTTTAAAAGCAACATGATGTAAAATATAAATTATTTGCCGTCGCAGCATTGCGCGGGTACCTTGCTAGTAATATGTAATTAATCTACAAATGATCCAACAATTGGTTGATAATATTCAGCTTATAATTGCTTATTGGCTCCTAAACACTACTTGGTCTCTAATATGAAGTTGAGGATTTTTTTACATTTTTTGAACATGTAAAAAATTGTACATAAATTGACTAATAGATGTGCATTGACATTTATTTATTTTTTTGATAAATTATTGTATATTTTTTGTTCTAAAAGAATGTAACACCTGTCTCCGTAGCAAAGCAGGGAAAATATCACCTCATTTAGAGAAACATTTTTCCTAGGCTTGCAAATTATAATTTTAATGAACACATTATCCTCTGACCCTTTATGTGAAAGTGATCAACTGTTCTGAGGTTATTTAAGAATTGTACAAGTGTTTGTGTTTAAGGTACAAGTTACTATTAAAGCCTTGAATTAACTAAGTTCTTAACTTTGATTTAATTTGCATACTACAAGATTATTTGGGTCATACACTCATACATGCTTGATACCTTTGAGTTTTGTGATTGGTAACATTTTTTTGATTTATGGCATGTTTATAATTGTCGTAATGTGTTACTATAAACCGAAATTGGAGTTTGATTTGCTATGTACGGAATTGATTCGGATGAATCTTGATGTGTAACTAGACGTCGGGAAACTTGATTTGATCCTATAGTGTCAAAAACACAAGCTTTTAAAAGTGCAGAAATAAATTATGTAACACCCTGAATTTTAGTACAAATTTAAACTTTTTATATTTAACCAAAACACCATTAAAGGAGTATTTGTTTACAACATAGTGCGGAAGCTTGACAAATTTACAAAAGGGTGGTGTTACTTGTTGACCCAAATACACGATCATTAATTACAAATAAACAAAATGAGAATAATCATGTATTCCAAACATATCCAAAGGCAACAAGCTTCTCCCAAAAGCGTCTACCCGTCTCACCAGCAACATACTATTGCTTATCTGCGGATACAAAACATAAACACAAATTTTATTAGCAGAAGCTAGTGAGTGTGCCAAAATCAGTTAAACAAGTAAACAAGTCATCATAGATCATAAAACAGTTATGGCATCATTAATAATTCACACAAGATGTGGGGGACAAGTCCACTTATACTTGTATGTTCCATAGGGGTCAACCATGGTCAACAAGTCCTCGTGGGGGTGTGTCCACATCTCCCGTCAAGGTGGGGGAAGAACAAAGCAGTCCACCAACAATTCTCTGGAGTGTAAGCCCTGTTCACCAAATCCACTCGTGTTACCCGGGTTCGGTGGCTCGTCAGCCCAGTGAACCCACACGGTCATGATGGCTACTGACATACCCCTACACGCTCTGCACCAATCCCTCAGCCACCCGTACCTCGCGGTTCCCCAATTGCCGAAGCCACAGGAACCTATGTGTACGTCTCAATGACTAGGAACCCTATGGCTATGCAGTTATCTCGGTCAGACATCAAATATCGGTCAAGGACCGATATTTAAAATTGTGGATATCGCGGTGAGATATCGATTTTTTGTATTTTGTAGAATATATATATATATATAAGATTAAAATCATAAAAAATAAATAAAAAGTAAAGCAAAAAAGTAAAACTTGTAACCCATTTAACCCAATTATACTAAGCCCATTAACCTAATTTTTTTTAAAAGAAGCCCATTAACCTAATATTAATAAGCCCTAATACCCACTCAAATACACTAGGACTCAAGGGCCTTCCATTGGTATCGGTAACAAATCCCACCAGAAATTGAGAGCGAGAGAGAGAGAAAGAGAGCAATTAGGGTAGCGATTTGGGGCTGCCGCCAAAAACAAATTGAACAATGAAATCGGAGTGTTGGTGCAAGGGTTTAGCTGCGACTAAACTGGTCTGGGAGACGAAACCACTTTGAGTTCCGCAATGATTGAGGTTAGTCTCGTTTCGTTTTCTTCTGTCCACGAACTCGCAATGGATATTCTCTTGAAACTCAGTCATATTTAGGAACGCTTAGCAGGAAAAAGACTCACAATACAAAAATCGGTAGAAAACCGATATCTCGATTTGTAAATATCGGCAAAATATCGGCCAATATCGCCGAGATTCTCGGCTCCGATATAACCCACCGATATTTGAAACCGATATTCTGCCTACCTCCGATATCCGAGATCTCGGCGAGATATCACCGAGATATCGCCGAGATTGACTACATAGCCCTATGGTACAGAGTTCATATCACAACAGCGGTTCGGACCAAAGCACATATACCCCGAAGGGTCACATAATCACTTACCCCGAAGGGTCATATAATCATAAGCAAGTTATACACACAAGGTCACAACTTGCCATAATCAATACATAGCATAACATGCTTCAAAACATGATGCCATAAATCATATATTCAATTGATAAACATATATTCAATTGCATAAATCATTATCATAAACATGATAATATTAATTACAATTCACATTGATGCCATACATATACATAAACATGGTTCATAAGAAAACATTTGATGACTTGCACATTAAAAGCATTTTGGGTATCCGCATGGCACAACTCACCTGATTGAAGTGATGAGGATCACTTCTACTTCAAAACAAGGCTACAAATCACTTGCACAACGATCCTACGATCATAACACAATGTTAACTTAGTTAAGTTAACCATACCATGAAGTTACACACAAGCATGGACTCAAAACACGACTTAAACGCTCATTTCGGGTCTTTTGGACTCCCTTTGGACTCCCTAAAACCATAGGAAACAATCCCCAATCAAATACAAGGTCAAATGAGGTCAAAAACAAGTTTTTGGACATTTCAGGGGGTCTCGCGCTGGGAGAAAATCTCTGGAAAAGTGGCCTTCGCAAAAGCCAATTGTCGCGCCGCGACGCATAGGGGTCGCGCCGTGACGCCCGCGAACAGTGATTTCTGCATCAATTTTTCATACCAAAATCGACCCAATCCTCAAGTTTCCCATATCAAACTTTATTTGCAGCATTTCTAACTATCAAATACACTTCAAAACATGCTAACAACAACATTTAACATAAATTTGATCATCAAAACTCTATCCACATTAATTTTCTCATTTTTTACCCATTTAACAATTTTTCAACATAAATAACCAACAATCACTACAATCAACCAATCTTTTAGCAACCAATCACCAATACCACATGTAAAATCACCATCAAACCCAATTACCAACACTTTTGGCACATTTGATCATTTCAAGCCCTAATTTCAACAATCTCCCCAACTTTGACCCATTAAACACATTAAACACAAATCTAAACTAAGAATCACCAAATACATCATGTATAACTCAAATCAAACACAAATTTCAAGTTAGAACTTACTTGATTGATAAACCCTAACTTGAATGGTTTACTTTCTTTGCTCCAAATCCAGCCAAAGATGAAGAGTATGAAGAACTTTCACCTATTCTTGGAGTTTAT
Source organism: Dittrichia graveolens (assembly GCA_038502395.1). Classification (NCBI taxonomy): domain Eukaryota; kingdom Viridiplantae; phylum Streptophyta; class Magnoliopsida; order Asterales; family Asteraceae; genus Dittrichia; species Dittrichia graveolens. The sequence continues at coordinate 5,359,511 of JARJIL010000003.1, forward strand.
GCACTTGAGTCCACCAACTTCCTTTGATCTTCCTTCTTCTTCGTCACTCTAGAACCCTCTTGAGCTCTCCCTCACGTTTTCCTTCTTTCTCTTCTTTTCTTCCAGATTTTTCCCTTCCAATTGACTCCAATAATTGGAGTCAACATAGTTATATATGCATATTTACACTAATAGTCCCCCATCTTTCTTCCCTTATTCATTCTATTATCAAACTAAGTTTATAAAACACATACATTCTAATAACACATAAATACATAACATACATCTAATTTACCAATTTTTCATTTAATATTGCATATATATATTTTCTTTTAATTTTACAAAATTACGGGTTTTACAAATTAGGTGTGAGATACGCATGTTTACCATTTATTTTTGTCAAGAACAGAGATCACAATAGAGCTACACTGGATCATAGTAAATCTATGATGGCTTGTGTACCGAGTTGTACAGAGCTCTCTTTTCTACGCTAGGTTGGGATTAGGTATATTAGATTTGTGCTGGAACATAGTAGATCTACACTAGTTACTTTAACCATTTCTCTTACTTTTCATTTGCACCTTTACTTATATAATTCTTAACAATTATGCGGTTACAAGTTTGGAAGTTGCTCAAATTAAGTGTGGGTTTTTATATCAAAATAGTCTATCAACTTGCTTAATTGTTTGGAACTATATGATAAATGATTTATATTTTATAGCATGGCAATGCTTGCTTTCATTGATCCATGATCATTGTTGAAACAAAACCTAATGTGTTGAGCATGCTTTTGAAAATATGTTGATATGCACATTGTAATATTTCATTGAATATGTTTTGAGTGTTCATTGTTTAAATGGATTAGACATTAAGATGATATAATAAATTGAGAACATGTTTATGCTTTAGCGTAGGGGTGAGCATGGATACCGAAAATACCAAACCGTATCGAAACCAGTACCGGTAGTAAGTTAGAGTTTTCGGTCCGGTATTTGGTACTTGAAATATTGCTAAATCAGTATTCGGTATTCGAGACTAGTACCGAAAAAACTATGTAAAATAGGTACCGGTACCGTAATATGAATATTCAGTACCATCTTTAAACCAAATTCGGTAAATTGGTACCGGTCGGTACCAGTTCCGGCTCGCCCCTACTTTAAAGTGTGCATTGCTTAGAGTGCTTTGGTATGCTTGATATGTTACTAAAGCCATATACAGCTTGGAGTCTGGTTTTGTCTCTTACTCTCTCTTCAATCACATTAAGACCATGTCATTAACCTTACATCTAAGACTTTTGATTAGTCTTACAAAATTGAAAAGTTTAACCACAAAACTAAAACCAAAAATCCATTGCAAAAAATAAAACCATAGTATGCTTCAAAAGAAGATACAGAAGGCTGTTTCTTTTATTCGAATAAACTGAATCCCATGTCCTGCAAAAACAAATATAAACAAACTTGTCAAAAAAGATCGACACATAACAACTTAGAATAAGGTATAGATGAGCTTACATCATCGGACTCCTCTTTCTCTTCAACCTTCTCCTCTTTCTTTGTCTCTGCAGCAGCTGCAGAGGCAGGTGCAGCGCCACCGCCACCAGCTGCAGCAGCAACTGCAACGCCGCCGCCACCAGAAGGAACTGAAGCTAATTTTTCCCTTCCAGCTGCAATGAGTTCAGTAATGTCTTTACCCTTAACCTCGGACAAAAGCAATTCGATTCTATCTTCATCAGCATCAGCTCCCACTGCACATAATCAATCTTTAACTCGTAAATATATATCCCCAACACCTCATCACAAATCAAATATCAACAGTTTTAGCTAGCTAAACCATGACTATCATGGCAAGCACTTGTAAATGAATTAATGAAATGCAGGATGAACAATGCAAAGCTAGCATCATATATTGATGTAATTGACAAAAAAAAAATCTCCAGATGCAGAATAACCTATGGCAACAACAACAAGGGAATACAATGGCAACATTATAACATTGTAGAAACATAGTCATGCTTGTTGGCAAGCCAGTAACATGCTCTGCCAATCCCAGTGGATTACATGACTAGGAAGCCTCGTCATGTGATAGTTTAGCGTACAAAAATAATTGCCGGGGTAATAACTTATCAGTTAATCCAAGTTTAGGCTCTACTCAAATGCGAACTTACAAGAAACCTCAAAATTTTTAACATAAAGACGTAAATGTGGTAAAGAAAATATGTTGAGAAGTATCCTTGAAAAACAGGGCATAAAGCATTGCTAGTCAGTGCCATAAGAGGACCAAAACAAACTAATGATTCCTAAAAGTAACAAAACCAGCAAAACGATGTTATTGAAGAATCAATACACAAGACTCCTTCACTCACAAATCCATGTTACCAATTATGAGATATAAGGTTAGTAGCAGTAAAGGGTCCTGCAGCCAATATAGCAAGTTTCATACATACCTATAAAATAACAAGGTAACAAACTTGGACAATATATAGGTATGCACAATACTATGTAACTGAGTTCTAAAGGATCAAAACATACGAACTTTCGAACTAAAAGGCATACCTGAACCGAGAATGTTCTTCAAATCTTCAGCAGATGGGCAGGTGTTACCTCCCAAAAGAGCCAATAGATACGCTGCAACAACCTTCATTCTGGCACAGAAATTGAAAACAACACATATTGCAATCAAGCCATAACCCTTACAATAAGCACAATTAACACTCAGACACTAGCAAATGCTCGCATTTTTCCAATCAACATATAGAACAATACGATTATGCATATTTAAGAACTACGAATTCCACATCAAAGAAGCTAAAATGAGAGGTATCACTGAAATCAATTTTCACTACATTTTGGCACACACATGATCACCTAATTTGAAACCGGATATCGCGAGAAACCGAGAGCAAACAAACCCTAGTTTCGTAATTCAGAGAAGAAGATACCTGCAATCTTTGTAACAGCCGCCTCTGGATTTTTTTCTTCTTTGCAGTGGGCGCTAGTATTATGCGGCAAGCTGGAAACCCTAATGTTCTTTATAACAATTTCTAATACCGTTTCCTTCGTGGGCTTCAGTTCAGGTATGAAAACGGGCTGATCCAGTGTTTGAGCCCACTTGTTTTATTCTGACTAGTTTATTGATGTCTTTATGTTAAAAAAAATTGAGGTTTCAGATATAACTTTGATCCTATAAACTATGTAAATTCTAGTGTTTTTATTATTTTCTTGTATCTTTATAAGTTGTTTATCGTTGTTATTCGTAATATTAACAACATATGATTTAAATACTTGAATAAAAAAATGTCTGATAGTTGCTGTGAATGAATAAAAAAATTTCAAATTTTTATAAAGTCAAAATAGTCATAAGTTTATTGAATTGACTAGACGGAAAATAAACAGAGGTGACTTAAGAAAAAAAATCAAAACCACCAAATCGATTAAGCTGAAGCTGGAACCGTCTATTTAACAATCGGAAACACGGAAACAAATATGGTTCGCATATATGCAAATTCTTAATAAGAACATACCTTCTTATCTAACTGCAATCATTATCAATCAATATAGTGATTATATATTCAAGTTATTATACTATCTATTTATTTACAAAGTAATAATGTTTTCTCGTGAGATTTGTAAGGGCCATTTACTAGACAAAAATCATGAGAATTTGAAAAGCACGAGAATTTAATTTCTTATGAATTAGCTCTACTACCAATGATTTCTCTCTTTTTTATTTTTACTCACCAGTACCCCACCAACCTTGACTCTTTCTTCTTCTTCGACATTTTCTCTCTAACGTTTTCTGCATCTCAGCTCTTTATTCTTTCGTCTTTTTAATTTTTTTCTACTTAACTCTTTTTACTGCTTTTACTTTATTTTCTAAGATTAGCGGATCGAACCCTCCGGTCCTCCACCGTCAGTGAATTCAATTTACAAAGCAAATATGCTTTTTCTCATGAGATTTGTAAGGGCCTTTTAGTAGTTTTGTCAAAAACCCATGAAAATTTTAAAAACATGAAACACTTACCCAAAAACTCAAACATCAAAGTAATAACTGCTCCACTAATGAGGGACTGGCTATAATTGAACCTCATTGGTAAAGCTTCATCTTACCCAACCTTGTACAGTCTGTCCACTCTCTTAGAAGCAAATGGATGTAAAGGCATCAAACCTAGGTACATTGGTGGACTCTCTATTCTTTTACAATTTCAAACTAAGAAGGACACCTCAATCTTCCTTCTGAAATCCAATAACATTTGGGAAAATTGGTTATCGGAACTCAAAACATGGTCAAAATCATAACTAACTTCCCAAAGATTGGCAGCTCTTGTAATTATGGTGTACCCCCCAAGCATGGTCAATAGAAGCATTCAACGAAATAGCCAAAACATTCGATCAAGTCATCATAGAAGAAGATTGTGATATGGAGAATTCCAACATGTTTTATGGTAAAGTTACTGTTTTAATAGGCCAGTCTCAAGGAATAAATGAGGTGATCTCAATCAACATAGATAACTCATACCACACCATAAGAATCGTCGAAGACTTTTATGAACCCTTCCGTCTCTCTCCTTCATTTATTGAAAGCAACTTGATCAAAAAACTATCCCCTTATCAAATTTGTCTTATGGATCAACCATTCACTGATGATGAAATCAAGGGTGCAGTATGGGATTGTGGAAGGGACAAGTTAGCTAGCCCGGAAGGATTCTCATTGCCTTCCTTAAAAATTGTTGGCACCTTTTTGCTCCAAGCATAATTGATGCTATAAAATTGTTTGAATCCTCGTCTTCTCTCAACAAGGGTGTAAACTCCTCCTTCTTATCTCTCTTGCCTAGAGTCAAAAATCCAATCTATTTCTTTGACTTTAGGCCAATCAATCTCATTGGGTCTATGTATAAAATCATTGCAAAGCTCCTCTCCAACAGGCTCAAACCTTTTATCGATTCAATTATGGGAAATGACCAATCAACGTTTATTAAAGGGATAAGTATCCTAGACGGACCTCTTGTGGTTAATGAGGTAATCGATTGGGCAAAAAGGTCAATAAAGAATCTTTTTCTTCTGAAAATCGACATTGAAAAAACTTTTGACTCTCTAAATTGGAACTACTTGGATTCAATCATGGAGCAAGTGAACTTTACCTTTAAATGGAGGTCTTGGATCAGAGGGTGTCTTAACTCCTCACTTGTTTCTGTTTTGATCAACGGTTGTCCTACTATGGAATTCAAAAGGCAAAAAGGAGTAAGACAAGGTGACCCTCTAGCACCTTTCTTATTTATCTTGGCGATGGAAGGCCTCGATGTCACTATACATGAAGCAGCCTCCACCTCAATTTTTGAAGGAATTAAGTTGTAAAAAAATGGACCATCCATTCTCCATTTCCTCTTCGCTGACGATGCAATTTTTATAGGAAAATGGTCATTGGAAAACATGAAAAACCTAATGACAATTATGAGATGTTTCCACCTAACATCGGAGCTGAAAATAAATCTTCAGAAAACAACTTTATTTGGCGTTTGGATTGCCCCGGATATCATATCTTGGGCTGCCTCAAAGCTAAATTGCAAAGCATGCTCTTTCTCCTTATCTTACATTGGCATTCCGGTGGGTGCATCAATGTCAAGAATCTCAAGTTGGCATCCGTTACTCTCTAAATTTGAAACAAAACTCTCAAAATGGAAATCCTCAACCCTATCATATGTTGTCAGGCTTTGTTCTTTGTAAATTTGTTTTGGGCTCTCTTAGCACTTACCAATTCTCGTTGTACAAAGCTTGGGAGAAAGTCTTAAATTGGTTGGAAAAATACAAAAAGGATTTATTTTGGGGAGTCAAAAGTTCAAAAATGAAATTTTCGTGGATTTCATGGAAACAAACTCTAGCTAAAAAAGAGAAAGGGGGTCTTGGAGTTGGTAGCCTAAAAGCACAAAATCTACCACTCTTAGCAAAATGGTGGTGGCGTCTAAAATTGGAACGAAGTGCAATCTAGAAGAAGAGCATGGTCTCGGTTCATAGTTACAAAAGAAATCTAACAACTAACCCGTTAGATTTGCGCAAGAATGGTACTTGGGGAACCATTGCAAACCTGAATTCTCAGCTACAAGTGCTCAACATTGTTTTGAAATAACTTTTCACCGCAAACAATACAAACTAGGGGTGTTCTTCGGTCGGGTTATTTGGGTTTGAGGCAAAACCGATCCGAATAAGGGTCGGGTTATTCGTTTTTTGGTTAGTTTGGGCCTGTTAGGGTTTCAGGTTATTTGAGTTGAACCGGTTAAGAATTTGTTGTTTGGCACTTTATGTTTCAATCATTGTGATGTTAGACAACAGGCTAATTTATTTGTTACTAACTTCATAATAAATGTTATTAACATCGTATTTTATTAATATTTTGACTATTTGTGTTTTCATCTTGTATCTTAACTTACTTTTATTAAACTAGGAATACATAAATCATTATACAATGATGGTATTTAACTTGTTTTTATTAAACAATAGGGTTATTTTATTTTATTACTTGTGTTATTAACCTCATAATAAAGGTTATTAACATGACATTTTATTAATATTTGAAGTACTATATGGCTAAACCCTTATAGCCTTGTGCGATGCGGTTCAACAAGTTTACGTGATCATCCAGGCTTCAATTTCTATTAATTTATTTGAAAAATGGGTCATATTTTATTAGTTAAACCCCTATGTGATGGCCATATATTTCTTATTAGTTAAAATATACAATTAACAAAAAAAGCTTAAAATTCTTAACTGGGTTAATCGGGCCACTTAAGTTTTTTTAACCGTCACTCGACCCGAACAAGGATACTTTTAATCGGGTTACCCGAAACAGCTACTTGAAAACCGAATAACCCGATCCGATTAACCCGAATTTGTTTTTGTTCGGTAAGATTATTCGGGTTCGGTTTTTTTAACACCCCTAATACAAACAACACTTCTGATGGTCAACCTATTTGGTCATGGGATCTTGAATCTGATGGAATTTACACAACCAGGTCACTTCGAACATACATTGATGAATGTCCCCACCGTGTAAGATGAAGTACCCACCGTGTAAGATGAATGTCCTGGTTTGGCATGTAGATCATTTCAGGTTACCTACAAGATGGAATATGCTAAAATAGAGGCTTGCAATTGGAAAAAGTAGGTTGTGCCATTTGTGAAGCAAATTTTGAACCGGATGAACATCTCTTTCTAAAATGCGAGCTGGACAAAACACTTCTTTTGTTTATAAGAAGATGGTGGAACGTTGATGCTGCTCTCCCAAACTCTATTCAAACTCTTATCACATGTGGAATCTCTTTGGGGTTTTAAGGCCCTAGGTTAGAGGCTTTTTCTACCCTGATCTTCACCTTTGTTGGCTAGTCTGGTTATACAGAAATAAAAAGATCTTTGAAGAAACGGTGGTATCTATAGAAGTTATAGTTGGAAGATTGCAAATCATGGCTTTCTTTTGGTTAAACTCTAGAGGAAACCTACAAAGGAAACTCTTATGGCTTAACTGTCTAATTGATGTATAAATCCTTTGATAGAAACTTTTATGTAATCATCTCCCTCTAGCAATTTGCTAGTTTATTAATACAATGAATTTGCTGTTCAAAAATTTGTTTACCTTCTTATGCACGTGCAAAATTAAGCGAACGTCATAATTAGATTCCATTGTTTGTTCCAAATAACAAACCTAATTCTTCAATTTTGCGTCCATAATTCGTTTGGAATCCAGAAGGGTCCATTTGTGTTTTACGAAGATGAAATAACCACATCAAACAAAACTAAACATAGAATTTGAGGCAAGTGTTCTTAGAAATTTTATAAAGTAACAACAAATTGAACAAGATTGTGAAGTATTCTAAGTTATATTTTGTAGGAATATTTGAACAAATGTTGACAACACAACAAGCTTAGTAAATCAAAATCAAATATTTTTTTTAAAAAAAACCAACCACTCTAACAAATAAAACAATCTAAATAATTGTATTATTTTAATGGGTTTTGTTTAATATAGTCCTTAATAAAAGCATAGTTCTAAGGGACAATTTTTAACCATTAGATTTCAAGATCAATGGTCTAGATTTAATCTTAGATAATAATTAAAATTGATTTAAGGAAGGACAATTCTGACTTTTTGCATATTGGTTCCCACTTTCTCTTTCCTCTAATTTATTTAAAATTAATTATCTCACAAATCGGTAATTGTTAGACGAAACCAATTATACCGTTGCGATCCTCGTGTTCCCCTCTTTTATTAGAGAGGTCCCTTAATATACTTTTGACAAACTTTTTTTTTCATTTTTTTTACGTTGGACTTAAATTTTATTAATGTATAATCACATGTGATTCATAACAATATTCAATGTGTTGTTTTATTAATTTTTTTATCTTCTTAAATTGTATATCATTTAACGTTGATTAAACGTTTATTAATTTTGAATGTTTGCTTAAATAAATCAACGTTTGCTTAAAACCGTTTATACATATATGTACATATTCAATTTCACCCAATCCAATTGCATTGTCTACTCATGAATGCATATATATTGTGTACTAGCAACACCCTATCCCCTCTATCAAAGGTCTAGATGTGTTCTCATTCGAATTCAATGTCTTTTATATTGGTTCTCGTAATAAGAATGGTTCTCGTTTGAACAATCTTCTATGCAATCATATATGATTGAATACCAAATCTCATGTTTTTTGGTATTCATTCCTATTTGAATCTGTACAAACTCTCATGCGATTCTGTACAAAATCACATGTGATTGAATACCAAATCTTATGTTTTTGGTATTCAATCACATGTGATTCTGTACAAAATCACATGTGATTGATTCTGTCAAATATGTGACATAAAAATGTTACATTTAATCTAATCACCTGTAATTATGTGTATGTATAAGAGATAGATAATCACATGTGTTATAAAACAACTAATAACTTAGAATCACTTTCAATTGTTGATTTTTTGTTACTAAACCATAGAACTTTGCCAGATTATCAAACACCAAACTATAAATTTATAAAGACTATATTGATCACACCTCTATGAATCAAATGTGATTATACTTTAATAAAATTTAAGTCCAATCTAACAAAATAAGAAAAAATGTTTTTGTCGAAAGTATATCAAGTGACCTCTCTAATAAAAGAGAGGAACACAAGGATCGCAACGGTATAATTCGTTTCGTCTAACGATTAACGGTTTGTGAGATAATTAATTTTAAATAAATTAGAGGAGTGAGAAAGTGGAGACCAATAGTTAAAAAGTCATAAATGCCCATTTAATCTGGACAATTGAATTTTAAAATCTAATAGCTATAAATTGTTCGTTGGGACTATAAATTAAATTAGGACTATATTGAACATTTATCTTATTTTAATATAAAACATGATTAACAATTTAAACTACCCATAATAAACATAAAAGAGATAACCATACAAACATTTAAACTACCCATAAAAAATATAAAAGAGATAACCATAAAAAGAGATATAAATTAACATGAAAACGTAAATCTGATAAAAATTAATCAACTAGCGCAGGTTGAATGTTTATAAAGGTTGAAGAACCATACTATAATTAACTTGAATGTCGATTTGGTATTATACTGTAAGCACTACATAGGAGGAAAAGAAACAACCCTTGCAGAAGAGGAATAGGGTTTTGTTTTTTAATCTGTGAATTTTCAATATTTATAATCTCACAAAGTGTTTGAACTTAACCTGCTTTAACAAGGTTGTTACGTTTTAATTTATTACAAATTAAGTGGTTTTGATGTTGGAAAAAAGTTTGAATGATTTTTTTTTGTAAAAATACTGAACTTAGTTACCATTGAGTACCATTTTATAAGCAGAAAAGTAAACGAGGTAGATATATTAATTTGATTTTACCTGGCTATAAAAACTCGTTCAAAATAATCTTTCTATTATAAACACTTATATATAATCAAGGTCATTTCTATAACACTAGCAATGCGGTGGTGACGAATAATTTCTACTTGATAACATGTTTGCTTTCGATCATTTAGGGGGTATGATATTCACAGGCTCACGGCTTTACGCACTATGGCGACATTGAAAAAACTCCATTCATAACATATGTCTATTTTCTTTATCTATTTTTCATTTGATTTATTTATCTTCTATCTAAAAACTATTTTATTGATTTTTAAAGTAACTTTTCAAAAACAATAAAAATAAGGAAAAATATCTATTTATAAAATAAAATGATGAAAATATACCATGACTTTAAGGACTGTGTTGATGTGGATGAGTAATTGTGTTAGTATGAGAAAGTGTATCAATTAGTTTGCGTGTTTTAAAAAAAGGTAAGTATATTTAAAAGAATATTGGTCATTTCTCATTACTTTAATTTAAAGAGTTTATAAGTAAGGCAAAGAGAGAATAATATATATAGGGGAGGGTTCAAACGATAAATATTTTCCGTATGATAACTGCGAAAACCAATCTTGACCGTTTATTTTTTATAATAGAATTCATGGATGAAGAGCGTGGGGGTATTGAGTGTGGCATGGTGCATGTAAGAAATTCATGGGTGGGCAATCCAATTGAAGGAGGGAAAATTGGACGGCTAAGATTGATTCTTGGGGTTCTCGTACGAAAAACATTTCTTGTTTGAACTTTTGCCTATATATATATATATTAATTAGTAATTTTAAATTACTTAAAATTGAGATATTTTAATGACCTAAATGTTTTATAATATAGTATATATATATATATTAGATTAAACATTTTATTCTAATTATACTAGTCATTTATAAAAATTCAAAAATATTAAAAATGCAGGTTTCATCTTATTAGATTTATTGGTTTTAGTTATACGTATTTTCTAATATTTAAATTAAAAGATATATTATATGATAGATATTTAAAATATTATTTTTATGAAGATTATTTTGTTTAAATTAAAATTTGCATTTATTGTATATCTTAGAGTGCAAGGAGTGGAAGAGGGATGGGGTGTGGTGGGGTGACCACTTGGGTGGTGGATGTGGTGCCACACCATGAAGATGTGGTGGAAGAGTGTATGTGGTAACTACCACATACTAAATAGCAATGTCGTTGATTAATGGTGGGCCCAAATCATTTTATCACTTTATTCTTTATTTTTTTAATTTTTGATTGGTAAGTAAGTATGTAAGTGGGTCCCAGAATTTGATGTGGAGGAGAGTGACCATTACGAAACTAAGTGGTGGACTGAGTGGTATTAATAAAAAGCTGATGTGGCGATGTGGTAGGTGTGATGAAGGGTTACCACTTCTTACACTCTTATAGGTTAAAAATTAATTTGTTGTAACGTCCCAAAATTTTTTTTACAAGGAGTGTAAGTAAATATAAAAATGCATTTAACTTTGATGATTCAACAAAAGCCAAATAAGGTCCCGCACCCAAGATTACCTCTCGTCAAATATTCAAGTAACCATTACAAATATAGTTCTGACAAAATGTTTGAATAATTAAAAACAACGGAAATGGTAGGATTGATGATGAGCCGTCTTTAAACTCCTGGAGCCTTTCCACGTTCTGGTCCTTAAAAGAATGAATTCAATAATAGTAAACACAAAGTTTAGAGCACTCTACCTTACACATCACACTAGGTATGTACATGTTACAACATAAAACAAATCCATTATCACATATCATTACACATATTACCGACGCAGTGCACTGACGACGATTTCACACATTGGGTTACAGTTGACTATCCAAGCCGTACCAAGGATCTCACAATATGTCTGATTGTGCCCGAGTTACGTTTTCACCACAATACAACGTAACCCTTTACTTCACATATAACATATCAGTTGCACAATCACATGAAATATAGCATACACATTTCACACTAATATCATGTATAAGTTAGTGTAACTCACCTGATTTGCACACACAGATATAAGCAACAGATTTCACAAGCTGGAAGTTAAAAAGTATAGTCGTGAGGACCTACAACACATAAATCTCTCAGGCTAGCTCTGGGGTATACAATGGACTATAAGTCGGGTCACTCAAAAGTCGGACCAACACTCAAAAAGTCGGACCCTATCCGAAAGTCGGATCATCTCAAAGGTCAGATCCCATCCGAAAGTCGGATCAACTCAAAAAGTCGGATGATACCCTTAGGCTGAAAGTCGGATGGTGCGTCTCACCCGAAAGTCAAATGGTTCAAAACCCAAAGGTCGGGTGACTTAAACCAAAAAGTCGGACCAAAACCCAGTACCCTGAAAACTCCATTTTAAAAATCACAACCTTCCAAAAACGTAGTCATTTTGATTCAAATCATTTGCAAAGCTTTTCTCATATCATAAGAACAATTCCTACAACTATTCATTGGTTAAAAACAAGATTTAACCCCTTAATCCATCATTTCCCTTTACTTTCTTGAACACAAAAACCCCAGACAACCAAACCCCATAAAAACAGGTCTAATTTTATACCTAAAGGTATCTACATGATCATAGAGAGTTTAGAAGCATTACCTGATAGTTAATTCTTCAAATCCTTGAACTTTTTGCTAGAAAGATCAAGGTCTTACTTCTTCCTCTGTTTCTTCTTCTCGTCCTCTAGAACACAACACACTTCTCTCTCTAGAAATGATACAGTGTAGTGACTCCTTGGGGGCTGCACCCTAATCTCTAGTTTATATGTATCTCCGACAAGGCTTTTGGGTCTAATAGTTGAACAATTATAGGCCCACAAGGCTTATTCTTTAATACCCCTTTTTGTCTCTCAATATAATTAGCCCAAGAAGAAAGGTAACCCAATACTCATTATTTATTGGGCTAGATAACTCTCAAAGTCATAATAAACAACTTAAATCCCATAAACAAATAGCAACTCAGTTAAACATAAAGATGACGTTATCCAATAAAACATTCATTTATTTATCATACGGAAAACATGGTATTACATTTGCATTGACTTAATATTTTTAAATATTATTTATTATGAAAGATTTAGTTAATATTTAAGAATCTAATTAACTCATTTAATGACTTCCTTTTAAATCTAAATAAATGATAAATTAGTAATTTTAAATTAATTAAAATTAAAAGTTTCAAGAGTTTTAGGATTGAGAAATAAATACTTTACTAACATAGTACCTGCGTAATGCGACGGCTAGAAATAATTTATACTCGATAACATGTTCTTTTTCGGTAAAGTGAGACTATATCACGCATTATAATGACATTGAATAATTTTAGTTCATAATATATCAATTTTCTTTCTCCTTTTTTCATTTCTTTTATTTTTCTTTTCTTTATAGCTCTTTTATTAATTTTTAAAATAATTTTTTAAAAACAATAAAATAACAAACAAAAAGAATATTAAATATATAATTAAATTAACTTTCTGTTTTGATTAGACGAGTCATTTAAAAAATCAAAAAAATATTTATAAATTTAGGTTACATGTTATCAGGTATATAAGCTCTAGCTATACGTATTTTATAATATGTAAATTAAAATATGTGTTATATGATAGAATATTCAAACTATTATTTTTATGAAAATTATTTTTATTTAATTTTAATTTGTATTTAATATCCTATAGATTGAAAATTTATTTGTATCGAGTTGACTTTTTTAAATATTATTTATTATAGAAGCTTTAATTATAAAAATAGTATATAAAAATCTAATTAACTTTATATAATAATTTTAAATTACTTAAAATTAAAAGATTAATACTATAAACTAAATATAAAAACAATATATTGTAGAGAACAGAGATATTAGTCAATCTCTTTTTGCCGCTAATCAAAGGACAAAAATGTAATCTTCGACAGCCCTGGCATACTTATCAGATTCACAAAAGAGCGGGAAAACTTTAGTAGCCCCCTTCCGTCCCCAATCAGCAGCCCCAAATCCATTTTTCACTCAAGGGTTCTTATCACTGATCGAGATCCATATTCGCTCAATTTGGAATTCACTGTCACATATTTTCGAAAATGAATGGCGATAATCGAAGAAGAGGAGACCGTAGAGACACAAGAATCTCGAAGAAGCAGAAGCTCATTCTCTCTGCCGAAGAAAAGCTTGAGGCCAAGCTTGGTTTTGATCTATTCACAGAAGGCGAGAAACGCCTTGGTTGGCTACTCACACTAGCTTCTGTAAGTTTATGCACTCCTTTTTTATGAAACCCCCTTTTGAATTGAAGTTTCATTGGAACTCATTGACTTGATTTCGTTTTTCTACAGTCATCGTGGGAGGACCAAGATACACATAAAGTCTATAGTTGTGTCGATCTGTATTTCGTTTGCCAGGTGAATTTTTTATATAATTAGGTTTAGAATTGAGTTTTGGCCATTGTCATGGAAATGATTATCAATATCTGCTTGATTTTGCCTTAAGGATGGTTCGACGTTTAAAGCCAAGTACAAGTTCAGACCTTATTTTTATGCTACTACGAAGGTAAGCCCGTGCGGAAACGTATTAGTAATTTGATTTGTATTTATTGGTTAACTTTTTTTTTTCTTTCCGGGAAAGATGAATTATGTTGGATATGTGCTTGGTTGTTACTAACCAAAGCATGGTGTTATTGCATTTCTTATAGATATTTTAAAGGTTGTGATGTTTGACTTTTAGGATAAGATGGAAATGGATGTTGATGCATATTTAAGAAGGCGATACGAGGGGCAAATTGCTGATATCCAAATCGTTGAGAAAGAGGACCTTGATCTTGTAAGCAACTATATAAGGCTTCATACTTGTTTGCCTAGTCACTCTTTTTCTTTCATCTCTTTTTTGGGCTTTGCTTCTATATTTTGTATAATTATCGACTTGGGAACAAGTAATAGTGTATCTGCCTTCTCATTGCGCTCACATTTCTTTCGAAACAATTTGGTCCTGCTGTCAAACCTTGATATGGTTCATCTTTAATCATCATTACTCAAAAGTTAGCTTCAGAGACCCTGAAGTCGTTATAAAAATCAACACCCCTTTATCTTTTCTGGCTATCATTTCATGTACCTAAAATCCCCTTCAACTGTCTGTTGAGCTAATATGAAGGGCAGTTTCTGCTTATTCCTTAAATAGAAACTAATTAGCATCCACCTCAACATTTCACAATGGAGCTATATTGTTAAACATAACTTTACTGATTCTAATGACAGAAAAATCATCTTTCTGGATTACGGAAAACATACTTAAAAATATCATTTGACACGGTACAACAATTGATGCAAGTGAAGAGTGATCTGATGCATGTAGTTGAAAGAAATAAAGAAAAGTTTAATGCCGCAGAGGCATACGAGTCCATAGTGGCAGGCAAAAGGTATGCACTTCATGATGTAAAGTTTCTACATGTATAAATTGCAATATCTTTAATTATCTAATTTATATAAGTTACTGCTCCCGTTTTGTGTTCCACTTAGTCACTTACTAGTCTCTTCCGTCTGTGACCTGGTTTTGTTTATGAGTTTATAGCAACGAGAGAGTTCAAGATTTTATAGATTGCATTACTGATTTACGGGAGTATGATGTGCCTTACCATGTTCGTTTTGCCATTGACAAAGGTGATAACCTTTTACAATACGGAAATATTATTTATAAAAATTGTATATCATCTCACATGCTTTCACTTTCATATCAATCTTGACAGATGTAAGATCCGGGCTGTGGTATGATGTTAATGTGTCAAGTGATGGTGTCACATTAGAAAGGAGACATGATCTTCTGCAACGTGCTGAAGTTCATGTCTGTGCATTTGATATAGAGACGACAAAGCTTCCTTTAAAGTTTCCTGATGCCGAGTATGACTCAGTGATGATGATTTCATACATGGTTGATGGACGTGGATATTTGATTATTAATAGAGAGGTGCGTATAATAACAAGATTAATGTCTTATGTGATATCTAGAGTTTTAGCATTGATATATCGTTTAGTATTTTTTCAGGTGAATTGTTGCAAATTTGTAACTCTTTCCAATTGTTACTTTTTTCAGTGTGTTGGTGAAGACATAGAGGATCTGGAATATACCCCAAAACCTGAATTTGAAGGATGTTTTAAAGTGACAAATGTGAAGAATGAGGTGTGATTTCTCTATACGCTTTTAGATTTTATTTTCCTGGCAATGCTTAAAAGTTGAATGATTAATTTTTGTTTGCATGCAGGTAGAATTACTTAGATTGTGGTTTTCACATATGAAAGAGGTGAAGCCTGGTATTTATGTCACATACAACGGAGACTTTTTTGATTGGCCATTTTTGGAAAGCAGGGCAGCTCATCATGGCTTGAATATGAATGATGTATGTTTCAAACTTTTATTATTTATAATTAAAGATGGTGTATTTTACCAAGAATTGATCATGTCTAATACTTCAAATACATATACATGTTTAGCCATTGTATGTGCTCTTTTTATATGATCTAAAAAACAAGCCTAAACGTCTAAAACTTCGACAGGTTATTGGTTCACTGTTAAGGAAAAATAATAGCTAAAAGTTGATGCTGAATTTTGGAAATTGGCAAATGGTTTTGTGAAAGCTTAAAATCAGCAGGAAATCATATTTTATTTCATTCTGTTTGACTTGTGAAAAGGGGTCAAAATTGAATGCTCTACTGATTTCATTATTAATTACTGAATTATATCTCTTTGCAGGAGCTAGGATTTCAGTGCGATAAAATTCAAGGTGAATGTCGTGCAAAGTTTGCATGCCATCTGGATTGTTTTGCATGGGTCAAACGTGATAGTTATCTACCTCAAGGGAGCCATGGTTTGAAGGTGCATATTGTTCATTTCAAATTTGTTTTCTCTTTTAGATTCCTATGTTCTCTTCATGCATCTAATTAGAACATTGGTAAACCGTAAGCAAAATTAACAGAAATAACAAAGCTCATCAAGTTGATAAAAACGTATAGAGACAACAAATTTACAAAAAGTCAACGACCATGTATGTTAATGGAAAAATAAAATATTAAAATGTCAAACAACAGAGCAAGACTTATATGGTTCACATATATTATACACAAGTATATATTTATGTATGTATATGTATGTATGTATGTAAGCATGTATATCAGTATATGTATAAATAGGGTTTAGTGCATGTAAAAAGTTTAAACCACATGTTTTTTCCAAAATGACGCACGACTTTTTTTCCCCAAACTGATACATCTCCGCCTATTTGCATCAGGCTTGTAAATTTTGGGGAGTGATGTATCAGTTTGAAAAAATGTTGTCAATTTACACTTTTTTACATTCTTCTTTATTATGATATCAGGCCGTCACTAAAGCTAAGTTGGGCTATGATCCACTGGAGGTAAATCCCGAGGATATGGTTCGTTATGCAATGGAAAAACCACAGGTGATACATATCGTTGAAATGGTCTACAATTTATTTCTACGCATTTGTGTCTTAATTCTATCTCTATGGACATTTTAAGTTATGTACAATGATTCTTATATGTTTTTTCTTTGTAAAACTTGCTTCATTTCAGATGATGGCCTCTTATTCAGTATCCGATGCTGTTTCAACATACTACTTGTATATGACTTATGTTCATCCCTTCATTTTCTCCCTTGCAACTATAATACCAATGCCTCCTGATGAAGTGTTGCGTAAAGGAAGTGGGACCCTTTGTGAAATGCTTCTCATGGTCCAGGTCTGTTGTTTGGTCCATTTTTTATTTTTATTTTTATTTATGTATTTCTTAACTCGTGTTTTGATCTTAATATACTTGCAGGCATATATGGCAAATGTTATATGTCCTAATAAGCATCAATCTGAAACAGAAAAGTTTCATAATAATCATCTTCTTGAGAGTGAGACATACATCGGTGGCCATGTGGAGTGCCTAGAAACCGGTGTTTTTAGATCTGATCTTCCAACTAGTTTCAAACTTGATCCATCTGCTTTCGAGGTTAGCTATTGATCTTTTCAGTATTTGGTTATATTTTGGTAATTTAGAACTCGGCTGCGGTATGTTTTTTCTTCACCACTTCTAATCGTTCGGGCTGTTAACTAACATTTGATTTACACATCTTTTTTCAGCAACTTATTGGAAATCTTGATCGTGATCTTCAGTATGCTATTAAAGTAGAGGGTAAGATGGATGTAGAGTCGGTTTCAAATTATGATGAAGTGAAGGATGCTATCATGGAAAAGGTACTGTCAGGACCTCCCCCCCCCCAAAAAAAAACAGTATTTAGGCGTGATAACTGATACTAGTTCTTTTTTACTTATGCAGCTTATGAAGTTACGAGATGAACCTATACGAGAAGAAAGCCCCCTTATTTATCATCTAGATGTTGCTGCAATGTATCCCAACATTATATTGACAAACAGACTTCAGGTTTGCTCATTCATCTATTTTATAAATTTTGATATAGCACTATTTATTTACTGATAGAAACTGTACTTTTGTGCAATGTCA
This sequence comes from Dittrichia graveolens, assembly GCA_038502395.1. Classification (NCBI taxonomy): domain Eukaryota; kingdom Viridiplantae; phylum Streptophyta; class Magnoliopsida; order Asterales; family Asteraceae; genus Dittrichia; species Dittrichia graveolens. The sequence goes on from JARJIL010000003.1 coordinate 5,377,895, forward strand.
GCCACCGTCAATAGTTTCAGATGAGGTTTGCACTGCATGTGATTTCAATCGTCCTGGGAAAACTTGTCTTAGGAAGCTTGAATGGGTTTGGCGTGGCGAGACATACACAGCAAAGAGAAGGTAACCTCAATTTAATCTAACGTTAAAACTGAAAATATACTAATGTTTGAATTGAATATCAGTGATTACTATCATATTAAGAGGCAAATTGAATCCGAGTTTGTTGATGGGCCCAACTCAAAATCATTCCTTGACCTGCCTAAAGTAGACCAACAACAAAAGCTGAAAGAGCGTTTAAAGAAATACTGCCAAAAGGTAGGTAACCTGCTAAATCAGAAACTAGAGCTGGCAAATTCTCTCATTACTTATGAATGGGTGTATTTGGGTTGTGTTCTCTCAAACCGGTTAAATGTGTCAAGTTTCTAAACTGAGCTAAAAACAGAACATGTCTGATGAGTTGGGTTGATGGTCTCCCAAAGTCTGGATACAACCTTCTAAATCATCTTTTTAAAAGATTTATAATAATATGGTAATTGATTTGTTAATGTTGTCACAACTAACACATTCATTGCTCATATTTTTCTTAAATGAACTAAAAAGTGTTATGGGGTCAACCCAACCCAACTTAGCTCGTTTAAATCTGTGCTTAAGTGACCCGTTTCGTCCCTTTACTCCCTGCCAACTCTATCATAAACTTAAAATTTTGTATGCCATGCCTATCATTACATATTGTGTTGCCCTTCATAGGCATATAAGCGAGTGCTTGAGAAACCAGTTACTGAAATTCGAGAAGCAGGGATATGCATGCGTGAAAACCCGTTTTATGTTGATACCGTTAGAAGGTAAGTAGTTCCATAAAATTTATGCAGCTTTTGGCCCACAAACATCATTGTTTGTGTATGATCCTTATGCTCGGTTATAACATGTTATTTTTTGCTTTAAAGTTTTCGTGATAGAAGATACGAGTACAAAGGACTCAATAAAGTATGGAAGGGGAAGTTGTCAGAAGCAAAAGCTAGTGGCAATCCTATTAAGATCCAGGAAGCACAAGTAACTTTTATCTCTATTGCATGTATTAATATTTACAATTTCTGTTGTGATTTACTAATAATTGCTGGTAATTATTGATATTGAAGGATATGGTGGTTCTCTATGATTCACTACAGTTGGCTCATAAATGTATTCTCAATTCCTTCTATGGATATGTCATGCGCAAGTATGTTCTTTTACTTAATTTCATTCATTATTTTTGTTATATCATTCAGTTCACATATAACCTGAATTTTATTTTATTTAATTTTCCAGAGGTGCAAGATGGTATTCAATGGAAATGGCAGGTGTTGTTACATATACTGGAGCAAAAATAATTCAAAACGCCCGTTTGCTTGTTGAAAAAATTGGAAGACCCCTCGAATTGGATACAGATGGTATCTGGTGTGCTTTGCCAGGTTCATTCCCTGAAACTTTCACCTTTAAAACAAGGTAACTTTATGACATTTTATTGCCGTTATATTCTGATGTGGCACATTTATTTGGAATAGTATTTTACACCTTTTATGAATATTTACAGAGACTCAAAGAAGAAGCTAACTATCTCATATCCATGTGTTATGCTTAATGTTGATGTGGCACGAAACAATACAAATGATCAATACCAGGTTAGATGGATCCTACTTTTATTTGATTTTTTAGTGTATAAATACTTATTTATTTGTTTGTTTTCAACAGACTCTCAAAGATCCTATCAACCGAACATATACAACACACAGTGAATGCTCGATTGAATTTGAAGTGGATGGGCCATATAAGGCAAGTTATTGAATCCTAAAAGTGACCGTATTTTGAAAAGTCATGAGATTACCTTCCTTGTCTTTAATATTTTTTTGAATGTAGGCAATGATTCTTCCTGCTTCTAAAGAAGAAGGAATATTAATTAAGAAGCGTTATGCTGTTTTTAATGATGATGGTACTCTTGCCGAGCTTAAAGGTTTTGAGATAAAAAGGAGGGGTGAACTAAAGCTCATTAAAGTTTTCCAAGTAATATATTTGTCTCGTAAACTTGTTTCATTTAATTATTTTCAATTATTATTATTCACATGACATGTTTTTTCATATATCTTGATATAATTATGTTTTTAGGCCGAGCTCTTTGACAAATTCCTTCATGGGTCTACCTTAGAGGAATGCTATTCTGTAGTCGCTTCTGTTGCAAATCGCTGGCTTGATCTTCTTGATGTATGTAAATCAAACTTCGTCTATGTTTTTGTCCTCTCTTCTTTAATTGAATAGAGAAAGAGAAATATACACACACATACATACATATATACATCCTGATGATTGAATCTTTCAGAATCAAGGAAAGGATATTGCAGACAGTGAATTGCTTGATTACATATCAGAATCAAGCACTATGAGCAAGTCTTTAGCAGAATATGGTGAACAGAAATCATGTGCAGTAACCACAGCAAGACGCCTTGCTGATTTTCTCGGCGATACAATGGTTAAAGACAAAGGGCTTCGTTGTCAATATGTTGTTGCATGTGAACCACGGGTAAGTGCCTCATTTTGCTTAAATTACTGTACAACATTTTGATGCGTATATTCCATTGACATTTGCATAATATTAAAACCGTAATAACCATTGGTTGAATGTTAATCTTAACGAGAACAGGGGAACCCGGTGAGTGAAAGGGCTGTTCCTGTTGCTATATTTGAAACTGATGCAGGTAAAACTTTAAACTGATGTTTGAAAGCTTTTATTTTTAAAGGTACCAGCTTAACATGCTTCATTTGCAGAAATCATGAAGTTTTATGTGAAAAAATGGTGCAAAATCTCATCGGATGCTGGCATTCGATCCATTATTGACTGGTCATATTACAAACAGCGACTTAGCTCTGCTATTCAAAAAATCATTACGATTCCTGCGGCAATGCAGAAGGTGTGTTTCTTATTAATCCTTTATGAAGTATTAGATTTTTTTAGCATGTAATAGTTATATTACTATTATTATCATCATTTTAGGTTTCAAACCCTGTTCCAAGAGTAGTTCATCCTGATTGGTTGCACAAGAAAGTTCGTGAGAAAGACGACAAAATGCGCCAAAGAAAATTAGTTGATATTTTTAGTTCATTGAAAAAGGTTAATGAAGATGACCCGAAAAATAGTGATGCAAATGGAAAAAATCATGTAACCCATGAACAGAATGTTGTGGATATGGAGGATTTTGGGAGCAATGGAAAATCTCCTACTGTTGGACCTAGACCCGTCGTTCGTTCTTATGAAACTAATCGTAAGACAAGTGACCAGGGAGCTTCTTGTAAGAATAATCTTGATCACGAGCAAAGCCGGAATCCGTTGATGTCATCACCACAACCGATCGATATCGATGTCGAAGATATAGACAAACATGTTGATTACCAAGGATGGCTTGATTCAAGGAAGAGAAAGTGGAAACAGATTCGTGAAAAAAGAAAGAAGCAAAGGTATATATCTTGACTGATGGATGTGCATAGTGAAAAATAGAGAGGGCTAGATGGGCGGGTTGGTTGAGTCGGTTAATGGGTCAAAATGCATTTAGGTTAAATGGCTCTCTTTTAGTATGGGTTGAAAGAGTTCATATTTGGTTGAGCTGTGAACACGTCTCATACTGACCATTAATAAGAATGGTTTAAGAGGCCGTGCATTAAAAAAGACTTGAGGAGACTTTCAACCTGTTTGACTAGTTTCCCTTTATGCAGCTTTTGAAGTTGACCCATTTGATCCAACTGATGTAAAACTCTATCTGTAGTGAAGAATTATGCTTATTGTCTTAGGATTTTTGTATTGTCAGGTTGGAGGATTTAGACCAGTTTAATCAAAGTAATGGAGTTCCGGAGATCCATAGGGGTGTGGCAAATAAAAGAAAATCTCAGGGAACTGGGGTAGGCTCATATTTTAAAAAGCAGGAACTAGCCCTTACACGCAGCCACTGGCAGGTAATGTAGTTTTGTTGCATATGGACCTGTGTTTATTACCTATTATACCCTCAAGTTTTAAATTTTTTTGTTCCAGATTATTCAACTTGTTCCAAGTTCCCGACATGGCCAATTTTTTGCTTGGGCTGTTGTGGAAGGAGTAATGCATAAGATCCCAATCAATGTTCCACGAGTATTTTACCTTAATTCTAAAGCTCCTGTAACTGAAGAATTTCCTGGAAAACGTGTCAACAAGATTCTTCCTCATGGCCACCATTGCTATAATCTGATTGAGGTATATTATTTGTAAATATAATCAGAATTGTTTACTTTACTAAGTTAAATGAAAAATGTACATTTTGTAGGTCATTATTGATGAAGATCAATTTAGAGCAGAAAGCAGGAAACTTGCTGCTCATCTTGCAGATCCAGAGGTGGAGGTCAGTTTATATATACATACCGTACCTTCAATTAAGTTCAAAAAATCCAAAGATTAAGAAAATCTACAAAGCTTGCTTGATATGCGCTGTTTGTCTAATTCTCAGGGGATATATGAAACAAAAGTAGGGCTGGATTTCAATTCCATCATCCAGATTGGATGTGTATGTAAAGTGGATAAATCAGCGAAAAAGCTAAATGCAAATGACGGTTGGAATCTAAGTGAATTGCATATGAAAACTACGACTGAATGCGCTTATCTAGAATCTCCAATCCCTTTCTTTTACATATATCATAGGTATATTTGCAGTTTTATGTAATTGTATTTGTTAGCTAAAAAAGATGAACTAAATTATATATTTGTTTAAAAAATGTTCAGCATATCTGAAGTACGGGGTATATATCTTGTATATATTCCATCATCTTCAATCATTCATGCGGTAACGGTGAATCCGTTTCAGAATAAAGAGTTATCGCCATTTATTTTAGAGAAAACATATCGTGAAGCTTGTCAAACTTTGTCAATTGAACCTTCCATGTCTAGAGATGCTTCGAGTTTTAAGGTAAGGTTGTTTGACTTTGTTAAATCTAAAAAAGTCAAATGTTTTTTTCTTCTTGAATAAATCTTATTTCAAGTGTGATGTGTGGGAATTTTCAGGTAGACTATGTTGGAAACCCTAAAGAGGCTGAAAAGATCTTACAAAGAACAATAAGTGAATTCAGGTATTACATCTATCTTTCATATATTAGCACCTGAGATTATTTAGAATAATACAAATAAAGTAAACTTATACAAAGTTATGCCGTTTTATGATCGACAGAAATCAGCTTCATGGACCGGCAATTGCTGTAATTGAATGCCCAAATGTCGATTTAATGAAATTGGGCATACGAGCTTTAAACGATTTCCCATGTGTGAGCATTCCTTCAAATGCTCGAGATAGTCAGTATCAGGTAGTTGACTAATTGTACAAGCTGTTTATAATGATGAGCTGGCATTGTCTTGGTACTCATTTTATCACTTTTTTCCTGCTCTATATAGGCTCTTGGCTGGCAGATTGTTGCAGCAAAAGTTGGGATGCAACGTTGTGTTGCGTCATCTCGGTGGTTGAATGAAAGAATTTTACTTTCTAGATATTCTCATGTAAAAGCATCTCTGATTCATTTATATAATATGCTTTTCTATTTTTATGTTCATTAGGTTATAATTTTCTAATTTGAACAGGTTCCCTTGGGCAATTTTGAACTAGATTGGCTTGTGCACACTGCAGACATCTTCTTCGCAAGAGCGTTACATGATCAACAACAGGTTGTCTCTGGTTCACTATTATAATAATGCTACACTCTACTCGCTTTAATTGGTTCAGATTATACATTAGAGGTAGCAAAATAGGTCGGTCGGGTAGATTGGGTAACGAGTCAAAACAGGTTAGGTTGGGTTGTGTTGACCCAAAGGACTTTTTGTTCAAAATTTACTACTTTTTTTGTATTTAATTAGTGTTATATATGATTGCAAAATTATACTTTTTCAATATTAATATATTGGTTCTGAATAAAATGATTTAGAGGGTTGTATGCATTTAAAATACACTTCTGGCAACTTTTGTCCCATTCAACTCGTTGTCTGTGTAACTATATTTTTTATTCTTCCTTATTTTACCTGTTTGATCTGTTACATATAACCCGAATCAACCCGTTCATATGTTCACTGTGCTAACTACTTCACCAAGTTGTTACTTGTTTGTCGGGATCTGTTATGCTAAGTATTTGCTTATGCTTCAGGTGTCATGATAATTGTTTTGAACTTTTTGCTTGTATTCATTGACATGGTATATTATCAAGTTTTAGGTTCATTAGTTAACCTCAAGATTTTGTTTATTTATTTAATTATTTTTAATAACATTTGCAGATACTTTGGGTATCAGATAATGGAATTCCAGACCTTGGAGGGGATAATCATGAAGAGACTTGTTACTCTGATGAGGTGTGTGTGAGAACTACATAAACCATTAAGTGAATTTAATCAATGCTCCTACTTTATATAGATTTTGTGGTTTTTTTAATAATCTCACTAGCATTTTATTATTTATTAATAGGTCAATCAACCCGTTCTTACTTATCCTGGTGCTTATAGGAAAGTGACAGTTGAGCTAAAGGTCTGTAATTTTCTACATGTCACACTTAATCTAGATATATACATAAAAGTTTTGTAACAAATTTTGTAATAATCAATGCAGATTCATCACCTGGTTGTCAATGCTCTGCTAAAGAGCAGCCAAATAAATGAAATGGAGGGAGGTACCTTATTTGGGTTTGACCATGATTTGACTTCTGGATCACATCTTCCAGATGAAAGGTCAGGATTGGATGAGGCCACATCTTGTTCACCTGCATTTCGTGTCCTTAAACAATTAATTAGCAGATGCCTTAAGGATGCAGTTTCATCAGGAAATATATTTGCAGATGCATTGTTGCACCATTTATACAGATGGCTCTGCAGGTATGATTATTTGACTTGCTAAATGCATGTATAATATTTTGATTTAGTTTTGACTTTTTATATTGGTGATCCAGTCCACGGTCAAAACTTCATGATCCAGCTCTTCATCGCATGCTTCACAAGGTCATGCAAAAGGTGTTTGCACTATTGCTAGCCGAATTTCGAAAATTGGGTGCCACGATTGTATTTGCCAATTTTTCAAAAATTATATTGGATACTGGAAAGTCAGACTTATTTGCAGCCCAAGCTTATTGTGACAGTTTACTAAAGACTATACAAACAAGGTTGGTCCTTTTGCATTCTATAATTTTAAACCAATATTAAGTTTATGTAAATTGATATTGTGCCTTTTGTTGGTTTATAGAGACTTATTTGAGTGGATTGAGCTTGAACCCATGCAATTCTGGCACTCATTTCTATTCATGGATCAGGTTAGTTAAATAGTATTATGTCCAAATCTATAATATATTTGCAAAAGAAGTTTTTATTTAATACAAAAATAACTAGAGTTTTTTACACCCTTCTGTGGCAGTACAACTATGGTGGAATTGAGGCCAAATCAGATGAAATGAATGGTAGCATAAATAGTGATCCCCAAGAGTGTATAGTGTCCAGCTGGAATATTGCAGAACACCTGCCAAAGGAGACTCAGGTACATGATCATTTTTTTGAACATTAAACATGATCCACATGCAAATGATATGTTTTTATAATCATATTTTAAAACAATTATCCATAGAAATTAGAAAAGTGTTTTTTTACCCCTTTTCATATGAATGTGTTGATATGAGTTACGTTTTATCTCCTAAATGACTCAATTCAAGAAATTGGGTTAATATTGAAAAGATATAAATTATATAATCATATTTTACGCACAATATATCCATAAACAAATTAAATCTTTGGACCGAAATTGTGCTGGGTGAACTAGACCTCACTGTTTCAACCCGCTTGAAACTTACCCATTTTGATTGATTACCCTACCTGCCTATTTTGCCACCTCTAAAAATGAGTTCAATAGGCTTTCAATCCGCATTTGCGTTAGTTATTTAGTTTCCTCATATAGGTTGTGTCTTGTGTGTGTGTGTGTATCTTTACCTTACAAGTGATGGACAAGTGAAAGATTACCTAAATTCAGTTTTTTGAACATAGTGTCTAACATATTACAAATCTTTTCTAGGCATCTAGCATCTAAATGTACAACTGTAACCCTTCTATATATTATTATGATTGCGTGGCTGATACCACTTTTAATTTTGTTATTTTATCTTCTATTTTATAGGATCACTTTATTTGTATAGTCTCTGAGTTCATATACCACCCTTGGAAATTTGCACAAGATGAAGCCAGAAAAAGAACAACTATTAGAGACGATGATTTATGCACTCCATCTATCACTGCAGCAGCTGCTGAAATCTTCGAGTCATGCATGACTGAATATCTTAGAGAGCAGGTCCGTGTTACAATATAAAAAATGTTCTAGTAAAGTTTGACATTTTATTTTATTTAGATCATGAACTTATTTATTTAAATTTTAATTTTACAGATTAGATCTCACTTCACAGAAAAGCTATTGAGAATCGTTCGTGACACTGTTCATCACATGAGAGCAAAAAGCAAATCTCAAGATAACTCATTTGTTAGTTCAAATAATAAAGGAGATCCTGCACTGGAATTTATTAAATATGTTTGTGCTGTCCTTATTCTTGACAAGAACGTGGAACATGATATTCTGGTAATAATTTTTATGCGTTACCTAATTATTTCTTTTATTTAAAGAAGCTTTAAATTTCTACCCTGAACCTGATTTTTCTTTTATGTTTGAAATTAATTGTAGATTATGAGGAAGAATCTGTTAAAATTAGTACATGTAAGGGAGTTTGCTCCAGAGGCACAGTTTCAAGATTGCTCCTTTTCCTTCACTTTACCAAACGTGATTTGCAGGTAAAATAATTAAACTATTTTATTGGTTTTCGTTCTATTACATAATCAGAATAACATGTTTTTATACAAGGATTAATTGAAATGCAACTGATAAATGACAATTATGGTTTCCTGTCTCTGATATTCTGATAACAAGAAAGAAGAATTTTTTGTCCAACTGCTGATTCATCCATCATTATGTGCTAGGTGTTATTGGTTTGAACATTTTTTTCCTTTATTGTTGTTCTTGATCGTTAAAGTAGTATTTCTCATATTCAAAAGAAAAAAACATAATAATTCGCATAGGCTGTCTCCTGAATTGATATCTCATTAAGTTGTCTTTAGAGTTGGCAATAAGATTTTGGTTGTGTTTTTATCTTAACAAGTGAAATAAGAAAATTAGCCTTCAAGGAAACAGATCAAATGGTTCGCATGTGTCAGTTGTTTTTAATTTATAAAGGCATAAAGCTTCCTAAATCTTGATAAAAAACATTGTTGAAAAAATAAAATATACATAATTATATTTCACGCTATTTATAAAAAAACCTAAAAGTTACGGACAAGAAGCAATTAGCTCTAGGGGTGTTCACTATTCGGATAAAACCGATTTTTCCAAACGAAAAGTTTGGATTGGACTATGTGGTTTGGATATTTGGATTATATCGGCCTAAAACCGAATAATTATTATGATCTCATATTGGTTTGGGTCACTAGAATATAAACTGAATAATCCAAAATAACCGAACAAGAATATACACACATCAAAGTACATAGATCTATCTTAGCAGTAAGTATTGCTTTGTGTGCAGTAGTAAATTAGTAATATGATAAAAAAAATCCATATATATACACAAAATAAGCATCAATTTTGTGATATTTTTATGAAGATAAACTTAGAAAACTCTATTTTAGTTTGTAACAACTAAAATATAAAGCATGGTCTTTATATGCAATTTTGTGTGCTTTTACATAGATATACATAAAAGCATCTATTTTAGTTTGTAATAACTAACAAATCAGCATGTATAGTTAATATAAACTTGAATAACTCTTTAATCTTCATCTTAATATTATATGTATCAATTTTTTTTTCTATTCCAACTCTTGAGCATATATTTAGGTTAGAACGAAAAACTGAAATGTATAAACCGATCCAACCGAATTATAATTTGGATGGTTTGGTTTGGATCTTGAGATTGTTTAGACGGATCAGATTCATATTTTTGAAATTGAAATCCAATTGGATTTTCTAACTGGTAAACCTTGTCTTGCAAACCAGGCTTGTGATTTATATGTGGGTTTCGTTAGATGAACTTTTTTGGTTTTCCTAATATGTAGTTACATTTTTGGCAGCTATTGCAACGACTGCAGAGACCTAGACTTATGTCGTGACAGAGGTTTACTAACTCAAGAGTGGAGATGTGGTCTCCCTCAATGCGGTCAACCTTACAACCGTGAGGTTATGGAAAATAGTCTTCTTCAAATAGTCCGCCAAAGAGAACGGCTTTATCATCTTCAAGACTTGGTATGCCTAAAATGCAAACAAATTAAAGCTGCACATTTGGCTGAACATTGTGGGTGTGCTGGCTCTTTTACTCTCAAGGAAGAATTGACTGTTTTCAGGAACAAAATGGAAGTGTTCTTGAACATTGCCATACATCAGAAGTTTGAATTACTCAAAGAATGTGTCTCCTGGATTTTAGAACTAAAATAAGTACAAAAACCTAACTAATTGAGCTGATTATATATTCATTTTTGTATATATGTATCATAGTTAGAAGATGTTAACTGCTAGTGTTTAAGGAGCTTTTTCAATGCGTTTTAGTTTTGATACAAAAGCAAATCATCATAACTCGTAGAATCATCTAGTTTTGCCGGATGTCATTCAAAATCTTGTAATAGAAGAAAGAATCCTTGGTTTGCTAGAATCCGATTGTGTTTAACTAGTTCCTTTGCCTTGGTTTGCCATTATCAATAGTCTGGACTTACTTTTGCACTCCACCAACTTTGGGAATTAAGTGATGAACAAAATGGATTTTGACTTGGAAATCTATCAAATTTAGTATGTTTTGATTGGGTTTGAGTCTTGGGATAAATAAATATTGTTTATATTTTCAAATTATTGTATAAATATTGTATAGATGCTAAAAACCCGCCTAAAACACCTGCCAGAATTCTATCAATCGATCAACACACGACCGAAATTGAAGGTTCCACGTTCTTCATCCCTGTTTAAGGTGTCGTTTTATCAATGAAATCATGTTTTTTCGTGCTGTTAGAGGTGCAAATTGGTGATTTGCTCGAAGAATCGGTAAACCTATTCTTTCTTTTTACTCTCAAATTGGTAATATGCTTCCGAACTAATCCCAAGGTGTTTTTGTTTTTCTTGTTGATTTCTCATAGTGATTTCAATTTGGGGATTTTACACTTTATATACAGTCAAAACATTATTTAAAAAACTCCAAATTAGAGTAAAAAGTTTCAAATGCATTCAAATTAAGTCTAAGTAGACTTGACTATTCATTTATAGGCATTTCATACTCTCCCAAACATTAGCATTTAGCACCCAATGCTTCTGCTTTATCCACGTTGGACAATACAGGATGATGACACATAGATCGACAACAACATCAAAGCCCTCTTTAAATCTTTGTAATTTTTGTTTGGAGAGAATAAGAAGAAAAGTGTTTAACTTTGTGTTTTGTGGGAGACTTGCCATCTCGAAGTGGCCTCTATCATAGGAAATTATGAAAAAAACATTTTAAAGATAGATTAACACATTTGTAAGTTTAGAAAATTATGAAAAAAACATGAAGAAAATGTGCTGTGACGAGTTAAAACTAAAATCTACCCTTAACAGTGTAAAAAATAAAATAATTTTGTTAAAACTCTATACATAAAAGCGTCACAAATTACTAAATTGCAACACTTTAAACAAAAGCATGAAAACTACCTAGAAATCTACACTTTCAGTTAATAAATTCACATTTTTATATATGTAAAAATAAAAATTAGTCCGATACTGATTTTCTAATCCACATGCTTTTAAGGTGTCAGCCGTTTTTCAAAAGTTGTTGATTATCAATAATCATTTTATACATTTTAAAACATGAACTTTTTTGTTCTATTTTTATACAGCTTCATGACTAGTGTAAATTTCTCATCCAAAACATATAAAAATAAAGAATTATGGATGCACATACTTTTTGAATGCTAATGTTGCAGACTTCTTGCAGGAGCAAGGCCTTTCATTTTGCAGTTCATAAAGTGTTAAAAGAAGTAATGAAAGGAATTCAAGAAAAGAAGCAAATAACACATGACTATATCTTTAGAGAAATGAAAAATTATAGAAACTCTTAATGAACTTACCTCGTTAAGGAATGGAATGACGTAAATAAGCATGCCACTTGTCAATAAACGGTAGCTCATCTGGATTCAAAATTGGAATTTTGCGATCTTGAAGGCTGTTGATTATCTGTGTAGTCTTACCAAGGAGCTGGGCTGCTGCAAACACACTCGCCTCCCTTTTCTCAATCACATTTGTGTGGCATTTCATTGCTATAACTTGGGGTAAGTTAGTGAGACAAGCAGCTAAAATGTCAGCGATCATTGATGATAATTCCTCTTGTCTAACCTGCTCAATGTTGTCTTGGTAGGAAAGTAGGATTGTTTGGGTGATGCGATACATTGATTTGGCACAAATAGACCTGGAAACCAAGTCCTCATTCGAGCCTTCAATGTCCATACCTTCCACCTCAGTGATTATGTTTTCAGATGTATCCCTGAACCATTCAAGAATCTGTCTTGTTGTAGTTACTTTATGAGTAATGCTTTTCAAGTTGTTTCCTAACCATTTGTGGCTGACTTCAACTTCTAGCCACAACAGTTTGGCTGCCTTTTGAATCTTTACATATTCATCTCTTGCATTGAGGCTTTCTTCCACAAGTGTGACATATGCAAGACCCTCACTCACAGTACTCAACAACCTATCAACTCTATTGGTGTGCATGTTTGGGAGAGAGATTACGATAGTTGTAAGAGTTACCAATGGCACGCTCCAACTATCATGCAAAGGTGGAACAAGATAGCTGTCATACTTTCCAACTCCTGCGAAATCCCTAGAGGAAGATTCCTTTAGAAGCTTAATAAGTTTGTCGGGTTGTTGGTTTTCTGCTTTTTGGATCAAGCGATTCATAGATTTTGTAATTCCTTTCAACGTTCGCTCAGCAACCACTGTATCCGCTTGAAGCTGTAAAACATACCGCCTACTATCTTGATTACTTTCTAGTTGCTCGGGAAGTCTTCCCAAGACGATAACTTGGGAAATAAACATGGCCTTTATCCACTTCCAACAACGTATACAATACAAAACACAGATCACTAAGAACATTGGAATTAACGCTATCATCTTGCATGTTATGACAACTGTCTTTTGAAATCCTATAAAAAAGCTGAGAAATAGGATTCTGAATTTCTGAATCACTATCTTGCTTTTGCGGTTACCAATTGAAAAAGGTAAGCTACTTTGTTTCCAATCACACAACTTTTGAGTCCAGTAGCTCTCTACTTTAAAGACGTTGATATTGTTCCAAATCCATTTTATGGACAACTCAAAGCTTAAGGCTGCAAAACATCTACAAAGTGGTGCAAAGGAACCCAATATTGCTCCAATAGATTGTGTTAAGAGAATCACTTGCATTGACCACTTATAATCTGAGCCATATTGAGGATATGATTTTGTAGATGTTTGATAAAATTTCACAATCATAAAAACAATGTGTAAGAGAGTGCCTAAAGAACATATTATCCCAGAAGCAGAGGTTGTAGCAGAGCAAATTGTCATGAACTGAGGGCTACCGGTTGCTGCCATGATCCAGTAGTTGCTTACATATTGCTTTAACGTGTCAACTTTTAATCTTCCTAGTTGAAGTTCTTGGTCCTTTGAAGCCATTTCATGAGCTGCTTGGTATTTGGATTCTAGTATATGTTTGGACTTAAGAATCGCTAAAGCTGAACAGGTGTGTATTATAAGCAACACGAGTAACAGAGCAACAAAAATGATTTGTATAAATCTATCGGGATATGTTTGTCCAGGATTTAAATCAATACCACGCAAGCCGGATATATAAACAGATGGACCTTTTCGATGGGGAATGACACCTGTGTTTATTTGAATGCAAACATTGACAACCAAGGTGATCAACAAAACATATAAAGCTATAAGGTTTGTGAGAAGTTCCTTACTATCCATGGTCGCTAGAGAAGGCAATAAATTAGCCATCATGGTGCACATAAAGGCCATGCTTCCGGCCTTTGCAGCCTGGTCCAAGGGAGCTGGCATTGAATTACTTAGATCCATGGGTAGCTTCATTGCAACTGCTATGACAGTGAGTGAAGCCGCATTAAGAGTAAAATACTTAGAAGGAAACCATAATTTTCTGTTTCGGAAACCATGCAGTAAATCAGCCATCATTGCAAGGATGCAAAACAGAGATGCTAACGCGATGTACATCCCAATCCATGGCATAGGTTTGCTGAACGCGTCTTGCTGAACTGAACTGTATGTTAAGCTTAACAAGAATTGTTGTAGGCCAAACGACATGATGTTGCAAGACCGCAGTTGTTCCCAAACTCTATATATCATGCTGTAATCCATAATTATGCTTTCCTCTTGCAGGGAGATGGAGTAACTGATGAATTATACACAGCACCCCAACGATTTCTGATGAGGATCTAATTAATGGTAAGGAGAAGAAGAGGAATTAAGGTGATGTGGTTTGAATGATCAAATGAAGTTTAAGTGCACTTGACTAAAACCACATATCTCTAATTCAGTATTTCATACATTGTGTGGTGGTAGTTAGGGGTGGTATTGGTCCAAAAATGGGGCCCGTAATAGTAACTATTAGTACTCATTTCATTTAATATCTCTAGACTTCGATCCCAGCTTTTACTTGGAAATTGCTGGAAAATTTCTCAAGCCAGAGTTGAATGATTTTGAGTGAACATGTAAAATTACTGTTAGGAACCATCTACTGATGTTCTTAAAACACTTGCTCTTCGTAGGGAAGGTTAAGGGTTCAAGTCTTACTAAGTTTCAATTAGGGATGACTTGTGAATACTTAGAAAACTATCATGAATAAAATCGGTTAGATTATATACATCTTAGCTAAAGACTTTGTGTCTCCGGGACCCTGTAGGGAAAAAGTCATATCATTCCAATAGTCCATGCCATTTTCTCTCTCTTTTCTTTTTCTTTTTCCATTTTTATTTTCATTAATTCTTTGGTGCACTTCCGTGAGCGTTTTTAATTTTGGTTCGATCGTTTTGTTTTCTAGTAACACCACCAAGAGTAATTATTATTGTCATATGAATCACGGACACGCCAAGACGACAAGTCTATAAGTTATAAAAACATTGAAACACACTAAAAAAAGACGATACTGTTATAATAACATTTGTCTAGACAAAAAAATATATATATTGACATGAAAATTGTGAATTTACTAATGTGAAGCTACTATTGTAGTGTATAAATAAAGTAGTAATATTATAATGTTAATACTGTTATAATACTTATGAATGACTTGAACATATAGTTGTTACGTGAAACATGTTAGTCTTGCTCATGAATCAAACCTTTGTTCACGGGCGGTCTTGAGGGTCTGTGACCATAAAGCTAATGTTTAGAAGGGGGTTCAAAATTATTTTTGTGTACACATATTGTTATGACTCTTAACACTTTAATTTTTCAAGTCCCTACAATAATATACTATATGAAAATACATGTTTAATACAATTAGCCTATAATCTATCCGGCCAAAGAAAAAATAAATAAATACCAAGACAACTATTTTACAATCATTCTTTCTTTTGGTTTGTGGTGTACTCCTTGGACCAAAAACACGTTAGTCCATAACCTATTAGGCCAAAAAAGTTGTATTAGAGGGTCCGTTTTTGTTTTAGTTAATGATATAACAATGATCATAATATTAATAAAATTTTACTTATATATATGTGTGTATTTAGGGGCCTATTTTTTTTTAAATTTTCACATAAGGTTTCCAAAATCAAGGCCCTGCCTCTGTTCAAATGTTAGCATTGAAAAATTTAACACCAACATGATTATTTTGATTTTTTTGAAAGACATATTAGACGAAACTAATGCATGACCATCACTTGCCTAGCATGCCTAAGATATATATTAAAAGAGTACTAGCAAGAGGCTAGCACAAAACATCATATATGGTACAAGTACAAAAACACCAAGTACAAAGAACACCAAAGTAACAAAACTTAGAAAGCTAGAAACAAGAAAAAGGTTTACAGCACTAATCTATCCATCTGTTTTTCAAACCGGCAGCTCCCAAACGTTGATTAAACCAGAAGAAAGAAACAGCTTGAATTTGACTGAAAATCCACACTTCCTTCTCCTAGGTTGTAGCCGAAAACACCTTGTTGTTCCTAGTCTTCCAAATCATCCAAAGATAGATGTAAATCACACCCATAAAAGCCCTCCATTTGTCACCTTTGTACTTCAAATTATTCTCCCATAACATGATTATTTTGATGATCAAGATATTTATGTACCTTGAAGTTTACTAATTAAACATGCGTACTCTTTCCACGTTGTTTGAACTATTACCATAAAGAGGGAAAAAAAAGAACAAAATTACTTCGTTAACAATTGCCATTGTCACTAACAATTATTATTAAGGGTGCAACCCCCTTGACCCCTCTCATTTTGCTCGTACGGAAAACAAATTAGTTTTTATACAAGTGTGCACTCTGCAGTCTGCACCTCCTAACTTGTATATAATAGAACTTTGTACTCCATTGGTAATGTGTAAATTCCATTATAATAGAACAATTTGGTGACACTAAAATCACCAACGTTTACTAAACCTCCTTCATTAAGAAATTGGATGTTGTAAATAAGCACGCCACGTGTCAATAAACGGCAAGTCATCTGGAGTCAAGCTTGGAAGTTCACAATCTTGAAGGGTATTAATTATCTGCGTAGTCTGACCGAAAAGCCGGGCTGCAGCAAGTACACTTGCCTCTCTTTTCTCTATCACACTTGTGTGGCATTTCATTATAATGACTTGGGGTAAGTTGGTAAGACAAGCAGCCATTATGTCAGATATCATTGATGATAATAGTGTAAATAGTTCCTCATGGCTAACTAGCTCAATGTTGGTGTGGTAGGAAAGCATGATTGATTCACTGATACGGTACATTGAGTTAGCGCAAATACACATGTAGTTGGAATTATCATTTGGGCTTTGAAAAATATTTGTGCTTTCCACCTCGGTGACCATTTTTTTAGCCGTATTCTTGAACCATTGCAAAATCAATACTGCCGTATTCAAACGATGATCAAGGCATCTTAGCTTGTTTCCTAACCATGAATTGTAGACTTCAACTTCTAGCCACACCATTTTAGCTGCCTTTTGAATACTTGCATATTCTTCAGTGACATTGATGCTTTCTTCCACAAGTGTGACATATGCAAAACCTTCACTCACACTACCCATCAACCTATCAACTATGTTCTTTTGGATGTTTGGAAGAGAAATGGCGATTGTCGTCAGGGTTACCAATGCTAAGCTCCAACAATCGAGATATTCTTGTGTAGTTAAAGATGGAACATGATGGTTATCATACTTTCCCACTCCTTCAAAACCCCTAGAGGAAGATTCCTCAAGAAGCTTAATAAGTTTTTTGGGTTGTTGCTTTTTAGCTTTTTGGATCAAGCGATTCATAGATTTTGTAATGCCTTTCAATGTTCTTTCAGCAACCTCCATATCATCTTGAAGTTGCACAATATACCGCCTATGATCTTGATTATTTTCTAGTTGCTCCGGAATTTTTTCCAAGACAAAAGCCGAGGCATTAAACATGGCCTTTATCCACTTCCAACAATGTATACAATACAAGATACATATGACAATGAAAAGCGGGATCAGTGCTATCATCTTACATGATACTACAACTGTCTTTTGAAATCCTACACAAAAGCTTAGAACAAGGATTTTTAAATTTTGGATGACCATCTTGATTTTGCGGTTACTAATGGAGAAAGGTATGCTACTATGTTTCCAATCATACAGCTTCTGAGTCCAATAACTCTCTACTTTAAAGAACTTGATATGGTTCCAAATCCATTTTATGGATAACTTAAAACTCAAGTCTGCAAAACATCTGAAAAGTGGGGCAATTGTACCCAACATGACTCCAACAGATTGTATCATGTAAATCACCAACATTGACCAATTATAATCCGACCAAAAATCAAAGGGAGTTGCCAATACTCCAGTAAAAATAAAAACATGCATAACAGTGCTTAAAGCACAAAATACCCCGGAAGCTGAGTTTGTAGCAGAACAAGCTGTGATGAATTGAGGGCTGCCGGTTCCTGCCATAATCCAATGGTTGGTTATATGCTGCTTTAGCTTTTCAACAGTTAGTCTTCTTGATTGTTGCAGCTCTAGGTCTTTCAAAGCTATTTCATGTCCTGCTTGGTATTTCGATTCTAATATCTGTTTGGACTTTAAAATTGTTAAAGCCGAACACAAGTGTATTATGAGCAACAAGAGTAAAATAGCCACATAGATCATCGCACTTAATCCAACATATTTGCTAATGACCCCAGTATTTATTTCAATGCAAACATTTACAACCAAGGTGATTACCAGAACACCCAAAGCGATGACGTTTGTAAGAAGTTCCTTGTTGTCCATGGTTGCTAGAGAAGGCAACAGATTAGCCATCATGGTGCACATAAATGCCATGCTTCCAAGCTTTGTAGCTTGGTCCACATAACCAGGCATTGGATTATTTAGATCCATTGGCAGCTTCATTGCTATAGCTATCACAGTGATAGAAGCAGCATTCAGAGTAAAATACCTGCAGGGGAACCATAGTTTTTGGTGCCGGAAACCATGTAATAAATCAGCCACTATTGCAAGGACGCAAAACAAGGAAGCGAATGCGATATACAACCCAATCCATGGCATTGGTTTGCTGTAATTGTCTTCTTCATTTGATTGGTACGTTGTAACCGGGTCCATACTTATTATGTCAATTTGAAGAAAAGAATGAATGGTGATTTGCCAAAAACAAAATGAATTCAAAGAGACTTATTAAAAAATTGGTGATAGGAATAAGGTAATTAAGGAGAAACAAAAGAAGAGTTTGATGGTGTCCAGACAAGTTTAGAGTTGTATGACAGGCTGAATGAAATTTCCAGCCACTTCAATTTCCACGACAAGTTGGATGGAAAACAAAAATTCAATTTCTTTGGCTATTTTCTTTTAAATCTTGTGTTTTACTAAACAATTATCTCTCTCTCTCTCTCTCTATATATATATATATACGGGAGGGTTTAGTTAGAACGTTTTTTCTTATGAAAATTACGAGAATCAATCTTAGCCATTGAGTAAAATATGTTAATAGTTAGGATGTAATTCACCGTAGGGTAAATATATAAATGTTACAAACACTTCTCGCAATTTTTGTACGAAAAAAAAGTTCTCTTTTGAATTTTCTCTCTCTATATATATATGGTAAAGTTCAGTACGAAAACAGTCTTATATGCAGAACTTACATAATCTTTCTTAGCCCTTAGATTTGGATAAGCAACGGTTGATATTACGACCGAATTTGTATTTTACGCAAATCGGATATGCAATTTCTAAAGGAATATGTAGATTACGTAAATTGAATATGCCGTATATGTGAAAATGTTCATTTGAGAACTGTTTTTATAGCAAAAAACGTGAGAACCAAAATAACCAAAGGGTTTGTAGCCCAGCGGTGGTTTCAGGTGTTGGTGAAATATGCCACTCCTCAAAAGGCTAAATGTTCAAGTCATGTGGTGCACAATAAAGTGGATTTAGGAATATATAGGTGTGTGTTTTGCCGTTCCTAAAAAAATCAATATCTATAATGCTAATAGTTCATTAATGAGCCCTCATTAATACTCATTAATGACTCGTTAATAACTTATTAATAAGTTTCATTTAAGACAATCAAAACCTATTAAATAATGACTCATCAACCCGAATGAAATTCATCGTTGAATAAATATATCAATGATCAAAATACCCATATTAATAAGTTATTTATGAACATTAATGACGTTACAAATGGTTCGCGTATTAAAACGCTATGGCTTCGTCATTGATTCTAAAGCTTTAGAGGCTGTTTGTTTGTTGTTTAATGGAACCATTCAGCGCTAAATGCTGAATCATTCGGTATTCAGCTTGTGTGATTGCAACCTCTGAATGACTGTGCTGAAAGATTCAACATAATGCTGCTAAATCATTCTATTTTAAGGTGCATTCTAAATCATTAAGCATTAAGTATTTTACCCTAATACTTCTTCTTTCACATGTTGTCTTGTTAAACAATCATATCTTATATCTTATAATATAATATATCACTATTAAGGTTAAAATGATAATTTGTATCATTCAAGTTGTTTATTCAGAAACTTTATCAAACAACATATCACATTTAGAGGCAGATTCATTTAGAGCATTTGAATTATTCAGACCGCTTAATCATTCAGTGCTTAATCATTCTATTTTAACAAACAACCCCTTAGGCTTGAAACATGACGCCAACGACACACCTTACATTATTTAAAACCTTAATATTTAATATAGCATCAAAATTTAATTCAATGATTTTCAAATAAAATAAACTAATAATTGATTCTAGTAGACTAATAACATGACGCCAGCCGGCCACCTTCTTGTTTTTGTATTTGGTCGTACGCTTGGGATTTTTTCAAAAGTTCCAAGATAAAATTACATTGTATACATAAAAATTACACTAAAAATAAAAATAACTATATATATAATATACTTAAAATAAATTCATATATACTTTCTCGAAATATCATCTTTAATGTTTAATACATACGATATCAAGATCATACACGTACGTTGCGTCAAATGGCGATCGGTTACATTAATATCTAGGAGTCATTAATTAGGTTGTTGTCTTTCGTATTAATGCTTTATCAATTCGATCCTCACATTGTCGTATCTCTTTTCTTCACGTACGTTATTGCCTTTCTTCCCGTTTCTCAACTTGCAATTGTTGGAGCACGCGTGACTATATTGTTTCCACAAGTTAGGAGAATTGGTCAATGTTTTTCCAAACGAGAATGATTTGTGAATCTAAATCATGTGTCTAAAAGAGTGGTTAATAAAGGGATAATGAGAAGTGGTAAGACCAAAGGTGAAGATTATGACAGAGATCGAAAGTATATACATGTCAAACATTAAATTGATTAAACATATGATTAGGTTGATTTATTAGACCTATATATCATTACTTTTTTTCAAATCTTCTTCTAGCAAGAACCTCGTTTGTTGCTTGTATAAATTAGACGTTTCATCGTTTGGGTTTTCAAGGGCCTAATGGAATTCAACAATGGAAATTACCTATACTAATATATAACGCATTTAGCACTCCCTTTCTTAAAAGAATCTCTTAAATTTTAAGTAAACTGAAATTACTAACTTACCCATCATTTAAACTTAAAATAAAACTACTGAATGAATTTAATTAGATTCTTAAAAACCATTTTAATAACTAAACCTTTCATAAGAAATAATGTTTAAAATGTTAAGTCCATGCAAATTAAATTTTAACGTATAAGATATTAAAAAAACTATAAACTAAATAAAAACCTCCATAGAAATATTATTTTAAATATTCTATCATATAACAAATATTTTTAAAATTTTTAAGTATTAGAAGGTTCATAAAATTAAAACTCATAAACTATAACATGTAACCCAAATTTATAAGTACTCATATAAGTAAATTAAAAAGTTTTATTTATCATATCTTTAACATTCTTTTACTTGAATTCTTAAAATTTAGGCAATAGAAAAGTATTAATATAATCGTGAATATCCTTACATTTTTTAAAACACACCTCATTCAAATCAACATAATTCACAAAGTCATTGATATATTTTCATCATATTTTTTATAAGTATAGATTTTTTTTATTCTATTGTTTTTTCAAAAGTTATTTTAGAAATTAACGAAAAAATTGACAGATAATAAAGAAATAAATAAAATGAAAAAGGGGGAAAGAAAATGAACATGCTGTGAATGAAAATTATTCGATGTCATCATAGTACATGAATTTTATACCTTACGTTATCGTAAATGAATATGTTATCAAGTATAAATTGTTCACCGTCACCACATTGCGCGGGTAACATGCTAGTCTGTTGTAAATAAGTGATAGATTTGGGACGGATTACCCATGAATTTAAATAGGAACGTTGGAAAATTTTTAACTACAATTTAGCGGCAACTTAATCGGTGCAGTGTGACTTTTTTGATGAGGCGACTTTTATGGAATTGTTTACCCTTGTTACTCCACCGTCATTGTCGACTCCTTTAAATGTAATTCATCAAGAAATGACTCATCTCTCTCTCGTTCCACAGACCGATTGTTTTGACGGCAGGAGATGATACTAGTTACCTACTTAGAGAGTTTTTGGATATTCTAAATGGTAACTTTTAAAAGTTCATGTTTTAAAAGTAGATACATACAACATAAGAATGTGTAAAGATGGATATATTTTGATGAACCAAATGTGCATCGGGTGGTTGACATTGGACAGTGGATTAGATTACATAGTGGAAGGCGGGTGACAGTAACTTCAAACATTAATGCGGTACGTTGTGACGGAATCACATCACATACATGAGTTGGTGCGTACAGTAGACATCGGAGGCTATTGGAAGAGACAGTAGGCTGATTCTAGCGCAGAGTGGTAATGAACTAATGATCGACAACGACTGTTCTAGGGTTACTTCTAATTTTCTTGATTTCCTCGAAAACGTTATGGCTCTACAATGTACCTAAAATTTAGATGCACATTAAAAAAATAACTTAAAGTTTTTGCATCCTTTTCTTTCTCATCCCTATGTAAAGAAAACACCCCCAACAATGTAAACTAGTTTAATACCCGTACTTTGTCCGGGTAAATTATTTTTTTAACGGTCAACACACTCGTAAAATACACATATGATCACTATAAGACTTGAACTTTCCAAACCTCTAGAAAAATAGGACATCTTAACATCTTGATATCGCTAGGATATAAGAGTCCTTAGATCACATATATTATCATTGATAAATAACATACTCGTATTTTGATAAGTGTCTTATGAATTTATTATATTATTAAAAAATAAAAATAAAAATAAAAAATTCTATTAGAACAACTCCACTTATCTTGTTTAACCTAAAACGTTTTTAACCCACAGCATTGCCAAATTACTTTGTCATTTCTAATAGGAATGCACGGAGAAAAGAACAAATGAAAGATACAAAGACAATTTAGACATTCTTATTATCTATTTCCTAAGCTACACATGGTGGTACCCTTAAACTGTGAGGTCAATTTGGACAAAGCTAGAAAAATTTGTAGCTCTATAAATTTACAACATAGGTCCTGCATGCATGATGAAATATAGCTTTTAACAACTGCAAAAATTGTTATTGGCCTATTAACTTAAACAAATTAGATATTACATTGAAACATTGTGTAGAAAAGCCTAGGGCATACAATGCATGTTTAAGAGTTTAAGGATAATGATTCTACTCGGAGACCCATGAAAAATTTAGTTTTACTTATACCGCAATCCTATTGGTAGATACATGTTGGGAAATTTTAGGTAAGAGGCATTGCTCTTTGCGATGAGCCGATAATGATATGCTACATACTTCCTAGACCTGGACACTCGTAGCACTTGCTCTTCATACATGATGCCACTAATTTTGTACGTAAGTATTATAAGTAAAGTCTATATTATAGATTTGTATGTATTAATCATTAACATGAAACTCATATTCCATGAATATTATATATATATATATATATATATATATATATATATATATATAGGGGAAGGTTCATTTGAGAACCGTTTTTATTGCGAGAACCAATCTTAGCCGTTCATTTTGGATAATGGAATTCATGGATGAAGAGCGTGGGGGGATTGAGTGTGGCATGGTACATGTAAGGAATTCATGTGTGGGCAATCCAATTGAAGGAGTGGGAATTTGACGGCTAAAATTGGTTCTCGCGGTTCTCGTAATAAAAACGGTTCTCAAATAAACTATTCACTATATATATATATATATATATATATATATATATATATATACACACGCGCGCGCGCACCTTAGCAAAAGAAATTTCACGTACTATTTAAAGTAATAAAACCAACTTCTACATATAAGGCAAATTTCTTGCATCTTTTTAGAACTGCAAGATAATACTACTAACCAAAGCTGAAATACAACAATAATTCTACCTCGATCAATTTTCCAAGTTGCACAAAGAATATGTACACTCGAAATAGAAAACTCAAAGTGTACGTACATATCCAAACATGATATATGAGAAAACTCATCACCCATACAATAAACACCATACATTGTTGATCGGTAAATCCAATTCAATCTTGGATTTGTTAAATCTCCAACATGTACGAACGATATTAATGAAGTTACAAAAAGACTTATGTGGCTAAACCTTGCTAAGTGGATTAATGTTACTAATTACTACATAAGTAAAGCAATTAGTAAACGTTCTTGAGAACTTTGTCAAATACATAAGTTAATGCAAAGTTATAATATGGAGGAAAAAATAACGTATTGTTCCGCACATGACATAACGCTACACTGCACTAAGGACAACGCGTGTTCGATCACCTATGTATTCCTCTTTCATAATCGACATTACGTAGATACAGCCATGAACGTCTTGAAAGAAAAAAACATGCATATTTCATCAATAGATGGATCCAGCACCATCATATACTCTAGAAACTTTGATTGTTAGCCCATGCTCTGTTTAACTCATCACTAATGTGAGATTGTAGTTTTTGTTTATGGAGACCACAAAAGAAAAAGAAAAAGAGAGACAGGCGGGCGTTTGAAATTTGGGATGATTTCCACCGACAGTAAGCTACCAGTTCAGTTAGCTCATATTAAAATCCAAATAGTTAAAGGATCTTTTGTTTTGATAATGTTGTATGTTTAATTTTTTTCAACACGTTTCTATAGAGAAATAACAAACTTTTCTAATTAAGTGGGTGATTTTCTACGGTAGGGATTGAAAGTTACCCAAATCCAATGGATGTAAATAGTTGAAGGTTCACTCACCGTGAACAATATATATATAAATATTGCTTATTAGTGTCACGTGCAATCCAATGCAAAAAACTATGCAACACAATGTAAAAAACATGCAACATAATGCCAATGATGCGGAACAAATTAATATTGTGTAAAATAATCTAAAAATTGTGTAACACAACGTAAAATGTTTGCACCACAGTATTATGCACATAGTGCAAAATTGGTACAACACACTGTAAATATTGTGCAACATAGTTTTAAAAAAAAATTAAAAAAATATGCAATACTAGTATCAAATGAAAGAGCGTGATTTTATATATAATTTTTTTAAAAAAAAATGTTTACTACATAAAATATATTTTAGGTTAAAAATTTAGGAGGTGGTCGGTTTTTATACACACTCACTCTGCATGTGATTTTCCCATTATACCCTTCGAGCCATTATTTTTTAGGCCATTGGCCATATTTTCCCTTTTTATTATTAAATATTCTAACCATTGATATTTTTAGATTAATGGTCCAAATTCCTTCCCACTCTTCTTATTTTAGTCACTTCTTGTAACGTTCCATTTTTTTACAATAAAAATAATAAATCATTACTTGAAAATATAAAGTTAACCATCAAAATAGATAATTACAGTCATAAAAAAATAAGCGTATTAATTATTTCTCAAACATGGGAAGCTTTAATGTAACTGTTTTAAATAGATTGATTGAAACACTATCGACACTACTATCTTTGCTGTCACACCGGATCTTTGCCACTATCCTTATCCGAAGTTCATGAAAAGAAATAAACAACAACAATGAGCACAAAGCTTAATGAGTTAACACCATACTTACACCTTATAGCAAATAGCACACACTACGAGCAATTCTATATCTGTAGTTGGGCCTCTCCCTTGCTGCCGCATCTCGGATCCCACCTAGCTATGAGACATCACATGTCTCACATTTAGATGTTATGTCATCTCCACCAACTAACCTCGCAGATATCGTTGACCCACATAGTTCACATATCATTGACAGTTAACATGTGTAACAAAATTAACTAATAATAGTTTACACATAAATTCGTACATAAACACTATCACATATAATGCGAGTACATATCACAATATAATGAGTAAGTTAATGTAAACTCATTAGATTTTTAGCTTAAACGTTAACCAACAGCTTAGCGGATATCCCTAAATTATGTGATTACCAATAAACACCTACAATTAAGGTTCTCACATTATTATACACTAATTAAAGTTACGGACGCTATCTAAGAGAATTGCACCCTTGACGATTCAATTCACAACCTTGGTTTGTGATTCAATTTTTACATGATTTACGATTTACAATTTGGGATTGACCAAGAGCTGGTTTATGATTCAAGATTTGTGATTGCATCAAGTTAGTTAAGTTTACGATTCCCACCCACTCCGCGGTTTGCGATCCTGATTTGCGATCTCATTTACGATTCATGTGATTCACTTATCAGTTTATGATTTGAGATTGGGGAATCTCACAAAGAGGCTCAACCTAGTTAGCGATTTTCTTGCTGCCAAGGTTTACGATTATTTGCTAGTCTATTTCACGATTCCTTAAGTATATGAGATTTGCAATCCTTACTAACTCAAGAACATTTGCGATTGCATAGACACAGTCAAGGAATTACGAATCAAACTTGATCAAAATTTAACCATTTTGCCTAATCTTTGTTGCTATGGATTCCTAGTATCCATTTAGAAAACCGATGTGCGTTTTACGTACTAGTTTTAAATTTATATTTTTACCGAATTAATTACCAAAAATAGCACGAATAGGCAAAAGGACCTAATCGTTCAGTAATATACTTAGTAAGTCGGGTGTCGTACACTTGGGGAACGGGTGCTAATCTGGTTTTACTAAATTAACTAAGAATTAATTAATTAAACTAAATAAACCAATTAAATATAAATAAATCAATTAAATGTAAACAAGGGGAAGTGTGAGATTTATGAAGCAAGTACCAAACTTTATTATTCTAAATCAACTACTAACACTAGCAAACACTCAAAAGCAACCAAAGAGAGCAAAAACAATGATTTTTATGGAATTAAACTTATCAAATTAAAGCATTTCCTCCCTAGATTCGATTTCTACTTTTTCAAAACATTTAATTTCCAATTAATCGTGCAATGAACATTTGTTTCATCTCATACCGATTTCTATAATAGATAGACTCTTGGTCCGAGTTCTAGCCCTATAATTATGCATTTATTCAATTCTATGATCAAGAAATCAATTAAATACATAATTAGACGTGTTTAAGTTCGTGTCAAACAAGACTCAACTTTTAACAATTGTTTTGGTTATTAAACTGTTAAATTGACAAATAAAGGTCATTATATGCCAATCATACACATTAAAGTTCCATTCTTGATTATCTAAGCCTAGGGTTTGATCTACCACTAGTCAAGATTAATTATTGGTACTAATTAATCATGATTAAAGCCATAAAAACAGATTGGTCCTCTAGTTTTTATAAACTCAGATTATAAATAATCAAAAATAGATTCTTAAACACATATGGATCTTTGGTAAAACTTATATGACAAATTATGAGATGAAAACAAGTTCTAATCAATAGAAATCAAACATTCTTACAAAGTATCATCACCTCTAGGAGGAAAACAGGAAAACTAGCCAATTACAGTCATAATCAAGCTCTGAAAATCATGAATAAACATAAGAAACAAGAGAGGAATGATAAAACTGTAATAAGCAAGATTCCTAGCCACTTTAATCTTCAAATCAAACTCCAATCCTTCAAATTAAGCTCCACATCTCCTGGGATGTCTTTCGACGTGTTTTGGCAGAGTATGGGTGCAAGAAGTTGGGTGGTTAACCCCAAATTCGTTTTGGAGTTGAGATTATATAGGCAAATGAAAACAG
The DNA here is from genome assembly GCA_038502395.1 of Dittrichia graveolens. Taxonomy (NCBI): domain Eukaryota; kingdom Viridiplantae; phylum Streptophyta; class Magnoliopsida; order Asterales; family Asteraceae; genus Dittrichia; species Dittrichia graveolens. Next base: position 5,405,827 of record JARJIL010000003.1, read on the forward strand.
GGGTTTCGCGCCGCGACCGATAAGTGTCGCGTTGCGATGGGGAATTTGATCGCAATCCTGACTCTTTTAAATTCTGAAATTTGACATTATTGACGCATCGCGCCGCGACCAGGCTTTCTGTCGCGCCACGATCCCACGTGGCATCAACTTTGACCTTATCTTGAACATTTCTTTGCGTCAAGACATGTTAATGAGTCGCGCCGTGATCTTTTTCTCGCCCGGCTTTTCCTTTCTTTTATTTCTTGTGGGTTCTTTTCTTGGGCTTGGTCTTTGGGCCTAACTTTTAATTATTTTCTTTGGGCCTCTTTCTCTCTTCTTTTCTTGGGCTTCTTTTACTTTTTAGATTTCTTTTCTCCTTCTCAATTTCTTTCTTTAATCTTTTTATTTCTTGACTTTATTTTCTTCAAATAATCCTTATTTCGCCTTTTTAGCCTGTACAACTGAAAACAAATGGTAAACGCATCTTTTCACAATTAAATGCATGTTTTCCGGTTAAACCAAGCCGATATCGCAAAGAATTTATATATTATAAACGCGATATCAAAAACCCTTACCAAAAAAATTGCAATTTTATCTAGTTTCTCATGATCCAAAGTTCATTCATATGTACAGTTCCCTCATAGCTCTCGCCTCTCGCACATAGAAACCCACACAAAATCTTAACAAATCTTAACTAATTGTTATAAAACTTACACGAATGTAATCACAGAGAGAGTAGAGGATCAATACTTGATTTCTCGAGTTATCCCAAGCAAATGGTGCGAAAAATGATGGTGATCCTGAAGGACAACTATGGTCAGAAAAAACAAGCATAACGGAAGTAACAAGTAATAAAAGATGAGTTTTTTGGTTTCTCAAACAAAGTGCCATAGTTTGCTCCCAAGTGGATCTAGACTACAAATGAAATAGCAACAAGAACAGGGATAAAAGAAAATAGATATACCCTTGTCGCTCTGCAACACGTGAGGATGGTGGATGACTTAGAGCATAAACGTCCTCTTCTTTATTTGGTAATCCACACCGAGTATACGAGAATCTACTGTGCTAGCGGTCCTAGCTCCACATTCTCCTTGAAGTGGAATAACTAGAACAACACCTAAGTACTTTTTCCTTAGCACAAAGTTAACTTTTCTACCTTTAAGAGAGCTCAAAGTATGCACAATATGTATATGTGAAATCAAAGTTGCAAAGGTTCTCACAAGAGAGCATACAAGGCCTTTTTATAGAGCCTTCAGAAGCCATAGAGGCACCAAGGGCCGGACACAAGGCTGTAATTTGATTGGACCAACACAAAGGTCCAATAAAATTAAAGTGTCACTTTGATTTCTTCTTTCACGGGCCGTGAAGTACTCGTGAAGAAGAAGCCCCAACGACTTCTTGTCCGGGTAGTGAAGCCTCGTGCAGGGTTTGTGCTTCATGACCTCTCCATGACCCGTGAAGGTCCTCATAAGCCTAATTTGATTCTCTTATTTAGGGTGTGCCGTTCGGATCAACCCTCGGCGTGTGACCCAATAGGCATGTGCTTCATTAGCTGTAATTTCATCACCCGCGTGTCAGTGGGCAAACACCAACAGTTCCCTCCTCTTATTGGTATCGGCTCAACACACAACTCACACACTCACAAATGGATGAAACAATAAATGCGGCCGGGGTAAGGCTTAGGGTTTTGTGCCCTATCATGAGTATTTATACCCTTCTTATCACTCCCTCAAGATCAAACACTCCCTAGTGTTTTGTGAATGAAACTCTATTTCCAATTCCTTAAATATAAACACTAAATTTATTTAATCAATACTTGGAATATTATTAACAATATCATGAAAAATACAATTTTGGAAATGGGTATTCCACTTCTCTTTAAATCCTTAACCTAATTTATGAGCCATTACCTTGGTAGTTCAATGGATAATCCACTTTCCCCCTAGGGAAGGTCAATGGATCAAATTTTATGGGACTTAACCAAGGGTTGACAAAAGGGGTTGGTGTTAGAGAGAGCCATTGGTAACACCGGTTATACCGCATACATTAGAACCAAAGACTCGCAACCCCAAGAATGTGAACAGGAAAAATTCCCTTTAAAACGACTCATTAATGAAAAATTAATGATGGGTATTTTGGGAGAAACAAGTTTCACTCATTAATGACAGTCAATCCGTATACTATTTGTGGTTGGGTAAATATACAAATGATCAAAATACACCTATTACTACAAACAGTTCTCGTAGTTTCGATACAAAAGTTATTCATTTGAATTTTTCCATATATATGTGTTTGTGTGTAAGAGAGAGAGAGAATTATCGAAGGAATAACAATTTTTGTGAGAATGTGAGACTTGGACCATTGGAGTAATGGTATCTAAGGTTTTAATAAAAATGAGGATTACTACTCCGCCTCTAGTAGAAGCGTAAATAAAAAATTAAACTCTTAGTTTCTTAAATCATGTCATGTAATTCCTGTCATGCTCTTATTCTCCTTTTTAAATAAATATTTATTTAACAAACAAAATTTCCCCAAGAATTTACATATTAAAATTATAAATATTATTAATAACTAAATTAAATAAATTACATCATAATAATCCACATTTGTTATCTCTAATTTGAGACACCGTTTTATGTACTTTGGTGAATTTGTTTTCTAAATTTGTTATATCCAAGTGTTTTGATATTTGTTTAACATTCGAAATATAACTAGGTACATGTGCAAAGTATTCGTTTAAAATTATACTATCTATAATCGGTTCACTTGTGAAACAACGTTTGTTCACATGTGAAACGTTGTTTGTTGACATAAAAAACATTGTTCGTTCCCATGTGAAATACTATGCATTTGTTGGGGTTTGTTCGGTTTTTTTCAAAATATATTTTAGCAACGGAAGCATGAACAACAATTTTAAACTTTTAAAACTCCCCACCAATGATCCATATGCAAGCCTTAAGAAACAAAACAACCATAGGGTGTTTAGAACTACAACCTTTGTAGCGTGAGTAAACCGTTGATGAAGTGGTTGATCTATGAGAAGCCAAGAGAAGACTTCCTCCAAGGTATCCACAAATCAATGAGTCCAACACCTCCAAGATGCTAGTCTCTCCAACCCTTGATATTCAAGAATGCAAGCAACAACCTTTGTTCTTCTTCTTGAACAAGATGTATGTATTGTACTTGACTTACTTGAAGAACACCAATACAAGAATGTAGAGATGTTTTTAAAGCTTCAAGAATACTTAGAACTTTTCTAAAAGAAGCCTAAAGGTGGTAGCATGCAATAGTTAGAACAAAGAACCATGCATGTACTAAATAAGATCAAGAAGTGAAGCAACAAGAGGGAGGCCCCCTTTGGCTCCCATTTTCGGCCGAAACTAGGTGAGGGGGGAGGGTCCCCTCTTGCCTTCCTTCCATGCTTGTACATTTAGTCCATGCCTTGGTTGATTGCTTTCAAGTATACACAACATGGCCCCCATTTGAATTAATGAGGGATTTTCTAGTTTCCTTCATAAATACATATATAAAAGATATACTAGATATGTCATACTAAGTATAAAATACATCTACATGTATTTTATATACATACTTGATTGTTACTAGTAACTCTTTACTTGTAACAAAGATATACATACATTTATATAATTGTTACTAGTAACAATTTACTTGTAACAAATATATATATACTTATGCATATATATACATACATACATATAAAATCATATGTTTATATCTATGTATTTGATATGCATTATCTTATATCAATATACAAGAGTGATATTATTATTTCACATAAATAATAATATGCAACAATGCATATATATACTTATATATATAATGAGTTGGAAACATATTTAAATCATATTCAAATATGTAATTGGTGTCCATTGATTGTAAATGTGTGACCCTATGGGTTTATTTATTATCAGTAATATCGTATTAATTTGTGTCTTGTGCACATAGAACCAACAATCTCCCACTTGCACAAGTTACAACTTAAGCCGATATAGACAATGGTAAGAACGTCTAGCAACATCCCATTGCCCCTAATAATAAATAAAGTGTGTTGATCAACACTTTCACCAACGAAGTTAACTCACTAGCTACAAATCGTTGTTATAGGTAAGTCATCAATTATCCCTTTGTTTTAACATCTCGTTGAACATGAGACATGGATCGTCATCAATTCTCATATAATGTTCAACTTGTTTTAGGGCCCAGAGATATTATACTCCCAATTAAATGAGAGAAACAAATTCCATCTTGACCACATACGTCTCTTATAAGACTCATATCATACCTAATAATGGCCTTTATAACTACCCGGTTAAAGATAGCGTTTAACCACATTAAAGCATGATACTCCTCATACTCGAGTCCCAATATGTGTCTCAGGTCTAAGGATACAAAGATACCACCTTTTTCTCAAGATTTACTTATGACACTGATCCATGAAGCGATCTTAAGAGCGGGTCATGTCCAATGTTTGTTCCCTAACAAACATTAGTGAATTTAGCTGCAAACCCTTTTGCCTACTTTCATCACGAATGAAAGTCAACCAACTTATTCACATTAGTCTTAATTCATAACTATTCCCATAGTTATAAACGACTATGGACGTTTTAGAATAAAGAATTATTCATGGATTTAAACATGCTAATAAAGAACACAATATATATTAATGAAGTGATCATATCCCATACATCATTCAGATAAAATAGATATTGTCATAATGTTCCAAAATATCCAAATACTAAATTACAATTCAAATCCAATCCCTCGCAAAGCGAAGACCTATTGCCCTAGTATGAGACTCATGCTTAGTCGAGGCAAGAGGTTTCGTAAAAGGATCTGCAAGATTCTGATCTGTATGAAGTTTGCGAATACACACATCTCCTCTATCCACTATATCCCGTATATAGTGAAAACGCCTGAGGATGTGTTTGGTGCTGTGATGTGATCTAGGTTCTTTTGCCTGGGCAATAGCACCTTCATTATCACAAAATATCTCTATGGGGTCTTGAATGCTTGTTACTACCCCAAGGTCAGCAATGAACTTCTTCATCCATGCAGCTTCTTGTCCAGCCTCAGAAGCAGCAATGTATTCAGATTCTGTAGTGGATTGTGCAACTACACTTTGCTTAGAACTTTTCCAAGCAACCGCGCCTCCATTCATAACGAAGACATAGCCCGATTGTGATCGAGAATCATCTCGATCCGTTTGGAAACTAGCATCTGTGTAACACTTTACACAAAGATCTTCTTCCAAACCCCCATAGATCAAGAACATGTCTTTGGTTCTTCTCAAGTATTTTAAAATGTTCTTGACTGCCATCCAATGGCTATCTCCTGGGTTTTGCTGGTATCTGCTCGTCATGCTCAAAGCATACGAGACATCTGGCCTAGTGCATAGCATGGCATACATGATGGATCCAATTGCAGAAGCATATGGGATCTCACTCATTCTATCTAGCTCTTCTCTTGTGCTAGGGCTTTGAGCTTTACTCAAAACCGTGCCTTGTGCCATTGGCAAGAATCCTCTCTTAGAATTCTCCATCTTGAATCGTTTCAAGATTTTGTCAATATATGCACTTTGACTTAGGCCAATAAGACGCCTAGATCTATCCCTATAGATCTTTATTCCAAGAATGTAGGCGGCTTCTCCCAAGTCTTTCATTGAGAAACACTTCCCAAGCCAAGACTTGATGTCTTGCAAGGTCGGGATGTCGTTTCCAATGAGTAGTATGTCATCAACATACAAGACAAGGAATGCTACTGCGCTCCCACTAGTTTTCTTGTAAACACACGGTTCATCTTCTGATTTGATAAAACCAAACTCTTTTATTTTCTCATCAAATCGAAGATTCCAACTTCGAGATGCTTGCTTTAGTCCATAGATGGATCTTTTAAGCTTGCACACCTTATTAGGATACTTAGGATCTACAAAACCTTCAGGCTGAACCATATAGACATCTTCACTTAAGTGTCCATTTAGAAAAGCCGTTTTGACATCCATTTGCCATATCTCATAGTCATAATATGCAGCTATGGCAATAAGTATTCTAATAGATTTAATCATGGCTACCGGAGAGAAAGTTTCATCATAGTCAATACCATGAGTTTGAGTGAAACCTTTCGCCACTAGCCTTGCCTTAAATGTGTGTACATTTCCATCCATGTCTGTCTTCTTCTTGAAGACCCACTTGCTCCCTACAGTCTTACTATTGGGAGGAAGATCAACCAAGTCCCATACTTGATTTTCATACATGGACTGCATCTCAGTGTTCATGGCATCAAGCCATTTATCGGATTCCGGATCCGATATAGCATCTTGGTAGTTAGTAGGCTCAGAAGAGTCTACCAAGAAAATCTCATCATTGGACACGAGAAATCCGTATCTCTCGGGTTCTTGACGAGGTCTACCAGATCTACGAACACTTTGTGTTTCAGTAGGTTCTTGAACAACCAATTGTTCAGGTTCAACAACCGTTTGTTGAGTGTTAGTGTCAACCTGACTTGTATTTTGTGGTTCTTGAATTTCTTCAAGGTCTACATTGCTCTCACTTGCCTCTTTCGAAAGAAACTCCTTTTCTAAGAAAGTGGCATGCCTAGAAACAAACACTTTGTTCTCAGCTGGGTTGTAGAAATAATATCCTAATGAATCTTTAGGATATCCCACAAAATTACATTTGATAGATCTAGGATCAAGTTTGCTTAAAGCTTCTTGTCGTACATGAGCCTCACAACCCCAGACTTTCAAGTAAGATAAGTTTGGAACCTTTCCATACCACATCTCATATGGTGTCTTATCTACCTTCTTGGTTGGAACCATATTCAATATGCGCGCAGCAGTTAATAAAGCATAACTCCAAAAGGACGAGGGTAGAGTACTTCGGCTCATCATAGACCGAACCATATCTAGTAGAGTTCGGTTCCTCCTTTCAGATACACCATTATGTTGTGGTGTTCTAGGAGGAGTAAGTTGTGAGATAATCCCACAATTACTAAGATGATCCATAAACTCTTGGCTTAAGTACTCACCACCTCGATCGGAACGAAGGGCCTTGATTGTTTTGTTGAGTTGATTTTGTACTTCGTTTTGAAACAGCTTGAACATCTCAAATGTTTCATGTTTATGTTTCATCAAATAAACATAACCAAATCTACTATAATCATCGGTGAATGTAACGAAGTATCTATCACCATCCCTAGACATTGATCTAAAAGGACCGCATACATCCGTATGTATGATTCCTAATAGATCTTTGGCTCTTTCACTTGAACCGGAGAAAGGAGCCTTAGTCATCTTCCCATATAAACATGATTCGCAAACTTCAAATGAGCTAGAATCGTTTGATTTTAAAATTCCATCCTTTTGAAGTTTTGCAATGCGTTTCTTGTTTATATGACCAAGTCGACAATGCCATAGGTATGTTTGACTTAAGTCATGCTTAGGTCGTTTGGTGCTAGTGGTATATATAGAATTATCATCAAGAGATCTTTTAAGATTAACTTCATATATTCCATTAAGAGGCCGAGCCTCAAAATACAAAATATCGTTTTTGAAGGCACGAATGCCATCATCAACGAAACCAAAAGTGAATCCAGATTCTCTTAACCGAGCTACTGAAATAATATTCCTAGTTAAACTAGGTACATAACAACAATTGTTTAATATTAAGTACAGGCCATTTGGTAATAATAATTCAAAAGTTCCAAGGGCTTCAACAGCAACATTTGCTCCATTGCCCACGTGGAGATCCAAATCGCCTGGCTTCAGCAGCTTACTTTTTCTCAACCCCTGCACATTGTTACAAATGTGAGTTCCACAACCGGTATCAAATACCCAGGAATTAATGGAAAAAGTATACATTTCAATCATATATATACCTGAAGTGCTAGCCTCGCCAGCCTTCTTCTTTTTCAACTCTGCAAGGTAGGTTGGACAATTGCGCCTCCAATGTCCTACCACCCCGCATTTAAAGCACGGGTCATTCTTGGGAACCTTTCCCGCCGTCTTGGGTGTAGGAGCCTTGGCAACTTGCTTGCCTTTGTCCTTTCCCTTTGCCTTTGCTTTGCCCTTCCCTTTTGAGTTGTTTTTCTTTTTCTTCTTGATTCTCCCTTCTTGAATCATCAAGACTTGAGGTGTTTTGCTTGGAATCTTACTCTCAGCAGTTTTAAGCATCCCATGCAACTCTGAGACAGATTTCTCCCAATTGTTCATGTTATAATTCATGACAAATTGATCATAGGCTTTGGTCAACGAGTTAAGGATCATATCTTGTGCAAACTCGTTGGTTATGGGAGATCCAAGCCTAGCAAGCTGGTCAATGTATCCTTTCATCTTTAGCACATAGTCGCTAACGGATTGACCTTCCTCCATCTTGCATGCATGGAAGGCTCGAGTGACCTCAAAGCGTTCTTGCTTCGCTTGCTTTTGGAACATTTCCTTAAGCTGGCCAAGCATCTCATATGCTCCATGCTCCTCAAGGTTCTTTTGAAGATCCGGAGACATGGTAGCAAGCATGAGGCATGAAATTTCGACCGAGTCGTCGGAATGCTTCACCCAAGCATCCCTAACGGCTTTGGCCGCAGTCAATGGAGGTTCCTCAGGGACGGGATCCTCAAGTACGTACAATTTCTTTTCGTGCTTAAGAACGATTCTCAAGTTACGATACCAGTCTAAGAAATTTGTACCATTGAGTTTTTCTTTCTCTAAGATTGAACGAAGAGATAAGTTGTTAACGGGCGTAGTTGAGTTAGGGGCCATCTACAAAATTAACAAAGTTCTATTTAGTATTTTCGATATTTAATCCTTTAATAATTAATACCCTTTAGAATTATAAAATTCTTTAATTTTTAAAGGCTAGGATCCAAGTTGAACTTAACCTTGAATGTTTGGCTAATGCTCTCTCCATCAAGTTAAAACAACAAGGTAGGTAACGTTTACCAATTACATCTCGTATGTAATTCCTAGATCTTTATGGGATCCTAGACAACGATTGTCAATTTTGACATGTTTGATCCCATCTATGCCTCGGGCTTCCTTATGTTTGGCTAATGCTCTCTCCGTAATAAGATTCCGATTAAGTCGTCCTATTTTAAGACGGTGAATTTCCGGCCCAAGACGTTCATGGAATTCGCGGAAAAACACCTCGGTTGTTACAAAAACAATCCACGCGTTTGGCTAATGCTCTCTCCACGTGAGTGTCGTTGCAACAAGTGAGTGTCTTAAAATGGGATGGCATAGACTTACGTTTTGAAAAAGGGCTTTTACCGTTTTGTATATTTAAATAAAACAAAACGAGTCGTGTGACTAGTATTGCATGCATACAATAATAAGTCCACGTTTTGATAAAATCATATTTTATATATATATTGGTCTTGAGTATTCTTAAAATCCATATTTTACGAACTCTCAACGCGTTCAATTTTAAACTAGTATTAATATCCTATATTAACGTGTGTAGTTTCGAGCGCGCATATACGACCAATTTTAGCTTGTAATAAAACCATTTTATTATTAAGCTTGAATGGAGTTTGGTTGAGTTTTAAAATCTCTATTTTATAAAACTCATATATATGTATATATATATACAAAGATATATATATTTTGACATAATGAATTTTAATCTTTACAAAACTCCTTTTATATAAAATTCATTTTACATCTTATGTTATGTCAACTTAAAATACCAAACTCCCATTGTGTGATTTATATTATGTAAAAATATTATCTAGCATGCAAAAATCCTATTTTCAACCATGCATAATAATATAAACATAAACACACACAAATAATATGTATAAGTGCATAACCAAGCCATTTATCCTAAGTGGTATTTTTGTGAGCCATACAAAAATACCAAGTCATAACTAAGGACCAAATATTTCTCTTGTGATGAACTTGAAGCTCCCACTTGCCAAAACAACTCCTTGTAGTGCAAATGACTCCAAGCCTTCATGGTTGACTCCACCACACTTGAAAACTCCAACTTGGTCATTTCTCCATCTTGTTACATTTTTATAAAAGTAAACTAGTCTAAACTATTCTACTACTTACAAAATACAACAAGATGAAACAAAACTAAAATTATTATTACATACCAAATGAAAAAATAATTTTACAACCAAATCGAATTTCCAACACATCACAAAAGGTCTATGGCTTGTTATGCACAACATACATTCAAACAAACATATATATCAACACTTGGTATTTAGACAACTTTTACAACCAAACATGCATGTGGTTTGGTTGTTTCCCAAAATAAATATATAAACATATATAAGTTGCCAACAAGAAAATCCACAACTTTTCTAACAAAAGAAAAGTTGTCCATTTTCTTAAAACAATACATACTCAAAAAGTTTCTTAAAACTATACATAAGTGGCTCTGATACCACTGTTGGGGTTTGTTCGGTTTTTCAAAATATATTTTAGCAACGGAAGCATGAACAACAATTTTAAACTTTTTAAAACTCCCCACCAATGATCCATATGCAAGCCTTAAGAAACAAAACAACCATAGGGTGTTTAGAACTACAACCTTTGTAGCGTGAGTAAACCGTTGATGAAGTGGTTGATCTATGAGAAGCCAAGAGAAGACTTCCTCCAAGGTATCCACAAATCAATGAGTCCAACACCTTTGAGATGCTAGTCTCTCCAACCCTTGAAATTCAAGCAAGCAAGCAACAACCTCTTGTTCTTCTTCTTGAACTTACTATGTATATATATGAGTATGTATTCTAGCACCACACTTTGCTCACTTGAAGAACACCAATACAAGAATGTAGAGATGTTTTCAAAGCTTCAAGAATACTTAGAACTTTTCTAAGAACTCAAGGAAAGGTGGTAGCATAAACTTGTTAGAACAAAGAACCATGCATGTACTAAATAAGATTAAGAAGTGAAGCAACAAGAGGGAGGCCCCCTTTTGCTCCCATTTTCGGCCGAAAATGGGTGAGGGGGGAGGGTCCCCTCTTGTCTTCCTTCCATGCTTGTACATCTAGTCCATGCCTTGGTCCATTCCAATCAAGAAGCAATACATGGCCCCCTTTGAAGGATTAATGTGTGAATTTCTAGTTTTCTTTCAATTTATATAAAAGAGTATACTAGATATGTCATACTAAGTATAAAATACATCTACATGTATTTTATATACATACTTGATTGTTACTAGTAACTCTTTACTTGTAACAAAGATATACATACATTTATAATTGTTACTAGTAACAATTTACTTGTAACAAATATATATATATATACTTATGCATATATATATATACATATATATTCATATGTTTATATCTATGTATTTGATATGCATTATCTTGTATCAATATACAAGAGTGATATTATTATTTCACATAAATAATAATATGCAACAATGCATATATATACTTATATATATAATGAGTTGGAAACATATTTAAATCATATTCAAATATGTAATTGGTGTCCATTGATTGTAAATGTGTGACCCTATGGGTTTATTTATTATCAGTAATATCGTATTAATTTGTGTCTTGTGCACATAGAACCAACAAAGACTTCCTCCAAGGTATCCACAAATCAATGAGTCCAACACCTCCAAGATGCTAGTCTCTCCAACCCTTGATATTCAAGAATGCAAGCAACAACCTTTGTTCTTCTTCTTGAACAAGATGTATGTATTGTAGCACCACACTTGACTTACTTGAAGAACACCAATACAAGAATGTAGAGATGTTTTCAAAGCTTCAAGAATACTTAGAACTTTTCTAAAAGAAGCCTAAAGGTGGTAGCATGCAATAGTTAGAACAAAGAACCATGCATGTACTAAATAAGATCAAGAAGTGAAGCAACAAGAGGGAGGCCCCCTTTGGCTCCCATTTTCGGCCGAAAATAGGTGAGGGGGGAGGGTCCCCTCTTGCCTTCCTTCCATGCTTGTACATCTAGTCCATGCCTTGGTTGATTGCTTTCAAGTATACACAACATGGCCCCCATTTGAATTAATGAGGGATTTTCTAGTTTCCTTCATAAATACATATATAAAAGATATACTAGATGTGCCATACTATGTATAAAATACATCTACATGTATTTTATATACACACTTGATTGTTACTAGTAACTCTTTACTTGTAACAAGGATATACATACATTTATATAATTTGTTATTAGTAACAATTTATATGTAACAAATATATATTTATGCATATATATACATACATACATATAAAATCATATGTTTATATCTATGTATTTGATATGCATTATCTTGTATCAATATACAAGAGTGATATTATTATTTCACATAAATAATAATATGCAACAATGCATATATACTTATATATATATATATAATGAGTTGGAAACATATTTAAATCATATTCAAATATGTAATTGGTGTCCATTGATTGTAAATGTGTGACCCTATGGGTTTATTTATTATCAGTAATATCGTATTAATTTGTGTCTTGTGCACATAGAACCAACAGCATTCACATGTGAAATTAACTCACAAAAAACAAAACAACCAAACCATATTTGAAAGAAATACTACAAAATAAAAACCTATATTTAAGTAGTAAAACCACCAAAATGAAGAAAATACACGTTCGGATTCAAATGAAAAATGCTACAAATACAAGTAAAAAGAAAATGCTAACACACCTAACCTTTTCACATGAGTGTAATGACAAACACCAAATAAAATCTTAAAACAAGAGAAAACAATAGTCTACTTTTAAGAAAATACATCAATGTAATACCCATTTTTACATATGTAAAATATTGGAATATAGTGAAATGATGTTTTTAATATTTAAGTACATGTACATATTGGTTAAAATATGTTATTGATTGTTTAGGTGTTGGACCGAATCGAAAAATGAAGAAAAGTGGTTAATTGATGAATGTGACACCTTATATAAGGTATAACGCGATGCGTTGAGATCCATCTTTGAGAGGGGACAAAGGAGAGTGGGGTGGCTGCCAAAAGTTAAGACTTCTTATTATTTTATTCAAGGGGATGCATCAATGATGTGTGACGTGATGCGTTGGGGTAGTTTAGAGAATCAATTTTCAATTGATAGGTTGCAATTCTAGAGAGGTTTACTAATATTTTGAGAGTCTTTAATCGTCCAGAGGTGATAAGAGGCTTGTGTGGTGAATTAACGAAGATTTAGGAGTCATGGCGCTTTCCGTGGGAGTTTTGAATAAGATCTAGCACCAAACCAATGATCTTCAAGAGGTAAGTTGCTGATCTTTGAGTTGTTAAGTTGATATGAGCCTTAGAATGCACATGGTAGGATTATGGATATTTAACTAGAATTTTGCATTGTTTAAAGTTTAGAATCGGATCATGATATTATAGATTGTTATAATTAGTGTTATATACATATATGAGACCTATAGGAGGACTAGATGAGTACTGGATTTGTTAGAAATCAATTTGAATTGATATGTGATTATTAAAGGCTAACGTGATGCGTTATAGAATTTTTAACGCGATGTGTTGGGCTTGGACAGAAAATGAAATTTCGTGTTAGCAATAGTTTGAACATATTTTAGAAATGTTGGACTCTGGATATGATAAGATGACTTATGCTTGGTGTTTTTGTATTTAAATCTATTGTAGGTTAAATCCATTTAACGTGTATATCAATCTGGATATATATTGTGATAATGTTGAGATAACTGAGATTTTATACTATAAGGTGAATTTTCACTAACTTACGCATTACACTTTGATACGTACATAATGATAAGTGTTGAGTGTAAATCTAGGATTATAGAGGGTTTATTGTTATGTGTAAATAATTTTGGTGATGTTTGATGAAATATGTGAAATATGTGTTTTTATACATGGATATGTGAATCAAGGGTTAGTTCATGCTGATATGACTATGAATCAAGGTCAAGTGGACTATTTTGCCGGGTGCGGCAAATTTTAGTTGAATAAACTTATGAAGAATATTATCCCCGCGATGTGTGCTATTTGTTATAAAGTGTAAATATTATGTTAGCTCACTAAGATTATGCTTACTTGTTGATATTTATTCCTTTTCAAGGATTTCGTGTAAGGACAAGAAGGAGCTTCAGGCATGACAGCAATATATGTTTATTTGTTAGCTCACTAAGATTATGCTTACATTTTTAGTATGAAACTCTGATTTTATTTGGGTGTTGACTTGTTTTATGATTAAAGTGTTGGCTTTTGTTTTATATATGTTTATTCAAATACTTCACAAGTCGATATAACCAGATGCTTGGTTGTTGGATTTCTAAAATATCATGTACTGGCAGGATCTTGTCATGAACAGTCTAGTCATTTAATTTCGAAGTCAAAAGTGAACTTGTTTTGGTAAAAGAAAAAAATTTGGGTAGTTACAATAAAAAACAAATATGCAATAGACATGAACTTGAAGTGCTCATAGCAACAAAACCAGATTTGTAACATGTCTGAAATTGAAATGCTCATAGCAACAAAACAAAATCTGTAACAAATCTTTTTTGAATTAAAATAAATTAACGTCATTGTGATTTCACAACAAGAAGTAAATCCTAAACACAACACTCGAAGTCATCTTAATTTTTTTTATTATTAAAGACAATAACGCTCCATTGTCAAGTTTTTTAAGAAAGGAAAGGAGATGGAAAGAAAGTGAAGGGAAAGAAAAGAAAAGAAATGAAATGATCAAGTTATGTTCTTGAGTTGGAAGGAAAAGAAGAAATGAAAGGGGACCCTTTCATTCCAAATCATTCCACATTTGGAAGGATAAGTTTTTAACCAAATAACCCTTCCTTCCTACTCCCTTTCCTTCCTTAGAAAAATTTGAGAATACACAACCTTAATGTTTCCTTCCCTTTCCCTCCATTTCTTTCCAAAAAAGAACTTGATCACACAACGTAAAGTACACCACATTTAATGTTGATGATTTTGTATCACCGACATGATTTAATTGTAATGGGATTAACTATTAACCACTATGATCGTAATAAATATCGAACAAGTTCGGTGAGTGCGGAGTGCACACTTGTTTGGATTTGTTATGATTGTTTAGGGGCGAAGCCCCTAAATGACGGGGGTCCGGGGGCAGCCCCTCGGTTAGCGGGATCCAAGGGGTGGCAACCCCTGTTGGGTTTTTATTTCTGACATTGTTACTATGTTAAAAATGCTTTAAATCCGGATTATTAAATTATACCCAGTTTTGTATTTGACCCAAGAATTGACCCGAAATTTAAATAAAAAACTGCTAAAGGCAGTTTCTGGTGGTTAAAAGAATTCAGTTTTTGTTTTCTGAGAGAGGATATAATATTAATAACATTTTCGAATTTTGGTTCTAAGATTTGATCAGAATTTTATCCGATTGAAATATTTGTGTGTACCAACGAATAATTTTGATCTGAAAGTGTTATACACGACTTTCTGATTATCCAAGCAATTCCCAAATCTAAAACATTTAAGTAGGGTAACACTCCTACAAATGTATAGAAAAATCCACACAAACCAATTTAGAGATGCAAAAACCATTATTCATCTACTCTTACCTTCTGCACCAGTGAAGGTGTTTGGAGGTGAAGGAATCTTATGCATGCCACAAACCCAAGAGCAACGAAAGCAAATACAAAAAGAAGGGGAGATTTCAGGTTTACAAAACACATGCACAATATTCACTTAGTGAGATCTAGCTACAAAGAATGATAGCAACAAGAAGAAGACAAAGAAACCAGAAGTGAGATCATACCCTTGATGTCTCTGGTGGTTGTGGTGTTGAAGATGTAATACTTGAACTCGAAATAGAGCTCCTCTATTAGTATCCACACCAAGCTCTTGTGAATCACCTTTGCTAAAGCTTGAAATCTTTGACCTCAACAGCTGGAACAAAGTTTCAAGAACAACACCAAGAACACTTCTTGCCTTTGCTAACTCAACCTCAATGCTCAAAGAGAACTCTAAGTGTGATTTAGTGTGTTAGTTAGGTAAATTGGCAAAAGGTTCCTACAAGAAGGAAGAGAGGGGTTTATATAAGCCCTTAGGCAGCTCAAATGGAACTAGGGTCGGCCAAAATGGCTAGCCCTCATTGGACCAACCAAAAGGTCCAATAAGATTAAAGTGCCACTTTGACTTCTGCCTTCATGGACTCTCACGACCCGTGAAGGAAGCCGTGAAGGAAGCACCCCCACGATCCCTTGCCCGGCCCATGAAGCCTCGTGAAGGCCTTCACGTCACGACCTCTTCATGACCCGTGAGGGCCCGTGAAGGTCGACAGAAACCCTAATCAAACAAGTTGACTCTCTTGACTTGTGCTGTCGGATTTAACGCTTGGCGTGTGACCTAATAGGCCCGTGCCTCATCGGCAGTGATCCAATACACGTGTATCAGTGGGCATATAACCAACAGGAGGTACATGAACTACTGAAAAACATAGTAGATCTAGGTGTAAGGTGACACTGGAGGTTGTTGGTAGCAAGTATGGAAGTTCAAGATGGTCTGTGGTGTTCTTAAGCGGATGAGCAGATCTGAGGCATGATGAAGACAAAGAGTTGGAGTTGTGACGATGGCTCTTGCTAGCGTCCAATGGTATTAAAGGGGCAGAGGTGGAGGATCTGTTTGTCAATTATGAGAATATGTGATAAACTAAATCCAGTGATTGTTGGCGATTATGGGGAGGTTACAGGCAAAAGAGAAAGGTGGTGTGGGTGAGAGGCCTAGGTGGGAGGTGTCTTGTTGTTTAACCCGTTTCGTTGGAATATATGGCGATGATGGGAGTGGGTGTGAGATAAGGTGTCGAGGGTTGAGAAGTCACAGTGATAGATGGTGGAGGTTTATAGAGACGAAAGACAGAGGTTGTGGTGTTCGGAAGGAAGGATGGCGGAGGTTGCAGGCGGACGTAGGGTTGCCGAAAGAAGGGAGGGCAAATGGGGTTGCCGAAAGGATGGAGGCGGATTGTGAGGAATGATAAATTGGGTTTAAGATTTCACTAGAATTGGGAAATGGTTTGAGAGAGCGTGTGACTACGTTTATAGTTTACAGGAGATAAAGAGTGATATATTATAATCCTACCCTCTTAACAATGAAAAGCCACTATTTGGTATCTCATTCTCACATCTATAATCTTTAATCATTAATTTTTAATCTTTAATCTTAAAATACTAATGAACACTTAACCATATGCCACATGTCCTTTTTCTAATGCGGCTATTTTTCGTTTTCCCGCTCATTAAACCTCTTTCTAAACCTTCCACGTGTCCCACTGTTTTTTGGCCTTTTATTTTTGTGAAGCATTGAGCGATTTCGTAGAAGCCCTGATTTTTGATGGTCACTTGTCAATCTCTCCTTCAATCTTTTCTAGATTTGAAGATTGTTAGTATGTGATTTATGGTTTAATGGGTTCAAGATCCCTTTGTACTCTCGCTATCTCCCATCTGTCATTTTCATCACTATTGAATCGGAATCAAGTGTGTCAAACAAGCTATTCATTCCAAGGACATATGTTCTTGATTTCATGAACGCTTGATTCTCAACTTACACTTAGCATGCTTTATCTCAAGAAGATAGGTTTAAGATATAATGAATCCTGATTGAAAAAGAATCAAACAACAGCTAACCCTATAAAAGATTCGAAAGATATCCGAGTATGTTCGATGATCTCTTACTCGTCATTTTTATCTGATTTTGTCTATCCACCATTTTCACCACTATTGAATTGGTATCGAGTGTGTCAAACAAGCTGTTCAATTTATGGGTCTTAATAGGTTTATAACTTGTGATGATGTTTACCAATATAGTATGCACACTAGCTGTTTGATAAAATGCTTTTACCTTTTAAGTATATCAATAACAAGATGCCATTTATGTTTGTTGTATGTATTTGTATTGAGATATTAGATTCTATTGCAGAATAGTTTTGCTTAGAAACCAATCATAGCAAGGTCACTTGATCAATGATTTCTCCATGTTTTTGACGTGTATTATGGATTTGTTTTTAACTGAAATTATAGGCTTAATATTAGTTTCAATGTTTTTATTCTTTTTTATATAAAAAAGAGAATTCAATGCATCTGTTTTGGTTATTCTTTACAGCATGTAGAGATGCATAATATTTGCATCTAACTTCGAAAAATATGCACATGTGCACATATCCGATGCTGTTTTGAAAAAGCCCAACAAACAAGATTTGTTTTTCGAAAAATTATAGTAAGATTGGTCTCAAATTAAAGAGCATAATTTTCTCAATATTTTGGTATAATTTTCGTATTCGTGAACCTTTGCATTTGGTAAATATACTAGTTTAAAAAAGTGGAGGTACGTAAATATCATAATGTCCAAATTACACCTCATTAATTACATTAAAAATATGATAAGTTTGATTTAATTAAGGTTATTCGTTAACAACCGTTTAATTTGGACGATCCATTTTCTTAATCAATGGTTATAATTGGTTCTCGTATGAAAAATAGTTCTTGTTTAAACTCTCTCATATATATATGATTAGGATCAAATAAGAGTTGATTTTTTGTAAGAGGGATAAGAGTCATTAAGAAAAAGCCACGTGTATTTTATACAAAAAGGGAAATTTAGGAATTTTCATCACCCATATTTCTCTCTCCTTTTATAACCTTACGTTCTAGTATCTTTAACAAACCAAGATTTTCAATCTGCAAAACTGAAACCCTAAAATCACTTTCAACTCCACCGCCCTCCATGACGACCTCCGTCGGCTACAAACCATCTCCCCTGCAGTTGTCGGTGTCTCACAATCCATTCTCCCTCTCTAACATACGTGATCCATTCTCAATCGATATGTATCCTACCAAGTCGATGTTGCAAGAATCCACCATGGCCGTTGCCCCCATCCTCTTTAGGGTTTTTGTCGCCGCCTCCAGGATATACCAAAAGTGCATCTGATGCTGTTTGGTGTCTCTAGAGTCAGATTCATGTTTTTGATTTTCAGATTCAGATTCTTGTTTCATTCATTCATCATTTTTGGTCATCATTTATTTAATTCATTAATTTCTTGTGTACGTGGGTATGAGATCTAGTGTATTAATTCATCGTTTTTTTTCTTGATGAATATTGTGTAACTTGAATTGGTGAAATAGTGGTTGCAGTCACCCGAGTACTGTATGTTAATTCATCAATTTTTTGTTTGACGAAAATGGTCTATCAATTGGATTCTTGTTAATTCATCGGTTTTTGAGTACTATCTGATAATCATTTTCTGGGTTTATCATTTTTAAATCAACATGAATGTTGTGGGTTCATCATATTTTTAAACAAACTGCACCATGATTTGAGGAGTAACGTATATTTTGAACTCAAAGATATTTTTTGAGTGTCTAATTTACCCTTAAACTTTATTTAATTGGCGGTTTATTAATAACCGATTTTGACCAAAATTGTTGACTTTTGATGAAAATCCAATGGCTAATAATCACTCTTACCCCTCAAATAAAAGTTAACTTATTGTAAAAAATGTAAGAGGGGCTTAGAGAATGACACCTGTTATTTCTCTTGAAAGGTTATTTTTGTCTTTCTATTCTCCTTGGTTTTTTTTCCTCTTGTTTGTTAACTGATATCCTGGATTCCAGGTAACCGTTCCCGCTAGTGTGTTTAATTAGATTATGTATCTTCCCTATCGGATTGTGCTCATTGTTTGTTTTTTGTTGCCTATCGGTTACCTGTATTCGTATATTGCTATAATGGATTCAAATCGGACATTTGGAAATGACGAAGGTATTGTATTTTTATAGTTTATGATTTTGTTTGTGCCTCTGTTTTTTGGGTTTTTGGTATGTCTTTTTCTGTTAAATTATGACTTTTTTTCATTACAGAGGATGAAAACAAGCCGCCTGATGATTTGATTCCCCTTTCTGAATCATCTTCTTCTTCCTAATCGCAGGCTGAGTTGTATGGTATGACATTCCTTTTTTTTTTCTCTCAAATCATACTCTAAATTTCACATGGTACACATCCCGATCAAACTTACTTTGCTGCCTATCGTTACCTGTATTTGAATTTTTATCAGATACAATGTATGAATTCATGTATGGTTAGGGTTATAAATGGTGTGGAATTGAAACTTAAAGAACTAAGCCTGGTTTAGCAAATTGTATATGAACGGGTATAAATAATAGAATATTGAAGTGTACGTTTCAATCATCATCTCCACCAAATTGAACCATGAACTTTGAAGCTATATCTATATGTTACCAGGAGTTTTCTTCGTAGGCTAAAAAAACAGGTTAAAAGATTTTTTATTAATAAGGATTTTAAATCTGATGAAACATAAAACAAAAACTTCATACACATAGATTGATTACTCACACAAATTCATACGAAACTTGCAGCAATAATGAATTCTTGATGCACAAACCATTGTGTCGGATACAAATATCAATTACTTGGATATAAAACTTGAGGCATATACGATCGATTACTCACATTTTATATTTTGGGTTTTTTGTTTTTTTTGGTATCTTATGCTTATTGAGGAGTGTCATTTTTTGTGTATTGACAGTTGTTGATGAAGAAAATAATATATCTACTGGTATTGAAAAGTTTACACCATGGGGTACCAAGTATTGGATTCCTTATGTGGATGTGAATTAAGTCTGTTGTTGGTATTCAATACACATGTTTGGACCAAGATTGGGATGGATTTTGGTGATGACACGTGGCCTAAATATTTTAGGTATTTTGCTTTGATCGATCCATAAACCTAAAAATCTCTCTCCACACCCTTCCGCCCCTTTGATCAATGAAATCCACCCCATGGAGATCGCTTTACTGGCAACCCATTAAACCAACATCGTCTCTAGAAGACGTGATCCAAAAACCTCCGCCGTCCTTCAAGATAATTTTGTTGGTAAACTAAATAAAACTGTAGTATTTGGCATCGGGGTTATTGCAAAGCATTTGATTTCGTCGGAAATCATTAGCAAAAGGCTCTAGTGACGATTTTCTAATGTTTTTTCATTTGTAGTTGACAGCTTTCAAATAGTGATTGCTTTATATAATGCATTCTTGTTTGTAGATTATGTTTGTTACGGAATACATCAGTTGATTCTCATAAGTGTTAGAGCATATCCCACATGATCCTTTCTTGTTTCCCTTAACCTTTTAAAACAAAGTTGCAAGAAGATGCCTATAACAAAGTGTCATGTAGTATATAAATTCATTGAGCTTCATGACTAATGTAGAAATCAAATATTAATCTATCGTTAAGTTATTAAGTTTCTCATCCAAAATATAGAAAAAAACGATATATTGATATGATGCACATATTTTATGAATCTTAATTCTGTAGTTCATGCGAAAGTGTTAAAACAAGTAATCAAAGGAAATCATGAAAAGGAATCAAATGACAAATGACAATATTTTCACCCAAATGAACAAAAAATTATATCAAATATTAATGAACTTACCTCATTAAGGAATATGATGATGTAAAAAAGCACGCCACTTGTTAATAAATGGAAACTCATATGGGTTCAAGCTTGGAAGTTTGTGATCTTGAAGATTTATGATTATCTGTGATGTCTTACCAAGGAGTTGGGCTGCTGCGGACACACTCGCCACCCTTTCCTCAATGACATTTGTGTGGCATTTCATCACTATGACTTGGGGTAAGTTTGTGAGCCAAGCAGCCAATATGTCAGCAATCATTGATAATAATTTCTCTTGTCTAATTTGCTCAATGTCATCTTGGTAGGAAAGGAGGATTGTTCGGGTGATACGATACATTGATTTAGCACAAATAGACTTCGAAACTAGGTTCTCATTTGAGCCTTCAATGTCCATACCTTGCACCTCGGACACAATGTTTTCAGATGTATCTCTGAACCATTCAAGAACTTGTCTTGTTGTAGTTACATGATGGGTAATGCTTTTCAAGTTGTTTCCTAACCAATTTTGGCTGGCTTCAATTTCTAGCCACAACAATTTAGATGCCTTTTGAATCTTTACATATTCATCAGTCACATTAAGGACTTCTTCCACAAGTTCAACATATGAAAGAGCTTCACTCACACAGCTTAACAACTTAGCAACTCTCTTGGTTTGAGTGTTTGGGAGAGATATGGCTATAGTTGTAAGGGTTACCAATGGCAAGCTCCAACAATCCGGTATTGGTGGAACAAGATGGATGTCATAGTTTCTAACTCCTGCAAAATCCCTGGAGGAAGATTCATCTAGAAGCTTAATAACTTTGTTTGGTTGTTGGTTTTCTGCTCTTTGGATCAAACAATTCATAGATTTTGTAATGGTTATCAGTGTTTTCTCTGACACCTCCAAATCCACTTGAAGTTGCAAAACATAAAGCCCACAAGCTTGATTACATTCTAGTTGCTTGGGATTTCTTCCCACGACAACAACACCACGGGCACTAAACATGGCCTTTATCCACATCCAACAGTGTATGCAGCACAAAACACTTACCACAAAGAAAATTGGGATCAACGTTATTATCTTGCATGTTATGACAACTATCTTTTGAAATCCTATAAAAAAGCTTAGAATTAAGATTATAAATTTGTAGATCACAATATTACTTTTGCGGCTACTGAATGAAAAGGGTGTGCTACTGTGTTTCCATTCACACTACTTTTGAGTCCAATAGTTTTCTACTTTAAAGACGTTGATATTGTTCCAAATCCATTTTACGGACAACTTAAAGCTTAAGGCAGCAAAACATCTACAAATTGGTGCAATGGTACCCAATATGACTCCAACGGACTGTGTTATGAGAATCACTGGAATAGACCACTTATAATCTGATCCGTAGTCACTTAAAGACATCTCATGGATTTTAAAAATTGTAATAGAAGTGTGTATGATGGTGCTTAAAGCACATGTTACCCCAGAAGCAGAGGTTGTAGCAGAACAAATTGTCATTAATTGAGGGCTACAAGTTCCTGCCATGATCCAATAGTTTCTTACATATTGCTTTAACTTGTCAACTTTCAATCTTCCTAGTTGTTGAAGTTCTTGGTCCTTTGAAGCTATTTCATGAGCTGCTTGGTATTTGGATTCTAGTATATCTTTGGACTTAAGAATCGCTAAAGCTGAACATGTGTGTATTATAAGCAACATGAGTAACATAGAAACAAAAATTATTTGTATTAACCTTTCAGGATATGTAGGTGTGTCATAAGATATCGATTCACCACTATCTAATATGGATAGAGCTTTAGGTTTCAGGTAGAGAAAGACACCTGTTTTTACTTGAATGCAAACATTGACAACCAAGGTGATCACCAAAACACCTAAAGCTATAATGTTTGTAAGAAGTTCCTTGCTATCCATTGTTGCTAGAGAAGGCAATAAATTAGCCATGATGGTGCACATAAAAGCCATGCTTCCGGCCTTTGCAGCCTGGTCCATGGGACGTGGCATTGAATTATTCATATCCATGGGTAGCTTCATTGCAACCCCTATCATAGTGAGTGAAGCAGCATTCAGAGTGAAATATTTACAAGGGAACCATAATTTTCTGTTTCGAAATCCATGTACTAAATCAGCGACCATGGCCAGGATACAAAAGAAGGATGCGAAGGCGACATACATCCCTATCCATGGCATAGGTTTGCTGAATCCGTCTTGCTGAACTGTTTTGTTCAATAGAAGCCAAAGGTAAATTCGAGCACCAGCTGAAATGTTGTTGCCAGACTCTAGTTGTGCCAAAACATACTCTGGCGCGATAAAATCCATAATTATTATGTTGTTGCCAGACCCTTGAGTGATCTATGATCAAATAAAATTTCCACCAAAAGGTATACGATTGGGTGGTGTGATTAAAGACGTTTGCAAAGCGTGTTGCAGGTAAAAATATGGGGCCCTTGTTTGTTTTAAATACTATTTACTAGTATATCATTTCATTTGAAAATTTCAACAAACTGCCCAATTAAATAAGCCATATCATTCCATTTGGCAATCACTTCGTCTTTCTATCACTTTGTTAATTTCATATATAATTGTTCAATTCGGGCCGTCCTTGTAAATTGTAATCCCATGTGAACCGGATTTTATGAAATTACAAATACAGCCAAAAACTAGTTAACTGATGGGCGGGCGAGATTAACTTATTGCAATCAAAAGGCTTCCAAGAACATGAGGACAAGCTAGGATTTATGGATTTTAAGGGTTCTTGGCTGAATGGCTGTTGAATTCATACATGTAGAAGAAAGATGTTAATTTATGAGTATATGCTTAATTCATAAAAACTTAGATTTCTTCTTCTTCTTCAGAATGCAACGCCACTACCAAAAAAAAAGCTTTTTGCGGCGCACAAATGTTGCCTCAAAAGATCAAATAGTCGCCGCAAAAGGTTTTTTTGAGGCGACATGTCGCCTCAAATGGTCCACCGCAAAAAACTCGTGTTAAAACTTATTTGCAGCGAAAATTTACAATTGGTTATTAGTGGCAACCGTTGTCACCGCAAAGAATGTTGCCGCAAATGTTGTATTTTCTTGTAGTGCGCAACGTTTGTTCCTTTAAGCTCCTGCAACGGTTTTATTTGTTGATTTTAATAATAATATATATAGTCTCTTCGATCTATTTTATTTTAGATGAAATTCGAAAGACTGAGCTGGATTGGCCTAAAACAGTTATAATTAAGGTCCAAAAACCACCAAAACCACAACATTATAAATCTAAATCCCTTAAAATGTTAGCATCCCATAAAACCATAAATTCCAACACCCATTATAATTAAGGTCTGCAACAGGCCAACACCCATGCATGTGTGAGGATATATATATATATATATATATATATATATATATATATATATATATATATATATATATATATATATATACGGGAGGGTTCATTTGAGAACCCTTTTTATTACGAGAACTAATCTTAGCGGTCCAATTCCCCCTCTTCAGTTGGATTGCCCACCCATAAATTCCTTACACGCACCTTGCCACACTCAATCCCCTCACGCTCTTCATCCATGAATTCCATTATCCAAAATGAACGGCTAAGATTGGTTCTCGCAATAAAAGTGGTTCTCAAATGAACCCTCCCCTATATATATATATGTAGTGAAAAGTTCATTTGAGAACTGTTTTTAACCGCGAGAACCAATCTTAGCCGTCAAATTTCTTCTCTTTCAATTGGATTGCCCACCCATGAATTCCTTACGTGCACCTTGCCACATTCAATCCCCCGACGCTCTTCATCTATGAATTCCATTATCCAAAATTAACGGCTAAGATTGGTTCTCGCGGTTCTCACACTAATATTAGTTCTCAACGGAACCTTTCCCTATATATATATATATATATATATATATATATATATATATATATAACCCTTCTAATACATAGAACATAAAGAACCATCATCCAACCTTTGAACTCATTAGCTAGCTTAATTGCATGATCGGTAATTGTTATTTTCGTTAATTAGGCAATTATCAGTTACCATTTTTAGAGTTTTTTCTAATCGGTATATTTCATTCATTGATCTCGCTGATTTTGATTTTTGATTCTACGATTTGGTTGAAAATATTGTAGAGATTTTTCTAATTACATTGTGAAATTCACGAACTTTTTCTATCAATCGGCTTTGCATTAAGAAAAATGAAAAATACAGATGAAAAAAAAGATGATGTGAAACATTTATCAGATTTATACTGATTTTTACCTTCAAAAAATCTGTATAACATTTATCAGATGAAAATCCATAATGTAAAAATTCATATAACTTTTGAAGGTAAAAATCTAAGAAAAAGAATGATGTGAAAATCTTCATTTTACATGTAAAAATCTTCATTTTTACAGGACCAAAATGCAAAAAACTGTTGTATGTTATCATTTTCATTTGTATTTTGCATTGTTATGAAGCCTTCATTGTTATTGAAATGCAAAATATTTAATTAAAATGATAAATATACATCATGTATTAAGAAAAATACAAAACACATATGAAAATGATAACATATAGCAATTTTTTTTGATAATGCACGTTTTAGTTTGCATTTCAAGTAATAAATGTGTCACACAATTATCATATTCATTGACAAATGTAAGTTATCACCTTTAAAAGTTATCATATATCACTTACAAATGTTATCACAGTTAACTTTCACGGTAATTTTGAAAATGCCCATGGTTTAGGTTGCATTTTAAGTGACAACAGTATCTTCTTTAACTGTTTGCATTTTGCATTTTGGTCAATGTGATTGTTATACATTTTTAATTGTTATTGAAATGCAAAATATTTTTGATTCAAATTATAAATGTAAATCATGTATTAAAAAATGCAAAATACAAATGAAAATGATAAATGTACATCACATGTTAAGGACAATGATAATATTACTATACTATAGGATGTGTCTTTCCTTTTTGCATTTGGTCTATTTTTGTCAGTTGCGAGATTTTAGCTTCAAAAAGGCAGTTGAGTTGCTGGTTTATGGTATGTTACATTTTTGCCCTCTTATGTGTACTAAATTAGGCTTATTATTGATTGTGATTATGTGTTTGTTAAATGCAGTCCTAGCCATACATTTCCAAATCTAATAGTTTATATTGGTTCTTTAGGTTCTATATATAAGAAGAGTTCAATATGTAAGCTAACCCTATATATATGTGCACTACCTCTTTATACTGCATAGGTGCATATATGCACCGTGCACGTATGCATCTCTTGCAGTTATGCATATGCACATGTAAACATACCACTTACTTTTTTTCAAAGAAAAAAGTTTGTTTTTGTTGGTTTTTTCCAACACAAGATCATATATGTGCACATGTGCATGTACCACTCGTTTTTTTTCGAGCACGTGTGTGGATAGGTGTACATGTGCATATGACAGTAGATTTTTTTCAGCACATACAGCAAAGTCACATATGCACGGTGCATATGTGCATAACATAATCATACTACTAGGTTTTGTTTTAGCACGTGTGCATCTGGGTGAATATATGCACTGTGCATATGTAAATCTCGTGTATATCTTATGAGAACAGATATTCAGCACTAGAACGGACGTACCGCGCATTCGCTTAGGCTGCTTTGGCAGTACATGCTACACATGCACATGTACACCTAGATGCATGTGTGCATATTAGGGTTGTAAACGAACTAAAAGTTCGGTAAGCCGTGCGTGAATTGTTTGACGGGAAGTTCGTTTATATTCGTTTATTTAATAAACAAACGAACACGAACAAAAATATTTGTTCATTTAGTTAAATAAACGAACACAAACAAAGACCCTCATTCATTTATTTATGTTTGTGAACTTTCATTTATCCGTTTGTTTATATTCATTTATATGTATGTATATATAAGTGTGTGTACATATATACATATAAATACATACACACACTCTCTCTTACACACACACATATATACACGCAGTTAGTGTTTGTTATATTTAATAATGTTAGGTTTGTATTATATTTGTATATGTCTTCATTCGTTTGTATTCGTTTATGTTCGGCTAAAGTTAAACGAACGAACATAAACACAAATATTCCTTCATTTATCCGTTCGTGTTCGATTTTTTGCTTGACTAAAGACGAACGAACGCGAATAAGCCCGGTTAATGTTCGGTCGGTTTGTTTATAACTCTAGTTACTAATTATTCTTTTTAGATTAACAACTTTCAAAATATTAAATCATATCGATCAACTTTCACTTTTGAAAGTACGTTAGAAAAAAAGGCTAAAAAGTCAATCTTAGAGATTTTACTCTATCTATAATTAGGACAAAATGCATGAAGATATAATTAACTTTGTTTTAATTATTATTGTATACAATCAATTTTAAATTCTTAAAAATAATACAACCGACTTTCATAATACACTCATTGTATGCAAACAACTTTTTTCAGTGACTAGTATTTAGCTATCATTGTATACAATGAACTTTTCTATAATTTACATTGTATACAACAACTTGAAAAAATTATAAAGGTTGATTGTATTATTTTTAAAAAAATAAAGTTGATTGTATACAATGATAATTAAAACAAAATTTATTGTATTTTCATGCAATTTACCCATATAATTAATATGTAATAGTAAATTTAAGAAGAGTGATCGAACAACTAAATCCATCAAAATTAAATGGTTTAAACTTTAACAATGTAACTAAATAAAAGTTTATGAATAGTCTATATGATTTATATAAGGGTAAATTATGGTTTAACCATCAAAGTTTTTGTTCAATTTCGGTTTAACCATCAAATTTTTTTCTAAACGAAATTACCATAAAGTTTGAATTTGTTATGATTTAACCCTCAAACTTTTTTTAAATGATTTAAACCTTGAAGTTTTGTTAAAAAAACTGATTAATCATTTAAGTTTTGTATGGTTTTCGATTTTACCCTCTCTACTTATTATGCATTTTACTTTTTATTGAAAAGTTAACAAAATTCAGAGGGTTAAATCATTTTTTAACAAAAATTTAAGGGTTAAATCGTTTAGGAAAAAACTTTAAGGTTTAAACAAAAAAAATGTATAAAATAATTATAAATTCAAACTTTATAAAACTGTTTGAAAAAAACCTTTAATGATCAAACCGAAATTGAAATAAAACTTTGATTGTTAAATCAGATCTTTATATAAATAAAGACATCATACAATTATATTAAAAATATAAAGCATGGATATTTATCAGTTAATTATAATTCTACGTGTTCACGGTATGGTTGGTTGATGAAGCGGATGAGGTTTATTGGTGTGAAGGCGCCACTGGGAACACTACCCCAGCCGCCATATATCCCGAATTCCCGATGAAGCAAGATGTCACACCAACTTTACATCCCTTATTTCTTTTTTCTTTTTTTTCCCTTCTAATTGAGAAGAGGTTAATTAATTGGATGGTGTGATAAAAAGATATATATTACGATAGTTTTATTTGGGAAAAAAGATCGAAAGAGGTGGAGTAAGAATAGCTAATGTGAGCCATGTGATAATAGAAAAGTGAAAGAACTTGTACTCTTAACTCTAATAGATAAAACATTATGAATAAAAATATGATTAAAATAGAACGAAATCAAGTTACTAGTAGTCAATAATAAGATTTATAAACTTAATTGATTTAAATAGTATATAATAACTATCTCTGCTAAAGTTTATACTGAAAAAGTGATGTGTACATATATATATATATATATATATATATATATTGTTATGAGCTATAAATTATTAAATGGTAACAATTTATCATTTAGTTGGTATTGATAAACTAAAAAATAAAACATGAATTTTTTATTTTTCAATTTTTCGATTAACTAGGGCGTCTAAACTCATTAATCTTAATCAAACTGAAAAACTTTCTTCTTGTAACCAAACCGAAATTTAGTTTGGTTAACCTAAATTTGGTATGATTTTTTGGTTTGTCAGTTTTATTTTCTGGCTTTTCTATATTATGAACACCCTTACTACATACATAGCTGGAGAAAAAAGTGATCAACTTAAGAGGAAAGCACAACCCTAGCCTACAAGATATCCAATATATTGATTAAAAGATAATAATATATCCTCCTATTATTTTTTTCTATTTCATCCTCTTACACATGTGGAATTCACTAATTCTCTTTCCTCACATCTTTCATTGATTTTGACACTTATTTTGATATTGTGAATAGAAGAATAAATAGAAGAAAATAACAGAATTACGTATCACCCCTCATCAATTAAATCATTTATAAATTAAAATTGAATTACTTTAATGTATGTCAAAATTAAATAAAAATCAGTATCATAAATAAAACAAGGATTTCTGACTTGCATATCACTTAAACTATTTAATAATTAGATAACTAAAAGTCCTCTCGTTTAAACGGTAAATAAGTGCAATATCATCTATCTTTAAACTTACATACTTTAGCATACACATCATTCCTCCTAAAATATCATAGAACCATATTTATAACTAATACCACTAATTAATGTATCTCATCTTGCTCCTTTGTATTTCTCTTTCTTCCCTTGCGCTCACTTCTTTCGTTCATCTATCGCAGATTCACCACCTCTCAGTATCCCACGCCATCCCCCACCATCACTGAACACCTTGTTTATTCCACTACATATATTTCCGTGTGTGTTCTTTACTCTCATTAAATGTTGATAAAGACGGCAGCCAAAACTAGTGTCCTCGAACCTAACCATCAAAACAACTACCATATCACGGCATAGTGACGTTCAAACTCTGTACCACCCTCGCCCATTTGCACGTAACCTACACATCATTCCTCCTATACGTCGCCCACCGACGTCCACCTTCACTTGCTTTGTATCATCGCTTGGTTTCTGGGTTTTTTAATATCTCATGAGAAATTCAAAATCTTGCTAAAAATTCAAAACCAAGAGAACGGATATGACCAGTGTTGTAAAAATCGGTCTGGGCGGCCGATTAATCGCCACCTAGGCGGTTATCGGTGGCCCTTCGACCTGGAAATCAGATGATCGGTCTAACTTGTCGGTGGTGGTCTTAATCGGTCAAAATCGGCTTGGCGGTCAACAAAAATCAAAAAATTGCTGGCAAAGCTTCTGTCAAAACCAACGAGGTATCGAGGATTACCTGTGCCTACGATGATAGAGGTCCAAGAAAATTATCAAGCGAGTCCACCATGAAGAAAGAAGTTACTGGCGAAGTAGATCGAGGATGAGACTCGATGTGGACTTCAAGAAGTAGATCGAGGTCCATGGCTTTTTTGTCGTGAGCTTGGCGAGTCACCTTTGATTGTCGTAGACTTCAAGAATTGTCGGCGAAGTTCCTGCTGGGTGGTGGCGATGAAAAGGGGAGTGGGAGGGAGACGTCCTCCGTGAAGAAAGAAAGGGAAAATGAAATTGTTGTGGGAATGTAGGCGGCTATCAATTTAGGGTTTTGAAACTTTCAATTTTTATTTTTTTTTCACCGAAACCACTAACCAGGTTTTAAAATCTTTTATTAGATTTTCTTTTATTTATATAATATATTTTTATTAAAAGCCTAATATAAAATATGTAACTACTATATATAATATATATACACATATATATACATATAAAATTTCGTAATTTTCATAAAAAATCTCAATCCGAGTTTTTTAAGTTTATTAAACTAATTATGGACTTATAGTTTTTATTTTTCAAGCCTGATAAAACCTTTTTGTTATAGTTATTGACTTATTTTATTAGAATATTTTAAATATTTATTATTAAAAAATAAATTCCTTTATAATTTATCGTCTCCGTCGAGAAACCGATTAATCGCCGCCAAGACCGATTAATCGCTTGGCGGTGGTCAACCGCCGACATACCGCCGACCGATTTTTACAACCTTGGATATGACTAAGCCAATTTATGACTTCAAAATACAAAACTTCCCGTAACTGGTAACCAAACAAAATTCTGATTTTAAGATATGTACGCCAAAAAAATTTAAAAAAAAGAAGAGGATACAACATAATCAATTAGCCTTAAAACTATAGAAAGCAGTGAAAATGATAAACTCACTGGGAAACAACCAATCTACAACCATTTAGATGGAAAGGAATTGAACTGATTAGATACAGATTATTATGAACTTGCCCCAAGACTAGAAGGACGTTACTGTTTTTAAGGGGAGGGATGTTTTAAATAAGCACACCACCTGTCAATAAACGCCATGTCATCAGGATTCAGACCTGGGAATTCACGATCTTGAAGGCTATTCATTAACTGTGTAGTCTGACCAAGAAGTTGGGCAGCAGCGCGGACACTCGCCTCTCTTTTCTCAATAGTTTTTTCATGGCATTTCATGGCTATGACTTGGGTTAAGTTGGTGAGACAAGCAGCCAATATGTCAGCAATCATTGATGATAATTGCGCATATAGTTCCTCTTGGCTGACCTCGTCAATGTTGTCTAGATTAGAAAGAAGGATTGTTTCGGTGATACGGTACATTGAATTGGCAGAAACAGTCCTGCAGATCGAATTCGCACTAGGGCCTCCAATTTCCATACATTCTAGCTCAGGTACCATGCTTTTAGCTGTATCCCTGAACCATTCAAGAATTTGTCTTGGCGTGTTCCCTCGTGATTGCAGCTCGTTTCCTAACCATTTGTGGTAAACTTCAACTTCAAGCCACGACGTTCTAGATGCCTTCCGAATGCTTACATATTCATTGATGGAATTGAGGCTTTCTTCCACATGTGTAACATATACAAGACCTTCACTCACACTACTCAGCAAGCTATCAAGTATGTTTCTTTGGATGTCAGGAAGAGATATGGCAATGGTTGTCAGGGTTACCAACGTTAAGCTCCAGCAATTAAGAAATTCTTCTGAACATAAAGGTGGAACTTGTTGGCTGTCAAACTTCTCAACTCCTTCAAATCCTTTGGATGCCTCTAGAAGCTTCATAAGGTTGACGGGTGGTTGGCTTTCAGCCTTTTCTATCAAACGGTTCATAGATTTTAAAATACCTTTTACTGTTCTCTCAGCAAGCTCCATATCATGCTGAAGTTGCAAAACATAGCGGCTAACATCTTTATTTTGTTCTAGTTGGTCAAGCCTTTTGACCAACACATTACCTGAGGCACTAAACATGCCCTTCAACCACTTCCAGAAAAGGAAACAATACAAGACACATATCACAAAGAAAATTGGGATCAGCCCTAACATCTTGCATGCTACCACAACTGTCTTCTGAAATCCTATGCAAATGCTGAGAACTAAGATTTTCATATTCTGAATGACAATCTTAAATTTGCGGCTACTGGATGGGAATGGAAATGGTATACTAATACTACTTTGTTTCCAATCAGACAACTTTTGAGTCCAGTAGCTCTCTACTTTAAAAACCTTGATATGGTTCCAAATCCATTTTATGGACAACTTGAAGCTTAAGGCTGCAAAGCATCTAGAAAATGGGGCAATTGTACCCACTACTGCTCCGACAAATTGTATTACAAGAATCATCAATGTTGACTGCTTATAATCAGACTTATAATCTCCTGCAGATCTAAGTGTCAGAATATTTAGAATGTAAAAGCTAGTGCTAAAAGCACATATTACCCCAGAAGCAGATCCTGTAGCAGAGCAAGCAGTCATGAATTGGGGGCTGCTAGTTCCTGCCATGATCCAGTAGTTGCTCACATGCTGCTTTAGCCTCTCAACGTTTAATCTTCCTTGTTGGTCCTTTAAAACGGTTTCATGAGCTGCTTGGTATTTCGATTCTAGTACCTGTTTAGACTTTAGAATCATTAAAGCTGAACATGTATGTATTATCAGCAACATGAGTAACATAGCGATATACATGATTTCCAGAAAGCCGTCATCATATCCATCAACAAATTGTTGTGTATCTTTTAAATCTTCAACAATCTCAAGCAACTTCTCATCTTCATAAGAGGAGAAAACACCCGTTGTTATCTGTATACAGACATTAACAACCAAGGTGATTACAAAAACACCCAAAGCCATGATGTTTGTAACAAGTTCCATGCTATCCATGGTTGCTAGAGAAGGCAAAAAGTTAGCTATCATGGTGCACATAAATGCCATGCTCCCAATCTTCGATGCCTGGTCCACATCACCTGGCATTGAATTATTTAGGTCCATGGGTAGCTTCATTGCAATAGCTATCACTGTGAGTGAAGCAGCATTCAAGGTAAAATATTTACACGGAAACCATAGTTGTCTGTTGCGTAAACCATGTAATAAATCAGCCACCATAGCAAGGGTGCAAAAAAGAGAAGCTAATGCGATATACATCCCAATCACTGGCATTGGTTCACTGAACTTGTTTTGCTTATCTGACTGGTATGCTAACCAGGTGTAATGCCGCAAGGAATGTATCAAATCTTCTGGGATATTTTTGTAAGACTTTAGTTGTTTTAAAACTTGAAGATATTGATATAGGTCGGAACCCATACTTAGGTTGCCCTTAGGGAAAGAAAATGTTGATTGAGATTATAGGTATATAGCTGGATGGTGTAGATTATGCACTGAGCAAGATTTGAATGTTAAGCAAATCCATGAAGAGTTGGCCAGAAATATTGAAGGCTTTTGATGGTAAAGAAGAAGAGGAAGATAATGATATTATCTTAACAAGTTCTGTTTGTTGCATTCTATGAGTATGACTGATTGACTGACTTAAATATGAACAAAATCCTGCTCTTAAAGTTATAAAAATGACCAAATGAAATTTTCAGGCAATTTCCACCATGTGTCATGACAAAAACAAACAAATCCATGAAAACTTAATGTCGTTTTGAGCTGTCCGTTAATGAAGAATATTTAATGAATGACAAGGATTGGATCCTTATATATTATGTATAAATCAATGAAAATAATACTTAATGAGCAGGGAAGAAATTGTCACCGACTTTTCTAGAGGCAGGCCATGCGTCAGTTCACAGATGCAGACTTTGAGGGTGCAGGATAACTTGCAAATAAAATTTCCAAGCACATAGTTTTAAAATAAAATTTACCATATTTTCGTTATTCATACTTTCTTAATTCTCCAGAAAAAAATGATGCACCATTTACAATTACCCAGTGGTTTTGGGTAAGTTCCTTTTCTTTGTGGTTTTCTGCTTGCCTTCTATCTGAAAAACAACCAAATTGAAATTCAGGTAAAAGGCATGATTATATTCATGTTACTGACATGTAACAAACCTGTAGCTTTAGCTTAAAATATGATTACTTGGTTTTCTTGTAAAATTGATGTATCACAATAAACAAACAATTCTAGAATCAACATTGTAGAATATGTTACAATTATTAGAGATTTTGGTCCTTACAAATGAAGAATTTGAAAGAAAAAAGAATCAAAATGCAGTATTTACGGTTGCTAATTCTGAGCACAAACGCCAGTTACAAAAGAAAGGATGAACATAAGATCCTTGAGGTCAAAATTCAAAAATGTGACATCTGCATCATTAGAATTTACATGGTTCCAATATGACTCACTTAAGAGTCTATATAGAAATTGAACGCACAACCTCTTGGTTTGTGGACCACCTTCTAAATGCAAAATTCTATATTAAATTATTAATTGTTGGAAATAAACAATATCTATTTGCATAAAACACTGAACAGATAATCATTGATTATGTCTTTTTTCCCCAGTAATGAGTGCAGATATGATTTGTACACAAGCAAAATTGATTTATACATCAAGAAATACAAGAATAAAAGCATATATATAATACCAAAAAAACAACTTTAATAGTTTACAAATCAATTTCAATTACTGTACAAATGAATTTCCTTTCAAATACCATTTATATATCAGCACTAGTTTATGATATAAATATTAGATAGAACAGAACAAATGGAATCCTGAGTAATAATGTTCTTGCCTAAAGATGACAAAATTAAGTACTAATTATTTATTATTACTTTCTGTAGTATTGACCTTAAAACTATTTATTGCCTAATCAATATCATCAATCAAAAGCAATTAAATGGGCAGACATCTTATCTGTGTTTAGCCTCTTTATCATCAAGATAAGCATTGATCAATATAGTAAATACTGCAGAATTTATTTATTTACTTATTATACTTTTAGCAACTAAACCAATTATCCAACAAGAAAGAAAGAAACATACATATTTCCAAATATAAAGGTGAGATTACATTATTCTTCCTTAACTAGGTATATCCTTTTTTAGTAGAAAGTAACAGAGAAAACAAAAAATTATCAAACACAAACTATGATCGTCGAATAAATAAATTTAATATTAGAGTGAAAAAAATTACTATGGCGGCTCAAAAACATTAAGAACACACAGGCCATTCGTTATCAACCATGTCTAGCCAAACACGGTAATTTTCATTAAAAAAATAAAATATTTCCATTTGATGTAGATCTAGATTCAATATTATTTCTTTATTCCCATTTGATCCACAAGTTGGCAGTTAGTTTGTTGCCTTAATAAAATTTACTATACTCATATTGTGCATATACATGGAGCATCAGATAGTTGTAAGGGAAGCAATGAGATATGCAGGTTTCAAATTAGCCACATTAACATTGATGCTGGCTTTACAATAAACCAACACCCTCAAGAGATAAAGACAAGAATGATCAACAACACAAAGCTTACCTGCACAGGGTGGATCGGCGTCTCAATTTCAAGACACAGGGCTTACAAAGACCTTGTATCTTCAAGTTTACTGGGACTCTCGAAAGCATCTGTGGGGGAAATTACAAACAGCCTCATGTTGTCTTAATAGGCTCTTACCACCGAGGTAATGTTTATTTGACCGATTTTGATGACAACAAATGGTACTTTTTAAAAAAACTCCTTTTGAGAACGCGAGAGAAACCGAGTTGAGATTTGAGCTTGTTTCTCAAAGAGATGAGCGGATACACATGAGCATGCTATGTGTCATATGGGGATGAGGGTTTCTTTGTAGTTATGATTTTGTAGAAATGATGTTGTTAGATGGTTGTTCTGTCATCGAACTCTCGCAGAAAAAAGTAAAGACAGGATCAATAAAGATGATGATCCCATCTTTGTAAGATCATCTATGGTCCCACTTCTAATTGCAGACCTCCTCAAGCTTGAAAACCAACTTCCATTCCTTGTTCTCAAGTCATTGTTTGTAGTTTCAAGAACATCAAAACATGGGAGCAAGCTCCTTTCAGTAATCATGGAAATTATCAAGGTAGTCTTTCCGCTTCCTACTAAAGTTTCATTTTCTGCCAACCAGCCGCCCAAACATTTACTTGAGTTGGTATACAAAAGCCTTATGCCAAAATCGTACACTACATCTATCAATCATGAGAAGCAGACAATGTACACATCAAATGACACTATACAGTGTGTGACACGATTAAGGCCATCAGGGATTCATGGATCAAACTCAAGGCACAAAAAACAGTTGGGTTTTTGGATATTGAGTTTAAAAGTGGGGTGCTTGAAAAATTAATCATAAACATAAACGACTTCCACATGAATGATGAACCTCATCACAGACTGTCTTGCTTGGGAGCAATACAGCAGAGATGGGCTCGGATACTTAACGGACTACATCTCCTTCATGAATTGTCTTATTAACGGACCAAAAGATGTAGCATTACTTTGTGCTGATGGGATTATTGCTAGACACTCCAGAGATGATGCGAGTGTGGTTTTGTTCTTCAGTTTGGGGAAGAACATACCCGTATTTAACCTAGGGACTGGCTATTTGTTAAGGGTAATGAGAGAGATAGAAGCATATTATTCCAGTAATTGGGCCACCATAATGAGAACTTTGTCAATCCATAGTAGTCCTACGTTGTTCTGGCAGTTGTGGTTACTCCTAAGTTACTTCTTAATCACCAAGAAATTTGTTATTCATTGGCTACATTTTTAAGTTAACTCTAAGGCAGGAAAATCTCTTTCTGATTTGTGGAAGTAGGTGTGTGTTCTAGCTAAAATCTAACATAACTTCAAGGTATGCAGAAACTGACTCCTCATAGTGGTTTTGGTCAATTTATTGGAGAAATTTACTCTGTCCAACCTGTGATAGTACTTCTATTTTTCTAGCTCCTCTGTAAAACAGGTATAATGTATGTAACATCTAATAATATTGTAACTATTAGGTAGTTTTCTTTCTCATGGCCACCCTCTAAAGAAGATTATGGCATTGATCAAGAAACAAACATTTTATTGGATATTATATCTACTATATACACGCATGACGCATCAAGACCCATAGACAAAACAGGATTAGAAATTAACTACTAGTAATCCAGTTACCTCTTAATAATCAAGAGGATGCTACATGTCAATTATAACTCATGACATGATATCATCTGCAACAACCATACCCCACTAGCGCCTAGGCGGGGTTTGGAGAGGTAAGATGTAGACCAACATAAAGACAACCCGCATTCCCCGTATCAGTTGCTAATCCACTTATTTAGAATAATATATTGAACATGTTCTCGATTTTGACTTATCTAGAATATATTGAACATGTTCTCAATTTCTATACCACTTTTACAGGCTAGTAACTGCAATTTTCATACAAATGAAGCTAACTATATATAAATCTCTTCATATTCTGTCATAAGGGGTAGTACACAAAGTTTATCCAATGTGATTAACTTAGAAATAACAATCACCGAATCACCAATATAGTGATACATATAGTTAATCGAAACCCTACCGCACGAAACATCTACAATTAGAGACTGAAGTATAATTTATACTGGAAACAGGCTACTGAACGTAAGTATAGCTGATACTGAAATCAGAAAGGAAAAAGATGAACATCAATCACAGGCCACAAACCTTGATATGATTCTCTGAAACCGCAATCTGCAATTATCCGGATGGAGTGAAGAACGGAGGGAGATGCATCATTCGTTGAAAGACAGACTAGCGTGAACTAGCTTTTCCATCTTTCGTCTATTCTTATAACAATTTTACCGTCTCGACCTTGAAGTTTGAGATTTACCGACCTGTAATAATATTGTATGCAACGAGTTTGCGCCTAAGTCCATCAGTATAGCCTTTCTCCTTTTCTTTTCAAACTCAATGTCATATCTGTGCCATATCAGTTTTTTTTATATTTTCTTTTCCAACCTAAATCAACCCCAAACTCTAGTATAGCCTCTCCCAACCCAACCCAAATATTTTTCTCTCTCCTCACACTCACAAAAAAATCAAAAAGAAAAAAAAAACAAAAGGCTGCAACTATTTCTCGGTTTCCATTAGCTTGGTGGACCCGAACCAAAAAAATTTAAGGAACCCGATACCCGCCGTAGGGGTGTTCTCGATGCAACCTTGTCAACCCCAAGAGACCCGAGAGGCATCGGGTGATGCTATACGTTAGGCCTAAGAGCCTAAGAGGTATATGATGCCATGATAGAGTGGCGAACCCTTCTAAGGCCACCTGTACAGTACCCCTTTGGGTTCCCCTTCCTTTTTTTTCGGTTTTGTAAACCCGAGCTCACTGAAGCTGTTTTTCTTTCTTTTTTGGTTTTGTAGAAAGAGTAAGGAGAGAGAAAATATTTGGGTTGATTTGGGTTGGGAAGAAAAAAGGTAAAAAAAGCTGATGTGGCATTTGGGTTGGGAGTTGCTATACTCTTGGTCTAAGAGGTTGTGAATTCAAGTCTTGTTGTGAACAATGAAGTAGATTTAGTGGGTCTATACTTTTGTCGTTCAAAAAAATTAATTATAGTCACTTAAAACGGTTAATAAGTGTTAAATTTGGTACTTACAATTATCCAACCAGTAAGTGTTGGCGTGCAAATTCAACATAGCTTCAACAGTGTTGAACTCAGTTGTAGTAGCACTTAACTCAATTTCAGCAATATAAAACTTAGGTTCAACAGCAAATTTTATAAAAATCTTATAAATAACCACTCATTATTTTCGTTTAAGTTTTGAAGCGTGACATAGGAATGTGGATGCCTCCTTGACCCCTACCCGCTGATTAGACAACTGGACCGCCACCTAACTCGTTTGTTAACTTTAACTAAATTCATCAACCGTGGTTCACATCCACAATTCTTCAATCTTGAAATCAAGACCACTCAACAAATAGAAGGAGCATAACAACAATTGTCTAAGGTCAAGACTAGAGCACTTGGTAAGCTCAGCTCGTAACTATCAATGGCTTCCACAGCAGCTCGTGTGTGGTTACCAACATATAGGTCAAAGGGTTAGGGATTCAATTTCCTACTTAACTTCCACACCTACATACTATTACAAATATGGATTTCACAACCGCTATCAAGTTTCCAGGAGTTGAAAGAATAAGTATACAATCCTACCATGTAGGTGTCTAGTACACTAGACGATCTGGTCTTATGTAACATCCAGAATTTGTTAATAATTTAATACGAGTAATATGCAAGTGTTATATATATGTGATACGTGATTATATGTGATAAGATGTGATTATAAACTAGATAGGCCAAAACCGCTAAAATGGAACTTGAATAGTGGAAGGACCAGTTATGCAATTGTGGCAAACTTTATACATATATATTGAGTTTTAAGAGTCAAATGGTTTACAAGAAACCAATTCACAGCAACATCTATACATATGTACAGTCATAGTTCAGTTCTTCATATTCAATTTGTGATAAAAAAACAATGTTGTAAAGCTATCTTCATCACCATCTTCTTCAAAGAAACCTTGAGGTATGATTAGTTATGGGTTTTCCAAGTTTTAATGGATCATTATGGGTTAGAAAGATGAAAGTATGATATTTATTAGGTTATGTGTTGTTTGTGGTAGTTTGGGGGTGTAAGAAAACAACCATTATGAGTTTGGCCGGAAGAACAGTAAGTCGGACATCCGACTTACTAGTGCAAATCAGAGGGAGGCACGGACGTGCCTATCAAGGATACGGTCGTGCTTAGTAGTCGTGACCGCCATTGTTCATAAGGTCCGGGCGTTCCTTGGGAATCACGGACGCGCTTTCAAGATGTACGACTTAGGAATGTATAAGTCGGACCTACTATTAGTCGCACCAATGGTTAGGCACGGAGATGCCTTTAGTAGGGTAAGGGTGTACCCCTACCCAATTCAGTTTTCTTATATTCAGTTTCGGCATGTGTTTAACATACTATTGGTATTATACCAGTATAGATTAGTCGTGGGCATATTCGTTGAACCTTAATCATCTGTGGGTTGTTATAAATCTTACTGATTATGAGGTGAGTCTTTTAGACTATTTTTCATATGTGTAGCATGTATGTTATTACATGGAATACTTTTATGTATTCATCATATGTGTTATTTAGCATGCTGCTATGTGCAGTAGTAGCTCGGAAATAATATAGTACTGTGGCTCAGTTTGCTACCCTGGGTCTAGAACCAGATGCTGGCATGTTTATGATATGTGTATGCTATCTACATGTGATTTTATACATGTGTTTATATGATTGACAGTCCGGTTTACTCACTAAGCTCTCGCAGCTTATCAGATATTATTTTTAAAATGTTTTGCAGGTTACAGCAAATACAAGGGCAAAGCTCCAGTTTGATTACATTTTAATAAACTTTTTAGAAACAATTAACGTCTGGTTTGTAAATGTCAAGTTTTGGTTTTAAACTTGTGTTTGTACATATGTGAGTATCTTTTGATACAACATATTTTTGAATAGTTTATGCTTCCGCTTTTATGAAAAACTTTCAGATGAGAATATTCAGATATGGTTTTTACCGAAATTACCAGTTTATTAAATTGGGGCGTTACATCACGACAATAAGTAATTATCTACAAACCAAAGGTTAAAATATTAGTATTTTTTATTAATCACAAACTAAATTAATTACTCAAACAAAACATTAATTCAATTAGTTCGAAGATCCACATTTGAAAATGAACCAAGTTTCATTACATGCCCAATCGTACCAATTCCACCGTTGTCTATTGAGTGAGTCTCATCTTCTCTTCGAACCAGGACTAACCAGATTGTCTATTAAACCATCCAATTTGAAATATGTGAAAAGATGGCTAAGACTGGCCAGAACTCAGCTACGTAAAGTTGCATGGTTAAGATTGACCAACTCATAAAAATTACAAATCTAGAGTCTATGGGGCGTTAATATTTGGCCTCCCTCCTCTCACATACTCATATGTTCAATCATTGAATTACAATTTTCAATACAGTTTTTTTCCTTACAAATGTCATATCAAGAGGGCTATTTAGATATACAAGAGGATACCAATAGAATCACCCTAAACTTAAAAAGGGTAGGTTGCATGAAACTTTCGTACTATTACATTGGTTCAATGGTCATACTAATTTGTTAAAACCATTTGTAATCGTGCTTCTGTTATTTTACAAATTCATTTGTATGCCTAGCTAGTTTGCTATTTCATTTAGCAAAAACATATCAAATATAGTTAAATAAAATAAAATAACAAGGTACAAATATATTATGCATGTCACTATTTAATCATTTAAATATTGCAAAACAATAACTATAATATTTATAAATCCATATTTAAAAATTTAACTCCAAAAGTTTTATAAACTCCTTATTTTACCAAAACTTTGTGTGCGATAATTTTTTTTTATCAAAATCTATCGCATTCTTACAATCAACAATTTAATAACATGAATGTGATAGTTTTTGTTCAAACCTAAAAAATAAAATTTAAATTTAAATTTTCATTGATTTCAAAAAAATTTCCATGCATGCAATCACCGCTTTCGCTGCAGGCATCGATCAAGAATTTCTTTTCATAGTCGTCGATCAGTGTGTATGTGTGTGTGAGAAATCTCCGGTCACCACGTCCACCGTCCACGTACCTCCGCTAAATCGATTGTGAATTCTAAGCATCCGTCGAGGGCGAGTGGCATAGCCATCTGTGTGTGTGATATCTAGCTCTTGTCAACACCTCCGGCGCCGCTCGATTGTTGATTCTAAGCATCCATCAACTACTGTACGTTGGAACCTTCTACCGTGTGATATCACAGCTCTCCACCTCTGCTGAATCGATAGTCCATCTTATATGTGTGGGTGTGTGTAATATACGAGGAGATGATGATGATGATGATAAGAAAAGGATTTGTTCATCAATTTTGATTGCTGAATCGATTATGCTTATTTGTTTATCAAGAAAACTGATGATATTGATGATTGATTGATGAATCAATCTGATTTTTTTCTAAGGATTTGTTCATCAAAGAAATAATCGTTATTGTTATCTATTTTTGTTTGTAATTTTAATATATCGTTGGATATCGGGGACTTTTCTTTGTCTACAAAATCGATTTTTCTAAATAGATATACATGAGAATTTTCATATAAAACTAGAATTATAAATGTAACTTGACCCTTAAAACCAATTCACATCAAAATGTAATCACTAAAGTATTGTAATATTGTTGTAAGATAAATAATGTTTTTGATAAAAGACATAATATATTTACTAAATCGTTTTATAATACACGAAACATTATCAATCAAATAGATGATTTCTCTATGTGTCCATAAAAGACGCTTATAATACTTTCATAATTAATTCTATAAAACATATATTAGTCATTTCATAATATTAGTTTTTCTGTTCCCTTTGTTTAATAAATCATATAAGACGGTTATATATGTTCAAACAAAAAATAAACTTATTGACATCCATATTAATATAGGAAAGTTAAGTTGCATACACATGTATATTTGTATGAGAAATTTGAGTTTAAAATTATATATATGTGTGTGTGTGTGTGGGGGGGGGGGGGGGGGTACTCCCATTTCTAAGTTCAGGAAATCCCCATCCCCGGTCAACTCGGGGATTCCCCAGTTAAATTAGGGTCGAAGATTGGGTTCGCCATTGAATACGGGGTTTTTGCCATCCCTATCAGGATATCAACAAATCGTTCTTGTTATCTATTTATGTTTGTAATTTTAATGATAATTGTTAAATATAGTTAGGCGTTAGTGTTGGGTCTGTATTTACACATGTGTATAGCATAGGGGCTAGTTTGTATATATCTTAAAGTGTAACTTATATATATTTGGAGGAATGCACATATCCCATCGTGAGGGATCTTATAAAAAATATCAATCATGTGTGGTAGGTTTAACCCTAATATAACCTTAATCCCCTTAATTACAAACTAATCCATATGGTTTTCCTTTTAACCTTGGAGTCCTTTTACTTCTTGTTTATTAATAATCC
This sequence comes from Dittrichia graveolens, assembly GCA_038502395.1. NCBI lineage: Eukaryota > Viridiplantae > Streptophyta > Magnoliopsida > Asterales > Asteraceae > Dittrichia > Dittrichia graveolens. The sequence goes on from JARJIL010000003.1 coordinate 5,449,375, forward strand.
TATAAAATAACAATCACCAAAGCCCAAACACAATCAATAAACTATCTTTATTGTTACATTGAATAGCTAATACACACCCGGGTCATATTTATCTTATTAAATATTTGTGAGCTAATATAGTTTTTTATATATATACGGGGAGGTTTCAAACGAGAATTGTTTTTCATATAAGAACGGTGAATTAAATCTTAACCCTTAATTAAAATAAATCAATGGCTAATCATTTTGGCAGCTACTGATCGGCTTATTAATAAGTAATTATTGGCTTATTAATGGCTATTAATGATGCATTAATGAGGGGTATTTTAAGCAAATCAAGTCTCGCATATAATACGGTCCACTCGGATGCAATTCACGGTTGAAAAACAGATATAAATGACCAAAATACCCCTATTAATGAGTCATTAAATGATGTTACAAACAGTTCTCGCAGTTCTCGTTTGAAAATTTTATATATATATCTATACTACTATATAAAGCATTTAACATTCTCTCTCCTCTTAAATTTTAAGACTTCTTAAAATTCAATCAATATATAATCTTGACCCTTCATTTAATCTAAATTAATCTCATCCACTCAATCTTTAACTATTTTATTATCTCCTAATTTACTTTAACTTTTTATTCAAAATATATTCTCTCATACTAACACAATTATCCACCCACATCAACATAATTTTTAAAATCTTATTAATTCTTCTCTTTATTTCATCAATATAAATCTTTTTTCTTATTTTATTGTCTTTTAGAATTTATTTCTAAAATTAATAAAATAGTTAAATGTAAATAAAAGAAAATTTGAAAAAAAGCGGATATGTTGCTGTAGAAAAATTTTCCGTGACATTGAATCGCGCGAATAACATATCATTACATTCTTAAAAGCGACATATTGTAAACCAAAATCTATTTACCGCCGCAGCATTGCGCAGGTATGATGCTAGTATATATATATATATATATATATATATATGTATATATATATAGGGATGAGATCAAGTAAAAAGAAAATTAAAGTAAAAAGGGTAAAAGGGATGATTATTTGATCATTTTTCGGTATATATATCAACTGATAATCGTTAGTTCATCATTTTTATTGATTAAAACTAGTTCTTCATCAATTTCTTTTTGATGAATCCAACATATTCATCACTTTTTAGATGAAAGCATTTTGTTCATCAACAAATTATTCCAAAATTTTGTTTTCAAAATCTGTATTTGAAATCAAAAAGAAATTGATGAAGAACTAATTTTAATCAATAAAGATGATGACTAACGATTATCAGTTGATATATATACCGAAAAATAATCAAATAATTATCCTTTTTACCCTTTTTACTTTAATTTTTTTTACTTGATCTCATCCCTATATATATATATATATATATATATATAGGGTAGAGATCAAGTAAAAAAAATTAAAGTAAAAAGGGTAAAAAGGATAATTATTTGATTATTTTTCGGTATATATATCAACTGATAATCGTTAGTTCATCATCTTTATTGATTAAAACTAGTTTTTCATCAATTTCTTTTTGATGAATCCAACATATTCATCACTTTTTAGATGAAAGCATTTTGTTCATCAACAAATTATTCCAAAAGTTTGTTTTCAAAATCTGTATTTGAAATCAAAAAGAAATTAATGAAGAACTAGTTTTAATCAATAAAGATGATGAACTAACGATTATCAGTTGATATATATACCGAAAAATGATCAAATAATCATCCCTTTTACACTTTTTACTTTAATTTTCTTTTTATTTGATCTCATCCCTATATATATATATATATGTAGAACAATGGAGTTTATCTTTGCTCGCTCTCATAAATGGATGTAAAGACGTTACTTTACAACGAGAGTGGTTATTCTACTTATGAAATTAGTTTATTCACGGAAAGTATAACACTTTTTAAGCTATATTACAAATTAATAAAACATGTATCTTCTTTGAATACCAAATCGCTTTAATTTAGGTTGTTTCAAGTTATTTTTTGAATAACAACAATATTATATATATATATATATATATATATATATATATATATATATATATATTAAAAAAAACATTAGCATGATACTGATGTCAAATGAGGGAACTACAGTACAAGTTCACCAAAATACGAAAGAAAATATTGCAGCTCCATCCATAAGGGGGTTGATGTACCAATTGAACCATATCAATTTCCTACAAAGTTCAACCAAAGAAAGATGTATTTTAGCTAGGTTGAACTAAAAATATTTGACTCCATATCATTTGCGAAAATGCTTTATTGTTGCGAGACCGCCAAATCAACCAACATGCCGCTAAAATAACCATCGAGAAGGCTTTAAGTCTTTTTCCTTTTAGCCCCGTATTCATGCCCCATCGAAGAAGAGAAGTAACAGTGTCATCCCCTCGGATCATCCACTCTCCACCAGCTTTTGATAACCTCAAAATACATTTTGCAGCTCGACCGTGGCAAAATAAATGATGCTCAGTCTCAAAATCAATTCCACAAAGGTAGCAGCTTGATGATCTTACTTGAATACCTCTACTCAACAGGCCGGCCGGCCGGTTACATACTTACATAAGGTGGAAGGTGCCCAAGTTGTGATCTCCAAATAAAGACATTTATTTTACTAGGAATTGGCCGAAGCCGAACTATTTGCATCTCCACACTCGACCCAAAAAAGATTTATCAATCTGCACGCTATCTAATTAGTGAGGCAATCGAAAAGAAACAAGACAGGTCAAAGGGACCATCTCCAAATAGTTAATTTGGCCGTCAATGGTGGATTGCGAAGTAGCCAAACAAAGAGAATTGAGTTCCACATGCACCATATATATATATAGCTATCAGTTTCTTTTTCAACAGAAAAAATCTCTTAATTTCCATACACAGCTTCTTTTCGTTTTCATTGGATTTGCCGTTTATTTCCTTATTTGATCGACCATGTAAAGCAAGTATAACTTGCTTCCAAATAGATGATGACTATGATAATTTGTATCTTCACAACCGTTTCGAAATTAAGCAACCATTAATTAGGTTGATTAATTAATTGTTTGACTAACGAAATCGATCTTTAATCTTTAATTTTTATTTTTAATATATAATATAATAAAAAGGTTATGATGTTATTATTCTATTTGTATATATTTTTTTTCTATCAATCGTCTATAAATGAGTTATTTTTATAAATGTCATTTTTAGGTGGTTTAGTTTGTTAAAACATAAATATATTAACAAAAATATTATTCAAATAATTTAGTAGATACATATACTTATTTTCATAGTTATATATATAAAAATATATACCAATTAGATTAAATAAAAAAATTTAAATTTGATTATAAAAAAGTTATATAAAAATTGATGACAATATTAATATATGTAATTCTGATTTTCAATATATTTATCTATTTTTTAAGAGATTTTATATTTTATATATACTTTAGAATTTTTTTACTAGCTATATATGTTAATCAGTTAGTATTCTTAATATCATAAATATCTAAATTTAACTTTAACCATCTCAATATTTATATAACAAAATATTAAACTAGTTAAATATAAATATTGTTGCAAATATTATTCCACCCGGCCGGCCCGCGCATAGGATTTCTACATCCTTGCTAGCTTCTACACGTAGCATTAAACATTAACTTTTTCTCATCAATATGATCCTGAAACGAACATGCATGTACGTACATATACAACGTCCGTATATGTACCATTGTACCAACTACCAACTATAAATGATTGTTTTATATTATTGCTAGATACACTTTGAAAGAACAAAGATAAGATGTAGACGGTCAAAACATTGCTCCACACCGTGGATTAATTTAACACCTCATGACGTGTAACATTGCATTCTACAAGTTGTAGAGACCAACCCCACGCCATGCAACCCACATATATATGTGTGTGTTGCATGTGTGTGTTTAGATATATACATTTACATACATATAAGGGTTGAAGATGATCAAGATGTAGTATTTTTAGACAAGATGTAATATTTTAAAATAAAATATAGCTATTTTAGATTAGATGCAATGGTTTTATACTAGATGTAGAGATTTTTTAAATAAGAAATAATTGAATCTCTCAACCAAGATGTAATAGTTGAAGGAGACTTTATGTTTATTACCCGAGAAGCAATTATTTTAAGTTGGATACACTACAACAAATACGCGTTTTCCTCACGCGTTATCAAAAGCGTGTAGAATTTTTTAAAAATGCACATTTAAAAGTGCATAGAATAGTTTAACAAAATGTAGGTAAAAACAACAAAAAAACTCACATTTTTAAATGTATAATATTGATTTAAAAAAAGTTCACACTTTTAAATGTGTAAAAATTGTAATTAATAGAAATCGAGAAAAGTTCACGCTTAAAAACGTGAACTTTTATAGTATAGAGATTTTTCAATATTTTCACACTTAAAAATGTTAAAACTTTAATTATTTGTTCACATTAATAAATGCGATACTTTAATTATATTTATCATATTTTTACATGTAAACTTTACAAAAAAATTTGTCACACCATATTTTTTCACACTTGTTTTTAGTTCTTTACATTTTAAAGTGTAAAAATATTATTACTAAAAAAGTGTGAAAAATCAACACATTTGTTGTAGTGATGCAGTGATTTTATAAACAAGATGCAGTGTTCTTAACGTTCCTATGTTAAGATTGTTTCTATTAGATACTCACCCCACTTCGAAATTATAAGATCTAGTATCTACATAATATATATATATAGGCAAAAGTTCAAACGAGAACTGTTTTTCGTACGAGAAACGTGAGAACCAATCTTAGCCGTCCAATTCCCCCTACTTCAATTGGATTGTCCACCCATGAATTCCTTACATGCACCCTGCCACACTCAATCCCCCCACACTCTTCATCCATGAATTCCACTATCCAAAATAAACGGTCAAGATTGGTTATCGCAGTTCTTTTATGAAAAGCAGTTCTCGTTTGAACTCTCGCATATATATATATATATATATATGTGTGTGTGTGAACAATGTATATAATATATATATATATATATATATATATATATATATATATATATATATATATATATATATATATATAAATGTGTTGATATATATGTACACCGGCAGCTTTGGACGTTTGATGTGAAGTAACTAGCCAACTGGTGAAACCAACCCCACCTAGATATCTATATATAGATATTTATTGGGTATTAATTCTATTATCGATAAAGATAAAGATTCGAGATACCTACACCATGAAAGGTTCAAGATGTGGCCGGATATATATATAACAACATGGCTAATATACTATCATTTATTTACGTCTAGATGCACTTATATTTTGACTATATGTACGTGATTATATATAAGAAATTGTCAAAATTAGATTATTAGTAAATGCTAAATTAATAAATATTGAGGGTAGATTAGGAAATGAAAAACCATTTAACAACTACTAAAATTAATTCAGCTCCTAAAATTACATCACATACTATATTTAAATAATTCTCACAGCTCCTACAATACGTTTGGTTGCTAAAATCACAATTTACAGTTTAGAAAAAACGATGAATTCGTCAAAAGAAATTGATGCTTAGATATTTTCATCAAAAAATTGAATCCCAACCACTAATCATCAATAAAAAATGATGAATGAGAACATGATTACTTGAATTACTCTAACCATTTCAGTTGATGGTCAGATAATTAAGAGAGAGGGGGAAGACGTGAGAGATTTAAGAGATAAATGGAAACGAAATTTAAGAAATAGTTAATAAATTGGAATTTAATTAAACGTTTCTTTATTTGAACATAGGCATTTAATTAAATGTTGAAACTCCTAAAATACCCTTTTGTTAGTTATGCCATGTGTCAATTTTATATTCCCTCTTACGTCTCTTACACTAATTTACCTCTTACTTGATCCTAATCCTATATATATATATATATATATATATATATATATACACACTAGTGGGGTACCCGCGTAATGCGACGGCGGCGAATAAAGAGGATGTTGTGATTAGTTTTGTGCAGAATAATCACAAAGAGCTAATACGAGTTTGTGAAGATTCTTTGCGAGATTAAGATAATATGAGTTTGTGAAGATTCTTTGCGAGAGCCACTTTGAAATTAAGAATTAAATTGCTAACTCTGAGTTATTTGTCTTTGAGTTTGTTAGAAGAGTTTTGTCGCATGGCTGAATCATGAAGTTGCTGATTATATATATGTATGTATATGTGTGTGTAATGTTTCTTAGTTCCAATTAGTATGTAATTGAGTTAGAATACAATGTTTATAAATTTTAACTCTTTGACTCTTTCATTTGTTTGATCTTTGTGAAATCTCTTGAACTTAATTTATTGAAAACAGAAATTAGGTGATCTCATGAATCAAAAGTTAATATTCATATATGATTAGAGTTAATTCAGTTATAAGTATGGTGATCTCATGAATCAAAAGTTAATATTAAAAATATATGGTTAGAAATAATTCAGTTATAAGTATTGGTTTAAATTCATTAATTGTCCGTTATGTTTTCAATATTTATTTGTTTAAATTTATTAATTGTGGACTTAAAGGAGAGGTATAAAGGAGGGGTATTTTAGTAAATTTACTCTTCTTAAAATTAAGAGTTTTTTTAGTGTAACACCCAGAATTTTATTTATAAGTTAAAATGAGAAAGTGTATAAAGTAATATACGAGTTATAAATGGATATATATGATAAGATGTGGTTTTAAACTAGAGAGGTTAAAACCGTCAAAACAGAACTTGGAAAGGTTGGGAGACTAATTATGTAATTAGCCCAAAGTTGTATTTATATATAGCCATCTTTGACTAAATTTAGTCAAAGACTTTCATTTCCCCATTTGACACTCACGTACATCTTTGAGCATCATGTTTCTCTCCATGTTTTGATCAAGAGCAGCAGATTTCAAGTCATTTAGAACCCTCCTAACTACCTTGCAAGCAGAAAGGTATGTGTTAGAACCTAGAGGGGGGGTGAATAGGTTATATGCCCACTTTTTAAAGTTTTTAACAATATTTGCAAATAATTAAAGAGTTTAAGAAAGGAAGATATCACCAATGAAGTAGTTTGGACACAATGATTTATAGTGGTTCAAGCAAGGGTTAACAACCTTGCTCTACATCCACTCCTTGGCCTCACCCACCAAGAGTTGCTCTACTAACTTCTCTCTTTGAAGGTAGAGATAAACCTTTTACAACTTCTCTCTTTAGCTTACTAAAATTACACTTCACTCTTGCAAACAAGGTTAAGATAAACCTCACTTCTCTCTAATTCTATAGGCTATAGATGATCCTCACTTCTCTCTAATTCTAAGGCTAGAGATGATCCTCACTTCTCTCTAATTCTAAGGCTACAGATGATCCCCACACAATTACAAATATATAAGAAGGTAATGTAGTGTTTGAACTTTGAAAGCTTTCACTCTTGCTTCATTCTTGATCTTGAGATGTTGAATTTGTATCAAGAATATGAGCTCACAAGTTTTTGTATATGTTCTGTGTTTTTCAGATTGCAAGAGGTTTTTAAAACACAAGACTTGAATTGCCTTAAATAAGGAAAAATGTGCAAGCTCAAAAAGTGTCCAGACTGTCCACGGTCGACCGTGGCATCGACCGTCGGCCTGCTGGAACTTTTTGAGACTTGTGAATATAGATGTTGGCCTTTTACCAAAATCACACACAACCCATTTTTACCATAAAAATGCACTGAAAAGAAGCTTAAGAAAAGTTGGGTTAGTGTCATACTTCTTAAGTTTGAATTTAATCATAAAAATGGTAGTTTAAAAACCAAATGCACAAAGCATGTTGGAAGTTTACCTCTTTGAGAGATTCCTTTTGCTAAATATGGTTTTGACTTGTTTCAATGTAAGATTGTGTTTAGTATTTGCCAAAATGAGAATTTATTTGCTTTGACTTCCAAGCTTGTGATTTTTATAAAAATTGTCTCAATTTTTATAAAAGTTTTTATAAAAATTATTTTATAAAAACTTAAACTCATTTGATTATTTATTTTGTAAGCTCATAATCTTCAAACATTTGTTTGCAGGAATCTTCGACATCGGCTTCTACTTGAACTCGGATCTTGACGATTGGAGCTTGGCCATTTGATGAAGCTTATTTTGTAGATCATAGATGAGAATATATTTGGTTGAATATATATATGTATATGTGCACATATGTTAATGTTAGTACATACAATTATATAAACAAATTGTATATTTTTGTGTCAACAAAAGAGGATATATTTGTAAGCCTATTTTTCCCAACAGTATGGTTTATGGTTTTAGTTATCAAGTTAAGTGGGTTTTAGTTGATTCTATGGTGAATCAAAGATTTAAGCATGTTATTGTGATTATTACTTGTTTAGAAGTAGTTTGGGATGTAGGAAAACATCCCAGAATCATTAAAATGTATTTAAATTGCGTTTTGGAGGTGTTTTGGCCGGAGACAGCATGTAAGTCGGCAAAACTGCTGCTGCCAGTTGAAGGGCACGGGCGTGCCCCTCATGATCCAACCGTGCCACAGGGCGTACCTGTGGGGTACGGGCGTGACACAATAAGGTACGGGCGTGCCCCGTTCTAGAAAGGCCCAGATTGTGCCTTGAGACCACCGGAGTACTTGCCTTTAGGCACGGGAGTACCTGGGTAGGAGGCACGTGTGACGACCGCGATTTCCCAAAATTTATCATTTACAAAAAAATCTTGCCATTTTATCAGAAAACATGCAACGGAAGTCTTTAGCCATAAAATACATCTTACCGAAACGATAAGAGATTACATCAGTTTGAAAATCACGACATCACGTTCATAAACATTAATCATAAAGACATAAGTTGTTTGATGTGATAAAACAAAATGGTATCATCTAAGACAGTACACTACCCAAAGTCCCTGTCTCATAAGCAAACTCTAAGCAACCTGCACGAGTACAAGACACATTTCAAGAAACAAGTGTCAGCTTAAAGCCTCGTGAGTCAATAGAGTTAAGAAAAGATTCAATTAAAACATAACATACTTTAAGCGGTAATATCAGAATAAATAATAATCCATTCCCGTCCATTCATATAGTTGACCAACCCCATCATTTGACATTTAGCACATAACGGTCAACTAATCATAGTACCTCAAACAGTTATTTCATATACTCCGTTATCGTAATTCTTTAAATCATAACTATCGTCATCATCACAATCATCATTAATGGTCTAGGGATATTATCTTAACCCAAGATATAGACCCGGTTCACGAGTTACGTTATTACCCGTCTAAGAATCATTAGAGCGCGACTTCCAATAATTCTTAGACTGCAACATCTCCCGCTATCGTTACTCCGGTGACGTGGTATACAACGTATTCCACAATGCCGTTAAGGTGAAGTAATAACGGTGTTTTACCTCTTACACCTCCTCACACCCGCATGATATTTAATAAGGTACAACCTCTAGTACCAAATATCATTCCAATGAGTATAAATACATCATCACGTTGTCCCAGACTTGTCATGAACGTCCGGTAACCCACAAATGACTAGCACTTTTCCTAGAAGGTTCAAACTATTAGGCATCATTAATAAGGATTGGACTACCCCCATCCAAAGGTCTCGTAAATAAATATTACGTTAAAACTCATAACTTCATAACATAGCATAATCATCATACGATTTCATAACACGTAACAATCATATATATATATATATATATCACATATTTCATGCATAGGTAATATATAAACACATATTACCATTTTATAGTAAATCAATACTTTTGAAAATATATCATTTTTGTCTAGTACTCGGTTTTGAGAAATATTGAACTCACCTTAGTCCAGATAACGAAACACACGAGCTTGAAAAGACAAATAACGCTCACGGATCGTCAAGAACGCGAACTCAAATGCCACAAATAACCTATTGAAGGTTACTACGTTAAAAACACGATCCAAAGATTCTAGAGAAGTCTAAACTAGCTTAGAATACTTAGACATGCAAAATAACAACTCCCGACCAAAGATTATCGCTTCACGTGCTTAGAAACTCCATAAAAATGCATAAACTCGACATGCATGTAGCCTAAACATCTTCATAGTCGAAATAGAAGCGTAATATTAAAGAAATATACCTCTCGGATCAATTCTCGCAAAACCTCGATCGAAGCTATGCTCGTAACAATATTTTCGGTCTCCCGTAACTTCTATACGAGTACAACCGAGACTCTGCTCAAAATACCTCACTATTTCTTCACTGTGTTTTTTCTATTTTTTGTAACTCCTTCTATCTATTCTCTATATATAGAGATTGATGTGTGTGTGTGTGTATATATATATATATATATATATATAAAGCACAAGTCTGCAAAAATAAAAGCTGCAAAAAGGAAAAAGGAAAAAGGAAACCCAACCGTAAAAGCAATGTGTCACGTGAATTCAATTTTGAATTCAATTTTAATTTGCAAGTTACACTTAGCCCCCCCCCCCCCCTAATTTGCACTTTCAGTCTTTTTAGTTAGGTTTGAATTTTATTAAACCTTCAACCTTAATCTTTTAATTTAATTTCTTTCTACGACGTAATTTAATAACTATATTTAAATATCTATCCTCAAACTCCTTGAATACAAAGTATATAAATATATATTGGCAGTATTATTATACGTATAATACTAATATATATACGCGTATCTTAGGAGTAAAAACCTTCTTAATATATTCAAATAATACATTTCTATTATTTGTATATCCTTAAATTCCATAAATATATAATTCACGTCTAAGAATTTTTACAATATTTTCAGGTCATTATAGCACGGGCGTGCCTAGTGTTTTATTCAGTTATTAAGTTCAGCAGAAAATTATGATTGATATTTATTTGGTATTATTTCATGTAGAGACTTGTCTATGGCGTGTTCACTAGAATAATATCAATTGTGGACTGGTATACAAACATTATTGATTATAAGGTGAGTCTTCTAGACTTCACTTCATATCCGCGGCATGTATGCTACTATATCAGATTATTGACATGTCATGTTATTCATATGTGTGTATAAGCTTTGCTGCTATGTGCAGTAAGTCTCATAGGTGGGGTGCTTACTGCTAAGTCCAGTAAGGCTCAACTATGGTACAGTACTGTGACCCATGTTGCTGCCCTGGGTCTAGAACCAAAGGCTAGCATTGTTTGCCTGACATACGTGTATTATCTTCATATGATTTTTTACGTGAGTTTATATGATGTTTAGTCTAGTTTACTCACTAAGCTCTCGTAGCTTATCAGATATTATTTTTTTTAAAATGTTTTGCAGGTTTTAACAAAGACAAGGGCAAAACTTCGATTTGACTAGCATTTGATAAACTCTTTGAAATTAACGCCTGGTTGTAAATACAAGTTTTTGGTACCAAACTTATGTTACTATTTCTGTGCGTATCTAGTGATACATCAGTTTTTCAATCAAGTATTGCTTCCGCTTTTATGTTAAACTTTGAGATGCGAACACTTATAGGTGTTTGATCTTAATATTTCAAATTTGGTTTTTGGGGCGTTACATTTAGGTGGTAAATGCATTATATAGGAGTAAGATATATATATGGAAAGGGTTCATTTGAGAGGGTTCAAATGAACTTTTCAATATAAATATATATATAGGCAAAAGTTTAAATGAGAATTGTTTTTCGTACGAGAACTGCGAGAATCAATCTTAGCCGTCCAATTCTCCCTCCTTCAATTGGATTGCCCACCCATGAATTCCTTACATGCACTCTGCTACACTCAATTCCCTCATGCTCTTCATCCATGAATTCCATTATCCAAAATGAACGGTCAAAATTGGTTCTCGCAGTTCTCGTACGAAAAAAGTTCTCGTTTGAACCCTCCTATATATATATATATATATATTGTCATGTGCATGTACTTTACGTCTATTCAGTTTATTCGTATATTCATACAACCAACATGTGTTAATACAATCAAACAATAATTATTTTTCGTATAAAACTACGAAATTCAATCTTAGTACATGATTAAAATTAATTAATCGGATCAATAAAAAACCACTCTAATTTGTAGTACTTGAAAAACTAATCTCAGCTAATTATACGAAAGGGTAAAATAGGAATTCAAAATTTTCTTTTACAACTCACGCGCCCCCACCATTTAATTCTACCAGACACTAACTAAGACTTGTCCTAGTGGTATGGAGGGTTTTACCCCCTGTGGGGTCTTGAGTTCGAGCCTAATTGTGGGGGTTTCCTAAAACAATGGAGGAGGGTTTACTCCCTCATGGTGCGTGGCTTGAAGCTCGCATACTGACCTATATAAATGTCACTGCGGACCCAACCAACTAACATAACTTCGCTGTTAAAAAAAATTAATTCTACCAGACAATTTTCTTTTTGACTTTTCCAAAAAAAACCCCATTTAAACTTCAATTTACCAAATCATAAATATGTCTGGGTTTTTTAAAAAAAATACACTGTTAAAAAGTGATGAATATGTTGGATTCATCAAAAAGAAAATTGATGAAGAACTAATTTTAATCAATAAAGATGATGAACTAACGATTATCAGTTGATATATATACCGAAAAATGATCAAATAATCATCCCTTGTACCCTTTTTACTTTAATTTTCTTTTTACTTGATCTCTACCATATATATATATATATATATATATATATATATATATATATATATATATATATATATATATATATGGCAATAGACTCTTATAGTGCGATAATAGGAAATGGAAGAAAATTGTTTTTATATTTCCGTCACTTTCAAAAGCAAAACGGTAAATTAAAATTGTGTTTAATTCAAATTCTTTTGAAACAAAAAAATAAACTCTCGACAACATATCTTATTTTATTTCATCCAAAATCTCTTCATTCTATTGTTAAAAAACAAAAAGGTTAGCAGATAGTAACTTACTATCGTTAAAAACTAATAAATAACTTACTATTTTGTCACATAGGGGAAGGTTCATTTAAGAACCGTTTTTATTGCGAGAACCGCGAGAACCAATCTTAGCCATTCATTTTGGATAATGGAATTCATGGATAAGAGCGTGGGGGGATTGGATGTGACAGGGTGCATGTAAAGAATTCATGGGTGGGTAATCCAATAGAAGGAGAAGGAATTGAACGGGTAGAATTAATTCTCGCAATAAAAATGATTCTTAAATAAACTTTTCACCTGTCACATGTTACTTTTCTAAGCTCTCTTTTTATGTTTTCCTGCTCATTTATAAATACTCCTAAACCCTCTATGTATCCCTCTTCCGCTCATATTCACAACCTCAATTTCTTTCTTTTTTTTATATACATATTCATCCTCTCGCTTTTCTCTCTAAATATCCACACATGCACCTTACTCAATTATTCACGCACCTTCCTCTATTTTTACGTTGACTTCTGAAATTCCGAAGAACTACTCAAGAAGTTGAAGATAGTATTTATAAATAGGTTGAATCAGTAATTCTTCTATCTAATTGTGTTTATGAAAATTGAAAATAATTCTCTTATGTGAATGTGTCGAACTTATTATTGAACTAACAGTCGAGAATAATAAAGTATAAAGAATCCGGAGATAGTATTTTTTTTTTACACTATGTTTATCAACGATGATAAATTTTCAATTGATTATTGCATATAGTGTACATGGTCGTCACTTATAATCTAACTGTAGTTTCAATTTTTAGGTATTCGTGCATCATCTCCAACAAGTGTGTATGTGTACTTGGGTTCTTCATGATTAGGTACTATTGTCTCTGAAATTAAGGTTTCTACTTACAACAATGTTTTTGCAATCAAACAATTATGGTTTTCACTTATTTCGTGATTAAAAAACATATTATGTATTTTTAATTAATATAAATTTTAATTTGAATTTTTAAGAACTTTTTTGGAAGATAATTCCATAATATAAATAATTATTATCTTTTAGCAAAATTAGGAAAATACAAAATATTAAAGATTTAAATTTGAATTTGAATTCATTTAACTATAGTCCTTATTTATATAAAATCGGCATTAGAATTACTTTCAAACTGTTTTCCTGGTTATCAACAACCAAATTGTTTTTCCTAATTTATTTGAAATTTTGATACCGTGACCATTATCAAATCCGGTTAAAATAAATAATATGGGTATCAAAGTTTGAGATTTGAATTTTATCATACAAATTGAAAATATCGAATTAATGTGATAACTACCTACTTATTATGTCTTCCGAGATTTTCTGTATCTGTTTTCACTATTTATATTTGATTTAGAGTTTCGTATTAGAACCACAATCTACATTGCAAATGAGTAAATTCTGATCTAATTCATCTTCATGAAGAACAAACAGGTATGACACTTAAAGTTAACACTACATACTCAATATGCTATTACTTCATTGAATCATATTTTCTACATTTCGTGAACAAATATTGTATGAACGTTCATGATTCTGATAAATTGTATTCTAAACAAAGATTGTTGCAACTGATTTTTTATATATCGGAGTGTTTTGTATTAACAATGATTAATTAATATTTATACGTTTGTTGCTACTTATTTTTTATATACCCGTTTGTTGTATATTGCTTCATTGCCGCCTTAAGTCACCATTATAAAATAATGTAACTTTGTCATGACTTTCAAGACTTAATGCCTCACATTATTTAGAAACTTATGCAAAGTTGATCGTACGAACAAATTTTTAAGAAAATGATTATGATTGATCTAATACATTTGAAAATTGAAATAACACATAGTATATGTGTTATAAAAATGTTTCAAACTCGCTTCTCAAAAAAGAAAAAAAAGTTTTAAACTCCGGATGATATTAAAATGATAAATTATTAAGTTTTCGTATAATAACTTCATAGTATTAATTAAATCATTAAACATATATAGAATTAAATTAAAGTTTTTTCCTAGTTTATAAATGGTATAGAGTTGTCAAACTTATAGGACGGTCCTGAATAATAAATAGTATAGAACTAGGTTAAAAAGAATTGTATGATACATGTAAAGGTGAGCATGGTACCGGATTGATACCGACTGGTATTAGTACAGATTTATCGAATATAAAATTTGGTTTAAAGACGGTACCGAATATCGTATCGAGTATTCATATATGGTACCGGTACTGAATACCTATTTTACCTTATTGTTCCTGTACTAGTCTCGAATACCGAGTCCTGAGTACCGAATTAGCAATATTTCAAGTACCAAGTACCGAACCGAATACTCTAACTCGATACCGGTACTAGTGCCGGTATGTTCGGTATTATCGGTACCCATACATACCCCTAGATACATGTATAGTTGAAAGTTGGTTTCACAACACATGATTAATTACCTTATCATAAAACATGAACTAAAGATATATATATTTTCACTTTTTTACAAATAACAACTTTAGGGTGGTTAGCATTAATGTTTAAAGACACATTTTCTACCCATGTCTACTAACAATATAAAATAATAACCACCATATAGATTTCCGGTTAGTACGGCTGGTCTCTTCGCCGGACCACCGCCGGTAATCCACCACTAAGCGTGGCGGTAAGCCCTGGAGCAAACCGGAGTGTCTGGTTGGGGTTCACCACTCTCACATCAAACCTCCGAATCAAACATAGTGCAACACTTTTCATTTCCACCAACGACATCTCTTTCCCCAAACAAACTCTAACACCACCTTGATACACTGGGTACCTATATGCACTCTCTTGCTTAAACTTCCCATCTTGGATCCATCTTTCGGGCTTGAATTCCAACGCATCCGAGCCCCATATCCGCTCCATCCGACCCATTGCATACGGGTGGTACGTTACCCGAGTCCCTCTTTTTACAAAAGTGCCATCAGGAAGAACATCATCTTGGTTTGTGAACTTGGAATCGAATTGGACGGGTGGGTAAAGCCTCATGCTTTCGTGCAATGCTGCGTGTATGTAATGCAAATGTTGTAGATCTTCAAAGGCCGGTAATGATTCACGGGTCGGACCCATAACCCGATCAGATTCCTCTCGGATCTTTTCCATAACTTTCGGGTTTTGTGATAGTAAGAAAAAGAAGCTGGTCAAAGCGGATGCAACCGTGTCTCTTCCAGCTAAAAGAAAGCTAATTACAATATCTCTGAGGTAATCATCATGACTAATCGAACCCATGAATCTTGAAAGCAAGTCATTACTTGAATTCGAACCCGTTTCTCTTCGTTTCTTGATTACTTGATCCGCCATTGTTTTCACAATCTTGATCGCTGATTTGAGTCTTTTTTCACTCCCCATGTTAAAAAGCCTCTTGATTTTCCATATCAATGGCAGAGTCGCCATGCCTCTTTCCGCACAAAGCTTCGAGCTCAAATCGAAAGCCGATTCGAGTTCTGAAACAGGTAACGACGGTTTCAAACTACCCGGGTCCAACCCGAATAAGAATTTACATATACTGTCAAAAGAAAACCGCCGGAAAACATCTTGTAAGTCCAAAACGGCACCGTCGTTGTCAGCAACCGTCAAGAAAAAAGGAATTAATCTTGACTCGATCTCCTCTGTCACAATATTCAACGCGTGTGATCTAATTGACAAACTCCCAAGTTCCAAACTCGCTAATTTCCTCTGAAAATTCCAGCACTTACCGTCGACGTTAAAAATTCCACGGCCGAGAAGGTCCCCGAGAAGGGCGGAAAAGGGTTTGCCTTTCGGGTAATTATCGAAATTGGTCTTGATCATGTACTCAATATTATCTGGGTTGGCCGTAATTATGTTGTTGAGAACGTGAACGTGGATTGTTCCGGTGGGCGATTTACGGAGGAGGTGAGTGTACCAATCGGAAATATTGACAAACTCCGCCGTCCAGCTGCGGCTGACGAAGGTGGTGCAGACATCGCAGTTGCAGCAGGGCTTAAGGCGGAGGAAAAAGAGAGACAAAGAGAATAAAGAGAAAACGGCGGTGAAGGTGAAGAAGAGGAAGCAAAATGAAGCTTGGAGTTCCATTTTTAATTGTTTTGATTTGATAATGAAAATGATGGGTGAGATATGGTTATGTGGGTGTATTTATAATGTGGAAATTAAGGATGAGGGAGTGAAATGGACAGTTGGTAAAAGTCGAGGGGGCAGTAGAAGTAGATAGGACATGAGTAAGGCATGTGTATATTGGAGGGAAAAGTACACGTGGCGATGCAAAGGGGGAACAATTTACCCACGTGCTGTTATTATTTTAGCGTTTTTTTCTTTTTCTTTTTGGATATTTCGAAGTTGTCAAATTGGAATTCGGAACAATTAGGTGATTATTAAATGAGTAATAATAATGTATCCTCTCTTGTCTAGTTGTCTCTTCTCTTAACAAGAAGTTATAACATGTATTTATATATTTATTTATTATTTATTCTTGCTCCTAGTTTTATTCTCTATCATGTTTCTTAATTATATTATTTAAAAAAAGTCAGGTAACGAATATATATTCAAGATTATGCATAACAAAATTATTACAGAATATTATATGTTTTCTAATATGTATATTTTGATTTGAGAAATGATTTGATGATGTAGAAATTAGTTTTTTAGTTTTTCTTTAGTAAAAAGAACTTATTATTTCAGTTTATGTCACTGAAAAAATATAACGCCCTTCCCAGTGAAAAAGGATATTCCTTAAAGTAATCTAATTCTAATTAATTAATAATAATATCTTAAATGCATTTTTAATTATACTCATACTAACTTAATATTTCAATTATTCTCTATGGTTTTTGATCCATCTAATAGCCTCTCATAGAAGTCTAGATTCTTAATTAAGAGTTTATTCGTACACAAAAAAATTCATTTATATATAATATATATGCACACACATTTAACGATAAACGATATAAATTAATAATGTATTAACGATAAATGATATAAGTTAATAATGTGAAAATTGTTCGTATATCAACAATTTCTGTTTTTGTTATTCCCTTGTTAACTTTTGCTCCTCCATGGAGATATAATATTAAATGATCTGCCTAATCGCCCCGTAGTTTTGTTGTTTTCCTCTTCTTTATCCTTTGTTTCCAATCTCATATTAATTAATGGTTTTCTGAAACCAAATGAATAACTAGTTGCAAAGCAACATATGCATGAAATAGGGCTTCTGACATTATTTTAAAAATTATATAAATTTCCACCTTTTGAATTAAATAATTAATATTGATGATCGAATCTATGGGATGTTAACCTTTTAATTATAACGTGTAAGTGGTTTTAAGTTGGGTAGGGTAGGATGAGTTTTCTGTCGATCCAATTTCGACACATTTATTTTCGTGTTAGGTTTTGGTCGTGTTATTTTTTCATGTTAGTCCATTTAGGTTAAATGTAATTGATGAGTATTTTTTGGGTTATTGAATACGGTTTTTTAGTACAATTTTCGAATACGGTTTTTTCTTGTTGTAACTACGATTTTCTTTATCAATCTTTCAAATTTCATGGTTGTTTTTCAACTTCCGGTAAAAATTTCTAAAATGATTTTCATTTATATTTTAACTTCAATATTCAATGTTCATTTCGATTGTATTTGAACTTAGTTTCGTTATTTGTTTAGGTTTGATTTGAATTGTGATTTTAGTTTTTTATTCAACTTCTATAAATGAATACGATAAAAATTATGATATATTACTATTCTATCAAGTACCATTAAATATGAACAATCAACTAATTAAAAATTATTCACCATTAAATATGAACAATAACGTAATATTGTTTTAAGTGTAAAGTTTTTATTGTTTATTTTAAGTTTTTAACATTTAAAATTTTATACTTTTGTTTGACGAGTTTAATTGTCCTAAGATATCACTCCCTTATTTGAATTCACAATCTTCTTTTCAAAATTTAAATTTTATAATCTTATAGTTTAACCCTCAAACAGGTTATACAGGTCACTTTCTGGTTGTCGGGTTAACCCTAACCCGACACATTTATTTACGTGTCGATTTCGTGTCAACCCGCTTTTAACATGTTTCAAGTTCGTGTCATTTTTTTTATTGGATCGGGTTTCGTGTAAACCCAAAAATCGGATTGACATGGCAGGGGGTTCCTATTAAATCTTTCCTCCATTAACGAAAATGCCAACAGACACTTATATAGATACCCAACTTGAGGAAGCGAGTGCTCTCAAAGCTTCTATTATCAGCCTTAATCCCAACCTGATCTGTTGAGCAACAAAAAAGATTCAAACCAATTGATATATCTATTTAATAAAAGTAAAAATACGTCGGGACCAAGAACTTGTAAAACTATTTTGGAATGATTTTAATTGTTTATTTAAAGGATATATATATATATATATACTAGTATTTACCCGCGTAATACAACGGCGACAAATAGTTTATGTTTTACACTTTTATAACATGTTGTTTTGAAAATGTAATGATATATTATTCACACAATTCAATGTTACGAAAAAGTTTTCTACAACATGTCATTTTTTTCAATTTTTTCTTTTATTTGTATCAACCATTTTATTAATTTCAAAAATAAATTCTAAAAGATATTAGAATAAGAAAAAATGTATATTTATTAAATAAAAAGAGGAAAGTTAATAAGAGTTTGAAAATTATGTTAATATGAGTAGATAGTTGTGTTTGTGTGAGAGTGTGTTAGTGTGAGAGATATATTTTAAATGAATAAAAAGTTAAAGTAAATTAGGAGTGAGAAAGTGAAATGGTTATAAATTGAGTGAATGAGATTAATTTAGATAAAATAAGTGGTCAAGATTTTGTCTTGATTGAATTTTAAGAACTCTTAAAATTAAGAAGGATAGAGAATGTTAAATTGTTTATATAGTAGTATATATATATATATATATATATATATATAACGAAAATTGTGAAACCAATTTTGACTATTAATTAAAATAAATCATTTGCTATTAATGGTGATGGCTCATTAATGAGTCATTAATGCACTCATCAATGACTCGTTAATGACACATTAATAAAGGGTATTTTTAAAAAATCAAGTCTCGTATATTAATGACAGCTCACCTATGAGCAATGCACAGTTGGGTAAATATATAAATGACCAAATTATCCTTAATAATGAGTCATTAATAACGAGAAATGTTTATAACACCGTTAATGACTTATTAATAAGGGTATTTTGGACATTTATATATTTTCTCATCCGTAAATTGTGTCTGGATTGATGAGTCATTATTAGATTAGCTTAAGTTTACCAAAAAAACCCCTCATTGATAAGTAATTGTAATTCTTAGCATTAATTTGTTTTAACCAATGACCAAGATTGTTTTTCGCAGTTCTCGTACAAAAAACATTTTTTGTTTGAATTCTCTCTCTCTCTTCTGTGTGTGTGTTTGTGTGTGTGTGTATATATATAGGTGAGAGGGTTCATTTGGGAACTGTTCATATTACGAGAACCTTGATAACTAATACTGGCCGTTGATTAAATTAGATCAATAGCTATAATAATAATGACTCATTAATGAGCTCTCGTTAGTGCTTATTAATGACTCATCAATAGGGGTATTTTAGAAAAATCAATACTTATTAATTAATGGCTCATCCACTCAGACGTAATTTACGTTCAGGTGAATACACAATTGACTGAAATACCCTTATTAACGAGCACTTAATGGTGGCTATAAATGGTTCTCGCTGTTATCACATTAAGAAAGATTCTTAAATGAACTTCTCCATATATATGTGTGTGTGCGTGTGTGTGTAGGATCTAAGAGAAGTGGGTGTACTCTCTGTAAAGCATTGGCATGTCCTATGTGGCATGCGGTACTGTCTAGTACACCACCCCAATTTGTTTGGTACCAAAAAGTTTTAATGATTCTCAGCATTTCAATACTGAAGGAGAGAGAAAAAGATAAAAGAGAAGAGAGAATATAGGAGAGAGAAATTATCTTTTAAAAAACCTTTGAAGTATAAGTAGTATATGAAGTACGGATATTGTCTAGGTTTAAGTATGGGTGACGTGTTAATGATGTGACATTAAGCATGAGAAGCATAAAAGTGAATACTCGTCATGCTTTTAATATGAAGTAAATTAAAATAAGAAGAGTAGAAAGGAAGGAGAGATTTTCAAGTGTCCACCCTCTCATTAAGGGTTTTCTGGTAATGTTTATTCTCTTTCCCATTTTTCACCACCTCCCCATTTTTCACCACCTACATTTTCTCTTCCCCTCTTTTGCACCACTTACCCTCTCCCGCTACTTTTTAGTAGAGTGTATGAAGTGGGAAGGGGTGAGTGTAGTTTCCATACCACTGCCGTCTGGTGGGTTTGATTTAGGGGTGAAAATCACACGAAGAGAAGTGTGTGGTGAAAGTTAAAGTGAGACCCGTTCTCAATTCGCCTTTCTTTCTTTCTTTTTGCTTTTTTATTTATTTGATTTTAATTGTTTAATGAGTATTAGATAAGTCCCATAAGTTAGTGTGGTGAGTGGTGAGTGGTGATCACTACGAACCTGAGTGTTGAGTTGAGTGGTGAGAGAAAAAACTAACGTGACGGTATGTGGAGGGAAGGGTTACAAATACTTTTACATGAGAAAAAACCCCACATTTTCAACATCATTCTTCAACACCTTGTTTTTGAACACCAAATCAAACCTTCAATCCTTACAGCAATAAATTTATCGGTAAACCTGATTCTTGATTTTTTTTTCTTCTTGTTAGACGTGAAAATGAGGAAACAAGTTGTAGTGAAGAATTTCAATGCTTTTACTTTGATTTCCCGCAGATTATTTTGTTCTTCTTCCATAGATTTGGTAAGATCACGTAATTTTTCTAGTGTATTCAATTCAACTCTTTATTCCATCACTTCAAACAATAATACGATTAACTTATATGAATATCAGTGTTTATTAGAACGCATACCAACTGTTCGATGAAATGCCTAAATAACTTTTTATTATGTTCTTGTATGTATTTATGGATTTATTGATAATTAGGAGCTAGAATTTGTTTAAGAAAGTAAACTATGAAACATATATAGGTGTTAACATGTGTTTGATTTCTAGATTTGTTGGTTAAAAATGTTAATTTGGTCGTGATTTTGTACTTTGTTGTTGTAAGATGATTATAATGTATCAAGGTTTTAAAAAAAGAATTATCATGTTTTTTTCTTTTTCTTTTTCTGGGAGGGGGACCTGAAAATGCAGGCACGAAAATGAATATTTCTCAACGAATATACATATTTTCCAACAAATGTGCAGGAGTATCATATTTAAAAAGAAAAATAGTAGATGAAGGGAGAATGTCAATCTACATTTGATGAACCAAAAATGCACAAAGCATATTAAAAAAACTAAAATGCATAATAAAAATCAATCTAAACATTCGACAAGTCAAAAGGCAACCACCAAATGCACTTTTATCAATATTTCAATTCTAAATCCAATCAAAAAAAGGGTTTAGTTTATCAAAATATATCCAAGTTGTAATGTTTTATTATTGTGTGTATTGGACTTAAAAAATTTCTATTGTATGTATCGAACTTTTAATTTGTCTCTATTGTGTGTTTTAAACTTTCTATGTTATGTACTAAACTTTTAAATTTTTTACTTTTTATGTAACTTAAATACATACAATGGCTACAAATTAAAAGTTTGATACACACAATAACAAAACATGACAACTTAAATACATTTTAGTAAACTAAACCCATTAAAAAACCTTAAAATGGAAGTTACATGAATGTCAAACATGAACCCAATGAACCAAATTCATCTCAACATATACAATAAATACACACCTGTATTTTTGCTATTTTTCAACAAAGAATGCTATTTCTGATCTAATGCAAATCTCCTCTTTTGATGACACATATGAATTTGCATCTAACTATTTAGAGAAAAAAACTAATCTTCGTTATTATGATATAATTTGTTTGCATTAATAATACTTATTAAATTTTAAGATATTTTAATTATAAAAATGGTAAAAGTTTAAGGATAAATAAAAAATAAAAATAGAAATAGGGAAGAAAGCGGCTGTTTGATCGTGCGCTAGACATTTTCAAATAATGAATTCCTATTTTACCCTAATATTTATTAAGAGAGAACGGTGTAGAACTTTTTTTTGACGTGCATGGTTATTAACGGTGCCGTGAAAAATATTTTTACCACACCAATACGCCATTGTTGATTACCTTCGTGGAATTCTCAGCATTCATTTTGATGCGTGGTAAGTTTTATGTGTGGGCCAATTTAATTTAATAATGCATTGAGTAGTCAATTTGTATTTGTATTTTTTTATTTTTAATTGGTTAGTAGATAACTGCTGGGTTATAATTTGGTGTGATAGAAAGCAATGTTTAAAAACCTGAGTTGACCCGGCCGGTCTGACTGGTTGACTCATGACCCAGTGAGGAGACCGGATCAATGTACACCGGGTTTTTTGCCATTTATGACCCGCATTGACCCGTCCGGGTTTATGGTTGAACCGGTTGACCCGCTCCCGTTTGACCCGTTTTCTTTTTTACATTTTAATATTTTTTCAAAACATAAAAGTTTAGCGATTTAGTCATCTCGACAGTCGATACTTTGAAACCCTCACTCGACAAAAACCCGAAAAATGAGTTGTGAACCCCTCTCGACAGTTGACGGCAACTCCTGTCCTCTGTTATCTTCGACATGCGACTATCCTTCAAGCATAAACCTCCATTGAGTTCACGTAACCCTTTTAATATAATTTCATTTTATGCTTGATAGATTATTTAGTTTCTTAACAGAGTAGTAATTGTTTCCAACTTTATATACATACATATATATACTCACATATGCATATATATTTTTAAAAAATTAAAATTCTTGAAACCGGGTGGACCCGTCAGTCGAACCAGTTGACCCGTGACCTGGAGCCCAAGTCAACAAAAAACCCAGGTTTTAAAACATTGGTAGAAAGTAACCACTATGGGGTTGAGTAATGGGTTAAGTGATGGGAGAAAAAGTTAACGTGACGATATGATGGATGTGACAAGGGTGATCATACCGTTTACTCTAATAAGACTACCCTTGTTACTCTAAAATTATAATGTCTACAAAAATGTCATTTGATCTTAAATCATAGAATTTTTATTCTAATGGTTCAGATTTGGTCTTATATTCTTATATATTTTTTAAATAAGCTACTATATATATATATATAATGGATATTTAGGTGAAAATAAGATAATTAATCCTGTTCGTTCATTTGATTATCGGATGGTCTTTGACCGTTCATTTTATTCGTTGCTCAACTATGAATTGCAACGGGTGAATTGCGGTCATTAGATTTAACAGATCAACATCTTATTGATTGCTATGATTTGTTCTCCCATTTTCACCTAAAAAGAGATAGTGCATTGACCATCAGAAATTTCTTTTGGTCTAGTAGTAAGGGTCTTGATTGTATACTACACACACACACACACATATATATATATATATATATATATATATTATATTATAAAGCATTTAGGCCATTGAAATCTCTTAATTTTAAGTAATTTAAAATTACTAATTTACCCCTTATTTAACCATATAAAGAAACTATTATATATAGTTAAGTAGATTCTTAAATACCATTTTTATAACAAAACCTTCCATAATAAATAATATTTAAAAAAGTCAAGTCAATGTAAATTAATTTTCAACCTATATGATATTAAATTCAAATTAAAAATTAAAAAGTAAATAAAAAGAATATTCATAAAAATAATAGTTTTAATATTTTATCATATAACACATATTTTAATTTAAGTATTAAAAAATACGTATAGTTATAACTTATAAACCTAATAACATATAACCTAAATTTATAGACATTTTCAGATTTATTAAATAACTTGTGTAATCAAAACAAAATGTTTAATTTATAATATATTTAATATTCTTTTTGTTTCTTTTTTTATTGTTTTTTAAAATTAATAAAAGAGTTATAAGGAAAAGGGAAATAAAAGAAATGGAAACATGAGAAAGAAATTAGATACATTGCGAACGAAAATTGTTCGATGTCATTATAATGCATGATATAATAGTCTTACGTTATTAAAAATGAATATTTTAGCGAGTAGAAATTATTTCTAGCCGTTGCATTGCACGGGTACCATACTAGTATATACATATACATGATCAAAGAAGAAATTAAATATTGGTAAAAACTAAGAAATAGAGTGAAATGCATATACAAATCTTTTAGATTCATAATAATGTATATCAAACAAAGTGTCTCATGAGTTTTTAGCGAATTGGGCTAACAAATGATGAGATGTTCATGACATATTAAATGTATCAAACGCGGCGCGTATCATATGCTTTTTTATATATATGTAACTTATTTCACAATTTTTTGACTCAAATTTTCTAAAAACTCACGAAACATTTTACCTAAGATGTATAATCATGAACCTAATGAGTTGATAGATGCATTTGACTCAAGTTCCTAGTTCTTAGGGTTTTGGCTAATATTTAAGTTCTTATTGAAACCCTTCCATACGCACATACATATATACGTATATATATATATATAGAGAGAGAGACAGAGAGAGCGAGAGAGGAAAAAATGTTCAAACAAGAATTATTTTTCATGTGAGAACTGTTTGTAACACCATTAATTACTCATTAATGTGGTATTTTGGAAAACAAAGAATCGTTTAAATAATTATTATTAACAACGTTTCACCCAAACGAAACTTAACAATTATATATATATATATATAAATGACCAGAATACTATAATTAATAAGTTATTAATAAATAATTAATGATGTTATAAATACTTCTTATAGCTCTATTATTTAAAAATCAATTTTCGTTTACACTTTTCTATGTTTACATATTATGTATATATGAGAAAAAAAATTGTATTATTAACATTGTTTAACTACGGACGGGTCAAGTACAGTTGAGGAAAGTGGACGAAGGGAGTTGGCTGGTTAAATTGGACAGCCGATTTCGACCGATTGCAGTTGATGTCGGCCAGATACGTCGGCCACCGCCGCCACCAAATGGGCCATGGCTTTTGTTCAGAAACTCGTGTTTTTCTACATTGACAGACAGCAAAACTCCATGGTATTTATCTAGATAACCAGTGGCCCACGTGACTTCTTTCATTTTGTGGGACCACCTGTTGCTGTGGGGTAAGTAGCTTTATATGTATTTAATAATGAGCCCTTTCATAAATTCTTGTTAAGTGCACGAGGTGTGGGAGCGGTGACCGTTCAGCATGCATGACATGACAAGTTGTTAATCTTATCATTTTTACCGGTTTAATATATCGCATATAAATATGAGTAATTGTTAACATAAATTTTAAATGTTTGAGATATTAAATAATATTAATATATAAAGTAAAATAATTATAAAATAATTACGATGATCTAAACACTTTTATGTATCTATTTAGCAAATTACTCTATTATCTTTGAATTACATTATTTAATTTAAATAAAGGGATTTGATTGGTGAAAAAATTGTAAAATAGTATGATCACATTATAATCCTACTTTTTTAATATATATTAAAGATTAAAGAAAGATAAATATAAAAGATTAAAGATTAAAGATAAAGATTAACGAAAGATTTTTTTCGTAATCTACAAAAAATTTTAATTTAATGTTAGAATTTTTTATTAAATTTTGCAATCTATAAAAAAATTTATAATCTAATTTTATAAAATTTTATTAAATTTTGTAATATTAAAATTAAAATAAAATAGTATATAATTAATATAAAATAAAAAAAGTTTAAATTGTGCAAAACATAATAAAACTTGGATTTAAGAATACTTGAAATTTTAAAAGGATTATGCTAGTATGACGTTGATATGACACTAAAGCATAAGGTCTTTCAAACATGTACACACTCTGTAATACAAAATAACAAAATTTGATCATTTCATAAATGCAAATAGTAACAAGACTTGGACTATGAATTTTATTTTCGGTTTAATAAAATTTTTCTTTGAATTAGTTAGTCAATTACTTTTGTTACTACTGCTTATTAGACCGTCTGTAGCGGGTAGTCGAAGGGTTCAAGTTGTCTTCCGGATTTCTCGGGTAGTCGAGAAACACCGGTACGGAGTACCATTCAGGTCTGCTGTTCGGCTCCCCACACCCGAAACAAATTGCTTTTATTTTAATTTTACCGTTATATATAACGGCTATAAAAAGTTTCTTTTTTCCTCCCCTCCCCTATTAATACACCAATACACACTTTAAAATTGTCATCTCAAATTCTATATTTCTCTATATCTCTCTTCTTCTCTTCTAATACAAAACATATTTAATTTTTACACAATATGGATTCACTACAGCCCGCTTTATCAACCGACGAGCTCATTTAGGAGGAAAACAAAAATTTTAAAGGTTGGTTCGAGAAGTAGTAAACATAACTTATGGTAACACCGCGGAATCGTCAGTAAGAATAAGGAGTGGAAACATATTTCACGTATCAAACTTCCCATCAATGAGGACGACTAGATTTCTAAATGTTTTATTATTTATAATTTGTTATTTTTGATTTAGAGTTTTGTAATTTTTAATTTCTAATAATAATGTTTTATTAATGTTGTGATATTTTTATTTTTATTATGTGTTATATTTTTATTTTTATACAATTTATAAATATTTTATTTTGTTTAATAGTTAGATACATAATAAAATAAATTAAAAAAATGGGAAAATAATTAGTTTAGTTCGAATTATGTTATACTAGTTATTTAGATAAGAGAGAAAAAAAGAAATAAAAAATTATTTGACACTTATACAACATTAAAATAAGGGAGTGTGTGACTGTGTAGTCCATACGGATCTATCTTAAAACTAACCAAAGGCTTGTGAAGTATATATGTCTTAAATGATTATATAGTTTTTTTTAACTTTTTTATGTTTTAGTCCCTCACTTTTGATTTTCATTAACCAATAATTTATATATAATAATAAATTTTATTAAATTTTGTTCTCCTTTTAATTATCACCATCTGTCATTTTGATTATAATAGAAGCTAGACGAACCTTAATCCTATAAACTATCCCTAGATGGAGTTTATAAATCAAATAGTTTGTGTGTATATGCATTCGTTCGTCGCCTTGTGTTTACCCCCAAACGAAAACATAGAACTTATAAAATTAAAATCTTTAAATAATAAAACACCATCGTGCGAGTCTAGATGAGAAGTCTAGGGGAGAAGAGATGCCGAGATAAGGATGCTAGAACAACTTACAAGAGAGATGGGGATGATTATAACGAAACCTCGCAACAGTGCTACCATTTTGAGAAATAGAAACAAACCTATCACCATCCAATACTTCCACGGTGCCGGTGGAGAAGAGGGTAGCGGTCTATCATTGCGTATATATGTCTTAAATGATTATATAGTTTTTTTTAACTTTTTTATGTTTTAGTCCCTCACTTTTGATTGTCATTAACCAATAATTTATATATAATAATAAATTTTATTAAACTTTGTTCTCCTTTTAATTATCATCATCTGTCATTTTGATTATAATAGAAGCTAGACGAACCTTAATCCTATAAACTATCCCTAGATGGAGTTTATAAATCAAATAGTTTGTGTGTATATGCATTCGTTCGTCGCCTTGTGTTTACCCCCAAACGAAAACATAGAACTTATAAAATTAAAATCTTTAAATAATAAACACCATCGTGCGAGTCTAGATGAGAAGTCTAAGGGAAAAGAAACGCTGAGATAAGGATGCTAGAACAACTTACAAGAGAGATGGGGATGATTATGACGAAACCTCGTAGCAGTGCTACCATTTTGAGAAATAGAAACAAACCTATCACCATCCAATACTTCCACCGTGCCGGTGGAGAAGAGGGTAGCGGTCTACCATTGCGTTAATGGGAACGATACCCATTCGGGATTAGTGGGAACTGAGAGCTCATTATCAAGTTGAGAGACAGAGGTTCTACAGGAACCAAGATTCGCGATCGTCAAATTACCGCACATCATAGCTGACAGCACAAGGCTCCAAGGCTCCAATTAGATCCAGACAAGCTGGCCACAAACATCTGTAACACCGTATTTTTAACCCAAGAATTCTCATTTTGATAATCATTGTGGAAGCGAATTAAATAACAAAAGTGTTTACAACTGTACAAACACAACTGTTTAAATATCAGTATTACAAAACACGGCTTGTCACAAAATAACATATCAGAGTCCTAGGTGATTACTCCCCAAGCTGTAACGCCCATGATTTTTTAAAAATTCACTATTTATAAAAAACCTTTAATCAATAGCAAAAACATGCAGCGGAAGTCTTAAAAGTCATAAATGAAAATAGTTGTTCTCGCCATAGAGGCGATTACAGAATTCTTCATAATATAAACCACGGGGTAACGACCGCAGTCATTCAAAAGTCAGTACAAGTTCAATGTTATGAGTTTATTACATAACTGGATTGTTCGTTGATACCAAAATATAAACCGGAACTAATACTACCCTCCTCGTAGAACCACAACCTCTAAGCCACCTGCGCGAGTACAAGACACATTTCGAAAGAAACAAGTGTCAGCTTACGCTAAGTGAGTCAATAGGAGTTGTAATCAAAAAAACATAAAACATGTTTGTAAGTAGAATATGACATGTAAATAAATACCATATCCCACCCTTAACGTATTTGACCCGTACCGAGAACCCGCAGATCACATAGCACCAAATGGGTCAAATATTCGCAAGTCATTTCATGAAGTCAATCGCACATAACCATAATCATACCGCATAATATTTCTTAGATCATATCGCATCGTAATCGTATATATCATATCGCATACATCATATCAATAGGATGATTCTATTGTAGAGTCTAGACCCACACTAGAAAACCCAAGGTTCACTACTTGCGTGCCTGGCCAACCTATGTTATCAAGCGGGGCGCGACTCCCACCCGAGAACATAAATCCCGAGACTCCACTTTCGCTACTCCGACGGTGCGAGTACAAGTACTGCGTTATCGTTCTAGCATGTTTTGATGAACTTTCTAAGTTCACGACGCGTATATCTTTGATCGAAAGTATTATTTTACATATCTAGGTTATTCGAGACGGTTGAGGTCGACTTCTTGACGATCCGAGAGTGTAGTTCGTCGAATCTAGATCGGTGTTTATTTTCTGGACTGAGGTGAGTTCAGTAGACTTTTACAAAACCGAGTACATAGACAAAACCTTATTTTCGAAATAAAGATGATTATACATATATCTATATATTGATTGATGATACATGTTATGTGTTCTAAGTTAAATACTCGTTGCATGTATGATCAAACACGAAATACGCATGTTACGATTATTCACAATTTTACTACGATTTACATATGACTGCTTACGAGTTATTGCATGCATGTATTTTATGGCGGGGGTAGAATACGATATTACCCATATTGCGGATTTACGGGCCTAGTTGGCATGATTGACCTTCTAGGATTAAAGTGCTAGCCAACAAGAGTCATTTGGTCTTTCTAGACGACTATTTTGACACGTGGTACGCGGACACTTCGGTGTTCAAGTACTGGAGTGATGTAGGCCAAGGAGGCTAGATCATACATCACGTGAGTGTGAGGAGAAGCTGAAATACGATCGGCTTGCAGCTCAATTGGTGATAGCACTCTTGAAAGAGTGTTATTAAAGGGTGAGGTCTTGGGTTCTAGTCTCACCAACAACCTACTCTGGGAATATTTAGAATATTCCAGGGAGAAGGGTTGGAGTGCATTGGGATGCGAGACCTAACATTCCGGAATGGGTAGCGCCGGTAAAGAGCCGGTCAGCGCCGACCGGAGTGTTACACAAGCTAACCACTCTCAGCCAAGTCGCTGACTTACCAAAACCTGTAAAAGAGTGAGAGGTGGGGGATTAGCACAAAGCTAAGTGAATGGAGTAAAACCACAACAAATCTATCAGCAAATAACCGCATGATATCAACAACACATAACAAATAATCGTGCCCCGGGAAGACCGGCGGTTCTACAGGAACCTACAACCGATGCCGGTCAAAACAAAGGTTTACCGATAGTTCATTTGCTATTCTCACACAGTATTACCTTAAGTTGCAACAAATGCATCAAAAGATCCCAATACTGATTAGCCGATAGCAAACAAACCCAGCCCATATGCCCAGCCGAAGCTGACTTCCCAACCATCATGTATACATATCACTGACGCACAATTAATTAACAATCAACAGTTAATCAATTATCAGATGCACAATCTATCCATGCGTCAAACCAATAACAGTTGCAACCCAAGCTAGTTACAACTAATAACATCTGTGAGTAAACGTCCACTCACCTCAAGCTTTCAGTTTCTCCACTCAGTGATCTTATATTACTGAGCCTTGTTTGTTCCTGAGAACACAACAAACTGAAATCAGTAACGATTCATAAATATATGCCAAACACATAAATTTATATTCTTTTAATCAAACATAAGCATGTATGATTCACATAATTATTATGCTAACTTAAACCAAGTAAAACATAATAAAAACAAATAATTTTCTGAAACAGGGTCCGTCGCGCCGCGACACAATAATTGTCGCGCCGCGACCGTGTCGGATTTCAAATCCGGAACTCATCACTCGGATTTCGGTGGCGGATTTCCAATATATCGGATTTAAGTGTCGGATTTGCCAAGCTTCGGATTCTCAAGGGTTGGTTTTGCAAAATTATCGGATTCTTACAATCCGATACCCATCTGTCGGATTTCACCCTTGTCGCGCCGCGACCAATAAGCGTAGCGCCGCGACACGCTATTTCCAGGTTGTCTTCTCTATTTTTGTGTCGGATTTCCAGCCAACTTAAACTTCCAAATCCGATTCAAACCCTCATAATTCATTATGAACACTTCTAAAACATGTATAAACACCTTATAACATGTATACAACCAAAAGAATACATTAAACCCTTTTTAACATGGCAAATCATACTAAACCCACCAAGCAAGTTTACATCTAAACTTCTACAATGGCATCTTCATGTTCTAAGCATAACTTTACAAACAAAACATGTTAAGATGTTCAGAATCATGCAAGGAACATTATCATACCTTTGATTTGAATTAACACAACACAAATCTCAACTTCCACTTATCAAGTTAACTTGTTTTCTTGCTTTTCTTCTCTTAAGAACACATACAAAACCAAGAATCGCTTTTCAAGTGAAAGAGATATTCAGATATTAATTCAACAAAACCCACGTATACCTTTTCTTAAACTAATAAGCATGAGGTGTCACTACACTAACATGCATACTAGCACACATATACATATATATATATATATATATATATATAAATATATATATATATATATAACCGTACATGCACACATATATATTTATACTAACATATAATTCATATGTTTCTTTTAATTAATCAAGCAACTAAAATCATATAACTTAATAATAACAAGTAATTAATCACAATTAATCACAAATTAACAAACCAAACCACCATAATTACTAGACCCGATCTGAGGATGTTACAACATCCAACAAAGTACCGGTACTAACATACATTGGCCTACAAAAGTGTAACACCCAAGGTTCGAATTCCCTAAATTATTATTTAATAGAAAGTGTTAGATATTATTGTAAGTTGCCTTTATGAGATTAGATGTGTTTATAAAACTAGAGGGGCTAAAATTATCAAATTACAAGTTAAAATAGTGCAGGGACCTAATATGTAATTATCCCAAAGTTGTAGATATACATGGCTTTTATGAACTTGGACTTCATTAGTCAAACACACAAAAACACAGCTGATTACTCTCTTGTTCCTGGCGATTTTGAGGAACAAAACACAGCAACATCATCAACTAATTAGCACCAAGCAATCTAGCATAGTAGAGGTATGAGTTTTTGAATTGGTTGTTATGTTCTTAGCCTTCTTGTGGGTCAAAGATTGATCACAAGGATCAAATCTTGTTAATTTGTAGTTTGTTATGTTATTTAGCTGTTAGGGGTGTAGGAAAACACCCCATACATGTCTTAGAATGTTAAAGATGAGTTTTTATGAAGTTTTGGCCGGATTCACAGTTGCTGTCGGTCAGAACTGTGCAGACCAGGGGAGGGCACGGGCGTACCCAAAGAGGGTACGGGCGTGCCTTTTGCCCCGTGGCACACCCTAGTTCATCAGGTACCCCCGTGCTTTCAGGCATATGCACGGGCGTACCTTAGCAAGGCACGGGCGTGACTGCAGGATAGGTACGCCCATGCCAGAGGAGAGTTTAAACCGTGCCTAGGTTGCAGGCACGTGCGTGCCTTTGAAAGGTATGGCCGTGCCTTAGCCCTGTTCGGTTCAGTTTAGTCCTCTAGCATATAAATTAATGTTTATACTATCAATATTACATTGTAGAGGCTAATTGTGGACCTAATCTCTGAATCATACTCAATTGTGGATCATATCATATCATAAGTAAACATAAGGTAAGTCTTCTAGACTTCACTTCATATCTGCAGCATGTATGCTATTATATCAGATTACAGACATGTAATGTTATTCATATGTGTATATAAACCGAACTGCTATGTGCAGTAAGGTTCAAAGGTGATACAGTACTGTTACAAAGGTGGCTGCCCTGGGTCTAGAACCAGTGGCTAGCATTTATTATCTGGCATGCGTGTACTATCTTTATATGATTCTATACGTGTGTTTATATGATGTTTAGTTTGGAATACTCACTAAGCTCTCGTAACTTATTAGATACTGTTTTTAAAACCTTTTGCAGGACGCGGCAAGGATAAGGGCAAGGCTCTTGTTTGACTGCTTTTGATTACTCTTTTGAAAACAATTTAACGGCCAGTTTGTAAATATTTGACTATCTAAGTACACTAAGCATGTACTCGTGTATATATCTTTTGATAGCAACTTAGTTTAGTAGTAAAATGCTTCCGCGTGTGTTTTAAAATAAATGCATATTTTATAAATGAGTTTTATTTAGTATTATATTACTTTTTGAAATTTGGGGCGTTACAACTTGGTATCAGAGCCACGGTTTGAGAGATCTAGATTGTGTGAAGCACAGTCTGGACTTGAACCATGCCTTATTATGTATAGAATACTTTGGTTTTAAAAATAAGGTATACTGAGTTGATAGATATATGAGTATATAATTGATAGAGGGTGGTGTGATAAAGCTACCATTTTACCTTAACGCTTTATCTATACTATCAGGATGGTTAACACGAGAGGATCTCGCGCAGCAATTAGGCCTGAGGGTGGTCCTAGTCGTAGACCCGAGGGTGTAGAAACCAGTGTTACTGGTGAACAGATTCCTATTAGAGCCCCTGATCTTAATGAGAGGGTGGTAGAATCTACAGTACAGGAGATCGTTGCCCGAGAAATTGGCAAGGCGATGGAACAAAGTATTCCTTTCATTGTTACACAAGTAGTTGTGCAGATGAAGGAACAGAATCAAGCTATGATCAGACAGGAACTTACAGCAAGGTTCGCTGCAGGTGGAGAAGGATTTAATCCTCAACCACAAGTCATTATCCGTGATGCTCCAAAGGTGTGCTCGTTCAGAGATTTTTCTGCATGTCAACCCCCGTTGTTCCATGGGTCTACAGATCCGGTTATAAGTCACAGGTGGATCTCTGAGATAGAGGGTGCGTTTCATACATGTTCTTGTGCACCTGAATTCAAAGTTAGATACGCAACCAATCAGATACGCGGTGCGGCAAAAGATTGGCGGGATATGGAAATCAAACAGAGGGGTTATGCCGGGATTGAAACCATGACTTGGGATCCGAGATTGATAGGATTGTGGATGAATTTCATAGGTTGAAGCAGACGACAGAGACGGTTCCCGACATCAATGCAAAGTTTTTGGAACAAGCACGTTTTTGTCCTGATTATGTGGCGAACGAAAAGATGAAGATGTACCGATACATGATGGTACTCAAACCTAGCATCAGAGAATTCATTGATGCCAGCAAACATCGGACAGTAAAGTTCATGATGGACGCGGCCAGAGCGAGGGAATTAGAGTTGGAAAGGCAGGATAAAGAAAAGAAGTCTGCAGAGAAAGCTGCACCAGTGTATAAGATAAAGAAGACAGAGCAGAGTGAGAAGAAAGGAATGCAGAAAACCTACCCCATATGCCCGACTTGCAAGAAACATCACTTGGGAGAATGCCGGTTTGGTCCTCCCACGTGTTATAAATGTGGGAAATCAGGTCACGCAGGGAAAGATTGTAGAACTCCACTGCGTGTGTGTTTTAACTGTTACCAGCCGGGCCATCAGAAATCAGAATGCCCGAAATTGTCTTCTAATGCACAGTCTACTAGATCTAAACCTACTCCAGCTCTGCCTCCACCACGAAGCTCAGGAGCAAAAGATATAAAGAGAGAGGAAGCTCAGAAACCGAAAGGAAGAGCTTTTCAGCTTACAGTTGAGGAAGCTAAAACTGAGCCTGATGTAGTTACAGGTACATATCTTGTCAACAATTTTCCTGCTCTTGTGCTATTTGATTCTGGTGCAAGTAAATCCTTCGTATCTGTTTCTTTCTGCAAAAATTTCAGTCATATATGTGAAAAGCTAGATTCTCCTCTTGAAGTTGAAATAGCTGATGATAAATCTGTAATTGTATCAAATGTGTATAAACATAATGTGCTAGAAATAGATACAGTTAGATTTCCTATAGAACTTATACCCATGACTACGAGAGAATTCCAAGTAGTAGTTGGAATGGACTGGTAAGGTTATAACCAGGCTACTATTATGTGTGGGCAAAAGGTGATACAAGTTCATACCCCAAGTGGGGAAGAACTATCTATATGTGGTAATAATAAAAAGGGAAAGTCATATGTGTGTTCGGTGTCAAAAGCTCGAAAATATTTGCAGCGTGGGTATACAGCTTTCCTAGCTCATGTGATAGATAAAAAATTAGAAAAGAGGCAGACGAGTCTTGAAGATGTGAAAACAGTGTGTGAGTATCCTGATGTATTTCCTGAAGATTTACTTGGGGTACCGCCAGATAGACAGGTTGAGTTCAGAATCGACTTAATACCTAGAGCTTCACCAGTTGCAAGGGCTCCATACAGACTTGCTCCACCAGAGATGCAGGAGTTAATGAAGCAACTTCAGGAACTGCTAGACAAAGGGTTCATTAGACCCAGTAGTTCACCCTGGGGTGCTCCAATCTTATTTGTCAAAAAGAAGGATGGTACTTTTCGCATGTGCATTGATTACCGTGAACTTAATAAAATAACCATCAAGAACAAATATCCTTTACCCAGGATAGACGACTTGTTTGATCAGTTACAAGGAGCATCGTGGTTTTCAAAAATCGACTTGAGGTCGGGGTACCATCAGCTAAAGATCAAGAAAGAAGATATTCCTAAAACCGCGTTCAGAACTCGATACGGGCATTTTGAGTTTGTGGTGATGTCGTTTGGTCTTACGAATGCACCAGCAGCATTCATGGATCTGATGAACAGAGTTTGTAGACCAATGCTAGACAAATCGGTGATTGTGTTTATTGATGATATCCTTATTTATTCAAAGAATCCGGTGGATCATGAGAAGCATCTCAAAGAGGTTTTGGAAACTTTGAGGAGAGAACGGTTATATGCCAAATTCTCTAAATGTGAATTTTGGATCCAGGAAGTACAATTTCTGGGTCATCTAATTAACCAAAGTGGAATCAAAGTAGATCCTGCGAAGGTTGAGGCTGTGATGAAGTGGGAGCCACCAAAGAACCCTACTGAAATTCGAAGTTTCCTGGGATTGGCAGGTTATTACAGGAGGTTCATACAGAACTTTTCAAAAACTACCGTTCCTTTGACTCCATTGATGAAAAAGAATGTTGAATTCGTGTGGGGAAGCGAACAACAGTCTGCTTTCTCAACTCTCAAGAAGAAGTTGTGTGAGGCGCCAGTTCTTGCATTACCTGAAGGGGTTGAAGATATGGTGGTATTTTGTGACGCTTCATATCGTGGGCTGGGTTGTGTTTTGATGCAGAAAGGTAGAGTTATTGCTTATGCTTCACGGCAGTTGAAGCCACATGAAAGTAACTACCCAACACATGATTTGGAGTTGGCAGCGGTGGTGTTTGCACTTAAGATTTGGAGACACTATCTGTATGGTGTGAGATTTGCTTTTTACACTGATCATGAAAGTTTAAAGTATTTCAAGGATCAGAAGAATCTCAATATGAGACAGAGGCGTTGGATGGAATTACTAAAAGATTTTGATTGTGATATTCTTTACCATCCAGGAAAAGCAAATGTGGTAGCGGACGCTTTAAGCAGAAAGTCAGGAACAGTTCTGGTGAAGAATCAAACTTTAAAGATGACTGTTACTACGCCTATTATTGATGTAATACAAATAGCTCAGCTTGAAGCAGTCAAAGATGAGAATCATAACTCTGAGCGAATCAAAGGGTAAGTAGCCAACTTTATTATAGACAGTCGTGATGTGTGGACCTGTTATGGTCGTATATGGGTACCGGCTTATGGTGATGCACGCCAGATACTTCTTAGTGAAGCTCATAAATCCAGATTTTCTATTCATCCAGGAGCTACTAAAATGTATAAGGATCTAAAAGTTGATTATTGGTGGCCGGGTATGAAACGCGATGTAGCAAAGTATGTGGAAAACTTTCTTACGTGCTTACAAGTAAAAACTGAACACCAGAAACCTCACGGGAAGTTACAGCCCTTAGAAATTCCAGTTTGGAAATGGGAAAACATTCAATGGACCTGATTATCAAATTACCCAAAACCCCACGCGGTTATGATGCAATATGGGTAATTGTAGACAGGTTAACTAAAAGTGCTCATTTTATTCCCATCAAGGAGACCTATCCTTCAGAAAGAATGACAGATATATATGTGAAAGAAATTGTGACTCGTCATGGCGTGCCAGTTTCTATTGTATCAGACAGAGACACAAGATTTACTTCTAGGTTCTGGAGTAAGTTTCACGAAGATCTCGGAACTAGACTACATCTCAGCACAGCATATCATCCTCATACTGATGGTCAGAGTGAAAGAACTATTCAAACCTTAGAGGACATGCTGCGGGCATGTGTTATAGATTTTGGAGGTAGCTGGGATTCTTATTTACCTTTAGCAGAATTTTCATACAACAACAGTTATCATTCCGGTATTGGGATGCCACCATACGAAATGCTATATGGTAGAAAATGCAGAACTCCGGTATGTTGGGGTGAAGTGGGTCAGAAAGAATTGGGTAGTACAGAGGTGGTACAACGAATGACTGAACAGATTCAGCTCATCAGAGATAGGCTGTTAACCGCCCAGAGTAGACAGAAAAGTTATGCAGATAGACACAGGTCACCACTTGAGTTTTAAGTGGGAGATTTTGTATTGTTAAAAGTGTCGCCGTGGAAAGACGTTATCAGATTCAGAAAAAGAGGGAAACTTGGTCCAAGGTTTATTGGACCTTATAAGATCATTGCACGGGTAGGAAAGGTTGCGTACAGATTAGAATTGCCAGATGAATTGTCTCAGATTCACAACACCTTCCACGTCTCGCACCTCAGAAAATGTTTAGCTGTAACACCGTGATTTTGAGAACCAAATTTTTCTTTTTAAAATACAATTTGAGATTTCAAACTGCGTGGGTTTGACTGTAAATAGAACAATCAAACCTGTCTTATAATTTAAAAATGCAGCGGAAGTAAAAACACGTGGCAAACTATATAAACATTCAAAATGATGCCACAAACGACAGTTGGTGTTACGGAATTCATAACCGGCCGACCATTATCTTAAACATACATAAACATAGTTTAAACATAAAAGCATTGTTCCTCCCAAAGCAATAACTACCCGCAGGCTCCCGAGCTCACTGAGGATTACCTGCACATGTGGAGTGTAGCAACTGTTAGCTATAATAGCTAGTGAGTACCAAATAGCATGCAATCAATATAAGTACATCACATATCATCAATCATGCTCAGATAGTTCTATCCTATCATCTCGCGATGAGTTGGCGTAGTCAGGAGGTAACATATCTTGCAGGGGAGCTAACCCGGCTCAATACCCCAAACTGGGGTACCAAACACATCAACCGCCCCGGTGGGGGAGCTATACAGCGTCCACCGTTATGTATTATAGGTATATTAATTGTTATGTCATTCGACACTCACCTGATAGGCTAGGATAAGCAACGACCTTGCTTTGGCACACACGGATTGACAATTCAACCTATAATATCAAGACCTACGCATCAATCATTTGAATACGCGAGGAACGTCTAGGATACTTGAAACAATACCCTAACGATGCTATTTTACCATTTAATAACTAACTATAGCAGCCCAAGCAACAACACGCGAACACGTAGCACAAAACAGCAAAGAAAGCTGTGTGCAGGGGTGTCGCGCCGCGACACATGCTTGTCGCGCCGCGACCAGTGTGCAGATGCTGCAGCCATTGCTATTTTGTGCACAGCAGGTCCATTTTAGCTTATTTCAACTCCAAATTAATTTTGGTAAAAATCTAGTGTTTCCTAGGACCATTTGACACTTGTGGAAGCTTTCTAACATCAAAAACTCCTATCCAATTAATTCATACGAAAATCACAATTAAATAGACAAAGACGTGCGCATAATGGCCAAAACTTGGTGTAGACCAAATCCAACACTTGCAACACACCATATACACCTAATATGATGTATTGAAGGTGTTGCAACTGACCAAAACCTTTAAACTCTTGGTTTGGTATCATTTTCCAATTTCTTGCCTATTTATGGCCTATTTTTCACTATTTTAGCCAATTCAAGCAAAACAACCATTCCAATTCAAAACCAATGTTCTAATCAATTCATACAAGTCATATGAACCTATTAGTACCTTAAAAATCAGTTCTTGATGTGTAAAAACAGATTTAGACCATTTTGGCCATTTTGACCCATTTAGGCTAAATATTGGATTTGTGCATAAATATCACTTCTAATGCACCAATTGAGTTCTAATCAATCCTAACAAGTTATAAGATCAATTAGAACACTAAATTTCAGTTCTTGAAGGTCAAAATCAGTTTGACCCGTATTTGACCAATTTTGACCTATTTGAGCCAAAATTCAAAACTCATCAAGAACACTACTTTAATTCATGGAATTGGTTCCTATACACTTATAAATGATATTAGAACCTATTTCAATCATAAATTTTAGTTCTTGATTGCTAAATCAAAGAACCCACTTGCAAACCTAGAATTTCAAGTCTTAAAAGGCATAATCAAGAACAAGGATGAATTGGAACTTACAATGATCAAAGGATGTTTAGGAACTGATCTTGGAGTGATTCTAAGCCTTAATTCACTGCTGGAACAAAGCTTAGTGAGTTTTCTTTCAAAAACCCAAAATCAAGAACATGAAGAACAAGCATGGAGATGAAGCTTACAATGGTAGAGATGATGAAGATGAAGTGTTACAGCAGATTACAACTCAAATTTGCAGCAAAGATGTAAGCTTGAGTGATCTTCTTGGTGAATTCTTCTTCAATCTTGCAAGAACAGGAAGAGAGCTTGAGTGTGTGTGTGTGTGTGTTACGTGTGTGTGTGTGTAGAGAAGTCTGTGTTTGTGAAGGGTTGGACCGACTTGTGTGTAGTTATTATCCACAAGTGGGTATTTTGTTCCCCTTTCCAACTTACGACTCATCTCCCGTTTAACCGTTTCAACTAACGAGGATATTTTTGGAATCCTCGTTTGAAACCGTTTGATATTTTATAATCTTTATCTATATTTATTAATATTTTTAATAACCCTTTTATTTATTATTTTCCATATTTTATATCCTTTCCTAGAATATAAATATATTATTTAATTAAATTAAATAATTAACGTACCATAATCGGACACGTCTAGGCCCGTTTTGAGGATGTTACATTAGCAGACGACTCTGCAATTGTACCGTTGGAAGATGTTACTATCGATGACAAACTGAACTATGTGGAGCAACCTATAGCTATATTGGAAAGAAAGATCAAAACCCTACGTAATAAACAGATTGGACTGGTCAAGGTCCAATGGAAGCACAGGAGAGCCTCAGACTTTACTTGGGAGCCTGAACAGGAGATGATGCACAACTACCCAAAATTATTCAACAGTTGATTTCGAGGACGAAATCATTCCAAGTGGGGAAGAGTTGTAACACCCAAGGTTCGAAATCCCTAAATTATTATTTAATAGAAAGTGTTAGATATTATTGTAAGTTGCCTTTATGAGATTAGATGTGTTTATAAAACTAGAGGGGCTAAAATTGTCAAATTATAAGTTAAAATAGTGCAGGGACCTAATATGTAATTATCCCAAACTTGTAGATATACATGGCTTTTATGAACTTGGACTTCATTAGTCAAACACACAAAAACACCCCTGATTACTCTCTTGTTCCTGGCGATTTTGAGGCACAAAACACAGCAACATCATCAACTAATTAGCACCAAGCAATCTAGCATTGTAGAGGTATGAGATTTTGAATTGGTTGTTGTGTTCTTAGCCTTCTTGTGGGTCAAAGATTGATCACAAGGATCAAATCTTGTTAATTTGTAGTTTGTTATGTTATTTAGCTGTTAGGGGTGTAGGAAAACACCCCATACATGTCTTAGAATGTTAAAGATGAGTTTTTATGAAGTTTTGGCCGGATTCACAGTTGCTGTCGGTCAGAACTGTGCAGACCAGGGGAGGGCACGGGCGTACCTTAGGAGGGTACGGGCGTGCCTTTCGCCCCGTGGCAAACCCTAGTTCATCAGGTACCCCCGTGCTTTCAGGCATATGCATGGGCGTACCTTAGCAAGGCACGGGCGTGACTGCAGGATAGGTACGCCCATGCCAGAGGAGAGTTTAAACCGTGCCTAGGTTGCAGGCACGGGCGTGCCTTTGAAAGGTACGGCCGTGCCTTAGCCCTGTTTGGTTCAGTTTAGTCCTCTAGCATATAAATTAATGTTTATACTATCAATATTACATTGTAGAGGCTAATTGTGGACCTAATCTCTGAATCATACTCAATTGTGGATCATATCATATCATAAGTAAACATAAGGTAAGTCTTCTAGACTTCACTTCATATCTGCAGCATGTATGCTATTATATCAGATTACAGACATGTAATGTTATTCATATGTGTATATAAACCGAACTGCTATGTGCAGTAAGGTTCAAAGGTGATACAGTACTGTTACAAAGGTGGCTGCCCTGGGTCTAGAACCAGTGGCTAGCATTTATTATCTAACATACGTGTACTATCTTTATATGATTCTATACGTGTGTTTATATGATGTTTAGTTTGGAATACTCACTAAGCTCTTGTAGCTTATCAGATACTGTTTTTAAAACCTTTTGCAGGACGCGGCAAGCATAAGGGCAAGGCTCCTGTTTGACTGCTTTTGATTACTCTTTTGAAAACAATTTAACGCCCAGTTTGTAAATATTTGACTATCTAAGTATACTAAGCATGTACTCGTGTATATATCTTTTGATAGCAACTTAGTTTAGTAGTAAAATGCTTCCGCATGTGTTTTAAAATAAATGCATATTTTATAAATGAGTTTTATTTAGTATTATATTACTTTTTGAAATTTGGGGCGTTACAAAAAGCCATAGCATAACAAAGTTGGCCTACAAAAGCCATATCATAACATACTGGCCTACAAAAGCCATAATATATCATAGTTGGCCTACAAAAGTCATAGCATATCAACATTGGCTTACAAAAGCCTTTAACATGCATACATATTAAATCATAACACAATTGGCCTACAAAAGCCTTTACGCTTTATCATGCATAAATATCAAATCTTTGGTTTTTAATACTCATTCAACTATATAACATTCTTATTATCATGCTTAGGTTAACCGGTACTCACTTGTTGAGCTATAATAGGGAAATATAGTGTTCCGACTCTTCTGGGTCGTCAGGTTCACCTAAAACATATTATTTACATTTAGACAACCAAACGTGCAAAGAACAATCAAGACACTTTAAACAATGTTCTAATGGTGCTCTTAATCTATTTACTAACCTACAACAATAGTCCAAACACCAACACGTGAAAGAACAACAAAAAATAGCACTTTGATAAATCTAGCCGGATGCGTCGCGTCGCGTGCAGCAGTGGCAATTCTACAGTTTTACATAGCGGTGCCATTTGACCCAAAACAATACCAATTCAACTTTGGTTATATTTCAGTGATTACTAACATCTTTTAGCGTTTGTAGGAGCTTTCTAACATCCCTAACACTCACTCAATTAATTTAAACAAAAATCAAACTTAAATTAACCAAGAAATATCCAATATGGCCAATTCATGAAATACATCAATTCTAACACTTCTAATGCATAATTCCTACTTAATATGATTTGTAAAAGCTATAGGAACTGATAGAATCAACAAAAACCAATCCTTAATAGCTTTTTCCAAATTTTGACCATTTTTTGCCCATTTTTGAACCATTTTTTAGTTTGA
Source organism: Dittrichia graveolens (assembly GCA_038502395.1). NCBI lineage: Eukaryota > Viridiplantae > Streptophyta > Magnoliopsida > Asterales > Asteraceae > Dittrichia > Dittrichia graveolens. The sequence continues at coordinate 5,492,802 of JARJIL010000003.1, forward strand.
GTAAAACCAACACTTTCAGTCCATAAATTGGATTCCTAACTATCTATATGTATTGTAGGAAGCAATTAAAGCATAAAAATCCGTTCTTTGATGGTCAATTCGTGTTTGACCTAAATACCCAAAACTTAGGAACAAGGAAGAACATGGAGATGAAGTACTTACAAGTGGAATATGAGATAAAGAATGGATTATAAACAGATTGTAACTCGAATTTGATTGCTAGAATTGGATGCTTGAATGATTTCTCTTGATTTCTCCTTTCAAAGATTCAAGAACACAATGAAGTGTGTGTAAGTATGTGTGTTGGTGTGTCTGTGTTTGAAAAAGAATATGGACCGACTTATGGGTTTTAATTATCCATAAGTGAATATCTTGTTCCCTTTCAACTTACAACTCGACACTCGCTTACCCGTCTCAACTAACGGGGATATTTTCGGAATCCTTATCTATTTTATTATTTTTATTATTTTTTTATAACTTCATTTAATAGCTATTTTTTCATAATTTATACCAATAACTAAAATATATATTTATTTAATTTGTTTAAAATATCTAAAGTACCAAATTCATGTGCGTCTAGCCCTTTTTAAAAATGTTACATAGATTACCTATACAAGTAATAAAAAAAATTATCTTCATTGACTTTTTAAACAAATAATCTGTCTCAGTGATCTTAACTCTAATATTAATAATAGCTCTAGCAAGAAACACTACATATTCATAGGATTACAACATTATTTCCTCCGATTAAATACACTATCTTTACTTCTATATTTAATTCAAAAAATGACAAAAGCTTCAAGAGGACTTGGAATCCGATTCGTTTATTATGTTTAATTTCATGTCATAGTAATCATGACTTTTATGGTTATAGAAACTCCCTACCAATTAATATCATTCACAGAAGAATATTTAATATAGTCAATAACTAATTCATAGTTTTAAAGGACTAATTTTAGCATTTGGATTAATGTTATTAATGTTTCAGATTAAATTTTAAAAATTTAGGCGAAGTGGTATTTTCGTAATTTTTCGTAATTTACATGTGATTGTATACCGAATCACATATGATTGAATATTAAAATTTCAAGAATATGTTTTTTAAATGAACTTTATTTAACGCAACTTACATATTTAGAAACAATATAATCCAATTATACAATTTTTATTATGTATAATAAAAATACGTTTTATACATTTTCTCTTTCTTAATATTATGTCAACATATGATCGTATTGAGAAAAAAATAATAATAATAATAAAAGAGTCAGCTGCCATTTATTGCTTGTTTCCGCTGGAAACTGGCTTCTTGATTTGATGTTTACCGACACCTACAAAACAACTTAAACTAGATCCGTGACATCAATACTTCTCTAAAATATTAATTTGCAGTACACTTTAAAAATAAACTGTACATAATCTTTTAATGAGAAACATAAACCAATTGTTAATTAAGTTGTGTTTTCGTCACTAAATATTATCTAAACTAGTTTACCTATCTGTGTAAATAAATAAGTAATCATATTTATTTATAAAAAAATATTATTATATATTTATAATATTTTTTGAATTTAAGTAATATTTTATTTATCTCCTACCTTATTTTATATTAGAATTATATTTGAATAATCTTTTAATTTAGAGTCAAAATAATGTTTTAACTTTGATCAAATAAATTGGTAGGATTGTCTAATTAAAGAACAATGTTAATTTTCACCAAGTGATATGTTAATGGGGGCAAACTGTTTCAAAATACAGTAAATTTTAACTAAACTACCATTGTATATAATCAACTTTAAAATTTTAAAAATAATACGACAAACTTACTTACTCATCCCATTGTATACAAAATATAACCTGAATATCAGGTTACCGGTAGTTTTACTTTAATATTCTATTTTTTCTATATTCTATTTAGTTGTTCTTGATGATTATGAGTTCTATCTTCTTGGTGTCTTTAACTCTAGAAATTCAACTTGATAATTACGAAGAATAATGTATAATTAAACCAGATGAATTAACAACTCATGAAATCGAAACTAACTTAAACTACAAATCAAACTTAAACCCAGATGATGAAGAACAATAAAGAAACCCTAAATTATGGACTTGCAGACCTGAGAATGAAAGCCCTAAATAATGAACAAGATGAAGAAAATGAAAAGCCCTAAATATTTAACAAGATCGTCGGCTGGTGGTTTGAACAAGATGATGGTTTGCTTGAACACAAATCGAACCTTAAATTGAGATCTAAAAAACAAACACATCCAAATGGTGGTTTGTTTGAACAAGATGGTGAATGAAAACCCTAAATCGAGATCTAAAAAACGAACAAGATGAAGAATGAAAACCTAAAAGCGATGGTGGTTTGCTTGAACAGAAATCGAACCTTCAAGGGCTTCAAATCATACATCGCAAAGTGGTCTGAACATAAATCTAACCTTCAAGGGCTTCAAATCGCACATCGATGGAGAGAATCGTGGTGGTGGCGATGGCTTCAAATCGAACCTTGAAGGCGGCGGCGACCACCACAACAACCGTGGTCGTGGGTTGATGACAATGGGCCGGTGGCTATGGTAACAGATATGGAGAGAATCATAAAAATAAGGAGGTAGAAGATGAAGATCTGGGAAGGTAAAGATAGTTGTACCAATTTTGAATCAAAATTTCATATTTTTCTTGTTTTAAGAAATAAAAAATGAAAAATGAAAAAGAAAAATCAAGTAACCGGTTGTTTACCGGTTTTAAGAGGTAAGTTTGTATATAATGGGATGAATAAGTAGGTTTGTTGTATTATTTTTAAATTTTTAAAGTTGATTGTATACAATAGTAGTTTAGCTAAAGTTCTGTATTTTGAAGCAATTTGTCTTTAAAATGTTAATGTGACAAGTTTTATTGACATAAAGAGATAAGAATATCGGAAGAGATCTTTAAGTTTCTCATCATATATTTATTCCTAAATTAATATAATATAGAATAATTTTGATTTATAGAAATAGTTAAAAGTAAATTAAATTAATTTAAAGTTAGTTTTAATTCTTAGTAAACGGGTTATTAGGATTGTCCAATTAAAAAAATAAATAATTAAGATTCTCTAATTAAATTTATAAAGGTTAGTCTTCTATTAAAAGTAAAAGAGAAAAAGATACGTTATACGAATGGGTTTTTCTTATCTTATATTACAACAAAAGGTTTACTTATTTAATGTTGTTTTTCTTTCATAAAAGATTAAAAAGTAATAAAATTATTAGTTGACTCACTTTTATCAAATAAATAGTTTTCAAAGTTTTTAAAACCATGTTTGTTTTAGCACACAATTTAAATGGATAATATTTATGTAACATCCTAATTTTTTTTTATAGTAATACATTCATTAGTAATTAATCAAGTCAACATCAAAATTCATGTGCACTGTACCCGTCAAATATATGGACTTACGGTATAAATCAACATCAAAATTGTTTACAAATATTCTTAAAATTGTTCAGAGTTTGATAAATATCATTGCGGAAGTTTAGCTATCATGTAGGGGCCTTCCCTTTGTCCATTCAAGACGGTCCTAAAAAATAATCACCAAGCACGGGTTAAACTAGAAGCTTAGTGAGCACAACACATTCATACATTACACCAGATAATATATCCAGGTATACTATGCACATCACATCAGTTATGCTAGATATGCGGGGTGACCATCTGCCAATTGAGCTATTTGCACTAATTGCCACGTAGGGGAGGTGACCATCTACCAAGCGACCCATCCGCTCAAGTAACAACACATAATCACACATGAACACATATCACAACATAAGATATAAGATAGTGAAAACTGACCTCATCAGCAATACATCACAATTACAGTAATTCAACGAAGGTTGTAAGGTCACACAAGTCCGTTAGTAGGAACCTACAATTTGGGTTCTACTAAGTTAACATTAAATTCTAATTCATCAGCTAAATATTACTAATAGTTTTGGATTTCGATTCTAACATGACACCCACTCTTAATTTGCGATTTGAAACTAATATGTGATTCCTTATGAATTGCAATTGTAGCTAATTTCACTCAAAATGTTAATTTGCGATTTTGATATACGATTCACATTTCCTATCTTTGAATCATGAATCACTCATTCTAGACAAATTGTGATTTGGCCTTTACTAGAGAATTACGATTCATTCCATAATCTGATTTGCAATTCTATAAGACTGATTTACAATTCAAGCTTTAGTGTTAAATTACGATTCGACATACATAATGATTTACGATTCACGAATTACGATCCATCTAATTCAACTAAATTGCGATCCACTCTTTTGATTTGAGATTAGCTATTCGGGAAACCCTTAAGGACTTAACTCAATTTGCGATTCACTAATACGATTCCCATTTACAATTCTGTGCAAGTTAGTGATTTATGATTCCCTCCCATGCGTCAATTTACGATTGTTTAAGCCTTACTAGTTTTTCCATTCATGCTTTACCCACGACTCTGATTACCGGTTTAAGCAAGGCCAAGAACAAATGTGATTCTTATCCACGCAGTTGACCAATTGACAATCAAATCAAATTTTCGTCATTTCAACACATTCTTATTTTAATAGATCCCTGACATCTTTTTAACAAATCCTTTGTTTATGTCTATCCATTGATATATGTAGGCCGGTATTACTGCCGATGAAACGCGAGCCTGTTGGGTCACACGCCAAGATTCGATCCGGATAGCCCACCGAATGAGGAGAAGGTCAAAAGAGTCAAAATTGGTTTGGTTCGGGCTTCACGACTGTGAAGGGTGCTCCACGAGTCATGAAGCATAGTGTCCTCAAGAATTCTCACCAGGCTGCCATAAGTCATGATACCCTAGGGCTTCACGGCCTGTGAGGGGTCGTGAAAAAGGAAACTGAAGTGTCACTTTAATTTTATCACACCATGTTATGGACCAATCAAAATTACAGTTGTGGCCAACCAAAGGGAGCTGGGAAGGCGGGATGTAGTCTATAAAAGAGATTTTATTCCCTCCCTATGATACTCTTGATCCTAAGCACAACTTACACATATTAACTCATACTTGAGAGTGTAGTGAGCTATTGTGGGGCTATATACAAGATCATTGGGTTGTTTCAAAGGTAACTACAAGTTTGACTGAGTTCCTTGAGGTGCTAGTACATTGGGATCGATCTATATTTTGTGTGGACATTCAAGAAGGAGAGTGAGGCCATTTATTTTGCATCAAAGTCATCCCTACCACTAGCTCCAGCTGAAATCGTCAAAGGTATATCTCTTTCTCTTCTCTTTCTTTTGTTGCATGTCATTTTTGTAGAGAGTCACCACACTTGGAACATGGTTGGCGTGATCTTGTTATTGCATGTGTGATTTTATTTGATTCCGTTACATGTTTGAGTGCTCACAATGTCCTAACACTCTTCACGTTTAATTTCAATTCTATCAACTATTAAGCACTCTATGATCCATTAAAAGCTCTCAGCTATGAACACACTCTGGAATAGAAATAAAACCCAATAAAAATCCATTCAAATCCTAAGTAAGCACTGTAAATTCAATGTGAGGTTAACCACAAAGGTTTGAGAATTGATACCCGAAGAATTCTTGATGATTTGAAGCAAAATCGATGGTGGTTTGAACCCTTTTCTCCTCTGCAAAACATGTAAATGGTATCCTCACACACAAAGAACTCAAGAATGGCTACAGTAATCTAAACCTAGGGTATTGTGCCCTAATTGGGTATTTATACCCTTTACATGTTAACTCCTTGTCCAAACACCCTTAAAACCCTTATTCCGTTCCTTTATTTCTAATAACCAAAAGAGAATATAATAACAAAGAATCCTCTTTCTTTAATAATAATAATAATAATATTCTTTTATAAAATTAAAAATTTACATATGGGTAACGGATATTACAATTTAGCTTATCCCATAACTCGTAAGAGTTAACTTTGAATAAGATTTAGAGTTAAAACTGAGTTTTAAGTGTGACTATCTAAAGTCAAAATTGTAACGCCCTAATTTATAAAACTAATCATTTAGACTAAAACTCATATAATATTTCACATCTGAAAGTTTTACACAAAAGCGGAAGCATAAATTTTTTGTAAACCTGACCGATCAAAAGATCCACATATAAACACAACCCAAATTTGTTATAAAAAAGTTGTTTATCCCAAAAGGCATTAAGAGTTTCCAAAAGGTTTATTAAAACAGGAGTTTTGCCTTTGTCCTTGATGCACCCTACAAAATATTTTAAATAGTATCTGATTAGCTACGAGAGCTTAGTGAGTAAGTCAAACTGTCAATCATATAAACACATATACAAAATCACATATAGATAACACACATATATCAAGAACATGCATGTCAGCCTCTGTTCTAGACCCTTGGCAGCGATCTGAGTCACAATACTGTACTAATTCTAAGCTACTACTGCACAGAGCAATATGCTGATTAACACATATGAATAATACATGAATGTATTGTAATGTAATAACACACATGTTGCACATATAAAGAATAGTCTAGAAAACTCACCTTATAATCAGTAAGATTTTATAACAGTCCACAAATGATTATGATTCAATGACCACACCATTGACTAGTCTTTACAGGTATAATAATAATAATATGTTAAACATATATTATTACTTAAACTAAAAACTGAACAGGGCATGGGCACGCCCGTGCCTTACCACAGGCACCCCCGTGCCTTGAACTGCAGGTACGACCGTGACACTTTCAGACATGGACGTACCTTATCCTGCAGACACGCTCGTGTCTTGACTTGGTACGTCCGTGCCTTTACCCCGAAGCACGGGAGTACCTCATGAACTAGGTTTTGCCACGGGGCGATAGGCACGCCCGTACCCTCCTCTGGTATGTCTGTGCCTCCCCCTGCTCTATACAACACTGACCGACAGTCAACTGTTTTCCGGCCAAAACAACTCAAAACTCATTTCTGATCGATTCTAACATCATAGGGGTGTTTTTCTACACCCTAAACAGCTATAAACAACAACTAACACATAATTAACATGTTTTGATCCTTAAACCCATTATTTGACCCATTTGAACACTTTATTTAATCAACCAAAACATACCTTGATGATTCTAGGACGGAGAGCATGATTAGATGATGCTTAAGTTGTTGTTTCTTGATCAAAATCACAAAGTGAAAGGGGACAGGAGTGCTTGTACGCATGTATGTATGCTGTGAATGTGTCTGTGTGTTTCAAGTGAGTTCTAGAACTTATTTCATGTATATCCACAAGTATAGCATAATTACATAAATGGTCCCCTGACTTATCCACTTTTATTTTGACGATTTTAACCTCTCTAATTTTATAAAAGCATCGTATCACATATAGTCACTTATAACACATATGACACTTATATATTAATCTATTTAACTAAGACTAAACAAAATCCGGGTGTTACAAAAATTAAGTTTCAATTTTAATTAAAATGAATGGTTAAGATTTAATTTTAACTAAATGAAAGATTATGATTATCTAATTAAATTAATGAATGTTAGTCTTTTATTTATCTTAGAAGATTATTGAAAATTTTAATCATATTATAATGTTTAATCGCAATTTTAATTTCTCTATTGATTGTGATTTTGATTCATCAATAACTAACTCCTTATTCACAAATTTCAATTACCGTAACGATATGTGTGTGTGTGATAGAGAGTTCTTTAGAGTTTTGGAAGTAAGGTTTTAAATATATTTCATCTAGAAAAACTTCATTTGTTTGTAGGAACTTAAGCTTTAAGAAAAAAAAATTAACTAGTTATGTCAAACATAACTACTATACAAGGCTTTTCTTGCTGTGAACATGCGAACATCCCATATCCCTAATGTAACTGATAACGTGTGTGGCGCCCCTTACTCCTGTCCATATGGTTCAGTCCCCTCATATGCGGACCTATGCTTGGTCCGGTGGTGACATAAACCACTAGTCAATTTTACAAATGAAGTGAAAAATTCCAACGTTTTCGAGTTGGTGCTAAGAGTCAAATTTTTTAGTGCCACCGATGATTTTTGTATGCCACCAAAATCTAATGAAAATAAAATTTTAAAAAATGAATAGAATAGTTCTATATTCAATTTATTCTTTTAAAATTATTTAGTTTACCTTAAAAATAATAGTTTAATTAACAGAGCTTTATATAAATTGTGTTTTATTTTAGAGTTTGGTCCTAAAATATCATAACTACAACTAAAACCTCGTTAACCAAACCCCGATTAACTAAAAAAACCCGAACAACACTCTCAATCTTAATTACTTTAATTTCGTCCCTGTTTATTTTAACATTGTGTCCCCAAGTGTCATGTTATATACATACTTTCTAACTTTTCATTTCCTATAGATACATCACATACATATATGTATGTATATATATATATGTGTGTGTGTGTGTGTGTGTATATATATATGTATGTATGTATATATATATATAGGGAGCGGTTCAAACGAGAACTATTTTTTTTACGAAAACTGCGATAATCAATATGAACCAATCATGTAATTTTCTATCTTTTTTATTTAACTTTAAATCAAAATGGTGGTTTGGACATTTTTACATTACCTCAATTTTTTTAAACTAATATATCCATGAAACGAAAAGGTGTTAAATTACGAAAATTATACCAAATTAACGAAAAAAATATGCTCTTTAATTTGAGACCGATCTTGTTATATTTTTTCAATTTATTTTGCATTTGTTAGTTTTTTTAACACAGGTCTCGACATATGTACGTGTGCATATGCACACATGCCCCTAATTTTTTCCAGCACAAATGTAGATATATACATGTGCATATGTCCGTGTTAAAAAAACCCAACAAACATGATTTTTTTTTTCAAAAAAATATAGCAAGATCGGTCTCAAATTAAATAACATAATTTTCTCGTTATTTTGGTATAATTTTTATAATTTAACATTTTTTCGTTTGATGGATATATTAGTTTTAAAAAAGTAGAGATAATGTAAAAACGTCCAACTCTTTAATCTTGACTCTCCATCTTTTTTATCAATAACTATTATTGGTTATCATAATTCTGATACAAAAAAGAGTTCTCTCTTGAACCACTCATATATATATATATATATATATATATATACTCTTATTTTCTTCAGACATTCTCTTTCTTTCTATTCTTTTCATTATTTACTCTCAATTTGAATTCCTTTCAGATTCATACGCCATCAACCATAATGTTTCGTATGGATCTGAAAGGAATTCAAATTGAGAGTAAATAATGAAAAGAATAGAAAGAAAGAGAATGTCTGAAGAAAATAAGAGTATATATATATGTGTGTATATATATATATATGGGAGAGTTTAAACGAGAACTGTTTTTCGTACTAGAACTGCGAGAATCAATCTTAGCCCTTGATTAAAATTAATCAATGGCTAAGAATTTTTTGTGGCTCATTAATGACACATTAATGAGGGTTATTTTGGAAAAATCAAGCCTCGCAAATTAATGATGGCTCACCCGGACGCAATTCACGGTTGGGTAAATATTTAAATTACCAAAATACCCCTATTAATGAGTTATTAATGGCGTTAAAAATAGTTTTCGCAGTTCTGGTTTGAGCTTTTGCCTATATATTTATAGTGAAAAGTTTATTTGAGAACCGTTTTTATTGCGAGAACTGTGAGAAACAATCTTAGCCGTCCAATTCCCCCTCCTTCAATTAGATTGTCCACCCATGAATTCCTTACATGCACCTTGCTACACTCAATCCCCTCACGCTCTTTATCCATGAACTCCACATACCAATTGAATGGCTAAGATTGGTTCTCACGGTTCTCACACTAATAATGGTTCTCAAATGAACTCTCCCCTATATATATAATATATATATATATAGAGAGAGAGAGAGAGGGAGAGAGAAAAGATCATTGAAAATTGTTCTTATTGCGAGTACCGGGAGTATCATTTGTAAGCATCATTAATTCTCATTAATATGGGTATTTTAGTCTTTTAAATATTTTTTCAACCGTAAACTGCGTTCGGGTGAGCTGTTATTAAAGAGTGATGTTTGATTTTTCCAAAATAACTCTCATTAATACGTCATCAATGAGTCATGAATGCGTCATTAATGAGTTATTAATGAGCCATCATTTTTATAAGCCATTAATTTAATTTAATCAATGACCAAGATTGATTCTCTCGGTATTTGCAATAAAAATGATTCTGAAATGAACCATCCCTTATATATATATATATATATTTATTTTTTTACTACTCTATAAAGCATTTAACTCTTTTTTAAGACAAATTTTTAAGTTAAGTAGTACAAGTAATATAGCATGTTTACAATAACTTCTAGCAAGAATCTTAACACTTTTAAAATAATACAACTCAAATAGCATTATTTACAATATGTTCCAGCAATGATCTTCAGAATTTAAATACATAATTAATAATTTACAATAACTTCCAACATTTAAGACAATTTAAATACATATTTAATATTTTACAATTACTTCTATCATTTAAGACTATCAGAATTTAATTACATTTAGCTTTTTTTAAGACAATTTTTTAAGTTAAGTAGTACAAGTAATATAGCATGTTTTATAATGACTTTCAGCAACAATCTTAACACTTTTAAAATAGTACAACTCAAATAGCATTATTTACAATATGTTATAGCAATGATCTTAAACACTTTAAAACTGACAAAAAATTAATTACAAAAAATTGTCCTGAATTTAATGAAAGAAAACAGACCAAAATACTTTGCTTATATATACCTTATAACTATCTACAAAGAAGTGTTGCGTGATGAGTGCAGTACATATGTATTTAGCATGATCTAAATAATTGTCACATTTACTTACTGTTTTCAAAAAGTTTTATATTCTACAATGTAATAAGATCGTAAATGATGGTATGAATTCGTTCATACAAGAATAGAATGTTGTCATTTAAACGTAAGTGTTGCGTTAACTTGATATTTGTACGAAGATCACAACCACCATATTCTCCTGCAACATCACAAATAACATGTTGAATTGACAAGTCGACAAATGAAACTATTTTACCCCGCCGCATCGCGCGGGTAAAATACTAGTGTATATATATATATATATTGAAAAGTTCATTTGAGAACCGTTTGTATTTCGAGTTATCCGTCCAATTCCCCCTCATTCAATTGGATTGCCCACCCATAAATTTCTTACATGCACCCTACCACACTCAATCCCCCCACACTCTTCATCCATGAATTCCATTATCCAAAATGAATGACTAATATTGGTTCTAGTAGTTTTCGTACGAAAAACAGTTATTGTTTGAACCCTCCTCTATATATAGGGAATAACTTAACTACACCATCATGTAGCCAGTTAGCTACATGATGCACACACAAACACTTGATGGGTCCTGCTGATACACTATGCACCATGATGACCTCACCAAGTATTTGTATGTGTATCATATAGCTAACCTGCTACATGATTGTGAATCTAAGTTATTATCATATATATGTATATGCGCGCGTGTGTTTATGATTAAATGTAGTATACAAATTTGAAGGGATTTGTTAAGTTTACATTGTGGGTTTTTTTGTTTAATTAACATTTTAAACATGAACTATAATTATTAGGATGGATCCCATAACTTGTATAAGTACGTAGTATAAGTTAAAGGGTTTACTTTTCCGAAATGTATTAAATTATAGTCCAAATGTTAATGTGTGTATCCAACTTTCAAAAATGTTATTGTGTGTATTGAACTTTTAATTTGTTGTTATTGTATGTATTTTGATTACATAAAAAACAAAAAAAATATAAGTTTAGTACATACAATAGAAAGTTTAATACACACAATAACACACTTTTTGAAAATTTGATACACACAATAACATTTTTAGTAGGTGGATACACATATTAACATTTAGGTATAGTTTAATATATTTTGAAGAAGTAAACCCTAAGTTAAATAGTATAAGTATAATAGTTATGAGATATCTAACGATCATACGATGGTGATGGGTGAAAGTGATGACACATGCATTATGTATATATATATATATATGTATATGTATATATATATATATATACGTCCACTAATTAAATTTATAATTAAGCTAACATGTTCCTGAATTTCTGTACGTATTTAATGTCTTCTTGAAATCATATCAGGATGTTAAAGAAAGTAATTCACTAAACAAGAATATTATTAAACTTTAAAGAACTGAACTTTTTTTTTAATAGATCAACATACACGCTTTTAATTCTACTTCTAAGTCTAGAGGTGTCTAAAAGTTCAGTTCTCAGGTTGTTTGGTATATTCGGTTTTTTTCTGATAAAACCGTAACCGAACCAAAATGAATTAAAAATACATTATAACCGAACTAATAATCGAATTCTAATTCCGTTCTAGCGCCGAATCAACAAAAAAAACCCATCTATGCCTCAAATTCAAGGCCAGATTATATTTAATAAATTGGCAGCCCAACAAAAAAATAACAAATTATCAAAATCATTCTACCATACCACGATTTGGGAGTCACGAATGTGCAGCCGAACAAAGTAACAAACATCTAATGTTTAGTGTTGTTCAACAATTAATACCAAGTTATTTAAACAGTTGGTAGCCACAAGCAAGATATCTAAACACATCTTAGCCCCAACAATAAGCATATTTGAAGCTTCTAAAAAGCCCCAAAACTTTAAAACCGCTAGTAGCAAGATATCTTTAGTCTAGATAGAATAGTTGAGTAAGTGAAATAATTGAACTCGATATAATTAATATGATAATTAAACAAATATAAAAATATTAACTAAATAAAATTCAGTTTATTCGGTTTGGAAAATGTAAAAACGTAGCTGTACCAAAGACCGATTATGATAATTCGTTCGAGTTTTTAGACTGAACCGCAAAATGATTTCAAAAACACCTTTGGTTTATTTGGTTACATTGTTACAAAATAGTTCCTCTTTCTGTTAAAATGTTTTATAAACGAACTATGAATATCCCTCCTAACAGTGACGGAACTTGAACTTAGCTTGGGGGCCAAAATATTACTAATTTAAGTTATTGTATAAGTATCTTATTTATGGTAAAAAATATTAAATAATATATAAAAAGACCAAATAATTGCTATAAAAAGACAAAAGATAATGAATTAAAGTAAATGACAAAAATTAAAAAATTTAATGAAAAGTGAAAAACCTTATTTAGTTTTTGGATAACAACTGTACAAGATTTTTTTATTATGTATCACTTTTTCTTTTCTTTGTGCTGCAGACCTAATATACTAACATGCTTTCTTTTAATTTTCTGCTACACTATCACAAGACCCAATTCAATATTGAAAGGGTTCTGCACTTTTGCTAGCTCTCTCTCCCTCTCTTAAGGTCGCCGTCGGGACGGTGTTTCACCGATCGATTGTTCTCCCGCTTCATCGGTATATCGCTATGATCTATTGTCGAAGAACCACATCTCGCAATTGTCCATCACCGAGGATAAAGTTGGTGCAAATGGGTGCTCTGTTCAGTCGCATCGTTGTATGCAACACTAGGATTCGCTTCATTCAATTGTTGGATTGTTTTTTGGTTGAAGAAGATTGTAATTTGTACTATGTTGTTTTATGCTCTATTAAGATTCTCAGTTTATTAATTTGTAGGGGCAAAGGTGAACATATGCATAGCATTTAAATACTTTTAATACAAATTTTATAGTAATACTTCAGATCTTTGGGGGGCCACGACCCCTCCCTGCCCCTTAAGAGTTTCGCCTTTGTATATTATTGCCCTTATTGTTGTCGTCTATGTAATTACGTGACTATTATTATAATGTGATTATATGTGTTAGTAATTCTAAAAGTTATGGGTGCATTTATGTAACGCCCCAAATTCTAAAACTGATAATTGAAATAAAATCACATATGAGTATTCGCATCTAAAAGTTTTACATAAAAGCGGAAGCGTAAATTGTTTGAAAACCTATTGGATCACAAAATACACATAAATACAACCACAAGTTTAGTACCAAAAACTTGATGTTTACAAACCAGGTGTTAAGTATTTCAAAAATTTTATCAAAATGTAGTCATAATGGGTCTTTTTCATTTTCTTTGCTGAAACTTGCAAAGTATTTTAAAAATAGTATCTAATAAGTTACGAGAACTTAGTGAGTAAACCAAGTTGTCAATCTTATAAATACATGTATAAAATCATATAAAGATACCACACGTATGTCAGGTAATCAATGCTAGTCTCTTGTTCTAGACCCAGGGCAGCAACATATGTCACAATACTATACCACATCCGAGCCTTACTGCACATAGCAATATGCTAAACAACACATATGAATAATACATGTATAATATTCTGTCATGATAACAAACATGCTGTAGATATGAATAATAGTCTAGTAAACTCACCTTATAATCAGTAATGTTGTATAACAGTCCCCAATTGGTAATAATTTAGTGAACACGCCAATGACAAGTCTCTACAGGAAATAATACGAATTATATATCAAACACATGCTCAAACTGATTAATAGAAAACTGTACAAGGTAGGGGCACGCCTGTGCCTAAGTATGGGTGCGACTTCCTCATCCGACTTATAGATCCGACATATGGGTCCGACTTACACATTCTGAATCATACAACTTCTAGGCACGTCTGTGGTCCCCAGGGCACGCCCAAACCTTATTAACAATGGAAATTACGACCACTAGGCACGCCCATGCCTCCCTCTGATCTGCACCAGTAAGTCATCCGAATTACATATGTCTACCATTTTCAAGAATCATAACTCATGTAAACTCATTTTCAACCATTTAAGTTGCAGAGGGGTGTTATCCTACACCCCAAACAACTACAAACCACATCAAACTTATAAATTTAACAAGCTTTGATCTTGAAATCTAACAAAACCGATTTGAAATTTTAAAAATCCATAAATAATACATACCTCAAGTATACTAGGTTGGAGATTATGATGAAGAAAGCTTAAAACTCTGATTCGTGATCACAAATTAATCAGATAATGAAAGATTACAATAGATGATCACGTATGTATGTATGTATATATATTGCTGTGGAAATTTCTAATCTTATACAAAACTGACTTTGAAAGTCAATATATATATAAATGAAGTTGTCATAATTGTGTAATTGGTTCCTTACTATTCAAGTTCTATTTTGACGGTTTTAACACCTCTAGTTTATAACCACATCTTATCACCTATATTTATTTATAACTCATATAATACTTTGTAGTTTGTACATTACTCGTATAACTAAATTTATAAATTTCTGGATGTTTCAATTTATGTGTAGGAGGATTTGTTTGTGAAATAAATGAAAGAAAAAAAAAAACAGAAACCGTGCAATTGGAGTTTGATTAACATGATAAATGTATAAAAATGATGTATTAAATATATCGTTCTGAAAATATAATTACTTGATCACAAATTGTGTAATTACGAATTTAAGAAATTATAAAAAAATTACATCGTTACAACTTGACTAAATTTAGCTAGTGTTTTAATCACGTTACATACATAATATTATTTACTTATTCCACATTAATATTTATGAAAAAAAATTAAAATTAATAATAGACAAGAATACAATAATAGTTACCAAACATATTATCGTAACTTAACTTCAAAAGTTTATAGATATGATTATCTCATATATCCAAATAATACGTCATATTTATGATGCATATTATCTCTAATATCTAATATTAATAAATTTTAAATTGAGTTTCAATTTTTACTATTTAACATTAAAGTTGAGTTTCAATTTTTTACAAAATAAATCGTTAGGATTTAATTTTGATAAATGAAATATTAGAATTTTCTAATTAAATTAATAAAAATTAGAATTATATTTATATTAAAAATAATTTAAAATTTACTTTAACAATTTCATAATAATAACACCTTTTGACACCGAAGTTTGCATATAATTTTACTTTTTGTCTTTTAAGTATTACAAATTATTGGAATCGTCTCTATTTCAAGAAAATTTAACTTATTTGATCCTTAATTTGATATTGAGATAACGATGATAAATAATTAAAATAATTTATAGGAATTTTCATTACCGATATATAATCATTTTTTAACTTCTAACCTAAAGTCGATTTCCATCGACGACCATTTCTCACTATATTATATGCTGACAAGAGATCATTGTTCTTGTCCTTTTATTCTATGACCATTTCTCACTATATTTGATCTTTTTATTCTATGACCATTTCTCACTATATTTGATCCTTTTATTCTATGACAAGGTACATTATTAGAACATAAAATTGTGTTTATTTATAATTTAGTTAAGTTTGTTATTACTATGATAATAATCATAGTGTATGATAGATTATGAAAATACCATTTTGATATATAAACAATGTAATTTACTCTAATTCATGTAAGCATTTCAATATACAAATACTTTATGTGTTCTTAGTGTATGTGTTCTCTCACACGTATTTATGTACATACTAAGATTATATAATCATTGTGTGATTTCCTTCAATATTTGTAATACTTGATACAATTGGAATCCTATAGACATACTAATCACATAGACAACAATTAGGTTTGATCATCAAAAGATTCATCAAGGTGGTTGCTGACTTGCAAGGTTCACACATGGATCACTGAAGGAAGTCAAGTGACTAAAATTCCCGGTTACAACAGGTTTTTGGGTTAAAAATTAAGTTTATGATTTAAATTTTTTTAGTGTTAAGTTTGAGGTTAAACTATAATTTTATTCTTTTAATTATGGCATTAGCATGTTATAGCCTTATAGGAAGTCAAATAGTTAAAACAATCTGTTATAAAGAAGTTTACGAGTTAAAAAGTTTATTAAAAAAGTATAAAGGTTTTAAAAAAATAAGATATCATTTATATTTTATCTTTGACTAGGTAGTCCTTATTGATTGTTTAACTTCCACTTATTTAATTAGTAATTAATTTTGTTGACAAATGGAGTCCTCTAATCGATCTAAATTTGAATGGAATCGAATGATCGATCATTTTGTGGTGCTCCTTCGTGGTGAGTGTCACCTCCAACATCAATATAAAGTGGTAAAAACAAAACATGTTATTCAAATTAATTACATTATCATTGTCGGCCATCTTTAATTCCAGTTCCATATCTCCAACTTATTTTGTTTTTTACAAGTTGAAGCCATAATTCTTAGTTAAGGCGTGTCTATTATAACTAATGAAATATGATATCCAAATACCTACAAATAAATAGTAAATTACGGCGATTAATTTCTTGTAATATATGAAAATTGAAAGGCTTTAGTTTACATGTGATAAGAAACTATATATCGTCTATTCATAGTTTGTATATTTTAATATGATCGGATTCTAACCCAACATGTTTACTCTATTTTATATAAAATTATAAGAAACAAGTTATATAACCAATGAGTTTGACATAATTAACTAGATGAAGTCATCTGTACTTTATATACACAAATATACATTAAGGTGTAAAGATTTTGTTCAACTAATACATTATTATTATTATAATAAGAAGAAAAAAATATGGCATCACCTTTTATTTTGGAAAGATTAAAGGAACCAATTTAAGATTAAGATATGTAAATTGTACTATTTACCAATTAGGTTGATTGGAGAGGGCCAAACACTTTTTAGTCCTTCTACTAACTCCACCTCTGTTTTTTTTTAAATTATTTACGAGTCATATAACGTTTTATTAGGTATATTAAACATGTGGGAGGTTCGAATAAAATATATATTAAGTTGAGAATGAAAGACTTAATCCAGACATTTCATTTGATTTGATTAAATGGTGGCTATTTATTTTATTAATTATTTAACCATGAATTACGACGAATAAATTGTGACCGTTAGATCTGATAGATTAATATTTAATTAATGAATGAGATTTATTTTTTCATTCTCACCTAAATATACATTCTCCCGATAACACTCTCATATTAAACATACAAGTTGGTTGCTACCCAATCATAGTAAACTATTCTTAAAATAGAATTTAAGAGCACCACGTTAAGGGACATGTAAAAAAAGGTAAAATATTGTTATAGAAGATAAAAAGTAAATATATAAATGTGGTAAACTTATGATAAAGAAAAAGTAGAAGCTCATCATCATTTTCGCAACGTAGAAATTCTAAAGTTAGGGATTTAGAACTTATATCTTCTATCTTCTATTATAATAATAATAATAATAAACTAGCATACATTAATTTTATTAGAAAATCATAACTCTTTCATTTAATAAAATAAATTTAATTATTTAATTAGAATTATCCATTTAATCAAAAAAAATTCAATGTTGACTTTTTTAAATCAAAATTGAATCAAATCTATTAGAGAAACTTCATGTATGTAATTATTAAACTTTATAATATCATATTTGCCTACACTAATGTATAAATATCATATTTATTTTTTATAATAGAAAGTTTGTACAAGAAATACAATTATGTTTCTTTGTATAATAATAACATGTTTCTTCCGTCATGTCAGTCCCCAACATTGCGTCGGCGCTTTCACCGCTGATCTAGGTGTTGACATTTGTCTCCATTTTTTATAAATTCTCATTCTTTTCGTATTTTATAATTATTTAATACCTTTTATTAATATTTATTATTTATTAAATCAACCCGTGTATCATACAGAAATCTAATCTAGTTTTTATATATAGGTCAAATTACCTTAAAACACAATAAACTTTGTCTTAGTTATCATCATATACAATCAACTTTCATAATCTTCACAGTATATGCAACTTGTTGTATACTATGGATTTATGACAAAGTTCATTATATACAATGATAACTAAACAACAGACACATAAAAAAGTTGTTTGCATACAATGAAAGGATTATGAAAGTTAATTTTATTAATTTTTAAAATTAAAGTTGGTTGTATATAATTATAACTAAGACAAAATTTATTATATTTTAATACGATTTACCCTTATATATAATATCTTATATATCTAGATTTTAGGAAGTGATTATATAAACTTGTAAAACAATTATAAATGCTAGTATGAATGAATTAAAAATATCTTATTTAACTTAAATGATATAGCAAGCTTGTCATCGATTTTTAGCCACGGATTTACAACACATTAACGGTGTGTTATTGAGTTAACTTTTGAAATTAAGAAAATGAAGGTTTAAGAACTAAAATAATAAAAATTATGAGTTTTTAAGTTTTAAGGAGGGTAAAGAAAGAAATAGAAGGAGAATGAGAGACTATTTTATTGAAGTTCAACTCGTTCAATATTCTTCACATCTTGAACGGATTGTTTTCTCCAATTTTGACTTTTCGAGCAACGATTCCACACATCTAAATTGATCATCAAAAATTAATATTTATTCCAAAAGCATTTCTTCTTAACTTCGTTTATACATAAATTGGAATAGATTTTCAAAAGCAATATCAATTAGAGTTGTATTCAATAAATTCCATTTAAAAAACATAGTCCTGAAATTTTAATATTCAGATTGAGTATACAATCACAGGTGATTCAGTATACAATCACATGTGATTTATAAAAGCATCACATGTGAATTACGAAAATTTACGAAAATACCACTCCGCCCAAATTTTTAAAATTTAATGTGGAATATTGATAACATTGATCTAAAGACTAAATTAGTCTATTAAGACTATGAATTAATTATGAATTATATTGAATATTCTTCGTATTAATTAACTTTATAAAATTCTTTTTTCACCTTGATAACAAAAGCTATGTTTTGTTTTGTTTTTTTTTAATAGCAAACACACATATCCACTAAATCAACTTTTAAATATACTCCATTATCTATAATGGGACTTTGAACCCATAACCTTTTAAAAAAAAAAGACACTACTTCATAACACTCGTTGAAGTGGTAAGTCCTTTGGTAAAAGCTATGTTTTATGCTTTCAAGCTACCCAACATCAGCCAACACACCATCATCCTTTTCAGCTAAAACTGTGTCCCAACGTACCCATGGTATTTCGCTGTTCCCATCGAAAGATCCCAAAATAAAACTTTAGTCGGTAGCTTTCTAACGTTTTTAATTAAAACTTATAATAAGTGGAGCCTTAAAAAGAGAATAATAACAATAATCTTTAATCTTTATCTTTAATATTTAATTTAATATATATTAAAAAATATAATAATGATATCATAATCCTATTTTTTTTAATCACCAATCAAGATAAGAATTCTAGTTGTATAAATAAATCTAAAAATTGCATCTATCTAAAAATAAAGCGATTTCTGGTTTTCTGTCTCCATCCTGTTGTATGAAAAGACAATATTCTAAAAATACATTTAATAAAATAAATTTTCAAATCATTATATTAATTAGCAAATTAATTTTTATCTTTAATCTTTAATCTATATTAAAAGAATAAAATTATAATGTTATCATCTTATTTTTATATTTTTTTCTACCAATCATATCTCCTTATTTTCTTAATTATCTTTAAAAGTAGTTGATTTTACATCAAAAAACTTAAATATGGCATAATGTTCAAGATTTTCATTTATAGGTGTTTTAGTTTTTTAAAATTTATTTTATTCATACTTGTCTTTATATCGGGGTACGAGTTAAGCTAGTATATATTAAAATAATAGATGAATGATTTCATCATGTCATTTAATTAATTGTACATTTTAGATATATACGTACTATAATAATACTAGCATGGTACCCGCGTAATGTGGCAGTATCAAATAATTTATACTTGATAACTTGTCCGTTTTCTGTATTCATGTAATACTGAGACAATGAATAATATTCCTTTTATAACATCTCTATTTTCTTTATCTTTTTTCTATTTTTCTTATTTTTCTGTTCTCAATCAACTCTTTTATTATTTTTAAAATAAATTTTGAGAACAATTAAATAAGAAAAAGGTTTCTACTTATAAAATAGGGAAAACTGTATGAAAATACATAGTGTAAATTAGTAATTCGAAACTATTTAAATTAAGAGATTAATAAAATAGAGTAAACTAATACAAAACTATTGATTATATGAGCTATTTAAAAATATTAAAAATACAAGTTTATAAATTATGATTATAGGTTATTCGAGTTTATGAGGTCTACTTATACACATTTTTTGATAATTGCGTTAAAATATTTATTACATGGTAGAACAGGTTTGGTTATGAAAATGTTTTTTAATAAGTAAATTTAACTTGATATTTTTTAATAATGGAAGGTTTATTTATTAAAATGAAATATAAAAATCTTATTAACTCTATTTAATAATTACTTAATTTAAGTTTCCATTTAGCTTATACGAGGGTAATGTAGTAATTTCAAAATAAATAATTAAAGATTTAAAAGTTCAAAGGCTTAAAGATTTATAATATAGTATAGATAGTATAATAAATCGAACTTACTTTAGATAAATATATCGAACTATCTTACATCTTATATATAAGTGTATTATATATCTAGATTTCTTATATACCAAATCTGCATCGCCCTCACATTTTATTTTATTTTATTTTTTTCGAAGAAGAAAGAAAGGCGGATGATCAAATCTCTTATATATCCATGTTTTACAATTGTTTAACAATATCTATATTACTATATAAATTATTTAATATTCTCTCTCCTCTTTAATTTTAAGACTTTTTAAAATTCAATCAAGACAAAATCTTGAACTTTCATTTTATCTAAATTAATCTCATCAACTCAACTTTTAACCATTTTACTTTCTCTCCTAATTTACTTTAATTTTTTATACATTTAAAATATTCAATTTTTTATACATTAAAATACTCTCCCACACAAACACACATTCTACACAAATACAATTATTCAACCACATCAACATAACTTTCAAATCTTATTAAATTCTATCTCCTTATTTTATAAATACACATCTTTTTTCTTATTTTAATGTTTTTTAAAATTAATAAAATAGTTGATACAAATAATTTTTTTTTGCAAAAAACGAACATGTTGTAGAAAACTTTTTCGTGACATTGAATCGCGTGAATAAAATATCATTACATTACGCTGCAGCATTGCATGACATGTAAAACATAAATTATTTGTCACCACAGCATTGTGCGGGTACGATACTAGTATTTATATATTAGTACTCTTTAACATCATAAATATTTAAACTTTACTTAATTTAATGATCCACGTGTTTATATACGGGGTGTTAAGCTAGTACGTAGTAGTAGTAGTACTACTACTACTGTTAGAGTATGCCCACAGACACATGTAAGCCAGTATCACTACCGATGAAGCATAGGCCTATTAGGTCACAAACCGGGGGTTGATCTCGACAACAACCAAAGTTGAGGGGCTGAAAGGAATCAAATTGTTTTGACTTCCAAAGAAAAATCGTCCGAGAAGACTTCACGAGGAGTTCACGATGTGAAGATGTGTCAGAGTCTAGGTCAGCTTTTTGCTTTTGCCTCCCACATCCACCAATGCATGTCCTCCATAATCATTTGACCCTTGGCCGGCCTTGGGGCACTGAAAGGGCATCTAGATGGTTATATAAGGACCATGCATGTTGTTCCTTGTACTCTCTTGCCACAACTAACACATAAACACTTAGACTACTTGTGGGTGATACCATGAGTGTCTTGTGTGTCTTGGGAGAGATTTGCAGAGGAAGACAAATGAGCTTTTGTAGTTGTTGTTCCTTAAGTGATTTCAAGTCTTTGAAGATCACCAAGGCTTGCTAGTACTAGGAGGTTACATTAACTTGGGATGGACTTGCAATAAAGGGAGACTTAGCTTAGCTTTCAAAGGATCATCTAGCATTCCATTTTCTACAGCTCCTACTACAAGGGTATAATGTTTTTCTTCCTTTGTTTTTCATGTTGCAACTCTTGCTTGTAGTGTCTGGTCCATGGTTCGGGGTTTTATGGATTTTTGATTCTTGATAACTTGTTCTTTTGCTTTCGTTGCGTGCCTTGTAAACCACTACTACTACTACTATCACCGCTGCTACTGCTACCTTTAAACATAGAACTCAAAGGCCAATTTTTAGCCACTCATTTAAAAGGGCAAAATAGGAATTGCAAAAAAAAATCCAAACCCACACGCCTCCTATAAGACTTCCCCAAAATTTCTTTTTTTATATTTTTTTTATTTACCCCTTAAATATTTAAATGACCATAACTATTTTAATTTTGAGATTTTGAACAACAAAATTATACCAATCTACTTATTTTCTTAATCATGTTTCAAACAATACCACTATTCCCATATTTTTGAGTAATTTATTTTGAAAATGCAAAACATAGGAAAATGATACCAAAATGTTATCATTTTGAATCATGTGAATTTTTATCATTTTAGGCCGTAACCATGTGTATCTATATCATTTTCGGCTAAAAACATGTGTATTTATATCTTTTTCGGTTAAAATCATGTGTATTTATATCATTTTGGGTTAAAAATATGTGAATTTTTATCAATTTTTGCTTTAACCATGTGTATTTATATCATTTTCGACTGGAAGGAGTGAATTTATATCATTTTCGTTTTGAAACATGTGTTTTTATATTATTTTCGGCTAAAACATGTGTATTTGTATCATTTTTGAGCTAAAAATGAGTCTATTTTTATCATTTTTATGTGGATAATGTTATCATTTTAATGTTGTATATTGTTATCATTTCATCTGAAAAATGATATCATTTTCAACTAGAATAATTATCATTTTTTCTAGAAAGTTATCATTTTTTGTGGCTGGAATATGTTATCATTTTCAACTGATGGCTGGAAGTTATCATTTTCGGTGGGTGGAAAATGTTATAACTTTCAACGGGAATTGTTATCATTTTCGGCTGGAAAGTTATCATTTTCAAGTGGCTGGAAGTTATCATTTTCGATTTTTCGGTGGTTGGAAGATCATTTTCGGCTGAAAGTTATCATTTTCATAGCTGGAAGTGAAAAAAGAAAAGAAGGGGCGAAATTTATGGGGTGGAGGATTCTCATAATACCCTTACTTCTATAATTAAATTTTTAATTGTTTACTTAATTATAATAATGTCATTATTAGATATTGATCATTTATTTAACAAACCTAATGGTCCAGATTTGGATTTTGGGTTCTATGTTTAAGCATAGGACCTTTATTGATCCATTTTCATATACTAGCATGATACCTGCGCAATACTGTGGCAACGAATAATTTTAACTCATTAACATGTCTATTTTCAAGATGTAGGGATTATGGTATTCATGTAATACGGTAACAACGAATAATTTTCGTTTGGTAACATGTCTATTTTCTTTATCTTTTTTCCATTTCCTTTACTTTTTTGTCCACCGTAATTGAAAAAGAGTTATGAAAATATTTTTTAATAATTAAGTTAATTTGTATTGGCTTTGTCATTCAAAAAAAAATATATTGACTATGATTTTCTTAAATATATAAAGTTTAGTTATTAAAATGAAATATTAAAATCTTATTAACTATATTTAATAGTTACTCAATTTAGTTTATATGAGGGTTAATTTAGTAATTTTAAAACACTTAAAATTTAAGAGTTTAAACAAAATTACTAAATGCTTTATAATATATATATATATATATATATATATATATATATAATCATGATTATTCTTTGACTTCAAACATCAATGCCCACTCAAATAGTATTAGTGGAAATAATAGAGTGCGTGGTTGAAATTAATAAGACGGATAATTTTATATAACTTTAGTTATATATGATCTAGAATCTGAGCTGCTAGCTATTAAGACTGCCCTGTTGAATTCAAAGATCAAATCAAATTTAGCAAAGTGCTATTAATTTTTTTAGAGCTCTAGCTACGAAATATATATTGGATTGATCGGTGACAAATATAAATATAGCCTTCGAGCTCTAAATCGGGTGAGCCTTTTACGCTTATCGGGTTAGCATTTCACACCCGTACGCCCCCTGGATCTATCGATTTGGTAATTCGGTTCTCCACACCTGATCTACCTCCTCTCTTTCTCTCTTTTTTATCTCTCCACTCTTCTCTCTTTCTATCTCTCTTTTACATACATATATATATATATATATATATATAAAATAAAAAGTTGAGAAAAATTAAGTTAGTTTATGTTAGAATATATATACTAAGTATTTGCGTAAGAAAGGAAAAGTGATGAACGATACCCATGATCTAATAGTAAAAACATTATTAGCGGCCCGGTTGAAATTTCTACGGTACATGCGATATATATGTCTTGAATGTTACAAATGTTAGCATAAGTTTAATATATTGAGCATAATAGAACGTAAAATAAAAGTATTAAATTAGATGTCTCTATGATACAAGAGTTTATAATAAAAAATATTAACATTAATAAAAAGTTATTAAATAATTACAAAGCACGAAAGAAATTTGAATTTAAAAAATGACGGCAGACGACATCAATACTCAAAACCAATGGTTGACGCGAGGTTGAGGGTAGATGTGACGGCGGAGACGCGGTATTAGATAAAAAGAGACATGATTGTATTTTTTATATAGTTTATTGATGGTTATTATTATAATCCGGACAATAAGGTTAAGTCTTTATTGATTATACTTAAAAAAAATTAAAATGATTATAAAATATTTTAAAATGACAAAATAAAGAATCTTGGTTAAATATGATATTTTGAAATATTATAAAAAGTAAATATGATATTTGTAAATTAGGGTGGTTAAATATGATATTTTAAGGTTTAATAAAAACATATATAAAGTTTCTCTAATAATTATGATTCCATTGTTACCAAGAAAAATCAAAATTAAAATTTCAATTTTGATTAAACGGATGTCGGGGATTACGCAATTGAATTAATTATATTAAATAATCTAGATTAGATGCTTGATTAATACATGTGTTAGTTTAAGATAATAAATATTAAATATTAATAAAAAGATACTACATAACAATAAAACATGAAAAAAATAAGAATTAAAAAAATGGTGACACACTGCGTTAACACCCAAATCGATGGTGGAAACGTTGACGCAAGTTTTAGGGCAGACATGATAGCATAAACATGATGTCATAATATGAAGAGACATAGGTGTATTATTTAGTATAAACCATTAATTATTATTGTTATAAATTTAAATATAATATTTATAAATTAAGATGACTGTATATGATATTTTAAGTTTTATGAGGGCGTATATGAAACTCTTTTAATAATTTTGATTTAGTTTTAACCAACAAAAGTCAAAATTTGAATTTCAATTTTGAATAAATTGATGATCAAGATTGATAAATTAATTTTATTTTATTAAATAAATAGTTAAGATTAAACAATAAATTTGATACATATTAGTCTTTTATTTATATTATTATTATTAAAAGATGATTAAGATCGTATAATATGTTTGATTTATATTATTCTTTTATTTATATTAAAAGATAAAAGATGTGTATATTCAAATAGCCAAAACTTAATAATTTATTCAATTGTAACTTTTTTATTATACTAAATCCTTATATATATTATCTTTAAACTCTAATTAGAAATCCTAATAAACTCTAACATATCTATACGATTAGTATAGGTTATTATATACTAACATTTGTAACATTCACGACATATATTTCACATGTATCCTAAAATTTATACTATTATATATTAAACTCTAATATATATTATTTATTATTAGCTAGGTCACCACTCCCCAACCATTTGGTTAAGGGACGTCATCGTATCTTCACGTCCGTTTCGCTAAACTATTTTTTTATTTCTGAAGAGCAAAAAAATAAAATAAATAATCATTTGAATATACTTTCTTCATAAAAACACACACACACATATAAATAAATATATATATATATATATATATGGGAGAGTTTAAACGAGAACTGTTTTTCGTACGAGAACTGCGAGAACCAATCTTGACCGTTCATGTTGGATAATGAAATTCATGGATGAAGAACGTGGGAGATTGAGTGTGGCAGGGTGCATGTAACAAATTCATGGGTAGGCAATCCAAAAGAAGAAGGGAGAATTTGACGGCTAAGATTGGTTCTTGCAGTTCTCGTACAAAAAACAGTTCTCGTTTGAACCTTTGTCTCTCTCTCTCTCTCTCTCTATATATATATATATATGTAGGACCCAATTGTATCAAATATCAATAAATCTTGAAGCAAGTCACACAATGATAAACTCGGTTGTATGTGTACGTACATGAGAAAGCAAGAACCGAGAACAAGAACAATAACGGGAATATTCAAATGCTTCAAATTAGAATAGGGCTTACAACTTTGTATATATACCCCTTGGGTATTTACATAATGAACCCTAAACTATCAATAACGCCATATTGACTCCAAACTAATATAAATGTTACTAAAATGGAATGAACACAACTAAGGGATCTAACAATATATATATATATATATAAATATATATATTAGCAAGGTACCCGCACAATACTGCGACGTCAAATAATTTCTATTTTACATCATATTGCTTTTAAAAATGTAATAATATGTTATTCGCACAATTCAATGTCACGAAAAAGTATCGTACAATGTCTGTTTTTTATTTTTTTTATTTGCATCAACTATTTTATTAATTTTAAAAATAAATTATAAAAGACATTAAAATAAGAAAAAGAATTATATTTATGAAATAAGGAGGGATAAGTTAATAAGATTTTGAATTATGTTGACGTAGGTGGATAATTGTGTTTGTGTGAGAGAGTGTTTTAGTATTAGAGAGATATTTTAAATAGATAAAAAGTTAAGGGTTAATTTCATATATACCCTTATTAAACATCAAAATATCTTATTTGCCCAGCTCAACTTATAAATATCTTATATAACCTTCTTAAGTTTTCAAAATATCTTATTTGCCCAACTTAATTTATAAATATCCTATATACCCTTCTTAAGCTTTCGAAATATCATATTTGCCCAAATCACCCTTTTTATTAATTTTTAATCATTTTAAATGAGTTATAATTATAAAATATGATTCAATGACTATTTTACCCATCTTTTAAATATATTTAATAAAACATCGTCTATACCCTTACTACTCGTATTTATCCAAGTTATATATATACACACACACACACACGATTCTTATAATTAATTTGGATGATCGAGTACAGTTAATGCGTATATATATATAATATATCATGCATAATTCTTTTGTTTTAAGAAATTAGAATTGATTAAAATACTAATGTTTTTCTTAATTGTGTAGATACGTTGATTAGTGCGTTAATTACATGATATATATATACACACACACATGCATAAACCGTACTCGATCATTCAAATTAATTAATAGAACCGTATGTGTGTGTGTATATATGTATAACTTGGATAAATATGAGTAGTAAGGATATAAGTGATGTTTTTATAATTAGATTTAAAAGAGGGGTATAATAGTCATTGAATTATATTTTATAATTATGATTCATTTAAAATGATTAAAAATTGATAAAAAAGGTGATATGGGCAAATATGATATTTTGAAAACTTAAGAATGATATATAGGATATTTATAAGTTAATCTGGACAAATAATGTAACATACTCAGATCGGGCCTAGTAGATTAGGTGACTTTGATATGTTAATTCGTGATTAATTGTGATTAATTACTTGTTAATATTAATCTACATGGTTTTAATTAATTAGTTGTTGATTAATTAAAGAAATAAATGAGGATGTATGTTTAATATATATATGTATGTACGCATGCAGATTTGTGTGTGTGTGCATGTGCTTAGATGGTTAAACTTTGCCACCTCATGCTAATGTTTTCAAGGCATGTATATACGTGGGTTTTCATATGGATTCTTCACTTTGAAGAATCCTTGTGTGTGAACTGTGTGCAAGACCGAGAGAAAGCAAGAAGAAGCAAGAAATCGGATTTTGTGTGGTTTGTGAATTGTGATTCAAGGCTTGAAAGTTGTTGATTCTTCTTTGATTCTTGTTGTTATACTTCGATTAGTATTAACATGCTACGGTTTTTGAGTGGATTTGATATGAACATCATATGCTCATGCTTTATGAAGTTATCGGATTTGATGTTCTTAGTGTTAAAGGGTGTTTTGATGCATGCTTATGTGTTTAAACATGTTTATATGTGGTTATATGAACTTGTTTATAATTTGGATATAAGATGTATGCAAGGTTTGAAGTTATCGGATTCTTGTAATGATGAAGTTTGCGGATTTTATTAATGATGATGAAATCCGATTCTAGTGAAAACCGGGTGTTGAATCCGGTACTTTAAGAATCTGGGACTTATGTTGAAATCCAATACTCTTAAATCCGGATGTGTGAAATCCTAATGTCGAAATCCGATGGTTTGAATCCAAGAGTGTGGAATCCGATGATGGATTCCAATTATGAAAACCGATTGCAAGTAACAAGTTAAATGCAAGTGTGGAAGTCCGATGGAGGTTGCGGATTTCCTCAAATCCGATGAATGTGTCGGATTCTTATGAAATCCGATGGAGGGTTGCGGATTTGGTACAAATCCGATAGTAGTGTCGGATTTCATGTGATGTGGGTGGATAATTGTGTTTATATGAGAGGGTGTTTTAGTGTTAGATAGTTAATATATATTGTTCACAGAGCAGAGAGAAAGTATGACGTGACAAAAAAGTAATGATATAATTGATGACATGTAAATGTGACATGGACAAATAGAAAACTTTGATTGGTAGAAAAAGGAGGAAACAGTTTAATTCGAATTAATTGGGAGGGTTTTGATGTAAATTGTGAGGGGGTTCTATGAAATATACGAGGGGTTTTTATAAAAATTGTATATTAATGTAAATAATTGTAAGTTGTTTTAAATTATGTTTAATAACTTGTGATATATTTTGTTTTGAAAAAAAATAATTATATATTTGTGACAGTCTTATTTTTATCTACGTTTTGATATAAATTTTATCGTAATATGACTTTTTTTTAAAATTAGTATATTTTAATTTTTTATCCATCGAGAGCAACGAGTAGGTATTTCACTGATTCTTGGTCTTTCGATACAATAATTAAAAATAAACTTTTTTTAAAATTTTGTCGAAATACGATAAAATTTATATGTTATAACCACTTAATGGGTCTTTTGAAACCATTGCTTAGTGGCGTAAAGTTGTTTACAAAACTACTACTACCACTTTAGTGCTCTATAAAATGGATTGTAATTGTGTGTGGGTAAATAACCGTAAAAAAACTATAATCAAACATAATTATTATGTACTGAAATAACCTTCATGTTAGTGAAATTTGTAACCACCCTTATAACTTGAAATTTTATTTAAAAATTTTAATTGTCCAACTTTTTCTATTTTTTAACTAATAACTTCAAACATAAAATTAAGGTTATTATTACATGGATAATTGAATTCAATGTTATCTTGTGTTTTCAATTATTTAATTAAATAATAAATTATACTTATGCAATTTACGTATGTATAAACATAATCTATTCTATGTTAGTATCTTAATTTTATGTGATCTAATTTGTGTATACTTAGATTGACGTCATTAATATTTAATTTTTAACAAGTTTAGTTTACAATTCTAAAGATTCAAACATATAATTGGCTAATAAAATGTCTTTTAAGCCATTGATATCATAATATCAACAATAATAATATGTTTGTGCCTTTATAATGTCGGGACAGAGCTCCATCATGAGAAACACATTAATATTATACTAAAAACTTTTAGATGTGTAATATAATTTTATATCTTTTAAAAAAGAGTATGTGTAAAATTATTAAGTATAAAAGTTTTAATTATGTACCCGAGCAACGCACGGGCATAACACTAGTTTTAAATAGATAAAAAGTTAAAGTAAATTAGGAGAGGGAATGAAATAGTTAAAAAATGGTATTTTAAAAGTTAAATTAAATTAGGAGAGAGAATGAAATGGTTAAGAAGGGGTATTTTAGTACATTCAAGTTACTTAAAATTAAAAGTTTTTAAGGTTGTAAATGTATTATAAAGGAGTAATATATATATATATATATATATATATATATATATATATATGTATGTATGTATGTATATATATATATAGAGAGAGAGAGAGGGAGGTTCATGCGAAATATAATTTATTTGCGAAAAGTGCGATAAGCATTTTAAGCCCTTGGATGATCTAATTAATGGTTAAGATGATTTGTGACATTTTAGTAATTAAGATGATATTAAATGGGAAAAAATTAAGGCTAGAAGGAGAGAAAAATAATTTTAAATATAAATTTAATCAATCTAATCCCTTATTTTAAGAAACAAACCCATTAAATATCTCTCAACATTTGCCAACAAACCCTTCCTTTCTCTCACATATGTGCCGTTTGCCATCCTCCTCCTTTCAAAAAGTTAAAAAACCCAACATCTTCTCCTTTCTTTATTCATCCTCTCAGGCCGCCGCCGACCACCGCATGCCGCCGCCGGTCACCTAAGCAGTGAAGAACAACACTACCATCCTTGTCGTCCACCGATCTCTCTCTACCTGTCGTTCGTTCGTTGCCACCATTACATCAGTGAAGAACAACACTACCATCGTCGAATTCCTCCTATCTGATGAACAACCCCATCTCCGATTTGCACCGTTAACACCACCACCGGTTTTCCGATCTGCACCAGTAACACCACCACTGCCGTTCAAATCTGCACTAGTACACCACCACCGTCGTTCCGATCTACACTGGGAACACCACCACTGTCGTTATTTTTCTACCCGGAGATAACTACCATCTGCCACCACCGCCTGTCGATCCCCTTCACCACCGCCGACCATTGTTTCTGCCCTCGGATCTCCATCAGTTATGGTGATTCAACACAAGAACACAAGAAGTTTTTAATTTTGATCTGGAAGTATTTTAGGTTTGATTTTTTTAAGTTTGGATTTTTTTTCTAATTTATATATTTATTCATAGATAATATATTTTTCATTAATAAAAAAATAATATTCATCGATGAACACAGTGTATGTGAATTTTTCTAAGTTAAATTTTTAGGTTTTTAAACCGTTCATTAACCAATCCCGTGTATCTAAAGTTGATAATTTGACTTTTTGTTTTTGGTTTTGTTTTGTATTGTTTATTAGTGAACATAGAAATTTGGGTAAAGTAATTGTATGACTTGGTTAGTTTTGTATTGTTTATTAACGAGCATAAAATTGTGGGTAATGTGAATACGTAACTTTATGATTTAGATGGTTTTGTATTATTCCTTAATGAATATGAAAAAGTGGATTAATGTAAGTATGTAACATTATAATTTAGGTGGTTTTGTATTATTTATTAGTGAATATGGAAAAGTGGATTAATATAATTATTTGATTTTGGTTTTATGTGTGTAAAATTGTAATGATATAAACGTTTACATATTTTTAGATGTGTTCAATATTGAATATTGCAAAATTCATATTAAAACTTGTATACTTTTGGTTGTGTTCAATATTGAACAAAGTAAAACGGTAACCTTTTTAGGTGTGTTCGGTGATGAACTTCATAAAATTAATAATTTACTAGTAATTATTTTTAAATTAAAAAAATAATAAAACATGATTAATCTAGACCATTAGATCAATTTTAAATGAGTGGTTGAGATTGCTTCTTGCACTTTTAGTAAATAAAACACTTTTCGCATTCCCTTATGTGCATATAAAACATGTAATGTCACTCTTATGTGCATATAAGCTTACTGCTATGTTCAGTAAGACTCAGTACAGTAATGTTTCAGTAAATACTTTTATGTATTCGTATTATGTGTTATAAAGCATGCTGCTTTGTGTAGTAGTGGCTCAGAATTAGCGCAGTACTGTGGCTCAGTTAGTTAATCATATGTATTAGAAAGCATGTTGTCTGGTGTAGTAGTGGCTCAGTTAGCTACCCTGGGACTAGTACCGGTGGTTGGCAGTGTTCATAATGTGATTATATTCATGTGTTTATATGATTGGTAGTCTAGTTTACTCACTAAGCTCTCGCAGCTTATCAGATATTATTTCTAAAATGTTTTGCAGGTTTTAGCAAAGACAATGACAAAGCTTCAGTTTGACAGTTGTCATGTGTATAAGGAAAACAGTGTTTTGAAACGTAACGCCCGGTTGTACTGTGAGAAAACGTCTTTTGATGTGTGTATGAACCTGTGGGTTCAAAACTGCTTTTGTTGCTTCCGCCCGTTTATAAGATAACTGTTTTATTTTTAAAAAACTTTAAAGTATTGTTTCATCTATATTTTGAAATTTAGGGCGTTACATATATGAGCCATTAGATCAAATATCAATGAAAGGATATGACTGTTTCTCGCGCTTTTCACAAAATTAAAGCTTCTCGAATTAATTTCAAAAATGCGTTGTAGTTGTCACCTTTTGTTATGGTGTGTATCTAAATTTGAAAACTACCATTTAATATACAATGACGTTTCAAAATATATCGTGTAGTTTATGGGGAAACCTGTTCGGTAGGTACAATTTTCTTATTTTGGTTTATTTTTAATGCTAAATTATTATTCAAAACTACTATTTAGTGTACTGGAGTTTCAAAAATCTACCATTTAACATATTGAGAAACAAGGTAATTTACTAGTAACCTACTATCAAAGTTAATTTAAAAACCACTATTAATGCAAGAAACACGATAACCATTTATAACTACTATTAATGTTCATTAATGGAGTATTTTGGTCATTTATATATTTACCGAATCATAAATTACGTCCAGGTAAATGAGTTAATATTTAATGAGCATTAATTATTCCAAAATATCCATATTAATAAATTATTAATGATATATTAATAAGCCATTAATGAGACATTAATAAACCTTTCTCAAATTTTAACCATTTATTTTGTTTGGTTGAAAAAGTTGTTTGAAGATTATTTGATACTTAATGCTGGCTGTATTGAAGATTAATACTGGTGTTTGAAGTTAATACTGATTGAACAACATAATACTGTTTGTTTATAGTTAGCACCGGTGATCAAAGTTAATACGTAGTGTTAAAGTTTATGTTGCTAGTTTAAAGTTAATGCCGCTACAACAAATTTACTACTATTTGAAGGAAGTTGATGTTGTTATTGAAGAAAACAGTGTTAATGTTGCTAATCGTGATAAGGTTGAATTCCTTCATTTTAGTGATGATATTTATGGATAAGATGTGTTGTTATCTATCCGTAATAAATGATTCTGTTAGCGCAAATAGTTGATTATATTTGTAATCATTTCTCTTATAAACACTTGTATGTACGTAGATATCATAAGAAGCATAAGAGTGTAATTAGAACTTTAGCCTCAGGATTTATTCTTAATTTTTACAATAGAGAAATATTACGTCTGTTAAATTATTGATATTAATAGATTGGGGCTTTGATTGTTATTTCTTTGTAATAATTTGAATCGACTGATCAATATAATATTTTTTGTTACTCAAAGTGTTATTCCGCAAACTTTTTGTTTATTCTTGGATTATTCATATATGTGTGTTTGATAGTTTGTTAATACGATTGTGACATATATATTTTAATCAATGACTAAAATTGGTTCTCTAGTTCTTACATTAATAATGGTTCTTAAATAAATTCTCCCATATACATACACATATATATATATATATATATATGGAAATGTTATTTTGAGAATTAATAATTAGACGGGAATGAGAGTACAAATTTGAACTGTTAATTTACTAAATTAATGGTTGAGATTTGATTATATTTACTTAAATATGTATTTAAGCTTAAAGGGTAAAATTGGTTTTAAATTAAAAAAAGAGAAGGGGCTTCTTTTTTCTTTAGCTCATCTTTTTTTATTTTTTTCACATTTGTTTTTAAGCAATTCACCCTATTTGTATAATTACAATATCTTAAAAATTACTTATTAACATTTCAAACAAATTACACCATAATAACAAGATTTGTAATCTCTTTAATTAGACACCACTTTTATTTATGATTCTTTTTGTAACTACTCACATCTAAATTCATATATGAAATAACTTGGTATTTTTAAAATAATATGTAATATTTCATATTTGAAAGGATACCATTTCAGATTGGAGGTACCATTTGGAACGATATAACTTCAGATCTAAAACGATACTATTTTACATATAATATAGAAAAAACAATATACGTAATAATATGTAATATTTCATTTATGAAATGAGAAGAATGTTTAATATAGTC
Source organism: Dittrichia graveolens (assembly GCA_038502395.1). Taxonomy (NCBI): domain Eukaryota; kingdom Viridiplantae; phylum Streptophyta; class Magnoliopsida; order Asterales; family Asteraceae; genus Dittrichia; species Dittrichia graveolens. The sequence continues at coordinate 5,527,971 of JARJIL010000003.1, forward strand.
CATAATTAATTTATAGTTCTAAGGAACTAATTTTAGCCTTTGGATAATGCCATCAATGGTCCAGATTAAATTTTTAAAAATTTGGGCGGAGTGATATTTTCGTGATTCACATGTGTTGCTTTTACAAATCACATGTGATTCTATACTAAATCACTTATGATTGAGTATTAAAATTTCATGACTATGTTTTTTAAACGAACTTTATTGAACACAGCCCTATGAAATGATACAATTTCAAATCTTAAACGATACTAATTCACATACAATAAAAAAAATCCATATCGAAATAATATGTAATATTTCATATCTAAAACAATATCATTTCTGATTTGAAACGATACCATTTGAGGACATATTCTTTCAACCCCAAAATAGCAAATAAAAAAAATTAGGGGGTATATGTTTGTAGGAGATCTAGTGGTGAGCCAAGAATTTGAGTGGGAGGCGGCTAAGATAGATTTGTACCAGATGCGTTCAATTAACTTTCTAGAGCCGACGTTGATGATTGTCGAGGTGTACGTGATGGATCTGAAGGTGACGGTGATGGATCTTTCAATGTCACTATAGTAGATCTAGCTATGGCTTCGATTAGCTCCACCACCAATAGAAACTATGATGTGGTGATCAGCGGTGGCGAATAGAAGCTTTGTGGTGATTGTCTCAAAGGGGTGAAGAAAATTGAAAGAGATATTTGTGAGGTTTAAGAAATTTGAGAGAGAGATCATTGAGTTATTTTCTAGAATAAAGAAAGTTGATTCGAGTGCTAAGACAGATGGTTGAAATTGAGTGGACCGTGGAGAGTGAGGTATAGAATGGGTTGGAGTAAAAAATGTCCAAGTGACGATTGTATCCTTTGAAATGAACGGTTAGGATGTAGTCTCCCATTCTCAATATTATTTAAGTTCTCAATTGATCCTCTGCGCGCGTGCGCGCACACACACACATATATATATATATATATATATATCATTATACAACCAACCTTATATACAAAACCAATCTGAACCTTTAGATTTGGATGATTAATGGTTGACATTGAACTGAATATTCAGTTAACATCAACCGCATATTCGATTTACCTAAACTGCATATTTGATTTACGTAAATTGCATATTTGATTTATGTAAACTAAATATTTGGTTCTTTAAGTTCTATATATAATGTTGGTTCTATATCAAAACTCATATATATATATGGAAAAGTTCAAAAGAGAACTATTTTCGTGCGAAAACTATTTGTAACATTATTAATGACTCATTAATAGGGATATTTTAGTCATTTATATACTTACTCGACTATGAATTATGTCTGGATGGACCATCACTACAAGAAATTAGGATCTTTACTCATACATAAGTTAGTCACACATTTCAATGTGTGAGTATTTACCCACACATATTTTGTATATATGTGAGTAATCGACAATTTTGTTTTCTAAAGGCATTCAACACTTATTAAATGATATGTGTCACTAACACTTATTATAGTCCTGCTAGGTCACTTGACATGTCATCATCCATGTCATCGTACAAAGAAATTCTAACACCTATACCCACATATATTAATTACTTTTAAAGACAAATATATGTGTAGGTATAGGCTACAACTTATACTCACACAATTTATGTGTGAGTAAAGATCTTTACCTACAGGCATGAGCTTACTCATGATTACACTTAGCTTATCTGTAGGTAAAGATAATTACTCACATATATAGATGTTTTACCCACACATAACGTGTGTGGGGAAACATCCCAATTTCTTGTAGTGCATCATTAATCGGTAAGACTTGATTTTCTTAAAATACTAATAATTAACAAGCATATTAATGAGTCACCAGTGAGCACTTACAATTATTAGTTATTGATTTATTTTAATCAAAGTAAAAAGTTGACTCCATAGTTTATGCACGAAAAACAATTATATATAGGAATGAATCCATAGAGAACCCTTCTTATCTATGCAAACCAAGGAACCAAGGGCAAAACATGAAAACCATAGATATATTTTCCCACACACCTCTTGTTTTTCCATATTCAACCACCAAATATTCAATACCCAAAAAAACGTCCATTAATCATTACTTAACCAGGTTTAGAAATTTTTCTACAAAAATTATACCACTAAATCCAAGTTTTTATACTCTTTAATTCAAAATCAATCTTCATATGTATTTGATAAAAAAAATTCAAATACAGGTACCTATCTATATTTTTGAAAAATGGCATATGCATCTCTAAAAGAATGAAAAAATTGTACCACTAAATCCAGATTTTTATACTCTTTAATTCAAAATCAGTCTTGACATGTTTTTGATAATTTAAAAGCGCATGTGGTGATTGACATCCTTTCTCAAGCCGATTGTGGCGGCTAGCACCGCCCCTCTTGTGGATTGCTTGTGGTGGTTGGTTTCCTTCATGAGATACGTCAATTGTGGTGGTCAGATACATCCTCGATGCATTCTTTTTTAATTGATTTTGCAATGGGTTCGAGACCGATGTTGGTGTGTGGATCTTGAAGGAGCGAGGGTGATGGTGGGGCATCGGAAAGACCAGGTGGTGGTTCCCAATCGCTACACAAGGAGAGAGAAAGACGATCGACGAGAGAAAAGAGGGAACACGTGTTTGCATTTTGAGAGAGACGGTGATGGATTTTTAATATCTAATTTAAGACAGACATAAAACTTGACTCGAACCCGAAACGGGTCAAAAAATGGGTTGACCTAAAATCAACATAAAAATAAATGAGTCCGGTTAGGGTCAACCTAGCAACCTGAAGGTGACCTGTTTAAGGGTAAAACTATAATATAATAAAATTTTCTTCAATACTTAAAATTTAAATTTTGATTGTGAATTCAAATAAGGAAGTGATATCTTAATATTTACAGTTAAACATTGAAAAACCCGCTAAACAAAAATACAAAACCCTAAATATTAAAAAACTTAAAATAAACAATTAAATATTTACAACTAAAACAATAGTACATGATTTTGGTATTTGTTATTTTGATTATATGATCTTGATAATTTGAAATTTGATTACTTAATATGTCATACTTTAGTATTTTAAATTCGCTTCATAGTTCTATTTAATGATAAATTGTTTTAAATTATTTGGTTGTTTAATGACATTATTTATTGGTACTTGATAGAATAGTAGTACATCACATTTTTTTATTATATTCATTTATATAAGTTGAATAAAAAAGTAAAATCAAAATTCGAATAAAACCGAAACAAATACCAAGTTTAAAGTTCGAATATAATCCAAATGAAAACATTGAATATTGATTGAATTTAAAATATAATAGAAAATCATTTTTGAAATTCATACCGAAAGTTGGAAACAAACATGGAATTTAAAAAAATGATAAAGAAAATTGTAGTCGAAACAGAAAACCGTATTCGAAAACCGAAAAAATACTCATTGATCACATTTGGCCGAAATTGATCGACAAGAAAAAATGACACGACCCGAACCTAACACGAAAATAAATAGGTCGAAATTAGGTCGACACAAAGCTGATCCCAACCCGATAATATGAACCCGACCTGAATTGATAGCCACACCTAAAATATCTTTTTCCATGTCTGACTTATGTTTTTCCAATTTAAAAAAATAGAAAATAATTTTAGTCTTTGACGCACATGATACAAAGGTTCATATTTATTTTCTTGGTTAAGAGCTGGTTATTTATTGATCTCATATCTCTCTATATGTATATATCAACTTAATAAATCAATAATAGGCAAAAGTTTAAACGAGAACGGTTTTTTATACGAGAACCTCGAGAACCAATCTTAGTCATCCAATTACTCTTCCTTCAATTGGATTGCCTACCCATGAATTCCTTGCATGCACCCTGTCACACTCAATCCTCCCACGTTCTTTATCCATGAATTCCATTATCCAAAATTAACGGTTAAGATTGGTTCTCGTACGAAAAACAGTTCTCATTTGAACCCTCCACATCAACAATAAATAATGAAGTTGCAATTTTAACGAAAACCATTATTGTCAAAGCCGAAGGTTAGTTTGAATTGGTCGACACACATGTTTTACACGTTTTAGTTGTGGGGCTTTCTGCCTTTCTTGTTTGTACGTACGTATTTCCTATTTGCAAAATATATTTGGGACAACGTACTTCAGATCGATGCTGATGTTCATCCATGACGTCGTCTAAATATATTAACTTTTATATATATATATATGACGATATGTGTTGACTAACATATATATGTCACAAACTTGTCGGCTTATTAATTATTTGTGTTTTAATAATTGTTTGTACGGACAGAATAGAGTTTGACTTGGTTTGGAACTGGATCAAAATATCTAGCACGTACGCGCGTACCATTTATAAGTTATGGTATGATGTAGAGACTCACTGATCGATCGATTAAGAACTGAAGTTCTATAAAATATCTAGCATATACCATGCATTTTGAATAGAAATAAGACATCTAGCTGCTTGTGACATGAAGCAGCTCTCATATCCATCAGTTATGTATGTGTGTGCATATATAAATATATATATATATATATATATATATGTATATATATATGTATGTATATAGAGAAATAAAATTCATTTGAGATTGTTTTTATAATTACGAGAACCGTAAAAACCATCGTGGACCAATCAATTATTATCAGATATGTATATATCAGATATGTATGTGTGTGTATAGAGAGATAATTTATCTAAGAACCAATTTTATTACGAGATCCGTAAACACTATCATAGACCAATTAATTATTATCTTATTTTAATTAATTAAATAAAATAAAAAAGGATAAATTTATCATATAAATATTGCAACTGCGGCTGCTGCGCCCATTTTTGTTTTTATTTTAGTTGTAGTAGTTAAATATGGCCACCTTTTCTTTTACTTGCTTTTCTTCTTTTTTTTTCACTTTATTTGTTTTTTTTATAGATAACAACAAATATTTTTTTATTTCTTCTTTTTATTTCTTAACTTTATTCTTTATTTATTAATCATAATTATTTACATTTTTGTTGGACTTTTTTGAGTTATATATTAAGTACCCAACATATTTTTTCTTTTAGAATTTTTTAAGTTGACAATAAGTTTAAATAAACCAACTTTGAGTTGCAAGTGCACTATATATAGTTGTAAACGAACCAAACGAACACGAACGGGGACTTGTTTATGTTTATTCGTTTAACTTTAGCCGGAAAAAAAAGAACACGAACGGATATTTGTCTTCATGCTTGTTCATTAAACTTAAGCTGAACATAAACGAACACAAACGAACGAACGCATGTACAAATATAATACAAACCTAACATTATTAAATATAAACAGACACTAACTACGTGTATATATATGTGTGTGTGAGAGAGAGAGAGAGAGAGAGAGTGTGTGTGTGTGTATGTATATATATCTATGTGCACACACATGTATATACATACATATAAACCAACATAAACAAACGGATAAACGAACGTTCACGGACATAAATGAACGAATGAGGGTCTTTGTTCGTGTTCGCTCATTTAACTAAACGAACAAGTATTTTTGTTCTTGTTCGTTTGTTTATTAAATAAACGAACATCCCGCCAAACATTTCATGAACGATTCACCGAAAGTTCGGTTTATTTACAACCCTAACGTGCACACATGAATCTAGGTGTACATGTGCATATATGCATGAGATGCACACGTGTACGATGCATATATGCACCTAGACGTACCTGTACTATAACAAAACCTAGTAGTATAAACAGGTTATGCACATATGCATCGTGCATATGTGACTTTACTGTATGTGTTGTAATATGCACATGTGCACCTATCCGCACCTGTGTTAGAAAAAAGAGTGGTACGTGCACATATTTGATATTGTGTTGGAAAAAGACCTAACAAAAACAAATTTATTTTCTTTGAAAAAAAGCAAGTGGTACGTCTACATGTGTATATGCATATCTGCACGAGATTCACACGTGTATGGTGCATATATGCATCCAGACAAACCTATACAGTATGAACAAATGGTGCAGATATGCACATGTGCTTGAAAAAAATCAAGTGTGATGTGCACATGTGTATACATATCATGCTGTGCTCAGGAAAAAACCTGGCAAAAACGAAAAAAATTTCTTTGAAAAAGTATAACAATATGGATATCATATTAAATAGTATATTTTTCTCGTTAATTTGATATAATTTTCGTAGTTTAATACTTTTGTGTTTGATAGATATTTTAGTTTTATGAAAATGAGGGTAAGTGGTCCCCTCTTTATTTAGGCAATTTGCCTAAAATACTGTAACACCGCCTTTGCTATTTTAAAAATCAGTATAAATTTGAGTTTTCAAACTGCATGGGTACGCTTGTAATTTGAACTTTTACCTGTTTATTAACTTAACTGAATTTCAAAAACTATGCAGCGGAATTTAGATAACAAACAAACAACCCAAACAGTTATTACAGTTTAAAAATACATGTTTGGCGTATATACAAATATACCATACCAAAAATTGCCAAACATGCCTACCGGTGTTACATAATATAAACCGACCATAATACTATTATACCAAAATTAGTGTTCCTTCCAAAAAAGCTTCTATAACAGCCACGAGTGTCCCCGACTCACCAAGCCGTCTATTCCTTATCTGCAAAATATTAAACATCAACAACATTAGCTATATAAATATAGCTAGTGAATACTAACAATCATGCATAACAATTAAGCAAGTTCTTAGAAATATAACAAGTCATATAGCAGAATAAGCAATCAATGCTATCCTAACATATAGCGGAGTGTTGACATGTCCAGCGAGTGTATTATATTGCCGGGTTGCAAAGCCAGCTCAAACCACTACCACCGGGGGAATCAGACACTACCATCCGTGCGGGTTTCATCACCTAAGTGAATCACCATGCTCGTTAAGGAGCCAAAGCTCATTAGGCTTAGCCATTTAAGGCACTCACCTCAATTGCTGAAAGGAACAGTACTCGAGTACCGTTAGTCCAGAACATTATGCCCGTAGGCCCGAGACCCAGCCGAAGCCGACCTTAATTACATACAAGTCCGGACATACAGATAGTTTCATCAATCACCCTTTGCAGGGACAAGTGCATGCATGCTTTATTCATATAACATATTATTTATCAAGTGTGCACATGTACTTAAATACATGTCTTGCACATCAATTAATAAGGCATATCATGGATTCTTTATCATACTAGCATACATATGGCTTTCATAATACAAGTTGTGGCAAGTCATAATCATATAACTGTTCTTGCATTCAAAACTTCCTAAATTGAAGTCATAAGAGTCAGTACTCACCTCGCGTGTTTATAAACAACACAATATGAACTTGGCTCTCCTTGATAGCTTAATTACCTATTAGTACACATATAAGTCCACTTAGATTATCACATATAAACACATATTCTGTTTCTATTGTTATATTCCTACTTATGTGTTTAATTGATTAAAAATGTCTAAACCATACTAAATGCCTCTAAAATGGTCAAAAATGATTCAACCAATTTCTATTGCATATTACAAGTTTACTTGAAAATCATACCACATGTACATACCCCCAATAATCTGTTTTTAATCCCCAAATACATGTTTGACTTATTACAAATACCTTAACCCATCTCAAATAACATTAACCATTGAACAAACAAAGATGGTTTTCTGCACACACGTCGCGTCGCGACATTTTGGAGTGTCGCGCCGCTACGCAGCACCAGACCTACGACAATGGCCCTGCACAGCTGCTGTTTTCCAACAAAACTCACACTTTAACTTGCCTTTAATTATTTCCAGCTCATGTACTAGTGTTGGGGCATCAAAAGGAGTTCATAAACATATAAACATCATACTTTTAACATATGATTCAAGTTTGAATCATCAAATTACCATAAAAGACCCATTTGGTCAAATTCATGAAATTCATTCAAGATGGTATCTTTAATTCATAAAATCAATCCTAAACTACTTGTAGATGATTATAAAACAGATTGCAACTCAAATATTCAAGCTTTAATAGCTAATTTCGTTTTTCCCAATTTTAACCTATAACTTGGAATGAAGAACAAGGAAGAAGATAGGCTTACTAGGAACAAGATGATGATGAAGAAAGGATTAGAAGCAGATTGTGGACTTGATTTCTTGTTTAATCCAGCCTTGAAGTTGTCTTGAACCTTCTTCTTCAAGATCAAGTGAAAGAAATGAGTGTGGTGTGTGTGTATACAAACGCGTGTGTGTGTTTGAGTTGTCTGATATGGGTGATAAGTGAGAACCGACCCACGGTTCTCATTTATCCTTTAAGAGGTATTTTGTTCCCCTTTTCAACATACAACACAACACCCGAATAACCGTTTCAACTAACGAGGATATTTTTGAAAACCTCGTTTGAAACCAGTTATTATTTTACAATTCTTTTCTATTTTTATTACTATTTTTATATTCACATTTAACTAGCCAATTACATATTTTCTATTTATTCTTACAAATATATTTATATTTAATTCATTTAATTAAATTGACATACCAAATGGAGCACGCGAATAGGCCATATTTGAGGATGTTACAAATACCCCTCGAGTATTGTTGAAAAGTGGAAATAATAGTTGTGTTTTTAAATAATTACATGTTTATCACAACTAATATTAACATTTGGTTAATCATGATCAATGGTTATAAACGGTTTTCACGGTACTTACAATAAAACTAATTATCAAATGATCTTTCCCCTATAGAGGGAGAGAGGAAGAGAGAGAGAGAGATTATGTAATTTATTATTTAACCTTTTATTTTTGTTCTTTTTTTCTTCAAGTGTGAAAGGGGGATTGTCTAGGAGGGGTTATTATATTTACGAATATAAACTGTAGTCAACTCCACAAATGTTTTCTAAATTACAATCTACTCTCTCCATTACATTTGAATTTTGATAAAGTCACAAAATATATGTGTCAGATTCAGTTCGACCCATTTCGTAATATGTTATATTTTCAAACGTTAGTGAATGCTTATGGAGTATATAACGCGATCCTTATAAATAATATTACTTACTTTCAAATATAATGTTATGCTCCGAAACAAATAATCATAATTTGATATCAACAATACCTATAGTGTTTAAAATATCTGTAAGGTTTACATTCAATTTATTATCAACTTTTAAATCGTACATTATACTATAAAGTCGTCTTAAAATGTATAAATTTTCACATAAATCATTTTATATTGTCATACTTATACATCAAACATGTAATTATATAGTCATTATGCTTTCAATAATAATCACATAATTCACATCATATGCTCCCGTGTATTTCTTAACATTATCATAATACGCTCAAATTCAATTGAAACTTAAACCTCCACAACTCTCTTATATCACCTTCATCTTAAATCACAATCTTCTAGTATAAATAAAAGACTAACATGCTTTAAATTTATTGGACAATCTTAACTTTTTATTTAATAAAATAAATTTAATTACTCAATCTTATCATCAATTTAATCAAAATTTAAAATTCAATTTTAACTTTATTTGGTTAAAATTGAATCAATATTAGAGAAAATCCATATATGCCTTAAAATATCATATTTGTTTATCCTAATTTATAAATATCATATTTATTCTTTATAAAATATCAAAATATCATATTTATCCAAATTTTTGATTTTAGCAAATTGAAATATTTTATAATCATTTAAAAAAAATTTAACCAATAAACACTTAACCTTTTTACCCTAAATGGAACATTAGTAATAAATGGTTTGTACAAGAAATACAATCATGTTTCTTTATATAATGATATCATGTTTCTGACTTTCTGGTATCACGTCTAACCTCAACCGACGCTTCAACCGATGAGTAGGGAGTTGATCTTGTCTGTTGCCATATTTTTAAATAGTTCATATTTTATAATTATTTTATATTTTTTTATTAATATCTAATATTTATCATTTATTTTAAAATAATCCGTATATATCTAATCTAATATAGTAATATAATATTTATGCTATCAAAATTATTCAATTCTTCCATTTATGTATGCGCATGCTTTCAATGTTATTCACAATAACAGGTTTAGTTTTCATGATTATCAAGTTATTCCCTTTTTAAGCTTTCGATACTCTAATACTTAAAACACGACTTCTTACTAATTTTGCTATTAAGAGTATCAATATTATTATATCTATCACATGACTATAAGTACAGTAATACAATTCTCTTATTTATATTATATGTTAGTGTGATATATAGGTTAACTATAAAAAAATATATTAAACATTAATAAAAAATGTCAAATATTTATAAAACATGAAAGAAATGAGAATTTAAAAAGTTGATAACAAATGTCGTCAACATCAAATTAGGAGTAGATTCGTCGACGCGAAGTTGAGGGTAGACGTGAGGTTTGAAACGTGATATATGAAGAGACATGATTGTATTTCTTGTACAAGTCATTGATCATTGTTTTTACAATTAGTGCAAGAAGGTAAGGTCTTTATTACCAAAATAAAGAACTTTAAATAATTATAAAACATTTTAAATTGATAAAATTGAGAATTTGGTTAAATATAATATTTTTAAATGTTATAAAGGATAAATATAATATTTTTAAATTAGGGTAGACATAAACAATATTTTAATGTTAATTAAGGGCATATATGCAATTCTTCTAATAATTTTAATTCAGTTTTGACTAAGAAAAGTCAAAATTAGAATTCTAATTTTGATTAAAAGGATAGTTAAAATTGAGTAATTTAATTTTATTTTTTAATAAATTAAGGGTATGTTTAGCTCGTGGGATTTCGCAGGATTTGCATTTCAAATATCTTGAAATCCCATGTTTGATAGAAAATAAGAAAGAAGGAATTTGGATTTCAAATCCCACAGATATGGGATTTCAAAATCCTCGGGGGAGGGGTGGAATTTCTAAAGGGTTCAGATCCTTTCATGTTTGGTCAAACATGATCCATCATTTTCTCTTACAAACATGAGAGTGAGGCTTACAAAGGGACCCATTATTGACTTAAAATAAGGGACCCACTCTTATTTAGGTGAAATAACATGATGAGTTATGTTTGACCACAATATGAGAGAGGATCTTAACCCATTTCTAAATCCATCATATGGGGATTTCAAGATCGGGACTTATATAACCAACAATCCACTATTGTATTCACCACATCAAACGAAACTCACTCTCGCCGATGTCGCTGCCCTAATCGGCAACTGCAATAACCGACACCGGTATCAGCATCATCGGCCTCCACCACCTCCCTCACTTTTGCCTTTCATCGTAAGTTAAACAAAATGATGATAAAGAACATATGTCCGTTGCTGAGAATCGGAGACCTATTTAATCAATTACAAGGGGCTGTGTGGTTTTCAAAGATCAATCTACAGTCAGGTTATCATTAACTAAAAATTCAGGAAGAGGATGTTGCAAAGACTGCATTCAAGCTGCGTATGGTTATTTCGTCTTTGTAGTCATGGCATTTGGGCTTACGAATGCACCGTCTGTGTTTATGGATTTGATGAATCGTGCATGCAGAACCATGTCAGACAACGGTGATAATGTTTATTGACAACATCTTGATCTACTTAAAGATTGAGAAAGAGCACGAGGGGCACCTATGAGAAATACTAAAAACGTTGAAAAAAGAGAGGTCGTATGAAAAATTCTTGAAGTCTGAGTTTCGGATGCAAGAGGTAAAGTTCCTAGGGCACATAGTGAACAAAGACGGAATCAAAGTGGATCCCGCTAAGATTGAAGTAGTGATGAAATGGGAGGTACCGAAGAGTCCTACCAAGATCAAAAGCTTTCTAGGTTTGGGTAGCTATTATCGAAAATTTATTCAAGATTTCTCAAAGATTACAGTGCATTTGACCAAGATGACCAAGAAAAACATAAGTTTGATTGAGGCAAGGATCAACAACAAGCATTTCAAACTTTACGGGGAAAGTTATACGAAACTCTGGTATTAACTTTACCGGACAAGGTAGAATGTATGGTGGTTTATTGTGATGCATCAAATGTGGGACTCGGGTGTGTGCTTATTAGTGGGGAAAAGTAATTGTGTATGCCTCATGTAAGTTAAAGCCGGATGAGTGTAATTACCCGACCCACGATTTAGAGGTAGTGGCGTTGGTATTTGTGTTGAAAATGTGGAGACACTACTTCTATGGCATCAAGTGCACAATCTACACCAACCACAAGATTTTAAAGTACTTCACCGATTAAAATAATTTGAATATGAGACAACGAAGATGGTTGGATCTAGTAAAAGATTATGACTGTGATATCTTGTATCATCTAGGGAAAGCCAACATGGTAGCGTATGCCTTGAGTAGAAAGACTAGCTACATGAAATTAACATGAAATGCATGAGAATGACAGTGACTACTACCTCTTTGTTTGACTCGATTAGAGCAGTGCAAGTAGAAGCTATGAAAGAGGAGAATAAAAAACAAGAGCGGGTCTAGGTGCCAAAGATGATAGTTGTTCGTGATACATTACTCGATAAAGCACATAAATCTATGTTTTTGATTCATCCAGATGCAAAAAAATGTATTGGGACTTGAAAACGAATTATTGGTGCCTTGCTATGAAGTGAGACGTAGCAAAATATGTTGAAAAGTGCTTAACTTGTTTGTGAGTGAAAGTTGAGCACCATCGACCTCACGAGAAACTCCAATTGTTAGAGATAGCCCTTTAGAAGTGGGAGCATGTGACTTTGGATTTGATAACAAAACTTCCCAAAACCCTGATGAAATTTGATGCTATTTGGGTTATTGTGGACCGGTTGACGAAAAGTGCCAATTTTATTCCAATACGGGAAGCATATTCTGCGGAAAAGATGGCGGGCATCTATGTGAAGAAAGTGATATCGAGGCATGGGGCACCAGAATCGGTTGTGTCTGACAGAGATGTAAGATTCACTTCCAGATTTTGGGTTAGGTTCCATGAGGAATTGGGTACTAGAGTGAACCTCAAGACAACGTATCAGCCACAGACCGATAGTCAAAGTGATAGAACAATATAGACGTCGGAGGATATGTTACGAGCATGTGTTATAGATTTCAAGGAAACTAGGATTTGTACTTGCCGTTGGTGGAGTTTTCGTATAACAACAACTATCATGCGAGTATCGGTATGCCTCCATACGAAATGTTGTAGGGGAGGAAGTCCATGACTCCCATATGTTAGGGCGAGGTCAAATAGAAATGGGGAGCACTACAATAGTACAGAAGACCACATAATTTATACAAAAGTTCCGAGAAAGGTTAAAGGCGGCCCAGAATCAATAGAAAAGCTATGAAGATAAACGGATATCACCACTTGAATTTCAAGTTGAAGATTTTGTATTTTTGAAAGTATCTCCGTGGAAGGGTGTGATACAGTTTATAAAGCAAAGGAAATTGAATCCGAGGTACATTGGACATTTTAATGTGATCGCGAGAGTTGGAAGGTAGCTTATCGATTGGAGCTACCAGAAGACTTATCTAAGATACACACCACATTTTATGTATCATTTTTACATATGTGCTTGGTCGAAGAGTTAGCATTTGTGCTATCGGAAGACATCATGGTGGATGAAAAGCTAAATTACATTGAGATACCAGTTGTGATACTGGAAATGAAATTCAAACAACTACGAACCAAACATATTGGGGTTGTCAAGGTATAGTTGGAGCATCAGAAGGGTTCCGAGTGGACTGGAACCAGAGGATGAGATGAGAAATAACTACCCTGCATTGTTTGAGTGAAGATTTTGAGAACAAAATCATGTTTAAGTGAGGGAGAGTTGTAATAATCGTTTTTCAAAATGTAATATTATAAGTTAATTTAATATAAGAATTTGATTAATTTTGTATGGTGTTATGGTTTTTGTTTTATTAAGTTCAAGGGGATAATTATGACACATGAGAGAACATGATAAGATATATAAGTACAAGGCCCAAAACTCAATTTACTGTAGTTGCAAGTTATTACCAAAAAAGTGTGTGAGCTGTGTAAGTCGAGATTAAGGAAAGGGAAGAACTCAATCATTTCTGCACCAAATCGATTGGTTTTTGAAGGAAAAGTATCATGTATGATTCCTTGTATCTTTGTGATTATATACATACGAATTTCATGTCAATTGTTTAGATTTTAATGGGGTTTTAGATGGTTTTTGGGCTTTTCTTACTGTATGGAGAAAACAGTGAACTATATATAGATTTTGGACCCTAAAATTGTTAGAAATGTAATTAATCACTAAGAGTTTGTTTAAATGATGTTTGGGACATAATGCAACAAGAATTACATGATTTAATCAAGTATTTAGTGAGTTCGATTCAAGAACTGGCCGATTGTGAGTTGAGGAAGCGTGAAAGTTCTTGTCAGTGAAGAAATCGCAAATCAATTAAAAAGTATTAATCGTAAACTAGGCTAATATGCATGAATCGCATTGTGGTTAGACAACGAGATCGCAAACCAAGCACACATATAGGAATTCATTGTTTTTTGTTTGTGTTATGATCATGTGAGTTATACTAACTTGCTCATTACATTAGTATGAAATGTGCATGTTGTTATATGTGAAAGTGTAACTAATGGGTTTATGCATGAAGTGAAAGCTTGTGTTATATTATGGTAAAAACATAACGCGGGCACTGTCAGATATGTGAAACCCTTGATATGGCTTGAGTAGTCAACGATGACCCAAAGATAACGATGAAATTGATATAACCGTTGGGTGAAATGATATAGCCGTTTGACATTATAAAAAAAGATAACGAGGCTGTCTCCTCATTACCACCACGGCGAGTTCCCATATGATGAGACAACAATAAATTAGTTATAATGGCGACCATAAGGCTCTCGCCTCATTTTTCCTCGTGAAAATGCATATCAGGGATACTTTAAGTAAAAATTGTGAAAATTATATTTCCTCCTAATTAAACGATAACATATAGAATTTATTATTTCTCTTTCTTTTTCTCATTCTTTGATTTTAAAACTTTTCTCCATTTATAAGTTTTTTTTAAAGAGTTTCTAAATCTTTCATAAATTTAATTACAAATGAACTCATATTCATAACTTAGTTATAATCGACACCAAATCCAAACTAATCTAATATTACTTGACTAGCCTTTGATGCTGTTGAATTTACGAGTAGAAAAAGGGTAGAAATCGTAATTTCTGTTCTTTAAACTGGCACGCATCGGTTTACTTCGGTTATGGTACGATGTTAGTATTTGCAACAGGAAATTAGGGTTTATCGTGAAAAGGAAAACCTACACACGACAACAATGGAGAATCAGAGCAAGGAGAGAAATACAAACAAAACCCTATCGCGGGAATCCAAATTCCGCTCCAATTTCAGCATTTGCTCCAAAAAGAAAGATTTCGCAGGCGCAAGCTCCCTCTTCGATTCCGCAATCTCTCAAAACATCAAACTAAATCTCCACCAATTGAATTGTTTCCTTTACATATGTTCCAACTCCATCGAAACAGTAGGAGGCGTGGCAATCGATAAAGGTTTCAGCATTTTCAATCACATGATATCGAGTAAGATAAACCCTAACGAAGCCACTATTACTGCCGTTTCTAGGCTAGCAGCAGCTAAAGATGATGCCGATTATTCATTAGAGTTAGTGAAAAGTTTAATCAAGCATAATGAAAAACCTCGGTTGAGAACATATGATCCAGCCCTGTTTTGTTACGTGAAGAAATTGGATGCTGAAAAAGC
This sequence comes from Dittrichia graveolens, assembly GCA_038502395.1. Taxonomy (NCBI): domain Eukaryota; kingdom Viridiplantae; phylum Streptophyta; class Magnoliopsida; order Asterales; family Asteraceae; genus Dittrichia; species Dittrichia graveolens. The sequence goes on from JARJIL010000003.1 coordinate 5,543,713, forward strand.
TTATTTAGTAGAGAAAGAAATTTTGAGAATGGGGCTTTGTTTGGAAGAACCAGAGATTGCCGCGTTGCTGAAAGTGAGTGCGGTGGTCGGGAATGAATCGAAGGTTTATGAATATTTGCATAAGTTAAGAATGTGTGTGAGATGTGTTAGTGAAGCAACTGCAGAAATCATGGAGAGTTGGTTTAATGGAGAACTGGGGGCGAAAATGGGTAGTTGTTCGAAAGACTGGGATACTAGTCGGGTTAAAGATGTGATCTTGAAGAATGGAGGTGGGTGGCATGGGCTTGGGTGGCTAGGCAACGGCAAATGGATAGTGCAAAGAACACTGGTTGATTTGGGTGGCTGTTGTGTTGCCTGTAAAGAACAGTTGGCTTGTGTTGATATTGGTAGAGAAGAGACACAGAAGTTTGCTCAGTCAGTGGTAGCATTGGCTATTGAAAGGGAAAAGCGATCAAATTTTACTCAGTTTCAGGTGAGCAAAGTTTATGGTTATCCTTTGATGTTTTGGTTTCAGATTACTTATGAGAGTTAATGAAATATTTTCACATGAATGTAAGATACTAAATTTGCTTTATATTGGTCATATATTTGCTATTAAGTTGTCTTTCAAATATATTGAAGAATTGGCTGGATCAACATAATGATTTTGAAGCTATAGTGGATGGGGCAAATATTGGACTTTACCAGCAAAACTTTGCAGATGGTGGATTTAGTGTTTCTCAGGTTGTCAATCTCTGATTTGTTTTTCTTTCTTCCTTCCTTTTTGTGTATTAGTGTGTGTGCTTATTATTTTTCTTTCAAGTATGAAACTCTTAAAAGTCAAGGGGCCACTTATTCTCAATTTCTCACTCATTTATTTCCGCCCTCTCGAAATTGCTATAGTGCAGCTTGAAATTGTTGTTAATGAAGTGTATAATAGAAGCAATAAATGGCCACTTGTTATCCTACACGACAAACGAATTCGTTCCCTTCTTGCAAATCCTTCAAATCGAGGGCTACTTGAGGAGTGGATTGACAGAGGCTTTCTATATGGAACGCCAGTTGGCTCAAATGATGACTGGTAACTAAATTTAAGACCACTTTTCCGGTTTTTTTCTATCAACATTTATGTACAATATATTCGTAATACAGATATAAGAACGTACGTGCATTGCATCTTTCAGTCTCACTCATTGTTATTGGGATTTGATAAAATATATCGATATCCAGTTCTGGTGGAAAACAGTCTTTTATATTTGTCTCTTCTCATGTGAATTAGTTACTTACATTTCATTTCAAGATATGTTTTCTGATCTCTGTAGCTGATTGTAAACTTTTGGTTCTTCATTTAGGTATTGGCTTTATGCATCTGTAAAACTTAACTGCATGCTTGTGACAAATGATGAAATGAGAGATCACATTTTTGAACTTCTGGGACGGAGTTTCTTCCCCAGGTGGAAAGAAAGACATCAGGTAGTAGCATACTCACTAACACATATCTTGTCTGGTTATATTATTATTAAAGTTTGAAGAGTTTGTCCATCTTTATATTCAGTGATCCTATCAGTGGTAGACTGCTAGTAGCAGACTAACACATGATCAATATGCTTTTGTTGTCTCCTGAAAGGTTTTATCAAGCACACATTCTGGTGAATGCATGCAACATATATATGTTAAGATACTAGTTAGTGTATATATCCCATGAAATTTCTTTTACCACTCGAGTACAAGAGATGCAAAGGGGATGCTGAAATTTGAAGTTTTTTGAAGTTCATTTTTTTTGTTTGATTAAGTAGGAAACTATAGGGGAATTTGTAGTCTTCTTTTTGGAGAATAATTTGAAAGACAATGTTGATTTTAAAAACTAGAGTAAAGTAACATGTTGGCCACATGATTATTTTCAAGGTAATGCTTTTGCAATTTTATTTGGAAATCCCAAATTCAGTTATGGGAAAACTCATTGCGTGCAAGAGATTGCTCAAATTAACAGCTTCTTCAATGGACATCCTTATGTAAGCAATTAAAAGGCTCAATAGTGAAATTATTCAATTAACCTTGTCCTCGTTTCTTATTTCTTTCATGCTGATGTTGAAACCAAACATCAAATGACTTACAGTCATGTAATCGAAAGAAAAGCCAAAACATATCTTTGTACACTTGGCGAAAAACTTGAAGTGGAACCAAGAACTTTTATTAGAAAATTTTGAAATCCAAACAGAGATGGTCAGGCTAATCTCAGGAACACTCTTTTCATATTTCATTTCAAAACTCAAGAACACATTTTTTGAAAAATGAGTAAGATGAGGTACAGGGGATTCATAAAGGCCTTCTAACATGTATGCACTTCACAGCTATCATTGTAAATTAGAATGATCCACCACCAACTCCCCTGGTGCGGACCTCCTAAAGCAGCATCATTTATGGCATGAACACAGGGAAATGACTATTTTGCCCTTCAAAATATTCTATATTATTACTTGGAGCAATTAGTTTGCGAAGATCTTTTCTGGGTTCAGCGACTAAGTCTGAGATTTTCCAGAGATTAACGAGAAAAGTGTTACTTCCATATACTCCAGTAGTCCAGTGGCTGTACTTCACTCTAAAAGATCTCATTCACTTTTGAAATTTGATGTATGTGACATAGAATAACTTGTTTGAATTTTGTATATAGGGAATAAAGTGAGTGAAGAAATGATAATTTTTTAAACCTGAACGCCGTTCTTATATTTTTCGCTTGTTGAATCTCTTAACAATAAATGTTACAATCTTAGTTGAACTTTGAAAAATCGACAAATGGCAAGACATCTTGTACCTAGGGAACTCTTTTCCTTATATTTTAATACAGGGCATGTCCTATATGGATAAAAAGTTAAAAACTAAAGCAGTTTATGTTGTGATCTGGACGTTTCACTGTTAAATTGTTTGTTCAAATGGGCTTCAATGAGGCACACATATTTATGATGATGATAGCTAGTGAATCAGGATCTTGAAGACTTGAATCATGGAATTGCCTCAAGTTGTTTATGAGATGTGTAAATAAACTGTGTAATAGATCGTATAACTGTTGAACACTTGAACTCATCTTGCTATCGCTTTCCACCGTGCAGGTTCACTACACATTTTCAAAAGGTCAACTGAAACTTCAGATGCCACCATCATATTCCCTTGTTATTCAGGTATTACTGGCCAATTTGTTATCCAAGTTTCAATTTCTTTTTAAGATGTAAATTCATATTTACTGTAATTTTCACTATATGGATATAGAAGAATGCGGATGCACGAAACTAATTTGATTAAAGAAGTTTTTGAAATGAACTAATAAGGTTCATTACTCTTTGAACCACAAAAATCTAAAATGGGGTCATCATATAAGAAACTCAGGGAGTATGCTCAAGTAGCATTTATATGTCTTGTTTGATTTATGTAATGCTTGCTTATTTGTATCTTCAAGCAGCAGCACAAGGACTTTTTATGCTTGAAATTCTTAATTACCTGTCACATTCTATTGATTCAATTTCACACTTTCGCAAAAGTAACCAAAATGTCAAAAAAATTGGAGTGCACACAGACTGTGATTCATCGCTGCCCTTTTGGATGACATTCTATTGATTATACTGGCCTACAACCAGAATACTTTTAAGTTTTATTTATTTGTTTAAGCAGTGTAGATACATTTTACTCATCCTTTTTATTATATTTGATAAACCATTAACTGCATTGCTTTACCCAATCGTGATATCTTACATTTTGATGCTGCTCTTGTTATTTTCGCAATTGTATGGTTTAAAAGGTGGCAAGATGGGAGGGTGGGGCGGGTTGGATAACATGTCAATATGGTTCTAGTGAAAACAAGCCTTATTAGTACAGATCCAAACAGGCGAGGCCAGGTTGGTTTGACCTGTTTGAGATAATACCACATTCCCTTCATAAGTGAGCGGTTGAAATGGCCACCTTTAGTTTCACTTCAAAATTGTACATTATTCAAACGTATGGGGTCCTGAATCCAAGATTCTTCTTTTTTCTCAGGAATCTGAGAGAGGGACATGGCATGCACCTATAACTGGTGAATATAATGACGAGTCACTAAGAACGTGGCTTTGCATTACCCGTCCTGAGCTTTCTGATGAAGAAGAAGCTCGGGAAGCTGGAATTGTGATTAATAGAAACAACACAAACCAGATTTCCGATTCTTCAAATAAATCAGAAACCGTTTGTATAACAGGTAAAAGAAAGGAAAGATCTGCATCTCCACCCAGATAGCAGTTTCATGAGTTTCACTTTGCAAGAATCATCTAAGTTTTCTTAAAAAGCTTGGATTTCTCAAAGTTTTTATGACTTGGAATAACTCTGTTCTAATATATCTCTGTTTCTGCTGTATAATTGAGAAGTAATTCAATATTAAACCAAGTTTTTATCATTCATGTTCGTTGGTTGGTATTTTTCTCCCAAACTCCACATCTCTGGATTTTTAAAGTTTGCTTGATGGGTTAACATACTATTCTCATAGGATGGTTTATCATGTGGTTTTTAAATTCATCCTCATTTAATTCTCACATATTAGAACACCAACCTTTGGATCATGGGCGAATATGGTAAACAAGTCGAATCAAGCTCGAGCTCGGCTCGATGAGCTTTCATACTTGAAGCTTGAGCCGAGCTCGACATGGTACATTTAGCTCGAGTTCGGGTCGAAAAGCTCGAAATAATATAAAAAAATAAATTCAAAAACCTAAATTATTCAAAATATAAATAAAATCTGAAATTAAGATTTTTTAGTAACTACTTATTATAAATAGTACATATATAAAGTGGATTTGTTTCAATAAGTAGTTATTTTTAATATGTTTTAATATTAGCCTATCATATATACTAATATACATATCACATATATAAATATACATATACTGTACAAGGCTCGAAAAGCTTGATAAAGACTCGAGCTGAGCTCTTAGAAGCTCGAGCTTGACTCGTTAAATAATTTGAGCTCGTTTTTTGGGCTCGAACTCGAGCTTGATAAATTTCGACTCGAACGAGCCGAGCTTGAGCTCGAGTTAATTACTCGATAAAAGCTCGACTCGTTTACACCCCTAATTCGTACCTAACCATTGTCCTTGTGACATTGTGCCATTGACATCTGGATGCTTAAAGAAGTAATCACATATGCATTTCACGAAGCTAGAAATTTTCATTAGGTTTCATATGGATGTTTCAACATGACAAATAGTCTTCTAGCAAGGCTTATATAGATGAGAAACGTTTGCTACATTATAGCATTAATCATCATGTTCATATCCCAAATTTTGCAATGTCTTGAAAAAGAATGGCATTTGAATTACTTTATGCCTTTAATCCATTCAGAAAATGGTACTTTATAGTTATTACCGATTAAGGTAGGACGCAATATGACTGGTAACACATAAGAATCTTGAAAGAAATCAGATGAATTAAAAGTAAAGCTACTTGTTAGTTCTATTGTCTGAGTAAGTGGACATGGTTCGGACTATCGGAAGGCCTGGCTAATGACTAATGTGTGGTGAGGGAGAGGGAGCCACACGCCTACACCATGATGACGTGGTGATGGTGTGGCGTGGTGTTGATTGTGGTAGGAAGCCTGCATGGTGGTGTTTTCCTTTTTTTCTTTTGTACACTTTAATTGATGAGTTAGTGATAAGTGTCTAAAAATTAGTATGGTGGTGACCGGCGAGTTATCACACCATGAGTTGTATACATGTGCGGTGGGTTATATGGTGTGAGTGAAATGTTTACATGATAGTGTGGTGGGAATGAATACTCTTCCTCTAGTAGGATGCAAATTATTCTTTTGAAAAGTTTGGTTTTTGTATGGGATTTCTCCTAAAAAAACCTCAGGCCATTAATTTGTATTTTTTTTAAAGTTATGTAAGAGCATAGTTTGTGACAAACTTAAATAGTTTTGGAATTTTTAAACGTTTTAGTAATCTTTTTTGTAGATTTTTTTCAAGAAGGGATTTTCCGTTTTAGCAAGTTGTTTGGAGAAGTCGAGTTATGCTCTTATGTACGTGGTCTAATAATTTTGGGGGCAATTTTCTATTCTCCTTAGACCATCCAAGATGTTTGCACTCAGCGATGGTCACCCATGCGTCTTTTGTAAGACTTTCCAAACATCCTACCGGTAGAGTATTTATATATGATTAGTGAACTTTTTGGTAGATAAGTACATTTAAAGATTAAGCCGAGGAGGGTATAATAGACAATTTTATTTGATCAAACATCAACACCCAGATCACCGTTACTGCCTACGTAAAACCCACGGGTGCAAACCATATTCTTCCCACGGTGCCGGCCACCAAATCAATCACCATAAACCATTTATCTGTCACGGTGGACACGAAATCCAATCATCGCTAGCATCAAATCTGTCACCGCGACCCTCCAATTTCTTCACCGCTGACCACCAATCACCGTTACTGCCTACGTAAAACCCACGGGTGCTTCAACTGCTTCAATTCTCTTTCAATCACGGTGGCGACTTGTGACGGTTGCTAACGGAGGACGACCTTCAACCGGCGACCATAACGCACCACCGTCAAGACCGACAACTACCATTGCTCATTCGTCCCTGGATATTTAGATCTCGTCTCTCGTCATTGCAGTAAATTTTATAGTAATTAACTGTAATATTTTTCTTAGTTTGATCCAATCAACTTTGAGTTGCACACGTGATACATATGTGAAGAATAAGCTTCATTTAAGCATAGGTGATGGCTGATTAAATGATTATTTAATTACTTATAAAGAAAAGGAGTAATCCATAAAAACATGATGAAAATATTGTAACCATTTTCCAAAAACTAAGACCGTGTCAAAAAAATTATAAATTATATAAATATTCCGTCGTATGACGTGGTCAATTTTATTTTACTACTTAGTCAATTATTCTAATATATTGAGGATTTATCATAGTAATTCTGTACGAATAGATTGGAAGATCCTTCGATTCTTTATGCATTTCTTTTAGTAATTGTAAAATATAAAGATTTATGTGGTTTGCTTATGCATTTTCTAAATGGTCGTCTAATATTAAATGATATAAATATAGTTGTATTTGTGTATATCTACATGTGCATTAATATGATCATGTGCATATGCACACGTGTATATATTTGTACATGTGCACATGTTGAGACCTATATTTTTAAAAAAAAACTTAGTAATATACACATGTGCACCTGTCGAGACCTGTGTTGAAAAAACCCAACAAACACGAATTTTTTCTTCAAAAAAATATAGCAACATTGTAACGCCCCAATTTTCAAAAACATAAATAAAACCATACTTCAAGTTCTTTTAGAAATAAAAGAGTTATTTTACAAATAAGCGGAAACAACAAAAACTGTTTTGAACCCTCGGGTTCATACAAAAGCCTGATAGTTACATATTTACATCAAAAGACGCTTTCTCACTAAACAACCGGGTGTTAAGTTTCAAAACACTGTTTTCCTTATATACATAACAACCGTCAAATTGAAGCTTTGCCCTTGCCTTTGATAAAACCTGTAAAACATTTTAGAAAATAGTATCTGATAAGCTGCGAGAGTTTAGTGAGTAAACTAGACTGCCAATCATATAAACACATGATCATAATCAAATTATAAACACTGTCAATAACTGATAATAATCTCTGAGTAACTAACTGAGCCACTACTGCACAAAGCAGTATGCTTTCTGATACACATGATTAAATTAACTGAGCCACAGTACTGTGCTATTTCTGAGCCACTACTGCACAAAGCAACATGCTTAATAATACTGAGCCTTACTGTACTTAGCAGTAAGCTTAACACACATAACTATATATACTGTAACATTACTGTATCACTACCGAACCTTACTGAGCATAGCACCCACATCTGAGTGACCTAATATATTAACAACCTGATATAGTAACATACATGCTGTAAATTCGAATAGTAGTCTAGAAGACTCACCTTATAGTCTGTGATGCTATAACAGTCCACAATCAATAATAATTTAGCGAACGCGCCTCGGATAAGTCTCTACATGAAATAATACTAAATATACATCAACACATGCATCTGCTGAACTGAACAATTGAACAAAATACTAGGCACGCCCGTGCCTTACACAAGGTACTCCCGTGCCTTACACCCAGACAACCCCGTGGTCTCTAGGCACCATCTAGGCCTTTCTAGAACAGGGCACACCCATACCCTAAAGGTCACGCCCGTACCTCCTTAGGTACGGCCAAGGGTACGGTTGGATCTTGAAGGTCACGCCCGTGCCTTTCAACTGGTAGCAACAGTTTGGCCGACTTACTTGCTGTTTCCGGTCAAAACACCCCAAAAACCCAACTTTAATTCATAAAAACGCTACTGGGATGTTTTCCGACATCCCAAACAACTTCTAATCCATAAATAATAAAAATAACATGCTGAAATCTGTGATTCACCATAGAATCAACTAAAAACCCATTTAACTTCAAAAACAAGGTCAAGAACTCTTACCTCCAAGTTATGTGTATCTAGGATCAGTTGTAGGCACTTGTTCTAGCTCCAGAAATTCCAAAATACTTCTGCTCTAGAGCATAAATAAAGTTGAATGTGAGTTTTGTGAAGACTTTGACTATCTCAAAGTCAAAGTTGGCTATTTATATATAAACTATGGACTAATTGCATAATTAGTCCCTCAACCTTCCCAAGTTCCGTTTTGACGGTTTTAACCCCTCTAGTTTATAACCACATACTATCACATATATCCATTAGTAACTCATATACCACTTTGTACATTTCTCGCATTAACTTAATAATAGAATTTCCGGGTGTTATAAACATCGGTCTCAAATTAAAGAACATAAATTTCTCGGTAATTTGATATAATTTTCGTAATTTAACATCTTTTCATTTGATGGATAATTTAGTTTAAAAAAAGTGGGGGTAATGTCATAATATCCAAATTACCGCTAATTTATTAAGGATAACTTTGATTTAATTAAAGTTATTCATTAACAAATATTTAATCTGGACCTTCCATTTTTTTTTATCAATGACTATAATTGGTTCTCGCGGTTCTCATACAAAAATAATTCTTATTTGAACCCTCTTAATTATATATATATATATATATATATATATATATATATATATATATGGGAGAGTTTAAATGAGAACCAATTATAATTATTAATCAAAAAGATGAGACTCCAAATTAAATGGTTGTTAATGGATAATATTAATTAAATAATTAATGAGGGCTAATATGGACATTTACCTCCACCCTTTTAAACGAATATATCTACCAAACACAAATGATTTAGAACACGAAAATTATACCAAAATAAAAAAAATTATGCTCTTTAATTTGAGACCGATCTTGCTACATCTTATAGAAAAAATCGTTTTTGCTATGTGTTTTTTCAGCAAAGCTTCAGTTTTATGCATATGTGCAGGTAAAATTAAGTTTTTTCTATCAAAGGTGCAGATATGTGCACCTATACATATGCATACGTTCATTTATACATATGCACACGTTCATTTATACATATGCACAGGAGCACTAACGTGCATTTATACATATGCACAGGTGCACCAAGATGCACATGTGCAAGGTGCATCTATCTGAACCTATGCATATGCGCATACACAAGTCAGAGTTGGTTAAAACGTTCATTATTCGAGTCGTTAATGTTTAATTTTAAATAAAAAAATGATCAATTTATTCAATCAACCAAATATACATATATTTTAAATTTATAAGCTCAAGATGTATTCATTATATATATATATATATATATATAGATAGATAGATAGATAGATAGATAGATAGATAGGGGATGATTTATTTAAGAACCACTTTTATCGTGAAAACCGTGAGAACCAATCTTTGGCCCTTGATTAAAATAAATCAATGGCCAATAAAAATGACGACTCATTAATTATGCATTAAAGACTCATTACTGACACATTAATGAATCATTAATGATGCATTAACGAGGGTATTTTGGGAAAATCAAGGTCGATTTCATGGTTGAAAAATTATATAAGACCAAAATACCCCTATTAATGAGCATTAATGGTGATTAGGAATGATACTCACGACACTCACAATAAAAACGATTTTTAAATGATCTTTTCACTATACATATATATATATATATATATGTATATGTATTAATTAAAAAGTCATAGACTAGTGTTACTCAATTAACTACCATGATTTGCCAAATTCATAATTTATAAATACCAGTTTTATTTCAACACCCATTTGATTAAAAAAAACACATATATACACCACTTTGCACATGTAAATAAAATAACAATAATAACAAATCAAATAATAAAAAAAGCTAGAAATTTTTTTCAAAATAAACGGAGATTGTAGTAATGAAACCATAAATAAAATAACAATAATAACACATCAAATAATAAAAAAAAGCTAGAATTTTTTTTCAAAATGAAAGGAGATTGTAGTAATGAAACCTTATATTTGTTTAGAACATTGTTGACTTTAAAAATACACAAAGCAAAAAGCTTATGTGTTGAACGAAATATAAAATCAAGAAATCAAAATAATAAAAATATTTGAAACCAAATACCAATCTCTAGAGCTTATTTCAAGCTAGACCTTTATTATGCCATTCATGCAAACATTCAAGACAAGAATGAAAAAACCCATAGAAGTAAAAAAAACTGAGATCTACATGGAACTTACAGAAGCTAAAATTAAAGCTATTTAGTTAGTTACATATGAAATCACTTAGCGCCTTTAAGAAGGACCTCAATGATGAAGGGGGAAACCGACATGAAAGCTAAGATCGGAGCTCAAGATGAGGAAAAAGTGCGAGATCTAGAGAACTGGAGCTCGGACAGAGAGACATAAAATGCATGAGATTTGGAGAATCAGAGCTTGTAGAGAAAGTGTATGAGTTGCACAAGTCTCCGGAGAGGTGTTTCTATGTCACTAGAGCTCGAACACTTTCGGGAAGAGAGAGAGAAAAAGAGAGAGAGTGTGTGTGTGATCAAGACCTTGTCGGAGCAAAAACTCATTTGGACCTGTGATGGAGCAAAAACCCAGTAATATAGTGCACATGTGCACATAAGCGAAGCTGTGCTGAAAATAAAAACCCAGCAAAAACGAATCTTTTTCTTCAAAAATTATAGCAATATAGGTGTCAAATTAAAGAGCATAATTTCGTCGTTAATTTGGTATGATTTTATAATTAAATACGTTTGCGTTTTGTAAATATTTTAGCTTTAAAAAGTAGGATAAATGTTTGAAAGTAGTCTCCCTTTATTTAGAAAATTTGTCTAAAATACCTCCCTAGGATATTAAGAAAGTGAAAATAACGGTTAAGTTTTTAATTAATTACAAAACACAATAATACCATAAGAATAAGATGGTTGTGACGGTCATAATAAAAAAAATAAACAAAAAGGTGGGCTATGTTATTAAATTCTAAATAGATCAAAGTTCTAAAAAAACTCGCTAAGGTTTTGTGATGGCTTTGTAAGACGAAAGACTTTATCATGTGAAAATTCCCAATTTGCAGGTACAAGCTTGCCGTATATTAAGGTTTGGCTATCTCCGTCTTTAGGCGTTATAAGTCTCGTTTTCTGAGACACATTAATGATGATAAGTTATATGGGCCGAATAAATTATTATTCGGTTATATCATATGATTGGACAAATAGAGTATGAACAAACATAATGATAACATTTTTTGAAATCTTTATGCTTCAAACAGAACACTTTTTGTAAAATTGAGATGCATGAATTATGATATTATATTATGTGTGTTTCTTTTTGTATGCATAATAGTATGCATGTGTATGTATTATATAAAATTGCGCCTTAGGTCGTCACACCTAAAAAATGTTGTGACCTCATCATTACTTTTAAGGTTTGAGATGAAAATGGTTGTCACGCCATCTCGTGTTGTTTAGAACCTTTGAAGAAGATTGATTGTGATCAACTTAACATATCCATTTCTTATAAGTCGATCAATTTGACACTAATAAAATAATATACACTAATTGGATTATTCGAAGAATTCTTTGAAGAAGGCCGAGCAAGCTCCGCCTCTAATTAATCTTAAGTTTCTCTTAAAAGTTCACATTCTTCTTGATCATTTAGCATAATCCCTTTTTAAACTTTAAAGTCCATCATTAATCCCATATCCTTTGATCTTGATATAGTTCAATCATCTAGGTAAAGAATTTTAGCAATAAAAAGTATACGTATTCAAAATAGGGTAGAGATCAAGTAAAAAGAAAAATTAAAGTAAAAAGGGTAAAAAGGATGATTATTTGATCATTTTCGGTATATATCAACTGATAATCGTTAGTTCATCATCTTTATTGATTAAAACTAGTTCTTCATCAATTTCTTTTTGATGAATCCAACATATTCATCACTTTTTAGATGAAAGCATTTTGTTCATCAACAAATTATTCCAAAATTTTGTTTTCAAAATCTGTATTTGAAATAAAAAAGAAATTGATGAAGAACTAGTTTTAATCAATAAAGATGATGAACTAACGATTATCAGTTGATATATATACCGAAAAATGATTAAATAATCATCCCTTTTACACTTTTTACTTTAATTTTCTTTTTATTTGATCTCATCCCTATATATATATATATATATATATATATATATATATATATATATAGTGAAAAGTTCATTTGAGAACCGTTTTTATTGTGAGAACCGCGAGAACCAATCTTAGCCGTCCAATTTCCTCCTTCTATTGGATTGCCCATCCATGAATTCCTTACATGCACCCTGCCACACCCAATCCCCCCACGCTCTTCATCCATCAATTCCATTATCCAAAATAAACGGCTAAGATTGGTTCTTGCAATAAAAACGGTTCTCAAATGAACCTTCCTACATGCTCAATTATGACTCTATAGAGTGCTCCCTGACCACGACACTTAGCTAGCTACGGATAAGTTTGTGATGAAAATTAAATGCGTCACAAGCTAAGGTATTAAATACGATCGATTGGTTTCTAACATATTCTTTTAATTAGAACACTAAAACAAATATGTTGTTTTTTCACACTTTTTTAGTAATATTTTTACATTTTAAAATGTAAAAATACTTTTATATATTTTTATGTAATCAAAATACATACAATAACAGTAAATTAAAATTTTAATACACACAATAACATTTTTGAAAGGTGGATACACACATTAATTTTTGGGGTATAGATTAATACATTTTGAAAAAGTAAACCCAATATTAAAAACATCTCTATGTTATAAAAGTTTACGTTTTTAAGCGTGAACTTTTTTCTCAATTTTTATTTATTACTATTTTACATATTTAAAAGTGTGAACTTTTTAAAATCAATATTATATATTTAAATGTATGAGCTTTTTTTGTTGTTTTAATCTACATTTTGTTAAACTATTCTACACACTTTTATCTATGTATATTTTAAAAATTTATACACGTAAAGCGTGAAAAAAACGCATATTTGTTGTAGTGGAAGAATATATATCTATAGTATTATATAAAACATTTAAGCTTTTTCCTAAACTCTTAAATTTTAAGTAACTTAAGATTCCTATTCTACCCTCATCTACCAAAAACTGATTTCATAAAATAAACGTAATAACATTTCTTTTTCATAAATTCCAAAATATTTTCTTTCCATAAATTCTATAGCAAAACTTACGAAACAGAATATTCCATAAACTTAATAACATTCCATAAATTTCAGAAAGGGAAAATATATAATATTCGCTTTTCACATGCTAAATAAAAATTACAAATTTACATCTAAATTTCATTCCTTTTTCACCTGCTAAATAAAAATTACAAAATTACGTTTTGTGTGTTCTCTTGATTAATACCTACCTAAACAACTGTTTACAAACCATTTTTATTTATCGTCATCTCATTGCGCGGGTACCCCGCTAGTATATATATACACATATATAATTTTATTGAGATGGAGTTATATATAATGGATTATGATAACGCGTATTGTGCGCGGGTATTAATTATAATCATGTAGCCTATACGTACATTTATCACTCTAGCTTCAAGAAGATATATTAATTTATTATTATTTTTATTGTAGGCTAGCTTGTCACATACAATGGACCAACTTATTAATGAATTAACTAAACTTATTTATGTCTCTAAGGTCCAACACAGCTGCACCTTTTTCAATGAAATAAAAACGATATGCGTGTCTAGACTTTTCCGCAGGTCATCATATTTATTGCATTATGTTGATTAATCATATAACGACCTGTTCCAATTAAGTGGATTTAGTACGTTGGGTCTAATCAAGTATTATGTATTTTTACATATATATATATATTAATAAAAGAAAAGTGAGTACAAAAGGCATGTGAACAATACCAGAAATAATATATTTTCTTCCTATTTTTTCTTACTTTATTCTCCTATTTTTAGTATTTGACATATTTAATGCATTCATTCTCTTTACTCATATCATTTCTTGATTTTGACACTTGTAGTGATTAAATTAATAGGAAGATAAGTAGGAATAAATGGTAAAAAATAAAAATCAATTTTCATAGATAAAACCAAACCAACCGCTATTATATATTGAAAAGTTCTTTGAGAACCGTTTTTATTGTGAGAACCGCGAGAACCAATCTTAGCCGTCCAATTCTCTCTTCTTCAATTGGATTGACCACTCATGAATTTCTTACATGCACCTTGTCACACTCAATCTCCCACACTCTTCATCCATGAATTCCACTTACCACTTGAATGATCAAGATTGATTCTCGCAATTCTCATACGAAAAACAATTCTCGTTTGAACTCTCACATGTGTATATATATATATATATATATTGTCCGTCCATATGAACTCCTGAAATTTAGTTAGGTGAAATTAACTGAGCCAATTAAGTAGACCCGCTACTATATGCACATTCATATAGACAGTCTACTTGGGTATCCACACTATAATTTATACATGTATAAGTACGATCCAATTTAATTACTCACTATTTAAAGCGCCTTTTTTTTAAAAAAAATATTTATAACCATGTGTGGCTCTTTTTTCATTAAAATGTATTACGTACAGAACCCGTTTTTGTATTCTTTTTTCATTTATTATTTTTGTTTTATTAATTGTTTCCGGTCAAAAAGATATATATTACGTACGTCTAACCATAAATTTATCAAGAAAGATCAAACCAACCACGACATTAATTAGTTGTACTAGAACTAATATATATATCAAACTGTATTTGTCCAACAAAATCAAAGAAACCACGCGTAACAATCTAAATGTATCCGTCACAACTAATACAATACTATATCAAGACCAATGGCTTAAGAAATATATACTTATAAATAATTATATAAAAATCAATTAATTGCAAAGTAGAGCCCTCAGAAACTTAATTGGGGATGTAATACATTTAAGAAATTATTCCATCGAACGAAGGGGTATGAGATACCACCACTTCAATGATGGAAAGGGGTACGTGCATGTCACTCCTACTTGGTGGATGTACGTGGTGGGTGAGTGTAAGTGGTAAATACCACGTACATGACGGTCCGATAGTATGGTCCATGAGATATGTCTTACCACTACTACAAAAATGATTTTTAGGCCCGGTTATTTAGAGTATTCATGTCTGGTTTTAATAGAGGGTCTGAAAGGAGGGAGTCTGACGGGATTCTAGCTCTGTTAAAAAACCGGATCTGAAGAACACTTTTAAGCCTGGTTTTATGTATAAAAACGGGGTCTATATGCTTTCTTAGAAGGCCCCAATATTCTATTTTAAGCCATATTTTTTATTGATTAACCGAGTTTGAATCTTTATGTTTAATTTTTTTTGTTTTTTTGTTGTTTTCTGCTATCGTTTGCCATCAAAATTGAACTTAGATAACAACATGAGAAGTATATCATACAAAAACTAGTCACTAACAAATAAAAACCAATTGGTCAAATTGGTGAACCGACCCTATAATAACAATTCCAATTAGTTGCGTTTGGGCAAATCGGTCTGGTTGTTTAATAAACCAATAAATATTTAAACACTATTTCAAACCATATTTTTTAGCCACTAGCTTGTGCTCATTTGTAAATGTGTCAAAGCTCACAACAACTATACATAAGATATATATAAAGTTAACATTGCATCTACATAGCAAAAACATTTTGCAAGATTGTAATTAAGAACAATTTCTTAACTTGGAACATGAAGAAATCAATCATCTCTTGTAATTTAAAAGAAGTCCTACACAAATAAGAAGAAATAATTATTTTAGTAAATATTAACCAATTAAATTACACATTATATCAAAACAAATAAATATGAAATTTAAAACAATGAATTTTACAAATATATACTTATCAAAACTATTATAACGTTTTAAACTTACTTATTCGTAAATCGAGTTATAGATTTCTTTTTCAAAAATAATCATAAATGTGTATACACTCCTACCACGTATTCTAGCTTATAGGGGCGGATCCAGGATTTGAAATGGATGGTGGCACTATTGAAATGAGTGGTAGCACCGCCTTGAATAAATCGAAATTTACACTACGAAAAATTGAAATTTACACTACGCGAACAAAATTGAATGGTGTCCCGTGCTACCACAACCCTCCACTTAGATCCGCCCCTGCTAGCTTACATAGCATAATTAAAAGAGTAACAGAACTTAATTATCATTTTAATATAAAATGAAGAAATCAAGCAGTCAAATGACTGTAATTGTAGTATTACAAGAAACTTGAACAAAAACACATAATCAAAACAAATAAGAATTGTATTTTTTTTATGTGTATCTCTAGCCTTGAATTGATCCATTTATATAGGAAGCATTGAGGAGTCCTTAGCTTCAATTAGGAGCTGATCGAAATCTTGGAAGAGATGAGCCGGAGAATCAATTTTCTACTTCAAATATGGTGAGTTACCAAGAGTGAATGAAGCCCACGATCAATTGCTAAAGTGCAGATCTTGTTTCTATAAACTAGAGGAAGTTACACTTTAGAACTTCACATGTTAAGAAATAAACACTAACAACCATTACATACAATATGGACAAGAAAAGTTTGCTACGGCTAATTAACACCCTCCCTCAAACTTAACTTGGAACATGTGTATCAAGTTTAGTTTTTTGCACAAAAAAGAATGTTGATCTTTCGTTAAACTTTTAATGAAAATGTCAGCCGGTTGTTCAACAAACTCAATTTTGTGAAGTTTTTTAATTCATCAATTAACCTTTTCACGAACAAATTGTCAATTTCTATATGTTTTGTACGCTCATGTATGACAGGATTAGTAGCAATTTGAATGACTGCCTTATTATCACAAAAAACGTCAACCGGTATAGTTTTACCAACTTTTAAATCATTAAGAATATTCAAAATCCATACGATCTCACATGTTACCGAAGTCAAAGCCCTATATTCTGCATCGGTAGAGGACCTAGAAATAGTGGCTTGCTTCCTACTTTTTCAAGAAATCAAGGAGTTTCCAAGAAATATACATAACCTAGTAACAGATCTCATAATGGAAGGGCATTTTCCCCAATCAAAATCAACAAAAACAGAGAGGTTTAGATCCATACCTTTTGTAATGTGAATACCCTTACCTAAGGACCCTTTGAGGCACCTTAAAACTCTCAAAGCAAGTTTAAAATGTGACTGCTTTGGTGAATGCATAAATTAGACAATGAACACTATAACGGCCTGTTCTCGAGTTTTTAAACGAGGAAATGGAAGGAAAAGGAAGGGGAAGAAAGGGAAGGGAAGGAATGAAAAACTCCCCCTCCCAATCATCCCAAAAGTGGGAGGGTTGTTTTAAACCATAAAAATGGTAAAATTGCCCCTCCTTCCCCCTCCCTTCCCCTTCCTTTCCCTCCTTAAAAAAACTTAAGAACACCGTCACTAATGATTTCCTTCCCTTCCCCTCCCTTTCCTTCCAAAAAATAACTCGAGAACAGGGCGTAACTAATGCCAGGTCTAGTCATAGTAATATAGATCAATTTACCAATAAGTTTTTGATATTCGGTAACGTTTTCTAAAAAGAAGTCATACTCGTCAACTTTATCAGAAAATTTTAGATTGAGGGCCATGGGAGTTTGAGTGGGTTTTGCACCTAACAATCCATATTCATCAAGTAAATTCAAACAATATTTTCTTTGAGATAAACAAACACCTTGAGAGGCAGGTAAGACTTCAATACCAAGAAAATATTTTAATTTTCCAAGATCTTTTATTAAAAATTTGGTTTTAAAAAAATCTTTTACCTTTTCTATTTCGTGTTCATCATTGCTGGTAACCACAATATCATCAACATAAACAAGTAATGCAATAAATGTCTCATCTTGATATTTAACTTAGAGAGAATAATCACTTTTACTTTGTTCAAACCCATTTTTAATCAGAGCAGAGGATAGTTTTGCATTCCACTGTCGTGGAGCTTGTTTTAAACCATATAAGGATTTGTTTAACTTGCAAACTCTTTTATCATTTTCAGAAAAGTAACCTTGAGGTAGACTCATATAAATGTCCTTAACTAAGTCACCATATAGGAAAACATTATTAACATCCATTTGATAAATATTCCAACATCTCTTAATGGCTAAGACAATAAGACATCTAATGGTGACAATCTTAACTATGGGAGAGAAAGTTTCCTCGTAATCTATTCCTTCCTTTTGGCTATACCATTTTGCAACCAACCTATCCTTAAATCTTTCTATCTAACCCGTTGGCTTGTACTTGATTTTATATACCCACTTGCATCCTATAGGTTTTCTACTGGGTAGATCAGTCAAGTCATTTTATTATTGTACAACGCTTCTATTTCATTGTTCATGGCTTCTACCCAATTCTTATTTTGTGATGCTTAAAAAAAAGTTTTTGGTTCAAAATTTTTGTTTAAATTAGATGTAAAACAAAAGGAATCATTATCTAAGTTTGAATAATTTACCGCTCTTTCTAAGCCATATTTGACTTTACCATCTAAAATAAAGTCATCAAGTTTTTTCGGAAAGGTTGAGGCCGTCGTAGATCTTCTTAAGGACTCTTGTTGATTAGAAGTGTTTTGACCAAAATTGAAAGTACCATCAGAACATTCTTGTTTTAGGTTAATATCTTCTTCAAGTGTTCCATTTTGACCACTCACCCCGGTAGATCCGTTTAGACTGCTAGGTGTCTCATTTTCACCGATAGACCTATTAGAACAACCAGGTTGGTGAGTGTTAACGGCCTTACTCTCAGAAGGAATCGAATCTTCTTCATCATTGGGCATTGAAGGTTCCTCATAATTAGAGTTGTCAAAAAGCTTCAAGTGATCAAGATAGATGTTTTCAGGAGATTGTTGACCTTCAAAGTTCATTTTAAATGGAAAGATATGCTCATAAAATTTTACATCTCTTGAATGGAAAATTGATTTAGTATCTGTGCTCCAGAGCTTGTAGCCTTTTTTCAAGTTTGAATATCCAAGAAAAACACATTTTTCAGCCCAACTACTGAATTTGTCTAAGTTATTTAGAATAGTTGAAAAACATAGACAAGCATAAGTTCTCAAGTGATTAAGAGTTGATTCAAAGCCATAAACAACCTCGTAGGGGGACTTACCATTTAAAACAGAGGATGGTGTCCTATTAATCAGGTAGGTAGTGATTAGAACGCACTTGGTCCACATATTTAACGGAATCTCTCCCTGAAATACAAGAGACCTAGCCACATTCAAAAGATGCCTATGTTTTCTTTAAGAAATACCATTTTGGTGTGGAGTGTAAGCACACATGGTCTGGTGAATAATGTCATTTTCTTTCATAAAACCATCCATTTTGTTGTTAACAAACTCATTGCCATTGTTACTTCTAAATATTTTAATTTGTCTTTTAAACTGAGTTTTTATTAACATTGTAAAGTTAACTAAGTTAATGAAAACTTCATCTTTGGTTTTTAATAAGAAGACCCAAACAGCTCTGGAATAATCATCCACAATGGTAAGAAAATATTTAAAACCCTCCCTGCTAGGTATTTTATAAGGTCCACATAAATCTAGATGAACAAGATCACCAACACCTTTAGATTTATGTTCACTTAAGGGAAAAGATTCACGTGCTTGTTTGGCTTTATGACACAAAATCACATGGTAAAATGTTTTCATGATTATCAAATTTTAAATTTTCCTTCAATGATCCTAAGGCTCTATCTACAGGGGTGACCAAGCCTAACGTGCCTTAAAGATTCAGAAAGGCATGTAGTTTGACTATTACAATTGGCAACCTTACATATCATATCAAGTAAATATAGACCACCAAGCTCACTACTAGTCCCCACATTTTTCATTTGCTTCAAATCCTGAATATAACATTTTGATTCATCAAAACCAACGAGCATTTTACTATCTTTTGAGAGTTTATGAACAAATAAAAGATTTACACTATACTCTGGGACAAACAACGCATCAAAAAGGGTAATGTTATTGGTTAACTTTAAATTTCCAATTTTCCTTATGAGAGCATGGGTTCCATTTGGATGACAAACTTTAAGGTTAAGATTTGTAACATCAACAACATTTATAAGATTTGTATCAGAAAAAGTCATGTGTTGATTTGCACCAGAGTCAATGATCCATTTGTCACTGTATTCTTTTGAGTTATGAGAGCTACTAGAGTTAAAGAAAGTAGATTTGATAAATGCACCTGCCATGTTAGCTTTGATCTCATCCGTCCCTTGATTTTCTTTTAATAATGACATAAGTTTTGAAATTTGCTCAGTCGTAAAGGGGTGAGGAGCAGAGTTATTTGAAAAATAAGTTTTGACATTGTTGCTAGATACTGTTTTATTAGATTTGAAGTCTTTCTTTTTATAGTTGTCTGGAAAACTAATGATTTTATAATACCTATCTGTAGTGTGGCCCTGCACACCACATTTGGTGTAAACAAGATTTGAGTTTCTTCCCTTTTTTCTTTTGTTATCATTGAATTTAGAAACAAAGGCAGTTGTTTGCATTTTCCCAGCAGAGTGAATTTCTTCACGGGATTCCCCTCTAATACCAAAGTGAATTTCTCTATGGGATCCCTCTCTAATCGGGAGATACACATCATCTAAGCCCATTAAAAATTGCATCAACTTTAATAATTGATTGTGTTCATGAAATTCTCTTGCTGCATGGCATGTGCAGGTTGGTAATTTAACCAAGGCATCATATTGTTTCCATATTTGTGATAATATTCAGAAATTGAAGATCCATTTTGCATTAGAGAATTGATTTTATGATGTAAATTAAATGTAACAGAGCCATCAACTTTATCATACGTTTCTTTTAACTATTGCCAAACTATAGCTGCATTTTTTGAAAAAATTTGGCCAAGATACAATTCTTCAGTAACAGAACCAAGGATCCAAGATAAGACAACTGACTTACACCTATTCCATTGTTTGGCAAGAATGTCATCATTAAGTAGTCTAACACAAGAACCATCTATAATCCTAATTTTGTTTTTTGTTTCTGGAGCAAAGATCATGGCATAACTCCGCACATTGTAGTTTTCAATCCCATATAATTTAAAAGTCAGTAATGGAACTCCATTAGTATCACTAGCATGTAAATAGAGGGGATCACCAAAATCAAGACTACTAACTTGAGTAGTGGGAACTATTGACCAATTCGCGGGGGGGGGGGGGGGGGGATGATGCAAAAAATAATCGATACTAATAATAACACAAATGAAAACAGAACACTAGTAGACCAAGTTTGAATCCAGTCAACCAAGATTCAATCAAGATGAACACTTAAACAAGGAGCCTTGTCGATAGGCCAAGTTTCCACTTCGACGGGTAGTTGACCCCTATCCGACACATGAGCTCGTCGAAGGAGTGACTTGCTACTAAACCAAGGTCGGAAAGAATTACTTACAAAGTAGTCTTTCATTTGGGTTGTTTGAGACCGTTTGACCTTAAACGTGGTGGACATTATAAAGTCTTGGTGTTGCTTACTAAAATCCACTGCAATTTTAGAGCTTTAAGCTTTTGGTATTGATGATGCAAAAAATAACTGATACTAATAATAACACAAATGAAAACAGAACACTAGTAGACCAAGTTTGAATCCAGTCAACCAAGATTCAATCAAGATGAACACTTAAACAAGGAGCCCTTGTCGATAGGCCAAGTTTCCACTTCGACAGGTAGTTGACCCCTATCCGACACATGAGCTCGTCGAAGGAGTGACTTGCTACTAAACCAAGGTCGGAAAGAATTACTTACAACGTAGTCTTTGGAGAATTGGAGTTGTCCTCAAACAACGAGGATCAAGCCCTAGAGTTGACCAAGCAGCAATCGGGCTCAATAAATCAGAGAGGATAACAATAGGCTCAAACAATTGAGATTTCAGCAACAATCAATTTCAAGAACCCCAACAACTTGTCTCCTCAAAAAAGCCCCAAAAAATATGACTAGGAGAAATCCTAATCCCAAGGAAAGACACAAATCGAGCACCTAGTGTTCTGATACCATGATATAAAATAAAGAAATTAAACAGTAATATAACTATAATTGTAGTATTACAAGAAACTTGAACAAGAACAGAGAATCAAAACAGAAAAGAATCTATTTTTTTATGTATCTTTAGCCTTGAACTGAACCCTTTATATAGTAAGCATTGAGGGGCCCTTAGCTTCAATTAGGAGCTGAAATCTTGGAAGAGATGAGCTGGAGAATCTTCAAATATGGTGAGTTGCCAAGAGAGAATAAAGCCTACGATCTGTTGCTAAAACGCTGATCTTGTTTTTATAAACTAAAGGAAGTTACACTTTAGACCTTCACCTATTAAGAAATAAACACTAACAACCATTACGTATAATATGGACTAGGAAAGTTTGCTAAAACTAATTAACACATTTAAACATTTGCAATGCAATCCACATAACCCAAGGACTTAACTACAGTAACCTGTGTGGTTTACTAGATGTTTGTGTCACATTTTCATGCACACCGTGTTCTAGCTGCTCCGACACTGCTTTAACAGCCTCGCGAGATCGAGCACTCACATTTCATATCATGTTTATTTGTTAGAAAAAGAAATGGAGTATAATTTTATTCCATCCTAATTTCAGTTTGGTTTGAAAGTTTATTGAAAATTGGAATAAAATTGTGTAAAATAACCAAAATACTCTTTATTTATTTACACAGACGTATACTCACATGTATTACAATTGCTTTGAGAAAGACACACACTCCCACGAAATCTATGATAGCGGTGGCGCCGATAAACAGTATAGTTAGCGGTTGCGGTGCACGTAGGTTCCGGTAGTGACGGCGGCACACAAGGTGATTGGTGTCGGTGGCGGCGGCGACCGCTTGTAGTGGTGAATGGAAGCGGCGGCGCCAGTCACCGGCGAAAAGGCCGATGAAAACGTCTGATAAGTTGGCTAGACTACGTTTTAAACAAAGGTAAAAGGGTGATCTTTTGCTAAATTTGCTTAAGAAATGAAATGTAATCTAATCTACATGCGAAAGAATCAACTTTGCATTATTTAAGAAATATGTTAATTCTTTGAAATAACATTGTTATCAACTCTTTTTACCAAATAAAACAATTAATTAATTTTATTCAGATTTCTTCGAATTTCACGACATTTCTACTAAACAAACGGTAATTAACTAGTACTTCTCGTACATATTTGATTTACGTACGTACCGCTTCCGGCCAATCCGCCATAGAGTGCGGGTCACAACATGCGTGCACCTTCTTTCCTCGTATTTTTCTATCAACTTATGTGTGTCCACTCGTACACCTGCCTTAACGATAAAAAATGTTAAGGGATATTTATTATCCCCTTAGCAGTATTTATTACAAGAGATAAGACTTTTATAATGGTACCGAAGTTACTCTTTTCAAATGTATAAAACAAGGTAAGCTTACCCCACGCTTTGATGCTGCGGCGATGAAAAAAAGGATGAAACTCGAGTCTTCTTTAGCGAGGATATTTGTTCTCGTAAAAGCCCCACTGAACGACAAACTTTTTGACTTGGTAGGTGGAGAATAGTCACATCCACTTTCAGCAACAACATTGTCATCCCAAAAGATGATTTTAATTTTTTCCCATTAAAAAGATACTTTAGGCGGTAAAAATTTTGTCGATTTTTTCACCGACTTTTGAGGATGACAAAGTCCTCATCGAAGATTTTTTATTTTTTATTTTTACTTCTCAGTCAATAAATGGAACGACAACATTGGGACTTTCAGCGACGTCATAAAACACTTTCACCCTCTTCAATTTTCACAACTTCATCTCAAGTAAAAAAAAAAATCCTCGTTTCATGTTTTTCCCAAGGTTTTAAAGGTAATGGTGATGACAAAGGGTGGTATTATTATTATCTTTCATTTGCTTGGTCAAAACCTCCATTAATTCCGGCTAAAGCCACCTCTTGAATTCCGGTCAAAAAAATTTAAAGGTTAGTGTCTTGCATAATCTTAGCGTTTGTTAGATTATATATTCATAGCACTATCGTTATAGGTATTAACGATTTTATTTCGATCTGAGTCTAGGAATCAAGAACTTTAAAATAAAAGCAAATTAAAGGATAAATTAAATATAAAAACTAACATCCAAACTAAATTACTTAAAAAACATGATAAAGTCTAAACCATTTGTAACCATCATTAATAACTTATTAATACATGTATTTTAGTCATTTATATATTTATCTAACTGTGAATTGCATCCGAATGAATAAGTGGTTATTAGATTTACTTAATTTTATCAAAATATCCCTTGCTAATGAAATGAGGGCTCATTATATTTTTATATATATAGGGTAAGTTTCGGTATAGAACTAACTTTATATGTAGAACGTACAAAACCAATCTCAACATTTAGATTTGAGGACTAATGGTTGAGATTACAACTAAATATGTATTCCGGGTAAATCAAATATCCAGTTTCCGACTGAATATGCAGATTACATAATTCGGATATGCAATCATAATCTTACCGATTGATCATTCAAATCTAAATTGCTGAGATTGGTTCCGTAGGTTCGGTATATAATGTTGGTTCTGTACCGACTCTTGTTATATATATATATATATATATGTTGGGAAAAATAGGCTTACAAATATATCCTCTTTTGTTGACACAAAAATATGTAACTTGTTTATATAATTGTATGTACTAACATTAACATATGTGCACATATACATATATATATATATATATTCAATCAAATATATTCTCTTCTATGATCTACAAAATAAGCTTCATCAAATGGCCAAGCTCCAATCGTCAAGATCCGAGTTCAAGTAGAAGCCGATGTCGAAGATTCCTACAAATAAACGTTCAAAGTTTATGAGCTTACAAAATAAATAATTAAATGAGTTTAAAATAACTTTTATAAAAACTTTTATAAATTGAGAAACTTTTTATAAAATCACAAGCTTGGTAGTCAAAGCAAATGAATTCCTATTTTGGCAAATACTAAACATAATCTTCTATTGAAATAAGCCAAAACCATATTTAGCAAAAGGAATCTCTCAAAGAGGTAAACTTCCAACATGCTTTGTGCATTTGGTTTCTAAACTACCATTTTTATGATTAAATTCAAACTTAAGAAGTATGGCACTAACCCAACTTTTCTAAAGCTTCTTTTCAGTGCATTTTTATGGTAAAAATGGGTTGTGTGTGGTTTTGGTAAAAGGCCAACGTCTATATTGACAAGTCTCAAAAAGTTCCAGCAGGCCGACGGTCGATGCCACGGTCGACCGTGGATCGACCGTGGACAGTTTGGACACTTTTTGAGCTTGCATCTTTTTCCTTATTTAAGGCAACTCAAGTCTTGTGTTTTAAGAAGCTCTTGCAATCTGAAAAACACAGAACATATACAAAAACTTGTGAGCTCATATTCTTGATACAAATTCAACATCTCAAGATCAAGAATGAAGCAAGAGTGAAAGTCTTCAAAGTTAAAACACTACATTACCTTCTTTTATATTTGTAATTGTGTGAGGATCATCTCTAGCCTTAGAATTAGAGAGAAGTGAGGATCATCTCTAGCCTTAGAATTAGAGAGAAGTGAGGATCATCTCTAGCCTATAGAATTAGAGAGAAGTGAGGATCATCTCTAGCCTTAGAATTAGAGAGAAGTTGTAAAAGGTTTATCTCTACCTTCAAAGAGAGAAGTTAGTGGAGCAACTCTTGGTGGGTGAGGCCAAGGAGTGGATGTAGAGCAAGGTTGTTAACCCTTGCTTGAACCACTATAAATCATTGTGTCCAAACTACTTCATTGGTGATATCTTTCTTCCTTAAACTCTTTAATTACTTGCAAATATTGTTAAACACTTTAAAAAGTGGGCATATAACCTATTCACCCCCCTCTAGGTTCTAACAATATATATATATATATATATATATATAAGATAAAGTTCATTTGAGAGCCATTTTTATTGCGAGTAATATTGTATCTACCATTAAGCTCATTAATGACTCATTTTTAGAGGTCTTTTATATATTTTCTTAACAATGAATTACTTCTGGGTGGACCGTCATTAAAGAGCGAGATTTGATTTTTTTTATAATACCTCTCATTAATGTATCATTAATGAGCTATTTTTTATTGACCATTAATTTATTTTAATCAAGGTTCAAGATTGATTTTCGTAGTACTCGCAACAAAAATGATTTTCAAATGAATTTTCCCGTATATATTACATATCGTTACCAGTTTTGGAATAAAAAAAGTTTAAAATGCAATTAGAAGCAAGCCTTCTAGCCACACAAATAAAAAGAAGAAACGATTTGCATATTACCCACCCATTGCAGCGGAGCTTAATGATGATGAACAAAATATAAAAAAAAAACTCACATTCAAATACAAATATTCAAAACAAAGCGAGAATAATTTCAAACAATTAAGATTGTAATCCGTCATTAAGTTCAGATTTAAAACTACCCATATTTTATTTTTTATATTACGCCGAATATAACCATCAAATGTTATCAATTCTTAAAATAGAATAATGTTTTAACAAGGGACAAAAAGAATTATTATAAAACTATCATCGTTTTTTCATTTATAACATCAAAAATAAACTTTAAAACTATGATATTAAAACGGAGATAAAAAGGAGACGCTTAAAAATATGTATTTATTTTTGTACTAAACATTACACATCAAAAGTTATAAGAGAACTAGATCTCATGCCCGTGTAAACACGGGTCAGGTTATAATGTATTTGTTAACTTTGTTTAATATTAATATTTTTTATAGTAAGTTACCCACCACATTTCAAATAAGGAGAGTACATACACTAACATTCTACACAAATTGTATAAATTGTCTTGCTTTATTGTGAAATTCTTTTTTTAGTTTGTTATGTTGCTTTAAGTAAGCTCATATCCATTTATTGGTATATGAAAAAGAAAGAAAGTGTTTCTCAAAGTATAATGCACTATTATATAAATATCTTATTTGTTTAATTAGCAAATAACTATACTACCATAATATATTCTAAGTAGGCAATGTTTGGTATATATGGTTATTATTGTGCTAACTTAAAACTGTTTATTTGTATTTTCTTTTTTAAAGTAAAGCACCGAAAACAATCATAGTTACTTGTAAGTATGCTAGCAACGACAAAGTGATGTAACCGTAAACACCACTTGATGATTGTTTTGTAAGACATTCACATTATTTGTAAAAACAAATTAGTACGTTGTCTTAACTTTAAAGATTTTTTGAAATCCCTTCACCAATTCTTCCATCATTCATTGTTTTGATATCTTCTTCTGTAGCCTTATTTACCTCTTCATGTGTAGGGATAATTTATTTGCCGGATATGTCAAAGTGTGTAAGGCTTATCATTACTTCCATTATATGATCAAACACGAGATAATGTCCTGGAGTGATTTTAAGATTTTTACATAATTTTTGCCATGTTGGTCCACATAAACCAACTGGTAGAGATTCATCGAACACCACATCAACCTCATACACTCGTAAGTGAGTATATATTGCATGTTTTGTGATGGTGTCAAAGTTGATTGATTATAGAAATGAATTGCTTAAGTCCTACATTTGAGATTGTTGACATGTTATCTTTCATGAAATCACAATTTATTTCTTGAATGTAGAATAAGGCTATAATTTGTACACACCTGATATGTTGTGGTTTGTTCACTAAATGTAGCGTCCTAAGAAATTGTTGTCTTGTATAGTATATACAATCCATCCCATGCATTCTAATTCTACATTGATTAATTTTTATGAATCGGATGTTATAAACATTGTTTGTAGTCTCTAAAATAGTTTTTGTGAGAGAATTTTTAGGTAATAAGTCATAATTAGTTTTCTTATCATACAATCTTGTGCATATGAAGTTGTAAATAGATTTGAGATGAGAAATTGTAATAGAGTATAAAGTAATGATAATTATAATTGCAATTTAAGAGTTATAATTAATATTAATAAGTAATATATTTTGATAATTACAAAAGTATTTTTAACATATAATAATTGCTATTTTGAGAATCAATCTTTTGGCTTTTCTAGATTGTAAATATATTTGGCTTTAACAATTTTAATAATTATAATAATCAATAAACATACAACAATATTGAAGTATGTAAAACAATAAAAAGTGCATTTTATGATAAAAACTTATATTGTTATAAATGAGAAATACTTGGATTCTCCATCATTGCATTATGGTATTGTTGGATTTCTTAGGGATCTTCATATACAATCTTGTACATATGAAATTGTAAATAGATTAATAGAGTATAAAGTAATGATAAATCATAATTATGATTTAAGAATAATAATTAATATTGATGAGTAATAAATTTTAATGATAAATAATAATTGTTATTTAATAGAATAATTATCATTAATGTCTAATAAATTTGTGTAGTTTAATATATGTCTTAGGTTATTCTAGTAAAATATAAGTTAAAAATAATTTATCAAAAATATATAACAATTATGGAAATGGGTAAAAATTTATAATTTTATAGTTACAGGTTGCTATTTAAGTGAATAATTAACATTAATGTGTAATAAATTTGAATTGTTTTATGGGTATTGTTATGTTACTATAGTAACATATAAGTTACAACAACATTTTCAATAGAGATCAAGTAAATCATTATTAAGCTCAGTTAATAATTT
The DNA here is from genome assembly GCA_038502395.1 of Dittrichia graveolens. Classification (NCBI taxonomy): domain Eukaryota; kingdom Viridiplantae; phylum Streptophyta; class Magnoliopsida; order Asterales; family Asteraceae; genus Dittrichia; species Dittrichia graveolens. The sequence goes on from JARJIL010000003.1 coordinate 5,572,844, forward strand.
CAAACATGAAAACTGATATTTTAAACTAAAACCAAAGTATATTATTTTCAGATGACCTAATTATCATATGGTAAAATGGATTAGTGTTTTAGGAAATACAGCCAAAGATAACTATGCTACTTATTTGATAATAGTCAAAAACATTTTCGAGCCACCTTATGAGTTACAATTTCACAATCATCACTATTTATTTGTATAGTCATCCTACACTAAAATTAAGAAATCATCGTATAACAAAGCCGAAATACAAATATATTATGTGTAAAGATTAATTAAACAATACACACATATATACTAACACACAACACAAAGAACTTAATAATTTCAAACATGAAACCTTATATTTTAAAACTCAAACCAAAAAGCTTAATAATTCCAAACATGAAAACTTATATTTTAAAACTCAAACCAAAGTATATTATTTCCAAATTACCTAATTATCATACGGTGAATGGATTAGTATTTGAGAAATACTACCAAAGATAATTAACCTATTTATTTTATAAAAGTAAAAAACAAAAGACATTAATCTAAACGGTAGCCATCTCAAATCCTTCACATTTTTTCTTTCTTCACAAACACAAGCTTCATATTCACAAGAGTATATCCTTCTACATCCCATCTTTGTCATCAATATTGTGACGTTTTCCGGATGGACCCGTGGTATTTGTTTTCAACCCAACCTTAGGACTCACAATTTCACAATCATCACTATCAATCACAACTTTGTTATTTGTATCGTCATCCTACATTAAAATTAGGAAAAAATAAAATAAGCTTCATAATTCCTTGTACTCTTTATGTACTTATCATTGTTAAATAATCATGATTGAAGACATAGAATACCTTCAATAATTCAACCTCCATATTCATCACTTAGATTAACAACAGTGAAAACAACAATGATAATATTCTTCACCTACAAAGCATGAAGTTCGATTTTCATAGGTAAAGAATAAAAGATTTAGCATAAATAGTGAACTTTATTCTAACTAAACAAACTACCTCACTAATATCGTCATTACCTTTGAACAAAAGCGAATAAAGAAGGAAGCTTTCAAATTTAAAAATCTTCAATGAAAACAACAATGAATTTTTTTTCACCTACAAAACATAAAGGTCAATTTCCATAGGTAAATAATAAAAGATTTAATACAAATAATGAACTTCATTCCAACTAAACAAATTACCTCACTAATATCGTCATTATCTTTGAACAAAAAGCGTAGAAAGAAGGAAGCTTTAAAATTTATAAACCTTCGGCTGGAGCTCAAATGTAGTACTATTCTCATTTACTTTCTTCACCTACAAAGCATAAAGATCAATTTTCATACGTAAAGAATAAAATACTTAGCAAATTCCAACTAAATAAACCACCTCACTAATATCATCATTATCTTTGAACAAAAAGTCAAGAAAGAAAGAATGAAGCTTTCGAATTTATAGACCTTAGGGGATTAAGGAAGAACACTAATAGCATAACTCTATCTCATTAATACACTAATTGCATAATTGATATTCTTAGTTGTAACCGACGGTAGGGTATTAAAGAAGAACACTATTTACATAACTTTACCTTATAAATTCATCTTAGTGACACTTTAAGCCCAAACTTCTAATTTGGTGCCACATCATTCATCCACCCATCCTAATTAACTTAGATTCAAAAATTAGGGATCAATGAAGGATGCCTCATAGGATAGAAAGGTTATTAAGTTATAAGAGATATAGATTAAAGACAAATAATTGATTGCTATTGTTTCCTTAATTTGATACCAGCATTAAGACCCTATCTCCAAGACTCAGGATTATATATGGCGCTGTGTGCTTTCTCCATTACATCTTTCTTCTCTTTATCAGTCATTGATGCCGGTAAGCTTGATTCTTTGTTTAGGGCATCAACGATCCCCTAATGTACAAGAAGTGCCCTCATCTTTAATCGTCAAAATCCAAAATCATTCTTTCCATCGAATTTTTTGAGATCAAATTTCACCGATGACATTGTAACGCCCCAATTTCAATAAAAGATATAAAAATAGGATAATTTCATAAAAGCACGCATATCATTTGAAATACATAAGCGGAAACGTTTTCATAACAAAACCGTGCTATTACCAAAAGATATACCCACAAGTACAGACTTAGTGTACTGTCAAGGTTAAATATTTACACAAACAGGCGTTAATAGTTTATCGTTCAAAAACTGAAAAGCAGTCAACCAGGAGCTTTGCCTTTGCCTTTGCTGCATCCTGCAAAACATTTAAAAAACAGTATCTGATAAGCTATGAGAGCTTAGTGAGTAATCTAAACATAACATCATATGAGCACACGTATACAATCACATGAAGATAATACACGCATGTCTGGCAATCAAAGCTAGCCTCTGGTTCTAGACCCAGGGCAGCATCATAGGTCACAGTACTATACCGCATCTGAGCCTTACTGCACATAGCAGTACACTTACATATTCACACGTATAACATAGCATGTTAGCAATCTAATATGAAACTACACATACTGCTGGTATGAAGTGAAGTCTAGAAGACTCACCTTTTGATATTTATAATCTGAACAGATCCACAATTGATAATGATCAATGTATAGGTCCACAACTTGTTTCTACAACATAATATCAATAGTATATGTATTAACATCTGTTGACTAATCAAACTGAACTGAACAGGGCTAGGGCACGGCCGTACCTATCAAAGGTACGCCCGTGCCTGCAACTAAGGCATGGCTGGGCTTGACCCAGGCATGGGCGTACCTATCTTGCAGTCACGCCCGTGCCTATCTAAGGTATGCCCGTGACTAAGCTTAAAAGCACGGGGGTACCTGAAGAACTAGGGTTTGCCACGGGGCGAAAGGCACGCCCGTACCCTCCTTGGGTACGCCCGTGCCCTCCTCTGGTCTGCACAGTTCTAACCGACAGAAGCTGTAAATCCGGCCAAAACTCCCAAAACTCAATTCTAATCAATCTAAAAACATGTATAGGGTGTTTTCCTACACCCATAACATCTATACAACATAACAAACAATAAATTAACACACTTTGATCCTTGTGATCAATCTTTGACTCACTAGAACAAGAAGAACATCAAAACTAATTAAACTACACATACCTCTAGTAGGTTGGATTGTTGTGTTGCTAAATAATTGATGTAATAGTTGTGATTCAAGTACAAAAATCGCCAGAAGTGTATGTATTGATGCTGTGTTTGTTTTGCAAGTGTAGAAGATAATGGTTGACTACTAAAAATCAACCATATGTATATCTATTAAGTTTAGGGTAATTGCATAACCGGTCTCTGAACTTAAATAACATAAAACTTGACATTTTTAGTCCCTTCTAGTTTTAAAAACACATCTAATCTCATAAGGGCAACTTATATAAACACATAACACCTCCTATCAAATAGTAATTTAGGAATTTCGAACCTTGGGTATTACAGACATCGCTCAATTTTGATCCAAAATTCAAACAGAATTTTGTCTTCAATCAGCGTTCTTCCCCTTTGTTGTCGTGAGCCCTAACTAAGTTTTGATACCAATTGTTGGAAGCAATTGAACAAGAATCTCACACTCAGTTACAATCGCAACAAAGTTATAAATTGAATTGGATTACAATTAAGATGAACACAAAACAGATTATCTAAACTCTCTCTCCTTGATTCGTTCATGTAACAGTATTTTACCAGACTTACAAATGAAGTATTACAATTTAGTCCTCTTAATGAATTGAATTTTTACCAGATCGATTAGTCCCTCAATTATTATTAACTATACAATAACAATACTACTAGTTCACAGATACATAACAATAACAGGCCAGTATATTATATATAGTTCATGGAATTTACTTTACATTGAAAACACAATACATTTTAATTTGTTTAACCATACGTATATCATATCGTTGTTCAAATAACAACCAACCTTTAATTAATCAATCCAAGGATACTTGTACGAGAAACGATACTCTTCCTCCGTCCTTAGTACGTACATCAATTGCGTGATTAGAGTGTACGTAGAGCTAAGTAAACCATGCTTTGGTAACTTTAAAAACATATATGGACGCAATAATTAATTTTATCATTTAAATTCTCGCTCTCTTACACCAGGAAGGTGAATATACGTGAAGTAGTCATCCCAATCGATTATCTTTGGATCAAAGTAGAAAACACTCTCCTCGTCTCCACTCTCTCTAACCAACCTACGCAGCTTTTCGGTATTCATATCGTCATAGCTGTCAGACAAATTAAGCAGCAAGTTTAATTAATGGGTTAATTGTTGCTCATATACATGATTAATTAGTTATGTTCTCTAACAAGTATAAAAGCAAGATCCTCATTCTTGATCTAAACTAACGACCTCACTCTTATATATGTGAGGGAACACTACCGGTCATATTTAACCCTAACATAATTTAATTAGTGGAATATCCCAATCCATATAAAGTATGTTAATCAGGATTTACCGATACTTACAAGCTTTTTGTAAATAGGTAGGGCTTGTAAAGGTCGACTAGCCGTAACACAAAGTTGATCTTTCGTTCAAGATTCTTGTATGTGCCAGCAAAAGCTTGGCAAAGTATGAGATTCACAAATTGAAGTACCTAATTAATAAAAGAAAATTTTGTTAATTAATACGTGTATATATATATATATATATGTATATATATATGTGTGTATATATATCTATATATATATATATATATATATATATGATAAAAGTGACATGCAAAAGAAAAGATAAAGAGGAAAAATTAATTAACCTGCAGCGGAAGCAAGTAACGAAGAAAAATATAACTATGGAAGCTAGCCATTGATTTCAACACTGTAACTTCACCAACTACGACAGGCTTACCATCCTTTCCAATCCATGGATGGTCAGAAAAGTAGGCATACCCACATCTTTGAATTGTGCTGAACTGTATAGGGTTTGATACTGAAGATCCAACATGGTAAATTGTTTGAGAAAAAGTCTGATTCGCGTGAGCTGCTATTGTCGCAATCATAGCATTCACCACCATGTCAGCGGGTACCTACCAATTTTTTTTATTTCTCCACCTTAATTACTAATTGTTTAAAGAAAAATTAAGGATTTGGAAATGTAAGTAGGTATATTGAACATGCATGTGTTAGATGGTTTAAAGATGGATTTCTGTTGGGTTAATCGGGTCACGGTTCGATTGCGTCCGAGTCACGAGCTTAGTGTTGCTGCCCAGGAACTAAGTCGACAAATAGATTTAAAAAGCTCAAACCCATGCATTCAACTTGAGTCATGTGTGTGGATGTTCTAGAGAAATTGAATTAGTGTTCTTTGGTGGTTTACCTAGTCTTTAGGGTTTAGCATGCATGTGTTTCTTTTGTTTTACGTCCACCTTTAGTGTCCCTCATTTTTAGGATAGCTTGTTTTTTGTTTCTGATTTATATGCTGAAAGTGTATGTGGCTAAAAACAATTGGAAGTATTTTTCAACGTAGTCCTTTGGTTTGTTCGTTGGCATAGTAAGCAGTAGTACGTATTTTTTTCTCTATAAAATTTAGTACATTTTATATTCATGAGTTTTTGACCGTAAGAGATATGCTCTTTGATATCCAATAATTTTAAACTCACCAGATCATATACAGCTTCAGGATTACCAAGGAAACATGTTAAACGGCCTTTGCCATAACCAAGAGCCAAGCTATCAATTGTCCTGCAAAGTGAGAAAACAGGGATCGATATGGTTTTCTACGTTAAAAGGTACAACTAATTATGTATACATAAAACGCTAGCTAGCTTGGGGATGATGATCGATCACATGGTCTTAAAAGAAAAGAAAATTAAGATGAGATATATAAAATAAGAAAATGGTAATGATTTAATTACTACGTACCTAATGCCTTCGACCCAGCCAGGGATGGGTTCTTTGTAGGTGCTAGTGACGATTGTTGGACGAAGAATAACCAAAGGCAGATCTCCCTTCAAATGACCGATAATCATCTCCCCTAATGCCTTGGTAAAAACATATGTATTTGGCCAGCCATAGTGATTTGCCCTGTAAATTAACATTAATATTGTGTAAATTAACAAAATTAAACTCTCTATTTATTCTTACTAAAGCTTTCTACTTTAATAATCATATATATATACCCCTTAATATCATATGTTGATGCACATAATTTTAATCTTTAAAATATATATCTCCATCACAGTATATATATTAATGTAGTTGAATAAGTCATATCTTCATCATATTTGTAGCTAATAATTTAAAAAATCTCAGAAAAAAATGCATCAATTAAGCTCTTTGATTTTTCTTGTTTCTTTTCTTAATATTAAATTTCTCTCTTCGTCAAAAGTCCTATTAAGGATCTATGCTAATAATTATACAATGTGCATTAAAACTGTTAATTTGATAAAAGTAGATGTATTATTGTGATCAATTAAATAATCTGGAAAAAGATTAATACATTAAGCTATACAACTTTCATATTTGTAAATTTTTGACAAACTAATTTCATTTTTTCTTGTCAAAAATAGTATCGAAAGTCCCGAAAACATTGGTATAATTAATAATAATGCTGATATTAAATTGACCAACAACAATGCTCGTTTTATGGTATAATATATATATATATTGAAAAGTTAATTTGAGAACCGTTTTTATTGCGAGAACCGCGAGAACCAATCTTAGCCGTCCAATTCCCCTTCCTTTTATTGGATTGCCCACCCATGAATTCCTTACGTGCACCCTGCCACACTCAACCCCCCATGCTCTTCATCCATCAATTCCATTATCCAAAATGAACGGCTAAGATTGGTTCTCGCAATAAAAACGGTTCTCAAACGAACCTTCCCCTATATATATATATATGTATGTATGTATATAAAAGAGATTTTTACATTGAAAATAATAGGAAAACTTGATTTTTACTAGAAAAAAATGTAATTCCATTCTTTATAGAGATAAATGAAATTCACATTTAATTGATCAACTTTTTTATTTTTACAGCTAATTTATTTTCATTACATTTAATATGTGTCTCGTGTCACTATCACAAATATAATATTTATTATTCTATATTCTTGTATTTAATATTGTCATTGTCATGTTCATGACCCCTTTGCACAATAATTTACTTCATTAATTATCAGCTTCTATCTTCCATCATATTCTATGTTAATATATCATTTTAATATCGTTTATTATCTATGTTTTAATCTTTATCTAACAAAGAACAAAATTGAATTTATTTTGGATTAATTGTTTTATTATTAAACTAAATAGATTTCAGTAATTCGTTCGTACGTACGTAATTAATTAACTTGAAAATAGATATATATTTTGATATCTTTACGAATTGAATTGTATTGTATAATGTAAAAACTCAAGAATAAATATTAACTATGTAATAGTATCATAGAATTAACATTCATGATACTCATAATGCAATACAATTCACAGATCTAATTAAAAACATTTGTAAAAGTAAAAAACTTGAAGCAAGTTTAAGCTTATTTTTGAAGAGTTATGAGTTTAATTTCATTTGCAAGATCAGTCCACAAAGAGATCTTATGTTCCTACCATCAAATAATCATATATATATCCTACGCTATATATTCCGTACGTAATCAAAAGTAGAAGTTTAATCTCGATCATCTAAAAGATTAAATTAACAAGAGATCATACTTCGATCCTAGCTCGATCAAAAACGCATAATCTTAACATGTCGACTCAGTAAGGGATTTAGGTGTGTTGTTTGTTTTCGAAGATATAAATGTCTTATATCTTAATTCATGTCTTCAGGAGAAGATGTAATTTAGAAGATCTTAAGATTGAGAAGGTCTGCGAAAAAAAACTATAGATTTTAGCTTCTCAAAATAAGGAAAAATAAGACAGAATAAGGTCTTATGTCTGCGAAAAAACAAACAACCTTATTAGAAACGCCTGCGGGCGCGTAGATGTTTCTTTGAAAAAACAAACAACCTTATCAGAAACGTCTGCGCACCCGCGGACGTTTCTTTAAAATAAGGCATTATTTAAAAAATAAATAAAGCCTTAATTTGTCTAGCAGATCGATCTTACAATATTAGCTAGGATCACGATTATATATAATAACCTAGTTAATAAGTAGGTACGTGCATTTGCTAAACCTAGCTAGCTATGAAAGATCGAAACGGGACGTATCACGTATACGTACCTTTGCATTCCCAAATGTTTCATGGCCAATGTAATGGATTTGTCGTTAGCATTAAGATCAGATTTGATCTCTTTCAGTTTATCTTCAACAATCTTCCTCTCTTCATCCACGTCTAAACCTTTTGTTCCATTCAGCGACTCTCCCAAGTTGTACGGCGTTTCCAGCATTAGTCCTGGCTTTTCACCGGACACGTACGCTGATGATCGATCCATGATTAATTAATTCACCACATACGTACGTACGTACGATTTAATTACTTAGCTAGTCGATCGACGCCATTAATTAGTTAATTCATAATTAATTCGTTGATCAGATCAAAATTAAAAACAAATAAATACTAACTTCTCTTGTTTAATTCCATCATGTACGTAGATAGTAATATTGTTATGTATTCAAACCATTTAATTTAATTAATTAGTATTTAATTAGGGTTGGAAAAATAACCAACCAGTGGAGACATGGAGAAGCAGCTTTATGTTGACACATTTCTTGGCGAAGTTCAAAACGTATTTAGCGCCAAACGTATTAAGATTTAGGGCTACATCGTATCTGCATGATTGCAATTACAGGTTAACGACAATAAATATATATATATATATATATATATATATATATATATATATATATATATATATATATATATCTATACTACTATATAAATCATTTAACATTCTCTCTCCTGTTAAATTTTAAGACTTTTTAAAATTCAATCAATATAAAATCTTGACCCTTCATTTAATCTAAATTAATCTCATCCACTCCATCTTTAACTATTTTATTCTCTCATAATTTATTTTAACTTTTTATTCAAAATATATTCTCTAATACTAACACAATTATCCACCTACATCAACATAATTTTTAAAATCTTATTAATTTTTCTCTTTATTTCATCAATATAAATCTTTTTTCTTATTTTATTGTCATTTAGAATTTATTTTTAAAATTAATAAAATAGTTAGATGTAAATAAAAGAAATTTTGAAAAAAAAACCGGACATGTTGTAGAAAACTTTTTCGTGACATTAAATCGCGCGAATAAATATCATTACATTCTTGAAAGCGACATAATATAAACTAAAAACTATTTGTTACCGCAGCATTGCGCGGGTACGATACTAGTATATATATATATATATATATTTGAATTTGAATAATATATAAGAGATCGAATTTACCTCGGGTGACGTGTAAGTTTAGATTTAATGCTAATTAAATATATAGAGAGCCAAATTAATCATTTCAATACGTCGTACGTAGTAAAATCTGTCAATTTATTTAATTTATTTTTGTTGTTCAGAAAATTATTAATTACTAGTTAAATAACTCGTATGTCAATACGTGGATGATATAAGTCAAATTTAAACTTATATAGTTTTAAAAAGTAATAACATGTATAGTAAAAATAATTAGAAATAAATTAAAACAATTACAATTAACAAACAATTATGGTCGGCAGATTCAATTTATAAACAACCTATAATTAATTACATTAATAAAGAAGTGTCATATTACAATAAAATTTACATCAAAATGTAGATAAAAATGAGAAGTTCGTAAATATATAATTATTTTTTCTCTAAACAAAATATATCACAATTAAGTTAGTAAACATAACTTATAAATAAATTATAATTAATTACATTAATATATAATTTTTATAAAACTCACTCACATTTTCTTAAAAGCCTTCACATGTTTTATAAAACTCTCTCACAATTTTCATCCAGCCCCCTCTTAATTGGTTTAAAATTTGCTTTTTGTAATATCTTTGAAAAGGATAATTTTAAATAGGTTATAAGATATAAGATAAGAACGGTGGTAGCCAATTAGTTCAATGGCTGGTTTACGTGTACGTACGTACTGACCTTTCATCAAAATTGGTGGTGGCAGCTGCATTAACGACAACATCAACATCTCTCCATATTTCTGCTTTCAGACCGGAGTCATGTACCCCTAAATCTTCGCATGTGATGTCTCCAGCTACTGGAGTAACTTTTTCGGCCAAGAATTTATGCAGGTTTTTACCATGTTTCTCTTTCAGGACCTTAAACAACTCTTTTGCCACTGCCTATATATTCAGTTCATGCAAATTAATTACTAATTAATTGAATGGTTTAATTGAATACATACACATTCGATCATGCAAATTACAATATATATATATATATATATATATATATATATATATATGCAGTCGACCGTCTTTCTATATAAATACACACACACGTACACACAAAATAGAGATTCTAGAAATTATATATATAAACCTCATTATTGAAGCGTTGCAAGGCAGACTTGGCATCAGGAGCTCTAATGAGAAGATAGAGTTTCTTCACATTTGGTTGAACTCTTAGTATCTTCTCCAAGAAAACTACATTAAAACATATACAAATACATATAAAAGTATTACTATTAAATATAATAAATTAACCGATTTAAATGCAGATCTATATAAAAAAAAACTGTATATAAGCGAGCAGTACGTTTGGTAGTGCTTAATCTATGTGTATATATAAAGAAGGAACTCGATCATGAAGGATCGATCTTTAAGTAATTACTTTTTGCAAGAAAACCAGTGGCGCCAGTGATTAATATGACTTTGTTCTCAAGAAAATCAATAATGCTACTCAACTCCATTGGCAAGAAGCTGTAAATAACGATCAATGTATAATATTTGACCAGTATATGTATATACGTGCACTATATATATTCTGTTGGATCGATCTGCTGAGTTAATTCTGCGTGCACATTGTGTATGTATGAGGCTCGATCGTACGTACGTATACACACAAACTGATCAGAGAGAGAGAGAGAGAGAGAGAGAGATTGTGCAGCTAGACGATCGATATAATAAAGGCCGGGCGGAGGGAGACGGAGCTATAATAATGAGTTAGTACGTATGTGGATAGAAAGGGCGGGTGGTGAAGAATGGTAGAGTACACGAAAAGTCGATTTTCTCCACTCGTTGGCTTGTCTCTAGCTAACTACATATTTATTTCGTATATATAGAGAAGAGATGTATAGATAGATAGATGTATAGTTGACCCACTTGCTCAGATTTATACTTACAGCATTTTAGTTGGCTGTATGTACACGTAGTCCGGTATTATTACTATTATTATTTTATTATATATTAATAATATTTGAGCTAGCTAGCTAGCTTGCAGTTATATAATCTCTTTCATTATTTTCCATCCATATAAATATCTTAACGTAACCAATATTTTTAAGTTTCTATTATTATTATTATTATTATTATTATTATTATTATTATTATTATTATTATTATCTCGCTAGATTTTCTAGACGTCATCAATTAATGAAAAAATGATTGCTTTAAAAAATTAATGACAGTTACCTTCTTTTTTTCTTTGCCCAACCTCTCTCTCTCTCTCTCTATATATATATATATATATATATATGGGAAGGTTAATTTGAGAATCGTTTTTATTGCGAGAACCAATCTTAGCCGTTCATTTTAAATAATGAAATTCATGGATAAAGAGCGTAAGGGGATTGAGTGTGACGGGGGTTTCTCTGTCAGCTATATTTGTTACAATCACATCATCTCACAGCTCATTAGGATAAAGCGTTAGTACACAAAATACTAACTTCTACAAGCATCAGCTAAGTGACTAGGCTAAGCACAGACGCAAACATCAAGTCAACATCAAAGCATGTAATCATACAAACAAGAAGACCGGCGGTTCGGCGCAAAACCTACAATCAATGCCGGCCAAAGTAAAGGTTTACCAATAGCCCTCTACTGAGTTGGCACAGTGAAAATTCCCCTCTGATGCAATGTATGCACCAGTAAGTCTATCACTATACAACCAACCAGTAAACGAGCCCAGCCTAATTCTACGTGTAGCTGACTTCTCAAACACAACTCAATATCATCCAAAGAGCGCGTATCGGCCAAATAGTCATGCAACAGATATAATCAATCAATAATCACAATCAACAATCAGACTCAACAGTCTATCAATCACATACGCATGCATCACATCAATAACATTAACCATAATCTTTACCATCCGCGATTAACGTCCACTCACCTCGTATTCAACACGAACTCAGATATCTAATATCACTGAGTCTTTGGATTGCCTGAAAACACGTTAACAACGAAATCAATCTCGAACATAAAATATATTTACCCACATATATTTATGCCTCGATACTTATAATAAGTTCATATAACATAAACACATGAAACACAAATCAGAAGATCAATTAAACATAGTTCATAATTCTGAAAATGATCGGACGCGTCGCGTCCAGGAATCCAACGCGTCGCGTCGGCCCAAATTATCGGATTTCAAGAATCCGGCAGATTTCAAATTCCGAATTCAAGTTGTCAGATTCTAGCTTGCGGATTTCACTTGTCGGATTCAAACCATCGGATTTTGAGCTACGGAATTCAAACCATCGGATTTTGCCACTCGGATTCAAAGAATCCGCTAAAATGCGGGAACGCGTCGCGTCCAAGGAAATGACGCGTCGCGTCGTGTCGTACTCTGCATCATCTTCTCCAAATTTCCAGCCAACACAAACTTTCAAACTTCCATTTTAAGCTATGATTTCAACCCAAAATACTTTTAAACATGTATAAACATTATATAACATGTATAAAACTATCATGAACATCTTAGAACTCATTAAAACACCATATCATGCAAAACTCACTTATCAAGTTTGAGCTCCAAGCTCCATTAATGGTGAAACATCACATAGTCATGTATTTCAGCAGATTCATGTATCAAAACGAATTATAACATGATGTAAACACATACTAACCTTCAATTTGAATTAACAAACACAAATCTTCAACTTATAAATTCCAAGTTTGCTTGATAGATAGGTTTATTCACTAGTGGTTTTTCTCACATAAACAGACACTACATCTTGTTCACTTTCAAAGTATAAACTTCTATGGATTTACACATACTCATAAAACTTATGTTTCCCAAAGCAGGAGGTGTAAATTCCTCATAATATTTGCATGCATACGTATACACCTACAAACATACATACATACAATTTATTCTTTCAATTAATTCCTGTAACTCATATATAAATATATATATAATTAATTACTCAAATTAATTAACTTCAAATAATCACAAAATCAATCAAATAAAACAAGTAATCACACACCGCCAACCCGCTAATTATCTAGCCCAGGTTTGCAGGTGTTACACCGCCCTCGTGTCAAACTACCACTACCGTCAGAATTCCACTTAACCTACCACCGCCCTGGTGTCAAAGAGCTGCCGCCGCCACCACCAAAATTCCACTTTACCTACCACCGCCCTAGCGTCACACTGCCGCCGCTCACTGGATCTAAACTCCATTGCCTCCCTAATGTCACAACCACCGGCATTCTTCCTTTGTTGTCGTCCATAAACATCATCGCCGAGCAGCTGAACTCCACAACCACCCCTCCTCTTCATAGCCACCACCATTGTAGATTTGAAGAAAGTTAAAACCGAAACAGATCTTCGTGTTAGATCCACTGTCATCCACACCCATCTTCTTCGTAACCATCTCTCCTCTTCATAACCACCCCTCCACCGTAATCCATAACCACCATCACGTATGCAAATCTCCATAGCAAATCGACTGAGATCTCTTCCATAGTCAGAAAATTAGATCAGGAAGAAAGTTAATTGTTATCTTTGGGGTTTGTAACAGATTTAGGTCCTTATGTGTGTATTTGATTGAGTTTGAATCCATATTTGGGTTTCTCTATGACTTGTATGTGTGTGTTTTGTGTTTGCGTTGTAAATCAAGATCTAAGTTTTTGTTCATGTTTGTTTTTATCTAGTTTTCTTATGTACAGATCCGAGTTTGATACAATTGTATGTGTGTTTTAAAATCTGGGTTAATTTTTTGAACTTGAAGCTTAAGATTTGTTTAACCTAAAGATGAACAACAAATGGAGTTTCTTTTTTTAGAATGAACACCATGTTGATTATTACTAGTTACAGAGGTTTTTTTTAGATGAACACTAAGAGCAACCAGATGAATATCATGAAAATGGATATCGTGAAATCAAGAACATTGAAGAACAATATCAAGAATATAATAATTTTTAAAAAGAGTTAATTACCAAAATGGTTCATGTGGTTGTCACTAATTTTCAGTTTTGGTTATATAACTTTAAAAGTTACGAAAATAGTCATTGTGGTTGTTATTTTGTTTCACTATAGGTAACTGGAGTTAGTCTAAAGAACCAATAGTGAAACAAAGTGTCAACCACAGTAACTATTTTCATAATCTTTGAAGTTAAATGATCAAAAGTGAAAATCAGTGACACCCACCCTGACCATTTTTGTAATTAAATCTTTTAAAAAGATAATCAGTAATTTATATGTACAAAAATATTACTTAACATTATTAATAACTAATTAATTATTAGTTAGATATGACAAAAGGTTAACTAATTATTAAATTTAATTAAAAGGTCAAAAAATGTTAGACGTTGTTTGGTAAAATGGATAAAATGAAAATTGACAAAAATGTCTTATATTGACAGTCAAAGTTAACAACAGTTATTGTAAATGACTAAAAGTGAAACAAATTAACAATCACAGTGACTATTTTTATAATTTTTAAAGTTAAAAAAGTAAAAGTGAAATTTAGTGACAATCACCCGGACCATTTATGTAATTAACTCTCTCTCTCTCTCTCTCTTTCTATATATATATATATACACACACACACACATACACACAAGGGAGGGTTCAAACGAGAATTATTTTTTGTACGATAACTACGAGAATCAATTTTAGCCGTTCATTTTGGATAAGGAATTCATGTATGAAGAGCGTGGGAGAATTAGGTGTGGCAGGGTGCATGTAAGGAATTCATGGGTGCGCAATCCAATTAAAGGATGGGGAATTAGATGGCTAAGATTGGTTCTCGCAGTTCTCGTACGAAAAACAGTTCTCGTTTGAACTTTTCCCTATATATATATATATATAGTGAAAAGTTCATTTGAGAACCGTTTTTATTGCGAGAACCGCGAGAACCAATTTTAACAGTCAAATTCCCCCTCCTTCAATTGGATTGCCCACCCATGAATTCCTTACATGCATCCTGCCACACTCAATCCCCCACGCTCTTCATCCATGAATTTCATTATCCAAAATGAAAGGCTAAGATTGGTTCTTGCGGTTCTCGCAATAAAACGGTTCTCAAATGAACCTTCCCCTATGTATCTATAATATATTATAAAGCATTTAGCCCCTTAAAATCTCTTAATTATTAAGTAATTTGAAATTACCAATTTACCCTTATTTAAACCAATAAGAAAATCATTATATGGAGTTACTTAAAATTCTTAATTACCATTTTTATAACTAAACCTTCCATAATAAATAATGTTTAAAAAAGTCATGTCTATACAAATTAATTTTCAACCTATATAATATTAAATACAAATTAAAAATAAAATAAAAAGGATCTATAAAAAAATAATAGTAAATATTTTATCATATAAGACATTTTAATTGAAGTATTAGAAAATACGTATAACTAAAACTTATAAACTTAATAACATGTAACATACATTTATAGACATTTCCGGGTTTTCTAAATGACTCGTGTAATCAAAACAAAAGGTTTAATTTATAGTATATTTAATATTCTTTCTGTTTCTCTTTTTATTGTTTTTAAAATTAATAAAAGAGTTATAAAGAAAAGAGAAATAAAAAAATTGGAAATTAACCGGAAAAAGAAAATAGATATATTGCGAACGAAATTGTTCGATGTCATTATAATGCGTGAATATTATAGCCTTATATTAATAAAAATGAACATGTTATCGAGTAAAAATTATTTCTAGCTGCTACATTGTGCGAGTACTATGCTAGTGTGTGTATATATATATATATAGGTAAAAGTTCAAACGAGAACTATTTTTCGTACGAGAACCAATCTTAGCCGTCCAATTCCCCATCCTTCAATTGGATTGCCTACCAATGAACTCATTACATTCACCCTACCACACTCAATCCCCCCACGCTCTTCATCTATGAATTTCATTATCCAAAATGAACTGCTAAGATTGGTTCTCGCAGTTCTCGTTTGAACCCTCCCTTATCTACCCTCTAAAAAACTCTTAATGTTAAGAAGAGTAAATTTACTAAAATACCCCTCATTTACCCCTCCTTTAAGTCCACAATTAATGAATTTAAACAAATAAATATTGAAAACATAACCGACAATTAATGAATTTAAACCAATACTTATAACTGAATTATTTCTAATCATATATTTTTAATATTAACTTTTGATTCATGAGATCACCATATTTATAACTGAATTAAGTCTAATCATATATTTCTAATATTAACTTTTAATTAATGAGATCACCTAAATTCCTGTTTTCGATAAATCAAGTTCAAGAAATTTCACAAACACTAAACAGATAAAAGAGTCAAAGAGTTGAAATTTATAAACATTGCATTCTAACTCAATTACATAATAATTGGAACTATGAAACATTACACACACATATACATACATATATATAATCAGCAACTTCATGATTCAGCCATGTGACAAAACTCTTCCAACAAACTGAAACACAAATAACTCAGAGTTAGCAATTTAATTCTTAATTTCAAAGTGACTCTCGCAAAGAATCTTCACAAATTCATATTATCTTCATCTCGCAAAGAATATTCACAAACTCATATTAGCTCTTTATGATTATTCTGCACAAAACTCATCACAACCTACTCTATACTCGCCGTCGCCGTATTGCGCGGGTACCATACTAGTAAATTTATAATGTGTAGATGTTTGAGTTCTTCCTTAAAATTAAACTTTCCATTTATAAATAAATATATGTTAGACTGACATTTTTTAGTGAAAAAAGGTTTAAAGGGAACATTAAAAAACATGTTAGGAAACAATCATAATAGACTAAGGTTATATAGTAACAAGGCTAACATGAGAAAAAGACTAAATTAACATTTGAGTTACTGTCAAATTTAAAAGCAATTAGCATAAATGACAAAAGTGAAATATAATAACAACTTCAATGACTGTTTATGTAATTTTCAAAGTTAAAAGACCTAAAGTAATTCAATTACAACCGAACAAACTATCTGTGTGATTAACTCTAAAATTATTAGTGTTTGAACTACATTAATTTTGAAGTACACATAAACCCATACCTACTGTGGCTCCTTTGATGGTGGTAAATTTCCAAATAGGGATGATCAAAAACCTTGTCAGACCCCCCCCCCCCCCCCACCCCCACTAACTAATATGTCCAAGGAATTCCCGAGTTAACAAGAGAAGGAGATGAGAACAAAAATTCTCCTAACATAGAAACACGGATGTAGACAGGGATGAAAATGCCACTCGGAAACCTCGTATCTTACTCTTTTATAATATATTTACAATCTTAAAAACTCTTAATTTTAAATAACTTAAATGTATAAAAATACTCTTTTTAACTATTTCATTCTTTCTCCTAATTTACTTTAACTTTTAAAATACTCCTTTTTAACCATTTCATTCTCTCTCCTAATTTATTTTAATTTTATATCTATTTAAAATATATCTCTACACTAAAACACTCTCTCACACAAACACAATTATCCACCAACATCAACATAATTTTCAAAATTTTATTAACTTCCCCCTCCTTATTTCATAAATATAAATCTTTTTCTTATTTTAATGTCTTTTAAATTTATTTTTAAACTTAATAAAATAGTTTATGCAAATAAAAAAATAAAAAACTGACATTGTATGATACTTTTTTGTGACATTGAATTGCGCGAATAATATATTATAACATTTTTTAAAGCAACATGATGTAAAATAGAAATTATTTGCCGTCGCAGCATTGCGCGAGTACCTTGCTAGTATATATATATATATATATATATATAGGGTAGAGATCAAATAAAAAGAAAATTAAAGTAAAAAGGGTAAAAAGGATGATTATTTGATCATTTTTCGGTATATATATCAACTGATAATCGTTAGTTCATCATCTTTATTGATTAAAACTAGTTCTTCATCAATTTCTTTTTGATGAATCCAACATATTCATCACTTTTTAGATGAAATTATTTTGTTCATCAACAAATATTTATTCCAAAATTTTGTTTTCAAAATCTGTATTTGAAATCAAAAAGAAATTGATGAAGAACTAGTTTTAATCAATAAAGATGATGAACTAACGATTATCAGTTGATATATATACCGAAAAATGATCAAATAATCATCCTTTTTACACTTTTTACTTTAATTTTCTTTTTATTTGATCTCATCCCTATATATATATATATATAACTATTTAACATTCTCTATCCTATTTAATTTTAAGAGTTTTTAAATTCAATAAACACAAAATCTTAACATTTCATTCTATTTAAATTAATCTAATTCATTCAATCTTTAACCATTTCATTTTCTCGCATAATTTACGTTAACTTTTTATTCATTTAAAATATACTTTCCCGCATTAACACACTCTTTCACACAAGCATAATTATTCGCTCACATCAACATAATTTTTAAAATCTTATTAACTTCTTTCTCCTTATTTCATAAATATAAATCTTTTTTCTTATTTTAATGCATTTTAGAATTTAATTTTAAAATTAATAAAATAGTTTATGCAAAATAAAAGAAAATTTGAAAAAAAACCCGGACATACTGCTATAGGAAACTTTTTCATGACATTAAATCACCCGAATAACGTATAATTACATTCTTGAAAATGGCATGTTGTAAAACAGAAACTATTTGCATCCGTAGCATTGCGCGAGTACGATGCTAGTATATGTATATATATATATACATATGTGTGTGTGTTTCATTGAGAACCACATTTATTACGAGAACCTATGCAATAGTTAAATTCATATACAAATTTAGTAGATTCGTGATTATGCAACTTAGTAGGGGTGAGAATTTGACCCAGTCGAACCAAATCGAACCTAAACCGATGCCGAACCTGGACCGATTAACATCAAGCTGGCCGGTTATCAGTTTTTAATTAAATATGACCTACATCGGTTCCGGTTCCAAACCAGTTCGGTGCCACTGGGTTCGAGTAAAAAGCAAAGACCGACTAAGAAGTTGAGACAAGAACCAATTCCGAATCGATCGACTAATCCTAATTCAAATCAAACACCCCGCCCCTCTGTGATGATTGTCTATGGCAGAAACAACCCCAAAAAAACTTTAACATCAAATTTCGTCATCTTTATAACTAATTCAGCTCTTGTTGATCAAGAAATTGAAGAATCAAAGACAATAGTTGGTAATTGTGTTGATGATCTTGATGAAACTCAAGTAAGTTTATTACATATGTTAATACGATTCGGCCATAGTGTCACACGACGATATTTGCTTGAATATATATATCCTCAAACAAAAATTTGATGTTTTGTTAATCTGCATCACCAATCGTCAGGGGCGGACCCAAGGGTTAGGTAACGGGATCACGGGACACCATCCAATTTTGTACGCGTAGTGTAAATTTTGAGTTTTCCGAGATTGTGCTACCATCCATTTCAAATTTTAAGTCCGGTGCTACCATCCGTTTCAAATCCTGGGTCCACCCTTGCCAATCGTGATGTTTTGTCAATTTTTTGGTTTTTTTAAATTATAGAATTAATTTTGAATTATAATTGGACAAATAAATGCGATCTAAATTGTTGTAATTTGATTACTTTTATCTTAATTATGAAGGTACCAAACGTGAAACATGTATTAGTGGCTCATGTCAAGAGTTGTACCGATCGTATAAGAATATGTATCGGTTTAAACCTGGTGTTCGACAGAAAACCCGGTACTGGTGTAGTCTAGCCGGTTCATTTTTAGTTCTTAATGTATGTTCAAATCGGTTTTTGTTGCGGACCAGTTGCTCACCCCTACAACTTAGAGTGTTCCAGGAAAAATTCATCAAAATATAAAATATGCATCTACGACAAATATTAAAATTTAGTTTTATATATTGAGATGCTTGAGTTAATTGATGAATAGATTTAATTGTTTTATAAGTTTTTATCAAACTGTCCATATATTGTCGGAAAATACGATGATTTTCTAACAGAAATTGTAAATAAATTATAAAATATCAAGTATTAAATTTATATAATTGTTTTCTAAATTATTTTATAAAAAGCATCAATGAATCATATAAAATTCCGTCTAATCTCCAAAGATAAGTGAAATAAATAATAAAATATCAATTAATAAAGGGTTTAGTTTATGAAATTGTATCGAAGTTGTCAATTTTACAATTATATATACTCAACTTCAAAAACTTTCATTTAATGTATCCAACTTTCTAAAACTATCATTGAATGTATCCGATTACCTATTCAATAACTAACTAGTAAACCTTTTTATTTTTCATTTTTTGTAACCATGTTTGCAACAAGTGTCATCTTAAAAAAAACAAATATCAGGAAGAACATTTGAAGAACTAGGTATTCATCTTCGTCATACACAATCAACCCTAGAAAGTGATGAATCTGATGAACAAATAAAAATCAAACATGAATATGGAATTGAACCAATTGAAACTGATGAACAAATAAAAAATTTTCATCATCATTAACATCATCATTCTTTTAAACATTCAAAATCGAACATTATGAAGAACATTCCAATCAAGTTCACAAGAACAATCCATAAATTGAACTTTTAATAACAATCACTAAGCAAAAGAAATCAAAATAGACGAAGATGTGAGAATTTAAACCCTAGATCTCAGATCTGATTTTAAACAATCAAAATGATGAATAGATGTGAACCGAGCAGAGCTTGGTTTGATAATCGAACACACGAACCAGGTTTGGGTTTGATCATCAAAAATTACTTGGATAGATTGAAAGCGAATCGGCGGAAAACAAGTCATTTCCATGTCGAGTGTTGAAGAACCATCCAAGAAACCTTAAACTGGCGGAGAACAAGTCACCACCAATAAACCCTAAATCGACAGCTTGAAATAAGAAATCGTCAAACAAGAAACCGCATAAACCCTCGATGAACCCAGATCGGAAACCCTCAATGAAACAAGAAACTCTCGTAGATGAACATATGATGAATTGATTTCTTAACACCCAAGAACACTATCCAAATCGCAGATGAAAGTCCAAACACTGAATAGATATTGAACTCGCGCCACCATGACACCATCGATGATGTTCTTAAATGGTTCATGAATATGAAGTGATTGAGAAGATCGAACATGAAGTAATTGAAGATGATAAGATATAAACAACTGGTTTCATATTATTATTATTATTATTATTATTATACAAAAAATTACATGTCAGTATCCACACCTAAGATGCCACGTTATCAAAACTGACGTCACAGGTTGGATGCATTAATTGGTAAGTTTAAAAAGTTAGATACATTAAATGGTAGTTTTAAAAGTTAGGTATAGGGATGGAAATGGTCATCCGATCCGATGATCTTCCACCAGATCCAATCCATCGGTGGTGGATATGAACGGAGTTAAATTGGATGTGGAGCGGATATAGATGACGATTATCTATCCATGGATGAATCCATAAACCCGAAATTAAATTTTTATATAATTAAGTTTATAAATCTATATATTTACTATGTTCTTAACATTTATATATAAATATAATATTGATGATATATATATATATATATTCAAAATTATAATATTACATAACTTCAAAGTATGTTTTTCACTTGATTGTATTTATATTAAGTTATATTTTGATTTGTATCTTTTTAAATAAAAAAATATGGATTTATATCAACTAAAATCATAAATTAGATGTAAATGTATGACATTTCCTTTAAGAAAAAGAGTTATTTCGACATCCAATTGATATCCAATTACTCGTCTAATCCGATGGATATGGATATGGATATGAACGGATTAAATAATTTTAAGTGGATATGGATGATGAAAAACTAAATAGATGTGAATGTAGATATGACATAATCCGATCCATTGACATCCTTGGTTAGGTATATACAATAGTAAAAAGTAACAACTTCAATACACTTCTAGAAACCAAACCACATTAATAAATTAATTTCATTGTTTTTTCATAAAAACGTCTCTATATCTTTAGTAATTTTGACGATTTTTACGAAAATTGTAATAAATTATAAAATATTAAATATTAAATTTAAATTAATTGTTTTCAAAATAGAAACTGTTGCTATATCGTCAAAAGTTTTGACAGGTTTCCAAAGAAAATTATAATAAATTATAAAATATCATGTATGAAATTTATTTTGTTGTTTTTGAAATTATTTTATACAAACCATCGCTACATCATAGGAAAATGCGGACGATTTTTTAGACAAAAAGTGTAATGAGTTATAGATAGCAAGTATTAAATTTGTTTATGTAACGCCTTTTTTTTAAGTGTGTAACAAGGAAATACCAATAATACTTTATTAAAAAAAGGCAACAACCCGCTTAGGTATAATATGAAACTGTTTCCTTTGATATTGCACAAAAACTCTCTAATATGTCAACATGGAAGTTTCGTCTGCCACAAAACCTGAAATAAATAAACAAACCATCACTAATGGAAGTTACATCGACTTCTAGAAGTCACTTGATCCGATCCATCTGTGGTGCATACATCACAGACATTTAAATCATATTGTTGTTTCAGAATAGACTTTTGGTTTCTCTTAGTGCTTTTGTTCCAGAAAACCTTTTCTCCAAAGTTTTCCACAGTTCTTTAGCATTTGAACACCTGTGAAATTGATGTTGATATTCATTGGTATGGCCAAAAGCAGAGTGCTTAAAGCCTTCATCTCTAATTGTCTCTCTTTCCTCTCAACATCATTCTTCGAAGGAGAACTCTTCTTCTTGTATCCATTAGCATTTAGTTCCATCATAGTAGTAGGACCATTCTCAATGATATCCCACATAGTAGGGGTGTGTTCGGTTCTGGAACCGGACCGAACCGGACCGAAACCGAAATAACCGATAACCGAAATTGGTAAAAGCTAGAACCAAAAACCGAACCGATATTAGGGAACCGGTTCCGGTTTTGGTTCCGGTTATTAACCGGTTATTTCGGGTATAGAACCGGATAAGACCGAAAATTTACTTTGGAACCGGTTTCAAGAGCGTGAACCGAAATAACCGATAACCGGTGAATATTTTTGTTATTAAAAGCAAATATGATACATTTATATTAGTTATTTTTTACCTATAAAGGTTAACTAATAACCAAAAAACTAAACGGATTAAATTTAACACTAAAATTGCTTGAAATCGTAAGTGAATATGCATGCATCGTCGACACTAACCTATGACCAATAAATAATAGTTCGTTGACTTCGTTCTTACAAATAATAACTATTAGCCATATCGCTAATAATAATAGTTCAATAACAAACAATATCACCAAAAATAATAGTTCATAGCCAACTATATGACAAATACAAAATTTCATACAAACCGGTTCCGGTTCTAAGACCGAATTACCCGATAACCGGTGGAACCGTAACCGAAAACCGAAAATGAGGTTTTACGAGAACCGATAACCGGACCGAAAACTCTAATCCGGTTCCGACCGGTTCCGGTTTCGGTTTGGTTTTTCGGTCAAAAAGCTCATCCCTGCCACATAGTATAATCCATAAGGAGGATATACTGTTTGATTCGAATTTTTCGCATGTCAAACTCATTGGGTTTGAGCATAGGAACCTTAGACCCCAAAACTCCTTCATTAGCAATACTCAAGTTCCCATTTTTGAAAGTAACATCAAAGAAAAACCACAAACTTGTTTTCTTGTTTGATCTTCGATAAAAAGCAATCACAAGATGTGATGGCTCTGATACCACTTGTCAGGATCAGATTAACAAAACTATTGAACCAAGATATATTAAGGAAACCGCGAAATTGCATCTTAATACTTAAACAAGAAATATCAAACACAACTTGTATTGATCACTTAAATCAAATTATTACAATCAAACTGTTATTAACAAAGCCCCAATCTGTCTTTTATAACAAACGTACAAAATTTCCCTAATGTAAGGATAAGAAAACGACTTTGAGGCTAAACTCTATGAATGCAAACTCTCTTTAGCTGTGTAGGTTTTTTTCTAACCTAATTTTACATTCATATATACTCAGAATTACAAAATAAACATTAAAAATAAATTTTATCTTCAGTCGTATCTTTATCTTTAAGCAATTCAAATCTTCCTTGATCTTAGGAATCTTTTCTTATCTTGATCAACTTCAAAATCTTCAACATCATCAACTTTGAACTCATAGTATTAATATTTGGTCTAGCAGCATTAACTTTGTAGAACAGTATTATCTCCTTTAACCAGTATTATCTCCTTTAACCAGTATTAATCTTCAGCAATTGTAATTTCCACTAGCAGTATTAGCTTCTGTCATCAGTAGTAACTTAAGTACTAGCAGTATTAAGTTGAAAGTAGCAGTATTAAGTAGACTTAGCAGCTTTTAGACCCAACAATATGGTCAGTTGCATTGACTGACAATAATTTTCACTCAAGCAGGTTAGCCGTCTACCAATTAGTTTCCACACAGGCAAGGTGAGTCATATGCTCAGACAAACATCACGTATACACATATTGCATATAGTCATGGCTTAAACATCATCTTTCATATATATCACATACTATGCCATCACTCATATAATCACATGATAAGCTATAAATATCACTATTATAGCCACACATGTAATATTGTAATGTTTATAACTCTAATTATCCTCTTACTCTTGATTCATTTAATCATGCTGTAAGTATATACACACATCATTATATATTTAAACCTTCTCTACATTACTCGTTCATCTTTCATTTGTTTCATTCCACTTTTCTTTTTTAATGAATACAAACACACATGCACACACACATATATATATATATATATATAGGTACATAGACATAGTCTATCGTACTCTCTTATATTTGTATATACACATACACATACACATATGATTACTCTTATGCTTAATACCCTGATATGTATCTCACAAAGATGTTACTCTTCATAGTTACCCACGTGTACTCATAACGTATATAGATATGTATTTATAACATATAACATTGTAAGAACACACTCTCTTTAATTATGTAATTATACATATCAACATCACTTATTTAAACCATCGTTTACTCTCTAAATTTGTGATCACACAACATTAATTATAATCGCATTCTAATGTATAGGATTAACTTTAAATATTAATCTCATCCTTTCCTCTTTTATTTATCTAGTTTACGCTTCTTATTTAACAAAAATGAAATTCTCTTGATATCAACATATTATAACAAACATGGAATAAATCTCACTATAGTATTGCACATGTAATTAATATCTCTAAGTACTAGATTGAGGTATTCACATATAGTTCAGCACCTTGAAAGTCTTCTCTTATCTTTTTCTTAAGTCCCCAAATACCTAAGAATAAACATATGATAATCATTACTCTATCTCAAGTCAAAATACAACTTCTTAACAATGCTCAGAATGCAACACGACCTCGACACAGCCATGTAACACGTCACGGTCGTACTAGACATGGCACACCCCTGTGCCTCTCTTGGATATGGCACGGCCCATGCCTTCATAGGCACTCTCGTGCCTTACTCACATGTACCCCCATGGTCAATAAGCACACCCTAGTCCATCTAGGGTTAGGCACGCTCGTACCCTTTTGAGGTACGCCCGTGACTCCTTATACCAACAGTTCGCCGAAAACTTACTGCTTTTCAGCCAAAACTCATTTTAATTGATACCATAACATTTCCAGAGCTTTATAACTACTCCATAACATCCCCTAACTCCAATTAACATCAAAATAACACTATTTAATCATCAAACACCCTTTAAACCAATCTTAACCCATTAACACTTCAAAAACAAGAACATAAAGAACACTTACAAACTTTAGACTTGATTCCCTCAATTGATGGATGTAATCTTCCTTTTCTAATTCCAATCAAGGCTCCAAAATCTCTTCCTAAAATTAATAGAGATGTTTGTATGTGTTTATGGTGAAAGAACAAGAAGGAAGAAGAAAAGAAACAAGAGGAAAGAAAGAAGGGAAAAGAGGCTGCAGACTCTAGTCGGTGGCCCATCCTTTAGCAGGTATCCCGCTCTCCTATCTAACCTACAACTCATCCATACGTTATCCTTCTGTTCGTTTTCATCAACTTTTACTCAACAACTCATTTTAATAACTTTTTGTAAAATTTGGGGTGTTACAATTTAATTGTTTTCTAACTTATTTTAAATAAAATACATTGCTATATTGTCAGAAATTTCGATAATTTTCCAGCAAAAATTTAAACCAATCATGAAATATTAAGTATTAAATTTATATAATTGTTCTATAAATTATTTAATGTAAATCGTTAGTATATAGTCGGGAATTCTGAAAAGATTTCGACGAACATCTTTATTAATTTTTTAAAATTTATTAATTATATCTCTTGTAATTTTGGTAATACGTCGAAATAGCTACGATTTTTCAACTCCTAATATTGTTGCAAAATAGTTGTGATTTTTAGACTATTTTCGTCGCAATAGAGTTTCATATTAGTAGGAAATTAGCGATGATTTTGTGTCATTCAAAAAAGATGATCGGAAATAAATAACTTTCTAGTAGTGAGCATTTAAGGTGATTTCCAATTAATCTAATATAACATTAAGTGTTAAAGTCGCTGAACACAAAAAACGTTTTTCAATATTCCATTATGAAACATCAACTTTTCTTTGTCAAATACACATATCAAGATTACAAACTTTTCATTATGCCAATTAGTTTTCACAAAGTGTTTCATTATACACATTAATGTTTATAATAACGTTTTGTTATGCCCCTTTTTTGTTCTAAAGTTTTACGCATACAAAACTCCTTTGTAAATATTTATAAATATATGTGAACACACAAAAAAACTTTATATACTATAATAAAATATTAGGGAAATGTTCTTTGTGTAGAAAAACTTTAACCATTGAATCCTACTTTGACGGTTTTTGAATTTATGTTACCTCAAATTAAATTATATTTTTATGATGTTTGATTAAAAATATCTATTTTCTATATAAAAATATCTAATTATTTATTTATGAACGATTCAGTTTTATAAAAAGAATTAAACTAAAATGTTATATAATATATATATATATATATGCATTTTTTCTTTTTTATACAATCTTCCAATTTGATGACGTTTTCATATCATTATAGACTTTTCATTAAATTTTTTAATTAAAAGTGAACTTTTATTACATTTATTTTAAAAGTACAAGTTTGTGTTACCTTATATAAAAACGTTTGAAATATGTTATCTTATAATAAAACTAATTTAACATCTTGTGTATAAACATGGTTATTGATTAAAGTAAATATTAAATCTTTATGGTGTTAAATAGTACTAACATATAGTAAATAATTATAAAATCTCTTAAAAGAAGGGTAAATCTAATAGAAATTAGAATTTTATTTAATCCAATTGGTACATACATGTTTACATATCATCCTCACTAGATATATAACCACGAATTAAAAACGTTTGAAATATGTTATCTTATAATAAGAATACCCCTAATTATTAAAAAAAATTATGCCACCTTATCAAGATTTTGATGAGTAAAAAAATATGGTAATTACCCTAGTAGAATCAAAATAAAAACTTATAGATTTCAAATTAATTACAATTTTATGAAATTTGTGTTTTCAGAAACGATAAACTAGAAATTGGGACCATCTATATAAATATATCAATTAATTAGAAACTAGGTTATCAACACTAATGTCCATATTGGTTCGCTATTAACTAACTTGCATCCAGTTGTTGATCGAGCCAATACCTACGAAGCTTTAATAGCGTGCGGACAATTGTATTATGTCTTTTATTGACTTCTACACCTGCCGTATATTTGAACTTTAACATATAAATGTCGTAATTTTTGCAATGCAACCATATAAAATTATGAACATTCATGCTGTGTTCACCAGATACGTACTAATTGTTTAAAAGAAAACGGAGGAAGAAAAAGAGAACGAAAACATCAAGTTACTTTGTGTTTGCATTGCAATAAGTTGTTTTTATTATTCAATCACAGCTAACTCAGTATACAATCACATGTGATTTGTAAAACTATTACATGTGAATTACGAAAGTGTCACTCCGTCCAAAATTTTAAAATACAATCTAGACTATTGATACAATTGATTCAAAAACTAAAATTAGTCTCTTAACACTATCAGTTAAGTATGAACTATATTAAACATTTTTTTATTTTTTTAATATGGGATGATTTTGAACTTAAAAAGTTTCTTGTTTATTTCCTTTCAAGTTAATCATGTTTTTCCTTTCACTTCAATTCTCTTCATTTTCTCTAGCTCCTTAAAGAACTCGATTACAGAAAGTACCATTTTAATATTTGTACATCTATAAACTGCATTTAGGAGAGGAGCAGTAATACACGGTTACTTTATAGTTAGGTTTATTCTTTTTAAAAACTTAAGGAGAATGCTATTTAAGAATATAAAAGGTAATTTTAGTTTTTAAAAATGATAATTACAATTTATATCTTTATAATTAACTTTCTATAATTTTCATAGTTAATTTTTAATTAGATTTCAACTTTTTATATATAAAACAAGGTTACTATTTTAAAAAATAAAATTAACATTTTTTTATTATTATCCATAGCCTTTCGATCTATGGTTAGCATTTTCCAAAAAGTAAAATTTACAAAACTATATCAACCATCTATTATAAACTTTAGGAAAATAAGAATAAAAAAATGTTATTTTTAGTTTTTAAAATGATAATCGTGGTTTATGTATGAAAAGTTGAAAACTAATTAAAAGATAACTATAAAAATTATAAAAAGTTAATTATGAAAACATAAGTTGTGATTGTTATTTTTAAAAATAATTTTTTTTAGTGTTATCCACAACCCTTAGTGCTATAGTTAGAATTCTTCTAAACTTTAATAGTACTTTTTTAAAACCGTCACAAACTATGAAATAGGAAAGGATATATATATAAGATCAACCAAAAGGATATTCTCACCACACAGAATTTATATCCTTCTCTGACTTTACTTTCATAATTGATGAGTTAATCTTATAAATGATCTTTTAATCAATTAACTTCGGATTAGAAGTTTAAGCCATTAAAAAAGAAAGTTACAAGTCTAGTCATTTAACTACTATTTTATTACACTCAATGTCCTTTTCAAACATTTTCTGTTATTACCCTGTTAAATCCCTTCATACACACAATGCACATGAGGACATTTATTTCCATTTATCCTTTTTTTACCACTACCCAAATCAAATAATATATATAGACAAATTAGTGAAACAAATATCCCTCCCTCTTACCTCAAAACCCTGTCTCGTTAAACACCCTCGCCAACCATGACAACAATCACACTAAACCTAAGCCAATTACAGATGCTCTTCACCATGCCTTCTCTCTCCCCATCCATACCTCTCAAAATCCTGCCTCGACTACTTCTTCCACATCATATCTCACACGTCATCGAGAGATTTGATTAACCAAATACAATTGACATGGTTAACCTGCCACAACCACCAAGAATCGACGAGAAGTGTAGATGGGTAACCATAATTCACCGTTCTCAACGATTATGGGTGGTTACCCCTTATATTATGAATTGAACACCTTATGTCAGATCCTCTTTCTCATATTTTTGTATTTGTAGATCTAAGCATGTTTGAGTAGTGGTCAGATTTGAGTAGATTAAGGGTTGTTTCCTTTTATTTTTTGAAGAGAAGTTCGATTTTGACCTAGTGAAAAGACTGATGACTATGGAGGGATGATAAATGATGAGAGGTGGTGTGGTTCCTTGATGTCGATGAAAGAAAAAAGGGAGTGTCTGAATTGAGGATATCAAAAAGCATGGTGGGAGTGGTAGCTATAGAGGGATAGCTTGACCGGAAATTAGGGTGGAGGTGGTGGTTCTAGGTCAAAAATAGGGTGGAGAAGAGACCGAGAGAGAAAGAATTTACACAGAATGAGAGATTACCGAGAGACTGAGAGAGAGGGTTAATAAGGGAACGATAAAGTTTTTGATTTTTTTTGTTAATTTTTTAGAAAGATTAAATATTACTTAATATTAAAAATTAAAAAGAGGGTAAACTTGAAAACATTTTTTTAAACATTAATAAAAAAACGTTTGAAAAGGCATTGGATGCAATTTGGAGTTAGTTAAGACTAACATTGCAACTTTTTTTTTTCTAAAAGACTATAGTTGTAATTAGGGACAACTTAAAGGATCATATGTGAATTTAATTCTTGATCAATTTAGGATCAAAATAGTTTTTGCCATATTAAATGAATAAGCAACTACTACATTTCTAATAAAAGATATTTGACCTAACGCTATCAAATATTTAAGGTGATTCTCACGATTTTAAGTTCATATTTTCTAGTGGACAAGATATAGATTTAAAAAAATATGATCGACTACTAAGATTTTTGGATAGGGTTTAGTTCATAAAAATGTATCCAACTTGTCACGGTTTACTATTTTGTATATCGAACTTTAAAAGTTTATATTATGTATATCAAACTTTTAATTTATTGCTATTATATGTATTTTGGTTACATAAAAAGAAAAAAATATATAAGTTTAGTACATACAATAAAAAGTTTAATATACACAATAGCAACAAATTAAATGTTTGAAACACAAAAAAAAAATTTTTAAGTCTGATACACAAAATAGCAAAACATGACACGTTTGATACAATTTGGTAAACTAAACACCTATATATATATATATATATATATATATATACACATACATACATACATAATCCGTTAATTATTTTAACCGAAATAAACTTACATGTAACTTAACACATGCATATGAACTTTTTTTAAGAAAATTTATTCAAATGTATATGATCCACTAGTAAATTTATATATATATATATATATATATATATATATATATATATATATATATAGGGGAGGGTTCATGCGAAAAATGTCTTATTTGCGAAAAGTGCGAGAAGCAATCACAGCCATTGATTTGTTTTTGATAATGTGGTTCAGATTAATCATAATTAATATTTTTATTTAATTCAAAAGGGTAAATTAGTAAACATAATTTTATCTCTCTCCTCAAATTAATTTTTTCTCTTTCCAATTAATTTTTTTCCAAATTTATAGAATTTACTTCTATTATACTATGAAATACAGTGTTCATTACCGAACACAATGTACGATTTATAACTTTTTCGTTAGATTCGCTGTATTTATTAATGAATAAAACGATTTACAAAATTTTCACTATTATTAAAGTCAAAATTATACTAGTTTTAAGATAAATTTACAACATTCAATACTGAATACATTCAAATAATATACTAGTTTAATAATGAATTTTACAATATTTAATATTGAACACGGCCAATTTTCTCAAATTATTCACCCTAAATCATGACTATTCACTAGTTACCAAAAAATTAAAAATTATATAATCTAAAACCCAAAAACATATTTGTATCACCTGAGTCGTATGGATAGAGAAAATAAACCAATAATAAACAACATCTTGAACACAAAAAAAACTGTTGAACAAAATTGACAAAATCTATATTCAATAATAAACAACTACGTTCAATAATAAACAAACCCTTTAACATAGAAAAAAAGGTTAAACACATCTGATAAAAACTATATTTAATACTAAACACGTCTCATTACCAGCTCAAACACATGAATGGTCACTAGTAAACAACCCAGATCCACGATAGAAAAATGAAGATGAACGATACAATAAAATAAATTGAACAAAATCTTAGTAACCTACGCATAACCCATGTTGTAAACATCAGAAACTACAGAGAAGTTTGGGGCGACGGCTTGTACTCATTACAGTTACCACACATTACCAACGACATGAATCGAATATAGAGGCATGATGCGGCGGTGCTATGGAGGTCGACTTTGGTCATGCATCGACGACTGTGGAGGTCGACTTGGGTGAGCGGCGGCGAAACCCTAGATCTGGTCGGTGGGTGACACAGTGAAGGTGGGCGCGGCGATGGTGTTGGCAGAGATAGGGGTCGCGATGGTGATGAGTGTTGTCGTGGCGGAAAGCGGCGGCGATTACACCACGTAGCGACGGCAGCAGTACGCCCGACATCATGGGCGGCGGTGAGATCTAGATCCGACGGCATCAGTACGCCAGACTTCATAGGCGGCGATAGCTTCGCATCTGACAACTCACATGCGACAGAGAAAGTATAGAAGATGAGGTCTCCGATTGACAGAGGGGTGGAGCGGCGGGATGAGGGGGAGGGGGAGGGGGAGAGGTGGAGCGGCGGTTGAGAGAGAAGTGGTGGGGGAGAGTGTGACGTTAAAATATGCAGATTCTATGGGGAATATTGGGTTTTATTTAGGGTAAAAATATTTTGAGGCTAAAAAGACTACTATACCCTTTATGGTTATATTTAAATTCCCTAATAGTTTCATTTAATTACATATTTGCCATAATTCATCATAACCATTGATCAAATAATCTAAGGGCTGTGATTGCTTCTCGCACTTTTCGCAAATAAGGAGCTTTTCGCATAAACCCTTCTCTTTCTCTCTCTCTCTCTCTATATATATATATATATATATATATGGGAAGTTTCATTTGAGAACCGTTTTTATTACGAAAACTAATCTTAGCCGTTCATTTTGGATAATGGAATTCATAGGATACTAGTATGTTACCACACACGGCTAAGAAATTCATGGGTGCATGTAAGAAATTCATGGGTGGCAATCCAACTGAAGGAGGGGGAATTGGACGGCTAAGATTGGTTCTCGTAGTAAAAACGGCTCTCAAATGAACGTTTGCCTATATATATACATATATATATATATATGGGAAGGTTCATTTGAGAACCAGTTTTATTACGAGTACCGAGAGTACCGTTTGTAGCCATAGATCATAATTAATCAGAGGTTACCATTAGTTGTGGCAAACACACAATTAGTTAAAAACATAGTCGTTACTTTTAGTTTCCCAAAATGCTGGAGGGTATTTTAGGAAAATTGCCTAATTAAATGGGAGAACAATTACCCCCACTTTTTAAAAACTAAAATATCTACCAAACGCAAAGATACTAGAATACGAAAATTATACCAAAATAAAAAGAAAATTGTGTTCTTTAATATGACATTCTTATTACTATACGTTTTTTAAAAAAAAATTCATTTTTTCTGGGATTTTTTTCAACACAGCATTAGATATATGCACATTAGGTGCATATATGCACCGTGCACGTGTGCATCTCGTGCATATATGCACATGCACATGTACACCTAGATGCATGTGTGCACGTGCAACTCAAAGTTGGTTTAGTCAAACTCATTGCTAGGGATGTAAACCCGAACACGAACGGGGCTTGTTCGTCTTCGTTCGTTTAACTTTAGTCAAACAAATAAATGAACATGGAAGGATAAACAAACAGAATTCTGTGTTCGTGTTCATTCGTTTAACTTTAGCCGAACAACTAAACAAATACGAACGATAAATGAACGGGCATTTGTGTTCGATTGATTAAAAAATTGGTTAGTTCGTGTACATTTTTGTTCGTTTTTAAATGATGAACAAACATAAACGAAGGAACACATGCTATAATACAAATCCAAACATTATTAAACACTATATATAAGCACACACATATAATATATATGTGTATATATAATATAAACGAACATAAACGGACGGATAAACAAACGTTCACGAACATAAATAAACGAACGAGAGCTCTATTTGTGTTCATTCATTTAATTAAACGAATGAAAAATATTGTTCGTGTACGTTCGTTTAATTTTATCGAAACAAAAAAAACGAACACGAACGAAATGTTTAATTGGTTGCGATCTATGAAAATTCAGTAGGAAGCTTGTTTTATTGTACTTTGATGTTGTATATTATGAGTGTATTGTTATGCGAAGTTAATATGCTATTTATAGGTATATGAGATATAAATATATGTGAATATATATTTATGAATCGGAGACTGATTTCTGTATTGTTGTGTGCTCAGGAATTGCGAAGACTCGGTGACATTAGACAACTGAGCAAGTGCGATTGAGGACAGAAGTGAGTGGAGGTTTACTCACGAGTGGTGTTGTTGGTAACTGTTATTGGTTACTAAAATGTGAGTTGTTGATGCCATGATAGACTGTTTAGTCTGATAATTGTTGATCGAGAATTGAATAACTGCATGTGTGTTATTATTTGATTGAGTTAGACTGTGTGCTCTTGGTTTGATGTGTATTTGGCATTGTTTGAGCACTAGCTTCTGTTGTAAAGGGCTGGAAGTGACTAGCCTCTGTTGTAAACGGCTGAAAGCGATCAGCTTTTGTAAAAGGACTGGTTGAGGTCAGCTTCTGTTGAAAGGGCTAGGCTCATCCGCGGTTGGTTGAAGAGTTGTGGTCCTACTGATGCATATGTTGTATCAGAGGGAAATTTCATTGTCCTGATTGGCGAAGGGCTATCGGTAAACCTTTGCTTTGGCCTACATTGGTTCACCAAATTGATAACACGTATAAGAAATGAGAGAATACGTGTTTGTTGGTGCATTTTTACTATTTTTTAATCTAAAAATACAAAAAAACAAATTCAAGGCCGTCACAAATCCGTCGCAAACTTCTAGGATTTGCGACGGATTTGTGACGGACCTTAACATACCATTTTATTTTTGAATTGTTTTTTAATATAATAAACTTATAAACCCTTTAACAAACTATTATATGACTATACAAACCCAAATAAAATTAAGAAAATATTATATGCGGACGTCGAACATGTCGTTGTATGATAAACGATATTTCAAGTGTAGTACACCTGTTTGTAAACCTATTAAAACAAACTTGAGCGTGTCTATAAACACACGCGTAGAACTTCTTACTTCACCAAATTGATAACACGTATAAGAAATGAGAGAATACGTGTTTGTTGGTGCATTTTTACCACTTTTTAATCTAAAATTCAAAAAAACAAATTCAAGGCCGTCACAAATCCGTCGCAAACATTTAGGATTTGCGACGGATTTGTGACGGACCTTAACTTATTATTTTATTTTTGAATTGTTTTTTAATATAATAAACTTATAAACCCTTTAACAAACTATTATATGATTATACAAACCCAAATAAAATTAAGAAAATATTATACGCGGACATCGCATATGTCCTTGTATGATAAATGATATTTCAAGTTTAGTTAATGTATAAAAAACGTATACAATCATGCTTATAGAAATACGTATAAAAGCTCTTATTTTACCAAATTGATAACACGTATAGAAAAATTAAATAACTCATATGTGTTGTACGATAAACTATATTTCAAATTTAGTAAATGTATTTGTTGGTACATTTGCGTCGGATTTGCGACGGTTATTATTAACATATTATTTTTTTAAATTACTTTTGCGTCGGATTTGCGACTGGAAATTATAAAATTTATTTTTAATTTTTTTAATGATATTGCGTCCGTTTTGCGTCCCATTGTTTTGTCGCAAACCCTTCTGTCGCTAGTCCGTAGCTACTCCGTCGCTAATTTTAATCAAATAATTGGTATGGTTTTATGTCTTGTAGTCTATCGCAAATCCGTCACAAATCTGCGCAACTATGCTATTATTTGCGACGGCACTTTTCCATCGCAATAGCCAGTTTGTGTTGTAGTCATTTAACGTTGGTTTAGTAGGTTCGGTTGATATCTATGAATTCATGCTCACCCTCAGTAAAAATACATTGATGAAAACCAAGTTTATGTTTGCTTAACATATGTCGTGATGATGATGTACCATCCCTTCATGACTTTGGTCGGGGTCCATTTATGTGGCCCGGCTCGAAGATTTGGGCCTTATCCTAAACTCACCCCTATAAATAGGGGAGGCCCACCTCGTTTAGGGGATTTCTTCCCTCTCTACCTTCTCGCTTCTACTCTTTCATTTGGAGTCTCTCCTAACCTCACCACAAAGACCCGGCCAAACTCATCACCCCGTCATGGACTCTCGATATGGGCTGGGGGTTATCCACCAAACAATGAGAGACAAACAACACGAGTCAACTCCGGTCTAGCGGTCTCTTTCCCGTAATCGTGCCTACTAACCTATGCACGATCAAATGGCGTTCTCTCCAATGGAATATCCGATACACGAGTGCCGAATAAATATGGATGCACATTTTTTATATTATATAATATTGTTTATTTACGTGTATATATATAGATTTTAGATGAAATTAAATGAAAGTTATTTTTTTCATGACAAAATGATATTCTATTTTATTATTCTGTCATTTAACCAATTTTATATTATTAAACAAAAGTAATATATATAGAACATAATGTTTCTTGCTTATTCGATTTAGTTAAGGTCGCACATATTAATGAACTTTATAACGATAATAAAATTAAGGGCAAAATGCATGAAAATACAATTAACTTTGTCTTAATTGTCATTATATACAACTAACTTTGAATTCTTAAAAATAATACAACTAACTTTTAAAAAAATTTTATCGTATGCGAACAATTTTTTTCTATGTCTAGTCTTTAGCTACCATTGTATACAATAAACTTTTTCATAATTTCCATAATATACAACAACTTGCATACAATGGAAGGATTATAAAAGTTGATTGTATTATTTTTAAAAAAATAAAGTTGTTTGTATACAATGATTCAAAGTTTATTGTATTTTCATGCAATTTACCCTAAAATTAAACTAAAAGTAGTTTTGCTTTTTGTGATTTTCTTCGGATCAAATTGTTACTATACTAAAAAATCCATTGTGGTATAAATGTATTATGTAATTAATTAGTGTAATCAAATTAGAATCATTTCATGAGTTGTATAAGAATATAAGTAGTGATGTAATAATTTCGGATTAATCAGTATGATTTAGATTAATCAGTTATTTTTTTATAGGGTTTAATTCATAAAAATATATCCAACTTATCACGATTTGCCATTTTATATATCAAATTGGAATTTTGAAATCCTAACAATTCCCACAACTAATTTGTTCATAAAACCAATAAAATTTAAATAATTCCAATGGAATTCACTTTTGTACAGATAATAAGTAGAAACCCCAGCCCCCCACGATTGAGAATTCCTCAACCTCCTCACCTGCCGACATCGCCAACCTCCTTCCCCGCCGACCTCCATCTTGTTTCCTATTGCCGAACCTTCATCTCCATTTTAGTCACCAACCTCGTTCATTTCTTTCTCTGTCTCCATTTGTTAAAGAACTAATTGTTCTCCATTCAATTTTCACCATCATCAAAGTCGATTGTTACTAGTTTGTGAAGAAATCGACAGTTATTCTTCCAACAACTTCTACCACCACGTACACTCCATCATCTGGTGTTCATGTGTTCTTCAGTAGTTCTCATATTGGGAGGAGAATGCCGTATCATTTCTGAGAGTTTGTATCGAGGTGTCTGCGAATTGGCCTAAAGCAAAGCTATTGAGTTAAAAAATGTGTATTTTTGTCTTTTGAAATACAATGGACAACCGGTTAGTGTGGATTTGACACAGCTTGATTTGGGCAAAATTAGGGTGAACAATGGTTAGTTCCAAGGAATGTTTGTTGCTTTTGTGTTTGTGTTTTGATCTTTGGTAAACTTACAAGTTGATGTATCTTTTAGTTGGGATAGTGGGTCATACATTGGCTATTTGTGTTGGAAACTTTTTGACATAATGAATTATTATTTTTCCAAACAGAGTGATATGGTTTTTGTTCTTCAATTCTTCAAATACAATAATCCAAGAGGGTCACTGCATTTGGTGAATTAATTGTTGATAATATCATGTCAACTGTTCAAATAGAGTGATATGGTTTTTGGTTTGATTTTGTACACATACAAGATGACATTGCATGTATAATTCAAAAGACAAGTACCACCATAATCTTAGATGGTGTAACACCATGCCTTACCACAACATATATAATATTATCTGCTTTGTCCCACTGGCTAACAACTTTGTTTTAGGAGACTAGATGAGAACATCCTAGAAGGTCACTCATCCAGAAGCACGCTTAACTACAAAATTCTCATGAGATATGTCAAGATTGTGACCCCAAAGTACCCTTGGGACTCATTGTCCTCGATGAAGTTTGTCCCACCATCCCTAATGGCATATGAGTGGCCCCTTGGGACTCATTGTCCTTATTGAGGTTTGTCCCACCATCTTGAATGACATATGATTGCTAATACTATATGTAACACCCCGTCTTACCACAACACAATATTGTCTACCTTACCCCACTAGCTCACGGCTTTCTTTTGTGCGACCAGATGATAACTCTCCAGGGGTCATCCATCCCCGAATTGTTTCGGCCCAAGCATACTTAACTATAGAGTTTTCATGAGATCTGTCGTGCTTGTGGCCCCAAAACGTATTGTGTCATATAAGGCTAATGTTTACTTATAAGTCTAGTATATCTCCTGCCCGTGAACGATGTAAGATTCGCCTAAAGTGTTACAAATTGTCACCTTTATGTATTTGTAATACAATTTTAGTTCCCAGGCACACTATTGCATAATTACATAAAATTAATAAATCAAGAGATTTAAATTAATGTTGAACGAACAAAAGTAGGGTCAAACAAGTGTATTTCATCAATTCTAGGCTAAGCCAAGTTGATTGTCAACTTACAAATTGACAAGGACTCAAAAATCAACATGTATATCGACAATTGTTTAATTCGTTTAGATATTTATGCATGCAGAATATGCTAAACCCACTCAAAAATCAACATGTATTCAATCTTATGAATTCGGTTAGCATATATTAATTATAAATGTACTTTTTTAAGGGCCGGAGACATATATAGATATACACCCGAATCTTTTTATTAAAATCGACACATTTTGTTTACTGCATGACTTCAACCCACAATCATGGAGAACACCTTTTTAACACATGTGATACCACTAAGTTAGAAGCTCTTTGTACGTGTTAATGAAGCTTATCAAAGAGATCCTTTGTCTTGATTAATCTGCAGCCCATACTTTGTAATAAAATTAAAGTTAACCTAATTTGAAATTTTTGCATCAACTCTTATTCAAATTTAGCAAATCTTAGATTCATCAGTTATAATTTTTAATATATATTAAAAGAAAATACGAAGAATGAAAAAGAAAAAGTTTACTTTTTAGGTAGGATAGATCGATGTGGTCCAATGAATTATGATGGTTATCTTTCTATTTTTAGAATTATTTTACTAATTCTCTCATTTTATTTTCTCAAATGGCTTACGAATAACCAATTGAATAAAATTAAAAAATTTATTTGATTATGCAATTTATATGTACTACTATTTTATGAACCAACTTTAAAAATGACCCCGTAACATGTCATTTACATTACATTCTTAATTTCTTTGATTTTCAATATCTTCTTTCTTTGTTATTTTTGTTTTCTATTAGGAAGATGGAGATGACAAATAGAATTCTTGAAAGACTTAGCTTAAATGCAGAAGATAGAACTGATTTTGTTACAAGACTTTTTAAGATTAAGTTGAATAATTTAATCATTTCTATAAAAGAAAATTATATTTTTGAAACGGTCGATGTATGTACTTAATGTAGGGTTTTGTTCAATATAATCCTTAATAAAAGCATAGTCCTGAGGGATAATTTTTAGTTATTAGATTTCAAGATCAATGGTCTAGATTTAATCTTAGATAATAATTAAAATTGATTTAAAAAAGGACAATTCTGACTTTTTGCATATTGGTCCACACTTTCTCTTTCCTCTAATTTATTTAAAATTAATTATCTCACAAACCGGTAATCGTTAGACGAAACCAATTATACCGTTGCGATCCTCGTGTTCCCCTCTTTTATTAGAGAGGTCACTTGATATACTTTTGACAAAGTTTTTTTTCTTTATTTTGTTAGGTTGAACTTAAATTTTATTAATGTATAATCACATGTGATTCATAACAATATTACATGTGTTGTTTTACTAAATTTTTTATCTTCTTAAATTGTATATCATTTAACGTTTATTAATTTTGAATGTTTGCATAAAAAATCATCGTTTGCTTAAAACCGTTTATACATGTATGTACATATTTAATTTCACCCAATCCAATTGCATTGTCTACCTATGAATGCATATATTGTGTACTAGCAACACCATATCTCCTCTATCAAAGGTCCAAATGTGTTCTCCTTCGAATTCGATGTCTTTTATATTGGTTCTCGTAATAAGAATTGTTCTCGTTTGAACAATCCCCTATGCAATCATATATGATTGAATACCAAATCTCATGTTTTTTGGTATTCAATCACAGGTGAATCTGTACAAACTCTCCTGTGATTCTGTAAAAAATCACATTTGATTAAATATGCAATCATATGTGATTGAATACCAAATCTTATGTTTTTGGTATTCAATCACATGTGATTGAATACGCAATCGCATATGATTGATTCTGTCAAATATGTGATATAAAAATGCTACATTTAATCAAATCATCTGTAATTATGTGCATGTATAAGAGATAGATAATCACATGTGTTATGAAACAACTAATAACTTAGAATTACTTTCAATTGTTGATTTTTTTGTTACTAAACCATAGAACTTTGCCGGATTATCAAATATCAAACTATAATTTTATAAAGACTATATTGATCACACCTTTATGAATCACATGTGATTATACTTAAATAAAATTTAAATCCAATCTAACAAAATGAGAAAAAAAAAATTTTGTCGAAAGTATATAAGTGACCTCTCTAATAAAAAAGGGGAACATGAGGATCGCAACGGTATAATTCGTTTCGTCTAACGATTAACGGTTTGTAAGATAATTAATTTTAAATAAATTAGAGGAGAGAGAAAGTGGGGACCAATAGTTAAAAAGTCATAAATGCCCTCTTTTATACAAATATATCAATTTTTTATTATAATCTAAAATTTAATCTGAACCATTGAATCTTAAAATTTAATGGCTATAAATTGTCTCTCAAGACTATAAATTAAATTAGGACTATATTAAACATTTCTCTATATATCTAACCCTTTTTCATCATTGTGGTTAGCAATATAACTACAATTAAGAAATCTAAATAATTAAAATTAAGAAAAATATATGATTAATTAGAAAACTCATCATCTTGGTGGTTCACTAAATAGTATATCTATAGTGCATATGGACTTTCTCCAAGTTGCCCACATCATCTAGAGCACATAATATGACTATGGAAGTAATTAAGTAAATATACATAATTTAAAGGGTAAATTACGAATTTCGTCCTTATGGTTTGTCAAAAATTTCATTTCCCGTCCTTTAATTTTCAAAACATTGTTAGTCACCGTGGTTTGAATTTCAGTACAAGTATCTCCAAAATCTGAATCCGTTAGCCCTTGAAATCAATTAGGGCTTAATGGTTTTTTCCAATCAGATGAACAAATCTGTACTAGTTTTTTCAAGAATACATTTTCAGTCAAATTAGAGTTTTGATGTCTAATTGTTTTCAAGAACACAAATCGATAACATTTAGTGAACCTAACCGATTTCTTGAAGCAGGTCTACTACCTATGTGACATTGAAGCTCTCTTGGGTAGTGTTCTTAAGTGAATTTAAATTATTAGGGAGTGTTTCATATCAAATTCAAACTTTTCATCTATTTCTTCTCGGGCTATGTCCTCTACTTTGATTTCTTCTACAAAAATACAAACTTTTTAATGTATTGTATCTCAAATTAAGCTATAAATGTGTGTTTTCTTTGGATTAAGAAAAAAAAACAGGTATCAACATTTTCAAAAACACCACATATTAGGGTTTTAATATATTTAGAGATGTTATTTAGAAATCAATCAAAAGTTTAATCTGGTTTAAAGACTATTACAAATCTTAAATGTTTTTTTAAAATAAATTATTAGATATATTTAAAAGTAATTAAAGAGGTTAGATAAGAATAAAGGGTAGGAGTTTGTTTGGAAACATGTCTAATAGATGAAATGATCAAAATGCCTTCATTTTAACAGTCCAACATAACAGATGTTAGTGTAAAGGATTAAAGTTGTAATAAAATTCAAATACAGTGCCTACCGACGTAATTTTAAAAATTAAAGGTTGAAAAGTGAAAATTTTAGCAAACCAAAAGAAAAAAAATTTGAAATTTACTCTAATTTAAATGTAATCCTCATCTCATTTGTTGCGGCAATCTTTTTTTTAATTGTCCCAAAATGCAGGGGCATCTCGTAAAAATTTAAGGACCTATGCGAAGAGGAAAAATAGACCCCCAAAAACACACACACACATAATAAAAAATCACCGATACAAAAGAACGGTAATAAAATAGTTTATCTTATATAGTAACTTGAATTATGAAGTTCTCTTACCATTATTGGAAGCAAAATATGAGTCAACTTTCAATTATCAATACTCTATAAGATATTGATCTTAATAGTTATCATATCAATCTATTAAGTCTTTTTATGACATTATAGACCGTAAGTTGGACTTCGAAAACTTAAGTTCTAAGAAATTTATTTCCATAGATATTAGTGATGTTACCGTTATTGGATTAATCAACAAAACTCTATATGCAATAATTGCATATACATAAAAAAAATTAAAGTTAAAACATTAAACAACTATTTTATATCTAAACAACTTTGACTTGTGATGTGAATCGAATGTTAAATATTTCGGTTTCACCTTGATTGCCTCAACCTTGACTCCTCATAATTTCTTCTTGATTTCCGAAAGATGAGAGTTTTCCTAAGGGTTTAGTTCACAAAAATGTATCTAAATTGTCACGTTTTGCTATT
Organism: Dittrichia graveolens; assembly: GCA_038502395.1. Taxonomy (NCBI): domain Eukaryota; kingdom Viridiplantae; phylum Streptophyta; class Magnoliopsida; order Asterales; family Asteraceae; genus Dittrichia; species Dittrichia graveolens. Next base: position 5,615,889 of record JARJIL010000003.1, read on the forward strand.
GTATGTATCAGACATTAAAAATTCCTATTGTGTGTATTGAACATTTAATTTGATGCTATTATGTGTATTAAACTTTCTATTGTATATATTAAACTTATACATTTTTTTCCTTTTTTATGTAATCAAATTACACATAATAGCAACAAATTAAAAGTTTGATACACACAATAGAAACTTTTAAAATTCGATAAACACAATAACAAAATGTAACAAGTTTGATATATTTTGGTAAACTAAACCCTTTTCCTAATGTGTATTTTTCAGTGCTTATAGATAGAATAACTATTTCAAATATGAGATTCTTAGTATTCTATTTACTAAGTGGTTTTAAAAAATTATAATCTTATATCTATATAATATATGTATATAAAAAGTTGGGTCCTCTTAAACACGGGTCCTGTATGGTCGCACCTCCTACACTCTCAAAGACACCTCTGCCAAAAAAAAATGCAACACAATCGTTTTGTGTAAGACGATCCATGACCACCTCATTGCTCAATTTTAATCATCAAAAAGTAGCAGTATCCTTAATTTTGGTATTTTTTTTGGCTACTGAAAGGAACCTCAAATGTTTGATAAGGAAGCTCTTGTCCTTACATACTACTTGTCTGATAACCGGGTTAACCCGGTGATCGAACCGGTCAAACCAGTTTACCTGTGACCAGTTCATCATGTCGGATTAACTAAAAAGCCGAATTTTAAAACATTGGGAAGAATCCATTTATCTATTAATTTGAAAGCGTTTGCATGGAATCTATAACCAACAAACACTCAAATGTCAACATACATCAATTGCGAAAGAAAATTTTGTTTCTACCTCTTATCCTTGTATTACACAGATTAGTCGAAATAATGGTTAGACAGTAAACATTTATTAAATGATGATGTTGGAATATTATAAGATATGGATGAAATAGAAAACGAAATGATCGTTATAAATAAAAAATTTGAAAATACTTTATTTATATAATTCTATATATCTTGCTACCACATCTACGGCTTATAATTTTTGGGTCGACATAAAACTCGACTTGTACCCGTTACGAAAAAGTAACACAAACCGAAATAAGATATGAATGAAATAAAGCGGGTCGAGACGAAGTTGGTAAAAATAAGGACGAGTTAAGGTCAACCCGACTACTCGAAAATGATCTATTTAAGAATAAATTAAATCGTAAAATTATAAAATTTTTAAACAAGGATGATGAATTGAAATGACCGAGTGAAATAAGATCCGCAAAAAAGTAAACAATCTTAAAGTTTAAAACATTTTACTAGTTCAAAGTTGGTAATTTAATATTTTGAATTATCTTTCTAATAGTAAGGCTGATGTATTTTTTATTTGTTCAATGATATTCTTTATTAAAACTTTGGTAGAATTGTATAGTAACTTATTATATTTATTTATATAAATGGAATAAAAAATATAATTGAAATTAGAATCAAATTGAGACGAATAGAGAATTTGAAGTCCGGGTCAAATTGAAACCACCATTGAATTTTGAAATTTAGTCGAAACGAAAATCATAGTCGAAATTCATATAAAAACAAACCAAGAATTCGAATGAAACTATTTCCGAAAACAAAAAAAACAGTAAGCACATTTGGTCAAAATTGGCCGACACGAAACCTGAACCGAAATCGACATGAAAAGGCTGACACAACTTGAACTTGATATGAAAATAAATGGGTCGACATTAATACGAAAGATACGTACCCGATAAATCGACCCCCACCCGAATTGCTAGCTTTCTGTCATCATTGTCTAAAACCAATAGGTTTAATTATTTGCTACTTTTAGCTCTAGTTATTGAAACATATAATTGGCCATTGAATATGGGCTCTTAAAAAACAATTATGGATAATGAATGTTATTGACTTTTATTTATCACATATTAGCAATATCCAATCTGGGTATCAAAAGGTAAGATAAAGACAATTTTCCCTATACTCAGGGGTAAAGAGCGTAAACTGACTGTTTCCAGGAGAACTTTGACTCATATATTGAAAGATCATAAAAAGTTATTCGGTTAAATCAAAAAGGTGTTAACTATCATTATTGTTACTTCTTTCTTCTTTCCAAGAAGACTGGAATTAATATACTTTAGGTCATTATTCAACATCTGAATGACCCACATAGTAGTTTGTTCTCTCTTTCTCTCTTTCGGCTTCGGATGATTTCAACTTTTCAGCAACCTATTTAGCCTTCCCGTTAACCACCTCTTCCAATTGTTAGTTTTGACGATCATCTGAGACGTGTCCTTAGTTTCCCTTAACAAGATATTGCTCCTCCCTAACCTAATATTCATTAATAACCTTTCCAAATTTGGCCGGGCAAAAAGGAACATCACAAAAGTATGCTAGATATTCTAGAGTGGCGGCATCTATCAACTTCTATAAACTTAAAAGTGAATAAATTGTTTTTTTTAACGGCTAAACACACCCATAACCTAATCATAAATCTACACTATTTTTGTCCACAACATGACTTGAACCCACAATCTTATAGGACATATAAATACTATATACTGCTAGGCTATAAGTCATTTGATTAATAAATTGCTAGTTTTGTGGGTCACATAGGGAAGGAAATGCTAGATTTAAATAATCTCTAATGATATTATGGTCTTTCCCATCTAGCTATGGTCGTTGGTGGATTTTTTTCTTGCTCCACCTAGGCCCCAGGCTTCTTTAGAGCTACTCATACATGTTAACAGGCAGTTATAGATTTATACAGATTTGGGAAATGTGTCCGATCATAGGGATATACAATATAAATGGGACTAATACTTGCTTCTTCCGCAGTTTTCCCCTATTAAGTCCTAATGAATAAGGATGTTTAGCCACCTTAAGTACTCACCCTTCTAGGTTGGCTCTTGGAAAAAGGTTTCTTTCGAACATCCAAGACGACGACTCCTCAATAGGGCCTCTTCTTCAAGTCTCCCATAGGGCTTTCTATTTAGGAACTCCACTACGCTTCCTAAGGCATTGTTGAATATCATTAGAAAGAAAAAGCAGTCTAGCCAGAGTGATAAAAATAAAAATTATATCTCTCCTTTTTAATAGTTTTTCTTTTGGCCTTGATGTAGATTCTTTGTCAACCATTTCTTTCGCAACTTTCTCCTTTTCTGTTTTCTTCTTCTTTCTCGAGGCCTCCTCGTCTGTCTCTCAATCAAGAGGTTGGCTTTGCAAAAAACATGAATAAGTGACTAATTGTCCTCCTATATATAATTAAGTACTCCAAAATTGTCATCTAATATATAATTAAGTACTCCAAAATTGTCATCTATCTCTGTGTAAAAGAAATGACACTTAGTACAGTTAAGGAGAAAAAGAGAAGATAATAAAATAAAGGGAGAAGTACATTCATATCCTACTAAACTATGGTAATTACATATATAAACTTTAAATTCCAAGAAAGATAAAGAAAAGAAGAGGATTTCTCCTCTAGTTGCAAAGGATACTACATACTACAGATTCGAGTGAAATGGCTAGTGGTAAGCGTGGTAAGGTCGCTGCTAACGAATGGTGGGTGTGTGGAGAATGCTATGGATTCGAGCTCCATTTCCCTCTCAGTACTTAGATCTTCCTCTAAAACGTTTCCCATTCCTCTTTTCTTTGTTCCGCCGACTACATTGATAGGATACCGCTAGGCCTACCTACACATAAAGTCTAATGATTCTCCCATAACTTGAATTGCCCTTGGTTGTCTTCTCTTAGATCTTATTCCCACATTGTTCTATTGCTCTTTCCCAATAGAGCATTAGACCTTGCTCTGATACCATGTAAGTTTATGGGGTTCCAACTCAAAACCAATTGATATAAGAGGAGTAGCCCATGACCCCTATTAAACAGATTACTGTTAGGATCAAGGGTTAGCCAAAAGGAATTCCTGGTGGTCAAGGCGCTAACTCTTTCTTATATATTGAGTAGCCTAGCCACCGATGGATTCTATTTTTACGGGGTAGCTTTAATGGTTATGTTGGTAATCCAATATCCAACAATCCCCTCTCAACATATGCCGCAAATGCTTTTAGCCCATACCTAGCAATTTATGCACATGGCGAGGGTCGAACCCACGACATGCTCTGATAATTACAAAGTCACTTTTCATCCGATTTAAGACATTACTCAAGAATAAGTAGCCAAACAAAGTAGGTTAGCCAGGGCACCATCATAGGGATGAAGTTAGCTAACCAATTGAGTATAAATTCAAATTCTGTTAGCTAGATGGTCTCAATCTTGGTCATGCATTAATGAATTAGACTTTTTAATCCTAGGAAGATGCGGAAAAAAAAGTACCCAACTTTTTATCTGTCATCCTAGTGTAGTCATGTTTAAAATTGTTAGTAAACAATTTCTTCTGTAAAATCTTGTGTTGTTGAACCCAAGAGTTGCTAAAACACATCGAAGAAAAATCGAGAAGATCACACAAATGGTTTACGCTCATGTTTAACACATTTTCTTTAAACAGATTTGTCATATGTTACTAGGATACAACAAGCAAAACACGTGTATTGCAGAGATGACCACTTGTTTGTAAAAGTCACCAGAAATTTCAAATGTAACAAGAGGGTAAGAGAGCAGTGTTATTAGTTCTTGAATACGTCAAAAGTCCAACCAAAATTTTCAAGAATGAAAAAAATGTCTCATTTTATAATGAAAGTTATAACCTAAATACTAATTTTGTAATTAATTAACAATTAAACAAATTAAATATAGGTCTAAATTCTCATAAAAGGTTATAACATAAGTAATTAATTCCTTATTTAACTAGTAACGAATCGAATTAAATATAAGTGTTAACTCTCATAAAAGCTGAAACATTATAATAACTTATAAGAAATTATAACCATTCAATATCTTTCAATAACAATTTAATTAGTATTTAGCTAATAACTGATCTAATTAATTATGAAAAATTTATAATCTTTCCATATATTTTGGTTGTAAAAACAAAATTAAAAGCTTATTCAACTACATTCCAAGTATTTCAATTTAAATATTGATATCTGATTCACACTCAGAGCCGGCCCTGGGCTGGGCCACAATAGCAGCCGCCTAGGACCTCCCAATTTTAAAGGCCCATTTTCATGTTTTACTCTCTCTCTCTCTCTCTATATATATATATATATATATATATATATATAGGTAGGATCAAATGAAAACACTTTTTAATGTGAGAACTTGGAGAAAAGTTTATGGCCTTTGGATAATCTTTATTTAATGATTGATATTAATGTTGGTTAATTAGGGTATGTTGAATTTGAATGATTTGATTTAATTAAGGTAGGTTGATTTTAGATCTCTTATTTATTTAATTAAATGCTTGGACTACAAGTGTTCTCACGGTTCTCCATTTAACATGTGTTCTCACCGGATCCCTTCTCTCTCTCTGTCTCTCTCTCTCTCTCTATATATATATATATATATATATATATATATATAGGTTTTAGGCCCATAGTTTATCCCAGCAAGGCGCCAAGGCAGCAACTACGGAAGTCGACGACTCATTCGATATGACGCCATTTCGACCATTCGGATTTCGGAGCAAACAAAACGATGCCCTGGAGAAATGGAATGGTCGCCAATCACGAGTCACGCTTTCCTGGAGAAATCAGAAATGGAATCGTCGACTGCTCAGTGTTCGATCGAGACATTGAGTGTCACAGACTATGTTCCAACTTCCAAATCCGGTGTTCCAAAATCCAAACGCCTCTGTTTGTTTATTGCTGTTCCAAACACCTCTGTTCTCGTGTTCCGCTGTTCGATCGAGTGTCGATGACCATCGAGCAATCGCTTTATCACTAATCATTGCAACCCTAAATCGATGCGACCCTAAATCGACTGTTCGAGTGTTCGACTGATCGAGCAATCTCTACAAACCCAAACTCTGTAATTGACTGATCGACTGAGGCCATTCTTGTGAGACAATCAAACAAATCCTTCAAGAATCAAGAATAAACAGAGTTGAGAGTGTAACACCGCCTTTGAAACCTTAAAAATCAGTTAAAATTCGAGTTTTCAAACTGCATGGGTCCGTTTGTAAATTGAATGTTTACCTGTTAGTTATCCTAACTGAATTTCAAAAACAAAGCAGCGGAATCTTTCAAAAATAATAAACAAACCCAAGCCTATTAAACTATTACAATTTAAACACGTGTTTGGCGTATATACAAATATACAAAACAAAACTTGCCAAACACGACTACCGGTGTTACTTTAAACTAAACCGACCATTGTATATATTATATACCAAAAGTAGTGTTCCACAAAACCCGTACAAAAGCATAAGGGTTCCCGTCTCACCAGGCCTGCCTATACTTTGTCTGAAAAAGGGAAACAACAACAGGATTAGCTATATAAAATAGCTAGTGAATACAGACAAGTATGAGTGCAATAATAGCAAGTCATGAATCAAATATGAGCATACAATGTTATCCTAATAATTAGCGGTAATGCTGACATGTCCAGCAGTAGTATATCTTGCCAGATAGCTAGTCCGGCTCAATAACAACCACCGGAGGAATCAAACACTGCTAACCGTGCTGGTATCATCACATAAGTGACTCCACCTGCTCGTTACGGAGCCAAAGGCTCAGCCAGTTAAGGCAATCACCCCAAATGTTAAAGGAATGGCACTCGAGTACCATTAGTCCCGAACAATTGCCCGAAGGCCCCTGAGACCCAGCCGAAGCTGACCTTTCATGCACATATGGCCGTAGCGTGTACAAAAGGCAGTCTTCGGTATGTCTTCGGTATGAACCCGTACCTGATGATACCCTGATCGAAGGTCAATCTTAATAAAGCACGTTGCTCCATGCAGTTGATCAAACAAGTCATCTATACGCGGGAGTGGGTATTTGTTCTTTACAGTTCGCTTATTAAGCTCCCTGTAATCTATGCACATTCGCATAGTGCCATCTTTCTTCTTGACGAATAAAACTGGAGCTCCCCAAGGAGAAGAGCTTCTGGCGAATAAAGCCCTTGTCAAGTGGTTCTTGTATATGATTCATCATCTCGCGGATCTCTGAAGGAGCGAGACGATATGGAGCTTTAGCCACCGAAGTAGCTCCTGGAATAAGATCGATCTTGTACTCAACATCCCTGACTGGAGGTAGCCCGGGTAATTCATCTAGAAACACCTCAGGATATTCTGACACTACCTTGATGTCTTCAACTAGTTGCTTCTCCATCTTAGCATCAATTACATAAGCTAAGTAGGATATACAACCTTTCGCCAATGATTTTGAAGCTTTGATAACCGAGATGATAGGAATGACAGATTCCCGTCCTTCCCCTTGCTATTGCATAAGACCCGTCTGATAGAGGAAACTTAATAATCTTTTTAGAACACAGGATCTCAGCATTGCGAGTACTGAGCCAGTCCATTCCAATCACAATATCAAACCCAGCAATAGGCATGATAAGTAATGAAATGGGGAAACTAATGCCATCAATGTAGATAACCGCGATAGGAACTTTATCAGCAACAGAAACTATTCTACCATTAGCGGTCTCTACTGTAATCGGATCAATTAATGCAGATGTAGGCAATTGCAGCTTATGACAAAAAGATACCGAGACAAAAGAATAAGTAGCCCCGGAATCAAACAATACACATGTTGGGGTATAATTAACAAAGAAAGTACCCGTAATCACAAACGCACGCCTCCTGCAGTTTTGGCCTCCTCGACCGTCATCTGAAACGCACGCCCTTTAGCACGTGGGGCACCGTCTTTCTTCGGCTCAGAAGATGATCCTCCAGCTCGTGCATTAGTACTCTATGGGCATTTGGCGATTCTGTGCCCAGGCTGACGACATCTAAAGCAGACATCCTCCTTAAACCTGCAATCCTCCACTGGGTGGCCTTTAATACCACATCTAGCACATCTTCTGGTAGCTCTAGAACACTCACCAGAATGGGTTGAACGGCATTGGTTGCACCATGAGCCTTCAGATTTAGGCTTCTTGTAATCACCAGATTTGGTACCTGCAGAAGATTGTCCTTTTAAAGGACTTGGGTTAGATGAAGACTGGAACTTCTTCTTATTGCTTCCTCCTGCAGATTCGCCCCTACATTGGATGCGATCACCCTCCATTTGTCGAGCTATTTCAAAAGCTCGATCCAGATCACTTGCCGCTCTAACATGTGCTCGAAACTCCAAAGGTAATGTAGCAACAAACTTTCTTATCTTCAGATTCTCATCAGTTAATAAATGAGGTACAAACCTCATCTTGTCAGAAAAACCACTGATGTGTCTCTCCATAGTCTTATCTCCTTTTTGGAGATTTTTGAACTCACGCTCCAAGCGTTCCATATCATATTCAGTGCAGTACTTCTTCTGCACTTTCTCTTAAAATTGTTCCCAAACTAAAGATTCAAGTACCTCCTTTCTGATAGAGGCTTTAACCGTGTCCCACCAGTATATGGAACGGCCCTTCAACATCCGAACAGCATACCTGACGCGGTATTCGGACTCACACTCGCGGGATTCAAAGGCCTGCTCCATCTCTCTAATCCACCTCATGGTAACTACGGGGTCATCACTCCCCTCAAAGGTAGGTGGGTGGCATGATAAAATTTTCTTATAAGAACATGGCTTACGGGTTGGTCTACCCAAAGCCGAGTTGAGTAGAAGCTCCTTTGCAGTACGGAGCTCCTCCTCAAGGCGTCTGATGTACGCCTGTTGCACGTTATCAGCAGGTGCACCTTCAGAATGGTGTTGTGACTGCTCATCTACAGCCTGCTGAGGAGGTATATGGGAGGCTTCGTCCTCCATTTCTTTGAGTGCTTGTTCAGTAGCACCCGGTTGTGCAGACATATTCAACTTTTGCTATATGAAAGAAGGAGCATTCATTATAGCAATCATATTTACACATATACATATAGACTAGCTAATAACAAGTATTTATCATATAACTCTCATACTCAAATCCCTTTACCCAATTAGGAACACTTCATAATGGTCGGGCCCGAGTTTGAGATTGAATACTCTTTCAAGTACCCAATTCCCTCAAACATAGGCTCTGATACCTAACTTGTAACACCACCTTTGAAACCTTAAAAATCAGTTAAAATTCGAGTTTTCAAACTGCATGGGTCCGTTTGTAAATTGAATGTTTACCTGTTAGTTATCCTAACTGAATTTCAAAAACAAAGCAGCGGAATGAATCAAATATGAGCATACAATGCTATCCTAACAATTAGCGGTAATGCTAACATGTCCAGCAGTGCTATATCTTGCCAGATAGCTAGTCCGGCTCAATAACAACCACCGGGGGAATCAAACATTGACAACCGTGCTGGTATCATCACATAAGTGACTCCACCTGCTCGTTACGGAGCCAAAGGCTCATTAGGCTCAGCCAGTTAAGGCAATCACCCCAAATGTTAAAGGAATGGCACTCGAGTACCATTAGTCCCGAACAATTGCCAGAAGACCCCTGAGACCCAGCCGAAGCTGACCTTTCATGCACATATGTCCGGACTTTTCACATAGCTCATCATTATCTCATAAAAGAGATCATAGCATGCATTCTTTCACATATGAAATCATATACATCCAGATATCTCAATAAATATGCATGTATTTAAATACATGCCAAATATATCATACTTCATGTCAATAACTTGTTTCTAAGCTTATATATATAAATATACAAGTCTATTTGCATAAAAATAGCATAACGTGTTCATTTAAACAATTAGCATTCAAAAACCTCCTTTATTGGATTCATACAAGTCGGTACTCACCTTGGTGCTCAAATATAATTCAAATATGGATTTGGCCTTCCTTGATGCTTAATTACCTATTGTTTACATAAAGGCCCATTTAGAATACCACAAATCACTTACATATGCTAGTTCTAATGTTTAATTTCCTAAATGTGTTTAAACTAGTAAAAATGGTTAAACTAACCCAAATACCCCAAAATTGATCAAAAATGATTCAACCATATCCCATATACCCTAAATTATGAAAAAAACAAGTTTCTGTTTGCTGCACACCCGGTCGCGCCGCGACATTCATCCATGGGCACGATTACAGCCTCTGCACAGCTGTGATTCCCATCCAAACTCAACTTTAACTCATTCTTAATTATATTCAACATATGTACAGAGTTCATAAACACTACAATAACAATGTTTAACATCAAATTCATGTTTGATTCACCAATTCATCATTTTTGACCCATTTGGTCAAATTCTTGAAACACAATCAAGTTGTCATTTTTAATACCTAAAATCAGTTCCAAATCACTTACAAATGATCCTAGAACAGATTGAAATCAAGAAATCTAAACTTAATTGGCTAAACTCGTTTTACCCATTTTTGACCTAAATTGTAAAAATGAAGAACAAGGGAATAGGAAGCTTACTATTAACAAGATGATGATGATAGAAGGATCAAGAACATATTAGAGACAAATATCAAGCTTTAATCCAGCTCCTTGGTTGATTATGGCTTTGATTCTCCTTCAAGAACACAAAAGAAGGAACAAGAGATGAGTGTGTGTGTATTCTCGTATGTGTGTGTGTGTTGAGTGTGTGTAGGTGACTTAAAAACCAACTTTGGTTTTTGAGTTATCCACAAGGGGTATTTTGTTCCCCTTTTCAACATACAACACGACACCCGAGTAACCGTTTCAACTAACGAGGATATTTTTGGAAACCTCGTTTGAAACCAGTTATTATTTCATAATTCTTTTCTATTTTTATTACTATTTTTAAATTCATATTTATCTGGACAATAACTAATTTCTATTAATTCTTACAATTATATATATATATTTAATTCATTTAAATAAATTCCATGTACCAAATGGAGCACGCGAATATGCCCTATTTGAGGATGTTACAACTCTACCCCCCTTTAGAAGATTCCGTCCTCGGAATCTGTTCAACTGGGAATAAGTGAGGGTATCGTGCCTTCATGCCATCCTCGGTTTCCCATGTCAGGTTGGGACCTAGGCTGTGCTTCCACTTGACAAGAACCAGTCTGATCATCTTCTTACGCAGCTTCTTTGTTTTCGCGTTAAGAATTTCAACTGGCTCCTCTATAAGGCGTTTGGCCAAATCAACCTTCAATTCTTGCAGAGATAGAACTTGATTCTCCTTAACTTTACACTTTCTCAAATAACATACATTGAAAGTGTTGTGAATACCAGATAACTCAGGAGGTAATTCAAGAGATACAGTCTGCTCGTTGACTTTTCGGATAATCTTAAATGGACCAATGTAATGTGGACTTAGCTTGCCTTTGCGTCCAAACCGAATTACACCCTTCCAAGGGGATACCATCAAGAATACCCTATCGCCTTCACTAAATTCAACAGGTCGGCGCTTTGGGTCTGCATATATCTTTTGACGATCACGAGCCACTTTAAGTTTCTCCAGAGCTATCTTGACTTTATCAGAAGTGATCTGCACAATTTCAGGTCTGGCATATTGCTTCTCACCCGATTCAAGCCAACAAGTGGGAGTGCGACAACGCCTCCCGTACAACATCTCATATGGTGGCATCCCAATGCTAGAATGATAAGAGTTGTTATAAGAAAACTCTATCAAAGGGAGATGAGAATCCCAAGAACCACCGTATTCAAGCACACATGCCCTAAGCATGTCTTCAAGAGTCTGAATTGTTCTTTCAGACTAACCATCCGTTTGTGGATGATAAGCAGTACTCAGATGAACCTGTGTGCCAAGCTCACGTTGCAAGCTTTGCCAGTTAGATACGAAACGAGAGTCACGGTCAGAAACAATAGAACAAGGTAAACCGTGACGAGTGACTATCTCGTTGATATAGAGTTGAGCTAGGCATGTCAATGATGCAGATTCGTTTGTAGCAAGAAAATGGACACTTTTGGTCAAACGGTCAACAATCCCACTTCCATTCTGGAATATCAAGCTGTTGCAGATTGCCATAAGGCCTTTGATGCTCGGTTTTTACCTGTGCACATATTTGACACTTCTCCACGAATGAAGCAATGTCTCTTTTAAGAGTAGGCCACTAATACAGCTTCTTGAGATCATAATACATCTTTGTAATACCTGGATGAATAAACAACCTGGAATTATGAGCTTCTTCTAGTATCAACTCACGGTTGCCTCCAATTAATGGTACCCAGATTCGGGATTGAAAAGTCTTCAAACCCAGACTATCTTTAACTAGCTGATTCTTTATCTTCCTCATAGTCTCAGCTTTCAGATTCTCCTCCTGTAGAGCCAATATTTGTGATTCATTCAATTTTGAAATGATATCAGGAACCACAGTTAGCTTCATGAATTTGGCTTCAGTTGAAACCCCTTTTCTGCTCTCAAGGCATCAGCTACTACATTAGCTTTGATTAACTCAATCCAGCGTCGTTGCCTCATATTGAGTTCTTTTTGAGAAAAGACATATTGTAAGCTTTTATGATCCGTGCATACGACACATTTTGTGCCATATAAGTAATGTCTCTACAGCTTCAATGCAAATACTACTGCTGCGAGTTCAAGATCATGTGTTGGGTAGTTCTTTTCATGTGGTTTTAATTGCCTTGAAGCATAGGCAATCACATTATCGCGTTGCATTAGAACACAACCCAATCCAGAATAAGATGCATCACAATAGACGATAAAATCCTCCGACTCGTTAGTCAATGTAAGAATCGGAGCTTCACATAATAACCGCTTCAAGGATTGAAAGGATTGCTCCTGTGCATCAGACCACACATAAGCAACATCCTTCCGTGTCAGTTTAGTAAGAGGACTAGCGAGTTTAGAAAAATCACGGATAAACCGCCGATAATAGCCAGCTAGACCAAGAAAACTCTTGATCTCTGTAGGAGTTTTAGGAACCTCCCAATTCATCACTGCCTCTACTTTAGCAGGGTCTACTTTAACACCATCCCTGCAGATAACATGGCCAATAAAATGCACCTTCCGAAGCCAAAACTCACATTTAGAAAGTTTGGCATACAGTTGTTCTCGCTTGAGAGTATCGAGAACTTGACGAAGGTGTGATTCATGTTCAGCTTCGGTCTTTGAAAAGATTAAAATGTCATCGATAAAGACTATCACAAACCTATCTAGAAATGGATGACAAACTCGGTTCATGAGATCCATGAAAATAGCTGGCGCATTGGTTAAGCCGAATGGCATAACCAAGAATTCATAATGGCCGTAGCGTGTACAAAAGGCAGTCTTCGGTATGTCTTCGGTATGAACCCGTACCTGATGATACCCTGATCGAAGGTCAATCTTAATAAAGCACGTTGCTCCATGCAGTTGATCAAACAAGTCATCTATACGCGGGAGTGGGTATTTGTTCTTTACAGTTCGCTTATTAAGCTCCCTGTAATCTATGCACATTCGCATAGTGCCATCTTTCTTCTTGACGAATAAAACTGGAGCTCCCCAAGGAGAAGAGCTTCTGGCGAATAAAGCCCTTGTCAAGTGGTTCTTGTATATGATTCATCATCTCGCGGATCTCTGAAGGAGCGAGACGATATGGAGCTTTAGCCACCGAAGTAGCTCCTGGAATAAGATCGATCTTGTACTCAACATCCCTGACTGGAGGTAGCCCGGGTAATTCATCTAGAAACACCTCAGGATATTCTGACACTACCTTGATGTCTTCAACTAGTTGCTTCTCCATCTTAGCATCAATTACATAAGCTAAGTAGGATATACAACCTTTCGCCAATGATTTTGAAGCTTTGATAACCGAGATGATAGGAATGACAGATTCCCGTCCTTCCCCTTGCTATTGCATAAGACCCGTCTGATAGAGGAAACTTAATAATCTTTTTAGAACACAGGATCTCAGCATTGCGAGTACTGAGCCAGTCCATTCCAATCACAATATCAAACCCAGCAATAGGCATGATAAGTAATGAAATGGGGAAACTAATGCCATCAATGTAGATAACCGCGATAGGAACTTTATCAGCAACAGAAACTATTCTACCATTAGCGGTCTCTACTGTAATCGGATCAATTAATGCAGATGTAGGCAATTGCAGCTTATGACAAAAAGATACCGAGACAAAAGAATAAGTAGCCCCGGAATCAAACAATACACATGTTGGGGTATAATTAACAAAGAAAGTACCCGTAATCACATCTCCTGCAGTTTTGGCCTCCTCGACCGTCATCTGAAACGCACGCCCTTTAGCACGTGGGGCACCGTCTTTCTTCGGCTCAGAAGATGATCCTCCAGCTCGTGCATTAGTACTCTATGGGCATTTGGCGATTCTGTGCCCAGGCTGACGACATCTAAAGCAGACATCCTCCTTAAACCTGCAATCCTCCACTGGGTGGCCTTTAATACCACATCTAGCACATCTTCTGGTAGCTCTAGAACACTCACCAGAATGGGTTGAACGGCATTGGTTGCACCATGAGCCTTCAGATTTAGGCTTCTTGTAATCACCAGATTTGGTACCTGCAGAAGATTGTCCTTTTAAAGGACTTGGGTTAGATGAAGACTGGAACTTCTTCTTATTGCTTCCTCCTGCAGATTCGCCCCTACATTGGATGCGATCACCCTCCATTTGTCGAGCTATTTCAAAAGCTCGATCCAGATCACTTGCCGCTCTAACATGTGCTCGAAACTCCAAAGGTAATGTAGCAACAAACTTTCTTATCTTCAGATTCTCATCAGTTAATAAATGAGGTACAAACCTCATCTTGTCAGAAAAACCACTGATGTGTCTCTCCATAGTCTTATCTCCTTTTTGGAGATTTTTGAACTCACGCTCCAAGCGTTCCATATCATATTCAGTGCAGTACTTCTTCTGCACTTTCTCTTAAAATTGTTCCCAAACTAAAGATTCAAGTACCTCCTTTCTGATAGAGGCTTTAACCGTGTCCCACCAGTATATGGAACGGCCCTTCAACATCCGAACAGCATACCTGACGCGGTATTCGGACTCACACTCGCGGGATTCAAAGGCCTGCTCCATCTCTCTAATCCACCTCATGGTAACTACGGGGTCATCACTCCCCTCAAAGGTAGGTGGGTGGCATGATAAAATTTTCTTATAAGAACATGGCTTACGGGTTGGTCTACCCAAAGCCGAGTTGAGTAGAAGCTCCTTTGCAGTACGGAGCTCCTCCTCAAGGCGTCTGATGTACGCCTGTTGCACGTTATCAGCAGGTGCACCTTCAGAATGGTGTTGTGACTGCTTATCTACAGCCTGCTGAGGAGGTATATGGGAGGCTTCGTCCTCCATTTCTTTGAGTGCTTGTTCAGTAGCACCCGGTTGTGCAGACATATTCAACTTTTGCTATATGAAAGAAGGAGCATTCATTATAGCAATCATATTTACACATATACATATAGACTAGCTAATAACAAGTATTTATCATATAACTCTCATACTCAAATCCCTTTACCCAATTAGGAACACTTCATAATGGTCGGGCCCGAGTTTGAGATTGAATACTCTTTCAAGTACCCAATTCCCTCAAACATAGGCTCTGATACCTAACTTGTAACACCACCTTTGAAACCTTAAAAATCAGTTAAAATTCGAGTTTTCAAACTGCATGGGTCCGTTTGTAAATTGAATGTTTACCTGTTAGTTATCCTAACTGAATTTCAAAAACAAAGCAGCGGAATGAATCAAATATGAGCATACAATGCTATCCTAACAATTAGCGGTAATGCTAACATGTCCAGCAGTGCTATATCTTGCCAGATAGCTAGTCCGGCTCAATAACAACCACCGGGGGAATCAAACATTGACAACCGTGCTGGTATCATCACATAAGTGACTCCACCTGCTCGTTACGGAGCCAAAGGCTCATTAGGCTCAGCCAGTTAAGGCAATCACCCCAAATGTTAAAGGAATGGCACTCGAGTACCATTAGTCCCGAACAATTGCCAGAAGACCCCTGAGACCCAGCCGAAGCTGACCTTTCATGCACATATGTCCGGACTTTTCACATAGCTCATCATTATCTCATAAAAGAGATCATAGCATGCATTCTTTCACATATGAAATCATATACATCCAGATATCTCAATAAATATGCATGTATTTAAATACATGCCAAATATATCATACTTCATGTCAATAACTTGTTTCTAAGCTTATATATATAAATATACAAGTCTATTTGCATAAAAATAGCATAACGTGTTCATTTAAACAATTAGCATTCAAAAACCTCCTTTATTGGATTCATACAAGTCGGTACTCACCTTGGTGCTCAAATATAATTCAAATATGGATTTGGCCTTCCTTGATGCTTAATTACCTATTGTTTACATAAAGGCCCATTTAGAATACCACAAATCACTTACATATGCTAGTTCTAATATTTAATTTCCTAAATGTGTTTAAACTAGTAAAAATGGTTAAACTAACCCAAATACCCCAAAATTGATCAAAAATGATTCAACCATAGCCCATATACCCTGAATTTTGAAAAAAAAACAAGTTTCTGTTTGCTGCACACCCGGTCGCGCCGCGACACCCTAATGGGTCGCGTCGCGACATTCATCCAGGGGCACGATTATAGCCTCTGCACAGCTGTGATTCCCATCCAAACTCAAATTTAACTCATTCTTAATTATATCCAACATATGTACAGAGTTTGGGACATCAAAAGGAGTTCATAAACACTACAATAACAATGTTTAACATCAAATTCATGTTTGATTCACCAATTCATCATTTTTGACCCATATGGTCAAATTCTTGAAACACAATCAAGTTGTCATTTTTAATACCTAAAATTAGTTCCAAACCACTTACAAATGATCCTAGAACAGATTGAAATCAAGAAATCTAAACTTAATTGGCTAAACTCGTTTTACCCATTTTTGACCTAAATTGTAAAAATGAAGAATAAGGGAATAGGAAGCTTACTATTAACAAGATGATGATGATAGAAGGATCAAGAACAGATTAGAGACAAATATCAAGCTTTAATCCAGCTCCTTGGTTGATTATGGCTTTGATTCTCCTACAAGAACACAAAAGAAGGAACAAGAGATGAGTGTGTGTGTGTGTGTATTCTCGTATGTGTGTGTGATGAGTGTGTGTAGGTGACTTAAAAACCGACTTTAGTTTTTGAGTTATCCACAAGGGGTATTTTTTTCCCCTTTTCAACATACAACACGACACCCGAGTAACCGTTTCAAGTACGAGTATATTTTTGGAAACCTCGTTTGAAACCAGTTATTATTTCATAATTCTTTTCTATTTTTATTACTATTTTTAAATTCATATTTTTCTGGCCAATAA
This sequence comes from Dittrichia graveolens, assembly GCA_038502395.1. Lineage (NCBI taxonomy): Eukaryota > Viridiplantae > Streptophyta > Magnoliopsida > Asterales > Asteraceae > Dittrichia > Dittrichia graveolens. The sequence continues at coordinate 5,633,133 of JARJIL010000003.1, forward strand.
CTAATTTCTATTAATTCTTACAATTATATATATATTTAATTCATTTAAATAAATTTCACGTACCAAATGGAGCACGCGAATAGGCCCTATTTGAGGATGTTATAGAGAGTTACAGAGGCAATTCCACAATTATGGGCAAATCAAATCTCAGAAATCAGAATTGGCTATTCCACAATTGGGGCAAATCCTTCAAGGCTTCAATCAGGTGTATTACTTCCTATTTTCTAAGTTTTAACTTTCTTTAAATCCTTAATCCTTCATTACTTCATTAGTGATTACAACTATGATTCTGTGAACCTGCCATTACACTTCAATCTGTTATCTTTGAATTCTGATTTAATTTATGTGAATCTATGATTTTTATATCATTGTATTAGACTTCAATCTGTTAAGTATCAACCTGTTGTTACCTGTGAGACTGTGTCACTTTGAATCTGTGATTTTTGTGTTAGCCTAAGTCCTAACGGCCTAAGTCATGCCTCCAAAAAAATATTTATCGGGTAGCCAAAAAAGAAAGAAAATGGAGGAAATTGAAAGGAAAAAAAATCTTTACGAGGTTTAATGGATAAATTTGTTAAAAAATCAAATTCTTCTACTTTGAATGAAAATGAAAATGAAGTTAATTTGAATGGAAGTGATACGAACTTGAATGACACTAATGATTCTAATATACACGAAAATGAAGCTCTTTTATATCGCAATGTTACTAATTTGAATGACACTAATGATAGCTTAAATGATAATAATGACAACTTGAATGATACTAATATGGATGAAAATGATTCTAATATACACGAGAATGAAGCTTATTTAGATGATAATGTTACTAATTTGAATGAAAACAAAGAAGAAAAAGATATTTATGATCCTAGCTCATGGGATAGTCTTGATATTAAGTTAAGAGATCTTTTAGTTGAAAAAGGCCCGATAAGAAAATTAAATATTGAGTTTCCTAAAGATAACGATTTTAGACATTTTTCTTATGTTCATTATATTAGGAAATTGAGTAATGGAGAGTCAACCGATCGAAAATGGTTAATTTACTCAAAGCGTACGAATAAAGTGTTCTGTTTTTGTTGTAAATTGTTTAAATCTACAAATAAAAAAGGTTCATTATCACATGATGGAACTAATGATTGGAAACACATTGGTGTTAAACTTAAAGAAGATGAGAATAGTATGGAACATTTAATTTGTATGAATTCTTGGAATGAATTAAAACTTAGATTGTATAAGAATCAAACAACAGATAATGATTTACAAAATGAAATTAAAAAAGAGAAAGAACGTTAGAGACAATTTTTAAAAAGAATAATTGTTGCGATTAAATATTTTCTAAACATAATTTGGCTTTTCGAGAGTCAAATGAAAAACTTTATCAAGATAGTAATGACAACTTCTTAGGATTAATTGAAATGATGGCTGAATTTGATATTACAATGCAAGATCATGTTAGACGAATTACAAATCATGAAACTCATCACCATTATCTTTGACATAAAATACAAAATGAACTAATTTCACTTTTAGGTGATAGTGTCAAAGGTTATATAGTTAAGATTATTAAAGATTATAAGTATTTTTCTATAATTCTTGATTGTACTCCGGATGTTAGTCTTCAAGAACAAATGACTTTAATTATACCATGTGTTAATATTTCTAGTAACAACATAAAGGTTGATGAATACTTTTTAGGTTTTTTGAAAGTAGAGGATACTTCGGGTTTAGGACTTTATAAATAAATATTAAAAGAACTTGAATTCCTTGGTTTAGATGTTAATGATGTAAGAGGTCAAGGTTATGATAATGGTTCTAACATGAAAGAAAACATCAAGGTGTCCAAAAACGTTTACTTGAAATTAATCTGAGAGCCCTATATATGCCATGTGTTTGTCATAGTTTTAATCTTATACTTAGTGATATGACACGTTCTTGTGTTAAAGCTGTTTCTTTTCTTGGTGTTATACAACGTATATATGTATTGTTTTCTAGTTCGCCTAAAAGATGGAAAATTTTAGTTGACAACATTCTAAATTTAAGTGTTAAACCTCTATCTAATACTTGATGGGAAAATAGAATAAATAGTGTTAAAGTAATTAGATTTCAAGCTCCTCAAATAAAAGTAGCTTTACTAGAATTGTGTAAATCATGTGAGGATGCAAAATCAAAAAGTGAAGAAGAAAGTTTAGTTATTGCTTTAGAGAACTTTGAGTTTATACTTGGTATGGTTATTTGGTATGATATTTTATTTGCAATTAACATGGTGAGTAAAAAATTACAATCTAAATCTATATCCATTGATGATAGTATAAATCAAGTAGATAGTCTAATGACATATTTTAAAAAATATAGAAATGAAGGATTTTGTAACGTCCCAATTTTTTTGTTTTTATATACCTTATTCAGGAATTGATGTCGATAAAGTAAACGATAACGTAATTGCATGATAGTCGTTAATTAAAGTAAGTACACAGCGTTCTGTAAATTACATCCGACATGATTGTTTGTTACCGAAACTATTACTATTAAAACTGAATCATTAAAATTGCGGAATCCTTTGGAAACGAGCTATCAACGTCGAACTAGAGCCCCGCCGTGGTCGTCACCTGAAAAGAGTTCAAACAACAACTGTAAGCCTAAGGCTTAACAAGTATACTACTTACAAATTACTTACAAACCAAATGGTTCATATAGCTGTTCATGACTCATACCCACTACCGTAGTAAGTGGTCTCATTGTACCCGTCAACTAGGACGGTCTCATCTCACCTGTTGTCGTCACAACGGTCTAACATACCCGACACCGAAGTGTTGGTCTCATACCTGACATCGAAGTGTAAAGTCTGCACATACCCGTCACCAAAGTGAACGGTCTAGTCATACCCGTTACCGAAGTAAACGGTCTAGTCATAATCGTTACCGAAGTAAACGGTCTAATCACGTTTCTGTCATAACTCATAGTTATTCAAGTATTCATATGCATGCATTCACATTCGCATTCTATTTAGACCGTAAGTGAGAATACTCATCTGTCAGCGGTTCTGGTTACTCAGTTCTTACTATAAGGCTTTACTTGGTTGCTCTTAAATTAACTGTCACCTGATCCAAGTTTAATATGGTTAATACCGGGTATTAACCCTTACTTACTTACACAACTTTCCATAAGTCAGATAGGTACACACTATGGAAAGTCGTATAAGCATACTGAAAGTCGCATGGACCTACTGAGAGTCACATGGACACTTACCGAAAGTCGCATGATGCATACACAACTACTAAAAGTCGCATGGATGCATAGTTATCTACTGAAAGTCGCATGGATAGATATTGAAAGCTGCATGAGGCATACACAACCACTAAAAGTCGCATTAATGCATACTTATCTACTGAAAGTCAGTAGATAGATACTAAAAGTCGCATGATGCATACACAACCACTAAAAGTCGCATGGATGCATACTTATCTACTGAAAGTCGCATGGATAGATACTGAAAGTCGCATGATGCATACGCAACCACTAAAAGTCGCATGAATGCATACTTATCTACTGAAAGTCGCATGGATAGATACTGAAAGTCACATGATGCATACACAACCACTAAAAGTCGCATGAATGCATACACAACCACTAAAAGTCGCTTGAATGCGTACTTTCCTTCCCTAGCAGTTCATCATTCTGGAAAAACCCAGACTCCATGGCCAAGATCAAGCTTTCTCAAAACTCAATCAATTTAACTCATTCTTGTTGCAAAACATTTCTCCACTTATTTGAAACTTTCTTCTAACACAATACTGTATTTTATCAACTTATTAAGTGTTCTTGCTTAAGTATTTCTCCTGAGTTTTTCTTATGCATTCAAAACCCAAAACCCAGGTTCCAAACATCCAACTACTATCATTACAGAGCAAGATTTAGAGTCTACATGATTCTATTGAATTGAGAAGTGTTACCTAATGATTTCCTTGAATAAATTCTTAGTTCCACAACAATCCTTGCTTTCTTCTTCCTCTGTTTCTTCGAGGTTTACTCACAGCACCCACACACACACACACACACTCTTTCTCTCTTCAATGGAATAATGATTTGATAGATAATGTTGGGGGCTGTGCTCTAAACTCCTATTTATACCCTCATGCAAAACCTCTTGTGGGCCTAAGCCCATCTCAAGATCTCAAGTCCAAATCCCACTAAAACTCTCCTTGGGTTAATACATAAACATAAAGCCCAAGGCTTTAATAAATTTCTTATTTTACAATAATAGGCTACAATCACTTTAAACATTCCAACAAATACTTTTTATAAATCTCGAATTTTTGGATATTACATATTTGTTTCAAGTATGATTATTGCTAAAACAATTGCTCATGATATGGATGTAGAGCCTATATTTTCAATACGACGTCGAGTTATTAGGAAAAAACAATTTGATGAGAGTAATAATGAATATTAAACACAATCATTAGAAAAGTCTTTTAAAGTTGGGTATTTTTTTGGTTGTTGTAGATATGACGATTACATCATTACGTACTAGATTTGAGCAATTAAAAACATTTGAGAATATATTTGGTTTCTTATATAATTCAAGGAAATTGAACTCTTTAGATGATTTTGAATTAAGAAAGAGTTGTATTAATTTTGCAAATACGTTTTCTCATAATGATGTAACGGATGTGGATTTAGATGATTTTTTCTCCGAACTAAAAGTATTACAAATCACTTTGTCAAACACTTTAATCTCTGCAATTAAAATTCTAAAGTTTGTTAAAGATGCGGATTGATATCCAAATATTTGTATTGCCTATAGAATATTACTAACTGTACCTGTCACTGTAGCTTTAGCTGAAAGAAGTTTTTCAAAATTAAAATTATTAAAAAATTATTTAAGATCAATAATGTCACAAGAAAGGTTGAATGGTTTAGCTATGTTATGTGTGGAGAAAGATATATTAGATGAAATCGATCTTGATATAGTTATTAATGATTTAGTATCAAGAAAAGCTTAAAAAAGCAATTTTTTAATGATTTTTTCTTCTTTTTTTGTAGTTACAAGGAGTTATAAGAAGACTTGTAAGATTTGAGAGTCGAGATTAACAAGTAACAATAATGGTAACGTCATTTAATTGTAAGTATTTCTTTTTTCATACTTGTCTTTTATTTAAGGGTACATATGTTCTATGTGAGATTTACTTAAGTTGAAAAATAAATTTAGAGATCTCTTTTTGAGATTCTGTCCAGGGCCCAAAAAAAGTTTGGACCGGTCCTATTCACACTTATTCTGTTTTAAACACACGATATATAACTTCAAATCTCTCACAAAGAAAATTACATAAACCCACTAAAATTTCCAACCTCCAAAGCCATATTCTAGCAAAATTAAGAAATCTATATGCACGAGAAAATTTTGGAAGGTCACCGTCAACTTTCAAGTTGGCAAGTTGCAAGTTGGATGAGTTAACCTTAAAGGCTAAACATGAGAAAGTTCCAACAATAGTTGCTATCTAAAAAGTACGTTCACACGTATGCTTTAATTAATTTACTAGTTTAACAATGAATATTGATCTTGAAATCTAATTGTTAAAAATTATTACTTAAGACTATGCTTTTATTAAGGACTATATTGAACAAAACCCTAGATATATAATACCATGAATATTCCGTAAATGATTCTGAATTGTTAGACTTATTGGGTAATTTATAATTAATGTATGAATTAAAATTCGCGAACCCATAAATTAATATTCTTCATCAAGTTAAAGCGGCAATTAAATGGCAGTGCTTATGATCCATGTGTATAAACAGTGTATCATGTCACCATCGATTTTATTGTGGTAGGAACTTAATTATTTAAGTCCTTGACTTTATCAACAAAGGCCCCCTTTTCTTTCGGCTTTCTTTCGTATAATTGTAACTAAGTTTCCGTTCTGTTTTAATTATATCACTTTTACTTTTATTTCATCTGAAAATATTAACCAATTTTTAAAACTTTATTCTTATGAAATTGGCCTTTTTTTAAAGATTATTAAATAAAATTGGTAACCTGGTAACCTACAACTTAAATGATAAATAAATCGGGCTGAGCTAGTAACTAAGAGTTTTGAAACTTTGTTACCATTTTCAAGTGACCTAATTGAAATAAAACTGAAACTTAGTTACTATTTTATGAAATAAACCCTCTTCGATTCTATCTTTCTAAAAAACATGTCGACACAAAGTATGGATTAAACCCAACAAAAGTTGAGCCACAAAACGAATCCTACAATCAATATAATTAAATTTGGTCAAAAACATATTGACGTGAGAATGACATAAAGCACTGCTAACCAGTTATATGTGAGTTCTATCCAGATGATCGATGATGTTCACATTCACAATCATACTTGACTGTTCTTTTAAGTTTGTCTTTTAAAGATATATACTTTATAAATTATGATCAGATGAGATGAGATATGAGATGAGATTTGCTGGATATCTGCAAATTTATGATTAGTATGATAGAAGGAATAAGGACATGATGATTTAAAGGGTTGATGTTAAGTTCAATTTATGTTGGCAGTGACCTAATTAATTAATTAATTAATTAAAGAAAGACTAGACTAGATTAGACTTTAGATATAAGTTGAGAAGAAAATTAAATTAGTTGATAATCTGAAATTTAACTACTAGAATATTAGCTAGCTAGAATAGAATGTAATGTAATGTATTGAAACGAAAAAATATTAATAACTCCGCTTGTTGTTAGCTAGCTATGACATATAAATAAAAAAATTATATAAGAATTTTATATTTATATATATAGACAAAAGTTCAAACGAAAACTGTTTTTTCGTACAAGAACTGCGAGAACCAATCTTGGTTGTTCATTTCAGATAATGGAATTCATGGATGAAGAGCGTGGGGGATTGAGTGTGGCAGAGTGCATGTAAGAAATTCATGGGTGAACAATCCAATTGAAGGAGGGGGAATTGGCCGGCTAAGATTGGTTCTCGTACGAAAAACAGTTCTCGTTTAAACCCTCATATATATATATATATATATATATATATATATATATATATATATATATATATATATATATAGGATCGTCGTCTGTTAATAAATTAATTACATAAATAAATATATATTAATTATTCTGAGCGGCCTGCGTTTTGAAATCTCATTGTCGTGAAAATAACTCAAAGCCACCAACAAACATGACGTTTAATTAATAACGCCACTTAAATTCCAATTGGACCTCCAAATTAATTGTCACCCATGCCCTTTCATTCAGCCCTTGCTTAATTGCTTGTATATATATTATATATAACTCATAGAGAACTAGGAATGGTAAAAAAAACCGAACTTGACGAGGAAAACCGAAAATCAAGCTAAACGGGGTGGTTTCGGGGATGCTAAACGGGGACGGGGATGGTGAAAACCGAATAAATTAAGCGGGGACGGGGAAGGTGATATTTTACCCGATTAACCGGCCCGATTACCCGATTATATTTTATTTTTATATTTTATATATTATTTATTCTATTTTTTATTTTTTATTCTATTGTTAAGTATATATTATATATTCATATGAAGTTGGAAGATTGATATAATTTACAATTTGGGTCGTCCTTGAACACTTAATGTTTTAAAACCATTTGTTATGATACATTTGAACACTTAATCATTATCTTGGATCGTTTTGTATGTATTTGTGGAGAATGTATTAATGTTGTATAATTTTAGTATAATTGTTTTTTAAAACTCGTGACTTAATCTTAATAGTGACGAGAATCCCCGCGGTAAAAAATCACCGTTTAACTTCATACCGGTATCCCCGCGGTGAAAATTACCCGTTTAATTACCCGTATTAAACGGGGATACCCGTTTCCCCACGGTTTTCCCCGGTTACCCAACGGGGATCCCCGCGGTTTTTAAAGCGGGGACGGGGACGGTTTTTTTAAACGGGGACGGGGGACCAATCCTCGACCCGAAACCGGCCCGTTGCCATCCCTAAGGGACCCTATATATATAGGTGGTGGTTCATTTGAGAACCATGGGGGGATTAGGGGTGTGTTTGACGAAAGAGTCTGGGGCTGGAGCTAGAGCTGGAGCTGGGGCTGATTAATTTATAATCTCAAGCCTAAACCATAAGCTACTTGAAAAGGCTTTTATTTTTGGGGCTTATGAGGGCTTATGTTATTAATAATCCCCTCAAGATTGTAACATCCGAACAGGGCTAGAGGGCCGAGGATTATGAAAACTAGAATCCAAGCCCCTATAATCCCCTATAAGTCCATTGCTGAACACACCATAGGTGTACAACATAGGGGATTGGGTGTAGCAAAGTGTATGTAAAAAATTCATAGATCAATAAAGGTCTTATGCTTAAACATAAAATCTAAAGGCCAAATCTGAACCCATAAATTTCTTCCCGTCCTTTCTTTTTCACTTTCAGCCCCGAAAATGATAACTTCTAGCTACCAGTTGAAAATGATAACCATTTCCAGCCACAAAAAATGATAACTTTCCATCCGGAAATGGTAAACAATATACAACATTTAAAATGATAACATTATCCACATTAAAATGATAAAAATAAACTCAATTTCGGCCGAAAATGATATAAATACACATTTTTAGCTAAAAATGATATAAAAACACATGTTTTTAAAACGAAAATGATATAAATACACATGTTTTAGCCGAAAATGATATAAATACACTTTTTCCAGCCGAAAATGATATAAAGACACATAGTTACAACAAAAAAATGATAAAAATTCACATGTTATTAACCCGAAAATGATATAAATACACATGTTTTTAGCGCAAAATGATATAAATACACATGTTTTTAGCCGAAAATGATATAGATACACATAGTTACAAACAAAAATGATAAAAATTCACATGATTTAAAATGATAACATTTTGGTATCATTTTCATATGGTTTGCATTTTCAAAATAAAATTTTCAGAAATATGGGATGAATGGTCTTGTTTGAAAGTGGATTAAAAATAAGTAGATTAGTATAATTTTTTTGCTCAAATTTTCAAAATTGGAATAGTTATGGTCATTTAAAGATTTTAGAGGTAAATAAAAAAGGAAATTTTGGGAAAGCTTATAAGAGGCGTGAATTTGTATTTTATTTTTTATTTTTGCAATTCTTATTTTGTCCTTTTAAATGAGTGGCTGAGAATTGATTTTTGAGTTTTTTGTTTAAAGGTGCGACTATGTGGATCCTTACCCTATATATATATATATATATATATATTTATTTATTTATTTATTTATTTATAGATAGATAGTACGTAAAAAGATTATTTGAAGATCGTTTTTATTACGAGTATCGCGAGAACCAATCTGAGCCGTCCAATTCCTTCTCCTTCAATGTTATCACCCACCCATGAATTCATCTCATACACATTGTCACACTCAATCACTCACGTTCTTCATCCATGAATTTCACTTACCAAATGAACGACTAAGATTGGTTTTTGTGGTACTCACGATAAGATCGGTTTTCAAATGAATCTTCCCATATATATATATATACATAGGCAAAAGTTCAAACAAGAACTGTTTTTCGTACGAGAACCAATCTTAGTCGTCCAATTCCCCCTTTTTAATTGGATTTCCCACCTATGAATTCTTTACATGCATCCTGCCACACTCAATCCCCCCACGCTCTTCATCCATGAATTTCATTATCCAAAATAAACGGCCAAGATTGGTTCTCGTACGAAAAACAGTTCTTGTTTGAACCCTCCCCTATATACATATATATACCGTAAGAAATTAATAATAATTATAATTTATAAAAATATAAATTCAACCTTAATTTGCTCTTCAAGTATTTGATGTTTATGACGTGATATTGATAGCAGTTACCTTGTATAAGTTCTAAGGAAGATTGTGTCACAATTATGTATATATGTTGAACTATTAATTTGATGTTTTTAATTTGTTCAAACACACACTTATCAATTTTTTAATAGAGAAACACAATCTACTTTTCAAAAATAGCCATATATAGATTGTAAACTATAGTTGTTGTATGTGCTAAGAAAAAGATACGACGGATTGATATCCATTCAAGTTGAGAAGAACATGACAAGTTATTTTCTTATAACAAGAATCATCGGATCCTATAATAAATCCCCGTCAAAATGTGTCTTATACCTATTAATGTTTACAAAAACATTTTATTATGTCCCTTTTTTTCTAAATTTTTGTACATACAAAACCCTTTTTTAAACTATCAATACCATATGTGAACATACAAAAATGTCCTCATATTCCATAATAAAACATTGAAGAAACATTTTTTGTATTATCAACATTAACTTATTTTATTACGAAGTTACATGACTAAATCCTGAAATGTTAATTTGTATGATATTTGAATATTTGACTTTGCAAAAAGTCAATTCCTCCGTCCTTGTACGTGTTGAGAAAAGTTGGCATTTAGAATACTTGCATGAATGAATGGGAGTCGTCAATCTTAATGATCCCTTTTTTGTACTTATTAAAGATCCTTGTCTTTAATAAAATAAAGGGTTAGTTTCTAAAATTAGATCGAAGTTGTCAATTTTTACTATTGTATGTATCCAATTTTAAAAACTATCGCTTAATGTATCAAAGTCTCAAAAACTATCAATTTATGTATCGGTTGACCTGCTAATCAGGTAACCGGTAATTTCATTATTTTTGAATTATTTTTATATCTTTAAAAAGCTACATGTATATCCATGTCGGCAAATCATGCCATGTGCTATTTCAATTATTATTTTTCATTAAAGTTCAAGATGATGATGAATATTCATCATCTTCATGTATGAACATTTATTCATCTTCATAAATCCATTCAAGAACATAAAGAACCACAAATATGATGAAAAAGCACAAATATCATGAAACTCATTAAACAACATGAAGAACCATAACATGGATCTGAATCAAAATCAAACAATCAAATAGAACAATGTATCTGAAATTAGAACCCATATGAAATAGGATGAAACCCTAATATGGATCAAACCCCATCTAAAATCAGAAACCCTAAAATCGAACAATCAAATAGAAGAAGCAGATGATGAAATTGAAATCGAACATACACATAAAAGATCTGTTAGAAATCGAACATACACATAAGAACAAAACTAGATCTATTGAACCAAACCTTTCGATAAATGGTAGAGAACCCTAAATCGCCGTCATAAGAGCATACTTGACTTGCCGTTGAACAAAACTAGATCTGTCGAACAAAACCACATCAGCAATCTGTCTTCAACCTTCGTCTTCAATATGTCAACCTTCAAAACAAAAACCCTAAAAGAAATCGCACCTTTAAACCTTCGTCTTCAATCTGTCTCGAATCGCCCCAAATCGTCGTTGGTGGTGGTACTGTTGTAAGTCGATGGTGGTCGTGGTTCCAAAAGTCAATGGTGGTCGTGGTGCCGGAAGTCGGTGGTGGTCGTGGTGGTGGTTGTGCCGGCCCAAACAACCATTGAAGCACACACATGGAGTTTCTTAGAAGATTGAATTGATTTGAATCCCCAAAACAAATATGGAAATCATCATCATCATCATCATCATTATTATTATTATTATTATCATTATTATTATTATTATTATTATTATTATTATTATTATCTAATGTTAAACAAGAAAAACCATGTCACCTGCCATTGCAATCGCCACGTCACCCATAACCTTGTCACATCACATGTAACCTACTATCAAAGGTAACGATACACTAAACGGTAGTTTTTGAGACTTTAATACATTAAATGGTAATTTTCAAAGTTAGAGTATATACAATAGCGAAAAATGACAACTTCGATACACTTTCAGATATTAAACCCTAAAATAAAACGTATGATATGCAAGATGTCAATAAATGTGATATTTACACTCATTTTTTCATACATATATCCATTTGTTAACGTTTTTTAATTTTAAATTAGGGCAAAAGTATTTTTACTCCTTATTAATCATCTTTAAACAATATATTGATGGACTTAAAATATGATTTTAGAGAGTATACACATGCAGAAATTAATTAAAGAATTATATAGCGTATAATAAGCAAATTTATTGCAATCATTCCTCAAAAACGAGTTACAATTCTGCATACTCAAGTTAGAGAATTGAACGTGTCACCATAATGTTATTAATATTTTAAGCTAATTAGGTGTTTTATATATATTCATTAGAGTTTGTAATTGGATTATTAGTCCTTTTATGAGAAACTAGCTAGCTTAAATATTTGTGTGATACACAGTTGGTTTAAAAAATAATAAATATCATATATTAATGAAAAGATATTAAAATATTATAAAATATAAAAAAATGAGAATTTTTTAAAAAAAGTGAATAAACGGTATTAACACTCAAACCAGCAATAGAAACGTTGACGAAGAGGAAAGGAAGACATGATGTCAGCAACATGGTATCCAATCTGTAAATTAGGGACATTAAACTTAAGTCTTCATTTGGTTATAACTTATAAGTAAAAAGAATTGAAAATAATTATAAAATATTTTAAAATAATAAAACTAAAAAATTAGTTAAATATTATATTTTGAAATGTTTGTAAAGACTCAATTTTTTTTTACAAAATTATCAAAATAACTCTTATATATATTTTTCAAATATTAAGTGCATCTACATTTACAAACTTTATAATAATGTAAAACACAAAACTCTTATATATTTTTTTTAAAAGTTGAGTGCGTCTGCATTTACAAACTTTATAATAATGTAAAACACAAAACATTATTCGTATAAAAACGCTACAGAAGCCAAGAGCTGGCAGTTGCAAGCGGGAGCGGGACCCCGTCTTTCTCACTAGTACTTTGTATTTAAAAAGGATAAACACTACATGAGTAACCATAAATGCTTAGTGAGTACACAAAATCACATCCACGGATAACATTGCTACCTGCACATAACCACTACTTACACATATGAGAATAATCATCAGCTAAATACAACACATAGATACTACTTTCTGCTAACTACTGACTATTTTTGCTTCTGCTTACATAAAACAAAAATAATTGGGAGTAGTCTCCCCTGCTTACACACAGATGAACACATAAAGGGAGTTGTCTCTCCTACTTATCGCATATCACAAATATTTGGAGTTGCCTCCCTGCTTATACATAATACACATACACACATGCTTACCAGTATATATCCACAAATATGTTTCGAGAGGAGTTCGTGTAACTCACCTTAGTTGATGTTATGTTAACATTTGATCACGAGGTTATTGATCAACTGTAAACACATATAACTTAAATTAGCAACAACTCTTCAAATCAGTCTCAAATCACTTTAACCCAACTTTTCTTCTTCTTCTTCTTCTTCTTCTTCTTCTTCTTCTTCTTCTTCTTCTTCTTCTTCTTCTCGACTCTTCCAAACTTGCACTACCAATTTTGACTTCAAGAGTCAATTAAGACTCCTTATATACTACAAATTTTGGGGAAATGACAAATGGAGTCCCTCAAGTCTCTTTTGTAATCTTTTGGAAACAAAACTAATTTAATTCATAAATATACACATATATATAGGGGAGAGTTCAAACGAGAACTGGTTTTTGCACGAGAACCAATCTTGGTCATTCAAGTGTTAAGTGGAATTCATGGATGAAGAGTGTGGGGAGATTGAATGTGGCAAGGTGCATGTAAGGAATTCATGAGTGGGCAATCCAATCAAATGAGGGGGAATTGGACAACTAAGATTGGTTCTAGCAATTCTCGTATGAAAACAGTTCTCGTTTGAACTTTTCCTATATCTATATATATTTGACACTTAAGCCCTTAGACTTAATTTTGACTTCTATTCTTATTACAATTAAATAGTTAAACCCCAACACATAAATAAATGACAACTTTCTGAATCTAAAACATTCCAATTAAATGTAAATAGTATTCTAAATTTTTGGGGTATTACATTGTTATAAATAATAAATATGATATTTATAAATTAGAGTGAACAAACATGACATTCTAAGATTGACATATATGGATTTCTCTCCAAAAATTTTAATTTAAATTAATGTCAAAACTAAATCCATTTTTTATTAAGAAAAGTCAAATTCGATTTCAAGTTATCAAAATCGTAAAATTAAAATTCATTTGTTAAAGGAAGGATCTTATATATTGAATAAATATGATTCAAATAAGCTTTTTATTTATATTAGAAGATTATAAAGTTGGGGTTTTGTTTGTTAAATCTATTTTAAGAAGTGTGATCAATGGTTTAAACGCCCTCTCTTGGCTACAACCTTGGTGCTCACATGATCCTCTTTCCCATCTTTTTCTTCAACTATGTTTTTTATTTTTTTTTAACGCAAAAAGAAAAATGATAGACTAAAAGCTTTGGCTTGAACATCACCCCGTCTAGCATCTCAAATATATCAAAATATTTCTACCAAGCCACTAGAAACAAAAGTATATAAACACTTAAAATAACGATAACAGATTACAATCTCATATAGACCGATCTTAATTACATTTTGATATAAATTTAATTTTCATTAATTAGTGTCTAGCAAATCCTGCTTTATACATGATAATTTACAAAGTCATCCTAAAAAACAACAAGAGACATTAATGCTAAAAGCTTACATACGTGTTAGATCTTTAGTACATCATTAATTAGACAATATCATGCATGCATGAATGATATTCCCGACCAAAAATGATCGTGCATGATTGAATGATCGAGTACATACAAAATTAATTAAATAATATATGTTGTGACAAGCTGATTATATATAATATTTGTATAATCGTGTGAATATTTTTGTTAATATATTCGATCATTTTAAGAACAAAAACGGCTCCACCAATTCTTCAAGACTTGTGTTTGAATACTTCCAAATCATGTATTTACGTGGAACACCGGCCTTTCAATAATTGGCTTATCATTAAGAATACTCTTACAAGCTACAAATTAATTAATTAATTAATTAAGGGGGCAGGCACCAAAACATAATTTATATATTGGTGTTAATGTCCTTTTATTTGGTATTAAAAATGTTTAATATATATACAAAGTCGTGCCAACTTTTTTTTGCCAAAAATTAAGAATACTTCACTTTTGCGTATATGCATGGTTGGAACTTAATTCCCAAGATAATATATAAATGGACAAAACGTATGAAAATACAATTAACTTTGTCATAATTGTCATTGTATACAACTAGCTTTAAATTCTTAAAAATAATACAACTAACTTTTAAAAAAATTTCATTGTATGCAAACAACTTTTTTCTGTGTCTAGTCTTTAGCTACCATTGTATACAATAAATTTTTCTATAATTTCCATTTTATACAACAACTTGCATACAATGGGATGATTATAAAAGTTGATTGTATTGTTTAAAAAAAAATAAAGTTGGTTGTATACAATGGTAATTAAGATAAAGTTCATTGTATTTTCATCCAATTTACCCTATATAAATATAAATAAAGTTTATATATGAGCTTCATTAATATTCATACGTGAAGAAAGCATAATGTTTGTTAAGAAGAAAGAAAATTAACCATCCATATTAATTTATTGTACATAAAATAAAGTTGCTTTTATTTGAATAATTATACCCTTAATTTATCTGTATAAAAGATAACAGTATAAAAGTTATGATTAATCTTAATCTATACTATATTATAAAAATTAAGGTATGAATTTCTTGATTTTAAGAAATTATTAAAGTTCTTATATTTATCTCTCATATATGTATTCAATAAAGTCAATGTAAAAAATATAGTCCTAAAATTTTAATATTTAATCACAGGTGATTCAGTATACAATCACATTTGGATTTGTAAAAGCATCACATGTGAATTACGAAAATGTCACCCCGTTCAAATTTTTAAAATTTGATCTGGACCATTGATGTCATTGATCAAAAGGCTAAAATTAGTCCCTTGGGAGCGAATAATTTCTACTCGTTAACATGTCCGTTTTCAAGACATAGAGAGCATGGTATTAACGTAATACGATAACAGCGAATAATTTTCGTTTGGTGACATGTCTATTTTCTTTATTTTTTTGTTCTCCATAATTTGAAAAAGTTATGAAAATATTTTTTAATAATTAAGTTAATTTGTATTGACTTTGACTTTCAAAAAATTGTATTGACTTTGATTTTCGTAAATATGTAAAGTTTAGTTATTAAAATGGAATATAAGAATCTTATTAACTATATCTAATAGTTATAAAATTTAGTTTATATGAGGGTAATTTAGTAATTTCAAAACATTAAAATTTAAGAGTTTAAGCAGCAGGCCTAAATGTTTTATAGCATACTAGCATGATATCCGCATAATGCTGCGGCAACGAATAATTTATACTCTTTAACATGTCTGTTTTCAAAACGTATGGAGTATGATATTCTTGTAATACGGTGATAGCGAATAATTTTCGTTTGGTGACATATCTATTTTTTATCTTTTAATAATTAAGTTAATTTGTATTGACTTTGACTTCTAAAAAAATTGTATTGAATTTGATTTTCTTAAATATGTAAAATTTAGTTATTAAAATAGAATATAAGATCTTATTAACTATATCTAATTGTTACTAAATTAAGTTTATATGAGGGGTAATTTAGTAATTTTAAAACATTAAAATTTAAGAGTTTAAGCAAAAAACTTAAATGCTTTATAATATAGTATATATATATATATATATATATATATATATATATATATCTTTAAACAAAACAAATCGGTCAATTAAAATTCAACCTATAAAATATTAAACAAAAATTTAAATGTTTCTCTAATTTACATTATGGGCTCTCAAGAACTTCTAGATTGAAGCACAATAATCTCAGCATTTAAATAATTCTTATTGTAACCCCAACTAAAAATGAAAATTTTATAGACATCCTTTAAGGTAACATTTAAAATGTTTGACTGTCTTCTTTTTAGTTATACCAATTTGACCCCACCAACCCAAACCGACTGAAAGACAAACAGATCAAGAGACTGTTACCTCTAGTTTTAATACAAATCCATATATTCAAAATTATAAATGAATTCTAGAAACAATTAAAAAGGACTTTTAGAAAGAAAAACATCAAAGATAATAAACTATGTGACTAAATACTAGAAACACTAGATAGGCTAGAAAGATACAAACGTTAAGAGGTCATTTCGTCTGGGCCCGAGTCGGGTTTGTTGGTTCCAGGTGGGTCCACATCCATCTGATCCGATGTAGGTGGATGGTTCCCGGGTTGTTCTTCATCCATGGGTTGGGTGGTGGCCTCCGTTTGAGCCACTTCATTAGCAACTGGTGGTGCAGTGGCAGTTTCATTTGTTGATGGTGGTCTGGTGGCGGTTTCATCTTTTGCTGGTGGTGGAGAGATCGCGTTACTGGTGGTAGGCGGCAGTTCTATGCTCGGGTTGGAAGTTTTGTATTCAGATAAAAGATCCATGAACTCATTGAGAAGCCTTTGAACTTTTCGGTTTGATGCCATTGCAGGAAGAATATCTTCCCTCAGTAATTTATGCTTCTTTAATCCCTGTAAAATGCACAGATTTAAAAGTTTAAGAACTTGGCAAAAATTGTATAAATTTTACAAAATAAAAGGGAGATGTAAAAACTAACAAGAACACAAGGATCCCAAGCGGAATTTGATGCATCAGATGCTGCGGTCTCTGCCATCCCTGTTGGTGGCCCAAGAAAATTTTCACACACTTCACGCAGTCTAGACTCGTCAGCTTCTCTGCATTTTTTAAATAATTTAGCTACAAAACGGTTTTTGTTACAAGTTTGTTATAAATTTACAAAGAATATAAAAAACTCAACCTAGCCAGAAAACGTATATATGACAAGAGACACTGTCGATATTCGTTTGGAGACTTCAATGACAACGCAGACGCTAACTGGGCTTCCAAGTGAGCTCGTGTCTGCACGCCATCATCAGTCACTCTGCAAGTTACCAATTAGTCTTAAGTGCCTTCCAACATCAGTAAAATAGTGAATCTTGTGCATTGAAATGAATAGGATTATGAGCAAGTAGAAATCAAAGTTTCTACCAATTTATTAATGAAAGGGAAGCATTCAGATAATGGGTAAAACAGGTTTAAAAGTAATAATAAAAACTTAAAAGAAAATGGTTCGTATGGGTCAAAGGGGCTCAAAGTCTACCAAAATGCATTTTTATTGCAAAAAGTCTCCTATGTCTATTTATTCAGAAAAAAAAATAGGTTATTATTTAATGCATACCATTTTTAAATCAAACTTGATACACTAACTACTTAAAAAATCTTTGTATAACCTGACACATTTCACTGTGTAGTCAAGATTTGCCCTTTTAACATGAACAGAATTTACCTGTTGCCCGCCTTGAGTAACCCGCTAATTTGGCACCTCTACTAAGCAGTAAAGATGCAAATAAGTTTTAAGTTAAATTTTAAAATTGGTACAGGTCAAAAAAAAGAAAATGCTCCAATTTCACAAGAAGTGACTATTGGATTCATACAAACCTGCTCCAGCCCGGCTTTCTAGCCAAAAATTTTCGGACGTCAACTTGCAAAGCTGCCAATTCACCGTTTTGGGGAAACCCTAAGTTAAACGAGCTTGCAAAATTAGAGGCCGGGAAGCAATCATCAGCAACACGCAACCAACACATGAGACTCATATCAAACATGAAGGCATGACGTGTGGCCAACGTAACAAGTGGAGATCCAGACTTTGATAACTTTGCAGATATTACTTTAACCGTGCCTGAAAGATAATATCAAATGCACAAACTTGTAATAAGTCTAGCAGGACAAGTAAAAAAACAAAGTTTTCATGTTGGACTTTTATTGTTACCAGTTGACTTGGTGTCTGAATTCATAAGTGAGGCCAATGAGTCATGGAGGATACATTTCTGGTTGAAAAGATCCCACACGTATAACGCTCCTTTTCTTGTTACAAGCAACAATTTCCAAGATTCATCACAGTCAATGAACACTGGTGTGGAACCCATCATCATAGTTGGCATAGAACGTCGCCCGCATTTTGTGTAAACCTTTTAAAAATAAAAAATATTAATTGAAAGTACTTAGGAAGAGGATGTTTGGATTTTCATTTTGCTACTGATCATCTGTCACGATATTAGTTTTCCTATATTTGATACATGGATTCAGCTTCTGATTATCTAACTATTAAGAGGTAAAAATATCAATTTCACATAAGCCCCTTTTTCGTGGTCATTTTATGTAGCATTAGTTTCTTAAAGAATTAGAATTTCTCACACACTCATAAAACTCATTATCTAATTGTTACAGCTTTAAACAGCCAGAGCAAACAAGAACTAGAAAACTAACCTGCAGGGATCCATCTTCACACCCAACAGCCCAAAAATTGGCATTTCCGGCCAACACCATGACATTGCCGGAGATCCGGTCAGACCAAAGAGTTTGACCATTTCTCGTGCAAGAAATCTCTGTTTCTTTCATTACAGATGTGCTCCCGATCCCAATAATGTCATTGGCTGCATGTTCTTTAGGACAAGCTTCTAAATAAACATGTGGTGTATCTCCTCCCTCTTTACTATCAAATACCCGTATAGAAAGGGATCTAACAGAACCCGAAGAACCCAAATTCTTTGGAGCTCCAATCTGTTCAACACTAATATTTCCATCTTTATCAGCCGAAGCCGGAACCTTTTCGATTATAAGACTCTCACTAACAGTGGCCCGCGCTGATACGCCTCCAACCATTGCCTTCTTAGTGGGAGGCCCTTCACGAAACCCTAAATCACCATTCTCAGTTGACTTCATTGAAAAGTCGACAGTTTGAGATTGAGAAGCCCCGGAGATGTTTATGTTTTCTCCTTGAACAGGAACTCTAACGGCTTCCGGAATGATCCGTTTCCGACCATCAGGTCGTCGGTATTCTCTTTGCTTTACGGGACTCGACACTCGAGTAGAAGGAATTACAGCTTTATTTGATGCATTATCAAGAACTCCAACATTATTCTTACCAAGATCAGGTAAAGATTCAACCTTTGATGCAATATCCAAACCAGAAGAAGATTTCATGGCGGATGAAGTATTATTTGTGACGTTTGCTGTAACTTTTTTTGATGCTGCTTCAAGAAGCAACTGTGCAGGACTTTCTGCTAAAGTTGTTTGTCTGCCCCTAACATCACCATAACGGCTCCTTTTTAACTCGTCTAGTTCCACATCACTTAACCTATGACCAATTTCTTTGACCTCAAAGTGAAAAGTAGCCACGGTCCCATCTAAAGAGCAGGCAAATAATGAATACCCATCTGGGCTCCTGAAGATATAAATGAATAAGAAGGTTAAAACGGAAAACGACAAATTGAAAGTTTTTCATTTAATTGTAAGTGAGAGTGATTTACCAAGATAAGTCAACAACACTTTGTGAAAAGAAATGTTTAGCAACAAAGAGAGGGCGAGCACTTGCAGTAGTCCACACGGTAATGGTTCGATCTTGACTTCCTATAGCAATAACATTGTACGGTTGTGATTCTTTTCCACCATTCTTTGAGGACCCATTAGCCCAACCCGCAGAAGCACCTTTTGATTCCTGGGTGTTTGCCAGGTTCCTTTTAAACATGGAATGATTAAACTTTACCACGATTATAGGGGCATTGTGCCCCAAAAAGTCAAATGTAGCAGTCCATTCTCCCCTCTCTAGAACAGGTGCTGAATGTCTTGGCTTTTGAAAGCCATGGGTTGTTGTTATAAAATGGCCACAAGGAGACCATCCGAGCCGCCTAAAGAAAGTAGATCCAAGCTGGAGGAAGCAAATAAAATTCCAGATAGAAAAATGACTTAAGCAGCATACTATATGAGGAGAAAAACAAATCGTATATTGAAAACAGAGGTGACAATTTCAACCCGTTTGCATATAGAATATAAACAGATTGATTCAGGTTATGTTTATCCCTAACAGTTCTAACATACAACATAAAAAAAGTTTAAAAAAAAAGATCTGGTCAAACAGGTTGAAAGTAGCCGAACTATTTTTTTGCATGAAAAACTAAACCATGCCATGTTATTTAGAAATCTAAATTTTTAGACAAAAAGGATTTTGGGTCAAGTCAACCCGTTTCAACCCGTACAAATAATTGTTTGTTTTGAGCCGTGGCCCAAACCGTCTATTTTGCCACCTCTAATTACGATACATACCGATTTTGTCCAGTGTCCATCTGTCCTATGTGCAAGGCTCCAGTCAGATGTTCGCCAAATGATTACAGTTTTGTCATCTGATTGGCTTGCTATAAAAGAACCAATAGGGTCCCAGGTAACCCCTTTAACAAGACTCGAGTGACCCCGTAAAACAGCTGTGCAGATGCCGTTGCTCATGTCCCATATATGCACCGTGTTATCCAAACTCCCACTGGCCAAAGTTGAATCATCTGGGGACCAATTAAGATCCACCTACTCTAACCATAACAAAGTAGAACTCCATAGTTAGAAGTTGTATGGCAGGAAAATGACGGCTTCAAAACAAAAAAGTCAAAGGATAATTACCACATCAGCAGTATGCCCTCTCAAAGTAAAAGCAATTTTCCAGTTTTCTACATCAGGTGCCTCACCACTACCAAATTCAGTGGTTCCAGAACCAGGTTTCCTCTCGTGAATTTGAATAACTTGATCATCTGACCCTGATGCAATATATCGACCATGCTTGGCCCACCTAACACAGTTGACTGACCCAAAATGGTCACGAAGAGTAGCAAGAAGTTCTAATTTTGCTTTATCTGGATCCAAATGCAAGACCTTGGCAACGTATTTCATGTTCCAAATCCTTACCTACATAATGAACAAATGTTACCACCAATTCTGCATTTGCAATTATATACATAACCTCACATATAATATAAGAGTGTTTCACAGAATGCTGAATCAATCACTCAAACTCCAAAGAAAAAAAGTAACAAAGCACAACAGGGTATTCTCAGTCTTTTTGTCTGTAAGGTTATAGCATAGCATAGGCAAACGTAAGTTTTGATGGAAATCATAAATTCAGGGTACAAATCACGATATTCATGTATAAGGTCAACTATAGCAATATGTGCTATCCCACGTAATTGGTTATTTATGCCCTCAAGTGCCGTTCGTTGATTTAGGGATCAAAAGTCACGCAAATTATCTTCGTGTAATTGAAATTGATCCGCCGAGTAAGATATTAATTGAATTTAACTTCTGCTAACAACGTGGAACGATATATTAGAACTCAATCAACTATTGGAACTTCATACAGTTATGATTTATCCTCAAACCCTAGCAATTAAAACAACAATACGAACTACCTTTACAGACTAACAGTATTGAAGCATGAAACTGAAAAGGCATTATCATGGATACCTTGTGATCGCCACCACCAGTGGCAAATCTAAGCCCCCCAGGCTGTATATCAATCGAGAAGATTTGCATGCCTTCATGTCGAACCCAATTTGGCTTTTCAGCAATCATCTTCAAATATGTTGTTGATCTTCAAGCGAAACCCAGATGAGGTTGACTAACCAAGGAAATCAGTATCATGTCTCTGCAACAGTTTCAGCAAGAACAAAAGCCCAGAAAAACCCTCGTCTAATTGGAAATTTGGAGAAGGTGGAATAAACCCCTTTTTCGAATTTTGGTGCCCTTTTTTTTTTACAAAAAACCCTAGTGATGTGGGTTGTTCGCGAATTTTTTGTTCTTTAAACGGTCATAATCTTATGGCATACGATGAGACTCCACTGTTGACACAAATATACAGAGTCAATTACACTAGTCCCTCGACTCCTCTTCATGTACATACTATATCTATCTATATATATATTTAAAAAAATCAAATATAAGAAAGCTTCCTTAAATAAATTCTCAATTATCAATAGGATCCCTTCGTTTTCTTAATTTTGACCAAAATCATCAATTTTGACTATTATTATTAGTAATACCCGCCTATGTATGACAAATGAGTATTTTGACCCGTTTTTTTCTTACACGCTGGTCCACATAACCCGACTTCAAACATTACCACTTAATCAACATACATTTAACTTTCTCTTCATCGCAAACCCTAAAATCACCTTCGGCAAATTCTGAGGCGCCGGCCTTTTCTCAAGGATTTCGGTAGGTAAGATTCTTGATTCACTGTCATTCATTATCTTCTTCCTCATTTTGTTATTTTTTTTCTTGATTTGGTTTCAGATTTCTTTCGTTTTTATAGCGCCGTATTTTATGTGTGTTTGGAATCATGTGGATCTTCCAAAACTTATGCCTCATTTGTGTATGATGCCAACTAATGGTATATCATGTTTTATAATAGTCAATCTTGCGTCTGCCATATCTTTTCTTATGGAATGAAAGCACTATACTATTAAAGATTCTACTTATTAAACTTAATATGTCCGTATTTATGCGATTTATTCATATCGAAATAAGACTGATAATACAAAAGTTGTTTCCTTTCATGATATTTTGTTTTAAAGTTTGTATTTTTAGTATTATTTATACAAATTAACGTACTTGAAAGATATTTATATATTTTTTTGTTGGATAATGGGTTAATGGGTTGGGCTGAAAAATGTAGGTTTGTTTTTTAGTCGGGTTTCAACAATTTAGTATGTTGTATAACAAATATTTTAAAGGATGAAAATCCAATTTAACCTGCTACAGTTTTAGCTAATCCATTAAGAAATGTTGTATCCATGTCCACAAGTGTCTAAGTTTCTAATATTTGCTAATTGTATGATTTAACCTAACTACTCATTGTTGACTTAAGCTATGCCATTTTAGTGGTTCACGAACATAGTTATCTTTTTAATGAATATCATATTAACAACTGAAAATATACACTAATCATAAAAACGTAAACTTATTGTAGAAGATGCAAATTTTCCTTTTATGTTTTAATGTAAATTGCATCATTTGATGTATTTCATGAGTTTCTTTAAAACTTATCTTGAGGGTGATTTTTATAGCTCATTTGTACGACTATAGTATGAAAATAAATGATGATCAATACACAAAATATCCTATGACTTCCGCTGTTATTTTTCATTTCTATGTGCAATTTATAGCTTTGATATGAGAAGATATTGCTTATGAGCTTGCAAATTTTAACCTCAATCGTAAGTACTACTACTTCACCATCAGAAAATTAACGGAGGATGTTGGTGTTATTAAACATTTGTTACAAGGGAAACCACATTTAGAGATATTAAACATTCACTCATATCTAAAATTTATAAAACTCTATCCTCTAAAATTATTTGTTTATTAATTCTTATTGTATATGTTTGTAGGACTTAATTGCTGAATTTGATTGTCCGTTATCAATAGTAGAGTGTCACGAGGTTGTATTTATTAGATCAACCAAGTTTTCATACCAAATAATGTATACATACCGAAAAAAAATTCTTATCAATGAAACTTGAGACATTCGTTAAGATTATTCTATATTTTTGAAAAATTATTGTTTAAAATTTAATTTCACAACACCAGTGTATGCACGGGTCTCTAAATCTAGTAACCATTTATTCTATAATTCCATGTTTTGAATTTACACACTGTTCTCGAGTTTAATAATGGAAGTCAAAGGGAAAAAAATCTTTTTTTCTTTTAAATCATTTTAATTTTGAAAGGATAGATTTGAAAGCAAAATAAGCCTAAACTCCCTCTTTAAATCTTCTCATTTTCTTTCCTTTTTTTTTTAAATAAAACTTGAGAATATATTCTCTGGGTATTTCTTTCAAATTCTTTCCTTTCTTTTCTTGAAAAAACTCAAGGACAGGGTATAGTTTACAGTTTCATGTTTAGTTCTTAAACTAAACTTTTAGAATTATATATATGGAATTTAAATTAGAGATTTTACTCATAATATCGAGATAAATGTCAAAAGCAATGAAAATGATGAGAAAAAATAATTAGTGAATTACACATGTCATCTTTTGTTGAGTATGAGGATGGAGTAAGAGGAATAGTGTTAATGAATATAGTTTTTCCTTTAAATTAAAAATTATTAAAGCGAGAGCTCTAAGTCCATAAGCATAAATAAAAGTCTGTTAAATTTTACAAAATGACTATTTTGTCTCAAAAAATGATTAGAGACTAAAAATAAAGAAGGCATGTAATTAAACACCATGTGTCATCATCTTCCCTAATTTATATCTCACACCATTCAATCTTTCTCCCTTCGTTCCCCTCCCTCCCTCCCTCTCTCTCTCTAAACAACATACCCAACCATAGCATACCTCATTCTAACCATAAACATCCTTCAATTGTATTCTTTAACATCTCGTGGTTTCCCCAAAACCATCATAGTCACAAGGATTGGCTAAAACTTGTTAGGTTTTGATTTGAAGTTTGACAATGTTTGCTTTGCAACGATCTCTAACGTGATTCTTCGTAGTCTGTAATACAAATTTGGAAGCACTATTTGACCCCGAGCTTGATTGGTTGGAGCATGAGGAGAAACTCGTAATCGTTCACCATTGCCTTACACCATATTCGCCACGTGATCCACATTGACGTACACATCTCTCTTTCTCTACCTATCATCATCTTTTCTTTCTAAACCTATTTGATATCCTCTTTAACCTTTATGTGTGTGTGTGTTTGTTTGAATTATTTACGAGTGTTTTTAGTTTAGGTTTCAGATTTGTATCGTGACTTGAGGTTCAAATCTAAATAGTATGTTTAGTGTAAGACTCCAGATTTTTCAAACCAAATGGAGCACAAAACTTGTCTTAACATCTGAAACGTCGTAAACTTGAACACATGCATCTTATTCCAAAAGTTAATACAATTTTGAAGTATGGGAATTCCACATGATAAAATATACAATTCTCACTACATGCCATAATTCATATCACTTTGATTTTTAACCATGTTTACATTATAATACTCAGGTCGTTCTAAAAGGCACATGAGATTGGAGTTTGCCTCTTCCACTTGTTAGATTGCCTAATAACATGAGAATAAATTAAGTCTGGCATTAAGCTTAGTTAGCTTTTAATTTGAGTACATATCATTACTATTATTTAGTTAGTTGAGCTACTTACAATGTAGTTGTCACTCTAACAAATATTGCATGTTGATATTGCTAATTGCCACGATTACAGTCTTACTTAAACCATTTTTGACACTGCTACTGGACAATGTCACCAAACTCAGGTCGTTCTAAAAGGCACATGAGATTGGAGTTTGCCTCTTCCACTTGTTAGATTGCCTAATAACATGAGAATAAATTAAGTCTGGCATTAAGCTTAGTTAGCTTTTAATTTGAGTACATATCATTACTATTATTTAGTTAGTTGAGCTACTTACAATGTAGTTGTCACTCTAACAAATATTGCATGTTGATATTGCTAATTGCCACGATTACAGTCTTACTTAAACCATTTTTGACACTGCTACTGGACAATGTCACCAAACTCAGGTCGTTCTAAAAGGCACATGAGATTGGAGTTTGCCTCTTCCACTTGTTAGATTGCCTAATAACATGAGAATAAATTAAGTCTGGCATTAAGCTTAGTTAGCTTTTAATTTGAGTACATATCATTACTATTATTTAGTTAGTTGAGCTACTTCCAATGTAGTTGTCACTCTAACAAATATTGCATGTTGATATTGCTAATTGCCACGATTACAGTCTTACTTAAACCATTTTTTGACACTGCTACTGGACAATGTCACCAAACTGGATCCTAATTGCGCTTCCGAAAACAGAGAATTTACCAAAAATTCAAAGTTTTTAATCCGTGTGGATTCATTTTCAAAATTATGATCAACCGTTTAGCAACGGAATTTCATGTCAAAAGTTACTACAGTTAATTACATCACATTGTTCTGTAAAACAACCACCGGTGTTACCTAACACAGGGAAACCGACCATAAATATCATATTACAACATAGAATAAAGTGTTCCAATCCACAAGGGCTTATGTACAACAATAGCAACCCGCCTCACCAGGCCTTCTAGTCTTTACCTGAAAAGGGGCAACATAGCACCATTAGCTAAACAACATAGCTAGTAAGTACTTACTTATCATAAGCATCAACAAAGCAAGTCATGCATCATATAAATAAACAATCATTGCTATCTTATCACATTGTGGTGTGCTTACAAGATCAGTAAGAGTCATGTCTTGCAGGGTAATCAATCTCGCTCAACAACTCAGACCGGGGAATCAGACACAACCAACCGTGCTGGTGGGGGAGCATAAAGCAGTCCACCAAACATCGTTTCAGAGCCAATGGCTCCACGGAAATCCAGCTACAACCGGCTGATTTCTACTCACGTTAAGGCACGGCGGTTCTGCAGAATCTAAGATCCGGAATTCCTCCCGAATCACCGTTAAATCCCGAATTATGATCAAAGTCCTCATGGGATCCAGTTACAACCGACTAACCTTAACCATGCTTCAGATAGTCTGTAGACAGTGCACATACATACATACATACATACATATGATCCCATAGGGATCCATCATCTTGTATTTAATATCATCTAGTTAGTCATTCATGCATATCATCATACACTAACTAAGCGGTTCCAATCTGGACCCGCTGGCATGCACCTAATACACACTCTTCAGATATTAGGCATAGCCCATTGATATCATATAAAACTTAGCCTTACATTCTTGGGCATACCTACAATAACAAGTTAGACATACACAATACAATCATGTATAACTAATTAGATAGTCATCTAGCAAACAAGTCTTACACTATTGAGGTCTCATGAAAGTAGGTACTCACCTGAGTAATTTACAACACACAGATATTCTGTTTTGGCTTCACTAATATGACAAGTTCACCTAGAACATTATTACTTACGATTAATCATTTATACATACAAAATTAAGACTACTAAAACAAACATAGGAACTCAAATCTGGACTAAACATAAATCCGCCAAAACTTGCGGATTTTGGGAAATCCGATAGTCCTTGCGGATTTTGGAAAATCCGACACACACATGCGGAATCCGAAACTTCTCTTGCGGATTCCAACATGAGGGAATCCGACATGCATACGGAATCCGACACTCCTGCGGATTTCGACACATAGAAGGAAATCCGACGAATCATACGGAATCCGATATTCTTGCGGATTCCGACACACGGAAATTCGACAGGCATGCGGAATTCGATATTCTAGTGGATTGCGATACACATGCGGATTTCGACAAACCAGCAGATTCCGACACATTCATAGGTCTCGGAATCCAACACCTTGCAATTCTGGAATTTCAACACCTTCTTGAATCAATTTTAAGAACTGCTGATATACTCTAATTTATACATGTTTCTTATGCGAATTTCCCTGCATTTTTTCTAGATTTATGGTGAAAATCTTTGTATAAGCTACTTAATCACTTGTTGTTCACCATACAAGCATATATTGGCTTTTCGGCAACAAACGAGCCGTTTCCGGATGATTTAAAGCAAAGTTGTTGAAAAATAGAGAAAAGGGGTCCTTCACGACCCCTCAAGACCTTTCACGAGCCGTGAAGATCACATGCTACACGAACCGGATAGCTTTTCACGAGCCATGTGGAGCCAGTTCCTTCACCCTCTCACGACCTTCTCACGACCCGTGAGAAGCCTTATCTTCAGTTGCAGAGCCACTTGTCCCACTTGGTCCACTAGCCTTTCACGACCCCGGTCACGACTCGTGTAGGGTCGTGAAGCCTTCATATTTCACGGGTCGTGAAGCACCTTCATGGTCGTGAAGACGGCCCTGTGCGTCTTTAAATATCTGTTCGAAAAACAGAACAGAGGGTCGACTTTTTACACAATTTCTCTCCAATTCCCGGTCCAAAACACATCCAAACACATCTGGGGAATCCTTGGAGCATTGGAGAAGCAAAGGAGAAGGCATTTCAAGCTTGTGGAGCTTCCATCTTCATCACTTTCATCACCTTCATCACCATTGATTGTTGTTCTTCATTTTGGTAAACTCTAATCTGATTTCCAGAATGCTAGGTATCAAATCAGTGTACTTTATGATGGATATTGTAATTATGTGCTTCTAAACTCATTTATTCACTTGAATCAATATGATTCCAATGAAGCATTTTGGTAATATATATGTTATTATGCTTTGATCATACGAATTTCTAGAAGTTATTGATGATGATGATGATTCAATGAATGCATGATTTGGATGTGTTTATTGATAATTTCAGTCCTTGTGAGTTGTATGAACATGTATGATAGGTTTGTCTATATGGTTGTTCAATTTATCTTCAAAATTGCATATATTCAAACAAGTATGTTCATGTTAGATTCATGCTAGGTTTGGTGATTTTTGATATGTTTCATGTTTGGTATGCATTTTTGGGGCTTCACATTAGGTTAATGGGAGATGGATTGAAATATTGATTTATGCACCTTGTTGTGTTTCCTAGTGGTTGAGAAGTTATGTTCATGAAACTTGGTGTGTTTAGACAAATCATTTTATAAGTAAACATTTGGGGTTACAAAGGTTTTTGAATCTTGAATTTCTATAAACTTATGATTTGTATGAACACGGGTTGAAACATCATTATTTATAACTCTTTACATGTTGATTTGGTTATTTTGGCATGTTTAAAGAAATCTACTTGATCAATGTTATGATGATATATATATATTTGCACTAGCCATGGCTATGATGGATGATTTGAGATTTGAGTGAATATCTTTATAAACTGATTGTTATCTTCGTGCTCATCCCGTTTGATTGTGTGAGAGTTGACACCATCTTTAGTTGTTTGAGAATTATTGCTCATTTTCTACGATCTCTGATGTTTGTTTGACTAAACAATGGTAATGGTTGAGTATTGGTAGTTGTCGTTCCCTGAGTTCGGTTTTACAATAGCCTATACTACATGCGTGGGTTCACTGCCCGTGTGTGTTGTGTTTCTAGGGTAATTTCATCTTTAAAACAGTGTGGTTATAAGCTTTTAAATCGTTAAAAATAAAGTACACCTAAGGCACCACCAAGTTTTTGGCGCCGCTACCGGGGAGCGACAATATTGAGAAAAGTCAAAGCTGTTGATTTAGTCTTTTTATTTGTATATATGTGTTTTTTTCCTTTCTTGGTTAGTTTAAGTTGCCTTTAGTGTTTAGTTGCTTGTTCGTGCCTTGCCTCTCGTTTTCCTTTCTTTCTATTTTCTCGCCACCATGCCCCGTTTACCGATTGTCGGTCTTGTCGAGCCATTTCCCGAACGCGAATTTCGAAACCGACGACGCCTAGCGCGTAGGGGGGCCGCTGCTAATCCAGACATGGCGGGTGCAGAAGTGGAGCAACCAGCAGGCAGGACGATGGGTGACTTTGCACGCCCGACCCTAAACGGCATGCACACAAGCATTGTGCGATCGGCTTCACCGCAAATAATTTTGAAATTAAGCCGAATATTATTCAAATGGTGCAGAACACGGTCCAATTCTATGGATTGCCGGATGAGGATCCAAACAATCACATTCGGAACTTCCTCGAGATATGTGACACGTTCAAGATGAATGGCGTATCCAACGATGTCATTCTTCTCCGTCTCTTCCCATTCTCACTCAAAGATAAAGCCAAATTGTGGCTGAACTCCCTTCCTACTGGTTCCATCACTAAATGGGACGATCTAGCCGAGAAAATTTTATTAAAATATTTTCCACCTTCAAAAACGGCTAAGCTGCGCAATGATATCTCATCATTTATGCAGCTGGATGGGGAATCTCTCTATGACACATGGGAGAGATATAAAGATTTGTTGAGGAGGTGTCCGTATCACGGACTTCAAGTATGGCTTCAGGTCCATACATTCTATAACGGGTTGTCTGTAGACACCCGCCAAATGATTGATGCAGCTGCAGGTGGTGCTCTCACGAGCAAGACTCCAGAAGCGGCTTACGAGCTCATTGAGGATATGGCCATGAACAGCTACCAGTGGCATTCCTCGCGAGCAAGGCAGCCTAAACAAGTTGGTATATACCAGGTTGATCCTATCACCGTTCTTTCTGCACAGGTTGAGGCCTTGAACCATAAGATTGACCAAATGTAGGTCAATGTTGTGCAAACTTCTTGTGAATACTGTGGAGGTCCACATTTGAGTAGGGATTGCCAGACAGGCAATATGTTTGCCTCTCACGAAGAGGTAGACTACATGGGCACTCAAAGGCCCCAACAAAATCCCTATTCCAATACTTACAATCCTGGGTGGAAAAACCACCCAAATTTCGGTTGGAGAGCGGGAACTAGCAGCTCCAATCAACCCCCTCCAGGTATTCCTGTCCCCCAGCGACCTCCGTTTCAACAGAATCATAATTTTCAGCAGGGTCAACAAGGGCAGCAACATCAGCAATTTCAGCAGCGACAACAACTTCAGCAACAAGGGAATCAGAATCTTTATTCTAACTTTCAATCTTCGGTTCCTTCTTCATCTAGCAAGCCGCCCAGTCTGGAAGATGTCTTGGCTAAATTTGTCACAGCTTCTGAAAATAGATTCCAGCAGACGGATGCTACTTTGAGAAATCAGCAGGCCTCGCTTCAAAATCTCAAAAACCAAGTAGGCCAGATTTCAAAACTCTTGTCAGACCGGCCACCGGGTAGTCTCCCGAGTAATACGGATCCAAATCCGAAGGCACACGTGAAGGCTATCACTTTGCGTAGTGGGATGACCATGGTGCCCTCTTCTGACCCCTCAAAATCTAACGACAAACAGGTCCAATCGGAGGACCCTGACGAGGTGCAAAACAGGCTAGACCCAGCAAGTACCGCGCAAGTCAAACCTCCGATCAAAGAATATCAGCCTACCATTCCTTACCCTCAACGGTTGAGAAAGGAGAAAATGGGAGAACAGTATGGTAAGTTCCTGGAGCTATTCAAACAGCTCCACGTGAACATCCCATTTGTAGAGGCTCTTGCTCAGATGCCCAAGTATGCCAAATTTCTTAAAGATCTTCTGAGCAACAAAAAGAAATTGGAGGACCTGTCCTTGGTAACCTTGAATGAGGAATGCTCAGCCATTCTACAAAACAAGTTATCGGCAAAGAAAACTGATCCTGGGAGTTTCACAATCCCGTGTTTGATTGGTAATCTTTCAGTTAACAATGCATTAGCTGACCTAGGCGCCAGCATCAATTTGATGCCATCATCTGTATTCTCCAGGCTGGGCCTAGGGGAACCGAAACCAACTCGGATGTCAATCCAGCTCGCTGATAGATCTGTCAAGTATCCACGTGGGATTGTGGAGAATATCTTAGTCAAAGTTGACAAATTCGTCTTCCCTGTTGACTTTGTCATCCTAGACATGGACGAAGACAAAAATGTGCCACTCATCCTTGGCTGTCCATTCCTAGCTACTGCTCGGGCGTTGATTGACGTATGCAATGGAAAACTCACGCTTAGAGTAGAAGACGAGGAGGTGACTTTTGACATCCAACAGTCAATGAAGCACTCGTCAAGCCAGGATGATTTTCTATACTTTGTTGATATCTTTAATCATCATCCCATGGATCCCGTTGTACCTACTTGGGAGAAGGACGTATTTGACACACAAATATTAGATCAGGTTGTCACGGACGTAGAGCAGGTGCAGCTTGTTTGTGATGAGCTGGATAGCACTACTCCACCTGACACAATCCCTGTTCCAGAAATTTTTGAGGTCCTTGAATTGACCGAGAGCTCCGCTTCTCGACCATCTACTGTGGACCCCCCTTCTCTTGAGCTGAAAGAGCTCCCCTCCCATCTTGAATATGCATTCTTAGAGGAAGATTCCAAGTTACCTGTAATAATAGCTTCTAACCTTACCACCGATGAGAAGAGTAAGCTATTACAGGTATTAAAAAACCACAAAACTGCCCTTACATGGAAAATTTCCAACATCAAGGGGATTAGCCCGTCTTTCTGCACGCATAAGATTCTTATGGAAGATGATTATAAGCCTTGCGTGCAGCGCCAGAGACGCTTAAATCTAAACATGCAAGAGGTAGTCAAGAAAGAAGTTATAAAGCTCCTGGATGCTGGCTTGATCTACCCTATCTCTGATAGCCCGTGGGTCAGCCCCGTCCAGGTTGTCCCAAAAAAGGGAGGTATGACCGTCGTTCCTAACGACAAGAACGAGTTAGTCCCAACTCGTACGGTCACGGGGTGGCGTGTGTGCATCGATTATCGAA
This sequence comes from Dittrichia graveolens, assembly GCA_038502395.1. Lineage (NCBI taxonomy): Eukaryota > Viridiplantae > Streptophyta > Magnoliopsida > Asterales > Asteraceae > Dittrichia > Dittrichia graveolens. Next base: position 5,666,250 of record JARJIL010000003.1, read on the forward strand.
AACTCAATGATGCCACACGTAAGGATCACTTCCCCCTTCCCTTCATTGATCAAATGTTGGAGCGTCTGGCTGGCAATGCATTCTATTGCTTTCTTGATGGTTTCTCCGGGTATTTTCAGATACCTATCGAACCGGAGGACCAAGAAAAGACCACTTTCACATGCCCTTATGGCACTTTCGCCTATCGGCGTATGCCTTTCGGGTTATGTAACGCTCCTGCCACGTTTCAGCGTTGTATGACAACTATATTCCATGATATGATTGAGGATTGTGTTGAGGTGTTCATGGATGACTTTTCAGTTTTCGGTAACTTCTTCGATGCGTGTCTTCATAATTTAGAGAGGATGCTGTCTCGATGTGAAGAAACTAACCTCGTGCTCAATTGGGAAAAATGCCACTTCATGGTGCGCGAAGGTATAGTTTTGGGACATAAAATCTCAAATGAGGGGATTGAGGTAGACAGAGCTAAAATTGATGTTATTTCAAAACTACCTCCCCCCACAAATGTCAAGGCTATTCGGAGCTTTCTTGGACACGCAGGGTTTTACCGGCGCTTCATAAAGGATTTTTCAAAAATCACTCGGCCGTTAACCCATTTGCTTGAAAAAGATGCTCCTTTTGTTTTCTCTCCTGAATGTGATCATGCATTCAACTTTCTGAAGGAGAAATTAACCAATGCCCTTATTTTGACGAGCCCGGATTGGTCACAGCCATTCGAGCTAATGTGTGACGCAAGTGATTACGCAGTTGGTGCTGTCTTGGGCCAAAGGATAAATAATCACTTTCAGCCTATTTATTATGCCAGCAAGACTCTGGCTGACGCTCAAGAGAACTACACAGTTACTGAAAAAGAGTTGTTGGCAGTTGTCTTTGCATTCGACAAGTTCAGGTCTTACCTTGTGTTATCCAGAACGGTGGTATACACTGACCACTCTGCCCTCCGTTATCTGTTCGCGAAGCAAGATGCGAAACCCCGCCTAATTAGGTGGATTTTGCTCTTGAAAGAGTTTGACATTATCATTAAGGATAAGAAAGGAGCAGAAAACCTGGCTGCTGATCATCTCTCGCGTCCAGAAAATCCAAATCTTGAGATGCTGCACGAATCGGGCATCAAAGACAACTTCTCTGATGAATTCCTCTTGGCCTTAACTAGCATCGATGAGATCCCATGGTTCTCTGACTTTGCAAATTACCTTGCGGGCGGAATCTTGCTAAAAGGCCTCTCACACCAGCAAAAGAGGAGATTTTTCTCTGAATTAAAGCATTATTTTTGGGATGACCCCTATCTCTTTCGGATCGGGGCTGACCAAATCATTCGGAGATGTGTAAGTGGCGACGAGGCCAAGAGTATCCTCAAGCATTGTCATATGGGCCCAACTGGTGGTCACAACGGACCTGGATACACTGCCAAAAAGGTCCTTGACTCGGGTTTCTACTGGCCTACTATATTTAAGGATGCTCATCTCTTGATCAAATCTTGTGACGCCTGCCAACGGGCAGGTAGTATCTCTGCACGTAATGAAATGCCTCAGAACAGCATTCAGATTTGTGAAATCTTCGATGTATGGGGCATCGATTTCATGGGTTCTTTTCCACCCTCACACGGTTGCAAGTATATTCTAGTAGCTGTTGATTACCTTTCAAAGTGGGCTAAGGCGCAAGCCTTGCCTACTAATGATGCGAGGGTAGTTTGCAAATTTCTGAAAAAGATTTTCTGTTGATTCGGTACTCCGAGAGCACTCATAAGCGATCAGGGAACTCACTTCTGCAATGCCCAGCTCGAGAAGGTGTTGAAACGATATGGGGTGACCCATAGACTATCGACTCCTTATCATCCGCAGACAAGTGGCCAAGTCGAGGTCACAAACAGAGGTCTTAAAAGAATCCTGGAAAGGACAGTAGGTGGAAGCCCGAAGGATTGGGCTGAAAAGTTAGATGACGCGTTGTGGGCATTCCGCACAGCATTCAAGACCCCTATAGGTACCATACCCTATAGGATGGTCTATGGTAAAGCGTGCCGTCTTCCTGTTGCACTAGAGCACAAGGCCTACTGGGCTTTAAAAATAATAAATCTTGATGCCTCTAGTGCTGGCGAAAACCGTCTGCTTCAAATCAATGAGCTTGACAAGCTGAGGCTCCAAGCTTATGAAAATTCGAAAATCTACAAGGAAAGGACGAAGGCCTTTCATGATAGCCGCCTGAAGGACAAAGAATTCCAGGCTGGCGATCGCGTGCTTCTCTATATGTCCCGTCTTCGTCTCTTTCCAGGAAAATTGAAGTCTAGATGGTCAGGTCCGTATATTGTACACAATGTGTATCCGCACGGTGCTATTGAACTTGTTGACAATGATGGTCGAATCTTTAAAGTCAATGGTCACCGGCTAAAGCACTATGTAGGGGCCTCTGCCCCTGAAGATGCATGTGAAGTATTGATGCTTCACCCCGCAGGTCCTTAGCCGAGCGGGCGAGTCTAGCTACGGACTCGTTAAATAAAATTGGAGGCGCTAGCGGGGAGGCACCCCCGTTCCGTACATACAATTCGTACATAGTTGTTTCCTTTCTGTTTGTTCTGGTGCAAATGGGTCGTCGTGACCCGTTTGCTATTTCACGAGTGAATCTTGCGTTTCTTTGCATATCTTTGCGTGATTCTCTCATCTGCATGTGTTTTGAGGAAATCTGGGTTTCCACAACTCCGGGTGGCCTTGGAACCGCGCGTTGCATTTTTTTTTTTTGTATTTTCGTTTTATTTTTGTTGATTTTTGTTTCGGTGCGCCGTCGAGGTTCTAGCGACTCAATCATGTCCGGACACCCTTCCTGGGGGTTTGTAGTTGGTTTTGGCTCTTATCGATAGTAAATTTGAAATTATGGAGGTGTTAGCCAAATTCTGCGTTAAAAATGGAAAATTTGCAGTCTGTAGGGTCTTCACGATCGTGAAGATGAAATATTCACGGGCCGTGAAGACCTTTGCTTATATAAGGTCTCACGGCAGAGACCTCTTCACAACCCCTCACCACCTCCGAGCCTTCACGACCTTCCACGGGCGATCTCCACGACCTTTCACGGGCGAGCTAGGGTTTCGTTTTTCTCGATCATTTTCTCGCATCTCCAGGTATCTACTTTGCTCCCTACTTGTTACAAATGATCTTTAATAGCATTTAGGTCTGTTTTGGGTCGAAAAATTGCTTCAAATCCTTCGTTTTATGCGTGCCCTAGTTTCCTGTTCGAACAGCTCTTCACGACCTTGAGGTCGTGAAGCGTTTATGCTTCACGACTAATCGCCCGTGAAGAGCCTGGGCCTCGCCAACCATTTCCCGCTTCACGACTCTGGGCTCGTGAAGCTCTGTGCCTACACGATCGTGAACAGTGTTTTTCCAGATTTTACAAATGTTTTTCAATCGGTTCCGATCTGTAGCCTGTAGCATCGACCATTTCAGACCTTGGATTGATAAAAACCCTGCCTTTACTTGAAATTCACATCGTAAGCGGGTTTTTAACAATCCTCGCGCACACATAGCCATTTTCTGACCTATATTCTTGATACGTGCAGCCATGCCTTTGCGCCGTCCTCGTATTCGTTCTCCTCCACCAGCGGAGGATCCAGCTGCTCCGCCCGCGCCATGGGGTGACCCTGATGTCGCCCGGTGGCTAGTCTTCTAGAACCGGAACGATCGTGACCGGTTCGCTGAGCTCAGATTACGGACCATTGCCTGCCAGCGCCACATAGACTGGGAGGCCCTGAGGCGCATTGGGGTCCGAGACAGAGCTCAGCAGCTCTGTGACCCGGTTTGGACCCGTTTCTTCTCCATTTCCGAGCCTACCTACCGAGAGCTCACGCAGGAGTTCCTCACCACTTTCTACTACCAGCCAGAGGTCCAGGACCTTGATTATGCCCGAGCCATCCAGTTCAGGCTCGGAGGTCGCGAGCGCGCCATGTCTTTGCGCGAGCGCGCCATGTCTTTGCGCGAGCGCGCCATGTCTTTACGCGAGTTCACCGTTCGCGTAGGTATCTACACACAGGAGGAGGTTCATCTGCCTATCTTCTCTGACGGTCTTAGGGACTTCCCTGCAAGGGTCCACCACTATGATTACTGGCCCGAGATTGGCCATGGGCAGTATGTGGGCGCTCAGCCCAAGGCCACCGCATTACTGGAGTCGCTTTTCAGGATCATTCACCGTGCGGTCGCGCTGACTATTTGCGCCCACTGTCTTGCAGATTACCTCACCAGAGCTGCTGGAGCCCGGTCTTCCTCACCGATGATGGGCGGGGCGTATATCACACGCCTGGCCCGCACTTTTCGCCTTCTCACCCCTGCCATCCTAGACCAGCTTCATGACGAGGGGCCCACCGTCGCTATTGACATTGACACGCTCACCAATATGGGCGTTATCCAGAGGACTGGCGGTGGGTTTGTACTTCTTGATGGCCAGGGTAATCCCTGGCACCATCCTCAGCAGCAGCAGCAGATCCTCGAGGGCCAGGGTGCAGCAGAGCCAGACCATCCGCCCCCACCCCCGCCACCCAGACGAGTTTACGTCAGGAGGAGGCTTGATCCTGGGCCTTCCTCTTCAGCCCAGCCAGATGAGCATATAGGAGGTGGGGGCCCACACATTCATGACGATCAGTTCGCCCCTCCTCCTCCTCCCCCACCAGATCGGCTCGAGATGTTATTTGCCCAGATGCGCTGGATGACTCAGGTGATGATAGCTGTGGCTGACCATCTAGGATTACAGATTCCACCACCCCTAGCATTCGGGGCCCCAAAGGTGCAGCCGCAGCAGCATGACCCGCCACCGCCACCGCCACCACCACCCGCATGAGAGGCCTAGTCTGATGGCCCTGTCTCACGTATTTTATATATTTTTGGTCATGTATAGGTTAGCTTGAGGTTGTACCGATTTTGTTTTTATAGTGTACATGCCTTGTAGTAGTTTGTATTAGTTTAGCTTTAGGCTAACTCTCATGGTTGTACGGTTTTGGTAATTATATTTGTACAAGCCTTGTTGCTACTCTATTGGATGTACTTGCATTATTTTGTTATATCAAAATGCATCCAGCCGCTTTTGGTTATTATTGTTATTATTGCTATTTATGTATTGCTCTCTTTTGCTAATTCTCTATGTTGGTTTCATGAGTGCTATGTCTGATCTGAGAGCTTCTCTATGGATCGAGCTGAGCTTTAAGTGTGGGGAAATTCACACTGTTTAGCTGATGTTTTGCGCTTCAGGGAGTTTCCTTTGCCTTTCTCCTGCACTATTTTGGTTAATGTTTATCTTTTGATACATTGAGGGCAATGTACAACTTAAGTGTGGGGAGGGTGTTATATTTTGCCATTTACTTGCTATGCCTGTCCTTTTGAAAACTTTTTCGTGCATAGAAGCTTAAAAATGGATTTCAGCCAAAATTTTCGCAAAATTGTTTCCTTTTGGACAATTTTAGATCCTCTCGCATGACAGATTGTTAAGTAAAGTGACACTAGGAGGATTGCACCACAAATAACTTTCATGAAGCTGCCTTTTCACAAATCACTTGAGTTTTATTAATTATCTGACATCAATTGCACATCCACACCTACACTCGCATTCCTGAGCATTTGAGCCACAACACTTCGTTTCTTTATTCAGTTAGCTCAGGGAATTGCTCATATACATGCTGATTGTTGCTTTGATGACAGAACTTGCTTATAACATGCATTTCAAGATCATGAACTGAATGTGTGCATTTACGTGATTGAGGCACTAGGAAACCCCATTTTAGCCTTTTTGCTTTTGTTTTTAGCCATTTTCATTTCATTTTCCCCTTAGTTGCCAATTTGAGCCTTAGCCTGTCATTTCACCACCCTTGTAATCCATGTTTTTGTTTTATGTTTGTTTTAAAGTTTTCAGAACCAATTTGACCCGTTTGAGCTGCTTAATTACGTTTAGTTGTATTCTACCCTTCATTTGGTCATGCACCGATTAGTGGGACATGGAAAGTTCGTTTGTCCCTCGCTTTGTTCTGATTATGTTGCGTGTGACTGAGCATCTTGAACCAAAAAAAAAGAGAAAATAGAAAAATGAGAACTTCAGTTGCTCGGCATGTTTTTCCTTGGCTATTTTTGAAACCTGTCATGCATTGAGTTGCAGTTTTTTGTCAGTCTTATCTGAGTGTTAGCCATCATTTGGTTGAGTCTGATTCCACTTCTACTCGGTGAACTGTGTTCTTCAGCAAAAATATCGTAGTATTTCTGTTCAATCTCAATAATAGCAGCTTAGATGGTTTTAAATTCGGTTTCTGGATTCCGTTTTAGCCACCTTTATATTCCCTTTATCCTACCCATAGCCACAGCCACGTTACAGCCCAATCAAAGACCTCTTGATATTTGCATATATTCATGTTATTTGGTGGAGATTTGATGTGTGATCAAGCTTATGTTTATCTCTGCTTCAATTAAGCACCACTGCACTTATACACATGCCCCGATATACAGATTGAGTGCTTGAGAGACCACCTGGTGAGGTATGAAGTCAGGTACTTGTCAGAATTCTTGTATGCGTGTTAGGCCCGCTTAGATATTGATATGAAAGTGTGTCCTCGGTCCTTTGCTTAGAATTCTGTTATGCCTTTAGATCTTTAATTTGTCGGAAGGATACCTTTTTGCACTAATTGAGGTTGCTTGATATCTTTTGAGTTGATTGTTGCATCAGAGTTTGCTTGAGGACAAGCAACGTTTAAGTGTGGGGAATTTTGATATACTCTAATTTATACATGTTTCTTATGCGAATTTCCCTGCATTTTGCCTAGATTTATGGTGAAAATCTTTGTATAAGCTACTTAATCACTTGTTGTTCACCATACAGGCATATATTGGCTTTTCGGCAACAAACGAGCCGTTTCCGGTTGATTTACAGCAAAGTTGTTGAAAAATAGAGAAAAGGGGTCCTTCACGACCCCTCACGACCTTTCACGAGCCGTGAAGATCACATGCTACACGAACCGGATAGCTTTTCACGAGCCATGTGGAGCCAGTTCCTTCACCCTCTCACGACCTTCTCACGACCCGTGAGAAGCCTTATCTTCAGTTGCAGAGCCACTTGTCCCACTTGGTCCACTAGCCTTTCACGACCCCGGTCACGACTCGTGTAGGGTCGTGAAGCCTTCATATTTCACGGGTCGTGAAGCACCTTCATGGTCGTGAAGACGGCCCTGTGCGTCTTTAAATATCTGTTCGAAAAACAGAACAGAGGGTCGACTTTTTACACAATTTCTCTCCAATTCCCGGTCCAAAACACATCCAAACACATCTGGGGAATCCTTGGAGCATTGGAGAAGCAAAGGAGAAGGCATTTCAAGCTTGTGGAGCTTCCATCTTCATCACTTTCATCACCTTCATCACCATTGATTGTTGTTCTTCATTTTGGTAAACTCTAATCTGATTTCCAGAATGCTAGGTATCAAATCAGTGTACTTTATGATGGATATTGTAATTATGTGCTTCTAAACTCATTTATTCACTTGAATCAATATGATTCCAATGAAGCATTTTGGTAATATATATGTTATTATGCTTTGATCATACGAATTTCTAGAAGTTATTGATGATGATGATGATTCAATGAATGCATGATTTGGATGTGTTTATTGATAATTTCAGTCCTTGTGAGTTGTATGAACATGTATGATAGGTTTGTCTATATGGTTGTTCAATTTATCTTCAAAATTGCATATATTCAAACAAGTATGTTCATGTTAGATTCATGCTAGGTTTGGTGATTTTTGATATGTTTCATGTTTGGTATGCATTTTTGGGGCTTCACATTAGGTTAATGGGAGATGGATTGAAATATTGATTTATGCACCTTGTTGTGTTTCCTAGTGGTTGAGAAGTTATGTTCATGAAACTTGGTGTGTTTAGACAAATCATTTTATAAGTAAACATTTGGGGTTACAAAGGTTTTTGAATCTTGAATTTCTATAAACTTATGATTTGTATGAACACGGGTTGAAACATCATTATTTATAACTCTTTACATGTTGATTTGGTTATTTTGGCATGTTTAAAGAAATCTACTTGATCAATGTTATGATGATATATATATATTTGCACTAGCCATGGCTATGATGGATGATTTGAGATTTGAGTGAATATCTTTATAAATTGATTGTTATCTTCGTGCTCATCCCGTTTGATTGTGTGAGAGTTGACACCATCTTTAGTTGTTTGAGAATTATTGCTCATTTTCTACGATCTCTGATGTTCGTTTGACTAAACAATGGTAATGGTTGAGTATTGGTAGCTGTCGTTCCCTGATTTCGATATCCGGTTTTACAATAGCCTATACTACATGCGTGGGTTCACTGCCCGTGTGTGTTTTGTTTCTAAGGTAATTCCATCTTTAAAAAGCGTGGTAATAAGCTTTTAAATCGTTAAAAATATAGTACACCTAAGGCACCACCAACTGCATACTTGTTGGTTTTACTTCTAAAGCACTTTAGAACTTCATGTTCTACCCATACAACCTCCATAAACACATCAAATCCAAATAAGAACACCAAGCATGCAAAACCCACTTTCAAAGTAAGCTTCAATGTTCTTCAATGGTGTTCTTACACGAGTTTGAGTTTCCAGCCATTAAAACACACACAACTAGCCTTATCATACTTAAATTCATACTACTAACCTTCTTTAGATTAAAGGCAACAACTTCTTCTACTTCTTCTTCTAAAACCGTGAGAAAATGTGTGTTTGTGTGTGTATTTTCTTTCTTTGCCAACTTTGACTTTGTAAGTCAATTTTAACATAACATACATACATATATATATATATATATATATATATATATATATATATATAACTTATCCAGAGGCAAACCGCCTCTGGACAAGAAATATCTAATTTTTCTTTTCTTCTTAATTAATATAAATATGTTATACTTAATACAATTAACTCATATAACATAATACACAAATACGCATATATAATTAATCTTTAATTACATATAAACAGAATACCCTCCTATTATATTAATTACACACGCATACATACTATTTACAACTAGGCCTAAATCAAGGATGTTACACTAATACTACTATTTGCAAAGGTCTCTCAGACCGAATACTGTTATTGTTGTTTGTCATGGTCACAAGAGCGTATACCGACACTACTAATGGTCATGATCACCCAAACTAGATACTGTTAATGTTGTTTGCCATGGTCACAAAACCTGATACTAATACTAATGCTTGTCATGGTAACCCAGTCCGAATACTATTAATGTTGTTTGCCATGGTAACCCGGTACTAATGCTTGCCACGACAATAATCGTACACTGAAATCTGATATGTTTTAATAATCATGTTTTTAGTATTAATAACCATTGTTTTGCTACTTACATTGACTAATACTTTATTACTCTATAAAGGTCACTTTTACCTGTATGTATGTACTGATCTTACATTACATGTGCTAATCATGGGTATTATATAGTGCATGACCGTTTCAAATGTCATATCTAATACTTAAGTACCATTATTTTATGGTTAGTGTTTGACGATTTGCACATCTATCAGTGCACCTGACATTTTCTATCTTGTGTAACATACTTTGCTTGCTTGCTTCAAAGTAATAATCTATCACCTCTACAACTATTTGTGCCTTACGTTCATTCTCTCTTTATTGTCATATTGTAAACGCCAATCTATCGTACAAACTCACTAACTAATACGTATCAAATACTTTCACTTTAAACATATACTTATTATTATGTATTTCTCACTTTGCTTATTATACATCCGTATATCATCAATGGATACAACTGTCACATGTAATATCATCAATACTTTAGCTATTATTAATACATAATTATACATTTGTCATTTAATTCTGTTACAATTCTTTTGCCGCTCTTAAAGGCATGTATTTTATTTTCACTGTAAGCCAAGTATGTAATTTTGTACATACAATTGGTCACAAAATATATGGTATTATCACTGCTAGCACATATGTTTTATTTACAAATCAATGACTACAGGTATCATGTTAATGTACTCACCTATCAAATTGACAATGTTATTCTAATGTTGTATGGCCTTGTGTGGTACTCATAATGAAGTTTATTTCTACCCAAATAATACCACTCAACTCCCTACCGAAGAAACTAACAAAATTGGACCTTAGGGCTTTTACGGTCTACTCTAATGCTTTACGGGCATGAAACCGATGGTAAGCCATATCACTTCATGGGGGTAACCCACTCCAGTCCTCTTATCAGGTTTAACCTTTATAGTTTATGGACACGAAGCTCCTCTAAATTACCATATGGTCTAAAGTTTTAGACTTGAGGCCAAAACCATGTTTACAGTTGTAACCGAACCCTTCACATGCATGAAATTCATTTCTTATGGTTGTGAAGCTAGGCCCCATATGCCCGTAAGAACACCTACATTCGACCAAAACCTTCTGGTTAACTTCAAATTCTTATCAAAATGCAAGTAAACCAGGTATAGTGTATTTCTACTTGAAATTGGTTCATAACCGCTTGCAATCAACATCTATGATAGCCAATGTGCAACTACATCACACAATCTATAACAAGAATTCAAGCTATATCCAATTAACCATAATTAGGTTGTAACACCACAAACCATCAACATGCATGCAACCAATTTAAATAGCTTTATGATTCAAATCCCTTGCACCAAAATGAATTACAACCACCTTAATTGGTTTTTGATGCTACATGCAACCAACTCTACCAAATCAACTAAACATAACCACTATTGCCATAACATAGAGTTTTTATATAAAAATAACATACCTTAACACTTGTGAATGAACCATTCACCATTTCTTCAATTAATCAATTAGGCTTTAATCTTGATTTCTCTATCCCTCTCTCATTACCACGAGGAACAGGGCATTGTTTGCTTTAGTATTTAATTTAAAATCCTTGTATATATTATTTATTTTCAATTAATTGCAATTAATCTACCTCAACTTGCATTCTTCTCATTTTAGCACTTAAACTCACTATACTAACATACTTATTAATAAATCGTGTTCATTTACGTTCAATTAAGTAAACAAATAATATATACAATTAAAGACTAATACATTTAATAAAAAATACAGCTATAATCTTCGATGTGGTATAGTCAACTATTTGAAAGTTTTTCAATAAGTTCTGGAGGATTTGGGGTGGTCGTATCTCCAGCTATGCTAATCTCTCAATTTTTGTCTTGGTCATCTATTAATCCGCAAGGCCAACCTAGGGGGAACTATGCTTTGGCCTAGGGCATCATGAAGGAAGAGGGCATTAAGTTTGTAGCCTAATACCTTATACGATACACTCATTATAAATTCTGAAATAACAAATCAGCCTAGATCCCTAATAGATCCCTTGACTCGTTAAACCCCCAATGCTCATTCCATTGCATCATCGAGATTTACATTTAGTTCAAGCCTTAAGGATTCTGATCGCCGATTATGATTTCTTTCGTCTTGCTTGACCTTGAGTACTGAATTTTCCCTTTCCACTTGTTTGATCCGTAATCAAAATCGTCAATTATGTGATTCATCGCTCATTCCTCAAGGATTTAAGGACAATATGTTTTATTGGGTTTTACCGCATAATCTGGTATAATGGATTAATGTTATTTGTTTTCTGCAAGGTTTTATAACTTCTTTATTTACATATATTGGCATATTGTCACAAGAAGTATGTGTCGTGAGGCTTGATACTTGGAGATTTTTTTATTTTGTTTATATATGATATTGGCTATAGGGTTAGAAGGTGAGAAACAAACTATTGTTAGCCCACGCATAGATCATTTGGGCATTCTTGTTATCCTTGTTAATTGTTTGAAATTTATTTTTTGTAAATGTAACATATAAGAGTCATATCCATTTTTGTAAATCTTTTTCAACATTTTATGTTTATCTAATAGATCGTTTATTATTATATCTATACATGTGTGTTAGTAATATATAAAGGGTCAATGGTTTAATAATTAAAGTTTTTATTTAATTCTGGTTTAATCATCAAAGTTTTTTTTTCTAAACAAATTTACCATAAAGTTTTGAATTTGTTATGATCTAAACCACAAAGTTTTTTTCTAATGATTTAAAACTCGAAGTTTTGTTAAAAAAACTGAGTAATCACTTAAGTTTTGTATGCTTTTCGATTTTACCCTCTTTACTTGATTATACATCGTTTGAGAAAAAACTTTAAAATTTAAACCAAAACGAAGGTGTAACTCTGAAGATTAAATAATAACAAATTCAAACTTTATGATAAAACCATTAAAAAAACTTTGATAATTAAACCGAAGCTGAAATAAAAACTTTGATGATTAAACCATTATAGACCTTGTATATAAACAACACAAGGTATAATTTGAATCTTAGTTAAAGGTTCCCATTTTGATTAATTTTGTGAAGTTTAAATCAATATGTTGTACCATTTTCTTTTCGATCATGCGATTTCCCTACACTTTTAGAAAAAGCGAAAGATACTGCACAAAACTGGATGCATTTACGGCTATATGAACTTGAAATAATTTGGTAACTCAAACGGCAATACGTATTTTTTTTATCTCCTTAAGTCCTTATCCTTAGAATGATATTTGTTATGTTTTTGCTTGTTGTTTATAACTTATAGTTGCAAATACTTCATACATCATCACCCAAGCTACATACTTTTAGGCTTTGCTTGTTTTTTAAAATAAGGTCTTATTTTGAAGAAACGTCTGTAGGTACGTAGACATTTTTGATAAGCTTGTTTGTTTTTTCAAAAAAACGTCTGCGCGCCTGCAGATGTTTTTAATAAGTTTGTTTGTTTTTTCGCAGACATAATACCTTATTCTGTCTATTTTTTGTTTATTTTGAGAAGCTAAAAACTATATCTTTTTTTCACAGACCTTCTCATACTTAAGACCTTCTAAACCACACATTCACTTAAAGACATAAGACATTTATATATTTAAAAACAAACAACACCTAAGTATCATTTAAATTTTAGTGGATCGCGGACTAGGTTCTTAATTTTTAAAACAATTAAACAAATAGTGTATTGTTCTTTTAAAAAGTGAATTTGAACAATTTTCAATTGTTTCGCCATGAAGATAGAAAAACTCAGACCGACCATATTAATTAAATAAAACTTTAAGATTAAACCATTTAAAAACTAATTTAAAAAGGTTTTATTTAATCTCTTTGAATTTTGACATACAACAAAACTTGTAGGTTGAGTTTATAAAAAGAAAACCAAAAATCAAAAATCTCTTATTTGACACGGTCTAGCGAACGTAGAAAGGAAGAACAAGTTTGAATGTGGTTTCATGCTATCAACTTTCGCAGCATAGAAAAGGAACAAAGATAGGCAAATGATTATGACGAACGTATCTAATCCCCACGTTTAGATTCATGACATCCCAATTGATTCATCAAATTTCCTTGATCAAATCCCAGTTTAGCCCCCTAGCAATCTCACTATCTGAATCCTGATCGTTTCCTCCAATTTCTAGGGTTTTGCTTCCACTTTTACCCTCTTCAATAACCCGATCTTTGATTTCCGAAAGCCGTTGCTTGTATGTGCGATGTATAGTAATTTCAAAGAACAAGCGATAGAGTACGTAAAGCAAGCTGTTCAAGAAGACAATGCAGGGAATTACGCCAAAGCCTTCCCCTTATACATGAATGCTTTGGAATACTTCAGGACTCACTTAAAGTACGAAAAAAACCCTAAGATTCGTGAAGCAATTACGCAGAAATTCACCGAGTATTTGCGTCGTGCAGAGGAAATTAGGGCTGTTATCGATGAAGGTGGAGCAGGACCGGCTGCCAATGGAGGTGATGCAGCGGTGGCTGCACGGCCCAAGACCAAACCAAAGGACGGGGAAGATGGGGAGGATCCGGAGCAGGCAAAGCTTAGGGCTGGTCTGAACTCTGCGATTGTCCGTGAGAAACCTAATGTGAAGTGGAATGATGTTGCTGGGCTCGAGAGTGCTAAGCAGGCTTTACAAGAAGCTGTTATTCTGCCTGTTAAATTTCCTCAGTTCTTCACTGGTTAGTAAGTTTGACGTCACCATTGTCGTTTATATGTTTTTGATTTCTGATCATCTTTTTTTTTTCCTTTCCTTGTACCTGGTTTAATCGCACACGTTATACGTTAGCTTACACCCTGTTCTCGAGGCTTTAAATTTTAATCCAAGGAAAAGGGAGGGAGGGGAGTAAAAGAAACGGAAGGATAGAAAAAGTGACCCTCCCAGTCATCCCAAAATTGGTAGGAAGGTTTTAACATCTGGCCCCTTTCCCTCCATTAAAATAACTCGAGAACAGGTCTAGTCTTTTGATTCGTTTGAAATGGCGCCTTGATAAGTTGTAAGAAAACACCAAATGTACACTCTTGATCATCGATGGATCATTCATCATTATTCCACGAATTGTTTAAGATCTCAGTTGGTCTGGAGTTATTATATTGTGGAGGACACCTTTTTATTTATGTTCATCAAGTGGATCATTTTTTGAATGCTATATCAAAAGTTGCTTTTTAATTAATCAAACAACTATTATGTGTTTTAGGTTTATGATGTTCTATGCTTGTAAGTAGGCAGCAGGTATATACTTTCTTTTTCCAAGGAAATTGATTTTTTTGGTTATCCAAATCTTCCCAGTTTAATGAATCCAATGGTGTAATTATCAAACTCCTCTCTTGATACATTTCTATCTTGTACGCAGTCTTGATTTGAATGCAATGTTGAATCTTGGAAGCCATTAATACTTTAATAGATATTTCAAGAAATCTAGTCAAATCCTTGTAGTGGATGTTTGACTAGTGACTTGAATTGTTCTGAGTACCGAGGCTATCAAAGATCTCCTTACTTCTTAGGGGGCGTATGGTTCACGGATTGTTTTTCAGTGGAATTGGAATTGGAATGTAAAGGATTCAGATTTGGAATCTAAATCCTTGCTTGTTGTGTTTGGTAGTTCTAGGAATTGAAATTCACTTCCCACCACAAAATACCCTACTGAAACCTCCCACCACCATCGCCACCTTCACCACCGCCTCACTGTCGTTGCCACCGCCTCACTGTCGCCCATCTTCACCACCGCCTCACTGTCGTCGCCACCGCCTCACTATCGCCGCCACCCCACTGTCGAAAATCGAAGCTCTTCGAAGGTGAAAGTCGAACATTGAAGCTCTAATCGCCGTCGCCCTAAAACGCCGCCACCCCCACTATCGAAAATCGAAGCCCTAGTTGGAGGTGAAAGTTGAACGTCGAAGCAGGTTGCCCTAAATCGATGTCGCCCTAGACGGAGGTAAACACCGTCGCCCTAAATCGCCGCCGGTTGCCCTAAAGCGATGGTGATATGATCGACGTTGAGCATGCCGTTCAAAAAAAAAAGGGGCGACGTTGAACATGTCGGGAGAAGTCGGAATTCAAATTCCATAGGTTTGTGGAAGGAATCTCAATTCCTTCAAATGAGGGAATGTTTTCCATCCATTAAATTCCAATTCCTTCCATAATGTTAAAACAAACACATGAATTGGTTGGAATTGGATTCCAATTCCCACCAATTCCTTCCAAACAAACACCCCCTTAGGTTTTGGAACAGGTCTCGTGTTATTTTTGGACAGAGAGTGTTTGTACAAGGTATAACTAGTTTCTTTTGCAGGTAAAAGGCGGCCATGGAGAGCTTTTCTTTTGTATGGTCCACCTGGGACAGGGAAGTCATACTTAGCAAAGGCAGTTGCAACCGAAGCAGAGTCTACGTTTTTCAGGTGTGAAATCTGTAATTGATTGCTAGAGCTCCATGTAGTTTTTCAACTGTAGGTTATAATATTACAATATGCATTGGTTAATGAATTTTAGTTTGCATAGGCAAAATGTAGAAAATTATGGTTGATAATCACAAGTTTAATGCTTTCAAAATATCATTGATGTTATCTAAGTTAGTTATGTAGCATATTCACATGCTGCATGTATGTATGAAAACTAGTTTCACTAAATCGTTAAGTGCCAACTGCTGCTTTGGTGTAGCGTTTCTTCATCAGATCTAGTTTCAAAGTGGATGGGGGAAAGTGAAAAGCTGGTTTCAAATCTTTTCCAAATGGCCCGTGAAAGTGCACCTTCTATTATCTTCATTGATGAAATTGATTCTTTAGGTGGCCAACGTGGAGAAGGCAATGAAAGTGAAGCTTCAAGACGTATTAAAACCGAAATTCTTGTTCAGATGCAGGTAATTTTTGGAACTAATATCGTCTTTTCTTAAAGAAGCCCATCAAATTGCTACTAAATTGCTAAAAGAAGACCATTATATTGCTAATTCTCAGGGTGTTGGAACCAATGATGATAAAGTTCTTGTACTTGCAGCAACAAATACACCATACTCTCTTGATCAGGTTTTTTCTCATTATTAATAATTTAATATTATTATTATATTTAAAGAAACAATCTTTATAATAATTTATTATCAAACATGTAGTAAACCAAGTACTAGTGGATGATTCTTGCAGGCTATCCGAAGGCGGTTTGATAAGCGTATATACATTCCACTCCCAGACTTAAAGGCTAGGCAGCATATGTTCAAAGTAAGACAAACCCTGCACTAATATACAGTTGACACTAGATTCTAACGAGAAAAAATAAATGCAAAAAGAAAAAGAAAAACTTCAAGTGAAGTATCCAAATAGGCCTGAAAATCTTGTTATGGCTTGATATACAGGTGCATTTAGGAGATACTCCCAATAACTTAAACGAAAGCGACTTTGAAAGTTTAGCACGTAAAACTGAAGGGTTTTCTGGATCAGATATTGCTGTTTGTGTAAGTGCAAGCTTTGCGTAAAATCATCATTTGTATGTATGTGTTATCCACAAAACTCTTTACATGTTTTCTCTGCTAACATTAATGTTTCTTTTGGGTAGGTTAAGGATGTTCTATTCGAACCTGTACGTAAGACTCAAGATGCCATGTTCTTTGTTAAGACAAATGAGGGTTTGTGGGTACCCTGTGGGCCCAAACAGCCAGGTGCTGTTCAGATCACAATGCAGGAGCTTGCGACACAAGGTCTGGCTGAAAAGGTAATAATTTTTTTTCAAAAGTTTTTGTAAAAATGGTTTATTTTATGCAACTTTTGACAATTTTTTTATGTCATTGATTAATTTACTATAGATTAGTCCACCACCTATTACACGAACAGATTTTGATAAGGTTTTGGCAAGGCAGAGGCCAACTGTGAGTAAAAGCGATCTCGATGTTCATGAGAGATTCACCAAAGAGTTTGGAGAAGAAGGTTAACAAATGGATATTTTGACTGATTCATGTAAGGGATCATGTTTTTACTTGTGTAGTTGTGTATCAGGAGAATTCAAGTTGCTTTAACTTTAAATTTTGCTCGTCTTAATCATGTAAACGTATATAAATACATTTTTATCTTTTTGAACTACGGAAGACTTCACGGCTTGAACATGAATATAAACATAAACTTGGTGTCTTCTGTGGCCGAAACCAGATCTTGCGAACTTTATTGTTCTTAATTATGCTTTCTTCTCAGGTTGCTTATGTAAAGTGTTTAGAGTTTTTCTGACTGAAATAAACAGATTGAATTGTTTATTCCACAATCCAAACTGTGTAGTTCATTATATCAGATGTCAAATGTGCAACAATCTTGATAGAACTTCACACCATCTCCGATCATAGTACCATGCTTGTATATTATTCTGTCATCCTTGAATTTTGGTACAATTGCAACAAAAGTAGGAAAGTGTTTGCCGAAGAATAGACGTCTGAAAGAACCATCTTGATTCAAAGATTCATGTAACTAAACAACTCTTCAATAAAGTCTATTTAAAAAACATAATCCTGAAAATTTAATATTCAATCATAGGTGATTCAGTATACAATCATATGTGACATTGATCCAAAGATTAAAATTAGTCCCTTAGGACTATGAATTAATTATGGACTATATTGAATATTCTTCGTTAAACAAAACAAGAAAAGAAATTTCAGTCCAAAAGCGTGGTCATAAAGTTTCAAGTTTGACTTGCAAGGTCACGTAGTTATTATTCAATATTCATCCTCAACTTTAAGGAGAGAGGGACTTCCTTATTAGTCTTTAATACCGCTAGGCTACTACAAATATGTTTTTAGAAAAATAGAAAATACCAAAAATATTAGGCCGCGTTTAGTTACAGAAAAGCCCGTCAGTTTTCCAGAAAAAATTTCAAGAAAACTTGAAAAATGAGTAACAGATTCAAAGCATTATATTCCATCTTGCTGTTAAAAGACTAGTAAGTTTCTTCATACTTGATATCTTGATCGGCACAGACCCTTCAATGTTTTTGATACTCTCTGTCAGGCATTTGGTGGATCGAGAATTATGAATCTTTAATCTCTAGTCATGACCGCCTGGACGCTAAAATCAGTCCGTGTTTGACTTGACACCCGGTTCTACAAAAATCTTTGACTATTAGTTAAATATCTAGGAGGGACCTTTGTAAACCATCAAAATCATATACCATGAAATGGTACTTTTTTATGGCTGTTTTGCTGTAGCCAATGACAAGAATGGCTGCAGGAACACTAGCCATTTGATCCGATATCTCTGAAAGTAAGGATGATCACCAGTATTCTCCACAAGAACATACACCATCTTTAAAGTGATGAAAACGGTTTGAATCCCGAACAATTATTTCTCTTTCTTCAATCACCGATATGAGCTTAAACACCGTATGACAATCACCACAAACACGGAGGTTCTTAACAATCTGCAGCAATGTGCCAGGAGATGTAGCAATCAACCCAAAAGCAACAGCTAATCTCTCACTATGACCAAAAAGAATATCTTCCTTGTGCTCATCTTCGACATCGTGAAGAACATAATTCGTATCTGGCAAATATCCAGCATCCCGTAACCGCAAACCTAAATCTTTCAGTTTTGAATAAATACGATCCGATTCAGGATGTGAGGTATCACCTGCAACAAATGAATATGTCTTGTTCTTGATTTCAATCCAACTGTAACCAGCTTCTTTCTTCACACTCCTTTCATCCATTAGTTTTCTAACTTTTGATCTTTCTTGCCAGTTACCAGCTGTCGCGTATAAATTTGACAGCAAAACGTAAGCAGCTGAATCTTGTGGTTTTAGTGACATAAGTTTATCTCCTGCAAGTTTCCCTATCTTTAAATTTTTATGAACACGACAAGCAGCCAAAAGAGAGCGCCAGATTGTGGGGCCAGCAGGAAATGGCATGTTATCGATAAAAACCATAGCTTTTTCTAGTAATCCTGCTCGGCTATATAAATCAACCATACACGAGTAATGCTCAGAAGTTGGAACAATATGAAGATCTTTCACCATCATATCAAAGTATCTTTCACCTTCATTCACTAACCCCGCATGTGTACACGCAGTAATCACACCAATAAATGTTATATCATCCATTTCCAGATTCTCTTTTCGCATCTTTTCAAATATTTCGAGAGCTTTCTTCCCGTACCCATGTTGTGCATATCCTGATATCATTGAATTCCAAGAAACTAAATCTCGTTCGTGTTGTCTTTCAAAAACTTTGTTTGCACTCTCGATGTTACCTCTTTTTGAATACATGGTTACAAGTGCGCTGCTTACACATAAGGTGTTATTGTACCCTTCTTTAATTGCTCCTGTGTGAAATTGTTTCCCGTGCTCAACTGCTGCCATTGGACTAGCACATGCATTAAAGATACTCGAAAACGTATACTCGTTTGGTCTCAGCCCATCATTCGCCAGCTGGCGGAATACCCTTACAGCCCCATCAGCATCTCCTGATTGTGCATATCCTGCTAAAATAGCTGACCACGCAATGATATCTTTTTCTTCCACATGTTCAAAAACTCCTACTGCATCATTTATGTTTCCTATCTTCATATAAGCATCTAAAAGTGCAGTACCAACTGAAGCTGATGATTCATAATTTGTCTTGATGGCTTGAGCATGAATCTGAAAAGGAGAAATAGTAAGATGAGCAGCAAGAATGGTGGAATATGTAAAATCGTTTGGCCTTACGCCTTCCCTAGACATTTGGGAAAATATATTAACAGCTTTAACAATCTCCCCATTTTGCATGTATCCACCAATCATGGCTGTCCATGACACCACATTCTTAACTCCCTTCATTGTACCGAATAGTTTCAATGAGTCATCCATTTCAGAGCTTTTTGTGTATGCAACCATGAGTGCAGTTCTTATATTAGGATCAGATTCAATGCCATTTTTTGTAACAACACAGTGGAGTTGTTTTGCCAAATATATTTCTTTAGTGTTAGCACACACTTTTAGTATTGTTACAAAGATCGCTTGTGTCAGTTTGACTCCAGAAAGCCTCATCTTGCAGAAAAGATTAAGGGAAGCTAAGTCATGCCCATTTGCCACGAGACCTGCTATCATACCATTCCAAGAAACTGCATCTCTAACCTCCATACCATCAAAAACTGCCTTTGCCCATCTAATCATACCTGATTTTGAATACATACTAATCAAAGAATTACACACATATGTAGTTAGCTCAAAACCAAATTTGATAACCATGGTATGCACCTGCATCCCTTTTACAACTGCACCACTGTCAGCCAAAGCTCCAAGAACAGTGGCAAACGTAAACGGGTTAGGCTTGATATCTTCCACTTGCATCTGTAAAAAAAGCCCTGTAGCCTGATCATGGAGTCCGCTTAATGAATACCCAGTAAGCATTGAAGTCCAAGAAACCACATTTCTATCAGGCATTTCATCGAACACCCTCTCAGCCATCCAAATTCCATCTGTTTTTGTGTACATATCAATTAAAGAAGTACCCACACTAACATCCTCACCAAATCCATATTTAATACAATCGCAATGTATTTGCTTGCCTATTATTTGATTACACAAGCTTCCACAAATCTTTAGAACACAAGAAAAGCTTGCCCCATTAACTGGTAAACCTAAGCGACGGATTCCTATAAAGTGATTGAGAGCCTGAGCATTGTCCTTGTTCCGAGCATACTCGAAAAGAAGGTGGTTATGATTAGAAATGGAGACGTCTCTCTGGGGCATTTCGTCGAACGGATAGGGAGCGTCATGAAAAAAATCACCATGGACTCCGAGTTCAATTGTTGAAGCAAATGACTGTGAAGAACGGCATAGATTGTAATAATAAGTTCGAAGCTTTCTCAAAGACTTCAGAGTTTGTACATTCATGGTACGGTGATAAAAACAAAAAGCAGGAGGGTGTATCGCTAGTTTGTTCGTAAATTCATAGTAATATAACCGAAATGGCCCAAACTGACCTCACTTTATGCCTCTGGGCTACATTTACCCCTTCTACTTTTGATTGTGGTGATTTTCTGTTTTACAAGTTAACGAATCATGCGGACAAACTTTTTTCATATATGCACGTGTTTTAATTGGGTCCGGCTATTTACACGGATAAAAAATTTTATGACATGGCTCACACTTTTCTAACAGCAAGTCGCATTTGCAAGTTGTGTCACATTTGGGCCGGTCAACACTTTTTGACACAAGTCATATTTGTTTTGGCTTTTTTAATTATTAATCGGCTACGAACCTACAAGTAGTAGATTAAAGTTATAGAAAGTTGTATTCTATGCATTGCTGATGATGTTTGTAGCTGGCTCATGAAACATATTTCTTCATATAAAAACCCAAATCAAATTTCTTCATTTTGGGTTTCTGAATTTCTACCTACACTACTGACTACTATCCGTGTAGATAACATGACCCGTTTTAATTACAAGACTACCTAACACATATATCTAAGTCAGGTATTTGTGTGAAAAAAATGTAATACTTATAAGGCAAAAGTGTAAAAAAATAAATTAGACCTACGGATTGGTCTTTAGGACCGACTATAAGTAGACAGGTTTGGACCAGTTCAAAAATTAGATTGGTTTGGACTTGGACCGGTTCGACTTGAACTGACCAAAGACTAGGGTTCAGACCGAAGACGACTCAAAACGATACCCTGGTCACTCAAGACCAGTCTTAGGACGCGAGGGCCGGTTTGGGCCGACTCAACCGGTCAGACTTGAACTTCATAGCCGCTAGCCCGCTAGTGTATACTGTAAACCACAGCAAGAAAGAAAAAGCCGAAATGGGGAAGAATGGGAAGAAGCAAAGAAATCAAAACCAGAACCAACGTAATCGCAAGCCTGCATCTTACTACCTTGAAGACGATGAACAACAATCTTACCCCTTAACTCACCCGCCTCACTCCGATCCTAATCTCAATCTCTCCGACGAAGAACCTGACTCCGACGACAATGAAGATCAAAACCCTTCAGGTGATGATGATAATCATATTCCGTCGAAGTTCTCACTTTACCAACAATCTGTACAGGTATACATTTTGATTATTATAATCAGAACAAAACCCTTAAATTTATCGGGGTTTTACTTCATTTTAACTTGGGGTTTTGTTGGGTTTTCTTGATTTTGGTTGCAGTCGCCTAAAGGAGACATTAGTTATCTGCAGAAGTTCTTTTTGACTTATGTTGGTGGGAGAGCCCCCCTCCATCTGCAAGAAGATTTCTGCGGCACTGCACTTCTCAGGTGATTCCATGAATCTCTCAATTTGAATGTTTCTTGATTTTTTTTTCATGCTGCATTTTGCTTATGTGTTCATAGTAATATGCAGTTTAAATTATTATGAATTTTAGCCAAGTATTAATTAAGATTATACCTTAAACATGATGCTGAAACATCTAAAGTCTTGACTTTTGTAGTATGCTATATATTAGTTTAATAAGGTTTAAAAGACAACATATGCAGAATTACCAAAATATAGAAACAAAACTACATCTCTGAAGACAACTCTTTACAATATTACCAAGAACTAAAGCCACACTACATCTCCTACAACTCTCAAATGTAGCTTCTGCAAGTTGTAGAATATGTTCGGACAAAATTAGCCAGTAAAATGTGAAACCAAGTTGAAAAACAACAATGAGACATTATGCTTATACCCAAGATCAAAGTTTAACAGGAGAAAAGCAATTCATTGACGCATATCCTGCATACTTATTATTATTTATCTCTTTTTGGCAAAACGAATTATTGGTTTCAACTTCATCAATGTTGAAACAGCGGTCACATAGAGCACTTGTGGTTAGATCCATGCCTCAACAAACCTAGAATTCACGGGATGGCTGGTCAATAGTGTATTTTAATTTACACACACCCAAACCAAATTTGAAACCCTAAAACTAAATTTTCACTTGAATTAACCAAATTTGTAGGTCTTATACATAAAAAAGAAAAAGAAAAAGAAAAAAGAAAGTCACCGCTAAATATAAAAAGAGTGAAAACCCCAGATAACATCCGAACAGTATAGATAATCTAGTATGTTATATTACATAAAAAGATAAGAAGAGATCGCATGCATGACTTAACTGTTGAAGTGACCGGAAAGCAGCATCGTCACTATTTTAGATAATGAAAATCTGAACAATAACAAATAATTAATGGCAATCAGAGCTAAAACGTGGGGTGAGACTTAAGTGTTTGTAAATGATTTTATAAAGAGAAAAATTAGATAGAACAAATTGAATGAGTATTATCAAGTTGTTTAACCTCTTAAGTTTCCCCAAAATCTTTTTCCTTGTTACCTTTCCTGGTATTGTTTTTTTTCTTTTTGGATTCGATTTCAGACCTTAAAATTTCTCCTTTGCTAAGTCGGTAAACACACGCCTTGCCAGAATTTTATCTCTTTTACCCTGTCAGCCTTTTCCATGAAAATGTCTGTTATAAATTGAAACATTGAAAGCAAGATCTTGCAAAAATTAGTCAGATCGGACGTATATAAAATCATGTATGTAAGCAGTAAGCTATACAAACCTTGGTACCACTGTAGAAGTCACCTCCATATGGTATCAATTTCTCTCCACCTACACACCAGATAACCCTAATTAATAATCTTCTTTTAATAAAAAGATATCAATATACACTTGCTAGTCTACATACAAAAACAGAACAGTATACCAGACAGTTCGACGGAGGAGCATTTTCTTCATCATGAACTTCTTCCTTCTTTGCTTCTTCTTTCTCTATTGTCGACTATACACTAGCAAACACAATCCTGCTAAATTGTAAAACAAAACAACGATATGTGTAGTAATAATAAATTCGTTGGAAAAGAGTATCTAAATGGCACCCATGTTGACTTCCATAGACTCTGTAAGCTTTTTTCTTCTTTATTTTGGCCTTTTTCTCTCGGTTTTCTCCTTTTTCTCTTTGTGGTTGATAAGTGAGAAGAAGATAAGCATAGCAATATCCACTCATCTTTCAAGATTTTGTTCTAATTGACATCGATCATTTGAAAGCAGAAAACCAAGAGACGGGGATGCTGCACCATTAAGAAAGTAGTGGTAACAAAGAAGAAAAAGAAAATACATTGGGTGTCTTTTTTCCTTCACGTGGGATTTGTTTTTTTAAAAGACTATTATACGCTTACTATTCATTTCAAACTAGTTTGTAAATTGATTATAAGGTATGTGAAAAGTTCATTTAAGAACCGTTTTTATTGCGAGAACCAATCCTAGCCGTCCAATTCCCCCTTCTTCAATTGGATTGCCCACCCATGAATTCCTTACATGCACCCTGCCACACCCAATCCCCCCACGCTCTTCATCCATGAATTCCATTATCCAAAATCAACGGCTAAGATTGGTTCTCGCAATAAAAACGGTTCTCAAATGAACCTTCCCCTATAAGGTATAATGTAATCATCAAAACTTTTTTGAGAATTTAAAGAAAGTAAATCAATGATGAAGTTGATAAGTTGAAGTGTGCCTCTTCTTTTTTGGAATCTTCATCTTAGACCTTGCCATTATTGTGCGTACATTTAAGGGCATGCCGAAGCCGCAAGAAGATGCAATGCATAATGTACATCTCCCGGTACTTCTTTTAACCATTTAATACAGCATACTTAACATTTCTTTTGATCAAAATATGCAATTTATTGCATTAAATGGTAGAAGACATGGTAAGTATGTCGCATTAACTGGCTAGAATATTTTTTAAGCATGCTGCATTATATGGGTACAAATTGCATATGTTGGTCAAAATGGTTAGCATGCTTCATTAAAGAAATAAAGTTAAATATATTGTAAGAAAGCGAGTAGTACATTGTATTTTCTTTCTGTTTGTCAATGTTTTTACAAGATAAGAAGCACTAATCATTTGATCTTGCGATATAATTACAGCACAGAATGGCTCAAAAGCGACTCAAGAAGGACTTCCGTAGGTATAGATTTGGATGTTGAGGCTCTTGATTGGTGCATGGAGAACAATGTTAACAAAATTGGGAATGATTTCTCTTCCAGAATCTTTCTTTACCATGGGAATGTTTTGCAACCTCAAGAAGCTAAATTAGTGAAATCCAATATTCAAAACATAATGCACAACGTGATTCTCGAAGAGAAGGGAAATGAATCCGAACCCGTTGCTAATTCTGAAGCACTTCCACCGAGAGACATTGTATGTGCATTTAACTATAGTTGTTGCTGCCTCCATAGTCGCCATGAGCTCATTTTATATTTCAGAAATGCTCTTCAAACATTATCTAAGAAAGGTGGGGTTTTTGTTATGGATCTTTATGGTGGCACATCATCCGAATGTGAGCTTAGGATGCAAAGAAAATTTCCAAATTTCACGGTAATTATTTAAGTTCATTATTTATATATCGTCTATTGTCTGCTTACATTTTGCCACCACTAACGGGACTTGGCATCAAACACTCATTTATAGTGTTAAATGATGGAATCAAATTGATTGTGTTCTTATTCTCTACTTGTCTTGATGAGAGTAAAACCGTCAATTAAGATCCACAGAGTCCATTTGTCATAATTAATTATAGGTATTCTGTCTTAAATGTAATATTATCGTAGAAAATGATAAATAGTCAACATCACGTTACTGATATATTTCATACTTTGTCAGTATACATGGGAACAAGCTGGTTTTGACATCGTTCAAAGGAAAACAAGAATCAGTCTGCATTTTACTCTGCTAAAGCAACAGAAAAAGAAACTTCGCCATGCGTTCTCATATAGCTGGAGATTGTAATTTCTATTCTATATACTTAACAGATTTCACTACTTATTTGACTAATAGTCAAACATTGACTTATTTTTTATGTTCAGGTGGTCGTTACCCGAGATTAAAGATTGTTTGGAAGAAGCGGGATTTCGGTCTGTTCATTTCTGGATCCGCCAAATGCCCGACAGTGAGAATATTAAAAGCATGGAAGGATTTGGTGAGGCACGAGATATCAAATATGAAGAAGTTACAAGTTTTCAACAGCAAGATTCATGGAATGCTTATATTGTTGGTGTTTCCTAGTGATTTCAACCTCCATCTTTTCCTTCAAGTGATAATTGTGGTAAAAAAATGTTTTTTTGGATTCTTTTACAGTTATGTTCGTAATAAAACAGTGGATCCAACAAGTTCTTCAACAGATTCATAAAGTTGCAGTCTTGTTCTTTTAATGAAAACTTAACTCGTGTTTAATGTGGTTTTTGTCTTAAACTTTTTTACAAATATTTGTTTTCTGTTCTTTTACTTTCAGAACTGTCCATGTTGTCTCCACACAGCTTCAATTTGCAGCACCTAGATCTTGTGGTATGAGGTACGCCACACACTTTGACTTTTAGGTCAAACCCGAACATTTTTCGTATCCCAATCGCTAACAATACGAATATTGTAACATTCATCTGATTTCTCTCATATTTTTGTATCCTAATCGTCACTGTTGCTAAATTCAACAACCAGAGGCACTTTACGTTAATTTGAAGTGATAGTTACTTTGTTTGACCTTCAAAGTCAAAGCTGGAGCTTTTTTGTTTTTACTTTTAGAAACTGATAGATAACGTATATGTTATATGAATCTTGAAATTGAAAGCAAGTGACAGCTTCCCTCCAGTTACGTTCAAAATACGTTTTGCTTGATTGGAGATGGAGTCTATTCCTAGTTGAAACAGGCTCATTGACTCAAGCGTTATCATCTTTAATTCTTTACTATTAGCGTTTTGTTATAACATATATAGTACGTTTTTCAAAGAAGTTATGATGTCAACAGGATATTACAATCTGACTATAAACAATAAAAAGGCACATGTAAGGTTGTAACCAAATTGAACGTTCGTGAAATCATTTGACGGGAAATTCATTCATTTAATAAACGAAAGAACACGAACTAGATTTTCTGTTTGTTTAATTAAACAAACAAACACGAACAGAGCTCTCATTCATTAATTTATCTTCAGGGTTTCTCAATTTAGTTTAGGGATTTCATCATCTCCATCTAGTAAGTTTAAAGTTCTTCATCAGATGGCGATCCTCATTGTTCATATGGGTTTCAAAAGTCATTTTAAGGTCCATATGGTTCTTGATTCACACGCAAAGCCGATTACGAAGGTATAGTGTTAATGGTTGGATTTTCCTGTATTTTTGTTCATCAACCATTCACCTGGTTGTGGTTTGATTTCAGGTTCCATTTTGCTTCAAGTCTGTTTGTTACGATTCTGTTTTTGCTTCGGATCTTGTTCTTGTGGTTTTGTTCTTGGTTTGGGTTTTGATTTGATTTGGGTTCAATGTTGTGCCAATAATCAAACAACCATGTTACTAAGGATGTGACATTAATTGATCTTTAAGAGATAAAACGATAATAACTAGATAATCGGTTAAAGTAAAACCTCAAAATAACTTCTAAAGAATGTTGTTCCTTACTTCCAATTAGATCATTTAGAAACCCAACTTTCAACACTCTAAGCTCATTAATTACAGTTTCAAACTATAATAATTAGATAACCATTTCAACACGAGCACAAGATAACTGTTTCAACCCAATCGCAAGTTAGAAACTTTTTGCTAATTGCTATAAAACTCAAAATTGCAATTAATCAAAAGATGAGACGAGCTTTAAGTATTTTTGTTCTCTTCAACAAGATTAAACCTTAAAGTACTTATATATCTCGAATACATAAAATAGAAAACTAGAATTTGCAAACGACTGAATCTAATGTCTTATTTTTTTAATTTATTTTCATTTAGTAGTTGGTTTTCGTTTTATTAGTAAAAAAAAAGTGCCTTTGCCATCTAAAAAGAAAATAATAAAATTAATCAAGAATGAACCCCACCAAACTTGATACTCAACCGTAAGCAAATAAACAATTCCGGTATCATCAATCACCCCATTTTCTCGATACACTCGACTTCAAGAGAATAATGTTAGTTAAAATGTAACCGGACCTTCCCAGGTTCCATGAATCGCCTCCCCAAGATAAACAACAACCCAATCACCCATCTAAATCGCAACCACACTCACCCTACTAATACAAAACCCATCTAGATTCAACCTCAAACACACCAACCACCCAATTCCACATTTCCTTGTGCAACAATGAAGAACCACCGACGAACTTCGATCTACATGAAGTCAATCCATTGCAAGCTATGACGCCGGCGATTCGTAGCTTCTTCCGATACCGATCTGTCCCTGGACTCACCTCTGACCAGACCCACATGGCGGGGATAATGATGAAGCGTTCAGTTCGCCCCTTATTCAGCGTAATTCTTGTTTTCGCCGCCGCCGCCGTTACTCTCTGCCTTCGGATTATTGTCTCTGGTGCCGGGAGAGACCGGTTTCTCATAAGCGAGACAAGAGCAACACAGAAGCTTTCCCCGGTGTTCAATATCACCTTGTTGACGTTTGCTGCCGTCGATTTAGCTGATGATTCATTGAGGCAAAACGCCGAACAGTTGGTGGACGGTGACTTTCAGAATGCTAAAACAAATCGCCAGCTATCGTTTCTATCGGCAGGCCGATACCGTACGGATACTAGAGCAAGACCGGTAAAAGGTGGTCGTATGGAACTCAGGTCCCCTGAATTTCGTGAACTCTGGATGGAATTCCGGCTGCATCTACGAGATTGGTGGCGCCACCACCGGTTCGATCCTGATGTAATGTCAAACATGCTTAACGTCTTCAGGCCCGGAGGGAAGTACAAGACGTGTGCTGTGGTGGGTAACAGCGGGATCTTGCTCAAAACCAGTCTAGGTGAGGCAATTGACAACCACGAGTTTGTGATCCGTTTAAACAATGCAAGAATCGGCGGTTTCGAACGATATGTGGGTTCCAAAACCAGCCTTTCCTTCATGAATAGCAATATCCTACACTTATGTTCTCGCAGAGGAGGCTGTTTCTGTCATCCATATGGAGAAACAGTGCCCATTATGATGTACATATCCCAACCCATTCATTTTTTGGATTATACCGTCTGTAACTCATCACATAAAGCGCCATTGTTGATCACTAATCCACAACTCGACGTACTCTCTGCACGAATTGTGAAGTATTACTCTGTTAAAAGATTCTTAAAAGAAACTGGGAAACCGATAGAGGCATGGAGTTCTTCCCATGGAGGACGTGAATTCCATTATTCTTCAGGTATGCAAGCCATTATGCTTGCGTTAGGGATCTGCGACAAAGTTAGCATCTTTGGGTTTGGCAAATCAAGTTCCGCCAAACACCATTACCATACTAATCAGAAAGCCGAGCTCGGTCTCCATGATTATCAGGCAGAGTATGATCTGTATGAAGACTTGGTAAAGAATCCAGACGCCATTCCTTTCGTGTCAGATAAGTTCAAATTCCCTCCTGTTGTGATCCATAGATGACACGTTTTACTGTTTTAGACATCCTTAGACATGTTTAGCTAATCCAACTTTGCATCATACTCCAGAAAGATGTAAGAACTTTTAAAAGGTATTATAATATACATGGCAGGAAAGACTTCCTTGTTTTACTGATTACAGTATGTACATACATACATTCCTGGTAAATGTTATATATATATATAATACCTAACATTCCTAGATCAACTACAGCATACATAAATATCCGATTCAAATTCCCTACTGTTGTAATCCATAGATGGCACGTTTTACTGTTTTAGACATCCTTAGACATGTTTAGCTAATCCAACTTTGGATCATACTCCAGAAAAATGTAAGAACTTTTAAAAGGTATTATAATATACATGGCAGGAAAGACTTCCTTGTTTTACTTGATTACAGTATGTACATAATACCTAACATACCTAACATTCCTAGATCAAGTACGGCATACATAAATATCCGATGATTCTTGATGCCATTCACCAACGACATCAATGATGTTTACAGCAAAATAGGGACTCCGTTTCCTAAAAAGACCAAAAAACCATTCAAGCCCATCCCATCGAGAGTCTGTTGTTAACATCAACCATCTTATTGTACGGGAGCATCAGCACCAGCAGGATCGGCCTCTTCATACTCGACATCCTGTTCCTCGAACTTCACTCCAACTAGAAATCTTATGCTCACCTGAACAGCCCACATGAATAAAATTATGCAATTGCACGCAGCTACAGGCTCTTAACATTGACAAATTGTTACCTGCTTAGGATCATAGACAGCATACTCATTGTATTGAAGAGGACTCTCTTTGTGCTCAGAAGCAACTAAACTACCACATGGTACTTTAATGTCATCTTTCCAAACAAAATGCTCCTTCTCATCGGTTTTCTTCCTTCCCAACCCCTTAACTCCTGCTTTCTTCTCTTCAAGGGACTTTGTATCCTGCAACAATAGAGACAGTAAATTTGCCCACTTATTGGCAACTGAATCACGTGCTGGTAACGGAAGCATGTAAAGATTCATGTACCTCGGGTGTTGTGGTCACTTCTGTAATCTCATCACCCAGAGAAGCAACCGCTAAAACTAAAAATCCCTCTGGTCTGTCCACAGACGTGTATCCAAACTGAGCAGCTTCTGCGGCTGCATCAGAACACACAATTGCCCTCCCAAACTGTAAAAAGACACGGTTAATAACACATCACACATACTGATGTTTAACTTCAATGGATACTTGCTCCCTCACCATATATCCTGAAACAGGGAGCGTGCATATAGCAGGCAAGAATCCTTTATGCAAGTGCCTCAGAAGATTTGAACTTCGTGTGCCTAAAATGTAGCAGAATTAGAATGAAGTAAAAGTAGGTTAATATTCGCACGACCTTGATTTTATTAGGTTTTCTTACCACACCACAGGAGAACTTTATTAGGGAGTTCTTTAATTTCATCGTAAGAAGGTCCTGCGCTCACTTCGACTTGAAAGATATTCTCCACGGACACTCCATAACTCTGAAACCACAAACCCAACAAAAGAATCAGATTCGAACCTCAGACTGTTGTCTGGTCAATGAAGATAAAGAACTTGAAAATCGATCTTACAATCTCCCCAACTTTCACAGGCTCGTAGGTCTTCTCAAGATACTTAACAATCATCTTATAATCATCTGATTCCATCTCCAATGGAGAAATGGTGCACCCCAATCTTGTGTACCGATCAAATAATGGGTCATCAAGGGTAGCACCACTCATGTCCTCTATAATCCGAGAAGCTACATTTATGTCTCTCACCGTTTCGAGTGCAGATGCAGCCTAACAAATAAACATCAGGAATTGTGCAAATTAAGTTGCATACGAAGAGTTGATTTCAACAAACAATAGATAAAAAATTGAACCCGGACTCTTACATGCTCAGCAATATCTTGATGATCTCTAAAGATAAAAGGCCTTGTAGAATGCAGCAGCGTGAACCATCTTTGACTGAAGTCTGACCACATAGCCTTAGCTATCTGCTCCTTTTCACTGGCAGTCTGAGATTTTCTCAAAAATTCTAGTAAGGCCTCTTCACCTGAAGATGGATTTATCAAAACGTAGGAAAAGGCACATCTTTTTGATCAAGGAAAATATCAAACTCGAACTTCAAGTTGTGTGAACTCACATCTTTCTATATGCAAATCAGTGAGCATAGCCACAGGGAGGTCAGGTGCATCTAGTCCCAACTCCATTAAGGCATACCTGTAAATCTCTTGACCGCATAGAACTTTCATGAAGTTAGCCACCATCGGATCAAGCTTGCAATGAGTTGCAGCTGTGCCGAGCTGCCTAAGACCCAGACCTCCATATCTCACATCATACCCATCATCCTACATCAATATTAAAAAACCCTTACAAGCTACAAAATTAGACATCTTTTTTTTTCTTTCCATGGATTTTGAAACTCACCATGTCAATCGGAAAAAACTTCAAAGGCTTCTTTTGTATTTTCTTCTCACGTTCCCATGGCTCGAACTCGTTCCCAGTTAGTTCCTCAAACAGTCTAACAAACTCCTTAATCGCATCTTCTACATTCTCCCATTCTTCAACTCGTTCTTCTGCTCTCGGATCAGCACCAACCTTGCCTCTCTTAAGGTACAAATGTAACCGGTTTTCTGGCACCATGATCAGTTGTGTGACGCAGAACCTACAAAACCAACTAACTTTAGAACCTAAGAGAGGGAAAGCCGAAAAAAGGCAACATTTCAGACATTGAACAGATTACTCGTTGATTTTTCTGCCTCTGTCACTCTCTGAAAACGCACAGTTGTACAAGATACCATCTTTCTCAAAGATAACACCACCTTCTTTATCCAATTTGCTATCTTTATGTACTCCTCTTTTACCATACATCTTAATCTGAGATTAATTTACCAACCAGCGTAAACAAGATGGCAAAAATTATCATATAAAAGGTGGATCGAGAATGTTAAACGCCTACCTCTGCATTTAAAGATTCAAGAGCCTCCTGACTAGGATCTTGCATATCCCATGGAATCCCTTTGCCATCAACAGCAAGATCGCTAACAACATCATAAGCATCCAAAGGTTGTGGTTCTTGTTTTTCAATGCTATCATTCAACCAAGCTTCACGTACCACAGGTATGCCTCGTTCTCTGCTCGATTTCAAGAATAAAGTTAGAATATTTATGATCATCACAGCAGGATTCAAGAGCTGAACACAGGGAAATAACTACTGACAATGCTTCTGTAACTTTTGACGAGCCTCCTCGATCTCTCTCGGAAGGAGAGACGACCAAACAGGTCACCCCTGATGCCAAAAAGAAAAACCTATTAGACAATTATTAGAATATCTAGACATGAAATCAAACGAGCTAAATTGTTGGGTACCGATGACGTGGTTTGCTACTTTTCCCCCATGTTTCTCGATCTTGGACTTCCAGTATTGCTGCAAAATGACCATGAAAACAGTTTACACAATCTACAGATTCAGAGGCTCGAAGAACAAAATGGTAAAGATATATACATGCGTGCGAGTGAGTCGACCAGATAGCGATATGAGCATCCCTGCAAAGGGTTTATCCGTGGGTTTTAGCTCCCTCTTTGGTCTTCCTTTTGGGTCTTGATATTTCATCAGTAACTACATGTATACATCATGAAAATAAATGAGATTCAAGATGTTAAATCGTCGCAAAAACAGAGTAGAAATGTAGAATTACATCGGAAATGGCTGATTCCTTAACAAAATCAGGAAATTTGATTAATTCCTCTAATCTGGGTGGGTCCCTGGTGCTGTAAGTGCAGGTAGACCACTCACTGTACGATCCTTTGCACGTGTAGAACTGACCAGCATACTCCACCGTTCCCCCACAAACAGGACACTCTTTCAACGTCCCGTAAAACATCATATCCTGGCTATATACAGCGCATAGAGTCAGTCATACACGACGCAAAAGTTATACGTAATGCCTACCAAATGTTTGGGTTTTTGCGCAAGTGACTTGAATACTATTAAAACTTACCATCTAGGCACAACTACGTCATCGGAGCCAGAGCTGTCAACGTTGTTAGCTTCAAGGATCTCTCGCATCTGTTGAACCGAGAGATGCTGCCTTGTGGTTTTACAAAAGTCATCATACTGGGCGATAATGTCGGTTATCGATTTATCAGTTGCATTGCCGTTAAGATTGTCCTCCGATTTGGGTTTCTTGTGTGGTTGATCGTGTTCTTGTTTCCCAGCTTTTTGTTTCCTGGTCATGATTTTTTCATCATCGCCAGAGGGTTGATTGTGTGATCTTTTTTCATGAACCTTCATGATTGGAACGTGATTGCTTATGAAATGAAGCAGGTTTTTTTTATAACGAGTGGAGTGAAAGCTTGAAGAACAGAAGATTTGAAAGAAGAAAGGCGAGGTTAGATTTATGGTGGGTTGAAGAGGTGAATAGGAAGAGGTGGTGACACGTAGGCTTTCTGTGTCTTCTCCCTGGCTTGACACATGGTAGTCTTGGGTGACACGTGTTCTCTGTATTTAACTCTCTCGCGGGATTTATTATTATTTTGTTACCCTTGAGCGGCATGCTAAGATTCCCATTTAAACACACGTGTAAGAAAGAAAATGTGTCCTTTATTTCTTTGTTTTGAATTTATTATTATTATTTATATTAAAAATTTGTTCTTTTCCAACCTTATCATCGGTCTCAAGGTTTTATGCTTAACTTGTATCATAAATTTCAATTATTGTAAGTTGTAACACCACGAACAAGGGGATTTTACTTGATGGTGAGGTTTGACATCATCTATCTATACGATTGTTAAAAGGTAACCGTTAAAGCTAAGTCGTGAACCTTCTTTTTTGACAAATGGAACAAATACGATAGTTGGCGTACTTTTGAGAGGCACCTGTATCTTCTTCACCTACTTTCGAGAGGTAGGAGCTCTTTAAAACAAAGAAAATATCAAAATAATTATAAACTCTTTTATCCTCAAATGATACCCATAAAAACCTCTATTAAATAACTTCCTTCGTAAGATAAAAGATTACTATCCTCAGATAAAAGATTATCTATAATTAAAAGATTTATAGAATATTGATCATATCATTACTTTTTCCCCAAAACACACCTTGTCCTCAAGGTGTGGCTTTATAAACTTACTTAGAATTGTTCCTGGATCCCAAATGTAGTAATCATTGTTTTGTAGCCCTTTTTGAGATGTCTTCTGGCTTACAAAAAATTCTATGTAGTTGGTCTTCTACCATGCATCATCTCTCTAAAAAAAGCATCTTTAGCTTTCGTAACATAGGCTGTGAGAACCCGCCCCTTGGTCCGCTGCCCCATGAAGACATTCCTGTTTTACCAACCACAAAATTGCTTATTGGCGGCTGGAATGTACCAAAACCCGAGTAAGCTTTAGACTTACCGTGGTTGCTGCCCCTTCATTGAACTGGAACCCATCATCAGTTAAAGTCATGGGAATAGAGCTGAGTGGAGGCATTAATTAAGTTGTAAACCCCAAGGGCTAAGTTGAAAAAAAATGAACGGTTGTGAGACCAACCTGATTGGTGGTGGGATCTTTGTTTGATTTATCAAAATGTTCATAATCTTAGCATGCCTCTTCTCCGGTTCCAATTTTAAGGCCTCCGGTGTACTCTCGTTCCTCTTGAATCGCTCCCCGGTTGAGGCTTTGTACTTCACCAATAAATTATCGAGATCGGCAATATTCTTAGTCATGGCTGCTCCAATGGATCACAGGTTGTAGGAAATAACGGCTCTGATACCAATTTGATGCGAACCAAATTGATATATTGATAAATCAAAATGAATACAATAGTCGGCGTGCTTTCGAGAGGCACCCATCTCTCCTTCACCTATTTTCGAGAGGTAGGAGCTCTCCAAAACAAAGAAAATATAAAAATAACTATAAACTCTCTTCTCCCTAAATGATACCCCTAAACCTCTAATTATACTAAATAAATAACATTCTTCGTAAGATAAAAGATTACTATCCTAAGATAAAAGATTATCTATAATTAAAATATAATAACTACTATAATTAAAAGATCTATAAAATATTGATCATATCAGAACACTATCTCACCTTCTTTCATTTCCTATGATACCCTCTTGCTTCGATAATAGCTCCCCGACTTTTCTCTCTTTAATTTATTACCCTTCACTCACACAATCGGGGTTGACACGACGTCTTTCAATACACATTGTCCTTTCGACCGCAACGATGAGGATAATGAGGATGATGAGCTTGCTATACGAGAACCTTAATGACAGTGGGAAGGAGAAAGGAAAACAAGTCGATTCAAGCTCCACTATGTTGATCGATAAGGGATCAACAACGAAGAATATCCTAGAGATAGTTGAAAAGTTCAATATACGAACCAAGCAAATATTAAACTTGTAGGAGGATAAGTTGCAAGTTAAAAAAAGTAAAGAGGAACCAAAAAAAGTGACACCTAGAAAAAGATTACGAGTTCTTCATTAGGTCACATAATCATCTTACGGGTGTGGCGTAAACAGTGACTCTTTCTCGGAAAGAAATGATCCGGAAAAAAAATACAATTGACACTAAGACTTTTTAAAATTTGAAATTATGTAAGTTTTTTTATCTTTACAATTTTTATTATGTAATTAAAATATTAGTTTAAGATATGAAATATAATATTTTATATTTAGTCTTGTATTAAATTTTAATTTATTTATTAGTTATTGTATTTAAAATAATAATTAGGTGTAATAAAAAATATAAAAAAGTGAGTGAAAGATGGAGGGATGAAAATGGTTGATAGTAGGGTTACTCTTAACATCATTATTATTCCTCTCAATCCTTGCATCTTTTCACTTTGTGAGGAAAGATGGAAGAGAATGATGTAAAGGGAGATAGAGGGGAATTGTAATATGAGATTGATGTAACTAGATAGATAGGAGGGTAGAGAGGGATGATAGTGAAAAACTAACCCTATTTACCGCACTCTTTTTTAGAGCTATATCTTCTTATAAGACCAATTTGACCTAGTTACATGAATTGGTGGTATCTAAACTTACTTAAGCAATGACTTGTAAATTTTTGGGGGTTGATCATAGTATAGTGGTGTTTCTTTCTTTTAGGTAATTTCCATCGAAGAGCGGTAGTCCTTGGGAAGGAGAGATAGGGGAAAACGCCCGTGTTGAAGGATAAGAACAAAGGGTTGCATTATTGGAAAGCCAAGGGGTCTATATAGATCTAGACATGATTGCCTATGGCATGTAGGGATAGATGAGTGGAATAATGGTGTGATGTAGCTAGATCTACATAGAATGGATCCTTTTATTATGTCTGGTAGGTTCGGTATGGTCTTATGAACAAACCCCCTAGGTAAGAACCTACAAAAGAAGGGGGTTTGGTTTGAACGATAATGGGTGGAGATGTGAGGTGTGGCAACATACTCATTGACGATAGGGGTGTTCATTTTCGGATATCCGAAATTTTCGAATAGTGTATTTCACTATCCGATATATCCGAAATTTAGTACTAAGTTTTTTTTTCTTTACAAAGAGATTTTTCGTGGTTAAGGCTCCTTCCGAAAATTTAATATTAGGATTACATGTCATAAATATTAATTTAATTAGAACTAGAACTACTTTTACAAACTAATTAACTAACTTTCACATAATTAGATTATCAACCAAATTATACTATATATATATATAGGGGAGAGTTTAAACGAGAACTATTTTTCGTACGAGAACTACGAGAACCAATCTTGGCCGTTCATTTTGGATAATGGAATTCATGGATGAGGAGCGTGGGGGGATTGAGTGTAGCAGGGTGCATGTAAGGAATTCATGGGTAGGCAATCAAATTGAAGGACGGGAAATTGGACGGCTAAGATTGGTTCTCGCGGTTCTCGTACGAAAAACAGTTCTTGTTTGAACTTTTGCCTATATATATATATGTGTGTGTGTGTATATAGAATTATTTTTCAACTTAAAACAATATGTAGAATATAATAACAAGGGAAAATTAAGGATAGGAAATCAATCATCTCTAGATGAAAAAGAGCAAAAACAGAGATATAAAAATTGGTCTGAGTGTATCTAAAATAAACATATAATAACAAGATCAATCGATTGATCGATGTAAAAACTAGATCATCAAGTATATATGATATCGATTTGGAGTTTTGGACATCTAGGGATTTTTTTCATATTATATATTTGTTATTTAAAAAAAATTAAAAATATATATTTCGAATATCCGAAATTTTGGAAAAATACTATCCAAATCCGAATCCGAAAATTTGGATAACCGAATTTCAGGTATCCGAAATTTCGGATAATTTCAGATCGGATTTTTCGGGTCTTCGGATTTCGGATCGGATACGGATATTTTTTATCACCCCTAATTGACGAGTTGAATAAAGAGTAGTAAATTTATGTCTAATTCCATATAACTTTCTCAATTGAAAATCATAAAGGGGATCTAGGTTTCTAGTCACCATCTCAATATAAAAAATCAAGCCTGGTCACTAGCTAATTGAAAATAAATACGCCCTTAAACCTCTAAATTAAAACCGAAGCCTAATCCTACAATCAAAATGAAAAACACACACCTCGATCATAAAATGAACTCTAAACGTACCCCAAATTTGTTCTTGTTTTTATTTCTTCATCTTCATCGTTCGGGGTGTGTTTGTGTGTGTGTGGGTGGTGGGGGGGAGAGGGAGGTGTGGTGGTCTAATGATCAATGCATGAAAGATTAAGAAATTGATTTAAAATAAGATGCGTGTGTGTTTATTAGTGTGTATTTTTAAGGGGAAAGTGGTGCACATGCATCAAATGTACTTATCTTTTCCTTTCAAAACAAAGATTGGTAAAAACTAGTGACACATCAATAGTGAATCAATTTCAAGTCATTTTTATGTCAATTAGTAAGGATTTAAATTCTTGTTCCATCAGAGTACAAGTTGAGTGGTATGATATATACAACACTATTTGACTTGTAAACTAGATATATTTTATGAAGTTTGACCAAAGCTAGTTTTGATATGTCTGTTTGCTTCCTATCATGAAAAGTAAAGATAAAGATGATTATGTTTGTGAAAAGAGTTTTAATTGATATGTTTAATTTAATGGATTTACTATATATTTATTTTTAGGGAGGACATGTCCTCAGTCCTTTCCAAAGATTTTTAATTAAAAAAAATATATAAGTGTGATATTTTCTAAACTTTTAGACACCACTTGTGTCTAAATAGCTTAAAATATTGACACTTATTCTAAAGTTCCTGCTCTATTTTTAGGGACCAAATTGTTGTCCCTAAATCTTGATTTATTTTTTGTGGGTTAATGGAGATAGAGTCAAAGACAAATGATGGTGTCAAAAACCTATTGATGGAATACCCGTTAAGATTAGTATTGCATTATTATCCGTATAAATACATATAAAAGTTATACATACAAAAGTTTACAATAAGTTATTTGTTAATGTAACATAGAAAATAAATATATAACCCTATTAAATGATATGTAAAAGTAGATTTTATTAGTTAAGTTTCATATGTTTATCATTCTAAAATCTAAATTTATATTACTGTTCAAAAAGAATCTAAATTTATAATATCATATCATAATTACTAATATAAATCTTTATAAATAGTATTCTTCTATTAATATTTAGTTTTAAGTTTTAATTTTTTATTACTTTATCGTAAGGTTAACATTTGATATAAATTAATTCACATATAAAAGAAACTAGGTAAATGTAGCAGGATGTTATGATTCGGATCTTTTAAAGGACTAAAATGATCCATAGTAAAATCTCGATCGTAACAAGACTATCAAAAACTATGTCTTTAATTAAAGATCACAATATGTAATTTCAGAAAAATTGATTTCTAAAAGTATCATTTATTGTAGTGGAAATCAATGTGGCATCAAATTTTGGTCGAAACCTTGGGATATTGCTTATTCTAGTTTAGGAGTTATATATATTTTTGGATAAATTGCATGAAAATACAATGAACTTTGTCTTAATTATCATTGTATATAACCAATTTTATTTTTTTTAAAATAATACAATCAACTTTTATAATCCTCCTATTATATGCAAGTTGTTGTATACTATAAAAATTATAAAAAAGTTTATTGTATACAATGGTAGCTAAAGACTAGACACAGAAAAAAGTTGTTTGCATACAATGAAATTTTTTTGAAAATTAGTTGTATTATTTTTAAGAATTTAAAGTCAGTTGTATACAATAACAATTAAGATAAACTTAATTGTATTTTCATGCATTTTGCCCTATATTTTTTTAAAAAGATATAAAAAAATGAAATACTTATGAAGAGAAAGTTAGAAACCATTACTACGTACATATATTTTTGCTTCAATATAAGGAAGGAAGCGGGTATCATATATAGTTGGAGTGGTTGGGAGAACCTTTTTCATTTCAACCCTCCATAATAGACTTTCTATCATTTTAACCCTTTTTGTTCACACTTGAAAATAGAAAAGGTTCAACTTTAGAAAGAAAATATAAATAAACAAATAAAGATACAAGAGAAGTGGGAGCATGCCGTTGATACCGGGAGATGTTGATTTTTCTTGATTAATTAGACCTTTTTGTTTCTCATCATCATCATCATCATCATATATACTCCCTTATGTTTTATTAAAGTTTTAGTCAACAATTTCTAAAAGGGTAAATTATAAGAAAATACAATAAACTTTGTCTTAAGTATTATTGTATACAACCAACTTTATTTTTTTTAAAATAATACAATTAACTTTTATAATCCCACATTGTATGCAAGTTATTGTATACAATAGAAATTATGAAAAAGTTTATTGTATACAATGATAGCTAAAGACTAGACACAGAAAAAAGTTATTTGCATACAATGACATTTTTTTGAAAGTTAGTTGTATTATTTTTAAGAATTTAAAGTTAGTTGTATACAATGACAATTAAGACAAAACTAATTGTATTTTCATGTATTTTGCCCTTTCTAAAATTTTATATTGATAACAATTTTATTAAAATATATATATACGATAATCTTACTAGATCCTTCTAATTAATTCTTACAATAATGAAATAATTACATTTGTTTTTTTTACTTCTTTTTTTTCGATCTTTAACATTTTCCTCAATCACTTAGTTAAAAGAAAAAAAGATTAAAACATCTTTCGGAGGATATTAACATTAATATCTCAAGCAGTGGAAACAGGAAAGTTTAGATTGAGGAATTGTTTCATCCTCGTAACCCGTAACACTTTTGAATAAATTTAAGGTTAAGAGGGTTAGTGTGAGAATGAATATATCTTATTCATATATAATGTATTTATCACCTAAAAAACTCTTAATTTTAAGAAGAGTAAATTTACTAAAATACCCCTCATTTATACCTCTCCTTTACCCCTCTTTTAAGTCTATAATTAATGAATTTAAACAAATAAATATTGAAAACATAACCAACAATTAATGAATTTAAACCAATACTTATAACTGAATTATTTCTAACCATATATTTTTAATATTAACTCTTTATTCATGAGATCACCATACTTATAACTGAATTAACTCTAATAATATATTTTTAATATTAACTTTTGATTCATGAGATCACCTAAATTCCTGTTTTCAATAAATCAAGTTCAAGAGATTTCACAAACACCAAACAAATGAAAGAGTCAAAGAGTTAAAATTTATAAACATTGCATTCTAACCCAATTACATAATAATTGGAACTATGAAACATTACACACACATATACATACATATATATAATCAACAACTTCATGATTCAGCCATGCGACAAAACTCTTCCAACAAACTGAAAGACAAATAACTAGAGTTAGCAATTTAATTCTTAATTTCTAAGTGGCTCTCGCAAAGAATCTTCACAAACTCATATTATCTTCATCTCGCAAAGAATCTTCACAAACTCATATTAGCTCTTTGTGATTATTTTGCACAAAATTCATCACAACCTCCTCTTTATTCGCCCCTTCGCATTGCGCGGGTACCCCACTAGTATATATCTATATATATATATATATATATATATATATATATATATATATGAGAATGAGAAAACGAGATCTAGCCATCAATTAGATTTCGATCTATTAAATCTCACGGTCGTAATTTAATTGTTGGGTTATGAATAAAAAAGAAGAGTCAAATATAGATCATTTAATCAGATCAAATAAAGGGTCACGATTAAATTTCTTATTCTCGTTTAAATCTCTGACTGTAGTAATATACGTATATATCACAAGATATATATCTGGTCTAAATATATACGTATATATATATATATCAATTCTCATTTTATGTCTTATTTATACGTATATATATACAAGAAGACATAAAAATATACTTAATTAGCTCCACAGTTTTCGAATATAATTAAAGCTAGAGAAAGAAATTAAGAAGACAAAAACTTAAATTGTAGCTTAACTAATTAACGGAATATGAAAATATATATATAGAACGTACCAACAAATTTATATGGTGATCAAGATCAACGTAAACCAGCTATGAAGCCGATAAATTTTCTCTAATTACGGAGAGGCATTTCATATATATATGCATGCTTTTCCTCTCACGTATAATTAAGGAGATGAAAATTTATCTACTTCAAAGCTTTATGAAGATCTTCCTTTCCTTATTACAACGTACGTACGTACGTACGTACACTCGTACTAATTTCAGTATTTTTAGAAGACAAAAATATAGATGCTACTATAACTTTGATAATCGTTGCTAGCGATCTTCAAAGTACGTGCTAATATATAGCATCAACGATTAACTATGATTAATTAACACATGGCCCGGTTTCATCTTCGGAACCTGTAACACATTCTTTCTCATCATGATCAAACCCCTCGAGACAAGGATGCGGATAATGTCCATTTCCAAAAGACCGAATGTGATCCTTGAGTGATCGTTTATGCTTAAAATCCGATCCACAAGTGCAATACCACAACTTTCCACAGTTTTTCTCATGTGTCCTCCAATCACCCTTGACCGCAAACCTTTTTGTGCAATATTTCCTGCATGTAAAGGGTTTAGCCCCGTGCTTTCTCTTGTAGTGTGTTTGAAGAGTGCGAAAATCCTTCAAGGGTTTAGCTCGAGGGTGATTGATGTTGTTCTTGCACCCTTGAGCACAGCAGTAGCATGGAAGTCTTAGCATGGCTGCTGGTTGTGTGCCTTTTAGTGACTCTGGTCCTTTCCTATATTCAGATCCATGCCCCCACATGTGCATCTATAACCATAGAAAATCATATCTCTCAATAAATTCAAACAAAATATATAAGCACTCCAAGATCATACCACAAAACATGTACGTACATGAGCAAAACTAATTAACATTCTTGATCGATTTGAGTGGTTTCGCGATGACGTACTTTATGATCATAATTCATTTGATCGGTAGTTTGTCGTATTAATTAATTAATATTGATCAAGAAAATGGACAAGAGATTTGAGTGAAAATTATTCATTTAGAAAAGTGATATATGTGTAGGAAATTCATCCTATCTAGTGATGGCCAAAATTCATGGGATTAGTAGTAGAAAATAACACATAATAATGATTAATGAGTAACTCATAATTCAATTCAACATAAACTTGGTCAATCAGTCAGTCTTCCACTATAATAAAGCTAGCTAGTCCTCGATCATTTTTATCCAAATTTCAAACTACTCAAAGGATGCTAATGAATATTTTCAATAAAGTGCTACAGTAATTACCTTTAGTAGTTAATTTTCTATAAATTTTATTTATCTTTAATTAATTAATGATGCAAACATGATGAAATGGTTGTGCATATAAGAAAGCATAACACCAGTAAATGAAGAATAAATATGAAAATTTTACAAGTAATCAAGAATTAATTATGACAATTCTATGCTAATAAAAACTTAAGTTGATTACGAATATATATAAATGCAAAGTATGATATGATGCAGCAAATTAAACTAAATTAAGATGAGAAAACTTAATTAATTTGATCAGATAGCTAGTTAATTATTAATTAAATAGAATATATGCATATATATATATATATATATATATGCTTATAATATATATAATAATAATAATAACTATAATTATATGTAAAGGCTGATCGAATTAATATTAATTACCTGCATGTTATTGTACCTATTAAAGGTCTTGTTGCATAAGGAACAGACAAACTGCATAGGTCCAACAAGGATTTGAGATGGTGTCGGTATCCAAAACCTAGTTTCATCATTATCACTGCTAACCTTAATGTACTCATTCATATTATGATGATCATTAATAATACTAAACTTCTCTTTAGCATCCGACAGTTTCTTGTGTGCATCTTCTTCCTCAAACTGATCATCATCGAACACCTTGTTAGCGATCACCGTATCACCTGCAGTTTCCGTACCATAACTCGGAAAACCGATTTGTAGTGCTACGCTCACTTTATCGATGTTATCTTCTTCTTCGATCTTCAAAACGTTAACCCTATTGTTTTCGTCTTGGTCGAGAAGTCGACTGAGTAGCGGTAGGCATTGGATTGTTTCATAGGGGAATTCTTGTTCTTTGGAGAAGATATTCATGGTGTCATATGAAGAATTAGAAGATGATGATGAGGATGATGGCTTGAATTGAGCCATTGTAAAGGAAGCTGA
The DNA here is from genome assembly GCA_038502395.1 of Dittrichia graveolens. NCBI lineage: Eukaryota > Viridiplantae > Streptophyta > Magnoliopsida > Asterales > Asteraceae > Dittrichia > Dittrichia graveolens. The sequence goes on from JARJIL010000003.1 coordinate 5,710,600, forward strand.
AGAAGCTTCAAAGCACATAGTGTTTTGAAGCCATGAATGAACAAGGAGACCAAAATGGCTGGGTGTGAAATGGTTGGTATAAGGGGTTGAGTTTACTTATCAATGAAAGTTCCTTTTTTTTTCTTTTTTGGTTAGGCCCTTCTGGCTTTCTTGAATTCTATATTTATTTATGCCTTTAAGGTGAGTATGTATGTGTTCGAGAAAAAGACTTAAGTGGTGGGGGTGGGGGGTCCGGGAAAATGGTTGATTGGCAAAAATGGACCCTGCGCGTGTAATTAAGATAAGATATGATTTAATTCTCTATCTTAACTACTAATAGTATTATTCTGTATTCTAAAATATGTTGGGGAATATATAACACTCACCGTAAGAAAAAATGACATTCAGCGACGATAATAGTCCTCGCTAAAGTCAACAAGTCGTCGCCAAAGCATCTTCTCTTAAAGGGGTCTGTGAAAGTTTTCCGCAACAACTTCGTCACCAAAAGGTCCTAACCTTTACTGACGACTTTTGTCCTCACCATAAGGTGCTTTTAAGGAAAATAAATTTTCCCAATTGACGAACAATTGTCCTCGCTAAAAATAGTTACTAATTAAAATATTCTTTTAAAAATGAGGATTAACGACAATTTAATTTTTCGTCGCTAGTGTTTTTTTTATCCAATCACAAGTATTACAAATATTAATTAGGGATAATTCAAATAAATCTATTTAGTACCATATATCAATTAGAGATGTCACTTGATATATCCCTATTATATCTCCTGTCTTATACATAGTCAGACTTTTTATCTTAAAAGCCTTAACGACCACCTCAAATGATACAAAAGCGACTTTAATACCTTTATGTAACACATTCACCAATATAGTAAATTTGTCTATTTTGCTCACATGTTTGCAATTTGGGCTCACGATTTTCCTAAACATGTCATTATAGTTGGATGAATTGCTTGGTATATGTTTTAGAACTCTCATATATAGAAGACTGACGTTAGAGGTTAAACTATTTTTTATCATATTTTAATGCATTAAGTTCTACCTTAATGATACTTGACACGATTTAAAATGTAACAAGGCTTATCAAAACATTAATTAGGTCATGACAAATGCCAACTAAAATCTTGGTTAGAATTTCTTTGACCATGAAACTTTTTTTCTTATAAGTTTTATTCTTAACTTCAAAATATGGTTCGATTGAGAATTTATGTCCTCGTGAAGAATAACCTAGCGACAAAAGACATAAAATCTATATTAAAGATTCAAGGATCAGACTCCAACACGTGTCCCTTGATCATAGGTAGCGCTATTTACTGTCTTCATATTATATTGGTCGTTGGACTGATTGGTAGGACACCTTGGGTGGGTTACCCAAATTGATCGAGTAGTACTTGTGTTCAAAATGGTCGTAATTAAAGGCTTACAAATATGGCTAACTACGGGTCATTTATTTAAATCCTTAAACCGATACGTATCCTTAACATTTAGGTACGTTATCAATTTTTTATCTCAGCTTGCTCAAGTCGTTTTTAATTTGTCGATCATTAGATATCTAGAAACATCAATGCATGTTTCAACTGTTCTCTTGTATGCCATTCCTTTTTTCTGGATTATTTTAACATATATTATATGTAGGTGCTTTGTACTATATATCTCGCCTATACTTTCTTACTACTAGTTATAACAATTCGAGTAACATAATCATATATATACATGGAAATTCAGTGTTATTATATATAGTATTCTTATTTTGCGAGATGAAAAATAAAATAAAAAATGTAAATAAATAACATTAAACTATATTTATGTCGATGAATAAACAACATGCACTTGTATAAAAAAACTTAGGTGTCTCAAATGCAAAAGACGAAAAGTTTGATGTCCTCATTGCAAAAACTTAAGGTAACCCTACCATTGATTATTTTACTAATGCATGGGTGATATATATATATATGCAAGTTAAGTGATGATCATGGAATTTAACCAACATGTAGACAATTTTAGGTTTCTGCCACTACAATTTAATTAAGAAATAAGAAAACATGACCTCAGTTAACTGTAAATTTGGTCAAACAAGAAATAGTCAATGCCTACTTCAGAATTTACTGTAATTAAAAAAAGAAATAAGCAAACATTAAATTCCTTAATGTACAAAAAGATATGCATAAAGTACAAGATTAAAGCATACAAAGTGACTTGTTCTTAGGAAAAAAATGTCTTAAAATGAATAAAAATGAGTTTTGGTTCAATAATAGCAGCTAAAAGGCGTGTTATTACGTTTAGTCAAACACATGGCTCATCATTTTACAAGAAAATTTGGAATTGAGGTTGACTTTTAGTCAAGGATGATGGTACGTATTTCAATTTTCCATCCTTCTCTAAATCAACGCTAACATTTAATTTCTTTTTTGTTTTATCGGATTATGAAACAAAACGGTTCGATCCATCTATTTTCAACCGATGGATGGATATTAACTACACCATTTATTTAATTTATGGTAAATATCAGAAGAAGAGTTCCTTTGATCGGATCTAGATTAATTAAGGAAATGTTTTATCTGATTTTTTATTTTGTATATTTAAAGAGGATTAATTGAAAAATTAAGATAAAAAATTTATGGAATCTATACTATATTATTACATATTTAGATTTAGATTTAGATAGATCAAATGTTTATCTTTTAAAATTGGATTTGCACATTCCCTGGATATATGCTTGTTTTGTTGGAAGCAATCAGAATTGCAAACTCCGGCCATCTAATTCCTAGAGGTAAATTAAGAATTTCAACGACCCTTCAAAAATATGCTCGACTCGAGCCAGGGCCACAAGGGCAACCGCCCAGGACCCAACATTTTAGAGGCCCACCAGTAATTTTATGAACATGCATACATGTATATGTATTAAGCCCACGAAAAAAATAAAGAAGCCCAGAAATTGGTGAGGAGGGCCCAAATTTTAGCAGCCGGCAACAACAGACGAGGCACGTTTCTGGTTTCCTTTTGGGCACAGAATTGGAGAGGCAATGGGAAAGGGAACGACGCACCAAAGATATAGAAATCAATTCGTTCCCTTCATCTCCTAAATCGATTATCTATCGACATTCAGTTCCTTTCCCTCAATCAAAATAAAAAATTTCTGAATTCTGATTTTGTGTTTATGAGTTTATTGAAGATTTTGTTGTTGCGTGTTCATCACATTGATCGAAATTATTACGAACTGTAAGTTTTGTTCTTCCTCCTTTAAGTTTTACTTCCTTAATCTTTATTTGCATATCGTGAAAGTCAGAACGTGAAATCGAAATCAAAATTCGTTGATTGTGTTCCTTTAGTTTTTACTACCTTAATCCTTATTTGCATATCTCGAAAGTCGTGAAATCGAAATGAGAATATTTATAACAACCGGCCTTGTCTGAATTTAAATCACAAAATTCTTGTTTGTATTTTGTTTTAGGTTTCTGCCTTTTCCTAATTGAACTTGAAATCTTGAACTAGTTGTTGCTTTTTGTAATTCTTCACTTATTCCTAGTTCCTAAACGGCCGCTAAAGTTTCAAGCCCTCACCCTTAAGTTTACTAATTCTATAATCCTTAGTCTTTAAGTTTTTTGCCTAATCCTAATTACATCATGTTTTTGTTAAAACATTTATCGAGTAGTCAAAAAAGAAAGAAAATCAAAAAAGAGAAAAAATATCTCTACAAGTTCCAATGAATAGATTTATTAAAAAGCAAGTTCTTATGATGTATCAAATATGAATAAAGTTAATACGAATGAAAATGAGAATGAAGTCCATGTGAGCTAATGAAGTTAATTTAAATAAAAATGATGTGAACTTTGAATAATAATGATAACTTGAATGAGAATAAAACTAATATGAATGGAGATGATTCTAATACAAACTACAATGAAGGTAATTTAGATGATACCGTTATTTATTTGGGATTTTTTTTTTACTTTAGGGGCCCTTTTTTAGTTTCTGCCCAGGGCCAAAAAATTATTAGGATCGACCCTGACTCGAGCTCAGTTCGCATAGTGTTTTACAAAACTCGTGAGAAGCTCGTTTATTTTTTTGTTTTTTTAAAATAGTTTATAAATATTAAATAAAAAACAATTGGAATTTGAACTTTTTATTTTTTCATATTTAATGATATAAAAACAATTTAAATTATGAATTTTGAACTTTTTCATATTTAAAGATATATAATACAATTATTATATAAGTAATAAATAAAAAGTAAAAAATAAATATTATATTTAAGCTCGTAAGCTTAAACTAGCACAATATATAAGGTTTGGGCTCCAGCTAGTTTAATAAATGAGCCTTAATCTAAGCTTGGACTCGTTTAGGCTCAGCTCATTTTGAGCTTTTAACGATCCAAGCTCGAGTTCGTAGTTCACGAGTAGCTCGGCTCATTCTTGGAACATATACAACCCTCTTCTATATTATTTTTGGTTCTAAAACACATATATATACATACATTCTTGGAATGAAAGGAAAAAAAACTAAAAACACACATGTGTGATGTGTTCTTACATTTATATATATACACGCTAACTAAAAAGGAAGGCATGTGAGTAGTATACGCATCTAACGTACTATAACCAAAAATTTCTATGTGAGAAAGTAAAGTTGTAGTTTATAGACGTAATAATATATAGGGTATAGTGCACCGAAATGTAATGAACTATACCCATTTTAATATTGTGTGTAACGAACTAAACTTTCTTCGCTAAAATAACTTAAACTACCCGAAATTTTCAGTTAGTGTAATTTTTACCTATAAAGCCGTTATGCTGACTTGGACCGGTTGCCGTCCACGTAGGAATTGATTTGGAAACAAAAACACAGAATCTCCCGTCCATGCCTTCATCTTCGTCGATCATGCCTTCATCTTCATCATCTTTCACACATTCAAACCAAGATTATTGCCAGTGTGGAGATCGAATGTCCATGAGGACTTCGTGGACGAACTTAAACCCGGGCAGAAGGTTCTTTGGGTGCCCTAATTTTGTAAGATTAGTTCGAAAATGTTAATGCTTCTATATCTACCATGTTTTCCCTAATTTTTGATATTTTTTTTAAGGGTAAAGTCCCTAGTTGCAAGAGATTTAGGATTTTAGATGTTGAACTACCGAGTCAGTATTACAAGGATTTGGTTTACGGGATGCATTTGCAGAATTTGAAGGCCAAGATAGTCGATGAGGCCACTGAAGATGCCACTGAAGATCTTGAGAAGTCAAAATTTGAAGCTGCCATACTGAAGGAGGAGTTAATCAAGGAAAAGTCAAAGTTGAAAGTTTATGAAAAATTTGTTTTTGTTTTGCTTGTATTAGTAGTTGTTTTGTGTTTGACTTTAGGTTGTCTTATGTAAGTGTTCTTCATGAAGTTGTACCCTGTTTTATGAAATTGAAATGAAGTTGAAGTTTATTAAGCATAAAACAGAGTTGTTTACATTATGCATTTGTTACTTTGAACACAACACTTTCATTACTCTTCAACGTCATTCTGAACTTCAACCATGAATTGGTTTTGAATTGATGAGCATGCACCATCCAATCAAAGTCACCTTTGATAGCCAAATGACCATAATTCTTCAATTTCATAGTGTGCTTCAACTCATTCACTTCAAGAATAACTTCAACACCATTATAATCGTGAAGACCATGCATTCTAACAAACAAACCTGGGATAGTCTGGCAAAAACAAAAGTGATTCTACTTTTTAACCAATAAATCAAATGCACAAAGAAAACATGTTATATGATGCTTACCAATCTTCCATTCTTTCTTACATGCTTCTCAATTTGCATGTAAAAGTAATGATGACTGCCCCCTTCCATTTAAGTTTGTTATGGTTTGAACATCATATGAACCATACATATATAGCAGAGTTTGAATACAATATGTCCAAAAGCATAGGTCACAAGAAACGAATATTGTGTCAAATCCCATAATTCACATGAATTCAAAAAAATTAAAGTACTAACATAAGCAGAAACATACCCATTCATATATAGTAATTAATGTATTGTACCATACTTCATTACATTCCAAACATCATTTCCAAAAGTACTAAGTTAAACAGACCCATTCATATACTTCAATCATGCACAACAGTAATGGGCAGTGTATTGTACTTAATTACATTCCAAAATAACAACTAACTTTCCTATTCATCAATGTCAAATGCACTGTCTAATGAACTTCCTTTTCCACTAATCTTCTTACCTAACTTCTTCTTGCTAATCCTTTCACTTGGTTTCCTTCTTTTGTTGACCTGTGGAACTTGATCAACTGGAACCATGTGAACAAGGGGTGTTGTCACAGCAGGTTGAGATACACCAGATTGAACAAGGGGTGTTGTCACAGCAGGTTCAACAAGTGATTGTGATTCAATAACAACAGCAACATTAGGTTGAGATACAACAGATTGTGATTCAATAACAGCAGCAACATCAGGTTGAGATACAACAGATTGAGATTCAACAACAGCAGCAACATGAGAATCAACATTCAACTTTCTTCTTGATGGGACAAGCTTCTTTGATGCCAACAGTTTGATCCTCCTTTGATGCACTATTAATAAAAGAGAACAGTTTATTAACATAAATTAAATAACATAAAATAAATTAAAGGAATATAGTAGTTACCTTGACTTGCATAAGATAATGGGCTGACTTGAGGGTTAACAATTGTTGGATTTGATTGACCTTCTTGTGTTAAATTGACTTGAGCAGATTCCACAAAAGATGTATTCGGTTGACTTGATTCCACATTTTGGTTGGCATTTGTAGTTTCCACAGTTTCCACAGTTGGTTGACTTGAGGTATTCACAGTTGGTTGACTTGAGGTTTTCACAGTTGGTTTAGGTTGAGAAGGTTGAACATTTGACGTGTTTGGTTTAGGTTGAGCAGATTTCTTTGGCCTTCCTGGTTTTTTGGAAACTTTAGGTGGTGGTTTAACCCTTGGTTTTTGACATCTCCTCTGGTTGTGCCCACTTTCTTGACAGTTTCCACATGTCATCACAACTCCTTTTTTTGATATTCTTCCATGGTGAGTACTTGATTCACACTCTGCTCTTTGCCTCTTTCTCTTTGGTCTCCCAGGCATGACTCTTGCCTTAGGTGGCAATGGCTTGTTCAAGTTATTGGATGGCCACATGCTCATACCATTAACAGGTTTGATGTAATGGTTATAGGTCTCAACAAATGTCTTCTTGGTAAACCACATAGGTATGTAGTCCTCTACCATTTTATTAATGAAAAGAATGACGGCAACAGCATGTACACATGGAAACCCTGCTAATTGCCACATTCTACAAGTGCATGACCTACATTCCTCATCAACAGTGAATGCTTCATATCCCCTTCTAACCTCAAACAGATTACCACCCCCTGGAATAACAGTCCAAAACCTTTGTTGGTTTTTGGCCATTTCTATTTTCTTTCTGATTGAAGGACAAGTTTCAACCCACTTTTCAGCTTTTGTTCTCATGACATGCATTCTCTTCATAATGATTACCCTAATAGCTTCTAGCATTGTGATTATTGGTTTGCATCTAGCACTGACAAGCACAGCATTGAAGCATTCACTAAAACCATTCTCAACTGATTCACAGCCTCTATACAATTCAAAGTAGGCTCTTGACCAAGTTTTTGGATCTCTATCCATCAAGTACTTGTGTGCCTTTGGGTTGATCCTCTTAATGTCACTCATTACAGATTCAAAAAGTTGTGGATATGATGCTTTTGAGGCTTTCCAAAACAGATTTCTAAACTGCACGCCACGGAATACCTTTCTAAAGTTTTCATAAATGTGTCTAGCACATTGCCTATGCTCTGCCTTTGGCATTACATCCTTCACAGCCTCAAGTAGTCCCTACAATGTGGTACATCAGAATACAATACATAAAACAGTTAGCAATAGAAGTAAATAAATAATTAGATTCATGGTACATCATAATACAATACATAAAACAGTAAGCAATAGAAGTAAATAAATAATTAGATTCATGGTACATCAGAATACAATACATAAAACAGTAAACTATATATTGTCATACCTTGTGTTGATCTAATAATAATGTCACACCTTCATCATCAATGATGTCCAAATCTTCACTTAACAATTTCAGAAACCATGTCCAATTGGGCTTGTTCTCAACACCTACTACAGCCCATGCCACTAGAAATATATGGTTATTTCCATCCCTTCCCACTGCTGTCAATAGCTCACCTTGACATGAGGTTTTCAAAAAGCATCCATCAAGTGCTATTACTCTCCTACATCCATGCTTCCACCCATCTTTTAAACCTTTCAAACACACATAAAATTTATCAAAGTATGACTTTTCATCAGGATTTACAGTCACATCTAGCCTCACAGTTGAACCAGGATTGCTTCTTAAAATCTCATCACCATATGACCTTAGGAGTCCATAATGTTCAGTCAAAGAATGTTCAAACTGATTTAGTGCATAATACCTTGCCCTACTGCACTGAGGTAAGGTCACATGACATTTGAACTTCTTTAATACACATTCTGTAATCTCATTTAGAGTTATCTTGGGATTGGCTCTGATTTTATGACAAAACTGCTTTGCAATCCATTTGTAATTGATAAGAGGACCATACCTAAAGTTCCTAGCACAAGTGTGTTCATCATTCATAGTTACAAGCTGAAATGACTCTTCATTTTGCATCCTCCTTGCATAACACCTCCACTCACAAGCTTTAATGTCACTCTCACTCTTCTTCTTACTTGGATATTGTTTCACTTTCTTTTGCTTGCCTAATTCAGGGCTTTTCAATATTTGGGGCCTTTGACCACACCTAGCAATGATGCTCTATTGAGAACTCCTCTCATACCATATGGAATAACCATTGTTTAGGGCATAGTACCTAATACAAATTTTCAATTGGTTGTATGATTCATATCTTTCTCCAACTTTTGGTTTTTTTAATTTCCAATGAGTTTCTGGATCATATATTGGATACTCATCTTCTTCCTGTTTTCTCATGCCACCATCATCCTCATCATTACATCCTTCATTTTTAATAGATTTCAACAAATCTTGAATGAAAGTATCATGCTCAAGTTGAACATTATATGGAGCTTCATCCTCTATATTACTACTGCTTTGATGAAAGATATCCATCTGCTTCTTACCATTTTTCTTGGACCTCAATTCAGCCAACTCATCTTCCCCTTCAGACAAGTGATCTAGTGATGGAACATCACTTGCTTCACTAACTTCATCTTCAAAATCAACTTCATTATCAGAATCACTAATTTCATCATCATCAACATCAATTTCAGATTTACTTTTACCTTTATCCGACACAGGTGGAGGTGGAATTACTTGACTTTTACTATAACTGCCATCAAGATAGTGATCTAGGTTTACATTAAAGTGGTCTAAGTACATTTCCATTGGACCATACTCTTTGTAGATGTCAAAATAATTGAGCAAGTCATTTTCATTTGCAATGATTGTTATGCCTGTATTCAACTCATTCCCAACAACATTGTAATATATAGCATAAAAAGGGTTCCCTGTTTCTTTGGCAACAAAATCTTTGAAGTCCTCAAAAACCATATTTGAAATTGTTACCTTCTTCACTTGTCCATGGTCGTATCTCAGAGGTTGAAACATAAATGCACCATCATGATGGATTTCGATTTCAAAAACTGCTTCACCATACCCCATTGATAGAAACAAACTACAAAATACCAAAATCAAACAGATTACCACAAGTTTTATCACAACCAAAGCAAAAAAACATCAAAAAAACGGTTAACAGAGCATTCCTCACGGGGGTTCCCAAATAACCAAAATTCCCCTTCAAAAACTAGATTACATACCTTGTTATGGGTCAAAATCTTCAAACAATCAATTTAGTACGACGAATCTCGCTTGAACCAGTGCAAAAAGTTACATGTATCTCTTCGATTGCATGGAATGTAGTTCGCGTTCGTAACCGAGTGTCTCGAGGATTTCAAAATACTATTAAATGCACTTTAAGTCCAAAATGCGTCCAACTATTAGGTCAATAAATTATATGTTTGACCTTGATCTTACGTGGATTGCCACGTAAGCATTTTAAAAAGAAATATTGCTTATTGTGTCAAAGGGTAACCGGCAACATGCAATCGTAGGTAAAAATTACACTAATTGAAAATTTCGGATAGTTTAAGTTATTTTGGCGAAGAAAGTTTAGTTCGTTACACACAATATTAAAATTGTGATAATTCAAACGTTATATATAAATATATCCTTGTTACATGACGTCGTGGAGAAATTAAGACTTTGAAAAATGTCATGTGAAACAAGAAAGTGTGTTAGTTGTTAAATACGATGAAGAAATGTTGAGTCTTATACTTTAGTTCCATCACACTCAACACAACTTCAAGGCATCTTCCTTTATTTATTTAATTTTTTTTTCAGTTGCATAAGGCCTAACATATATATATGATTCCTTACAGTATTCGAACATGGAAACAATTTCATTTTGTGCAGGAAAACAATTTCATTTGGATTCTTGTCTAACATGATACATGTTAGAGTCACTGTTAGACATGCAATACATAGGCCCACAGGGTACGTATATTCCACACTATCCCTACCCATCTTTCATGTCTCGTCCCTGTCTATGTTTTTTTCTCCAGTTTAACTGGAAAATACCTCTCTTTCTATCCTTTTACGATTATCCTGTTTTTTTTTAATTAAGACTGTGGCGTACGTATTTGTTGATTGGTCAATGATCACGAGGACCTCCTCAATTAACATTAAACAATAAATAGAATACAACATTGGGCGACGGGCCAAAGACAAGAGTTATGGGATGAACAGAGAGAGAGAGAACGGGGCCGGGACAACATGAAGTGGGGTGGTAGTCTTGACGATACCGCTACGTACACATCATCCCTGGTGACATCAAAATCGAATCACTTAAATATATGTATACTACGTACGTACGTACGTATAGTAGGGTTAATTAATTAATTTATTGATGCAGTGTTTTGTGGTTAAAGCTATAATTACAATTTAGGTCGGTTTCAATTCCTCGCGTATGAAAATATTAACATATAAACTGAAATAATTATGTGAAGGATTTGCAATTCTGGATGAAATCTATAATTTTCTAATACTAAAACAAAAATTAGGGTTTCCACTTTCCCGTACATCGATCGTGTTAATTGAGGCTAGACCATGGACAGGGTCGGCCCAACTAGGGTAAAGTTACTGGATTATTGTTTCAACCACTAGTCCAGTCCACTACGTAATTTTAATTAATTAAGGTACCATTGTTTTAACTTTTTGCGTTTTTTTTTAATTTAAGATTTTTTGCTTTGTGTTAATTATAATTCGAGTGACAAAATAAAACCATGATTTCAATTTATTCATGTTTGGTATATCTTAAATTATAATTTTATTGTTTTTCTAGATTTTTATTACGTAAAAGATTGAATGTATCGCTATGTATTACCGTTAAAAGCTTACGGGGATAATGTTTTGTAACAAGGATTGTAAATCTAAAGCTGCAGCTGGTTTGTGACTTTTGTTTATTTAATAGTTTCTTTTTTTTAACGATAGCAGAAAATTTTATATTTAAACAAACTAGCAAAAGCGCTAAGAAAAAAGAAAGATTACATAAGAAAAATAAAATAGGGAAAACAACACCAAGATTGCCAAGTAATCTTGGATTTCAAATCTCCTCTATGAAAAACAGGAGAGCTCGACGTGCAGCAGAACTGCACGGCGTGAAGCACTGCGATGGTGCTCGGCATGAGGACCTGCTCCAACGTGGACCAGGCAGCTTGGAGCCCAAGTTGTTTTTTGCTATGTGATGGCTAAGGATATTTTATATTTGTTAATTATATTTTCCTAATTGAGAATTAGGGTTTCTTGTTTGGTTATAAATATCGAGCCTATGTTCAGTCATATGTACATCATCTAACATTCTCGGTTAATAAAGAAGTCTCTAGTTCTTGCCCGTGGACGTATGTCATGACCCCGACGACCGAACAACGTTATATCTTGTGTCGTGTTTTCTTGTCTTTGTTATCCGCATTTTCTTTTAACACTTGAAGGATGTCTTGATCCCTAACAAGTGGTATCAAAGCATAGGTTTTCCCTTGGCTCGCGTGTTTGTTGATTGAAGATGTCATCTTTGAAGTTTGATTTGGAGAAATTCAATGGCTTAAATGAATTCACACTGTGGAAGGTAAAGATGAGGGCTCTTTTGATTCAGCATAGTTGCGCGGTGGCGTTAGAAGGTGAAGGCAAGTTGCTGAAGGATATGAAGGAGGACGTGAAAAAAGATGTTCTAGCAAAAGCATACTCTACTATTTTGTTGTGTTTAACTGATGAGATGTTGAGGGAGGTGGTGGATCAAACAACGACTGCTGGTCTATGGGAGAAGCTATGTGAGAAGTATCAGAAAAATACCCTCACAAATAGGCTTTATCAAAAGCAAAGGTTGTATACCCTCCGGATGTCAGAAGGCACCCAGGTACAAGATCATCTTGATAATTTTTATCGTATCATCCTTGATTTGAAAGCGGTAGATGTTAAATCGAAAATGAAGATCTTGCCCTGATTCTGGTATGTTCGCTGTCGAGTTCATATGAGAACTTTGTTGATATCATGTTGTATGGTAAGTCAAAATTTTCTGTTGCAGAGGTGAAGGATGCCTTATTGTCGAAGAAACTCAAGCGCAAGGTTTCGGGTAATGAGGGGGAGTCCGGTTCTAATTTGTATGTGGGCAGTGGAAGGGCACATGACAGAGAAGGTGGAGTGGGTAGGTCGCGTTCCAAGTAAAAATCCATGGGTAAAATAAAGTGTTTTCACTGTAAAGGGGTTAGTCACATCAAGAGAAATTGTCCTCAACGGAAAGGAGACCGTAAGTTTGGTTCAAGGAGATAGTGACATAGGCGATCTTTTGACCATATGCACTGATAGTCCTACTAATACCTGAATCTTAGACACGGGTGCATCTCATCACATGGCATATTCACGAGACTTGTTTGTTTCTTTCAAGGAATGGAAGGGTAAAGTGAAGCTGGGGGACGATGGGATTTGGAGTGTTAAGAGTAGTGGTACGGTGCAGATTAAGATGCATGATGGAGTGGTCAGACGGATCTATTGCTGGTATGTCCCGGATCTTCGGAAGAACCTGATTTCACTTTGTACTTTGGTGAAGAACGGGTACGAATATTCTGGCAAAGGAAATAGACTGAAGGTTTCTAAGGATGCTCGAGTGATAATGCAAGGCAAGCTTCTACGTGGTATATACGTTCTGGAAGGCAGTTCTATGTTTGGAACGTCGGCGGTACCGTCCTTGGAGCGGAAAATTGACCTGACGAATTCGAGACGACACGAGTGGAGATGGTCTCCGGTGAAATCGCGTGACGCGGTGTCGGACTTCATGACTCGTGAAAGGAGGTAGTCCCTTCGGGGAGGTTGGCAGGAAAGAGACGGTTCTTTGGTAATCTCCATTGGCTGGTCCAAGAGATTTCAAGTCAAGAGAGAGATTATTGGGATATGACTTGAAATGGCTTGGAAGATATTTAAAATTGGAAAACATGAGAGCTCGGCATGCAGCAGAAGTACTGCACGACCTGGAGCACTGCGATGGTGCTCGGCGTGGGGACCTGCTCCACAGCGTGGATCAAGTAGTTTGGAGCACAAGTTGTTTTTTGTGGTGCGGCGCCTAAGGATCTTTTATATTTGTTAATTATATTTTCCTAATTGAGAATTAGGGTTTCTTGTTTGGTTATAAATATCGAGCCTAGGTTCAGTCATATGTACATCATCTAACATTCTCAGTTAATAAAGAAGTCTATGGTTCCTACCTGTGGACGTACGTTGTAACCCCGATAATCGAACCACATTATATCTTGTGTCGTGTTTTCTTGTCTTTGTTATCCACATTTTCTTTTAACGCTTAAAGGGTGTCTCGATCCCTAACAATTAGAAACTACCAACTTCTAATCCTCCTTGATCTTTAGAAGCAATAGCATCTTTCCAAGCGATCAAAACTAACTTCTTCTTTCCTTTGCAACTATCCTAAAAAAATTGTAACGCATACTTTCCAATTGTTTTAAAATTGAAGAAGGGGATTTATAAAACCAAGAACCAATCTATAAAGAGTAATTCTCCCCGCTACAGACAAGGAAGAAGTTTTCCAAGAGGAAAGCCTTGATTGAAATTTATCAATTAAGAAAGACCAAGAAGATTTCTTTTTCATCGACTCACCAATAGGAATACCCAAAAATTTTAAAAGTAAGTAGCCTAGGAGAACATTTTAGCCTACCCGCCAAAGAGGAAACGTCATTTTCGTTAACCCAACTCCTAAAAGAATAGTTTTTGCCAAGTTTACTTTAAGCTAGATGTAAGGTAAAAACACCTTAAATTCTCATAAGGTTAAAAGCATTTGAATAAGACCACTTCCCTATAAACAAGACATCATCGACAAAAAGAAACACACAGAGAGAGAGAGAGAGACGGGCCGTTATGAGGGAGATTTACCCATCAAACACACCAACATTTCTAGCCTCACCCATCAAACACACCAACATTTCTAGCCTCAAACATCGCAACATTAATGTTTTTTATCAGATATATCCAAAAGAGAGGCCATCATGGGCTTGGGATTTATATATGTGTTAATCGAAATTGAGGTCTTCTAGCACAACTAAGGTTCCTGGAATTTTTGTTCAAAGAACTCCTTAGCAGCAGCAGCAGGCCAGCAGCCGAGGGATCACCATTCAAATATATATAAATTAAGATCCTTCCATGATTTTGATTTTGTTTGCGGAGTTTGTGAAAGTAACTCTATTCTTAATAGCGAAGAATTGAATATGTTGAGTTTTAAATATTATTTAATCTTATCTTAAAGAAATCTCAAAAAATGATGTGTTTTATTTTTTAATTTATATGTAATATTTGAGTTATAATTGTGAATTATTATTCGCATTATTACCGTACTATCAATTCGTAAACTAAAAGAGCAATATCTCATGATATTTTCAAGGTTAGTTTTGTAATTCTCTTGAAAAACACGAGATGCTAAATATCACGATATATAAGGTGGCATGTAATCATGTGGTTTTGCAAACAAAAAACTTTTATTGTTGAATGCAGTTGGTTAGTTAGAGCATCTGTAATGGCATTATAATGAGTTCGTTATCATGTCAAAACCACCCGGCCTATCACGAGCCAGGGCCTCGTTATTGTCATTGTACTTCACTAGTTATCTGATCTTGAAGATAAATCTCATTATCATGGCAACAAGACAAGTCTCTCGTTATGCGTTTATTTTTTTATTTTTTTCAACCAATAAGAATTGAATTAAATATTTATGTGTGACTCCGGCGATAGTAGTGATAGCAGTTATCACTGCTAGTAGTTAGTGATGTGCGTTAATATGACAGTTAGTGATTACACTGATAGCAGTTATCACTATGGATGCTCGATCTTAGGAAACCAAGAGAATTATTATTATTATTATTATTATTATTAATCAAGGAGTAATTGTCCATTTAAATCTCTCGTAATCATATTGTCAACAATGCTAACTAAATAGATGCATTTATTGAAATTTAAAAAAAAAAGAATTTCATTTATATCCTTTCAACACTTCTAAATTACATATATATCTTTATAAATCTCTAAATTACATCAATATCCTTCTAAAACTTTTAAATCTCATACATATCCAAATACTTATTTTAAGATTACTTAAATCATTTAAAAATTCAAAAACATTGTCTCCAAATTTATTATTTATGAATTTACTATATTACCCCTATTTAAATATCAAAAACCCTAATCTTCAAATTCATTCTTTATCACAAACTCATTCATATAACACAATCGGCCTACTAAACTCTATTCCATCTTCGAAATGAATCTCAATTTCTACGTCTTCGATCCGAAAACTAAAAAGTTCAAACTTTTTCATTAATTAGATGAATTAATAGAAACAAGAAGATATTTTTCTTTTGAATGGTAAGAAAAGAGCACACTAGGAGGGAGTTTCCGTTCGGTCATCACCCCCACCTAGAGAGCTCAAATATATATATATATATAAATAAACCACTCTAACAAGACAGTAGAAGCAAAAACATAATACAAAAGAGTCTAGATACAATAACCAGGTGAGCACCACTTAACCCACCTATTCTCTAAATTACATTTTTTTACTCTATTTTTTATCCAAAAAAAAAAGAAAAAAACTTGCAACTGACTACTATTTTGTAATTTTGTGCTTATCCAGAAGAATTGAATCATTTGTTGATTACGGATTAAAACAAAAATGAGACACTTGATTCTTCATATTTGAGGACATGTGCACAATTTCTCGTCACCAAGCTCTCACTCTAAATTAAAATGACATCGACAGACGTTCAACGAATCCTATCCTTCAGCCTTTTCTACTAAAAGTAGCAGTTACATTCTCGAGGCCAAGAACATGAAATGGCAACAAGATCTGGAATAAATTTACTTTCAAAAAATTATATAGAGATTATTATTATTATTATTATTATTATTATTATTATTATTATTATTATTATATATATATATATATTTAAGTTTTTAGTTTATATAGGGGTAGTATACTAAATTTATAAATAAATAAATTTAGGGGCAATGTTTTTTTTATTTTTAAATGATTTAAGTATTCATAAGAAGGTATTTGAAAGTTTGTAGAGATATATATGTAATTTTATATATATGAGAGTTTAACAGTTTTAGAAGAATATTAATATAATTTAAAAGTTTATAAGTATGTATATGTAATTTAGAAGTTTTTGAAGCATATATATAAAATTCTCCCACTTTAACAAAAGAGAAAATTGAAAAAATACATCATAACACACTAAATCACAATATTATTAAAGAAAGAATTTATATATAATTTTTATGGAACCAAAATTATAATACTTTAATTTATCTTAAAAATAACAATTTAATTAACAGAGCTTGATATAAATTATGTTTTGTTTGCATTTTGACCCTAAAATACCGAAAGAATAACTGAAACCTTGTTAACCCGATCCGATTAATTAAAAACCCGAGAAAACCTCGAACAACGCTCTCAGTTTTAATTAATTTTATTTTTGTTATTATATAATGCCACTACTTAACAAAAATCCTGAGTCCGCCTCTGAGTAGAGAATTAGTATTTGGTTGTTTATTTTATTTTATTTAAAGCACCATATATATATATATATATATATATATATATATACACACACACATATACATACAGTGAAAATATCATTTGAGAACAGTTTTATTACGAGTATCGCGAGAACCAATCTGAGTTGTCCAATTTTTCCTCCTTCAATGTCATCACCCACATATGAACATTGTTACACTCAATCCACTCACGCTCTCCATCCATAAATTTCACTTACCAAATTAACGGCTAAGATTGGTTTCGCGGTAATCACAATAAGATCAGTTCTCAAATAAACATTCCACTATATATACATATATATATATATATATAGTGAGAGGTTCAAATGAAAATGAATATTTAGGTGAGAATAAGAAACCTAATCTTGACCCTTCATTTGATTTGATGGTCTACATTTGGCACTTCATTTTATTCATTACCCAACCATAAATTGTGACGACCATGAATTACAACCAGTGAATTGCGACCGCTAGATCTAATAGATCAACATCTAAATATTGGTGGTTAGGATTTGTTCTCCCATTCTCACCTAAATATCTATTCTCACAATAACCCTCCCCTATATATATATATATATATATATATATATAGGCAAAAGTTCAAACAAGACTGTTTTTAACATCATTAATGACCCATTAATAGAGGTATTTTGGTAATTTGTATATTTATCCAACTGTGAATTGCGTTTAGTTGAGCCATCATTAATTTGCGAGGCTTGATTTTCCCGAAATAACCCTCATTAATGTGTCATTAATGAAGCATTAATGAGCCGCCAAAAAATAGTAAATATTGATTAAGTTTAATCAAGGGCTACGATTGATTTTCGCAGTTTTTGTACGAAAAACCGTTTAAGAGAGAGAGAAAAATGATATTTGGGAGAAAAAATAAAAGTAAAATCTCTTACATGGCGTGTTACACATGTGTTCTATGAGGCTATGAGCCGTGTTGTTGCTGTGGTAATCAGCTCTTCCCATAGCGTGGTAGGACTTCGTGGTAATCAGCTCTTCCCATAGCATGGCAGGACTTCGTGGTAATCAGCTCTTCCCATAGCGTGGCAGGACTTCGTGGTAATCAGCTCTTCCCATATATAGCGTGGCATTTGAAACGCAAATACAAGGTTGCTATACGGACTTGCAACTTCTTTCTATTTTTCTTTACTTTTTATTTTTGATCGATTATAGTTATAGTTACGTCCTATAATTTGATATGTTAGAAAATGATCGTATTGTAATTGAGTTGTGTGAATGAAAAACTGATTTAACGGGTGTGACTACTCTTACTGGCTTATTCTCCAACTAAGCAAGAAAGGGCATATAACTACATATGTTTCATAAATAATGAGGCTTTTAATATATCAAACTTTAGTTTTAGAGAAAAAAAACACAAGTCTTTTTTCTTTGTGGAAATTGATAAAAGTATTATATTTTGTCGTTAATTTCTTGGAAAAAAATTAATTTTCTTATAAATTATTCTACTTATCTGTTTACTGTCGTATTATTCGAAAGAGAGCATAATGTTTATTTTGACACATGATATGCTACCAAATGAAATAATTTGCATTTACGAGGGGCCTTACTTATACAGGCTGTCTTGGCCCCGCAACTTTTCTTTTTCATTAAGGAAATAAAAAACACCACAAAAATATTGCAGAATTGTCATACGGAACCTTGCGGTTTCTAGGGTGGCTATCTAATAACGCACACTCCGGCCTACCACGTATAAACCGTTACACAAATAATATATCTTTTTACTATTTCTTTCTATTTTATCTTTCTACTAATCACAAGATAACATGTGAAATTCATTAATTTTTTCTGACATATTTAATTGATTTTAACACTTGTGTTAATCTTATGAGTAGGAGGATATATCACATCTCATATTGTTATTTTTAAACTTTGCTATAATAGGCTGGCTAATTACATAAATTAGTGTGAATATATTATAAACTAGATTAGAAACGCACATACTACACTTATAATGTAATTAATACAATATATTATACAAGATTAAAGACCCGTGTATCACACGGGTTGGTTTAATAAAATGATAAATATTAAACACCTAGACCAGTGGTAGAAGCGTTGACGCGAGGCTAAGAGCATACGTGATAGAAGTAACACAATATTATGATACGAATAGACATAATTGTATTTCGTGTACAAACTATCGATCATTATTGTTAAAATTAAGACAATAAGGTCAAATATTTATTATTATGGATAAAAAAATTAAAACATTTTAAAATAATAAAATTAAAAAGTTGGTTAAATTTGATATTATTAGACGTTATAAAAGATTAATATGATATTTATAAATTAAGGTAGAAAAATATAAAATTTTAAGTTTTAATAAGGGCGTATATGAAATTTCTCTAATAATTGATTTATTTTTGACTTATAAAAGTCAAAATTGAAACTTCAATTTTGATTAAATGAATAATCAAGATTATATAATTAAATTTATTTTATAAAATGAAAAATTATGATCATTTAATAACTTTAATGTAGTCTTTTATATATATATTAGAAGATATGTATATGTATATATCCATGATGTATGAATTTTAAAATTTATGAACAAAAATATTATAAAATTGTAGTCTCTGTGCACAATTTAATTATTCAAAGAAATTGATATATTAGAGTTTGTTATTTTGCAAAATAGTTAAAAACA
Organism: Dittrichia graveolens; assembly: GCA_038502395.1. Lineage (NCBI taxonomy): Eukaryota > Viridiplantae > Streptophyta > Magnoliopsida > Asterales > Asteraceae > Dittrichia > Dittrichia graveolens. Next base: position 5,730,478 of record JARJIL010000003.1, read on the forward strand.
CTAAAAAATATATAGTATGTGAAACTTTAATTGCATCAAGGGTAATTTGTACGTGTAGTGAAAATATATCATTTTTATAGTGTATAATGAAACTAATTAATAAATATCTATGAATAATATGTATCACTTTTTACTGTTAAAAAAAATATGCGTCCCTTCTTGATGTTTTGACGGGAATATTAAATTTAGGATAACAAAATAGTAACAAGCGATATTAAAATTACTTTCTAGAATAATATTATATATATGAGTTTAGTAGTCTAGATTCTAGAAGAGCCATGTTCAATCTTAAAATTAAGTTTAAAGAGCTCATTTATAATAAAATATGATTTACTACTTATATTTTGTCTTGGGGATCAGTTAAACCGTTGACATTTTTTACAACATTTTCAAAGGTTTAAGTTACCAACTTAAAAAACTATTTTACCCCTATTAAGTATTAAAGGTCATATAAATTTAAAAAGTTACTCCAACAAAATCTAATCTTATTTTATGTGAATGTTATATATCTCTCTCTCTCATCTGCTTGCTACTACCGCCCCTACCAGTATCGGTCTAATTAATTTATTTCTTCTCTTTTCTTTGTCTCTTTAGTTCTCTATCTTTCCCTCTTTTCTTATTCTTCTTTTTGTTATTTGGTTGGGGTTAGAATATATTTTGTGGTTTAGGGTTGGATAGTTATGTTGGTGATTGGAGTCTAGGAGGTGATCTAGATGAGAAACGATGAAGGTGATGATGAGATTTGTGGTGACGCAGATGAAAGTGACAATGGTTCTAGTGGTGGGAGGTGATAAGGGCAGGGGTGTAATCAAGCCAAGCCGACACAGTGCCAAGCTTAACTCAGTTCCAAAACTAAAAGCTTAAAACTTGACTTGAGCTCGGCTGAGCTTTATAATTCAGACTCGAGCTCGGCTGAGCTTTAGAATTCAAACTCGAGCTTGACTCGAGAAAGTAATCGATAATCTCGAACTTGACTCGAGTTTGACTCAACTAAATTTCAATTAAGTAAAATACTTCACTTTCACACGAGATTTCAAAGTGCAAAGATCTCAATGACAATAATCTGATCACTTTTCTTCTTAAAACTAAATCAAATATATATAAATAAGCTTCCATGTCTTTACATTTGATTTCCTACCAATAATAGAAAAACAAATTATGCTCCACCACCATAAATGGATCTAAGCTACTCTTTACATAATTTCCATGTTTTTGCAGCACCCTTTGAGAAAGAAACGTGTCTACTTTCTGATTTGATTTCCTGTCCCCATAACTCGAACAAATGAGGCCATATTCTACCATTATTTTCATTTTACTACATCTAAAGGATTTTCTTCATTCAACCTTAATCATATCACTCAAAACTTCACAAACTTTTAGAAGAAACTGATACGTAGATACAGATCTAGGGTTATAATCACAGGTTAGGTTCGTTAGAAGAATAACTCAAAAGGAGATAAAGAGACGCGAGAAAAAGAGTGAGAGGGGATAAAGAGAGATAGAGGATTGATTCTTGACGACAAAATACCATTGTAATGATTTAAAAGGGGAGAACTCTTCGATGTAGTGGCTACTATAAACCAACGAGAAGAAGAGATTGAATGAAACCCCTTGTGTTCGTTGCTACTTTTAGACCAGGGAAAGAGGATTGATATATACTTGTGTTCGTTACCTTTGGCTGAAGGAACCCTTCAATTTCACAAGTCATTTGGAATGGGAAAGTGAAAAACAAGAATGATGAGAGAGTGACGGCTGAGAAATGGTTTAGTATTTTAGGGTTTCTTTCTTATATACCATGGATACGGTTTATGTATAAAAGGGTAAGAAGGTAATTTAGCATAAGCTTGATTAGGCTCGTGAGCATGAAGAGTTGTATATTATGGAGCTCGAACTCGGCTCGAAACACTACTCGAGTAGCTTGAGTTGACTCGATAGACTTCGAGTTGATTTTGAATATTTTTCTAGTCAATCTCAAGTAGCTCACGAGTTGTCAGTTTGATTATACCCCTAGATAACAGTGTTTTGACAGATGGGTTTTGGAGGTTGGAGGATGTGATTGTGTTTGATTGCCTGATGGGTGGTTTGACGAACATTGTATTAGTTAGTTAAAGATTTATCAAATTTAAGTTAAAATTTAGTTAAGGATAATAAATTTATAAAATAATTTTTTACAGAGGGTTTGACGGTTAAGGCTCTTTTAGCGGGTCAAGCATCCTTACCTTCCTAGCTATCCTTGCTTGACCGTGATATTAGAATCCTCGACCTCTCTACTGGAAGCTAGTGCTTTATCTTTAGACCATTAGGTGATGATTAATTATAATAATAATTAATAACATAAAATTAAAAAAAGTAAAAAATAAGTTTTGATGGTTTAGTCCGGTTAATCTAGAAAACCATTGATTTTTTAAAAGGTTGAAAACTTAAATTAGTCAAAACTTCATAACCATGCCTTCGGACTTAAACCAATTTACTATTTAAACCAAACAAATATACACAATAGCTATCATGATTCATGACTTTCCCCATCAGTTCTTGGTAGATTATTGGACTTAAATTCAAAGATCGCAAACCAAGATTTTAGGACTTTCAATTTGTGGAAAAAGAGAGAAAATAAGAAAAAGTTAAAGAATTAGAGAGAGACGAAGGAGGAATGCGTGTTGCCGGCCTTTGATTCATCGGTTCAAATGACCGGATTTCTAGGTTTGTTCCCTACCTTTGATTCGGTTATTGTCACCGTTTAGAGGCGAGAGAGACAACAGAGGAATCGCCCTGTGGGAGGCCACAACTTAGAAATGGTGATGGGTACGTACATGTATTTTAATAATTTTGTTTTTTAGTTTTTAATTAGTTGTAAGAGGTAAATAGGTCATTTTACGCTACTTAACTTACTCCCATTAGTGAACGGAGTTGGAGCCTACATGTGAAACAAAACTTATATAGTAATTAAGGATGTTGAATGCAGTATGGACAAAGAGTGTAATTTGAGATAAAATACTTAAACGAAATATGTAATTTACTCTTTGATAAAGTAAACAGACATCTAAAAATCTAAATAAAGTAGGTATAATTTTAAAAATTAAAATAACAAAACAATAATTTAAGGCAAGCAAAGATGAAGAACTAAATAAGTATCTTAATCTAGAAAAATGTAACCATTATTTAAAATTTAAAATTAATGAACTTAAATGAATGCAAGACTTTTACAACATGATCTACGGCTAGAACTAATCCAATAGTACGCGCCTAACTTAATTATCTTTTTCTTTAGATAATTTTTTCATTTATAAAATTAATTCATTCAAAGAAATAAATGTTTTAACTTGAAACAAAGCTTCAAAAATATTATATTTTATGTAGATAAATTAATTTCATAAGTAAGAAAATCACGTCTCTTTTCTAAATGGTGTACATGTTAATGTAAATTACTTATAGATCTCCTATTCTTTTAGTAATAATTAACAGAAATATAAAAATATTATTTATTAACTATTGTATTTGATATTTCTACATTTAAACAACCATCAAAGTGTTTTTTAAATAAAAATGACCTGTAAACTTATATCACATGAGCGGTATTATAAGACATGGTCAAATAGTTTTTTTTTTATGGTTAATCACACACAATCCTAAATTTACACATTTTAATAATTATCCAGAACTAGAAACTACAACTTTAAGATTAAGAAATATCTTTTCTAAACTCATATACTGTTGAGCTAATGTACTTTGGTATCAAATAGTTAAACTAACACACAAATTCTAAAGAATACTCAAATAAAACGCAATTAGGTTTGTTAGTTCATTTATATTTTATAAACTTTAAAAAATATTATAAGAAACTCAAAAAAAAGCACAAACTTGCATGAAAACTTAATAAACCGTGCAAATCCTAATGATTGAATTTAATTAAGATGGTGTTTTTGAATTTATTTTTTCGGTTTATTTTAAATAAACTTATATTTTCTGCTTATTTTTATCTTATAAGATTATTATTATTTGAAATAAGAAAAAAAATCCAAACTTATAAAAAATAAGCTAAAAATGGTCTTATTAAAAATAAAACTAAAAAAGGTTGGGTCTTGTCCCTCGATCGTTAGTTCATTTGTGGGTGTTGTCTCTCAATCATTTAGTTCTATTGACTCTCTTTTAGAGGCTAGGTCTATCTATGGGCTTCAAGGGAAAACGCTACATGACTTCAAGGTAATTATATTTACGTATTATTGGAGAGTGTTGAAGTATAAGAATTCTAAAGTTCATCCTTCTAGTAAGGAGGTTTCTTCCAATATATTCAGCTTTATTTAAAATCATGCCTACTTGTGGTTGGATACTCGAGGGAACTTAGGAAAGAAATTGAGTCAAGTCGTGTTGCAACCCATTGGTGGTGATTTATTTGTAGTTGATATTTTCTTTTCTTTTTTCCCTTTCTTTGTTTGTAATTTCTAACATCTTGCTAACTGTTTTTTATAAAATCATTGTCATTCAACAAAGAAAAAAGAAAATAAGCATGTAATTAATAAAAGCTAAAACAACTATCCCATAAGGCCTTTCGTTATACCTTTCATTTTCCTCTGGCTACGTTAGTGCCACATCACTTCCACTTTCTTTTCCCTTCCTATAACTAAAGTTTTACCCTACCCGATCTATCCCTAACTTTTTATGTCATTGCTATTTGTTCAGAGAGAGAAAGAGAGAGAGGATGGTGAAAGGTATGATGGTTCTCACTTCTCAGGTTAAGGGAGCGAAAGTGGAGGCATTTATCGAGTAAGAGTTGTGAACTGGTGTTCCGTGGCCTACCAACTGCCCACGTCAGACCCACTAAAAGGGTGGGCAAGACACAACGGATGGCCTAAGAACATTTGTCCTATTTAAACAAACAAACATTCTAAACATATTTTTAAAATTGAAAATGCACCGTTTTAACGCCCTAATTAAAAATCTCGATAAACAAAGAGCATCATATATATCAAAGTAATGAGTTTTGCTACTTAACACGTCTTGAATAGATTATGTACTTCACCATATTCAAGTTTGGTATATTTGATATTGGGAGATGATTTGCATACAATAAAGATGTGTACATAGTTATCTATGTGATATTGGGAGATGATCTGCATACAATCTATAGCCACTACACATTTTTTGTTATATGTGATAGATTATTATTGTGTACATAGTTATCTATTTATCTTGTAACTCATTTGCATTAGTGTAATGCCATTGGTTGTACCTTTTACTCTAGTCATACTTCATTTTCTTTATCGATCTTTCACCTACTTTATTTATTTTTGTATTACTCTTTATAATCAATTTTCAAAATAATACACTATTTATTTTGATTTTTCACTTTTTATCTTTAAGTTTTTTATTTTTTTTATCTTTAACCTTTAATAAACTTTTACTTTTTACCCTTAAGTTTATATAAGTTACACAAGAACACTATTTTTTTAATTTTTATTATTAACTCTTGATAAATTTTTATTTTTTTACTCAAAAGTTCATATAAGTTACATTTGATCTTATAAAATTATTTACTATTATTTACAAATCAAGGTGACTTAGCGGTATTAAGGTGTATTAAGATGTCTCTCTCTTTAAAATTAATGGTTCAGGTTACCTAATTTCAATTATTTAATTTTAGCCCTTACTAAATTTTATTTTCCCTTTAGTTTATATAAGTTACATTCGATCTTTATAACATTAGTCTTATGTACATAATATAACCATTAAATGCGCTAGATACATGTAAACTAAATATTGTCTACATATGCTAACTTTGAAGAACCATCTTAATTATCACCTAGCTGCAACGTGTGGGCTTGATATACATTGTTACAATCAGTTATTAAAATAAATAAAATAATTTATGAATAGTCTAAAAATTAACACATGACTAATAATAAATAATTTCTAATATTAATACAAATAATATTAAGATCTAAATTACAAAATAAAACTCTAAATATGTAAAGAATAACATTAAAATAAATAAAAATAAAATCTAGAAAACTAATCAACTATAATGTCAGGAATTTGAATATGTGAAATATGTTAGACCAAATCCAACCAAAGGTCGGTTACGAATTTCTAGAACGCTTAATTGCTACATGTTGTTCCTTACTGATTTGTGTTTCCATATCATCTGCTAGAATGTCGTTTGGATCGAAACGACAAATCACATTACTTTCATATTTCAGTATCATATTGTGTTATATTATAGAAACATACATAATATTTCTTAATTTTGTCAGAGACCATGCTTAGGCCAGGTTTTGTAGTATATGACAATACATTTTAAGCATACAAAAACATGTTCAACACATTTTCATGCCGATTCTGGCCCAGACTTGAACTTCTTCGTTTGTCATCTTGTGGGCTAGTAAGTGGTTTGACGAAAGTAACTTATTCCGGGCATGTCACATATGCAATCGGATGTTTTTTTCATCATAGACATCGTTGAATAAAAACGACTTATTAAGATCTTTAATATGGTTGTTGAAATAGACAACTCTGAAAAATGCGTGTCATGTCGAAAGATCATGGGAGGGAGGGAGAAAAAAGATTATATTTTAGTGAAAAAAAATTATAATTTTTTTAAAAATCATGTTAGATAATGGTCAAAAGGGGGTTGGGATGTGTCAGGTGGCCAAAGCAGAAGGGAGAGGGATCGGCGGGTTTGGGGGTAGCCATTTTGTTGTTCTTGAAGCAACGTGATGGCCAGGTGGAGTGAAATGGAGGAGCGGGTTAACTACAGCAGTTAGGCTAACTTAAAGTACATTGAAGACATCTCACTTAGGATGCTATTTATTAAACAAAAGTAGATTATCTATTTGAATGGTGATAATATAAAGTGTACGTCGAAACGGACCCCCTAGCTATACCCTTACTATTTCATGTGGTCGATCTTATCCTAGAGGCACATTATATTGTTATGGCAAAAGTTCAAACGGAAACTATTTTTCGTATGAGAACCAATCTTAGCTGTCAAATTCCCTCTCTTTCAATTGGATTGTCCACCAATGAATTCCTTATATGTACACTGCCACACTTAATCCCCTCACGCTCTTCATCCATGAATTCCATTATTTAAACATAGTTCTCGTATGAAAAACAGTTCTCGTTTGAACCCTTCCCATATTGTTCATTTGATTTTTCAAGGACAAAAACATTTTTTATTTGTACAAGAGGTTTCAAAGGGGTTCTATTAACATAACCCCCGCCACATACATCACACGACCATATGTTTGTCTACTTAAGTATTTTTTCTGCCTTTTCGTAGGTTATATATCCTAATACTGAGTGCCTAACTGCCTACTAATGAAAGTAGTTTATGATAATAATAATAATAATAATAATAATAATAATAATAATAATAATAATAATAATAATAATAATAATAATAATAAAAAGGTATCACTAAAATCAATATTTTATAGAAAGATTGCAAAACTAGTTATGTTATTAAAAAGGTAGCTCATTATGGTAAGCAAAGAGTTTAAAGCTGCTTATTTCATTGAACTTTAGTACTTGCACCGATATGAAATTAACTACTATAATACAATTTTTTTAAGAAAAAACCAGCATGTCATTTGTTGGCGACACGACATTAGGGTTAAAAATGATATTATTATCTTAATAACCAAGAGCTGTTATACATATACTTAAAACTAAGTGTTCATGAATTTAAGAGTTTAATTTTTACAACAATAATTTTAAGATATGCATATGATTCCAAAGCATATTAGCCCAAAATAAACGGTTAATTGAAATTAACCGTTTAAATAACCAATCCATTAATGTTAATAGATAACCATAACCAATCGGTCATGATTTTGAATTAACTGAATGGTTTGGTTAATGGTTATGGTTCGGTTTTGGTCTTAACCGATCCAAATCGACTAATGCATACCCCTAGGATATGATATATGATGTTAACAATATCAAAGCTAGTTACTTTTGTACGCACACATACCAATTAAATTAATGATAGTGTTTTAGTCATTTGAATGTTTTAATGATTTAGGTTATACATATATTAAACAACATTTAAGTTCAATATTGTGTACAACATATATTATTTCCCAGTAAAATTATCATAACATAAATCACGTAATATCAACAATACATATTATCATAATCAACAATAATATATATAGCCTTTTTTTTACATTTAATAATAACCATGAAGCTTTTTATTTTTTTATTTTTTTTGGAAGTATAAATCATAGATTCGACTTTAAAAATATTCCGTTTCCAACCATGTCAGAAAAATGCTTCTTCATGAGTTGCTTATACAAGTGGATTTAAATTAAAACCAAATTTAAAGCAAAGATTTCTTGAAATTTGAATATCCGCTACTCTCCAATAGAATATGCCACCATTATTTGCTGCTATTCGCTGGCTGTTGACCCTTTGGAATTTAACCCACCAAACAACAAAACCGATAACTTTTACACAAAATTATCACCATACACATATATTACTCATACATATAGATATACATATACATATAGAGAGAGGGGGAGAGATTTGTGTTTGTGTTTGTGTTTGTGTTTCTGTTTATTTATTTATTATTTTTTTCATCTCTTCTGTGTGTGTAAATTTGATCGCCTGAGGCGTCACTCTACATTTGAAGCTTGTTTCTTTGAGGTAAACCCTAAAATCAAAATTCTTGGGGGGGTTTTCTTGAAATTTACTCTTTGTATTCTTTATTTCAATGGATATTGACATCTGGGTACTTTATAAAGTTCCAATCTTTTTACAGAAATGGTGTTGAGGAGAGTGATGGGATTGATGATGGGTTGTCTTGGAATGAGTTGTTTGAAGATAGCTGATCAGCCAACAAGACCAGCACCACCTTCGGAGTGTGATTCATCCTCTGCATCATCGCATGATGTTGATCCTAAATCATCATCATCATTATCAACATCAACATCAACATCAACATCATCATTATCATCTTCAGGTAGAATCAAACTCAGTGATGGACGTTATCTGGCTTACAAAGAAAGAGGAGTCCCCAGGAACCAATCGAATTACAGAATCATTATTGTTCATGGATTTGCCAGCAACAAAGAGATGAACTTTATGGCTTCCCAAGTATATACACATAAACCCTTAATCTATTTATATGTTTCGTATATGGATCTGCGTGCTTTATTGCATTTCTTGCATCAGTTAGTTCATACACGAGATGTTCATTTTCCAAGATTTTACAAAACCCATTTAAATTGCGAGTTCAAGAATTTGATTCAAAACTCAGAACCTAACATTAGATATGATGATTAATGTTGCAAATATTTGTAATTTTTCAGAAGCTAATGGATGAATTGGGGATTTATCTTGTACAATTCGATAGAGCTGGATATGGAGAAAGTGATCCATATCCAAAGCGGTCACTAAAGAGTGAAGCATCAGATATTCAAGAACTTGCAGACCAGTTGCAGCTTGGATCGAAATTTTATCTCATTGGCGTCTCAATAGGATCATATCCCACATGGAGTTGTGTCAAGAACATACCCCAGAGGCATAAAAACACAATCTTTCCATTTTACTGGTTACTAATGATAAGAGGTGTCAAATTCGACCCATTTACTTACATATGGGTTCGATTAGGGTTATCTTTTATATCAATGGTTCATACTTTTTACATCAAAGACATTAGCCAACAATGAAACGGGTCAAACGGGTGAAACAATATCTAATAGGTGGAAAATTATCTGGTGGAATATCATCTGAAGTATAGCATTTTGCATAAAGTTTCTTATATCATTTTATTCACAAAAAAAAAAAGATTAATGGTATGTTATAATTTTCTAATCATATTTGAAATGCCATTTCACACAAAAGTAAGGGAAAAAGTTATAACTTTTTGATCAAAATGTGTTTCGGATCAACATCCCGACCTGTTTCAACGTCTACCAAAATGATCTTTTCTGACCCGTCCAATTTGACACGAGTATAACCTAGTTATGTTATGGGACTAAAAGAACTTTTTTTTGAGCAATGGACTAAAAGAACCGAAATGGTGCTTTTTTAATACAGGCTAGCAGGAGTAGCTCTAGTAGTTCCATTCATAAACTATAGATGGCCATCACTTCCTCATAATCTCATACAAGATGATTATCGGAAAAACCTTTCCAGGTTGGGGGTGTGGATTTGCCGCCACACCCCGGGGTTGCTACACTGGTGGTTGACACAGAAAATGTTCCCTTCGTCTTCTGTTCTTGATAGAAACCCGAAATTCTTCAGCAATAAAGACTTGGAAGTACTGAAAAACACTCCTGGATATCAGTTGCTTAGTAAGGTAATCTTTGGCTTGTCTTTTAATTTCTAAAAGATTCAGCTTCTGATTATCTCATTAATTGGGGGTCAACTATTTGGTTTTTTATGATATATGACAGTATCATACCATCTGCAGAAAAATTGATTATTCAAGCTAACCTTTGTTTAAGCTATAGACATCTATTATTAGTTCATAAGTTTTTTATACTTTTTCACAATTATTCATTATTTATCTTTACTTCGATTATTTAGTTATTTCAATTCCAAACAGCAGAGAATTTCAATCAAACACTATTTTCTACTGACCGATTATGTTATTTTGATTACTCCACATCATATAATCACTTTTCGAAACGTAAATCCAAACACCTCTTAACATTAATTGACAAAATGACTTTCTTGAACTACAACAGAGCAGACTAAAAGAAGAACCGATATTCCATAGTCTTCGTAAGGATTTCATCGTCGCATTTGGGAAATGGGATTTTGACCCATTGAGTCTAAGCGACCCGTTTGTTCAAAGTCAATGCCGGCTCCACATTTGGCAAGGTTATGAAGACAAAGTTGTGCCAGTGGAACTACAAAGGTACATTTCAACAAGGTTGCCATGGATCAAGTACCATGAAGTCGCTGATGGTGGACATCTGTTGGTGTATGACAGTGATGTATGTGAAGCTATTTTAAGATCTCTATTGCTTGGAGAAGATCCTCCATTGTATAAACCTAGATTTGATTCAAATTAATGTCTCTTGTAAATTAAATGATTGTTCGAGAAATGTATCATATGATTGGTTTGGTTTTGTTTTGGTTAACCTAAAATTAAAAGACATGGGACCTGTTAATTTGTTATGCAAGATTTACGTTACCATATCATAACTTATAAAAAAAATACCTAGGGACTGTTTGTTAAACAGAATGATTAAGTACCGAATGACTCTATGGCCTGAATAATTCAAAGGTTTTGTAACTGTATCTGAATGTGACATGTTTGATAAAGATTCTGAATGATACAAATCACCATTTAAGCCTTGATTGTCATTTATTATATTATAATATAATATATGATTGTTTATAAGACGTGTGAAAGAAAGTCTATTAAAATAAAATATTTTGTGTTTAATGATTCAGAATGTACATTAAGGTGAAATAATTCAATATGGTTCTTCTGTTTCATTCGGCATAATTTTCATTCAAAGTCAACAATCAAACATACTGAATGTTGAACGATTCAACGTTCAGCAACAAACAAACCACCCCTTGAGGAAATGACACAAACTAACTCCTCAAGATATGAAAGTTATGAAGTTCTTCCTGAAACTATGATCATACCACAATCACAGATTGTTGCATAACTAATTGATGCAATATAATTCATTGTACTGTTTTCTACATGAAAAAATTAACAAAATTGGTGACGGTTACCATTGTACCTAAAACAAGACCACATCATATGAAACCAAATTCTTATCCAGATTTACAGCACTCTGAAACCAAATCCATATCAAACAACCATAAGATATACAGCTTTCCAGCCCAGAAAAGAAGGAAGCCTTACAAAAGTTTGGTATAACAAGGAGCAAAAAGGGTAATCGACAAGAGATGGGGGAAAAGATTGGTATTTAAAATCTAGCAAACACAAACAAACCCATCACAAGTATCAAGTATGGAAAGAGCAGATGTTCTTCATTCAGAAAGAGGATCAACTTTGAACCTGTAAAGCAAAGTTTTCTTCTTTGACGTCGGGTTGTCAATTGTGAGAAGTAACTTACCGAGCTCATTGATTCTGTAACTGTGGCTTATGACTGGTTCATCTGTTGGAGATATCTTCTTTGGTTTTTGTATGTTAATTGTGTAGTTACCTTCATTACTGGGCACATATTCGGCACTGTAGCTCACTTCCCAGCCAACTACTCGTAGTTCCCACACGAATGTGCATTTCTGCAATAAAAAGTTTGCAATTTTACTTAGCTATGGTAATGCATTTCTATGATATTTGCAACAAATTCCATATCATTAAAGTGTGTAGTATCTACCTGTTAAGCAGAAGTACTAAAATTTTGCCAAATTTATGTATATTTCTTGCTTTTGTGATCAGGAAGTCCTCTGTGTGTGTGTCTCTACTTATAGTAATATGCCATATAAATTAAGGGTGTGTTGGAGATTGCGTTTTAAAACTGATATTTCACTCTAAAAAATATATGATAATCATTGTCATCCACTCACTCAAAACTGATTATATGCGATTTGAAAACATAGTTAATCCTATAAAAAGTTTTTAGCCTTTCAAAAAAGAAATAACCCTAGAAAAAGTTTTCAAACGCAGTCCCAAACACCCTCTACATATACAATGTTGAGACATGTACAAAAGATATTGAAAAATGAATAGATAATACAATTCATTGGGGATAATTAGGCAAAGTTTAGTGGAGTTTTCTGCTCTGGATCTCAAAGAATTGAAGAGTCCAATTTAAAGTTCTCAAATCCTGTCATGTTACGTATTCCATGGAAATAACCAAAATAATTTACACCAAGAATCAATATACAATTATAAACATGAATTTTACAACTATATCATTTAGGTATATAGTATTTACTTTTTTAGCAGAAGTACTTAAGATTACACAAAATTTATGTATATTTCTTGCTTTTGTGATCAGGAAGTCCGGTGTGTATGTGTACTTTTAGTAACTTGCCATATAGATTAAGGGGGTGTTGGGGATGCGTTTTAAAAGTCACATCTCAATCTAAAAAATATAAGAAAATCATTTTAATCCACTACGCAAATCTGATTATATGAGATCTAAAAAAACATAGTAATCCGAAAAAAAGTTTTCAAAAGCAATCCCAAAGACCCTCTATAGATACAATGTCGAGACATGTAATCCAAAAGATAATGAAATATGATTGGATAACACAATTCATTGGAGATTATTAAGCAACAATAGTGGAGTTTTCTAGCACTAGATCTCAAAGAATCGAAGGGTCCAATGTAAAGTTCTTTCCAAATCCTATCATGTAATGTATTCTGTAGAAATAACCTTTACAACAAGAATAAATATACAACTATAACCATGGCTTTCACAAACACTAATGTCTTTGTAAGGTGAACCATACAGAGGTCACTGAATAATATTCAATTATTATCGTTTATTGAATTTGTTTGTCAAAATGTCAACTTATGAATTTCTCAAGGCAAAAGAGGATAAGAGTCTAGCTTATAAGCCATGTCACAATAAGAGGATAAAAAATAATTTGACCCAAACAGAGCTTGAACACAATTATACCTCATTTACAATAATCTCCACAGTTTGTTTGGTGGCTGGTTTGACAGTAACAACTGCAGCTGGATCATCAATCGTAAATTCCGGATCGCAATCACAATAATCTACACTCAGCCCACCATACTGAATCGGTACATGCTCTGGACTCACATACCTATGTGAAAGATCAGTTTGAAAGGAATTAAAATCAAATAGAACCCGAAACCAAAGATAAATAAAATGAGATTTACAAACTAGAAACAACATTTTCTACAAAATTCAAAAAAAAAACATACTTGAAGAGGGTTTCAGCAGTTCTAGCCGGGCTGGCAAACACAAACTTGCTTTTAGTCCTTTGAGTCATGAACGGACTCATCATTCCATAGAAAGCCAAATACCACCAGGGAACATTGATGAAAACCTTCAAAAGGAAACCCCGCAAGAATTACTATTACATGCCAACAATTAATAGAATTTGACTAATTTTTATAACTTTGTATGATGCTCCAAGTAATACAAATTTCAAAAGCTATGGAGATGGGATGCTATTAAAAGACTTGTGGACCATCAATAAATCCACTTACCTAAAGTCAGAATATCATTAAAGATGTCATTTTCTATTCATAAGTGGAGTTGATTCCACATCTCAAAATCATTTCAAATACGATCAATGTCCGAAAGTATTGTGAAATTAGGATTAATTTACTAATCCTAAACAACAATTACTCTCTTAAAACATTGATGAAAGCACCAAATTCTAAATATCTAACACAAGAGTCTGTAATTAAATGAGACATTCTTTAACTAATGTTACAAGATTTGGACTTTTTTCTATTTTATTTTAGAGTAAACAAGCATAACATAGAATATAGATCAACAACCAACTAAAAACAGCAATTAGTATCTTAAAACATATAAAATCACCTGCTTTGCTACGAATTCAGGGTAATTATCCTGCAGCAGCTGCAAAGCTTGCTTGGTGGCCAGCCGGAGCTCCCTCTTCCCCGGCCCTGGTGAATTCTTCAAATCACTAACCTGAAAAATAGTATTTATCCCACCAGGCCTAAAATCCAATTTCCTTATACTCCTCTCGAGAAATTGAATCCTCCATTTCAAAAACCTAGTTCTCTTTTCTTCATCAGAAAACGTTTTTTGATAAAGTTCTTTGTTCTGAAACTCGCCATAGACATTATAGCAAACTGGGTGTCCTTCTTTATCATAACCATGCATAAACACAACTTTTTCAAGATCATCTCCAAGGTTTTCATCAACTAAATCATCAATGCTAAATGCTTTTCTCCACCGGAGTGTGTTCTTGAGCATTGTGAAAGAATCTTTGACTTTAAAATCTCTAGCTCTCAAGAACTTTAGCAAAATCACGTCGGTTCTTTCATCTTTGAGAAGAGGAATCCCCCAAATTGAGATCTCGTCATGATTTGATTTGTTTTCTGAAGTGGGTTCTTCTGAATTTGGTGAAAAGTAGAAATCTTTGTTGGTGATTGCATCTTGAACTAGCTGTTTGAACTCAACAAGTGATACTCTTTCCAAATCTGACAGATCTCTGACTCTGTTGCTTTCTTCCTTAAAAGAAACCATGGATTCAGGGATCTTCTTTATGGGTTTTTCCGGTTGCTCTGTTACCTCGCCTAAGGTGGCCGAGGATGGTGGCGGTGGTGGTGAGACGGCGGTTTCGTTACTTGTCAAAATAAGAGGTAGTGAGAGTGGGGTTTCTTTCTCGATTGCAGACACCGGTTGGGAGGGCGGTGGTGGTGAGATTTCTTCGGCCGCCGCAACCAGGTTGGTGGCGGTGGGATTGTCATCGGCCATTTTTAGAAATCGGAGGGTTTAAAATGGAAGAGTGTCCTGTGCGGCAGTAGTAGACTACTACTAGTGGCAAAGTTGAAAACTGAAAAGGGGTGGTTTATATTTTTGATAAAGCAGAAAGAATAAAAGAGAAGCTTTTGTTTATAGAAAATGTAGGCCAATAACAGAGAATGTATGGGGTTGGTAAAGAAAGTAACACATGCCTTTCAACGGTCATCTACTTGATCCAACACTAGTAATCACTTGGGTTTTTTTAGTGTAGTGATTACCCCATAACCTAAAACATTATATCTTCGACTGTCGTCATTGATAAATTACGATAAACTTAAAAAATATATTCAAAAAATCTACTTAAACCATCCGTATATCTCATACTTTACCTCTCTTTTACCTTAATATCGTATTATTTTTTCATCTCATTTCTCTCTCTTACCTCAAACCCTAATATAGCTTAATCTAATTTTTTCTCACTTTTTTTAATTTATTTTATGTTACATTTACCTATTATTTTACATTTTTTAAAAATATTTATAAATTGTATTAAAATAAAAATATAACAATGATAAAAATAAATTTTTAATTAATAATAATAAAAATACATTTCATTCATCTCATCCGTATATTTTGCTAATTCTTTTTTTTCTCGCCAAAACATTGTTATAGCATTCTTTGATACATAAATTGTTAAGTGATGTAACCTTGTTAGGCAACTCCTTAGAAACCGGAGGACGTGTATTTTTGCGGGATATGCCTTTGTTGAGTAAATTGTTAAAACCTGGATTGGAAACAGGGGAGGTGTCTTGTTGCAGGGTTGAACCTGAATTTCTAAATCGGTTGTGACAAGATGTAGGTGTCGTGAAATTTGAATTCATAATAATTTTTGAAATGTTAATAGAAGAATAAGAGTAGATAATTTTTAGGATGAAAGAGTAAGAATTAGATAATTTTTGGGGTGAAATTTTTGAAAGTGTGGAATGATTTGTATTATGAAATTTGAAATCTTACTTTCAATTTGTGAAATCTGAAATTTCTAGTTTATGAATCTTGATTGTTAAAAAAATATGGATGCAAATAAAAATTTTGATACAATTCTCAGTTAAATTTTTTGTTGTACCAAATAAGAGAAATGATTATCTGTAACATTTCTCTGCTGCAATCTCTATGTTATCAAACAAAAAAGTCAATTCTCATTCTCCAGACTAATTCTCTTTCTCTATAATTACATTTTTTATACCAAACGCACCCTTACCCTCTTGTTACTGTCGAGTTCTTTGCCCCATCACGGGCATAACAAGTAAATTTTGATATATTTCAACCAATTAAATGCAAAGGAAATAACTTTTGTAGGTCTAATAATGCCGTCATTAGATAATTACATATATATCCTTACAAACTTTAAAACTACATATATATCCTTACAAAACCTAAAAACTCTCATATATGTCCAATCCCCTATTTTAACTATAATTAAACCATTTTTAAATTTAGAAATTATTTTTAAATTGATTTATCTTTTATCTTAAAACTAATAAAATATATTATTACAAAGATACCCTCCCAAATCAGGAAAAAGAAAAGGAAACCATCCTTGAAGCATGTCCAAGTGTTTCCCAAATTGATCCCATCTGGGTTCTTCATTGTGCAAGATCGACTTCTGCAAAATCGATCCTATGTGTGCTCCAAATCGATCTGTACAAAAACAAGTTCAGAAGGTTTGATTTACATCAAAAGGTTGATCTGATTCATGTTCTTAGATCTGATTGGTGTTTCGATTAGGGTTCTTCATCGATCTGGGTTCTCCATCGATTTGGTTTTTTCGATTTGGTTTTTGGTTTCGATTTGGTTTTTTCGTGTGGCTTTTGGTTTCGAGATTTGTTTTTCGTCTTATGAATCTTTCATAGTGATTCAGTCTTTGCAATCTGCGATTTAGATTTGGAGTTGGTGTTTTGATGTTCATTTGCAGAATCGATGTGTGTGGTTTTGGTTCTCAAATTCGATGTTTACGAATCTTGTTCTTGGGGTTTAATTTCTATGAATAAGAGTTTGATTTTGATGGATTTTATCATCTAAGAACTCATTCAATCGTTGTTTCATATATGCAATACTTTTAAGGCTTTTTATGCTTCTTCGAGATTTTAACCACTGTTTATGCTTCTTCATGGGTTCATGTTGCTATGAATATTGAGAGCTGGATTAAACTCGATTGATAAACTGTTACAGTTGTTGACAAATCTTATTAAGATATCTTTTTCTTTTTTCTGATTTGGGTGGGCATATTTGTAATATTATATTTTATTAGTCTTAAGATAAAAGATAAATCAATTTAAAATAATTTCTAAATTTAAAAATGGTTTAATTATAGTTAAAATAGGAGATTGGACATATATGAGAGTTTCTACGTTTTATAAGGATATATATGTAGTTTTAAAATTTATAAAAATATATATGTAATAATAAAAGTTTTTAAGATTATAGATGAAATTACCCTGACTATTAATATTGCAGGTTGGGATAGAAAACAAATTTGGCTTACTTTTTCTGAACATGTTGCTATTGCTGTTTGGTCGATTAAAAAGAACCGGCCTCCAGCCTTACTCTTGCCCTGGCTCGTCGCCTCTGTCGAAGATTTAAGCACCACAGAAGACTGAAACAGGTGAACTCGATTCGAAGATTCAAAAGCTGTACTTCAAATTTGAATCATGTCTTCTTCTATATCAAACTACTACTGTTCGTTGCTTAAGCTGTGTTGTGAAGCCCGTAACCAACTCCAAGCAAAGAAACTCCATTGCTTTATACTCAAAACCCTATTCGATGCTGAGATCTTTTTGCTCAATAATCTCATTAATAGTTATCATAAGTTGGGAAATATTGCTTATGCACGCAAAGTGTTTGATCAAATTCCTCAACCAAATCTTTTTTCATGGAACACAATGGTTTCTGCTTATTCGAAGTCTGGGAACATAAAGGAAATGGAAAAGATCTTTATTAAAATACCAAAACGCGACTGTGTATCATGGAATTCAATTATTTCTGGTTACGCTAATTTTGGTTCTTGTTATAAAGCAGTGGACGCCTATAAGTTAATGTTGAAAGATGGAAAAGCTGTGAATTTGAATAGGATCGCATTCTCGACTATGCTTATTTTATCTTCAAACAATGGGTTAATTAGCCTGGGTAAGCAACTTCATGCACAAATAGTGATTTATGGGTTTGAATCTTATGTATTTGTGGGTAGCCCATTGGTGGAAATGTATTCGAAAGCAGGTATTATAGATGATGCAAGACGAGTATTTGATGGATTGCCTGAAAGAAATGTGGTAATGTATAATACAATGATTATGGGCCTTCTTCGCTGTGGCAGGATTAAAGCTTCAGAGCACTTATTTCGTTGTATGCCTGAGAAAGATTCAATCACATGGACAACGATGATCACAGGGTTTGCCCAAAATGGTTTAGAAAAAAAAGCATTTGATATTTTCAGGAAAATGAAGGCTCAGGGTTTTGGAATAGACCAGTTCACCCTTGGAAGCATCTTGACAGCTTGTGGAGGAAGTATGGCTCTCAAAGAAGGTTCTCAAATACATGCATATATCATTAGGACTGATATTATAGATAATGTTTATGTTGGAAGTGCCCTCATTGACATGTATATAAAGTGTAAACGTGTTAACTATGCAGAAACGGTATTTAGTAGGATGACTTGTAAAAATATCGTATCTTGGACTGCGTTGATAGTGGGTTATGGCCAAAATGGGCGTAGTGAAGAAGCTATAAGGATGTATTGTGAAATGCAGAGAGATGGAATAGAGCCAGATGAATTTACACTTGGAAGTCTAATTAGCTCATGTGCAAATCTAGCCAGCTTAGAAGAGGGTGCTCAGTTTCATGGTCAAGCGCAAGTTACAGGTTTGATTTCATATATCACTGTCTCCAATGCACTTGTGACCTTATACGGTAAATGTGGAACCATTGACAAGTCTAATCAATTATTTAATGAAATGAAGATAAAGGATGAAGTGTCTTGGACTGCTTTGATTTCAGTGTATTCCCAATTCGGGGAAGCCAACAGAACAATATATCTGTTTGAAAGGATGTTGACTAGTCAACTACGACCTGATGGAGTAACTTTCATAGGTGTCCTTTCAGCCTGTAGTAGGGCGGGACTAGTGGACAAAGGACGGGATTACTTTAAGTCGATGGTGGAAGAACATGGAATTGTGCCAGTGTCTGATCATTACAGTTGCATGATTGATCTATATAGTAGGGCCGGGCAGCTTGAGGACGCCAGATGTTTTATAAACGATATGCCTTTTAGCCCAGATACCTTTGGTTGGTCTACATTACTTAGCTCTTGCAGATGTCATGGTAATTTGGATATTGGTAAATGGGCAGCAAAGTCTTTACAAGAATTAGAGCCTGAGAACCCTGCAAGCTATGTATTGCTATTGAGTATGTATGCTGCTAAAGGCAAATGGGATGAGGTTGCTCAACTAAGGAAAGAAATGAGAAATAAAGACATACGAAAAGAGCCAGGATTTAGTTGGATCAAGTATAAGAATAAAGTGCATGTGTTCTCAGCTGACGATAGATCAAGTCCATATTCAGACAAGATCTATGCAAAGCTTGATAAATTGAATTTTGAAATGATACGTGAAGGATATGTCCCTGATACAAGGTTTGCTCTTCATAATGTGGAGGACTCTGAAAAAATAATAATGCTTAATCATCACAGTGAGAAACTCGCTATTGCTTTCGGGTTGATATTCATTCCTCAGAGCATGCCAATACGAGTAGTCAAAAACCTCAGGGTGTGCGGCGATTGTCATACTGCAACTAAGTTTATTTCTAAGATAACCCAACGAGAGATTCTTGTAAGAGATTCTGTTCGGTTCCATTTATTTAAAAATGGAACGTGTTCGTGTGGAGATTTCTGGTGATGGTTTCATCAGCCTGTACCCTTAACTATGGAGGTAATTTTGGTGAATCAATTTGATTTATTCTCTTGATGTTTGTATAGCATACTTTTGATAAACATGCATACATCCTTATTACTATTATTATTATTATAAAACAACAACAACAACAAATAATGAAAACGGGAAAATGAAACTGTTGAAAATACCATATTCAAACATGTATTCTACTTTTCCATGAAAAATGAAAACTCCTCTTTTTCATCTAAAAATGTTTTTCAAATTTACTAGAAAATGAAAGCTCCCCCACCTTTTCTAGAGAACGGAAAAAAGAAAATTAAAACTGAAAATTTTGGTTATTGATATAGATATACACTTGTGTAATTATCTTTAGCCTTTATCATATCTGGTAGTCCTTGTTCATGTCTGGTCACCTGTATTAATATCTTGCTTTGTTCAAGTCTGTCACCTGTATTTATGATGTTGATTTGTTCGTTATTTAGGGTCACATTTATCTTTGTGATGGTTCATAGTTGTCTTATGAATTTCGGATGCCTGGTTTACATTGGAGCTCCAGCTCGTGTTGATCTGGTGGCTGTACTTGGATGTGGTTGCTCAACACTGGTCTTGACCCTTCTAAGACCTCTTTCTTCCAGGTTAGTACATTTCATATTAGACACATATTTCCATATCACAACCAACAGTTAGTCAGTTTCATGATAACTCACATCACAAGCCACCTTTCCCTCACTCACCATTCCGGCCTTATCTTACATTGTCTATTCACCAAAGCGCTTCCTCATCAACATCTACCCATGCCCAACCCTCAAAACAAACTTCAGTTGAATCATTTTTCATTTTTTTTCTTGACAAACATCTTTTGACACCACCTTGGAAGCTTGGATGATGAAGATGATCAACTTGATGAAAATAAGATATAATTGCTTACCAATGCTGTTTGTACACATATTTATTACTATCTTCAAACGGCTTATTACTGCTATGCCAAAAAAGAACACATATGATAATTACTTTATAACAAACACCACTGTTCCAGTTGATTTATGTCTAACGCTACAACTAACAATACCAGCTACAAAAGAAAATGAACAAAAAGTTTTTCAACCTCAGCCCAAGTTTATATTCGATCCCTACAATTCATATATAAGAAAGAAAATTTTAAAAGTTTAGAATAAAAGGGAGGGGGTTGAGAAATGGTGATTTTGGAATAAAGTTTTCATCAACTCATTTAAATTTTCATTCTCTTACCTCTACAGCAGCGTGAGGGAGGCAGAAACAGTTTGATTAAATGATGGATGAACAACAGTGTGAGGGTCGAGCGAGACGATTTGCTTTGCAATGGCTCAATGTCAAACTGTGTCATGTCTTCTCCTTTTTCCGAGACCGATCTGTGAATCAGTATCACCTTTAGAAGGCCATCTAGTTTCAGAAATCCTCACTTGAATATCACTATGACCCAAAGCCTTTATACCCAAATAAAACGCATCAATCGAGCATACAACATATTATCATACTTCAAATTTATACTTGGAGCCACGATAATTCCGCTCAAAAAGCAAGTATTGGATTTGAACATTTTTGGGTCACTTTTATATGCAAAATAAGGGTAAGCACTTAAAAAGTGACGACAAAATTACAATATTTACTCAACAGAATGTAATGAATTCAACATTTTTAACAGAAATCTTGAAATTTAGTAATTTTCACACATTAAAGCTATAATTAATTGCTTAACGAGCTCATGAGGTGACTACTGTGCAAATTTTAAATGCTATAAATATCTATACTACTATATAAAGCATTTAACACTCTCTCTCCTTCTTAATTTTAAGATTTCTTAAAATTCAATCAAAACAACATCTTGGCCTTTCATTCTATTTAACTTAATCTCATCCACTCAATCTTTAACCATTCCAATCTCTCTCCTAATTTACTTTAACTTTTTATTCAATTAAAATATACTCTCACACAAACATAATTATACACCTATAACAACATAATTTCTAATATCTTATTAACTTCTCTATCCTTATTTCACAAATATGATTTTTTCCTTATTTTAATGTCTTTTAGATTTTATTTTTAAAATTAATAAAATAGTTTATGCAAATAAAAGAAAAATTGAAAAAAAATGGGACATGTTGCTAAAGAAATTTTTTTGTGACATTGAATTTTGCGAATAACATATCATTACATTTTTGAAAGCGGCATATTATAAAACAAAAACTATTCGACTCCGCAGCATTGCGTGGGTACGATGCTAGTATTAATTAATGAATAAATTATTTGTCTTAAAGAAACATGCCTATTTAAAATCTTATAAATTGTTGTATTTATTTGTTAAGTGTACTTTAAATCACATATTTTATTGAAACTAAAATAAAATATACATCTTAAAATGTCATTTAAATTTAAATAATTGCTAAAGAGATTATGAATGTCTCTTTCTGAAACTTCTATATTGAAAAATCTCGTATGAAATTTCAGAAGCAATGATTTTGGAATACATGAAATTGCAGTGGTTTCATCCGTGAAACTTCCCTTTCATGATACTCTATTTTCCTTTTTCTTTTTGGTGTTTTCCTGTTTTTTACTTGTTCCTGGTTTACAAAATTTTGAAATTACACAGTGATTGAATTTGTGGCTTATGAAATTTGAAACTGATGTCTTGATTAATTCCCAGGAATTACAAGAAATTGGTGAGATTTGGAATCGACTCCTTCGTCCTTCGCACTCTTGTTCGATTCAAGTATTGGCTTTGACCAGAATCGAAGAATTCTTCCAAATCTTTTAACCTAATACTTCTTAATCCCATCAAATATCAAACTAGCAAACGATTTATGAAATCCTCAAAAACAAAGAATTCTCACGTCCTTACATTCTGCTATCCGACCTCATCACTCCATGACATGTTTGCTGCCTTCATCTAGAGTGTAATTACAACAACGAGCGGATGCAACCATCAACAAGGAAATTTAATATGGCCTTACATTCTGCCATCCGATCTCTCTCCCTCCAACCATTGCCTTGGTCAAGCACAATGACTTAAACAATTGATTACGGCTTCTGCAACAGACCTAACCATCTACAATGAGATTGATTACGACCTCCAACAACAACATCGACCAACAACCTTCAACTACAACCTCCTTGAACAACAAAAGAGAATCCGATTTGTAGGGTTCATGTGTTCTTTGATTAGTTCTTATGTTCTTTTCAACTGGGCTTTGATTACAAGAGATGATTTGGGTTTTGATTTCTTAAGTTTAGTTCATATGTTTGATTGTGTGTGAACAATATTTGCCATCGATTTGGGTTTTAAAATCGATTGTATCTGAACCAAGAAGAGTTTGATTTCGATTGTATATCAAAAAGCATATTTAGGGTTTGGTTTCTTGGTTTCCATTTGGATTTCATTTGTTATAGATTCCAAGTTGTGTATTTCCAACCAAATTGAACAAAGGTTTTCAGATATTCTGATTCTTATGCATTCTAATTCAAATTCCTTGGTCAAATTTTAATTCTATTAGTTTTATTTGCTAACCAAAAAGGGCCGTAAGGGTATGTTTGACATGAACCGAGGGTTTATGCGGCTTGAGCTTATGTTTTTTTATAAGTTCAAGCTCTTTTTTATAAGCCTTGTTTAGACATTAGAAGAACACACCGCTTGTTCAGATCTTTTTTCCTCTATTTTCAATAGAAGAACCAACTTCACTTCAATCCTCTCCATCCTTATTGCAAACTACAACTATTCCCTTCATCCGAGCATTTCTGTCGACGCCTCTAATGAATCTTCTTTGTTCTCCCCATCTCCGAAATTTTTTGTAGTCGAAAAAAAGGAAATTGAGTGCGGCCGCAAAAGCCAACCACTTACTAGGTATAAGATCATTTAATAGGATTGCAAGGATGAGGCTACCCTATAACGAGGGGTCATGCGGCCGCACTCAATTTCCTTTTTCTCGAATATATATATAAATATAATCCTTAGTTTTTAGCATAATTTGTTTATTTGAATTCCTTGTATATTTGTAGGCGAAATGTTTAGAATAGAAGATTTGTTTATGACACCATTACAGGATTTCTCTCGCGATGAAGTAATGAAAAGTTAATTGGAGCCAAACACAAATATGATTTTAAATTTAAAAATGAATATGTTTGTCTAATGTAATCTACATGTGTCATAAACTTAAGTAGTATCTAGTGTAGTTCAGCCAAAGCTTTCTCACGCGAGGTTTTCTGAGCAGGGTGATCCGTGATCCCATTCTTGCAACCGTGCGAATAATAGTCTTGTAAAACTTTGTATGTAATTACTAGCATGCAGCTTCATTTAGATCCGTTTTTAGTGAGAAACTGATGGATGAGATCATGTAAACATGTGAAGAAATGTACGTAGACCTAGCTAGCTTAGCTTGATGAATTCATCCTTAATTTTTTGTTATATATAGGCAAAAGATCAAACAAGAACTGTTTTTCGTACGAGAACGGTTTTTCGTACGAGAACCGCGAGAACCAATCTTAGCCGTCCAATTCCCCTCCTTCAATTGGATTGCCACCCATGAATTCCTTACATGCAGCCTGCCACACTCAATCCCTCCACGCTCTTCATCCATGAACTCCATTATCTAAAATGAACGGCCAAGATTGGTTCTCGCAGTTCTCGTACGAAAAACAGTTTTCGTTTGAACCCTCCCCTATATATATATGCATGTCTTTTCTGTTATTGTATGGTAAAAAAATAAAATTACTTAAATTACTTCTTTTAAGCTCACTTCACCCAGTTTCAAGTGCTCTTAAATTACTTAAATTACATATGCATAATCATATAATCTATCAAAACAAACACCCCAACACTCGTCTCTAATTAATTTATTGAGATGTACTTGGTTTGGGGTTTTAAACGGTATAAAATGAGAATTGTAATAATTAATATTGGTTGGTTAGATGAAATATTATAATTAATCATTATTTATTAATGGGCAATGAACCATTTCCTAATAAATTGTAGGTAAATAGATAATGAATTCGGCGTAATGAATTCAGGTATGTGTGTGTCCCCACCAATCACCACCGACATCATCAACCATTACCAATATTGCTACCATCACGCTCCGGTGCCACCACTGACAGCCATCGCTACCGCCGGCCAAAACCACCACACCATTGTAACTCATCGCACAATCACCACTCCTACGGCCACCTCCAACCACATCACCACCACCACATGTTCTTTCCACTACCATCCGTCACAATAGTTGTCACATCAGCCATCACTTGCCATCATAAAACCATTGCTTGCCACCATGAATTGCCATTGATCATCGCCTTCACCAACATCATCTTCGCCACCAACAACACTTTCTTAACCACCGCCATCGCCACCACCATCGACCACAACCACCACCATCGTCATGGATTAAGTATTTATTGCTCCACCGACCACCACCACCGTCAACACCACCAACCTCCATACTACCGGTCATCGCCACTACCACTGCCTCCGCATCATGTCTCCACCTCTACTAACTACCACAACCACCACTCGCCGCCACTAATTTTCATTAATTGCGCCTCAACCAACTTTGTTGCCGCCCCCACCAATCATCACCCCTAATGGTTGTTGCCACTATCATTAACAACCACCACAACTTACTATTGCCACCAACTACCATCAACACCGCTGCCACCACTGAGCACCACCACCATTACTACCGACTACTGCCACCACCATCGACCAACTACATATGTGTGTGTGCGCGCGCGCGTGCAATTTTTCCTTATACTAACAAAACAATATTAATGAGAATGGTAATACTAGGGAATGTTCATTATATTCTTTCTGTTCCCTTACTCTTTACCATTCACATTCTCTCTATTTAACTAAGCGCCCGAATAGTATTTTAAGATATTACAAACTTCTCAAAATGTATTTACCTTTAAGATATTACTAATTAGCCTTTCAATGAAATCAACTTCAAAACTAATTAGCTATTTGTATAATCTAATATTTTTGTACCAAAATATTGCAATAATAATAATAATAATTTTTATCAAGATTTTAATGTAATTGGCATATTTGAAGAATCTAACCATCTCGGGTGAACATTCGAAATCAATCGTTTATTAAAAATCACAAAACATGTAAAGTTAAATAATTTTGAAAAGTTTTACCAAGATATCATTTTATCAATAATAATATACATTAACTTATCTTTTTCAGATGTTCTTTTCTTTAAAAAAAACCTGGAAAGAGGTAAAATAAGAATAAATTGAAAAAAGGTGTTACTATTTACATGTTTTCCTCTCATATAAAAAATATATCACATCAATTAATTATAATTTTCAATACAAGTCATATACGAACATATAACATATTATGAAGATCTATTTAGATTTTCAAAAAATCCAAATAAAATTACCAATTGAAAATTAGAGGCGTGAGAAAAGAGTCTACAAAATCAATATAAGTGTCAAAATTATGGAGAAGGTGAAGAAAAAGAATTAGTGGAGTCCACATTTCATGTTGTGATGAATACGAGGATAAAGTAGAAGAATATATATATATATATATATATATATATATAGAGAGAGAGAGTTAATTACATAGATGGTCCTTGTGGTTGTTATAAAATTTCACTTTTAGTCCTTTAACTTTAAAAATTATGAAAATAGTCACTGTGGTTGTTATTTTGTTTCACTTTTAATCCTTTACACTAACTTCTGTTAACTATGGCTGTTAAAGTAAGGGTAATCTTGTCATTTCATCCCTTATCTTTGTTTCCAAACAAGCTCCTCCTTTTATTCTTATTTAGCTTTTAATTACATTTAATTATATTTAATGAATTATTTAATCTAACAAAAATAAACAATTAAAATATGAATTACGCTTTTAAAACAGATTTATATTTAATTGATTGCTAAATAATAGATTCAAAAATATAATACAAAAAGAAAGCATTGTTCTATCTAAATTCTTCACCTCATCTCTCTGTCTCTCCCTTTGCATTTTTAGATCAACATTCATCCAACACACCTTTTTTAATCATACTATACAAGCTTTCATCACTAATTGTTGCCTTTACCACTTTGGCTGATTCAATCATGGCTCTTCCTGCTCTTCAGATACTGATTTTAATCGCAATGGCAGGCTCAGTTAGATTATTTTTTCAATTAGCTTTCGATCCTTTTTCTTTTCCTCAAATTGTTTCTGTTCTAGATAAAAAAAATAAAATCTTTCGTAGCTATTTGTTTTACCATTTTGGATGATTTTTAAGTAAAGATTTCACCTTGATCTCAAATGGGGTTTTGTATTTTTAGTTGTTCTCTAATGGGTTCTTGTTGCTTTTCCTCTTCTCAACATTGGACTATGTTTTTTGCTTAATTTTTTATAACGTCTCAGTTTTTTTTCAAATTCTCAAATTGGTCTCTCTTTTTGTTTATTTACTATTTATTATTTTCTTTCGCAATTTCTCAATACATTTCATGTAGATTTAGTTCTTGAGGTTTTTTTCGGTTATTTTTGAAAAAACAGGTGCATCAGTGGAGTAAGTGCAGGTTATTTTTTTCCGTCTGATTGAACTCATCATCTCCCAAAAATTCACAAATTCAAAAATTCAAAGTTGTACAAAAATTTAAACTCATTGCTTAAACTCATCATCTCCAACAATAAACAAAACCCTAGAACCCTAAATCTGATTTTCGAAGCTTGTACAAAAGATGAACTAGTTACAAGAAATTTAGGGTTTTTAGAGTGAGAGGATTTGGGGGTTTCAGATTGAGATGAAGATAGAGTTGACACTTACATGGCGGTAGTGTCGTGCGATGGTGGTTTGACGACGGGGAGGAGGTGCGATGATGGTTCGGACTTCATCAGAAAACATCAGATTTACGGTGGGATCGAGAGGCGGTGGTCGTCATGCGATGGTGTCCAACGGTAGCGATGGTGTTGTCATTGAGATTGTCCGACGATAGCGACAGTAGCGATGGTTGTCCGATGTTGATATTGTCCGAAGGTGGCGATGGTTGTCCGGCGTTGACGGTGCTGGTGGTGGTGAACCTATGGGAATGTTGGTGGTGTGGATGGAGAGAGACATTGAGATTTAAAAGGGGTGTTTGTTTGTGTTTTCAAGGAGGTAATCTTATTTGAATAGGGAAAGAGTGTTTGGTGACAAGAATAACTTGAAAATAATTAAAATACCCTTAAGTTAATGGTGAGACTTAACAGAAGTTAGGGTAAAGAATTAAAAGTGAAACAAAATTACATAACTATTTTTATAATTACTATTTATGTAATTAACTCATATATATATATATATATATATATATATATATATATGTCAGCTTGATAGCTGGAATTGACACGTACACATGCTTGCCATTTAGTTTCTTCGATCCTCCTCACATGACAATCATATGATCTCCAGTCGACGGGACCCGTGCTCTGGGATCCCCATAACCATTAATTAATTCTTTATTTTATATTTAAATAATTTCAAATAATTGTACGTTTAGCATCAAAATTCAGGATACTCTCACATATATTGACTAGTATCATACCCGCGAAATACTGTGACGGCAAATAGTTTTTGGTTTATAATATGTCACTTTCAAGAATATAATGATATGTTATTCGCGCGATTCAATGTCACGAAAAAGTTTTCTACAACAACATGTCCTTTTTTTCAAATTTTCTTTTATTTACATCCAACTATTTTATTAATTTTAAAAATAAATTCTAAAAGACAATAAAATAAGAAAAAGATTTATATTGATGAAATAAAGAGGCGTTAATAAGATTAGAAATTATGTTGATGTGTGTGAATAATTGTGTTAGTATGAGAGAATATATATTGAATAAAAAGTTAAAGTAAATTAGGAGAGAATAAAATAGTTAAAGATTGAGTGTATGAGATTAATTTAGATTAAATGAAGGGTCAAGATTTTATATTGATTGAATTTTAAGAAGTCTTAAAATTTAAGAGGAGGGAGAATGTTAAATGGTTTATAAGTATAGATAGTATAGATATATTTTGAATAAAAAGTTAAAGTAAATTAAGAGAGAATAAAATAGTTAAAGATTGAGTGAATGAGATTAATTTAGATTAAATGAAGGGTCAAGATTTTATATTAATTAAATTTTAAGAAGTCTTAAAATATAAGAAGAGAGACAATATTAAATATTTTATATAGTAGTATAGATATAGTTTCAAACAAGTTTTAAAAATAACTGTCAAAAGTTAAGAGTACTAAATCGGACACGTTTGGTTGTTGGTAAAAAAATAGCCTAATATTTCATTTTTAATGTATCTCTTTAAATTTCTATAAATAATATTTAATATAATTTTTTAATTTATAAATTTTATATGTTTAATAAAAAATATAAACTAAAAGAAGCAATTCCAGCAATAATAAT
Source organism: Dittrichia graveolens (assembly GCA_038502395.1). Classification (NCBI taxonomy): domain Eukaryota; kingdom Viridiplantae; phylum Streptophyta; class Magnoliopsida; order Asterales; family Asteraceae; genus Dittrichia; species Dittrichia graveolens. The sequence goes on from JARJIL010000003.1 coordinate 5,760,186, forward strand.
AATTATTACAAACAAGTAGTTATGCTGACGTAACAGTTATGTACTCTTTTAGGCTACTGTTGATTCTCAAATCGGGACATTAATAACAACTTATCTTTGACTTGAAGAAAAATACTTGTATATAATGGGATCATCACATCATTCACAAACTCATGTCGTTGAACCCTAACACACACAGTACTAGAACCTTGCATCTCGATTATATGACTGACTTAAACGCCGCGAAGGTTTGCAAGATATGTTTTTTGTTTTACTGATTTATTAAAGAACTTTTGAAAATCATTATTCATAATGAAAATTAAGAAATATATATATGTGTTAGACAAACCTAAAGCAACAAAGAGATGTGTTAAACTGACATGATGATGCTTGAAGTCTAAAAAATGTGTTTATTATTAATAATAATTGATCATCCATTAATTAATTCCATATAGTAGAGTACAAGTAAATAATGCACATCAGAATCAATCATTAAAATTGATGCTAATGAAGGTGAAAATGTAAAGCAACTACAATTATGGAGTCCATTCATTGACAATGATATTGCTTGCATGATCTATAATCAACCAAAAGAAAATATATATCCTTCTACTTTTTGTTCCTACTTATCATTCTACTCACTTGATCAAGATAAGTGTCAAAATCAAAGAAGAATGTAAGAAAAGAGAATTAGTGAAGTACACATGTCATCTTGTGATAAGCAGGAGGATATAACATTTTTCATTAACCAAACAAGTACTACAACAACACTATTATCATTATCTCACACCCACCATCAATTTATTCCATAAAATTTCAAATTTTAATTTTACAGATAAATTTAGAAATATTATCGATTGTTATAATTAATCAATAATTCATGATATTAACAATATAATTATATTATATTATATTATAGTAATATACAAAATCCTAATCACTGTCAAAACTCTGCCAAAAATACATCTCACTAAAGATTGATAAATCTAAGTTTAAACATATGAAAAATGTAACAACTAATGTAGAAATAAAATTAGAAGAAAAAAACCATTTCTTTAAATAATGTAGTTTTTATTGTTAATTAATATTTTTTGATGAATATTCAATTCCTATATATATCAAATAAATGCTAGATACATTGTTGGTAAAATGTTGTCACAAAGGCCAAGACAAAGACGATGAGTCCAAATGCATTGGCACGGTGGTTCCTGATGGCGGTCTTGGGCAGTTGCCGGTGGCAGAAGTTATATATGGGCTACACGTGCTATGATTCTCCCTGCAAAAATACTGCCATACACCATGATATATTAGATGATTAATTGCAACTTTTATTGCCCCTCTTGCGCATATATATTATGAATATATATATATATATATATATATATATATATATATATATATATATATATATATATATATATGAGGAGACAATTTTAGTGTGATTATTAATATTGTTGTTATTTTTTTTAAAGGACGGCAAAAAATGATCATAAAAAGTTGCCTTTTTTATACCTGATGGAACTCATCCTGGACTTTTGTATACTTGAAGACAATAAAAATTCTCTCTAAAGTTAGATTCTACAATGCATAATTGTAAGTGGGAAATGATTAATTTTTGTTTAAAATAACCCCAAGATTAATTCAAATTTTGGTAACCAATTATTGGGCCCCTAACAACTGGTCTAAAGTCAATATAGAGATGATAAATAGCCCGCGTAACGTATAGTTAAAGAACATATATCAGGGTTTGATCTATAAACCTTCATCATAAATTTCATGTCTTCGATCGGTCTGCTAGACTATCATCACGAGTACTTCATATTAAAATGCAATATTTATTCTTAACCCAGTATATTAAGAAGGGTGTATGAATGTGCAATAGTTAAAGATTCCTGCAATATCTTCTCAAAAAGATTATGTTTTTGGATTTAGTTGGCTGCAAAAAGATATGTTACTTTATATATATACTAGTTAGGTCACAAGCTAGTTTAAGTCACAGAAACAACAAAAAGAAAGTATACAAGGACTTCTTTATTGAACCTTATAAATATAGAAGTTAAGTTCAATTAGTCTTCTTTCTCCTTTTTTAAGATCTTTAAAGGTATAATAACTGTTTGTTGAACAACCTTATAACTGCTGTTATTGTAGGCTTTCTTTTTTTGGACTTGTGAAATGACAAACATGAGCCCATTAAACTGAAGAGATTTGAGTTGAAGATTACCTCTAATGACAACCCTTTTGAGGGATTTTTGAGCTTTCTATGTAAGGGTTAGTAAAAGCACCCATTTGTTTAACCACAGAGTAAGGATACAAGGAGCCAAACAAGAACACTGAAGATACAAAATGCCTGCGAAAAAAACAATAATTCTGTTAAGAACAATCAAAAACCCGAAACATAGAAAGGCAAAACCGTCATTTTCTTACATTTTTTCCTGAAGATGAATAGCTGATACGAGGAAGATATCCTTGAACCCCAAGGTTATAGACAGGAGTACCATCAGGATAATACAACCCGTAGTTCCTCTCAGATGTTGGACCGGGCTTCAAGTTCTCATTGAAAAGGGCAAAAACGTATATATCAATCCGTTGAGAAGGGTGTGCGGGCGTCCCTTGGCCCGATTGCATTCTTTGCAGCAAATTTCTATTATAAATACCAGCGTTCTCAACAGTAGCCCCTGGCTCGTCCACATCACCTTTTGAAGGCCATCCGGTCTCAGAGATCCTCACTTGAATATCACTATGACCCAAAGCCTTTATACCCGAATAAACCGCATCAATTTGAGCATACAACATATTATCATACTTTAAATTTGTATTTGGATCCACAGTCCCAGAATTCGGCTCAAAAAGCAAGTATTCAATTTGCACATTTTTCGGGTCACTTTTATATGCAAAATAAGGATAAGCATTGATGAGAAAAGGTGAATTAGACATCTCGTGAAAGCTAAGAATCTGTTGAATGTACTGAATTAAATCATCACGAAACGCACCATATGAAGGCGGGAATGATGTTTTCAAGATCTGAAGTGAATGCGCTGTTGTCACGTAGACTTGTGAGCTTAATCCTAAGTTGACTAAAGCTTGGTACATTGATTTCATGGCAGGGACAAGATGCTGTGGTAATTGAGGATCTTGACCTCCTAAAACCTCGTTTCCTACGGTTATACAAGTGATTCTAGTTTGTGAAATATAAGGTTGTACCTTTTGTTGAATCCATGCTTGGGCTTGTTGAGGATCTTGCATCTTTTGAAGGTATTCATTCCCTAAACCTATGATGAATTCGACATTTGAATTCGCGAAAGCCGTTAACACATTCGGGTCTGCATCGTATAGTTTAACTCTGCTAATGTTTAAAGATTCGAGAAGGATCGATACACGTGATGGTGAGGGGAGATTGTTGGCTATTTGTCCATAATTGATCCCAACTCCAAGGCCATAGGTACCAACAAATGATTCTGAAAGATATAAATTTCAAGGAAGTTTGATTATTTTCATGATTCAAGATCCAACCTCTGGTTGTGAAAACATGGATACAAACAACTTTTTAAATAAAGATCGCATTTTGAAGATACTTGTAACTCCAGATTCAAAACCCCTTTTGGAATATAGTTGTTATCCCAGAAATCTGTTAACTTTTTGGGAAATCAATGCTGTATTTAACCAATTTTCATTCAAATAAATCAAAAATAAAAATAAAGAATAGAGGGTTTTTATATTCAGGGTGTCAATTGGGGACTTTACTTGAAGTTTCAAGAATACATGCTTCAATGCTACGAATGTGAATTAAAAAGTGACAAGAACATAATTCTTGATGTCGCCCACTGAATTACTAGATTCAAAAACTCTTTCAGAAAAATTTATAATTCCCCAGAAATAGCAGTTTATGATTTGATATCATTCAAATTTATGAATTCTAGCTTCAATGGCATGAATACGCTTCATGAGGTGACAAAAAAATCACAGAAATATCAAACCTTGATGATTATAACTAATTCAGCAGCTCAAGCCTGAGAATTCAAGAACTTAACCCGGCAAAATTACAATCTTTACTCAAGAGAATGCAATGAATTCAACATTTTTATCAGAAATCTTTAAATTAAGTAACAGGGGAAAGAGAAAAGAAGAAGGAATTACTTGAGAAAATGATTAGCAGAAGTGTGCAGAGAAAAGCGGCCATTGGAAAAGCAAAATTCGAAGCTTTGGCCGTGAGGGCCGTCGGAAGAAGTCTCTCCGGCGTAAATTGAAGCTGTAACAAGGGAGTGAAATTGAATGGAGATGGCTTTATATACGGAATATACATACACGCTATGTATATATAATTTCACACATTAAAGCTATAATTAATATATATTGCTTAAGGAGCTCATGAGGTGACCACTGTGCAGAATTAAATTACTATAAATATGTTAATGAAATAATTTATTTGTCTTAAATAAACATGCCTATTTAAAAATCTTATAAATTGTTGTATTTATTATTTAAGACTACTTTAAAAAACACATAATATAAAATAAATATCTTTAAAAAATAATATAATTTAAATAATTGTTAAAGTGATCGATATGAATATATCTTTGTTACTGTAACTTCTATATTGAGAAATATCATACGAAATTCCAAATTGGACGATAAGCAATGATTTTGGAATACATGAAGTTGCAATGGCTACATCTGTGAAACTTCATTTTCATGATTAATTCCCTTTTTTTTTCTTTTTTCTTTTTTTTTTTTGTGGTTCCTGTTTTTCATTTCTTTTCCTTGGTTCACAAAAGTTTCAAACTACATAGTCTGATTGGATTTGTGGCACCCGACATTGATATAAAAAGACGGGAAGTGAAACAACGTAATAACCACAGTAACTATTTTTATAATTTTAAAAGTTAAAGAAATGAAAATGAAATTTCAAGAGAGATCATTTATGTAATTAATTAATATCCTTTCGAATTTACTCATCTAAATTGCTTGCATGTAGAGCAACACACTTAAATACTAGACTTGAAAAGCGACATAATCTACATGTACAGATCATACGAAATTCCGGAGGCCTCTGTCGTATGTTATAGAAGTCTAAAATTTCAGGTTAGAATCTAAATGTTATACAAAGTTGGGAAAAAAATTAGCAATTTACATATCTCACATACATATTGTCTCTTAGTTGCACACCATTTGTTTGAACAAGCTTGGAACAAATTCTAATTAGTATAATACCTGTACGGTGTTCGGATACATCAAAATAACTTTTATATTTAACTTTTTTTCTTTTATGCATAGTCTTTTGAAAATAATATAAATCTTAAAACTTATGTTATAACACATAACTTTAAATAAAAAGTTAACAGAAAAATATATAAAATATATTCAGTACAAAAGTTGCCTAGCATGTTATAAATAGATAAAAATGGTACTTAATGAGTTGCAATAAATAAAAGTTTAATTTAAAAAATAGAACATTGTTTTATCCGTTTAGACCAATGGAAAACTTAATATGCACAATCATATCAAAACGAAATATATGATTAATTCATTTGTCTATACTACACATTTAACATTTTCTCTCATACTTTACTTCACTTAAAATTTCAATTATCGAAAATTACTAATATACCTCTCAGATGACATGTTTTTTCACATCCATCAATAGACATGTTTTTCCATAATGGCACACTTCACCACCCATAAAAGATAAATAAAAGAATTGTTATGTTGTTTTTTTAAAATTTGTTTTAAAAGTGAAAAGGTTTGATGAAAAAGAAATGAAAAAGCGTGATAACGGATGAAAACTTTTCATTGAATACATTACCCCTATATTCTATAAAATGACATGTTAGCCGGTAGAAATTGTTTCCCATTTTTAGATTATTAACGTATTCACAAAATTCCAATTACAACCATATATATGTTTTAAGAGGTGATTATGATTTTATCTAAATATCCGAATATTATTGCTAATATTCTTAATATTTTAAAAATAAACATAAACATTTTTTAGTTTGGTAATTTGTAATAAAATTTATTTACTTCTAAAAAAATATAGAGATAAACCTAATTTATATATTTTATAAAGGGCAAATTGCTTCAAAATGCAGTCAACTTTTGCTAAGCTACCATTGTATACAACGTACTAATTTTTTTTTTAAAAAATACAACTAACTACGTTTTTAGCCACGTTGGATGCAAAATTACCCAATCAACCGGTTACCATCTTATTTAAACCAAATATGGTGATTCCTTCATCTTCATCACTATGAACTAAGCAAATGTCAACTTCTTCATCTTCGAGCCAAATTATGAGACGAAATGGGGAAATGTACTGCGATTGTGGAGACATTATGTATGTCAAGACTTCTTGGACCAAGCTTAACCCTGGTAGAAGATTCGTGAGCTGCCCCAATTATGTAAGAATAACCCTAATTTTGAAATTAGCTCTGTTGTAATTTTGTATGTAATGTAAAGTTGCGTTTTTGAAATTGTGCCCTAAAACCATTTTATGTTTCAATTGATGACAGCGCACTAATAGGAAATGCAAAAGTTATGTTTTCCTTGATCCTGAGCTTCCAAGTCAGAGGTATAAAGACTTGATATACCAGATGAAGATAGAAAATGACAACATGAAGTTGGTACATGGGAATGATCACAATAATGAGCTTAGAAGGCAACAAGTTGATGAATTTAGTTTCTATAAGTCAAAGATCAAAGTGTATGATAGGGTCCTGCTAGTTTTAATTATGTGTCTAGTTGTTTTGTCTATTGTAGTAGTGGTGATGTTGATGAAGTATGTTCTGTAATACATTCATCTTATGTAAAATAACATTTGAAATGAATGAAGCATCATATTTTGTCTACAAAACAACCATTCATGTTCTGCCATTATGCTGTAATGCACTTCAAGTTTTGTCATACCAAAATAAATAGTGTACAATTGAAATGAATGAAGCAGCATGTGTTGTCTACCAAAATAAGCAGTGTGCATTGTGATGTAATAACCAAAAGATGACAAAGTACACCAAAATACATCCATGTTTCTGTCATACCAAAATACATTCATGTTTCTGTCATAATCATTCACAAAATAACCATTCACAATGTAATAACCAAAATAAGTAGTGTTTTACTTGACTAAGTACACCAAAATAACCACATTGTAATAACCAAAATATGACAAAGTTATGGACATCATGTACCTAGCATATTGTTATATTAACAAAATAACCATTATCATAGAGACATCATATGCAAAACTTAGTCTAAGTTATGCACATTGTCAATTAAACTTACAGGCCCACCAATCCTCTTTTTCATCTTGTTGATCAACACCCTCTGACTTTTACCCCTAATCTTAAGATCTGGAACTGGATCAGGCTCACCAACAGGTTCTAGAATTGGAACTTGAACTTGTACCTCATCTTGGATAGTCTCACCTTCTTGTACTTGAACTGGATCAAGCTCAGCAACAGGTTCTTCTTGTACTCCTTCTTCTTGTACTCCTTCAGTTGGTCCTTGATCAACTTGACTTACTTGAACCGGATCTTGAAGTGAAAATGGAACCCCCTTACTGTTGAAAGTAAATGTTGTTACAGTTTGAGGGTCAGTGTAAACACCAGAACCACTTGGAATTCTGCTTGTAACACCACCACTTGAAAACCAATACATTCCACCTCTCCTTGTACCACTATTTGCAACACCTGTGATGAATTACATAATGCATTATGTATTTATCTAAGTTAAATTAATTAATGCACAACCATTTGTTACATAATGTGAATCTGATTTATATAAGTATTAATTAATTAATGCACAATATGTATGTTGAATTACATAATGTATTATGTTTTATCTAAGTCATAATGTATTACCTGTCCTTCTTGCACCACCTCCTCTTGAACCACCTCCTCTTGAACCACGAGCACTTGAACCAGCAACATTTGAACCACCAACACTAGGACCACCATCTTTCCTTGGACCACCAAGCTTTTTTGAATCTTTCTTAGGTGGATCTTGTTTCTGCTCTTTACATGTTTTTCTGTTATGACCTTCTTTGAAACAGTTTTGACAAGTCATAATACTCCCCTTCCTTGAAACAGTTTGGACAGTCTGTTGGAATGGCTTCTTTGTGGGTCTATCACCTTCATTTTTGTGTCTTATCCTTCTCTTCTTAGGCCTTCCTGGCATCCTTTTTTCTTTAGGTGGTTGTGGCTTTGTATATTGTGTTTTCTCCCACATTTCCATACCACCTAGAGGATTTACATAATGCATGTATGCCTTCATGTAATTTTGTGTCCTAAACCAACATGGAACATAATCTTCAGGTTGTTTATTCACTTTGAAGATAACTGCCATTGCATGTGGGCATGGCAATCCTGATAGCTCCCATTGTCTACAACTACAAGTCCTATTGTACTCATCTACATAAAAAGAATATAACCCTTGCCTTACTTCAAATCTGTTTCCTCCAGCAGGTATGACATGCCAATATCTATGTTGTTCTTTGAGCCTTTCTATCTTCTTCCTTATGGATGGACACAGAACATCATGCCAATTCACACAACCCTCCCTCATTGAATTCATCCTTTCCATTAGAATTACCCTAATACCTTACAGCATTGTGATAATAGGTTTGTTTCTAACAGTAAGTAAAATAGAGTTAAAACATTCTGAAAATCCGTTTTCAATGGAGTCACACCCTCTACCTAATTCAAAGAAGGCCCTAGACCAACTTTTAGGACTTCTTTCCATGAGGTACTCATATGCACTTGGGTTTGCAAGTTTGATTTCATCCATGATGTTGTTAAACAATTGTGGGTAAGTAGCTTTAGATGCTGCCCAAAACAACCTTCTAAATTCAACACCTCCAAATTGTTTTTTGAAATTTTCATAAATATGCCTTGCACATTGACTAATGAAAGATAATTAACAATTAGTAAATTATAAATAAAACAGTTAGTAATGCTTGATCATCCTCTGTTTTAACTAGGCAAGTTAAACTAGGTAATTAACAAAAACTAACAGTTAGTAATGCTTGATCATCCTCTGCTTTAACAAATTAGGTAATTAGTATAAAATCATTGGGTGAGTATACCTGTGCTCAGCATGTGGCATCACCTTCTTGACAGCTTCTAACAGACCCTGATTACAAAGCAGTAAGTTGTAACAAATTAGTAAATTAGTTAGTTGTAACAAAGTGGTGAGTTATAACAACATAGTGAATAATACCTTGTGTTGATCTGACATAAGTGTGAGTCCATTTCCCTCTGGCATATCAATGTCTTCAACAAGCAAATTCAAAAACCACTCCCAATTTTCTTTATTCTCTACTGTCACAACAACCCATGCAAGAGGAAATATATGATTGTTTCCATCTTTTCCTATAGCAGTTAATAGTTGACCTTGACATACTGTTTTTAAGAAACAACCTTCTAAACCAATCACCTTCCTACACCCCAACTTCCATCCTTCTTTTATACCATGAAAGCATACATAAAACTTATCAAAATAAGTAACCTCATCAGGATTAACATTGACAGACAGTTTGACTGTTGAACCTGGATTCTTTTTCAATATCTCCCCACTATAATCCCATAACATACCATAATGCTCAACTAATGACTTCTCATACATATTCACAGCCCAATACCTAGCCCTATAACATTGATTATTAGTTACATGACATTTGTATTTCTTCATCACCAAATCTGCCAAATCAACTAATCTAATTTGGGGATTTTGCCTTATATGATGTCCAAACTCTTTTGCTATCCATTTATAGTTCATTAACTTACCATACTTGAAGTTTCTTGCACAACTATGCACATCATTCAAACTTTTCACTTGAAATGAACCCATGTTGTCAATCACAGTTGCATAAAGCCTCCAAGGGCAATCTGGTGTGACTTCTACATCCTTATGTTTTACATGGCCTTATTCTGGATTTAGATTCTTACATGGCCTTCTGCCACACCTTGCAAGAAGTAGCTTTCTAGAGCTCCTTTCATACCAAATTGAAAATCCATTTGCCAATGCATAATGGTTTAAGCACTCTTTGAGTTGTGCATTGTTTTCATACATTTCACCAACCTAGATAAATGAAAACAGAAATGAAATTAAAATTGTGGTTTCTTCAAGTTACAAAGGCATTAAAGAAATGAAAACAGAAACAGAAATGAAATTAAAATTACAAAGGCATTAAATAAAGTCATATGAACACATACCATAGGTTTCTTCAACTTCCAATTAGTTGTGGAATCATGAATTGGATACTCTGTTTTAACCCCTTGATCATCCTCTGTTTCTTCTACATTGATTTGTCCATCCTCTTCTGTTTGTAATGCTTGGGATAGTTGACTCATGAATTGTTGGTGCTCAAACAGATTTTCATCAGCAGCTTCATTCTCTTCAGGAATTGGAATATCATTCTTCAAGTTAAAATCTTTTGGTAATTTAATCTTTTCCCCTTAGCTTTCCTAATTTCTTCAACCTCATCCTCGCCTTCTGAAAGGTTATCTAAAGATCTAGCATCATCTTCACTACTATCATCCAAACTCATTGAAATTATCATCCTCACCTTCAACTTCCTTATAATCCTCACATTTGTCAGCATCATTATCACCTTGAACTTCCTTATCATTAACACCTTCAACTTCCTTATCATCCTCACATTTGTCAACATCATTATCACCTTGAACTTCCTTATCATTAACACCTTCAACTTCCTTATCATCATCATCATCAAGATACATTTTCATATCATCATCGAAATGATCTAAAAACACTACTATTTTGCCATAAGAAAATCCAAGTGTGAACAATGTCTCTGTTTCATCATCAGAATCTAACTTTCTAAGACCTTTACCAGATTCTAGTGTGCAACCAGGTAATAAGTAATATATAGCTGATAATGGGTTCCCTGTTTCTTTCTCTAAATATTCAAAAACTTCTTGAAATGTAGATTCAGGCGTGACTATTGTGAGCTTGCTACCATTGGAGTATCTCAAAGGATCAAACAAGAAACACCCGTCAAACCATACTTCAAGAGTAATTGCACTCATCTGTAGGTTACAAAAAAAATCCAAATTTCAACAAATATCCAACGATTACATAAAAAGGAAGCATAAATCACATGAAATTAACAAGGATTACTGATAATACAGTACCCCGTTCATCTTCGGTAACGACAAGGAGAATTTACCATAAATAAGTAATGAAATCATCAACGAAACAAACAATCATACCTTCAACAAGTGTCGTATTGCTCAATCGAAACTTCCTATTTGATCAATTTCGAAGGTTTTGGAAGCGAAGTCTCTTGCATACAATGGTTTCGTCACTTCGAAGTCTGCATGAATGAGGGTTTTTACCGTTTACATAAGGAGTTAATTAGACTTGGTAACCGGCTACCGGTTTACCAAGTGACCTTTTGCATCCAACATGGCTAAAAACGTAGTTAGTTGTATTTTTTTTTAAATTAGTACGTTATATACAATGGTAGCTTAGCAAAAGTTCACTGCATTTTGAAGCAGTTTGCCCTTTTATAAATTATCTAAATAACAGAACAAACCAACAAACTATCTTAATTTAATCCATGTTGTTTCGTTTCAAAGTAAAATGATTTGATTTTGCAAATTATTTGAGGTAAATAAAATTTAAAAATTTGGATAATGTAGACTTTTATATTGCAAATATATATGAACTAAAATATCACGTGATTGTATAAAACTAACCATTTTGACGTAAATATTATTTTGAAATTTAAACTCAAATGGATATGAATAAAACTCGGTTAATTAGACAAACTCTCATCACTATTTTATTGATTATGAATTGATATGGCTAAGATTATTTTTTTATTTGATCTAACGGTTTAAAATGAATTAAATTCTCTCTTTTAAACTCATCGTGAGTAATATATATTATATATATACACACTATATTATAAAGCATTTAAACCAAATGCTTAATATCTTAATTTTTAAGTAAGTTAAAATATTTATAATACCCTTCACATGTATCTCACAAATAAACAACTTAAATAGTCCTTGGACTTGGATATTTTGGATTTTTGGTAATTAAGAAAGCAAATATATAGAAATTCATTAAATTCTTATGGACACAAGCTAGATCTTATTACCAAATGAAAAATTGAAGAATTAGTTCTTAACAATTTTCATAATTTAATAATCAAGTTTAATTGTTACGCATTTTTTACATTTATCAATCAAATTAAGTGGATAATTATATTTTATAATTTAAGTGTACGTACATTAATTAGCTAATAGTACATACGTGCCGAAATGTTGTATTTTTATAGATTTTTTATAGTGGGTTTCTTTTTTATATAAATTTAACATGTTAACCCGTTTCCTTTGCTATTAACGCATGACCACTTTAAGAAAGGATTATGGGTAAATAAGGTTTTAAGAATAGAACACTATAAGCCTTAAAAAGAATATAATACTATAAAGAGTGATTTAAAGAAATTAGCGTTGGTTGCTTTATTGATTAAACTATGATGGAGAATCACATGATAAACAAAAGAATGATGTTGTTTATTTCTACTTTGTAATTCTTATCTTATTTACTTAAAAGTATTAATATTAACATATATATGTCATTATTTTAAATTTTAAGAAATAATTAAATTGTTTTTTAAAAATGACAAATTAATTACATTAAAATACAATAAACTTTATATTAGTTACTATTATATATAATTAACTTTATTTTCTTAAAAATAATACACCAAACTTTCATAATCCTCACATTGTATGCAACTTGTTGTATACTACGAAAATTATGACAAAATTCATTGTATACAGTGGTAACTAAACAACAGTCAAATAAAAAGTTGTTTGCATATAATGAGAGGATTATGAAAGTTAATTGTATTTATTTTAAAATTTTAAAGTTGATTATATACAATGATAACTAAGACAAAGTTAATTGTATTTTCATACGATTTGCCCTTTTAAAAAAAAGATTAGAAATTCATATTCCCCAACATAGAAAAATAGTTTTGAAATGTACTTCACGAGATTTTTTATGATAGTATTATTACAATCCTATATATAAATTGTTATATCATTAAGTTAATTTAGATAGTATTATTACTTAAATAACGTTTATTCTTATAAATTCTAAATTAGTCTTTAAGTTTTAAAAAAGACGTACATCTTATAAACTTTTAAGATTTCGTAACCTTCATTTATATAGCTTTATGGTTTTAAGAAATTTGTATCTAATGCTGTATTTAGAATTAATTAATAATAATTTATATTTCTAAAATTTGATCTACATATTTTTTTTAAATAGGGAGAATTTCTTCTATATCCTTATAAAACTTATAAATTACTTCTATATTCTTACAAACTTTTAAATTAATTATATATCCTTTCAAACTTTTATAAATTATTTATATATCCTTCCAAACTTTTAAAACTCTCATATATGTCCAAATACCTATTTAATATTTATTAAATCATTTAAGGATGCGGTTTAATGACATGTAGAGTGGTGGCTTAAGTGTCAACCGAGACCAACGTTGGTCCTTCAACCGTCGGATATGGTTATGACCCACATTGGCTTGGTCCTTCAAGCATGGGTATTGGTGACTTGTGGAGTGGCGGCTTGAACCCGAAAAAAGGAGTGTCGACCGAGACCAACGAGGACGTTGGTCCTTCAAGCGTGGGGTATGGTTATGAGAGTTTTAAAAGTTTTAAATGATTTATTGATATTTAAATGATTTAATAAATATTAAATAGGTATTTGGACATATATTAGAGTTTTAAAAGTTTGGAAGGATATATAAGTAATTTAAAAGTTTGAAAGGATATATAAGTAATTTATAAAAGTTTGAAAGGATATATAAGTAATTTAAAAGTTTGAAAGGATATAGAAGTAATTTATATGTTTTATAAGGATATAGAAGAAATTCTCCCTTTTAAATATACAGATATTAAACCATGAGAGGAGTAGGTAGTTGGTCCTGTTCTTAGATATTATCTACTTAATGATTTCCATACTAAAGTTTAAGATAGATATCATCACTCATATGTTTATGTGAAAACTTTTTGGATCCAATAACTATCACCGTAACCCTGGACTACCATCAATGACTATCCCTATAATCATTGATCTTTGTGCTATTATTAGATATCGTCGACAACTACCACAATCTCTCTTATTTTGTTCATTCAAAAGACGATATCGTGCTAACAACAAACGTTTCTCCCTTTATATTGGTCGCACGATGAAATAATACTGAACGAATGTTTTACGAGAAGAAACTATTTGCTGCCGCCGCTTTGCGCAGATACTATACTAGTGTATGTGTGTATATATATAAAATTCTATATGAAATATAGCATATATGTCTTATAAATTTTGGTGAGATAGTACATAACCAAACATTTTCTTACTGATAATTCAAATGGCAAATGCTATATATCTTCCAAAGCTGACAAATGCTTGATTCTTATCATACTTGAAACACTTTCATATCTTCTGGAAATTACTAACAGATTCATGACCACCTGTATGTTTTCACATAACTATATATATATATATTATCCTTATACTATACTATATATACCGGCCAAGTAATGCATGTATTATTAACTTATGTATATATGACCAAGGGTAATTAATTAGTAGCATTTACAAGTGAAAAAACTCCTTTTTTGTAACCTGCTAATTTAATTATAATTCTTGAAGTTTGAAGTATGCTTGCTTTTTGTCTGAATGCCGTTATACGATTGTAGTAAAGAATCTTTTCGACCCCCCCGTATCCAAACTTACTTTAACAAACTATGTAATTTTAATTCATATATACTCTTGATATGTTTTTATATATATATTTTTAAATTGCATCTTACAAGAAAAGCGGAAAATGAAACTTCTACCTTTGACATTTTTTGTTGGTAATATGAGTGTCATCGATCGGGATTAATGTGAGACAAGCCGAGATTAGACCTAAAAATAATCTAAGTATGAATGTGCGGAGTGCACGTTCGTATAAGTTAAATTGATTCTAGGTACGCGAGGGTCCGGGGACTGCCTCTGATGGGTCCCAAGGGACATCCCCTTACCTATGTTTATCTGACTTGCTTGTAGATTACCCGTCAAAAACTGCCTCGTAACCGACATTTACCGTCGGTGGTTATATAAAGTCTATTCATTGATTTATGACAAATCTTTTGTTTTGGACACTGTCATTCTGTATTTTGGAATCTAGGATTTTGTCTAAAATGCATATTCATTTTTCTGCGCTATTACAAATCTAATTTCGTAATACCACAAACTAGGATCGAATTCATAGTTTTTAAAAAGTGTTTAAGATTAAACCAACAAGATTAGGAGCCAAAACAAGATGAAATAATTAGTATGGAAGTGAAAAATGAAAAAAGATAAGGAGAAAATATGTAATGAATTAATATTAGAAGGACTAGATCTGTTATTACTGAAAATTCCAAAAACGATGGGTGACTCGGATCTCGGTAGATAGCACGTGTTACTGGCTGTGGGGTCTCTTCTCCTCTCTTGCCATGCAATCCACCTCGCAATCACCAAAAGGTCGGTACCTTTACCTTCGCATATTTCTTTAAACCCATGTGGTTTTACAGATAAATGATATATAATTTTAATTTTTGTTTCTACATATCATTTTAGTTATTCGATGTTTGATATATGTGATGGATTAATTTTTTATATTATTATTTGATTTTGTTACTTGTTTTAATCAGGTAAGTAGGGAAAAAGTAGAAAAAAAGTAATTTCTTAGTTTTATATCTTAGAGATAATCATTACACAATAAAATATTATATGTAACAATTTTATGCATTATTAAATTATAACACGAACACTAGCTGTTTGTATTTTGTTATGTATAATTAAAAATTGTTGTATACGAATTAACTTACTTGGTTTTTATTTAAATTTTTTATTTTACTCCAACCAAATCTTTTCTTTCATCCACCTTCTAGTTAAATAATTGCATATGCTTTTTTTTTACTTTTCTTTCTCTATCTCATTCTTAATTTTAACAATTATCTTTAGTAAATAAAAAAATATTTAAAATTATTTAGTAGAATGATATAAAACATTTTTTTTATTTATTAAATATGTTGCCAGCCAAATCTTTTCCTTCATCCACCTTCGTGTCGACATTACTCACAAACACAAAGTTTGATCACCACACTCTAGCCATCATCCACTCAGCTCTAGCCACCATCCACTCTAATCACCTTTGACCACAATACTCTCTCCACCTCCTCAATCCAGTCACCTTCTCCTCCCCATGCAAATCCATACTCCGGCCAAGGAGACCACCAAAGTCGAGGAGGCCACCACTGTCGACGCCTCCTACCTTTAATTTTGTGGATTAAAGGTTTTTTCAAGGTCGATTTAGGTTTGAATAGATTTAAGGTTTTTTCAAACATATCTAAAGTTTGTGTATGTTTTTTCAAGCAGATTCAAGGGTTGATTCAGCTTGTTCTTGTTTTTCGAATAGATCATGGTTTTCATTTTTGTTCTTGTTAGTGTGTGTGCTACGATTTCATGTGTGTGTATGTTAAAAATTAAGAGATGGACCAATGAACAAATTCGTAATAACTTGGGTTGGAGAGGATTAAACCTGTGGGGTTAAATCAGAAAAACAAAAAAGAATACGTGAAGTATAGAATCAATTTATTCTTATTGGAGTAGAGTTGTTTTCAATAAAATCTATATAAAAAACATAGTCCTAAAATTTTAATATTCAATCATAGGTGATTCAGTACATGTGAATTACGAAAAATTACAAAAATATCACTCCGCATAAATTTTTAAAATTTAATCTTGACTATTGATGTCATTGATCCAAAGCTAAAATTAGTCCCTTAAAACTATGAATTGATTATGAACTATATTAAACATTCTTTTCTTGCAATAACTTGAAACCATTAGCTTACATATCTTACTCCTTTATAATACATTTACAACCTAAAAAACTCTTAATTTTAAGTAACTTGAATGTACTAAAATACCCCTTCTTAACCATTTCATTCTCTCTCCTAATTATCTTAACTTTTAAAATACTCCTTTTTAACCATTTAATTCTCTCTCCTAATTATTTTAACTTTTAAAATACTCATTTTTAACCATTTCATTATCTCTCCTAATTTACTTTAATTTTTTTATCTATTTAAAAGCAACATATTATTACATTTTTAAATGCAACATGATGTAAAATAGAAATTATTTGCCGTCGGAGCATTGCGCGGGTACCTTGCTAGTATACATATATACAGGCAATGACCGTCGTCGGACAAACAGTTGCATCCCCTTGAGAGGGATGACCGGCACAACACTTCTATTTCCACAGTCCTACATACACATACATGATACATACACTATTTCAATATTTATAGCTTATTAGTTTCCAATACACCCCTAACCCAGACCAACTACAATACTAGACACATCATCTATCATCATGAATCTTGTAATCTTCAACTACCGTCATGCATCACCTTGTTACTTTTCACAAGGTCATCATCATCGTTATTGTAACATGCATTGCCATGAACATTGTATCTCCTTCTTTTGGTTTCTATTGCATTAATGAAATTTGCATCTTTACTCTCCATATTCTTTCTGTTTCCCTGCAAAATTTCATAATGTGTCCAAATCAGTGGCACTAATAACATTGAGTTTTGGACAATGACTTTACATGCTCTTTCTCTTTCTCCTTTTGAATTCATAATCTTCTTTTCAAAATTTAAATTTCCAATATTAAAAAAAATTTAAAATGTTATAGTTTTACCTATAAACGGGTCATTTTCGGGTTGACCCAAACCCGACCCATTTATTTTCATGTCGATTTCTTGTCAACTCGCTTTTGACCCGTTTCGGGTTTGTGTCACTTTTTTCATGTCGGGTTTTGGGTCGACCCAGAAATTGTCAGCCTTATTAAACAGCCTCATTCAAAATTCATGAGATTGCAAAGTGCCAAACAATTTTTTTAAAGATGAAGTTGATATAGTCATATAGATATCCTTAGATTCCTCAATGGCAACCACCATGTATTCAAACTTTCTTTTGAACTACATAGGACAGGGTTGTACTCAAGTGAGCACTCAACTCAACATGTTGATCAGTTCAACACTTAGCTGAACATGTTGATCAGCCTTAGAAGCATTAGTTTTGAGAAAATTTGATACATAACCACTCTATAGCATCATTGCCCCTTGGACCCCATGAGGGGGCACGACTCCGACACTTGCTGTTTTGGGCATAGGACTATAGCTAATATTTGAACGAGGGTGTACTCCGCACCATCCTGAGTTGTTATGAAGTTAACTAAATCTTAGTATTATACTAAAATCACTAATAAAAAATGATATGAAACTAACGTGACAAGAAAGATGAAAAGAATACTGAGAGATATACGTTGTACCCTTGTATAGTTATATCAAATAAACAAGTGGAAGAGAGATGTCATAGTAGTACTAGAGTTTTCGAAAAAGGTAGCATAATTCTTTAATCTGAAAATGTGCAGCCCAATCCAACATTTTGGTATGCAGTTTGAACACCATGTGGCCCAATACCAAATTCTCTTGCTTAGGATCGGTGTCTTTTTTTTTTTTTTTTTTGTGAAAAGCTATAAATTTGTAGCCCAATACCAACTTCTCTTGCTGAAGATCGTTTATTTGCTTGCTATGTCTTTTTAAAACAATTAAGCAATCGGAGCAATCCCAAGAAGTCTAGTTTGAATTTGCTAATTTCAAAAGGAATAAGCACTTTATACAGGCGTATAAATACAAACAAACACTTCAAATTAAACAATCCTCAAAACACCCTAAATAAGAAGATATAACCGACAAGATGTTTTTTCCCTTCAGCTTTCTAGTACTACAAACCAACATAAGACAAGCATTTAATGATTAGAAAAAAAAGGATCAGTTTCGAACTTTTGATTGTAGACTACAGTGACAATACACGAAGCTCAGTAGAGATCACCTTCTTTGTGTGTATGAATCACACAATCTGTAGTCGGGTAAGAAATGCAAGTCAACAAGTAACCTTCCTTCATTTGTTTATCATCAAGAAACGAACCATCAGATTGGTCAACAGAACCCGCAACCAACTTCCCAGCACACGTGGAACATGCACCCGCCCTGCAAGAATAGGGGAGCTCAATCCCTGCACTCTCGGCTGAGTCAAGGATGTAGCAATCATCAGGTGCGTCAAACTCGTTCTCTTCACCATCTGGTCCAATCAGCTTAACCTTGTATGTAGCCATGGCTGTTGTTCTGAAGAAAGAGCTGGATTTCAACCCAAACGTTGTTGAGATGCTTTTTACTGATGGAAGTGAGTTTTGTTTTCTAAATGAAGTGGCAGCAGGACGGCTGCAGCTTTGTGCTCCAATTCCAAATGTGCATTGGGTTGGAAGTCCAATGGATGATGACATGGTTATCTAAATATATAAAGTTTCAATATTTGAGAAGAACCCTTAAGAATTAAGCCTAATAGACGTGTTGCTCCAAATTCGATACTTGGCTGTTTGAGTGTTTGACAAAATTTGATCATTCAAGGATTTTAATCAACCTAAAAGTAAATAGATAACCAGAATCATGTTTAGTGCAGCCTAAACTTATTACAGATAATTAGTTTCAGTACTATTACCCAAACACTAGAAAATGCTTATAAATAGACAGCCAAAGTCAATTTTGGTGCAACCACTCCTAACCTATAGGCTATTGGTTAACACACTGAATGTTGCAGCTTTCTTTTGGACCACATCTAAAATAGCTCCCCCTCCCCCTTTTCCCTTTTTTTCTAGAAAACAAGGGCTGAAAAGCCCCAAAAGGGGCCAAGACAGAGAAAAGGTAGATCTTAAATACTAAATTGACATTGAAATTTGTCCTAAAATACATTTCATGCAAGAAGAATTGTTCTTTCACTAATTGAAAATGGTTTTTAGAAAATTTAATCATCTGTTTCTAAGAGGACAAAATGATTCAGATATTAATTAAGACCTTAAAGTAGACAAGGTTTAATGTAAGTATCTACAATTCCTTTCTGGAAGTTGATGAACACAACACAGATTCATCTCAACATCAAAATCAGCGCGTCATCCATGGGAATCACGAAACTAGCAATAAAAAAACAAAAACTGCTGCGATTTTCTTAGCTTTTCATCAAATTCTCGTGTATATATGTAGATTCCGTGACAACAAAAGATTCATATAAAACCTATAAATTTCGAGATAATTCACAAAAGCAACGCGATGAAACAGATCCATCTAAAAAGTAAAGGAATTCGACTTTTATGGATAAATTCGTATAAATCAGACACTCAAACCATCAATTATATAACGATCATCATGATAGTTAAAAAAAAATATAACAATTATGATAATCAAAGGGGAAAATAATCAAAGGAAAATACGTAGTTGGTGAAGAATCTTACAGAAGGTTTTAGGGACGTTGTGGAGATGCGATTGGAAACGATCGTAGCGATTTGCTCCAAAAGGCAGGCACGAAGGTTAATTTGGAGTACGCAGTGGAGTGTGGCGTATTTTACTATTTTTGGACTTGGACAGAGGAACCTGGAATGCGCTAAACACATGTCTACGTGTCGTGTATGCATATATATATATATATATATATATATATAATATTTACTTTTCTCCAATAAAATTCATGTAAAATACATAATTTTAAAATTTTAATATTTAATTATATGTGATTTATAAAAGTATCGTATATGAATTATGAAAATATTATTTCACTTAAAATTTTAAAATATAATTTAAACCATTGATGCTATTAATTTAAAAGCTATTATTTATTAAACATTATTCTAATATTATTATACGTTTAACGTTTTTTACTATTTTAAATCAGAAAATTATGTAAACGTTTATTTATTACTATAGTAGCTTATTAATTAATCCTAATGAATAGATAATTAACTTGAAAAAGATTATCATCTGTAATTTTTGACTGTATACATTATTTGAATAAGATTTACATTTTCATATTTAAAAAATAACCTTCCATCTCATCTATTTCTAAAAAACAAATTAATATTTTAACTTTCATAATGAACTATCCTTGAAATTAATATTTTATAAAATGATAAAACAAACAACTAATTATATATATATATATATATATATATAAACAAATTAATATTTTAACTTTCATAATGAACTATCCTTGAAATTAATATTTTATGAAATGATAAAATAAATAACTAATTATATATATATATATAAACAAATTAATATTTTAACTTTCATAATGAACTATCCTTGAAATTAATATTTTATGAAATGATAAAATAAACAACTAATTATATTATATATATATATATATATATACACTAATATAAAGCATTTAACACTTTTTCTCCTAAATGTCTTAATCTCTTAAATTTTAAGTCATTTGATATTACTAACTTACCCCTTATTTAAATATTAAAAGGAAACCGAATACCATTTTAATAACTAAACTTTCTATAAAAATAATGTTTAAAAATATCAACTCAATACAAATTAAATTTGAACCCATAAGATATTACACAAATTAAAAATTGAATAAAAAAACCTCCATAGAAATATTATATCATATACCAAATAATTTAATTGAAGTATTAGAAAATTCGTATAACTAAAACTCATAAACTTGATAACATGTAACCAAATTTATAAACACTCATATAAGTAAAATAAAAAGTTTAATTTATAATATATTTAATATTACTTATTTGAACTCTTAAATTTTAAGTAATTAAAAATTACCAATATAGTCTTAAATATCTTTACATTTTTTAAAATACACCAACCCAGCCATTAATATATTATCTCATACCTACACAATTTCTCATTCAAATCAACACAATTCACCAAGTCATTGATATGTTTTTATTATCTTATTTTATAAATAGAGATTTTTTTTCTTATTTTATTGTTTTTCAAAGGTTATTTTAGAAATTAACGAAAGAGTTGATAGATAATAAAGAAATAAGTAAAATGGAAAAAAAGGAAACAAAATGGACATGCTGCAAATAGAAATTATTCGACGTCATCATACTGTGTGTGTATTATACCCTACGTTACCGAAAATAGATATCTTATCGAGAATGATTAGTTATCGTCGTCGCATTACGCGGGTTATGCTAGTTACTTAAAATGGACGAAGGTGTAATTTACTCTAAATAGAATCATAACATGATTTTACATTTGACCATATACGTTAAACTGATTATTGCAAAACACGCATCCAAACAGGCTCAAACATCTCTAAAACGGAATCGTAGGATTCACACGAACAGAAACCAGCGTCAGTAACCTAGACGACGGAAAAACCCTAACACAATTTCAGCTCCGATCCCGTGAGAGATTACACCGTTTACCATGAGTTCGGCAGTTCGGAGAACCGGAGGACTCTTCGAAGGACTATACAAAGTCCTTATGCGCCGTAATTCCGTCTACGTCACTTTCGTCATAGCCGGTGCTTTCGTCGGTGAACGGGTTAGGGTTCCGATTTCGCTATTTTTTAAAAATATCTCGATTCTGTTTTCGGTTGATTATCTAGGTTATAAGGTTTGTATTTTTGATATTCATAGAATTGAATGCTGTCATTGTAGATCTGGTTTCTTTGTGTATTACTACTTACCGTCTATAAGATCATCGCGATATACATCACAATTTAATATGTGATAATCTAGCACAGATGTTGGTTACCTACATCTTAAAAGGTTGTGTACGAATATATATTATAGAAACTGACGAGCAATCAATTTATGATGTTTGATTAAGAAAACAAACAATTAGCTGAGACTTTATGATGATTAAGAGGCCAAGAGGGAAAAGCATTTTGATTAAGAAGTTTAGTTACCCCATTGATTGTGGTATGAATTGCAAGTTCCCTTATTGCCATGGTTTAGACTATTAGTTGTCATAGAGTTACTGAGTTAGACAGTGCTGAAGATATCTTACACAGCTCATATAATCATTTAGGATGAATTTGGTCTCACAAGTATTTTTTATATGAGTTGTAACACCCCTTGTAAGTTCTTAGTAATTGATTGCTAATAACTTCCCATGTTGTTGTTTTTGAGATAATTGGCTTGGGCGTTAAAAGGGCTACAGTAAATGTGTAAGAAATGAAAATTAATTTGGATCATGATTTTGAAAGAATCTAAAGCATTTATGTGTAGAGTTTGTTGTGATAAATCTAATAACCTTAAGCTCTTTTAAGTTTTGGGAAGTGGGTTGAGGTACTGTGTTTATTTTTTGTGACATCTCATTGATTTTTGGTTTTATGATTTCTTCATGAGGATCTTAACAAAAGTGAACCTATGCGATTGACTGATGTACTTGCACTGTGATTTATGTCTTTCAGGCAGTTGATTATGGAGTTCATAAACTTTGGGAGAATAACAATGTTGGGGTAAGTTCATCTTTAATTTGTAAAATGCATATTTCTCTTGTTTTATCTATCTATAATGGACGCAATTAATCTGCCACGAACCCCACACTTCAATATAATGTTAAAGGATCGCTGCAATCATTTACTAGCAACCCATGATACATAAGCCAGTGTGCTTTATTGTTTGCATCCGGTGTGAAATTGAATTTTGGTATATGTAATTTTTATTAACTGCATATAAGGTTTGGAGCTCTTAAACCAATTTAGTTCATTACTCTTTGACCAAAGGACAGAAGAAATCACTTGGAATGAGTGGGAAATAAATCAATAATGGAATATACAGTGGTGTGGCAACATTTATTCTGTTGCACTTTAATTTTGTTCTTTATGCTAAATTGTATGAGCATACAAGGAGAAGATTACATTTGACTGCATGCAAATTTACTCAAACAAAAACGAAACGAATAATTGATAAATTCTTGCATCAAGTGACATTTTACGCTAGGAATGCAACCAATCAATCCTAGTAGTTACATTATTTCTGGTTTTATACCTTGAGATAAATATCTAACAAATTGTTGTTTTTATGCAGAAACGGTATGAGGACATTCCTGTTTTGGGGCAGAGGCCAACCGAATGAAGTGGCTGTGTGTCAATCCTCGTATGTGATTGTTTCTTCACCCTTTTTGTGGCATTTCAAACAACAAATTATATGAATCTTGGTAATAAGTGTTGATTCTTTTGGGTCAAACTGTTTGTGGTATTTCCAGAACTAGATCCTTCGACTTTGTGGAGAAGTTACTTCTCTTTATTGTCTTGAGTTTTGCTCCTCTTACTTAATACAACCCCAGAAGCTGTTGCAATTTCTAAATGAGTTTGCTTGGATTTTATCTGTTATTTTTATGTTTATCATAACTTGAAAGTCGATTATCTTTTACTCAAAACATAAGTGTGTTTTTTAGTTGCAGAAAGATTCTTTCTTCTTTTATTTTTTTTAATTTTGATTTTTTTATTGGTTAGTTGGATGGTAGGTCATAGGTGAGTTTTAAAATTTGGTGTGCTTAAAAGTGGTGGGAAGTGACCATATCATAGTTAAGTGTTGTACAGACTCCTGATACTTGATACAAGATAGGGGCGTAGGGTGTGATTTCTTCAATGGAGTTACGGTGTATGATTGCAGAAGAAAGGGTAAAACTATTTGGATCCTCTTGATTGTCTAATGAGTGCTACTATTTGACGTCTATCCTCTCACATACCCATTTGTATAATCATTGAATTACAATTTTCAATATAGCTTTTTCCCTCACAAATTTCACATTAAGGAGGCTATTTAGATATATAAGGGGGTATAAATAGAATCACTCTTGTCTAATATGAACCCCCCTACCTATATGATGTATGTGAATATATGACTTTTATTGAAAACTGTAATTGATTGATGTGACATGTCTGGTATGTAAGAGGAAGGGGTCTATATAGCAGCACCTAGAAGAAATGTGATAATGAAAGGTTTGTAAACCCACTCCTTTTGGTCGGTTAACAGCATGTTTGCATTTATGGGTTTAAAACCCACTAAACTCGTTAACGTCAATATCACACAAACATCGTCTTATTGTTATGCAGCTGATCACTTTTTAAGGTGGTGGTCTTTTCTTCAAAAAACGGTTTTTTTACCCCTCAAGGGTCATGTATACGGACGGGCAGAGCCAATAGAAGGGATTTTATGTTTGTAAAGCAAAAATAGATTGACCTTGTTTTAGAAACACCTTTTTTTTATTATTATTTTCGAACGGCTATGCACACCCGTCTAACCTAATATTAAATCTACACCGTTTTTATCCACAATCTTACGGGACACCTAAACATCAGATACCGTTAGGCTATAAGTCTTTTGGTAGAAACACCTTTTCTATTCCTAACCTTTTTTCATCTTCTTTTCATCGTTTCTACTCCATCAGTTCAACATTCTCCGAGAAACTAACACCAGATATTCATAATCCATTGCCATCGATAGTATATCTTTGTCGTCCATAGTTCATTCACTGTCGTCGTTAGGACTGCAAAAATCGGTCTTAATCGACTAGGGCAAGAAGGCTGACTGAACCACGACTGGAACGGAACCGTATATTAGTCACTGCAATCGTTCTTCGGTTTCGGTCTTGGGTTGGTTTTTCAACTGGGAATTTAAGCAAAACCGAAGGCCGACTGTAAGCCAAAAAAAGAGAGTTTGAATCGTATGAAATATGAACTTCTATTGCTTCGATTTTGAAATACAAGAAAGATAATAAATCAATTGTAAACTTATCTATATTTCCTTTTACATACAGCTCTACTCCATATACATTTTTTTTTGTTTCTACCACTAATATATGAAGTTTCTTGTTTCTTGTTTAACTTATGAATTTCATATACAAGTTAATGCATGAAGTTTCTTGTTTGTAAATGTTTCTACCATGAATATTTTAATTATGTTTGTATAGTTTTAGACTTTCAGTGTAAAATATCTCTATGTTTATGGTTCGGTTTTGACTGACCATTTAAAAACCGTCTATGATCGAGATTGATTGACATGCATACGATTCGGTTTGTAGTTTATATATTCAACAAGTTCGGTCATTCGGTTCAGTCTCCAGCCGATCGAATTTGTTCATTGAACCGTTCACAGTCATAGTCTTTGTCCGTAGTTAGGGTTCAATTTCGAGGGTTGGGGTTCAATTTCGAAGGGTTAGGCTTCTCCTCCCGCCTCTAGTCTCCCACAAACTGTTCAACTTATTCGATTTTAAGGGTTACATTTGATTCGCTCTCGCTTCTATTGAACCATTTGTCAAAGGTTTGGGTTCCTTCCTTCTTGTCACGCTGGTTAGGGACATGGTTCCTTCCCCTTTGACAATGATGGTTAGGGTTAGGGTTAGGGTTCCTTCCCCTTTGATTTGCTCTCGCTTCTATTGAACCATACTAAATCTACCCTGGTTAGGGTTCGTTCGCAAGTGATGGTAAGGGCTAGAGTTCTATCTGCTTCACTCTAGCTTTTAAAGTTATTGATGTAGAATAGAGATTATGAAATTTGAAAAACAAACAATAATTTTTTAATTGTAAGAATAAAAAAATGATGTAAGTACTACTATTTTACAAAAGTGGAAAAAATAAAGATAGACATATTTACGATTTAAAAAACAAACACAATTTCTATGCTAGTGAAATAGAATGTTTTGTATGTTACGTAGAAACTGTGTGAAACATTCTATTGTAAATATTAAAGCAGAGAGGATAAATAGATGTCGATTATATGTTATGCAAAAGAAAATATATGCCAAGATAATGTTAATTACTTCAAATTATAGACAACCACTTGGATAGATGGCCTAAATAAAAAACCAAGTTAACAGACAAACTACACAATTTAATATTTCATAAACAAAAACAAGCAATTTGTTCAAAAAGCACAACTTAATATTAAATATCCTAATCCTAATGGGTTGAAGAGACGTTCTAACCTCTTCCTTCTTTTTTTAATTCCAAGAACTGCTATCTCTAACATCTTTATTTTTAATATATACTAAAAGAAAAACGGTTATGGTATTATTATTTTATTTAGAATTCTTTTATCAATTATTCTTTTTATTTTTTAAGTGACTTACGAATGAATTTTTTTTAAATATCTTTTTTAAATGATTTAATTTGTTAACAATTAAATATCTTATAAAAATATTTATTCAAATTATTTTGTAAATAGATCTATATATTTTTCTGATTATTTATATAAACATGTATACCAATTGTATATCACTTAACAAAAACATTTACCTCCTTTTTTAAGAATTTTTATATCCATATAATATTTTACAATTGTTTTATTATATATGTTACTACTTTTTAGAATCATAAACATTTAAAATTTTATTTTAATCATTCTTCACAGGGTGTTAAGTTAGTCCATAATTAATTAATTAATTAAAAAAACATTTGTTTATTTGGGTTTTATGACATTTTTTTATATATGGTATTCTTTTCCGATCGGGGCCAGTTACCTCAGTTTTCTGTTCACCAATTACCGATCACCGTCGCCGGTGATTATCCACGCCTTGCCCTCCGTTCATCTCTTTACGGTATCTCCTTTTCCCACCCAATGCTTTTTCTCTAATTTTGAATTGTATATATGTGTTTTATATCTAGAAATCAGGATAAACACCCTTAATCCACCTACATTCTTCAATTGGGAGGGTTTCTCTTCCCTAGGGTTACGTCATCATCCATTAATCGAATTGGGTCCATCAATTGGCCCAAGAAGATGTGCACTTTCATCCTTTCGAATGCTTGTTAGATTTGTTAAACAAGATTTATTAGTGTTCAATTTCCTGTTATAAAATTAGGGTTCATAGTTCAGTTATTTGTGTGATTTAAACTATGGATCGTGTTCCTGTTGAAGTGATTGGCAACATACTATCCCATCTTGGGGCTGCTAGAGATGTTGTTATTGCTTCTACAACATGTAAGAAATGGCGAGAAGCTTGTCATAAGCATCTTCACATGCTTTCATTTAATTCAGACGATTGGCCTGTTTTTCGTGATCTCACAACAAGTAGGCTTGAGATATTAATCACACAAACTATATTTCAAACCAAGGGGTTACAAGGTCTCTCCATATTGATGGATGATGTTGATGAGTTTTCAGCTTCAGCTGTTATTGCTTGGCTGATGTACACTAGAGAAACGTTACGTTGCTTGTTCTATAACGTCCGAACCACTCCAAATGTCAACATTCTTGACATCTGCGGGCGACAGAAGCTCGAACTGTTGGTTTTGGCTCATAATTCAATCACCGGGGTTGACCCGAATTATCAAAGATTTCCTTTTTTGACTTCACTTTCTTTGAGTTATGTTAGCATTTCATCGTTGGATCTCAATTTATTACTCACAGCTTGTCCAAAGATAGAGTCTTTGGGTCTTATAAGTCCGGAGATCGCCATCACTGATGCTCAGGTAACAGTCGAATTGACCAGTCAAACATTAAAGAAAGTATACATTGAAGCCATAAGTTTAGACAAATTTACTCTAGAAGCCGATAACCTTGAGAAATTGCATTTAAAAGACTGTGCTCTTGAGCTTTTTGAGCTTAGTGGGAAGGGTACTTTGAAGCATTTCAAGATGGATGATGTTAGTATTCTACATCTTGACATTATCGAACCCGTTGATGATCTTGAAATCATTGATGTGAGCAATTTCACAATTATTTGGTCAAAGTTTTATCAAATAATCTCAAAATCTTCCAAATTGAGAAGGCTTCGTCTATGGAACGTGGTGTTTGATGATGAGATCGAGTTTGTTGACTTGGAGTCAATTGCTTTTTGTTTCCCGGAACTAAACTATCTTGCATTGAGTTATGACTTAAGAGATGACTTAAAAGAGGGTGTTCTTCATTATAGCTTGCAAGGTTCATCTCCAATGGAAAATGTGACCGTTTTGGATCTTGGATGGACGGTTCTTGATGAACATTTTGCAGATTGGGTCGCATGTCTGCTAAAAAGATGTCTGAAT
This sequence comes from Dittrichia graveolens, assembly GCA_038502395.1. Classification (NCBI taxonomy): domain Eukaryota; kingdom Viridiplantae; phylum Streptophyta; class Magnoliopsida; order Asterales; family Asteraceae; genus Dittrichia; species Dittrichia graveolens. The sequence continues at coordinate 5,789,109 of JARJIL010000003.1, forward strand.
CTTCAGAAGTTAATCATTCATGGGGTTGTTTCAGAGTCTAAAACACATGTAGAGTGCCATATGTTGGCTAGTTTTACTTCATCAATTGTGCAACTTATGAGAAAATACATTCATGTGGATGTTCAGTTTGTATATGAATAAAAGTTTTGTGAATTTCTTACAAGATTTGAGCTTCGGGAGAATATTAAATTTTAAGACTCAAGTAACCATATTCCAAAGGTCAAACTAATGCTTTTTTGGCATCTATTTGCAGGTAACTTTGCTGCTATGAGGTTCCAGGTTTGTTTTATGCCTATAATCATTCAGATATGCTTTTAATTAATGCTCTCTATTGAGTATTGTCTCATACCGGACGACTTTGTAATGTGCTTAATAATGGTTATGAGTTACTCCGTCGTTGTCAATTAGTTTTGAGTTAGAACCCCACAAACTTATATGGTATTAGAGCCGGTTCCAATCGTGGTTGGTTATACGGCCACACACACTTCATGTAACCCATAAGTATGCACGTGGTAGACACAAAGAACACCACATGTGAGAGAGCGTGTTGAGTATTGTCCAACATCGAACAAGTAAACTCACAATGATAGTTTCAAAATTTCTCGTTTATTAACCTATATAGCAAATGCTGATCAATTCTGTTTTGAAGATTAAATTGATTTACAAGAAAACAACTCGTTCACAAAGAAAAAACACTCTCATGTAGAACTTTATAACAAGTCTAATGATGTTTTGAAATCTCGGACTTATCAAAACAAAGGGGAGGTCATATGGATTTCTTGTTTATCAGCTTAATAACAAACGTTGATCAATTATGTGTTGAAGAACAAAACTGATTTACAAACACACAACTTGTTTACAAAGAAAAACACTCTCTCACGCATGCACAACTTTATAACTAATCTAATGATTCTATGAAATCTCGAACGTTCAAAACTTAAGTCTAAGACTAATCAAAGATTCTAATTTACTAATCCCGTATTTTGAAATTATATATATACACTACAACTAATCTCTGATAAACAAAAGTTTGTCTTGACTTACAAGGTAAGTATTAGTTTCCTTAGACAAGTAATAGTTTTGCATTCAGGTAAAGATCCCTCTTTTGAGTCAAACATGACTAAGAGTGCAAGGAGTGGGAAGGGGTTGGGGTGTGTGGTGGGATGACCACTTAGATGGTGGATGTGGTGCCACACTATGAAGGTGTGGTGGAAGTGTGTATGTGGTAACTACCACATACTAAAAGACAGTGTGGTTGATTAATGGTGGGCTCAAATCAGTTTATCACTTTTTTCTTTTTTAATTTTTTGATTGGTTAGTTAGTATGTAAGTAAGTCCCAGAATTTGATGTGGTTAAAAGTGACTATTACGAAACTGAGTATGGACTGAGTTGTACTAATAAAAGGCTGATGCGGCGATGTGATGGAGTGTTACCACTTCTTGCACTCTAATTATGTTCTCTCATAAAGAGAGTGGGTCTCTTATTGTAGTCAAGAATGAGTCATCTTTGTAGTGTCCACTCTCATGCTTATGAGACAACATGATTAGTCATGTTTGACCCAAACATTGAGAGAATACTAACCCTTTTCGTAAACTAAAACTAAAAGATATGTAGTGTTATTAGGTGCCATTATTTATTTTCTAAAGATATTAAATACATCCTTATAAGTTATACAAATTATTTTTTTTTAAAAATGATCGATTTGAAAGACATAATTAATGTGTAAAAGAAAGTCGGTACCAAAACAATATTTTCTCAAAACATATTTTCAAGCAACCCGACTTGGCAGATTTGATGTTTTTTAGACCAGGACTATATATGTCACCCCAAAATAATATATTCATCCATGAATCGTGATACAAGTGTAGTGTACAACACATTCATTGACTTTAACTAGTTTTGTATACTCTTTGACCAAGTTACCAAACCTAGCTCGTGTTGACTTACAAATCTTTAACCCAAAAGTATCGTAAAAATCTATGTAAAAAACATAGTTTTAAAATTTTAATATTCAATCACATGTGATTCAGTATACAATCATATATGAATTACGAAAATGCTACTCCGTCCAAACTTTTATAATGCAATCTGGACCATTAATGTAATTGATCCAAAAACTAAAATTAGTTCTTTAAAACTATAAATTAAGTATGGATTATATTGAACATTGTTCAACTACTTTAATATAAGTTTACTATAAAAGTGATAATGTAATAAACTTCGATTAGTGGCATATCCAGATCCAAATGTTGGCTAATAGTACCAACATAGAAATTTAAATTGACTAGTAGCACTCACAAAAAAAAAGTAAGATTTAAAAAATGTTACATTATATAAAAAATAGACTTGTGACAAACTACCCATAACATTATGTTAGGTCCACCCTCTAACTCTAATTATAGCCTCGGTTGTACAACAAACTACGTACTATTCTAAATGGTTTGATTTTTACTAGAATATTGAATGGGGGGACCAACAAAGCAGTGTGGTCCACCCTCATTCAAGTCGCTATAACCGTTGTCGCCTCATTCGACGTGTGAACCTGCTCACGCATAGGGATTGTCTTTTCTTTCTTTCTTTTTGTTGGGAGCGTGGTGTGTGTTCGTGCATGTATTATTAAAGGCAAGAGCGAAAGGGTTGTAAGCTTGAAGCAGTCGAATTAAAATGAGGCTAAATAAATTAATTTGAAAAAGTTAGTGACACTATTAATTATTTAATTATGTTTTGATTGGTTTGAAGACTTATTCAAGGAGTGGCTGACACTCTTGATCGACTGCAAGTACCATTTCTGTGTACAAATGATCCTCCTCAGCGAATCTCCCTTTTTTTGGCTTCATTTTAATATGTCCAAAAATTTTATTAAAGGATACCCTTCTTTCCATACTTGTCACTTATATGATTTCACATTTAATTCATTATTATCATATTAAAGGATCTCTTTTAGAGAACGTTGTTATAGAATAAAAATGTATATAACCTTTATTTTTTACGTCATATATAAGAATGGCATGTGGATTCTAGTATACATATGCAAACAAGGCTAAAACTTTTAAGTAATTATGAAAAGTTTCTTTTTTAATTATTCCAAATAAATTTTTGTTCCACAACCTCATTGTGAAATTTCTGCTTTTGCGATTTGTAGAGAGTTACATTTGATTTTCCTCGATTCCGACGTATGCTTATCTATATATATCAAGACGAGAGGTATTCTACTCTACTACTAGATATTCCTACGTATCCTCTTACTCGAATTAGACTCGAGCTTGTTAAGACTTGACTTGTTTTGATCTTTTAACAACCCAAGCTCAAGTAGTTCATGAATAACTCAACTCATTTGTATCTTTAGATATTATCCTGCCCCAATGAAAAAATTCACTTTTGAATCAACACAACCACTTGCCGAACAAAGCTAGATTTTTTTTTATTTTAAAATGCAAATATTTAAGTTGCCCAAACCATATGAAAAAAGAACGTTATCCCATTTAACTCGTGATATTTTGTTTCTCACCCGACCGGACGACCCATTCCAAAAAATATTACACATCTCATACATTTTAAGAGTTTTGGAACACCCAATGGGGAACGGTACGAAGAGATGGTGTCAAGGTAAGCCGCTTAGAATTGATTAGGAGAGTGACATACATTTCCACACATGATAAATGCGTTTCAAAAAGTGTATATTTGGATAACAATATTTTTAAACATGTGGTTGAGAAAAATAGTTATTAGGTTTGTAGAAGTATCTCAAATCGAAGATGTTTAGAGCTAATGAGGAAAGGTGATTTTATTCTCAAAACGGAGTAAAAAAATCATGATTGTTATGTCTGACAAAAAAACATTGTGTACAAATCATCTTTGTTTTTCAAATTCCTTAATTACAAAGAAGCATTTAATACCAACGGGCTTCTGTCCTAATGGTACATGGGGTTTTGCCCCATAGTGTAGGTCTTTGGATCAAGTCTCACTATGGGGGTTTTCGAAAATAGATGGAGGAGGTTGTATTACCTCATGGCGCGTGATTTGGGGTTCGCATACTGTCCGTTTGAATGTCACTGCGGATCCAGCTCACTAACATAACTTCGTTGTTCAAAAAAAACAAAGAAGCATTTGATTTGCAAGTTATTCTACAAGTGTAATTACTAATGAATAGATAAAAGCATGCAATTCCAAAACTGTCTTAAAAAGGTAAAACATTTGAATAAAATGTGATCTTGTTCTACGTAGGGGCGGAAACAGAAAAGAGCTGGATCAATTAATTTGTAACCAATCTCTCTCCTAATAAAGGTACAACCCGGTATTACAAATCGAATAGATGACTCATTACTACTTGTTGTAATAAGCTTTTTATGAAATTCGTATATTATGTTTATATGATAATTACTAACTTATATTAAAGTTAGATCCCATGTAATAAAATTTCAGTTTTGCTTCTAGTTCTATGGTGTTTGACTTTTGTGATATCCGGATAAGATGATAAGTTAATTGATTTGCATGTTAAGACTAATGAAGAAAATTAACAACATTTGACCTACAATTTGGTCAAAGTTTTGTTCAAAGATGGAGATAGAAATACTTTATGCATGAAGGGCATGATGAATTGATGGTACCATATTCCAAAAAGTTATCAATTTTGTTATAAAATGAAGAAATGGATGTACCAAATACAAATGCATACCTAATCCATGGACATACTAGCTTTAACTTTTTTTTGGGGGTCCAATAACTTCTGTTGGCCAATCATTGGTTCTATGAGAAAAAGGAATAATCGGGTAAATGTCAATATACCCCCAAAGTGGTTGATGAAAACAACATATAATATTTTTTCCATACAAACCCTTGTTGAAAGTAGAGCAATTGAGAATGGGTCTATTACCTTAAATACCCTTAGTTATTAAATTTAAAATATTTCAACAATAAAGAAGAAATTGTCTAGAAATATAACATAAATATCGAAATTTTATAATACTTTCTTAATCTAAAAATTAAACATTACCTTTATTTACAAATCTCGATATTTATATTACTTTTCTTCGCAATTTACCCAACAATAAATTATATTTGAATGTATAATCAGGTTTGATAATAAAGGCATGTGGTTAACTTAAAAATGAAGTTTATGTTTAAAAGTTGATACTTTAATTTGTTTTATACATATAAAATAGTGTTTTCTTTTAAGATAACAATATAGAAGATTGTGTTAAAAAAGGGGGTATTTTGATCTATGTGAGTTTACTTTGTATTTTCAAAACTAATATATCTGAATCATTGAGACTTTAAGTAATATATATTATCTTTTAAAAAATATATCTTAAATATAAAACGTTTTAAATTATAAAAAAAGCTACATTAAATTCACAAGTATTTTGTTATCTTTAATTTGATAATCACATTCGCTATACTTAAACAATTCTAGATTTTTTTATTTAAGGTTACACATTCACAATCCAATATTTGTAATTGTTAAGTGAAAGGTTTCGCAAATGCAACATAGTAATATTATATTAAGTTATACTTGAGCAATCTAGAACTATGAATTTGTGTATAAGAGTGATGGCTGTGGTTGTCGGAGACGGTAAACTGTGGTAGTAGTGCATGGTTGGCTATGATTGGAGGTGGAAGCAACATTGTGGTCACCTTGTTGTGGTTGTGGTCGAAGGAAGAAAAGCAATTTAAACCTACTTGATTATTTTCCCAATTTCATTTAAAATAAAACCAAAGAAACTAAAAGAAAGATATATAACTAAGATTGGTTCTCTGAATTCTTACAATAATATCGTTATTTTAAGTGAATAGAGGCATGCGTGTATAGGGTACAATTTCATGAATAACACCTTTCTGGCGCAATACACACATGTGTATGTGTGCTTGTGTGTGTGTGTATATATATATATATAGATTATATTAAAAACAGATGTAAAAATTGATAACTTTTGTAAATACATCTAATTTTTGTAGATACACCTATCTTTGTAGCGCTTATATCAAAATTTCAAAGGTACAGATATGTTCTTCATGTTCTCTTGGAAAAGTTCAAACAAGAATTGATTTTCGTGCGAGAAATGTTTGTAACATTGTTAAGTTTTCATTAATAAGAGCATTTTGGTCATTTATATATTTACGCAACTGTTAATTGCATCAAGATGATCCGTCATGATTGAGTGACGTTTGATTCTCCTAAAATTCCCTCATTAATGAGTCACTACCATTTATAGTCACTGAAGGGTCAAGATTGGTTCTTGTAGTTTTCACATAAAATTAGTTTTCATTTGAAAACTCCCCTATAGGGGTATTTTGAGAAAATTAAGTCTCGATTGTTAATAATGGTCCACCTAAATGCAATTCACGGTTGGGTAATTATATAAATGACTAAAATACCTTTATTAATGAGTCATTAATGATATTACAAATAGTTCTCATATAGAAAAATTCTCAAATAAACTATACCATATATAAGAAGGTTCATTAGAGAATCATTCTTACCACGAGAACCAATTTTGGCCTTTGATTAAAATAAATCAATGGCTAATAATTTTGGCAGCTCATTAATGACTAATGATTGGCTCATTAACGAGGGGTATTTTGGGAAAATTAAGTCAATCTGATAAAGACTCATCCACCGGTATGCAATTTGCGGTATGATAAATATATAAATGACCAAATACCCCTATTAATGAGCATTAATGATAGTTAAAAATGATACTCACAATAAGAAAAGTCCTCAGATAAACTTCCACATATAAAATCAATGACTAATTGTAACGTCCCAAAATTTGAAAATCCCTATAAGCACGTGGGATGAATGATAAGAATTATCTTTAAAGAGATATGAGGTGTTGTTTAAACTAGACGGGTTTAAACTGCCAAAATGAAAGTATAAATTGTCGAAGGGGCTACTCTAGCATTGGATGATACTTGTTTGTGTATATATATGAGTAGAAAGCATGTCAAACACACAGACACTTTTACTCCCCAAAAGAAGAAGAAGTTGGAACCGGCTAAAGGTGGGAGACGATTTGAAGCAAGGAGAAAACAACAAAGATTAGTATCAAATAACCATTACCAACTTAATTTGCAAGTATTATGTTCATATGATTAGTTTGAAGTTCAAATCTGTGAAAAGCATGAAAAAAGGGAGAATTGTCATTTTATAGTGTTATTGATGTTTGTTGTTCCTATGGATGTATTAGGATATTTTGGGTGTAAGAAAACACTCCCAGTTTGTTAAAAATCGAATAGGAATTGATTTAATATTGAAAACAACAGCTATGTTCTTCCTAAGGCGATGATGATCGAATTCGGTTGAGTGATTAGATTTCAGTTGGTTTCCGGTTGAAAAAGAGTTAATCGAAATTCAGTCAATATGACCGAATTCGGTCGTAGTGGGCAGTGACCAAAATTCGGTCACGATGACTAAATTCGGTCCTGTAAGCTTATTTTCATATCAATTTGCTCAATTTGTAATGCTTAGTTATTCATTGGTGTCAGGAGGTGCCTGCATACTTTTAAGAACACATAATTATTTAACATATCATCCAATTACAAGGTGAGTTTACTATTCCTTTTGTATGATCAATATAAAGGAATTCATGCTGTGAATTATATGATATCATTGATATGTGTTAAGTTTTGACGTATATATTTATTGTCAGTGGTGATGTGTAGCTATGCAGGTGGTGTAGCTATGCAGGTGGTATAGTTATGCACATGTTCAGTGTATGGGTATATAGCACGTAGGTGGCGTAGCTGTATACTAATATAAAGTTAGGGTACATAGCTACGTAGGGGGTGTAGCTGTGTACCAATCTGGTGATAGGGTATATAGCTACACATGTGGTGTAGCTATATACCAAGACAATGTTAGGGGGTATGGCTATGTAGGTGGTGTAGCTATACTTTACTATGGTGTTATTATGAATAGTTTTGCAGGTGTTACAGATTGGATGAGAGCTCCTGGGGAGGTTTCACTCCTGTTATGTATTTAATGAGTTAGCTAGTATGCTCACTAAGCGAAACCTTATCTTGTTATTGATGTTGTTAATGTAGGTGGTTCAGGTTACAACAAGGGTAAAGCCTCAGCTCCATGATGGTTTGGATAACTCTAGGTATTTTGAAAAGACAAATTTTTTAACACAACTTTTGTACTTATTAGCACATTGTAAATAATAGCAATATTTTGTTAAACTCTGATAACTTTTTAGTGCTAATCAGTAAGAGAATGTTTTAAGTTAAATTAGAGAAACTGGTGTTACACTAATAATGTTACATTTGAGAACCATTCTTATTGTGGGAATCACAAAAACCAATTAAATTAAATCCACGACTAGTAGTGTTATTGGTATTTTGGAAAATCAAGCTTTGTTAAATAGTAACGCATTCATCCAAATGTAATTCATGGTTGGGAAAACGTATAAATGACTTAAATACCCTTATCTTGTATATATATACATATATATATATATAGGGGATGGTTCATTTGAGAACCGTTTTTATTGCGAGAACCGCGAGAACCAATCTTAGCCGTTCATTTTGGATAATGGAATTCATGGATGAAAAGCGTGGGGGATTGAGTGTGCCAGGGTGCATGTAAGGAATTCATGGGTGGACAATCCAATTGAAGGAGGGGGAATTGGACGGCTAAGATTGGTTCTCACGGTTCTCGTAATAAAAACGGTTCTCAAATAAACTTTTCACTATATATATAGGTAAATGTTCAAACGAGAACTGTTTTTAATACCATTAATAACTCGTTAATAGGGGTATTTTGGTAATTTATATATTTACCCAACCGTGAATTGCGTCCGGTTGAGCCGTCATTAATTTGCGAGGCTTGATTTTCCCGAAATAACCCTCTAATGCATCATTAATAAAACATTAATGAGCCGTCAAAAAATCTTAGTCATTGATTAAGTTTAATTAAAAGCTATGATTGGTTCTCGTAGTTCTCGTATGAAAAATAGTTCTCGTTTAAACTCTCTTCTCTCTATATATGTACTTATATCACTAGAGGCATGGAGCAAACTTAATCTCTTCCTCACCAATAAGGATGTGGTTATCATGCAAGTCTCGGGAATCAAATTTAAAGAATGGAAAGTGTTTGGAATAAAAGCCTACCAAGCAACATTCAATGAAACCTAATATTATGTTGTTGAGATAATATTAAATACTTAATATCATATGATATCATTAATTTTAATGATGATGGATATAGTAACATAAAAAAAATTATATTTAAAAAAAAACGATAAGACAATCCTATTTAATTTGCTATCGATCACACAATTGTTCAAAAAACCAGCAAATCGCACACATAAACATTTTCATTCAATTACTACAAGTGGATTCAATATATCATACTTATGATTAATGTTATGTATCCAATATATATATAGCTAGGGATATAAATGGAAGAAAGTTCTATTGATGGAAAAGAATCTTGATGTGGCAATGTATTAGGTAGTGACAAGGAATGGATGTTGACCCATCAACAATACCAAACAAGTTCTTCTTCTAATCTTTAGATGTGCTTTGTTTTGTTGTCACAATTTTAATGTCTACTTAAAACTTTATTAATTTCTATTTAACACTATATACTTCATGCATCAAATCTTGTACTATCACAATTTCTGTTTTAGGAGATAAATTTTACCTCAAATATTACAAGACTAAGAATTTATTTTATATATCTTTAAAGGGTGATGATTTGTGAATAATAAAAATTATTTATACATAAAAATTTATACATTATCAACTTGGACCATGCGTCGTTAATGTTTATACATGTTATGTATGAACAAATGTTATTACGTACGATTCAATCTCCTATATTTAAATATTCACATGCTAAACATTTGCAAATACCATCACACTATTTACCTGAGAAAAGTCAACCACATATAATGCAATTTCCAAAATGTATAACATCACGATCACATAAACACAAATAATAACACGGTGTCCATTGTTACATAAATAATATATTTACATGTTTTTAACCCGTTTCGAGATCGTATTACTTTTGTTGTATCGGGTTCGAGTTAGGTTTCATATTCACCCATAAATTATCAGCTATAATTTCTTAATTCTAATACAACTTGTATTATTTGCATATATAGTTGTACTTAGTCCACTCACTAAAAAAAGATGGTAAATTGTGAAAGTGAAAGACACCTTTAAATTTTAAAAAAAAACCTTTTTTCTGCATAAAAGATCTTGTATGAAAGAAAACCTTGTCACATTTGCATTTCTATTGGTTTAAATGCAAAATTTTAATCAATTTTAAATTAATTAGTTAATTAAAAAAATAATTTTTAGGCTTGATATTACTAGTACTTGCATTACTCTGAGGAGCCCAAAAAAACGACCAATAAGAAAACGTAGGCGGTTAGAGAGTGGAATAGGAGTCAGTGATTTCTAGTGGGTTCCTGCCAAGACATTTTCTTCAAATTTATATATAAAACAAAAAATGTATAACTTTTAATATCCTTTTTTTTAATTATTTCTTGTTTTGTCTTCAAACCCCACATAATACTTTATAATTTTCTTGATTTATTATTTTGTATTATTTTTTGTTAATTTCTGTTTTGTCTTCAAACCCCACAAAGAGAAGAAGAAAGGGGATGTGTTGCAAGGACAAGATTTGTGTACCTGCTATTTGAGCTTTAAAATCTGTTCATAAAAACTAGTCTTTATCACAAGAATGGGATAATGAACCCCTAGGTTTCTTCATAGAGAAGCAGATTGAGAGTTTGAGACCCCATGAAAGATCAAAAGTTGAAATGCTAAAAGACAGACAGAAAGTAGAGAGAGAAAGATACATGTTTGAGAAAAAGACTGGACCTTGCTTTAGTGGCTATTCAGATGTTACCTTGATATGATAGCTTTGATCCTCTTCTTCTTCTTCTTCAACTCATCATTTTTCAGTTCTTCAGCACACAGTTTCACCTAAATACTGTTAGTTCTTTTTTTTTTTTTTTGGTTACATCTTCTAAAACCCTGTGAGGATTTTGTGAATTCTGTAACTATTACATGATTCTTATGGTTTTTATGATATGGATTTTTCTGTTTATTTACTCAATTTTATTTGCAGAGATGTCTTAATATCTTGAAAAGCTGTATCTTTGACCTTCTTCTTCCTCCCTTCATCATCAAGTTATTCATTCAACACACGGTTCACCTGAAAAGGTGAGTATTTTTAGTTAAGAAATCTATGAAATTGTGCGGATTTTTTTAACTTCTACATTATTTTTATGATTTGGGTTTTTGAGTTTTTTGTTTAAAATACTCAATTTCATTTGCAGATTTCATAATCTTGAAACAAAATGGCGTGAAAGAAGGTTTTGCATGGCGAGTCATAGAGTTGGAGAGACTGGTTTGTCAGACTCAGGACCTTCTCACCATCACCATCACCACCAACACCTGCCATACTCTGTTTTTCCTGCCTTTAATCCTCCTAATACAGGCTTCATGTACAATATTTTTCAAGTTTTTTTTTCTGATTACATCCTAGAAATTCAACCTTTTTGACATGGGTTTCATGAAAAATTCTTTTTTTTCTTTCAATGATGTAATATTATAATCCTCTGTTTCTTTTGACACTTTTCTTCGTTGTTTCTTAGTAATCCAGAAGGATCATCTTTTGATTTCGGTGAGCTAGAAGAAGCTATTGCTCTTCAAGGATACAAAATCCATAGTGATGAAACCAAATTACGTATGTTTTCAATCTCTTCCCTTGATTTCATATCATACTTTCTGTTTCTTTTTCTGACGTTTGCTAAAGCATAACCAACGTCACTCTCAAGAACGCACACTTCACACTTGTATGTGTGGGAGAAAAACAGGGGTTGAATGTGTCAACACTCAAAAATGGAAAATCTGTATGATCATTTTCCTACTTACTCCTCGTCGAATCACCATTAGAAAGTAAAAACTGGAAAGAGGAAAGGGATTAGGTGTCCCTTTTCCTACCCAAAAGTGTGATTTTCTTGTTTTCAATTTTGTGTTTTTAGTCCTTTTTTTGAAATATTTCTTGAAGATAATCCTAAAAGATATATCTTTTACATGATCTTGTTGCAGCTTTATACACAACAGTACCAAGGCCAGCAGCTACTCTGGACATGTTCCCTTCTTGGCCTATGAGAGTTCATCAAACCCCAAGAGTAGTTCTTTTTTACCTTAATAACTATCTTTGACCATTTCCTTATGCCATTTTTTTTCATTATCATAACTAGTAAAAACACAACTTTCAACTTCAGTATCTCTCAACAAGTTATCCCCCTTTTGGACTCAATCAAACAATTTGATTTTCTTCTATTTCCCATGTCAAAGATTGAATCTTTATGACATATTTGTGATGAAAAACATGATTTTAGGTAAATTCTCTCTATTTCTTGGGCATTTACCCACTATTTCTTAGTTTCTCACGTACCCATATGATAAAGATTGGTTTTTTAAGAATTTTAAAGCAAATTAAAGATGAATTTCAAAGTCACAACAAAAAATTCTCATTGGTTTTTCCATTTTTGTGTTTTGAATAACAGGGGAGTAATTCAAGTACCGATTCAGGATCAGCCCTAAACGTCACAATTGCAAGTATACCGGAAACTCATTCTCATATAGAACTAGAATCTCCTATCAGCAGCAACGGTAGAAAAACGTCTTCAGAACAACATCAACAACAAGAACAACAACAAATTTTTCAACAACAATTGCAGCATCTTCAGATTCCACCACCATCACAACTTGAGATGGAAAGTGAAGGGGGTAGTCCAGTAACTACAGGAGGATCATCACATTCTCAACAGGGCCAAAAACCCTTCTCAGAAAAGGTTTCATTTTCTTCAGTTTTTAACCTTTTTTTTTCTTTTGTTTATATCTACACAAAACTAAACATTCAACCTTCTAAAAGCTAAACATGTTAGTCTTGATATGGTATCTTGATTTTCTTTTACATCATATGAATGACACCATGTGTGTTTAATGTTTTTACCCTATCATTATCATATGTTGAAATATATTTTTTAGCATACATTATAAATGAACCCTGGAAATTTATATACTTGTAGTCAAATATCCTAACAAACTATTAGAAAATCAACAAGAGGTCATTGTTTTTCAGATATGTTTCCCTGACATGTAAGAGTGAGTGATAGAGAGAGAGAAAGGCAGAATCTTTTGTGTAATATTCATCTCTAAATTGCTTATTTTTCTTTAATTTTATAATATTAATGACATCTTAATCAAGATCATTCGCGCTTCCCAAAAACTGTTGTTACATTTCTTTAGCTTTTTATAGTAATGATTACTCAAATCCCCATAACTCCAGTTCAAATAATTTCTTTTCTTGGAAACCTAATCTTCTTTCATTTCATTACTTAAAAACAACGAGTTTTCTATTTGTTTTTCTCAACTAAAAAAACTATTTTTAACCATATTATAGAAGTTAAACACTTGTATTTTAAATAGGAAATAATAAATTCCTATAAAAAGTCTGGTGCAATTGTACTGAAAACCACCTTAAAGCAAACCCCTCCTGAAAAAGGAGTTTTGACTCTTGAGTTAGGGTTCAGGCCTAAGGTGGTAATTTGCCTCTTTGCTAGGTGGAGCCAACTGCAAACTATTACCTCTAGAAAATAAAAATACAATAACTTTTACTCTGTTCTTGATTTTCGTGCAGAGGAAGGGAATTGGTTCACCATCAGAGAAAACACTCGATGCCAAGGTTCTTATAGTTAAATAACTACAAATATAATGTTAGAATAAATTGACTTTTTTGAACCATTGTTCTTATAAAATTACCAAATTAACACAAATTTGCAAAAAAGTAAAATGATATATGACTGAAAATATATATGAACTTGATTCTGTTTACAGACATTGAGGCGCTTAGCTCAAAACAGAGAAGCAGCAAGAAAAAGCAGACTCAGGAAAAAGGTTTCTTGTATCGTCAAATTAATATCATATTTTTAAATTTTATTAATTTAAACTCGTGGGCTCCAATTTTTAACTTGTGGGCCGGTCTATGAGAACGGTTCGAACCATTTTATACAATTATTCTAAACCTTAATACGATTTTATATAATTTAAAACATTGTGGTTTCATACGTTTGCAGGCATACGTTCAACAGCTAGAGTCTAGCAGAATAAGGCTGACTCAACTTGAACAAGATCTTCAACGTGCTCGATCTCAGGTTTTTAATGAAGAGTGTTTTAGTTTTTTTTTTAATTTTTTAATTTAGATAATGTTGTTTTATTGATGAAGTTGATGGACTGTATAGGGGATATTCATGGGAGGTGGAGGTGGGAACCTTAGTTCTGGTGAGTATTTTGCACCAATAAATTACATAATAATTTACAGTACTTTATTTAAGTACTTATAACATAGAATGTAATGAATCCTGTGTGTATAGGTGCAGCAATATTCGACATGGAATACACGAGATGGCTTGATGATGATCAAAGGCATATGGCCGAGTTGCGTAAAGGATTACAAGCACATTTATCAGACGGCGAGCTTCGTGTCATTGTAGATAGCTTTGTGGCACATTATGATGAGATTTTCCGGTTAAAAGGTGTGGCGGCTAAATCCGATGTGTTTCACTTGATTACTGGCATGTGGACTACCCCAGCAGAACGCTGCTTCCTCTGGATGGGCGGTTTTCGGCCTTCTGAGCTTATCAAGGTTCAATATTTGCATTTTCATAGAGTCCAAAATCTTGATATTGCCACATAAAATAGTAATTCAAGGGTGATCATAATGGGTCGGTTTATCCCAACTTTTTTGGGCTTGAGCCCAAGAATGAGCACACTAGCTGTTTTAGTTAATTGAGTTATTTTAGTTAAATTCGATTATGGGTCAACATCTGTGACCAATTTTTAGTAAAAAGTAAAATACAGCTGCTTAAAAAGTCAAAGCATTGATTGTTTTTATGTGTCAGATGTTAGCAAGTCAACTTGATCCTTTGACGGAACAACAAGTTGTGGGGATTTATAGCCTACAGCAATCCTCACAACAAGCCGAAGAAGCCTTAACACAAGGATTAGATCAGCTACATCAATCATTGGTCGACACCATTGCTAGCGGTTCTGTTAATGACGGGGTCCACCATATGGCGGTCGCACTCGGGAAACTCACGAATCTCGAAGGATTTGTTCGTCAGGTACGTAATAAGCCTTATGAGGTCTTTAAAGAAACAATCTTTCTTCGTTCAGATACATACATACATACATACATACATACATACATACATACATACATACAGAGGTATTAATGTTGTCTACATTTTACCTCATCAACATCCCGTCTAGTTGGGATTGGCTATGATTGGTATTTGTTATAACAAAGAAAACTACTACCTAATATTGAATTATTGAATCTAATATTTGAATTATTATTATTATTACTATATCTCAATGGTGCCACTTGACTGGTTTATACTTATAAAAATGTGATATAGCTGAAATTTTTAAATTGTTAAAAGAAAGAAACAGAAGTGTTACTATCAATGACATTTATGAATTATTTGTATAATTGAGATCATATACTTAAGGGTTTGTTTAAGATTTAACTAATTGATTAATTAAATGTTAGGCTGATAATTTGAGACAGCAGACACTTCATCAACTGCATCGGATACTAACGGTTCGACAAGCAGCAAAATGTTTCTTGGTGATTAGCGAGTACTATGGCCGTCTACGAGCTTTGAGTTCCCTTTGGGCTTCTCGACCGCGCGAGTAATTAAGATCTTGAATCCATTACCTGTTTCATATTATTATTCATAATAAATAAATTCTTAGTAATTTGTGACTTGTATAAATTGTATACTGCATATATGCTAGATCTGATATTACTATAATTGCATGTAGAAACTAATATATATTTATATTATATTATAATTTTTTGTAGGGGATTGATGAGTGATGAAAACTCTTGCCAAACGACGACGGATTTGCAAATGGTGCAATCTTCACAGATTCATTTTGCAAACTTTGGATGATGAAATGAAGTTAATTGGTGAAGAGTTGGCAATTGGGACTGGCCTTTGTTTGTTTAAGGCTTCAGTTTAAGCTTGTTAATTTCAGAGGATATAATCAAATAGTTTATTGAGTTTTTCTCTTATTTTTATTTAGTTTTATCATCTTTTTTTTTTCAAAAATTATTTTAGAAATTAAAATTTTAAATATCAATGACTATGTTATCTTTGTAAATGAAAGTCGTCTTAGTGAATTTCGGTTGTCGATTATTTAAAGAATGAAGATAAATGGATTAAAACGTCTTATATATACGATGTATACTAATAAACAATATAAAATTTTGACTATAAAATGGTAAATTGCATCAAGATGTGTGAGAGACGACGTATAAATTACCATTACATATAATAAACTTCTTAATTTTTCGAGAATAATGCAACAAAACATTGTAAAGTTTACAGTGTTTTCATCTTGTTTGTCTTCATTATCTTTCATGTGTTCAAGAGAGAGTTCATTACACATTCATAATCGAACTTCACGATCATACACAAATTATAATATATTAAATCAAAATCTTACCTATGCATAGATGAAAAAGTCGATATAAAAATCAAAACTAAAGAGCATAAACCCTAATATGAATGTTCATTCAAATGGCATCGGCGTGTATTAAACAAAGAGGCCAAGGGGTGCTAAAGAAATATCGAGTAAGCTACTGAAGCTGTAGTAGATCAGCTTCAGCCTTTGGTAGATGCAACCTTTAACAATTCCAAATATAGGTTCGACAAATGCTACCTTTTGAGACGTTGTCCCATGAACCCCGCTAGGGGCCCCTAGTAGCCCGCAAGGAGGCACAACCCCTTGCCGCTTGTTGTTTTGATCTAGGACTACAGCTTAGACTTAAAAAAATTTACACTACGTAACACCCTCAACTTATTATTACCAAGTTTAGATATATAGCTCACATAGAGCTAAATTTGATAACAAACTTTTCGTAAACCCAAAACGATTAGCGCTTCAAATCATATCTTGGATTCTATCGTTGTCTTAAGAAGATTTTAAGATCTATGATTTATAAGAGACAAAAACATGCCAAAGATCAAATAAATGCATACAAAAACCCTAAATCATCAATCAAAACCTCTAGTAATTGAAGAACCTTTAATCATCAAACAAATCTGAACTAGAAATGAAAACAAAATTAGAAAAGACATCGCATCGTGTTCAAAAAATCAAATCGCATAACACATATTTTTTTTTTATTTTTTATAATAAATATATAAATTATTTCATAAATATATTATCAACTGTTTATTATTTCATAAATTATTTTCCTTTGTTGTAAATTATTAGTTTAAACAAACTGTTTTTATTAGCTTTTTAATTATCTTACAATAAAAAATTTTAAAATTTTTTAATGTTTTATGTATCTTAATATTTTAAAATTGAAACACATTATTAATTTATATACAGAGTAGTAAAACTTAAGTAAAACTATTTTATATAAATTATTAAAATTTGGGCGGATTTTATAAAGTTTAAGAAAAAATTTTAATTTAAAAGATAAGTTTTTGTTTTTTATGTATTTTAAATATTAAGGTTAAACAAATTGAATTAATTTCAATAAAAAAGTAAAGTTAATTTAAAAAATTGTATTTATACAAAACTTAAGCAAAATGACTTCTTAATTTGAAATTCTTTATATAATTGTGATTTCTATCCCATTTTATTTATATAAATAAAATTTCTGATATAACAATAAATGTCCATGATCACCTAATTACTAAAATGTTATTTTTAAAAAATAAAATGATAACCACAACCCTAATGGATAAGAGTAAAAAAAATATTATTTTTAGTTTTTAAAATAATAACCTTGTTTCATATATGAAAAGTTAAAAACTAATAAAAGGGTAACTATAGAAATTATAGAAAATTAATTATGAAAACATAAGTTGTAATTGTTATTTTTAAAACTAAAGTTACCTTTTTTATTTTTAAATACAGCCCTAAGAGCTGTGGTTAGCATTTCTCTTTTAGAAAAAAATATTTTCTTTTACTAAATTTTTCTATTTCGTTTGCTTACTAAATGTGGAAATATAAAATCAGTTCATTCTCTTTTATCATGTCTTTTTTTAGTTTTGACACTTATATTGATCTAGTAAATAGAGTGAGATATAAGAAGAGTTAGTAATGGGTAATTCTATATATCCCCTCTTGATTATCTATATGACCCATTTGATTGACATATGTGTCATTTTAGGAAATTATTCTATGTAATAATCGAAGGGTATACTAAGATTGTGGAAGGAATATATATAGCATTTATTTATCATATATAACAACTATGACAAATATATCTTGTGTATAAATAACCTCTCAATATAAATGAGAGATGATTTGTACTCGACGCTTATTTGTAATATGTGATTAGTAAAAATAATTAGTGGGTTTATAAAGATATAAAGTTCATATGGTAAAATAGTATTATGTACAAATTACCTTCCAATATAAATAAATGGATCCTAAATATTTGATCAAACTAAAATTACTTTCCATTCTGACTCATGTATAATGTCTATTAAAGTAATATCGAGTACTTGTAATATTAACTATCGCGTCAATAGACTAATGAAACGCTAACGCCATGAAGTAATTAATAACTATCATCATCACATCATTTTACATATACAAAATTATTTATCTTGCATATACAAAATTATTTATCTTGCCTATATTAAAGCTCATTTAATAAACGAGCCGAGCTCGAGCTCGTTAAGGCTCGGCTCGTTTCGAGCTTTTAACGATCCGAGCTCGAATAACTCGCGAGTAGCTCGGCTCATTTACATCCCTAATGACGAGCCACTACAAGTGGTCATATCATGTCAACTAGTGATACATGTCCGTCCGATCAAATGAAAGTTGTCACTTCGATTGTCTTACATTATTGAACTAGATTAAATGTCCGTGTGATATACGAGCTAGTTTAAAAATGCTAAATATTAAACATTAAAAAAATATTAAATAATTATAGCGAAAATGAGAATTTAAAAATGATGATAGACGATATTAGCACCAATACCAGTGGTATAAGTGTTGACGTGAGGGGAGGACAGACGTGACGAAAGATCGTGGTATCATGATACGAAGAAATGACATTGTATTTCTTGTACAAGTCATCAATTATTATCATTACAATTAAGGGCAATAAGGTCAAGTATTTATTGACTAAAATTAAAAAGAATTTAAAATGTTTAGAAAATATTTTAAAATGATAAAACTGAATTTTTTTGGTTAAATATGATGTTTTAAAATATTATAAAATGTAAATATGATATTTATAAATTAGGATGAACAAATACGATATTTTAAGGTTTAAGAAAGAAATATGAAATTCTCTTTAAAAAAATTATTAATTTAAAGTCAAATTAGAATCCAGTTTTGACCAAAAAAATCAAAATTGGATTTCATTTTTTAATAATCCAAAATAGTCTTCTATTTATATTAAAAGATAGATGAAATACCGGCCATAATTAAAACATTTTGAGAAAACACTAATTCTCCTTTTAGTTTTTAAAAGATTATGATTAAAAAAAGGGATATAATTATTTATAATGTAAAAGTGGTTGTTCTTTGGTTTCATGAAGAGGTTATATGAGTTTTGAGTCTAAAAATGCATGAATGGGAGACAAGAGATGGATTAGAATAATTGAAGAAAAGTATTGGATGTATAAATGGAGTAGATGATATCCAATAATCACACATATTTAATATCAAAATAAATTTGTTAGAATTGATTTTTGTTATCTTCCTGTCAAATTAATTCACACAGAAGCTTGAGGTGTGTATGGACCTTTTTTTTTTCCCAAAAATTTCGGTTACCAACCTTTTGCGCAATTTTTTTTTTAAATAATGTTGTTTACAATTAAAAAATTGCTACTAGTAATTATCATATGTTAGTTGCAGATAAGTAAACACGAAAATTATTAAAAAATGTTTAAATAAAGATTTCAGTTCATAAAAATTATCTACATTGTCACGTTCTGTTATTGTTTGTATCAAACTTTAAAAAATTTATTATGTATACCAAATATTTAATAAGTTTTTATTGTGTGTATTAAATTTTCTATTGTATGTACTGAACTTACACAATTTTTATGTAATCAATGTATATACAATAACAACAAATTAAAATTTTGACATATACAGTAAAAATATCTAAAGTTTAATATACATAATAGCAAAACATATAAAATTTAATATATACCGAATAAGATTACCCTATGATAAATTCATTTCATATACGACTTTTAGAAAAAATCATAGATATTGACTAATTAAAAACTAGAATTAACAAATCACACTTAACATTTTAGGTTTGGGCCTCGATGCTTCTTTTGGTTTCATTGTAAAACGAACAAGTGGCAAAATAGAAAAATGGATGCCAATATATGGGCAATACTCCAACCCTATTCTTTATGCTTTATCTATCACGTTAGTATCATATAAGCAATATCTATTTATATTTAAACTCATCAAATACTCATACTTTACATACTTAAAGTTTTTTTAAAAAAAATAATAATTTCTCTCTCCTCTATCATTTTTTCTCTCTCTCCTCTCTTTCATTCTGTAGTGAAATGTCAAGAAGCATTGGATGCTTCCGTACCAAAAAGGTGAGGGTTCACTACCTTATAATACCAAGAGAATTCTTAGGGTGCTCCTCATGCTCTAAGATGAATATCATCAATGTGATTAAGTTTATGTTCTCATAATAACGGTAGTAAGTTTTATTATATAAAATATAGACATGTATAGAAAATGATTTTTTTCACATCTAAAAAAATATATTTTTCATAATTTGTATTATAGTTTCGAATGTGTTATGCATTTTGTGAATAAATCAATTTCATAAGTGAAAGAATCATCTCCCATAATAATATTTTAATCACTAATTTTAATCATTCATCACTTTTATCTGTAAAATATTGTTGTTTAAAGTATGTAAGAGATCATTGATTAACCATACTATATATTAAGGTTTTTATCAAAACACTACACATAATTAAAACTGTGATTGAAAACAAGGATTAAAAAGATTCATATTAATCATGAAACTTGTATTTGTTTAATAATATTCGAAATTCTTGTAATTAAGTGGTTTTTGGTTGGTTTCTTTCTTAAAATTTATAATCCTACAAAAACCGACAACTATAATAATAATAATAATAATAATAATAATAATAATAATAATAATGATAATAATGATATCCAAGTAGGTTGGGTGGTTCAAAATTTGAACTCTGTTTGGTAAAGATGACTAATTTAATGACAAAATTTTGTTAGTTTTTCTTTTTAAGGATTTAGTTTATAAAAATATATCTAAATTGACACCTTTTGTTATTGTGTATACTTAACTTCGAATATTAGCATTTAGTGTATCAAAATTTAAAATATTTACACACTAATTTATATACGCATATCCATTAATTACGACTAGGCCCAATGAGGATGTTACATATACAAACGCACACATAATATATAGATATACATACATGTAAATAAACATAAGCAAACGGATAAACGAACGTTCACGAACATAAATGAATGAACGAAGCATATGTTTGTCTTCGTTCATTTAACTAAACGAATAAAGGTTTTTGTTCGTGTTCTTTTGTTTATTAAACAAACGAACATAAACGAACTTCCCACAGCACGGTTCACGAATGGTTCGCCGAACGTTCGGTTTGTTTACAACCTTTTATATATATATATATATATATATATATATATATATATATATAGTGAAAAGTTTATTTGAGAACCGTTTTAATTGTGAGAACCGCGAGAACCAGTCCTAGCCGTCCAATTCCCCCTCCTTCAATTGAATTGTCCACCCATGAATTCCTTACATGCACCCTGACACACTCAATCTCCCACGCTCTTCTTCTATGAATTCCATTATCCAAAATGAACGGCTAAGATTGGTTCTTGCGGTTCTCGCAATAAAAACGGTTCTCAAATGAACCTTCCCTATATATATATATATATATATATATGATGGAATACGGGATTAAGTCTTTCTAAACCCTATTTTAAGTTCTTAAGTAGCCCTAACTATAGAAGAATGAGTTCTTGAGAGGTTGGGTATAACGCCTCAATTTTTTTCGTTTTATAAATAATAATATACAAGTGAAAATCAAAATAAATAATTCATATTAATTCCACCAATATTAGTGACAAGGTTCCACACACCGGAACTACGTGTCGTACAATATTCGATCAACCTAAAGAGTTAATTACAAAATAGTTAAATATGTTTGATAGTAAAATAATAATTAATTAAATATATAGACATCGAGAACTTTTTATGGTAGATGAGTTTTCTTCACTCTCCTGGAGCATTCCCGCGTACATATCCTGAAAGAGTTAAATCAACAACAGTAAGCATAAAGCTTAGCGAGCACACAACCTACACACCATACTAGGCATGTACATATCACATAATAATCCATGATCACATATCAATTCACATAATACCAACGCAGTGCACTGACGATGATTTCACACTTTGGATTACAGTTGACTATCCAAGCCGTACCAAGGATTTCATGTGCCTAATTATGCCCGAGTGTTTTCACCACAGTATAATACAACCCTTCACTTCATGTATCCACATATAAGTTACACTTTCACATAAACATCACGTGTACAATACACATTAATATAATGAGTAAGTTAGTGTAAATCACCTGATTCGTAGTCTAAGTGATAGCTACGCTACACGTCACAAGTATCCGAAAATTAAGTCAACTACTGGCAAACACCTACATTTACAGTTATAACACATTAGTTACCTCCTAAAACCTTATATTTCGCTTACTCCCCTTTTGTTAATAATTTGTCAACTCAATCTATATAATAACTCTAACTTTTCTATTGCTTCACTACGATTGCAGTTTAATGTTCCCAATGGAGCCTACGGCCCAAAACAAAATTGGCCCAATTGCTATTCCAACTTTGTAGTCCAATTCTTGAATTGCGATTCAATGCTATTAGCAATTACAGTTCCAACTATCCGTGACTTGAAATTCCCTTTTCTACTAATTAAATTTCGATTCACCACATGTGTGAATTACCATTAGCCTTCTCAATTACGATTCCTTCACACAATTGCGATTGATATAAATATATTTTGTAACTATATATACATAGGGGAGGGTTCAAACGATTGTGGTACACAAACACACACACACACACATATATATGTATAGGGGAGGGTTCAAACGAGAACTGTTTTTCGTAGGAGAACTGTGAGAACCAATCCTAGCCATTCAAGTGGTAAATGGAATTCATGGATGAAGAGCGTGGGAGGATTGAGTGTGGCAAGGTGCATGTAAGGAATTTATGGGTAGACAATCCAATTGAAGGAGGGGGAATTGGACGGCTAATATTGGTTCTCGCGGTTCTCGTACGAAAAACAGTTCTCGTTTGAACTTTTGCCTATATATATATATAGAGAGAGAGAGAGAGGGGGAGAGAGGTTCATGCGAAAAACTCCTTATTTGCAAAAAGTGCGAGAAGAAATCTCAGCCATCCGATCATTTAATCTAAGGCTAGGATTATGTATGACATTTTTGTAATTAAGTTATGTCTTTAAGGATTATTAAATAAAAATAAAAGGGTAAAATAGACATTTTCCTTACAGTAATATTTACCTAATAAATAATCTATCTCCTATCCATTTAAATTGCCTAAAAAGTCTCAATATCTCTCTCTAAATATGTACAGCATGGCCAGCCCTCATTTGAAAACCCTAATCTCTCTATCTAAGCCCTCTCCTCATCCTTATACGCTGCCATATTCCTACCGCACAACACCATCGATGCGCCAGACAAGGGGCGTTATTTATTTTGATTGTTACCTTAACCTTGGTGGCCTCCCCTGCAAAACCAACACCATCGACGTCGCCAGAGAAGGGGCGTTATTTATTTTGATTGTTACCTTAACCTTGGTGGCCTCCCCTGCAAAACCGGCGACTGCAACTATTATTCCGAGCACCGCCGCAACAGCGTAGAACCCTGCCACTTTGCTCTCCATTCTTTAGTTCTCTTTTATTAATTAAACAAATGAGAGTTGATGCAGAATGCTTGTTTCTAATAAGGTATGTATGTATATGTAGATGGGTGACGTACACTATCATGATCAATATTTTAGTACTTGACAAAAACAAAACGTCGCCGGAGAAGGGGACGTCCTTGTATTCCGACACCACCGAGCACCACCTCATGTATCCCTTTATCCAAACGGCTAGGGTTTCATGGTCGACCCTTATCGCCGCCATCTATAAGGATCTTTCTTTTGCCGCCGCCAATTTGTTCCCGACGTCGCTCGCAGATCTCCTTTTGTTGTCGCCCGTTTGTTTCCGATGTCATCGCTGTCAATTTCAATCGTTGCGCCCCTTCTGTTTTTCGACGTCGCCCGTTTGTTTCTGATGTCACCGCTGTCAATCCCTGCCGCTCGGAGATCTACTAAAAAGACACCGCCGTCCCTTTGATGATTTTGTCTGTTTTGTTTGTTTATCATTGAACCAACAGTTTGTTTATTCACTTCTGAATTTGATAATGGTTAAAGGTTATTTTTGTTTCTGTATAGGTTGTTCAATATTGAATTTTATAATGGGTAATGGTTATTTTTTTTCTCTATGTGTTGTTCAATATTGAATTTTATAATGGTTAATAGTTATTTATGTTATGTATAGATTCTTCAATATTGAATTTTATAATGGTTAATGGTTATTTTTATTTTCTATATGGATTGTTCAATATTTAATTTTATAATGGTTAATGGTTATTTTTTGTTTCATTCCATAGTAAACGAAATAATGTGTTATCTACGTATTTATCAATGAACATGCAAAACTAAACAAGAAGCAATAAAAAATCCAATAACAAAAAAAATTGTAAATCATACGTTGTATTCATTAACGAACACAGTATACATATATATATATATATATATATGTATATATATAGGGGAAAGTTCATTTGAGAAACGTTTTTATTGCGACAACCGCGAGAACCAATCTTAGCCGTTCATTTTGGATAATGGAATTCATGGATGAAGAGCGTGGGAGGATTGGGTGTGGCATGGTGCATGTAAGGAATTCATGGGTGAACAATCCAATTGAAAGAGAGGGAATTGGACGGCTAAGATTAGTTCTCGCGGTTCTCGCAATAAAAACAGTTCTCACCATATGAAGAACAACTAATTACAATAGCATATGGAAGGTTTACATGAGGGATTCCTTTCTAAAAACCAATCGATTCGAGATAGAAATCATGAGCTTCTTCTTGCCTTGCTCCTAGGTCGCCTGCTCCCTCTCCTAAATGAGTGTTTAAATACCTTTCCTCTTATTACTAAATAAATGGCCCAAAAGCTTCCTAGTCATCACTAAGCCCAATTAACTCTACTACTAATATTAAGTCCATTAGTTATCAATTACTAACCCAATAATGACTTGGCCAACACAAGAAATTCCTGGGATAAATACGTTAATAACAACGCTAACATTAATATTTATTTATAATAATTACGAATTTGTTACCATTAAATATAATAATCTATTAATTCGAGAACGGTTATTACATTGTGTAACATCCTCAAATCGACCCTAAACGTGTACGAATTTGGTACGTAGATATTTCAAGTTATTAATATAGATTATGAAAAATAGTTATGAAATGGAGTTATAAAAATAATAATAAAAATAGATAAAGTTAATAAAATAATGGACGGTTTTAGATAAGGACTCCGAAAATATCCCCGTCAGTTGAAACGGGTAACGAGTGTTGAGTTGTAAGTTGAAAAGGTGAATAAAATACTCACTTGTGAATATTATTGAATCAAAGTTGGTTCTCCCCCTATTTTCATACACAGACACACACTAACACACACACACTTTTCTTGTTCTTTGCACTTTGAAAGGGAAATCAAGGAGGAAATCACTAAGCTTCAATACCAGCTGCAAATTCAAGCTTATAATCTGCTCTTGTTTCATCTTCGTCATCTTCCTCACACTTGTAAGCGTTCTTCCATGTTTTTTGAGTTTTAGGTCATTAATGGTCAAATTTTGAATTGGCCATCAAGGATGAATTTTTAATACACCAATTTGTTCCTACATCGTCTACAAGTAGTTAGGAATCCAATTCATGGATCAAAGTGTTAGTTTTGATTGATTTTAGAGATTTTGTTCAAATGGATCAAAATTGGTGAATTTGATTCCAAATCTTGAATTGTTTGTTAGAATTGGTAATTTGTATGTTTTTAGACTCATGTTGGTATCCCATATGTTACACAAACACTGGAAGTTGATTAGAAACAATTGGAATTGAGTTTGAATGGTTTATGCACTGAACATGAGATGAACATTCGACACTGGTCTATAACTGGCTTGCTTGCGCAAGCATAATCCTTGCGGCCGCAAGGGAGATTACCTACGGACGCAAGGGTCCTCTCTTACGGGCATAAGTAGCATTCCTTACGGGCACAAAAGAGGCTTGAATATAGTAATTCTTCAGTTCTAACTTACTAACTTCTAAATTCTAATGTAGTAATGTTCTTCTTTCTTTTTATTATTTAGTTGTTCTTCGGAATCGGATGAGTTGATCGGTTGGTGCCTAATTGCATATTTAGTATGTTAATGTGATTACTTGACTGTGAATATGATTCTTAAGTTTGTTAGTGACTTGCTGATGAATACATAATATTTGTTTCTTTATAATCTTCTTTTAAGGGTATATATTTATATATGAATTTTACTTAGTTGGAAAGAAATTACTTTAGTGGGTCCACTTTTAAGATTCTGTCCGGTTCCAAAAATTATTTCCACCGACCCTATGTATATATGTGTATCAAATGCAGTAAAGAAATTAAACTAATATTTATAACTATACCGTAATTTGCTTAAAACATTATAAATAGAATTTACTTAAATATTATGAATAATAAAATAATCTATAGCTTAATACATTATATATTAAAAGGCATTCCACGCTCGAAGAAGCATAAAAAGCCTTAAAAGTATTGCATATATGAAGCAACGATTGAATGAGTTCTTAGATGATGAAATCCATCAAAATCAAACTCTTATTCATAGAAATTAAACCCCAAGAACAAGATTGGTAAACATCGAATTTGAGAACCAAAACCACACACATCGATTCTGCAAATGAACATCGAAACACCAACTCCAAATCTAAATCGTAGATTGCAAAGACTGAATCACTATGAAAGATTCATAAGACGAAAAACAAATCTCGAAACCAAAAGCCACACGAAAAAACCAAATCGATGGAGAACCCAGATCGATGAAGAACCCTAATCGAAACACTAATCAGATCTAAGAACATGAATCAGATCAACCTTTTGATGTAAATCAAACCTTCTGAACTTATTTTTGTACAGATCGATTTGGAGCACACATGGGATCGATTTTGCAGAAGTCGATCTTACACAATGAAGAACCCGGATGGGATCAATTTGGGAAACACTTGGACATGCTTCAAGGATGGTTTCTTTTTCTTTTTCCTGATTTGGAAGGGTATCTTTGTAATAATATATTTTATTAGTTTTAAGATAAAAGATAAATCAATTTAAAATAATTTCTAAATTTAAAAATGGTTTAATTATAGTTAAAATAGGGGATTGGACATATATGAGAGTTTTTAGGTTTTGTAAGGATATATATGTAGTTTTAAAGTTTGTAAGGATATATATGTAATAATGAAAGTTTCTAAGGATATAGATGAAATTCTCTCAATAAAAGAAGCAAGTTAATTGCAGATCTCTTCCTTCTAGTTTGGATTAAGCTACACATTTCAACCTTTTAAACTTCAATATTACATAGAATTGTCATTATTGACTCACTTTATTACTCTCTACATATTCTTCTCTCTACCTCAAAACTCACCACATCATCATGGATGGGGATCTCAAAGACCATTGCCATCTAACTTTAACTCAAGAGAACATTAGCACCATGGGTAGCAGCCATTGCCACCACTGCCATCTCCACCATCATGTTAGATCTTAAAGTCTCTCTTTCTAGCTCTGAGTGTCTCTCTCTACCCTCAACTCTCTCTGCCACTCATCACTGTCATTGGAGTTACAACCCTAACCATCTTCCTCAAAGTCATAACTACCACCCTCGTTGTTACAATCACCACCACTGCCTCTGACTTACAAAGATGGCACTGCCATAACAGAAAATTTCTCCCCTAAACTTCTATCTCTTTTTCTCTTCTGTTCATCTTACTCTTAATCTGTTCTTCAATCTTTATCTTCAACATGGTATCAGAACATGATTTGATCCTAATTTCATGCTCAATCGATTACTAATTCAATTCTTTCCATCTCTTTCAGTTCAATCGCATATTCTGATTAGCCCTAAATTTCACGAGCCCTAATTTTCGCAATCAAAATTCATCTCAATCTGTTTCACTATATCGCAATCATGTCTGCATCATCAACAAACCTAAATGGAAACAACAGATCAGAAATTGAAGTTTCCAGTCCTTATTTTCTCTTACTCTTAATCTGTTCTTCAATCTTTATCTTCAACACCACTTACAACATCTCTCTCTCTCTCTCACACACACACATCAAACGATAGAGCATCCACCCCCATAACCACCACCAACGCCACATAATGAAGAAGTTGCAACCTCCACATATGAAGTCATCTCTATCGCCACCTAATGGAGTGTCGCATCTTAAAAATGGGGTCTAGTAACGGACCTTAGTAATAGAACATTAATATGTAATGTTGTGGATTATAGATGTTGTAAGTACAAATTTAGTTGGGTTCATGTGATTTGAAACCTAAGTGAAAGTTGTTGGGACCGAATTAGTGAATTTTGTATATAATTAAATATACTAAAATAGCAAATCTAAATTATACCTTGTTGGAATAATATAATGCTTTTTAAGGTTAAGTCGTAAGTTGTATAGAGCAACCAGCCTTTAAGTCGGTTACCCATAGCTTAAAGCTTCTCCATCTCTATCTGATACCATTTTGCACACACCGGGAAAAAGAAGAAGCAAGCTTAGAGTTGTAGCAGCTTGTAAACAAGATTCAAATAGCTTAAATCAAATGGAAGTATTTGAACTCAGGATTCAAATGTCAAGTGTTCTTGTTATGTGCTTACGTGTTCTTGGATCAAGTATAGAGTTTGTTGCTCAATGGCTGTACATAACAACAAAAGAACCTTAGATGGTGTTTGTGATCTAATTTAAGGTGTTTTTAGTACCATTTCAAAGTGAATTGATTAATATACAATCACAATTGGATTTGAACTCATGAATGGGTCATGGGTGTTTTCTTGATGCCATAAATAAAACTGATGTTATTTGTTGAAATTATAGTTGTTAACGGGTGTTAAAATGGTCCTAGCGACCATAGCCAGTGTTGGATAACACTTATAAATCACTTGAGACGAATTTAATTTCGAATTTAGAAAGGTCAGAGGTGGGAGCTACAAATCATAACATATTGGACATGTTCTTGAGTCTATACGGCTGTATAAAATGGAGAAGACCGTATTCAGGGCCGTGTTGGTGAATAAAACTATATTAAAAATTGGATACGACCGCACTAACCCTAGTATGAGGACGACTAAGGTAAGTAGTAGTGGAAGCCGTATTGGAAACGGTATACTATTGTATTGACCCCTAATTGGGTATAGTGTTGTATAAGGCAAGGACAAGGGGTATGGGAAGTTGATAAGTTTCGATGTTCTAGGTTAATTGGAATTGAAAAGAAGTCAAGTGATGGTTAATAACGTATTTGAGGACCTGAGGTGAGTAGATGATAGATGTTTTTTGTGGCATAAATAATTGTTGAACAAGTGAACAGGTTGAGAACATTGATATGTTAGTTAATTATGTAAGTGTGTAGGGTTTCAACTCAAAACCAATTAGCTATTAGTGGAGTATCTCATAATTCTTATTAAGCACATTACAAAGTCATTTTTTTGTCTGATGTGAGACATTACTCAACTCGCCCCCTCACGTGTGATCTTTTTTTGTCCGATGTGAAACATTAATCAACAAGCTCCTTAATTGGGGCCTTGATGTGTAAAAAGGGCGATCTTTAAATATATTAAACTTCACACGTTTTGTTATTGTGTATAATAAACTTCAAAACTTTATACTATCTGTATCAAACTTCTAATTTCTTGTTATTTTGTTTACTTTAGTTACATAAAAAAGGAAACAAAATTATAAGTTTATTACACACAATAGCAAAAAATTAAGAGTGTGACACAGAATAAAATTTTTTAATTACGTTTCAAAGAACTTTACCCTTGTTTAAATGTATGGTTTATTTAAGGGTGTTAAGCAATCGTTTTAAAACGTGATTGGGGTTTAGGTTTTGATTTCTTTAATCTGTTCTTGCTTTGAGTTCATCTGATTAAGATGATTATCATATGAAATTTGTTCATCATCTTGATTATGTTTCCGTAATAATAATAATAAAGCCAAAAATTTTGATTTATTTCGAGATTTGGTTCATTCAACTTTTTTTTCCATAGTATCTTAATTACAACTTTTTTTACGTGTAAAACTTAACTGCCGTTTGTCTAAAAGACTAACAACATAATAAAATGCAAGATATAGGCCTATAGTCATCGTCAACGTAATTTTATTTGTAATAACTCAAAAAAAAAAAAAAAAAAAAACCGTCACTAAAGCCTCTGTCATCTAAAAGCTGTGTAAACGTTCTGCAAATGCTGTTTTACTTTTACACAGACAGTTAAGTGACTTTGTTGAGCAGGTAATTTTCCAAGAGAGTCGAGGCAGTATATTAACTGATAACTAATGTATATAGTTTCTATATATATAAATAAATAACCACAACTGTGAAAAGTAAAAAAAAAATGACTGAAAAAGGCTACTGTCAAACAACAATGAGAGTATGGAATTACTACTTGTCCAGAATACATAATTAGACATTGTAAATAAAAACAAATATTGCTTTTAGAAATTTAGCTACATACCAATAACACAAATCAATCCTGCTTGTGTTCCACTGTGTTTAAAATTAACCCAAAATTTGGTTTCCATCCAGTCTTGTCAGAATCTCAAAATAATAGCTACTCATAGCGAAAAGAATTTCTCAATAACCTCAAGAGCATTTACCCACCCGTTGATCTGGCGACAACCCACGTCTACCAGTTTCATACATGATACAATCGACAATACAGTAGTTAGCTGACTGCCGACACCGCTTCAATGGCACTGCCCAATGGCCAAGCAGCTTCAACCAACGAATTTTGGTACTCGACTTTTTTCACCAATGTAATTTTTTGAAACTGGCCTAGGTCTGTTAAACAACACGAGCACTTAGATAATTTTCCAGGCTTTATCTTACTCACTTAATGAACAACAAGAAGATAACAAAACTATTGTTATCTTTTGACCGAAATATGCAGCATATATCATTTTAAACATTTAATGTAACCATACTTTTCTTAAACATTCAATGCAAAGTACCTGGTATATTTAATTATTTATGACATTAAATGCAATAAGTTGCATAATTGGGCAAGAAATGGTAAGAGGTGAAAAGGTGACATTGCATTTTCTTGTGGTTTGACATTTACTTTTTAATTGTACCATTGCATAGCAACTGAGGGGGTATTACTTACCAAAACCATCTACAAGCAATGTGTACTGATACACAAGATCCATGCACAAGTATGGTAGGTTACCGGCCTCCACATTTGGGTATGCAGATTTGGCATCCTCAAGTGATGTTTGACAAGCACGCTGAGCTGCCTCCTCGAAATCTACTGGACGAACTATGGCAACAGGTTTACTTGCATCAACAAAACCAGCCTACATACGTGAAAACATCATGTAGGGAAAAGTTTCTGGGTTTAAAAGTTTGAAGAATTATGTTATGATTGAATAAAATACCTCAGCAGCTCGATCGAAGAAGAAAGAAGCCACAAATAGATTCTTTTGACCATCACCACCACCACCATTCCATACCCCACCAAATGTGCATTTCATGTGGGTGCAAGTTGATTCATTGACTTTTAGGGCTTTTAATGCTTCTTCCCTGCACTTGTTCATGCTTGAACCAGAAGGGAGAGCTGAAACTTTGTAATCAGTTCCTCCATATGAATAAACACCTGTAAAGGGGACACATGAATAAACAATTAACACAATAATGATCCAGGTCCATGTACCTACTGAACAAGTATTTTGATCCAAATTTGCAATTTTTCTGAAATTCATTTGCCATTTGCAACTCAATACATTTTATGCAGAAGAGTGAATACCAGAAAGATATGAGGTATTTATGAAATTAGTGATAAGGAGACCAACTCAAGCATACCATTATAGCCGGCCAAAATGCATGGGTTGTCAGAATCTTTTGCAACTCCCAGAATCTCAGCTCGAGCTGCTAATAATCCATACTTTAAGTAACTGCAAGATGATACAAAGGAAATCAAGTCAAAATAGAGAAAATCAATATGACCAGAGATGCGTAAACAGACATGAAACAAAGCATTAGAGTGCCGTAATATACACCAAGTCACCAACAAAAAAAAGGTGTGAGGTGTTCATATCTGAATAGGATTTGTGGACTGAAGGCAAACCTGTGAACATAAAGGTAATATTTAGTTCCCATGAGCAACATTTCCTTCACATATGTATCCTCTCCATTTGTTATCCTTGGAGCATTCGCAGCATCTGCTTCTGAAATAGCATACGCCATTTGTACTGATCCACCACCCAGATCAACCACCCCAACAGTCTGAGAAAATTTCTTGCCTAATTTTTTTAATAGATAATTTATAGTCACCTGCCACCATGAAAAAGATTTTAATAAGCAAAGCGAGTATATGATTAGGAAGATGGTGTCTTATAAGTTATAACCCGATTTAAACAAGCTTCGGCCCAACCTTGGAGACAAATAAGGGTACAAGAACAAGACCATATTTCAAACTTAGGAAAAGAGTTTACACATACAAGAAGCTGTTCCTCTGTCAAATTCCTTAAGAACAGAACATATCTTACAACTATTGATGTAGCTTCAGTCAGACATTTCTCCATAAAAATGTTAATTCGTTAGTAGGTAGCAATGATAGGGGTGTTGAAAAACACACAAACCCGAACGAAAAAATGGAATCCGGGTTATATGGATTGGGTAGATCCGTAGATGGGGTATCTGTTAGCTTAATCGGGTTACTCAGATAAACAGAATTAAATTAGAATCGGTTAGCAGGTATTTTCTATGGGTTTCGGGTATACCCGGATAACCCATATAAAAGTTTGTATATATTTTTGAAGTTTCACTCTTTCACCTTAAAATAACAACACAAAAGTGCCGCATTTCAGTTGTCTTTCAATTGTTTGGTTATCTGGTGTCTTTTAGAGGACTTTAGTCATCTCTTATGCTCTTGACTCCCGTATTTGATCAATACGGTAGCATCTGCCTAAAGCACTCTACACTCTACAGAAATCTTTTAACTTTCTATACATTTTCTGAAAGCATGAACAGTTGAACACACATAGAATGGACTCGACATTTCTGCTAACGATGCATACATTTTAGAGGATGTAAGAAGTAAGTAGCTTACCCATTGATAAGCACCTTCTTGAGTTCCATCCAGAACAGTTACCCAATCATCATTTGACTTGAGGCTGCTCTTAACTTTTAGAAAATCTTTCACCTATATAACCATAAATTCTAATAGAAATTAATAAAATTTAATAACATCAAAGAGGAGGAAACCAAAAAGTGAGGATTTTTTTTCTGCACAAGAGTAATGTTTACAGCTTGCAAAATCTTTTCAGATGCATCAACTCCCAACTGTCTCAGACCTGCAGTCGCCTACATAATAATAATATACAATTCAGGTATATAAGCATACAGCTCTAGCAAAATACAAAAGTGTTGTTACTTATCAGCCATACGAATTACTAACCCCAACTTTAACTGGTGTTTTCTGGCGCATATCTTGTGGAACAACCTTTTCTGCATCATCTAAAAGAGGCAGAAGAGAATCTGCGGCCTCTTTTGGGTTGGCTGCATGTGCACTCAAACCTGGTTTCAACTACAATATAGAAGTATTATTTGAAAAAACTTAGTCTTTCCGACAGCAGGTAGATTAGAATGTAAATAACAACTAAAAGCAGATATACGGCAGTCATATTTCTCAAGCTATGGAGAACTATCTAAAAGTCTAAAACTACAGCAAAGCACATTTCCCTGTTAAGACTTGAGGCTGCCATTTGCATCCTTAATGGATAGCATCAAATGCAGCTGGTTGTCTATTCCTTTAAGCACATATATTGCAGGCATATTTCTCAAGCTATGGAAAATTATCTAAAACTACAGCAAAGCACATTTCCCTGTTGGGGTTTGAAGCTGCCATTTGCATCACCATTTAGATAGAATGAAATGTAGTTGGTTGTCTATAAGTTAGCACATAGTACAAGTGTACAACACAACCTTTACCATCATGTGTCTCTTTCAAGATAGAGCAAGGAGATGTGCATTCACAGAAACTAACACACAAGGATTAAAGTTACTATTTATCTTCATACGAAATTAATCTAAATTCCAAATGCCAATACTATATGCGCTGATAAAAAAAAGCAGATCTCCAGCCCTAATTCACGGTTCATTGGTGCAACAGCATCTATTCGAGTTCTAAACTAAACTACAGTTTAGTATACTAACTGCACATATTTATTGACGAGCCAAAAATAATTGTGCGCCAAAGAAATAACCTTACAAGATTATGCGGGAAACTCTACGAAAGGGGGCCATGAAGTACCTGCTTAAAAAGTTCAAGTTCGTTGCCAATGTGTACAAGATCCAAATTCTGATCGAAACAGAACACATGAACTCTACTCCCGGAACTACCGGCATCAAAAATCACGGCATACCTATAAGATGACGGATCCGTCGGCAGCACGTAACTTGGCGAGAATTTGCGGTTACCCGACAAAACACCATCGGTGGGAGAACGCGCAGAAGGCATCAGAAACAAAACGAAGGAGACGAGGAGAAGAGGTATGGAAATGACCAAAATAACCCCACGGTAGCGATGGATTTTGTCGGAGAGGGAGTCGTTGTACTGTGGTTGACGATTGCGTTTCATCATTTTGTCCAGTTGATCCGCCGGCGGTGGCGTGGAAAAGACTTGACCTTCGAGGAGCTCAGCGGCAGAAGGAGATCGGTAACGGATCTGACCGTTTCCTGCTGCAGCGGCTGACGGAGGCTTCAAGGACTGATGAGAATTCTCCTGTACAGACTCCAGCGCTTATCAATGTGAAAAACACGCGCCTTTATGATTCAGATTTACAGATCAATCGATCGAATCTCAGATCGACCGATTCGCTGAAAGAAGTCAAAATCACAAGAAGAATCAAAATTACAACAACATGAAACTGAACATTGATCGGAGAACAACAATGCCGACGAGTTTCTGACGTTCTCCGTACAGAAGTTTTTCCCGATCGGGGATTTTGTAGGAGCAGCGTTTTGTGGTATGTTGTGTTAAGTAAGCGAGTATTTGAAGTCTAACCATAGCAAAGGCACGCACGCCTTTACGTGATTAGGACAAAATACATTATCATAAAGGGAATTCCCAACCTTCGCTTCTAGTGCGTTTGGTAAATGAAGCACACAAAGTAATTATAGATTTCATTAATATGGAGAATAAGAATTACCTTTTTGTTGCGGATATAGAGAGGAAGAAGTTCATATTATTTATTAGGAATTTTATATATATATAGATGTATAATGGATAAGTATTTAAGATTTAAATATCTTATCTATATATATCTAATGATATAGGGACATTTACAATCTTAAATACTTATCTATACATATCTAATGATACTTATCTATCTAATATTAGGAGATAAGGATATTTATCAATAATTATCCATAACACTTCCCTTAGATGTCTATTAAAAGTATTATGCCTCGTTAAAACCTTACTAGGTAAAACTCAATGAGACAAAATCCTAGTAAAGGAAAAAGAGTACATAAATACTCCAATACGCTTGGGGATGTTGTCTCATTAAAAACCTTGTCAGGAAAACCCAGTGAGACAAAACCATGACGAAGGAAAAAAGAGTGCAACGCGTATTGTCTTCCCCTGACGAGCACATCACTTGAGCTCTTTTAAGTCACCATAATTGAATGTCATGAACCATATATCTTTAATCTTGAGGTTGAACATGCCTTGATAATAAACTCATTAGGTTCTCGCTTGAACAAACTTTAAATGTATTCTTTTACGTTCTTCAATAAGATTTTCTTGATCCATTGATTATTGAGATCTCCATAATATTAGATGACTTTGTTGCACTTATTTGCTTTGTAGAAAGCTATTAACTTGTGATATCACCAATTATAAAGACGTATTTAGTTTGAGACTAATCATATTAGGTTCTAACATGTATCATGCATCAACAAAACTAACAAAACTTGTTTTGATAGGTTAGTAAAATAAAAACTCATGTCCTTCATACCTTAAAGGTATTAGAATATTCGTTTTATTCCATTATAATATCTCTTTTAGGACACAAACTATATCTCGCTAATAAATTTAATAAAAAGTAACATAAATGTCATTTATGACTAGCGAGAAATATTAATGACCCGAGTGACTTTTAAATAGGGTACTTCGAGACCAAGAATCTTTTTGCCACTTCTTAGAAGTTGAAAAAGAGTCATTTTCAATACCAAATGATCTCATAACCATTTGAGTCTTTATTGATGTGATTTATCCATATAAGATCTTGAACACCTTTTATATATTCTTTTTGGTGCACAAGAATTTCATCATTAAGGTGTTTGATTTATAATCTAAGGCAACACTGTCATTGCAAGATCCTTCATTTCAAATTTTCCAACTAATCAATTGCCTTTGGAACCTCATCACGAATTCCAATAATATTTCAATCATACATGTCAATTAAATCATATTTGGATTTGGATCTCTTCACAAAAATCTATAAACAAACAGAATCATAACATTTTTTCAATAAATATTCACTAAGACAATTATACCATATATGCTCATTTCAT
Organism: Dittrichia graveolens; assembly: GCA_038502395.1. Classification (NCBI taxonomy): domain Eukaryota; kingdom Viridiplantae; phylum Streptophyta; class Magnoliopsida; order Asterales; family Asteraceae; genus Dittrichia; species Dittrichia graveolens. The sequence continues at coordinate 5,826,203 of JARJIL010000003.1, forward strand.
TTTAGCTCATATAACAACTTTAATTTGATCCAATAGTATTCTCGAAAACTTTTCTTATATGCTTCATGCATTCTCAAATAATAATATAAGATTAAACATTTTATACCTTTGAGGTATCTCATAATCCATTGAACTCTAATAATATCTAGTAGACACAAATCAGACATTTTTTATATTACGAGACTATTAATATATAGTTATCTCCACCACACCAGAATATAAGTCTTTGTAGAACCTTGTGCCACCATTCATTCTTTATATCTCATAGCTTTATTTCTCATTTTACTTTTTGACAAATACCGATTTGTTACACCATTTTTGTGTATAGAGTTAATGTCCCAAACATATCACACCTTGAGGGACTTTGAGTTTTCATTAATTGTTTGTGTCTTTCTATTTTGGCCAATCATCTTTAACTCTGCACTTCAGGGCAGGTATACTTTCAAGATCCTTATTTTTAATCATAATATTTAGCTTTATATTATATAGAAAGTGTCATCGATGTCGACTTTGTTTTGATTCCATTCTTTTCTTGACATGATATATTTGTTGAGATCTCATTATTTTCAGGTACATGAGGTTCTTCCGGAACCTTCATGTCTAGTATCTCTTTAGGAGATTCACTTGGTATCTTTATATCCTAGATTGACCATCTTAATTCATTGCTCCCTTTTCTTTCGAGGAATATTCATATACATGTATATATATATGTGTGTGTGTATTTGGAATCAATTAGTCTACCACGCTTCAGGCGTGCCATAGACTTTTATTAACAACTATCCTTTTGGGTTACAAATCTTACTTGGAGCATTAGCAGCTGAAATATGTGATCTAGTCACACTCTTTAGGTCAGTAAACATGTCTGGCTTTACTAAATCTAGTAATGAATTATTTTCAAAACTTCTAGTTCATATGATTTAGTATGAGGATCATAATTCATTTCAAATCAATTCATTTCTAGCTGCTTATCCTCTCCTCTGAATGTTAGGATGTTTGATTTAAAAATCAAAATAACTCATTGCAAAAATTCTATTGATGGTTTTAAATATTATTGATGGGTATCTATACTCACTGCAATATTCCTAACATTCTTTTGAAGTCTCATCTATGTACATTGTGGTGGAGTAACACAAAGCTCATATCAAAAATATTTGGTTCCTGACCAAAAACCAATTATAATGGGGAGGAATCATCACAATGTATTGGCTTGATGTGATTTACTATATATATATGTAACATAACATGACCCCAAATATAAACTAAAAGGTTTGTTCTTTATGATTATTGGCTTTGCAATCAATTGAATACGTTTGGCAAAAACTTCAACAAAAGCAAATTATATATGAACATAAAATATATGACGTTCAACACATATTCCAATAATCAATAAATGTATGATAAGTAATTTATCACATATGAATATGAATTTGGATCAATGAGTTCACAATATTATTACCTTAAACCACTAACTCGCAAACTTCAGGTTGCGACTTTGATAACCATATAGATGATGCATCGGTTTAAAACTATAAATGGTCTATAAGATTGACATATAGGCCTTCATATATCTCATTGCACATTTTCAAAATTTGAAGTAATTGTCCTTACTTTATACATATTCATAAATTATAAATTAACTCCCGTATGAGCAAACAAAATATAAAAAACTGATACTTTGAAGAAACTTCTTGTTCGTCTTTAAATTTTCACATCATTATTGACTCGGGATGGTCTAACCGGTCATGCTAATCAATAAAATAATCAGGGTCAATAAACTTCTAGTTTAAAACCACATATGATTCAATTTCACTAATCTTTGTGTAAAAGGATGCAAAGAAAATAGTACTTCATAACTTTTAAAAAATTTCCCCTTGACAAATTACTATAGCTCCTCTCGAGTATTTAATTTATTTTGCACTATTATATATAGCAACATTACCAAATAGGAAGACTGTCTTGCGGTAGCAACTTTCTACTATTTATAGAACATATATTATAACCATCAACATATAAATAAACCATCAATATTATAATAACCATCAATATTATAATAACTATGAATAGTTGACCAAATAATATTATACGTGCTTAAGTCATGAGTCACCATCAAATATATAAATAAATCATAAGCTAAACGAATCATTTGAATATAACAATCATCTTTTTAATAAGAGCTTTAAGATAATATTATACTAGTTGTTTAGCTTTTTGACATGCATCCAATAATTTTTTTGCACCCATTACTAGCATATATTTTATGTGACATTTTTATACTTTCCATCCCCTATTTTACTTATATACCCATTATCTTATTATTTTTGTTGGCAAATTATATTCTGAACACGTATACTAAGATAATTATATCAACTAGGTCGATAACCATCATATATTTATATATATTACTATGTTATTACATTCACTTTTGGGAATGTAATTAAGCCAACATGACGGATTTTATACCAATGACCACCCGTATACCACCACTAGAAAAGACTCACCATCCACCATCGTATACAACCACCACCTGAACACAAAGAAAAATCGAAACCCACACACTCAATTCACACATGAAGATTGCCTTTCAAAAAAAATGCACACATGAAGACGAAGAGAAAAACCGTAAATTACACGTGAAGATGAAGAGATCTACAAAGATCGATGATGTAGATGAACATAACGGCCTTAGAATCTAGATTACACACTCGGCAATCAATATATCTGTTACCTTTGGTTTCACACTCACCCCGTAACAGATGAAGATGAACCAAAACCCATCACCACTATAGTTGTCCTCATCTTCATTTGTTACCTTTGATTCCTCATATTCATCTTGACTATCAACACCCAATACCACCATTGTAGTCCTCATCTTCATCATAACCTACTCGATTAACACATTTGTGTGTTTAGGTGGGGTGGGAGAGAAAGGGGGTTCACGATGGTGGTGGCAATGGTGCAAGGCCTATGGCTGTGCACGATGGTGGTGGAGACGGGAGGCGTCAATCGTCGGCAGGGCACATAGGTTCGCGTGATTGTGTATAAGGAGATGAAGTAATTTAGGGTTATATATAAGATTATTTTTAAGGGTTTTTATATATTTTAATATTATAAGGATGTTTTATTCTATTAGATGTAACAGGAAGAGAAAAATGTCATTTTGACATGGTTAACGAAAACTGTTAAAAAGAACCACTCATGCAAAAAAATGGTAGACAAATGACCGCCTTTGCAACTTTTTTTTTTAAAAGAACCTTGGTGGTTAGTTAAAGAACTATTTATACAATTAAGTTATCTTTATATTATTGGGGTATGTGCATAGATATATAACGTGTGTCAATATGTCTAATATTATAAGATACTAAAGGGTCACACCAGTACATACTCAATTAGAATCATTATTGAAAGTGACCAATTGATGTGTGAAAATATTTAATTGGTTGAATTAACTATTAAGAGAAATAAATAATAAATAGTTAATTAATTAAAAATTTGAAGTAATTAGTAAATTATTTAAACCTGAGGGGTTAGTTCTATTTTGTTTGAAAGTCTAATTAAGATGACATTAATCTTAATAGGCTTGGGCTTAGATTTATTTGATTAGGAAACAAATCTATGGTAAATAACAATTGCAAATCAACATGAAAAACTCCCTCTCTCCTTCTCTCTTGGTGATCGGCTGAAACACACTCACAAACCCCTGCGGGTTGTGTTTTTGCGTCGACACATACACAAAATCATTCCCGGTTTTGCAGTTAGTAGTGATTCCTTCTAGAAACATGGTTTGCAGGGGTGCAGTAGTAATGTAAATTCCGTTAGCAGTCGAAGGAATCAAGATTTGGTAAAAATGTATTATCTTTAATTTTACTTGTTTCTTGTTTTTCTTATTGAATAGTTTGAATCACTGGTGAGGGTTTTTACAGTAAATTAACAATTTTTATTCCGTTCGGCATATTCCTTAAATGTTTTTGAACCCTAAAAACCCAAGTCCCAACATATATAAGTATGATTATGTACATTAACTTAAATATTTACCGAAGGGCTTATGGCCCAATACTATCCAGTATCTGGTGTATTAGATAGGGGTGTTCATTTTCGTATATCTGGATTTTCGGATATCCGAAATTTTCGGATAGTGCATTTCGCTATCCGAATCCGAAATTTCGGATTCGGATATCGGATAATCCGAAATATCCGAAATGTGATACTAAGTTTTTTTTACAAAAAGTTTTTCCTGGTTAAGGCTCCTCCCGGAAATTTAATACTAAGATTACATGTCCTAAATATTAATTTAATTAGAACTATAACTACTTTTACAAACTTCATTCAATTCTTTCAAAAGCTAATTTTTTTTTAACTAGAACTACTTTTACAAACTAATTAACTACCTTTCACATAATTAGATTATCAACTAAATTATACTACATATACGTACAATCGAATTAATTAATTATTCTTTAACTTGAAGTAATATATAGAATATAATTAACGATGGGAAATTAAGGATGGGAAGCAAAAACAGAGATATAAAAAATTGGTCTGAATGTATCTAAAATAAACATATAATAACAAGATCAATCAATCGATCGATGTAGAAACTAGATCATCGAGTATATATGATATCGATTTGGAGTTTTCTACATCTAGGGATTTTTCTTATATTATATATTTGTTATTTAAAAAAATAAAAAAATATATATTTCGGATATCCGAATATCCGAAATTATGGAAAAATACTATCCGAATCCGAATCCGAAAATTCGGATAATTTCGGATCAGATTTTTCGGGTATTCGGATTTCGGATCGGATACGGATATTTTTGAACACCCCTAGTATTAGATGTTTTAAGATTGTGACCTGAGTCTATTAGTGAACAAAATGTGTAAATTTAATAGTAGGATCAGAGTTGTGTGTCTTTACGGTTAAAAAACTAGAGTATTTAATTAGCTTTTAAAAAATTTAAGTTAAAGAACGACAAAGATTCGTATATGCGTAAAATGTTAAAGAGGGTCTCCTGCATTTTCATATTTTATAAATTTCTTAATAGTTTTTAACCGATTTTCTTTACAAACTCACGAAATGTTTTTAACCGATATTTAAGTTATCATTTGTTTATAAGTATGTTGATTAATGTAATTTTTTTTGTTTCTCTTAAATACATTTAAGTTATAATTTGCTAGTTTTGTGAACATGAAACGATCTTACCCTGTAAAATTAATAATATATCACATACTGCTACTTATTTTAGTGTCATGTAAGAATTCTAGTTAAACTTGGTAACGAGTCAGAGTGGTGTTGAATGCATGTTTGTTCAACTCTTAGCGGCTATAGACCCAAAACAGTGAGGGTCGAAACTCGAAAGGGCCGCGCTCCTGGTGGTGGTCTCGCTATCTACTCTAGACACTTAGGTGTTAGACATAGCATGGTTCTGGAGTTAATCATCCATGGGGTGATTTCTGTAATTTTATTAGATCTCAACAAAGTTTAGTTAATCACTTGATGAATGGGTTAGCTATATATTTAGTCCATAATTCTGAATAGGGATGAGATTAAAGTCCAATTAAATCTTTGATGATGAGGTACCCAATTCTCTTAATACAACATTAGGAGTTGGATTGGAGCAACTCGCATTTAAAGATTGGAGCACATATTTGATTATTTGTCATCCCAATGTATTTGTTGAGCGCTTCAAGTGGGTTAGGTTGAGCCCTTCAACTGATACTGTTTTTTATCAAGTCTTTACATACAAGTCAGTCCAGGTTTGTTATAGTTGTTGTATGTTTTTCAAAAGGGTGATCAAAACTTCCAAAAAGACAAACATGATCAACTCAAGGAAAAAGAGTGCCAACAGTTGAATAAATTACATTAACTAAACCAGTGTCAATTATATCATATGTTCTTGGGGGTACATACAATGGAGCCCCGATTCGTTCTGTTTTCAGGCAGACTTCACCTTTGAAGGTGGTGGGAAGAGGAAACGGAAAGTCCATGCTGCAGAGATTGCCCCTACGAATGGAGAAATCCAGTAAACGTAAAATTGCTCCCATGTATTGTGTCGGTTGTTCACATACGCCCATCCAAATGCCTGCAGAAAGGTCATGAAACCAATCGAATCAGGACCGGTAGAAGATAGTGAAATGGCCTAAACACCCTTCCATTCATTGCATATTAAAGAAAACAAATGTGCAAAATACCCTTTCTTTTCTTAAGACTATTGGTATGGTTGGATGTCATGATAGTTACATTTATAAATGAATTTGTACAACTTACATTAGCAGGATTCATTGAAGGACCTGTATAGGATCGGCCGAGAAAGACAAGTGTCACCATCGACATGGAAAGCAACCCGTTTTTCATAAAAATGCTCTTAGGACCTCTGAGGATAATGTACAGGACAAACATGGTACTCGTGAATGTCAACACGCTCTCAGCAATTGCTCCTGTATGTATATCTACTTTTAGAGAAGGTCCTCCTATCATGTGTTTGTATTCCAACGGCATGAATTCGATAACCGCCAATGCACCCCCAACAGCACCAACAGCCTATCAAAAATTGAGTGGATTTTGAACTGTGTATCATTATCTTTCAGTCACATAGTTGTTCAACCCATAAGTTCTTGGTATGGGAATATACACATTGACCTTTATAGTCAAACTGATTACCTAATTTTTTTTCTTCATAATATAGAACTACTTCAAAATTAAAGCATACAAGTCAACTTGGGGTTCAACATTCTGATTGACCTTTCAACTTCATATTTCTAAACACATGTTGTTTGAGTTCTTGATCTGGGATATACTACTCACAAATTAATGCATTCATGCCAATTTGGTGTTCAAAACTGAAATTTGAAGTTCAAAAATTCAATCACATTGAACTTTGAAGTCAAAGGGATTAACTCCAAAAGTTTTCCATAATACAAGAGAATTTCAATGATATAAAGCATTCCTCTAATTTGGAGTTCAAGACTAATTTGATTGCACTTTGAAGTTCCGAATTTTAAAACACGGTTTTGACTTTTGAGTTCTTGATCTGAGAATATAGTATTGACCTTTGAAGTCAAACAAGATGACCTCCATATTCTTTTTTCTTCATAAATCCATTATATGGTAAAACACTAAACAATTCAAATTTTAAAGCACTTTGAAGTCTCAGATTGACCACTGACCTTCGAACGATTCCCATAAACGTCAAAAGTTTGATTTTTTACTGTGGAGATTCACTGAACAACAAACAGTATAAAAATCGAAATAATTGATCTATAAATGTTTTGTACTATTGATGTTTGATGACGCTGATCCAATCTGAAACTTAACTAGTAATTCCCACCACTTTATGCATTAAATGATTGAATCTCTGTTTTATTTGAAACCCTAATTTGGACAGATAGATGCATCACTCACAGGTTCAATTATTTAATTACCTGAGCTGGAAAACGAACAGCGGCGGAGATGAGAGAATCGCCACCGAGGCCGACGGCGTAAAAAGCGGCAGTACCGGTAGGATTAAAACTAGCGCCACCTAACGCACTAGCAATGACACCAAAGATGAACAAGAGGATGAATATGAGTGACATTGTGATCAACACTGAAGCCGGGCCTCTGATTCCGATAGCCTTAGCAATGGCGGAAGTAGCAGCACCAAGACACGAAGCACAGAATACCCACAAGAAAGTCAGCACACCGTCACCAATCGCCGCTTTCACCACCCCCATATCTCCTTCTTTCTCTACCACCACCGTCGAAGCTAGAAAAAAGGTGGTAGTTGGGTTTGAAGTCTGAAGGAGCAATTATATTATATGCAGAGTTAGAGGTGAGGAAGGAATTGAAGAAGAGGTGTGTGAATTAATATTTAAGTAGAGGATGATGATTGTGTGAGTGACCAACTACCACATATATCATGTGGTAATTAATTAGGTAGAGTTTGTGTTGTGTTGTGTTGAGGTAAAAGTTTGGTGGTCACTTAGATTGGAGTCAATTGTTTACCATTTTTAGTACCATGTAACTTTATTTTTAAATTTTAGATATTATGTCTAGAAAAAGATTTACAAAATAGAAAAAAACATTATTTATTCATTTCTTAAAGTTTGTTTTGTTTGAAAATATTAGTAAATGTCTAAAATTATATAAAAAAAACAATGTTTTCAAAATTCTTAATTATTATGTAACTTTTTATTAAATTTTATATAATTATTATTTATCATAATTTTTATTAGTTTATTATTAAATACTAATACATTTTCTTGATGGTTTTTATAATCTTTTATGTTCAACATAAAGACCGGTAGAACCAGAACTTCAAAAGGTCACAAATTCACTAACAAAATTACCATAAAACAAAACTAGATAACTCGATTTTCAACACATTTATTGGGTTAAAGATTTTCAACCAAAATCACAAGACTATCAAACACGCACATTAGACTTTCAACCTAAATCAACTTGATTTTCTTGTTGAATCAACAAAATGGGTTAGGGATTTTTCAGCCTAGATCAACTTGATTTTCTTGATTTGTTTTTGTGTTAGGTGTGTAGTTGTTTAATATATTTAAAAAAAAAAAATAATAATAATACTTTTACATGTGTCCATACCCTTTTATCGAAAAAGACGGACTAAAATTGAACTTTTTTGCAAGTTTGGTATTCAAATATATTCGATCAAGAATCCACATCCTTACAAAAAAAAAGTCGTTTTTATAGTTTTGTTTTTATAAATGTAGGTGTAGCAAAAAGTTAAAAATTGTGACTAGGAACGCCGTAACTTTATAGAGAAATCCTACTTTGATTTTAAAATATTACATAAGTAATTTTTGTTTCAAAAGTTATCTCAAATACAATTCTTAATTTAACTTGAGAATCATGGCCACGTGCGAAGATACAACTATAGTAATAATTTAATTTGATAATAATAACTACAAGTTTGTCATCAAGGTTAAAGTAACATAAACGACAATTGCAAGTGGAATATATTATATTATTATATTTATTATTATTATTATTATTATATATTAATATCAATTATATATACTCCAAGACAATAATGTTTTAATGCCCCCTCTTTACATTTACAGATTTACTATTCTATATTAAGGGTAGGTGCCAAAGTAGGTGCATCAATGTTAATAAATAATTAAATATAAAGGGTTTATTAGTTATACACTAAAATATAATAAATTTTTAATATCAATAAATAAAATTATTTTTCATAATTCTTTTATTGTATGTATACGATTTTTTCTATGTTTCATTTTAAGTTACCACTGCATGTAATGAAATTTGCGCAAGTTACATATGAAAGAATTATAAGAGTTGAAATTGTTGATAAAAAATAAAGTTTATTGTATGCAACGACAACTTACGAAATACCAATTATATTTTGGTGCAATAAATCCTAATTTAAATATGTAACTAAGTTTTACTCGTGTGAAATTTGATTAGAGCTTGCTAAATGACAATGATTTTTTTAATATTTGATAATCTTTTTGCTCTATCTTTTCTGTTAAAAACCCACTTCAAGTTTGTAACCATTTACTCGTATTTTTACTCTCGGTTTTTTATTTTAGTATGTATACGCAAGCACTCTCACACATACAAATAAATAGGGAAGAAATTTTTTCACACTAAGCCAACTAAATAGCTCTTTAGACGGTGTTTGGTATAAATGATTAAAAAAGAAAACAAAATAAGTCATTTCGTTATAATAGAAAATTTTGTTAATTATTAGAAATGAAATAAACCATTACATAAGGATTATGATTCCTTTCATTTCATTCCATGAGGAATGGGTGTTTTTTTTCTCTCTCATTTCATCATGGAATGAAATGAAATTTAATATAAAAAAAATTTGATAAAGAATGGGATGAGAAAATTTAATCTTTCTATCTAATAAATTACTAATCTACACACTTTTATTAAATTGTTAACTAATTACAAGTAAAATACACATTATACATGTGTGTATAAAATATAAAAATTTGATAAAGAATGGGATGAGAAAGACAGGTTCGGAAATGGCCGGATTAGCAGGAGGAAGGGCGGCCCCACCTTGAAACAAAGGTGTACGTACATAAATAAAGAGACTGGTTATGGCCTTGATAGGGCTCCTTCCCCGACGACATTCAGGGATGGATGTAGACCCATCGGGCAAGGATAATCTTTCCGGTCCTGGGAGAGGTCGGGACCATTCTCAAAAACAGGCCTTAAACTAAATGTGGATGGTTCTGCTATTGACTTAAATAGTGAAGTAGGTGGCTGCTTTAGAGACTCAGCAGGTGTCATTGTATAGTGAGCTCTTACTGTAAGTATACTAGTCTTGTATGCGGACAGTATTCAACCCCTGAGGTTAGTTGGAGTTCGCATAAGGAGAAATGTCGTTTAAATCAAACCTTTGTTTCGGTACAACGAGAAGGAGTTTACTATGGTCAGTGCAGTGAGATTTGTGGAACTAAGTAAATTCCATCGGTCTGCTCCCAGGTACCTGTAATTGTGATCCGTTTGCCAGAACCAAGGGGTCTCTCTGTGGAAACCTCAACGAACAATCGTCGCTTTTTGATCAGAACTACTAAAGGCATTCCATCCAGCGTAAACATCTGGATAATCTGGAATGCGATGTGGCATACCCGAAAGCTCTAAGAAATGCATGGGAAAGAAGGTCGCTCCCCTGAGTAAACCCCTTATGGCATAGGAATTGCCGCAATCCGCTCCCGAAACTCTACCCTCTCCTGGCCAAAATCCCTTCGTAAAAAGAGAGTGAAATATGCTGAAAAGATAGCATCTCTCTATTACTTTGAGAGGAGAATCGTTGGTTTGACCGACGGACTACGTGAAAAATACGAGATCTAGGCAAGCCGCTACATGTTCTCCCCTTGCCCTTGAACGATAGAAGAACTACTTATCTTCTCGTTGTTGCATAGCTCAGGTTGGAGTAAGGTGCCATCGGACGTCGAACAGGTAATCTCACGATGGGCATGAGTGCCTGGAAAAATTAGGAGGAATTTAATGACAGGACATGAATTTAAAAGTTGTGTTGCCAGCTAGCGCATGTTCGGGACCTTTGGTACTTCAGTAGTAGAGCTCTTTGATAGTGACTTCTTTCGGGACGACGAAAGGCTACTCCTATCTTCTAAGTGACGGACTTGAGCGTTCATTTCTAAAGTTGCTGCTCATCTATGTAAAATGAGACTTTTCACTCGGCCTATTTAATGCCTAAAAAATATATGTCTTATCTCAAGCATGTAACCTATCCCATCTAGCAGCAAGGTTATGCAAGACCCCTTCAACCTCGCCTGCGTGTTAGCTTGCTAGAAATATTATTTTCAAATAAAAATATATAAACAAAAAAGATATTTTCTCTTTCTCTAAAAATATGGAATATAATAATTAATTCTAAACAACTCACTTCAATCACCCATTTAATTTCTCCATTTCATTCCTTCATCGTGATATTCTGTCCAACCAAACCCACACTTAGTTTGTGCACAAATAGCCAAGTTATCTCGAGGGTTCATTTTATGTATGTAAACTATAAATCATACTACAAGAGTACAAGTTTTATATATATATATATATATATATATATATATATATATATATATTAATGTAAAAAGATTACGGCAAAATGCAGATTGAAACTCGTAATCTGGTGGTCGGTTAAGATTAAACACTCATTTACAGGACAGATGCCGACGCTGAACACAATATTTCCAAGATTTGACACACAGACTGTATTGCTGCGACTTCGCAATACCCAGTTTTATTTATTACTGCCACTATTACTAATAAGTGCCTATAATAATAATAATAATGATGATGTTGTTAATACTCCTGGTTGCTATTACATATGATATGCAGATGAGCAACAAAGAGGTTTCTACTACTCGGTAGCTTTGCCTTTGCGCCTGCTGCTGGTTTCAAGAAGATAACAAACCATGGAATCAACATCATCTCCAAATATGCTATAAGCCTCCATTGCCTGCACATAGCTGAACCCCATTGATAGAACCATCTGCATACTGTTGCATAGCACCGACCCTTCTTCACCCTTGCTCTCGCTACCTGATGGCCCTGCTTTTATGCAGCTTCATTAAAATAAAGTAAAATAAAAATGCTCTTTTTCTTGGTAAGATGTATAGAGCAGGCATTTTCAACCTATTTAGCTATGGGCAGGAAAATTCTGGTTATGCTTTACCAGTGTGACAGGTCAAACGGGTAAAAAGAAAAAAACAAAGCAGCAAACGGGTCCGAGTCACCCAACATGTACTTTAAGTGAAAAAAGCCTCCTAGCACAGTATTCTAAAAGGTTAACCGACTGGTCTGTTTCTCCACTTCCACATTTTACCACTTTGATCATTCTACTAAATTACATGCAACTGGGGTCATGACGGTGACTTCTTCTGTCACTATCGGTCACTAAAGATTCTATTTTAAGGTCACCCTTGAGTGAGACCCCACTGTTGCATATTTACAATAGCAGGATACACCATTATACTAGTCAATCAACCGTATCCAACATATTAGATTATCAATAAAATTAATATAAATTTGTATATGTGACTACATAATCTGTCCAACATTCAAAAAAAAAATATCATGAAAATGGTCCTTTATCTTCCAATTTTACCCTTTTCCTTCCCTAGAAGGCTCCAACTGCACCCTTTATGTCCAAATGATTGAAAAATGACCAAAAAGAGGTTTCAAGGCACAGGCATTGCACCAGACAAGATTTCCATTAAAACCAAACTCCTTTTGGCATCACAATTGTCCCAATTTGAGCGACCCGAATAGCAGAATGATCTGATAAAATGTTGGTCAGCTAACACAGGTGATCTAGCTGTCTAGGTTTATATGGAACACAGTTTCACTCAAGCAAATGATTCTGTTTCAGTTTATTGTGATTTTCAAGTCCCACCCTTCAATTTGTTTATATATGCAAAAAAATAGCTCACCGATTTTAGTATTGAAATCATTATAAGTTTAATGGTGTGCTTAATTCGAGCCAACCTACAACCTCAACTAATCCAATCAAAATAATGTCATATAACTCAGGTGACCCAAGTTTGGGTATAATCAAATTTTTATTTAGGTAAGAGTGATTTCCATTAGACTTCTTTTTGTTAGCACCGGACACCAGAATTAAAACCTAATAGAAAATGTTAAACTATAGTTTCACCTTTCAAACGTCTCTTAGTTTCCCATTTAAACATTTTTTTAATTTCTAAATAAATAACAAAAATAATAATAATAATAATAATATAACAATAAGGCAAACTACATCGAAACATATCGGTACTGAAATTTAAAACTTATTTTGTGACGTATCAAACTTTAAGAAATAGCCTTTTGCTGTAGTAAGGAACTAAGGATACATTAACAATGTATTTTGAATAGATAGGATGGTAAAAAATGATATCGTTTGTTACATGAAAATGTTAATATATGAAGTCAGTTACATCAAAGGTAAGTTTTGGAGTACGATACATATAATAGTAAAATGTGACTTGAATAGATAATGGTGTAACGTGCCCTAATAAGAGATTAATAATAGTTCAGGCTAGAGTTTTTATTTATTGGCCCTAAAACTCAACTTAAAACTGAATTTAAAATGTCAAAGTATAATTTCAAATAGTTCTTTTGGATTTTTAAACAACATTGTTGAAAGTTCAAATATCCTGGTTATAATAGTAGTGGCAGTAGTAGTAGTAGTAGTTAAATTACTCATTTAGTGGGGTAATGGTAAATTATTAATAATATTAATATTAATTAGAAACGAAGAAAGAGATTGAGTTTCAAGGGGGGTTAGAACCTACAACAGCTGGAATAAATGCATGCATCTTTACCATCATGCCATGATGCCAAGGCCCAAAGCGACTTCTGCTCACTTTTAATCATGTTATAAACATAAAGTTTACTGTTCACTAGCATACCACATTGCAAATTGATATGAAAGAGATGATACCCTCACGATATTCAACCTTTTATTAATAATTATTCTTGGATTTTCTTTCTTCTCTTTTTGTAATCATATTTGACACGCTAACCAACTTATAAAGATTTATAATCTAAGACAAAACCAATTTGCGTCAACCCAGCTGATGTGTCTCAACTTGCATCCATTACCTGACCCACACAATTTGCTGTCTCTAAACCCATAGCAAGATAAGATCGAGTATTAAAGAGGAGAAAAGAGAATATACTTACTGCCTCCAGAAGACGAAGGCTCAGCATCAGACGTTGACGATTCTCTTAGACCAAGTTGCTGTTTGAACTTATCATTAGCCATGTATTCAGCCCTTGAAGCTTCCATAACCATTCGCTCGATTTCTTTCTCAGTTAGCTCCACATCTGAGCAAAATCGGGCCTCTGCTAGGAGAGCCTGTTCAAATTCAAATAACTTATAAGTTATCATTCAAAGGTTAATACTCCAGAAGTCCAGAGTACCAAATGACATAAAAAGCAGTTACATTATCAATCTGTTGATCTTGTTGAGCTTTAATTGCTGCCTTCACTTGATCTTTATCAACATTTCTCTGATAAACCAAAACAACAGACATATATAAATGTCTAGACAACCGTTAAGATAGAAAAGTTAGATTTTTCAATGAAAAGTCGGTGTACTTACCCCCTGCAGGGAACTAAAACCGAGCCCAGCACCAATGGTCAACCTACGCGGGTCTACAAGAGAATTATAGTGGTTGCCATGATGGTAACTTAGCCGGATAGGAGGTGTGTCTGTATTATAGCTCCCATGGAATATGTTTATAGGCTCTGCATTTATTTATTTTTTTAAAAAGATGTAAGTCATAAAGGTCAAAACACTGTTGGACCAGTATAACAATATAGCATGATAATATACCAGTGCTATACGAATATATATGTATAGGCCGGTTGTACATCTCAGATAATGCTTGTATCTCCACATTGTTCCCATAGACCTGCACTCAGAATAGATAAACGATACCTGTCTTGTTTATATTGTGTTTACTGAAAAACAACATAAACCAAGAATAAACAGCGCATATATATTTTGATATTTAGCACATTCACATACTTTATCCCTTCTCTTTCTCTTGCAATAAGAGGTGAACCCTTCTGTTATAAACTGAGAAAAGTGGTCTCTCTCCCGTTCCTGGATGAGCAGCTTATTAGAATATTTTTTAAACATAAATGACGCATATTATTCCGAAAGTGGTACACAAGTCACCTAATTTGTCTTACTTAGGGGTGTTTTAGGCTTTTAGCTTTTTGGTTATTAACACTTTGTATTACTACGAGTAAGAAACCACACGTTGTAAATGGTCTCAAAATTGCAATGGAGTTTCAAGGAATAAATTATATTAACTTAATCCTAATCCTTGCTCTATTTCATTCAACCAATAGATCAGATTTCCATCACTCCAATCAATAAAATAACTATTTACAAATATGAACAGAGAAGAAATTTCAAATGTGGTGACAAAATAATCAGAACCATATAGTCAACTTTGATAATAGACTGTAGAAAACAGGGTCTGGATGTACTTCTACCATTTGAAGTTATAATAATCAGATAATTAAATGTTTGAGTACTTGGCAAGCTGTTGTTATTTGAACTACATGAATTTATTTCAAAAAGAGGCAAGAGATCTTGTGAAATGAGAGTAGAAGTCTCTCAAATATAGTTAAAAATAGGTAATTTCATTTTACCCTTAGATAATCAGTATTGTTGTTATGGTGAAAAACCAATTATCTAAAACTGGTTATTTGACCCCTATATAATCAGATAAGCAAAAACAGAATCCGTCTATCCAATCATTATAGAACTGATTCTTGAGACTCAGAAACCACAAAACCAGAAAATGAGTTTTAACAAAAAATACAGCACCCCTTATTTGTTGAATTCTCTGAAGGTTGCTTAGAAATCCTCTCATAAAAGCCTTGCAGCTCCTGTGATTATGTGAAGTACACTTGCATTTTCCAGTTCAATCTATGTAATGTATGTTTGATCATACCACTATTTCTAAAATAAAACCAAGCATCTTTAGAGTCCAAGTTCGAATTAGGGTTCTCTAGAATGCTTTCTTTTTTTGCAAAAGACTCAAAAGAGTTTAATGCAGTTATCAAGTTTGGCACTATAACCAAACAATAAATTATAACTTAGATGTAACTTAAGCAAGAGATGCATGGGTTAAATTAACATACCATGTAATCTATACACATCTGTCTAGCCAAATCATACGCTTCAGAATCACCATACACTTGATCTGCAACAGCACGAAACAGACAATTCCCATCTTCCACCATTCTTTTAACTTCATAACCTTTTGTACGTCTAATATCGATCTCAAACTGACGCTCCCTTTCCTGAGAGAAGGGCGATCAGTTAACAAAAAGTCACAAAACTAGCAAAATACAGGTTAAACTGAGTCTTAAATCTTAATATATTCACCAAAAAGAATTTCAAGGAAAGCTATACAAAACTAAGGAGGTGTCTGTTATTGTGTTCCGAAAACTTTATCAGGAGACATCTGAAGTTGTAATAATCATTTATTCACGAATTCCAATCAACAAACAATTTACATGTGAAATGACTACCAAGTAATAAGATAATCAAGATCAGTTTTGTTGGCATGTTGCAGCTACCACCAAGCTGATTATCTCAGATAGAGTACACAAACCTATAAAATGTATCGATTACTTGACCCCTAATTAATCATACAACCAAAAGACACAAACATTTGGAAAAGATTAAACTATTAAAGTGCCACATGAGAACACAGTAGTAATAATTTCCTTTTAAAATGCAATGCCAAACAACTACTGAAGGTACATTATGTTACTGAAGGTATATAGTATTATTCTAAGTAATATGTAATTATGTATAGTAAAAACGATAAGAACTCACAGCATCACCATATGAAGATCCGTAACAAGTATTCTGTTCATCAGCACTGTTATATCCATCGTTTTCACAGTGAGACCTTGGAGACGAAGATCGTGTTTCCCCTTGTGATGTCCTGGTGGAAACAACCGGCCACGCGGTGGCTCTTCTAGAAGAATTACCAAATCTCCGGGGAGAAGAACTTGCTGAAGAAGGCTTTGGCGGCGGAGCAGGTGGAGGCGGTGGATATGGATTGCCACCAATCCCCGGTGAAGAATAATCATCCGCCTTCAATCCATCTTTCTTCTCTTCTTCTTCCTCCTCCTCGATTACCCTTAAAGAACCAGTTTCTACATTCTCATCTTCAATTTTGTCACTGGTAGTACCAACAAGGTCGTCGATTTTATCAATTTCAACAGTTTCTATAGGAAGATCTTCACAGAGACTCTGTTCTTGAACATCATCCCCTGCAATTTGAGCATGTGGTGGACTCGAAGAAGACGAAGAACTCGACCTGTTCGTATTATTATTATTATTCGATGAAGAAGAAGAAGAAGACCCACCGCCTCGCTGAACAAAAACGCGAGTCATTGCTTTCCTTTTTCGAGATTTCGAAACCCTAAAAACAAGCGAAAACAAGTTTGTTTCCTCGATTATTATTATTATTATTATTATAAAACCCTAGTTTTGGATTTGTCACGAGTTCTAGCCTTGGGCGATGTGACTCCAATTCCACTGGTGAAAGTTTTTCGTTTATTGCTCCAACCGATTTCTTCTTCGTCTCCCAGCTGAAACGATCTCTGCATTCCCCTAACAATTCTCATGAGAATAAAGAACAACCAAACCCTAGCCCTGTTGAAAAAAACGCGAACTTTTTTTTTCTCTTTTTTTTACCTCCGATCAGTTGAACCCTAACAATAACCTGCAATCACAATCATAATAAAACAATAAACGAAACCCCAAGAAACGTACAGGTATGATCCGCGATTGAAAACCAGAAATCGAAGAAACCCTAGATGAAAGAATCGAAAGATTCAAAAGAAACCCAAGAAAGAAAGAAAGAATTGGAGTGGGGGGAAAGTGATCTGAAGAGTGTGTGGATTGAAAGGGGAAAGTTGGTAGGGTTTTTGTGGAGCAGAAATTGATAAGGAGAGGAAGAAGATAGATGAATTGTATTTGTATGTATAGAGATACGGAGTGGTATGTATATGTCATATGTGTGTAAATAGGCATGTACGTATAGGTATATGTAGAGATGAAAATGGGGAAGGATGGATAAAACACGTGGCGGCAAATTGTGAAGCACGTGGGTGTCAGGGCGTACTGTGGGCAATAAGACACAAAGGCCAATAGAAGTATCTTCTTCAAAGATCTCTTTGTCAAATGACTACAAACATACGACAAAACTCATAATACAAAGGTAGATGTTTTGTATACAAATATATTTTTTTGTTATATATAATAAAAGTGAATTTTTAAATCATAAAAAGTATATCTTGAATGTATGTTCGAAAAAAATAGGTAATGGGTTTATAAAAATAAAAAAATAATATCGTGTGTGATAAAAAAAATATTATATACAAATCATCCGTTTAATGCAAAGGTTTCAAATGTCATTTACTTTATAAGTATATGGTCTTTTAAGACCGTGGTGTTAACTTTATATGTATGGAATTTCAACACATAATATAGAAAGAAATTTGTTGTTTATTTCCATCAAATATTATATTCCCAAACCAAAATCACATCCAAAACTATTAGAGTGTGTGAAATGGTCACCTCTCATTATACGCGACACTCAGTATCGTAGTGATTACTTTTTATCACATCAAATTCAGAGGTACACCTAATATCCGCTAATTAATCAAAAATTAAAGAACAAAAAGTACATGAAACACATGCCTTTTTTAACCATGTCGTCTTCCTTTCATTGCATTATCCACAAGACCTCACCACCCACACGGTTGTGAGTGGGAAATATGGCCACCAAGGCAGCCACGCCAATTCTATATGCCCATTCCTCACAATCTTAGAGACTTGATAGACATCCATCATTTACATTACCAACTTCTTACTAGGAATAAAGATTTGCAACAGACCTAAATGTTAATGGACTTGACATCGATTTTGCTATATAAATAAATAAAACAAATCCATTCCTGGAAAAAAGCGTCCCTTTATCAACTTAACCTTTTATTCTCCTTCTTATAAGCTCTCAAGCAAGCATAGGATTTACAAGCTAATCTGATCACGAAATCAAACATGTTCAATGCATTCCTTTTAGCCAATTAAACGTGCACACTTGAAAATTGAACCAAACACGTGCCATCTTCTTTTTTACCCCACTCATCTTTGGCTGCTAACAATTCCAATGTTGATCCAAACCACAATGCTAGCAGATGGCGAGCCTTCGCTTTTATTTTCATTCATTTTTCCCGCCTAAAAGATTTACCATTACGGGCGCGCCATATTAGATATGACATTGACCAAATTGTTGCTTTCTATTTCTCACCTATACCTCCTAATTTCCAAAGTTGATCATTACTATCCATCAAGCTTGACAAACCTTAATCTGAACTTTGAGCTACTCCCCACCATTTACAGACTTGACTCCAAATTATATAGACTTCTTTTATCCAATTAAAGCATATTCTAAAGTTTCTACTACATCTTTACATCTAGACATAAACTCGAATGAATATCTAGACCAATTCGATCAAATATCCATCTAACCAATAGTATACCATGTCTATCTTTCCATATAAAGATTTTAATCTTTTTTCGAAACAAAAGAACTCCACTTTGTTGTCACTCTTCCATCCTCTTTAACATTTGAAACCATTTCATCCATCAATGAACTAGAAATGATTTCATAAACTCATTTAAGAGTATTTTGGTGCAAACTAGAAGTGAAAACAACAAAAAATCATTAACGGGTCAAAATGGGTAATCTTATGGTTTAATACGGAAAATAAGTGTTTTATCATGTTTATGGTGTTATACACGGTTAGAAGGACCAACAAAGTGTCTGCGAGCGATTATAAGCGTTTTTGGAAAGGTTTGGAATTGATTAAGCTTTGTAGTTTATTGCGATATTGAGTTTTCGTTTAACAAGAAACGCAAAGTGTTTCATTAGCAGAACGTGAGGCGTTTTGCACTGTTCCAAAAAAATGAGTATTTTCCACATTGTGACAATATAGTTTCATATATATCGGTTTAGGATACGGCATATATAGTTTTGGAGATACAGATACTGGAAACGGCTAAAAACCAAGGCGAGTTCACCACTCTTACCTGTATTGTAATGTTGCATTGTGTAACCGGTTGTTATGTGTTTTGACGGTGGAATGATAACAACATATGTGATTATAACTATATATATATACCTATATGTAAAAGGCTCATATCTCCAAATACTGGCATTTATCCATTTTTAATAGTATGACACTAATTGAAATTTAAAAAAAATATATTCTTACCTAAAATAATATATATAACTTTATATCTTGATATAAGATAAGCCCCAAAATAATTGTACGATGAAACTTCAAAAGGAAGGTGATCATTTTAAATAACAAAAGTGAGCATACACAACAACTTTATGTATTATCAATTTGTATCATGTGCATTAACTACTTGAACCTGACTAAAATTATTGTGTACGAATCAACCTTTCTTTCAAAATTATACACACCAGAAGTTACATACTATTTGCATTTGCTTATTTCTCAACTTCTTGCCTTTTTGTGTATATACTTAGTGTTTTAAACCCACGTTAGAAAAATATTCATTTATCCCCTTATCAAAAAGCAATTTGGTTGATTCATCGCCATCATCGACCATAATTCTCCATCTTTTGTGTAAGGTCTTTATTTACTCTTTCTGTTTTGCTTATCTTTTACCTTTTTGGAATTAGATTTGATAAATTAATATCTCATAAAATCATAAAGAGTTTTATGAGATATATACAAAGAAGATCTAGGAGATTTGATTTAGTCACAAAATCAAGGTAATACTTGTATGAAGTGATTTGTATTTTGAACATTAAATTACGTTTTTGTTAAAGATTTATGATTATTATATAAAATCAAAAAAAATAAAAAATGTGAACATACGTAATTTATATATATGTCAGATTTTTGATATAATACCATATGGTACTCATATAAAATGTATTTATATTTGTAAGTTAATTTATTTAGATTCATATATGTTATTTGTAAAGAAATAAGTTTATGTAATGTATAAATATTGAATGTCTATTGTTTTGTTTCAAATATAAAACCAAGTATTTTGTTGTCTATGATTAAAAAAACTTTATTGGAAATAAAAAATAACAATAACCTATATGTTGAAAGATTTGGATTCCTCGTCATTTTCAAATCCATAAACTAAGAATCTTCTAAGTTGTTCATTGTGTGTTTTAGATCAAAGGGTACATCAGTAAAATCTAAATATATTGTTGGGTGTAATAATAAAAGTAAATTAACTTTTGTCAGTAATTTGAAACAAAAGTATGTATGGTGATGTTTAGTTGGATTGTAATAAAAGTATGGTGACGCGTCCTTGCTATAAGGTATATAGGGTGTGAACGATGATTAATAAGTAATAGGTGGCTTTTTTATTATTTACAAAAGTATATGTACTATATTTATTTTTTCTTTAATAAAATAAATATCTATCTTTAATAATAAATTTAGACCAAGCACGGCCAAAAAAATAACTATATATATAGCATGTATGGCCTACATATGCAGGTGTTGTTGTTTATGTATTTAAATAATCTCACGATTCAAATATTATTGTCCATTATACTATATTGGTTTGTACCATAATCATTATTTTTCTTATTTTACCATAATCAATTATCATTATTACAACATTCATAAGTCAATTATGTATTAAATATAAGGCTAAAATGACATTTTCACTAACTAAAACGTGTGTTAATTACATTATCTTAAATCATGTGTTTTTGTTTGTGGACAATAATTTTGGGATCAAGGGATATTATATATATATATATATATATATACACATATAGAGGAAGATTAATGCGAAAAGTGTTTTATTTGAAATTATAAGGAAATTTAAATACAAACAAAAGGGGTATAATAGTCATTAGAATCCTAAATTAATACCTACCTACCCTAATTAATTCCTATTTTAATTATCCATGTTCAGCCGCCAGCCTTACATATTCCATACCCAGCTCTTTTAAATGCCTTCTAGTCTCTCCACCGCACCTCTCTCAATCACCGGTCATCGTCTTCAACCTCTCTCGTAACGTATCAACAACAGTATCGCCATACAACACCCTTAAACCGAATGTTTATCTCCTCTCTACCCCTCTGTTGCTCCTACACCAATCACCTCCACCACTACCGCTTCTCCGATCAACATCTGTAGCCACATGGTTGACCCCAGCTACGATATTTGCATCGCTGGCAATCATCACCATTATCACCGGTGAAGATGAACAACACCATATCATCGACGGTTGCATCCCCTCCCTCCCAAATCTCTCTCGTTTGAAATTACATGCAACAATTGGTGGCAAAGGCACCACCGTCGTTGCCTTCCCCCTTTTCTCCGTTTGTGTTAAAATGATTCTCCACCGGCAGACCGCTGGAGAACGTGCCACCATCCGCCACTGCTGCAATCTTGATCGGTTCCCATCATTGCAGATCTGTAGATTTGGGTTTCTGAACGAGGTGTATATATGTATTTTCAGAGGTTCTATGTTTAATAATGAACAAAAAAATTAGACTAGGAAACAAGGATTTTGTTTATTAATGAGTGTAACTTTTGTGTAAATCTAGGTTTCTTTTAGACGTGTTCAATAGTAAATTCAGATTTTGTTTTTTGGGTTTTTTCTTATAACTTTTAGATTGTTTATTACCGAACATAAGTATAACTTGTAAATTTTCTGTTTATTGCTAAATATAATTATTAATGGTTTCTATTCAAATTTTAAATTTGATTATAGTTTACTAATAAATATCTGAGAAATCTTTCAAACACTAAAAAGGATCTTAGCTAATAATTAGAAACAATCAAAATAGAAAAATTATTAGTTGAACACCATAAAATTATTAGTTTACATTAAATTATTTTTAATTTATTTTGTTTAAAAATTTTAGGAGAGAGAAAAATAAGAGAGAAAAAAATATATTGTTTACTATTATATGCTTTTGAATTAAAAAAACAAAAAATAAGATTAATCTTAGCCATTAAATCAAATACAAATAAGAGGCTAGGATTGTTTTTCACACTTTTCGCAAATAAAACACTTTTCGCATTAACCTCCCATGTATATATATATATATAGTGAAATGTTCATCTGAGAACCATTTTTATTGCGAGAACCAATCTTAGCCGTCCAATTCCCCATCATTCGATTGGATCCCCCCCCCCATGAATTCTTTAGAAGCACCTTACCACACTCAATCCCCCACGCTCTTCATCCATGAATTCCATTATCCAAAATAAACGGCTAAGATTGGTTCTCGCAATAAAAACAGTTCTCAAATGAACCTTCCCATATATATATATATATATATATATATATGTGGGACAGTTCAAACAAGAACTGTTTTTCGTACGAGAACTGCGAGAACCAATCTTAGCTGTTCATTTTGGATAAAGAAATTCATGGATGAAGAGCATGGGGGATTGAGTGTGGCAGGGTGCATGTAAGAAATTCATGGGTGGGCAATCCAATTGAAAGAGGGGGAATTGGACGGCTAAGATTGGTTCTCGCAGTTCTCGTACGAAAAACAGTTTCTGTTTGAACTTTTCCCTATATATATAACTTGTGTAAGACATATGGTGTTAAAGATCTTGTATGTTTAGATAACACATGCGGCCTAGTAGAAAGGTGATATGAGCTCGACACGAATCCGGGGTCAGGATAGCACAGGACCAGTTACGCGTGAATGAGATCCGGTGCTTAAATAGATGGGATTAATTATATGTGCACGTATGCGTTTAAATGTGTGGATGGGTGTAACGCCCCAAATTTCAAAAAGTAATATAATACTAAATAAAACTCATTTATAAAATATGCATTTATTTTAAAACACACGCGGAAGCATTTTACTACTAAACCAAGTTGCTGCCAAAAGATATATACATGAGTACATGCTTAGTGTACTTAGATAGTCAAATATTTACAAACTGGGCGTTAAGTTATTTTTAAAAGAGTAATCAAAAGCAGTCAAACAGGAGACTTGCTCTTATCCTTACCGCGTCCTGCAAAAGGTTTTAAAAACAGTATCTGATAAGCTACGAGAGCTTAGTGAGTATTCCAAACTAAACATCATAAAAACACACGTATAGAATCATATAAAGATAGTACACGTATGTCAGATAATAAATGCTAGCCACTGGTTCTAGACCCAGGGCAGCCACCTTTGTAACAGTACTGTATCACCTTTGAACCTTACTGCACATAGCAGTTCGGTTTATATACACATATGAATAACATTACATGTCTGTAATCTGATATAATAGCATACATGCTGCAGATATGAAGTGAAGTCTAGAAGACTCACCTTATGTTTACTTATGATATGATATGATCCACAATTGAGTATGATTCAAAGATTAGGTCCACAATTAGCCTCTACAATGTAATATTGATAGTATAAACATTAATTTATATGCTAGAGGACCAAACTGAACTGAACAGGGCTAAGGCACGGCCGTACCTTTCAAAGGCACGCCCGTGCCTGCAACCTAGGCACGGTTTTAAACTCTCCTCTGGCATGGGCGTACCTATCCTGCAGTCACGCCCGTGCCTTACTAAGGTACGCCCGTGCCTATGCCTGAAAGCACGGGGGTATCTGAAGAACTAGGGTTTGCCACGGGGCGAAAGGCACTCCCGTGCCCTCCCCTGGTCTGCACAGTTCTGACCGACAGAAACTGTATTTCCGGCCAAAATCAATAAAACTCAATTCTAAACATTCTATAAACAGATATAGGGTGTTTTTCCTACACCCATAATACCTATATAACATATCAAACTATAAATTAACAAGATTTGCTCCTTGTGATCAATCTTTGACCCATAAGAAAGCTAAGAACACAACAACCAATTCAAGAACTTCATACCTCTAATATGTGAGCTTGCTAGATGCTAATAAGATGATGATGTTGTTGTGTTTGTGCCTCAAATCGCCAGGAACAAGGGATATGCAGCTGTGTTTTTGAGTTTGACTAATGAAGTCCATGTTCATAAAAGCCATGTATATCTTAAAGTTTGGGATAATTACATATTAGGTCCCTGCACTATTTTAACTTATAATTTAACAATTTTAACCCCTCTAGTTTTATAAACACATCTAATCTCATAAAGGCAACTTACAATAATATCTAACACTTTCTATTAAATAATAATTTAGGGATTTCGAACCTTGGATGTTACAATGGGGTTTTATACATATACGCTTTGATTTATATAAATAGATTTTGTGAATAGATATGTTCAAAGTACGTTTAGAATTATATTTTACCCATATAATAGCAAATATATTTAAATTATATGTTAGCTATACTATAGCAAATATGATTGGAATTATATGTTTAGTTAGATGTATACAAATATGTTCAAATTATATAATTAGCTATATGTATTCAGATACGCCCGAATACATTAAATGAACACAGTCTTTACTAATAACATTGCAAATATTTGCCAATGACATATACTATGTATAAGTGTAGTAGAATTCACTAAGCATTGCTTACGCTGAATTATTTTACCTTTGTACAGGTTAGCCGATTAGGGTAAAGGAAGGCTTTAGCTCACGGATGACAGTTCATGTTTTAAAAACTTTGACATTTAAAATAACAAACCATGTTTTTATAAGATGAAGTGTATATACGATTTAAAGATTTTCATTCTGTAAAAGTTGGGAGAACTGATGTAGAGTCGCTCGACACAAGGATTATGTTTGAGAACTTTAACAAATCAAATAGTTAAAAGAATGGCTCTAAACTTGGGGCATCACAAGTTGGTATCGGATATTCAGAACCGAGGTTCATGGTGTGTCTCTGGATTTAAACCAGGAGGATGAAGGGTTTTTTTTTCCAGCAAGGGCTAATCACTGAAGTAGGGATGGTAAAAAAACCCGATACCGACGAGGAAAACCGAAAACCGACATAAACGGGGCGGGGACGGGGATACCCGATTAGTTAAACGGGGATGGGGACGGGGACGGGTTTGATGATCCCCGCCCCGATTACCCGACATACCCGATTATAATTTAAGATTAACTATATATATATATTAATATACATAAAATTAATTTTAAATATAAAATATACAAATCTTTATACACTTTCACACAACCAAATTTTAATCGTTGTCTTTATTTGAATTATTTGGTTTTGATATTTGAATGCATTTAAAATCTTTAAGACTTTAATTTCGGTTAAGATATGTTTGTATTCGATAATGTCATGTAATTTAGTATAATCATTTTCTAAAACTCGTGGTAAAATCTTAACGGTGACGATCCTCGTAGTGAAAAATCATAGTTTTAGTTTACGAGTATCTCTGCGATAAAAATTACCTATTTAATCACATGTTTATATTAAACGGGGATACCCGTTTCCCCGCAGTTTTTCTCGAATCCCCGATGGGAATCCCCGTTTAATCCTCGCGGTTTTTTAAGCGGGGACGGGGGGACCAATCCCCGCCCCGTTGCCATTCCTACACTGAAGTTTTTTATGGTTATGAGAATATAGGTTTTTTTATTCATCCATTACTCAACCCGAAGAAAACTGTCAGTTTTCCAATATTAGAAACAAGTAAGAGGATAAGGTAACATTTTTTTTATGTGCTAACGGTCGATTTGTGGACTAAATGCGTCCGAACTCCGGAAGATTGAACAAAGACAAATAGTATTTGAGCAAAGAATCCAAGATTAGAAAACCGTCCGTTTTCCAAGATTAGAAATAAGTAAGAGGATAAGGTTACATTATTTTATGTGATATTTGAGCAATGAATTCAAGCATAAAGTTGACAATTTCGTATCATACAAACTTACAAACTAGAAAAAGGACTCCTTTTACACTTGCATAATTCTAGATTTATTTTTCTTCGTTTTCTTTTTCGCTTAAATATTTCTTTACAACCATAGCTTCTTTCAACACGTACAATTCGTAACCACAAGAACATAATGTAAAAAAAACGTTAACTGTAGTATCCAAGTAGCCACACAATGTATCTCCTGTTAGATGTTCCGCCGCAGAGCCACCGCGGATACAATCACCAAAACTACGAAAATGAGTGCTGTAATGAACGAAGCGACCGCGGCGCCGCTAACACGCTGGCAGAAGTCATTAAATTGTTGACAAATCGCCACCCAATTTGCGTTCGAGTTGCCATTGTGTGCCAAGTATATTATAGATGCAGCAGCAGATGCGGCGGAAGTGACCAACGGCACTGCAATCTAGGCATATATGCAAATTTGGACAAAGTAAACACGTTTAATAGATAATTATTAACATATATATAAGAGTATAGAAGATAGTTCAAGTGATAATTGTTTTTTGTACGTTAACTACGAGAACCAATCTTAGTTTTTGATTAAAATAAATTAAATGGTTAAGAATTTTTTGCGGCTCATTAATAATTCATTAATGACGCATTAATGAGAGGTATTTTGAGAAAATCAAGGCTCACAAATCAATGACAGACTCATCCGGACGCAATTCACGGTTGGGTAAATATATAAAAGACTAAAATAGCTCTATTAATGAGTTATTAATGGTGTTATAAACAATTCTTGCGGTTTTCGTATAAAAAACAGTTCTTCATTGAACTTTTCCCTATGAGTATATATATATATATATATATATATACACACACATATATAGAGGAGGGTTCAAACGAGAATTGTTTTTCGTACGAGAACTGTGAGAACCAATCTTGGCCGTTCATTTTGGATAATGAAATTCATGGATGAAGAGCGTGGGGGGATTGAGTATGGCATGATGCATGTAAGGAATTCATGGGTGGGCAATTCAATTGAAGGAGGGGGAATTGGATGGCTAGGATTGGTTCTCGCAGTTCTCATACAAAAAACAGTTCTCGTTTAAACTTTTACCTCTATATATACATATTATCTATAAATATCAATATGGCATACGGTGTCAAAAACTAGGAGCATCAACCGAGCTCCTATAATATATGGGCGAACTATACACACAATAGCGAGTGGCAACGAGAGAACCAAGTATGCACCCGCCGTTGCATTTGCAATCACGAAAAACCTACAAAAATTAAGAAATTAACAAAATATAATTATCAAAAGAGAATAAATTAAGGACACATGAAATTACTAAATTAACCCTGCCAGATTACGTGAAAGTAGGGAGGTCATTGTATTCAGCTTTAAACTGAAAGAATTGAGTGAAAAACGGTAGTTGTTGGTCGGTGGTGCCCATGGCGGTGGCGGCCGCTAGAGCAGTAGTAATAGCACATATCCTTAGAATGAAGTCAAAGATGCCAAGAACTCTCTTCCACTTTGACACTGGCGTCAGTTGGACGGTTTTCTTGTTGGTTGCCGCCGTGACAGGAGGCGGGGAGGCCTTGGCTGACTTGGAAACCGTCTTAGGCGAGATCGGTATGTCGCCACTTTCTTTGGTTGAATGACTTGAATCCATGGAAGCTGCTGTGATTAATGTAAAGGAGATTAAGGCTTATAATTAAGGAAAATGGCTAAAGGAGTTGGGGTGTATATATGCGTTTACAAAGATGATGGATTATTGGATTGGTTAAAGAATAAAGGAGGGGAGTTGTTGCTAACTTGCTCCACTTCTGCATAGAAATTTTAAGAATTAGACGTGATAGATTAATTAAGTAGGTGAAAATTGGCAAGAATGATAATAAATATCAAATTTTGTTAATTCTTTTTGTACCAAAAAATGATTTGTAAATTCTAAGTTGTTATAGATAGGAATATAAATTACAATTTTACTTAAAAGATTGCAATTTTCAATTTTGTTATTGAAAATGATATTATGACATGATAAAAAACTAGGTTATTGAGTCAATATTCTTTTTTTATAACAAACTGAAATATACATCCTTTTTTGTTAAAAAAGTACAAGTTGCATTTATTCGCAAATTTTAATATTTACGTTATATTTCTTGATATTAAGAGTTATAAATATGTAATTTATAAGTAATGTACTTGATAAAAAAGGATAAATTGCATGAAAACACAATAAACTTGGTCTTAATTATCATTGTATAAAACAAACTATACTTTTCTTAAAAACAAAACAATCAACTTTTATAATCATCATATTGTATGCAAGTTATTGTATACTATACAAATTATGAAAGTGTTCATTGTATATAATGATAATTAAATACCAAAAAAGAATTAGTTGTTTGCATACAATGAGAGAATTATGAAAGTTGATTGTTTTGTTTTAAGAATTTAAAGTCGGTTGTATACAATAGTAACTAAGAAAAAGTTTATTATATTTTCATGCAATTTGTTAAAAAACCATTCTTTGCATGATCCTAAATATCTAATAATTTTCCTCTAAAAGAAATAAAAAATGGGTAAATTGTATGAAAATACAATTAATTTTATTTTAATTACCATTGTACCCAACCAATTTTTTTCTTAAATAGAATACAATCAACTTTCAAAATACTCAAACTGTATGCAAACAACTATTTTATATGTGTAGATTTTAGTTACCATTTTAACAATTAACTTTGTAATAGATTCCATTATATATAACAACTTGCATACAATTAAATGATTATAAAAATTGATTGTATAGTTTCTAATAAAAAAATTTCATTTTATACAATGATAACTAACATAATATTTATTGTATTTTTGTGTATTTGAATAAAAAACAGATTATTACCATTTCAAATTAATGAGGTTTGTCACATATCCTAACATCTTGTTTGTCACATAACATCAAAACTGGAATAGAATAATTTTAGAATTCATAAGAGTGGTTATTATGATTTGGACTAACAAGGAGCACTTATTCAACACTATATACAATGAAACTATTGAAAAAGGTTTTGGGAGCACTGCTTATAATCAAATTCTATCTGGAATCTAGAGGAACAAATTCATGTAGTGAACTTGCAAGTTAGATGATGATTAGGAACTCTCTTTTGTAATTTATACTATACAAATAAATAAAGACCAATTAAGTTCTAATTGAAAAGGGAAAAAAGTCAAAAAGAAAAGAAAACCAATTAACTCAAAGCAATAGTCAATCTGCATAAACATTGTAAAACCACATATTGGGCCAAACTCAGATGGATTCAACTACTACATTTCCCATCATTTTGACTAAAGGAGCAGGACACTTTGTGATGATATCAAATTTCGATAAACTTGAGGAATGCCCAAATAGTGACAAGCTTAGCATCGCAAGTTCCATGAGTGACAATCTTGATGACAAGAATCCATGCCAATATTCTGGATTCAAATCAAAGAAAGCATCAAAAAAGCTTCTTGTTCCTTTCAAATCAAGCTTCAAAAGTGTCTCCATCCCGAATGTGTAAAACTCCCGTGTCAATCTTCTTTCAATAGGCCACAATCCATTCCACACTCTATGATATAGTGGTTGACCCCGGATCATCCGGGTCGAACCAAGGCACTCCACAATTGAATCAGCTAAAATTGGGGCTAAGGCTAGTGTCCTAGCCACCATGTATCCTGTTGACGGGTGGGCCAGTCCAGCTGTTCCACCAATCCCCATCACGGGTTGTGGAATCACTGGCAGTGGCCCACCCATTGGGATCAGACACTTCTCACTCTCAATCACTCTCTTTACTCTAATACCCATATGCCTTAATCTTGCCACCATTCTTGATTTGATCTCTTTGTAAGATAAAACCGGTCGGCTAACTAACGAAGTCTCTTCTAAAAAGATCAGTTTTGAATCAAACGGCATGGCATATAAGAAAGTTGGGAATCTTGAATTGCTAACACGTAAATTAGGCTCGTTTCCAAGGTGGGAATCTCTCCAATCCATGAGTAGCATCTTGTCAAGATCAAATGGGTGTTCGTCAACTTCTGCTAGAATCCCATGAGCTATTTGGTAACCATGGTTCCTAGGCTTATCATATTCTACAAAAGAACTTGCAAAACCACTTGCATCCACAATCAAACTTGCTTTAAATTCATTCCCATCATCACAAACAATTGAAGACTCAAATTCTTGATGATTAATTTTCCATACTTTAGCTTTATGGAATTTAACCCCATTGGAAACACACCCTCCAAGCATCTTCATCTTCAACATCTTTCGATTAATTCGACCATAAGGTCGATCAAGATACTTGCTTTTATGATCATTGATATGAACAGAAGCCATAGGCCAAGTTTTATCAAAACAGTCATCAAGACCTAAGCTTGATAACTCATCAACCCAAGACCCATAATTATTAGGCCACATAGAAAGAGGATCCGGGTCAACACAACAAACCCGAATCCCATATTGGGCAACTCGATCTGCCAGACAAAGCCCGGCTGGACCAGCACCAATTATGATGAGATCTAGTCGTGCTTTTTGTGATAGGTCGAGCCAATCGATGTCAAATTCGATGGGGTCTGCTTTGTTTTCTGGTATCAAATCAAGAAAGCTGCCAAACTTACTGTTTTGGACTGTAGGACAACG
Source organism: Dittrichia graveolens (assembly GCA_038502395.1). NCBI lineage: Eukaryota > Viridiplantae > Streptophyta > Magnoliopsida > Asterales > Asteraceae > Dittrichia > Dittrichia graveolens. The sequence goes on from JARJIL010000003.1 coordinate 5,857,735, forward strand.
ATGCTTGTGGGGTTTTGAGAAGAAAATTGTGGAGGTTGTTAATGGTGAAAAAGAAGAAAAAGAAGACTGTTTTGGGGAAATTAAAAGTGAAGGTGATGATAATGGAGTGATGAGTGCTTCCATCGGAGATAGAAATTGAGAGAGAAAGTGCGAACTTTTGTTGTGGGGAGAGAGAGAGCGCTGGAGGGTGATGTTTATAAAGAAGAACACATAGGGATCTAGTTGAATACTAAGAAAATGATGCTCTTTTAACCTTATTGATTCATAATATATTTATATAATGTTATACTATATATAGTATGACGTAAGATTCCATATACTCATCCAACAACTTTTTTTTTTTTACCCCTTACATCTTTAAATGATCATAACTAATTTATTCATTTTAATCATCTTTTAAACAAAACCACTCTTCTCATATTTTTGTAAATTTTATTTTAAAAATACAAACCAAATGAAAATTATACCAAAATGTTGTTATTTTGAATCATACGAGTTTTTATCATTTTCTGTAGTAAACATGTGTATTTATATCATTTTCGGCTAGAAAGAGTATATTTATATAATTTTCAGCTAGAATGTGTATTTATATTATTTTCGGCTAAAAACATATGTATTTTCATCTGAAAATATGTGTATTTATATTATTTTCAGCTGAAATGAGTCTATTTTTATCATTTCATCTATATAATGTTTATCATTTTGAATGTTGTATATTGTTATCATTTTCGTCCGGAAAATGTTATCATTTTTAACTAGTATATTTTTATCATTTTCAGATGGATGAGACTTTGAGGGAAAAAAAAGGGGGCAAGATTTTTAAGGAATGGGCGTGATTTATGGAAAGGGAATTTCCATAATACCATTCTTTCTATTATTATATCTTATAATTATTTAATTAATTACAATAATATCATTATTAGATCTTGACCATTGATTTAAAAAATCTAATGGTTCATTTAACCTTTAAGATCTATGTTTAAACATAAAACCTATATTAATCCAATTTCTAGTAGTATGATATTTTGTTAAAAGACTCGCAATATAATTATTATTATATAGTGACATTTCTTTAATAATAATTTTTTTGGAGTCATAAAAGACTACGGTTTAATAAAAAAAAATTGTTTTTCACAATAATATTGAAAACTTAATCCCTCTATGTGGAATCACATTTTGCCGGATTTCGGGTTGAAATTGTAAACTTGGCAGCCTCTCCGTAAAAACTTGGTATAATTCCTAGTTTTCGTCGAACATGACATATTATCATGTTTTATTTAATTCAAAATATCATGAAAACAGATTACAATTCTTCTATAAGTCGTGTTTCATAAAAAATATATCGCTTAGCGATGACAACGGAGAAGAAGTTCTTATATATATATACAAGAGTGTTTTAAAAGTAAAGCTGCTAAAATTGTGCTTTTAATCCCTACTTTTAAGGCCTCATAGACTATACACACCTTGAAAATATTTGGTCCGCATCAATTTTATGATACTAGCATTATTTTCGTACAATGCTGCAGAGTTTAATTGCTTAAAGGATTAATTCTTGAAATGAAAGTGTTATTTCATAATTAAACAGTAACTTGAGGTGTGTTATTTTATAGGCTTAGAGACGAGAATACTAAGAACCATGTTTTAACATTGCGAGAGATTAAACGAGAGTTAATTGATCAACCTCTAGGGAATTTCAGTTAATCAGGACTTAATTGGTCAAATCTATGTTTAGGGGGCGTTAATCATAATGAATGTCTTTTCCCACTTATTAGAATTTGTTCAGAGTTCATTTAATTAGATAAAGTTTCAATCTTTTTCTTACCATTTCAGTAATTTAGTAGAGTAATTGGTTAAATCATAAAAAAAACCCTATTCAAATCAAATTTCTTTAGATTAATTGTGTTTGTTCTGTCATTAGCATTCAGCTAAACTGTTCCTTGTGGAGACGATGTCCTTTTACTTACCTTAGATATATTATCATACGATTAGGTCATTCTTGCCTATAGTGTGGTGATCTAGATTAGGTGTTAATTGGATTTAAAATTTATAACCTGATTTCTCACATCACTCTTTTATTGGTATTTTCATTTAAAATTTTCTTGTGGTTTATTGGTTGCTTCCTAATTATTAAATATTTGTGTATGGCACTACTTTAAATGTATATTTCATAAATTTTCTTAAATGTTCAAGGATGTCATTTGTTTGTAGGTGTGCCATGGCAAGAAGAAAGAGACGAAACATTTATAGTTTCATGTCCCAACTTTCAAGGATTACGGTTAAAGCAGAAAATCAAACACAAGATATCGACACCGACCGCTCTAATGAGTGTCCTTCAGAACCAATTACTCCACAAACTCACCTACAAGGAACACAACTTGTAACACCGTCTTTTAAAATTAGTGAGTTTAGTAAAATTCGAGTTTTGAAACTGTGTGAATCCATTTATAAATATAATATTTTCATAAATTGTTAGTTGAATCAAATAGCCTAAAAAACAAAGCAGCGGAAATTTAAACAAAATCTACTATCTATTACACATTTCAAAACACGGATTTGGCATTTAATTTAAACAACTCAAAAATGCCAAATCCAAAATATCTTGGTGTTACTCTAACCACAAACCGACCATATAAAAGTATCAACCAAGAAGCGTTCCTCTAAAAGATATGCACAACCACCATCAGGTAACTCATTCTCACTAAGCCACCAATCTTTTCCTGTAAAAGGGAAAACAACACAACATTAGTTATAAATAGCTAATGAGCACAGACTAAGCATAAGTAACAATAAAGTGAGTCATAACATAGGAATAAGCAATCAATGTTATCCTAACACATAATGGAGTACTGACAAGATCAGTAGGTGTCATATCTTACGGGATAGATAGTCCAGCTCAACGACCCTGACTGGGCTATCAGACACAACCAACCGCGCTGGTGGGTGAGCACATAGCGGTCCACCGTGCACGTTACGGAGTCGTAGGCTCACTTGAGCTCAGTGAGCATCCGAATACCCAAAATGTTAAAGAACGGCGGTCCTGCAGAACCTACGACCCCGAATGGACTCTCGAGTGACTGTTGATCCCGAACTTTGACCTGAAGGTCCCATGGATCAAGTCCACGACTGGCCTTAACCATACAACCACAAATTGTCGGGACAACCACGTATCACAGAAATAAGTAAATAACCCATTTCGGGTTCAATAGCATGCATGAATTTCATAACAAACAGATATTAAGCATTACATATCATACCTCGTGCACATGTATAACATATCAAAACAACATGGTAATACTCAATTCTTTATCTCTATCGCAGATCAGAGGATTTAAGATCTACAACATATAGCTCACAATGGCGTTTGATTAATTAGATTAGTTAATTAACATTTAAATCCCCCTTTATTGAAACACATGAAATCTGGTACTCACATGTCAAGCTACAACAAACAATTATAATGTTTCGGCTCTCCTTGTTTGTCAGATTCACCTATAACACATCATTTACATTTAGACATCAACACAACAAGTTCTACAACTAAAACATTGGTACTAATCCCGTAATTATGTCCTTAATCTATTTACTAACTTATAATATTAACCCATACATCAAAACACGAAAGCAACAACAAACTGTTTATGTCAACAGTGGATCGCGCCGCAACATGTGTATAGAGCACAAGACCAGGTTCTGTACAACAGTTCCAAATTCAACCAAAACAATCCCAACCAGTTTTTTTTACTCAATTGATAAGTTTCATACACATCATATTACTAAAAGCTTACTAACGCGTATGTATGTCATTCAAACAACCTAAACGTAAATCAAACAAAAATTCACCATAAATGACCCATTTGAGAAAATTCTTGAATTCACCCAAAATCAATACTTTCAATCCATAATAATTGTTCATAATCACTTGTAAATGTTGTAGAAACTAATTAGAACATACAAATTCAGTTCTTGAATCCAAATTCGGGTTTGACCCATTTTGACATAAACTTCCAAAATCAAGAACAAGAAGAAGAACATGACTTACTATGGAAGATGAAGAAGATAAGAATAGATCTTAGTTCCCCAAATTGATGATGGATTGATGCTTGAATGATTTCCTCTTGATCTCCCTTTAAAGAACCCCAAGAACAAGGAAGTGTGTGTAACTGTGTGTGTGTGTGTGTTGCTGTATTTGACCAAGGGAGAATCGACCTTGGGTTCAAATATATCCACATGTGGTATTTTATTTCCCTTTTCAACTTACAACTCGACCCTCGTTTACCCGTTTCAACTAACATGGATATTTTCGTAATCCTTATTCAAAACCATTTACTATTTTATTTATTTCATCTATTATTATTATTATTATTATTATTATTTTTATAACTTCATTTAATAACTAATTTTTATATTTTATATTAAAAACTAGAATATATACATTTTCACTTTATTTATATAAATTAACACACGTACTTATTTCACGCACGACTAGGCCCGTTTTAAGGATGTTACACAACTAGTGGTGGGACAATCTGAAGCAACAACCAATAGCATTCCTTTAAAATCAAGTGCATCAGATAAATTTGTATATTTTTATAGTTTACAATTATAAGAACTATGTTACAGCTTTACGATCTTCTTGTAGTTTATGATATTTGGCATCCGTTAGGGGGGTGATGACCATGTCAAAGCTCCATCTTGCATGCTCCTTTGTTGTTTAAAAAATATATTTACACAATGTGAATTGTGTATGGCCATATAGGTAGATGTTTTCTTATTTAATAATGTTTATTTTTCCCAACAAATACGTCAATAATAAGTTATTAATAGACAGTAAAAGTTATCAGCCATTAAGGTTTGTTTTCACACCAATTTTTTTTCATGTAAACCCTCCTATATATAATAAATTAATGACTATCTAAAATGTTAATATAAACTGTTAGTCCCAGATTGAGTACACAACAACAAATGTTTGTAGAAGGGGGGTTGAATACAAACTTTAGCTTTAAAAAATTTAAAGACACACCGATATACTTTTATATAATTCTTATTGATTTTGAATCAAGAATTACATGTATTAAACGCGGAAATTCTGAGTACAATAAAAGGTGGCAATCTATTTGTCTAACACATAGACAAGCTAACTCTACAACAACTAATGTATATAGAGTGTTCAACACATGAACAAGTTTGATTCCCAACAATGCTTAAACTCTACGAATTTCTCAACTGATGAGATTTCTTTATGTGGAGTAGAGACTTCACTGTGTTGTTTTTTGCATGTCCACCATGCATGTATATTTATAGAAATCTTAGCGTATCCGGTTGCATGAAGGAAGGAGACAAAGAGGATGTGGAAATATATTATTTTAATTGTAAAGGTAGTGGGTGAAAAGTAAAGTTACTTTAATCTACTGTTTGATAAAAGTAATTGTACTTTTCTACAAAAGTGTATCCCACTCACAATATAATTAAAACCCACATCTACTGTCGTGTAGAAGTTTCTTTCCCTTTCCATGCTTGTACTTTAAACAACACCATGCTTCTGTTTGATTTGACTTTACCAAGTATGGGATTGCCAGCCATACTTAGTTGTTGAACAAATCTTCAAGATCTTCGTCTGTTTGAGGTTTCTTTCTCCTTTTCCAGAGGAAAAGATCAAACCTTTTTGTCTCATACTTGATCCAAAAAATGCATTTTACTTTTGCAAACAAAGATCTAAGGCATAATAAAACAACACATGTTCTGCCTTTTACATATGACTTACAATCTGAAAAAATAGAGCAGATTTGATATTTTGCTCGACTCAGCTAACAGATTGTACTAAGAACTTTGAATTCACTACTCAGTTGACAAAATATATCAGTTGATCAGTTTTTGCTAGGACTCAGTTGATACATATTGCTCAGCTAATCATATAGATGCTCAGTTGATCAATAGTAAACTTAGGAGGGCATAAGCTTATGTATTTGTATGATCAGTTGATCAAGAATGCTCAGTTGATCATTTAAATACATTAGTTTATGTGGAGAGATGACTTGTGTAAGAGAAGACTTACTTAGCTGATGCTCTGGGCCTCAGCTGATCCATTGTTCACTCAGATGATGGAGTAGCTGAGCAAAGTCTTTGTTCAGCTGATGGTGTAGGCACTCAGCTGATCAAATTTTTTCACTCAGCTGATGGTTTACTTTCCTCAGCTGATGGTCTTCTTCACTTGTTTTCTTCATCTGATGCTCCTTAGCTGATATCCTTTGGCTGATACTTTGAGTAGGATCTGATACTCAGCTGATGGTCAGTTGATGGTTTCATACTTAGCATATTTTTACAGAATCTGATTCAAACAACACGTGTTTGAATTCTTTCTAAGTCATACTGAATGTAGGGTTTGGTTATCATCAAATCATATGTTTTAGGATAGGCAGAGTTAATTATTAGGGTGAAGTGATTATCTCCCCAACATAAACACATATACATGTAAACATATGTATGTATGTATATGTGTATCTGTATATTTATATTTGTGTATACACACCAACACATAATACGTCTGTAGTTGTGTTTGTGTATGTGTGTGTATATATATATAGAAAAGTTTATTTGAGAACCATTTTTATTGCGAGAACCGCGAGAACCAATCTTAGCCGTCCAATTCCCCCTCCTTCAATTGGATTGCCCACTCATAAATTCCTTACATGTACCTTGCCACACTCAATCCACCCAAGCTCTTCATCCATGAATTCCATTATCATATATATATGGGACGGTTCAAACGAGAATTGTTTTTCGTACGAGAACTGCGAGAACCAATATTAGCCCGTGACGAAAATTAATCAATGGCTAAGATTTTTTGGCATCTCATTAATGCTTCATTAATGGCTCATTAATGACGCATGAGGGTTATTTCGGGAAAATCAAGCCTCGCAAATTAATGACGGCTCACGCGGACGCAATTCACGGTTGGGGTAAATATATAAATTACCTAAATACCCTTATTAATGAGTCATTAATGACAATAAAAATAGTTCTCGTACGAAAAATAGTTCTCGTTTGAACTATATATATATATATACGGGAATGTTTATTTGAGAGCCGATCTTAGACGTTTATTTGGTAAGTGGAATTTATGGATGGAGAGCGTGAGGGAATTGAGTGTGGGAAGGTGTATGAGATGAATTTATGGGTGAGTGATAACATTGAAGGAGAGAGACTTGGACGACTCAGATTGATTGTTATGGTACTCGTAATAAAAACGATTCTTAAATATTGTTTTTAATATATAAAGTAACATATATAATAATATGCAATATAGACTGCATTTTATTACTTTATGAACAATATATGTTAATGCAATCAATATTATACTTTTAATTAAATATGATTTATGATGTTTTGACGATAATAATTTTAATGTCGGATAAAAAAGGTTGCAGCTTTATAAATACAAGTAAATATGATAATAATAAGAGATTCTGGAAAAAAATTAATGACGATGTTATGAATGAATTTCTAATTTCTAATATATTTATCCTCTTTTTAAGAGATTTTATATTTCTATTTTGATTTATAATTGATTTACTATACATATTAGTACTTTTTAATACTATCAACATTTAAAATTTACTTTAATCGTATTCATGTTTATACACGTAATGTTAAACTAATATCCTAGTAACACAATTTTGATTTATTTAAATAAATTAGCTACTAAATAGTTAAATTAATAAAGGCTGAACACCAATATTGTGGTGGAAACTGGAAAGTGGAAACTCTAAAAGGGTTTGGTGAGTGGGACCCATTGGGCCAATAAACAACTTCGAGCAACATTCTAATCTTTGAAACTGTTTTGTACTCTGTGTTTTATAATTCTTTAAGTACTAAAAAATCAAGAAATTGTAGAGATTTAGTGGACTTTTTTGTGGGGTGGGGGGTGGGGGGGGGGGGGGAGGGGAATGGGGTTGATAAGGTTATACGTTCATAGATCTAGGGGTGTTCATCGGTTCGGTTTTCGGTTTATTCGGTTCAAATGGTTTGGTTTATTTGGGTTTTTTTGACCAAAACCGTAACTGAACCGAAACCGTTTAAATGAGTGCCATAACCGAATACCAATTCGGTTCGGTTTTCGGTTATAACCGGTTAAACCGAATTCGGATAAAAGCCCTTTTTTTTGCAGCTCACTTTATTGGCAGCCCATTTTGCTTCTTTTGGCAACCCAACAACATTACATGATAGATAGAATAATTTTAATAAGCAATGTACAAATGTGGAACTATCGAAGTATGGAAGTGCAATAACGAATGACGAACAAATGTGGTGTCTTGATTTGCACTTTACAGACTCATTAGGGATTTAGGGCACATCAGCTTCGTTGAGAGAGGAATCTGGAAAGACGAGAGGTTCGAAGGAGGGAGTACTCTCAAAATTTTGAAAAATATTAAATTATCTAATTCGATTTATTCGGTTTGAAAATTCCTAAAACCATAACCGAACCGAAAACCGTTTATGGTAATTGGTTTCGGTTTTTAAACCGAACCGAATACCGAATTTGAAAACGGTTTCGACTTTTACGATTACGGAGCGGTTCGGTTTACGATTATATCCGAATTTTGAACACCCCTACATAGACCATAAGTCAATAACCAATCTAAACAAGCAATTCTTACAAATGTTACCATTTCTTTTCATTCTTGTTATCAAGGCTCTTTATGTTTCTTTTCATTAAATAGATGGGAAAAAACCATCTTTAAAGGCTTTGAGGTGAGTGAATATAGAATCCATGCCAACTATAAATAAATATTGGAGATGTAAAAGACACCAAATTATGGTTGGAAGCTTTAGTTGGAGATAAACAACTAGCTACATATTATTTCTAATCTCCATAGTTTTTGTAACAAACGAAATTTTAAAAAATATTGTAATATTATTTTATGAAGAAATAAATAATATTATATAGAGTTTATTTAATTATAATGATAATTGAGTAATATTAATATTAGTTAAATAAATTAATTAAAGTTGGAAAAGAAAGGAAAAGAAAAGGAAGAGAAAAGAAGAGAAATAAAATTAAAATTCGGATTTTTTATGGATCGCGGCGCGACGCGTGGCGTGTGTCAGTCCTCGCGTGTGTCAGCCGGCTTTCGTGTGTCAGAAATTATAGGGTGCGGATGTCAGATTTTGCATGTCCCGCGATTGGGCATTTTAGAGGCGGTCGCGGCGCGACGCGTGAAATCAGCTTCTATAAATACGAGTTTTTGGCAGCCATTTCCACACACAAACTTTGAGAGTCGTTACTCTGCCAAATTTACGAGTTTTCCCGAGATTCTTGAGCCTACGATAGTGTCGGGTTTCGTTCGTGAGCGTATCTTTAGTTACGGGAGTTCGGAGAAACCGTCAAGAGCGTAGTTTTAACCGTAGTTTCGCGTGGGTGAACCCGAAAGGTACATTTCTCTTTTCTTATGCTTCCATTTCGGTTATTTGGCATTTTGGACCGCATGCATGTCGTTTATATGCATTTTATGAAGTTTCTAAGCTCGTGATGCGTGAATCTTTAGTCGAGGTTTATTCGTTGCCGGGTTTTGGTGTTTTGGGCAAGATCCGACTTATTTAAGATTATGAGATCGTGTTTCTCATGTAGTAACCTTCTTAGGTTGTTCGCGGTGTTTCGGTTCACAGTCTGGTTGATTCGTGAGTGTTGTTTGTCGTTTTAAGATCGTGCGTTTCGTTGTTCAGGCTAAGGTGAGTTCAGTTGTTTTTCAAAACCGAGCATATAGACAAAATCTGTTTTGATAATATTAACGGTTTTTAAGACGATACATATATATATATATGATGTTTGTGATAGATTAACGATTGGTTGCTATGCATGCTCCTTTATTAATGATGAAATGCGATTGACTTATACGATGTTTGTGACGCATGCATATATGCTTATAGATATATGTCCTGATGTTAAGATTGATATGATGATATGGGAAGGGGTAGTTATACTCAGAGATGTAAAGATGATGCCTAGTAGGAATATTGTGCCTGCTAAGGATATGCTAGCAAAGTGAAGATTAGTTGTCGGGTTTCTAGATAACTTTGACAACACATGGTGTACTTGTACACTGGAGTGATGCATTGACCACAGAGATGGGTCATGTGCAAACATCACGAGGGTGAAAGGAGGGTCCATCGGTAATTGGGGCACCATTTGTTCTTTCACCTAAACGACTTTTAGTCGGAGTAGCTATAGCGGACGGATCTTAGAAGTGTGTGTACAAGTGGGAGCGCGCCCTACCTTGTACCATACTTGCTGGACACACTTCGTGAACTTGTACCAATGCGGACGGACCTATAACTTAGCAGTTGCTAGGCACACATATGGTATTATCGCGGACGGACCTTGGAACCCTAGTGGTTGCCGGGCACGCACTTGGTATTTGGGGTAGTGATGATAGCGAAGCCAAAGATAGACCCCAATAAGATGATTTATGATGTATATGATGTTAATGAAGTTAAAAGATGAATGAGATGATTTATGATGTAAATGTAGCTAAATTATGATGATTTAAAGATGTTATATGATGTTTATGATGACACTTGACCGTGCGGGGAGTTATGATGCTATGCGGGTGGGTCAAGTTACGTTTTGGGATTTAATGCCTTAACCTAAATATGTTTGCGAATGTTTTTAAATGATGATTTTGTGTTGTTAACTAAGCTGACTCACGAGGCGAAAGCTGACACTTGTTTCTTTGAAATACGTCTTGTGCTCGTGCAGGTTGCTTAGGTGCATGGCCTTGTGAGACGGGGGCTTATGGGTAGTTTTCTTTTGTTATGATGATACTTAGTATCAACTTGTGGTTGTGTAATGAACAAAGTTAAAACAATGATGTGATTGTGACATAACGGTGGTTTTGTTTAATGAATGTTTAAAATGGTTTATCTGTTTTAATCAATATGATGTTTAAAAAGTCTTCCGTTGCGATGAATCTGATTGTGTGGAAAAAGTTTTTTGTAAATTTCAATTTCTGGAAACCACGGCTGTTACAAGTTGGTATAAGAGCTGTGTTGTGAGAGATCTGAGTACTGAGTCCGATGCTTAGACTCACAACTTAGCTCTTATAGGATGACTGGGTGGGGGATGTGTGTGTGAGAGTTGCTTGTTAGGTAGCTCTTTTCCTTGTGATGATTATAGATGTTTACTTTTACTCGACTTCCTTACGTAGAGAATGGTATAAACAAGGAGAGGTAATGGGAAGCAAGTGATGAATCAAAGGGAGCAGGTCAACGCGGAAGGATCATTCATAATTCTGGGTGAAGGAGAAGCGGAAAGTGATCGAGTTCCGTCACCTCCAAGAACTACGTCGGTGCATAGTAGTCGTACTGCACACAGCACCAGCAGTATGATCCGCGTGGCTGAGTTGGAGAGAGTGTTGAAGGAAAGGGATGAGGCTCTGAAAAAGCAAACGGAGGAGCTAAACGAAATGAAGCAAGCAATGCGTGAGGCAGGAATTCTAGGGAAGAAGCCAATCACGCCTGTGGAAGGAGATGACGACGAGGATGATCAAGAGGGTCTAGGTGGCAGGAATGAAGGTGCACTGTACCGAGTGGGAAGCACCTACAAGACGTTCAGGGAGTGCAAACCACCAAAGTATGCGGGAGGGACCGATCCACTCGACTGCATACGCTGGATCCGTAAGATGGAACAAACATACAACTCTGGTGTGTTTATTGAGGAACAGCGGGTCAGTTATGCAATCCGTGTGTTGGAGAAAGAAGCTTTAGAGTGGTGGGATTCTATTGAAGGTTCACTATCAACCGTAACAAGGAGGAACCTTACCTGGGAGATGTTCAAAGAGAAGTTACAGAACCGTAACTTGACCTACCCGCATAGCATATGGTATTATCGCGGACGGACCTTGGAACCCTAGTGGTTGCCGGGCACGCACTTGGTATTTGGGGTAGTGATGATAGCGAAGCCAAAGATAGACCCCAATAAGATGATTTATGATGTATATGATGTTAATGAAGTTAAAAGATGAATGAGATGACTTATGATGTAAATGTAGCTAAAGGATGATTATGATGATTTAAAGATGTTATATGACGTTTATGATGACACTTGACCGTGCGGGGATTTATGATGCTATGCGGGTGGGTCAAGTTACGGTTTGGGATTTAATGCCTTAACCTAAATATGTTTGCGAATGTTTTTAAATGATGATTTTGTGTTGTTAACTAAGCTGACTCACGAGGCGAAAGCTGACACTTGTTTCTTTGAAATACGTCTTGTGCTCGTACAGGTTGCTTAGGTGCATGGCCTTGTGAGACGGGGGCTTATGGGTAGTTTTCTTTTGTTATGATGATACTCAGTATCAACTTGTGGTTGTGTAATGAACAAAGTTAAAACAATGATGTGATTGTGACGTAACGGTGGTTTTGTTTAATGAATGTTTAAAATAGTTTATCTGTTTTAATCAATATGATGTTTAAAAAGTCTTCCGTTGCGATGAATATGATTGAAAGGAAATTTTTTTTGTAAATCTCAATTTCTTGAAACCACGGCTGTTACAATTTTAATTTAAACTAGTTGTGTCATGTGTTGTATCTGTTTAAAGTCATCAATGGTGTTAGAAAACAAAATTAGGTCTAAACCATATATTTTTCTTTCGGTTGTTCTTAAGGCTTGCTGGTGTATCATTCTCCTGTCTAAACATTATATTTGGGCCTGTTAGTTGGCTTGGGTAGCAATCAAAGAAATTTGCTTTTTTTTAATGATTCAAGAGAACACTTTTTCAAACTAGTGACGAAATTTATTAAGACGAACTCTCTCCCTTCACCTATATCTATAATTTATTAGAACCGAAGACTTCCTAAAAAATAAATATACTCACATGGATGATTCCTATTGATCATTACCTACAATAGGTTTTATCCACATTCAACATGTTGCCCATTTTGTAATGATGATCAAGAAGCTAAATCACTTATATATATTTTTCTTGTGTAGAAGCTAAAAATCTCGAGAAATTGCAAGATGGAAGTCCTCCTCTTTTCCTCCTTTTACTTCCTTAAATGCGATGCTCAAACTTATCGTTAACTTTCAAGGATGCATAATTCAAAGGCGAGCGTAGATGCGTGATTGAACTCTTCTTTGGGTTCTTCAAAAAAAAAAAATCTTGATTGTCTAAATTTAAATCCAAAAGCCTCGATCAAGAAGTTCAACTCCTCTTGTTGGATTTGATCAACTAGTTCACAGAAATATAAGTTTGAAAGAACTTTGTAACAGAATGATAATAGGATTGAAATTGAAATTGTATTAGAATGAAGAATTAACTGTCCGTTTGGTTCGTGGAATGAATATGAAGGAATTGGAATTTGACCAAGGAATTGAAATTCACAGGAATTGGAATTCATAGGAATTGGAATTTGTGAAAAACTATATCTTGTTTGGTTAGTAAAATTCGGAATTGGAATTTAACCAAAAATAAATTAATTCAATATGTATAAACCAAAATAAATTATATTTTGGCGGCGGTGGTAGTGGTGACGGTGGAGGTGGCGATGTCGCCGGTGGTGGCGGGTAGCGTTGGTGGTGGTGGTGTCGGCGGCGGCGACGATGGTGGTGACGGGTGGCGACGGCCGTATTGGGGTGGCGGGGGGTGGTAATGACGGCATCCGTGACGTTGGTGGCGGGGACGGGTGGTGAGGGAGATAACGGGTGGCGGCGGCAGTTGGTAGATGGCGGTGGCGATAGCGATGGCGGTCGATGGTAGGGGTAGGCTGGTGGTGAGGGTGGGTAGGGTAGGGTGGAGTAGGGTGGGTGGGTGGGGTCCGTGGGGTAGGGTGGGGTCGGGTAGGGTAGGGGTGGGGTGGTGGTAGGGGGTGGGGTTGGAGACAATAATTATGTTTTGAGATTCCTTATGAATTTGACGAATTCCATCTATTTGGAGAAGGAATTCCCAATTCCTTGATTTAAAGAATTCATTGGAATGGTCAAATTTCATTCCATGAATTCCGTGAACCAAACACAAACAAGATTTAGGAATGCTCAATTCCAATTCCGTCCAATTCCAGCGAACCAAACGCCCCCTAAGAGTTTTCAGACTACATATATCAAATGATATATTGACTTTGACTCACCGGTCAACAAAGTTGCCTGCTAACAAACTATTTACAAACTAACCCCACTAATTTGTTACATTGTCATTAATCACCCTTACACCAACTAGAGTAGTAAATCCAACGTTGATTGGTTGGTTTGGATTAACAGTCCAAACTTTTTGTTCTTGTAATTAATTGCTCCTATCTTCTTGGTGGGAGTGTTTTAATGCATTTATTTATTTATTTATGTTGTTTAAAAGAAAAAACAATTACGTACAAGAGCTCTATGTTATTCATCCAAAGTTTTCAAATGTTCAAGGTACACAAATACATTTTTTAAATCATATATACACATGATATAAATATATAATTAAATTTATCATACTCTTGATATAAACACGAACATGTTACATTCACATTTTTAAATTATTTTTTATGATTCTAAACACTTATTCACGAGTTTTAAAAATTTTTGGGATCATTTTCAACATAACTTGATTATCAAAAATATCTTAGAGTCATATTACAATAGATTTATACCCAATTGACCCATTTGGGTTCTTAACATAAACGTGAGCAAAAGATATTTAAATAACCAATATCTGTACCAAATGATTCACATGAACTCACATAATTGACTTTGGATTTCTTATAACACCAGATTGGACTCTAATGGCACAAGGTTGTAAACCCTAAGGTAGTGTTTGACTGAGATGAATTCTTGGGATTCTTCTAATTTCTAAGGATTTCTATGTTTGGTTCACTTTAATGAGGTAGTGTTTGACTGAGATGAATTCTTGGGATTCTTCTAATTTCTAAGGATTTCTATGTTTGGCTCACTTTAATGAGGGAATCTTAAGAAATTAGAATCCATCAAATGAAGGAAAGTGAATTCCATCACTAGATGAAGAGATTTTAAATTCCTTTAAATAAGGGAATGTAGAATATTACCTTGTTACACTTAAACATCTCTATAGCCCTAATTATTATTATTATTATTTTTTATTATTAATTTATTTTTTATTTTGAATTATATTTGTAAAAGAAAAAACATGTCACCGGCCATTTCACTATCACATCATCACCAAGTTAGTCTATGCCACGTTAATAGTTTACTTGTTATAGCAAGTTAAGAGCATAGGGTGTACTCCCCTTAAAGCATCCAATGCTTCAACGTCAGCACCACATCAACATAACTCACCTCACGCTTCAGTCATGCTTAAACACTACTACCCACGCTTTGCACGCTTCAAACTTTTTTTATTTTAAATTAATTATACATTATTTTATTTATTATTTATTATTACGAAATTTAATATAAAATTAAAAAATTAAAAAATGAAAATAAAATAATATTAATAACTAGTTTTCATTAAAATAAAAAAAGAGTACATAATAAAACTACAACTGATAAAAAATCAACGATTTATTTTTTTAATCCATATTTTTTAATAGCGTTTTTTGCCCGTTGAACAATCTCGAAATCGTTGCCTTCCAAATCTTTGTCGGATTCTTTTAAAAATTGTGACGCTTTTCAGAATTCCTTTTATTCTCGTAAACGCAGCTTCCGTTCATTTTGCTCAAGAAGCTTCGTGCTGTACTCGTCCATTGAACTTCGGAAGCCGCCGAGATCCTTAAGTAATTGGTTAAATTCTTCCGATGAAACCCCGGACGAGGTCGAAGAAACCGCTCTTTTTTCCTTTCTTTTTTCCAATCGGACGTGCCGGTTCAACAAATTCCACCTCATTTTCATCGTCGGTTTCTTCGTCAAGGGGGTGTGCTTGTGTGTCTGAGAAAGTGTTGGAGTCAGATGTTTTGGTTCTTTTTCTTGAACCATACGACAGCAGTGGTGGAACAGGAGCCCATCTTGGGGAAGCTCGAAGGATGTCCCAAGCGTGTTCAAGGACAAAGTTGGTGTTGTAAATCTCCCTATATTGTATATAGGTGGTTTTTTGATGTCTGCGTCACTTTGTCCCACTTTTCCGGCTCGTCAAAAAATTGTTATAGATCCCGTTGAAGGCACCCACTTGCTTGTTTAACATTTTCCATTTGGAGTTGAGTTGGTGGTTTGTGCGGTGAGTTTTTTCTGTTTCTTTGTGGAAGTAATCCACAACACGGTTCCAAAAGGAAGTGTTTTTTGCGAGTTTCCGACTTGGTTGTCTTCGGAAACATCGACCCACCCCTTAGCTAAAGCCACCTCCTCCTCGGGGGTCCATTTGGTGTTGGGTTCGCGTTCTTTTTTCCTCGTTTCCTTGCGTCGCGAATCGGGTTGGGTGTCAGGAATGGGTTGGGTCTCGGGTTCGGTGTCCGGTATGGCGTCAAGACCGGGTTGTGCGTCGGGTTCGGGTTGGGTCTCGGGAACCGATTGAGGCTCATACCTTAACTCGTTATAGGCAACTTGAGTGGGAAGGTTGAGAATGTTTGATAGAAAGTTGATTGTATCACATATTGTATTGAGGGCTAGGGAGGTTGAAGAGTTGCGGTGGAGCAAACATCGGGTTGGGTACGTACATTTGTGGTGCCGTGTCAAGTAGGAATGGTTAAAAGATGGACTTGGTTGGCGGTTTTTTTGATCGAGATGAGTTTGGGGTGCTTGAAGAGAAATCAATTTGAAGTGAAAATGTAAAAAAAACTAGAAGTTTTATAAATTTTGTAGAGAGTTTGGGGTAGAAGTTATGGTGTAAAATGGTTAAAAAGGAGGTGTTATATAAATAGAGGGTAATTTTTTATTTATTTAAACGGTCAAATGACCATTGGAGTATAATAAATATTTATAATTTTTTTTATTTAAACGGTCAAATGACCATTGGAGTATAATAAATATATATGTATGGCACTCTCTCTCTCTCCTCGGTAACCATCGGCATTTGAATGCCGTGAGATGTTCAAAATCCTCGGTACCGAATATATACAAGGGGGTGGTGTTCCTTGGTGGTACCGAGCTCCACATGTGCATGCCGAGCCGACGTCGAACCTACAACCGATGGTCTAACTGAATGCAATTTATGGTAAGTTTGCTAAGTCTAATGGTAAGTTTAAATGTTCGATACACAAATAACAAAACGTGATATATATTTTTAGAAATTAAACCAATGTAATTTATTGAGACAAAATTTAAAAACTAACTACCTCTGTTTTTCTAATGGAACGGGTTACAATAAGTCTGTCACCAATGATAAATTTTTGTAAGAATTTTTTTATTGTTTGTATTCGTAACTGTGTTTATCTAAAATTTGTTAGTAATCTATTGATAATTTTTGCAACTTCATGATACATTAAAAAAAATAAAAAATAAAAAATTTTCTCAAGAATTCTATCGCTAATCTGTGGGTAATTATAAAAAATTCTCGAGGGATTAACGAACAAAAATAAAGAAAATAATAAAAAATGTCTATAATGTTTTCTTAATTTAGTCACTAGACGTCAGTAATTTTAGAGAAATAATTGATGGAAAAAGTAATATAAACTTACTAATACTTTGACAATGTTAAACAGTATGCGCGCATATTAACTATATAATTCTTTAAAAAATGCATAAGATAAATATCCATAAGTGCATATATATTATATGGGCATATATTGACTGATGCTTATCCATCGTATGTTTATTCATTTGGTGGATTTTACATATTATGTCTTGTATTTTTGTCACCATTATATACTGTCAAATATAATAAAAAGTAACCTCTTAAAAGTGATATATGTTTATTAATTATATTGATTACCTCTTAATTATTGCTGCAACGACGCTGTTTGAAGGGTTATTTGCAGCGGGTTCCTGCAAGTATATGCAGCTAATATATGCCCTATATATAGACTATAGTCTCGATCGAATGGCAATAGCCGTCAAACATTATTGTAAAGTCAAAAACTATAAAACAACCAAGTTAATTGTTAGAAAGGGTTGGACCACAGCTTGGCCATGTTTTATGATCCTCTCTCTCTTTCACACACTCTCTCTCAATATATATATATTTGTTATATGTATATTCTCTAGAAGATATATATGCATGCCCTCAAAATAACAACAATGCACGGAAGATAAATGTGGAAAGAAATAAGCTTGGGAATACACGATGACTATATATGAACCGTATTTGACCGTTGTGGGAGCTAGGCTAGCGTCCATATGGTTAATTGGGAACATTGACCAAAAAAAAAGAAAAAAGAAGAAGAAAGAAAACCCAATTTTGAAAGAATTTTAAGTTGAAATCAAGTATGCTGCCCACATGCTTATAGAACGTATATAAACTTTAATGGTGCGTTTGACGCAAAGAATGAAATTATTGAGAAATAATATTAGAGAATAGAATTATAGAGAAATGAAATTGTCTGAAGATGAGAATTGGTTCTTCTATGTGATAGAATAGAGATTTTTACATAAAAATGTAATAAATAATCATCTCTAAAATATCATAACTTTTACTTGTAATTTACTTTGAAAATGGTGTGTTTTCTAATTAAAATATACTTGTCAATATCTTTTTTTAGCATATATTCATTTCCTTTTTCAGAACATATATAATTAAAAACCTTGTATTTGATTTATAGCGTCACTATGATCGTAAAATATTGTAACTTATTTGTAATTTTTTTAAATGGGACAGTGGCAATGCCGGTAGTGGTGGTAGTGATGGTGTGATTGTGGTGGTTGGAGGCAGGCAGTGGTGGAGCTGGGGTGATGGGGGTGGTAAGTGGCGACGGGCGGTAGGTTGGTAGGGGTGGTTATGGTGGGTGGCGGAGGGCAGTGTCTAGGTGGGGTAGGGTGGTGGAGGTGGGGTAAGGTGGTGGGGGTGGTTATGGTGGGTGGTAGTGGATGGTGGTGATGGAGTGGTTGCGATGATAACTGTGGTGGGTGGCGCTAAGTGGTGACGGGTTGACAATTTGACGGATAGGATGAGATTGTTGTTTTCAATGTAAACAAACAAGACAATTCTTTCCATTTCCCTTTCTTTGTCTTTATTTCTTGCCACCACTTGTCACCACTCGATCATCATAACCACCGCCACCGCCACCATGCCTGCAATAACCCACCACAACCACCCCCACCAACCTTCGTCAATCACCCCTACCACCCCACCGCACGCCTCCGACAACCTCCACCACTACCGCTACCACCGCCACCACCCCCACCCCAATATTAAAAAAATACAAATAAGTTACAAGTTTTTACTATCGTGATAATGCTATAAATTAAATACAATGTTCTTAATTATATGTCTTGAAAAATAGGGATTAATATATGTTAAAAAAGATATTGGCAAACATGTTTTAATAAGAAAACTTCGAAATAAATTTCAAGCAAAAGTTGTGATATTTTGGAGATGATTCTCTTTTACATTTATGTACAAAAATTTCTGTGCTACCAAACATAAGAAGTAATTCACATTCTTTAGACCATTTCCCTTTCTATTCGATTTCATTCTCTATACCAAACGTACCATAACTTAGTTGTATAGAAAGTGTGTCGATATATCAAGATACATGTAAAATAAATCTTTTATAAAGGTTAAAGTTTAAAGCTATCTAGAATACATAAACTACTTAAAAGAACCGAAGAATAGATCATTAGGTTTAGTTTATCAAAATGTATCTAATTTGTTATGTTTTGCTATTGTGTATATTGAACTTTAAAAGTTTCTATTAATGTGTGTAACAAACTTTTAAATTGTTGCATTTGTATGTATTTTGGTTACATTAAAAAGGAAAAAATTATTAGTACATACAATATAAAGTTTAATACACATAATAGCGGCAAATCATATGTTTGATACACACAATATAAAATTTTATAACTTTAATACATAAAATAACAAAACGTAATAAGTTTGATACATTTTGATAAACTAAACCATGATTTATTTAGGTGTTACTCTAACACCTCTTTTCTTCTTAATCAACATAATAACCCAATTGGTATAAATCCTCTTAGTTGGTTGATTTGATTATTCATTTTTCATGTTATCTTTTCATAATGACTACTTAAAAAGTGTCCTACAGATTCCTTAGATATGGAACGATCAACCTATGGTTTAACAAACTAGATCTTGGGTTGACCGTGCTCCCTATAAATATAACTTGATAGTTTTCTACTCCTATATAAAAGAACTTGAATCCTATTATATACCAACTCTTGCATACCAAAAAATCTATGAAATACATATGGTTATGATCCTCTCATGTTTGATCAAACATGATCCATCATATTATCGCATAAAAGTGACAGTGAAACCTACAAATGGACACATTATTGACTTAAAATAAGAGACTAACTCCCATATATGTGAGAGAACATGATAGGTCATGTTTGACCACAACATGAGAAGATCTTAACCAAATACATATTCAATTGATCTCTAGATATATGATCAAACACTAAATCTATCGGTCTTGTTAATCTTTGATCTAGAGATGATTTAGCAATATTTCTAAGAATTTTAAAGATGACCACTACGTACATTCATTAACGAGAGGAGAACGAGGTGATCATTTTCTAATGTTGACAATCAATTTCACTACTGAGAAGACTTAAAGTGATTACTACTTTCACTAGATAGAAGTTGTTAGTAAGCTCTTCTGTTTAAGAAAGAAGATTGTTAAAGAAATACATTGTATTTTCATAAGAGATGTGGACGGTGGACCACACTCTCTGTATGTGTTACTTAACACTTATTTGAACAACTATAAGAGTGTCCCTCACTCTCATTACACTGTCAAACCGGCTTTTTCTTCTTACTTCTTTACTTATCACTCAGCCTCGTTGTGATTACTTTTCATCACATCAAACTTTATGACTCACTTACTACCTCACTAATAAATTAAAATTTTTAAAAAATACAAATAAAAAATAGAGAGGGGGATATCAGCTTTGGTCTTTAGGACCCACTAAAACTACACCGCACATTTTTATTTGAGGTAACAATTGCCACTTCTAGTTACGACTCACTTGGTTGTGGAATGAGAGAAACCTCATTTGATGGTTCGCCCAAACCAAAAAACACACTATTGGGTTTTCTCTAAATGCCTATTTACCGGTGGTGATGGTCTTTTACATAGATGTCAACATTTCAAGTTGATATATAATCTTTTATCTTGAATTATTTTCTGGAACTAGTCGATTTTTAAAGATAAAAAGAATAAACAGTTTCTAAAAATATATCAATAATTTAAACAACACTATTCTCCCCTCCTCTTTAACGTTCTTACATTTTTTTTCTAAACCTTAGTCGCTAATCTATGAATAATTTCTATAATAACCGGCGGATTAACGATGAAAATTAAAAAATATATCTAGAAATTATTTACATTCGGGAGACAATAACAATCGTCGGTAACTAACGAGTGTACGTAAGTTTTCGTCAAAAAACACATCATTTACCACTCCTTTAAAAATATCTACATAACTTTCTACGCTCTATCTTCTCTCTTTAATATAATTCTCTCTTCTTTCATTTACATTATTTATGGTTGACCAGAAATCTTGTCCGTATCTCCAAAAGTCGAGACCGATAATTTTTTGTAAGTCTTCATCCAGAACTACTCATAATAGGTGATTATGATAATGAAAAGTCTAATATACTTCTCATTTAAAAGTGAATGCGAGTATAGAAACATATAAAATATATGCTACTAGAAGCATATATTCTATCCTCCTTTTTATAGCATATCACAAATTTTCTGTAAACCTACTCTCCAATTTACACACTACAAAAAAAAAGCTTTTTAGTGGCACATATTCCTAGTGACGATTAGTTTTTATGTCACTAAGAGTAGGGGGAGTGGTCACCTCCCATCACATTTATCATACTGTCACGTCATTTTTTTATTTCCACCACTCAGTTCACTACTCAGACCCACTCCTCACCAATCGGACCTATCTTAATTATTAATTTTATATTTAATAAAAACCATCCATTTGTTTAAAACCCTCGCCTGCTTTTAAAAACCTTCCATCTGCTTTCAAACCCTCGCCGCCGTGGAGGGTAGGACGAGAGATGGAAGTCGTGGAGTAACAACCATCGCCGGCCGTCTGTTTCTTCCTTTTTGTTGGACAACGACCATCGCCGGCCGTCTGTCTTTTCCTTTTTCTCAGAGAACGGAAACGGAAACAACTTCTTCCTCTTTGCTGGCAGTCCATCCGTCTCTTGCTCTTTGTCGGCGACGTATTTTTGCTTCGAGACGAAAATCGTGGAGGGAAGGAAGAGAGACGGAAGTCGTGGAGTAAGAAAGAGAGAGAGACAGATACAACCATCTTCACCACGCCTTTTTCCCCAGTCGGCGTGATGGAGTGGCTCCGGCTATGACAACGGCGTGATGGCTTCCACCCCTTTAACCACTCCGTTCCCTCTAATTGACCTTTTTAGTGGCACTTTTTGTATGTCACGTCGCCACTAAAGAAATTAACGGTTTTAGTGACATTTATGTTCTAGGCCACTAATATACATAACTAATAGTGGCATAAAAGTTCAATATGCCATTATAAATAGAAAATAATGACATTATTATAATATACCACTAAATCAATTTATATATCCACTAAAATCTTTTACATCTGCCATTATTACTTATATTATAAACCCAATAAAGAAAAAAATTGACAATATCTTTTAAATTTTTTTTCAATCTCCCTCCAAACCTAGACTTTCCTGCCCAAATTGTTCCCATCATCGATCGTTGGCATACCAAATTCTTCATACAGATTGAATTCTTCCCATTCTCATCTGCCATCTTTCTTCCCTCTCTCCACCAATTTCTTATGATATCGGTTTCTTCTATCCTCGATATCTCTCTTCCATCCCTTCTCGTTTGTGCCCTAATTTTCTAAAATTAGCTACAGGCGGCCCTTGTTTGTAGGCCAATTTGTGTCATCGGCTTCATCACCATTGGAGTCCATGGAATAAGACTTCATCTCATCTTACCTACCACTGCCCCCTCATGTCGACGTAGCTGAAATCTCCAGCTTAATTGTGGCACCAGACTTAATATCATAAGTTTATTACTACTAATGTCTCTAATTCCATTGGAGAATGTAAAAACTTCAAGCACAATTGACTTTGTGTAGCTCTCATTTGCGTTTTGTATTGCTTTAGGAATGTTGATTGGGTAATGCTCCATGCACTTTATTCTAAAAATCCTTGACACATTAGTCTATACTTTTAGCACTTTTGATTGGTTATGGGGTCTACTTTTTATGATTTTAGGTTTGATACTCTAACTGCTGCTTATAATGTTGACTGAGGTAGTATTTAGGACGATGATTTGCTTTAACTGCCATTGGTATTTTGTTTGACTATTAAAATTTTGTTAATGATGATTTAGGGTCAATGCATATGCACATACATGTACCATAGGTCTGAGTTGGCTAAAATGTAACATCCTCAAATCGGGCCTATCCGTGCGCTCCATTTGGTATGTGAATTTATTTAAATGAATTAATAAGAATATACTTATTAGTATTAATAGAAAATAGCTATTGGTTAGTTAAATGTGAATTTAAAAATAGTAATAAAAATAGATAAGAATGATAAAATATTAACTGGTTTCAAATGAGGTTTCCAAAAATATCCTCGTTAGTTGAAACGGTTATTCGGGTGTCGTGTTGTATGTTGGAAAGAGGAACAAAATACCTCCTTATGGATGATTAAGAACCATGAGTTGGTTCTTAACCTGCCACTTTAGCCAACACACACACAGTCACGTAAACACACACACACACCTCAAGTTTTCATTCTTCTCTTGTTCTTGAAGGAGAAATACTACCAAGGATCAATCAAGGCTGAAATTAAACAAGGATTCAAGTCCAAAATCTGTTCTAAATCTTGGCATCATCATCATCATCTTGTTCTTGTAAGCCTTTCTTCTATCTTGTTCTTCATTTTAGGATTTAGGTTCAAAAATGGGGCAAACGAATTTAGCTAATAAAGCTTAGATTTTTGGATAGCAATATGTTTTAGGATCATTTGTAAGTTGTTTGGAACTGATTTTGTGGATTAAAGATGGCAACTTGATTGTATTTCTTGAAATTGACCAAATGGGTCAAATATGGTGAATTCATGAATTAATCTTGAATATGATGTTAGAGTTAGTTATTTATATGTTTATGAACTTATTTTGATGTCCCAAAACTAGTACAAAAGCTGGAAATAATTAAGAACATGTCAAACTTGAGATTGGATGGAAAACACAGCAGTGCAGGGGCTGTAATCGTGCCTCTAATGCTGTGTCGCGGCGCGACCCTTAAGGGTGTCGCGGCGCGACCAAGTGTGCAGCAAACAGGTTGTTGTTTTTCAATGTTCAAGGTGTATGGGATGTGGTTGAATCGTTTTTGACCATTTTAGGGGTATTTGGGTTAGTTTATGCATCTTTACTAATTTAGACACAATTAGAGAACTTAACACTAGAATTAGTATATGTGTAATCTAAATGGACTTATATGTATACAATAGGTAATTAAGCAATCAAGGAAGGCCAAATCCATATTTGTGTTGTATTTGAGCACCAAGGTGAGTACCGACATCTATGAATTCAATAAACGAAGTATTTGCATGCTAATTAGATTAAACAAACATGGTATGCTATTTATTGCACATAGACTTGTATATTTATGTATATAAGCTTAGAAAACAAGTATTGACATGATGAATGATATGATTGACACGTATTTAAGACATGTACATATATTGTGATATTTTGATGAATACAAGCCATATGCAAATGCATGCATGCTGTGATCCCTACAAAGGGTTAATGATGAGCTATGTGAACGTCCGGACATATATGTTATTGAAGGTCAGCTTCGGCTGGGTCTCATGGGCCTTCGGGCAATTGTTCGGGACTAATGGTACTCAAGTGCCATTCCTTTAACCTCTTGGGGTGATTGCCTTAACTTGCTAAGCCTAATGAGCGTTTGGCTCCGTAACGAGCAGGTAGAGTCACTTAGGTGATGAAACCAGCACGGTTGGCAATGTTTGATTCCCCCGGTGGTTGTTATTGAGTTAGACTAGCTATCTAGCAAGATATAGCACTTCTGGACATGTCAGCATTTCCGCTATGTGTTAAGATAACATTGTATGCTCATTCTTGAATCATGACTTGCTATTATTTATTGTACTCATACCTGTCTGTATTCACTAGCTATTTTAAATAGCTAATGTTGTTGTTGTTTCCTTTTTTACAGACAAAGAATAGGTAGGCCTGGTGAGTGGGGAAAACTTGTAGCTGTTGTACAAGCTTTTGTTGGAACACTGCTTTTGGTATATAATATACAATGGTCGGTTTAGATTAAAGTAACACCGGTTGTCATGTTTGACAAGTTTTTGTATTGTATATTTGTATATACGCCAAACATGTGTTTTTAAACTGTAATAGTTAATAGGCTTGGGTTTGTTTATTGTTTTAAATTCCGCTGCATTGTTTTTGAAATTCGGTTAAGTTAACAAACAGGTAAACATTCAATTTACAAACGGACCCATGCAGTTTAAAAACTCAAATTTTATCTGATTTTAAGGTTTCAAAGGCGGTGTTACATAAAACATCAAACCATATTTTTGTTCTAATTAACATGTCATTTAGGCAATAATGTTCTTGCAATAGATAGAACAAATTTTATGATCTTCTTATGTTATTAGAGGAGTTATATCTTCCTTAACATAGATCTAACTATGTTCTACATCCATATCTTGAGTTTTCTAGAGATATCACTATCTAATATGATGTGTGGTATTTTAGTAATTAAGATGACATTAAGGGATAAAAAAATTAAGCCTAAAAGGACAGGAAGGTAATCTTGACACTAAATCATATCTAACCTTAAATTAAACCTTAAATTAAACGGTTCTTATTGCGAGTTCCACGAGTACCATTTGTTACCGTCATTAATGCTCATTAATAGAGGTATTTTGGTATTTTATATATTTTTCTTACCGTGAATTGTGTCCGGTTGGACTATTATTGAAAAACGAGTATTGATTTTCCCAAAATACCCCTCATTAATGCGTTATTAATAAGACATTAATGAGTCATTCACTAGCTGTCATTTTATTTGGTCACCAATTTATTTAATAAAGTAACAAGATTGATTTTCCCAAAATACCCCTCATTAATACCCCTCATTAATGCATTATTAATAAGACATTAATGAGTCAATCATTAGTCATTCACGAGCTGTCATTTTATTTGGTCACTAATTTATTTAATAAAGTAACAAGATTGGTTCTCACGGTACTAATAATAAAAATTATTCTTAAATGAACTCTCTCCTATATGTATGTATGTATGGCCCATGTAATCCCACACCTTTATTGGTCTTAAAATAAGTGGCTTATAAGGCCATGAGTATGGCTCTTCTCAATCCAAATTATCCAAATGTCACATCAGCTGTCATATCGTTTTTCTTTTTCTTTTTCCTTTCCAACCTAAATTAATCCAAATCCAAGTAGCACTCATCCCAAATCAACCCAATCTTTTTTCCACTTTTTTAAATTTATTTAATTATACATTTATATATTAAACAAAATGAAATATTTAAACAATTCTATAAAAATAAAAATATAGCAAATAATATAAATAAAAAGTTCATAACATAAATAAAATATTATTATTATAAAAAAAAAATCTACTCGTCCTCGTTGTCAAAAACTTGGATACGTGAAATAGGATAGACCAATTCAGATAGAAGATTATTATGGGTGTCTCGGTTTTTGACTTCTCGTACGTTTGCTGCGCATGCTTGTTCACTTATTTGTGTTTCGATATCCGACGGTAGAATGTCGTTTGGGTATAAACTATAAATGACACTGTCTTCGTTTTCAAGTATCATATTGTGTAAAATGATACAAACGTACATTGTGTTTCCTAGTCTTCTTGGATGTCATCCGCGTTCCAGATTATGAAATATGTGTCAACGCTGTTTGAGAACGCCAAAAGCATGCTCAAAGTCTTTCCGTGCCGATTCTTGCGCCGACTTGAACTTTTTTCGTTTATCGTTTTGTGGGAATGTAAATGATTTTACAAATGTAGCCCATTCCAGACATATTCCATCAGCTAGATAATATCCGTGCTTGTAGGTGATTCCGTTCACCTCAAATGGACACTCGGGTGCTTTTCCGTCATAGATATCGTTGAAGATGAGTGACTGGTTGAGAACATTGATATCGTTGTTGGAACATGCAACGCTGAAGTACACGTGCCATATCCATAGGTCATGTGAGACCACAACTTCTAGCATTATTGTTGGGTGCTTGTGATCACCTCTCATGAACTGACCCTGCCATGCAACCTGACAATTTGCCCACGCCAAATGAGTATAGTCTACGCTGCCAAGCATGCTGGGAAATCCGTGGTATTTTTCATGCGTGGTGTAGAACTCCTGAATATTGGTATAAGTAGTTTTCGTAAATAAACTCTACCATAAAGCTCAATAATACCACTGTAGAATTTGTGTAGGCAATCCCGTGCCGTTTTATCACCCATTCTCAAGTACTCGTCAAGCGAGTCGGCGGCTACCTCGTACGCCAATTGCCGAATAGCGGAAATACAATTTTGTATCGGAGAAAAACCTTTTCCCCCTCTAGCGTCCCAATGCTCTCTAAAATACGCATACTCTGCTTCTAGATCGTTAATGATTCATTCGAATAGTTGTCTACTTATGCGGAACCGCCCTCTAAACATCTCTGCTGAATAAACAAGGTTATCGTCAAAATAGTTATTTAACAACCGCTCGTTTGCAGCTACCCGATCTCTTTCTATGTTTTCACTTCTAATTCAGGTTGACGACTCCGCGATGCTACCAAAAAGCATGTTTTCCGTCTCTCGAATCAACCCTACAAAAATTTCTTCTTCCTGCCGGAGCTGCTCATCAGTTGATACGGAATCCGACGAGCTAGATAAAGCATGTGGTGGTGATGCCATATTTAATATATATATATATATATATATATATATATATATATAGAGAGAGAGAGAGAGAGAGAGAAGTTGGAGGATTAAAAGAATTTTGGATAAAAAGTGTTGAGGGGTAGTTATGTAATTATAAGAGAATTACATATATATATATATATATATGACCATTTATACGATTTTTTTTTTCAAATTCTGCACAATCGACCGTTAAATAAAAAAAAAGAATAGTTTTGGGTTGATCGGATGGGTGAACCCGGGAGGTGGAACCCAAAGCCCACCGTAGGAGTGTTCCCTCCAAACCCAAATTAACCCGAGGGAGCTCGGGTTAAGCTATACGCTCGGTTTAAGAGGTATATATGTCAAAACCTAAACTCGAACATTAGACCTATATGACGATGTCATGTGTGACCGTGTGTACGACTTAACTACAGTAAAAAACAAAAAAAGAAATAATAATTCAAAAGGGTACACAAATGCAAGTAAATTCCTAAAAAAATAATAATTCAAAAGGGTAGTTATGTAATTCACAAAAACGAGCGAGTTATTTGCCATAGAAAATTAAAAAAAAAAATACAATAATTAAAAAAAGCTAGGTACATATATAACTCAAAAGGGTAGTTATGTAATTCAGCAAAAGGGACTATATGTCTGACTAGTTCATTGTACGTACGTAGTGGACATTGTGTATAGCTTGAAGAATGTCTGGGTGATGACTTGTTCAAGACCATATCTGTCTTTCTTTGCCTCATTTTTCCAGTTTCACTCGGTAACCATCGTTTTCACCAACCCTATAAATTAACAAGTAATACGCACATTCGATCAATGGTCTCAATTCATCTATCACCAAACAATTGTTAATTTATGGCGGATCGACACTTGCAGCTTCATCCTCCAGTCTATCGATTCTACCCAACTGAAGAAGAACTCATTTCATTCTACCTCTCAAATCAGCTTCAAAACCGTCGACTTCATGATCTTCACCGCGTCATCCCTGTCCTCAATGTCTACCAATATAACCCTTCCCACCTTCCAAGTAAAAAACATGCAATTAATATATATCACGCATTTTAATTTAAGTTTCTTGATCGATTCATCTCTATATGTATAGATATATATTCTTTTAACAGATTGATTAGATTAAGTAAATGCGCATATATATATACACAGTTATTCTTTTACGTTGTGTGTTCTGTACGTTGTTCATTTATATATAACTAATTAAGCTGGATCGATCTAATGATTAAAAGTTTGTGTACATGTGTAGAGCTTGCCGGAGAACTATGCAGACGGGACACCGAGCAGTGGTTCTTTTTCGTGCCGAGACAAGAACGGGAAGCGCAAGGAGGAAGGCCTAGCCGGACCACTGCCTCCGGCTACTGGAAAGCCACCGGTTCACCCACTTACGTCTACTCGTCGCAAAACAAAGTGATCGGAGTAAAGAAGACGATGGTATTTTATGAGGGGAAGTCTCGTACAGTGAAGAAAACAGAATGGAAAATGCACGAGTATCGAGCCATTATTAAACAAGATATTGTAGATAATACCAACAACGCTTTCCCCGTTCCAAAGGTAAGATCAATTCATCATATATGTGTAATTTCGCTTTATTTTTTTATTTTTGTATATATTCTAATTAAAAATAGTACGTTACATCAAAAAGGTTTAACAAAACCTTTATCTAACTTTATAATTATATATCTATATATACACACATATAAGTATATAACCGGGGAAATTTGAGATAATAACTTAATTAATTTCTCCAGCAAGTTGTGTATATATAATAAGTTATTAATCAATCAAATGGTAAGATAATAAGAAATTGTTATTGAAATTTCTAAAAGAGGAAATAGTTGTTTAATTACATGCATTGAAGAACGTACAAACCTTGGAATTTGGTTGTATTAATGTTTATGATGCATTTAATTAATTAATAAACCTTAATTAAATGGTTAGAAAATTTAATAAACTGAAACGTACAATAATATATGTTTCTTTTGAAAAACTGGTGCAGTTAAGGCATGAGCTGAGCCTATGCAGAGTGTATGTGGTGTCGGGGACCACTCGAGCATTCGATAGACGACCGATTGGGATAGATTCAACGGAGATGCAGGTCAACCGTGAAGCGAGTAGAGGTGCATCATCTTCAGGAAACATCCTACAAACCGATCAAAAAGCCTGGCAGCCGGCAGTCGGCTAGCTCATATCCCGAAAGTTTGTGCCTGATCGATCGAGCACATACTGATCAGAATATATATATATATAGGGTGGATTATATATATATGTAGGACTCCTCAGCAGCAATGGCAACATTAAGTATATTAATATTTTTCAATATATTTTTTTTTGAACAGCGAAGTTATGTTAGAATGTTAGTGGGCTGGGTCCGCAGTGACATTCATATAGGGCAATATGCGAGCCCCAAGCCACGCGCCAAGTTAGTAATTAAACGTCTTTTCCTGGTTTTGAACCCATGACCTTCAAGGAAGGCTTTGCCTTCCACCTCCCTCTTAACAATAGGCCAAGAGATCATTGGTAATATTTTTCAATATATAGATGATTAAAGTAGTTTCACCGGTCTAGTGGATATATATAAATGGTCCCTGCTGCTAGCTAGGGTTTTCAGAAAGCGAATTGTGGGTAGATAAGCTAGATTCAAGTTTCTTCAATTTCTTGGTCGTGTTCGATCATTGATTAATTAATTAATTATATATATAATGCACTATACACTCGATGATGGAAATAGATTAAAGGCCAGTTAGGTAGACGAGGAGTTGGATTGAGACGTGAGTGAGAATAATATCAATATCATTAATTAAAAAATATATATCTACTTTATGTCTTTATTAAAATTACTAATATATTTTTCAAATAATATTTATTTCTCTCTCCTATTTTACACATTCGTCAATACAATCTTTCGTAATTACGTAATTTCCCACCCATAAAAAATGAAGAAAAAAAACTGTTTTGTTGTTTTTTTAAAAAATAATAAATGAAACAACATGCATGTTATCGAGTAGAAATTATTCGATAAATATCATACCTTATTTCTATAACAAGTCACATTAGTAGATAGAAAATATTCACCGCAGCAGAATTGCACGGGTACCATGTTAGTATGTGTCTATATCTATACTACTATATAAAGCATTTAACATTCTCTCTCCTCTTAAATTTTAAGACTTCTTAAAATTCAATCAATATATAATCTTGACCTTTTATTTAATCTAAATTAATCTCATCCATTCAATCTTTAACTGTTTTATTATCTCCTAATTTGCTTTAACTTTTTATTCAAAATATATATATTCTCTCATACTAACACAATTATCCACCCACATCAACATAATTTTTAAAATCTTATTAACTCTTCTCTTTATTTCATCAATATAAATCTTTTTTCTTATTTTATTGTCTTTTAGAATTTATTTCTAAAAATTAATAAAATAGTTAAATGTAAATAAAAGAAAATTTGAAAAAAACCGGATATGTTGCTGTAGAAAACTTTTCCGTGACATTGAATCGCGCGAATAACATATCATTACATTCTTGAAAGCGACATATTGTAAACCAAAATCTATTTACCACCGCAGTATTGCGCGGGTACGATGCTAGTATATATATACACACACATACGTACATACATACATACATATATATAGGCAAAAGTTAAAATGTGAACTATTTTTCGTACGAAAACTGTTTTTAACGCCATTAATGACTCGTTAATAGGGGTATTTTGGTAATTTATATATTTACCCAACCGCGAATTGCGTTATGGTCAACCGTCATTAATTTGTGAGGCTTGATTTTCCGAAATAACTCTCATTAATGCGTCATTAATGAAGCATTACTGAGCCGTCAAAAAATCTTAGCCACTGATTAATTTTAATCACGGGCTAAGATTGGTTCTCGTAATTCTCGCAGAAAAAACAATTCTCGTTTAAACTTTCCCCTGTATATATATACACACATCAAGTCATCAATATGCGTCAAGTTCAACGACTGATTTTTGCAAAATATTAGCGTTAAGCACGTACGTGATATATTGCGTTGATTATCCATATATACATAAGGTCTACGCACTAGCGACCAATTAAGGTGAAGGAAATTGCCTTGTAATTGTCAAAAAGCCTTAGGCATGTGCATAAGGATACATCCAAATATGTTTTTAGTAGATTAGTATTCTTATTAAATTATGGTATAATTGATCAATCAACAAAAGGATTATAGCCTAGCGTTATTTGTGTTAAGTAATGTTTAGTTAGAGTCTTAGGGGCTGTTTGTTAAAATAGAATGATTAAGCACTGAATGATCTAGTGGTCTGAATAATTCAAAGGCTCTGAATGAATCTGCCTCTGAATATGACATTCTGTTTGATAAAAGTTCTGAATGATGCAAATTATCATTTTAACCTTAATAGTGATATATTATATTATAAGATATGATTGTTTAACAAGACAGCGTGTGAAAGAAAGAGACTTAGGGTAAAATACTTGGTGCTTAATGATTCAGAATGCACTTTAAGGTAGAATGATTCAGCAGCATTATGCTGAATCATTCAGCACAGTCTTCGTTCAGAGGCTGCAATCAAACACGCTGAATGCTGAATGATTCAACATTCAGCGCTGAATGATTCCATTAAGCAGCAAACAAACAACCCCTTCGACTACTCTATTCATAGTTAATTGGTTTTGAGTTGGAATTCTACAAACTTACGTGGTATCATAACAAGGTTCATCCGTGGTTGGTCAAAGACCAAACGGACTCCACGTAACCTACAAATCTCCATCGTTTTAGGTGCAAAAAAAGAACGCCACACATGAGGGAACATGTTGAGTAATGTCTCGTATCGGACGAAAAATTACTTTGTAATTTGCTTAATAAGGGTTTTGGACTACTCGATCAACTCATAACCAATTGGTTTTGACTTGAAACCCACAAAGTTACAATCAAGTATATTAATTAGTTGTTTTTTTTAAGATTGTAGCTTCAATCTTATATGAACAAAATGTCACTACAAAAAAATGCCATTTTATGGCATACAAAAAGTGTCTCAAAAAACCAAAAAAGTGCCACTATGACTACTTTGGGAATCACCGGCACACAGGAAAAGTGCCACTAGAAGCACTATCACTAAAGTCTTTTAGTGACACTTTTTTGATTTGTCGCAACGAACTTTTAGACTTTTAGTGACACTTTTTTCACCACAATAAAGAAAAAGGCATTTGTGACACACAATTTGTGCCGGTAAAAACTATTGCTAATTAAAAATCCATACTACTTTAAGTGGCACACAATTTTTGCCAAAAAGAAAAATTATCAAATCAATTACCACTACAGACGATGTTTTACCATATTATTATATTCATTACTTATTTACAATATATAAAATGAAACTATAAGATGCAAAAATCATAATATCATCACTTTGATTAAAAATTCAGTTGTCTTCTGAAGATATTCCAATTATTTAAAAACAAATGTCTAATATGTGTCAAATCTAAATATCAAATATAAAATAGATGAAACTAACTAAAGTTTGAATAAGAGCTTGAAAATTTAGTACGCTCATGGACCTCTTTCATAATCTTCATCCAAGCAAAATGATCATTGTGTTAGCTCTTTTCTAGCAATGATACTAACAATTATCTGTTTAAAAAATAAAGAACTTTCAATGAGCATACTATTCAAGATGCAAATAATAAAAGATTGACTATTAATCAAATTTCCTGATAACTACATATGTGAAAATTAGAAATTTATAAAGTAATTACCATTATTAATATGACTTCCCGACGTGATCTTTGGTTAACTGATTAAGCGTTGTTAGGGACCGAAGAAATAGACCTAAAACATATTAATGAACACAAATGTTGTTAATATATGCATAGATACGTAATAGTAAAAAAAACAAGCGGTAGTTCATATAGGTACCTCCATGTTCATAACGTTAATTAGAACCACCGACAAGTTTGCATTAGGGATATATTCTTGTATAATGTTCAACATTACATTAACAACACTCTTAAGTTGATGAATAGTTTATAAATATGTTGAAGATTGGCCATTCTTTTTTACGGCCGACATCCTTCCAACTAATCATACTTACCCCGTCTAAGTTTAAACAAGTTATTGAATCATTATACTTTGCAAATTGCTAGTCATGAAGCTTTTGATAACAACAGTTAACAAATGATCCAGATAAGTATACATGACCCAACCCAACCCAACCTATCTAACTCAAGATTCATTGTAGATTATGTGTGAGTGTGTGTAGTTGAATTATATCCCGTCAATGAATAGACCCGTGACCCGTTAGCCAACCCTACCTTTTTAATGACATTATAAAAGAATAAAATAAAATAGTTAGTAAATTAAAAAAACACTTATATTAATAAAATAGTTAATAACGACCTATTACAAGGAATGACTCGTCTACTAACTCAGCAAACCAGTAACCCAGCAGCAAACCAGTTTATGGTCGACCCATTACAAGCCCATGGCAGCAGCAAATCAGTTAATGAAACAAATCCTACAACAATAGATGGAAGACTTAGCAGCTAGTTCAAAGTTTAATTTGTGCAACTGTCAATGGAGGTTTTTCTGCATTTATGGCCAACAACTCAAACCTTTAACATGCACCTAAAGAAATGAAGAATCCACAAGTTTCTAGGAAGCGCCATCAAAACCCCAACCTCCATTCTTAAACTTTATTCTATGAATAATTAATGAGTTAAATATTTTCACAAAAACAACCGTATTACAATAATCCATTAAATAAAACGATTTAGGAGGTTTTATTTGTACCCTTAATTAGTTTGACCCATTCCTCTTATTAGATAAATTTATAACCAGAATTGATGAATCCGTGAGTGAATCAGAAAAAATTACCATCTCTCTCAGTAAGCCACATAAGTCCTGAAATGTTTAACACAATTTAATTCAAGTTAAAGGTGTGATATCTTAATGAAAACGTAAAGAGGAATGGTGATTTTCCCAAATGAATTTCTCCTTCAAAGCTAGATTCTCTTTGTCAAATAAGCATGATCTTCAAGGACCCCTTAACATGCAATGCTCCTTCCTCCAATATAAGAAGCTTGCTGGAAACTAAATTCATAAGTATATGTTATATATTTAGGGAGAAAATTAGATTGGAAATGCTAGAAAAGAATTCAGTAGATCATGATATATGTTTGTTAACTAGGGCAATAAATGCTTGAATTCTTTGTAGTTGTCACTTTATTTCCATTTTAGTCATTTATGTTATCTGACGTTAATTTTAACCGTTAGTCAAATGATATTTTAGTCTTTTTGTTTTTTACCCTTATTTCCGAACAAGTTGTAACTATTATAATTGTTTCCAAACAAATTCATTTAAAGTTTTTTCTTTTACCTTGTTACCAAACATTGTTTTTCTAATTTCCATCTCATCAGTACCTACTCTCCCTCTATCTTCATCTCTCATTATTTTTCTTTCTTAAATTTTCTAACCGGAGACAATTCAACCCACAACCGATATTTGAAATGCTTAAATTGCACAAATAAATCGAGATCGATAATGTTTAAATCACAAAAAGAAATCAGGAACTGATATGTTAAATCGTGATACATTACCAAATTCAAATAGGAAAACAAGAACAAGGATCAAAATCCATATCTGATATGGCAGACGACAGCCATTGTGGTGGTTTCAATTCCTTAAATGTTTTAATTCCCTTTGATCTCTCTTCAATTGCACGAACACACAGCCTCACATGTTGAGGATTTGGGATGATGGCAGCCTAGGAAGAAATCACAACCACCTAACGCTGTCAACCTCTACATGTCATAACCACCACCGTGGTCCACTGCCGTCGACCACCTGGTGTCCCAACCACCATCACCGCTGCACTATCTTCCCTCTTTCTTCTTTCTTGTTGTTTCCGGAGGTCAAAAGGGAGTTACCTCAATTTTTAATTCCACTGAACCGTCCTCCCTCTTTGTTATTTGTTTTTTCTTGTTGTTTCTGCCTTAGCACCGCCCGTCGCCGTCACAACCACAATAGAAAACATTAACTCTCCTTCCATTGATGGATTTGAATCAAAAAGAGGTTGTTAGAGACAAGGATCCCATGAATTTAAGAGAGAGGGAATAGTACGTATGCAATTTGGGTTACCTAACTTGAATGCCACATCACATTCCTTTTTTCAACCCAAAAGCTAGTATAGCCTAATACAATCTTATCCCACTTTTTTTATTATTTTAATATATAAGAGAGAGAAAGAGGAAGTGAGAGGAAGGAGAAAGAAGAGAGAGGGGGAGTTCGAATTGTGTTGGGGAGGAGTGGTGTTTAGATTCAACCAAAGTGATAGTGCAATATCTTAGACACTTAGACTAATATTTTCCCGTAATGAAACAATTACTATTAAATAATAGAATTATGTACATTAAAATGTAATAAAGTATTCCTAATTTAATATTCTATATAACAAATCATACTTTATTGATATTAATACGATACACTACACAAAAGTTATATTATACGTAACATGACCTGCAATAACATGACCTTAATTTTTTAAATATTGTATTTTTATTTTCTATTAATATGATTTTTTATTATTATTATTATTATTGGTTATTAAAAAACTTTTTATTAATAAAACAAATAATAAAAACAAAGGAAACCGAACAACTTCTATTTGAAGACATAAAAAACAAGAAGAAAAGTTGCAGAACTTCCTTTTCATATACTTACGTGCTCCTTTGACACGTACTAAGAGTATAGTATATATGTTTGAATTAACCACGTCAATGTAATCTAAGTACTATCCACGCTTTACGTAATTTAATATAAATATATTAAATATTTTGATATATTGCGAAAAGAATAAGATTAACAGCCAATTTTATTAAAATAAAAAAACTACGTACATAAATTATAACTAATAAAATAACATTAACAACTTATTTTAATTCATATTTTTTTTGAATCGCGTCTTTTTTCCTTTTAACAATCTTGAGATCTTCTCATTCCAAAAATTCATCGGATTGTTTTATAAATTGTGATGCCTTTTGGAATTATTTTTCTTCTCGTAAACGTAGCTTCCGTTCATTCTTCTCAAGAAGCCTCGCGTTGTATTTGTCTATTGAACTTTAGAAGCCGTAAAGATCCTTGAGTAACTAGTTAAATTCTTTTGATGAAATTGAGAACGAGGTCAAAGAAACCGCTAGTTTTTCTTTCTTTAATCCAACCGGGCATGCCGGTTCAACAAATTTCATCTCGTTTTTGTCTTCGGTTTAAGAAACTGCTCGAGGTGAATGTGTATGTGCGTTCGAGAAAGTGTTGGAGTCGGAAGTTTTGGTTCTTTTGCTTGAACCATACGAAGGCAGTGGAGGAATGACATCCCATTTTGGAGATACTTGAAGGAACTCCCATGTGTATTCAAGGACAAAGTGGGTGTTGTAAATTTCCATATATTGTATATAGACGTTTTTTTGATGTCCCCGTCGCTTTGTCCACTTTTGCAACTCCTGAACAAGTTGTTGTATATCCCGTTGAAGGCTACTACTTGCTTGTTTAACGTTTCCATTTTGAGTTGAGTTGGTGGTTCATACGGTGAGTTTTTCCCATTTTTGTGTAGAAGTAATCCACAAGACGGTTTCAAAAAGAAGTGTTTCTTTGCGAGTTTCCGAGTTGTTTGTCTTCAGAAATATCGACCCACCCCTTCACCAAACCCACCACCTCGTCGGGAGTCCATTTGGTGTTGGGTTCATGGCCTTTACCCATTTCTTTGCGTTGCGATCCGGACGCAGGCTGGATGTCGAGAACGTGTTGTGTTTCAGGTTGAGTCTCTGGTATGTCATCAAGACCGTTTTGTGTCTCGGGTTGGGTGTCTAGAATGGAGACAGTCTCGTTAATATACCTAAACTCATTGCAGGCAATTTGGGGATAGTTGAGATTTTGGGTAGGAGGTTGATTGTAACGCATATTATATTGAGGATTAGGGAGGTTGTAGAGTTGCGGTGGAGCAAACATCGGGTTGGGTGCGTACATAGATGGTGGCGTATCAAGTCGGAATGCGTTAAAACTTGGAGTTGGTTGACAAATTTTTAAGCGAGATGTGTTTGGGGTATGGAAAGAAGACTCTATTTTGAAGTTATAATATAAATAATATATGTATTTTATAGAGTTTTTAGAGACAAGGAGTATAAATGTTAGAGTAAAATAGTTAAAAATTAAAGTGTTAAATATATAGCGAGTAAAAAAAATTTAATTGGAAACCGTTGAGATGATTTTGGATTAAATTTACTCTCTCTCTCTCTTCGGCGTTTACTCGCCGATAGTTTTTGAATTTTGTCGTTACCGAAGGTTGGGGGTGGTGTGCCCCTCGGTACCCAACAATCACATAAACATGCCGTAAACATGCTTCTTGTACACTACTTGCTCTAATACTATTTGGTTTTATTTTTAATAAAATTGACCGACCACAAATCTTTATTATATTCAAATTGTCTTCTGTAACAACAATAAACCAATCGTTAAATTGAAGAAAACGAAAGAAATATGAATTCCTATTATTAATTAAGTTCAGCAAATTAAGTTAAGAATGCAAGCAAGTAAGGCCCTTCCAAATCTCATGGCTTAATTCATTAGGCTTGCTTAATTCTAAGATCAGCGCGCCTTAAGCTTCCGAATTGTGGCTACACTCGTCCTCAACGACTTAGCAAGAACCACATCTTCTATATTTGAATCAAACAAAGTTCTCGGAATTGAAACCACCGAAGCACTCGCACTACCAAACGCTGCGACAGCCACCGCGGGCTTCTTACTATCTCCATTATACTGGTAATGAACAAGTCCCTTTGGAAAAATAAACATATCCCCTGCTTCTAAGGTTTGAGTGTAAAGTTTATTACTCGTGTCAATAAAACCGACCTCAAACCGTCCCTCCAACACAAAAAATAGGCCCGTTGCGTGTGGTCGAGTGTGGGGTGCACTCACTCCACCTGGGCCTAACCGTAAAAAGGAAAGGGAAACGCTTTGACCGTTCAAAGCAGGGAATTCGACCATGCTGGCCTGCATTGACTTAGTTTCGGTTAGATTTTGGGCATCGAAAAACCCACGGACGTTGGTGTAGGTGAAGAAATCCTGGTCCAGGACGGTTATGTTAGGTGGAACAATGTAGTCAAAGAGTATGTCAGGATCGCTAGCTTGAATGAACCCCACGAAGGCTACGGCACACATAAAAAATAAAACTTGTTTAGTCGAAAACAAAGTCATTACTTGAGATATGAATTGTTTTGAATTGGTTTCCTGGAGTATTAATAGGACGCGATTAAGTTAACTTCTTGCTTTTAAACTCTTTTTTATTTTTTGATTATAACAACTCTAAGAAGCTTCAAAATTATCGAACAATGAAATGATCAACTGTCATGTAAGAACAAGAACCGAATATGGGCTCGGGATTTGACGACCACTCTGCGTCTATTGAAAATGATTTGACGACCATTCAGTTATGGACTTATGTCCACAAATGGGATTCCAATTGAAGATGTGCACGTAAAAACGCTTTATTTCATTACTAGCAAGATATCTGCGTAATGTGGCGGCAACGAATAATTTCTACTCGTTAACATGTCCATTTTCTTTATCTTTTTTCCATTTTTTCCATTTTTTTTACTTTTTTGTTCCCCATGATTGAGAAAAAAGGTTATGAAAATATTTTTTAATAATTAAGTTAATTTGTATTAGCTTTGACTTTCAGAAAAAAAAATTGTATTGACTTTGATTTTCTTAAATATCTATAGTTTAGTTATTAAAATAGAATATAAGAATCTTATTAACTGTATCCAATGACTAATAGTTACTTAATTTAGTTTATATGAAAGATAATTTAGTAATTTCAAAACACTTAAAATTTAAGAGTTTAAACAAAAGGTCTAAATGCTTTAACATATACTAGCATGGTACCCGCGCAATGCGGCGACATCAAATAGTTTCTACTCGATAACTTGTTCGTTTTGTGAATTTACGTAGTACGGTGACAACGAATAATTTTACATTGGTAACATGTCTATTTTCTTTATTTTCTCTATTTTCCTGTTCTTAATCAACTATTTTATTATTTTTAAATAAACTTTGAGAACACTTAAATAAGAAAAAAAGTCTTTACGTATAAAATAAGTTAAATTGCATGAAAATACTGAGTGTAAATTAGTAATTTGAATCTATTTAAAATTAAGAGATTAAGAAAATAGTAAACTAATTTGAAACTATTAATTATATGAGTTATTTAAAAATTTTAAAAATATATGTTTATAAATTTTTATTATAAATTATTCAGATTTATGAGTTCTACTTATACACATTTTCTGATAATTATGTTAAAATATTTATTACATGATATAATATTTAATATAAAATGTTGATTATGAAAGTATTTTTTAATTATTAAGTTAATTTATTTGAATTTTTTAAATATGGAAGGTTTAGTTACTAAAATAGAATATAAGATTCTTATTAACTTTATTTAATAGTTACTTTATATAATAGTTCTCATTTAGTTTATATGAGGGGTATTTTAGTAATTTCAAAAGACTTAAAATTTAAGAGATTAAACAAAATGCCTAAATGCTTTATAATATAGTATAGATATACTAGCATGTTACCCGCGTAATGCGACGACGATGAATAATTTATACTCGATAACATGTCCATTTCGATAACGTAGGGTATTGTAACATCTCAAAATTAATATTTTTTGTTAAAAGGTTAAAGATTCATATAAACACGAAAACAATTGAGAATATCCATTACAACGAAAGTTAACAACCTACCCAACACACATGACTTACGGTTCCAAAAAGATAAATATGTTTAAAAGGTAATAGTTTGTAAATCAGATTTTAGAAATAATTTGCGGAAGCAGCTGTCATGCGGGAGTTTTCCCCTTGTCAAAACGCGACGGTCCTGAAAGTGATGAACAACAATGGGTTAAGCATAAAACTTAGTGAGCACACAATACTCATACGTTATTATAGACACATATTCAAATAGTAATACACATCACCATACACGTGTCACTTAGGCGAATATGTCACTTGGGCGAATAATCATCACAATATCACATAGGAGCACATATTGCAACATAATATATAAGTTAGTGAAACTCACTTGATCCGCGACACAACAATAACAGTAATTCACAGAGTTGCACGGTTAATGGATCCGACAACAAGAACCTATAACACATCTTACTGAATTAATACCAAGTATAAGTCTCTAGGTCGTACGGCACACTCATGCACACATTGCCTAAATCCCAAGTCGCACCAATACTAAGTCGGACTTGAGCCTAGGTCGCACCAGGTCCAAGTCGCACAAACACCTAAGTCGGACCAGTGCTAAGTCGCACAAGCACCTAAGTCGGACCGGTGGTAAGTCTCACAAGCACCTAAGTCGGACAGTGCTAAGTCGCATGCACACAAGCACCTAAGTCAGACCATGTTATACAAGTCATACCAACTATTCAAGTTGTACCAATCTAAGTCGCATGGTGCTCAAGTATACTTAGGTCAGACAGACCTTGGGTCGCACCTATACTTAGGTCGGACCATGACCTAAGTCACACATGTACTTAGGTCTGACCAAGTTCATCTTGGTCGGACCACACATACACACATAGGCGACGTATGTTTAACTCCACAGTCATTTAGCAACCAATTCGAGAAATTCCAGGTCTTAAAGATTCCTAACATCATTTATGCATTTCCTGCCAAATTAATTTGTTTAACATCAAGATTTAGTGGGTCAAAACTCAAATCTCTTTCTCGGCTTGTACATGCCTCGAAACACCCCTGGCCGACTAAATCTCCATTAAACTAAGCTTAAATACTGTGGAAATTACATTCTTGTGATCATAATGGCAAAAGAAATCATATGTAATAACCCGTGGATGATTGAAGAGGAAGAGCACAAATTCTTGCTAACCCCTTCTTGCTCTCGGCTCACACACAGAACACGCAATTAAACACATACTCTCCAGAGCAAAACAAGGATGAATGTAACAGTGAATTATGCTTGGGGGTTGTGCCATAATTATATATATATATATATATATACATATACATATAAATATACATATACATTCCTTTCTTGGGCCATGCCTACACCCTTCATAACTCTTAGCCCCAATTAATAATCTTATGTTATGAAGTTAGCTCACTAAGTGTAATACCCGTAATTTTAAAATGTACAAGAATATTTTAATGTAAATTAATGGTGATTTTATGCACAATGTGATTGGGAATTATTTAAGTAAGGGGACTTATATCTTGTATATGTGTATTGTGGATGAAAATTTATTAAGTAGATTGGGCTTATGTATGTTAATCCAATGAAAGTTTAATGGATTTTGGACTAAAGGGGGTTGAGATGGGCCTAGGCCCACAAGAGTGACTTTGAGGGTATAAGTAAAAGTTTAGGGCACAGCCTCCCACACCAAGCAAGTTACTGTTTCATTCATTTTGATTGTGTGAGTGAGGAGTGTGTGTGCCATCTTGGAGCTACGAGAGGAAGAAGAAGAGGGTGCATCCATTTGAGGAGAACTTGACATTTTAGCAAAGAAATCATCAGGTAATGGTTCTCCTAGGGGTGTGTGTAATCGAGCCGAGTCGAGCCGACACAGTGTCAAGCTCGAGCTCGACTCGGTTTTAGAACTCGAAGCTCGAAACTCGACTCGAGCTCGGTTGAGTTTTAACTTTCAAGCTCGAGCTCGACTCGAGAAAGTAATCGACACCCTCGAGCTCGACTCGGCTCGACTCGACAAAAAATTAATTTAATAAACCAATCAACACTTGAACAAATAATATGCTTAATCATGTTAACACATAGTTCGAATATCAATCAAGATCAAAACCAAACATCTAAGCTTCTTATCCATTTTATAAAAAATCAAACTGTGTATTATTTTTAGCTTATAATTAGCTTCTGCCCAGACACCCAGTACATCGCATAACAAGTAATTAAGAAACAAATTATCAATTTAGTAATCAAGTGGTTAATATCCTAATTTTTTTGACCTAAAATTATGCCTTCATCCACTAAGATCACGAGTAACACTGACGTTACTCAATAAACCTACTTGTTTATCCAATCAAACTAAACTATGAATACATCAGGGAATTTAATGGATTTAAAATAATTACAAGAGAGACTTGATTATGAACTAAAAGGAAATTCAAGGTTCTATGGTGTTTTGTGAAACAATAAATTATACACAGATGGGCACTAACCTAGAAATAATAGACTAACAGTTGAAGAACAAGAGAGATTAAGGGTGAAATCTTCAACAACTAAGCTTCGATGAACACTCTACTTCTTCAATTTGGGATGGATACTTCAATGAACAGCCTCCGACTTCTTTGTTTTTGACCACGTAACCTTCGATAGATGAAGAATATGAAAGATTAGGATTTGGGGTTTTCATCATTCTTCGATGTGGACCAAGAACTTAGGATTCACATCAGGTAAAATTCGATAGATGAAAAGGAAATTAGGATTCAACATCCCTCCTTCGATAGGTGAAGAACATGTATGCTTCCTCCTCCTTCAACTTCCATGGGTAAACAAGTTTGTAGGTGACGGCCGGAACTTGGGAAGGATTTAGGA
Source organism: Dittrichia graveolens (assembly GCA_038502395.1). Lineage (NCBI taxonomy): Eukaryota > Viridiplantae > Streptophyta > Magnoliopsida > Asterales > Asteraceae > Dittrichia > Dittrichia graveolens. The sequence continues at coordinate 5,901,371 of JARJIL010000003.1, forward strand.
AGTGGGAATAGGGTTAGGGTTTTTCCTCTACCTTATATACTATAGGTACAAAAGGTAATTTGTATATTTATAAAAGGTTAAAACGGTAATATAACACAAGCTCGATTAGGCTCGCGAGCCTGACGAGCTGTGTATTTCGAAACTCAAACTCGGCTCGAAAAACTACTCGAGTAGCTCGAGCTCGAGCTCGACTCGGTACACCTCGAGTCGATTTCGGTTATTTTTCGAGTCAATCTCGAGTAACTCGCGAGCTGTCTCGCCTCGATTACACCCCTAGTACTACTTCTCCATCATTTAAGATCAAGTAGACATCATTTCTTGCTATGTTTGAATGTTGGTTGAAGGTTTTAGAATCTGGGTTTTTGGGTTGAGGTTTAAGGAAAAACCCAGGAGAATATTTAGTCAAGAACACCTTATAAAGTTGATAAAATATGGTTTTAAGTTTAAAGGAAAGTTTTATATAAGTGGAGAAATGTTTTGCAACAAGTTTGAGTTGAATTGGTTGAGTTTTAAGAAAGCTTGATTATGGCTATGGAGTCTGGGTTTTTCAAAAAAGTTGAACTGACAGGAAAGAAGATGGTTCATGCGACATTCACATGGGCACATTTATGTGCCATGCGACAGTCGCATGGACACATTTATGTGCCATGCGACTTTCAGTCGGCCTATGTGTATGTTCATGCGACTTTCAGGCCTAGTATGTATGTCATGTGACTTTCAGATTGTTACATGTATGATTTCATGCGACTTTAGTAGTTACATTTGAGCCATGCGACCTTAAGTTCTTAAGATTGTATGCTTCATGCGACTTTCATGTGATAAGTATTGTGCCATGCGACTTTCAGCCTTAGTCCATGCGACTTTCAGCTCTTGATTTTGTGCCATGCGACTTTCATGTACATAGTATCAGTTCATGCGACTTTTGTATGGTTGAGTAGATTTCATGCGACTTTCACATGATGAATAGTGTTCCATGCGACCTTCATGTAGTAAATGTCAGTTCATACGAATTTGATGTGTATAGCCAAGCTTCATGCGACTTTCATATGTATAGCAAGTCCCATGCGACACTTAGTAGAAACTCATGCGACTTTCAGTAAGTAACAGTTTAACCCAGTATTAACCAATGCTTAGGCTTGGTCAGGTAACGGTCAGTTACAGAGCTAAACCAGTAAAGTCCTTCGGTGGGAACTATGTAACTAAGCCAGCTGACAGGTGAGTATTCTCACTTATAACTTGAATAGATTCCAGATGTTATGTATTCATGTGAATACCAGATATTTATGAATATACGTGTTATAGTTGATTGTACTTAGACCGTTTACTTCGGTAACGGGTATGCTTAGACCGTTTACTTCGGTAACGAGTATGTTTAGACCGTTCACTCCGGTGACGAGTATGTTAGACCGTACACTTCGGTGTCGGGTATGTTAGACCGTACACTTCGGTGTCGGGTATGAGACCAGCACTTCGGTGCCGGGTATGTTAGACCGTTGTGACGACAACGGGTGAGACGAGACCGTCCTAGTGACGGGTATGATGAGACCACTTACTTCGGTAATGGGTATGAGTTGAGTAGTATGTGAACTTTTGGTTGTAAGTGGTATACTCGCTAAGCCTTGGGCTTACAGTTGTTGTTTCATATCTTTTCAGGTAACGACCATGGCGGGGCTCCAGCACAGTGATGATAGCTCTAATCCCAAGCTTCCGCAATCCTTTAACATAGTTTTCAATAGTAATAGTTTTAATTACAGACAATGAGGATGATTGTAACTTAATGAATTATGGGGGTTTATTCAGCGAACAACTTGTTGTGTAATTACGTTATCAATGATTATGAATATCTCTTATGAATGAATTATGTTTAAAAAATTTTTTTGGGACGTTACAACTTGGTATCAGAGCCTAGGTTTAAGGGATCTAGATATGTTTCGGCGTGTTTAGACTTAAACCTTGGTTCTTAAAGAAATTTTCAAACAAAGTTCACAACTTCCAAATGATTAAATTTTTAATGAGCTATCAGCTAGAGCTAGTCCGAGTGGTCACGCGCGATGTGCAAGGTACTTACAATATTATATTATATGATAGTTTGTATATGATTCCTGACAGTAGGCTACTCTAGAAGGGTAGCAAGCGGTTAGTGAGACCTTTACATGATTACTATACGTGAGAACCAGACGTTGTAGAAAGTGATGATACATGGCCCAAGCCAGTGAATCGGGATTTTCAAGGGTAATGCTAGGATCCGGTATGTATAGTGTGTTGGTAATAATAGGGCCCATATGATTAGTTGCACACGATACATACGGGAACCTACCAGCATCCAAGGGAATCTTGTGAATCCGGTGAGGGGTACTTGTAGAGATAAGATGCCTGTAGCTAGGGTGCCTTAGAATTTCTAGGGTTTCATGCTAGCTAGGTCTTGACATGCGATACTTGATATATGCTTTGATATTAGCGAGGACTGTATGGCAATGCCGCCTATTGATTAGTGCACTGTCTATACATCCAGTATGGTGAACACGAGAAACCGAAGAGTTATTCCAGCAGAAAGAGTTTTGAAAACCCGCAAGACGGGGAAAATGCTAGTGTGACCGGGGAAAGTGACCCCCGCATGCAACCAGTTGTCAACCAGACACTTCTTGAAAACGTGGCTCCTGAGAACGCAATACCGAATGACCTTGAAAGTGAAGAGTTCGGGGAAGCAGACATGGCTGAATTGGTAACCACAGCGGTGACCAATGCATTGAAAGAACTTCTACCTAAGGTGGTAGAGGACCTGAAACAGGATATGAGCACCATGATAGATCAGAAGGTGGGTGCTCTGTGGGCCGCAAAAGAAGCAAGTTTGACAGCGGCAAACACCCAGCTAGTGACACCAGCTGCTAATCAGGTAACTCCAGGAGGTACCTTCCGAGACTTCTCGGCATGTCAGCCGCCGACTTTTGAGGGTCTGCCAGACCCAGTGCTAAGTACCAGATGGATCGCAGCAGTGGAGGGAGCGTTCTTCACTTGCAAGTGAGCTGAAGATGCGAAGGTTTGGTTCGCATCTAACTTCTTGAGGGGAGCCGCCAAAGACTGGTGGAACTTGCTGAGTAAGATGAAGGGTGAGTCAATCGCTAGAATGAAATGGGAAGAGTTCACTGACTTGTTCTATGTTGAGTACGCACCGAAGGTTGAAATAGAGAGGGTCATGGATGAGTTCATGAAGTTGGAGCAGACCACGGAGACGGTAAACCAGATTACGGCAATGTTTAAGGAGAAACTGCTATATTGCCCAGTGTATGCCAACGATGAGGGGTTACAGATGCACAGGTACACCCAGATGTTGAGAGAGGATATCCGGGAGAACGGGCCGCTCTCGGAAGCCACCAGGGGAAACAACCTGTCAAGAAACCGAATGTAGGGTCCAGGTGTGGGCGATGCGGGAAAACACATGTTGGAAATTGTCGACAGGGTGTGGATAGGTGCTACAGATGTGGGAGAGGTGGGCACCATGGGAAAGATTGCAAAGCCCACCTCAATGTGTGCTTCAAGTGCAACAAGCCGGGACACCGGATGGCAGAGTGTCTCAAGTCGACTGGGAGCAGTGGAAAGTCAGCCTGGCAGCCGCCACTCAGGATCACAGATGGAGAGAAGGGAAAGAGGCCGGAAACGCCCAAACCTAGGGGCCGCGCTTTCCAGATGACTGTGGAAGAAGCCAAGAAGGAACTGGATGTGATAGCAGGTACTTTCATAGTTAACTCTTTACCTGCACTTGTACTTTTTGATTCCGGGGCTAGCAAGTCCTTTGTATCTTTGTCATTTTGTAAAAGTTTTGTGGTGAAACCAGTTAAGATAGAAATGCCACTAGAAGTAGAAATAGCCGATGATAAGGCTTTGAGTGTAGCTACCATCTATCGAGACAATGTAATAGTAATAGACGATGTAAAGTTTCCTATAGACTTACTGCAGACTCCGATGCGGGAATTCAATTGATTGTGGGAATGGACTGGCTGGGGTGTCACCAGGCCAACATCTTGTGCAAGCAAGCGATTATACGGATCCAGAATCCGAGTGGGGGAGAAATCTCCATCTATGGCCAAAAACAGAAGGGAACGATAGTATGCTGCACCGTAATAAAAGCCGCGAAGTATTTACGCAAGGGGTGTGCTGCGTTTATCGCACACGTCATCGACTCGAGGAAGGAAAAGAAACAGTTAGGGGTATCCGACGTACCAGTGGTGTGCGAATACCCCGAGGTATTCCCAGAGGTCTGCCAGGGTACCACCGGACCGACAAGTAGAATTCCGTATAGATTTGGTACAAGAAGCCGCACCTATTGCGAAAGCGCCATACCGTTTAGCACCGCCAGAAATGCAGGAGTTAATGACGCAACTGCAAGAATTGCTTGACAAGGGATTCATCCGACCTAGTAGCTCACCTTGGAGAGCCCCGATTTTGTTTGTTAAGAAAAAGGATGGAACGTTCAGGATGTGCATTGATTACCGAGAGCTCAACAAGGTAACAGTGAAGAATAGGTGTCCATTACCTCAAATAGAAGACCTGTTTGATCAGTTACAAGGTGCGTCCTGTTTTTCAAAGATAGACTTGCGGTCGGGTTATCATCAGCTCAAAGTCCGAGAAGAAGATGTAGCAAAGACGTCATTTCGAACAAGATACGGGCACTTCGAGTTCGTGGTGATGCCATTCAACCTCACCAACGCGCCCGTAGCTTTCATGGATCTAATGAATCGGGTTTGCCGATCGATGCTCGATAAGTCAGTGATTGTGTTCATCGATGACATCCTAGTCTACTCCAAGACCGAAGTGGAACATGAGAAACACCTTCGAGAGGTGCTAGAAACGTTAAGAAGGGAGAAGTTGTACGCAAAATTTTCAAATTGCAAGTTCTGGTTAAAGGAGGTGCGATTTCTCGGGCACCTGGTGAACCGCGAAGGAATCAAAGTGTACCCGGCAAAGATAGAGGCCATAATGAGATGGGAAACGCCAAAGAGTCCGACGGAGATCCGAAGCTTCTTGGGTTTAGCCGGTTACTACAGACGATTCATCAAGGATTTCTCAAAGCTGGCAGTGCCACTAACAAAACTGATGAAGAAGAATACCCCTTTTAGTTGGGAGCCGATCAAAAGAAAGCATTCGAAACCCTTCGGGGAAAACTATGTGAAGCTCCGATATTAACCTTACCCGAAGGAATGGAAGATTTAGTGGTATATTGTGATGCCTCTCATGTGGGACTTGGGTGTGTTCTTATGCAGAGGGGTAAAGTTATCGCTTATGCTTCAAGACAGCTAAAACCTCACGAGTGTAACTATCCGACACACGATCTGGAATTGGCAGCCGTTGTGTTCGCGCTCAAGATCTGGCGACACTACTTATACGGGGTCAAATGCACAATCTACACAGATCACAAGAGCTTGAAGTATTTTGCCGATCAGAAGAATTTGAACATGCAACAGCGGAGGTGGCTAGACCTCGTTAAGGATTATGACTGCGAAATCTTGTATCACCCAGGAAAGGCCAACGTGGTGGCGGACGCGTTAAGTTGAAAGGTGAGTCAGTTGCAGTTTAGCGCGAAATGTCTGAGGATGACGGTTACAACCTCACTCTTTGAGATGATAATGACGGCTCAAGCTGAGGCAACAAAGGAGGAAAACCAGAAAGCGGAGCGGATTAAGGGTCAATTGGCCTTCATGACCAAGGACAGTTGGGGATTATGGACCCGTTACGGGAGGATTTGGGTGCCAAAAGCTACAGAGATTCGAAGGGTGATCCTAGATGAAGCCCACAAGTCAAAATTTTCCATACACCCGGGGGCTACCAAGATGTACCGAGACCTAAAGATGGATTATTGGTGGCTAGGAATGAAGAGAGATGTGGCGAGTTACGTGGAAAAGTGTTTGACGTGCCTGTGAGTAAAAGAAGAACACCAAAGGCCACACGGTAAGTTGCAACCGTTGGAGATACCGGTATGGAAATGGGAGCACGTAACCATGGATTTGATAACAAAGCTGCCTAAGACACCGAGAAATTTTGACGCCATTTGGGTTGTAGTGGATAGATTGACCAAGAGCGCGCATTTCATACCCATCCGAGAAGCTAGCTCGGCAGAGAAATTGGCAGATATTTACGTGAAGGAGATAATCTCAAGGCACGGAGTGCCAGTTACTATCATTTTAGATCGGGATGTGCGGTTCAAATCCAGGTTTTGGAACTAGTTTCACGAGGATTTAGGCACGCGAATAAATCTCAGCACAGCATACCACCCGCAAACTGATGGGCAGAGTGAGAGAACAATATAGACCCTGGAAGATATGTTAAGAGCTTGCGTGATCGACTTTGGGGGAAGTTGGGATTTGTACTTACCCCTCGTGGAGTTCTCATACAACAACAGTTATCACGCCAGCATCGGGATGCCGCCTTATGAGATGCTGTATGGAAGAAAGTGTAGAACCCCGATCTGTTGGGGGGAAGTGGGACAGAAAGAGCTTGGTAACACCGAGATAGTTTAGAAAACGTCAGAGTACGTACATCAAGTTCGCGAACGATTGAAAGCGGCTCAGAGCCGGCAGAAAAGCTACGCGGATAAGCGAAGATCCTTATTAGAATTTCAAGTGGGTGACCATGTATTAATCAAGGTGTCCACGTGGAAAGGGGTAATTCGTTTTAGGAAGCGTGGGAAGTTGAACCCCAGGTTCATAGGACCGTTTAAGGTCATTGCGAGAGTTGGCAAGGTGGCCTATCGTTTGAGGCTATGAGAGGAGTTATCAAAAATACACCACACCTTTCATGTTTCACATTTGAGGAAGTGCTTGGCCGATGAGTCGGCATTTGTGCCCTTGGAGGACATCACCGTAGATGAAAGGTTGAATTATGTTGAGAAGTCAATAGCGATCATTGAAAGAAGAATCAAACAGCTACGCAATACCCGTAATTTTAAAATGTACAAGAATATTTTAATGTAAATTAATGGTGATTTTATGCACAATGTTATTGGGAATTATTTAAGTAAGGGGACTTATGTCTTGTATATGTGTATTGTGGATGGAAATTTATTAAGTAGATTGGGCTTATGTATGTTAATCCAATGAAAGTTTAATGGATTTTGGACTAAAGGGGGTTGAGATGGGCCTAGGCCCATAAGAGTGACTTTGAGGGTATAAGTAGAAGTGTAGGGCACAACCTCCCACAACAAGCAAGTTACTGTTTCATTCATTTTGATTGTGTGAGTGAGGAGTGTGTGTGCCATCTTGGAGCTACGAGAGGAAGAAGAAGAGGGTGCATCCATTTGAGGAGAACTTGACATTTTAGCAAAGAAATCATCAGGTAATGGTTCTCCATCATTTAAGATCAAGTAGACATCATTTCTTGCTATGTTTGAATGTTGGTTGAAGGCTTTAGAATCTGGGTTTTTGGGTTGAGGTTTAAGGAAAAACCCATGAGAATATTTAGTCAAGAACACCTTATAAAGTTGATAAAATATGGTTTTAAGTTCAAAGGAAAGTTTTATATAAGTGGAGAAATATTTTGCAACAAGTTTGAGTTGAATTGGTTGAGTTTTAAGAAAGCTTGATTATGGCTATGGAGTCTGGGTTTTTCAAAAAAGTTGAACTTACAGGGAAGAAGATGGTTCATGCGACAGTTACATGGGCACATTCATGTGCCATGCGACAGTCGCATGGACACATTTATGTGCCATGCGACTTTCAATCGGCCTGTGTGTATGTTCATGCGACTTTCAGGCCTAGTATGTATGTCATGCGACTTTCAAATTGTTACATGTATGATTTCATGCGACTTTAGTAGTTACATATGAGCCATGCGACCTTCAGTTCTTAAGATTGTATGCTTCATGCGACTTTCATGTGATAAGTATTGTGCCATGCGACTTTCAGCCTTAGTCCATGCGACTTTCAGCTCTTGATTTTGTGCCATGCGACTTTCATGTGCATAGTATTAGTTCATGCGACTTTTGTATGGTTGAGTAGAGTTCATGCGACTTTCACATGATGAATAGTGTTCCATGCGACCTTCATGTAGTAAATGTCAGTTCATGCGACTTTCATGTGTATAGCCAAGCTTCATGCGACTTTCATATGTATAGCAAATCCCATGCGACACTTAGTAGAAACTCATGCGACTTTCATGTACCAAGTAATAGTCCATGCGACCTTCATATTAGTCATGCGACTTTCAGTAAGTAACAGTTTAACCCAGTATTAACCAATGCTTAGGCTTGGTCAGGTAACGGTCAGTTACAGAGCTAAACCAGTAAAGTCCTTCGGTGGGAACTGTGTAACTAAGCCAGCTGACAGGTGAGTATTCTCATTTATAACTTGAATAGATTCCAAATGTTATGTATTCATGTGAATACCATATATTTATGAATATACGTGTTATAGTTGATTGTACTTAGACCGTTTACTTCGGTAACGGGTATGCTTAGACCGTTTACTTCGGTAACGGGTATGCTTAGACCGTTTACTTCGGTAACGGGTATGTTTAGACCGTTCACTCCAGTGACGGGTATGTTAGACCGTACACTTCGGTGTCGTGTATGAGACCAGCACTTCGGTGCTAGGTATGTTAGACCGTTGTGACGACAACGAGTGAGACGAGACCGTCCTAGTGACGGGTATGATGAGACCACTTACTTCGGTAGTGGGTATGAGTTGAGTAGTATGTGAACTTTTGGTTGTAAGTGGTATACTCGCTAAGCCTTGGGCTTACAGTTGTTGTTTCATATCTTTTCAGGTAACGACCATGGCGGGGCTCTAGCACAGTGATGATAGATCTAATCCCAAGCTTCCGCAATCCTTTAACATAGTTTTCAACAGTAATAGTTCTAATTACAGACAATGAGGATGATTGTAACTTAATGAATTATGGGGGTTTATTAAGCGAACAACTTGTTTTGTAATTACGTTATCAATGATTATGAATATCTTTTATGAATGGATTATGTTAAAAAAAAATATTTGGGACGTTACACTAAGTCCAACCCTATAAATATATTCTTGCATACTCATATATCCACTTGAATCAAAACAGATCCAATAATCCACATCAAAAGAGTTTACATTTGCACCATGTCCATTTTCTTTTCCCCTTTTCCATTTTATTTATTTTCTTATTATGTATAAACTCTTTCGTTAATTTCTAAAATAACTTTTATAAACAAAAAAAATAAGAAAATGAATATCTACTTATAAAATAAAATTATGAAAACATACAAATGACTTTGGGAATTGTGTTGATTTGAATGATAAATTGTGTAGGTATGAGATAATGGTCTGGTTGGTGTGTTTTAAAAAATGTAAGGATATTGATTATCTTAGTAATTTTAAGAGTTTAAGAAAAGTAATGTTAAATAAATGATAAATTAAACCTTTTATTTTACTTATATGAGTGCTTATAAATTCGGGTTGCTTTTTTAGTTTTAGTTATACGAATTTTCTAATACTTAAATTAAAATATTTGTTATATGATAGAATATTTAAAATAATATTTCTATGAAGGTTTTTTATTTATCTTTAATTTGTTTAATATTTTAAAGGTTGAAATCTAATCATGTAATGACTTGACATTTTTAAACATTGTTTCTTATGAAAAATTTAGTTATTAAAATGGTTATTAAGAATCTAATTAAATCCATTCAATTAAGGTAAGCTAGTAATTTCAAATTACTTAAAATTTAAGAGATATTTTTAGAAGAGAGAGAGTGTTAAATGTTTTATATATTACTATAGAGTATAGATAATTTATTTATAAATCTACAAATGTTTTAAAAATTTGGATTACAGCCAGTAGGTTTCATAGTTTTAGTTATAAATTCGGGTTACAGATGAAATCAAATGCGTCTTGGGTGCGGTAGCTATCCTCTGACACCGAATGCTACCTATGGTAGCCAAATCAAGTATCCATATTTGTTTGAAGATTTGTGTCTTTTGTTTACAACACCTTGACATCGTTAAACGTAAAAAGTTAAAATTTTGACTAATGAAGTGTTTTTATCGGTTAATTCCACCTTATTTTAAAGGAATGTTGATATCACAAACTTATTCTTTTAATATACAAAAGAGATTTGTAAGATGACAGTGATTTTTGTATAAGAGGTATTTATATTGAGTTATTTTCTTAGTGCAGAATATATTGAGTTATTTACCATGTCTATAAAAGAGTAGATCTTTAATCAAAATGGTGATAGCAGGGATAACATCATTCCATATTCTACAAATTGCTACAAGATTGGTTTTTTGCTTCTAATACTAAGCATCTTAATAGGCATTGTCTCCTACATCAAATTTTATATATGACTCGTCTATTACCTTCTACCATTAAAAATCAAATAAATAAAAAACACAAAAAATAGAATAACATAGAGACAGAAAAAGGTTGACCCACACTTTCTTCACCTCGCTATCTACCTCTCCACAGCATTTCGGAGTGGCGCTCTCCTCCACCGCGTAGTCGCCAGCTCCACCACAGTGCCATGCCCCTTCACTTTGCCTACTTTTAACGTCATATTTAAATATAAAAATATTGTCACAAAATATAAAAATTTGCATTTAATTTAAACACAGGGAGGAAGTATGTGTATGTTCTAAGTGCAAGTTTGTAGGGTTCCAACTCAAAATCAATTTACTATAAGAGGAGTAGCCCATTACTCTTATTAAGCATATTATAAAGTCATTTTCAGTTCGATGTGAAACATTACTCAACACGCCCTATAAGGTTCTTTTTTTCGGTCCAATACGTGGATGTTTAGGGGTTACGTGGAGTTTATGTGCCCTTTCACCAACCAAGGTGAACCTTGTTTTGATACCATGTAAGTGTGTGGGATTTCAACTCAAAATCAATTAGCCATAAGAGCATCCGGTGTACATTATGTATGGATTCGGTATGGTGATGTGTTCCATCGGTACCGAGGGGCACACCACCCCAAAGGTACCGGTTCCGCAATTTTTCAAAAGGTTTCGGCGTTTGAGTACCGAAGGAAAAAAAGAGAGAGATGAGAGATAAAGAGAGAAAATAGGAGAGTGATGGTATTTTTTAAATAAAAAAAGTTTGAAGCATGAAGCGTGAGTAGTATTGGGGTTTAAACATGCATGAAACATGGAGTGGGTTATGCTGAGGTGGCTTGAAGTATGAGATTACAGTCATTTTCCGTCCGATGTGAAACATTACCTAAGTGCTAAGACACAATATTAAGTGTATTTTTTTGGTAATGTAACCCTCTAAATATCATTAAAACATTTAGATTATAGATCGAGCACATCAAAACTTATATACATTCTTCTATTTTGTCATTTAGTTGGGGGAATTTCAAACCAAACTTAGAGTTAATTATAAAAATGGTCCTTGTGGTTGTCATTGATTTTCACTTTTAGTCCTTTAACTTTAAAAATTATGAAAATAGTCACTGTGATTGTTTCACTTTTAGTCCTTTAAACTAACTGGTGTTAACTTTGACCGTTAGTCAAAGGGTATTATGATCATTTTCCTTTTTTTTCATGTTACCAAACACCACTGTCCATTAAAATATGTCTCTGTCCCCATAATACAAAAAACACCCTTATTATCTCTCTCTCTCTCTCTCTCTATATATATATATATATATTTGATCCACTAACACCCATTATATCTTTATATCTCTCTCTTTCTTAGATCACCTAACACCGATCTCTCAACTCTCTCTCTCTCTCTCTCTCTCTTCGATCAACAGATACATCAAGGCATCTCCCTTCGATTCGCTGGCCACCACCACCGCTCCATTCGCCAGCCACTAGACACATCACTACCATCTCCCTTCGATTCTCCAGCCATTACTATCGTTCCATTCGCCCGCCATCTCCCTTTGATTCTCCCTTAGATTCTCCAGTCACCGTGGTTCCTAACGTCGCCACCGCCATAACCACCACTCTCTTGATGCCACTCTCTTACCGAAGACTCTCTTGCAGCCACTGTCACCGTGGTTCCTAACATCGCCACCACCACCGCCACCGTGGCTCCATTCGCCCGCGACTCACTGCTAGGGTCCTTCGACAGATCTGGTGTGTTCTTCGACAAGTGCGATAGATCCAGGTGGGTGTGTGTGTGTGTTTGTGTTTTTTTCGCTAGATCCAAATGTGTGTTCTTCAACAGATCTAGATGCGATGTCCTTCTGTTTTCTTCAGGTTAGGGGATTTCAAGATTTTGGTTTTTGTAATCTTCCATCTAGTTACAGATTTGCGTTTGATTTTGTGATCTTGCTTGTTATGTGTTCTTCAATAGATGTTTTTAGATTTGGTTTAAAATTTGGAATCTTGTTACTGTTCATCATCTTCTTTATATGGTTTTTAGTTTTAGATTTGCTTCTTTACTATATTATAATACCTCTTGGGTTCATCCCCAAACTATTTCTTCAATTAGGAGTTTTCAAGTGTGAATCAAATGATTCAATTGCTACGCCACACCCAAACTATTTCTGGGATTAGGAGTTTTACTGCATTTGATTCACATTTGATCCGTATGTGTTACGAGTTTTGTAGTTTAATGTTTGAATATGATAAAATTCATAAGCAGATAAAAGATCATATGATGATTGTTATAAGAACACAACAATATAAAAGCTAAAAAATAAATTAAATATAGTTAGAAAGTCACTTCTAGAAAAACAAGAACAAGAATCATGTTAAAAAGTTGTTTGGGAATAAGGATTAATAGAGAATTGATCAAATTACCCTTTAACTAACGGTCAAAGTTAATACCAGTTAGCTTAAAGAACTAAAAGTGAAATAAAATGACAACCACAGTGATTATTTTCGTAATTTTTAAAGTTAAAAGACTAAAAGTGAACCATTTTTGTAATTAACTAGTATTAATAAAATGATAACCACATGAACCATTTTTGTAATTAACTCCCAAACTTATTAATTAATTAATTAATTATTAATACTAGTAATATATATCCTAATATCCAACATAACCATAAAGTAAGCTTAAGAGATTAAGAGACAGTGAAAAGATATGGCCCAAAGGCAAACCTTTTCAGTAGAAATTTTGATAATGAACTTTATAAGATATATTAAATTACAAAACTTTCACACCCATGGATAAAATAATTGCACATAACAAAATGAAGAAAAACCCATTAAAATTTTCAATCAGTTGATTAAAGAAGTCAAAGTAAGCTGGTTGATTGATCGGCACGATTTCCTTATTTCCCCTTGTCTTCCTGTGAGAACTTGGATCGCACCCATCTTAACCATGGCTTGACCAAACTTAGTGTTGAAATCAGATGAACGAGCAATGGATGCAACCGTTGACTTGCTCAAACTGTCCAATGCCAATTCTTGATCAATTTGAAGAACACCCCTCTTCAACAAAATCTGACTGTAGAAAGATTTATCCACAACTGCAGAGCTAAAAGGGTTTTGATCCAAGTTCACAGTGCGATCAACCGTTGCATTTTGAGCACATGTACGCCTCAATGACGTTAATAGCCCCAAATCCATGCTTGGGTCGGGTTTTCCGGTATTCTTGAAATTGTAAAGCCGGTCTTGAAATAAAGAACAATGAGCGACTCCAATAGTGTGACCACCTATATATACACACAAAAAATGTAAAATTAATGTATTTTATGAACAAAAACTTTTGATATTTCAATGACTTACCAAGAAGATAGACCATGTCGATGGTGGTTAGTCCTTTGAGTGCAAAAGCTCGAATTGCACTCGACACTGATGTGGAAGGAGATGGGAGGGTTTGTGTATTTTGTGCAAGAGACACAAATCCATCCCGTCTTCCTGTTTGGACACTGTATCTACCTCCACCACTCTTCATTAATTATAAAATTACAAGTTAAAAATCCGCATAAAGACGATTAATTAAAGTACTATAATAGAGTTCTCATGGAATTTGGTACAATAATGAATATTGCTTACCAAAGAAACAACATCCCTTGTCGCCATGACAATTATATCAGCACAAGAAACCACTCCTGGACACACCTTCTCGACTGCAGCCTTTGCGGCATCAATCACGTCGTAACCCCGAACACTTAAATTTGGTGGGGCAGTTTTCTCAGTGTTGCGTCCGTCTAATAGAATCGACGCATCACATCCCTTACAACTCATGCAAAGTTAGATTTGTATTATCGAAAAAAAATATGAAGTTTGTGTACACTTAAAAATAGTTTACTCATCAATATGTACTGCAATATATATATATATATATATATATATATATATATATATAGCTGGCTAGGAACTTACATTAACAAAGCAGTCATGGAATTGCATGCGAATTAGGGCAGGAGCGATGGTTCGGTCTCTAAGGAACTTGGAGAAGACTACTTTTCTTACAATGTCTTCGACATCTGAAACTCCACACTCGCCATTGTAGAAGCCGAACTCAAGAACGCCATAGCAGTTAGCAACAAGGTTTAAGAAGATGAATACAATTGCTAATAATGCAAATGCTTTAGTATTCGCCATATATATATAGCTGTTTTTATGAAGCTAGTAAGGAATTGAATTAATGGAATGATGAAGAAGAAACGATCGAATATCTGAAATATATAGAGCTTACGCTTGAATGGCTTTCACGTTGTGCTCGATCTAGCTATACTAGCTGGGCAGGAAAGACGTGCGGACATTATTGTTACATGTATAGATGTACGTACGTTGTTTAAAATGAAATTTGAGGAATTTCAAAAACAATAAACTTTTAAAATATATTAAAAACTAATACAAAAAGTGATAAATATAGTAAATGCATTTAACTTTTGTAGATGCATAATATTTCTGTACCTCTTGAATCAATACTTTAGGACCCAGATCTCTTCTATGTGAAAATGTGTTCTCCCTCTATAGGGTAAGGTTCCGAAAAAAACAATCTTCTTGCGGAATATTACATGAAGTACGGTTGTAAAAATAAAAAAAAACTAACAAAATTATCCTTATTTTTAATTCATAATAACATAAAAATAATAAACTCATAATTAAATTATATTAAAAACATAGAGTTATGTTCAATAAAATCCATGTAAAATACATAGTCCTAAAATTTTAATATTCAATCACAGATGATTCAATATACGTACAATCACATGTGATTTGTAAAAGTATCACATGTGAATTACAAAAATGTCACTTGATGACCGTCGTTTAAATCATCAAAAACCAACTTAAATGACCTAGTATAGGATAAGCGGGTATCGTTCTTATCAGGGAGTCAGAGGTTAAGAGTCTGAATTGCACTAATTAACTGTTTAATAATCAATTTAATTGAATTACTACTCAAAGAATATCAAGAAACAAGCAAGACACGACAAAATGAAACTGCTGTTTAGAAAATTATCTAAAGAAACACGAACATAAACTACGTCTAACGAACTCAAAAAAATCCAGAAAAATTACTGAAGCTAAATTATAATGTTAAATAACTACTGACCAAAAATCACGCAAAAGTAAAATCGTTAAGGCCCCGAAACAGTGTCACGAACACAGCTGACCGGAATATCATAGCACACGTAAACTGATATTTGGAACACGTTTTGAACACCTAAAAGAATACAAATTGACTTGAAATTTATACTGGACCTAAACACATGTACTAAGAACGTTCACACAAAAATCTAGACAAAAACTTAACCGTTTAGTACCCGAAACAGCCTTCGAAACAAAAAGATATATTGCTGCCAGAAAAGTCGAAACAATAGATAATTCAATTTCTAAGATAATTTCGAGCAACAAAACCGAAAAGAATATAAACTAAAGTACTGATTTTTATTAAACTTGAGATTTCTAAGACGAGTAACTAAAATATGCTAAGTTAAACTAAACTAATAAATTACGAACTAATACTAAGCGATTAATTACCGAACTAAAATAAAGTTAAAATCTTTTTGGGTTTTTTATATTATGAAAACTAAGAACTAATAAAAACTTAAACTTTAAATACTAAAAACTTGAACTTTAAGATTAGAAAACAATAATGACGAAACGAAATCACCCTTTCAACTACTCACCAAGGTATGTAAACAATTTAGAATTTTATTAATCCAAAACTGTTTTCATCATGCGTGTGATATTAATTCAACTATTAATAGTAAATCCAACTCCTTGGCATAATCCATGTATATCCAAACCAACCGTCTTCTCACCTACACTAACGAATCTACTTGTGATTGGCATGGTCGGGGGATATCGATGGACTATCTTCAGTATTGCCAATAAATTATTCAATGAAGAAAGAATAACACATATATGAAAAACATGCAAATATATCTATTCAAACCAATTGTGTGTCACTCACAATAATCCGATGCTCACCATATACTTACATAAAGAAAAAGATAAAAGACAATAAAAAACTAAATGAGTAGAACCTTGGTTTTTGTCTCCGGGTGATCTCTAAAAGCTTTAGCCCCTCATCTCTTCAAGATCCATAAAAATAATACTTAAAAGCTTTAATCTTGAATAATGGTTGAAGGATTAGAACTTGGATGAATTTCGGTGATCAAATCTTGATTTTTCTTTGCTGCCTTCGTGAGCTTTTTTTCTTTTTTTTTCTCGGCCATTTGCATTCAAATATATATCTTTTTACTGTTGAATGGTTAATCAGTGCCACAATTAACATAACAATTGAAATAAATAGAATACAAGAATGGGCCAAGGGCCATAACACTAAGGGCCTAAACACTATACAATAGAAACCCACTAAACTAACATAAATATATATACACGTATACATTAACATCCCCCCGCAGTTTGATCGGGAGGTAGGGACCGTACGTTCAAACTGGAACGAAAATCCGTGAAAAGAGTTGATGGTAATCCCTTAGTGAAAATATCGGCGTACTGAGATCGAGAGGGCACGTGAAGCACCCGTATGTGCCCCAAAGAGACAAGGTCACGAACAAAATGAATGTCTATCTCGATATGCTTTGTTTGTTGATGTTGGACTGGATTAGATGACATGTATACCGCACTGATGTTGTCACAGTAAACAATGGTAGCCTTTGAGGGCGTAGCACATAGTTCACGAAGAAGGTTCCGGATCCAACACGTTTCTGCAACTGCATTGGCAACTCCGCGATATTCTGCCTCAGCGTTAGAGCTGGAGATGACATGTTGTCGTTTGGAGGACCATGATATCAAATTATCCCCAAGAAAGACGTAGTACCCTGATGTAGACCGTCTGGTGATCGGACAGCCCCCCAATCTGCATCAGAGTAAGCAATGAGAGACGTACATGGGGAAACATGCAGTTGTAAGCCATAATCAATAGTTTCGCGTAAGTATCGTAGGATCCGTTTTAGGGCATGGAGATGTGGCTCCTTGGGATCATGCATGAAAAGACATATTTGTTGCACTGCGTAGGAGATATCAGGACGAGTGAAGGTCAAATATTGTAGAGCCCCTGCCAAACTTCGGTACAGTGTTGGATCCGCAATAGGAGTACCGGTCGCATCAAGTTTCGATTCTGTGTCTGCTGGTGTCCTGCAAGGATTACATTCTAACATTTTAGCCCGTGCAAGAATCTCAAGAGCATACTTCCGTTGAGATAGAAATAGACCCTCAGGAGTACGGGTCGCAGATATCCCTAGAAAGTAATTGAGCGGTCCAAGATCCGTCATAGCAAACTCTGTAGCTAGAGTGCGAATAATAGTATGAAGGAACGCGGGTGTAGAAGCTGTTAAGACAATGTCGTCAACATATAATAACAGATATGCAGTGGCATTCCCATCATTAAATATAAATAATGAAGAATCCGTGCGACTCCGGTGAAAACCCTTCGTGCAAATAAAATCAGCAAACCGTTGATACCAGGCACGGGGTGCTTGTTTAAGCCCATATAGAGATCGCTGGAGCAAACATACGTGATTGAGGGCTTGTGGATCCCGGTATCCCGGAGGTTGATGCATATACACTGTCTCCTGAAGGGTACCATGAAGAAAGGCATTCTTCACATCCAGCTGATGAATTGACCAGTGTCTAGAAACCGCTAGACTGAGGACAATATGTATCGTAGCTGGTTTCACAACAGGGCTGAATGTCTCATCACAGTCCACCCCTATTTGTTGGCTCTTTCCGTTTGCGACTAAACGAGCCTTGTATCGAGCAAGAGAACCATCATCATTAAATTTCTGTTTAAAAAGCCACATTGAACGCACAATATTTACCCCGTCGGGACGCGGTAAAAGTTTCCAAGTTCCATTTGAAATAAGAGCCTGATATTCCTCGTTCATGGCTGCTAGCCAATTAGGATCCTGTAAAGCCTGTACGTAAGACCGGGGAATCGGGGAGATTGTCGTAGTGTGGAGGTTGAGGCGAGTGATGGGTTTAACTATCCCGTGTTTGGCACGGGTCATCATGGGATGAGTGTCGAAAGGTGGGGGTGGGGGTGGGGGTGAGGGTGGGGTGGGGGTGGTTGGTGTATGAGTATGTGTTGAAGACATATGGTGAGGAAATGGGCGGGTTAGAGGTGATGGGTCATTGAAGGAATCGAGAAACGCGTAAGATGGAGGATCGGAGGGAGTAAAAGAGCCAAAAGGAAACACAGACTCATCAAAGACCACATGTCTAGAAATGATAATTTTTCGGGAGGAGAGATCAAGACATCTATAGCCCCGATGGTCATTGGGGTAACCAAGAAAGATGCAAGGGGTGGAGCGGGGAGCAAGTTTATGTGGAGAGTTGAGATGAGGAAAACAGAGGCAGCCGAAAACGTGGAGGTGTTCGTAGGTGGGATGTTTGTTTAGTAAGCGATAGTGGGGCGTGTCGAAATTAATGGTGGAGGACCGGAGAATGTTAAGTAAATGTGTGGCCATGTGAAGGGCTTCTGCCCAGTAAGTAGGTGGGAGATGAGCATGCATCAGCAAGGTGCGGATAACATTATTTATTATGCGTAACATTCTTTCAGATTTCCCATTTTGTTCAGAGGTGTGAGGACAAGAGAAACGAAATTGAATGCCATGCAGGGAAAAATAGTCGTGAAATGATTTATTGTTATATTCTCCACCATTATCACACTGAAAAGATTTTATAGTGCGTTGAAAGTGATTAGAGATATATGTGCTAAGTTGAACAAATTTGTTAAACACGTCTGATTTATTTTGAATAGGGAAAGACCATAGATAATGCGTGTAGTGATCAACAAAAATAACATAATATTTAAACCCACTAACACTAGTAACATGAGATGTCCATACATCTGAATGAATAATTTCAAATGGGAAAGTAGCAGTAGACTGAGAATTATGAAATGGAAGTTTGACGTGTTTACCAAGTTGACAAGCTTGACAAAGCACGCGAGACTGATCCTTATTACATGAAATAAACTGTTTTGAAATTAAAGACTGTAAGACTTGATTGCCGGGTGTCCAAGTTGTTAATGCCAAAGATTGGAGGAAGACACGGTAAGCACTTGATGAGTGGGCACGGTGACGGGGTAGAGCGGGCCATTGCTATCACAACGGAGAAGAGGTTGACGGGTTTGATAATCCTTCACAGTAAAACCAAACTCATTAAATTCAATAGAGCATTTATTTTGATGAGTAAAAGAACGAACAGAAATAAGATTTTTTATGATATTTGGTGTAATGAGAACATTATTTAGGTGAAGCGGGCAATATGGGTTAGATATAGGAAAATTGGTATCCCCGGTTTTAAGTACAGGTACGTGTTTCCCATTGCCAACAACAATAGAACAAGTAATATTAGGATTATTAGAAATAGAATGGAGTATACCTGCATCCGCGTGAACATGATCCGTAGCACCCGTGTCCATAATCCATCCCGATTCACCCGGATCTTGAAAGCTCATTGCACTAAACATTTGTGGGAGAGAAGTAGGCTGTCCCGAGTTATCAAACCAAGTCCATGGAGGGCCGGGCTGAGTATTGGACTGACCAGAATTGGGCCCATGTGAATTGGACTGAAAAGGAGCTGTTTGGGCCTGTTGGGCTGTAAAGACAGTAGATGAAGCAGTTGGAACAGGGCCTAGTATACTTGGGCCAGATGCAAAAGTGGACCTGGGCTGCTGCTGTCGTGAAAAAAAATATTGGAGGCGGCTGAATATTGGAGGCGGTGGTGGTATTATTTTGTTGTTGCGGTGGTGGCGGTGGTATGTAGACCCAACCATAGGTAGGCCGGGGTTGAGATCTCCGATTGGAACCCCGCTGATTTTGTCGGCGCTCGTTCCGGCGATCATTCCGGCGGTCGTTAGTGCCGGAAAACAAAACCTTTGGAGACGCAGGAGTACCCGAAGAAGAGAAATTAGCCAAACGATTTTCTTCCAACAAAAGCATTGAACGAGTTTCTAAAAAAGAAGGGAGTTGAGGACGATACCGAATGGCGCTAGCAACATGATCAAACTTGGAGGAGAGGCCATTGAGTGTATAAGTAACAAGGTGCCGATCCGATACGGGAGCATCGATGTTGGCCAATAAATCTGCAATTGACTTGATCTTATTGCAATACTCATCGATAGACATGTCACCAAGGGAGATGGTGCGAAGTTGAGTATCAAGTTGAATTGAACGAGCATCCTTATTATCCCGAAAAAGCTTTTCAACATTAACCCAGACCACCCGAGCCGTAGCGTCTTTCTGGAGCACAAATTGAAGGAGGTTTTGTGTGATGGTACCGTAAATCCACAGCTTGACAATGGAGTCTAATTTGCGCCACTCAGAATTATTTGGAGGTGGTGTAGAATCGTACGTAGCATCGATGTGATCAAGCACGTCAAAACCGATGCAATGAGTCGTAAAGAGCTCTCGCCACGCATCATAATTCAAGTGGTCGAGATTGAGAAGAAGGGGAATATAAGCTTTAATGTTGGTGATTGTATAAGCTTTGTGGAAGGTGGTGGGAGAGTTGGAACTTTCTGCCATGGAAGAGGAACGCAAGCAGGCTGCCTACGAGGAAGAAGAAAGAAAAAAAGGAATGTAAGGGAAAGAAGGAAACTAAATCAGAGGGAGGCAATCTCTGATACCATGTTGAATGGTTAATCAGTGCCACAATTAACATAACAATTGAAATAAATAGAATACAAGAATGGGCCAAGTGCCATAACACTAAGGGCCTAAACACTATACAATAGAAACCCACTAAACTAACATAAATATATATACACGTATACATTAACATTTACTTGCTGCCGTTTACCTCCTTTAAAATCCTCAAACATATCTTTAAAGATATTCCATCACAAACTCTTCTAAATCTATTCTTATCCCTTAATTTTGAATTGAAATATATCTTTACTTAATTCCAAGTTTATCTTCTTTAAGTTTATTCACGGCTCCTTTCTTTTTTTTAAATTAAATGCATATATATATATAATATATAATGTATACAATATATAATATCTATTAGTTAAGATATATACTATATAAATTATATAAAATATATACTATCTCATTTAATTATTTAAGATCTCTTTTAACCACTTCAATTGCTGATGACTAAAAACATTTGTTTGATTGTTCTCCTGCTCCATTCAACTTGGCCAACTCATTAAATAATTGTATCATATTAGCTCATTTTGCTCTTTAACCTACAAAACAATAAAACGAATCAAAGTAGTATATTTTATCCTATATCGGTGCATAAAGTAATCAAATAAAGCATAATAATATAGATATAAAATGCACCGATCATCACTCCGCCTAAATCTTTAAAATGCAATCTGGACTATTGATGTCATTGATTTAAAAGATAAAATTAGTCTCTTAATACTATGAATTAAGTATGGACTATATTGAACATTCTTATAAAGACATATACAAAAAATAAAAAATATAATAGATACATCTAATTTTTATAAATACTATCGTATTTCCAAATCAAATCTCACCCTAAAAATGTCCTGATCTCTTGATCGATACATACCACCTCCAAAGTTGGCACGTACATAAATTAATTAGCAAAAAGGGGCGTACTTTACCAATAGTAATTGAAGTTAACCGAAAAAATAAATAAAAATATGCACTTAAAAAGAGTTTACCAGTTAAAGGTTAGCACATTAGAGCATTAATAACTTTACATTCAAAACTTTCAAATACCTACACGATTTATTTTTTTCTATATCAATCGTGATATCGGTCATAAGTCGTTGTCGTCAACGGACTTCCTAGGAAGGATTACTAAAAACAACTTTGAATATATATATACCCTTGTAGGAAATTATATTACATCAATTATTTTAGTATAATGTAAGAATTTTAGTTAAGTTTGACAACCAGTTAGAGTGGTACGAAATGTATGCTTATTGTAACACCGCCGTTTCGAGGATCAGCTTTTTTTCTTTTTAAAACATTTATTTATCTTATTCATTTGAAAACATGCAGCGGAAATAGAAAACACGTGACAAATATATTACAAACCAAAAGATGCCACATACAAGTTCGGTATTACTGTTACTTATCCGGTCGACCATTATTATATACAAAGAAACAATATATCAGAGTTATTACAGACAAAGTGTTCCTCCTATGAAAACAAACTACCCGCAGGGTCCCAAGCTCACTGAGGATCACCTGCACATGTAGGGTGTAGCATCTGTTAGCTATAATAGCTAGTGAGTACTCAAATAACATATGATTAACATAAATACATCACATATCATCAATCATGCTCAGATAATTCTATCCTAGCATCTCGCGATGAGTTGGCGTAGTCATGAGGTAACATATCTTGCAAGGGAGCTAACCCGGCTCAATGCACCAAACTGGGGTACCAAACACATCAACCGCCTCGGTGGGGGAGCTATACAGCGCCCACCGTTGCGTTTTGGAATCCGTAGATTCCTCTGTTGTAGAGCCGCAGCTATACCCGAAGAGGACAACTTTGTCCTAAGTAGAACAGTTTTGTTCTTGTAGGACAGCTTTGTCCAGGACAACTTTGTCCATAGATCCGGATCAATCACAAACAAACAATTGATTCAATCGAATCATCAGTCAATGCGCGCATATATATATATATATATTCAATACTCATCATAGCATACACCTAATCAAGTGCATACTATACTGTGTCAACATGGTATATTCTAGCATCATCATGCTATCCTACACTTGAACAAGTGCGTGTACAAATCATGGTTTACAATTCTGTAATCATTGTTAATATATGTTATAGGTATATTAATCGTTATGTTATCAGGCACTCACCTGTCGAATTAGAATACCCTACTATTTGATACTGAAGCTTCTGGATCAACTAGAATACCTAAACAAGGTTTACAACTATTAAAAACCTTGTAAAACAGATTCTGCCAGGGGCAGGGCATGCTCGTACCTTGCCAAGGCACGCCCGTGCCTGGCGTGGCACGCCCCGGGTACGCCCCGTACCTGGGTCTCAGGTACACCCCGTGACTTCAGGGTACCCCCGGGCTCGCTAGGGTTAGGCACGCCCCGTACCCTTGGGAGGTGGGGCCGTGCCTCCTAGGTACGCCCTAAGGTACGGTTTGTTCTTGAGAGGCACGCCCGTGCCCTTCAATGCACAGCAGCAGGTTCGTGCAGAACCTGCTGTTTCCATCCCAAATCATACCAAAGCACTTACAGAGTATTACCAATCGGTTTCTATTGTTCATATGTGAAACAACACATCTAATACAACTCAAAGGTACCATTTTTACACATCAAAACATCAAAATCAGAACTTGGGACCAAAATCATCTCTTTAACCCATTTACCACTTTAATTTCCAAATTCAAACCAAACCTTCATTTTAATTACAGATTCTGATTTCTATGAACTTAGAAATCACCTAGAAACAGATTGGCAACATCAAACTTAATTCTTGACATCAATTTCACCCAAACCCAATTGGAACCTAAACTTAGTGAAACTTAGAATCAAGAATAGAAACTCACTTGAAGATGGAGCTGATTAGGGAAAGATTACAGCAGATTAGGCTTTGCTTTATCACTTGAATTCTGCAACAATCAGATTGCTAGATTAATCTTCTTGAATTTGTTCTTCAAAGCCAACCAAGAACATGAGCACAAGAAAGTCAAGGAAAATGGATTTGTCTGTGTTTTGGTGAAGGGGTGCTCTGGTGGTTATAACTAAGGTACCTTCTTGTGGGTTGTGCATATCCACAAGTGGGTATCTTGTTCCCCTTTCCAACGTACAACTTAACGCATGAGTACCCGTTTTAACTAACGGGGATATTTTTTGAAACCTCGTTCTAAACCATTTAATAATTCATTATTATTATCTATTTTCAATAATATTTTTAATATTATCATTTCTTTATTATTTTCCTTTATTTTCTTATTTAATCAATTATTTATATTTAATTCCTTTTATTCAATATTTAATAGGAGTTCTAGACGTACCAGATTCGAACACGACTAGGCCCATTTTGAGGTTGTTACAAATCTACCCCCTTAAAAAGATTCCGTCCTCGGAATCTACTTTAAGTAAACAGGTGGGGATAGCGGGCCCTCATATCCTCCTCGGTCTCCCATGTCATGTTAGACCCGAGGTTGTGCTTCCACTTGACCAAGACCAGCTGAATAGTCTTCTTTCTCAGCCGCTTAGTCTTCGTGTTCAAAATCTCGACGAGTTCTTCCACAAGCCGTGTAGAAGAATCAAGTTTCAGATCATGCAAGGGTAGAATCTGATCTTCATCCACCTTGCACTTACGAAGATAGCAGACATTAAAGGTATTGTGAATACCTGATAGCTCTGGAGGTAACTCCAAACATACTGTCTGCTCGTTGACTTTCTAGATAATTCTAAAAGGACCAATATATCTCGGACTCAGCTTTCCCTTCTTGCCGAATATGATAACACCCTTCCAGAGAGAAACCTTCAAGAATACCCGATCACCAATTTCAAAGGTAACCGGCCTGCGTTTAGGATCAACATACATCTTTTGCCTGTCTCTGGCTGCCTTAAGCTTCTCACGTGCAAGCTTAACTTTATCTGCTGTAATCTGGACCAGATCAGGTCCAGCATACTGCTTCTCCCCTGGTTCAAGCCAACAGGTAGGTGTCCGACAACGCCTACCATAAAGCATCTCATACGGTGGCATACCGATACTTGAATGATATGAGTTGTTATAAGCAAACTCAATCAAGGGCAAATGAGAATCCCACGAGCCACCGTATTCAAGTACACATGCGCGTAGTGAAGGTATTCGTTTAGCAAAAACAAGTAGCAACGGAAGCAATATGTATAACAAAAATCAATGCCAAACTAGTGAATACACTCCCATGGACCAAAATCTAACAATGACATGCAACTAATATGAATATAAACAAGATGAGAAGAAAGGTTATACCTCAATGGTGCAAAACACAAAATAGCCTTCCTTGTCAAGTGGCTTAGAATCCAACAAAGAACTCCTCCAATGAAGTCCACCCCAAGCTTGCTTGATTCCCAAGTGCTAGCAAGTTGATGTACAACCACCAAAACAACAATCAAGTGTGTGTATGTTTGCTTCTTGTGGTCAAGAACACCAAGATCACCAAGAACAAGAGAGAGAGAGAGAGAGAGAGAGAGTTCAAGTGTCAACCAACGGATAAAGTATGAGCCAAAAGCCTCTCCTAGAGCAGATAACTCGTGGTCTCTTTGTCTACCATAATTATGAGAAGTTAACCCCATTAAACCAAGTGTTTAAGGCTGTTAATTCTGCTGTTACAGCGAACGTACACGGCCCGTGTAGGTCTACACGGCCGTGTAGGCCCAAGGTCCACGGCCCCAATTGGGCTAATACGGCCCGTGTCTAACAAGCACTACACGGCCCGTGTCCATCTACACGGCCCGTGTCCATCTATACGGCCCGTGTAGGCCCAAACTACACGACCTCGAATTGGGCCAATACGCCTCGTGTATGTTGGACTAGACACGGCCCGTGTACCATCTTGCCAAAACCCATTTTGGCCTTTTCCTCTCTATTGCTTCATCGTGTTGCCGGAATCAATACTTGGTGTGTGACCCAATAGGTCTATACCTCATCGGTAGTGTCATTAACTCGTTCGTGTCAGCGGGCATATTCCAACACGTAGCATGTCTTCAAGAGTTTGGATAGTCCTGTCGGACTGTCCATCTGTCTGCGGATGGTATGCAGTACTCAAATGAACACGAGTACCGAGCTCCCGTTGAAGACTGCTCCAAAAGTGTGAAACAAATCGTGTATCCCTATCTGAGACAATAGATAGAGGAACACCGTGTCGAGCAACAATTTAATTTATATAGATCTGAGCAAGTCTGGGCATAGAAGAAGATTCATTCACAGCTAGAAAGTGTGCACACTTGGTGAGTCTATCAACAACCACCCAGATCATGTCATGCCCTTTAAAAGTCCTGGGCAATTTAGTAACAAAATCCATGGTGATGTTGTCCCATTTCCATTCAGGAATTGGTAATTGTTGCAAATTACCATAGGGTCGTTGGTGCTCGGTCTTCACCTGTGCACAGATCTGACATTTCTCCACATAAGAGGCAATGTCACGTTTTAGAGTAGGCCACCAACAAAGTGCCTTAAGGTCATGGTACATCTTCGTGCACCCAGGATGAACAGATAGACGAGAACTGTGGGCCTCCTTCAAGATAACATCCCGGTTCCCTCCGATGCTAGGTACCCAGATTCGGGACCTGTATGTCTTCAATCCCCTGCTGTCATCTTGTAGTTGCTCCTTCAATTTAACCATAACTTCCGCCTTTATATTAGCTTCTAATAAGGCTTCCTGCTGAGCCTCCTTTAAACGAGTGATAAGATCAGAAACAATAGTAATTTTCATGAATTTAACGGTTTCGGAGGAGCCCTTTCGGCTTAAAGCATCAGCCACCACGTTAGCCTTGCCCGGGTGGTATTTGATTTCACAATCATAATCATTAATTAACTCGATCCACCTGCGTTGCCTCATATTGAGCTCCTTCTGTGTAGAAACATACTGGAGACTCTTATGATCAGTGAATACCACACATTTGGTGCCATACAAGTAGTGGCGCCATAGTTTCAGAGCAAAGACAACAGCTGCCAACTCCAGATCATGAGTCGGATAGCTCTTCTCATGTGGCTTCAGTTGGCGGGAAGCATAAGATATAACCTTGTCCTTCTGCATAAGGACACTTCTCAAACCTGCGTAAGAAGCATCACAATAAACAATAAAATCTTCTGACCCATCTGGCAGAGTCGGAATTGGAGCTTGACATAAGAGTTGTTTCAATGTCTGGAATGCATTGTCTTGTTCATCAGACCACGAATAAGGAACATCCTTTCGTGAAAGCTTCGTCAAAGGACCTGCGATCTTAGAAAAATTCTGAATGAATCGCCGATAGTACCCGGCAAGTCCTAAGAAGCTACGAATCTCAGATGGGGTTTTGGGAATTCCCCAATTCATCACTGCCTCAACCTTGGCTGGATCAACCATTACACCATCCTTGCATATCACATGCCCAAGGAAGTGTATCTTTTCGAGCCAGAACTCGCATTTAGAAAATTTGGCATATAATTGTTCTCGCATCAACGTGTCAAGAACTATGCGAAGATGTGTCTCGTGTTCTGCTTCAGATCTGGAATAGATAAGAATGTCATCAATGAATACAATGACAAATTTGTCAAGAAAGGCACGACAGACACGGTTCATAAGATCCATAAATATGGCTGGAGCATTTGTCAATCCGAAAGGCATCACAAGAAACTCATAATGCCCATATCTCGTCCTGAAAGCCGTCTTTGGAATATCTTCATCGCGTACACGGACTTGATGATAACCAGAACGAAGATCTATCTTTGAAAAGCAAGTAGCACCCTTAAGTTGATCAAACAGATCATCAATACGAGGAAGAGGCTACTTGTTCTTTACAGTGCGCTTATTCAGCTCCCTGTAGTCAATGCACATCCGCATCGTCCCGTCTTTCTTTTTAACAAACAAAACTGGAGCTCCCCAAGGCGAAGAGTTGGGACGAATGAAACCTCTATCAAGAAGTTCCTGTATCTGAGTCATCATCTCGCAGACCTCAGATGGTGCAAGACGATAAGGAGATCTTGCTACAGGCGTAGCACCTGGTACAAGATCTATCTGATATTCTACATCTCTTACCGGTGGCAAACCCGGTAATTCATCAAGGAAAACACCCGGGTATTCAGAAACTACCCGAATGTCATTTACAGCTTTCTTCTCCATATGTGTATCAATAACATAAGCCAAATAGGACTCACATCCCTTGGCTACAAACTTGCGAGCTTTCATCAGAGAAATCGATGGAGTTTTAGAAGTTCTTCCTTCACCACGAGCCACAGCATATGACCCGTCAGAGAAAGGAATCTTAATAATCTTTTTCGAACAAATAATCTCAGCATTTTGTTTGCTGAGCCAATCCAGCCCGATTACTACATCAAACCCAGCAATCGGCATAACCAGAAAAGAAACAGGGAAACTAGTCCCGTCAATATCAATCAGTGCAATAGGAACTCTATGAACAACAGAGACTATCCTACCACTAGCAACTTCAACACTTAACGGATCAGTCAGTGTACAAACAGGCAACTGCAGTTTAGCACATAAGAATGCAGAGATGAACGAATATGTTGCTCCTGAATCAAATAAAACACAGGCAAGAGAATTATTAATAAGAAAGGTGCCAGTGATAACATCACCTGCAGCCTTAGCCTCATCGGCTGTCATCTGGAATGCCCTGCCTGGAGCAACATTCTTTCCCCGACCCGAGGAAGATCCACCAGCTCCTCCCGATCCGGTGTTGGAACCCGACCTACAATCAATCGATCGGTGTCCCGGCTTGAAGCACTTGAAGCATACATTATCTTTATGTTTACAGCTTTCAGCTGTATGCCTCTTTTGACCAGATTTAGGACACCTTGCAGTATCCTTGGTACAATGCCCAGTATGCCTAGATCGACACGAAGCACACCATAGATCATCAGACGGATTATGCCTGGAACCCCCTTGTTGCTGCTGGTGTTGCTGAGGCTGTCTCTGCCATGATCCTCCACCTGAAGCCTTCGACCCCGAAGACTGTTCAAACATCCTTTTGGAAGTTCCCCCAGCTTGTGTAGCATGATCGGTCTCATACTGGCGTGCAATATCGAATGCCCTATCCAGAGTGGTGGCAAACCGGACGGATGATCGATACTCCGGTGGCAGAGCAAGTGCAAAACGGTTAATCTTTGCTTCTTCGTCCGGTAAGGAACCCTGCACGAAATGAACCAATTCGGTATACCTGGTGATGAGTTCCTCAACAGATCGATTGCCTTTAGACAAGGCTCGGAACTCATTATCCACAGCTTCTACCGCCTGGGCTGAACAATATTTAGCCCTCATAATCCTCAGAAAATCAAACCACGTCATAGAGTTGAGGACAGCAGCCGGTGTAGAAGCTATCACCGTATCATACCAAGACACCGCTCTACCTCGCAGCATCTTTCGTGCATATGCCACCTTCTTGGATTCATCAGCCTCACATGTCTCGAAGGCCAATTCAGTATCGCGGATCCACTGTTCCGTGACTACCATATCCATATTACCTTCAAAGGTCGGTGGTGAACACATCATGAAAGCCTTTAATCCCATGGCCATCTTCTTTTCGGGAACACGCTCCTCAGAGGCTTTAAGACGAGCCTCCAAGTCGCGAATATACGCCTCCCGATCATCACTTCCAGACATAGTCAATCTCTAAGTTCTGTTAGATCATTAAAGTCAAACATACTTAGTATACTTTTCCATACTTGATTAATCATGTTAATCAATAAACAAATAATCAACAACTGTGTTAGTCATGTGAATCATATTAGTCTCTCTCACACCCCAACACCTCCCGAGGAACACTTTAAATAATGGTCGAGAACCTGAATTTGAGACTGAATACTCTTTTAAGTACCCAATTCACTCAAACTTAGGCTCTGATACCAGCTTGTAACACCGCCGTTTCGAGGACCAGATTTTTTTCTTTTTAAAACATTTATTTATCTTATTCATTTGAAAACACGCAGCGGAAATAGAAAACACGTGGCTAATATATTACAAACCAAAAGATGCCACATACAAGTTCGGTGTTACTGTTACTTATCCGGTCGACCATTATTAAATACAAAGAAACATTATATTAGAGTTATTACACCACGTGACTTCAAGGTACCCCCGGGCTCGCTAGGGGTAGGCACGCCCCGTACCCTTTGGAGGTACGGTCGTGCCTCCTAGGTACGCCCTAAGGTACGGTCTGTTCTTGAGAGGCACGCCCGTGCCCTTCAATGTACAGCAGCAGGTTCGTGCAGAACCTGCTGTTTCCATCCCAAATCATACCAAAACACTTACAGAGTATTACCAATTGGTTTCTATTGTTCATATGTGAAACAACACATCTAATACAACTCAAAGGTACCATTTTTACACATCAAAACATCAAAATCAGAACTTGGGACCAAAATCATCTCTTTGACTCATTTACCACTTTAATTTCCAAATTCAAACCAAACCTTCATTTTAATTACAGATTCTGATTTCTATGAACTTAGAAATCACCTAGAAACAGATTAGCAACATCAAACTTAATTCTTGGCATCAATTTCACCCAAACCCAATTGGAACCTAAACTTGGTGAAACTTAGAATCAAGAATAGAAACTCACTTGAAGATGGAGCTGATTAGGGAAAGATTACAACAGATTAGGCTTTGCTTTATCACTTGAATTCTGCAACAATCAGATTGCTAGATTAATCTTCTTGAATTTGTTCTTCATAGCCAACAAGAACATGAGCACAAAAAAGTCAAGGAAAATGGATTTGTCTGTGTTTTGGTGAAGGGGTGCTCACGTGGTTGTAACTAAGGTACCTGCTTGTGGGTTGTGCATATCCACAAGTGGGTATCTTGTTCCCCTTTCCAACGTACAACTTAACGCACGAGTATCCGTTTTAACTAACAGGGATATTTTTGGAAACGTCGTTCTAAACCATTTAATAATTCATTATTATTATCTATTTTCAATAATATTTTTAATATTATCATTTCTTTATTATTTTCCTTTATTTTCTTATTTAATCAATTATTTATATTTAATTCCTTTTATTCAATATTTAATAGGAGTTCTAGACGTACCAGATTCGAACACGACTAGGCCCATTTTGAGGTTGTTACACTTATTCAAGACTAACATGTATTAGACGTAAAAACACTAGAGTCAACATTGTAACAACCAGAAATTCTTCCATTATTTCCTTACTTTAATGACTTTAAAGATTAGTTTATTTATGTGAGTATATTTTAAACATCAAATGGTGAACTTTAAGGGGGCGTTTGGTTCGCTAGATTTGGATGGAATTAGACGGAATTGGACGGAATTGGAATTGAGCATTCCTAAATCTTGTTTGTGTTTGGTTCGCGGAATTTATGGAATGGAATTTGACCATTCTAATGAATTCCTTAAATTAAGGAATTGGGAATTTTTTTTCCCTAAATGGATACAATTCTAAAGAATTCTTCAAATTTATAAGAATTCTCAAAACATAATTGTTGTCTACTTGTCTTCTATCCCACCCCACCCCCCGTCACCACCCCACCTTACCCCTACCTACCTCATCCCACCCTACTTTACCCTACCCACCCCTACCCTACCCCTTATTCTACGTTATCCCACCATACTCTACCCTACACTACCCGTGCTCTACCCTACCCTACTCTACACCCTCCCACCACCACCACTGCCGCCACCAACACCAGCACTATTGCCACCGCCATTGCCGCCGCCACCACCAACACCACCACTGCCACCACCACCACCACCACCGCCGCCGTCATCGACACCACCGATCCTCGCCGCCAACCATCGCTCACTGCTACCCTCCACCACCGACACCCGCCACCGTCGCCACTGTCGCCCTAGGTAGACTGTAGGGTGGGGGTGGGTGGGGTGGGGGTAGGACGTGGTGTTCGGTTGAATGTATAATTTATTTTGGTTTATACATATTGAATTAATTTATTTTTTGCTAGATTCCAATTCCGTTTTTACCAACCAAACAAGATATAGTTTTTCACAAATTCCAATTCCTATGAATTCAAATTCCCATGAATTCCAATTTCTTGGTCAAATTCCAATTCTTTCATATTCATTCTGCGAACCAAACGGACCCTAAGTGCTTAAAGTGTGAAACTAAAGATTTATTTGTATTGTAGAGGATGATATTTAGTTTAACAACTTTAAGTATTACTAAACTTTGAACATTGATTTATTATTTTATTAAATTGTAGTGTTTCTGTTAATTTATCATTTCTTAAAGTTAGTGCGCAAAATGGAAAAGCATATAAAAAATGAAGAAAGTGTTGAGGCCTTTTGCCCACAAAATGATCTTTAAAAGTAAATATTAGTTTTTATTTTTAGAGTTAATAATTACTTTTAGAGAACACGTGTTATGATAAAAGATATTTACTTTTAGAGACTATAATTGCATCTAAAATTTTTTTGAGACGACTTTTTGACTTTTTACCACAACTTTTTATTCTCTAAAAATCATTTTTTTGGTAGTGGTTATGATGAATTTTAAGCAAGTTTGAGGGCCGAAAGTATCATTAGGTATTCCAAACCCCTATATATCTTGGAATCCAGAATTAGAGACTCCCAAACCCTAATTTACATTCATTAGCAGCCTTAGACTTGAGAGGGAGAGAGCTCTTGTGAGCGTTTGTGCAAGAGAGAAGGCAAAAGAGGATTTTTCATATTTTTCTGTTTTTGGAGAAACAACCCCAGTGTTAACCGTCGGATCGTTGTGATTTTTGACTGAAGGTTCCTAACAGATCGATAGGCAAAGGAACGTTTTGACCGATGGCATTTCGATTTTGAATTACTAGACTATATATCAATATTACTTTGAAATTATACAATTGATTTGAGCATAAGAATTGAAAAGATAAGAATTAGGATAGAAGTGAAAAGTATGCTTAGGAGAATTAGGATACAATTGGAAAATCAGATCATGAATACTGAAGCGGAAAATATAAGAAATCTTTGATGAGCAACCAAAGGATCACTCAAATTTAAGGTCATTTAGATATATGAAATAAAATAGTCAAGAACATATAAGTATTCATTAATTAAGTAGGGAAGTCAAAGTTAGACTGTTGACAGCTCGGCATGATTTCCTTATCTCCCCTTCTGTTCCTGTGAGAACTTCAATCGCACCCATCTTAATCATGGCTTGACCAAACTTGGCGTTGAAATCCTGAGAACCAGCAATGGCTGCGACCGTTGACTTACTCAAATCGTCCAATGCCAGTTCTTGATCAATTTGAAGTACTCCCCTGCGCATCATTATTTGCTTGTAGTAAGATTTATCCACGATCGCAGAGCTAAAAGGGTTTTGATCCAAGTTTACGGTGCGGTCAACCGTCGCATTACGAACACACGTCCGCCTCAACGATGTTAACAATGCCAAATCCATGGTCGGGTCGGGTTTTCCAGTGTTATTGAAATTGTAAAGACGATCTTGAAATAAAGAACAATGAGCAACACCGATAGTGTGTCCACCTACGCCAAAACACATCCGTTAAGCAATAGTTAGTCAATTTTGATCCGTTTAAAATTCAGTGGTGAATTACCAAGAAGATAAATCATGTCAGTGGCGGTGAGTCCTTTGCTAGCAAAAGATTGAATTGCTTTCGACACAGATATAGAAGGAGGTGGTAGTATCGCTGCATTCTGTGCAATAGACACAAGTCCATCCCTTCTTCCTGTTTGAACACTATACCAACCTCCACCACTCTGTATATATATACGCATTAATTAACATGATTTTATCAACTTAATTAAAATATACAGTATTATACTGATAATTAATACTATAACTTTCTGGTAAGATCGGGTGCATTAATTAATTAATTAGTAATACTGCTTACCATTGAAACAACATCTCTTGTAGCCATAACGATTATATCAGCACATGAAACCACTCCTGGGCACACCTTCTCGACCGCGTCTTTTGCTGCATCAATCACATCGTACCCTCTAACACTTAAATTTGGCGGTGCGGTTTTCTCGGTGTTGGGCCCGTCTAGTAGAATCGAAGCATCACACCCCTTTTTGATTTATATGCAAATTAATTAAGTTAGAATGAGTTATTAGGCTTAATTTGCTGATACAGCTAGTAGCGTTTTTAAGTTGCATGCATGAAAATGAAATGAAAGAAGTAAATAATTAACTTACTTTAACAAAGCAATCATGGAACTGCATTCGAAGAAGAGCCGGGGTGATTGTTTTGTCAGAAAAGAATTTAGAGACGACTGTTTTCCTTACAATATCTTCGACATTTGAATCTTGACACTTGCCTTTGTAGAACCCGAACTGGAGATCGCCATGGCAGTGACCAGTGAGGTTTAAGAAGATGAAGGTAACTGCTGTAATGATGAATGCAGCTGATTTACTTTGTGCCATAATTAATGATATTAATTATGTATGCAAGTTGTTAATTAATTAACTTACTGAATTGGAATGAATAAGAAGAAACTATGTTTCAGTATATATATACAAGGATGATGAGAAAAATATATTGAGAGATATATCGATGGAGCTAAATGTTTGAATATATGGCTTGCACGTTATACTTGTAGTTTGGAATTTGGAAGACGTGCATTCATGAGGGTATGATTGGTTTGCAGTACGGAAGTTTCTAACTAGTATCATATCAATCAAATCTTCTATCTTCTAATATAAATAAAATACTAATCATAATCGGTTTAGTTAGCAAATTCTAATCTTTTATTTAATCAAAATTAAATTTTAGCAATTCATTTTTATTAAAGTTAAAACTTAATTTTGATTTTAGATAGTTAAAATTGAAACTTAATTATAAATTTATATAAGATAGATTATGTATAAATTGATATTATTTAATATATCTAAAGTTGGTTCAAAATCTAAGATCTATGGCTCATCTCCATTTATTATTAAATATAAATTAAATATTATTTGTATTAGTTTTAAATTTTATCTTCAATTCCTTAATAATCTTTTAATATTAATAATAATAATAACTAGATTAAAAACTCGTGTATTATTGACCGAATTTAATATAAAATTCTTTTAATTAATTTCTACTGAATTTAAAATAAAATTCTTTTAATTTCTAAGAAAGTTTGAGATCGGACTATTCTTTCATTCATACAAAAACAATCACAATTTTAGCCAAGCGTGCAAATATAAAATGATACATTCACATTAATAATTATATATGGTTATCCAAATCTGAGATTGAGCAATTCTTTCGTTCATACAAAAAACAATCACATATTTAACTAAGCAAATATAACATGATACTTTCATATAAATAATTATAATTATCCGTGTATTTATACGGGCTTTAAACGAGTAATATAATATTTTAAAAATAATGATGATTTGTTTTAATTAAAAGCACGACTTGTGAGATATATAATCTACACGTATTGTTTTACAGTGAGACTAGAACTCATAATCATAAAAATTGAAATACATTTTCACACACGTAATACCGTTTGGTTAGAACTCTAGAAGCGGTTTGATAAAGTTGACTATTAGTATTTTGTCAAACATTTAAACTATCTCTCACAAAAAATATAAATAATGTCTGAAATATTAAAAATTAGTAGTATGTAGTGTTAATGAAATTATGAAAAGAAAACAATGTATTGTTAATATATGGCATATACAGCTAGAGTCATGACTAATTATCGAAGTATAATTACAAGAAATAAACGTAATGAACTTCTATCATAGAGTCTACTACGTAAAAATAATGTTTAAATTAAATAATGTTAATGAAAAAAGCGAAGCGGTGTCATTCATTTCTTTGATATTTCAGTTATAAAATAGTAGTATTTCATTACCGAAATATCAAAGAAAAAAGTGAAGTGATGACTTTTTTTCTTTGATATTCCAATCATGAAATTCTACTTCTTTTTATAAAGTTGCGATTAAATACAAAAATGTCACCGCATTTTTTTATATTTACGTCCAGATCAACGGCTAGATTTAGTGTTTCATTCTCATTTAATTTCTCATTCTCATTTGAAGCCTTATATATATATATATATAGAGAGAGAGAGAGAGAGAGAGAGGAGAGAGCGGGAGGTAGGCTCATGCGAAAAGCTTATCTTTTACGAAAAATACGAGAAGTTTTCTAAGAAGTTAGATTAATTGATCAATAGTAAAGATTAGTTGTGTCACTTTGGTAAATAATTTAAAATATAATGATAGTTCCTTAAATTGTCTTTTTATCTATCTCTCCCCTAATTTATCTCCTACTCTCACTTTCTCTCACTCACGTCTCTATATCTTCCTCATCTCTTCATTACTTTCACCTAATCACCTAAGCCTAATTGGGAGATACACAATTACAAAACACCAACAAAAATACTCATCACATAAAAACCGCCGTCGCATCTCATTTCTCTCACTCACGTCTCTATATCTGCTCTTCTTGCGTTTGTTGGAAGTTGTTCTAATCATCCTTGTTTTTGTTAACGAACATACTTCTTTTTTTTGTTTGTTTTAGTTGTTCCAAGTTTCAGCATTTTTAATTATCGTAAACATGATAGTTTCTTCATCTTGTTTTACCTTCTATTGTTCTTGCATCTCATATTCAGTATTGAACATAGATATATGGTTTACATGATATTTTTCTAGTACGAACTTCGAATTATATTGAATTTAAAAAGTTTATTAATGGCTGTAAACATATTAATATTGAATATTATAAAATTCATCATAAAACTCGTAAATCGTTATGTTTAGTATTGAATATTGTAAAATTCATAAAACGCATATATAATTGGTTTGTGTTTAGTATTGAATATTGTAAATTTATCTTAAAACTAGTATAGTTTTGGTTGTGCTCATTATCGACACAAACAAGGATGAAAAACTCGTAATATTTTGGATGTGTTCACCCGTGAATTCCGTAAAATTAATTGTTTTTCTAGTAAATAATTTTTTATTTATTTTTGTTTTTCTATTAAAAATTTAGAAGAGAGAACAATTTTGGTTTATCATTATTCTCTTTTAAATTGGAAAAAAAATAAAAAACAAGATGAATATAAACCATTAGATAAAAAACAAATAAGTAGCTTAGATTGTTTTTCGTACTTTTTACAAATAAAACATTTTTCGCATTAATTATTCCCCATATATATATATATATAAAAGATTATTTGAGAACCAATTAATTATTATCTTCCCTTAATTAATTAAATTAAATAAAAAATAGTATAATTGTAATTATAAAAAATAAATACGGCGCACGCCTTTTTGTATAACAATTACGGCGCAGCTTCATTTTAAAGTTTAAACTTTATGATATATTTTTTTCTTAAAATTTATGTAAGCTACGGCACTTTTTTTTTTCTTTTTTTATTTTTTTTCTTGTGATAGCTAGGCGCTTTTTTTTTTACTGTTTTTTCGTTTTTATAGATAATAAGAATTACTTTTTTTATTTATTTATTTTTTCTTTTACTTTCTTCTTTATTTAATCATAATTATTTATATTTTTATTGAAATTTTTTGAGTTATATATTAAATACTTATACCCACAGATTCTTTTTCTTAGATTTTTTGAGTTGACAATGAGTTTTACTAAACCAATTTTGAGTTGCGTGTTCACACTTGCATTAAGTGTACATGTACATGTGCATATATACACGAGATTCATACGTAGGCGGTGCATATATATGCACCTAGATGCATATGAGCTAAAACAAAACCTAATAGTATGAACAGCTTATGCATATATGTATCGTGCATACGTGACTTTACTGTATGTGCTAGAAAAAAATAGTGGTATGTGCACCTATTGTAATGTGCACATGTTCACTTATTTGCATATGTGCTCGAAAAAAAAGACTGTAAAAACCGACTAAAATAATAAAAAAATTATTTGAAAAAGTATAGTAATATAGATGTCATATTAAAGAGCATACTTTTTTCGTTAATTTGGTATAATTTTCGTATTTTAATATTTTTACGTTTGGTAGATATTTTAATTTTAAGAAAGTGGGGGTAAGTGGTCCCCCTTTATTTAGGCAATTTGTCTAAAATACCCCTCCAACATTTTTTGAAATTAAAAACGATGGTTGTGTTTTTAATTAAT
Source organism: Dittrichia graveolens (assembly GCA_038502395.1). Lineage (NCBI taxonomy): Eukaryota > Viridiplantae > Streptophyta > Magnoliopsida > Asterales > Asteraceae > Dittrichia > Dittrichia graveolens. The sequence goes on from JARJIL010000003.1 coordinate 5,939,443, forward strand.
TACATGTTTGTCATAACTAATATTTACTTTTGATTAATTATAATCAATGACTACAAACGGTTCTCGCGGTACTCGCAATAAAACTGGTTTTCAAATGAACCTTCCCTTATATATGTATATTTGTGTGTGAGAGGGTTCAAATGAAAACAGTTTTTCGTATGAGAATCGTGAAAACCAATTATAGTCATCGATAAAAAAAGATCTTCACATGGGTAACCTTAATTAAATCAAACTTATTATTTAAGGTAATTAATGGGGGGTAATTTGGACATTATGACATTTACTCCCACATTTGATAGAAAAAAACCCAATGTTATCTTCACATGTGCACAAAACCGAAGTTGTGCTAAAAAAACCCAACAAAAATGAAATTTTTTATCTTCAAAAAATTATATCAAAAAAGGTCTCAAATTAGAAAGCATAATTTTCTCGTTATTTTGGTAAATTTTCATTTTGTAAAACCTTTGGGTTTGGTAGATATATTAGTTTAAAAAAAGTGGGATAAAACTCATCATGTTCAAATTATCCCTCATTAATTACCTTAAATTAAACATAAGATAAGTCTGATTTGAACCATCCCCTACATAGGGTGGTTCATACAAAAGGCATATATTTTATAAGAAGTGCGAAAAATGTTTGTAGCTTTTGGATTTTTGTCATCAACTGTCGATATAATGTAATGGCAGTTATGTAAACAGATGAACAAATGGAAGTAATTAATAAGGACTTAGGGGCATTATTGGAAGAGAATGTTTTGTATATTAATTAAGGATTAATTGTACTTTATTTTAGGTATTGAGGAGAATAAATAGATAAAATGGCTCCCTCGTTGCTCACTTTGCAGCGGTGTCTTCGCCATGTGCATAATTGATATAAGCTTATGTATAACTGATTTTTTACAAATGTTTTATGTGGGTCTTTTATATTGTTTTTTGGAATTTTGTTTATGATCATAATTATGTTGTGAGTTCACAAGTAAACATTTTTGTGTAGTTGAATTATATGAATATTAAGTATGTTTTTGTATTATTTATTAGTGAACATAAGTTTACTTTAGGTTTTAGTTTCTGGTTTTTGTTTCACTATGCTGTAAATTTATTTCAGTAGAGTATATTTACATGTATAAAAAGGTGTTCATTAGTGAACGAATTGTTTTGATAGAATAAAAAATAAAGAATACAATTAAATGGAATCTGAAGAACAAAATAAAAAACGTGGAGACTCAAATAATTTTGTGAACTTGTGTATAAGGAACTATTTAAACTACAATTGTTTATAATTCCACATATAACAATTTGAGAGTATAGGGATTACCATATTTGAAGTTTTAATGAATTAAATATACAAATTAACAAATTACCTAAATTCCCTTATTATTTATTAATTAAACAGAAAATATGAGTGACTATAAACGTTTCTCACAAAAAAAACTTCTTATTTGAACTTTCTCATATATATATATGGAAAAAATGTGAGAAGCAATCTACACTATAAAATGATTAAATTAATGACTAATATTTATTGTCAAATTTTAGTAAATAATTTAAAACTTAATGGTAGTTAATAAATAAATAGAGGGTTTAAAAGGTCATTTTGTAAAAAAAGAAATTGATTCTCGCCCCCCCCCCCTCCCTTCTCTTTCTTCTCCATACAATAAAACTCTCTCAAACCATTCTCCTCTTTAAAAATCCTAATCTACACTTTTCATCTCTCTCTCTCTCTCTTAAACACTCGCCGCTATTCAAGCCCCTACCGGCCGCTGTTCACTTGACGACCTTCACAACCAACCGTCGTTCAAGCCACCACCTTCACCATCTCCCTCTTTCTTTCTATGTTACAACCACCACCATTATTAGTTCCCCACCCCTATTATTCCATTACCTCCGATGACCAGAAAAGCATCCCCACCAGATTCATCTCCATCGCTTTTCACTACCACCGTCGCGTTCTCCTTCTCCATCGTTGCCCCTATCAATGCTTACCCCCACCACCAACACCGAGCAGCCCCAAAAACGGCGGCTAGGGTTCCACCAACACCGTCACGTTCTCCTTCTCATTTGATCCTACCTCTGTATATAATTATAACTTTGACTATTTTAATTCTCAACTTGAGTCATTTAATCATTCCATCTTTGGATTACTCCATAGCGTATGATATCCACAATACATGATTAAGTATTTATCTTATTTACAGAATTGATATAAACTAATACTTTGTCATCCCTTGAAGTATTTATACTTATAATATCTTTTTACTTAATCATATCATCTTCTTGGTAAGTTAATTCTCATTAACTATATATATACTTACACACACACACACACACATATATATATATATATATTACTTTCTACGCATAATACCTTTCATTATTATATTTAATAATATATACACATTGTAGTATTGCACTACTCATTTTTACATTATTTACTCTTTAAAGTTATATACTCAATGTTCCCTTCCTTTTGGGCATTACTATTGTTTATCTTTTTAATACATAATGTTAGATTTTTATAATTCACAGATCATACTCAAATATACTGACTTCATACTCCATAAACTTCTCAAATAATCACAATAAACTCTTCAATAAATTTTAATGTATTTAAGCATGTAATCTAGCTTACATCTACAAGTACTAGTTTTAAGGTACTCACCTGTGGTCCAAGATATGCAACCATCCTCTAATAATGTTCCTTGTCTTTATTTTAACCTATAACTATAACACAAACATCAAGATACATAAAACAAACAAAGATTGAAATTCTGCAGGTTTCGGACGTGTCACGTCACTCTAACCGTCGCGTAGGACCAATTGCACACAAAACTCATTTTTTATCTAAAAATCACCAAATTTCTTCATTTAAGCTCAAAATAACGACATGCAATCACTTCTAAGAGTTCTACTAAGTGGCCAAACTCCAAATTAACAACAAAACATAACATGCAACTCAAATCCAAACTTAAATCAAACTTTCTCTCTCTAGAAATATAAGAACACAAGAGATTAAGGATTTCTAACCTTTAATCCAGTAGATTAACATTTGTTAGCTTGATATAAGCTTCTTGATCATTTTCCCCAACATGCAAGGCTTAGATCTTGTTAAATATCTTGATTTGGCACTTTCTATCTCTAACTTTCTCTTGCACAAAGAACACCTAGTAAGTGTGTGTTTCCAGATCTTCAAGATGATGAAGAACAACCCCAAATCTCTATTGTAAGCTTTATATGAACTTGATTATGCCTTAAACTTTGTTTAATCTCACTTTCTCTCTCAAGATATGTAGAGTTTCTCTCTCTACTCTCTCTCTAAAACACACACAAAATCTCAGCATAATCTAGTGTGTGTTTTGGGGGTGGAGATGAGATTTATATAGGGAGCTTAGATGTATGGGTATTAATACCCCTTATCCATTAACGTACCGGCTATTTAAGTAACTTTAAGATTCTCTCCCTTTTCTTTTATCCTTAATAGTTTGACGTATATGGTCAACTCTAATCACTTTAAATCTTGATACTCGATTTCTTTTATGACTAAAATATTCTTTCCGAAAATCCGGATGTCACGGTTCACTAATAAACAATATTTAAATAACAATTATTACATCTAAGTTGATGTTTTTATAGATTATTCAGCAATGAACAAATTGGTCACGTAAGAATAAGAAACTTAAGTTTACTTTTTGAGTTTTATTGTATTCTTTATTATTGAACAATTATTTATGTGTGTTACAATATTGATGAGATTTTACTTGTAAACATCAAAGAAAAACCACCTCAGTTCACTAGTAAGCTTAAGTAGCTATTGAAAAACAATGAATAAGCGCTAAGTTTAGTATTGAACATAGTGCAGTGAACGATAGGGAAAAAACAAAAAAAACTTTATATCACTATGTGTTTACTAATAAACACACAAGAGTAACTTTGAGGGTAAAAGATTATCACTAAACACAAAATGTCTTAACAGGGTCACTAATAAATTTATAATATTTAATCAAATATGAATTACTCGGTTAATGAAAAATGTCTTAACATGTAACCAAAAAAATCGCTAAGTTCACTGAAACAACAAAACAGTGTGTAAAGAAAACAATAATAATGAAAAACTCGTAAATATTTTAGGTGTTTCACCGTTGAACTCCGTAAAATTAATAATTTATTAGTAAAATATTTTTAATTTATTTTGTTTTTTATTTAAAAATTCAAGTGAGAAGATAATAAGACAGAGAAATAGATTAGAAAGAGAAAATTTTTGCTTTACTATTCTGCCTTTTTTAATTTAAAAAACCAAAAAAACATGATTAATATAGACTACTAGATCAAATACAAATAAGTGACTATAATTGATTTTCGGACTTTTCGTAAATAAAATATTTTTCGAATCAATCTTCTCCTATATATGTGTGATTAGGATTTCCTTTTTTACATTTTTCACAAATAAACAATATTACATTATTTTAGTATTTTTTATTTTGACTTTATGATTTTGATACTTTTATATCGGACTACTTGATAGGTGGTTTTTTAGTATTTTGATTTCAATTCATAATTCTTTTTAATGATGAATAATTTTAAATTATTCGGTTGTGCAATGACTTTATTAATTGGTATCTGATATAAAAGTTGTAAATCATAGTTTCTATTATATTCATTTATATAAGTTTAATAAAAAAGTAAAATCAAATTTGAATCAAACCGAAACAAATACAGAATTTATAGTTTTAATACAATCGAAACGAACATTGAATATTAAAGTTATAATATAAATGAAAATTATTTTCGAAATTTTTACTGAAAATTGAAAAACAAACATGAAATTTGAAAGATCGATAAAGAAAATCATAGTTGAAACTGAAAATCATATTCAAAAATCGTACTTGAACACACTATTTGAAAACGGAAAAACACTTGTCGGTCATATTTAGCCTAAATGGGTTGATACAAACCTGAAACGAAAATAAATTGATCGAAATTGAGTCGACACGAAATTGACCCGAACGACACGAACCTCATAACACGAAACCAACCCGAATTAACAGTCTTACCTCCATAGTCCACTCGTCATGCTGACGTGGCACCTTGGTACACTGAGGGCACACCAACCCTGATGATCGGTACCGAGAATTTTGAAAACCATCAACGAGTGAATGCAAGAGAGAGGGGAAGGGGGAGTTTTTTGCATGGTCCCAACAAAGAGGAGAGGACAACAACGGTCATATGACCATTCAAATTTATAAAAAAAAATCCCACTATATATATCGCACCCATTTTTAACCATTTTCATACTACATTTTAAATCTCTTCTCTCTAAAAACTTTATAAAATACATATATTATTTACATTTTCACTTCAATTAATTGAGTTTTCTTCCAAACCCCCAAACCCATCTCGCCTAAAAAACCATCAACTGAATCCAAGTTTTAACGCCTTCCGACTTGATGCATATAATATTTTTTTTAATTTTTTTCACGTTAAAATATTATTAAAAGAATTTTGTAATTTTCTTTTAAAATGAAATAAAAATTTTGAAATGGATTAAAAAACAAGCCGGGGTAGTTTGATCATTTAACTTTATCCAAGGATCAAATTCATTAGAGGTTTAATCGTTTTGGGAACAAATCTGTAAAAATAAAAAGTTATGAACCAAAACTATAAAAATCATCAAACCACAAGAACCTAACATGTAATTAATTTGAGATTTATTAGTATCTTTCCATTTTTATTAAGTTTTAAGTTTTGATGTAGCAGCATTTTAGTATCACCTATGAAAATGTTAGATCAAATCATCAAACCAAACGTCCTTTGGTTTTTAATATACTAGTCATGGTCCATGTGTCAACCGTTAATCAAGAGTTTTACCATTATGCTAAAAAGAATTTTTGGTGGCGACAACGCTACCTCTTTTTACATATTTAATTAGTAGCCTAACTCGTCAGTAGGTCGAATTTTTTTAAATATGTTGGTCGAGATCTATAACGCCCGTTTTTTTAAATCATGCAACAAGAAAAACCAATAATACGTTATTAAAAAAGGGCAACAATCGGCTCACGTATGATATAAAAACAGATTCCTTTGATGTTGCACAAAAACTCCCTAGTATGTCCACGTGAAAGCCTCATTTGCTACATATCCTGAAAAGATAAACAACAATATGAATGAGCTAGAAAGCCCAGTGAGTAACTCCACAAAGTACTCAAATGAAAATAATTAACTTGTAACCGCAATTTCATTTCTATCATAAAATGCTAACGCAACGCATTAGTGGTAATCCAACCTTTACACTTCTGTTTGCCATAAAAGTAAACGGTCTGTAACATTTTGATCATATAATCATATATCACAATTATAACAATAAATTTAAACTATAAGTTATACAACCGCAAGCAGTGCAATATAAACTCCATAACTGTATTGGAGACCAATAGTGTGAGTATCGGATCTCTCTCCCATAATATATACATATACATATAAAGACCAATAGGGTGAGAATTAGCATCCCTCCATAATTCACTTGGTACCAAGTTAACTCCATAATCACGTAAAGCTATACCAACCATATAGCGATACACTACACTCCTTAATCATGTAAAGTTATACCAACCGTATAGCGATACACTATACTCCATAATTGTGCATAGATACACCACTGCGTATGTAACACCCAGAATTTTTATTATTAGATTTATGCAAGAAAAAGTACCAGGTGTTACCCGATTTATAAATGGATATACGTGATAAGATGTGGTTTTTAAACTAGAGGGGCTAAAACCGTCAGATTACAACTTGTTTATGTTCAGGGGCTGTTATGTCATTAGTTGAAACTTAATTATATAAATATCACCAACTTTGACCATAAAGTTTGTATTCTTTTCTCTGGAATCCACGAGATCTTGATCAAGCCTTAGTAACTTTCAGTCTTCTTTGAAGAAAACAGCAGAGTTAGTATCTATATCAAGAGTATAGCAAGAATTCAAGTTGAGGTAAGGTTTCAAACCTTTGTTCTTATGGTTTTATGAATTTAAACCCATGATTCCATGGTGGAATCATGTTAAGGATGTTTTATAGTGTTTAGATCATGTATATCAGCTGTATGAGGTGTAGGAAAACACCTCTAGGCAATATGATGATTATATTAGCATATTTATGGTGAAATCCGGCAGTGCTTGCTAAGAACAGTCTACTGGTCTGTGATGTACACGGCCCGTGTAGCGGTACACGGCCGTGTAGTAGTATAGACGGTCACAGGGCCATGTAAGGTTACATGGTCGTGTAGTATAAGAGGTACACGGCCCGTGTAGCGGTACACGGCCGTGTAATGTGCAAGGCGATCATAGGGACATGTAGGGTTACATGGTCGTGTAGCATGAGTGGTACACGGCCCGTGTAGGGTGACTAGACCACACTAGCCATGTTGCCAGCTTAGGTCGTGTAGCATTAATGGGACACGGCCCGTGTAGGGATACACGGCCCGTGTAGGCCCTATTTCAGATCAAAATGCCTTATGTATTATGCATGTATTGTTATATAGGAGGTGATTGACATAATACCTACATCAGTGATCTGTGAAGTATTGCATATTACAGTTATAAGGTGAGTCTTCTAGACATCACTTCATATCAGCAGCATGTGTAGTTTCATATCAGATTGCTAACATGTTATGTTAAACATGTGAATATGTAAGCTTACTGCTATGTGCAGTAGTGCTCAGATGCGGTACAGTACTGTGACCTACGATGCTGCCCTGGGTCTAGAACCAGAGGCTAGCTTTGATTGTCAGACATGCGTGTATTATCTTCATGTGAATGTATACGTGTGCTCATACGATGTTATGTTTAGATTACTCACTAAGCTCTCGTAGCTTATCAGATACTATTTTTAAAATGTTTTGCAGGGTTTACCAAAGGCAAGGGCAAAGCTCCGGTTTAACTTCCAATTGTTAAACTCTTTGAAATTAATGCGTGGTTTGTAAATATCAAGTTTTTGGTACCAAACTTATGACAGTATTTATGTGAGTATCTATTGATACGTCAGGTTTTCAAACAAGTATTGCTTCCGCTTTTATGATAAACCTTGAGATTCGAACACTTATAGGTGTTTGATCTTAATATTTTAAATTTGGTTTTTGGGGGGTTACAACTTGGTATCAGAGCCACGGTTTGAGGGATCTGGATGTGTACAATACACATTCTGGACTTAAACCATGGTTCTGCGGATTTTGAAAATTGTCAAACTGGAGGCTTGCAGCTTGGTGAGTATACTAACAGTTATATTGATTATGTATTATGTGAGTATTGTATGCGAGTACAGGATATGCTTAAGACAGATATGTTATATGTATTTACAACTATTAAGAGTTGCTTTTATTATGCATTCGAGATGAATTTAGTGTTATATGAATATATGAGAACATGATGTATAAACTTTGGCCTATGCCTGTGAATCGGGAATTTTCGTGATAAAGTTAAGATCAAATGTGTGTAATGTGTTTAGAGTAATATAAGGGCCCATATTATTACAAACACATGATACATGTTAGAACTTAATGGAATCATGAGGAATCTTGTGAATCGGGTGAGGGGTACTTGTAAAAGTAGTACACCTGAGAATATATGTAGAATGCCTTAGTATGTATAGAAATACTCTGGATATGATAATAGGTGTACTGATATATGGTTATACAAGTAACTGTTTGTTATACAGGATAGTGTGATAAAGCCACCTTTTGCTTTAGTGCTTTATCTATACTACCAGAATGATATATACAAGAGGTTCAAGAGTAGTGTATAATCCTAAGAGTGATTTTAGTCACAGACATGAAAGGATAAATATCAGTATTACAAGTGAACGTATTCTTATAAGAATATAGCATGATAGGGTGTTTGAGCCCCATATATAATTATTAAATATCAGAACCTACATCTGAAGAATTCAGTGCAGAAAACTTAGTAAAGTGGTGAAGCAGAGTTTATGCCATATATTGTTGTATGAGTTGTGAAACAGATAAAAGAACAAAGAGATGATCAGATAAGAGTCAGTATCAAGATTAATTGTAAAAGGAGTGGTAATAAAGCAAATTTACAGATGTCATGTACATAAAGTTATTATGAGAACTAAGGAAAGTAAGTTAAAACAAAGTGGAAAGAGGTATGTATTGGTATGATCTACGATATTATTCAAAGACGGTAAATGAGTGGAGTGTTTATGAAATAAAGGCAAGTATAATGGTGCGAGACGTGATTGATATTATGACTAACCAAGAATTGTTTTGTTACAGTGTAATGGATCCTAATGCGAATTCTAGAACAGAAAATGAAGTAAGAAATGAAGAAAACCCTGACATGGTTACTATAGGAGAGGTGGAAGACTATATTTCCCTTTATGTGGAAAGACGTGGAGCCATACCTACCAAACACCTTAGGGGTGTCGTCTCCGATGAGTTTGAAAAATGTATTAAAACAGTTATGCCGCCCATTATGACTGAAATGAAGAATGAGATACGAAGTGTAGTCCGAGAAGAATTTCATATATTAAAGGATGAAATGATTAACGAGATAAAAGAAGATAAAATGGAGATAAAAGCCCAGGGATCCCATAGAAGAACAGGATGCGAGACTTGTGGTAAGAACCATATGGGCTAGTGTAAGTATAAAACAAAAGGTTGTTATACGTGTGGAGAAGTAGGACATAATTATAAGGATTGTTTATTCTTGGGAAAGTTTTGTTATGACTGTGCTCAGTATGGGCATGAGTCCTCAGAATGTCCTAACTAGCTGGAATTTGTCAGTAGAGATATTAAATAAATAAGTGGAAACGATGTAAGGTTTCTTTTATTATGTATGTAAAATATGTAGAACCGGTATGTACTTTTCTTAGATAATAAATTGTTGAAGGGCAGAATCAAAGAAGATTTTGTGTTATTGGTTGAAGTACGAGTGAGAAATATTTTGTACCTATGAATATGAGTGAGTTCCGAATAGTAGTTGGAATGGACTGGTTAAATTATAACCAGGTTATGATATTATGTGAACAGAAGTGATACGAGTTCATATCCCAAGTGGGGAATAAATAATTATATATGCTAAAATTAAAATAGGTAGGTTATACGGGTGTACAGTTTCAAAAGCTAGGAAGTGTCTTCAGTATGGGTACATTATTTTTCTCAACCTATGTTCTAAATATTAACTCATTAGAGGACCAGATGAGCTGGAAAGATATGAAAGTAGTATGTGAGTATCTTGTTAGGTAATTCAAGAAATAGCCAAGGTTACTGCCAGACAGACAGAGTATGTTTAGAATTTGTGTGGTGTTAAAAGCTTCACTGATTACGAGAACTACGTACACACTTGCTCCTTCAGAGATACAAGAATCATTGAAATGATTTCAAGAATTATTACATGTGGGGGTTTATAAGACCCAGTAGCATTTCATGATGTGTACTTATGTTATGTGTATTAATTATTATGGGCTTAATAAAGTGATCATGAATATATGTCCGGTGTTCAGAATATGAGAATTACTTGATCAGTTATAACGGGGTAAAGTGGTTGTCAAAGCTAACTCCAGGTCGGATTTTCTTCAGCCTGAGATCAGAAGGGATGGTATTACTTAAATTGTGTTCAGAAACGTATAGATGTTTTGAAGTAGTTATGATACTTGTTAGCCTTGCTAACGCACCAGCAATGATTATGTATTAAATGAATAAGGTGTATAATTCAATGTCAAGTAAGTCAGTAATTGTGTTCTTCAACGATATATGTATTTATTTCAGAAGTTTATCAGATCATGAGAATCATGTTTGAAAAGTTTTAGTGACACAGAGCAGAAAAATAGTTATATGTTAAGTTTTCAATATGAATTTCAGATGTAAGGAATGAAATTCTTTAGACAATTTATTAGTAGGAATGGGATCGAGATGAATTCTGAGAAGTAGAGAAGGTGATGAATTGGGAGCCGCCAAAAAACCCGACAGTAATCAACAGATGGATGGGATTAATAGCATAAATTATGTGAAGCAACAGTTTGCACTACCTGAATCGACTGAAGAGACGATAGCATTGTGTGATGACAGTACAGTGGTTTGGAACTTTGGATGGATGCAGAGGGGCAGAGTTATTATTTACACTTCTAGACAGTTCAATCGTATGAGAATGAATATACAGACTCACACCTAATAGTAGTATATGTGGTATGTTAGTTATATGATACGTAAGGATATTACCTCAATAGTGGGTGAATATGTGGATGTAAGACTATTGTTGGTGCGCCGCAATAGCATTCATAGGTGGTGTAAGACTACCGCTAGTGCGCTACGGTAGCATTCAGTATGATATGATGAGATTAGGTATTTCTTTATGTATAGAGTTGTTTACACGAAATTATAAAAGTTGGAAATAATTGTTAAATGAGAAGGACCTTTAAAGGCGACAGAAACAATGGTCAGAATTAGTGAAGGATTGTGAGTAGAATATTATATTATTCAGGGTAAGGCTAATGATATAGCCGACAGTTTGAACAGGAAATCAGAAATAATATCTAGATGATAATTACAACGCTTATGTTCAGATGAAATGGGAACAGGTCAGTCAGAAGAAATCAAAAATGAAAAGTATATTAAAGAATGGATGAGAATGACAGGAAATAAATCCGATTAAAGACAGTCATGATATACTGATTTGATATAACCGTATGTGAGTATCAGGTTATGGAGATGCAAGTCAGACACAGTTAAATGAAGCTCACAAGTTTAGATTTTTCATTCAGTCAGAAGTTACCAATTTTATAAAGACCAGAGGATGTATTATTGGTGACCGAATATGAAACAAGATATAGTCAGATAAGTGGAGAAATACTTATAAAGGTGTACGAAAGAAGGCCAAACGTCAGAAATTATATCTGGAAATATTAGTATGAACCTGAATGCCAAATTATCCGAAAACTCTACGAAGTTATAATGTGTTATGAGTGATTGTAGGCAAGTTAAATAAAAGTGTATATGTAGTTTCCATTAGAGAAACTCATTCGTCAGAACAGTTAACAGATGTGTATGTGAAGCAGATTGTGTTATGTCATAGTATGTCAGTGTTTATTGATTCAGACAATGATATCAGATCCACTTCTAGAATTTGGAACAGATTTCATATAAAGTTAAGGATTAAGCTTCATCTCAGTACAGTCAGAATGAAAGAAATATCCAGAAGATGGAAAGCATGTTTTATGATTATGTTATTAAGTCAGAAGAAAACTGGGGTGCATATTTGCTTGACAGAATTTCGTATTACAACAGATACAGGTTCAGTACCAGGATGCCAATGTATGAAATTGTATGATATTACTGTCAAACTTCAGTGTATTGGGTGACGTGGGTCAGAAAGTGTGGGGTAGCACAGAAATGATACAGCGAAAGACAGAACAGATTCAGAAGGTATGTAGTAGATTGTTTGACGCCCAGAGTAGACAAAAGGGTTTTACAGATAAACAGAGATCGTCACATCAGTTTCAGTGGAGAAGTGTGTATTATTGAAAGTATCACTGTGGAAAGACGTGATCAGATTCAGAAAGGAGGAAAAATTAAGTCTAGAATTTGAATGGTTGTACAGAATTACAATATATGAGGGGAAGGGCCGTTTATAGATCAGAGTTATCAGAAGAGTTGTTATAAATTCAGAACACCTTTCGTATATTATATCTCAGAAGATGTTTAGCAGTTAAATCTATAATAAACAGAGTAGATGGGTCAAGGACCGGTAAAAGTGTAGAAAGAGGTCAGAGTAGGTAAGAGGGATTGAACAGAAAATGATGATATTTATTCAGAACTCTTCGGTAGTTGATTTCGGGGACGAAATCATTTCAAGTGGGGAAGAGTTGTAACACCCAGAATTTTATTATTAGATTTATGCAAGAAAAAGTACCAGGTGTTACCCGAGTTATAAATGGATATACGTGATAAGATGTGGTTTTTAAACTAAAGGGGCTAAAACCGTCAGATTACAACTTGTTTATGTTCAGGGGCTGTTATGTCATTAGTTAAAACTTAATTATATAAATATCACCAACTTTGACCATAATTAGTCAAAGTTTGTATTCTTTTCTCTGGAATCCACGAGATCTTGATCAAGCCTTAGTAACTTTCAGTCTACATTGAAGAAAACAACAGAGTTAGTATCTATATCAAGAGTATAGCAAGTATTCAAGTTGAGGTAAGGTTTCAAACCTTTGTTCTTATGGTTTTATGAATTTAAACCCATGATGGAATCATGTTAAGGATGTTTTATAGTGTTTAGATCATGTATATCAGCTGTATGAGGTGTAGGAAAACACCTCTAGGCAATATGATGATTATATTAGCAGATTTATGGTGAAATCCGGCAGTTCTTGCTAAGAACAGTCTGTTGGTCTGTGATGTACACGGCCCGTGTAGCGGTACACAGCCGTGTAGTAGTATAGACGGTCACAGGGCCATGTAAGGTTACATGGTCGTGTAGTATAAGAGGTACACGGCCCGTGTAGCGGTACACGGCCGTGTAGTGTGCAAGGCGGTCATAGGGCCATGTAGGGTTACATGGTCGTGTAGCATGAGAGGTACACAGCCCGTGTAGAGGTACACGGCCCGTGTAGGGTGACTAGACCACACTGGCCATGTTGCCAGCTTAGGTCGTATAGCATTAATGGGACACGGCCCGTGTAGGCCCTATTTCAGATCAGAATGCCTTATGTATTATTCATGTATTGTTATATAGGAGGTGATTAACATAGTACCTGCATCAGTGATATGTGAAGTATTGCATATTACAGTTATAAGGTGAGTCTTCTAGACTTCACTTCATATTAGCAGCATGTGTAGTTTCATATTAGATTGATAACATGCTATGTTATACATGTGAATATGTAAGCTTACTGCTATGTGCAGTAGGGCTTAGATGAGATACAGTACTGTGACCTACGATGCTGCCCTGGGTCTAGAACCAGAGGCTAGCTTTGATTGTCAGACATGCGTGTATTATCTTCATGTGAATGTATACGTGTGCTCATACGACGTTATGTTTAGATTACTCACTAAGCTCTCGTAGCTTATCAGATACTATTTTTAAAATGTTTTGCAGGTTTTATCAAAGGCAAGGGCAAAGCTCCGGTTTGACTTCCAACTGTTAAACTCTTTGAAATTAACGTCTGGTTTGTATATATCAAGCTTTTGGTACCAAACTAATGACGGTATTTATGTGAGTATCTATTGATACGTTAACTTTTCAAACAAGTATTGCTTCCGCTTTTATGATAAACCTTGAGATGCGAACACTTATAGGTGTTTGATCTTAATATTTTAAATTTGGTTTTTGGGGGCGTTACAGCGTAGTTATACACCACCACTTCACATTTATATAATCATCATAGCCACATCATATAAACAAGGATAACATATACGTCATATATGTCATAACAACTGGAGACCCCATAGGGTAGGTATAGGACCTCCCTTCATACATTGTGTATATTTCATAATCAATATTCTCAATAAGCAACAATAACATGTATAACATACCCATAATCAATATTCCAATCTCAGCAGTAAACATTTATCTCTATCTTGTATCTCTTATATGCACTTTTACATATATTTATTAACTTCATATTCCTCTTTATCCCTTTAAACCATTAATTAATAGAAATTATCTTTAATATTAATAAATAATAACAACCATGCAGTTAATCCCACTCTAATATTGAATACGTATAATTACAAATAATTAATATATCTAAGTACCAGTTGAGGTACTCATCTATGGTCCAAGATAAGTGGCTATCTTTCCAACGATGACTTTAATTTGTATTTCAACCTAGAATTAAAACCCAAGCATCAAAATATTAAAAAACAACAAAACTGCATCTTGACACCCCGGACGCGTCGCGCTTATTTAAGCCAGACACGTCGTAACCATACTTCTTACTCGGTGCGTCACTGGAACAACAAGAAGAAACTGCCATTGTTTTACAGCTCATAAATCCGACCCAAAACTAACTCTCAACTAACAATATCCAAATTTATGAATTTAATTAAGAACCCATTTAGCCCCTTAACACTTTAAATGTAACACTGGAAAATCACACGCTATTTTTTTTAAATGCACTGCGGAAGCTTTAAGTAAACAAACTCATTTACATACAAACCAATATTAACAAATGTACATTCACTGTTCACAACAAAGTATCATCTGTTTTAGTGTTACAAGATAAACAGGCTCGTTTCTTTTCAAAATCAAATATCAGAGTCAGGTTAACTTCTCCTTCAGCAAACCTCACAAACACGAACCTGCAAAACCACAACTGAGGGGAATTAGCACAAAGCTAAGTGAGTAGAGGCTAAACCTAAAAGCAAACATCCACAGTCAATATCAAAGCATGTAATCACATATCCAAGAAGACCGGCGGTTTGGCGCATAACCTACAACCAATGCCGGCCAAAGCAAAGGTTTACCGATAGCTCTCTACTGAATTGACACAATGAAATCCTCCTCTGAAGCAACATATGCAACAGTAAGGCTACCACTGAACCAACCAGTAAACGAGCCCAGCCCAATTCTACGTATAGCTGACTTATCAAACGCAACTCAAAATCATCCTAAGAGCGCGTATCGAACAAATAGTCATGTAACAGATATCAACAATCAATATCACAATCACCAGTTCAATCAATCAATCCAATCTCACTCACATCATGCATCACATCAATAACATTAACCGAAATCTTTACCATCCGCGATAACATCCACTCACCTCAAAATCAACACGAGCTCAGAGATCTAATATTACTGAGTCTTTTGATTGCCTGAAAACACATCAACAATCAAATCAGTCTCGAATATATAAGTATATCTTTCCATATATATTTATATCTTAAATTCATATAAACAACTCAATAAAGTCATATCAATAACATGCCAACTCATTCCAATCAAAACATAATTAAAACAAGAAACCTTTCTGAAATAGGCCCTGTCGCGCCGCGACGATATCGGATTTCAAATCCGAGAGTCAACTGTCGGATTTCTAAAGTATCGGATTTCAGGGTCGGATTCGGTATTTCTCGGATTTCTAAGGGTCGGTTTTGCAAACTTCTCGGATTCTCACAATCCAATCAAAAGTATCGGATTTTATCAAGGTCGTGCCGCGACCTTAAGGCGTAGCACCGCGACATTCAAAATTTCAGGTTATCTTCTTCCTTTTCTCGGATTTCAGCCAACTTAAATTTCTTAAAAACCTTATCAACATCATACTTCTTCAAACTAAACTCATAGATAACATATAACATGCCTACAAAACATCATGAACACCTTTTTACTCAATCAAAACAACAAAATCTATAAAACCCACTAATCAAGCTTTCTTCCAAACTCCATTAATGGTGGAACTTCATATACTCATGTTTTTTAACATATAAACACATCAATACGAATCATAACATGCTATAAACACTTTCTCACCTTCTTTTTGAATTTAAACACACAAGATCTTGACTTTGGAATTTCAAGTTTAGTAACCTTTGAAGCTTTCTTCACTCACGGTTTTTCTCTCAACACACACACTACACCTTTAGCACTTTCAGCAAATATGAGCAGATATTTTATCCCATGTACACATACACTTATATTTAGTTTAAACCAAGCAGGAGGTGGCTAAGAAAACTATTTACTTTCCAAGCATACATACATACATACATACATACTTGTACTTAATTTCCTTTTTCACCAGTAACATATATACATATGGGTATTAATTAGTCAATTAACTTTAACAAACACATAATGAATTAAAACGAAACCAATCACATACTGCTAACCCGCTAATCTCCTAGCCAAGGTTTGCGGGTGTTACATTAAACTTCCAAATAATAACATTTACTTGCTTTCCAAATGGTAGATGTTATCCTTTCGTTGTAAATCTTCAATCAAACTCCAAAAATCTTCTGAAGATACAAAGTTATATGTGTGTATGTTCATGAAAGGAATAAAGAAGAAAAGAAAGAAAGGAATAAGAAGAAAAGAATAGGGAAAAGATAAATAGAGGGGGGGCATCTTTGGTGGTGGTCCCCTTTTGACGGGTATCATGCTCCCCGTCCGATTTATAACTCATTCATACGCTATCCATAAATTTCAACGATGATATATTTAGAATCATTATATTAAACCATTCAATAATTTATAACTTCTACTTACTTTCTCAACTTTTATAAATCTGGGGTATCACAAGACCAACATATACGTACATATATATAGATTTATACAGGGTCGGACCTGCTCTATGGGGTGGCGGTGGTACAAGACAACAGTTAATTTTATCCGCGTAGTGGAAATTTTTCATTTTTTCGAGGCGGTGCTACCAGTCAAATTTTCGGGTGCTACCGGTCATTGTTTAGATGCCACCATAACCCATTCAAAACTGAACAAAATAATTTATAAGTTTAATAAATTGTAATCGTGTATTCGATTTTATAACTTCAAAATACCTTATTTTACCTTAATATTACAATCAGTTGGGCTAGACTAAAAGATATTAGTTAAAAAAGAAATTGGGCATAGTTATCTCATAAGAACCTGCAGACCTTCAAATAAAATGAAAATTGGCTTAGCTAAAAATGAAATGGACTAAAAGCATCAGCGGGCCTTTGGCCTTTTGCCATCGAAGAAAGTATGTAAAATCCCAAATAGGACAACAGCCGCCTTTACTTCAAAATTCCCAATCGATCGAAGCTGATGCCTTGTTGAACTGTCGCCGCCTCAGCTGTCACAAACTCGTCATCGCCGCCTGTCGTTTGCCCTACTTCTTTGGACAATCAAGTAGTCGACACTCGACTGAGGTTAGAGGTACTCCTTTTTTGCCCTAATTTTTTTTATAGTTCTTGACTTTAACTTGTTAGTTGTTTATTGGGTTTTGTATATTTGTTGTGCTGTTGTGATTATTGAGTAGAGTATTACGTGATGGCAAATAATTTCTTCTATCCGATAACATGTCATTTTACAGAATATAGGGTCATGGTCTTCGGCTAATAATTTCTATCCGGTAACATGTATCATTTCGTTCTCTTTTTTTCTATCAACTATTTTTTTAACTTTCAAAACAAATTTTAAAAAAACAAAAAAGCAACTCTTCATTTTTTTACGGGTGGAAAGTGTGTAGTTATGGAAGAGTGTGTTTATTGGTGAATAGGGATGTAAACGAGCCGAGCCAAGCTCGAATATGGTACTTATCGAGCCTGGTCGTTTACGCCCTGTTCTCGAGTTTTTTTAAGGGTGGAAAGAAAAGGATTTGAAAGAAAATCTACTTAAAAGATGTTCTTAAGTTTCATTTAAGGAGGGAAAGGAAAGGAAAGGGAGGGATTTGGAGGGGAAGTGTAGGCTTAATTTGTTCAAAAATCTTTCCTCCCAATTTTGGGATGATTTGGAAGGAAATGATTTCCTTTCCTTTCCTCTCCTTATTAAACTCGAGAACAGGGCGTTAGACTTTTTTAGGCTCAAGCTCGGGCACGTTTAAGATATACAAAGCTCGAGCTTGAGCTCGGTTCGGCTCGTTTAGGCTTGGCTAGTTTAGACTCGGGGTATTATTTTGAATTTTTTAATTAAAAGAATATATATAATAACAAATTAATTAATTAATTTTGTATATAAATATAGTTTAAACTCCTCTTTAAGGCTCGAGCTCGAGTTCGTTTACTAAACAAGCTTTAGACTAAGTTCGAGCTCGCGAGTAGCCGACTCATTTACATCCCTATTAATTGTGTAATGTAAAAGAGAAAGAGAGAAAAAATTTATGATTAAAAAATGAAGGTTATTTGAAATATATATTAGTAATTTTTGATTGATGAAATTTTTAAAAATTAAATAAAATAGGAAATAGAGGGTTAAATGTATTATAATGTAGTATAGATACAGAGTGAAAATCCTGGATTAGTGTATGATGTTATTTATAATCTGTGTTGGTAGTGAATAATTGAATAACACATATAATTATAGTTGCCTAGTTGGTACATTAATGAGAGTTGTTCTTAGAATTTCCCTGTTTGTGGAATTTTTTTTGCTACACAAGCTTTCTAATTTACGGTCTTACGCTTTGTCAATTTCTTTTTCTTTTTTCTTTTTTAATTTTCTTTTAAAAAGGTGAAAAACCCTCTCTACTAGGTGAATAGTTGTATATAATATAAAAATGATTAAAAAAAACAAGATCAAGTTACATTTAATATTAAAAGTCGTGCAGATTTTCACGTTTAAATCTGTAAGAATTATGTTAGCACAGGGAAAAGTTCAAATAATAACTGTTTTTCGTACAAGAATCAATCTTAGCCGTCTAATTTTCCCTCTTTCATTTAAATTGTCCACCTATAAATTCCTTACATGCACCCTTTCACATTCAATCCCCCCACGCTCTTCATCCATGAATTCCATTATCCAAAATGAACGGCCAAGATTAATTCTCACAGTTCTCGTTTAAACACTCCCTTGTATATATATATATATATATATATATATATGTGTGTGTGTGTGTGTATAGTGAAAAGTTCATTTGAGAACCGATTTTATTACAAGAATCGCGAGACCTAATCTTAGCCGTCCAATTCCCCTTCCTTCAATTGGATTGCCCACCCATGAATTCCTTACATGTACCCTGCCACATTCAATTTCTTCACGCTCTTCATTCATAAATTCCATTATCCAAAATGAACGGCTAAAATTGGTTCTCGCAATAAAAACGGTTCTCAAATGAACCTTCTCATATATATATATATATATATATATATATAGGGAAAAGTCAAACGAGAACTGTTTTTCGTACGAGAATCGCGAGAACCAATCTTAGCCGTCCAATTCCCCTTCCTTCAATTGGATTGCCCACCCATAAATTTCTTACATGCACCCTACCACACTCAATCCCCCACGCTCTTCATCCATGAATTTCATTATCCAAAATGAACGGCCAAGATTGGTTTTCGAGTTCTCGTACGAAAATCATTTCTCGTTTAAACCCTCCCGTATATATATACGGGAGAGTTCAAACGAGACCTGTTTTTCGTACGAGAACTGTGAGAACCAATCTTGGCAATTCAAGTGGTAACTGGAATTCATGGATGAAAAGCGTGGGGGGATTGAGTGTGACAAAGTGCATGTAAGAAATTAATGGGTGGGCAATCCAATTGAAGGAGAGGGAATTGGACGGCTAAAATTGGTTCTCACAGTTTTTATATGAAAAACAGTTCTCGTTTGACTTTTCCCTATATATATACATAAAAGTTTTATTAATTCATTATTAATAACTTCATTATCTTTATTACTCTATAAAGCATTTAGATCTTTTTTAAGACAATTTTTTAAGTTAAGTAGTACAAGTAATATAGAATGCTTTACAATAATTTTCAGCAACAATCTTAACACTTTTAAAATAGTACAACTCAAATAGCATTATTTACAATATGTTCCAGCAATGATCTTCAGAATTTAAATACATAATTAATACTTTACAATAACTTCCAACATTTAAGACGATTTAAATACATAATTAATACTTTACAATAAATTTCAGCATTTAAAACTGTTAGAATTTAATTACATTTAGCTCTTTTTTAAGACAATTTTTTAAGTCAAGTAGTACAAGTAATATAGCATGCTTTACAATAACTTTCAGCAACAATCTTAACACTTTTAAAATAGTACAATTCAAATAACATTATTTACAATATGTTCCAGTAATGATCTTAAATACTTTAAAACTGTCAAAAAATTAATTACAAAAAACTGTCCTGAATTTAATGACAGAAAACAGACCAAAATACTTTGCCTATATATACCTTATAACTCTCTATAAAGAAGTGTTGCGTGATGAGTGAAGTACATATGTATTTAGCATGATCTAAATAATTGTCACATTTACATACTGTTTTCAAAAAAATTTATATTCTACCATGTAATATGATCGTAAAAGATGGTATGAATTCGTTCACACAAGAATAGAATGTTGTCATTTAAACGTAAGTGTTGCATTAACTTGATATTTGTACGAAGATCACAACCACCATATTCTCCGGCAACATCACAAATAACATGTTGAATTGACAAGTCGATAAATGAAACTATTTACCTCACCGCATCGCGCGGGTAAAATACTAGTAAGTTATAAATTGAGTAAATCCCTATATATGCCCTCTAATTATTATGATGGTCCATGTTTGTTTCTACACTTAAATATGAAGGGAGGTGGTTATCAATTTTAAGTAATTCCCAGTTGCCTAAAAATTCCTTGTAATCTCCCTATCTCTAAAATTCACGATAGATAGTAGCAAATTGCAATTGAAGATTGAGAGATTTCAAGAATCATATATGTTAATATGTAATCAATAGTTTTTTATCATCTTCTACAAATCAACATCTTGTGAATTTTCCTTCAATTACATATACTCTTCTCCACTTATCATCAAGAATCATATATGTTAATATGTAAATTGATCATTGACTTTTAGTTTATTGTTGTCCCTATCAACAAAATTTATGTTAGATCTGAGCTGAAGTGACTAAGGATTTCATCATAGATTTCTCTAAATTATTATAAGTGCATTCACAATCATTACTATTATCATTGTCATCGTTAATCACTACGTTAATATAAGTAACTCGTCACGAATTGAATATGCTATTACTATGTGTTCATCTAATTACAACTAGCTAGGTACTAGCTTGGCAATTGGCATCAACAGTCAAAAGACATGGAGACATGTTAATTGGGAGTATTATCTAGAGTTGATTCAACCATGCACTGCATTCACAAGACTTGTAATAATCTCCATTATTTATCCGTGTAGTGAAAATCTATAAATTAAACCTAGCACATGCACTTTAACTCTAGAGCGGACAACCCTTTTGATTTCATTAATCTTACTCCTATATAATGCATTTATCACCTAAAAACTCTTAATTTTAAGAAGAGTACATTTACTAAAATACCCCTCCTTTATATCTCTCATTTACCCCTACTTTAAGTCCACAATTAATGAATTTAAACAAATAAATATTAAAAACATAACCGACAATTAATGAATTTAAACCAATACTTATAACTGAATAATTTTTAACCATATATTTTTAATATTAACTTTTGATTCACGAGATCACTATACATATAACTGAATTAAGTCTAATCATATATTTTTAATATTAACTTTTGATTCATGAGATCACCTAAATTCTTGTTTTCAATAAATCAAGTTCAAGAGATTTCACAAACACCAAACAAATGAAAGAGTCAAAGAGTTGAAATTTATAAACATTGCATTCTAACTCAATTACATAATAATTGGAATTATGAAACATTATACACACATATATACATACATATATATAATCAGCAAATTCATGATTCAGCCATGCGACAAAATTCTTCCAAAAACTGAAAGACAAATAATTCAGAGTTAGCAATTTAATTCTTAATTTCAAAGTGGCTCTCGTAAAGAATCTTCACAAACTCATATTATCTTCATCTCGCAAGGAATCTTCACAAACTCGTATTAGCTCTTTGTGATTATTTTGCACAAAACTCATCACAACTCCTCTTTATTCGTCGCCGTCGTATTGCGCAGGTACCCCACTAGTATATATAAATAGATGAATAACAATATCTTTAAAATTTTAACAAGTAAAACTAACAAGAATTTATATGTCAAAATATATTAAATTTCGTGACACTTTTTAGGTTTATCCTTAATTAAGTAAAAATTTAATTTTGACGTACATAATTATATATAGTGAGAAAGCACTAGCTAGCTAGGAAGTTGCCAAAGTGATTCCCATATATATCATATAAATTAATTAAGCTAAAAAGAAATATTAAGAAACTTGTTGAGGTATTTTAAACTTTAAGGGTTATAAGGGTAAAGATTATTTCATGTTTAGTCCGATAAGATTCGTTATATTTTTTCATAAATCTCATAAACATAAGAATGGGAATTAAAAAGAGACCTATTCTTGAATTAAAATAGTGGATTCACACTCATATTTATAAAAGAACATAATAAGACAATGTGTTATATTTGATCATAATATATATAAGAGGATCTTAACCCAAAACTTTAATGACTGAACTCAGAATTTTTATTATAGCTAATATATACCTAACTTAAGCTACATTGAGACTGAAAAGGAATTGATCGAAGAATATCTTTGCTTATATAGCAAGCCATAATATATTCCATACATACATATATTCAAAACAAAATAAAAGGATCAAACACGAATATAATATATTAACAAACGATCGATCGAATCGACGATGAAGAAGATGACGATAAAGAGGTTATTAATATTGTTCTCTGTATGTCTTCACCTAATTCATGCATTCTCATATCATTCAAAACTTACTCACGCTTCTGGTACGTACGTACTTTATCTTTTCGGATCTCGATCGATCCTTTAATTTCTTATTACAAATTTTAAGATCTGAAAAACTACATACAAATATTAAATATACAATACGTATATATATATATATATATGATGTTGATTTGTTATTTAATCATGAATCTATCTAACTTTAAATAATTTTTGTACCCAGACATTAGGGAAGAGGTTGTGGTGCACAAAAGTAGAGTGAATTTTGTCGGTAGAAAAGGAGGAGGAGGAGGAGGAGGTCATGGCGGAGGTGGTGGTGGCGGTGGTCGTGGCGGTGGTTCCAGAGGAAATGGTGTAGATGGTGCACACGTGATCCCTGTATTTGCAGGTGGTCACCGATCGCCTCGAACCACACATGGTCACAGCAACGGCGGCCATAATGCCCCCGGTCTTCCCCAATCGGTTTTTACTATATTGGCCATGGTCCTTTTAATCGGTTTTTACTATATTTAGGATATATGATATATGATTAGGTTTGTTATATATATAATATATCTATGCGCTCATAATCTATGGTTATCATTTTTTATTTTTAAATTTTGATGTAACAGCGCGCATTTTGAGGGTTTGTTTGG
Source organism: Dittrichia graveolens (assembly GCA_038502395.1). NCBI lineage: Eukaryota > Viridiplantae > Streptophyta > Magnoliopsida > Asterales > Asteraceae > Dittrichia > Dittrichia graveolens. The sequence continues at coordinate 5,963,437 of JARJIL010000003.1, forward strand.
CGAAAAAGGTTGGGGCTGGAGCTAAAGCTGCGGCTGAGGCTAAATAATAATTCCAACCCTAAGCCATAAGTTAATTGAAAAGGCTTTTATTTTTTGAGCTTATGAGCGATTATGTTTTTAATAATCCCCTCAAGATTTTAACACCCGAATAGCGGTAGAGGGCTGAGGATTATGAAAACTAAAATCCCAAGACCCTATAATCCTCCATAAACACGTTGCCTAATACACCCTAAGAGCTCTGTCAGATCAAATAATCAAACCAATCGTCCCTCGACCCTCGGTATGTTTAATTATACCGGACTATACGTATAGATATCGTACATAGGGATGGCAAAAAAAACCGAAACCGAACCGGAAACTGATATAAACGGTGCGGGGATGGGGAAACCAGATTATTTAAATGGGAATGGGAACGGGGACGGGTTTGATGATCCTCGCCCCGATTACCCGACATACCCGATTATAATTTAATATTAATTAATTATATATATATATTAATATACATAAAATTAATTTTAAATATAAAATATACAAATCTTTATACACTTTCACACAACTTAATTTTAATCGTTGTCTTTATTTGAATTATTTGATTTTGATATTTTGGGTGCATTTAAATTATTTAAGTCTTTAATTTCGGATCAGATATATTTGTATTCGATAATGTCGTGTAATTTAGTATAATTGTTTTGTAAAACTCGTGGTAAAAATCTTAACAATGACAATAACCGTAGTGAAAAGTCACAGATCTAGTTTAACGGGTATCTCTGCGGTGAAAATTACTTATTTAATCACATGTTTATATTAAACGGGGATACCCGTTTTCCCGCGGTTTTCCCCGGTTACCCGACGAGGATCCCCGTTTAAATCCCCGCCGTTTTTAAGCGGGGACGGGGGTACCAATCCCCACCCCGAGTCCGCCCCGTTGTTATTCCTAATCGTACATGCATGTGTGTTAGTACATGTATGTATGTCTTTTTATGTATACATAGACGGATATTTACTCCAACATAGATAGAGGGTAGTACTGTGAATATTTGGTTTCTGGTATGTTTAATTATACCGGACGATATACATATAGACATACGTACATGCATGTGTGTTAGATAGTGTATGTATGTGTTTTTATGTAACCATAGACGTATATATACTCCAACATATATCGAGGGTGTGAATACTTGGTTTCTGTTATGTCTTATTACATGTCTTTAGAAAAAGATGTGGTTTAAAAGGTCTTAAGTCTGAGAAGGTCTGCGAAAAAAAAGATGTAGTTTTTAGCTTTTCAAAATAAGCAAAAATAAGATAGAATAAGGTCTTATTTTTGCGAAAAAACAAACAAGCTTATTAGAAACGTCTGCGGGTGCGCATACGTTTCTTTAAAAAAACAAACAAACTTATCAGAAACGTCTGCGCGCCTGCAGACGTAGACGTTTATTTAAAATAAGACCTTATTTTAAAAAACAAACAAAGCGTAAGGCTGCGTTCACTTCCAGACAAATCCTCCATTTTTCCAGAAAATTTTTCTAAGAAAACTGAAAATCAGAAAACATGTTCACTTGCACATTTTTTCAGAAAACTCTCTCACTTTTTCACATTTTATTTTTCCAAACTTTCATATTCTTTTAAACAACTTTTCAAAGAAAACACTTCAACCAAACATGTTTTTCATTTTTTCCTGAAAAAGGAAAACTTCACCCCTTCATATAAACACGTTTTCTATTTTTTTCAGAAAATGAAAACTCCACTATTTTTCACAGAAAAACAGAAAACGAAAAACAGAAAATTTTTCTCCTGCTAAACGCAGCTTAAGTCTCTCAACACTCATAATCATAATGTAATCACGCAAAAGTAACTTATGAAGTACGAGTATAAAACCGTAAGCTTAATATAATAGGCTAGGTGTAAAAAAGAAACTCATAAAATAATGTTAATAGAGTTGTGTTCATAAGTTCATGTAAAAAACATAATTCTAAAATTTTAATATTCAATCACAGGTGATTCAGTATATAACCATATGTGTTTTGTAAAAGCATCACATGTGAATTACGAAAATATCACTTTGCCCAAAATTTTAAAATGCAATTTGAATCATTGATGTTATTGATCTAAAAGCTAAAATTAGTCCTTTAGAACTATGAATTAATTATGAACTATATTGAATATTTTTCGATGTTAATAATCATATTGTAAACATTGCCAATTAGCCAAGTGGATTATCGAAATTATTCTCAATGTATTACCCGTATTCATTAATCTCCGTCCATTTACTTTTCATGATTGATTTTGAATTGCATAGCATTTAAAAGTTTCTAGGTTTGTTTTTCTAAGTAGAATCGAAAAAGTCTAAACAACATATTTTAACAAAAAATTAGCAATTTAAAAACGTAAAACAGCCAAACATAGATGTGAAGGTGGCTTTGGTTTATAAACCGAAACCGTACCCTTAACATTAAGAACCCGAACCTGTCAAAATCGAATAGCTAGAAACCAAAATCATTCGATTTAAAATTTCTAAAACCGAAATTACAGTTTAAGTTCTAACTCAAAAACCATCCCAAACTAGCCCATGATCGCCACTATTTTAGATAGTTAAATATAAAATACAAGTTTTAAAAGATTGATATATTTGTAATATATATATATATATATATATATATATATATTAGCATCATACCCGAGTAATGTCGCAACGGCGAATAGTTTTTATTTAGCAAATTGTCGTTTTCAAGAAATTAATAATATGTTATTCGCGCGATTCAATGTGACAAAAAAGTTTTCTTCAGCAACATGTCTATTTTTATCAATTTTTTAATTTGTATCGACTATTTTTATTAATTTTAAAAATAAGTTCTAAAAGACATTAAAATAAGAAAAAAATTTATATTTATGAAATAAGAAGAAAAGAAATTAATAAGATTTTGAAAATTGTGTTGATATGGGTGGATAATTGTGTTTGTGTGAAAGAATATTTTAAATAAATAAAAAGTTAAAGTAAATTAGGAGAAAGAGTGAAATGGTTAAATATTGAGTGAGTGAAATTAATTTAAATAGAATTAAAAGTCAAGATGTTGTTTTAATTGAATTTTAAGAACACTCGTTTAATATAAAACATGTATTAAATCGGTAATTTTCATCGCAAAGATACCCGTTAAAGTAAAACTGTGATATTTCACTACGGGGATCGTCACTGTTAAGATTTTATCACGAATTTTAGAAAGCGATTATACTAAATTATACAACATTATCGAATACAAACATATATGAACCAACATTAAAATGTTCAAGAATCTAAATGCATCTAAAATATCATAACCAAACAATTCAAATAAAGTCAACGATTAAAATTAAGTTGTATGAAAGTGTATAAAGTTTTGTATATTTTCTATTTAAAATTAATTTTATGCATATATATATATATAGGAGAGGGTTTAAACGGGAACTGTTTTTTCATACGAGAACTGCGAGAACAAATCTTGGTCATTCAAGTGGTAAGTGGAATTCACAGATGAAGAGTGTGGGGGATTGAGTGTGGCAATGTACATATAAGGAATTCATGGGTGGGCAATCCAATTGAATGTGAAATTGTTTAAAAAGACATAATGTGAAAGAAAGTGATGCAAGAACCAATGATATTTAAGGTTGAATTAAGCAAAGTGTCTAATTAGACAGCAGGTTCTGTTGAACACTGTTTTAGTTGGAAGATAAACAACTATTGTAAGTATAATGTGAGTGTTATTGATGTTAATATGATAATGAAGTATTTAAGTACTGAATGTGTGACTGATGTTACATAATCAGTTGTAAGATTGTATGATATACAGACTTTGTAAGTGTATAGTGTGATAAAAGATGATTAAATTGATCATGCTAGTATGTGAATCCAGTGATGAAAGAGAATGATTAGAAGGTAATGAGAGTAATGCATTCGCTAGAGTCTATTAATTTAATTGAGACAATCCTTGTCTAAGGATATGTACTTAAATAAGTGTGTACCTGTGAATAGGATTTAACCTTTCGAGGTAAAGTGGTTATGTATGAATGATTGAAGATGTTAACCAAAGATCCATAAGTGAAACTGATGTTAAACATCAGTAATCAGAGTATAGAAATGTATGTAAAGTAACGAGATAAAACCATGAGAGTATGTATCTGTACATGTATGTGTGCGTGTACGGATTAGAGAAATAAGTGTTTAAAATCTAGTTAAGTTGTTAATGATGACTACAGACGGGAACATTTGTATTGTGATAGAAGGAGTAAATATTGTGTAAAGTTTGAATGTAAGATGAATGGTGACCCATTCGTAAGATTTTATTGAACTCTATAATGTGAAATAGAGGTCATGATTAATGTAGAAACTCAAAGCGATGTATTCGATGCTCCTTGGTGATATTAAACTTAATTGTAAGTGTTGCTTATTATTGGATGATAAATGTGGTTTTTAACTACATAGATAGCTGTGGTAGGATTTCGAGGACGGAATCCTCTTTAAGGGGGGTAGATTTGTAACACCATAAAATAGGGGAGCGAGATACCCGTCAAAAAAGGGCCACCACCAAAGAGGCGGCAGCCCCTTTTCCTTCCTATTTGGTTTTGCTTTTTTGTTTCTTTTCTTCATTCTTTCTTTTTCTTTCTTTTACTAAGAATAAGCACACACACATAGCTTAAATAATTGAAGATTTAGTCAAGTTTGAAGTTGGAGAATTGAAGAGAAGATTGCAACTATCATTTGGGGACAAGTAAGTATTATTATCTTGAAGTTTAAAGTGTTATTGGGTTAAATATATTATTGGTTTAATCTATATATTTTGGAGTTATAATTAAAGATTTGATGTTATAAAGTATCTAAAAGGTCCTAAACAAGCTTTGTAAGTGTTAGGAGATGTTTGGGATTGATTTAATTGGTATTTGGTCAAGTTTCAATCTACAAAAAATAATGGCGGTTTGCTTACTGTTCATGCGTCGCGCCGCTACAGTAAAGGTCGCGCCGCGACGAGCTACTTTAGACACGACTGAAACCTTTGTGTCGCGCCGCGACACATTAAGGGATCGCGCCGCGACAGGCACAACGCGACGCGTCAATGGTTAGGACGCGACACGTCAGGGCGTCAGGTACTAGTTTTGCTAATTTTCGCGTATTGATGCTTGGATTATTATTATAGGTTTACATATGGACTAAAAGGCATCGTTAGAAGATTAATATAAGCATTCTGGACTCAGGTGAGTACCGACTTAACTTGTAAACATTATGCAGTATATACGGATTTATTGTTTACCATTAGGTATATACAAAATGCGATAGTTACGAGTATGATTAGTAAGATTGTAAAGTAAGTTTAAACTGGTGTTTATAGAAACACGAAGTATAGATGCCTGTATGGTTTATGTTTAGAATAATAATGAACGAATACTTGTTATATGATATGTATGCATGTTGATGGATCCGGATTGGATTCGCCTCGTTAAAGTTGTTAGTTATTGTAGAGAGCATGTCAGCGGATCCAAGTTGGACCCGCCTAGTTAAACTTGATGATATGTATGTTATTTTAGATTGTGATTAGTTTGCAAATGTATGGATCCTGATTAGATCACCCATGTAGTACTTTTGAATTCTACTTATTGAATGTAAGTAGAACTTGTTGTTATGCCTGCTATGGATCCTGATTGGATCAACCATGTGGAATTATTGATATGCTAGACATGTATTTAAGTACATGTGCATATATTGTGATATATAAATGAATACCAGTTATATGTAAATGCAAGCATGCTATTGTCCCTACAAAGGGTTATTAATGAGCTATGTGAGTGTCCGGACATATATGTGTATTTTTGAAAGGTCAGCTTCAGCTGGGTCTCATGGGCCTTCGGGTAATTATTCGGGACCAATGGTACTCGAGTGTCATTCCTTTAAACTCTCGAGGTGGTTGCCTTAATTGGCTAAGCCTAAGGAGCATATGGCTCCTTAACGAGCTGGTAGATTCACTTATGTGATGAAACCAGCACGGATGGTAGTGTCTGATTCCTCGGTGGAAAATTATTGAGCTGGATTAGCTACCCGGCAAGATATGATGCCTGCCGGTTGGGTCAGCACTACGTTATGTGATAGGATATCACTGTTTGCTAAATCCTGTGTTATATGACTCTCATGTATCTATGTTGCCATGTTGCTATGCTTATGATATGAAGTATAAGATGCCCTATGTGCTGCATGATGCTTAGGGTTAAGTTTGTATTCACTAGCTTTTAAAGCTAACCCCTTCCAGTATATATGAATGTTTTTGCAGAGGTATGCTTAGCCTGGGCATGAGATTACTTTTATTGTGCTGAGACATTTGTTGCTTATTACAGGTATGATGGTCGGTCGGTATTTATGTTGGTAACACCAATTTGGAATTAAAGAAAATGTTTTTAAATACTTCCGTTGTTTTGTTATCAAACTAAAATAATGTTTGACTTTTAGTTTTAAAAAGTCTAAAATTGACTCTGAAATAGCGGTGTTACATATATATATATATATATATAGTAGAGATCAAGTAAAAAGGATTTTATGGTAAAAAGGGTAAGAGGCAATAAAAAAATCCTTTTTATTAATTAAGACTAGTTCTTCATCAATTTATTTGTGATGAATCCAACATATTCATCACTTTTTAAAGAGCAAAAGAGATTTTCAAATGCAGATTTTGAAACCAAAATTTTAGAATAATTTGTTGATGAACAAAATGCTTTCATCTAAAAAGTGATGAATATGTTGAATTCATCAAAAAGAAATCGATGAAGAACTAGTTTTAATCAATAAAGATGATGAACTAATAATTATCAGTGTATATACCGAAAAGTGATCAAATAATCATCCCCCTTACACTTTTTACTTTAATTTTCTTTTTATTTGATCTCAGAGGCTAGCGAATCGGAATTGTATGGAATGTCCTACTCCTGCCCGAGCTTTTCGATAAACCAATCCCCATCCCTATATATATATATATAATACATATATATATAGGGGAGGGTTCAAACGAGAACTGTTTTTCGTACGAGAACTGCGAGAACCAATCTTGGTCGTTCATTTTGGATAATGGAATTCATGGATGAAAAGCGTGGAGGGATTAAGTGTGGCAGGGTGCATGTAAGGAATTCATGAGTGGGCAATCCAATTAAAGGAGGGAAATTGAACGGCTAAGATTGGTTATCACGATTCTCTTACAAAAAATAGTTCTTATTTAACTTTTACATATATATATATATATATATATAAATCAAGGGCAGTATCTAGTATTAGGGTTAGGATCACTAAACCGTCCCCACTTAAATAATCGGATATTTTCCATCCCCTCCCATTTATCATCCCCGTCCCAGATTTCGGGGTTTTTTTTTTGGCCATTCCCTCTATCTCGTCCCCCACCGACCCACCCACTCTGAGAAATCTACAGATTTCGTCATCGAATTAAATCCAAATAAATAATAAATCCAACTTCATGATTCTCACGTCCTCTCTCTCTCTCTCTCTCTTAGTTTCATTTACCCATTTCAGTCTTCTTTCTCAAATGTCCAGCTTATCCCAACTAAAAACCTGCCGTCACACAACATTATAATATAATTTCCATCTCTGAAATGTAAGTGTAACCCACAAATCGAATCTCATTATTTTACTCAAGAATCTCTGCAAACATACAAAAACCCCTCATTTCTTGTTTTTTACAGCCATGACAGAGGTCCTCCACTCACCCTCTTCTTCTTCTTCTTCCTCTTTACAAACCCATGACCCCACATTGTACCTCTCTGTAAATCAAGACCTAGAAGAATCAACACAAGGGATTTCTAGGGTTACAGATGATGGTGATAATGATGATGTGAAGAACAGGGCAAATAGAGATAATCATCAGTTGTCTTTATTAGCGCTTTTGTTGACTCTGTTTCGAAAATCTTTTTGGGGTTCTTCTAATAATAATTCTAACAAGAACACGGTGGCAGAAGAAACGCTGGATCTTTCGGGTATGGAGATTGGGTGGCCCACTGATGTGCGCCACGTGGCGCATGTTACGTTTGACAGGTTTAACGGGTTTCTGGGTTTGCCTGTTGAATTCGAACCTGAAGTGCCCAGGAGAGCTCCGAGTGCGAGGTACATTTCGTTCTTGATGAATTTGATTTTGTTTTTATGAACTTTCATCGATTTTCATACTTTTTTTTCCTTCTTTTCTATTGAAATTATGGTAATGTGATTCTTTGAATGTGATGTTTTTTCTTGATGGGTTTGTTGTTGATTGAAATCTTGGTAATTTAATGGAAGTCTTTAGATTTCCATGTCAAATGCTGAAGTTTGTTGATAGAAATCTTGGTAGTTAAATGTTGTTTGTGTCTAGTAATGATCATAATCAATAAAGAATCTTGATTACAGTTTTGGAGCTTGACTCTACTTATGAAAAATGTTGCCACTTTTTTCTCTATCTTTATTCTTTGTAGCTTATTCTTGATCTCCAACAATTAATTGAAGTCATGAGGTAGTCAATTCATATAGCATAGTTTTATAAGGGAAGTTAACTAATAAACAGAAAACCCATCAATAGTCAAGATTTTACTAATCTTTTGATTATAAAACCATAATTTATGTATTTTTATACCCCTTTTTTCTTTATATTTCTGCCTAACAATTAGTTTATATCGATCTGTAGTGCTACTGTTTTTGGTGTTTCAACTGAATCAATGCAGTTGTCATATGATTCCAGAGGAAACAGTATCCCCTTGATACTCATACTTATGCAACAACGTTTGTATAGTCAAGGTGGTCTGAAGGTCTGTTGATCTTTCCCTATCTTCTTTTGCACATGAAACAAAAAAATGTCAAAAAATCAACAACAATTAACAAACAAGTGGTTGACTTTTGACTCATGCTACTCGGTCTTCCGTCGGAAAAATGAAACAAAATTTTTCTAGCTGTGGCAATGTCGATGGATAAAGAACTCTGTTACTTAACTATATTTTATCCAAAATCACTCTTTATTGTAAAATTTAGAGTGATCTTCTCTTTACTTTCATAAACAGTGGCTTTTTGTTAAGAAAAGCCGAATATAAATCATAATATGTAAAAAAGTGCGACTTCTTGAACCACTGTACTTAGCTTTTCATTGCTAGGTTACCATTTTTGTAAGCTTAATTGTTCATATTGTAACAAAGAGCCAACTACTTCAACGTATAATTTCTATATGTTATCGTGTGCAGGCTGAGGGTATTTTCAGAATCAATGCAGACAACAACCAGGAAGAACATCTGAGAAACCAGTTGAACAGTGGTGTGGTTCCAGATGGTATTGATGTACACTGCTTGGCTGGTCTTATTAAGGTACATAATCATCATTATATTGTGTTATTAGAAAATTTATTTTTGGAAAGTTCTCAGCTCATGGTTAACTTGATAATCTGATGATAATACTAATAATACAGGCATGGTTTAGAGAACTACCAACTGGGGTCTTGGACCCACTTTCACCTGAGCAGGTAATGCAGTGTCAATCAGAGGACGACTGCTTCTCCCTTTGCCGCCTTTTACCGCCAACGGAAACCGCCTTGCTCGATTGGGCCATCAACCTGATGGCTGATGTGGTCCAACACGAGCATCTCAACAAGATGAATTCACACAATATTGCAATGGTTTTTGCCCCGAATATGACACAGGTCTGTAATAGTATTTTCTGTTTTTGTGTATGAAGAAAGAAACTGTATGAATTTGGTTGACTTTTCTCTTTGCAGATGGCGGATCCTTTGACCGCATTGATGTATGCAGTTCAAGTAATGAACTTTCTGAAGACACTCATCACTAAAACCCTTCGTGAAAGAGAGGAGTCCGTTATCGAATCGTATCCTGCCCTGCCGCAAGGACCGTCAGATGAAAACGGGGATCAAGGGCCCACATTGAATCCACATTTGCAACAAAGTCGTGACGAAAATGAAGAGAGAGAAGATCAATTCATGACTGATGACGAACAACTTGGATACTTAACCGCCACTGAAGAATCTGATGGACCCGGGTTCTGTAACTGGCCCGTTCAATCTCCTCCCGTCGAGCCCAAGACCATGGTGGTTAATCATACTCATGAACTCAAACAGGCTCAGTCAACTGATCCTGACAAAAACCGACCTTTAGTCAGCAATCTAAGCCCTATAAAAACTCAAACCGAAAGGATCGAAGCATGGCGTTGATTGAAAGCAATCCCTGTATGGTAAGAAGGTTGTTTTCTTGTGATTTCGGTTTCAAATATGTGAAAATCTTTAAAAACTTTCTTGTTTCTGCATAGATTTCTTTTGGGAATTTGTTGTGAATTATTCTACATAACCAAGTAATAATCTTTGTGTTGGGTATTAATCTTTGCGAATTCGTTTGAATTCACTTATATTTATCCTGTAATATCAACATTCTTTTAAAATTTCCGTACTTTTTTATTAAATTTTTGTAACATTTTTATAGCCACTCAGCATCTCCTATTTAATAGCACCTTCGTCCCCTCATGAACCTCTTGACCTCATCAAGGAAAGACTAATTCTTGTTATGCTTATGCAACAACAATGAAAGTGGCTGCCTTCATAAGCCCTTATCTTTCTCTAATGCATTTCCAACATAATCCCGACTCGTATATGGACAAAACCCCGAAAATTTGCATGAGGTTATCCGTGTGCACCGAAGGGCTTGGGTTTGAAAGCTTCAACGACGTGGAAGAATCGAAAAACAAAGGGCGTATTGATGAAGAATGGAAGCTAAAATGGGTTGTTGATACGCGTATGAAGGATGCTTCAAAGTTGAGGATCACGGGAATGCCGCCACCTATTTTCTTCGATAGGGATGTGCCTTGAATCTTTTAGGGAAAACGGTCGGTTTATTTTGAAGGAAGTGAAGATCCCGACGTATGATTTCTTGTATGCGTGTCGAGAAGATGGACGATTGAAGCTTCGGGTTGTTCAATCTGATGATGAAGGTAAACAATAGAGAAAAGAGGCCGGGGTATGAAGATCGTCACGAAGATGATAATTGTGTGCATGATAAAGCTTTACACTTATTGTGTTTTATGATCGATACATGTAGTGTGGTCGCGAGTTTGGTTAAAGAAAGAAGAGATGAGAAATAACGGGGATTAAAGAAAGTAAAAGAAATCAAAGAATCGTTTTTTGGGGAGGTTTTTCGTGTGAGTTAAGATGAAAGAAAAGACAAAAAAAAAAAAGATTCTCCTTTAACAAAGTATCGATAATGATAATTTTGCCATGTAATGACTCGATAATAGTTTGTATTCAGCAACATGTTTGATTTAAAGAATGTAAAGTGTGGTATTTATAAAATGTGATGTTAGGAAATAGAAATATATTCATTTTCTTTCTCCTTCTGTTTTCTTTATTTATTTTTTGGAGAAAATTCACATAAAGCTGTTTCAATCAGCATTTTTATTAGTTTTTAAAATAGTTTTTGAAAAACAATAAAATAAGAAAAAACATGTATTATTATTAAATAATTAAAGGGGAATATCTAACCTTAAAAACTGTATTAATATAAGTGATTTAACTAAAATTGGATTAATTAAATAGTTGTCATTTTTAATGAGTTATTAGAACAACAAGTGACATAAATTAGTTGAGGTAATTAAGATGATTGAGTGAGTTATTAATGCAAGTGTTTGTATTTTTTGTATAAGAACTTGTATTATTTAAAATTAAGTAGTTTTAAAAATTTTAAGAAAAAAAGTATTAAATTCTTTATGATGTTGTTAGATTAGAGTTGAATATAGAATAACTACATGTTCTTGGTAAGGGTTAAGTGCATAAAAATATATTCAAGTTGTCATCTTTTATTATTGTATGTATCAAATTTTAAAATTTACCATTTAATGTATGAGACTTTTGTAAGTTACCATTTTATATATCATATTACTTATACAATAGGTTGTTAGTAAACTATTTAATATTCTATTTATTTCTAATGCCACATCACTAATTAACTATCATATCCTTATTAGGTTCAAAAGATTTAAAAAATCTATGAGCAAAAAAACCCATATGAACATCTTCATCTTTGTCATTAAGAAAGCTTAAGCATTCAAATTAGCATGAACATCTTCAAATCTGGACAATAAAAAACCCTAACCTTCAATGAATTAGATCTTGGTAAACAATGAATCTTGAATAATGGTAAGATATTAAAACCCTTAAACATCTTCAAATATTGTTCAAATTCATATTGAAAGGGTTTTGTTTGGAAGGATGAACCCTAAAACGCAGATGAAGAACACGCCTTGAATTGTATCCATTTTAAATTTGAACCTTAATCTTAATTCGAAACCTCCATCTGGAATCGAATAACATATGGCCAAACCTCATCTAAAATCAAAAGTGTAGAGCTCTCAATCAGATTCCATGAACAACATTCGAGTAACCATTAAACAAAATCAAAATCAAACCCAGAAAACCCTATATTGAGAAGCAGGTCTGAGAACAAATTGATTGAGAAAGCAAATCAAGAACAAATCGATTGGAGAGGCAGATTTGAAAACCCAAATTAGAAATCCATTGAACCTAAATCAAGAAGAAATCTGTTGGAGAAACGGATTTGATAAACCTTAATCAAGAACAAAATCGATATGAAGCTGAACGTAAAGAACCAATATTAGAACCAAATATATATAATTTAAATCGCTGATGAATAATAGGAAACAAATACATATAGAATCGCATATTTGATGGAATTACAAATGAACAATCATGAACCTAAATCGCATGCAAACCCAGATCTGGAATAGAAAACCACAAACCCTAAATGGAATTGCAAACCCAAAATCAAACAAGTCTAAAACCATGGATACCAAATCAAACCCAGGAGCATGACAGAAATCTTGAAAACGGAAGAGATTTTCAAAACTGTTTGCAGGTAACAACAAAATGCAAATCGGTGACGAATCAAGAACATAGATCTGGTTTTAGCATTCACATTTGAAATCTGATTTGGGTAATTGGGATTTGGTTTAACATATGACCTAGATTCGTTAGTGATATTATTGCTTTTCTATAATTATGAAAAGTAATTTTTATTTTTATTTTTTTAATTATTTTTCAACTTAATATGCCATGTTACCATCCACGTCAACAAAACCTATGCCACATCAGCATATAACTTGCTATATCATGTTTGATACATTAAATGGTAACTTTTAAAAGTTCAATACACCAAATGGTAAGTTTGAAAGTCTAATAAACACAATAATAAAAGGTGGCAACTTGAAAACATTTTCAGAAACTAAACTCAATCGGTAAGTGGCTATTTGATAATATTCTTTATGTGAAATGATTGTTTTATGTGATCATCATGAACAAAATAAAAAAGATTTCCAGCCTCTTTTGGTAGTTTTTCTAAAAGTCCACTACACCAAAATACATTCAACTTTAGCTAAGCTACTATTGTATATAGTGAACTTTAATTTTTAAAATTTATCAACCAACTTGTTTAACTTTTACGTTGTATACAAATTACATACTATTGTAGGTTATCTAGTTGGTTTTAAAAAAGATAATTTCTTATTTTTTATGTATTTTTTCTGGGTGTTATTCAAGCAAATCTTCATCCATTCCTAAACCCATCTCTCACTAGTTAAGAGGATCTAAATAAAAGGACCAAGAAGATGGGTCTAGGGTTTAATGCTTCTGTTCTTTGATTAGGAAAGTCTGACCACCGCCATCACCTCGGCCTTCGAAACTAACCACTGTTGTCGCCTTTAAAACTGACCATCGTCGTCGCCTTCAAAGCCAACCACCGCCATCACCTCTGCCTTCGAAGCTAACCAATGTTGTCCCTTTCAAGCTGAACATCACCATCGCCTTCAAGCTGTCGTCGTGCTTAGGGTTTCTGGCCATTAGGGTTTCTTCCGTTGCCTTCAAACAACCGCCGCCGCCGTCCCTTTTGCAATTAGGGTTTTAAATTCATAGGTAGCATAGAGATTTCGGTAGAGAAATGTAACAAAGAATCATTTATCTTGTTTGGTAGCGCAAAAATTTCAACTGAGAATACTAAATTTATCATTTACATCCATGTTTCTATTATAACAAACATTATTTGAACACATTTACAATTTTGCCATTTATCTACCATAAACTTTACCATCTAAATTGATAAACAACAGCAAGAAGTGGAACAAAATTACAGAATCGAGATATTTTAGAAACAACAGGAACAAAATTACATAAACTGAGAGTCTGAGAAACAACAAATGAAACAAAACTAGTGAAACAAAACTAGTGAAACAAAACTGTCAAAATAGAGAAACTAAACATGAGAAATGGCAATAATTGTGCACTGTCCAAAACAGAGAATCAATAGGTGAGTGGAACAAAACCGAGAATCAAAGCTATCAGAATTCAAGAGAGAGAGAGAGACAGAGGTAGTGAGGTACCTTAGGGATGGGGAGGCATCAGCTAGGAGGAGGTCGCCGCCGGAAGAAGATCTTCGGAAGGAGGTCGCCGTTGGCTTTCGAAGGAGGCAGAGAAAAGGGAGGCAGTCGTAGCGGGAGCCGGGAAGTATTTCGCCGGCGTGATGGAGGTGGTAGCCATGGCTTTCGAAGGAGGCGGAGAAAGCGAGGTCGCCGCTTGGAAAGAGGTTGCAAGCGAGGAGGTTGTCGCTTGGAAGAAGGTTGCAGGCGTGAAGATTGGTTGGGAAGGAGGCAAAGGATGTGCCTAGTATCAACTCTCCGTGTTTTTTTTAATTCTCCAGAGAATTGGAAAGTTGGATTTTCCCCATTTCTCTTGTTGTGATGGAGAAAAGGAAATGAATCATTTCTCCTTTTGTAATTCTCAAAGGTTACCAAACAAGATAATTAATTTCCATTTCCACTTCCTTACTCTCAATTCTCTCTACCAAACACCCCCTAAGAGTGTATGTTTGGGGCTTGAATGTTCAACTTTTGATTTTCGATTTCAACGTATGATTTGGTTACTGATTTAGGCTCTTTTGATTCAGGTTTCTCTCTCTTTTTTCATTTTCAATTTGATATGGATTAAGACTTTGTTATTTGTGTTTTTTTTGCTTGAATGTATGATTTGGTTACAGATTTGAGGTTTGAATGTTCTTGGATTTTAATGGAGTTTGAATCTTTTTGAATTTGAAGAACAAAGATGATGAATATAATAAGCAAAAAATTAAAAATTAAGCAAAAAATTAAAAATTAAGCAAAAAATTATAAAGTGACTTATAATCTGCTATACATGTTACAACTTGCATACAATAAGGGAAATAATCAAGTTGATTATATTTTTTTAAAATTTTAAAATTATGTGTATATGATAGTAATTTAGCCAAAGTTTATTGTATATTGAAGCAGTTTGTCCTTTTCTAAATGGAAAATCATTTTTATCACAATACTATCAATTTTTTTTTAATTTTACCAATTTTCTTTTATTTTTACTAACAACAATCTTTTCTGCCGTTTAAAAAAAACTATCAACCTTTTTCTAAAACTTTCTTTATTTTTACCAATTATACAAATACGTTTTCAAAATTTTACAATAAATGCATCATAATTTATTATCTTAAGGTTTCTTTTATTCTTTTCTACAAATACATAAATTCAAATTATCTTCCTTTGTTTTTATTTCAATACTACAAAAAATTTATTTTTCTTTATTTCTCACTCTCTTTTCCTTTTGCTTTATTCTTTTCATGTATCGAATAAGCTCATAAATACAATAGACTTGTTTTAAGAAATGAGTGATTGTTGGGTTTGAAGTGAGTTTCAAAATTTGATGTGTGAAGCAACAATTTGATGTGTGAAGCAACCACTACAAGATGGGTTTTAGTGACGAGAGTGAACAGCTTATGTAATTATGATATGATCGGTAAAGTGTTACATCTCCATTTGCTCTAACTTGTGTTAAATTTATAATAAAATACATAATTACATATTATTATATGTTTTAGTAAAATATAAGAATTATCTACAACTTCTTTTCCTATTTTATCATACAGTGGATAATATCATGTTAATATAACAAAATACATATTATATTTTTTAATAAATTCTGTTTTTACTATGATTGAATAACTTATAGAAATCTTTTATCATTAGTGTCATATATATGTTTTGAAGTTTTGAAATTTTATGTTCAATTACTCATCAAATTTTAGTAAAGAAGACTTTCAATCGAAAACTATTTATAGAAAATTTATGACTTTAGTTCAAATCATATTTTTATTTGAACTATTGTATATCATAAGTAGTTTTTTTTTACAACAAAGTTGTTATCATATTAGTTATATATAGTTTTTTTATATAATAAATCTTGACCTATAATTATACTTAAACTATTTATTTACATAATTATGCATACATTCTTTATCATAATATAAATTTACAATTAGCACTTCAACTAATGGAGTTTTGTGATTAGCTTCTTTAGATGACATATAAATTATTGTATGGTATAAACCTATTAGATTTATAAAATTTTATACCAATAAAAAATAGTTAAGTTTATTCGCTATATTTTTTTCAAGTTAAAAAAACTACAAGGAGATTGACATGGAAGTTCAAATTGTTATACGGTTGGGGAAGACATTTGACATATGGGCTACAAGATGTCGGGGAATAGAAAGTACCAAGAACACCTAACAAGTAACAACAGAAACAAAACAGGCTTCTGGCTTGGCACCGAATGGTGATAACTGATATAGCTGTAGGGGTTGTTTGTTTGCCTCTTAATGATTTCATTTAGCGCTTAATGAGTGTACTCGCCGATTCAAAGTGTTTGTTTACAACAAAAAGAAGGCTCAGATTAGGACCGATTTTGGACAAAAATGTAGTCGATTAGGTTCGATTTCGAAGAGGCTCTTATTGTGTTCATCTTCTTACCCACAATGTGTTATTGTTTGCTGTTTTATTTACATGTTCCCTTTAAAGATCTTTTATAAAAATGTTGTGTTCAATTCACGATTTTTGTTTGCTACCGTGATTGTTTTTGGTTTAAGATTTTATGTGAAATTTTTTTGTTTAATACTGTGATTGTGTTTCTTTGAATATTTTATGTGAATTTTTTTTGTGTGCTACTGTGATTATGTTTGTTTGAAGAGTTTATGTGAAATTTTTGTGATAATTTATTATGCATATAGGTGTTTGGTTAAATGCCTCAACAAAATACCATTCATATAAAAAAATGTTTATATGCTAGTTTTACTTCGTTCAGATTAAGCATTTAGAAGTATTATCAAACAATTTTAGCTATACTCATTCAGAATCTTTGAATCATTCAGCTTTTGAATCATTCGGTGCTAAACCATTTTATTTTATCAAACATCCCCTTAAACTATTCTCTCTCTCTCTCCTTCCTGGAATTGTCAAGGTATCCCTACCTTAAGTTTGATCAGAAATGACAAAAAACATTTATGGTCCATAGCATGTGATCTTGAGAGGAAGATTAAATGCCACATGCTTATCATATAAATACACAAATCATTGGGGCCCCAAACTCTACTACATTTCAAATAAAATCAACAACAATCATGTTACATCTCACATTTTCTTCTTTTCTAGATATGAAGTCACTCAAAACACAACATACAATATATCTTTTTTCCATTTGAACATTTATGAATGCAACACCTACAATATAGAAGTAATGACAATCTCTACCCATCTATTAATGAATTGCTCGATTACTCGATTTCAAGTCAATGACGTTGAAAGTAGCCCAAAGTGTATTTTAAGCCTCCTGGATTGTTGTATTAAAAAAAGATAGATATTACTTAACAAAAGTGATTTGCGTAATTATATTCAATGCAGTAATGCACTAATTACTTCCGACTCATTTCAACCCATATGCTCCTGACCAGCCCATTCTGCCACCTCTACCTTAAAGTAATGTTTAGCTGGATAGATAAAAAACAATTTGCAGATAGGTCTTCAACAAAAACATGACTACGAAACACAAAGCACGAATTTGGGTCTTGATAGTAAGTTTGATCAACTCTTGTAATACAAAAACAATCAGTCAATTGCGTGTATCCAGTCATATGTGGATGACGGAATCATGTAATTCTTATTTTTTAGAATGTTGAACCAAGAAAAACGATTCAGAGGGACTTAGAATTAAGTACCAATGTTATATGTTTGTGAATCTTTAATCTGAAATCTCTTCGGTCTTTTTGTCCTTGGATAAAAGGTACCATCCAAGGGCACTAAGACCAGTAACCGTACCAGCTATGACTGCATAATTCCTGTGGATATCTGTTGATACTCCAGTTTTTGGAGAAGCAGACTCGCTTGCTTTTGCATCACCTGCATTTGCTACTGGTGTCTCTTCGGGTTTAGGGCCCTGAAACGCAAACCACAAAAGTCAAAGATGTATACATCCATAGGCATGCAATATTGGCGAGTCAGGTAACAACAGGTTCCGGTAGAAAAGGTCGTTCTTTAGTTTTAGTACACGTCGAAACAGGCTGGATAAGCTGACAAACATATTTGTCCACTTCTAAATAAGTTGTAAATACCTAATAAAGTAATTATGATTTGAAAAACAAAATTGAAACAACAGTAATCTAAATCTTTGAATAAAAACAATCTAGGAGGTTGTACGCATTAAAAATAGACTTTGAGAGACCTTTAACGATTTGACTCGTTTTTAAATGACGCCTTTGTATAAAGCACAACTCAAATCAATCTATTCATAAGTAAATGGCTCAATATTCCCCTTCTACTAATACTATTGTTTATAATCATATTCTGATATTCAACATACAAATTATCTATAAAAATAGACATAAAAGTATAATCAGCCCAGTGAGTTCAAACTGTACTAAAAACCTAAGCATTTTGACATGTTACCCAACTAGCGTGACATGCCCAAAAAGTTGCCACATCTAATGTATTCCATCCCATGAAAAATTCTAAATTTCATACTTCGCCATCTTCAAAACTGAAAAGTGCCCAATGTTTTGAGACGAAGAACTTTAGAATTTATTAAACCACAACTTTATCCAAGTTTGTCATTATTATGAAGTATTGAAGGCATTTTTTCACTAATTAAACACTTTCGCTAAACCAGGTGTTAGCCAGACAAGATTATATTCGTGCAATCTGCATACACTATGTTGATTAATTCAAGTTACAATAATGTTTGCTTAAGGGAGAGGGAGGGGGGGGGGGGGAGGGAGGGAGAGAGAGACAGAGAGAGAGAAGAAACCTTGTTTGCAAGCTTCTCCAGTTTCTCTCGCTCCGTTTTCTGCAGAAGTAATGAGGAATTTAGAGGATTAAAAGAATATCATCTGAGGGATAATGTGTGTAAGGGCAGTGCATACAGATATCATAAGTGATATGTATCATAATTTGGCCAGATAACCATAAACAACAAGCTATGACTATAAAAACCACCCCAAGATTGTTCAGAAGCTTGAGTTCTGAATTTACAAGATTAGTTTGAATGCAGAATTACAGTTTGAAGGACTGAACTTGCAGATTAAGCATTAGTGTAAAAGTGGCCATGAAATAATTGTTTTTAAACAAAAAACCCACTCATGATAAGTACATAAAAACACAATGTCAGTTGAGTAGGAAACTAGGAATAGGTAAATGGGTAAAAGATTAAAAGAGCATATTGCTAATACATATAGTTTATATGACAAATATCACGTTTATTTGCATTAGAGTGGCGGGTCAAATTGTGCACTATGGCAATCTTAATAGACTTCAAAGGCGTATTAAGTGAAAAACTGAGAAAAAAAAAGGTCATCCCCGAAATTTAATGATAACTGAAAGCAAGAAAGTATGACATGTAATTTGCTTGGGGACTATATTGTTTATAAATTCTATACCCACATCAAAAGCAGGCAAAAGAACTAGATATGTTACCTTATTAAGATTTAAGCCACAACAAATTCTATCTTTTGAAAAATTTATAAGAGCGCAAAGTATATGAAAATGACCCACTTTGCATATTGGAAGTTTTCTTCACTGATCTCGTAAGTTTTTCTAAAAGATGGAGTCTAACTTTTTTTTTATTGGTTCGATAAGGTTATAAGGTATAGCTGTAGTTTCTAATTAACTTTTAGAATTGAATTGTGCTCTTTGAATGTTCCAAAATAGTACCATTATTGTACAATGTCATTAAACTTGTTGCAAAAAAACATTAGAACTATTTGCTTCAGAGACAGGCTCAGTTGTAATTTCTTGAGACACAAACATAACAAAGTACTATAAGTATCACTTCAACGAACAAGGAATTCTTTCCGGTGTAAATTTAAATTTGTGTACATGTGCAGTTAATTATCTAAACTGATCCATTAAGATTTAAGATAAATTTAGGGGAATCTATGAGTAGATATGTGTTACTACTAACTAGCAATAAAGTTATTTTCACCTCAAAGACTAGCAGGAGGACCGTAATATACTGATAATAAGCAACCATACTCATGCAGCAACCAATTAGTGGTATGAAAATAATTTCAAAGAAGAGACTAGCAATATTAAACAGAAAGGAAAGATTTGCGAACACCTAAAATGAGCTACAACACAAAGGATAAGCACAAACTTAAACCAAGTAGAGTTGATGTGAATGATATATAGCCAAAAATTAGATTTTTAGGTCAGAAAAAATATGATGGATAAAACATGGTGTTTTGATAAAACTTTGTCCAATTTATGAGTGTATGAGCATGGAAGGATCAAAGCAAGTTCACATCATGGAGTATGGTAAGTTACTAGTCACGAAATACCTTAATATACACATTTTCTGCAGCCTTCTCCTCCTCACCAAGCACTTTGCCACTGCTTGAGAACCTGCGAGATACATATCTAACAAACTGTCTTGTCGCCATTGTGAGGTGTCTTTGATTGTTTTCACTTAAAAAACGGGGAAATAATCTGTGAAAGACTGAAATCCATCAAAAGTGTGGATAATAAATCTTTACTTAAACAAGATTGATATGTTATGGTCCTTATGGACTATGGAGGCTATAGTTGCTTCAGTCATGATATGATTATCATCAATTCTTATAATTTATAGAACACATTACCACCCTTTTATGTTGACAAAACATATGCAAGCATCAATTACATATGTAATAGTTGCAAGCGATGCAGAATCTGACATGGGAAGTTCCATCACAATATATATTCTGCTTCACACCTCACAGTAACATAACTTATGTACAAGTGACACCATTTATTCAAGTCTTCTAACTAAACCCTTCAATGCCTAAGTGAAAATCAATGCTACATAAAATAAGGAACATAAGTAAGAGAGTCTCTGGACCAAGAGAAAGCAATAACAAACCCTAAATGTCTTTTTACCACATTCATAAAGAAATCATGTTTATCATTAACATGATTTTACTATCTTAGAGTCTTAGACAAAAGGAAAACCATTGGCATGTAACACAGTAAGAGTCATCCTAGCATAATCAACTCTAAAATAAGCCCATATATCAACGAAAAAGGGAATTCAACTACTATCTTCCTAATGACTATATAGGTTTCAACGCATTAACTATTCACACACAGAATGTATGTTTATTTAAGCATGTCATGATTTGTATATATCAAATACGAACACGTATTTGGTAACTCCATCGGAGCTGAATAACAAAATAACAGGCTTGTGATTGTAATCGAACTGCGGGAATGAAAATGTAGAAGAATCTAAACATCATCGAACTAAATTGTTAATCTAGCGGCTAACAATTAACATCGATTATCTAAAGTCGCCAGATAGCCCTACAAAAATAAAATCATTAAACATAAAAACGCCCAGTTTTTGTTGCAGAGAGAAGATGTTTACCTGAGAGGCTGAGACAGATCGAGGCAGGGAGAGAGGTTTTGGGTTTAAAATGGGGATTTCGACTGATGTCTTATGATGGTCTCCTTCTTGAAGGATACATACAGGTTCTCACCCAAACCCATAGAATTGGGCTTTCGGCCCGAACAGGCCACCACTTTAAAGAATATGAGATGATGCATGCAACTAGTAGAGGTGTATAAATACCGGATAATACTATAATTGAATAATGTTTTTTTAACGGTATAATCGGTTTTTTTAAAACCGGTTCGGATAATAGCCAGCTTTTTATCAGATATATTATAACTTGTCTAACCGGTAACACTATAACTGGATATTTTAAAAACCGGTTATAAAAAAACCGATTTTTTTTAGTATTTTTTTAACTACATTTCCTATAATATATACTACAAAAACATATATATAAAAGAAAATTCAAATGGGCGGTTTTGTAACCGGTAAAAAATCCGATCGACCCCAAATCCATTAAACCAGTTTATACTATCCGGTTATAAAAAAACCGATCCGGTTTAAAAAATCAGGTTTTTCAAAAAGCCAGTTTCGGATATTTTTTTCGTTAAAATCGAATATTCGGTTTTTTTGTGCACCTCTATGCACTAGTAATCATATTATAAAGCAAAATTTAATATCCTCATATTTGATACTTCTACGGTTCTACTCATTAAGTTATAACATACATATTTCATTAGTTCTCTTTTCTTATATGCACACTTGATCTTAATATATATATATATATATATATATATATATATATATATATATATATATATATATTATGTAAATAGAATGATATTGTAAGAAAATATAGAACTTTTCTATTAAAAACATGCACTCCTATACTTGCAGTAGTTTATATTTTTTGTTTATGGTTATAGGTATATGTTATGTTAACTTGCAGTCGGTAAGAAGCTACTCAACCTTGCAACTATGTGTGAAAATTTCAACCTAAACAAGCATATTTGGACAAACTAAGCAACACTTTTAGAGTTTTAGGTTAATATAGGTCGTGGCTTTTACTTAAAATAGATTCAAATATGCAGCTTCTAAAATTGAAATTCAACACAATTAGTCAGGTGAGAAAGACTTAAGAAGTACCAAATTGACAAAAACGCTCTAATACTTTAATGGTTGTAAAACTACTCAACACCAGCTTAAAGCCTCTAGTGAACCCTTGTCATCATTGATTGCAACCACTAACACCACTGATTGCCACCATCGTCGCCCCCACCAATCATCACCCTTTACCACCAATGTTCGCCACACCAAACTAGCGCTACCATCACCAACTCGCCACGGTAACAACCACTACCAACGCAACTACTAGTTGCAATCGTCGTTATCGTCAACCACCGCTCAAATGCCCGCCACCACTGTCATCGACTTTTGCCACCACCACCTGTCATCACCACTGCTACTACCACCCCAGATATCAAGAATAAAGAATATGGTCGTTTATGGTGATTCTGGTAAATTGATGGTGGATACAGGTGTCTGTGTGGCAATGGTGACAATGACGCCCTATGGCGGGTAGCGGCAATAATGGTCTTGGTAGCAATGGATGCAGTAACGGTTATGCTATTTTCATAATTGTAATAATAATACTAATTTATATATATATATATAGGGTAGAGATCAAGTAAAAAGGATTTTATGATAAAAAGGGTAAGAAACAATAAAAAAATCATTTTTATTGATTAAAACTAGTTCTTCATCAATTTATTTTTGATGAATCCAACATATTCATCACTTTTTACAGAGCAAAAGAGATTTTCAAATGCAGATTTTGAAACCAAAATTTTGAAATAATTTGTTGATGAACAAAATGCTTTCATCTAAAAAGTGATGAATATGTTGGATTCATCAAAAAGAAATCGATTAAGAACTAGTTTTAATCAATAAAGATGATGAACTAACAATTATCAGTTGATGTATATACCGAAAAATGATCAAATAATCATCTCTCTTACACTTTTTACTTTAATTTTCTTTTTATTTGATCTCATTCCTATATATATATATATATATTTCAAATTCAAATATTTTTCTATTTAATACTCTTTTAACCGTCTGATTAAACCAAAACATGTTTAGCATTTTTATTATGATGAACCATTTTGATGAGTCTATTATAACCAAATCATGTTTACCCGTAACTTGACCAACCCGATAGATGCGTTTATGAGGCTTACTGGTATGTAGTTCATATCATATTTGCTTAAAGAGACAAAAAGTAAATAATGGATGTATAAAACATGTAATAAAACTTTTATGACTTTATAGATTCTACAGTTAAAAAACATACATTTTGATATTTTAAAGAAAATTTCTTAACTCGACCTTTTGTTTGTATGACACAAATCATGGTCTAACAATCCGTGGTCACCAAATCACTAACTATTAATCATATGGGTGATGATTTGTACATAACAATTTATACATTATCAACTTATATCATGTGTTATTAAATAATTGTACATGTTATGTATGAACTAATTTTATTATATACGAATAAGCTCCCTTAACCAAATATAATTCTATATACTCATATTTTTTGTATGAAATATTTTAAGCTAGGTGATTTTTCATTTTAATCTTGTGGAATAAACGGACGTAACTAAAAACTTAGATTGTTATATAGCATTATTTGAAGCTTTTTTTATTAAGAAGTTTAAGGGGGTGTTTGTTTTAGCTTATTTACAGCTTATTTTTTATAAGTTAGTTTTTTCTGGCTTATTTTCTAACTTTTGAGCTTATTATGAATTACAAGAAGAAAATATGTCGGACTCATAAAAAATAAGCCAGAAAAAACGAGCTTATGAAAAATAAGCCCTAAATAAGCTAAAACAAACACCCCCTAAGATAACTACATTTAATACTAGGACAATTATACGAAAATACAACAAACTATGCCAATATTGTCATTGTATGCAACCAATTTGATTTTGTACCTAAAAATACACACAACTTACAAATTTGGTTCATTGTATGCAAGTTACCTATAACAATAGGTAACTTACCGGTAACCTAGTCAAAAAATAAAAAAAATTTGGTACCTAAAAATACAAACAACTTTCAAAATTTGTTCATTGTATATAATTAATCTTGCATACAATGAATCAAAATTATAAGTTGTTTGTATTTTTAAGTATAAAATAAAGTTGGTTGCATACTATGACCATATTGGCATAGTTTATTGTATTTTCACGCGTTTTTCCCTTAATATTATGAGTTGTGTTCAATAAAGTCCATGTAAAAAATATTGTCCTAAAATATACAATCACATGTGATTTGTAAAAGCATCATATGTGAATTATGAAAATGTCATTCCGTCAAAATTTTTAAAATAAAATCTAGACCATTGATATCATTGATCAAAAGACTAAAATTAATCTATTAAGACTATGAATTAAGCATAAATATACCGAATATTCTTATTAATATTATAGTTAAAAAATATTTACTTTTTTTTACACATCCCAAAACTTACTACATGAAAATTTGATAATAATGCATGTTTAGAAATCCGTTTGTCTGTACCCGACCCATCCTACCTGGACTTGTCAAATGAAAAGCTGACATGGCACAAAACGACTGGTAGAAGGTACGTGGGACGTCAAACCCCTGTAAGCTGCTAACAAGCGCCGGAGTAGAAACACACCTCCGCATTCATACACCCCCCGCCATCTTCTCCGTCCCGATCGGAATTCCGCAACGTACAAAAAAAGCCCCAAAAAGATATTTTACCAAGAATGGCGGTGCGTGCGACGGTGACACGGTTTCCGTCGGACCCGGACGCGCAGGAATCATCGGGGCTGCCGTGGGGAGTGACGGTGACGCCGTTTGCCTCCAAGGACGAGAACGGTAACTCGCCTTTGTACGGATCGGGCGGAGACTTGATCCCTAGGTGCGAGAATTGCTGGGCGTACTACAACACGTATTGTGACCAAGATCAGTGGGCGTGGACTTGCTCCCTTTGTGGAACCCTAAATGGCCTCTCATCTGAAACAATTGCTCGTTACTCTTCTTCTGAATCTCCCCCTGAGATTATGTCTTCCTTCATCGACCTGGAATTGCCTCGTAATCTTCACCATCTCTCTCTATGCACACATGAAATATATCTTATGCGTTGTTCTCTTTAGTTATGGCTTAGAATTGGAACTGAGTTATGCTGTGAAAAACAAATCGGTTGAGCTTCAATTAAGATCCCTGAACTTAAAAATCAAGCTCCAAAATCTTGTCTTATAGAAGTGAAGGATTGCATTTTCTATAGGTTTTATTCAATTTTCTCTCGGTCAATGCAAATGTGGACTAACACAAGAAGTAGTAAATGTTTATTGCACTGGATACCATTTTGGCTGTATATCGGATGCTACCCAGTCAGCTTAATTATAAGTCCCACTGTTCATTTGTCTACTCAATTCCATACCAGTGCAAATGTAGCATAATGCAAGAATTGGTGACTCTTCCTGCACAAGAAATTGTTTTAATGCTTTTGTATCATAGTTATTAAGTCTCTATTGAGGATTTCATTATTTATGGGTATATACTCAACTCTTTCTATGTGTAGTTGAAGGTTCTGAAGAGGAGGATATGCAAGCCCGACCTGTTTATGTTGCCGCTATTGATCTGGCATGTAAGATGGTGCTGCATTTTTAAACATTTATCAACTGGACATGTTTCAACCTAAAATGTAGTGCCTAAAGGCTATTAATGTTTTGATGTATGGTTAACTTTTACTTGACAATACTCATACAGGACATTTCTACTTATGCTATTTTTAGTTAAAGTTCTTACTTAATCAATATCAACTTACTCTCTTACAGCTTCAGAAGAGTTTTTAGAACTTACAAAAAGTGCTTTGTTAGCGGCTTTGGAAGGTTGGTAATTCTACCATTTTTATCTAGACTATATATTGGATACCTGTTCCATTGAGTCTAGAGTGCTAATGTCTACTTTCTGTTGTAGCTCTCGCACCTGGGTCTCTTTTTGGGCTTGCTACATTCAGCCACAAGTTAGGTTTGTATGATGTGCAAGGACCTATTCCTGTGGTGAAAAATGTATTCCTACCTGCTGACACTGATGGAACTGTACCCATTGAACTTGAAGATGCCATGCCATTGTTTTCCTTTTTGGCTCCAGTAAGTTTATTCACAAACTTCACTCCAGCCTATAAGATCATGCTTATTATTGAATAGAGGTGGCAGTTTGGGACCATTTGTTTATGAGTGAGTCAAATTTGGTTGCGTTTTATTGGGTCAAATAAAAAAACAGCTTATAGGGGAATGGTCAATCGGGTTGAAAGACTCCCAAAGTGTATTCCTAATGCATACAACCTCCTCAATCGTTCTACTCAAAGATTTTGGTTATTATTGTATTTGTATGGTTTTTATAATCATTGCGCATAATTATTTTTAATAAAATTAACAAATGGACAGAAATGTGTTTGGGGCAATCCAAATCGACCCAGACTATTATGATCCGTACTTACCTACATGTTTGACCCATCCATCTTAAGACATAGTTTTGAAGGATAGAATTGCAAAAGCCAAAAGTTCAATGCCCGTTGCTACAGGTAGAAACTTGTAAGGACCGAATTGCATCTGCACTTGAAACCTTAAGGCCAACATCATCGTGGGAAGGTGCAGGTGGAGGACAAGGATTGGATAGAATTTTGCTTGGAGGACGAGGTTTTGGGCTGGCAATGGAATCACTTATCTCATACCTTGGCTCTGAACATGGCAACACTTTTGCATTAGGTTCGCTTATGCTTTACTACTTGCATTATGAAATAATATGAAGGTAATTACAATTTGTTCCCTTTTGAATGAAATCATTTGCAGCCAGAATCTTTGCTTTTCTATCTGGACCTCCTGATTATGGACCTGGTCAACTTGACACAAGAAGATATGGTGAGCAATATGCTAGTAGAGGAGAGGATGCTGAGCTGGCCTTACTTCCTGAACAAACACCATTTTACAAAGATTTGGTAATAATCTGAATGTTGTTACAAACTTGTGTCCTTTAAGTGATATCTTTTTGAGAAAATGTATGTATTCATGTATATTTTACAGGCTGCGGTTGCTGTTCAAGCAGGTGTTTGCATAGACATACTTGCTGTTACAAATGAGTACACCGATTTGGCATCCTTAAAGTTTCTTAGTATTGATAGTGGTGGCTCGTTGTTTCTGTACCCAAATACTGATGATTCAACACTTCCTCAAGATATGTAAGTAATGGATTATTGAAATAAGTTTTGAATTCCATATGGATCACCCAAAAAAATTTATAATAATAATAATTTATACCTGTCATAGGTAACCCACATAGCTACTGTATTATTGGCATTGCCACATCTTATCACATTAAGGTTACTCAAAAGATTAACATCTCAACAGATATGTATGTAGGGGGTGCTTGTATTTGTGTTTTGAAATTGATTATTTGATTATTACGACTTGTAAACATGAGAATCAACTTTTAATATTGGGACAAACATATTCTGGTTAGTTGATAATTTTGCACTTTGGATAATTAGTTTCATTCTAGTTCTAACAAAACTAATTATTGAAGAATACTCTCATCTCACAGGACGTCTCTCCCTTTTAAAAAAAATGTCATGGTTGGGTATTTTACGTACCAATTCCTTAAATAATCAGAAAATTTTCTGATAGTAAAACAACTGATTATCTGGTTATTACAACTTCAAACAGCAAAACACATCCAAATACTATCTCCTACAACCTGTTCTGTTTCAGTGGATTATCTGGTTTTGATTATTCAATTTCACATTATCGTTTTCAAAGCAGACATCCAAAAATATTATAGTGTATGAAAAAAATTGCTTATTTTGCAGGTATCGAATGTTAAGCCGTCCATATGCCTTCAACTGTATCATGCGGATGAGGACTTCCACTGAATTCAAACCTGGGAATTCTGTGAGTGGTTGTTCAGTCTAATGCAGAACTATCGTATCATCCTACTTTGATCATGCTTCTTCTAATACATACATTATTGATCTGCAGTATGGTCATTTCTTCCCTGATCCACAGTATGAAAATGTTCAGCATGTTATTTGTTGCGACTCATATGCTACTTATGCTTATGACTTTGATTTTGCAAATACTTATGGGTTTTCCAGGTAAGATTTACATGTCCCATGTTTTTCTGTGATGTTATTCTGATCGTCTTTTGACTTATAAGCCCTAATATGTTCGATCATTTATGTTGCAGACATACATCTGAGCTTCCTATGCTACAATTGGCTTTCCAGTATACTGTTGTTGTGCCACCTGAGGAACTTTTAACTCCAACATCAGGTGTGACAAGTAGGTATGTGTATTTGTGCCATATTTTTATCTATATTTGTCCCAATAGGTAACAACTTGATGTAGCTAAACTTTTCCTTCTCCACCTTGAAATTCAGTTAAATTATATAATCAATTATCTCTACTCACCAGCCAATCAAGATTAAGGAGTTGTTTGGATATACCATTTTGATAGTTGTTTAAGTGATTTTGGATAGATGGAACTAGATAATCAATTGTATGAAAAGGGCTGTAGAAGAGTGTTTGGATATCCTTGCGCTGTTTAATGTTGTTAATGTTAAATAATTAGATGTTTGTATGGTTGGCATTTTGTCAAAAAAAATGGAGTTGTTTTGTGAAATGATATTTCAGAGTCTCTCAGTTTAGGTTGAAATGGTAAACAGGTAATTTTGTATTACTTCTAGATAATCCAATTGCAGACTGCTGTAGGTATGAAGACCTAATATTATGTGAGACCTAAATACTCAAATAATCATAAATTTTTTGTGTATCCATACTGTTACTAATTGATTATTGTTGTTTGAGTTTGCTATAATCAGATTATCATTTTCGAACTGATAATCCAAACATTTTTCTGTTTACATGAATGTCATGTGTCCACGCAGGTCAAAATATACCATTAAAAGGCGACTTAGGATCCGAACAATGCAGTTTGGAGTTGCACATAACTTCAATGAGTTATATGATAGCGTCGATCCTGAAGTTGTTCTCTCATTACTTGTGCACAAGGTGACAACTAACCACAATGATTACCATGTTTTGATGAAAAAGTTGGCATCTTGTGATCTCTATCTGAATACTATGCACTACTGTCACAGGTGATGCTATCCTCACTTAGTGAAGGAGTTAGAGAAGGAAGGATGTTACTACATGATTGGCTTGTAATCCTTACAGCTCAATATAATGATGCATGCAAAAATGCTCCCAGTGAGTATGGAAGCTCAACAGGATCACTTATTGATGTTACCTTCTCTCAATGTCCACAATTACAGCCTTTACCTCGACTGGTCTTTGCTTTGCTAAGAAATCCTCTTTTGCGTTTCCATGAAGAAGGCATACACCCTGATTATCGGATTTACCTTCAATGTTTGTTCAGGTATGTTTTGTAAATTTATATTGACACTTATAATGGAAAGAATGAGATTGTGGTTATAGAAGTTACTTGTTATTTCGGGGGTGATTGGATTTGCATTTTAGAGTTGATTATGTGGTTATTGTGACTATAATGCAATAACCATATGATCTAACAGTTTTATAACAACAGTAGCAAAATTGATCATCTATGTCTAACATAAACTTGGATAATTTTTTTTTTTCCATTCTACTAATCATAAATGTTTTAATTATTTAAATGTTCAGAATTTGTGACACTCAAGTATCTGACTGATTATTATCTGATTAATAAAACTTCAAACTGCAGATGCACATCCAACAGTATTTTCTGTGGCCAATTTGCTAGAGCTAATTATCTAATTCTGCATTTTCATCACCACATAATCATGGCTAAAATGCACGTCTAAACACCACAGTAGTTGAGCTTACTAATCAATCAAGATGGTGATGATGCTTGTACTCGATTTCTTAATGGTTGCCTATAGGCAAATATAGTTATGATGAGGTTGTAGTCACAGTTGTTAATAGCGCCGCATAGCAAATAGTATAGCTTAGCGCTAGGTGACCGCTATTAAGCATATAGTGGTAGCGATGGCATTTTGATAATTCTTTTATTCTATTTTTTTTACCTTTAATCAGTAATATGAAGATTTAGATAATCTTTGATTTAACTTATAATAGTTTAAGACTTAGTATTATATTTTGTTCTCTAATATATATAATGTTCAAATTTCGATGCTTTCATATCATCCATGGCAGCCTTCAACTTCATCTTATACAACATGATTATAGAACAAAGTATGCACACAAGATAAGTATACATTATTCTGAGATTGGATACAAATGTCTTGTACATAGGCCCTATTTATAGATGTTCAAATGGTGGTTGGAGGGCAGTTAATTGCAGCCAACTTGTGGCAGTTTTTCCCTCCAAAACTGTCGAGATCTTGTGTGTGTGTATACACACATACGACATAATAATCCTATTAATTACATAACATATGATTATGTAATAATTCTAGTAATTACATAATAATAATAATACTATTACTAATGTTTCTTAACAAATGATAAACAATATTTAAGGATTCTAAGTTTCTAACATATAATAGTTTTAGACTTTTAAGGTGATATACTAATATATAAATATTTAATTATATTTTAGAAGGCTATCCCTAAATACAAAATAGCGGCTGCCATTTAGCGCTATTCGCTATGTAGCATATAGGTAGGCCATCACTATTTACCGCTATTCGCTATTGACAACTATGGTTGTAGTTGTAAAAATGTTATCATAACCATGAAATGAACATCGCCTAACATACAGAATATGTGCAATGATATTTTACATTGGTATTTCAATTACACAACTAAATGCATAATTATGTTGATTTCTTGCAATATGTTGATTGTTCTCTATTTAAAGTTTTTTTACTTGATGCAGTGGGCTTGAACCAAGTTCTCTTCACCGTGCTATATATCCTCTGTTGACATCATATGCAACTCCTGATAAGTTAGCATATCCTCGCCATTCATTGAGTCGGGCTGCATTGATGACAAGTGAAAGTCCTATATTTTTCCTTGATGCTTTCACAATCCTCATTGTGTTTTATTCCTCTACTGCAGACCCTACGCTTCCTTATCCCCCACCACACGATTGTAAGTCATTGCTTCTTTTTCTTTAAATAAAATCACTTCTCAAGGTGGCATATGGGGCAGGTTGGGTGGGTTGTGTAAAGGGTTGAAATCCACCTAAATGAGCTTATTTGACTTCACATTTTAGGCTTATTACGAACAGCAATAAACAAAGTGAAGCAAGAGAGAAGCATTACTCCTAGACTTCTGTTTATTAGAGGCGGTCAGGAAGATGCATCACTGTTTGAGAGTTATCTAATTGAAGAGCAGGATGTCGATGGAAGCGGGTTTGCAAATGTTATGGGGTTTGTTTCCTTCCTCGAGGAGATCAGTCAGAGTGTTCTAGAATACATGAAATAGAAGACATGTATATATTGCAGCAGGGTTTGTACCAAATCCAACAAAGAATAATAGTCGTGTTGCAAAGTGAATCATAGAGAGAGAGAGAGAGGAGAGAGAGAGAGAGAGAGTTCATTTTTTGTAGGTATGTTTATTCTGACTAGTTTTGTGTGGGCAGAGGGCTAAATCTAACAACTGCCCTTTTCATGTGTTTTCTACTTGGAGATCAAAATCAAAATTATACACATTGTTTTGGAAGAATTAACATGGGTTTCTGTTACATTCATTCACCTGCAAAAGAACCCTTTAAGAGTAATTTAGCACTAAAATCTGCAAGAACACACACACAAGATTAATGTTTCGAGACTAAATCTTTCTACTCATTTTATGAGTAGAATGTGTACCATTTTCCTAAATTCCATTGTCATGAAAGAACCCACTAAAAGTCTACAAAACACACACACAAAGTTAGTGTTTTCACCATAATTTCTGTATATCAATTAGTACTAACATCATATATCATTACTTCACAACTACCAAAAATTTCGTTATGATTTTTCAGCTTTAGATATTTTGAACACTCAGATCGTAAATGCCCGCTTGTTTATGTGTTTTTTGTATCTACCGAAGAAAATATTCAGATGAACGGAAATGGTGGTGTAGATTTTAGGGGGTTTTGTTCTTTTAGGTTTTATTGATTCGTACACCATAGAATTTGTCTGTACACAACAAATGAACGCAATTTACAAACCGAAATATAATTAACTATTTTGTTTTAAAGGGTTGTCTATAAAATTAAAATTAGTATCATTTTAATTTTTAAAAATAACAAATACCACTTTATTAAATTGATATATACAAGGTACAAATACCATAGCGAAACATCTATTTTTCTTGTATTAATCAATTTCATAACCAGTTTTTTTATTACTTTGAATAATAAAAAATGGAACTTTGCGATCTGTTTTTAGGAAGCATTGAATGCAGGTGAAATGGTGGTTCATTTCTTAGACATGTGAAAGAAAGCGATGACCGCAGAAGGATCCAAAGCGAGTTCCGTTACGTGTCAATTAACCTAATTTCTTCACAACCGCCATTAATTTCACCACTTAAATCGTTTCCCCAAATCAATTTTACACAAATCTCACATTCCCTGTTTCAATTCACAGATATGTCGTACTCTGGTTACAATAGTACAGGCCACAACACCACACCTTCTGCACCACCGGTGCCCGGACCCCAATCACAAACCGGTGTCGCTTACCCTTACCAACCACCACCCCCATCTCAACAACCTAATTACACCTACAACTACGGGCAGACGCAGAACCCGACTACCGCTAGCGGCTATGGTGGCTCATACGGTTACCCCCCGGCGCCGCCGTCGTTTCCACCAGGGACCCACCCGGAAGTCATTCGTAGCTTTCAGATGGTGGATTTGGATCGGAGTGGGTTTATAGATGCCAAAGAATTGCAGCAGGCTCTTTCTTCAGGTTACCAGAAGTTTAGTCTTCGGACTATCCGGTTGCTCATGTTCCAATTTAGGAATCCCAACGATCCCGTTCGAATTGGTTTGTTTTCTTGTTCATCCTTGATTTGATTATATCTACTTATTGTATCTAGTTTCAATGGGTGAGATGAATTATTGGAGCTGATTAGGTCAAAGTTTTTTTAATTTTGATTCAAATCTTTTTGCCGGAACACATTAACTAGGCACTCCATAACTCGCTTTAGTTTCTTGCTTAGAAATCCCAAACATCGAAGCACATCAGAAAAGGCGTGATGGGTTGTACTAATTCGAACAATCACATATATTGGTCAACGATAATGCTCAGCTAGTTCTCACTGAACAATGAACTCGTTTTCTTTTATGTTGGAATGTGATGTTGTAGTTCTTGGTTATTTCACTCAACTAGTTATAAGACCAGATTTCGTTGTTTGCATTGAATTTCATTCCATGTGTTCATGTTGCTGTTTCTGTTGTTTTTCTTCAGGTCCTAAAGAGTTTGCTGAGCTATGGAGTTGTCTTGGTCAATGGCGGGTGAGTGATTGATTCCATTTCTTTATTGTATAGATACAAATATTGGGTTTATGTGGCATTTTCTTACATTGTGTATACTTAGTTCTTCTGCTAAACAACAGATATTCTATGGATTTAGGCGACCTTGCAGCAGACTGTTTTGAACTGAGTTTACTTGATGAAACATGTACACCAAACTATATATTTTTTTTTTCATGTAAATTAGTAAAGCATGAACAACGCATCAAGATGATACGACGAACATTATGTATAACACTTTGGAGCCCTCTTTCTCTATATAGTATATATATGTGACGAAAGTAGAAAACTAATAAGACCTTAAGAAGCTAAGTCTTGGCGTTTCTTGATTATTTTATTTTATACACCCTGGATGATATTTCCCAAATCTTGAAAACCAAACATTTATGGGCAAACTGCAAGAAATGCAATGTATTAGTCATTTTGTTATCTAAATATGCAACATTTTTTTTTTCTAATGATTTAATGCTACATAGTTACCCTTTCTTACCAAAGTATGCAATAATCTGCATTAAATGGTAAAAATAAAATAAAATGGTAGTATGTTGCATATATCAGTAAAGGTGAATACACCACATTTTCTTGCGCCTAAATTAAGTTACTTGGTTTTGGGGTTTCTTGATTCGCTCTTTTTTTTGGGTACAAATTAGGCTATCTTTGAGAGGTTTGATAGAGACCGAAGTGGAAAAATTGATGCCGCAGAACTAAGAGATGCTTTATACAGTCTTGGATATGCAGTTCCACCTTCTGTCCTACAACTCTTGATTTCAAAATATGATGACCAAAGTGGAAGGAGAGTTGATCTTTCCTTTGATAGTTTTGTCGAGTAAGGCTATTTCTGTAAACTCATAAGTCATCATAGTTCCCATTATAACATTTAAAATAATGAAACTATTTTCTTGTCCCTATTCTAATTATTTACTCTTTTTCTTTTTCCTTCTAATTTCAGGTGTGGAATGATTGTGAAGGTGAGCAATAAGTTCATGGCATTCCCTTACCCTTCTTTTTCTTCTCACATTAGTACCAAGAAGATGCTTAGCAATTAGGATGTATTTTCTTAGGCTAGTGAATATTGCATACTATATGGTGAATGTCTAAATCACCCATGAATGATATGAAAATGAGAAAGCAGGTAATTTTTGCATCTAAAGATTATATAATTCTTTGACATATTTCCAGGGTTTGACAGAGAAGTTTAAGGAGAAGGATACACGGTACACGGGTTCAGCCACGCTTTCATACGAAACATTTATGACCATGGTGATCCCATTTCTTGTAGCCGAATAGTCGTGTAAACTTTGTACTTACTAGCTTCATTTTGATCCGATTTTAGTCACAACTAAGATGTAATCATGTGAAGAGATGGTTGTCGGCCTTGATGAATTCATTGTTTGTTAAAATTGTTTTGATTCCCACTGGTTTCGGTTTCTGAATGTGCTGTTAGAAAAAGTTATTGTTTGTATCATACAGTTTATCAATGCTTGTCTCTTGTATTGCCTGATTGAAATGTAAGTAGACTCCAAGTTTTTTGACTACTTGTTATGTAGAATTATTATTTTTTACTTCTCACAATCTGATCGAACTCACACAGTTTCACTCTCATCCCTTCCTTTTTCTTACAACGATATCTTTTTTTGTCATGTTGTGCATCAACTTTTAATAACCATAATGCGTTAAATACTTAAAGATGTCATTTTAATAAGATGCATGCATATACATGTTTTTTCCTCCTAGAAACACGGTTTTTTTTAAGGTGGTGTTGAATGTATCTTTCATCTCTCACATACATATTACAAATCAATATATCAATCCTCTCACATACATCACAGAGTGTTGAGTGTCATGATCTATAATATTTTCTAATACTCTTTTTTATTTGTATGATGAAAATATGATGTTTTAGAAAATCTATCTAGGGAGTCTAATGAGTTAAATTGTGACGTGTACGGTGATACGGACCATTAGTCTATCGGGTTCGTGATATGTAATTTTTAAGGCTTTTTAAAAGATGTTATGGGTTAAATTCTAGAATGCTACAAAGGTCTTTTTAAGTATCACCATAACCTAATTAAGGGGGTGTTTGGGATTGCAATTTGAAAATAGATTATGCGTTTTTAATAATCAGAATCAGATAATCAGCTGTAAGAGAACATGCTACTGAATAATAGTGTTTGGATTTAATTATGTTGCTTCATATCGCAATAATCAAATAATCAGTTTTTTAAGTGCTTAGCAAAGTAGATTAATTGATTTTTAAAGGGTAAAATCACAATAATCAAATAATCAGTTTGAAAAAGCAACTCAAAAGTAGATTCTCAAAACTGTGTTTTGTAGTCTCCAAAACGCAAATAATTGATTTTTGAAAACACAACCCAAACACTTAATTATCTACGATTTCAAATCACAATAATCAAATAATCAGTTTTTAAACGCAATCCCAAACACCCTCTAAATATAAAAAAACTAAAATAAATCACAGTATAGGGAGAATTTCGTCTATATCCTTGGAAACTTTCATTATTACATATATATCCTTACAAACTTTAAAATTACATATATATCCTTACAAAACCTAAAAACTCTTATATATGTCCAATCCCCTATTTTAACTATAATTAAACCATTTTTAAATTTAGAAATTATTTTTAAATTGATTTATCTTTTATCTTAAAACTAATAAAATATATTATTACAAAGATACCCTCCCAAATCAGGAAAAAGAAAAAGAAACCATCCTTGAAGCATGTCCAAGTGTTTCCCAAATTGATCCTATCTGGGTTCTTTATTGTGCAAGATCGACTTCTGCAAAATCGATCCCATGTGTGCTCCAAATCGATCTGTACAAAAACAAGTTCAGAACGTTTGATTTACATCAAAAGGTTGATCTGATTCATGTTCTTAGATCTGATTGGTGTTTCGATTAGGGTTCTTCATCGATTTGGTTTTTTCGATTTGGTTTTTTTGTGTGGCTTTTGGTTTCGAGATTTGCTTTTCGTCTTATGAATCTTTCATAGTGATTCAGTCTTTGCAATCTGCGATTTAGATTTGGAGTTGGTGTTTTGATGTTCATTTGCAGAATCGATGTGTGTGGTTTTGGTTCTCAAATTCGATGTTTACGAATCTTGTTCTTGGGGTTTAATTTCTATGAATAAGAGTTTGATTTTGATGGATTTCATCATCTAAGAACTCATTCAATCGTTGCTTCATATATGCAATACTTTTAAGGCTTTTTATGCTTCTTCGAGATTTTAACCACTGTTTATGCTTCTTCATGGGTTCATGTTGCTATGAATATTGAGAGCTAGATTAAACTCGATTGATAAACTGTTACAGTTGTTGACAAATCTTATTAAGATATCTTTTTCTTTTTTCTGATTTGGGTGGGCATCTTTGTAATATTATATTTTATTAGTTTTAAGATAAAAGATAAATCAATTTAAAATAATTTCTAAATTTAAAAATGGTTTAATTATAGTTAAAATAGGGGATTGGGCATATATGAGAGTTTCTAGGTTTTATAAGGATATATATGTAGTTTTAAAGTTTGTAAGGATATATATGTAATAATGAAAGTTTCTAAGGATATAGATGAAATTCACCCTTTTATTTTTAACCGAAATGCACATATAAAATATTTTCATTGAACAGAAAAGGTAATTGAGCTCTCAAAAGTACCACTTTTGAGATTTATTGTTCTAAACACCGAGACATCTTGAACTCATGACACCAATCGAAGAGCTCAAGCTTCTTTGGATCTTCTTAATTATATGAGTTGAATCTCTACAACCATAAGTGAGTTTGAAAACACATACATTGTAAAAATCAAATCAAAAGTAAAACATAATATGCGAATAGATTGAAAAGTGACACTACTTGTTTCATGTCGAACAATAACAATACTGTTAACAAGTACAACCTGGTATTGAAGACCTGAAACCACAAGAAATTTCCACATGAACTGAAGCTTGGTCAATTCCTACCAAGTGGCAAAGATCTGCAAGAATATGTTTCTTTAAAATCAGATTTCCTTGAAGATGTGAAAATAGATGCATACACTTCCTTATTTGCATTCGCGGGAACCATATCAGCTGCCTTGAACCGTTTAGCTTCACTTTTCCCATTCACCTTGGAACCATTAACAGTTTTTGCATTTGTTTTGATCTTCCCTGATAACTTCTCGGATGCTTTCAAATCAATCCCATGCTTCGACCCACTAAGCTTAACTCCATCAAGAGGAGAAACACCTGAATCTCCATTGACATCAAGATCTCCATTCTTGACTTTCTTCACCTTCTTCTCTTTTAACTTTGACTTTTCAATCTGCATCATCTCTCTCAAAGCAATAACCTCTTCTTCACTCCCATTGATCACAATCTTATCAGATTCCACAAAATCTTTATGACAAACATGACAAGTGGAAGACTTAACCTCCTTCAAAGCTTTTGAACTCAACACATGCCCACAGCTCTTCAGAGCATAGAATTTATACTTTCCATTGAACTCTAACCCGGTAATCGGACACTGAAACTTCACATCAGAATCAGATGCAGGTAGAGATTCAAGCTCAACCGATATCATGTCCTTCAAACCCTTTATATGGGCAAACGCTTTAGGCAGTTTCTTGGTCAATAATGCTTCAACTAAAGCCTGTTTATTGAACAAATTACCTAAATAATCGATTACAATAGGATGCTTCAAGGGCTCGTTCGACAATGCACAGTTCAACCATTTTGATAGTCTCTGTTCGTTCGGGTCAACTTTATCAGGCTTTTTATCTGCATACATGTTGAGATAACAGTCACGGGACTCTGCTCCCGTAGCACCGCCATCACCTCCGCCGCCTGATAACCGGAATCTCAGGCTTAGAGTCGATGAATTTGTGACGCCAGAGCTTGCAACGGTGTCTGAATCCGAGAGAAGGCGGCCGTTCAGGGTGAAGAAACTAGAAGACGCGAGTGATTCATGAATCGAGGTAATCCGAGAAAGGAAAGATAGTTTGAGACTGTGGATGGTGAGATTAGGGGTTAGGGTTAGGGCACGAGTTGGGATTTGAAGATCTGGGGCTTGAATGAAGATATCTAAACTGTGGGAATTGGAATTCATGATGCAATTCAAGGTTTATGCGATGTATATGCAAAGGATTGAACAGGATTTCGGATTACGATGATTGAATGAAAATTTTGAGACAAACCTGAGCGAATGAACCCCTTTTCGTGACCCGATCGCAATTCTTCTGGTATGCTAACGTCGATTTACAAATACTTGCTAAAGAGTCCAGAGAAAAGAAATAGAAACTTAAACCGACATAAAAAAGATAAATTTTTTACTCATGCCCTTGCATTATCAGTAAATTACAAAATGACCTAAAATAGTTGGCATGTTCGACATTGAGCTATACTAAGAGGTTTTTTTAATTTTAACTAGACTAAATTACACATTCGATCCATATAATTTATCACTCATTGTACTCTTGTCGCTTAATTTTATTTATTAAGCTAAAAGTTTCTACAATCTATGTTTTATTTCATTAATAACCCATGCCTTTGTTAAAACTAACGGACTTCAATTAAGTTTTGTAAATGGACCATTTTCCTATGCAATTTACTGAAAGTTAATGAAACAGAAAAATAATTAAATACCCAAAACAAACAAGTCACTAGTCTCCTCTCTTTATCTTTCCTTTTGGTGATATCTTTTTACCGCTAGGGAGGGACATTATCTCTGGCTACGTTCATCTCTCACTTCTCTTGACCCTCTCTATCTCTCTAAAACCTTGCGACAAAAAACACACAACCTCTCTCTCTCTCTCTAATCTTTCGGAGACAACACTCACGATCAC
The DNA here is from genome assembly GCA_038502395.1 of Dittrichia graveolens. Lineage (NCBI taxonomy): Eukaryota > Viridiplantae > Streptophyta > Magnoliopsida > Asterales > Asteraceae > Dittrichia > Dittrichia graveolens. Next base: position 6,003,550 of record JARJIL010000003.1, read on the forward strand.
ATCATCGTTGTAGCTTATCAACCACAACAGCACATGACCACCACCACCACTAAAATTGTTACTTTACTATGATTTTTTTAATCTGTTGTAGTTTATGTTATTTTTACCGAAGTAAAATAGCCATTTAGGTTGTTCAAACCGAAGGCTTTCCACCTTCACATCACCTTCTCTCTATCTCCCTGCTCTCTCTTTCTCTATTAATATATAATATAAAAATAAATAAAAAGTATGATATGATTGTATTAGACTATATCAACTTTTGAGGTAAAAAAGAAAAGGAAACGGGATGTGAAAGATGTGTTAGGGAACCCAACACGAATGCCATACAGAGAGCCTTTGTAAAATGAAATTATATGGACCCTCTTAATAGTCTAATTTAATCTTGATAATATGTATACAAGTGTATGATCTTTATTAATAACTATAATTAATTAATATAACATCTCATATATTTTAAAGAAATAAATTCAAATAGTAACACCTCTTTGTAACGCTTAGCTAGAAAGATAAAGAGAGGACCAAAATTCTAGAAGAGTTGAAAAAAGATGTTTTAAAAAGTGAGTTTCTTATATAAACGTGGAGGGAGATGTGTGGGCTGTGGGATGATTAGGAGTCCGGCCCACTTTATCAATTATCTATACTACTATATAAAGCATTTAATACTCTCACTCTTTCTTAATTTTAATACTTCTTAAAATTCAATCAAAACAATATCTTGGCATTTTATTCTATTTAACTTAATCTCATCCACTCAATCTTTAACTATTCCAATCTCTCTCCTAATTTACTTTAACTTTTTATTCAATTAAAATATACTCTCACACAAACATAATTATACACCCATAACAACATAATTTCTAATATCTTATTAACTTCTCTATCCTTATTTCACAAATATGATTTTTTTTCCTTATTTTAATGTCTTTTAGATTTTATTTTTAAATTAATAAAATAGTTTATGCAAATAAAAGAAAATTTGAAAAAAAATGGGACATGTTGCTAAAGAATTTTTTTTGTGACATTGAATTTTGCGAATAACATATCATTACATTTTTTAAAGCGGCATATTATAAAACAAAAACTATTCGACTCCGCAGCATTGCGCGGATACGATGCTAGTTAATTTATTATGCATGCTAGTTGCACACCCAAGCTGCCACATAGATTAAAACAAATTTATGAACCACTTTATTATTATCAATTCTACAGTAATATTATCCGACCCTTTTAGAATAAGATATGAAAAAAATTAGATATAGACAATCATATTTTTATTTAAAGTAGGAAAACTACTTCCTAACTTATTATCTAATTATTCTTAATCATTATTTCTAATGATTATTATATGACATAGCAAGTGCATATGACTCACAAGCAAGATCAATTATCAATAATATTGCAAATGATAAATCATAAAACAACCATATAAAGCTGAAATTAACACATAATTGAACGTATAAACAAACCAATGTTTATGGTCTTTCCAATCTTAGTACATATGAAGACTACGTCAATATAATTAAATCATTTAAATGTTAAAAAGAAATATAATATTTAAAATCACTCCATGTAAACTTACTAAAATGCCACGGTCTAAACAAAACATGAAATTCTCCTCAAAATAGAGAGGATCAATGTCTCTGTAGGAAAAAAAAGTCATTCCTTTCTATAGTTCTTCGATCGATTTGTGTGTATATATATATGTGCAAATAATTATATATCAGGCTTCTTTGAAAACTAGAACTCATGTCATAACCAAATGATGCCTCCTTGAAAGATTTGTGTGTGAGTAGTAGTTCTTTTTAAAAGATGACAAACAAACACACCCACTAAATATACTCATTTAATTCATATGTGAATTCGATTCATCATCATGGTGAGTTGATGATCTGTTTGTGTATCTTGTCTTAGTGTATGCTAAAATTGAATATGAAAATGGTATTTGGAAATGACTTTAATTATATTCAAGTGATATGATATATATATATATTATTTTTTACTCGTAAGATCAATACATGTGTCAAAATCAATGAAAGATATCAGAAAAGAGAATTACTTGCGTATAATAAATTTTTTTTAATATAAATTATTACACGTGGCCATTTCTGTCCGTAAAACACAAAAAAAAAGTAATTAAATAACGGGCACGATTTTTTCCACCGGCCAAAATCAAATGACACCTTCCAACTACCTCATCCATCACCTTGATAAATTTAACGAATTTCTTCCGATTTCCAACGCACCTCAACCAGTTTTTCACTAAAATGGATCACCGCCACCACCATAATGCACCGCCCCACCACCAACCACCACCACCACAACCTGCCGTGGCAGTGCACCATGTGTCTCACCAGACCACCCACCACACCCCCAAATACACCGACAATAAACCCACTGTTAGGTTTTACTGCAAGGCCAAAACCGATTACTCACTCACCATCCGTGACGGTAAAGTCGTTCTCGCACCTACCAACCCTTCCGATCATCATCAGGTACCTTCTAATTGTTCCATTTTATAACTAATTTAGGTTGAATTTCTTGATTTGGTTGACCTAATTAGATTCGAATTTTTTAACAGCATTGGATAAAGGAAGAGAAGTATAGCACGAGAGTGAAGGACGAACAAGGTTATCCCTCTTTTGCTCTGGTCAATAAAGCTACTGGGCAGGCAATGAAACACTCGATCGGTGCCGAGCATCCGGTAGGAATTCTTCTACAATCATATAACGATTTGATGCTGTACAAAAAATAAAAAAAAATCATGAGTCGATTTGATCGAATTTGAATATGTCAATATGAATCTGACCGTGAAATAGCTTCGATTCTCTAATGGGATTTATAACATGCTTTGATGCTTAGGGGTGTTTATATCATTATTCTGTTTTCAAGTAGCAGTAATTAGCTATTAGTGTTGTGTTTGGGTAAAACCGATTTTGATTATATGATTATTTAGGAGTAGGTAGCGTCAGTTTTAAGCACTCACAACTGATATCTTATTATTTCGAGATCAGATTATCGCAAGTTCACATACTATTTTCTTGCAGCCCAATCTTGCAAAAGCTAATTAGTTTGTTGATTCTGATATAACCCAATGGCAAACACTCTCTTATCAGCTCCAAAATGCTTATAGGGAATATGACTATTTGATTGTTGAATTCTAATCATGAATTTGTGATCGTTTCTACAGGTTCAGCTGGTCGAATACAATCCAGATAAGCTTGATGAGTCTGTTCTTTGGACCCAGAGCAAAGATTTGGGTGATGGTTTTCATGCAGTAAGGATGGTGAACAATATTAAGCTTAATGTAGATGCATTTAATGGTGATAAAGAACACGGTGGTGTTCGTGATGGCACCAAAATTTATCTCTGGGGGTGGACCAAGGGTGATAACCAGCGCTGGACGACCGCTCCTTTCTGTAAGTTCCCAACTTCAACTGTTGCATAAAAGTTTGATTATCAAAATTCTATGTCTGTTTTCCTAAAACATAGAACACTTTATCTTGTAAGATTGAGCTACTAGGATAGCCTCTAAAATTGTTTTGCTAGAACGATTTAGTCCAATAGGTAAAGTAAAAAATTTAACTAAATATAACATATGTCTAAGGGATTGAAAGTCACCCAAAGTGCAGTTTTAATAGATTAAACATCTTTAATCGTTTTCTTCGGAAAAAGTTAAAATTATTGTTGAATTAGTCTGTTTTTGTAATCATATCTAACATGTTAGGTATCAGAAAAACTAACACAAAAGACTGTTTTTGGTCCATCCGACCCACCTAGTTTATACCGATGCAAAAACATACCTGTTTTGACCCAGTGCCCAACCCACGTGACCTGTCAGTTTAGCCACCTATTAGCCATCACCAGTGATCGATGGTGAACCAATCTTGTCATGTACTCATGTCTAAACTCCAAAGGCTATGCATTGGTGTCATCTTTAAACTTAACAGCAGCAAGAATCAATGTTGTGATCTTCTAATTATCTCTTATGTGCAGGATTATCATCATGTGGATTTCCGTGGCCAGAAACTACATGTGTGTCGTTGTGGGTATGTGTTTTGTTCATCTCCTAGCGATGTTTGTATGTATGTTTGAATGTTATGATGGTATATTCTCAATAGCATGGAAGTAGAACCGTTACAAGGCTCGAGATTACGGTACGGCTAGTAGTCTAGTACAACACTATGAATGTGTGTATTGCCTTTTATATATAGAAATATGAATGAGAATAATTATTATGGACTAAAAGTAGTAAGCCTGTACGTCTTTCTTCCCTTCAATTGTGTTTTTGGGTGTCTTTTTCTTATATTTCAATCAATTTCAGCTGCTTAAATCTTTATCCCATTTGAAAGGGGACTGCTAACCTAATCAGATCAAAAGCTAATAATAGATGTATGTATTATGTAGTGTAGCTTCTTTATTTCTCCTTTGCGATTAATTATTTCATGTATCTGTAATGAGTCCGCTTGCTAACTTATGAATATGTTCCAAGTTTTACTTCTGCGTCTCTTTTATAACTTAGCGTCTTACGCGTTTTAACATATGTGTTAAACAAAGAATCCAGACACGACTCGCTGATTGGATTTGATGCAATCAACTTTTTCAAACGCGCAATCAACTTTTCCAAACGTGTTATTGCATGCAATATGACCTGTAATAACAAGTCACATTCGATTAACCGGTTTCTGGCGAGGATTTTCGGAATCCACCCAACCAACCAGTATCTTTTGCTTTTTTTGTGTCTGAGCATAATCAAAACCTTAAATCCAAACACACAGTAAATGGCAGCATGTAAACATAACATATATATGTGCTCATGCAATCATTTTTTATCTTCATGTAATCTTGCAATTTGAGTAATTAACAAGTAATCAATCATTTTTTGATTTCCAGATCTGGTTAAATCGATTTGTTGAATTATTGGCTTGTGATTAGGGTTCTTAATGAACAGGTTTTTGATCTTCATGTGTTTAAAAGACTTGATTAGGGTTCTTAATTTGACTTGGAATTGTTCTTCATTTGTTGAAAGATCGACTTGGTTTTGTTCTAATCACTTTGTTCTTTCGATTAAGGTTCTTAATTGACTTAGGTTTTACAAATCTGGTAAAATTGATTTGTTCCTACGATTAGGGTTCTAAGTCGACTTGGGTTTTGTAGATTTTGATTTGTTCTTGCGATTAGGGTTGAAGGGTTCTTATTTCTAATAGGATCTATGTAGTTTTGTAAAAGCTTCTCATGTAATGATGGGGCCTGCACAAGGTCTTGTCCATGTAATTTTGAAAAGGAAAGTGATTCTTTCACGTAATCAATTGATTCGTTCACATAAAATGTATGTTTTATTAACTTGTTAGATAGATGTAAGGATATTGTAACTTATATGATTTGAAAAAACTTCACATGCCCATCTGCCATCACACATTGCTTTCTCAAAAATAGTTCCACAAATGCATCCGTTGCTTCTCATATTTGGAATACGAAATCATCAACCAAGTCACCAAACATCCTTATACGTGTCAACTTTAAAATAGGTTTTAGAAAGGAATAACAAACAATTTATATTATTTGAACACATATTTTAAATAAATGTATCTAATTCTATTTTTATACAATTTTGACAAGTCCGGATATCGAACACTCAAGACCAATCATAAACTCAAATTAAATGACTAACTATAGGTTAACTATATACTTGTAGAATAGATAATTAATATTGGGAATTGTTGGTTTAACGAGTTAAACTAGTTTTTTAAGGTAAGATAGGTTTCTTGGTTCGTCTCCTAATTTTATGATAAATAGAAGGTTAACTTGATGGTCACACAGCTAACTTTTCTATGATCATGCATTTAAAGCTGTACCATGCGAGATTTGAGCTAAGTTGATCTTATCGTTATAAGTATCAATCTAATTATATAGTAATGGTCATGCACATAATTATAACACATGCATTCATATCACATAATCAATATGTTCCAACCTAAGATTTGGTCAATCGCTAATCACGATTGTTTAATGGTCATCAATAATCACGATTCGAATATACATACCATAAATAGTCATCTTAGTCATGCATACTTAACAATAGAACAAACGGATTTAGACATTAACAAATGTGGATCTTCGATTAAACAAACATGATAGAGTACATCACTTAAACAATGGATAATAGAAATCAAATCACAAACAAGGGTTCATCATTTCTAAGTGCAAACAAAGGATAATTAACCTGAAATCATCATGTTACGACTACTGGAAATCAAACTAGGAATGATAAACATGTTAGCTTTCATCCTGACCGGGATGATGATCGATAGATTATACACGTTAATTCTTTGTTCCCGTGCTTCCGCTTCACTCTTTAAGCTTTCTCACGCGACTTGGAATGGTCTTCCAGCCCCAAACTTGGTAGATATATGCTTAGGAGTTTCTGTATATGTGGTGTATATGTGTCCCAATGTTGAATCTTTGAGTTCTATTTATGGATTGGAGAAAAGGAAATATGTCGCGTTTGACAAAGAAAGCACGATGCGTTATTATTTTAATCGCGACGCGGCCCACGTACTTTTGTTTCCTTAATGTGATTCCAGTGAATAAATTAAGGATACGTTGCGATGTATTTTATGCTATAATCATGTTGCAACACCATAAAATAGCATGAAAGATGAAGTAGGGCTGAAATTATCCAGGTGTGGCGGCAGTGCGGCACTAAAACGCATCGCATTTACAACGCATCGCGTTTTGATGAATTTCACCAACTTTTCATTTCTTCACGATATTTTCCGATTTTTGCACGTTTTATAGCCAAGCATTCTCTTCCTGAAATAACTATAGCTTATATAAACATCATTTTGGTTCACATTGATTAAAAAGGAAGGGATATTGTCGACATTAAATATATTTTTTATGTTGCAAATCGACAATATCATCGGGTGAACCACAATTTAAATATTAAGTATAGACCTTAATAACTAGGGGTGGCAATCATGTCGTGTTCAGGTTGGCGAGACACGGGTTGTGACACAAACGCAACTTGTTTAATTATTTGTGTCAACGTCTGTGATTTGAAATCGTATACGTGAAAACACGACATGACTCACGTAACCCTTTAATACACAGGTTGACGGGCCATTTGCGAGTTAGCAAGTCATAAACAGGTTGACTTGTCATAAACGGGTTGGCAAGTCAAAAGGGTTTGACTTTACTACTTTTGTCCATTGTTTGTCAAGATACATAATCAAAATACCAAATATCAAATAAAGTTCAACCCTAACTAGATAGTTAAATCCATATACAAAAACTTGGTGATTCTAAGAAACAATTTAGCTACAAATGACGAAACATTGATGATTGGATGGTGCTACTCTCGATGGTCTCTAAACGGAAAAGGAACAAAGGGGAAACGGTGGATTTGTTTCTGGTTAGCTTTAACATGATTAAGAATAATAGAAAAGCTTAATAGTCAAATAGAAAACATGAAAAATAACATATCAATTCAATGTGTCACTTTTAAACCAACTCAAAGCAAGAAGAGTGTGTTTACCAATAACGGAACTTATACAAATTCTAAAACTAATCGAATATGTAAGATTGAATTGGCTTTTATGATTAAGTTTTGGCTTCCTAACCAGTTTACCAAATAGTTGAAATGTCAACTTGTAATACATGTTTCTTTTATTAAAAATATTGAATATAATTAATGGATACCTATGCTATGCTTGTTGTTGGACTCTTGTTAGTAATGGATTATTAGTGAAGTAATGGGCTATTAGTGGAACTAAAAGTGGTTGGGCCTAGGTGAGGAAGGTATAAATATCTAAATTAGGGCACACCTCCCTATGTATTACATAGCCGTCAGCCGATCTAGGGAGAAATCAAAGTGTTGTGTGTACGGTGTACCTATTCTGCTCTAATGTCCCGTTTTCATAATAGAACTTTACGAAAAATATTTGTAATAAAACAAACTTTAGTGTAACAAAAAAATCCAATTTATAAATAATCGCGGAATCATGTGCTAAAAATCTTTACAAACACTTAATAATTTAAAATATTGGATTTAAAAGTCGTGGAACAACTGGCAATAAATAAACTTTAAATGATTTGGTTGCAAAACACGAGTCTATCCACAAATCTTCAAATACATGAAAAATGTTAGAAATATCTAATGAGCTATAAAGCCTAGTGAGCAACTCGAAATACTTATAAAGAATATTAACGATGTGGTTAAGCTTTAGTCTTATTATACATTCCATAAATCATTGTTGCGTTTGTATAATAATTGTTTTTGTATTTATAACAGTTCAATAACGGTATTTGTAATCATGCACGTTCAGTGACTATATGTGTATAATAATTGTATTCATATCCGTATGATTGTACTATATTCAAATGATAACTTTATTTGTATCTCAACTACTGTAACCATAGTTGTATTCACACATTATAATTATATCTATATCTCAACTACTGTAATCGTAGTTGTATTAACATATCGTAATTGTATTCTTTTCACATTTGTATCTATATTTCAATCGTGTTTGTATAACATTTGTATTTGTATGTGTACAGTTGTAACTGTATTTGTATTGATCCAATAATATTTACTAGATCCCGTTACTTGTATTAAATATTTACTAATAATAGTAATGTTAATCACTCTTCCGTGATCTCATTTTCTCTTAATAACTTTACACTTTGTAATAGCTCTTACTTTATTTAGCTTTCTTACCATACTTTTAATATCATCATGTCACTTATTGATTGAATAACACTTTATAGTTGTTTATAAACATTTCATCATCTTATCCATATAATGTTATAACCAGGCCAAGCTTTATATGCATGCATACATACTCGTTATATCCCATCTTATTTCATATACCACTTATGCTCTTAATCGAATATATCATATTTTGTGGATTACATACTATACTTTCAATGTATTTAATATTGTATGTTTTTTTTCATTTTAATCTTGGCATTTCACTCATTTATATGTTCTTAAACTACACGTACTATTTATTTTGGCCTCATATCTATAAATATATTGTCGTACTAAACGAACATTATTCATATATACATTAATATAGAATTAGTTATAGTCATGAATCACTATTTACAAATACTAGATCAAGATACTCACCTCAATTGCAAGCTTATGTAATGAGCAACTATCTATACTCTGTTAGATCCTGACGAACCTGTAATAACGGTAGACATCAATGTATAGCTCTAACTATGCTTAAATCACAATACATGACTAAATAACCCTTATGGCTGTAAGCTCTAACCTTTACAGCTGTAAGCCACTTCCGTAAGTTAACCCTTACGGCTATAAGCCACTTCCGTAAGTTATAACCCTTACGGCTATAAGCCTTTAAGCACAGCTCTGGTTCGTAAATCCAGACTCTGTCTTTATGGGAATCATTCCAAAACACTCCAAACTCATTTCCAGATGTTTCAAAATACTTAGTATGATCGTTGGGGACTTTATAACATCAAATAACATCATTGTTAACAATTAAAACTTTCAAATTCAAGGTTTGATTTCAAAAACCCATTTGACCCATTAAAACTTCAATCTTCAAGAACAACATATGAAAAAGAACACTTACTATTCAAGGACGATGATGATGGTGTTGATTTAAAATCTTGAAGAGTTGAAGATGCTTAATAATTTCCTTCAAGACTAGGAAATGTGGTGTTTCTGTGTGTAAAAGAGAGAAAATGGAAAAGAACAAGAAAAGTAAAGAGAGGGGGTTGCCGACTTATAGTCAGTGGTCTTCTTTTTAGCGGGTATCCTGCTTCCCTATCTGACTTACAACTTATCCATACAATATCCATAAATCCTAACAAGGATATATTAGGAATCATTATTTTAAATCATTTAATGATTTAGAACTTTTATTTATTTTCCTCAACTTTTACCCAACACCTTATTTTAATAACTTTTATAAACTTGGGGTGTTACATCTGCCGAGATCAAGAAAGGAAGAATCATCATCTATTGGTTGCGAAAATCGACAAGTAACCTTCACAAACACATTAGGAATTATCATTGATGATTGAAATTATTAATTATTGAATCTTAAGTGTGTTTTTGGGCTGTTCATGCTATTCGACGGGGGGTAGGAAACAGAGAGACAAAATCTGGTGTATTCGTGTGAACCTTTTTTTCCCTGTGTTCTTATTATATATATGTTAGAAAGTTTACTACAAAATCATGTACTTTTACTAATTTTGGACACACTTAAATACAAACATATGTATTGTTTATGTTAAATCCTTAAAGGGTTTGTATTTTCTGTTATGTGAGTTTTGAAACGATATATAATGTGTCTAAAATGGAGTATATGTGAATGAGATATCGATACTCAAAGTGGAGTACTTGGAATAGATTTTGGCAAAACCAAGTGGGTGTGGAAATAAGTCTCACATAAGAGGGATGAGTAACCATTTAGTGGGTTTATAACCATGAAAACATAAGGGTTTACAAGCTTCTTTGTATGGTTTATAACCATTGAAGATGATTAAATGTTAATTGATTCATTTAATTCTCTGTTAATTACGAAATTAATTATTTCGGTTTCAATCTTCACTATAAAAAAGGGGTCAAGTGTCTCATTCTAAAGAGACACAACGTAAAATACACATTGCTTCTCTTATTATTCTTGCACTTGAGTTTTCCGGTGACTTTTTCAGGCAAGTGGTCATCTTTGACAATGCATCTACTTAGACTGTTATACCCTGGAAACTGACGGCAAATCTGTTTAAGGGAAGTGTTGGATACAAGCCTCAACCTTTCTTCAAAAGTCTGTTTCTTGAAAATCTGAACTGAAGCTCACCTTACTGAACTGAAGCTCACTTTACTGAACTGAAGTTCACTCTCCTGAACTAAAATTCACTTATGTGAACTACTTATCTAAATCAGTTTCAAAACCCAACTTTCAGAAGTTTATTTCCTGAAATTTATCAGTTCGTAGTTTGATACCGTTTTCAGTAAACGAATTTTACTAACAATATATATTACATAGATAAGGAATTAATTAATATTTACTAATCTCTAACCACATGTAACGAATTAAGCATTTATATCTCTCACATAATGATCGATTACTTTCTCCTTGATATATATATATATATATATATATATATATATATAGTGACGTAACTAAAAACACCCTTGTTTTACCAATCAAGACTCCATCGCGTGTTTAAATTTCACTTATCCCAAAATTGCTCAAACACACACACACATATATAATATATAGTTTTTTATTTTGGTTTTAAAAAAAGGTAAGGGGCTTAAAATGTGAGTTTTGTAAAGTTGGTGGGGGTGGTACGGATGAGGCGGAAACAATCCTGGGAGTTGAACTTAGAAGGTCATTTTGAACCAATGCCCGGATTCTAATGAAAGCAATTTCCTTTTTGATTCATTATTTATACATTTTGTTTGTTGTCAGGCATTGGATGACAACATGCTGATGTCACCTCCACTTCACTAATTAATTACTCATCAAGATCAACATTATTAATTAACTGCTAGTACTTACTACCTACATTCTTAGCTTAATTACCATAACTTAACATTTTCTTTTCTTTTTTTCTCTTTTAAGAGGATGAACTTTCATTCATGGGAGATGACGAGCACTCTAGTGAAATACATGAATATTAAGTTTAATGGACGCATGATTAGAGAAAGATATTTTAGTTATTTTGAATACAAGAAGGACTAAACTGCTAGAATTTCGGATTGAAATGGACTAACTTGTAAAAAGATAACTATGTTTTAAGTGTTTTCTACTTACTAGATAAATCATTTATCAATTTTTTCAAAAGATAATTATTTAAGTTAAAACATATGACGAGTGATGGTATTCTATCGAGAGGTCACACAAAGAGGGTCAAGTGATTCGAGTGTGATAAGTGACCATCCAAGTGATAACACCATGATCCATTTGTAGTGATCAACTCAAGTGTGACGTGTAACAAATCACATTAATAATTTGTTTTATGTGTGTAAAGGAGTATGCGGGTACCAAATTATAATGTGATAGTGTGATTAAGTTGAGTTTTAGCATGCTGCTTAGGTGATACACAAACCTACATGACACTAAGATGGTATATGTTTTTAAGACATACCTTATGTCTGTAAGAAAAGATATAGCCTAAAAATCTAAAGTCTAAAAAAATCTATGTAGTTAAAGTAATAATTTACCATAGAGCTAAGAAAAAACCGAATAACTGAACTATAATCCAAATAAGTTAAATAAATAAATAATAATAGTCAAACCACTTGAAAAATTGAGGAGATGGTTTTGGTTTCTTTTATAACCGTCTTTTATGGTTTGGTTGTGTTTATAATTGGTTGGTTAACCAATTAACCAAATTGAACGCTCATGTGTTTACATTTATTTCTTTTATGTATATATATATATGGATGAGATCAAATAAAAAGAAAATTAAAGTAAAAAATGTAAAAAGGATGATTATTTGATCATTTTTCGGTATATATATCAACTGATAATCGTTAGTTCATCATCTTTATTGATTAAAACTAGTTCTTCATCAATTTCTTTTTGATTTCAAATACAGATTTTGAAAACAAAATTTTGGAATAATTTGTTGATGAACAAAATGCTTTCATCTAAAAAGTGATGAATATGTTGGATTCATCAAAAAGAAATTGATGAAGAACTAGTTTTAATCAATAAAGATAATGAACTAACGATTATCAGTTGATATATATACCAAAAAATGATCAAATAATCATCTCTTTTACCCTTTTTACTTTAATTTTCTTTTTACTTGATCTCTACCCTATATATATATATATATATATATATATATATATATATATATAAGAGGGTTCAAACGAGAACTGTTTTTTGTACGAGAACTGTTTTTAACGTCATTAATGACTCATTAATAGGGGTATTTTGGTTATTTATATATTTACCCAACCGTGAATTGCGCCCGGTGAGCCGTCATTAATTCGCGAGACTTGATTTTCACAAAATAACCCTCATTAATGCGTCATTAATGAGCCGCCAAAAAATCTTAGCCATTGATTGATTTTAATCAAGGGTTAAGATTGGTTCTCGCAGTTCTCGTTTGAACCCTACCCTATATGTGTGTGTGCACGCGCGCGCCCGCCTGTGTGTATTTGACATTCTCAATTTAATGTATAGGATTCATAAATTAAAATCTAACGATGTAAATACAAATATAGTTATATACGTTGTTTTACATATTCAAAACATGTATAAATAAATACATAATGATTATAGTTTACAAATGTCATTAATATTTTTTGTTCTTGATTGCGGTTAACCGATTTAACCAAAATTTATAACGAAACTGTATGTAACCATAATTGATTGGTTATGAAACTTTATAAACCAAATGATCAGTTAATGGTTTGATTTTGGCTAATAACCGAACCATGTGTACCTCTATATTTTATCACTTCTAATAATAAGTGAATAAGATATGCGAAGTAATTATGTTTCAATCTAAACAAACAATCTTTGTTGGAATTCGGAAATATCTTTTCGTTTGTAGATGTTTCTTAAAAGTAAGTATGTATCTAGAAAAACAAACAAGCTCTAAGTAATTGAGTGATCACGCTCTATCCTCTAAAAGAACAACGAATGTACATTAAAATACCGTTCCTCTTATGTAAGTTTTAAAATGCTAAAGTATACGAATATAGATCTTAACTTCAAAAAGCGTGAAGCATAAAGGTTTATATTGATATTAAGTCACACTTAATTTTGTAATTTGCTATTAATTATGAGCTACGTAAGAAAAAATGGGCAAAAAAGGAAACTTTTGACTTTGTTTTTTTAAGTGAAAACATAAACGTCATAATACATTTAAATTTCGTTCTTTGCAAATAAATTAAATCAACTTTTTGTTTCATATTCGAAAAGTTAAATAAACAAGTTCTCTATTACATAACCTTTTAATCTATCATTACATTTTGTACATTAAAATAAAATAGGTAATATACATATATATATATATATAATTATTTAAATTAATTTACATATTGTTGTTTCGAAAATAAGATATAATAAAAGTATGAGAATAACTTAGCTACACAATTATATAGCCAGTTAGTTACATGATGTATATATAAATATTTGGTGGGCCTTGTTTATATACAATGCTCGATGATAACCCTATCAAATGTTTATGTGTGTATCATGTAGCTAATTAGCTAAATAATGGTGTAACTAAGTTATTCTATAAAAGTATTGTATTATGTTTTATGAGTTGTGTTTAATAAAGTTTATATAAAAAATATATTCTTAAATTTTTAATATTCAATTATATTTTTTATGGGATGAAATATATTAATAATGAGTTGAAAAGTTATCCAATAATTGGAGTTAAAAAAGACGCGAGTTTTTATCATGAAAACCGGTAGGAGTGCGTGCGTCAGTGCGTGTGTATTGAGTGTGTATACATAACGGCGTGTTGACGCCTTCTCTCAAGTTACTACTTCTGTAGTTGTATTTGTTTTGTATCCCCAGCCACAAGCCCGCAATAGAAACCCCCTCCTTTTTTCCCTCAACTTTCTATCACTCTTTTGACTTTTTTTGCAATCCTATGACGTCAACTTAACCTACCTACCTATTTCCACCCCCTTACCTTTTACAGCTTACACTTCACCCCCCTCGCTTCTCTTTTATCCTTCCTTTTCCCCTTTCTTATATCGACCCATTATATAAAACACAAACCTCTATATGAATGTCCTAAAATGATAATGTAACATATTTAGGATCCAATCAACCTCACGTCTGCAGAATTAAAGCTAAACCCATAATTAGACTTAAGGTAACTTAAATGATTGATGTTATAAAAGTCTTTGAGTTTAAGAACATATTTGAGAATGACTTCGAAGGAGAGGGAATATTACATCCATGTTGCTTGTTTAAGATACTATGTGTATGGTTTGAAGTCAATATAATTAACTTGCTTCGTAGAAAGAATCCTTTCGTCTTTTTGTAAAGAACAATAAAATGATTTACTCTTTGATGCTACCATACGACTCCAGACAAATAAAGTTACAAAAGTTATACTCCGAAAAAGGTCTAGGATCTTCTCAACATTTTGTTAGAGTATGTTCACAAGTTGTGTTAGTTAAGTAAGTTCAATATGACGTCATATTTGTAATGTAAATGTTGTGTAGACATGTCTCTTAATGGTAGAACGCATGCTACTTTACTGGAAGGTTAAATTTAGAATTGTTTTTCGTATGAGAAATACGAGAACCAATCTTGACCTTTAATAAATTAATTAATGGCTAAGAAATTTTGATGATTGATTAATGGTTCATTCGTAACCTCTATGGTGTATATTATTAATGGACTATGTATATGTTTCTTGCTTAGAGACCCCATCTTGACCTTGTGAAGTCGATATTTACATTAAAGGCGTACTACATCATACTTTGTTGCAGTAATATACATATGGGTTTAAGTAGTAGGTGAAAAGTTTATTTGGGAACCGTTTTTATTGCGAGAACCAATCTTAGTTGTCCAATTCACCCTTCTTCAATTGGATTGCCCATCAATGAATTCCTTACATGTACCCTGCCACATCCAATCCCCTCACGCCCTTCATCCATGAATTCCATTATCCAAAATGAACGGCTATGATTGGTTCTCGTAATAAAAACTGTTCTCAAATGAACCTTCCCCTAAGTAGTAGTATAGTTTTTCTTTCGGGAACGAATAATGTTCATTCGTACTTAAAAAGGATATATATGGTTTCCTCCAAACATCATCCATATTTGGACATGGTGTTATATGCATGCTCATATAACAAAGTTTGAAACATTGGTGTTTAGGTTTCCCAACACACAAAGTTGAGGGACGCGAATGGAGAGTTTTCAAATTAACTCAATGATATATCTTTCAAATGTGAAAAGGATGATACTAAAGAGATATGGGTCCCACCTCAACACCCCCCACCAAGACCCACCACCCCCTCTAGTAACTACTAAGAAACTTGCAATAGCTTTCTCATCCTATTTTTAAAACATGCTAGTGGATAACATTCATATCTTTTAAAAACTTAATTCACATATTATATAGTTCATTAATTAATAATATATTCTCCGTTTAATCTTTTCTTGTTTAAATAGTATATATACATTCTACTTTTATTCTCAAGTTATATTCTCCTATCTTCTAATACATATAAAAGAATAATTAAATAAAATTTAATTTAATAAAATATTTAATTTTAATTATTCATTCACTTAAAATAAAAAAATTAATATTGACTTTTTAGAGTTAAACTATCACATGAAGACCTTTGAATACAATATTGACCATCTATTTATTTAAAATCGAGAAATTAATTTTGACTTTTAAAAATTAAACTAAACTAATAAAAAATTAAAAACTAATTCATGGGATTCAAACTTTTTAATTTGAAATTGGTTTCCTTGCTTATATTGACAAAAATAAAAATAAAAAATCCACGCCTTCAATAAAAAAATTTCCTAGATAATAACCTATTTAATAACAACCAACTTTTTTTGATAATTATAAAATTAATATGGCTTTAAAAATATATTTTTTATACGTATACCATACATGCAAACAATCTTTTAATTAATTTATTTATCTTCTAATCTTCTAATATATATAAAAGACTAATTAGAAAAAAAATATTAGATGATCTAAGCCCTTTATTTAATAAAATATTTAATCTTAACCATTCATTTACTTAAAGTCAAAAAATAAATATTGATTTTTTAGAGCGAAACTATCACATGAGGACCTTTTAATAACCCATATAATCCTATAACTTAAATCAATCTTAAATAAAAATAGATAATAATACATGATTTATACACGTGAATACAAATTTAAACTAATTTATATTCACCACTACCTTAACATATTGAATTTATAAAATAAATATCATATTAATGCCTATTCATAAATTTAATTTAAATTCATATATATGCGTGGATAATATGAATTATGGGCATTATATGTATTTAACTAAAATTATAAAAAGATAAGGAATAGTTATATTTATTAAAGAAAATCAACTTATGAAACATTCAAAGTATTTATATGTAATTATTTATTTACTATATATTTTTTAAATCTTATCCTACTAATTTTATCCTTATCGTAAATTAAATCTACATCTTTTACACATTTTATAAGATAATAAATAGTTGTATTTATTAAAGAAATTTACTATCTTGATTATTTGCTGTAACGAATCTTTTATACCAATACATATATTATTATTGACTTATTTTAAATTTACATCTTTTACATATTTTATAAGACTAGCATCATACCCGCGCGATGCTGTAGCGGCAAATAGTTTTTGGTTTACAACATGTCGCTTTCAAGAATGTAATAATATGTTATTCGCGCGATTTAATGTCACGAAAAAGTTTTATACAGCAACATGTCCATTTTTTTTTCAAATTTTCTTTTATTTACATTTAACTATTTTATTAATTTTAAAAATATATTCTAAAAGACAATAAAATAAGAAAAAAGATTTATATTGATGAAATAAAGAGAAGAGTTAATAAGATTTTAAAAATTATGTTGATGTGAGTGGATAATTATGTTAGTATGAGAGAATATATCTTGAATAAAAAGTTAAAGTAAATTAGGAGAGAATAAAAGATTTTATATTGATTGAATTTTAAGAAGTCTTAAAATTTAAGAGGAGAGAGAATATTAAATGGTTTATATAGTAGTATAGATAACCAATAGTTATATTTTTAACGAAATTTACTACCTTGATTATTTAACATCAATTATTTCTACTCGCCCGTGTAGTACACGCGACACTTATCTAGTTTTTAATATTTCATTAATAGTCCAAGTTTTAACTAATTGAACTAAGATTTCATGTATATTTGAACAAATTATTGAATGCATATGAACCTAATGACCCAAGCAAATTAATGTGCTATGGAAAATTCTATTTATTTGTACTATTTCTCATACTTCATCATTCTGCTTGTTTAAAGATAACATGTGAAATCTATTAGTTTTATTTTTTTATTTTTATATCAATTTTGACACTTGTCTTTATCTTATGAGAAACAGGATAAGTAGAAATACAAAGTTGAAGGATACAGAACCTTTCATATGTTATAATTTTTTATTGAGTGGTAAAATACGTAGCCTGGTGTGCATAGGATCTAATGGTCCAAGTCGGTGAGATAACTATCACAGTAAAGTTTGTCATAAAAAATTTATCTACACTATAAGTTTATGGTAAGAATACAGAGCTGAAATAAATGTTAATGAAATTGATTATTCATAATTAAGAAAATAACAAGGTTCGTATTATTTGCGTGTTGCACCAGGTTATAAAATTTATTTCAACGAGTTTGATTTTTTTATTGTTTATAAAATTTTATATTAAAAAAATCTTGTAAACTCGTCACTTTCGGTGTAATATCAAGCATACACTTCGTGTTTTTTTTAACAGTAAAAAGTTAAACTAGAAAAGAGCTTCGGCGTTGTTATTACCCTCCATGGGTACACACTTCATATGACGCAAAAAACACAGCTGGTCTAATAAATAAGATCATTATAGTTTTAGTAACCAAATCGCATTTGTTTTAGCGGTCTAAGGTACGATTAAAGTGTCTTTTTTTAAGGATTAAGAATTTAAGTCATTGTATAGTTTAGAAGGTTCTGTGTTTGCCATTAAAAATTTTTAAAATAAGTAATTAAAATTCTCATAAGATCAAATTATTATTCGGTTCAACTTCTATTTACTGTATTTATTTTGAGCCCACGCCCATAAATTAGAAATATTAAAAATATATAATAATCTTAAATTAAATAGCTTTTTCAACCTCTTTATTAAATAACATTTTCCCAAACAATTTAAATATATATTCAGTAGGAATAATTAACCATAGAAGCAAATTTTTTATTGAAGAATCTTAGTTACTAAATAATAATAATAATAATAATAATAATAATAATAATAATAAGATTTGAAAAAAGTGTTCAAAGCAGCAGTTCAATCCTTTTCTGTTCATATATAAATGTTCAATAGTAGAAAAAATAACTAATATAAGGTCATCCATGCGACCTGGTCTCAAGCGGAGGCAGCGATGGGTGTACCCTTGACATGCTGAGGTGAAAGATTGGTACCGAAACAAATACCACCCCAAAAGGGCAGGTACCGAAAAAAAGAAAATATATCTGCATTTCAATGCCGAAGAGAGAGAGATGTGATTTTCAATATATAAACAGTTATACGATCGTTGAAACTAAATTTTTTTTACTCAATATATAAACAATATCATTTCTCTCTCAAAACACACAAAAAAAAGAAATAAAAAAAGTTTTAATTAATGTTTATTAAAAAATTTAATTAAATTTTGTAATTTAATTAACGTTTATTAAATAAATTAAATTTAGTGTTAAAAAGGAAATAAAAAAGAGTTTGAAACGTGCGAAGCGTGAGTAATACTGAGTTTTAAACATACCTGAAGCATGATTATATTGATGTGACGCTGATATAACACTAAAACATATAGTGCTTCAAACATGTACACCTCATACTCTAATGACTTATGGCTTACATAAATGCAAGCTTAACCGGTGGTCTAGATATACCTTGAATGTATAATAAGTCTTTTAAATATTCATTTTAAATTTAAAAGATTGTGCACATATAAATACATTGTGTTAATATTAAATTAGTTGCTTTAAGACATGTATTTTGACTTTTTCTTTTTGTTAATAGTCAGACCTTACTTATGAATAAATGTATGCTTGGAAGGAAGTTTTTAAAAGTCTTAAAAGACCTTGCACTTTTTGTTTTTGAAAAAACAATAAAAACAATTTCTCATTTAAAAAGGAAACATACTGTATGCATGACAGAGTTTATGTTCAGTAGCAGAAGTTTTTCTGTTTTTCTTTTTCTATTTTTTTTATAAAAAATAGTGAAGTTTTTAATTTTTAACAAATTTAAAAATATGTTTATATAAAGGGTGTAGTTTTTATTTTTCTAAGAAAATTAAAAACGTATTTTGTTAAAGTGTTTTCTTAGAGTTTAAATTTTTTTTAAAATGGGTGTGCTTTGAAAAATATGGAAAGTAAAGAAATTTTCTGTTTTCTTAAAAAATTGTTTAAATAAACATGTTTTCTATTCTCAGCTTTCTTAAAAATATTTCTAGAAAAATGTATAAGTTTTATTTAGAAAAACATATTTATAAAAACAAGCTACTAAAGGTCTAAAGTAACTTTTAAAAATAAGTGACAGATAGCTTTTAAATACGATGGGGCGTCGCTTTGGATCTCAAAGGCAAGTAACTTCAGAGGTTTAATGCCATGATGTATTCACTTATTTTTGGGTCTTTTAAAAGATTAGAAATGCCAATCAAGAGCTGGTCTTTGATCAATTCTAGGGGCATCGGTAGGAACATGACTTCGTGTAGGGGTAAGTTTGATATCGGAACCGATATAAAAAAAGACTGAAACCAATTTTTTTAAATTCTTGATATCACCTACTGAACCGAAATACAAGAACTGGTACTTGTTTGAAAATTTTCAAATGAACACGCTCACCCTTAAATTAGTGTAATTACCCTCCTTTGGTGTTCCCTTTGTAATTTCTAGTTTGGTGGTTGTATCTTTAGACCATCCGCATCCAACCCATGTTATGCAACTTATCCACTGACACATCAGTATCCACATCATCTTTTACCTTCAACTCAACTTATCCCACAAACCCCCACATCCAACCCTATTCAACCCCACATCAAATATTAATAAAAAATATATATATTAAATGAGAGAGAAAGAAAGAAAAAGAGAAAAAAAACACAACCAGCTCGGGTTCCACGGCTAGACGGGTGTCGAACCCATCCAAACCCCACATGGGACGATGGTGTTCCCGGCCTACCCGAGACAACCCAACATCGGGTATGTCTACTGATACGGAGGGTCTTATGCTAAATGATTTTTGAATAAACTTTTGTTGTTGTAAAAAAACCTTAAATAATACTTGTTACAATAACAAAGCATTTAATAAACACTTATGTCTGTCCTATTTTTCAGTTCACATCATCACATGTCCTTGCTACATGCCTACATGTGCTGTTTTTATAAAACAATTGTACACAATTAAATATCATGTGTTTTGGATTACTTATTTTATATTACTTACTTTAAAAATATACACATATGAACATGTTTATTTTTCAATACTTCAATTATTCTAAACTAGATAAGCATGTATCAAAAAGAGTGTTCAAACTTAGTTATGTGCTAACAATAAATAAAAGCCCTCTAAAACATGCTTTAAGAGTATTTGTGATGTTCCGTTAGGCACACTGCCTCCTCCCTCTTTAGCCTCGCAAGATCACAACCCTAAGCTATGTCACCATGTTTCTCTCTAAGCTCTCTCTCACACGGTCTCTCTTTCTCTGTCTCTCTATATGTGTACACGTTTTTTATATGAGATAAAAGTAAATAAATAAGTTTAAAACCGAGTATTTTCTTGATTGAAATATGAAAGAAAGACACATGAGAGAAGGTTTTGTGATATTGATATAATAAAAGATCCCGTTCATGCCTTGCCGTTTCAACTTCAATGATTCTGACTATTTTTGTACAACGGACGTGTTTGGCGAAACTAGCGATAATCCTAAGCCCAAGTCATAAGCTACATGAAAAGACTGTTATTTTATGGACTTATCACCTATAATCCCCTATAAGCCTGTTGCTAAACACGCTCAAGGTATCTACGTTTATACATACGCCTAAAGAATATACTCCGAAACTGTACTTTCTGATAAAAAGTCCAAAAGTTTGAAAAAAGGCACAGAGAAAAAAAAAAAAAAAAAAAGAGTATTCCTGATGAAGTTGCTTGCTGTCTACGCGTCTTTTCTATTTAAATCCCATTAGTTGCCTTCATTTTTCTCTTTCTAAATCGCTGTATGCTGTTCCCCTTTCTCCTGTACACCACCCACCTTCAATTCTCTATCTAAACCAATTAACAAACAAAAATTCCTTTAAGCTTCAATAATCCATCATCTTCATCGATCTGTATATGTGTTCTGATTTCAAAATCGGATTTAATTCTGCTTAACTGTAATTCAGCTTGTTGCAGATTAATATATACGTACATCACGAGTGTCTCCGTTGATTAATTGTTGTAGCTAGCTAGCTGTAGGAGCCATGGAAGGCGGATCGATGGTGGTCAACGAAGGAGACGATGCGTTGATCGGTTTACCTCCGGGATTTCGTTTCCATCCAACAGATGAAGAGATTGTAACTCATTATCTTACGCCTAAAGTTGTTAATCGCAATTTCACTGCTAGCGCTATCGGCGAAGTTGATCTCAACAAGTGTGAACCATGGGATTTACCGAGTAAGTTTCTCAATTCGATCGATAGCCATGTTTCAACCGAATCTCGATTTCTACTGATTGATTCTAGTAAAATTATTTTACGAAATTGCATCATCTTATCTCAAAATTCTATATACTTTCTGTTATATAATCGAGTTCGTTTGAAGTTTTTAAAAATGATTTCAGATGCATTTTTTGGTCGCTTTTGATTTATTATAAAAGCGGAATATATTCCATGTGAATTTGCGCCATCATTTCTCAAAAGTCAATCATAATTACCATAAACCTAAAAAGTGTCCAAATTAGGAATCCATGCACTATCTACAGACAAGCAAGTTAAATTAAATTCCCGGTATTCTTCGATTTTCGTCAAAATTAGATCGGTTTTTGTTATGGATTTAATATTTATTCTGTGAACGAATTTCGGTTTTGTGTATAGGTTAAAGCTAGTAGTACGATATGAATAATTGTAAAATATGTTGC
Source organism: Dittrichia graveolens (assembly GCA_038502395.1). NCBI lineage: Eukaryota > Viridiplantae > Streptophyta > Magnoliopsida > Asterales > Asteraceae > Dittrichia > Dittrichia graveolens. The sequence continues at coordinate 6,026,404 of JARJIL010000003.1, forward strand.
AGAGAAAGCGAAGATGGGAGAGAAGGAATGGTTCTTTTTTTGTCAAAGAGACCGGAAGTATCCGACGGGGATGAGAACTAACCGAGCGACGGATTCCGGTTACTGGAAAGCCACCGGAAAAGATAAGGAGATACTTAAAAAAGGGAAATCCGGCGGCGGCGGGAAGTTGGTGGGGATGAAGAAGACACTTGTTTTCTACAAAGGAAGAGCTCCGAAAGGAGAGAAAACTAATTGGGTCATGCATGAATTTAGACTTGAAGGCGATTTCTCATATTACAACATGTCTAGAGCCACCAAGGTACAACTCATTATGCATAAAATCAGCTTTACCTATTTATAGTTAAATTTTGGTTCATTTCATGTTTCTTTAACTTGAAAAGGGGTTCAAATCAATTCAAGTATATATTCACGTGCGTGTCAATCGTTTTGTGTTCGGGTTAACGGGTTGGAACCCGTTAAGACACCTTTGTCGAAAAATCCAACCTTAACCTAGACATACTTTTATTTTACTAAAATTGCTGTTTTATCGCATTTTATCGATTTCAGGATGAATGGGTAGTATGTCGGGTAGTTCAGAAGAATGTAATGGAAGTGAAAAGAAACCTGGGTTCAGATCATGGGCCGATGATGAGGATGAACTCTTTTGTGGACGAGTTATTGGATAGTCCGCCATGGTTGCCACCGTTGATGGATCCTCCGGCTACTCATTTCAACCCAGATAGACCCGGGTCAAGTTATACAGCATCGGATAAAAATATCACTAACAACAACAATCAAAATTACGGGGATAAAAAATTCAAGGGTTTGGTGGATCATGAAAACTACCCATCGTATTTCTCTCATGATCAACCTCAAATATTTCAAGGAGACCAAGACTACAAAAACTTCATTGTTCCCCCATATAATTACAACTTTGACACCAACTCATTCCAAATGAGCCCATTCATTAATGGTCAGCAAAGTAACTTCCCATCAACAACCCTTGCTAACAGTTTTAGTACAAATTTCCCATATTCATCATCCGGTTCGACCCATTACATGAACCAGGCTAGCGGGCTAGAGGAGGAGGAGGAGGAGGCTGAGAAAGCGGTTGCACAATGTAAAGTGGAGCCATATGTTGCAAATAACACCAACCAATCAAGCAAGCTTAGTGTGACGTCACAAGATACAGGGGTTAGTAATGACTTGACTACAGAAATATCATCTTCATCCATGCAAGATATGGGCATGAGGGCGTATGATGATGATCATCATCATCAAATGGCTCCATCTACACTTTCAGAGCTGGATTCTTTGTTGGAATATTGAACAACAAAGATGATATGATGGATTGATTTAGTTAATCATTTAACTCTTATTGTTGATTCAATCATTGTTTCTTAGGAACTTCTAAATTAGTTTCTCGATCTCATAGGGCCCGTAGATAGTGAGTGACTCGTCTTTTTTATTTTATTATTGTTTTCATGTTAGGATGGATAGGGAGTAGTAGTTTGATGATCGATGTGACCAAACTTCATGTAACTTCATTTAAATTGTGTACATAACTTATTTAAGTATTAACTTTAAGCCGTGGGTTAGGCGATCTACAACCTTCATAAATTAGGTCGTGAGATCGGTCAATAGAGACCCTGGAGTAGATTACCGAAAAAAAGGTTAACCCGGCAAGCCCCCGCTTGTCTTAAGTTTCCTTCCACCCACCCATGAAGAGCCGGTAGAACACTCTCGTATAAGAACATCTGTGGTGGTAAATACCAACAACGGTCATAACTAGTCATCACGTGGTCCATGTCAGCATAACAAATCCATAACTAATCAGTCACATAGATAACATTCATAACTATTATCACTTGACCACCGTTAAGGAGCAAAATCGTTCGTTATCACCGTTGCGGCAATACCACTAGCCTCATATTCTTTTTTCATTTTTCTTTACACAATTATATACCTCTATAATTTTAGTGATGAACTCTCATTAATTAGGGGGCCTTAATTACCCGATTAAACATATATAATAAGACTTAAATAACAAAATTAAATAAGTTTTTAAGACGTTCATTTCAAATAGGTAGTAACATATATATATATATATATATATATATATATATATATATATATATATATATAAGTGGATCAATAATTAATAATGAGAAAAATTAATTAAGCGTGTTACTATTGTTGATTTAGAGTAGTAGGTTTGCGTGATACATATAATATCCTAGTCCACAAGCAAGCAAGCAAGCAAAAGCTAGATCGAGTACATAATATAATTTACATAGAAAGAAAACGGAGGAAAGTTTGAATTGATCGATGGGCTAGGATAATAAGAAGAATATCCATATCTTAAGTCCTTTTCCTCAATCGTCATAATATAAAACTCAAAATCCCATTATATATATGTACTAATTAATTCATTACTCAAAGCTAGGCTGCCCCCACCCAAAGACACATGCATAATATCGTAGTAATACACACATAACTTTACATCCTAGTACGTGTCCATCGATCTACATACTATCTATCAATCATCTACACCTGATCGAGATGCAGTTATTCTTCTCCTTACTGATCAAATTAAGTCTTCATATACGTTAAATTCAAGATTTCTTAACATGTAACAATTAATTAACTTTGAAAAGTCATTTGTGGCCGGGTTAGGATATAATTGGAGTAGCATCAGCAATGTTAGTTGTACATAGAGGTGTGTGGAGGGGATGTGGTGGTAGTGATGTAGTGAATGTGTGGGACTTTTTATTTATTTATTTTAATTTTGATTGCTTTCAAAGATAATATATAGGTCCCAAAATTAGATGTGGTAGAGAGTAACTATTACAAGACTGAGTGGTGGGTTGAGTGATGAAAGAAAAAAACCGACATGATAATGTGATAAGTGTAAAAGGATGTTACCACTATGGATGGAGTAGCTAGGTAGGAGGAGTTGTACATAAATTAATTAATTAATTAATTAATGATGACGTGATAGTACGTAAGGTCTAGGCTGGGCGGGTGGCAAATGAAAGAGAATAAGACGAAAAAAGTATATTCCTTCCAGTTGGTTGAATTGTGGTTCAAGAAAACTTAAACGGAGCATGTGGCGAAATTCAAGGGGTTTACACCTGTCAAAATAAATAAATAAAAACTATAATATGATTTTCAGTATCAAGCAACCCCTGGTTTTCCGGGTTTGGCATTTTTAACGGACACGTTTCCGGCGGCATAAATTCAGGGAATATGACGATATATGAAGACGACGACGACTATCGGAATCTTTTTACGTTATTCCTAGCCGCCGGCATATGCTAATACTATACTAAACCACCACTCTTTCCCTCTTCCTTAAGTTTCTCTAAATGGTATATCATTCTTATAAGCAATCGTCAATTAATTTCAAAACATCATCCATCATTCATACTTTCAAACTATTTTTACTTATACCATAATAAATATTAGCGTTTGTGGATGAGATTTAATATTGATTTTTACTTAATTTCTAGTATTAAAATTTAGTTTTTGTATAGGGAATTAGAGTTAATTTGTGGAAGAGATTTAATATTGATTTAGTTTCATCATAACATTGTTTCAGAATTAGGATGTCATACACTCATACTCATAACCTTCTTTTTTGATATACAAAGCTCTGACTAGTTAATCACTTACAAATAATGTGTTTATTAAATCTATCACAGTTTAATCAATATTTTATTATGAAATCGTTGGCATAAAAAATAGATCGAGAGTTTAGTGTTTTATAATTATTTCAATAAAAAAGATAATTGATTTAGGAATTCACAAATATAAACTATCCAATAAAAAGATATTATACATAACTAATCAAATGTATATATATATATATATATTCTTATATACTCTAAATCAAAAATACCTCATAGAAAGTGATTACTGATTTAGCGGTTCACAACATAAAAATTAACCATAAATATGTCTACTTGTTTTTATAGAAAAGATAAGCAAGAAAATACATATTCTCATTTAGAAATGATTAAGTCTTATTACATTTCGATTTATACAAAACCAAATATAATAACTCACTTTTTTTCAGTGGTTATGAAATGTACTTCTTTTACTAATAAAAATTTTAAAAAATATTTGTCTAATTATGTTTCAGATTACGGTAAAATTTAAATCAAAACATAGATAAACATGAGATGATTATAAACATATAACTATTCATACAAATCATTATATATTAAAAGTTATAGAAAAACTATAAACATATACAATTAAATACATCCATTAAATATAAATATATAATTTATACAAACACCCCATATATATTTTCATGCAAATCGATCATTTTAATTTTGGAAGTTAAAATTAAATTTTTTTTTTAAATTAAGAAAATGAGAGGTTTTGATTGGTTAATTAGATTTTTATTTAAGAAAGTTTTCTTTAACAATGATTTTTTCTCTCTATATATATATATATATTAGAGTTTGTGGAAGAGATTAAATATTAGAGTTTAACTTAATTTCTAGTATTAAAATTTAGTCCTTGTATAGGGAATTAGAGTTTCCGAAAGTGATTAAATATTGATTTTAACTTTATTTCTAGTATTAAGATCTAGTCCTTGTAACAGGAGTTAGAGGTTGTGGAAGAGATAAAATATTGATTTTAACTTAATTTGTAGTATTAAGAACTAGTCCTTGTATAGGGAATTAGAGTTTGTGGAAGAGATTACATATTGATCTTAAGTTAATTTGTAGTATTAAAATTTAGTCCTTGTATAGCGAATTAGAATTTGTGGAGGAGATTAAATATTGATTTTAACTTAATTTCTAGTATTAAAATTTGATCCTTGTATAGGGAATTAGAGTTTGTGGAAGAGATAAAATATTGATTTTAACTTAATTTGTAGTATTAAGAACTAGTCCTTGTATAGGGAATTAGAGTTTGTGGAAGAGATTACATATTGATCTTAAGTTAATTTGTAGTATTAAAATTTAGTCCTTGTATAGCGAATTAGAATTTGTGGAAGAGATTAAATATTGATTTTAACTTAATTTCTAGTATTAAAATTTGGTCCTTGTATAGGGAATTAGAGTTTGTGGAAGAGATTAAATATTGATTTTAACTTAATTTGTAGTATTAAGATCTAGACCTTGAATAGGGAATTAGAGTTTGTGGAAGAGATTAAATATCGATTTTAACTTAATTTCTAGTATTAAGATTTAGTCATTGTATAGGGAATTAGAATTTGTGGAAGAGACTAAATATTGATTTTAACTTAATTTCTAGTATTAAAATTCAGTCCTTGTATTATATTTTTATATATTTTATTCTATTTTTATATTTTATATTCTATTTTTAATTATATATTATATATTCATATGAAGTTGGAAGAGTGATATAATTTATAATTTGAATCGTCCTTGAACAATTAATGTTTTAAAACCATTTGTTTGGATACCTTTGAACACTTAATCATTATCTTGGATCGTTTTGTATGTATTTGTGGAGAATGTATTAATGTTGTATACTTTTATTATAATTGTTTTTTTAAACTCGTGACAAAATCTTAATAGTGACGAGAATCCCCGCAGTGAAAAATCACCGTTTAACTTTATACGGGTATCCCCGCGATAAAAATTACCCGTTCATATTAAACGGGAATACTCGTTTTCCCGCGGTTTTTCCCGGTTACCCGACGGGAATAACCGCTTAAATCCCCACGGTTTTTTAAGCGGGGACGGGGACGGGGGACCAATCTCCGGCCCGTTGCCATCCCTAATTTTATATTGATTTAAAATTTGTAGTCTCTCCTTTTAGTAGAGGTAATGTAAAATCAATTATATATTAAGAGAGATGATTTGTCTTCAACAATAATTTGTTATTTATGAAACTATTTAACTTTTTCACATTCACATATGTAAAGATATTATTATCTAAACAACTTACTTGTGTTGTGTATGACATCTTACTTTTATTATGTATGATAAATTATAATTGTGTATGACCATTTTATATAGACTTAAAATTTGTAGTTTTTAGTAGGGAGGTGATTTGTCAAAAATGACTTTAAGTATCTTGTAAAGTCCTACTATTTTTTATCCATATAATACCTTGACCATATCTTTAATAATTTTGGACAATAATAATTAATAGGAAAAAATGTGCTAAAATATAACAAATTTTATTAAAATTATCATTGTATATAATTAACTTTATTTTGTACATACTACAAACAATTTGTAATTTTGGTTCATTGATGTAATTGGTAACCTGATTATCATGATATTGTTTTTTTCCCATAAATTTTGAATTTTTTAAATAGCAAATTAATATGCTCTTGTTGTTCATCAATGTTCATCTCATGTTCTTCATTTTTAAAGCAAAAACATAAAAAATCTAATTGAGATTATAAACCCTTATATTGATTTACATTGGAACATATCAATACAAATTGTGTGGAACATGAACAACCCTCCTAAATCAATTTAAAAATATGAAGAAATCAAATTTGCTTTATAAAACAAGACGGAACTAATCTCAAATCACAAAAAACCTAAAATCATACAGAAGGAACATGAACAACAACCCTAAAAATCGATTCACAGATTTGAAGAAGAAATCAAACCAGAGATTAATGAAGCAACCACATATGAACAAAGAATGAAGCATTCCTCAATTTGAATGAAGCAACTCACAAAACTCTTCTTTTTTCTTTTCAACAAAATGGGAAAAACTATCATAAAGGAAGTAAAACAAAAAAATCTCATAATTCAAAACCATTTGGATTCTTTCAGAAAGTGAAATAAAAGTTGATGGAGATCCAAAAAAACTCGTCGAAAATTGATTGTTAACATGGTAACCTGCTATAGTACATATCATTGCATACATTGACATATTTTATTAAAAAATTGTATTTTCTAGTACAAACTAAAGTTGGTTGCATACAATGACAATTTTGATAAAGTCTGTTATATTTTCACGCACTTTACCTATTATAATATTATTATTTTTGTATTTTAAAAATGAACTACTTTCTTTTAAAGTGGACAAAACTACTACTTTCATCTAATCCATACTAATAATGACTTCTCTTGAATTGTTGTGCAAACCTTTCGACTTTCTCATTATATCACGTTTAAAACATTATCTTAAATTTTAGTTTGGATCAACTACCATATATGTTGAATTTCCTTAAAGAAAAGACTCCATTCTTATGTGTCAATAACATATATTCATTTACAAGTGCTTTAACTTTGACTTGCGCGTTTTCTATATACGGTGTTGAAGTTTAGACACGATACAACGATACTCTCATGGTATAGTTTTAAACGACTTTAAACAATAGTACTTTGAAGGCATATCATATATACATACGTACACAAATTCATTTATACGGTAGTCTTTATCATGTTTTTGTCATGTAGGTTTGATGGTAAATAGTGTAGAAGTTTGTAATGTGGCAATCAATAACAAGAGTGAGATATGTATGGTTAGCATTATATATCCATGAAATAGGGAATTGTTACTTTACAAGGAAACCCTCCTATCCAAAAGGGTCCAATAATTGTTGCTTTTGGTACAAGCTATACCCAAAGCAGATCAAGTCATTACAAAATACGTACATCTTCTTGATGCAATTTCCTTCCTTAGACAATAATCTTTCTTCAACTTCAACCCTCTTACTTTCAACTCAAGTATAAAATGAAACCTAGCTTTTGATGGAGTTGGATAGTTATGATCGATGATTGTTTTGGTGATATATATATGCGAATAACGAGTGGAAATTAAGATGAACATGTATGTATGTACTATGTATGTAACTGGCACTAAGAGTCTTCAATAGTTTATCGTATGTGGTTCTCGATCCTGACGCTCGACCTCAGACTCCATATGTTAGTTAGAGCTTGAAATTTAATATTATAGGAAGGGGTAATTTTGCAGTTGTGTTATGCGTCATCTTGCAACATGTCACTGAAAGACGATTAATAAATATTAGACGAGGGGGTAATATAGCAAATGAGAAAAAATTGAGGGGTTAGAAATGGAAAGGAAGAGAAGGAAGAAATAATAGAGGTGTTGAGGAAATTAATTGCTTGTGAGGCGGAGTTTGCTTTCAATTGAAATCAAAGATTCCGTGTGGTTTCATGCTTCCCGGGAGAGCATCACAGGCCGATCACTTATTTTTAATTTTTTTAATTAAAATCTAAGAAAAAATAATTACATTAAAATCCAATCGTTTTATTCTTTTCTTCAAATGAATTCAACAATCCTGAATTAATGCATACAAACATGGGACTTTGGAAAATGAAAACTTTTATTGTTTCATTCCAATTATTCTTTATTTTTAGTTTTTTTTATTTATATAGACATGGTATTAAAATAGGGTTTAGTTTATTAAAATGTATTAAAGTTGTCACGTTTTACTATTGTGTGTATCAAACTTTAAAAATTTCTATTGTATGTATCAAACGTTTAATTTGTTGCTATTTGATGTATTTTGGTTACATAAAAAGGTAAAAATTTACAAGTTTAGTACATACAATAGAAAGTTTAATACACACAATACTAACAAATTAAAAGTTTGATACACACGACCGAATTTTTTTAAGTCCAATACATACAATAACAAAACATGGCAACTTGAATATATTTTAATAAACTAAACCCATTAAAATACAAGAGATTTTATATCATCTTATTTTTAAAGAGTAGAGGGTGGTGAGAAGGTGTGGTACCACTCTGTTAAGGTGTGATGGGAGGATCGTGAACCACATAGGATGGTGAGAGGGTGTGGTACCACTCTGTTAAGACGTGTGGTATTCATCACATGTGGCGGTGTGTGTGGTGAGGATATTTGGACCACTTAGCTTTTTAATTTTTTATTAAATTTTGATTGATTCGTTGGGTAATATGTGGGTCTCACAATTTGGTGTGGTGAAAAGTAATCACTACAAGGCTAAGTGGTTGATTAAGTGATAGAAGAAAAAAGCTGACGTAGCAGTGTGATGGTGTGGTTCTATGTGACCACTCCTTGAAGTATTTGGAGTGGAAGGGGGGTATGTGTGGGGTGGGAGTCACCACCCAAGTGATGAAAAGAGGTGTCACACCATGATTATGTGGTGGAGATAGTTGGGGGGTGAGTAGCACATGGGGATGGGCAAAGTGGTAGTGGGTTGTGGGCCATACTCCCCCCTTCTCTTCCTTTCTTAAGGGAGACCCAAAATTTGATGTGGTAAGTAGTGACCACTGCGAGACTAAGTGATGACTTAAGTGATTGGAGAAAAAAGCTGATGTGGTGAATGTGAGGGTTGCAAATACTCTTATACTCTTATTTTAATACTCATAATATCGAGACAAATATTAAAATAAGAAAAGAAGATGAAAAAAGAGAAATAGTGAATTTCACATATTATTTAGTAAGTAAAAGAATAAAGTATAATCTTTCTTAGATGGTTTATTTTGCATGCAGTTAATTGTGTTACTATTTGAAAAATGAATAGATATCATTATTAGAGTGAATACCATTAGTAGTCGGATATTATTCTTTTTACTATCTTTTGTAGAGAATAAAAATATATAGTTGTATCGAAGTTTAAACATATACACATACGAGGAATTTTATATATATGATTACAAACTTTCTTAATTTTATATATATATATATATATATATATACAAAAATTAACATTACTTATACATCATTCTAAATAGGGCTGTAAACGAACAGAACGTTTATGAACCCAATTATTAAATCTTGGATGGAAATTTATTTTACCTAATTCTCTAGGTAATAACCATTCGTGAAATGGTTTAGCGGGAAGTCTGTTTATGTTCGTTTGTTTAATAAACAAACGAACATGAACAAGATTTTCTGTTCGTTTAATTAAAAGAACGAACTCGAACAGAGCTCTTGTTCGTGAACGTTCGGTTATCCGTTCGTTTATATTATATATATTATGTGTGTGTTTATATAGTGTTTATTTTTTTAATAATATTGGATTTATAATATAGTATGTGTTCATTCATTTACGTTTGTTTATCTTATTAATGAACGAACAAAAATGTATAAGAACTAACCAATCTTTTAAACAATCGAACATAAGAGCTCGTTCGTTTATTGTTCGTGTTCGGCTAAATTTAAACGAACGAACATGTACACAGATATCTGTTCGTGTTCGTTTATTTGTTCGGCTAAAGTTAAACGAACGAACACGAACAAGCCCCATTCATGTTTGTTCGGTTTGTTTACAACCGTAATTCTAAACCCTCTAACTCTCAAATATGTCATTATATTTGATTTAATAGTAATTAAATAATTATAAAAACAGAATTTGTACTTTAATTTACAAGTAAAATTCCCTAAATACCCTTCTATAATCTCTTGATTTCTTATCTTCTCACTTTTTATTACATAGTATTGCTTCACTTTGAATGTTCTATCCAAGTATCTATACAATTGTCATTAAGATTCGCTGGAGTCGTAATTGTGTTGAACAAATTATATGTTATCAAAATAAATAAATAACAAATTAACAAAATTAATAAGAAGAATAAAAGGTTTTGTAGCATCATAAACCTGAAAATAGTTCCTATTATTAAAATAAATATATAAACCATGAATTCTCTTTAACTGAACTCTTGAACCACAAATCGAACTAATATTTGGTCGCAACGTGAATGAACAAAATGAATTAAACACTTGTACCCAACCATAATCCCCGTTGAGATGTTGATACCATAAATGGGACTAAACCCTTGTACTGAACCACAACCAGACAGAGATGCTGACACCGTTGTCTTTGGTAGCGAAGTGGCTGGAGACGACAATTTGTTGAGCCGTGAAGCATCAGGTTTTTATGAAGGAAAGAGAATAAAGATGAAACAAGGAAGAAGATGAAGAATAAATTAGGGGATTATATGTAGGTGGAAGAATAATGATGGAATAAGGGTATTTAGGGGATTTTACTTGCAAATTAAATTAGGAAAAATGATATATCCTCCTACTATTTCTTCCTACTTCATCCTCCTACTCACTACAAGATGACATGTGTAGTTCACTAATTCTCTTTTCTCATCCCCTCCCTTGATTTTGACACTTGTCTTAATCAAGTGAGTAGGAGGATAAGTATGAGGATATATCATTTCTCTTAAATTAGAGATTATGTTTTTTATTTTTAAATTATTTAATCACTATAAAATTAAGTGTAAGGACATACTTGAGAGTTTAAAGGGTTTAGAAGGATATATAAGTAATATTAATTTTATAAAGATATATACGTAATTGCAAAATTTTGTAAGGATATATTTGAAATTCCTCTTTTGCAAATTGTACCTTAAACACTAGCTAAAGTCCTAGCTAGTTTTCAAAGACAACCCTTGGATAGACATGTTTCATCTTCATCTCATTTATTACGAGAGATGATATCTTTACAGAAGAAATTATTATTTTTTACATAAAGTACAAAACCCGTGCAGCAAATGTACAAGTTAATGAAGATTGATCAATTTTTTTCATAAAAGAATCACCTCCTATCTATTACAGATTGAAAGTAATTTAACACAAAGTTTTATGCAACTCATTTCATTTCAAATCACTAGATTCTAACAATACATAATTCAAAATTTTTAGTAATGATAATCGTGGAATGAAATTACCAAAAGACTTGTAACTTAGGCATCAGGTGTATTAAATGTTCTTCAAAATTGTGAGTTCATGTCCCATAACGAACAAAGGTATAGATTTAGAAGTAGGATTAAAGTGTATATGCATTTTGCAGTTCAAAAAAATTATGGAACGAAATTGTGATTTAACCAAACAACGAGAGCGTGAGATACTATGTGTCTTAAATGTTATGTTTTGAAATTTAAACTAGAAATGAGTAGTTATGAAATAGTTGCAAGTCATTATTTTTATTTAAAAAGTCTAGGGGGCTAAATTGTCAATAAATAAAGAAGGGAAAGAATATTTAAGCTAATTAGGGCACAAGACCCAATGTTAATGTCATTTCAGCCGTTTTTGAGGAATTGGCAATACCGTGTATTTTGTATGAGTGGGTTAAGAGCCGAACCAAGGGAGATTGATCCATACTTCATCAAAATCGACCGGTTTTGAAGGAAAAAGCATGGTAATTTTCCTTATGTCCTTGTGATTATCTACATATTGATTTTGTGGTAATTAATTAAGATTTAATGGGGTTTTGAGTTGTTCGAACCATAAGGTTGAGTGAGGGATGAAATGGAGTTTTGAATCACTAAATCGTGTTAAAACTGCAATTAATCAATAAGGATTGGTCTATAGGATTTGGGGACTAATGAAATTGGAATAATGTGATTTGATTAAGTTTGATTTAGAAATTGATCGACTAAATTTATTGAAACCGCAAATGTTCTTGAAATTAAGAATCGTAAATTAGTTAAAAAAGCGGAATCGAAAAGCCTCTGAATCGTAAAATAAATTGAGCCAATAGTCAATCAAAAACAGTGCTAGATGATTTAATCGTAAAAAGGAATGGGGGGAGGGGTTAAGTCTCTTAGCGAGATTCCCCGAGACTTACGAATCTAAATGTATACTATCGTGAATTAGGATCGTGAAAACTGATCTTGTAAACCAGAATCGTAAATCACGTTGGGCCTCAATCAAAAACTTTATAATCGTGAACTAGGACCCATCTATGATTTGGGAAGCCGAGGATCATAGGTGTGGGCAATTGTAAATTGTATTTGAATCGAAATAGATAAATCGCAAATTAACCTTGAATTAAATCGAATTGAAAATAGATTTGAATCACAAATCATAATTTAATAGAATCGTCGATAAGCCGAGTCACTGAATTGCAAATCAAACTATTATGAAATAGTAAAATGGGTTTTGGAAAAATCACAAACCTTAAGACTTAAGTGGATAAACACATGAATCGTAAATTGTCCTTAAAAGAGGAATCACAAATCAAGTAGGGGTGTAAATCGCAAACCTGGACTACACCGAATCGCAAATTGATATGTTGGGTAATTATATATGTAGGTGGTTTCCGGTAGACGCATATCTTCGGATAATTACCGACTTGTCACTACTTTTCTTGAACTACGATTAGGTGAGTATTTTTATTTACACTCTAAGTTAGCGACGTATGTGAATGAGGACTTGTAAGTATGTTTAAATCTATGTTACTAAAGTTATGTGATCGAAGTAATGAGACCAATTACTCCGGTATCGGGTATGATAGACCGTCAACAACTGTAACGAGTATGATTAGACTATACAAGGTGGACAGGGACGTTAAGAACCACTACTACGGTAATAGGGAAGTCATGAATAATAAAAAAGTGTATGTGTTTTGTTATATGGAAATCTTGTATGTATATTTGGCTAAACGTGTAAGTAATGTGCTCGCTAAGGTTTATACTTACTGTTGCTATATTTATTCTTTTAAAGAGGGGACCATGACAAGGCTCCAGCACTTTAAGGACATGTCACCTAATGAAAGACTTTTGCTTATTTTGTTGTTAAGTTTATTATTATCCAACATGTTTTATTTTACTTTCTTACCTTAACCACTTTTTAAGATGTAACCGATGATTTATAATGGAATGGAGTTGAATGATTAAAATTACTTAAAAAAATAAAAATAAAAATTGGGCCGTTACACTATGTTACTAAACCAGTTTACCACATTCTAAGAGTTTTATAAGTAATCCATGTGATAATAGTCTAGTAGTTGGGGTGTAAATTTTATAATGCAGGTCGATGAATCAAACCTCATACACGTGTTTTAGTTATAGTTACGAGATTTATTTTGTCCATGTTAATTGAAGAACCATAAAGGTCACAAAAGATGGGTGCCCATCAATTGATAAAAACATAAACTAGATAGTAAGTCACCAAGAAACCCTTCATTCTAATTTTTAGCATTTTTTTATGATGAGCCAATGATTAGAGGTCGGAGGAGATCTAAGTTCTTGGGTATTCATAGACGAACCAAAAAAATGGATGATGATTTGTATACAATAACTTTTTATCATACACAACAAAAAATAATTATCTGTACTACTATATTCTTGAATTTGTGAATAAGAGTAATAGAAAATAAGTTGGTAAGCGCATAAATATCCTAATTATTATGTATGAAAAAAAGTTATATATAAATCATCACCAAAAAAATAATCCAGTAGCTGCACAATATTCCACCCCTCCACAATAATATATATAACAACATTGAACGAAATTAGAAAGTACAATTTCATTGAACATGATAAACTTAACAAGAAATAAATCAATATAAAATAAACTTCATTTCAATATTTAATTAGTTAACAAATACCAAATCAACTAATAAGAATAAAGAAATGTTAGAATTACTAATGTAACTATACTAGTTACTACCTTGCTATACTTTCTTTTAATTGTAAAATTTAAAGGAACAAGAGGGAATGACAACAAAGGGGGAGGATCTAATATGAACAATATTAAAATACGAATATTAGAAACACTGCATCTTGTCTATAAAATTACTGCATCCAACTTAAAGTCATTGCATCTCGACTAATAAACATAATGTCCCATTCAACTATTACATTTTGGTTGAGAGATTTAAGTATTTATTAATTAAAAAATCACTACATCTAGTATAAAATAATTGCATCTAATCTAAAAAATACTGCATCTTGTCTAAAAATATTACATCTTGATCATCTCCACCCCTTATATATGTATATGTATATATCTAATTTCACACACACACACATATAGATAATATGGATCAGCCACAAATTTTAATGCTTCACGTCATGGGGTTGGAGTCCACGACGTGGACCAGTGTAATTCAGCCGCGATTTTGAAAAAGGGCTCACGTCATCTGGTGTTGGTTCTCAACGTAAACTTGTTCCTAGCGTGCGAACGTTCGCATTTGATCCTTTGACTATATAAATAAATAATAAAATAAATGAACAAATCAATACAACATGTCATGTATATTCTATTATGTGAATTGCAAAAGAAAGGAGGCAAAAAAAAGTTATCAAATAAGACTTAAAACTTACTTGTTTCTTTATTACGCAAAGTGAAAATAATACTCTTGAGAGCACTACCCCAATCTTAGGGGTATCAATGGGTTGGATCTTGATCTAGATTCGATCCGATTTGTACCATTTATAAGATCCAACGGGCCAAAAAATGGATCCATTGACCTAATAAGTGATCCAATAGGTTGACCCATTTAATTGGATCACTACGTCGGTCGATCCATTTAATATTAAATTACAATTTTATTTTAACAACCACTGATCATCATCAATTTATTATTCACCACCTACCACCCACCATTGACCGTCACTGCCACCGCCGCCTACCAACCGCCGACACCGCCCGTTACCTCCCTCACCACCCGTCGCCGCCACCACCGTCATGAACACCGTCGTCACCACCTCCACCTATCATTACCGCCCCTACCACCCGCCGCCGCCGCTAGTTATTGCCTTCACCACCCGCCTCCGCCACCACTATCGCCGCTACCACCACCGTTGCCACCGCGACCATCACCGTCACCACCACCGTTCGTTACCTCCCGCACGTACCACCCATCACCGCCACCATTGTCACCACCTTCGCCCACCGTTACCACTCCTACCACCCGCCGCCACCACCACCACCATTACGGTCGCTGCCGCCCGTTATTTCTGTTGGAATATGCCCGCTGACACGAATGAGTTAATGACACTACCGATGAGGTATAGGCCTATTGGGTCACACACCAAGAATTGATTCCGGCAACACGATCAAGCAATAGATAGGAAAAGGCCAAAATGGGTTTTGGCAGGGAGGTAAATGGGCCGTGTTCCTGAACACGGGCCGTGTCCAGTCCAACGTACACGAGGCGTATTGGCCCATTCCAAGGTCGTGTAGTTTGGGCCTACACGTGCCGTGTAGATGAACACGGGCCGTCTTAGCCCAATTGGGGCCGTGGACTTTGGGCCTACACGGCCGTGTAGATCTACACGGGCCGTGTACGTTCGCTGTAACAGCAGAATTAACAGCCTTAAACACTTGGTTTAATGGGGTTAACTTCTCATAATGATGGTAGACAAAGAGACCACGAGTTATCTGCTCTTGTAGAGGCTTTTGGCTATCACTTGGTCCCTTGGTTGACATTAGAACTCTCTCTCTTTTGTTCTTGGTGTTCTTGAACACAAGAAGCAAACATACACATACTTGATTGTTGTTTTGGTGGTCATACATCAACTTGCTAGCACTTGGGAATCAAGGAAGCTTGGGGTGGACTTCATTGGAGGAGTTCTTTGTTGGACTCTAAGCCACTTGACTAGGAAGGTTACTTTGTGTTTTGCACCATTGAGGTATAACCTTTCTTCTCGTCTTGTTTATATATTTTAGTTGCAATTCCATTGTTAGATTTTGGTCCATGGGAAGTATTCATTGTTTGGCATCGATTTTTGTTATGTACTTTGCTTCCGTTGCTACTTGATTTTGTCAAACGAATACCTTCAGTGGTATCAGAGCAATATCTAACATAACTTTGCACTATTGAGTCTAGAAAAACCATAAAAGTGTTTTTGGATGAGAAAAGTGTTTTCTTAAAATTGGTTTTTCCATTGAGACTCTTGTTGTGCTAGAATAGATTTATTCGTACACGTGTTAATATATTCTAGTTTTTATATTTATATATTTGTTGTAACTTGGCATGAAGTGTACACAAATATATACTTATAAATGTATATATGAATATGTGTCTCAAAATGTTTGATACACTAATGCATATGTACAAGGATTGTCCTTTTAGTGCCTTTGGTGTTTTGACAATCTTAACTAAAATATAGATATATATTTATATATCATGGTTATGTGTGGCACACCATGTTTCTATTTGATATACTTGGTTTGATTCGGTAACAAGATATGCCCCTAGACCTATGTGTTGTGATGATTGATTATTTTTGGTTTTTTGGCGGCCTGCGTGCTGTATTATTGTAACAATATTAATTTATTTACTTATTGGTGCGGCTTGCACGCCGTTTCTTTTAATCTATGTATTTGTATAAATAGTATAGGATTGCGACCTGCGTGTCGTTTATATATATATATTGTATGTATTTGTATATAGAATAGATTTAAAACCAAAATAGTCAACGGGAGTCATGGTGATGACGTCTTGGCGAGAAGGAATCAACATGCTATTGGAGGTGTTGGATTCAGTGGGAGCTCATCAAACGAGACCATATCTTGTCCTTAGATTTTTGGCCTCGTTTTCCCCGTTGTGGCTCACGGGGAAAACGCATAGGAATTATGGGCATGTTACCGAATCGTATGTATAGATATTTGCGTGGTTGTATTTTATTATTCTATGCATGGATTAGGATTCGCATGCTAGATAATTTTTCTATAAAAATTAAATAAAATACAATGTTTGTTAAAATGGTTAACAATTGCGCGTGAATAGAATTGACAAAGGAAATATAAAAATGGTATTATATTAAAAGTGCTTAAAATCGTTTTGACACTTACTTTGTTAATTCACAAAAGGGTTTTATAAACCGGAAACAAAATCCCGTTTTTCAAAATGTAAATCACGCACCATCCATAAGATGACACCACCCGAATCTAACGAAGCAAAGATGATTGTCGAGCTAAGCACGAGTCATTCCTTGTATAGTTGTGTGGAAGGTGAGTGGGGTAACTCGCATGATTGGTTGTCGAGCTAAGCACGAGCCAATTAATGGTCGAGAGTGCCACCCGTGTGTCTTGTCGGACAATTTACAATTTTAGTATATAATTCTTGGTTAGTTGTCGAGCTAAGCACGAGCTAAACAAAAATTATATATTAAGATTGGTGTAAGATAGGGATCAAACATGCCAACCGACATAATGGATGTCAACGGATCCCGCAAGTGTCTAAGAGTTGTAATAGAGATTACAATTGGTAAATTGGTTGCCGGCCTAAATAGCTTCGCCACGTGATCCGCGGTAAACCCGTCACGGTACGAGGTGAAATAAGGTTCTTATCCCTTGTTACAAATAAATTGTTTTGTTTAAAACTATGGGTACTTATTTTAACAAGGATTTCCAAACTAATTAAAACTACTTTGCTATTTTAGATGGCGTCTTCTAGCAACACCAACACCACCAACCATTTTTCACTTAGAGTTTTCCTTGAGAAGGAGAAACTTAATGGTAACAACTTTTTGGATTGGTTTAGGCAACTTAAACTTGTCCTACGCCAAGAAGGGAAGATGGTTACCATAGAAGAGGCCCTACCCGAGGCTCCTGTTGCCAATGCCACTCGGGCTATCCGAGACGCTTATGAGAAGCGTATCAAGGATACCGAGGACATTACATGCCTCATCCTAAGTACTATGATCCCCGAGCTCCAAAAGCAAATGGATCATTTGAGTGCTTTTGACTTGATCGCTCAGCTTAAGGAAATGTTCCAGCAGCAAGCGAGACAAGAGAGGTTTGAGTGTCTTAAGACGATACTTGGTAGCAAGATGGCCGATGGCGGGAATGTGAGTGCACACGTGTTGCGCATGAAAGCAAACGTGGAGCGCATGGAACGGCTCGGATTTACCATAGGGAGGGAGCTAGCCGTGGATTTGATCCTATGGTCCCTGCCCACCGCGTATGATCAATTCGTTATGAGTTATCATATGCATAGTATGGATAAGTCCATCATGGAGCTTCATGGTATGCTTAAGACAACGGAGTCTAGCATGACCAAAAACAAGCCCGACGTTCCAAATCCCGTTCTTGCTATAAGGGAGGGGCGAATCCAGAAGAAGAAGAGATCCGCTTATACCCCTAAGGGTAAAGGGAAGGGGAAGGTTGGCGCTGCCAAGTCTAGCCCCGCTTCGGAGGGTAAAGGCAAGGGGAAGATGGTTCCCCAAGCTAAGACTCCGAACGAAGCGGAATGCTTCTTCTGCGGGAAGAAGGGCCATTGGCGCCGTAACTGCCCGGGGTACCTAGAAGGTCTTAAGAAGCTCAAGAGGTTGAGCATCGCAGGAACTTCCGACTCAGGTACGTACATGATTGAACTCCATCATACTTCTACATCTGGTAGTTGGGTATTAGATACTGGCTGTGGCACTCACGTTTGTAATATTGTGTAGGTGCTAAGGACAAGTAGAAGGATGGAGAATGGCGAGCTTGACTTGATTATGGGAAACAAGGAGATTGTCCCGGTCAAGGCTCGAGGAGAAGTTGAAATATCTTTTAATTCCGGTTTTTCCATATTATTATTGAACGTATGCTATTCGCCGCTTGTGGCGCAAAACATTATTTCTTTTCATGCATTACACGACAATGGTTTTGGTTTTTCTTTTGACAATGGGGTTATTGTTTGTTTTAAAAATGGTATTTGTTATTTTAAAGCTTATCCTTGTCGTGGTATTTATGAAGTAGATGCGTACGTTAGTGATAATCGTTCAATCATGAATATTGATTCAACGTCTAAAAATGGTTTAGACAAATTGTCTTTGTGGCATGGTCGACTTGGCCATATAAACAAGACTCGTATCGCCAAGCTCCAAGCGGATGGGATCTTGGAATCATTTGACCACGAGTCGAATGAAGTATGCGAATCTTGTTTATTAGGCAAGATGACTAAAGCACCCTTTTCCGCGCGTGAATGAGAGGGGAAAAGACTTATTGGACATTATACATTCCGATGTGTGTGGTCCGTTTAAGCACATCACAAGAGACAATTCTAGATACTTCGTTACCTTTATAGATGATTATAGTAGGTATGGGTATGTCTACTTGGTTAGACAAAAGTCCGAGACCTTTGAGGTCTTTAAGACTTTCCAAGACGAAGTAGAGAATCAATTGGGCAAAAAGATTAAGATGCTTAGATCCGATAGGGGTGGTGAGTATCTTAGTCAAGAGTTTCGTGATCATCTTAAGGGTTGTGGAATTATCTCACAACTTACACCTCATAGAACGCCACAATTAAATGGTGTCGCCGAGAGGAAGAACCAAACATTGTTAGATATGGTTCGGTCTATGATGAGTCACACCCAAGTGCCTATAAGCCTTTGGGGTTATGCTCTTGAAACGGCAACAAGAATCCTTAATCTCGTTCCAACGAAGAAGGTCGAGAAAACACCTTTCGAGATGTGGCATGGGAAACCTCCCGTTCTTGCCTATCTAAAGGTTTGGGGTTGTCAAGCCTACGTACGACGTGAGGTAGATGACAAGTTGGAGCCCCGATCCGAAAAGTGTTATTTCATTGGATATCCAGCTGCGGGTATTGGATATATATTCTATAAACCTTCCGAGAACAAGGTATTTGTTGCTCGGAGGGTGGTCTTTTTAGAAAGAGAATTAGTATCCAATCAGCATGGCGGGATTAAGATTGATCTTGAAGAAGTTCAAGAGTCAACGGATGAATGACCTGACGTTGGCACTAGCCAACGACCTAGTGAGGTTGAGTCTGAGCATGACAATGCGGAGACTAACGTACATCCGTTACCTCCCCGTAGATCTGGTAGAACTCGCCATGAGCCAGAGAGATATAGGTTTCTCATTTCTGAGGGCGACGAGTTATTGGTGGATCTTAATGAGCCCACCAACTATCGGGAAGCGGCAGCGGGCCACGAGTCTGCTAAATGGAAGGAGGCAATGGATAACGAGATGCAGTCCATGGAGGATAACCAGGTTTGGGAATTGGTTGATCCCACACCCGGTTGTAAGCCAATAGGGTGTAAATGGGTCTTCAAGAAGAAGACCGACATGGATGGAAAAGTAAACACTTTCAAAGCCCGACTGGTGGCTAAAGGTTTCACCCAGACACATGGTGATCTTGGTGTTCTTGACCACAAGAAGCAAACATACACACACTTGATTGTTGTTTTGGTGGTTGTACATCAACTTGCTAGCACTTGGGAATCAAGGAAGCTTGGGGTGGACTTCATTGGAGGAGTTCTTTGTTAGACTCTAAGCCACTTGACTAGGAAGGTTACTTTGTGTTTTGCACCATTGAGGTATAACCTTTCTTCTCGTCTTGTTTATATATTTTAGTTGCAATTCCATTGTTAGATTTTGGTCTATGGGAAGTATTCATTGTTTGACATCGATTTTTGTTATGTACTTTGCTTCCGTTGCTACTTGATTTTGTCAAACGAATACCTTCAATTGCCTCCACCACCACCACCATTACGGCGGCCACCACTTGTTATTGCCTCCACCACCCTCCTCCGCCACCACCGTCATCGTCACCGCCGGCACCACCGGCACCGCAGCCGCCGCCACCACCACCACCGTCATTGCCGTTGCCGCTGCCACCGCCGGCCTAGGTAGACTGTAGGGCGGGGTGGGGGTGGGGGTGGGTAGGGCGGGGTAGGTAGGGAGGGTGGGGGTAGGGTACGGTTGGGGGTGGAGGAAATATTTGATTTATTATATAAATAATAAATAAATTAATATTAAATGAGTCGACCCGGGTCAAGCTTCAATAGTAATTGATCCGATCCAAATTCAATTAAATGGGTCGATGGGTCAGGTCAGATCTTTAAAAGATCCGATCTGCTCCATTGACAGCCTTACCCCATTGCCACAAAGGTGGAAACCCTCTTTTTCAAAGTTCACAAAAAGCTTTAAATCTTCAATCATATGGTCAAGTGCCCTATAAGAGTATTACTCTCTCATGATACGTGACTTGAGGCTCGCATACTGTTCTATATGAATGTTTTTACGGACACAACCAACTAAATTCGCTATTCAAAAAAAAATTATAGTCAAGTGCCCGAGTTGCTACTTGTTGGCCATTTAATCGCATAGGAGCACATGCACAACCCTCGCACAGTGGCACAACCCTTCAATCATTGTCGTCTACTGAATAGCCCTCACTAGCCCTTAATCGCACATATGCTTCAAATATTTATACTTTTCAGTCTCATAAATCACGAAACAAATTAGCTTAAGCCCACAAAATTGGTTAGGCAATGGGCTTATTTATTTTTTACTGGGCTTTGCTAGTTTACTCAAACCTATTTGGTTAGTAGGAATTGAAAATTTGAAATCTAATTCCGGAAGATTTCTATGTTTAGTTTAATTTTTATAAGAATGTTAAATATAGTTCATATTTAGTTTATAATTTCAATGGATTAATTTTAGATTTTGGATTAATGACATCAATGGTAGATATTGTATTTTAAAATTTTAGGTGAAGTGACATTTTCGTAATTCACATGTGATACTTTTACAAATAAGTAAATCACATGTAATTATATATTGAATCACCTGTGATTAAATATTAAAATTTTAAAACTATTTTTTTTACATAAACTTTATTAAACACAAAGGGGCTTGAAATCCTTCTGAACAAAAACTTTCAACTAAGAGAGAGAAAGTAGATTCCCTTGACACAAGGAGAGAATTTAAGAATGCATTTGGTACAAATAATTGAATCGCAGAGAAAAGAAATTGGTTTGGAGAATGAGAATTGATTCTTATGTTTGATAACACAGAGATTTTAGCACAAAAAATGTAACAAAAAATCATCTTCAAAATGTCATAACTTTTGCTTGTAATTTATTATGAAAGTGGTTTGTTTTCTAATTAAAATATGTTTGCTAATATCTTTTTTTAGCATGTATTCATCTCTATTTTCAAGATAATATAATTAAGAACGTTGTTTTAATATTATAAGTTAATTACTCTAGCGACGTAATGCATTAATAATTAAGAAAACATTTAGTATCCATTAGTTTTAGATGATGTATTTGATTTATTACGTCACAACGATCGTAAATGATTATAACTTATTTGTAATTTTTTAAAAGGGGGGTGGTGCAGTGGTAGTGGGCGGCTATGGTGGTTGGCGGATGGCGATGGTGGCGGTGGTTCTAATGGGTTGCAGCAAGTGGTGATGGTGGTTGTGTCAATGGAGTGGTGGGGGGAGGGGGTACCAAGTGATGGTGGTGAGTGGCGGGTTGATAGCTTGACGGAGAATGTCAATAGATGTTTACTATGTTAGACCATCAACATCCAATCCGGACTTACTCTTTCAATCCCACTGTCACATCAACATCCACATCATCTTTCACATTCAACCCTATCAAACCCACAAACCCCCACATTAAATATTAATAAAAAATATATATTAAATAGGAGAGATAAAAAGAGAAGAAAAGAAAAAAAAAGTTACCTGCTGCTGGTTCTCCAACCAACCAACCAACCAATCCTAGCCAACCCTACCTTAGACCATGCGCATCGGACCCCTAACCAGCACTGGTTAGAGGTTGAACCCCACTAGATCATTATAAAAGTGCTTAGGGTTTGGCAAAGGTCCCATGGCTGGCTGGTTGGAGAACCAACAACGAGTAACTTTTTTTTCTCTGTTCCTCTCTCATATTTAATATATATTTTTTAAGAGGATTGGAGGTGAGAGATGATGTGAATGCTGATGTGACGATGATAGGATTGACAAGTAAGTCTAGGGGTAAGCATGGTTCGGTTTTGGCATAAAACCGAAACCAAACTGAAAATTTCGGTTTTTGAAAAACCAAAACCAAAACCAAAACCATTTGGTTTTGGAGTGGTTCGCTTTTTGGTTTTGAAGTCGGTTTTTGGTTCGGTTTTACAGTTTTTCCATTTTAACCATCAAGATTTGAAGTCATACAATCGTCATTGTAAAGCTTTGAAATTAAACGAAATTGGAGCTATATAAAAAACATCAAGATGTGTGCCACCTATTCAAGCTATATATATTTCAATTGATATAAGTCAAATGACAGTCATATGTTTAAACTTTAAAGCCAAAGTTGAAATAAATCAAAACTCAAAACAAATCGATAAATAACATATTAGCAAAACTGAAAATCGAGATGAACAACTAGCTCCAGATGAACTGCATACAACTCAGAAAACTAGAATATGTAGAATTAGATATCTATATCAAGTGAAAATGGATAAAATCGAAAATAAGTGAACTTGTCGACTCTAAATGAAGTGATGTTGGTGAACTCAATCAAGTAGTCAAATGACTAAACAAAGCTGCAACTGCGAAAGATGTTTGAATTAGTGTGAAACCTCTTTGGTGCAACCCTAATGTAAATGGGAGGTGGCTATGTAAATGAGAAAATAATAGAATATTTGTTGTCCCCTAGAATGGTTCGGTTCGGTTTTTTCGGTTTTTGCAATTGTAAAAACCAAAACGAAACCGAAAAAATCGGTTTTTAAAAATTTAAAAACCAAAACCGTCAGTTTCTATATTGGTTCAAATTTTTCGATTTGATTTTTTCGGTTTTGAGTTTTTCTGCTTCATGTGCCGGTGGGGTTCAACCCTCTAGTCTTTACACTGATCTGAAAGTTCTCTGTCGACAGACAACAAAGCCTCCATCGTTCTCCAGCATTCTTACGACTTCATTGTCTTCCAGCCGCTCCTCCTCGTCGGCGATTGCTCGGTAAGCCTCCTCCTCCCGCGTCTCCGTCCTCCCCTATCTCCGTTGTCTCTCTCTTTCTCTCTCCCGATACTGGTTCGTTGGTAGTCTCTGCGTCCCTCGTCTCTCGGCTTTTGTTCTGTTTTCCTGCTAGAATCTCCTGCGAGCAACTCTTCAGGCGAGTCTCCTCCTCCGGAGACGTCATTCCTCAGGTAAGTCTTCATCATCTGTCGGCTTTTGTTTAATTTTTGGCTCACCATCGAATCTGCCATGGTTAATCCTGTTGGTTATTTTGTAAAATGTAAACAAATTGTCTTGTAAAATATTGTTGGAATCTGCCATCGAAACATGCTGTTATCAAATTAGTAGTTTATTACAATCAGTTAGTAGTTTATTACATGGAAACATGTTATCTTGAAACATCACATTGCCCTGTATTAGAAATTTAGAGAGAGAATTATTGGAGAATGAGTGAATCTCTTCGATTACTTTTGAAAGTGCAAATCTGACATACATATACATGAAGATGTGGAGCTAATGTCTAACAGAAATCGAACTATCTAAGTAACTGAACTAACTGACTATTAACATATAATTATAGTCTGTCACAGTATTGAAGACTTTGACTGTGTAGAACTCAGGTATTATGGATTCCTTTTCACTTTGACATGTGGGTTTGGATATTGTTGACTTCTGCAGTATGTGTGGTGTAATCACATTTGGTTTGGTGTGTCTTATTATCCCCCCCCCCCCCCCCCCCCCCCTCCCCCCACCACCACACCAGAAGTTGGCATGGAGTAGGGATCACACATGCCCAACTGGATAGACGATTGTAATGCATTGGTTTGTCACCATCCAAATGATTGAGTTTTGTATTCGGATCAAGTGGTGAGGCAGTGGGTTTGGAATTCATTACATCAGCCTGTTTAAGAAGATCGATTGCATAATTTCTTTGAGACATAGTTAGACCCTTTGAGTTTCGAAGTACCTCAATACCCAAATAATAGTGAAGAGAGCCCAAGTCTTTGATACTGAAGGTTGCATGGAGTTGTGCTTTGACATTTTTGATGTGGGTTGGGTCATTTCTGAAATCATGATGTCATCAACATACACAAGGCTGTGAAGCGATCTTTGTTGTTGTATGTGAACAAGGAAGCATCCATATAACTTTGTTTGAAGCCATTTGTAATTAGAAAAGATGTCAGCTTTTCAAACCATTGTCTTTTGGCTTGTTTGAGACCATAGAGAGATTTCTGAAGTTTACATACAGTGTTTGGTTGTAGAGGAGTAGGGTATCCTTGTGGAACTGACATATAAACTTCTTCATGAAGGTCTCCATGGAGGAAGGCATTGTTAATATCCAACGTTCTATATTCCATCCTTTATGAACACCAATGGCCAGTAATGTTCTCACCGTGGCCATCTTTGCCACAGGGGCAAATGTTTCTTTGAAATCAACACCTTTTTGATTAAATCCTTTTGCAACTAATCGGGATTTGTATCTTTCAACAGTTCCATCTGCATTATATTTGACCCCGTAAACCCACTTACAACCAATTGGAGTTTTACCTGCTGGCAATTGGGTTAGTATCCAAGTATTATTGTGCTCAAGAGCAGATATTTCTTTATTCGTTGCTATTTTCCATTTGTTATCTTCTAAGGTTTGATTCCATTTCTAGTTCTTTGTACTCTCCATTGATGATTTTCAGCTTGTTTTTCGCATTTAGTGCAATTGTCATTGATCTCTTCCAAGTACTATAGTTCTCGGATCCTGTTAGCTTCTTCGAGATCAAAATTAATCCAGGATGATCATTTTGATGGAAGAAAAGGGGATGATTACTTGAATTAACATCTTCAACAATTGGGAGAGTCTCAACCGTAGGCATCTTCAATAGCAGTAGTGTAAGATTGTAGAGAGAGAATTATTGGAGGAGTGAATTATTGGATCATCTACTCTGATCCCATATTAGAAATTTAGAGAGAGAATTATTGGAGGAGTGAATCTCTTTGATTACTTTTGAATGTACAAATCTGACATACATATATACATGAAGATGTGGAGCTAATGTTTAACATAATTCGAACTAACTCACTAACTGAACTAACTGAACTAACTGACTATTTACATATAATTACAGTCTGTCACAGTATTGAAGACTTTGACTGTGTAGAACTCGGGTATTATGGATTCCTTTTGACTTTGACATGTGGGTTTGGAACTTTGGATATTGTTGACTTCTGCAGTATGTGTGGTGTAATCACATTTGGTTTGGTGTGTCTTATTACCCTGCACACAGATGCTGTTATCAAATTAGTAGTTTATTACAATCAAACAAAGAGAGGTGATATATCCTCCTACTCACTGGACCAACACAAGTGTCAAAATCAACGGACGAGGTGAGGAAAGAATATTCCCTTTCTATCAGTTTTCGACTGTCTCTTTCTCCTATAGTCGAAAACTATAGGTGCAAAGCCTAGACAGTTTGTTAATCTTGGTTAAGGTATATTCCCTTTCTATCAGTTGTAGATCATAGATGTTAGGTTTTTGAATGTGAAAGAATACTTTCACCTGGAAATACCTCCTTTTTTATTTTGATTGTTTTCTGCTATTTATGTGTTACATCCATTTAAACTTGATTGTACATTAAGTTTTTGCCTGTAGTTTAATTTACTGTAAAAATGCTTCATACACTTGCCAGTCCTTTGCTTTATGTTTGCATACAAGATATGGCAGAAGAGAGGAAAGGGAAAGAGGAGGAGAAAGAAAAAGGGGGGGGGGGGGTACTAACAACAGAATTGCTTAATTCTGCCTATTACCATATAAGGTGTCACCAATATAGAAAATTAGTCTTGTTTTTCTGGGATTCAACTAAATCTTTGAACACACTCACTAATGAATTGACGAATCTTTGTTCAGAATAATCCTGCTACAGCCAATATAGCAGCTTATAGGTAATAACTGCTGATGCTGTAATGGCTAATGTTCCACCTTTTCAACCACTAGCTTATGCATATCAAAGTGCGGGTGAAGTTTCAGCAGAGAAAGAAGCAACTACACTCTTGATACGTCATCTTCCTGAGGCTATTCCTCATGATACCCTCTCTCGACTCTTTTCCCATTATGGCGCTTCTTCTGTCCGCCCATGCACTACTGGAAGGTATTGGCTTGTTGACTGTTATTCATAGATTTGGCAAAATAGGCTGGTAGGGTAATGGGTGGTCAAAACGAGTAATCATTTTGTACGGGTCGAAATGGTTTAGGAGGCTTTATGCATTGAGAATACACTTGGGGGGAAGTTTGACCTGTTTCCTTTTGTGTTATTTGTTTTTCTTACCTGTTAGAGATAAAACATAACACGAATCAACTTATTTTCAAGTAAATTGGTCGAAATGTGCTCCTCTAATGATTCACATCAATACTGATCTGTACTTCATTGATCCAACTTCTTTTTACCTACTGCAATTTACATTTTTTATTAGTCTATTCTGAACTGTTGATGTTTTTTTCATGCATATCAGCAGAAATATTTCTCTCCCTCAACGTGTCTTTGTTTAAGTGAAACATGTGGTTAAAGTTTGCCACAAAGTAACACTTTTCCCTTCCGGTTGGCTGAAATTGAACTTATCTCGTGGAAGATAAAGTTGACTTAATGTTTCTTTGTTTCAGTTACATTGTCATAAGTTCTATTAATGCAGGATGAGAAACTGTGCTTTTGTTGATTTTAGCAATGAAGGTTTGGCAACTCAAGCACATCGCCAATTGAATGGGTATTTCATCATATAGCATGCTAAAGAATTTTATTGTATGGTATAAATTTTTATAACTTCTTTTTAAGTGCTAGTTTCTTTATATTTTGTTTAGGTTAAGGTTTCTTGGTAAAGTTTTGTCTGTTGAGAGAGCTACTACACGATCAAATGACACTACATCTCAACAGGATAATTCTACATTGGGGAATAATGCCACGTCAGCAACGGATGATGCTAATGTAGCCAAAGACTCAAAGCAGGAATCCATGATGAAGCCTTTGCCAACACTTGAACCTATAGCTGAAAAACTTGGGGTGGAGTATCCGTTCCCTCCTCACCTTGAGTAAGCTGTACTGTCCCTTTTTAATCTTTGCTAAACTAAAAGAAAATAATGATCCAGCATTCTAAAACGTTATTAGATTATTAGGGAAAATGTCATTAAATAGTAATCAAGTTTCATCATTGTTCCACCTAGGTCATTTGAACTTTTTCTCAGAGGTTTAACCAATCTAAGGTTCATATTTGTCGATGTCGTGTGCCAATTGTCTAAAATTGCTTGTCATGTGCCAATCGTCTAAAATTGCTTCTGTGGGGCATGGCATTTGTGTAAAATTGACAGCATGGGCGCCCTTTGTAAGTTTCTGCTATTAATATGGACTCACATCATCAAGTTGGTAAAATTGGGAGGCCAATGTTTTAAGGTTTAAGTGGTGACATTTATAAGTTTCTTTTTTCTTTCTATCCCTGCTAGTAATTAGTAAACTAACTTACTTGACTGCAGATATGCATACCCCCCACCAGACGGAAATATCCTGACCAACATCTTAAATGCTCTTATTGCTGTTCCTCGCTTCTATACACAGGTAATTATTTATTTATCTATTTATGAGGTGAATAAAATGAATCTAAGTAATATTGCCACTTATATCATTATAAACTAAATTGTTTATGTAATACCTGTTTCATGGTAGGTATTGCATTTGATGAACAAAATGAATATTCCAGCTCCATTTCGTGCAGCACTGCCAACCCCACCTCTACCTCCTTCAGCACCTGCACCAGCACATCCACCACCACCACCACCCCCTCCTGTGGATGCAAACTCTAGTTTGGCACATCTTTCTAGTGGCGAATCGGAATTGGAGTCTTCAGATGAGGTAATTTCCTGTGATATTTTCAAATATTAATCATGAGCCCTAGCTATGTAAGATTTTTTTTGAGAATTACAAAGTATATATGTGCATATAAGGTTATGAAGTCTCTACATGTACATGTGTGTAGGGATAGTAGTATTGACTGCTGAGGCACCCCAACTATTAAATAGTGGTACTTATAGGGAGCCCTTTTAAATATAATACCTCTTTGCCTATAACAAATCACTCTGTATACGTATTTTGTGAAAATATTGCTTTGCCTTGATAAAAAGAATCGCCACTTAATTATATTTGTTAATTCTGATTTTTATTTCACTTGGAATCTATGCAATCATGGAAGACATGATGACTTGGATTATGTATGTGCTCAGCAAATTTTTTTTATTCTTTTAAAATACTGTGCATGATTATTGTCCATTTGTCCCTGCATGTTCTGATGTTCACTCATGAGGAAGAGTATTTACTGAGTTTTTAATAATCATATAAACAAGAATACTGATATTTTTTTGGTTACTTTCTCTATGCGCTTGATTTGAGCATTTGAACTATTTTTTTTATAAGGAGTTTTTTCCCGGTTTCTGGCTCCTATTGGGGGTTGAGCATTAGCTATTTAGCTCAGATGTACGTTGCCTAACCATTATTGTGGTTGATTCCTTCAGTGTTGTAAATGTCGGCCTTGGTAGCCGATAAATCGGCGCCTAGGCGGTTGTCGGGGGCCAACCGACCTAGAAATGATATGATTGGTCAAACTTATCGGCCATGGTCAAAATCGGTCCTTGGCGGTCAACAAAATGGTTTGACTTCATTTAAAAAAAAGACTATTTAGGGTCTAAGGAATGGAGGTGAGTTGTATTTAGGGTTTAAACTAATTATAAATTTATGGCTTTTATTTTTCAAGCTTGTTAAACTTTTTGATGGTTATTGACTTATTTTGCTAGGATATCGCTAATATTTATTTTTTTAAAAATAAATTCCTTTACAATTTAGGGTTCCCGCCAAGAAACCGATTAATCACTGCCAAGGCCGATTAATCGATTGAAGGTGGTTGGCCGACTGTATACCGCCGAGCGATTTTTACAACCTTGGATTCCTTACCACCCCCATGAAACTAGAGCCCTGGACTTCCCCTATGAGAAGCCAATGCCTTACCCGGTAGGCCATCAAGTGATGGTTACACTTCATATTGTCTACACTGTTACTTGTTTAAACTACATATACATCAGAGCTTATTCATCTTAAAACTTTAATGTGCTTTAATTTCCCTTATTTTTCTCCTATCTTAAATTATCATCCCCCAAGTCGGCATTTATTTATCATATTCTAAGTCAATTTGCATTTTAGAAGTATTCAAGTTCAGGTATGCATAGAACAGAAAAAAAGAGATAGAAACTCAAGGTAGTTTCCTAGACAAAGTTGTATAACATGTAAGTTTGATACTTTTTAGGAAGATGTTGGAGGTCAAGGACAAGCTGGACGCCAGCGAAAGCGTATCAAACGAGAAGCCATTGTGGGCCCGGCTATAGACACAAATGTAGCTCATGAGGCTGTTGGATTGAAACCTGCAACCTTAGTTCCCAAGGAGATACCAATAATTAAAAAGAAGAACCCCGTGTTGCAGGTTATATCATTTTCCTATTCCAAATTGTATCTACACTAGTAGCTACTTGTTTTCTCGCATAAATTTTACTGTTTATATATGTTCTTTTGTTGCAGATCAAAATTACACCTAAACAAACTCATACTGAACAAGTAGATGATGGCACAACAGAAGAAATCAAAGAGATGGAGAATGAGAGTTTAAATACTAAACCCTTTGCTACAGTTGAAGAATTGGAGCATGGAAAATTGCCTCCAGAAGAAATTTTATCCCTTCCAATGTTTAAGGTACCACCATTGAACTTTTAACGAGTAAAAGACATCATAACCAATTATACTTATTTTCTCCCTTTTTTCACAGTTTTCTTTACTTGTTGCAGAACTATAATGCTGGAAATCCTGCTCCTGTATTGTACATTAAAAACTTGGCGAAAGATGTGGTTACAGATGACTTCTACTTTGTGTTTGGTAAACCACAAGAGTCCAAATACTAAAAGAACATTGTTTGAATTTTTTAAGAAAGCTAATGTGTGTTTGAACTATTTAATTATTTCATATAAACTAGTCTGATGTTTATTATATCCTTGGTTTTATTAAGAAGCAGGACAGTTTAGGTTATCTTATGTTGTTGCTTATGTTGCAGGCACATTCTTTGGAGATATTGAAACAGCTAAATCGAATCTTTCTGTGAAATTAATGCAGGTAAATTGTCCTAATCCGACTTAAAATTCCTGATCATGCTTCTTTTTGCCTTTTTAAATGTTTGGGAAATTCTGAAGGGTCAAAGTTGCTGAAGTGCGACAACATTTTACCAACGTGGTACCTAACATTGTTTATTTTTTTCCCATATGGTCATTAATGTTTTAGTTTATGTACCAACATGGTACTTTTGGTAACCGATTCCACAGGCCACCGGTTTTTGGCTTTCTATCTATCCGGTCATCCTCTCAAGCGAACGCATTCCTTGCAATGTTTTTTTTTTGGCGACTTTAATGTTTTTTTGTGGTGTTTTTGACGTTTTTCCGACTAGATTATTTGAGAGAACAAATTCAGGCTATTATACTAAATTTTACAACGACTTTATAATGGAAACTACTATTAAGTCCGGCTAGTACTCCATTATATTCGGCGGGTTTTACTAACGAACAAACATTTTAAGGTTTTTCTGGTGTTTTTAACCTTGTACTGAAGTCCCGAGCACCCCATCGTCGTTTTTAGCCTAAACTTCTGCAGAATTTGGCAATGTTTTGCAGATTGTGGTGAGATTACTGACCAAAAAAAGTCACTAGGTACTATAATAGTAGACAAACTGAAATACTAATGACCCTATGTGTACAAAGAAAAACTTTAGGTAACATATTGGTACTTAACATTGTGCTTTTCAAAAAAATAAAAATAAAATTGGTACTTTAACATTCTTCGGCAACTTTAACTCAATTCTGAATATATACATAAGTGGAATTTGCCTATCCAAACTGGCTGATAACATTAATTCAAACTTGTTTTCCGATTTCAGGAGGGAAGAATGAG
This sequence comes from Dittrichia graveolens, assembly GCA_038502395.1. Taxonomy (NCBI): domain Eukaryota; kingdom Viridiplantae; phylum Streptophyta; class Magnoliopsida; order Asterales; family Asteraceae; genus Dittrichia; species Dittrichia graveolens. Next base: position 6,058,776 of record JARJIL010000003.1, read on the forward strand.
GGGTCAAGCATTTGTGACATTCCCATCAATCGACCTTGCTCATCGTGCTCTGGTATGGTTCTTCATATTCTTACAATGTGCCTTTTTCAATCTACAAGCCATTTTTGGCCACAACAAGGATTTATTTCAATGATTGTGTTGATTATGTTAGCAAAATATAAATGTTGGTTGCAGAATCTGGTAAATGGATTCGTCTTCAAAGGCAAACCGATGATCATCCAGTTTGGCCGGAATACTTCTGCTGGCAAAAACAAGTGACAGGTATCATTCACCTGCTAATGTAAAAACCGAAACTGGAACGTTATCAGAATCGGGTCGGGTCGGGTCGGGTGGGGTCATCCGTTTGTGTCTCTAATTTTCTGTTGTTGATATTATTGCAAGAATGATTTAGACAGGAACACATGTCTACCATGAAAAACAGGTAGGAATTGTGGGTGGCAAAAGCTTATAGTGTCCGGCCCCTTTTTTCTGTTCGTACGAGTTTTATCCGAATAATATCCACTTGTTTTTCTACACAGGGGTAATTTTGTGAATCTACATATCCTCCAGTCTTTAAGTATGTGGAACCACGTGGGTGATAAACAGAAGGATCGCGCGTTTCATCTTCAATCATATAATAATAATTTACATATATATAGGATCTCATCTATTTATTGTGGTCCTAAATTTTATGTCTCTACACACATTTTGCCACCCTCAAGTTTGTGGGGGTGGCCATTGAAATCAATGACGTTTTTAGTGATACATTATTATTATTATTTTTTTTGAAAGGCAGATTATTATTATTATTATAATATATTTACTTTATAATCTTAAAGCATAGATAATACTTGTTTTTTTAATTTGGGTAATAGCGCATATGAAATTGTAAGAAGTAACAAGTGAGAAAACTACAAAAGTTGGGTATTTAAGAAAAGTTGATTAATAAAGTGTTAATTGATTCATTTACTCATTTTTTTATTTTGTGTTTTTTTTCAAAGCCAAAAAATTGTTTTGTTTCAAGTGTTAAAAGATAAAAGCTATATAAACCCATACAGGGAAATTTTCATATTTATATAGAACTTTCTTTACTTTAGGTGTTTTTTGAATGTTTCTAATTAGGTGCATGAACTAACAAATTTTTTTAACAAATGTAAAAAGTGATCATTTAATATTAGATTTAAAAAATAAAAAGGTTTAGACTTTAAACCTCTGAATAGCATTATACTTTTCTAAGAATGTGGATGTAGGAGATTTACTTTTTCATTACTTAAATATGTAATCTACTTTGTGGTTACTTGTTAAAGTAAGGACTTGAATTTTCAGATTACTCCCACTGTTTCATCACCACCAAACCTTGGTGCTTTGATCAGAATTCTTTCCTGGTTGTAATGGTGGAGTCTAATCGGCCTTTTATCTGCCATCGTTGCCAGATTTAAAGCGACAAGCAACAATGCAACTTTCTTTAAATCCTGCAATAACGGCCGATAGTAGGGCAATCAGACTTCACCATAACCTCTAGGAAGGAATTCTAGTCATATCACCAAAGTTTGACAGTGATCTAATGGTCCAAACTCTGGCTAGAGCCAAAATCCTAATCGAAAAATTCAAGTTATTACTTATTTTTATAGTTTACCATAAAGTATATTACTTATTTAGGTAATAAAAAGGTAAATTACATATATTGATATTTTTGAAAAAGTAGAATGCTATTTAGTAGTAGCTTAAACCTAAACTAAAATAATGAAATAACATTTGTTTTATCAACAATATCTTTATATATATTTTTTTAGCAAATGTAATTACATAGAGGTCATCACCCTAGGTTCTTGACATGTAAATTCACCCCTATTACCGTTATATATGTATATATATATATTTTTTTTCTTTTCTTTTCTTTTCATCATTGAACTACAAGGGAGTAAACTGTAACCATAGAAGACAGATCGTACTATCACAAACTGTACTACAATTATCCACCGTTGGATTGTGTTATCCGATATGAGGATGACTCGGAAAAGCAGATCCCAGAAAAAGTGAAATTAATCCAGAAACAAAAAATAATGACCCCACAATTTCTTCAATCTCAATTTCCAAACCACTTTTTATTCTTACACGTCTGCTAGAAAGAAATCCCAAACAATAAGCTATCAAAAAAGCCCTAATCCCAATTGCCTCCCTTTTTCGGTTTTGACTTCTAAAAACCCTTCATTTTATCTTCATTTTGAATCTGAAAAAGGTAAAGACGCCATTTTTCTACAATCATATTGAATTGGGGAAGATCAAGAATTTCTGGTGAGAAACTCATGGCTAAGATCATAAGTAATAATTATAAGTTATCCGCCTGTAATCATGGTTTTGCTTGCAATAAATTGGAGAATCTGGCTCCTGTGATGATAAAGATGCCGGTTTCTTCAAATTCGAGATCTATTTTGACCGTCCGGTCATCGGCCGACGGCGATTTCTTTGGCCGGCGAGTGGCTTTCGGAGGTCAAGAAAGAAGTGTTCGTACCCAAGCATCAGCTGCTTCAGATGCTAAGGTTTGTTTTCTAATTTCCACAAATTCCCCTTTTCTTCTAGTTTTATTATTAAGCAATTTTGTTTGAAATTTGAAAGATTGGGTGTTCCCTTTTTGTGTTTTAAACTTTAATATGTGTGTATTATTCTGTCATCAAAAATTGACCTTTTTGTAATTTTTGGTGTTTGTTTGGTTTATCTATGAAATAATTAAATAAATTCATTTTTTGCCCCAAAATTTTAAACCAGATGGAAATTCTTACTGAATAGGTAAATACAGTTTTACTGTGTTCACAAAACCCGGAAAAGGGAAGAAATTTATATCTTTTTTGATGCTGTTGTTGATAATTTTTAGCGTAATTAATTGGGGTGTGAGGATGTGGATCTTGATTTTAAAAATCTTGCAAGAAACAGTTAACTCTTGATTTAATAGGTAATAGTTTTACCAAGTTCAGAAAACCCAGATAAGAAAGAACCCTTTATGATCTTTCTTAATGATGTTCTTGGTACATTTTGCTTTTCTCTTGATGGTGTGAGGATATGGATATTGATTTTGAAAAGCTTGCAAGAAAATAGTTAAAACTTGATAAAATAGGTAATTACAGTTTTACCATAATCAAGAAACCCAGAAAAGGAAGATACCTTATGATCTTTCTTGATGATGTTATTGATGCATTTTGCTTAATTTCATGTGGGTGTGAAGATATGGATCTTGATCTTTTAAAATCTTGCTAGATATCACTCGATTTCATGAGATATATGATGAGATAATCAAATCAAACCATGCGATTCTTAATTCTTTTCTTTCGGTTATTGTTGATTAAGCCTAACTAAATTGTGTTGGATCTTGAAATCTGGATTAAACAGATGAGTATCAGCTTTGGGAAATCTCTAAGATGGTGGGAGAAAGGGATTCAACCAAACATGAAGGAAATAACAGGTGCAGAAGATCTTGTTGATTCTCTTTTGAAGGCAGGTGATCAGCTAGTTGTTCTTGATTTCTATTCACCTGGCTGTGGAGGCTGCAAAGCTCTTCACCCAAAGGTATGCCTCAAATTTTATTATTTTTTCTTCAATAATTAATGAAATGTGTGGTGTTCTTTTTCCTGATATACACAACACAACCATTTAATGCAACGTACGTATCATATTTTACCAAAATATGCAATTTGTGTCCAGTTAATGCAACATGCTAACCATTTTCTTTGCCACTTAAAGCACGAATTACATATTTCGGTGAAAGATGGTAAGTATATGACAAATGGTTTTTTAAAAAAGGTGAATACATTGCATTTTGCCTGTTAAGCCTCGTTTTCTTATCTTTTTGGGGATTTTGCAGATATGTCAATTAGCAGAGATGAATCCAGATGTGCAGTTTCTGCAAGTGAACTATGAAGATCACAAATCCATGTGTTATAGCCTCAACGTTCATGTTCTTCCATTCTTTCGGTTTTATAGAGGGGCTGAGGGCCGTCTTTGTAGCTTTAGCTGTACCAATGCTACGGTTCGTTCCCATATATTAATTTATTTCTAGTTTTATTAACATAAAAACAGTGATATCCTGAACCAAGTGCATATGATTATGCAGATCAAGAAATTTAAAGATGCATTAGCAAAACATAAGCCCGACAGATGCAGTTTAGGCCCGCCAAAAGGTCTAGAGGAGAAAGAACTAGTAGCTCTAGGAGCCAACCGGGAGCTTTCTTTTGTGTATAATCCAAAACCGGAACACCCACAAAAGGATGTCACACCACCACCATTGCTGCCGGTGGCAGCAGTGGCAGATTCACGCTCAGGCTCCTTATCAGAACCAAGTCTTCCTCTTCCTCTTCCAATTCCCCTGAAGTCAACATCAGAAATGAAAGAAGACAATAAAGATAAAACATTGGTGTCCTCTGGGAGATAATTTAGGTGTTTAAGATTATCCTAAATGGTCATATGTTTGATGTTAGTGTCTGTACAGGGTACATTTGTACTAGGTTGTGTATGTTTTTGTTTTGTAAATAGTACAAAAGTCAAGCCCGCGAGACGTGCAAATGTTTACCCATTTTGTTGCGAGTTAGAAGCCTAAACTTTGTGTCTGTAATATATATGGAAAGAAGGTGACTTTGTTTCACTTTTAAACAAAGTTTTAGTTGCAGTTATGCGTTAAAATATATGCATACTTGGTGTTCAAACTGCTTACAACTAATTCATTTTTGGCTTATCTACCCCGACCAGTTTTTTTTATCTCTAATGGGTTAAATGATTAGACTGTAAACACTGGTCAACCTGATCAACATTGAGAGTTTATCTATACATGTTGAAGTTTGCTTTTAATTATTTCAGCTAAAAAAATAAATTCTATTTTGGTATTTTATGTAGTTTTGTTCCAAATTGTTCATTAAAAGTATATGTAATTAATGCTCTATGGTAATAAAAGATATCTTGTAGTTTTATGAACGGTTGAATAATCCTATACTTAAATCTATACCTTTTGCTCATTACGGAACTAGAATCCACAAGTATAGAGACACCTTTCTAGAAGAAAATCTTGTAGTTATTTTTGTTCAAATAAAACAAGTTACAGTCTTTTTCTTTCAGTTTTTTTGTTCATTAAAGCCTAAAAGGAAGAAGACACTCTAATCTTGAACTTTTAGTGACCGGAAAGAATACAAATTTAGAAAGAAAAAAAAACTTTTAGTGACCAAATTAAGAACAAAATATAACAACAAAAATGGGACGTTTTATAATTGCGTTGCTAAATAAGCAATTTATTTACATCTTGCCACCGCCTCTGGTTAGAATCAAAGCGAGGCTCAGCTCAACAGTTAAAAAGAAGAAATCAGAACAAAAAGGGCATCTAGCCATTGTTGGAAACTCATTAACAAATGTGCTTTTATATATTTGATTAATATCAGAAGACATTAAAACCACTTTGAACAAATTCAACAGCACAAATTGCTTCAAGAATACGAATCAATGAATATGAATGCGCGCTAATCATATATATTATACATCACCCGGATCGAATTAAAACGATTAGAAGCCTAGCATGAGAAGCAGAAACAAGAATGTAGCCAAAGACAACTTGCCGATGGTTACGACGAACGACGGTCCATGCATGGTGGCTAAATGGTCTGATGGTCAGTTTTGTCGATCGGCAAGTCATCCTTGGCTGCACTCTAACATTTCTGCTACCACCATGTTAGGCCATGGGTGAACATGCAATCTTTTTAATTTTTCCCTCCTGTTAATTAATAGGCTGGAGAAGAAGATGGCCAATGGGAGTGAATAGTGGGGAAAGAGAGGTCTGATAATCAGAGAAAATGGTAGAGAGAGAGAGAGAGAGGACTGATTCAGAGTGAATGGGGTATTTATAGGGACCTTCATCACATTTAAATCTCTCCCATGTTGTAAGTAACAATCTTCTAATATTAATAAAATACTAAGAATTGAAATTTATTAAATATTAATTTAAATAAAAATTTTAATTATCAAATATGTATCATGGGTGTATTGTCATGGATTCAAGTCTTACTATGGATAAAAGGTATAAATTTAAAAATATATTAGTGTGTGAATATATTCTGCTGCTCAATATATATATATATATATATATATATATATATATATATATATATATATATATATATATATACTAATCATGGGTAAGGATCCACATAGTCTCACTCTTAAACATAAAACTCAAAAGCCAATTCTCAGCCAATATTTAAAAGGACAAAATAGTAATTGTAAAAGAAAATTTACACTCACGCGCTTCTCATAATACTTTCTCAACATTTCCTTTTTTAATTTTTTATTTACCACTTAAATATTTAAATAACCATAACTATTTCAATTTTGAGAATTTGAGCAAAAAAATTATACCAATCTACTCATTTTTTAATCCTCTTTCAAACAAGACCACTCTTGTCATATTTCTGAAAATTTTATTTCGAAAATGCAAACAATATGAAAATGATACCAAAATGTTATTATTTTGAATCATATGAATTTGTATCATTTTCGGCTGTAACCATCTATATCTATATCATTTTCGGCTAAAATCATGTGTATTTATATCATTTTGAGCTAAAAAACACGTGTATTTATATCATTTTAGGCTAAAAACATGTGTATTTTTATCATTTTCGGCTGTAACCATGTGTATTTATATCATTTTCGGTGGCTGAAAGTTATCATTTTTGGTGGTTGGAAAGTGTGGCCAGAAATTATCATTTTCGGTGGCTGGAAAATTAATCTTATCATTTTCAACTGGCGACTGGAATTGTTATCATTTCGGCTGAAAATGTTATCATTTTTAACTGGTGGCCGGAAGTTATCATTTTCGATGGCCGGAAAATGTTATCATTTTCAACTTGAATTGTTATCATTTTCGGCTGAAAAGTTATCATTTTGGGATGACTGAAAGTTATCATTTTAAATGTTGCATATTGTTATTATTTTCATCTGAAAAATGATATAATTTTCAACTTAAACTGTTATCATTTTCGGCTGGAAGTTTTTATTTTCGGTGGCGGAAAGTTATCATTTTCAACTAGTGGCTGAAAGTTATCATTTTCAGTGGCTAGAAAATGTTATCATTTTCAATTAGAATTGTTATCATTTTTAGCTAGAAAGTTATCATTTTCGAGTGGCTAGAAGTTATCATTTTAAATCTTGTATATTGTTATCATTTTCAGCTGGAAAGTTTTCATTTTCGGTGGTTGAAAATTATCATTTTTGGTAGCTGGAAAATGTTAGCATTTTCAACTGGTGGCTGGAATTTATCATTTTCGGTAGCTGGAAAATGTTATCATTTTCAACTGGTGGCTGGAATTTATCATTTTCGGTGGCTGGAAAATGTAATCATTTTCTATTGGAATTGTTATCATTTTCGTATGGAAAGTTATCATTTTTGGGTGGCTGAAAGTTATCATTTTCGGGTGGCTGGAAGTTATCATTCTCGGTGGCTGGAAATGATAACTTTCCAACCGAAAATGATAACAATTTAATGATAAAAGTTCACATGTTTTTAGCCCGAAAATGATATAAATGCACATATTTTTAGCCAAAAAAGATATAAATACACATGTTTTTAGCCGAAAATGATATAAATACACATGATTTAGCTCAAAATGATATAGATACACATGGTTACAGCCGAAAATGATAAAAATTCACATGATTCAAAATGATAACATTTTGGTATCATTTTCATATGGTTTGCATTTTGGAAATAAAATTTTCAGAAATATAGGAAGAGTGGTCTTGTTTGAAAGAGGATTAAAAAATGAGTATATTGGTATAATTTTTTTGCTTAAATTCATAAAATTGAAATAGTTATGATCCTTTAAAGATTTAAGGGGTAAATAGAAATTTTAAAACAAAAACTTTTGAGAAGCCTTAAGGAGGCGTGAGTTTGGAAGATTCCTATATTACCCTTTTTTCTATAATTAAATCTTATAATTGGTTACTTAATTACAATAATGCTATTATTAGATCTTGACTATTGATTTAAAAAATCTAATGGTCCAAATTTGGTCTTTGGGGTCTATGTTTAAGCATATGACCTTTATTGATCCATTTTCTACTAATCATTTATTTTGATAAAAATTAAAATTTAATTTTCACTTTTCTTAATCAAAATTGGATATATTTTTTTACTTTAATTTGAATATAAATTATGAGAGAGAATTTTATATTTCCATTTCTTAAACTTTAAAATATGGTATTTTCCCGTCCTAATTTACAAAAACTATATTTATCATTTATAACATTACAAAATATCACATCTAATTAAATTTTTCGTTTTATCGTTCTAAAATATTTATAATCATTTTAAATTCTTTTTAATAAATAAAAACTTGACTTAATTACCCATATTTGTAATTATAATGATTAATTACTTGTATAAAAATACAATCACGTCTATTTATATCATAAATTCAACATTACTACCGTCATGTCTACCATCCCTCTCGCTACGACACTCTCATCGCTAGTCTTCAAGCAGTCAATTACGCTCCTAGATTAGATCGATCTACTTTGTCTTTTCACCCCTTTAGATTTAATGGCCGGTAATTTTGTGTCACTCAAAACTCTTGTGGTCGCACTCCATCTCAACCATCGATCATGTATGTATATACAGGGGCGGAGCGTTAAACCCAGGTGGGTCCTGGGACCTACCTAATTTTAAAAAAAAAATTTAGAACTTATATAGAAAAATAATTAGGAACTACCTTTAAGAATTTAGAGGACCTACCTTTTAGTATTAGATAAAATAAAATAAGCTCAAATTTTATCTCTTAGCAAAATAATCCAACTTAAAAAAACCCAATCCAATAAAAACTTAAACTAATAGTTAATAAAATAGGGCAAAAAATCTTCGTAAAAACTTATCGTTGTTGTCTTTTCGTCGACCCTCGTTGCAACATCAAGTGTAGAACGTGCATTTTCAGGAATGAAGTTGATAAAGACCGATACACGCAACAAAATGAGTGATAAATTTTTGAGTGATTATTTAGTGTCATATATTGAAAGAGTTATCCTAGAAAGTATTAGTATTGAAACAATTATGCAAATATTTCAAGGTATAAGACCTCATCGCGTACAATTGTTAGAACTTTAATATAATTATCGGGTATACGTTTAAATTTAGTTTTAACGACCCGAGTACCCGTCCAAACGCACACATACAGTTGACATTTTTTATTTTTATCGGCTTAACTTAATTAGGAAACTACGTTGTTTTCTATCCTAGATTCGGCACTGTGTATATAATGGGTAGCGTCTTCATCTACTTCTCGAGTCTTTTGTAAGATCATAAGTAGTACTCACCTCTCATCTTTTTCAACTCGACAATTTTTTTTCTTTTCTCTCTCTTTCCAAAACCCAAGTATAACCTAACACAAACCACCAAATATTCTCTCCTTCCTCTTCTTACAAAACCAAAAAATAAAAATAAAAATAATAAGAATGGCATCAGGTAGCTAGCCCGGGTTGGGGAAACCCAAGCCGGACCCAAAAGGGAGGGGGTAGCGGTGTTCCCGAAGCTTCCCAACTCACCCGAAGCCTATTAATTTTGTTTTATCTCATCTAGTTAATTTGAAACCCTTTATATGTCTTCCAGTGCAATGCTTCGATATATAGTTCGATCACTACTCTAGTCTATACTTAACTCTCCTCTAGTCTTTAATAAAAACTGATGTGTATATATATGAGATTTTGAAGACCATTAATTATTCCTATATCATATATATGTATATATATATATGGCTAGATCAAGAAACAAAGTGTATATAAGTATTAGAGCTTCAGCAATGGTCGGACGTTTTTTCTGTCTTTCACCAAGCAAGCAAGAGTGAGCTAGCTTCACCTTTTCCTCTTAACAATTTAATTTCATCCGTCAACACGGACTTCTCGATCGATCCCCCTTCAATTCTCGATCTCTCCTGCAAGCTAGCTCACGCTTTGGTCTTGGAAAATGTAGCCAGCCGGCCACTTGCATGCAGATGGCCTTTTATACAGTGAAGTTTCTAAATCTAATAGTGATTTTTTATATATAGAAATTAAGGGAATGGTATGTATTACAGGCTGTAAATTTGTAATTCTGAAAAAGAAGTTTCCTGAAAGGGAAAGATATTTTGATAAATCACGAGGAAAAAGAAAAGGGTAAAGTAGTGATGGAGGGCCGCGATGGCAGTGGCAGTGGCAATCCTCGGAACACACGCCCATCAACCACAAAATTAAGGACTCGAATATCCAAGAACACATCTGTCATCACTCTCTCTCTCTTTCTGTGTTTGTGTGCAACTGTGCATATGTGGGTGTTTCTGGCACTCACCATTTGCATTCTTTTGTAAGATTTTCGGACGATAAATGATATATCCTTCTACTTTTTGTTTCTATTTATTCTCTTAGTCATTTGATCAATACAAGTGTCAAAATCAAGGGAGCAAGTGAGAAAAGAGAATTAGTGAAGTACACATATCATCTTATAGTGAGTAAGAAGATGAAGTAGGAATAAATAGTAGGAGGATATAACATTTTTCTTTTTGGACCTCTATTTTTATCACTAATAAGTAAATAAATAATTAAAGTGCTGTCGAACATCTACAGTAACATAAGACTTATAAAGTTGTGTGTTTAAGTTTCTTTAAAAAATATATATATAGATTTAGAGATAGGTTTAAAGAGTGTATATGTTCTCCTGTTAAAAAAAACTAATAAATAAATATGAAACGAACTGTTGTTCATTCTATAGTTACTTTACTTATGAATTGTTTTAGTTTAGGAGCGGGGACGTTTTATAGGGCGCCGTTTAACTACATGTGCCCAGGTCACAGAGGTGTACCATTAATATGTACATTATATATACAAATTATGAAGCCGAGTAGCCCATTAATTGTTCTTGATAATTAATTAGTTGGCTAGTTAAATCTTTTGCTTAAGCTATTTTGCTAGTTAATTACTTTGTTAGTTTGTTTACTTAAATCACTTAATAATTAGTTATTTGAATAATTTTTTTTGAGCAAAAGTTATTTGAACTAATTGATAATTAGTTTTTTAGTTAATAAGTTTGTTTGCACGAATAGTTAAATCAATTATTTAGTTTGTTAAATTATATTTTACAAACATTCGGTAGTAAAAAAAGAAAAAAAATTAAAACCTAAAATGATCTAAAAAAGGGTCATATATTCTTTTGGTTAGGTATAATTGTAAGTTTTTGTTCTGTGTTTTTATATATTTTAGTTTGTCGTTATAATATGTTTTGGTATTATTAAAAAAAATTTAATTCTATCCTGAACCTCAAAAATAATTGAGAAGAAGTTATTATAAACAATATTAGATTCATATGCAACCAAATGGAACATGAATGAATTTTAATAAAAACTAAATAGGTATCATATCATCATGTCATGTGTACGGGAGAGGATTCGAATTTTTTTTAGTGCTAGCATAAAATAATAATTAAAATATAAAATAAATAAAAACCATTAAAAAGGTAAATTTCGTGAAAAGATAGATAAGGTAAATACAGTTAATTAATTAGCAAGTTTTCTTCAAGTGAAAACTCGAATCTTTATCCAACTAATTAATCAAATTTTTACTTAATAAAAAAAATATTAATTTAACATATATACACATTATATATTGTTTAAACATAAAATAAAATAAAAAATAAATAAATTTAGAAATATATTTGAAGAGTACGTACGTAAGAATTTGAAGTTTGGAATCGTATACGTACCCATTTATCCTTGCCTTGATTTTCTCAATTTGTGTTGCTGTCTCTCTCTCTCTCTCTCTCCAGCAGCTCCGTGACTACTACTCATACATAACATAAATGTCAGACTTTACCAATTATTTATGCGCATCTCCCTAACTTCTTCACACAAGATAACATTTTCATTTTCACTCACATTATATATCTTCTTTCTTTAATTATATATATAATAATAAAACAGTTTCTTTTTCTTTTAATATTTCAAAAAATTCATGAATTTTAATAATAACATCATGTCGTAATCATTTCAAGATGACCTAGTGGTAAGATATCTAATGTAAAATTGGACTTTAGATTCGAGAGATTATCATAAATCTGCTCCAAAACTGACTTGTTTTCAAGAGGTAGAATCTATGTTGAATTACAATTTAGTTGCGAGTGAAATGAGATTAATTAGCCTAAACTATGAGTTAATAAATGGCTTTACTTATAGTGTCTAAAGTACCCATCTCGTCCTAAAGCAAAATATAAGTGATACTTTAAGCCTAGCAGAAACAGTAATCCCGCATCAGCAACATGTAAAAGTCAGCCTTGTGGCATGGCTGTATCAAAGAAGGCGAGCCTCTCATCCCACCATCTAATTTTTTGTCTCTCACTCGCTCTTTTTATTTCTCTCAAAAACAACTCTATTTTTTACTTAAAGGTGTGATCGATGTAGAAGCCGGGTTAGAGTGATGTGAGTATTTTCTTAGTTATTGGTATTGGCTCGAGTGGAAGATCGATTAATATGATAAGTGAAATAAAGTGTGATGGAATAAATATATATATATATATATACTCTCACCTATATATTAATCATAAATCCTTGTTGATCGATTCGATGCTGGAATCGTAGTAAAGGAATGAAAATGCACACGAATAAGTTAGTAGACTTTCTATCAACACTCACAATTTCCCACAAAAACAAGAATTTTTTCATGATTAATTTTAAATAATTCATTATTAGAAGATAAAAGCTAATTAACGAATACAAATATTATTAATTAGAGGATTTGTGATTAACCAAGATGAGAATTAATTAAACACTCACTCTGATGTTAAAAAGATAAAAATTAAACACTTACTCCATCTAGAAAGATGATACTTTTTTAAATAAAAATAAATAAATAAATAAACTAAGATAAATTCTAATAAAAGACCACTCTTAACGCTATTAGATAAATAGCCAGTCTTAATGATGTGAATAACATAATCGTGATGAGTAGATTACTTGTGCATTGTATGAGGTTTTCTTTTCATAAGCCGATATACATACATATAGAGGAAGGTTAATGCGAGAAGCTTTGTTTTTAGGTGTAGCATTATGAACATTTAGATTAACTAATTAATGGTTAAGACTTAAGATGGTGGATGACATTTATGTAATTAACCAAAACCGGAAGGATACTAAAATAAAACTAGAAGGGATAAAAAGGTCATTTTCACTACCTGATAAACCGTACCTTAGTTAAACATCCCCGCCTCCTTCGTTGAACATTTAAACATCAATCTTCTTCATTGCCATATGATTTTTATTTATGACCTCTCCAAAATCTCCGGGTGTGTTCATAGTTCTCCACACTAATTTCTCTCTTCAACCTCTTCTCTCAAATCGTCTGCCTCCTCTTTATTGTCGGTGAAGAACACTGTCAGTGATCGAATAGGTTACAATGGCGCCACCCTTAACATGAGTGTTGACATCATTTTCTATTCTCGCCAGCCTCTTCTCTAATTGGTTACGATGTCATATTCAACCGTGGATCTTACCATGCATCGTTGAAGCTGCAAATAAAAATGAGTGTGAAGGAAATACGATCTTCAAATTAGCAAAAAAGAAGATGTTATCAGATGTTCGAATCACCGAAGGTGAAGTCCAAAGTGAAGCCCAAGTGCTCAAATGTTCAAATGGATGATAGTGAAGCAATGTCCTTCGATAAATTTAAACGGATCTGACTATTTGTTAATTGATTTTAGTGGGGTTCTTTTTGCATATTCATTAATGAATATACCGTGTCATATTTTTGTAGGCTATTTAACAATTGTTTATGAACACAAGTGGACGTTTGATGTGAATACAAATCTTTTGTCAATCTTCTATGTTATAGATTTCTTTTTGTATTATTGATGAACTATGAACACACTATGAGGTTCTCTTTTCTGTTTTATGTTTCTTGTTCACTAATAAACAAAGTTCATTCTATCAATTTTATATTGATTTTTATGTATTTTATCTTTCTTGTTCATTAATGGACCTCCTTCTGGCATTAAAAAGAAACACATACACTGTTTTGTTTTTTATTATTTATGAACACTTCTATTGGATATAAAAAATACTATCACTTTCATACATGTTCACTACTAAACAACATTAAAGAAAACAATCGTGAAAAACTAAATTCTAAGAGACTAACATGGTGAACATAGGTAATAGAGAAATTAATTGAAGAGGAAAAAAATCTAATAGACCATTATGCTTTTCTTAATTTAATAAAAATAAAAATTGTGATTAATATAAGCCACTAGATTAAAACTTAAAAATGCTTTTCTTTTGAACCAAACCGTGGAGTTAATATATATATATGGGAGAGTTTATTTGAGAACCATTTTTATTGAAAATACCGCGAGAACCAATCTTAGCCTTTATTAATTTAAATCAATGATCAATAAAAATGACGGCTCATTAATGGCTCGTTAATGATGTATTAATGATGGTTATTTTGAAAAAATCAAGTCTCGCTCTTAAATGAAGGCTCACTCGGACGTAATTCACGGTTTGAAAAAGACCAAAATATCTCTATTAATGAACATTAATAGTTGTCACAAATGATACTCGCAATATTAACGGTTATCAAATGATCTTTTCCATAAATATATAATATATATATCTTACTCCTATATAATGCATTTACCACCTAAAAAACTCTTAATTTTAAGAAGAGTAAATTTACTAAAATACCCCTTCTTTATACCTCTCCTTTACCCCTCTTTTAAGTCCACAATTAATGAATTTAAACAAATAAATATTAAAAACATAACCAACAATTAATGAATTTAAATCGGGTTTTATAACTGAATTAATTCTAACCATATATTTTTAATATTAACTTTTGATTCATTAGATCTTCATACTTACAACTGAATTAACTCTAATCATATATTTTTAATATTAACTTTTGATTCATGAGATCACCTAAATTCCTGTTTTCAATAAATCAAGTTCAAGAGATTTCACAAACACTAAACAAATAAAAGAGTCAAAGAGTTAAAATTTATAAAATTG
The DNA here is from genome assembly GCA_038502395.1 of Dittrichia graveolens. Taxonomy (NCBI): domain Eukaryota; kingdom Viridiplantae; phylum Streptophyta; class Magnoliopsida; order Asterales; family Asteraceae; genus Dittrichia; species Dittrichia graveolens. The sequence goes on from JARJIL010000003.1 coordinate 6,073,802, forward strand.
CATTCTAACTCAATTACATAATAATTGGAACTATGAAACATTACATACACACATATGTACATACATATATAAAATCAGCAACTTCATGATTCAGCCATGCGACAAAACTCTTCCAACAAACTGAAAGACAAATAACTCAGAGTTAGCAATTTAATTCTTAATTTCAAAGTGGCTCTCGCAAAGAATCTTTACAAACTCATATTATTTTCATCTCGCAAAGAATCTTCACAAACTCATATTAGCTCTTTGTGATTATTCTGCACAAAACTCATCACAACCTCCTCTTTATTCGCCGCCGTCGCATTGCGCGGGTACCCCGCTAGGAGGGTTCAAACGAGAACTGTTTTTCGTACGAGAACTGCGAGAACCAATCTTGGTCGTTCATTTTGAATAATGGAATTGATGGATGATGAGCGTGGGGGGGATTGAGTGTGGCATGGTGCATGTAAGAAATTCATGGGTGGGCAATCCAATTGAAGGAGGGGGAATTGGACGGCTAAGATTGGTTCTTGCGGTTCTCGTACGAAAAACAATTCTCATTTGATTTTTGCCTATATATATATATACTATCTATACTATATTATAAAGAATTTAGGCATTTTGCTTAATCTCTTAAATTTTAAGTCTCTTAAAATTACTAAATTACCCTTCATATAAACTAAATAGAAACTATTATATAAAGTAACTATTAAATAGAGTTAATAAGAATCTTATATTCTATTTTAATAACTAAACCTTCCATATTTAAAAAATTCAAATAAATTAACTTAATTATTAAAAAATACTTTCATAACCAAACCTTTTATATTAAATACTATATCATGTAATAAATATTTTAACATAATTATCAGAAAATGTGTACAAGTAGAACTCATAAATCGGAATAATCTATAATAAGAATTTATATTTTAAAATTTTTTAAATAGCTCATATAATTAATAGTTTCAAATTAGTTTACTATTTTCTTAATCTCTTAATTTTAAATAGTTTCAAATTAATAATTTACATTCAGTAATTTCATACAATTTAACTTATTTTATAAGTAAAGCCTATTTAAAAATAATAAAAGAGTTGATTAAGAACAGGAAAATAAAAAAATCGACATGTTACCAATGTAAAATTATTTGTTGTCACTGTATTACGTAAATTTCCAAAATGAACAAGTTATCGAGTAGAAACTATTTGATGTCGCCGCATTGTGCGTATACAATGCTAGTGTGTGTGTATATATATATATATATATATATAATTTGCCTTAAATTTTCTCATATATACGACAATGACATCCTTTGGATATTAGCTAATTGAAAAGCATATGACAGAAACTTAGATAATCGGAAATGTTTTGTTGTATATCAGGAAGGAGATGTACGCAATTCAAAAAAGATTACGATGTTAATTTGTTAATTTTTGTGAATATATATATACATTAAATTAAATACTTTCCATCTTTTTATTCTTAATTTCTCATTTTTAAAATACTGCATGCAGCCTAGCTAGCTAATTACATGATAACTATGTCTATGTGTGTATATATATTATATAGAGAGAGGGTAGTTGATACGAGAAACATTTGTTTTACGAGAAGTGCGAGAAACATTCTCACCCATTAGATAATTAAATTAATGGCTAAGATTGCCTATTGCTATTTGGTAATTAACTTGAAAAAAGAAGAAGATTAAATAAAAACAAAAGGAGTAATAAAGACATTTTACCTACTAAAAATCCTTACCCTAATTAATTATACATACCATTTAATCTTTCAAGCCATTTAATCTCTCTCTTTTATCACAAAATCTCCTAAATCGGCACTTCATCTCCCTTACAAATCACCATTTTCTCTCAACAGCCCTCACAGACACCATTCTCGCCACCCATCATAGTCGTTCTACCTCGCCGCCCATCGTAGTCGTTCTACCTTGTCACCCATCACCATCACTGACAGCTCTCCGCCCTTGCCGCCAACGCCGCCCATGAACAGTAGAAAGCACCGCCATCGTTGATGCATTCATCACCGAGCACAACCGCCGCCGATACCACCATTATCAAGTACTGTTGTCGCCTACAACATTGGTGGTGCCCACGCCCCCGGTTCTTTCAACGACGCTCCCGCACCACCTCCCTCCACACCGTGAGTATATTCGTTTGCTTGTTTAGATATATGGTACTACTTGTTTGTATTCCTCTACTCTATAGTTCAGATCCACCACCTACGTTGAAGCGTCGTCGTTTCAGATCCACCATCACCACCGCCGGCGACTCGTTCACATCACCGTCACCGCTGTTATAAATATTTTTTTTTCCTTTTCGAGGGTTTTTCTATTAAACAAAATGTAGAGTCGTTGGTAAAAAGGGTGAAAGCGATTAATTAGTAATGAACATCTTTCTATTTTCAGTAGTGAACACCTATTTAATTATAAAGTATAAGTAATTTTTAAAAATCTGGAAAAAAAGGCCTAAGATATATACTATTTGATGTTAGAGTCGTTGGTGTACACTAAGAACGAAAGAATTAATTAACTAAAGAGATTAATTAGTAATGAACATCTTTCTATTTTTACCGTGTTAGTTTTTATTGTTTGTGTTCACTAATGAAAACTGTATACATAACAAAAATTTTGTAAATCGTATGGTGTGTTCAGTAGTGAACACCGTATTTAATTATAAAATAAAAGTAAATTTTAAAATTTGAAAAAAAAAATTAATTAGAGAGGGAAAAAAATTAATTGGAGAGAGGAAAGAGAAAATATTTTTATTTACTAATTTAACCTTTTCATTAAATAAAATATTAATAATGATTAATGTGAATCACAAAATCAAAAATCAACGGCTGAAATTGCTTCTCGCACTTCTCATAAGAAAAACACTTCTCGTTTGAACCCTCTTTTATATATATATATATATATATATATATATATATATATATATATATATATATATATATATATATATATATATATATATATCAGTCTGAAATTTTATCTCGATCTAAAAATATTGAAACAGACTGATATATAAATGCCATATTACTACAAGTTACAAGAACATCATGAACAAATATATATGTATATTCATCATTTTAAAATGTTATTTTTTCTGGAAGAACCCAAAATGGATCTATTACAGTAGTTTGATTATTTGCACAAGGTACAATGTTCCATATCATCTAATTTAGTGAAAATATTTTTAAATTCTTGATCAATTTAATGTCCAAAAAAGTCACATACAAAACTTAAGTACAACCCATTATTGCATACGAGGATAAGATATATAGTTCTAGCAGCTCCTATCTTAAATGTTTTCAAACTTACAAACATTTGAAATGAGGAGTATGTTAGTTATTTCATTATTTACTTATTTAAGTGTTTATGAAAGTGAAAATATCTATCATGGATGCTTTTATATACACACGTCATTTTCTCTGTACATAAACTATTTCCTGAGTTGAAACCGGAATCAACAAAACACGTACCATTCTAGAGTGATTTTCTCTATTATCCAGGCTCGATCTCATATATCTTCTAGTCTTTTCTTCATGTACGTTGTTTTTTCTTCATCGATCTGATTGTTACCACTTTTCATACTCCCACCCACTTCACTTTTTCCTACGAGTCACACGTATACATAGATCACTATCACATGGAACTGATTTAGATACACAAAACTTCTAAATAGGCGCACCAAATTTCTTCTACTTATATATATAGATATATATATACAGAGAGAGAGAAAGGGGGGAGGGAGGGTTCAAACGTAACGAGAATCAATCTTGGCCGTTGATTAAAATAAATATTGGCTCGTTAATTAATAACTAATGATTAGCTCATTAATAACGCATTAATGAGGGGTATTTTAGACAAACCAAATCTCGCACATTAATGACGGCTAATCTGAACGCAATTCACGGTTAAGAAAAATATATAAATGAACAAAATACTCATATTAATAAGTCATTAATGATATTACAAACAATCTTGACCCTTAATTAAAATAAATCAATTATCAATAAAAATGAAGGCTCATTAATTAATGACACATTAATGCTTCATTAATGATACATTAATGAGGGGTATTTCAGAAAAATCAACAACTCATCGATCCAGACGCAATTCACAGTTGAAAATATTATATAAAGTACCAAAATACCCCTATTAATGAGCATTAATGATGATTATAAATGGTACTTGCAATAAAAACACTACTTAAATGATCTTTTCACTTTATCTATACTACTATATAAATCATATAATATTCTCTCTCTTTAATTTTAATACTTCTTAAAATTCAATTAAAACAAAAACTTGACCTTTCATTCGATATAAAATAATCATATTCACTTAATCTTTAACCATTTCACTCTCTCACCTAATTTATTTTTATTTTTTATTCATTTAAAATATATTCTTCCACACTAACACACACCCCTCACACAAACATAATTATTCACCCACATCAATATAATTTTCAAAATCTTATTAATTATCTCTCTTTTTTAGTCTTGTTAGTTCATAAATACAATTCTTTTTTCTTATTTTAATGTCTTTTAGAATTAATAAAATAATGGATGCAAATGACAAATGACAATCACGGTACCATCAATGTACATCACAGGACATAAGACCAGTCATAAACGACTCTTCCACGCACTCATGCCTGCCAACTATTGCACGATCAATGCGTAAATTCTAATTTAATTTAAAATCGACAAGAAAATGAAAGATTACTCGTATTTAACTTTTAGGAAAGGCAACACTTGCACATCAGGTGCTTCCACACTGCTGTTTTATATGTAGAGCCATCATCATCATCGGATGACGGTGATGTAAAGTCATAAAAAGCATTCAATTTTATCAATCAACGAGATGATACAGCGAGTCAATGTTGATTAAATCAAAATATATTTAACAACCTCCCTTCATCATCAAGTAACATTAGAACCTAATCCCAAATCAATCCACATTCAAATAGCCATTTTTTTCCATTCTTCTTCATAGTTTTAGCGACGAAAATGAAGTTCGGTAAGAAATACTAAGAGTACATGCAAAGACAAGATTGCAGGAAACGACGTGTGGGTTTCAAGAATCTCAAGAAGATCTTGAAGCGATGTCGTAGAGACGTGATGTGCATTCACCAAATTCTTTGTAGTAACAAGCGTCATTGTTTCTTAATAGTCCTCATCGAATTCTACTAACTAGAGGAAGTATTATCAGAAAGAAGACTCATTAAGAAGCATTTGATGATTGTAAGTGTAATGAATTCGGTGAATGAATCGCGTCTTTACGATATCACTTCAAGATCTTCTTGAGATTCTTGAAACCCACACGTTGTTTCCTGCAATCTTGTCTTTGCATGTACTCTTCGTATTTTTTACAGAAGTTCATCTTCGTCGCTAAAACTATAAAAAAGAATGGAAAACAATGGCTATTTGAATGTGGATTGATAAGGGTATGGCCGTATGGGTTCTAATGTAACATGATGATGAAGGGAGATTGTTAAATATATTGTGACTTAAGCAACACCGACTCACCATATTTTCTTGTCAATTGATAAAAAGTTATGGTTTATGACTTTATGCCCCATTTCTGATGATGACGCCGGCTCTACGTCCAAACCAACAGTACAGAAGCACCTGACCCTCAAAGTTAAATATAAATGTTTCATTTTCTTGTTGATTTCAAAATTGTAAACCAACAGACAAAAATTTTTACTCATGTTATGAGAAAATAAATGTTATATCTTAAATTTATTAATGTAAAATTGTAAACCAACAGACTTTGATCAAATCAAGCATTAACTATCCAACAATGATGCTTACGGTCATATGACTAATGGTTTTTCAACCATCCAATTGGTTTAATTATAAGAATTTTGCTAATTACAACGTGCAAAATGTCTGGTTAATTAGCATATGTTTTGGTTAACTAAAAGCAAAATATGTATCGATCATAGGTTGTCAGTTGGAAACATATAAATCAAGCATGTTTCCAGAACTACGGGTAGAATCAAATGTTTGAGAGGTTTTAGGTTGGTTGTCCCAGAAAACATTAGAAACAGTTAATGAGGGTGTAAAAAATGTTGACTAATTTCCAAATTTTGACTAAAACAGTTTTGGAGGTTTTGTGGTTTAGAAATAGGCCTTTGGCGATTTAAAACAGAAGCCAAATCGATCAAATTCAAAAGTCAATTGGTTGAAATTACCATCCTTGGATCCGGAAGAAATATTCACATCAATAGAGGTGTTGGAGAGGGTGTGGTAACAGATCAAAATGGGTACGGCTCATGATTGACAATCCCAACTAAAACATCAAATTTTAACACCTATGTATTATAATACTAAGTACTGACCTAGTGAGTATTGACCTTCAAATTCAAAATTTCACATATTAACATTGTAACTTGTTTATGTATAAATCAGATATTCCACAACAATTTCAAAAAAGATGAAGCTAATATCAGCAACACAACTAGGTTCAAACATTAAGATTCAAAGTTGGTAACCCTAAATTATTTGAGAGAAGTGAAACCGAGAGTTTGAGACGTACGTAAGAGGCTGGGATCGAGAAGGAAGAGTTCTGCATGCTTCTACAATTCTGCGCGATCTTTGCCCTCTTTCAGATGCTATTTCCCCCTTCTATTTCAATTTTGTACATGTGAACCTATGTATAACAGCTAGGCGACAACACAAACATTTCTTTTGTGGATAATAGAAAGGGTGAAAGCGAAACCAAGGAAGAAATTTCACCTGTATGAAAGACTTGAATCATTGTTACTCATATCAAGATTGTGGGAGACTTCTCCCTGCAATGACATACCAGAATCCCTAGTATATATATATATATAACTACTCATATGTATTTTTGTGCCCTAGTATATATATATAACATTGGTTTTGCTTTCAAGATTTAACGTGGAAAAACTAACTACAAACACAACAGTGATATGAGAAAAAGATGACAAGATTACAAGAACACCGCTAACCTTACCAAACAACGTACTAAGCAAGAAAAGATACAAGAAATTATGATAACGGTTTCTGCCTTCTCCAACGTACGAAAGAAAAAGGAAAAGGTAAAGGTAAAGGAACGAACTCTTTACCTCAATTTTTGTGAACTCATCTGCCGCATGACACCCAACAAATACGTATATATATTTGTATTAAATAAACCCTACTAAGGCTTAATTCTTAGAGCCTCAATTGAATTCACGCACGCAACGCATGGCAAAACAGATAATGGGCCGAGGCCCATGTGTCCGATTCGGCATTAGTTTATAATTTTTTTTTCTAAAGAACTCTAGAAGACTAGAATGAGAATTCAAAAAACAAAGTGAATTTAAACTTCAATCATTTGACATACAACGAGGGCAGTGACACTCAAAAGCGAACCCTCTCGACAAGAGATTTTGCCGAGCATCACGATCCTTACTTGCATCAATGTAACATATCCGCAACTCTTCCCCTGCAAAAACAAAAACGTACAATGGCTTCTTCAACGCTCAAGCTTGTTTTTATAAGGCTTTTTCTTTAAGCTAACCCAACAACTGTCCCCACCTTATTAAATAAAGCTTCTTTCGTTTTTTAGTTGTTTATTGTAGTTTATTCGTCTTTTAATCAAATTCTGAATAAAACAAACACGTTATGGATTTGAGGATTTCATTGATAAATTGGAGAATTCAGCATAAACCCTTTTTACAAACAATGAAAAATAAAGAATGAATCATATACTAACATGTTCGTATTAGAACAAAGAATGCCTAAAAGACCGACCTGCTTCAATCTCTCTTAAAGCTTTCAATCTTGCTTCCACATTTTTCACCCAAACTATGTGTGTATTGGGATCTATAACACAGACAAAACCAAGCAAGTATGTCAAAGATGCATCAAAGTTTCAGCGCCAATATTATATCACATCTCGACAAATAAGTATTATCAAATCTTAAGGGGGCTTTGGTTATATAATTTTCATGTTTAATACAAATTAGGATATTATGTAGGTGGACTGAAGAATACAAGTTCTTACCACAGTCATGATTATAGAAGGATGGAAGCATATAGACAGCATTGCCAACAGCAGCTTCTGATTCTACTGATGCAGCTGCTAATGCAAGTAAATCTTCATACATACCTCCAGCCAACTCGATACGAAAAGCATTGATACGTATTCGTGCCAGCACCCCAGCATACCATTCAATGGTCAAAACTATATATTAATTACTCGAAGTCATTCACAAATGAATATTTTATAACTCCAAAATATACTTAAAGGTTTAGAAGTCAATTTCTGAAAACTGATGGGTATTTTGAACCCAAAATATTAACAAAGTTCTTTCAAACTGGTTTGCTATCGTTTAGCTCTAATTTAAAACAGAAACATTAAAGTCGGCACTGATGATTGAGATGAATTTACATGTCAGCTGTTCATTTTTCATGCCTGAATCTTCTAGGGCACCTCTCAACAAACCAAGCTCCTCTTCCATCTGGCAAAATATGTAGACAATAAAACGATATAGTAACAATGTAAAATAGGACACCCTAGAATATGTGTTCTAAAACATTCTTGAGACAGTGTTGAGGCTTACCTGAGAGATCATTTCAGCAGACAAGCGTGCAGGCTGAAGTATGTCCAAAATGTCTGCAGAAGTCACCCCTGATATTACCATGCAGGCTAATCGTTTGGCTAGAAGCGGGTATTTCAAACCCCGGGTTCTATAGAAAAAGAAAATTCACAAAGAAACAAGTATCAATGGTGATTCTCATAATTCATTCTAAAAACCAGTCTTATGTGCTTTGTTTCACACGTAGCAGGCTAAACCAATGAAAACCGAAAGAATAAGTATATTAGGAAAATTCTTACCGACAATGAGCAATAAACGCTGACCAATCAGCTTCCTTTTCAACTTCATAAAACCCCTATTAGAATCAGCAAATGAATAAGAGATGTAGGATATGCTTATTCTTCATTTCAGGTAAAGATTGCAATAAGCATAATATTTCAGATTCTTATTAAGTTGATGATTAGATTAAGATCTTAATCTCTACCAAATTATATAGTTAACTAATCTCATTTAGTTAACTAATCTCATTAACCAAAAACTTTAATGGAGATTGCAAGAATTAACTAAACTTGCTAAGCTTTCCAATTCACATCAGGTACCATTTCCTTAGCTTTTCAGCGTGTTGAAATCAGTCACAAAAAAAGCCCCTGTCTCAGAGACCCAAAATCAAACAGTTGGTGGGCATGTATCGTATCTATACCTTCGCTTGTTCCCTGCATTCTTCGCTGCAAAACAACACTTTATGTTCCTGTAAGTCGGAGCCTTTCGGAGTATTCTTGAGACAGAGATAGCATACTTTATCAATTGAGGAGATGGATGGGTGAGAGACAACGGGTTTGGCGGTGTGTATGAGTTCTCCAGGTTCTATATTCCGAGTAGCGAACACACCACGACCAGCTGACTCGGTGAGTAAAACCTGGATCGGAGGCGGTGATGGTCGACTGGGCTCCGAGCCACGATGGCCATCGATGACGCTGGTGGTGGAGACGAAATAGGAGATCGGGAGTAGCTTTATTCCCGGAAAACACCGCGGTGCAAAACGTGTGTAACGAAATAACGGTAACATTTTGTTTGGGACAGAATTTACTTATCGGAGCGACTAAAATATAATGGTAATTTTTGACATATTTTAGAAAGAAAGTAAAGCATAATGAAAACATCAAACCCCCTTTTAATTAAACAAAATAATTAAACGTCCAATAATCTAATAATTTAAAAGCTACCATATTAGATAAGTTAGTGGTGTTAATATAATTGTTATTTAAAAATTATAATATAATGATTTATCTAAAACTAAATGTATGTTCTAATGTTCAACTTCTATCTTAATTTATGTTGTGAATTTGTAATGGTTTATGTTAATTTAGGTACAGGATTATAATGTTTTTATTTGTATCATCTTAATTTAGTTCTTATCTCAGTCAACGTTTAAGTTTCATTTTTAATATTTAATTATGTTTATAGTTAGACAAGAAAAGGCAAAAAAAAATAAAGAAAAAACCAAAAATTTGAACAGATGAGACGAGAAACTAAAAACACAGCCAATCTAAAACCAAAAACAAAGGTTTTGATTGCATGTCAAAATCAAACTAAACTAAACCATGGCATACCTCTGCGTTTTTTATTCGGTTTAAGTCATAAACTATTAAACACCATGCAGTTTACGTAACCCGATGAGAAGCGGGTCCCATGTAGCATCTGAAGTTCCGAACCAGCTAGAAGCAAACCACCTACCCTCTTTTTCACCTAAGAATACCATATTTAACTTCTCACACCCAATTTGTTACTCTTTCTCACACTCCGTCACTCTATCTACCTTTTCCTTTTATTCTCTCCCTTATAATATTTAATTAAAAATATGATAGAGTAAAGGGTAGAAAGAAATATATTTCCAATGGAAATAAAGATGAAATGAGGAATGATGTTGCGAAAAAGATAAAAAAGGATTCTAAGAGGAGCATACCACATAATTTGATGACCAAGTTAAGTCGGTGAATAACCTATGTAGAATGAAATTGTTTTTCAGGTAAACAAGGTGATTCAAGAAATAAATAATATAAGTGTTATGCCATTAATTATTAACATATCAGTATTTTAACAAGCCTTTAGGTTAACAAATTATCTAAGGTCTTCTTTACCCTCTTTTCTGCAGGTTCGGTCTATGCTTCTCTTGAAGGAACGACTTGCTCGTCCTCATATGGTTCAACCGGCTCATGATGATCATTCCTCTTCCCCTTCAGTTTTGTATATCGACAACTCATCTTGTGGCACTAGCTGTTCTCGCAACCAATTGTGCAACACCAAATGAGATCACCACCACCCGTCATCTTCGAGTTGGACTGCTACAACTAGTCGGTTCTACCACCCCCCCCCCCCCACCCTACCCATGGCCTTATGGGGTTCCTCCATCGTCAACATGGTCTGCTCCACATCCTCAAGCCACCGGCAACAACTTTCACCAACCGAGCCATTGCTATCAACAACGGTTGACGGTCTTTGATGCCCACCTTCAAACAAGATTTTGCCACTGCTGCACCCCTATCGATGCATCCATTGTTAGACTCATTCTCGCGAATGAGCAATGATCAAGCCACTATCTCAAAGCTTTCAACATTTGCACCCTCAACGATCCTATGAGTTGTGTTCAATAAAATTCATTTAAAAAACATATTCCTAAAATTTTAATATTCAATCACATGTGATTCAGTATACAATCACATATGATTTGTAAAAGCGTCACATGTGAATTACAAAAATGCCACTCCGCCCAAATTTTTAAAATTTAATCTGGACCATTGATGTCATTGATCCAAAGGTTAAAATTAGTTCCTTAAGACTATGAATTAATTGTGGACTATATTCAACATTCTTCACGATCCTAAAAACGACTTGTGGATACATGGACAATCTCTCATTTGGCCTCAAGAACATTGAAAAACTCTCGACCATTTTAAATAACAATATCTATTCTTCTAATGTTGTTAGAAATGGTCACTTATTCTAGTAACTCAATCCAATCACTCTAGCATACCTAGTAAGTTTGGCCCTTACACCTTCACAAAATTTTAGTGACACCAAATACTATTAAAAACCTTATATTTATGACCGTTTACCAAAGACAATAAGTGTCCAATTGAATTTGTTCAATTTGGTTCTTCTGTGAAAGATTACCCAGCCCGTCGTACTCTTTTTAGGTGTGACAACTCTTGTAAACCATACCTCGTCAACATCTCAGCCATCTCCCGTGCGTTGGCATCAAAGGCTTCGCCACCCTAGTTCAATTGTCCTTGAAGTTTTAGCATCTAGCGGTCTTATTTCATGTAATAAAGGATTGTCATCAATGTCTTGTCAAGCTTGCAACGTGACAAATAGACACGTCTTCCATTTAATATTTCCGAGTTAGATATGTGTGTTATTTTTTATAATGTTTATTCCAATCTATGGACCTCTCCTATTACTCGTATAAGCGGGTTTTCCTTTTGGGCCAAAAATATGATGTGTACTCTAAATTATTACATATTCTTATTTATGTGTTAAATCAGTTTGGTTGTAAGATTAAATCCTTTTAGCATGATCACAAGTGTGTATTCGATAATACTTTGGTCAAAAATTAGTTTGATGCCCACGGTATTCAATTATATTTTGTTCGCCTTTACACGTCCCAACAAAATGGCAAGAGTGAACGCATGATCGGCTCCATAAACTTCAAACATGAGTCACGCCCTTCTTTTTCTGGCCCACCTATTAGGTTGAGGCGTTAAATATGGTGGTTCATATGCTTAACATCTTTTCCTTAACTTCCACCGATAATAACATCTCAGTTTCTCGCCTCTTTAAGAAACAACCATCTATATCTCACCTTTGTCTTCGGATGTTTGTGCTACCCCCGCATACCTTCCCTTATAAATTAACTCCCCGCTCAACTCCTTTCATAATCTTAGGCTACCCGGCTCAACAACCAGAATATAGTCGTCTTAACCTCTTGTCCCAATCATCATCTCGTGACACATGAGTCTGTCCCTTTGGATCGGTCACAACCCACCCTCCACCTGACTACTTTCTCAATGACTTATTCGACAACTTCCACTTCTCACGCCATTTGACGACCCACCCTCCAACGTTTCTGCTCCTCGTCATCTCCTTCGGTAACGCCTTTCTTTGTTTTCTTTATTCTCTCGTCCTACACCCGGGATGCGTTATAAATAAAAATAGATTAGTTATGTTTCGCTTGCTGCTACTGCCGTACCTCTTGTTGCCGCTACACCTCTTGAGAATCTCCTTTCTATGGGAATAATATCTTTCACATTCTCATCAAACTCGCAAGCTACTTTAACAAAGTTATTAATCCAACTACATCATTTACCTATTCTTTTACTTACTAAACAAGACAGAAGTTAAAATTAAGAAAGAAGATGAAAAAGAATTAATAAATTATACCGGACATCATTTAATGGATCGGAAAATAAAGTAAAAACAAATAATGCTTTTCTAACTTAATTACCTTTTAAAATCCCATTGATTGTTTCAATATGTTTGTCTGTGATTGATATATCGGTGTTATTCCACACACCCTAATTTCCAACATCACTTATCAAATCGAATTTAGTTTAACTACATATAATATATATAAATTTAAAAAGACGTGCATACGAACCCTAAATAACCAGATATAATTTTAGTGCTTGAAAACTATGCATTTATTTATGAACATATAATCTAAATGTGTATGAATTACATATAATAACAAATAAAAATCAAATTTAAATTAGAGATAGAAGAAATTTGATGATTTTGACTTGCATAAACATAACAATTTATCTTTCAATCAAAAAACAAACAATAATAAACAAAAACGTTCAATAAACCTAACAGTAAAAAAACTTAGCAAATGAAAAGGCAATTAACAGAGTTTTCTATCAAAAGCTCAGGTCTAGAATCAAACAATGGGTGGATGTCAAACAAAATCAATACTTGGTCAATAAGAGCCGGTTGAGTCAAAGGAACGACGTAAAAGGACATTGGAACTAATGCGACAACGCTGGAAATCAGTAAAGTGTCTTAGTGACAGTCGCCTAGGGTGCATCAAAGACCATTGGCATCGATGGCTGGTCAACGAAGAGTTGGGGCAGCAACAACGTCAACAGGTGTTTGTCAAAATTAAGCCAACAATAACATCATATAAAAAAAGAAGTTACCCAGCCAAATCTGTTAACTTTCTGTGGTTACAAGTTACCATCATCCTTTCTAAATTCACATATCATCATTCGACATCATCTTTTCAACTAACTGCTCTTGTCATCATTCTCAATGAGACATACTCAAAAACCTTCTTTGTAACGCGTATTTCGAAGATTTAGGAATCACAAGAATTAGGCAGCAATCTAGTTCATTGTTGGAAAACTTTAAAGTTCTAACATATGCCAAAGACTACATTTACCAAATGAAACCATCACTTCAAACTTGCTTTCAAAATAACAGACCAACGAGAAGTAATTTACATTACAAACCCAACTTGTTCCGTTCTGGCCTCACTACCTAATAACGGTCTGGACTCCTGCTCCAACTCCTCACCGGGCTACGGCTCCTACTTAGAGACCGATATGGACTCCTTGAGTATGACCTCTCTCTGTACCTTCGCTCTCGGGGCGACAAGGACCTGTTCCATATTCACACACACGCGCACACACACTTACTTCTGTACACGTCGACTAGGGATATGTTTTATCTCTAATACAGCACCAATGTCCCCCAAAATAAATAAAAAACGATCAAATGTCCCCCAGTGTATTTTTCATGTGTATAAGGTACCGAATCATTTTATTCGAGTAAACTGACTATAATATAATTGAAACTTAAATTATCTTTGACACACTAGATATCTATTTATATAACCTGTTAACCCCATCCCAATACAACTCTAGTCTGAAACATATACTCAAACCCCACCCCCCACCCCCACCCCCTTTCTCTTTTTTCCCCCTTCCTTTTCCCCCAAATTTTGCTACCTTCATTCTGAAGAAAAAGAATGCATACCTGGAGTAACGATCCCGCCTAGGGGAAGGAGAATAGTAACTTGGACTGCGATAGTAGAACCTTCCCCGACGTGGTGAGCGAGAATACCGACTGGAAGATCCTCTACGATCATATGAGCGCCCCCTGCCATGACCACATACACACTTAATACATCAAGAGTTTTTATTGCTTTTCATAAAAAAAATACATCAAGGGTTTTTATTAACAGAAAGACAACTATTTGATAGTTCCTGGTAAATAAATAATGATAAACCACATAGAGGTCGACCCACTACCTTTTCCATTAGCTTTTACATAATACTCTTTAAAAGATTTTAAACATTTAAAAACACTTTTGGTGGCCTTTAACCCATATCAAGCAGGGATTTTGAGTACACGGGTTAAATTGCCACGACTAATACCACACAGAGGACAAGAACTGATACCCAAAACTGACCTAAAACGTTCTCTTGCCCTCATTTCTGAAGGTTTCTTCCTATTTTCCTCAGCAAACACAACGCTCAGCTCTCTACCAAGAAGGATTTGACCATGCATATGATATTTGGCCTCAGCAGCATCATCTGGGTCAAGATATTGAACGAAACCAAAACCACGTGGCTCTCTACAATACAAACATGCAAAGAGTTAATGATGTAATACAGTGTACATTTATAATAAGGCCCGCGTATGCACATACAGCAGCAAGTCTGTACATGTTCTGACACTATAACTATGTGCCCCGCTCTATTCCAGACACCATATATATACAGACAACCCGAAAAGAGAGAGGCAAAAACATATAAATTGCCTGCATATGTCAGCTCCAAATAAATGAAACATATACAGCTGCTAACCTTGTGTAGTCAAGGTTAATATGTAAAGTTCTTCAAAACTTGAACTTCTTCACTATGTTACATAACCAACTTCCTTCAATCTTCATGTACACTAAATCATCTTGACAGAATTCTTTATTACTTCATGTCTACAACACTTCCAATAATGAAACCAACGCCCATAAAATGGAAAATAAAAATTTATGATGTAACACACCATCATACAACTGAATGAGCAAAAGTAAGTGTGCATGTGTGTGTGTGTTTGTGTGCATGTGATGAGAGGCAAGAGCAGATGAAGGAACTGCTAATCAATCCGATTCTTTTAAATTTTTGAAACAGTTAATAAAGACCTATAATATGTCTCTAGACAACCAAGGCCATTAGCTCACCCAGTATAGTAGTCACGCGGTAAATAAACATCCTTCAGGGGGCCAAACTCTCCAAATGGTCCACGAAGATCTTCTGGCCTGCAAAAAAACACATTTATGATTTTCACATGTTCAATTAACAATTAGTTTATTTATCAGGAGAGCAGAATAGAGCAAGAAGAGAAAAACAGGAGAGTTATTTCTCCTTTCCAATTTCCAACATTGACTATTGAGTGCTAATTTCAGCTTTGCACCAACAACTGTAGTTCTGGAAATAGACAGATTGAGTTCAATATGTTACATGAAACAAGACCAAAAAATTAATCAAGGGATGGAAGTAAAACATCTGAAAGAAAATTGTCAAACCTGCATGGCACTGTGGTAGTATCACCCAACTACCAACAACTATTTCTTCAAGTTAAACCTTATTTTTTTCAATATATGACGTTCATTTCCACATCACCATGCTATATGATGCATGCAATGTACTCCATGTAGAAACTTTAAGGGTGTTCAATATTTTGATGCGATTCGTAACAACCGAAATCCGAACATAACCAATTTCTAATAATCCAATTTGAATTGGTTTGTTTGGTATTCAAACCAGTTTTGGCCTCGATTCAAAAGTTTGCATTGGTTTTCAAATCTATAAAAAAATCTATGCATTTATTGTGGTGGGAAATTAAATAGCTGTCAAAGTCCCTAATTTGGGATAGCAGTTTTCAATATAACGTAGAATATATATAATTAAAATCATAAAACATTTATTAAAAGCATAGTAAAAAACTTATTTAGTACACTAATTTAGTAAATAGTAATATGGGAAGTGTCAAAGAAGAAGAGAAAGAACATGCAGTAACTAGGTTTTAAGATAATATTGGGCTTGGAGTCTTGGACATAAGATATATGCAGATGGGCTCAAAGGGCTGCCCAAATAAGTTTAATCTCCCAAACAAAATGTTTCAACACAAATAACGCTATTTTCCTGTTAAAACGCTATTCAAATAGTGTTAAAATAGCGGAAATAGCAGCGATATTAGCGCCTCCGCTATTCCCCACCGCTATTTTGCCTAGGTCCACTAACCGCTATCCCACCGCTATTTGACTGCATGGAAAAAAATTTGTCACCCGACTCGAGTGTGTGTGTGCGCGCGCATGTGTGTATATATAGGTGTTGTTACTCTATTTATGTTTCTAATTTCTCTTTTCTGATCCATAAATAGTAATATGTTATTTTTAGACTATTAGAACCCCTATGAATATTCTCTTAACTTGTCCTTGGAAGTTCATACGTCAATTAGATATTCAAAATCACAAAGTTCTCCTATTAAATTTGGTTTAAACCATAGCCACATGGTTCGCTGAAACCCATGTGATCTGCGATCGGTATGTTTCGTACCAAATCACGATACGAATTCGAACCAAACAGACCATGGAACGCGATCTGGAACGTTAGTCAAATCAAACCTAATCGATGGTCAATTTTGATTCTGTTGGTACGCAATCGCGATTGGGAACGAAAATAAGACTGAATCAAGCAATGGAAAACACGATTAGCCAGTCAATTGGAACGTTAATTGGATCGTTTGTCAAATTGAACAAATTGATGGTCAATTTCGAGCCTGTTGGTTATCAATTTCAAGTCTGTTGGTTATCAATCACAAATTGAACCAAATTGATGGTCAATTTCGAGCCTGTTGGTTATTAATCTGTTTTTGTTTCAAATTTTCAGTAATTATGCACCGTTTTTGGGTCTAATTATGCACTGTCTTTCTTCTTATGGATCATAAGTGTTTCTGTTTTGTCTTAACTTTTATGGTAATTTGATTTGATTTTAAGGGAAGTATGAAATTTATATCTTGAGAATTAATATTAATATAATTATATATTTTATTAGAAGGTACATCGTACCTAGAAAATTGGTACTTCGTACCGGAGGCGAACCAAAATGAACCTAGCCCCATTGTACCGAGAACTTAGAGACTTAGCAAACCGCGTTCACGTACCGGAGCGTTCCATGATCTATGTGAATATGGTTTAAACTTTAAAAAATGGAACAAATCTACACCGTTAGCTGAATTTGGTTAAATTCGAATTCGAACCGAATTCAGATATCTCAATTCAAATCGGTTTTACTAGTAATCTAGTATTACAAATTCGGATTGAATTTCGAATTGGGGTAAAAAATTGTCAAACTCAACAATTCGAGAAACTCGAAATTCAATTCTATGAACAGCCCTAGAAAATTTACAATTGCTAGCAAGCAAATTCGAAACCGAACCAAACATACTACAACCTTGACCTTGTTTATCAGATCAACTCTATTTACACAAAAACACCTTCTCTAGAAGGTAAGGTTTCAAGGAGCACCGAACTGCATCAGTCCACATGTGTCTTCACAAAAAATATAAAGACTACTATGATATTTTTTTTCCTTTTTCTTTCAGAGGCTTGGTGGTCTGGTAAAAAAATTAAAATTTTCAGAAAGCTTTTTACCCCCAAATTTTAAAAGTCCTACAACTAGAATACGGATGGAACAGGATAAAATGCCACCGCCTAGGAGGAAACAATAAAATTGTTAACCATGTCATTAGGCTGTAAAGAAAGCAATTAACATCTTTCTAGGCAGAGTGAAAAACACAACTAGTATTCTTATAGCAATCAGGAACACATCACAATTATGGTGAGAAACGATATAATCAGAACAAACCTACACCCACGGCCAAGATTGCGAACCAAAAGACTAGTAGGAAGATCTCTAGCACGACCCCCATGACGACCCCTTGGGCTAGGACTCCGGTAGCTTCTGCTTCGGTATCTTGGAGGTGAAGGGCTGTAGCTATAACTTCTGCCTCTCATTTTCAACCTGCATATGAAACTTAGGCCATATAAGTAAAAGTTAAAATACATATCGACTATCTACATTACTGTCCCCAATGAGTTACAAGATGCAATAAGTTATCGACTGATTTGTAAAAATAACTATAATTCTTGGGGTTTCAGATATAATTATAACGAGATCTAACAAGACATGAAGGATATCAGAATTGATATTAAAAACCGCAATTTGAAGCATGCATCAAACCGCAATCAACATCAAAAGAATCAGAGGATAGAGAGATTAAAAACCCAATCGATCCAGCACTTGAACAATCAATAGAGGAAATAACTGAAATGTATACCTTGCAACGAAAACGATCGACCGATATCCGTGCCCTAATTCGCCGTAAACGGACTGATTGATTTCACGCAATAGTTTTGAAAGGGGGGGTTCATCAAATACGGTTGGGGTTTTCTCGAGAAGCTTCTACATAACCTAAAACAATGAAAGTGTTAATTAACGACCCTCAAGATACCGACTTAAGCAGTATAGTCCACAAAGTCTATGGTTTGTCATTTTAAACCCTGGAACATTCCAATGTTACTTTGTTTTTCGATTTCTTATCGTAAAAGAAAAAATAATTTAATTAACAGTTTATATGTAAGCAGTAAGCCTAGTATGGACGAGCATGGATCCATTTTGTGGATAAACCCAAACACAAAGCAGTAATTTTTAATTTATATATGTTATCAATTGATTAGGAGAATCGGTTTATTTGTATTTTTTTAAAATTGATAAATATATAGAAAGTATAGGAGAATGTTCAATATAGTCTATAATTAATTCATAATTCTTATGGATTAACTTTAACCTTTGGATCAATATCATCAATGGTCCAGATTAAATTTTAAAAATTTGAACGGAGTGGCATTTTTGTAATTTTTCGTAATTCACAAGTGATGCTTTTACAAATCACATATGATTATATACTGAATCACCTGTGATTGAATATTAAAATTCCAGGACTATGTTTTTTAAATGAACTTTATTAAACACAACTCAGAAAGTATAACATTAACAATGTTAAATATAGAATGATGAAAACATCATAGATGTTAATAACTATTTATAAGTGTACTAGGTTACAAAATAAACCTTAACTAGCTCTAGACTATGTTAGGTAATATATTTCTCATGAATGCTTTCGTATCATTTCACATCAATATATGAAATACAAAAACAGAGTTGTGTTTAATAAAATTCATGTAAATAACATAGTTCTAAAATTTTAATATTCAGTCAGAGATAATTCAGTATACAATCACATATGATTTGTAAAAGTATCACATGTGAATTACGAAAATGTCACTCCATCCAAAATTTCAAAATGCAATCTGGACCATTGATGTCATTGATCTAAAGACTAAAATTAATCCCTTAAGACTATGAATTAAATATGGATTATATTAAACATTTTTCACAAAAAACAATATAAAAGCCCTAATGGATCTTGGCCCTAATCCTAAGAGTAATTGACTGATCTATTTTTATAGACTAACACGCCCCCGTAGTTTGAGCCTGAAGTTGATTACAAACACTCAAACTAGACCTAAAATCATGAAATAATAAGATGGTAATCCTTTGAAAGAATGTTTGTATTATGAGAGCTCGATGATATATGCAAAATGCGTAGTTGACCCATGGCTACTTTTTCACGAACAAAATGAATGTCGATTTCAGTATGCTTCGTTCGTTGATGTTGCACAGGGTCGGTAGACATGTAAACCGCACTAACATTGTCACAATAAACAATAGTAGCTTTAGTCAATGGAGAGTAAAGTTCTCGTAACAAATTTCGTAGCAACATATTTCTACGATGACATTGGCAACCCCGTGATATTCCACTTTGGCACTTGAGCAAGAAAATGTGTGTTGACGTTTTGAAGACTAGCTGAGAATGTTATCACCAAGAAAGACACAATACCCAAAAGTCGAATGTTGAGTGGTTGGGCATCCATCCCAATCAGCATCTGAACATGCAACAAGACCACTCGTAGAGGAAGCATGCAAATGTAAGCCGAAGTTGATAGTGTCTTTGAGGTAACGCAAAATAAGTTTCAAGGCATGTAGACGTGTTTCACAAGGATCATGCATGAAAAGACGTATTTGTTGAACAACATATGCAAGATATGGCCTTGTGAACATGAAGTATATATAGACCAGTCCATTAGTCTTATGATTAGGGTGTTGATTGTCGAAACGATGCAGAACAAGGTTAATTTGAGAGAGGCAGTTCTAAGAGTAAGAGTATAAAGAGGTGTGGCCAGAAAAACCAAAGCGATGGGAACTAATGGCTTTGATACCATGTTATGTAGTTTATTTCCCATGAATCCTTTTGTATAATTTCGCATCAATATATAGTATACGAGAAACGGTTTAAAAACCCTAATGGGCCTTGGGCACCAATCCTAAGACTAATGGACCGGTCTATATACAGAGACTAGCAGACTATTCATACAATTAGGTCAGACTAGGGATGACATTAGATCGGATATGGATTGAGTGATGTCATATTCACATACATATCTATTTAATTTTTAATCATCCATATCCATATCAGTAACCATTTAAAATAATTTTG
Organism: Dittrichia graveolens; assembly: GCA_038502395.1. Classification (NCBI taxonomy): domain Eukaryota; kingdom Viridiplantae; phylum Streptophyta; class Magnoliopsida; order Asterales; family Asteraceae; genus Dittrichia; species Dittrichia graveolens. The sequence continues at coordinate 6,095,033 of JARJIL010000003.1, forward strand.
TACATCCGTATCTATATCAATCAGATTAAACGAGTAAATGAATATCCATTTGATGTCAAAAGAACTTTTCCCCCCAAAGAAAATACCATATTTTTATATTAATCTATGATCTTTATTAATATAAATTCATACTTTCTTCCAAAAAAATATATAAATCAAAACATAACTTAATATGGCTACAATTAGGAGCATAAAGCATAGTGTCTTTCACTTTGACACTTACACTTGTGTAATAGATACAACTTTACAAAAATATTATAGGAGTTTGAATTTAACTGACATAATTATATATATATATATATATATATCTTTAATAATATATTTATATATGTGCTTTAAAATTATAATACGTATATGAAATTATACTTAATTATATCAAATTTAACTTGGGTTAATGGATTCATCCATAGATGAAAAATCGTTATCCATATCCACTCCACTAAGCGTCCATATCCACCCATATCCTATATTCACCCATTTAACTCCGTCCATATTCATCACACATGGATCGGTTCAAGTGGATAATCACTAAATCGGGTGACAATTGTCATCCTTAGGTTAGACCATCATATACTAAACTTTAAGCCAATATTATCTCTATATACTCCCTCATAGTAAGAGCAATATAAGGATTGGACGCTCATGCGGGAGCGAAAAAGTACATTAAAAGATAAATAAAATATAAAAGAGAAAATAATATAGATATATAAAAAAAGAAACTCCGTGGCGACAAATTAGCAGTCAAAAGGGGGCAAGAAGAGCGGCAACAATAATAGGAGCTACAACTACAGAGTTAGAAGCTACAACTACAGTGCGAGAGCAAGAGGCGGTGGCAATAGAAGCAACTACTACAGCAAAAAAAGGTACAACTACAATGGCAGCAAAAGGTGCGGCAGTAACAAGACATGCGAGCGCCGGCAAGAGGTGCAGTGATGGCAAGGGAAAGAAAACAAGTATATTTTTGTTTACAAATCATCTCTAAGACAAAACGAGAAAATAAAGAAAAGAAACAAAGTCGTCACTCAAGAGAGACGATAGAAAGAAAAAACCCGACAGTGGCAAACTGTAATTTGGCGGTGGTGGTGGCAAAGAAGTTACGGAAGGAAAAAAATAAGAAAATATAGCCAAAACCAAAAGACTCTAACATCATGTAGAATGATGAAAAACCGGTAAATATATTGTATTATGTTAATAATTATTTATAGAATACAGAGATAAAAAAACCTAATAAACCCTAAACTTTATAGATAGATAAGTCCATCTTAGACTAAACCCTAATCCAATTGCTAAAGTCATCCCTTTCATTTTACAAGCGGCAAAAATAGACTAAGGATAACCCATAAACAAAACGCACCCTACTTAAACGAGGCGCTAAAGGGGTTTATCTGTAATCTGTCTATAAACTTGTTTGTTTGACCCAATGATAGTTTTAGGCTTAATTTACGGGTTTACGATTGTTATTTTAGGCCGAATAAGCCATTTCCAACAATTAAAATCTAATTTTCAGCGAAAAAAAAAATTCAATTTCCAGCATTAGAACATAATTTCGGCACATAAACATAACTTCCAACATAAATCTCATATTTAAGCTCGTACCATAAAATTTCCAACAAATATTAATTATAGTTCTATTAAATAGATCATAAAAAATATCTTCAACATATTAATGTAAAACAATTTCTAATCTTCGGTTTTTTCCCTTTTAGGAATAAATATACAAACAAAAAAATTTAAAAGATACTTAAAAAGCTTTTTAAAAAAATAGAGTTAACATAAGATAGTTATGTAGTTATATGAATTTCTTACCAAATTCTATTCTCTCCAAATTTCTCTTCTAATTTCAGTGATAGGTTATTAACGGGTATTTCTTGTAACTTACGGCGTAACCCATAAATAATCTTGTGTAAATATCAATGTTTTTGGTGTTTGGAGTAAAAAAGCCTTTTGAACTTGTCAACAAGCATACCAACCATACTAAACTTTCAATCTCATCTATACTTTCATTGACCACCACAACCTTCTGCAGTTTCAACGATAACCAAAGACTCGATTATTGAACCCTCAATACAAGTATTCAAATGTGCAATTGAATTTCTAAGAAAAAAAAATTAAATGCCTGGTTTTACAAACAAGTGTTATGAATTTTGTCATTCTTGAAAATCCATGTCATTAGAATAGTTCAATAGAGCAAATAAGCGTGAGAGTGTTGACAAATATCTATGCCGATGGAAGTCTTCTTTCGATATGTTTTTAAAAATTGTATGATAAAACCTATAATTATGTATTTATTTAAAAGGATGTTTAATAGGGTTACTTTTTAATGTTATAACACACATCCTAATTTTAATACTAAATATATACATTTTTGTTCATAATAGTCCCGAATCCATATGTAATACATCAGATATGGTTAAGCTATAGACTTTTTGACTGAGAAGGCAGGTGAAACCAAAAGATTTTTCAACTAGCATATATCGTAACCAAAAAATCATCAAATTCGTTAAAAAGAGTTATATTGTCTTTTTCTAGTAGTTTCAACTTTCAACTAAATCGTTAGGAGACGTTTCGTTTGTAAAATTTCATACTATTTCATGGGATTTGTATTTCAAATCTTTTAAAATTTCATGTCTTGCTAGGAAATAGGAATATGTGATTTGCATTTCAAATCTATCGAAATCTCATGGTTGTGGATTTCCTAAATCTCATAAGGGAGGGTGGGCTTTTGAAATCACATGTAGGAAAGATTCTTAACTGTCGTCACATTCCGGCCACGATGATGAAGCTGCTTCCACTTCGGCGCCTGCACCTCCGGCCTCCCCATCACCGACGCTACCACTAACTTCTGCTATCCTACGACTATACATCTGACTGCCCTATCGCCGACCGCTTCAACCTCCACCTCCGGCCGCCTTGTGCCTCCACCAACGGCTGACCCATTACCGATGTTGCCTCTACCTCAAGTTGTCCCATTGTCGACAACCCCTTGTCGCCTCCACCTTTAGTTTTAAAGAGGGGATTTAGGGATAAGACTTTTATTAGGTTTTTAGATATTTAGTTTTTAATATAAAATCAATGTAATTTGTTTTAAAGAATGATTAGGACATTGACGAGAGTTTTAAAAGTTTAGATGGGTATTGATGTAATATTAAGTTTTGAAATGGATATACAAGTAATTATCGACTTTTACAAGAATATTAACGAAATCCCGCCTTTAATTTGTTATAGTTTAATCTAACAAATAATTTGTTAAATAAACAAATTCATAAAAAAAATTAAATAATGAGTAATTATGTCATTTATCATAAAAACATTTCAGATCTTTTGACTATTTAACAAAACAAACAATATTTTACATAAGCAAATTCTAACATTATACCAACCAAATACCATACGAATTAAAATCTTATAAATTAAAAAACTTTTTACAGAACATAAATCTCATAAAAATTAACAAACCAAACTCCACCTTACATCTCCATGTGGGACCTGTCATTAGATGAAAAAATATGAATGTTTAATTAATTAATTATAGTTGACTAAAATATAGTTGTAATGGAATCATTTTAAAAAGAAATTAGAACCTCAATTATTTGAAATAAGATACATTAAAAAATAAAATGAACGGGCCCTAGAACGAATAGGACACCAATTATTTTAAATAAGCCTAGTAAAGTCATTTTTTATAAATATCGTTTTAAAATTATATCGTAAACCTAGAGTTGTGTTTAATAAATTTCATGTAAAATACGCAGTCTTAAAATTTTAATAATATTCAATCACAGGTGTTTCAGTATACAATCACATGTGATTTGTATAAGTATCACATGTGTATTACGAAAATGTCACTCCGTCCAAATTTTTAAAATGCAATCCGGACCATTGATGTCATTGATCCAAAGGCTAAAGTTAGTCTCTTAGGATTATGAATTAAGTGGGTGTTTGTTTTAGCTTATTTATAGCTTATTTTCAGGGCTTATTTTTTATAAGCTAATTTTTTCCGACTTATTTTCTAACTTTTGAGCTTATTATGAGTTACAAGAATAAAATAAGCTGGATTTATGAAAAATAAACTGAAAAAAACGAGCTTATGAGAAATAAGCCCGGGAAAAAACCCCTTAATAAACTAAAACAAATACCCCCTAAGTATGGACTACATTGAATATTCTTCCTTAAACCTATTTTAATGTTTTAGATATTTAAGTTACTATACTATGATATTAACGGACTCGTGTGGGCGTGTAGCATACATGTAAGAGGGGTGTGTTTAATCGAGTTTTAGAAGTCGTAAGTGTGGAATAAAAAGTTTCTAGCTAGTCTTATTTAGACATAAGAAGTAATTTTTTATTTTAAAAAATCTTCAAAATAAAATGCAAGTTAAATAATCTTTTTGAAGTTTTAATCTTAATGAAATTCTTTGCTAAATCTTTTTACAATCCAATATTTTAAATATATCATTTACGTTTTTTCACCTCGACTATTAACTACTACGGTAGTACGGTGTGTTCATCAAAACTAAATGGGGTTGGCGTTTTCATTGAAGCTAGAGGCTGGAGGTTATATTTATGATTCGTGTTTGCTAGATAAATTAGAGTTTGAAAATATATAATGATGAAAATGATGCATGAATAACAAATAAAATGGTAATTATATGGTGTCTCTCTTAATAAACCATTTTATTATTATATTCTTTGTAGACTAAATAGACGTGGAATACATTTCTAACTATGATTTTAATTTTGTTCTTTTAAATAAACAAAAAAATAATGTAATCTACGAAGTAATAAAGAGTAGAGTAAAAAGATAGTATACTAGATGTATAGTGCTTTAGTTAAATATTAAAGATCTAACTTACATTTATTATTGGCCTTTGACTAACAATTTATTTGTCTTTACCAAAAATACTAGATGTAATACCCATATTCGAAATTTTGAATATTTTATTATAAGTTGGGATCTTAATGTTAATAAGAATAAATTTCAAGAGTCATGAATTATTGGGCTTGTTATCTAATGGATATGTATATATTTATATGTAAAATGGACTTGCTTCATGAATTCCACTTACCACTCGAATGATCAAGATTGATTATCGCAGTTCTCATACGAAAAATAGTTCTCATTTGAACCCTCTCCTATACAGGGAAAGTTCAAACGAGAACTGCTTTGTGTACAAGAATTGCGAGAACCAATCTTAGCCGTCCAATTCCCCCTCCTTCAATTGGATTGCCCACCCATGAATTCCTTACATGCACATTGTCACACTCAATCCCCCACGTTCTTCATCCATGAATTCGACTTACCACTTGAATGGCCAATATTGGTTCTCATGATTCTTGTATGAAAAATAGTTCTCGTTTGAACCCTCCCTTATATAGGGAAAAGTTCAAACGAGAAGTGTTTTTCGTACGAGAACTGCGATAACCAATCTTAGTCGTCCAATTCCCCCTCTTTCAATTGGATTGCCCACCCATGAATTCCTTACATGCACCTTGCCACACTCAATCCTCCACGCTCTTCATCCATGAATTCCACTTACCACTTGAATAGCTAAGATTGGTTCTCGCAGTTCTCGTACGAAAAATAGTTCGCGCTTCAATCCTCCCCTATATATATATATATATATATGATGAGCTTAGATGACTAATATAGCATTTAAGTTTTGTGATGGGCTAAAACGCAACTAAGGTATCATGGATGGGCTTGGCCAAGAAGAAAGATATATATAATTAGGGTATAGCCTTCAAGCATACACTGTTCCATTCATCTGCTTATTTCAGTACTGAGGAATAGTGTGTGTGAGCCTGTATGTGTGAGTGCCTTGTCAATAAGGAAAGAAGAAGGAAGAATCAAGATCTTGAATCTAAATTTGGAGAAGAACTATTCAGGTATGAGTTTGAATCCTTTGTAGTCATAACAATGTACATTTCCCAGTGTGTAAGGGAAATTAGAAGGCTTTTAAGAGGACTTTTGGTCCTTGTTCTTGTTGAGGTCGAACCAAGAACAAGAACACACACTTTGAGCCCTGCTTTGGTTTTTAGTTTGAATAATGACGTTTATAGTGAGTTAAATGATCCTAAGATGAACTACTATACTCCTAGTAACATAAATCAAGCAAGTAAGGTGGTAATCGATTTTTAAAAGCCCTATTCTCTACTTTTGCGCAAGAACCTAGCCGAGAACAACAGGGGTTGATTACCCCTAAAACCTTGTTGATAATCTGATAAAACAAAAAGGATTTGTTTATATGTTGTTAGAAATCTATACGTTTCAAAATTGCTGAATTTGGTTGAGTTTTAAAGAGATGTGAGATTTCAAGTTTGGTTGTGTTGAGTGTTCGTAAGGTCCGACCAAGACGAAGTTCACATCTGACTTGGATCATGGAATGCGACTTAGGTGTATCCGACTTATGTATGTTGAGCTTGTCCGGCTTGGGGGTTTATGTGTGGTCCAACTTTGGATACTAGTGCGTTGAGCGACCAAAGGCTGGTCCGACTTATAGTTTGGTGCGACCTCAAAGAGGTCTGACTTAGACTGTACGTCCGACTTGGAATCAAGTCTGACCCAGAGTTGTCCGACTTAGAAGGTTTTGTGCGACTTAAGTTGCATGGGTCCGATCTAAGTGTTTTGAGTATGGTGCGACTTGAGGTGGCCTATCCGACTTACCCTTGGTCCAAATTAGTGACCATATCCGACTTAGTATGATGTATGCGACTTGGATTTTGTATCCGATTAGAATAGTGAGTGCGACTTGGACAAAGGTAAGGTACGACCTAGAAAGGTCTGACATAAGTATGATTTACGAACCAATTGAAGTCCGACTTAGGACTTGGCGCGTGTGTGTGTCACACAATTTAGGGACGCATAATTGGTATTGACTCAGCATAATGTGTTGTAGGTTCTTCTGCCAGGATACATTAAACAAGTAACTTTGAGAATTATTATTGATTCTGTCGTGTCGCCAATCAGTGAGTTACCTCAACTTAGTTTTAGTTCCCGTAACGTGTAAAGTGGTATGCATGATGTTATTCAATGCATTGTATGTAATTATTTGCTATCAGTTGTTATGTGATAAGCGTTGTGATATGTTAGAAACCAACCGCGCCTGCTTGTCCGGTTAGGACAAATGACTTTATCTAAAGGTGGGACCTGTGATGAGTCATAGCGGGCGGGGCCTGGTTTAGGCATCTAACGGGTGGGAGTCGAGATGCGGCAGTGGGCGAAGCCCAAGATATATGTGTATGTGATGGCAGGAGGTGATTCGTGTGAAGGGTAAGGGTAGAAATTTTTTTTGTGTATGTGTATGTGATGGCAGGATATATGGAAAAAATAAAGAAAATAGACATGTTACCAAAGAAAAATTATTCGTTGTGATCGTATTACGTGAATACCGAAAACGGACAAATTATCAAATAGAAATTATTTTGATACCGCCGCATTGCGCGAGTACCATGCTAGTATGTATATATATATATATATATTGTATTACGTGAATACCGAAAACGGACAAATTATCAAGTAGAAATTATTTTGATACCGCCGCATTGCGTGAGTACCATGCTAGTATATATATATATCGTATTACGTGAATACTAAAACCAGACAAATTATCAAGTAGAAATTAATCTTGATACCGCCGCATTGCGCGAGTACAATGCTAGTATGTATATATATATATATGAGGGATACGGTAAGAACACATTTTAAATAGAGAACGGTGAGAACACTTGTAGACCAATCATTTATTTAAATAAATAAGACTATAAACTCAATACACCTTAATTAAACCAAATAACTAAAAATTCAATGTACCTTAAATAAACCAAGTTTAATATCAGCCATTAAATCAAAGATCATCCAAGGGATACGGCTATGAACTGTTCTCCAGGTTCTCACCTTAAATGGTGTTCTCATTTGATCGTACCTCTCTCTCTCTCTATATATATATATATATATGCACACATGTAAATATATATCTATATCACATTGCAATTTGGGCCCAAAGTGACAAACGCAAATTAGACCCATGTAGTACAAATCGCAAATTGTATACTTGGCATGGAATTACTAATTACCCCTTTGGTCGAATCTCAAATTAGGCATAAGTGTCAAATCACGAATGGGCTTTAAGGTCTTAAATCACAAACTTGCCTAAGTTGTCTAATCGCAAAACAAAGATAAAAAGGGAATCACAAATGGACCTTCATGTCACGAATAGCAAATCATTAGTTAGGCACCAAGTGCAAAGGCGTGGGGACTTATAAAGCACACTTTAATTGTAGGTGATTGTCAGGGCTAATTGGATTACTCCTTGCGAATATGTAGACAATACTTAGACCGCAAAGGTGAGTTTCATTAACTCTTATCTTATGATGTAATTGTGTATATGTGATGTCTGTGTATACGTGTATGTGTTACTTGATGTGATATCTGTTATTCGTGTTCGTGATAACCGAGGGGGTTATCTAATGCCTATGACATCATTGTTGAATGGACCAACTTGATGGATGTCTTTAGACATCGGGGCCGAGTAGGCCTGGCCGAAGGGCCTTATGTGTAGAAACACGATACTGTGTGATAATCATAGGGTATGGGTGATGTGTTGCTCACTAAGCTTATAGCTTACCCGTTGTTATTTAATTCTTTTCAGGACAATCGGGAAAAGACAAAGGCAAGGCACCAGCGTGACAGCAGCGCGCAAAATAGTTAATCTATAATTTTATTCAAACATTTAATTAATAGTTTCCGCTCCTGAGATCTAATATAAAAATATTGGGATGAATGTATAGCATTATTATTATTTATTTATTCGAATGAATGTTTATGGTGAAATTTATTATAAAACTTTTTTGGGGCGTTACACTATGCCACCGCCACTTCACCATCTACCAACACCATAGAAAACCCTACCCACCACCACCGAAAACCCCACCAATGACGCCTTTCTGCAACAAAAACCCTAGATTTGTACCCAAATTGTGTGGAAACCCTAGGTCTATTCCCAAATCATGTAAACACCCTAGATCTATTTGAAGACTAGGTGTCGGCGGTTTCACCGAGAAAGAGAGACATAGAGCGACGGTAGTGTTTCCACAACGAGAAACGGAGAGGGAGATGAGGCAGCAGCGGTGGTGCTTTCACAGTGAGAAAGAGAGAGGGAGACGAGGCAGCGACAACTATGCTCAGAGGTGGTTAAAGTGGTGGTGGTTTACAGTGGTGGTGCTTTCACCACCTCTCTCTTTCTCTTCTCGGTTATTTGACCCATTTGCTTTCACCGTGTGGTGGTTACAGTGGTGGTGGTTGTAGGCCTTGTGGCCGACGATAGGGCAGCTACGGTGGTTGTCTAGAGAGAGGGAGTGCGTGTGACATTAACTCATCAGTTTTGAGTCCATTAATAGATTAGGACATTAATAAATATTCATAATTTAGGTTTAATAAATAAAAAATAAGGGTAAAATTGTCATTTTACTTTCATTTGACAGAGTTAGCTAACTGTCAACTAACGAAATGACCTTTTTCGCCATAAAATGGATCTTAAAGAACCATCATAGTTACTTTTGAAGTTAAAGGAACAAATCGAAAGAATTGAAAAAGTTAAAAAACAAATTTGACAATTAAATCTTAACACTTCAATAAAAAACAAATCGAGGAAAATTTTAGCAAAAACAATAAATTTTAGTTCTATTACTAGTAGCAACGACCCATCCGCTGTTTGAAGAAATAAACAAAAACAACTTTAACCGAAACTAATTCTGTTACCAACAATTAATAGCTGTTAGAAATTATTTACAAACAAAAGTTACTAGAAAATAAACAAAGAATGATACCTTAAAGTTTCTAGCATGGTGAAGAAGAAAAAATATCAAGTAATGGAGATATGATGTGTTGGTTTTGGGGGTTTGAAGCGTCGGGTTTGTAGAGGATTTCAAATTTAAATATCTCAACAAGAAAATATCGTGTTTCGACGCAATCTACAATAACTTAATAAATATAAGACATAGTGGAACAAGCGAAATCGATATTCTACAAACGGCAAACTACCGTTATCCGGAGGATAACAAGGGGTTTACTTTCAGCCACGAACAAACGTTAAACGTCTTAAAAAGTTGTCCAAAGTGGCGCCCAATACAACCGATGATCTCTCCTTCTTCCGGCCTACAAAACGTATTAAAATGTCTTCTTACTGAAACCTAACGACTAGGTCTTCCGATGCACATTTTAACTTAAACATCGATAATGATGACGACGACAAAAGAGGAAGATCTCGAGGTCAACATAGAGGAGCCTCAATGACTCGTCGAGAGGAACAAGGGAAAGAGGCCATCGATGAGTACGCCTAATACGGTGAGTAAATTTGCAAGAAAACATCAATAATTTATTTGATCAAATAAAAACATTCAACGAGCGGGCTACAAATAATATGACATATACAATGAAAAACTTGAAATCGAGGAAAAAATGTTGGCGCTCAAAGCAAACGAAATAAAACTAAGAAGCAACGCAATTCAACAAAGATTTCGACTTTTATATTAACCTACATGATCACCTTACGGACGCTATTTTAAACGCAACTTTGGCCAAGAAAAAAAGAATTAGAAAATTAAATGGAGGAGATGAATGAAATATATTTTTATTATTATTAATGAAATTTTATTATTTATTATATTTTTATTTTAACACTTTATAAATATTTTATTTTTATTTAATACTTAAATATATAATAAAATAAATTAAAAAAAAAGTAAAAAGGTTAAACTAGTTGAGTTAGACTATACTTCAATTTATGATATAAGAAAGTAAGGGGGGAAAAGAATATGACACTGATTTTGACATTCAGGTAAAATATAGAAAAAATGGGTAATTCTGTATATCCTTTTTTATTATCTATATAACCTTCTTAATTTGATATATGTGAATGAAAATGTAACATTGAAAATATAACATTCTTGATTTAAAGGTTTGTGAAAAGAGGGGCAGAGAGCGGGTAAAACAAACATGGGGTTAGGTTACAATTACATGTCGACACCCCCACATTGTAACTCGTGTAATCTTTAACTCAATCTCGTTTTTCGGATGTCGAAATCGTTGGTTGTTTTACTAGCGTATATCATATGAGGAGTAGAATGGTAAACCTAAAACATGTAAAACGTTTCTACTTTGAATTCAGAGCAACCCAACTGTCACCATCACTGCCACGTGGTTGGATCCACTCTATCTATCTATTTCTTCATCTCTCCTTCATTTGTCCCCCCTTTGTGTCTCCCCTAAATTAATCTTCATCATCGGTACCACTTGCAGATAACATACATTCAAACACCAGCTTTTCACCCTAAAACCGTGTGTATTTCTCTCTGTGTTTTTGTGTGTGTGTGTGTGAGAGAGAGAGAGAGACTATGCTACGTCCTCAATGCTGTCCTTTTTTGTAGTTTCTTCATCCGTCTCATTCAATTTGATTCAATTTTGTATCTTTCACAAAAAAAAAAGTATACACCCTAAGAGCTACACGTATCAGATAAGGTATTGATTACGCATTTGTTTGATGATTTATCGTCGACAATTCCCAAGCGGGTCTCGAAAATCTTGCATTTTGCTATATGGGTTTTGTTTGTTTCTGATTATAAATTGTTGGGGCCCTGTTCTTGATTGTGATTGAATAATTCGAGATGGGTGATCGAAGTCTTGCATTTTTCTTTTATTTATCATGGGTTGTGCTGGTTTAGAATGAGTTCTTGATGAGTGGCCATAAGTTTAATAATTTAACCTTCTATTTTCTCCCACATATTTGTTTTTCTCTCTGTCTATTATAAACCAGATTATGAATCTACTATTTTGAAATATGGTACTACCTCCACTAATGGAGTTTTGTTATTTGTTAATTGGCATTGTTGCAAGTAACAAGCTCAATCTGTATATATTGGCATCACCACCATTGCATAATGCATTGAGCTACTTCTGCTGTTAAGTACCATCTTCTTCTCTGCTAGATTTAAATGTCGTTCAGCTCGCTTTTCAATTCGTCCAAATGCTTCAACATTTCTCTTAATTATGGACTCTATGTCTAGGTGTGGTTGGCACTACGTTTTAAAGGTGATTAACAGATGATTAATTACGGGTGTTTGGGTATAGTGAAACTGATTATTTATGGTTAAATAATCAGTTTAGGATTAGCTGCAACGAATGATTACTTAAGGGCATTTTACATGTAAATCCTTTAATAATCAGAAACATCCAAGCAACTGATTACATAAATAACATATCTAAACACTAGCCCATGCTGCTATTTATTTGATTATGATTTTCCATATCACACAATCACTTTCTAAATGGAAAGCCAAACACCCCCTCAAATAGACTGTTGACTGTGTTTTAAGAAGTATAAATGTCCATTTATTTGGATCCACATGGATATAAATTCAATGGGGAATAGATATGGATGCTTCACCTAACATTATTTAATTATGAGCTGTGTTGAAAATTGACATTCATAATCACTTACATATTGGTTTTGAATATGTATTATTTCCAGGAATCAGGATTAACTAAAGGTTGCTGATATCATACATACCTAAAACCCAATTTGTTAATGCAACTAACAGTATATATTTTCCATCCCTGTTTGCATTTCAATGATCACAAATAGTCTAACCCTGCCAAGATGAAATCACTGATCCCAGAACAATGGTTCTTTGCGGGTCTCTAAGCTTTAACAGGAAGAATATGGACACTCTTCTTCCCATTGATTCTACTTCTTCTACAATAGATGAATTTTTGCCTGCAAAAACCTATGAAAATCCATTGCCAGATCCTAACTCAATAAGTCCCGAATCTCCGTTGCCTGAGCCTCTTACGAACCGGCATCTTGCTGCTTTGAAGCTACAGAAAACATATAAAAGTTTCAGAACCAGAAGACAGCTAGCTGATTGTGCGATACTCGTGGAGCATAGATGGTTAGTACCCTTGACTTTCTTGCAATGGGTACCAATGTTTATGCATATATCACAAGACCTCTAAAGAGCGGGATCAATGAAGTATTGAAAGTTTTAACCTTTTTTTATTGATTTGTAGGTGGAAGCTGTTAGATTTTGCTGTGCTTAAGTGCAGCTCAGTTTCTTTCTTTGAAATTGAAAAACCAGAGACTGCTGTTTCTCGTTGGTCAAGAGCACGAACCAGAGCCGCAAAGGTACATATTTCTTGAAGAAAATATAGAGGCGGCAAAGTGGGCTGGTTGACTAATGGGTCAAACATGTCGGGTTGAGCCAACCATAATCTTTATATGAATTTTGTAAACTTTAGTGTTAAAATTATATTATAATTCTGTTGATAACAATTTTGGAGGTATTAAGCATTTGAGATAACTTTGAGTCGCTTCTGACCCTTTTTCTTATTAGTTACGTTTAAAATTTTACCAGTTGGACCCAAATCGAACCATATTTTTTTGTAAACAGGTAGAGTTTATGACATCTAAGAAAACCACACCCCTCTTCGTTTTGTAGAACATTTAAGCTTATACGTCTAATTACAGGTTGGAAAAGGCTCGTCACAGCATGCGAAGGCATGTAAACTTGCCTTACAGCATTGGCTTGAGGCAGTAAGTCTTTTTGCTCCTGATTACTTGAGTGTCTATTTGATATTAAATCCTGTGATTGAATTTATTTTTTGTGGAAACAGATTGATCCCCGACATCGCTATGGTCATAATCTTCATTTTTATTATGTCAAATGGCTTCATTGCCAAAGTAGGCAGCCCTTCTTCTATTGGTAAGATTGAATCTGACCTAACAAAAAAGGAAAAAAAAGCTTCAGATGGCAATGTTGGCCCCCTATACCTGTGGATGGGTCAACAAGGGCTGTGTATCATCTTAAACATGTCAAGCCCAAAAGTTTAGGTGAATGGATAACGGATCAAATGAGTTGAAAGTCACCCGTAGTACAAAAGTATATTTCTGTTTTCAACTTCAACCTCCTGAATTGTTTTTATTCACAGATATAGATTGTTATAGTAAAGATCTTGTTTTTTTATCATTATTAACGTGTTAGTTGGAGAAATAAGTGTTTGCGGGTCAACCCAGCCTGGCCCGGCCCATTTTGACAAGTATTGTCCATCTTGCTACCTCTAGAAAATGCAGATCAGTATTGACTAAACTGCATAGCTAATGACACAATCTTAGGCTTGACATAGGGGAAGGCAAGGAAGTGAGTCTCGAAAGATGCCCACGCCCAAAGCTTCAACAGCAATGCATCAAGTATCTGAGTCCCGTAAGTTTTAGAGAATATGTGTAGCAGTCGTGCGTTCTTAAGCAGTATATGCTAAGCCCAACACAAAAAGTAAATCTTTCTTTTTTCTTATTTTCAGATAGAGCGGGAGGCTTATGAGGTTACAGTGGAGGACGGGAAGTTCATTTACATACTGAGCAGGGAGCTTGTTGATACGAGAATGGGGCCCGCCAATGCCAAGTGGATATTTGTGCTTAGCACGTCAAATGTTTTGTATGTCGGCATGAAACACAAAGGCAAATTTCAACACTCAAGTTTTCTGGCTGGCGGAGCTACATTGTCTGCTGGACAATTGGTGGTTACAGAGGGGATACTGAAGGTGTGTTTATATAATATAGATAGAAAAAATGGGTGGGTTGGGTAACGAGTCAAAACCAATCATTCTCTGAAATGATCTTGTCCATAAGTTTTAACTTCTTTCTGTAATAATTAGTTTTCCATATGCTTTCAAAATGTTAATCATTTCCATAATAATCTAATTGTCTGAATAAAATTATATAGGATGTTTTACGCTCTGGGTGACTTTCGGCCTTTTAAGCTATTCTTTTAACTTACCTGTTGACCTGCTAGAGATAAAATATAACCTCACTCGACATATGTAAGTAAACTGGCAAATACCGCCTCATCTGCTTCACAATATTATCTTGAAGTGCTCTTTGAGATTGTTTGGAAATGCAGAATCTTGAAATGCAGTTGATATTAATTTCTTCAAGTTGACAGGCTGTGTGGCCTCACAGTGGACATTATCTCCCAACAGAAGAAAACTTTGATGCATTCATGTCGTTTCTTGAGCAACATGAGATTAATGTTGAAACTATCAAGGTACAATGACTGTCTATGTTAAATGTCATTTTGTTTAATCTGGGGTAAAATCTTTATCCAAGAATCGTACTTGGCTACTGACTTATACCCCATGCGTTAAAAGTTGTATAATGCTCTAAGTTGGTGTTTGTATTGCGTTTGGAATTGATTATCTAAGTATTACGACTCGAAGTCACGATAATATGTTGTTACGACTTGAAGTCACCGCTAATCTGCATATTGCTTCAAGTTTGACCACTCACTACATTATGATTAAACGATCATTTTTCATTAAGCTCGAAAGCTAATGATATAAAATTTGTGTTGACGATGCAGAAAAGTCCAGATGACGAGGAAGAAACCTGCAATGATAAAGTGAGTGGATATGAGATGCGAAACTGTGTATCAGAGCCCGATATCTCTCGGGCGACAGAAGAAACCGAACCAAAATGCTACAACCACAAAGATTATAAACCACCAAGAGATAAACATGATACCTGTACACCATTGTCAAGAAGTTTGAAGCCAAAGATCACTACACTTGAAATCCCAAAAAGGGAAGACATCATTTGGGCCTTCCAAAAAAAAGAACCCGAGCCAAATATTGAACCGGAACCTGATAGCTCATCAGATAATGATGATGAAACAGCAGAGGAGTTGTTGTCAAGTATTAAACTCATGGCTTCCAAACGAAATCTTTTCGATTTTGGGGAAGAAGCTTATGTCGACCCGATCCCAGAAGAGAAGATTATGCAGAGGATAAACTCTCATAAAGAAACAAAGTCTTTTCAGTTGGCTAAGCATCTCAGTTGTCGGTGGTCAACGGGAGCAGGCCCGCGAATCGGATGCGTACGGGACTACCCGTCTGAGCTACAGTTTCGCGCTTTGGAGGAAGTGAGTTTGCCACCAAAGCATTCTCCTTGGAGATGGGGTTGTAGTAACGGTGGGCATCAAGAAAGAAGTAATAGAAGGAAGAAATCCTATTCTATGGATAATGTAAGCTTGCCTGAAATAAAACCACCATGAAAACAGTTCATTTTGATTGGATTTTCAACTTAAAACTAGGAATGGCACTTTAGGTTTCTCTTTTTTTAGTAATAATTTGTGCTGTACTTCTTTCCATTCTCATGAAATATGGCATATAGTCTTGGTATCCTGAAAAGCTCAATAATTTTGTCCAATATCATCGAGTGTTTTTATGAAGGCTTTGGGTTTATATATATATATTTTAAATTATTAGCCCAATAATAATAATCAATAATAATAATAATAATAATAATAATAATAATAATAATAATAAGCCTTGTTTAACCGTGATTAGATTAGAAAGGATGTGTTAGGTACATAGTTTTTTGAGCCGGTAGTCTTTTGTTTTGTAAGAAAAAGCTACATTATTTAAAAGTAAGCTACAAGATGATTGAAGTAACATGTAAAAAGGCTGAAGTTTACGATGTTTAATTGTACATTCTTCTCATGTTATATTTTCTAAGCTCGAACCCTTTTCTACAAACAAAAACTTTAACTCCACCTCAACCTAACCTTATTCCCTAGCACCAGCTACTTCTGTCAATCATACTCTATATTTCTCTTATAAAAACATCAAAAATTTATGCCACTTGACAAAGTCAGAAGTCAACTTTTATATTTCCTTGGGATCAAATAAGTCAACTCTGGTTCAAGTCTCATATGCTAACATTTGCAGTGACGATATTTGGTTACATTTTTAATACAATGAACAATATGTTACATATAACCGAACCCCAAAAAATAAATTTTAATAACAAGTCAACTTTGAAATCAGATGAAAGGAAATACGATGTACTCTGCGTAAAATAGATTCCATACAAAACGGTAGTACCCTGCTATCGCCTCCTGCAAGATGGAACGGATAAACCACGTATCAGGTGCAACTTATAATGCATAAAATACAAGTTACTATAGCATGACTAAGCTGAATTTATAATTAGCTCTTAATTACCTGGGTATAATTCGCACGCTCGAGCACCCATGCCTGCAATTTGATGTTTTATCGCTAATTAATTACTGTCATTTCTCAATTTTACGTGTAGGGAAACATTGAAACAACCAAATATGGTCTGATTTTTGCATTGGTGAACCAGATACAACGTCAAAGCTTCAAAATGTTGACCCTTGATAGAAATTTTTCTTAAAGTTTGAAAGATGTGTTTTTACTAGAAAAAAGCTAGTGAGGGACGGATGAATCACAGAGGTTAGACAAACCTGGAAAATCAAACAGGAGGCCAGGATTGTGTGCACGGGTATCATTAAGCTGCTCCTGAATGCCTGCATTTCATTAACCAAGATAATAAATTAGATTATAGTTCCTAATAAGGAGAAAAAGGATTTTTCATTACTATTACGGAAAATAAAAATATCAGTAACTTGGGAAAAAATTTTGATTAATATTGGAATAATAGTTGTCTAGATAGGACTATCTACCCACGGGTAAAGGTAGGAGTCTGCATCTAACCTCCCCAATACCCTGCTAAAATGAGATTAAATAATGTTGTTGAGTCAGCAAACTAGTTACTTTTTTAAAAATACAACTTTGGACAAAGTGTTCCTAGTCAATCCAACATGTTTGGCCCGTTACTCTATGACGCCCTATAGCAAGATGAAATGGTTTTCACCTGAGGCAAGTAGAATGCTGCAACAACAGAACCAACATAATTGATCAGCAGAAGCCCCGACCCTAATAATGCAATGTTTCTTACTCCAAGTTTTGTTGCAAATGTAGAAATCTGAAACCTGAAATATGAAAAAAAATGAATGAAAGGAAAACAAATGAAGATATTCAAAATAAGGGAAAATGGAAAGTATAAAAGTTTCAAATTTCAGAACTTACTTTCGGTCACCCTCTACATCTGGAAGATCTTTAGTAATGGCAATGACTAAAGCAAATAATGTAACAAATGCTGTGATGAAAGCCACTGGTGAGCTGTGGAAAATTTTGATTTAACAGATTAAATTCAAACATAAAAAATTGTGGAGAGAGCAAGAAAATAGCAGGCATTTGACATGGTTTTACTATTTGTGAGATTCCTAAATACCCTTCAATAAAGATTAAAAAAGGAACCTTGTCCGCTAAAATCAATACATATATTATTTTTAGTGATGATAACGGGCAAATAAGTAATTCCAACTTGAAATCTTCCCATGGAAAAAAATGCTGGAGTATTATGGGACATCCCAAAAAGATCAGTGTGGAGGTGGCAACTATTATAAGGGTTTTATATCTAATGGGCTAAATGGAAAAGAAAAAACCAAATAATTTAGCTGAACAAGCAACATGTTGAAAGTAACATAGTGTATTTTCAATGCACACAACCTCCTAAATTGCCAGATTCAAGAATGGGAATATTGCTGTGATTACTTTTTTTTTTTTTTTTTGCCAGATTCAGGAAATGAGAATACTGCTGTTATTACATGTTTTGTAGTCGTATTTATTACATTAATTATTTATAGAAAAAGTTTTGAAATGGATAAAAGATATTTGCAGGCCAATCCAACCCGACCTGACGTGTTTTGAATTGTACTAAAAGACTAGCCTTTTGGCGCGAGTTTGCTTTAACCCATTACACTATCTGCCACAACCCTTTTTGCCACCTCCAAGTGTTGGCAATATTTATGAAAGAGGGAGTGAAACATAAGTCAAGAATTAACCTCCACTGAAATGTTAGTCCAAGAGCAGCTCTAACCGCATAATATACACCAAAATTTAATAGAAAACCTCTCACCTAAAATAGAATCAAATAATCAGTCATAAACATGCCTCCAAAATCATTTAAACTAAATTTGAATGTATGATTGATTCTTTCACTTTTGGTTAGTGGGTTTATGTTGTTGTACGTGAAGAGTATTTAGCAAAAGCAACTATTAAATTAACTTGCAAGTTAAACCATTTTTACTTTGCACTTGGTTTCAAGAACCCAATTTTGCTAAATGGAGCACTGTAAGCTGGGCCAAACTGTACCGGATCGCTATACTTTGTTTTTTGTATGTGAATTGTTCAACAAGGAAGAGACAATTCTGATAGTTTTAAATGCTAACTATTAAAAAAGAAGAACTACAATGGGAAATGATAATGAAAAATGTACCGTGGCAATTATAAGAAATGCTACAACAGGAAATCTCTTCATTCGAAATGGTGGAACAGAATAGATGGTGCCCAGAAAAAGACCCAAACAGTACAGGGAAGTGATGAACGAGCCAAAATTCAACCCAACGATGACAACACCTACTATTGCAAATGCTAACACCAAAAACCATGCTGACTGAACCGAAAGATCCCCCGCAGCAATAGGTAAATAGGGTTTGTTCACCCTGAAAAAATGATAACAGATGCAGAAATATACAAACTGCTCAGTGCCATTGTTTGTAGCTCTCTTGTTTGGTTACAATATATTTGGCTTTTCAAACAAAAAAAGATATATACAAACCACAAAGTTATGTTGCATCGTGTTAATATTCATACGGCACCTCCTAATGGGTGTTTGGATTTGTGTTTTGAAGCTGGACTATTTGAATATTGTGACTTCGACTTAAAATGGTTATGAATAATCGATTATTTATCGGTCAAATAACCAGGTTAATACATGCTGCAACAGAACTGACTATTGAAGAGTACGTGTATACACCTTTTTGGAACGTAATTTGAGATAGAGAGAGATCCTGTCATTTCATAAAATGTCTATTGGCCAAGTTTCCAGCTAATTCCTTAAACAATCAAAACTTTGCCAAACACTCAAACTTCCATTTATTACAACTGATTATCTGAATATGATTATTCAGCATCAAATTCAAAATGCACATCCAACACCCCTCTACTTCAAAATGATTTAATAATCATATATGCAATGCTTACTTATCAATTCCAATGTCGTAGATCTGATTAATGCCGACTATATAACCATTTCCACATATCAAAGCAATAAGACCGGAAAGCGCCTTGAACAAGAGTGACCACCGAATCAGATTTGGGTTTTCAAGCAATGCTCTCGTTACTAAAGACCTATCAGTAAAACCAGTGAAAATATTTATCATGTCATAAAACTCCCAATCAATGGTTAACCATTGGTAATTGCTTACACTGATCCTAATGCTGTTCCACGAATCGTGTGGGGCCTAAGAAATCTCCAAAATGCATCTTTAAAGTCTGCAATTTTATTCAATGATGGGTCGGCTCCTGCAGCACCAACTTGACTGCAAGCCTGTTAATCAAAATAGAAAATTTGGGATTTTATTACCAATAGCAAAAAAAGTGAAATTGTTATAAGAACTAAGAAGGTAAGTTGCAGCTAGGTTGACAGTGATTGTATGTCAGAAATACACTTCAATAACAAATATAATGGATATCATAGATAGAGTCAAACATCACTAATTTTCTATAAAGAAAACAATCATCAAATACCCAAATAGATAAACCCTAGAGACAAGAGTACATATCACATTCCTCGGATAAATTCCTCTAATTTATGAAGTCTGAATCACTCGCATCTTATTCAAAATCTCAGAATGAATTGCCAACAGGAATCATAAATCAAGTTCCATTTTACCTATAACTAACAATGCCAAATCAACGGCAAATTTAGCATGAGGTAGACAGTAAACAACTAGCATACAATTAATATTGATTAATGGTTATTGATAATCACACCATTCACAATTTACTGAGCTCAATTCGACTAGCTTTCAACTTCAAAACCGATACAGATTCTTTGCATATAATCGATAACCAAATCATAACTTCATTGCAACGATCACGAAAGATAGATAAATTCAGGAAAGCTAAACCGAAACTTGCACCAAATTATGAAAATTCTACAGAGATGGTGATAAATTAAACATACCCTGATGGAAATTTGCTTTGGGAGTTTGTTTGAAACGGGTGTTGAGCTTCTTTTGGTAGTGTAAAAATTGGTTCTTAGAGTATAGCTATGAGGGTAGTTGAAAACTGTATCGTAGAACTTGCTTTTGGTAGTTACTGGGGATAGTCTGTAATGTTGAGATGTAGCATGAGGTCGAAGAGAAGAAGATGATAGTGATAACTCCATTGTGAGGGGGAGAATGAAGTGGTGGTGCCTTTTGTTTGATTCATTTTTCCCCCTATGAAAAAGGTTCGCCTTTGTTTCTGCGGTAATTGCTTACAAGTTACAACGTGATAAAATTTTGCCCGTGTGTGCCTCCCATTGGTTTCAAAAAAGCATGGGGTAGTATTTCATAATACTTCATACTACAAATATGATTAAACAATCGTATTATCTAATTTTCGCATGCTTCAAAACTTTCTTTATTTAAAAAAAATATCTTCTCTCTTCTCAACTCTTTTTTCTCTTTCTTTCTCATCTCTCTCTCCTCTCTCTTTGGCATTCAAATGTCGAATCCATATGGTTTTTTACAGTACTGTCCCGGGGGGTGGTATTGTCGTCGGTACCACGCGGCCAAATCAGCATGTCCAATACATGCTTTGTATACACCCGATGGCCTAAAAGTAACATTTTATTTTCAAAACAAAGCGTATATATATTTAGCGGCGTTTGTTTTAGCTTATTTAATATAGTTTTTTAATTTAATAACTTGTTTTTTTAAGCTTATGAAAAAATTGGTGTTGGATTTATCTTAAGCTTATAAACTTATTTTTAATAAAAATAAGCCAATTTTGATAAGCCAAGTGAAAATAACTTTTTTTCCTTCCTTTTCCCAACACCTTAGGTTGCGTTTAGTGGGAGAAAAAAATTTGTTTTTCGTTTAATGGTGGAGTTCTCATTTTCTGAAAAGAAAAATAGAAAACATGTTAAGATGAATGGATGGAGTTTTTCTTTTTTAAAAAAAATATAAAATATGTTTAGTTGAAGTGTTTTCTTAAAAAAATTGTTTGAAAAAGTATGAGAGTTTTAAAAATTGAGGAGTTTGAGAAAATGTGAAAAAATGAGTGAATTTTTTGTTTTCTTGGAAAAATGTACAAGTGAACATTTTTCTAATTTTAGTTTCTTAGAAAAAATTTCTGAAAAAATAGAGGATTTTTCTAGAAATGAACGCAACCTTAGCTTTCTCAAGTTATTTTATAATAATAAGTTAAGTCAAACACTTTTTTAAAGTGGCTTATTAGCTTATAAATTATAAGTTAATTCAAACACTTTTTTCACTAATAAGGGCGTGTTTGGTAGAGAGAAAAGAAATGAACAGAATTGGTTTCTCTTGTTTAGGATAAATGATTATAGTTTTGGGAGGAAAAATTGTTTCTCCACTCATTTCCATTTCTCCCCTTCCTTTGTATTTTCATTTCTCTTCAAATTGTGGAGAAATGGAAAGAAATGACAACCAATGTCTACTCATCATTGTTAATGTCTGGTTGCGATGTGTTTCCGGCATTCTAATCATCATCGTCGACATCCAGCAAGGCGGCCAACGCCGCAACCGCTGTCCAGCAACTTGAGCCACCATTTCTCTGTTCATTTCTTTTCTGATACCAAACAAGGGAATCAATTTCAATTCTCCACACATTCTATTTCTCCCCATTTTCATTTCTTCACTGTTTCCATTTCTCTCCTGTTTCTATTTTCATTTCTCCCAATTTCTTTTCTCCCTATTAAACACCCCTAAGTTCAAATACTATAAAAAACTCGTAAGCTAGAAGCTTAATTTACCCAAACACCCCCTCATTGTTTAGGGAGTAGATAAATGTGACGTGATGATAAAATAGTTTGTTAATAGTTACGTGTAATTATAACATGATAAAAAAATGTTAAAACAAATTTTTAAAAGTGAAATATATATAATATTTAATTGTTTTAAATTCAAAAAAGAGGTTAAGATCATGCTATCTTCTTCGATAGGGTAGAAGGGTTTGACCTTCGATTTAACATGATTATACGTATGACCTTCATTTGATGTTTCTTCGAAATTTTGTAAAAAAGTATGGGTATAAAGAGGAGTTATATTAACAACACTTTTACAAAAATTATTTTCAAATCAACAAATATTATTTCTCTTTAGTTTATACTCATAATGTTATTTTTACAAAAAAAAACATTCTTTTAATTATAAAGTTGCGTGTGTATAATGAATATCTAACAATACTAACATCGTAAGAACCCGTTTTTTTCATACACACGCATATTCATACACACCGTAGCAAATTAAACATTGCATATAAATAATCACCCGTAAGTGTCAAACAACATCAAGATACTACTATCTCATTATTAAACCACTTTGTCTATTAAAGTATCACTCAAACTATAGTTTACCACTCAAGGCGATTATTTCATCAATACTATCTCAGTTGATTATTACACCAACAACATTTCATTAATTAATACATAATATACACACATGCATACAGTACGTTGATATGGATCGTGTAACTCATTTCGATTAGTATGACGATCCACTCACTAATTATAAATTTTACAATAAAACTCCGACAGTACTCTACGCGGCCTATAACATAACCCTTGTTATATTACACGACTACGCTATATGGCTACACATGCCATACCATGTCAGCGTTAAACCTTAACCCTACAGGGCCCGTATAGTATCTCCATACATGGTCTATAGCTTTGAAACACAACATGTGTCATGAAGTGCTGAACACGGCCCTTATCACCCGAATATGACCCATGTATATCTACACGGTCTCGCTACACAGCCTGTCACCCTACACGCTACCCATGTTGACCAATAGGCAGTAGATTGTTTAACGTGAAACAACTACAATTCCTGCCCAAAACACATACAATTTATAGCAAGGTAATTTCCAACACTTCATATGCAATTTTTGACAACTCTAAACACAGTAAAACAAAGCCATTTGACACATTTTGATCATCTACCGATCAATTGACTCCAATGAACTCAACTTTGAACCATTTGTTGATCAAAAACACATTAAAAACATGAATTCAATTTTAATAACTCTAAATCAGAGTTTTTGATCAAATGGGTGTTGTTTCAAAATATATATTCAAATAGGTGTAGTTTCAAACATAATTACCAAATGAGTGTATTTTTTTACCACTGTTTTACTCTATCACTCTTTATTTTTACTGTTTTTCACTATTATTTTAACTGTTTTTACAGTTTTTTTAATGCTATTTTGAACCGTTTTTTTACTGTTTTTGCTACTTTTTAACTGTTTTTTAATTATATTTTTTATCACAATCACAACAACTTTTTAAACAATGCTAAAAAGGAAAGACAGACTTATAGGTAAAGTGGTCACAATCGAAAAGGATGTCAGTCTAAGCCACTGTATATAAAAACAAATTTAAAAAAATATATATTAGGTTAATAATTTGGGAATGTTTTTTTTTTCTTTTCGTTTTTGTAAGAAACCATAGTTGGTTTAGTATTTAAAAAACATTATATGTGTGATATGTTGGTTTTAATTTTTGATTGTTAGCATTGTTTAAAAAATTGTTGTGACGGTGATATAAAATATAATTAAAAAAAGTTAAAATAAGCAACAAAAAATAGTAAAAAAGCCACAAAATCAATTCAAAATAGCACTAAAAAATAGTGGTAGGGTAAAAACGGTGGTAAAAAAAATTACACCTCATTTAGTAAATATGTTTTGAAACTACACCGGTTTGGTCAAAAACTCCTCTAAATCTCATAAACTCATAATCAAAACACACTTAAATCATCACAAAGATGATTTCTAATTATCAAGAACAACCATTTCATCTCTAAAACACCCAAATTCACCATTAATCAATAAATTAAGGCATAAAATACATACCTTTATAAGTAATCACCTAATTCTCTTTTAATTAAAGCTTTGATCTTCAATTTTTAGATATTCCCTCTTGTCTATAGCCCTTTTCGTTTCTTCCAGACCAGCCACCACAAAATTTTGACTTCTAAAAGTCGTCTTCCTCCTTTATATATTGACAAGTTTCAACAATTGACAAAAACAGTCCCCTAAGTCCTGTTATTGTAATTTTAGTCACAAAACTCTCTCATAAATACATAATAGATTTAAAAGTTGACAATTAAAGTTATTGTAATTTTAGTCGCAAAACTCTCTCATATCAATTAAACTCATTAATTATTTCCATAAACTCATGCACACTTATATATATATATATATATATATATATATGGGGGAAGGTTCATTTGAGAACCGTTTTTATTGCGAGAACCGCAAGAACCAATCTTAGCCGTTGATTTTGGATAATGGAATTCATGGATGAAGAGCGTGAGGGGATTGAGTGTGGCAGAGTGCATGTAAGGAATTCATGGGTGGGCAATCCAATTGAAGGAGTGGGAATTGGACGGCTAAGATTGGTTCTCGCGGTTCTCGCAATAAAAACGGTTATCAAATGAACTTTTCACTATATATATATATATATATAGCTCATTAGTTATTTAATAAAAGATTTAATTGTAGACTTACAAAGTTCGGGGTGTTACAAACACAAAATACACATGTGACCTAACATCATGACCATAAATTGTGTACAATGATGATCGTTTTCAATACTACATTTTGACCCATTTCAAATGGAACAAAACTTATGTTAAATCATCTCTAAGAGGTTTTTACGATTGATTTTGTGACTAAATTTAACGTTTCAAAAGATCTACCGTGAAATTTTTCCGGGACAATTCTTGCAACAAGCATGAATTGTGCGTCGAGCTATTTGCATGTAACACCCAAATGTTCGAATATCCTTAATATTAATAAATAAATAAGTGATATATAAATTATGAGTTGCTTATATGAGATTAGAGGTGTTTATAAAAATAGAGGGATTAAAACTGTAAAAAAAGATATAAGGTAGAGGGGTTGAATCTGTCATTTTCAGATATATATATATATATATATAAGCATGGTACCCTCGCAATATGGGGGTATCAAAATAATTTTTACTCGATAATTTGTACATTTTCGGTATTCACGTAATACGATCATAACGAATAATTTTCCTTTGGTAACATGTCTATTTTCTTTATTTTTTTCATTTTCTTTATTTTTCTGTTCTCATTCAATTTTTTTATTATTTTTAAAATAAATTTTGAGAACGATAAAATAAGAAAAAAAGGTCTCTACTTATATAATAGGGTAAATCACATGAAAACGTAGAGCGTAAATTAGTAAACTATTGATTATGTTAGCTATCTAAAAAATTTAAAATTTTACACTCTTTAAAATGGCTCTCTCATATTGAGAAATTCTGTCTAGGGGCATTCGATCACAGAATCCATTGACAGTTGCATAAATGACTAAAATTTGTTTTTTCAATTGGAAGTGGTGCATGTTGTGGTTGTTTCGGTACTTCTGTAAGCCTTGCACCTCTATTGAGTAATGCCTGAGTCGCAGCATCCAGGTCTGACCCAAATTGAGCAAGGGGCCAAGGGCGGCCACTTCGTGATATTGTGCCAATACCAGTTTTGAACTACCGCAGACTTGTTTCATAGTTTTCAACTGAGCGGCAGACCCAACACGACTGACAGATAAGCCGATGTTAAATGCACGCATCATCAAGGTATGATTAGTTTGTCTAGTTTTAGTATTTTAGTAGGTCAAAGTGATTCAAATGGTTGAATCATAGTATTAAAGATGTAATTTATGTTTGAGTTGTTTTTAAATTGATGTTATACATTGTATGGGGTGTAAGAAAACACCCATAGCATGTTAGAATCGAGATGTGGGTTGAATAATACCAAGAACAGCGGTTGTGCAAAACACATGTTGTAGAGTCGGTTGTGTATACGACACGTGTAGTTATTGGGAGGTCATGTAGCTTGGTTCGCGTAGGTCAACACGTCTTGTGTAGTAACCTATGTCAAAAAGGCCATGTAGTTTGAGGTGCTCGTGTATGTGAAGGGTACATGGCCCGTGTAGGCCCTATTTCAAGACAGGTACCTTGTCAAGTCATATAAGTTGTTTATCGCATTAACTGATTGTAAGGTGAATTTACTAGACTATTTCTCATATTTGCACTATGTGTGTTATCATACTGGACTATAATACATATATTGATGATGTGCATTGATTAGCACACTGCTTTGTAAAGTAAGACTCAGATATAGTAAAGTACTGTGACTTATGACTGCTGCCCTGGGTCTAGAACTAGAGGCTAGCATAACTTCTTACTATACGTGTGATATCTTTGTGTGACCTTATACATATGTTTATATGATTAACTGCTTGACATACTCACTAAGTAACACCACCAAAGTTGAGAATCTTATTTTTTCAATTTGAAATCCATTTCGAGTTTTAAAACTGCAGGGATGCAACTGTAAATATAATATTTCCAAAACCTGCTTTTAACAAAATATTTACAGTTGACACAACGGAAGTATTTAACAACTAATTTAATATTTATAACTCGTAACATAAGTTGCAACAAAAGATAAACCAAGGCGTTACCGAATATCACTCGACTATGACACATTGCGAATATCATATATATCATATCAACAGGCAAGTATAGCCTAACACACTGCGAAACACCGGTTAGTCAACAGGAACAACATCTTGCGGGGTAGTTAGCCCGGCTCAGTGAAGCTAAAAGGGAAACCGATACTTCCTCTACGCCGGTGGAGAAGCGGGTAGCGGTCAACCATTACGTTAACGGGAAACTCACCCCTATCGAGATCAGTGGGAACCGAGAGCCCATCATAGTGTTGAGGGACGGAGGTTCTACAGGAATCAAGATTCGCGATCATCGAATCACCGCACATCATAGCTGACGTCACAAGGCCCCGACTAGATCCAGCCAAGCTGGCCCCAAACATCCAACAAAGTACTGGTACTAACACATATTGGCCTACTCAAGCCATAATATAATATGGTTGGCCTACAAAAGCCATAATATATCACAATTGACCCACAAAAGCCATAACATATCAAATTGGCCTACAAAAGCCATAACTTATCATGGTTAGCCTACAAAAAGCCATAATATATCACAATTGACCCACAAAAGCCATAGCATATCAAATTGACCTACAAAAGCCATAACTTATCATTGTTGACCTACAAAAGTCTTTAACATGCATACATATGAAATTACAACACAACTGGCCTTCAAAAGCATTTAACATGCATAAACATCAAATCTTTAGTTTCTAACATTCAATCAAACATATAACATTCTTGTTATCATGCTTAGGTTAACTGGTATTCACCTGTTAAGCTATAACAGACAAATATAGTGTTCCAGCTCTTCTTGGTCGTCAGACGCACCTATAACACATTATTTATATTTAGACATTCAAACACACAAAGGAACAATCAAGACACTTAAAACAATGTTCCAATGGTGCCTCTAATCTAATTACTAACTTATAACAATAACCCAAACACCTACATGCAAAAAATCAACAAAAAACAAGATTTTGTCATAAAAGCACTGGACGCATCGCGTCCAGTAGGCTAACGCGTCGTGTTGGTAGCTGCAGGGCCATTTTCCAGTTTTTGCACAGAAGTGTCAAATCAACCTAAATCAATACCAATTCAACTTTAACTAATTTTCGGTGTTTACTAACATCATTTAACACTTGCATGTGCTTTCTAACATCCCTAACACTTACTCAATTAATTCATACAAAAATAAAACTTAGATTAACAAAGAAGTGTCTATTTTGGTCAATTCTTGAAATACATCAATCCCAAAACTTCCAATGCTCCATTCCTACTCAAAATGACTTATATAAGCCATTGAAACTGATGGAATTAATTAAAATCATTGTTTGATAACATTTTTCATTTTTGACTATTTATTGCTTATTTTAGCCCATTCAATCAAAACCATCATTCCAATATGAAATTTATGTTCCAATCAATCCATATGAATTATATGAACTTGTTAGAATACAAAAAATTAGTCCTTGATAGTCAAATTGGGTTTGACCATTTTTTGGCAATTTTGACTCATCTGGACCATTTCTTGATTTTGAGCAAATATAATACTTCCAATCCATAAATTATGTTCTTAACTATCTATATGAGTTGTAGGAACAATTAGAAGCATCAAAATCAGTTCTTGTTGGTCAATTTAGCTTGAACCGAATTTGACCTATAAACCCCCAAAGTGAAGAACTTGAAGAACATGAACTTACAGAGGAGGAATTAGATGATGAAGAACATATTTGGAACATATTCTAGCTCACGAATTTAATGCTGGAGCTGGTTTTCTTGATTTCTTCTTGATTTCTCCTTTCAATCTTCAAGAACCAAGTATGTGTGTGTTAGTATGTGAACCAGTGTGTGTCTGTGAGTTTGAAAAAAGGGAAACCGACTCATAGGTTTAATATTATCCACAAGTGGTATTTTGTTTCCCTTTCAACTTACAACACGACCCTCATTTACCTATTACAACTAACGGAGATATTTTTAAAATGCTTATCTTAAACCATTTATTACTTTATTATTTTATTATTTTTATAACCCCATTTAATAGCTATTTTAATAATTTGTACCAATAACTAACATATATATATATATATTTTAATTTATTTAAAATATCTAACGTATCACGTTCGCGCGCGTCTAGGTCATTTTTAAGGATGTTACACTAAGCTTTTGTAGCTTATTAGATACCATTTTTAAATGTTTTGCAAGGCGCAACAAAAGCAAGAGTAAAACTTCTGTTTGATTATAGCTTTTAATAAACTTTTGAAAACTTTAATGGCCCGTATTTTTAATATATAAAATTTAGTAGTACATAAAACTGAAATCTTACAATACTTCAGCTGTTCATAAGTGAATTTCTTCTGAACGAACTCTGTTTTTAAATTAGTGTACGTTTCCACTTCCTTTTCAAACACATGTAATCGTTTTAATTGATATTTTATTTAAATATTAGTTTTGTAAATTGGGCGTTACATTGCATGCATAGTATTTGTATCAATCGAGATTTGTGACACTTTTTGACATTTAAGTTTTGCAACGGAGTTGTATAAGACGTATTTTGTATCATTTTACGTCCGGTTAGCTTTGCAATGGAGATGGGAAAATTTCCATTTTATGTTGATCAATTTTTAAGTTTTGCGATGAAATTGCAAAAATCACAAACAACATTTCATATTATGCGGCGATTTTGCAATAGCTACTTGGTATGAATATACGACATTCTAAATTCTTGGTTTTTACGTCCTACGACACTTTAAATTGTTAGGCAAAAGTTTAAATGAGGACTGTTTTTCGTACGAGAACCGCGAGAACCAATCTTAGTCCTCCAATTCCCCTCTTTTAATTGCATTGCCCACCCATTAATTTCTTACATACATCCTGCCACATTCAACCCTTCACGCTCTTCGTCCATGAATTGTTTTTTATTTGTCACTAAGACGTTGCTAACTTAATGATTGTTTTTTATTTATTATTTTTCTTGTTTATTAGTAATCTGTCGCATGTCCCACACAAACACACCAGTTTTGTAAAAAACTAGGTTTTTACTAAAGTACCTCACACATAATTTTTATAGTTTTATAAAAACAAATTAGCAAGATGTTATATATGCAACAAGAAGTGAAAAAACAAAGGATTATAAAGAATACTCCAATATAGGATTATACTATCATTATATTAATTTTATATGTTGAAACGTAAAAAGAACAACGACTCTAAAGCCATATATCATGAACTAGTTTACTTTTATCAAACGAGTGTTGTTGACAGTATCCCATCCTTCTCACATAATACATGTTACATCAAATATCATATACTCACACACATTATAGGGCAGGAGTGCAATGATCCAAATCCTTATTAAATTATCAGTCACGAGGGTAAAAGGTTTGTGAAAAACTGAAAATGACTAGTATTTTGCCTCGGGGGAGATATTTATTTTTCATAAAATATTAATTTAATTTGTTTTTTTAACTAGTTTAAAGAGAGAAGATTGTAAATATAAAAAAACATACAGGCTTTATATAAATTTCATTTTAACTCAACAATTAAGTTTGAAAATTTTGATTTCTTGTTTAATCAGTTTAGTTTAATAATGATTGAAATGTTAGTTTATTGCATTTTGTAAATTTTTTATGCATAATTCTAATCACATTTGATTTGGTGAATTTTTTATGTTAGAATTTAGTTAAAATAATACTTATGTAAGCTTATTAAAGTAAATTACCATCAAAATGTAAAGAAGCACACACAAACACACACTATTGTATATTAAAATGCAACTCACATGTAAATTACAAATTTATTGCATTAAGGTATTGTAAATAATGCTTTAGTAGTTATACTATTTAACTAAAAATAAAGCTACATTATTTATATAATAGTAGAAACTTATGTAAAAAATGTTATAGACATAATTATACGCTATTTAACTTAAAATAAGACTAAATTATTTATAAAATAGTAGAGATTTCTATAAAACACGTTACAGACATAATTATATTAATATTTAAGAAAAGTAGATATATTTAATTCCATATTTCCATATGTATATAAAAAAAAAATCAAGTCCACGAAAAGCCCAATAATGAAGCCCAGCTTGCCGCTATAAACCTAATTAGGGTTTTATCTTCGTCACTTCGTCATCGAAATCTCGGGTGATATCTACACAACCAGCAGCCTGCCTCTCGCACTCCTCCCCTTCAAAACCCTAATCCGAGGTTAGTCGATATGTTCTTGCTATTATAACAGCACCGTTTCTGCTTATTATTGTTAGTCGATTTGTTTGATGAATTAAATTCAATATCTTTTGTTCGATGCGTCAAATTTGATATCAATTTTGTATGCTATCAGAGAATGGAGGTCCTTCCACCACTTGCTGAAGACGGAAAGACGACTCACAGCGATGTGTTGCTGTTCAACCGATGGACCTACGATGACGTTCAGGTTCATTTTTTTTAACAGATCTATGCTTCATTTGTATGGATTTCTTTCAATTTTTTGCTGTAAATTACTGTTTATAACAATCTGCTATTTTGATATTTGTTTTTGTAAATTAATTTGGGCTGAAGTATTGTGTTATAATTCATCCGATAATCGAAGTATTAATGTATTGTTTTTGGTTTAGTTAGTAGTGAAAGGTGACTTTCATAGTTCATATGAAAGTAAAATTTTGTTGGGTTTTATGTTAATGTTACTTGTAGGTTTTTAAAAGGTTAAATTTTTTTTTTCTGTCACGACGTTTATCTTAACTTGTTGGATTGAATCTGGACATTTGATTCACTATGATAGATAAGAAACTTACAGCAAGTAGAAGGTGGTTTGTGACTTTAAATATGTTACTTCGAACCATTTTACAGTTTTGTATTTTATCTTGAATTTTTTTGATTACTATTAAATCAGAAGTGGTCTCAATAATTATGTTCTGCTGGAACTTATACACCCTGTTGTCGAGTTTAACAGTGAAGAAAAGGAAACGATTTCAAAGGAAAACCAGAAAAGTTGTGTTCTCATAGTTTTATTTAATGAAGGAAAGGGAGGGATTCGGAGGAGTTTAGGCTTATTTTGATTTTTGCCTCAAAACTAATCCTTCTAAAAATGAGAGGATTTGTAAGAAAGGATTCTCTCTTCTTTCCTTTATTTTCCTCACCTTCTTAAACTCGATATAAAATTATAGAAGATTTTCAACTCTTGGATGTGAACATTTTACTGGATTTTGAATGTGTATACTCTGGTATATGATTTTGGATTCCTGCAACTTAAAGTCAGTGACTTGATGATGAAACTAGATGATTGTTATGCATAAAAGAAGCATCTATTTGTTTTAAAAAAACAGTTTTTGGTGAGAAAGTTAGGCCAAATTTACAAATTGCGTGGAAGTATATCTCGGTTTATGCTTGCCTTGATATACATGCTTTTTTATTATTTTCGAGTTATTATATCAAAATTTTACTTTGGGTCAAATTGTTCTCCGAAATTTTGAGGAACAATGAAACATATAATCTGACGCCTTGGGTTTGTTATTATGCATTGTGGTTTTTGGAAAGTCTATTCAAGTAAAAACAAGGTAAGTGATATTAATGCTGATGTGTGTGTTCTACTTACTGAGATTTCAAGATCTTTAGGCCTGGAGATGAATGCTATGTGTTGAATTCTTGTATATAATAATTTTCTTCATTTGCAGGTCTCTGACCTTTCTGTGGAGGATTACATCACCGCCACTGCTTCCAAGCACCCAATCTACATGCCTCACACCGCTGGTAGGTATCAAGCTAAGAGATTCAGGAAGGCCCAGTGCCCAATTGTTGAACGTTTGACCAACTCCCTTATGATGCACGGGAGGAACAACGGTAAGAAGTTGATGGCTGTTCGCATCGTCAAGCATGCTATGGAAATTATCCACCTTTTAACCGATGCCAATCCCATCCAAATTATCGTTGATGCTGTCATCAACAGGTACAATTGCATATTGTTTATATTCTTCCTATAGTAATAAGCACATTGATATTATATCATCTTTGTGTTTCTTTTTGTTGCATGACACTGGTTTTGTTTTGACAATTATTGATTGTGAAATGTGTTCCTTTTTGCTTGTGATTGTAAAAGTTTGAATTCTTGATAGATGGTGTTATTGAGTATTGCATTGTTTATAAATTGCAGTGGACCAAGAGAAGATGCTACTAGAATTGGTTCTGCTGGTGTTGTTAGGCGTCAGGCTGTTGATATTTCTCCTTTGAGGCGTGTTAACCAGGCAATCTATCTTCTCACCACTGGTGCACGTGAGAGTGCATTTAGGAACGTGAAAACCATTGCTGAGTGCCTTGCTGACGAGCTTATTAATGCTGCCAAAGGTTCTTCAAACAGGTACATTATGCAATCAGTTTTTGTGTATTCATATTTCACAACATTAAACCGAAATTTGTTCTGTGTTTTTTGTCTATTAACTCGTGGTGGTCATCTTTTTGTTGTAGCTATGCGATCAAGAAGAAGGATGAGATTGAGAGGGTTGCCAAGGCCAACCGTTAAAGAAGATGTAATTTTAGGGTCTTAATTTTGGTTGCTATGTTTTGGTATTTCTTGGAAGCACTTAATTATCAAAACTATTGGCTGTTCTGTTTTGGATTTTGAGTTACAAAGTTTCTATTCAGTTTGTTATACTTTTAATTGCTTATCGTTTTGTGGTTAAATCAAATGTGTTTTTGAGTGAGTGTAGTTTTCTTTTCCTGGTTGATTCACACGCTGTTTGCAAATTGCACTTTAAAGCAAACATATTTGACAAAACGTAGGTGGACAAATTGCTTTGCTAAGAACGATAATTGTTAGTTAGTTGGGTAAAAACCATGATTGATAGTCGATGTTTGTTGGTTAAGAACCGTGAATCATATCAGTGAAGAATGAGAAACACTGTGTAGTATAAATTGTACAGCGAAGAACTAAGTTACAGAACTTGAAGCACTATGTAGAAGGTCGTAATGTGAAGAACTGTTATGGAAGAAATGGAATCAGTATTTAGCAGAAATTGAAGAACGTAAAACTTGAACGACGCGACATAAATGTAAAGTGAAGAAACGTGTAGCAGAAACCGAACCCTAGTAGGGGTGATGGTCAGCGTGTTGATGGTCTCTCTCGAATCTCACAAATTATGGTAGGTGCAACAAGGGTCGGACAACGATGACCGTGGCGGCGACGCTGATCGTGTCATTGACAGTGGCCCGAAGTGAATCGATAAATCATGAGGAATAGATCTAATTAGGTTAAATTAGTATCAATTCCATTGGAATGGATAAATCCCATCGTATTTTTGCTGGAATGGTTGATTCCCATGGGAGAAGAATTCATATATTCCAATTTCATGAATCTATGAACCAAACATGTATTTCAAGGAATTTCTGGTTCTAATTCACAAGTTTACATATTTAAACAGAATAACAAAATTATAAATTAGATTTAAAATAATTTATCCCAAATATTAATTTCTCATTTCATCCTGGTTTTTGAAAGAAAGAAGTCAAAAGAGTTACAAAATTGTTGTCACAAACAGGATATTTTATGTTCTCAAATAAATTGTAGGTCAGATTGTCATATATGCCCCTCTCTTGTGTATGCCTTTAGAGTTTAGTTTCTTTAATTCCCAAGGACATAATAGTCATTTACATGAGTTTTGGCGCCAAGGGAATTAACTAATATTCTTCATCCTGCTGCTGGCCATCTTGTACCATCTCCTCGTAGTCTTTTTCCAGCGCTGCAAGATCTTCACGCGCCTCGTTAAACTCACCTTCTTCCATCCCTTCCCCCAGATACCAGTGCACAAACGCCCGTTTCCCGAACATCACATCGAATTTATGATCAATCCTACTGAATACCTCTGATACCGCCGTGTTGTTGCTGATCATACAAACTGCTCGTTTTGCCTTCGCCAGATCTCCGCCTGGCACCACCGCTGGAGCCTGGTTGTTGATCCCGCACTTGAATCCCGTCGGACACCTGATAAGTTCACACCTTTATTAATCATCTTCAGATCTACTTATTAAAACCGCTAGAAATTCACAGTTGTTCGAGTGTTTGTGAACTCTGAAACTATTTATTCAAAATTGATTATATTACGTATTAAAAACACTCGAAACCGATTATTTTCTGTACTAAAAACAACCTTCAGATAAGGAACTTTGAAAATGGTTATTTCAAGGATGATAATCTGACAAGTAGTTTTAATAAGCACGATTAAGCTCACCAATCGACAAATTGGATTGTTTTTTTGGATTTGATGGATCCAACAGCTGTATTAACATCCTTTGGAGCAACGTCTCCGCGGTACATGAGGCAGCATGCCATGTATTTCCCGTTGCTCGGGTCACACTTAGCCATCATGTTAGATGGTTCGAAAACGGCTTTTGTGATCTCAGGGACCGAATACAGCTCGTGGTAGGCTCGGGCAGATGAGATCAAAGGTGCGTATGATGAAAGCATGAAGTGGATCCGTGGAAATGGGACCAAATTTGTTTGGAATTCCGAAATGTCAACATTCATTGATCCATCGAACCTCAATGAAGTTGTTAAAGATGAGATCGTCTGAGAGATTAAACGATTCAGGTTCTTGTAAGATGGCTTTTCCATACGTAATTCTTTCTTGCATATATCATATATGGCCTCGTTATCTAGTTGCACCACGATGTCTGTGTGTTCAATCATTGAATGAGTTGATAACACAGCATTGTAAGGCTCCACAACTGCAGTCGAAACCTAGCGTTTCACAATAAAAAGAGAAAAAGGGGGTGAGATATTAGAACATAAATAGGAGGCGACCAGGTGGTTTTTACAAAAATTGGAAGTTTGTTGCTGTCTTAGACAATATTCGTAGTTGGTTTGCTAGAATTAGGAACGGAGACATGGTATATTGATATTCAATAAAGTTTTCCCACTATTATATATCATAATCACTTTCAAAATGCAATGTCAAACATTGGTCAAACATATGCATATCAGCATACAATACCTTTGGAGATGGAAAGATTGTAAACCCGAGTTTCAATGTTTTCCCATACTCGTTGGACAAGCGCTCTAAGAGTAACGAACCTAAACCAGATCCAGTGCCACCACCCACAGCATTGAAAACCATAAATCCTTGTAAATTACTGCAGTTGTCTGCTATTATTCTCACACGATCAACACAATGATCAATAACTTCTCTCCCAACTGCAAATACGTTATGCATATATGTTACACTGGTTCAAAATCTTGGAAGTAAAAAAAAAAAAAGTCAAAATGTACAAATTTTCAGTGCTAAACTGATTCATAGCAAGTTACCTGTGTAATGTCCTATGGCAAAGTTATTGGCTGCATCCTCCTTACCGGAAATGAGTTGATTGGGATTGAAGAGTTTCTTGTAACTCCCTGTTCTAACTTCATCGATGACTGTGGGCTCAAGATCAATGTATACAGCCCTCGGGACGTATTTTCCCGAACAGCCTTCACTGAAGAAGGTGCCTGAGGAATTGTTTGCCACACTTGATGAGGTACTGCTACAAACCCCACATGACAGAAATCCATAAGATATAATAATGAAAAGAACAATAAGTATGGCCATCCTTGAGGATGTGCTAGAAGTGCGTACATGGCCTCCAAATTTACCACAAATGCTAGTATGTCTTATCAATCTAAACTAATCTATCATACGGTATTAAAATTCAATGAAAATAATGTAAACGTACGTAGATATGCGGCCATCAGGCTGAATGCCATGTTCAAGGCAATAGAGCTCCCAACATGAATTTCCAACCTGAATTCCTGCTTGTCCAATATGTATGCTTATAATTTCTCTCATTTCTCTCTTTCTTTTTTGATCTCTCTTGGAAACGATATGCAGCGATATCGTTTCGCGAGGGAGACGGAAAAGAAAGAGAGGATTAGTTTGAGATATATTGGTTTTTCTAATGAATAAAGAACAAAGATTGATGTTAATATATAGCTGTAACTGGAAATTTGTATGGGAAAGCAATTGTTGTGGGCTACCTCTCCTTCAATATGGATATATATAGAAAGGACTCCATGTTATTCCACAAATTATGTGTGGTAAGAATTTCATCCTTCTATATCTTTGCATTAAAACATCTAGGAGTCCTTTTTTTTATGGTAACTTTCATTACTCAATCCAACTTATACCAGGTTCTTTCTTGATCCTTCGGTTAGTCATCAAATCTCTTATTTTCTCAGCTCATATTTCCATTCCAGCATCGTTGTAAATGTTGTAAAGAAGCACGTAAGATGAAGATGCTTGTGGCTCGAGTTCAATCAATCTCTTGGCTGTTTTTGTGAATCCTACAAGAACTTAGTAGGGATCTCCACATTACAGGAGCGTGAATGAAACCCGAGTCCATAATAAACGTTTCAGCATCAGATAGCCTTCCAGCACGACCAAATAGGTCTACTATACACGCACAGTGCTTTTCAGTTGGTTCGATATGATAGTCCCTCTTCATAGTTTCATAACATCTGCCCGGTCTGTAATATAGTTAGCGACTTCGCGGTTTTCATCACTTTAAAACACATAATGAAAAAAGGTGCCTCAACTTATTTTCTTATAATTTGGTTTATTTAGGATGTGTTTTATACCAGACGGCTCGAATCAGAAAATTTATCTAAAAGGGAACGGGTCGAACAGTTTGAATATTGCCTAAAGTGTATTCTTTAATGAATAAAATTAAGCTCCTAGATCATTTTGTTCAAAGATTTATATTATTATTAGTGTAGACTTTTCTATGTTCTTTTTTCTTTCCGAAAAGCAAGTAAATTTCTATTTAAGGTAACAAACTTCGTCCAGAGAAGAAAAAACCATTGAAGTTTCAAAGTTTTTCTGACTTAAGGCAACCACCTATCAAGATTTTCAAATATTTGGTAATCCAGCCTGGTTACTGGGTCAAAATGGTTGTCTGGGGTACTTCGAAGATTACATTAAATTGCAAATTTTGAAACATAATTGGTTTTGCCTGGGGTATAGCAAAACATTTATTAGCTGGGTGTTTCTATTTGAACTTTTTAAAAATCTAAATTGACCTCCTGTGATGTGATGTATGTGAGTGTATAACATGTGTTGAAAACTGTAATTGATTGATCTGTCATGTCTAGTATGTGAGTGGGAGGGGGTCCAAATAGTAACACTCTAATTAGCCTTTATGCAATTTTTCCTTGGTGCAATATTATGGTTTCTGCATTCCAAATTTACTCACTAATTAGTTCTAGAAAGACGTGAAAGAAAAGAAAAAAAAGGGTCTGAGATAAAACCCAGCCCGGCACATATAAAATATACTAAAATAACATGTTTTCACCTGTTATGCAACATTGCAACCCATTTGACCTATCCATCTTGCCAATTTTATAATGAAGTGAAACAAAGTGAAATGCTTACGTGAGTCCTTCGTCAACAAGCCCACCATGACTACAAGCAATAAGAACTCCAAGAAACGCGACATCATTTGGTGCAACCCCACTGGCTAATAGCTATCATCAAGTCAAAGAGGGTCAAAGCTTCTTTAGCACATCCATGATGTGCGATACTACATATCATCACACTCCACGACACTACGTCGGATTTATCAGCAACCTCAAACGTCTTATTTGCATAATCGATGTCACCCAACTTTGCATACATGTATATCAACGAATTCACAACCACACTCGATACAATAATTCCAGTTTTGACCGAATAACTCTGAATCTGCTCACCAGATCGCACACTACCCAAATTGGCACAAGCACTACTGAAACTGTAAACTCCATCTGGTTTTAATCCAAAAGTAAGAAGCTCACAAAAAAGAACTAACGCCCTCTCGTATTCACCATTTTGGGCATGACCCACAATCATGGATGTCCATATCACTATGTCTTGTTTATTAGTCGAATTAAAGCAGCTTAATGAGATTGTTAGTTTTGCTCAATAAAGAATACAAATCAACAAGAGTGCTTCCAACGTATTCATCAGATTGAAGGTTGTTCTTGCAAATTAGTGCATGAATTTGTTCCCCGTACTTGAAATCTTGAAATGCCGTACAAACTTTAATCATTGTTGAAAATGTGAACTCTGAAGGCCTTAGCCCATCCTTTTGCATACTAATAAAATGATTTAGCGCTTTTTTCAGGAATTTGTCACTTACATTTTCCCCACAAAGCAGCCCTGCAATCATTGCATTATACATGACTACATTCTTATCAGGAAGAAGGTCAAAAATCAATATTGCATCATTTAAATCACCGATTTTAGCATACATGTCAAGTAATGCAGTCCCAACAAGGCAACAACAACATCAAGATCCCAGCCAATTTTCACAGAACACGAGTGTAGTAACTTTCCCCATATCAATGAACAACAGAAATTTGCATAACAAGCGTTAAGAACACTCCCCAAAACATGGCTACCAAATCTCACTCCTTGATGATGCATTTTGACCAAAATCTGTAACATTTCATTATGTAAACCAACCTTAACATAAACAACAATCATTGAGTTCCAAGAAACGCCATCCAGTTCGTCACAATTATCAAATACAAGCCATGCTTGATATGCTCCCCCACACTTAGAATACATAGCAACAAGTGGATCAGTCATAAATGCATCCACACCTACACCACTCAGAATGATCAGCCTATGTATAACCTTCCCTAGCTCCAAATCACCGGTTTGAGCACATACACTCAACATACTCACATATGTAAACTTACTGAAAGTGATCTTTGAAATTTGAGCTTCGCAAACTACTTCTTTTGCACTACTGAACTGACCCAACCGGGTATACCTAGATATCAATGAATTCCAAGAAACAACATTTCGTTCAGGCATTTCAACAAACAGTTGGAGAGCCAAGTCTGGTTCATTACATTTTAAGTACATGTTCATAAGGGTATTCTGTAGAAACAAGCATAGAGTGTGTCCCGTTTTCACAATATGCGATTGGACGAGTTTCCCGTGTATTGAACTCCCTGAATGCGTGGATGATTGAACCAGTTTCGTGTATGTAACATCATCTAGAGAATTACCAAGTTCGCATGGTTGAATGGTCTCCAATCAGTCTTCCGACAATGAGGAATCTATTACAACGTCTTGTACGAGAGGATTGAAAACTCCGAAGACATTGATAATGCTTGATAAAGATCGAATTTTTGTGGGTTTTCGTTGAAGCAACATGTGATGATCGAAAAACAGTCTAAAACTTGGTAGCTGATTTTTAGATAATAATTTTGATGATTCGATCTATATTTCTAACATAAATTGAAAAATATCTTATATATTTTACAAGTTAAATGGGGATATATGACATTTTCCCTAAAATTTAAGTTCCCTTTTTTACCACCCGAAATTGCAGAACATGAGGAGGCGATAAATGCTACATTAGTATATTATACCTGTTTATTAAAAATATAAGGGTTAAGTGCATCGAAATGTAACGAACTATCACCGTTTTAATATTGTGTGTAACAAACTAAACTTTTTTCGCTAAAATGCATTAAACTACCCAAAAGTTGCAATTTGTGTAATTTTGACCGGCTTTGTAGATAATTGCTGACGTGTCCGGTTACCTTATCATACAATATTAAAACATGGATAGTTCATTACATTTCGGTAACCCTTATTATTATTATAATTAATTATTAATTATTATTATTATTATGATTTTTTATTCTTTTTATGTTTATAAACGGGCTCTCTTTAAACATGACATGCGTCGACCGACCACGCATCATCACCACCACCCTCATTGCCTCCTCAACCGTCGCCGTCGCCGGAGTAGAAGACCGCCACCATCGCCGGAGAAGTGACCACTATGTGATGTCCTATTCTCTCTCGGTCTCATGGAATCACCGTTGCCACTACCTTCGACTCAATCAGTTTCTAGGTTTCTTAAAAATTTCAACTGTTGCTTGATGTGCGAGCACCGGCCACCATCACATTCAACCCTCAGGCTACTCGTGAAGAAGTAAGGAACAATATCCCTCATTGATGCTCTAGGTACGTCATACTTGCCGGACTTGGTAAAACAGATGTGAGAAAACCCTAAAGTGAAGAACTCAAAAATCTCATATGTGGATTTCGTTTCTTTTTAGGTCATTAGATCTGTTTTGAACCTGACTTGAAATTGTTGGAAAAATTAGGGTTTTCATCGATCGTTTGAAAAAATTAAGGTTCTCCCCAAAAAAAACTTAACTTCCATAACTTAACCTGAAAGCGCTGCTATGACTGCTGCACAGGTTTTCCCCATAGCTGTGAATTTCTTTTATGCATTATTATCATTAAACAACTTAGCTAAATTAAATTAGTCCAAAGCTCTCTTCTTCCTATCATCATCATGCTGTGCAAGCACGGCTCCAACAGAATCCTAAGTTGTAGACACATAGAGGAGGAAGGCCTACGCTATTAGAGGAGAGTTACTGTAAAGACACCACTTCAACCCTGTTGGCTGTAGTTTTAGCTTGTATATGTGAAGTATGTGAAGAATAAAAAAACGAGATTTTTTTTCATAGAATAACTCTTTCTATTGGGAAATAGAGAGGTGGATCACTAGCCGAATCTTCTACTACGGTATCAGTTGGATCGTTTGAAAAAATTAGGGTTTTCATCGTGAGAAAATTAGTTCTCGTTTCAGATATGTTGGCGGTGGTTGAATGTTTTTACGGTTTTCGTCTCAGATCTGTTGTAAGTGGTGGTTGTGGTGTTGAAGATGGAATGGTTCTTGTAGATGAAGGTCGCGGCGGCGGTGGTTAAAGAAGCAGGTGGTGGCGGCGGTTGTGGTGGTTGAAGAAGAAGGCGATGGTAGTGGTGGCAGTGGTTGCGGTTGAATGTTGTAGCGGTGGTAGTGGAGGTAGTGGTGTTTGCCTAGATGTTCATCTCACTTATGTTTTTGTATAATAATAATAATAATAATAATAACAATAATAACAATAATAATAATAATAAAGTAGTGGTGTTTGCCTAGATGTTCATCTCTGTTTTAATATTGTATGTAACAAACTAAACTTTCTTTGCTAAAATGCATTAAACTACCTAAAAATTGTAATTAATATAATTAAAAAATAAAATAAAATATTTAAAGAAAAAGATGACTGGGTAACCTTCAATAGAAGGTTACGTTACATCAATTGCAAATTTTGGATAGTTTAATGCATTTTAGCGAAGAAAGTTCAGTTTGTTGCATACAATATTAAAACGGGGATAGTTCATTACATTTCGGTGCACTTAACCAAAAATATAAGTATTACAACACCTAACTTAAACATCTATTTTTGTGCCCTTTCGGTTTACCTAAATTGATTCACAATGTGGAATGAAAATTTATATGAAGATAAACTCTAATGACTTTTCTAATCTCGTTAATTTAACATTATATAAAGATATATGGTAATAAAATATAGATATTTAGTTTTATTCGATTAAAATCGAAAACTGACCGAATTCATAAATAGTTTTCGGTTCAAGTTTAGTATTTTTTA
Organism: Dittrichia graveolens; assembly: GCA_038502395.1. Classification (NCBI taxonomy): domain Eukaryota; kingdom Viridiplantae; phylum Streptophyta; class Magnoliopsida; order Asterales; family Asteraceae; genus Dittrichia; species Dittrichia graveolens. The sequence continues at coordinate 6,137,969 of JARJIL010000003.1, forward strand.
TAAATGGTTTTTGGTTTGATTAAAATTTCACTCTAAAATTTTCAAAAACCGTATATTACATAAGTTGGTTTAAAAACTGAAATTAAAATTCTTACAAATAATTTATATTTAGATTCTAACCAAATATGACCTCAAATGTCAACAACCTTAATTCAGTTAATTTTTATTTACAAGCCAATATAAATACGAATTGACACTAAAATAAAATAGTAATAGACTATAGTAGCTGAAAAGCAACCATATAAGAAAATATTTGAAAAACTACAATGATTTGTACAAAATATTGATCACATTTCTTTCAGATTTATGTGCACCTCACTAAATTTTGAAGAAAATAATGAGACATCAAGTAAAACCTTGATCAAAACTGAGATAATAATATAACTTCATCAAGATATCATATTGTTTACTTGTGGTGGCGTTACAACGTGCTGATTCGGCTGTGATGGCGACCAACTTTTGTCTCTTGCTTTCATCTTGGATGTTGTTATGCTTGGTGGGGGTGAGTTTCATGATATTTTTAACTACACTCCACACAACCATGATATATCTATCTGCTATAAAAAATAGAAATGACATGTTTTAATTTGAATTTATTTTGCCCTGTCCAACCCACACTGTTACAAGGTAGAATTAGTAACCCAAGTTTGAATAAATGCATAGTCCATTGCAGCCCTATAACAAAACGAAAAAAACGAAAACCTTGAAAATGTACACAACTTGAAACGTATATTGAAAACAAACATGTAGATTAAAAGTCAACCATTCTAGTCAATAGAAAACGAAAAAAGATTGAACTTGACTTCTCTAATCTCACCTACAACACCATCATAGTGAACTCTGATTACATTACTTCTTTAAAAAAAATTTGACCACAAACTAAGTTTAAAAAAATAGAATGTATATTACAAGAAACACTCAGGCTTGACTTTTGAGGTTTAGGGCTGTTTGTTTAAATAAAATGATTAAGCACCGAATGAGTCTGTGGTCTGAATAATTCAAATGCTATAAACGAATTTGCTTTTGAATGTGACATATTGTTTGATAAAGTTTTGAATGATGCAAATCACCATTTTAACCTTAATAGTGATATATTGTATTATAAGATATGATATGATTGTTTAACAAAACAACGTGTGAAAGAAAGAGTATTAGGGTAAAATACTTGGTGTTTAATTATTCAGAATGTATTTTAAGATAGAATAATTCAGCACCGTAAACATATTGAACCATTTGAACAGAGAACATAAGATAAATCTATTAGCATATTAAATATTATTAGTCCATTAGCCTTTGGGCCATGTTAGCCCATTAGGGTTTCTTTTTTTAGCTATAAATAGGACCCTCTCTTGTGTCTCTCATGTATCGTCTTCTTTAGTTTTCTATCTAATAATAAACACTAACCCTTCGTTTGTGTAATCTTAATCAGAGCCAAAATCGATCCATGATTGAAGGATTTTCGTATTGAGTACTTGTTTAAAGAAGTTTTTCGATAAGTTGGTGATTTGAAATTCTAATTTCGTATTTGTTTGGTTTACTTCGTCGTTCACCGTGCAATCTTCTAAATATATTCGAAAATCTTGCCTAGGGGGTTGTGTTATTCAAAGCACCGCCAAGACAAGATATATATATATATATATATATATATATATATATATATATATATTGATTGTGCCTACGATACCTGTTGGTGTTAATTGTTCATTTGCCAGAACAAAGAGAAGAAAAGAAATTCAAAAGTCTCCAGATTTTGATATTGCGTCAAAGAAGATTGCGGCTACGCTTTTCTCCAGATTTGATATTGGTTAGTTTTTACTTTGTCTCTTATCATGATGAGTGGAAAAGATGATTCTTTACAATCAATTAGCACTCAACTAGATGGTAAAAATTATGTTTATTGGAGTTATGTGATGAAAATTTTTTTGTGTGGGAAATCAATGTGGGGTTATATTAATGGTACCAAGGTTAAACCTACTGATGAGAAAACTGCTGATTATGCTATGTTTGTTGATGCCTGGGAGACTAATAATTCTAAAATTATTACATGGATTAACAATTCCGTTGTTCAATCAATTGGTACTCAATTGGCTAAGTTTGACACTGCTAAGCAAGTTTGGGATTATCTGGAAAGACTTTACACACAATCGAACTTCGCTAAGCAATATCAGTTAGAAACAGATATTCGTGCTCTTCAACAGAATGTTTTGAGTATCCAAGAGTTTTATTCAGCCATGACTGATTTGTGGGATCAATTGGCTCTTACGGAACCTGCTGCTTTAAAATCATTTAAGCCTTATCTGGATAGGAGGGAAGAGCAACGATTGGTACAGTTTTTGATGGCGTTACGATCTGATTTTGAGGGTTTGCGAGGGACGATTCTTCATCGATCTCCTCTCCCAACTGTTGATTCGGTTGTTCATGAATTGATAGCAGAGGAGATTCGGTTGAAGTCTCAGGGTGACAAGGGGTCTAAAACATCCACAACTCCTGCTGTTTTTGCTGTTTCGCACCGACCCAATCCGTCAAGTTCAAACCAGCCCAAGTCCACCTCTAAGGTTGCTATTGATGAATGTGCCTATTGTAAACAGAAGAACCATTGGAAGTCTCAGTATCCATCCCCGTAAGTCTACTAAGCTTCCTGATTTTGCTTATTCATCTTATTCGCCTTGTTTTCTTCCTTTATTGCTAATATGCATTCTTTGATTGAGCCAACCTCCTATAAAGAGGTTGTATCTGACCCCCTTTGGCAGGCTGCTATGGCTGAGGAATTGCCTGCTCTTCATCATACCCATACTTGGGATTTGGTTCCGCTGCCACTAGGAAAGAATGTTGTTGGTTCTCGTTGGGTATATAAAATAAAGACCAAGTCTAATGGGTCTGTTGAATGGTATAAAGCTCGTTTGGTTGCTAAGGGCTATTCACAAGAGTATGGTATGGATTATGAGGAGACTTTTGCCCCAGTAGCGAAAATGACTACTGTTCGTGCTATGATTGCAGTAGCTTCTTCCAGAAAGTGGAAAATCTCTCAAATGGACGTAAAAAATGCCTTTTTAAATGGTGATCTTAATGAGGAGGTCTATATGACTCCTCCTCCTGGCATTGCTCATAAGCCAGGAGAGGTATGTCGTCTTCGCAAGGCTCTATATGGTCTCAAACAAGCCCCTCGTGCTTGGTTTGAGAAGTTCTCTACAGTTATCACCTCACTTGGCTTCTGTCCTAGTAACCATGATTCAGCATTGTTTATCAAAACTATGAGTGCTGGACGGATACTTTTGTCTTTGTATGTGGATGATATGATTATTACCGGGGATGACTATGCTGGTATTGAGTTTCTTAAGAGTGATTTGGCTCGTCGATTTGCTATGAAGGATTTGGGTTTACTTCGCTACTTTTTAGGGATAGAGGTTGCTCACTCTGACAAAGGATATCTTTTGTCTCAATCAAAATATATATCGGATTTGTTAAACCGCGCATGTCTCTCTGATAACAAGACCGTCGATACTCCTCTGGAAACTAATGCTCATTATTCTCCAACTGATGGTGTGCCTCTTGCTGATCCGAGTTTGTTTCGTACCATTGTGGGAAGTTTGGTTTATCTAACTGTGACTAGGCCAGATATAGCTCATTCTGTTCATGTAGTTAGCCAATTTGTTACTGCTCCTTCTACTGTTCATTGGGGAGCTGTCATTCGCATTCTACGGTACCTACGAGGCACTCAGTTCCAGACTCTTTTGTTTCCCTCATCATCTTCTCTTGAGCTGCGCGCTTATAGTGATGCTGATTGGGCTGGTGATTCCACTGATCGCAAATCCACTACTGGTTTTTGCGTTTTTCTTGGAGAGTCTCTCATCTCGTGGAAAAGTAAGAAACAAGACGTTGTCTCTCGCTCCTCCACTGAGGCAGAGTATTGGGCTATGGCTATGACTACTAGCGAGATTGTTTGGTTGCGCTGGTTGCTTGCAGATATGGGTGTTCATATATCTCAGCCTACCCCATTACATTGTGATAATAAAAGTGCAATACAAATAGCTCGTAATTCAGTTTTTCATGAGAGGACAAAACATATTGAGATTGATTGTCACTTCCCTCGTCACCATCTTCAACTTGGCACCATTTCGTTACCATTTGTTCCTTCCGCCTTACAAGTTGCTGATGTCTTTACCAAGGCGCATTCTGCTTCCCGCTTTCGTTTTTTGTCTAACAAACTCTCAATGCTTATTGTTGTGGCATTGTGAGTTTGAGGGGAGATATTAGCATATTAAAAATTATTAGTCCATTAGCCTTTGGGCCCATGTTAGCCCATTAGGGTTTCTTTTTATTTAGCTATAAATAGGGCCTCTCTCTTGTGTCTTATGTATCGTCTTCTTTAGTTTTCTATCTAATAATAAACACTAGCCCTTCGTTTGTGTAATCTTCATCAAAATCAATTCTTTTTATTCACTTATATCTATTCCTAAACTATAAAAAGCTTATATTTTTCATGAATTTAAAGAAGGGCATTATAATTCAAAGACACCCAAGTCCATCAAAAAACACATAAATCATAGATGATTCACAAGATTATTATAAATTCATTGTTCAAAGAATAACCCAAATCATCTACACCGTAGAGTGTCAAATTCCTAATGATGTGTGCCATACTGATTAAGAGAATAACCCAAAGCACCTAATTTATTTTCTAATCATTGTTAATATGCATGGTTTTATACTTTTACTTGATTCTTATATTGTATAATTGGTATGCTTTCGATATTTAATGTAGGCATGACGGATGGAAATAAGAGAATACAACTTACAAATGATCAACAATTTTTTTTGGAGATACATGTCGAAGAAGTAAATAGGGTAGGTAAGAGAGGAGGTAGCCTACGTTTGGAGTTATGGGCGGTCTTGGGAAAGAAGCTTGAGGAAACCTTTCATATAAAGGTCAACAAAAAACAATTGAAAAATAAATATGATTATATAAAATCTAATTATCCGGGTTGGTCTTATTTGCAAAGAAAAACATGAAATATTTATAACTCACAAACAAATACTTTTAACATGACGGATGAAGAGTGGGAAGACTTCTTGAAGGTGTGTCATCTAGCACATTTTAATTTAATTTTCTAACATGTCGATAATGCATAATGAAATTGTAAAAAAGATATATATTTTTGCCCTTCTCAATTTTGATGTACGTTCAAGGTGGTGCCAAATCATTAAGAACTACTCCATTGCCTTACCCCGAGCTTTGCGCAACGTTATATGATAATAGTTGTGCAATTGGGTCTATATGTCGGTTACTTGCACCCTGAAGGCCTTCGTCATCTTCTATTGATTTTGATACCCCAACCATTCATATTGAGGATGTGTAGAAGTCCTGACGTTGATCAAGGTAGACACAAGAAAAAGGGTAAAAAGGCAGTTGATTTGTCTGAATTAGAGTTAGATATGAGAAAAGCGCCAGCCTCGCTAAAGATAATAACACAGGGGTTACGATAAATGATTGTCATGATAAGTTGAAAGGGCTTGAGTTGGAACCCACTGATCCAATCTATTTAGCAGCCTTTGATATTTTTAGTCAGGCTTTAAACAACTCTAGAAAGGCATGGATTTTAATAATACTTGTCTTTTAGTTGGTGTTGAATTTAGTAACTAATTTCAATCTATTTTTGGTACTAGTGTTATGAACTATTTTCTATTTGTGATTAGGTGAAAGTTATGAACTATTTTCTATTTGTGATTAGATGAAAGTTAGGAATTATTTTCTATTTGCAATTAGTTACAAATTATGAACTATTTTCTATTTGTCATTACTTGAGAGTTATGAACTATTTTCTATTTGTCGTTACTTAAAAGTTATGAACTATTTGTTATCTACGACTAGTTCTAATGTTATGAATTATGTTTAATAGGTTTGATATGGATAACTCTAAAAAACTTTTGTTCATCATGATTGTCTACTTTTATTTTAAGTACTTCCATCAAAGACAACTGAAACGGAAAAAGGATAATATATTTGTAATTTCTGGAACTCAATTTACTCAAGAGCTACATAGGGGAAATAGTAGACAATGTACCGAGTTGTTATGTATGTCACTAGATTCGTTTGTCTGACTATGCACATATTTCAAAGAAAAAGGGTCGTAAACATATATCAGTTGAGAAAAAGATGGCTATATTCCTAATAATAGTTGGTGACACTCAACGTTTTGTAGTGTTAAAGCGAAGGTTCCAACACTCAAATCAGACAATTCATAAGTACTTTCATGAAGTATTAGATAAAATAATGGTGTTCGCCGAAGAGGTTATTAGACCAACATTGTTTTATCCCAATCCAAACATTTATGAGAATAATAAGAGAGAACGTCAAGTTTTTAAGATAAATAATATTATTATTACTAATTTGATCATTTGTATTAAAATTGTTGCTAACAAATATATTTTTAATTAGGGAACAGTTGGTGCACTTGATGGAACTTTAATACATCCTTTGTTGTTGATGATCAACAAAAGGTGTATAGAGCAAGAGGTAGAGGTGAATGTTATCAAAATGTTTTGGCAATTTGTGACTTCAATATAATCTTTACTTTCATTGTGACCGAATAGGAAGGGACAACACATGATTCAAGAATATTGAATGAAGCTTTGGTAGATCCGGATTTTGAGTTTCCAATCCCTCATTCGGGTAAATTTACGATATAACTTGTGTATATATACATAATATTCACAAATGTAACATTTTATATATTTGTAGATAATATTATCGTTGTGATGATGCATATAAACATACCCACAGATTTATGGCATCATATCATAATGTAAGATACTGGCTTGGAAATTTTCGATGGAGATGCGCAATGAACAGTAGAGACAAATTCAATTACGCCCATACAAAACTTAGAAATGTTATTAATCATGCTTTTGGTGTCTTGAAAGCACGATTTCCTATATTGAAAAGAAAGAGTCCTTATCCTATGGTTACATAAAGAGATATTACAATTGTATGTTTTATCATTCATAATTTTATGCGAAAAGAAGGTTTGAATCACAAGTTTTTCTCCCAATATGATCAAACCGATATAAATGAAAATAAGAACGTACAACAAGGTCATGAGGACGATGATTAAAAAAACACCGCTAGGCCAATGACCTTTTTGATGGCTAACTTATACTTGCACAATGCATATGTTCAAGTGCATATGCGTCAATTATTCTCTTCTATACATATATGTATTTCAAACTGCATTATATTTCAAATTTTGACACACACACACTTTTTTTCAAGTCATGGGTCATGTTTACTAGCCACACAACAAATACATCACTGCTAAGTACAAATAGTGTTATCTGTTGACCAGTGGCTAAGCTAAATGTACATACCAGTCGAGGTACTCGCATGGAAAGCCTTACGAGTTGTCGTAGTCATCGTAAAACTGGACAAGAATAAACTAACAAATCTAAACTCTAGAGACCCATACGATCTCCATTCAGTTTGTATACAAGCACCATATGACCGCCTCACAGTTGTAAAACCCTTAGAGGCCCGCCTCACAGTTGTAAAACCCTTACAGGCTTCTTCACAATCACACCTATCTCCTTCATGACTATACCTATTGTTAGGAATGACTTGAATTAGCGGCACGTTTGAACTAGGATCTAATTATAGGGGAGCACGACGTGGACTTGAAGAGCACAACATGGAGTCTTCGTCAAATGGGTTTTGCATGAATGACCTTTGAGCATTTCACGACGTGGAGCTTTAGCTCACGCCGTGGGAACTTGGGAATCTCGAAGGGCACACGACATGAACCATTAGTGCACGTCGTGGGGTTTGGAACCGGGTGACAGGCTGTGTTTTTGGTATTTTCGCATACAGTGGCCCATTAATGATAATTACCCTATATATATCGTAACTAGGGTTCTAGTCATTCAACCTTTGTGGTGCATACCTATGCACCTTTGCGGTACATCTGTGTAAACACATTCGGATACTAAAGAAGTATATGGTTCATGCTAAGGCTGGCAATTTCTGGGTCGACCCGAAACCCAACCCGAACCCGAAACGGGTCAAAAGCGGGTTGACAAGAAATCGACACGAAAATAAATGGGTCGGGTTAGGGTCAACTCGCCAACCCGAAAATGACCAACCGTTTATAAGTAAAACTATAACATTTTAAAATTTTCTTTAATACTTGAAATTTAAATTTTGAAATAAGATTATGAATTCAAATAAAAGAGTGACATTTTAGGACAATAAAGCCCACCAAAAAAAGTATAAAACCCTTAAACGTTAAAAACTCAAAATAAACAATAAAAGATTTATAGTTAAAACAATAGTACATTATTTTAGTATTTGTTATTTTCACTATATGATTTTGATACTTTTACATTTGATTATTTGATAGGTGATACTTTAGTATTTTGGATCAATTGATAATTCTATTTAATGATGAACAATCTTATATTATTCGGTTGTTCAATGACATTATTTATTCTTATAGAATAGTAATACATCTTAGTTTTTATTATATTCATTTGTATAAGCGAATAAAAAAGTAAAATCAAAATTTCAATCAAACTGAAATAAATACCAAATTTAAAGTTCGAATACAACGGAAAGGAACATTGATTATTAAAGTTATAATATAAATGAAAATCATTTTCGAAATTTGTGTCAAAAGTTGGAAAACAAACATAGAATTTGAAATATTGATAAAGAAAATTGTAGTTGAAACGGAAAACCGTATTCGAAAATCGTACCCGAAAACCGAAAAAATTCTCGTTGATGACATTTGGCCTAAATGGGTCGACACGAACCCGACACGAAAAAAACTAACACGACCCGAACTTGACACGAAAATAAATAGGTCGAAATTGGGTCGACACGAAACTGACCCGAACCCGAACGACACAAACCCGATAACACGAACCCGACCCAAATTGACAGCCTTAGTTCATGCCCGTGGACATAGGTCGTGACCCCGACAACCGAACCACATTATATCTTGGTGTCGTTTTTATCTTATTATTATTATCTGCATCTTCTAACGTATTCTTGTAAAATTCATAACAAATGGTATTTTGATCCTTGCACTTATCCTTCACAATATCCGTACAGTCGTAAGGAGACACTAAGGATGAACAACACCTGTGCCGTCAACTCACTAGTTCATACCCAAAATCACTACACTTGGTTCAGGAACTTCTAATAGACAAATCTAGATTACATATTCATAAAACATGATTTCTAACCCAAATGAGCTATCTCAACACTTGCTAACAACTCTAATTAAATCTTCAACCAAAATGACCCATTTGAGTTCAAGCTACAAATCTCGAGCATTCATTGCTCACTTTCGACTTTCTTTACACAAAAAATGATTACAATCGAATGCTATTAACACTCTGTGTTACGTACACCACATAAATCAAAACCCTCCATCATTTGAATGCAACATCTTAACAACCCCCCAAGAACACCAAGGAGAGTTGTACTAGCCTCAAATTCTGCAAAATCTTGTTTCAAATCTGGACACACGCACATGTAACAATCGAACATGAGCAAGTCGTGTTTGTTAGGCTCGTTAATAATTACAGCCCAACTTAACTAGGGTTAAAGTTAAACTTTTCAATTCAGTTAACTAATTAAGTCGAGTTCTGTCAAGCGATGCAAACCCGCAAACATAAACCTAATACAATGTTAAGCCTGGTGGCCTGCTGTTTAAGATTGTATTTTCTTGAAAAGGCCATCCTGACGGAACACATGGCATAAATGTATAATATTTCAGTTTCACAAATAGATCTTGTGATTTTTAATTTGTACAAAGTATTCCATTTGATGCTTCTAATACATGCTTTTTAATTTATTTAAAAGTGATGACATACTCATTTCAAAGAAATGGTAATGACCAAAATTCAAGAATCCATTTAGTTGATTGAAGAAAGGGGAGGCAGGTGGTGTGAGGATGAAAGTGATTTATGTAATTTCATAAAGTTCAAGTTAAGCAGTATTGACTAGTAAGTAATGATACCAAAAAGTCTCATTACTCTCAAGTCAACTTCTTTTATTTCTAAGAATCAAGTCTATATGCCATCAAAGATAAGATGATTATGGGAGTGATTAGAGCTTTAAGCAAATGCATAAAATATCCATAATCATGAGTACATGCCAAATGTGCTTTTCTCTTTAATGTTAAAAGTAGGTTAGTGAAACAGAAAAAGGACCAGAAATATTGACCATCATAAGTATCCCAAGAGCATGAGGGCTTCAAGGACTTGCTCACCTTCTTGTCTATCCTCTTAACCAGGTGTTCCGATATGATGAATTATCACGCAGGGAAGCATCATGAGGCTTATACTCCATGACATACCCATGAGGAAGCTTTAAGTGTCGTTTTATTTTATCTCTCAAAGCCATCACCACCTGTTCACCAGAAAAGAATTTCAACAACATATGTGAACATTTATACCCTGTTCTTGAGTTTAATAAGGAGAGGAAAGGGGAAGGAATCCTTTCCATCCAAATCCACTAATTTTTGGGGGGATAGATTTCATAGAAAAATTGGCCTAAACTCCCCCTTCTTCCCTTAGTTACAGCTCAAAGCAAGTTCAGGGTTAATTGGTTAAATACGTCACCCGTGCTTGATGAAACCAGCTGGGTGAAAACACGTCTATTATCCATGTTTAGGAGTTTATTTATGTGTTGATTATGATTACAAAAACAATATTTGTTACAAATTAAAAGGTAGTATGCATTAGAAAATGACTTTGACTGACTTCTAACCAAATAATTCCATTAGACTCCTTTGAGAGCAAACACATCCAAACTGGACCCATTCAATAGTAAAGAGATTGAAATTGCCACATCTACAGAACATGCAGATAATATGGAATGTTTGGGAACCTTTACCTGATTGTCAGAAGCATTGCGGTTCCAAACACTCAATATGTCCTCATTGAAGCGAATGCTCAACACGATGCCACATATATTATCACTGTAATCAAGTTGATCACCTACCAATGCTAAAACCTGGCACCCACTCCAACAACAACAAAATTAACGGATGAGAATCAGGATATAGATAAATGATGCCGTTAATTGCACCATTAAGGGATCAATTTAGAATAATGATTTAGTATCACATAACTGAAATTCACGCTACTAATCATGGCACATGTTTTACTGTAAATTATCTGTTTTATTTTATTATGTAGATTGAACACTTGTTTTCAAAAACAACTCAAAATAAAATTAAACAAATAAAAGAAAATTTTGAAAGAAATGTTTATTCTAAGGATAATGAAATAGCAAACTCTGATTTTCATATATCAAAGCAGAGTTTTTCAACCGACTTCGGTCAACAACTAAACTCGGTTGGAATCCAATTCAAAGTTCAAAACTTCAACCGATCTCTGTCAAACACCAGATTTCAGTTGATCACCCAATTAATTGGACCATAGGACCACTTAAGGATCAAAATGATTGATGCAGGCAAGTGTCACAGACTCACAATGCACACACAAAGATATTTCTTTTTCCTTACCAAATCCTCCCAGAAACGTCCCGAGACAGCCTTTTTGAATCGTATTATCCACTTACCACCATTGCAATTAGCAGAATCCTACAAAAACAGAAATCAGATAAAACCAGATATTTAGGCGTGTAACTAACGTTTAGTCAAACTGAACTAAAGTGGAAGAATTGGCAATGATTGTTAACTGATAAATCAGTAAAAGTTCAAAAATCATTTGTACCTCCCAAAGGGGACGAATGCCCTGTTTGAAAAGATGTAAATCAGTTGGGCTCGGCAAAGATGACGGGCGAGCCAAATGACAATAGGACACCCAAAAACCTTCAACCTGTAGTTAATGCAGAACATAGTTGTCAAGATGAATGAAGCCTAAGTTTGCATTTACAGACTAGTGATGGGCTAATGTCAACCTACAAACAAAGTATAATGACAAATTTTTACCGTGCTAAAGTCCATAATCTGCTTTATATTGTCCTCATATGATGTCTGAGTTCGAACTCCAGGTGTGCGCCGAGTGTACCAAAATACAAACTTGTTCTGTTGGAGTAAGATAAAAAAGCATGAATGCATGATCAAAAGATAATGCTGGCAAACTCTACAAGATGCCGATAAACATAGAAATACTCATGCATCAAAATACAAAAGAATAGCAACCAACAGAATTCAATCCAAACTGCAGATCTATACCTCCATTATATATCTATGCAAACTTGTGAAGTTAAATTTTCAAGCAAATTTATTTCCAACAATTAAAAATACTACGGTGAGATAGCTAACAGGTGAGGCTGTCTTTCAACTGTCATCAAACAATGTAAACAGCTATGGAAGAGAGACCGACATAGAAATGAGGAGCAGTTCCTTTTAAGTTCATGCAATCATGCTGTCTCTCCATTGAAGGGCCAGTTAAGAATCATGATAACTCTCAACCCCAAGCAAATAAATCCCTAAGCTTGGCATATGTATCCTAAGATTCCTTTCCCCAAGCAAGTAGAATAGTTCGAAGACCATATTGATAGTGGTGATTAACCAAGTACAAGATGTCCATGTGAAAAAGATGCAGGCATGAACAAATAAGAGCAAGACCAAGACCATTTTAAGGGAATACTTTCACTCATCCCTTCAAAATCAGCTTCTATAAGGCCAAGGCATACCCTCACCTTCCCTCTCCACCTCTCCCTTACCCCCACACATGCAAAGACAAGAATTAGATTAACTACTTGCTTCTAATATAAAAGGCAGCTAAGTTACTCCCATTGATAACAATACACAATGATCAATTGACAGCAATAACAATGAAGCTAGTTAATACACTCCAAGCAAAAATAGATAAGTTTTTAATGTAAGCGCCAACAACATGGGCTACTAAACGAAAATGCACAAATGGGTAAAATCCTGCCAAACCAAGCAAATAAATTATTTTCATTATGCTTCTCAGATGGAACTACTGCCTGACTGCGTACTAACACATCTAATCCAACAACATTCTGAACAATGATATCAAAGCATTGCAACCCATTTCCATGTCAAAACTGGTACTCCAAAAATACATCTATAATGCGGATTTGTCACTAACATCTTTCTTCTAACTTCGTCATGAAATCCTCCGTCGAAATTAATTAAAAAAAGAAAACATTACAACGAAGAACAACATCAGATTGCAAATAACTTAATTGATACCCAAATTGCACTCGGGTGCTAAATGATATATTAGATGCAGAAAATGACAATTCATCGCATACGAACTTAATCTAATTGAGAAATACCTTGAGAGGATGTAGACCAGCTTTAAGCTCGCGCGATTGCCGTTCGCGATCTTCAGATGAATCGTAATCTGATTGAGAGTTATTATTAGTATTCTTATCGGTTTCCGGCCTCTTCTCCGTTGAAGCGTCCATCTCCGATAGCCTTTTCCGGTTGCTTTTGGGAAAACCCTAGCTCTTTCGCTCTGGCCTGTTTTAGAATTGATTGAAAAGGGAAGATGAAATGAAACTTCCCGTCTTGTACGAATCGGGCGGGCGGGCGGGCGGGTCGTTCTAATTTGACCTGAACCATGTTCTCGTGTATGTACCGAAAATCTTGAGTAGTTTAATGTATTTTTATGAATAAAGCATAGTTCGCTACACAAAATATTAAAATGAGCATACTTTATTACATTTTGATGTACTTAACCGTATTAGAGACACTGCCATCCGGACTACAAAGATTTGGATCTAAAATTTCAGCTAAACTTTGAACGAGTGTGCGCTCGACACCTCCAAACTCGTTTACTAGGTTTAGCTAAATCATTCATGTCACACTAAAATTACTAAACATGCTATATCGTTGTTGAGAGAGATAGAGAGAGAGACATCATAGTTTATGGTGGATTTCGTGGTCGATGGTGTACAAATGGTCCAATAGATCATCCATGAGTGTTTAGTTTTGCAAATAGGATCCTTCTTTACTCATAGGTTGTGACACGGTCTTCCATTAGATCACGTATATAGAGATACAATCGACGTTTGTTTAAATAAAACTCTCGGGTGATGGTGCTATTAAATGAATACTTAGTTATAGAAATAAACTTGCTTTTTTCACTACTCCGTCTTTAATTATTTGCATCATGAAACTATCTCAAACTAATGTAATGTGTATTGATTTAGAATTTCATCAAAACTAATTAAATTAATAATAAATAAATATCTAACGCAAATAGCCCTAAATGACATAAAACCAATCATTATCATTAATTAATATTAATATTAAGGTTAAAAAATTATATATGCAAGGGGCAGGAGGCATATGTATGTTCCTTGTGGACAAAGCATTGTCCCTCTTTAATTTAAGGCTATTCCAATATAATTAGTTAAGTAGCACTATTGAGAAATAAAGTTTGGATAGATTCTTTCACATATAGATGTTTGGATGGGACTTCTATTCTCTTTCAAGCCTTCCATCCTTTAATGTTTATATTTAGATTTAATTAATAGGAAAAATATTCTATATGTCCCTCTTAACTTGTAAAATATCATATATATCAAAGCATGCTTTAAGACAATTGTAATTTATGCATCAAAAACTTATGTTTTAAATATATATATGATATTTTACAAGTTAAGATATGAAATTGCCCCTAGTTAGTATCGTAACTAATTAATATAGAATATAGAGACATGTTGTATATACCCGAAGTTTCATTTGACTTTAAATTAATACACATTAAAGAAGATTGATGGTGACAAAGAATTGTGAACCAATCCTACTAGAAAATTCCCAATAAAATATCAAAGGGAACATTATGAAATGTATTAGGTAAACATCACGTAGGTCCCATGGACCACCCTAAATTTGTCAAGTTTTGAAAATAAAGATAATGATGTGCATACGCTATGTATCATCCACACCATCATCATCATAAGACCAATAAGACACCATTTAAGGCGACTGTGCTCCAAGTCAAGGTTTCTTTCTAAACCATCTTCAATAGATTCATCAAAATTTCATCTTTTTGTTTGGAATTAATCCTCTTGAATCCATGAAACTTGACCTTTGATGCGAAAAAAAAAAGAAAATGGATCTTGAAGATGAAGGATGGGTGAATATTGCTTATGATGGGCATCTTGAAGTCCATGATGATGGTGATGAGAAAATATTTTCAAGAAAATATGTCAGGAGTCCCGAAAAACTTTTCAAACCAAATTACTTCAACACCCTGCGGACATCCCAAATCACAGAGGAACCAAGTTTTGAAAAGCAATTGGATCATAAATTAGAAGAAGTTAAGGAAATCATCAAACTCCCAACTACGATCATGGAGTCTACAGAAACTTCATCCGGGCTTGAGTCTGTGCCTGAGCCGGAGCCGGATCAAGATCCGATCTTTCATGTTTTCTTCAAGAAAGAAAACCAATTTGTCGAAATGAAAATGGATTCTCCTAGACTGAGTTCTCGAGAATCCGATTTGTCTCGTAATGAAACTGCAGGGTCGTTTCAATACGAGGAAAAGGATGGTGATCATCGCATGGTCAATTGTTCATCACCATCAAAGATGATCAAGGAAGAAGTGGTTGCCTGGAATGAAAGTAAACAAAGATTGAATATCTGGAAGTGGGGTTTAAGTGGGATTGGTGTTTTTTGTTCAGTTGGCATGGCTGCTGCTACCATTTGTATCATCATATGTGGAAATGGCAGAAGACACAAACATCAAAATAAAAAGCTTAGAATTCAGATCCACCCAGAAAACAAGGTTTGGTCACTTTTTTGTTTGAGAAATTCTTCGATTAGTTTTACTGGATACTTAATATTTTTTTACCATTTACATATCACGTATCCCATGTTCGAATCTTAAAAAGACAAGACAGCGTACTATAAAAGGAAAAAGAAAAAAAAACATACGCAAGTCATTGTCAAAATTGAGTTAGATGATATGTTTTACTGACATTAAAATATTGGATGTGTGGTAAATTAATTAGAGGATACAGCAAGTGGTGCAGAAGGCAAATGAAGCAATGTCAGCGGTGAGAGGAGTTCCTTTGGTGAAGGCTCAGATCACATATGGTGGATACTATGAGAGTATTTAAGTAAA
This sequence comes from Dittrichia graveolens, assembly GCA_038502395.1. Lineage (NCBI taxonomy): Eukaryota > Viridiplantae > Streptophyta > Magnoliopsida > Asterales > Asteraceae > Dittrichia > Dittrichia graveolens. The sequence goes on from JARJIL010000003.1 coordinate 6,154,049, forward strand.
CAAGATTGGCACATAAAGTGTCAAGATCTTGCAACCAGTTGCATGCTGTTACTACCTACACTCTTTTTTTTATACAAGTTTATATGTATTATATTATGGTGAAGTAATTAATGTTTGTGACAAGATTAATGTTTACTGTTTGTTTATTATTCTAGACCTTTTGTAAATACGTTTTGTAATGTTAAAAAGAGGTCCCACCTCTCGTTGCTCTAATCTAGAACATCAAATAAGTTTGGTTTTTTATGGAATCAAGTTTATTTAAGACGAATTTTTATCGAGTTTAAAATTTAAAACTATAACATTAAAAAAGATTCCAAATATATATAACAAGTTGAAATTCCCCAAGGGGTAATGGGAATTTGCCTACACTTGACGATCGTATATTGGATGTTTGGTTAGAAACTTGTGCATTACGTGAGTTGAATAAATAAAATGTAAATAGTAATGAATATAGAAAATACGCTTTGTCATCATAAGATGCAATTCTAGTTAAGAAAATATGCTTAGTCTATAAAGATCATGATTGCATCTTTCAATGGTGTGTTTCTAATCGTTCTTTTTCTTGTTTATGATCTTCATGATCATGTCTGGTTTTAAACACATGCCTTTTATCTATTTAAAAAAAAAAGAACAATGAATAGTTTATTTGTAGCTTATATCCTAACATTACTGTAAATAAATGAGTTAAAAAAAGCAACTTGGCTTCATAACCTTCTTATGGAGTTGTCGTGTCCTTTAAATCAAATCACGGTTGTTTTTTATGACAATATTAGTGCTATGTACTTAGCTTCTAACCCAGTTCAACACCAAAGAACCAAACATATGAAAATAGACTTACATTTTGTTAAGGAACATGTTGCTATTGGGCATGTGCGAGTGTAGCATGTTCCATCAACATATGAATTTGCATAAATCTTTACTAAAGGACTTTCTACACAGCTCTTCTTGAACTTCAGAAACAGTTTGAGTGTTCAAGAGCCTCCTGATCGAACTGTGGGGGTGTGTTAAAGGATGTGTATCTTATTTTATTTTTTTCACTTGTACATAGTGTAGGGTCATTTGTGTAACTACTTTGTTTATATATTGATATGCAATGTAATGCAAACCCTAAGAGGGTTATTCCACAATCCAGCATGGTATCAAGCCTAGCCTGAAAAACTAGGTATTGTTGCCGCAGCTTGCTTTTCTTTTTTTCGCTGGTTTGCTTTCTGGTCGTACCAACGTTCACCTTTTTGGATTGTTCCGTACCGTCGCTGTTTGCTTTTATGAACTGTTTGGACTACTTCGACAACTACAACACCGTTTACAACGTCGACTATTTTTCTAATCGACTGTTTGAAGGCTGTTCTTTTGATCGCCGGTTACACCTATAGCGCCGCCAATACCTTCCCTCCTCCGTTGTCTTTCTGCTGCCGCCCGCTGCTAGGCTTTTCGCTACTCACGATTTACGTGGGGGACTGCTATATTCCCTCTACCGAAGGTAAGCATGTTTTACCTTGCATATTTTGTTTGTGTTTATTTTTTTGCCAGTTTTCCAATAGTTGTTTACTGTCATCATGTCCTCAACTACCGCCTCAAACACTGTTCCCTCGTCTCATCAACTTGTTTACGCTTTAAGCAATGTTTACTTGCAGTTCTCTTTTGAACTCACAGTAGATGGATCTAAAAATAAATTGTGACGCCGAATATTTATTGATATGTGTAAAGCCACCAAAGTGTATAGTCACATCACCGGAAAATCTAACCCTTCCGGTGACGAAGACGAAGACTAGGCAGCTATCGACACTCAAGTAAAGTCTTGGTTTTATACTACATGTGATCCTAGTCTTTTGCAAATTATTTCTAGTAATGATTATACTGCTAAAAACCTTTATGACAATATTGATGAGTTTCTTTTCAATAATAAAATGCCTCGCATGCTTCAATTACAAGAACAATTTCACAATACAAAAAAAGACACTCTTTCTATTACTACTGATGTTGAATTAGTCATGCAAATTCCAAGACAAATACATTCATCTTATCATAGTATAGTCGATGTTATCACCAACACTAAACCATTCCCCTCGTTCCTTGAAGCCAAAACTATGCTATTATTGCATGAGCCCCGTGAAGAAAATTCTGAACCACCTTCTAATTCTTCAATATTACCCACCTAGTGGTTCTTCTACTACTAACCATTTTGCAGGTACAAATAATTCAGCTCAGCAACATGCTGGAATTCTTGGTCCAGACCATGCCTACTTTGGTCAACCCCAAGTTACTTCCACATCTGTATATTACTTGAACTAACAACAGGCATTACCATCACCATTTCCAGTTCATCAGCCGCCATCTCCTCGCCCTATTAGTCATCAATTGCAAACTAAACAACCCATATCTCTTTAGACATTATAGTTACTTGTGTAGCTTATAGTTTCTACAACCTTAGCCAATGCAGTCTACCACACCGGTCCAACAACACTCCATCAGTGGTCATGTAGCTACACCTTCAGGATCTCAATACACTGATCTTGCTTCGGTTTTTTAGACAATGTCAATACAACAGCCTCCAGATAATAACTATTATATGGACACAGGAGCTGGTTGGCTCATGTCCTTTAACCAAGATAACTTACTTTCCTTTACAAAATGTACCATTACTAAATACATCTGGTTGAGTTAATTGACAAAATATATTTACCTCACTCTAACAATCGTTTTATTTTAAAGAATGACCTTGTTTCAAATCAAATGGTTAAAAATCTCATTTCTGTTTGATGCTTTACCACAAACAATTTTGTATCTACTGAATTTGATCCCTTTGGCTTTCCGTAAAGTATCTTAAAATAGGTACCATTCTTCAACGCTACAATAGTTTTGGAGAATTGTATCACGTTCTACCTAACCCGATACATTACCTCTATGGTAAACATCAACCAACTACCTCTTTCACTATCATCAAAAATACCAAAACCTTGCTTTAGGTCCTCTGGTCTCCATCTTAACAAACACACACACCACCAATTAAGTGCCCGGGTTCCGTTAAGCACATTACCAAAACTCAAGGACCATCGACTCAAACCCGGAATGCCAGGCAATCGAACCCTAACCAATGGATCTACAAAATAGAAACAGAAACCCAAATCTCACAAACCTTGATCAATAGAATAAAATCCAGCCAGTTAAAACAAGGTGGCAAAATAAAACAATGTAATCTAACCTAATCGATGAAGTGAAGTAGACAACACAAAGATAAAGCCAAAAACAAGGGAAGATAGGTAAGGAAGAAAGTCAAATTCAATGTGTAAGCAAAAGTGATGTCAATGTGTAAAAAACTTATTCACTATTTTTGTTTAAATAAGTTTTTTTTCCTTTTCTTTTTTTTGTAAAGAATTTTCACTTCAATGTAAAGAAGGTTTTTTCTTAAACGATAACAGTCACAAACCAAGAAAGTTAAAGCATATTCATAGACTTGTGTTGCTTTTTATTCTAAACTTTCTTTTGACCTAATTTTTGTTTGTTCTTATTTTCTAGTGACGATAGTAGTGGACTTGTGGGGTGATGATTTGATCTATGTGTCATCACTATTCCTAAAGTAACTCAAACTCCTTTTAGTTAGACCGGACTTAAACCCTAAATTTATAAAAACCTGAAGAACGGACTAACGGGTCCCGGTTCAAACAGGTCTCACTCCGGTTTGGTTCCGGACATTAGAGTTTTCAGTTGTTTTATATATTATATCAAAAAAATAGACCGAAAACCGAAATCTATAAAGAACAATGGCCGAATACCGAACCGACCGGTCTATCAAGATGTAACACCGTGATTTTGAGAACCAAATTTTTCTTTTTAAAATACAATTTAAGTTTTCAAACCGCGTGGGTTTGACTGTAAATAGAACATTTAAACCTGTCTTATAATTTAAAATTGCAGCGGAAGTAAAAACACGTGGCAAAGTGTATAAACAGTCAAAATGTTGCCACATACGACATTTGGTGTTACGGATACATAACCGGCCGACCATTATCTTTAAACAAACTTAAACATATTATAACAGAGTTAAACAAAAAAAACCAGTGTTCCTTCTAAAAACATGCAACTACCCGCAGGCTCCCGAGCTCACAGCCTAAGGAACACCTGCATATGTGGAGAGTAGTATCTGTTAGCTATAATAGCTAGTGAGTACACGATAGCATGCAATCAATATAAACATATCACATATCATCAATCATGCTCAAATAGTTCTATCCTAGCATCTCGCGATGAGCTGGCGTAGTCAGGAGGTAGCATATCTCGCAGGGTAGCGAACCCGGCTCAATGCACCAAAGTGGGGTACCAGACACATCAACCGCTCCGGTGGGGGAGCTGTTAAGCGTCCACCGTGGCGTTTTGGAATCAACCGATTCCTCTATTGTACAGCCGCAGCTATACCCGAAAAGGACAGCTTTGTCCGGGGCAAACCTTGCCCAACAGGTAGGACAGCTTTGTCCGGGCAAACCTTGCCCAATCACAAACATATAATCTGATTCAACCGAATCATCAATCAATCCATAATCATGTCCACATAACATACACCTAAACAAATGCATATTATTTATACCAATCAAATATCTAGCATCATCATGCCATTCATTCTTTACCTCATTGCGCGCACGCAATAATATATATCTATCATCATAACATACACCTAATCAAGTGCATGCTATTGTATATCAATAAGTTAAGCCTAGCATCATCATGCTATACAATCTACACTTAAACAAGTGCGTATCATACTGTGTCAACATGTTAAGTCTAGCATCGTCATGCTTTACAAACTACACTTAATCAAGTGCGTATAATATCCTGATAATCATTTATCATACATACTACAAGGTATACAACCTTTCAACAACATATTCAAACGCTTAATCAATTGTTTACAATTCCGGGTATTCAATTCAATTCATTGTTAATATATGTTATAGATATATTAATCGTTATGTTATCAGGCACTCACCTGTTAGGCTAGAATAAACAAAGACCTTGCTTTGGCGCTCACAGATTGTCAATTCAACCTATAATACCAAGACTTACGCATCAATCATTTGAACACGCGAGGAACGTCTAGGATACTTGAAACAATACCCTAATGGTGTTTTCAAACCATTTATTAACTAACTATAGCAGTCCATGCAACAACACGCGAACACGTAGCACAAAACAGCAAAGCAAGCTGTGTGCAGGGGTGTCGCGCCGCGACCAGTGTGCAGAGGCTGCAACAGCTGTTGTTTTGTGCACATCAAGCCCATTTTGGCTCATTTCAACTCCAAATCAATTTTAGTAAAATTCTAGTGTTTCATAGGACCATTTGACACTTGTGGAAGCTTTCTAACATCAAAAACTCCTATCCAATTAATTCATACGAAAATCCCATTTAAATGGACAAAGACGTGCGCATAATGGCCAAAACTTGGTGTAGACCAATTCCAACACTTGCAAAACACCATATACACCTAATATGATGTATTGAAGGTGTTGCAACTGACCAAAACATTTAAACTCCTTGTTTGGTATCATTTTCCAATTTCTTGCCTATTTAAGGCCTATTTTTCTCTATTTTAGCCAATTCAAGCAAAACAACCATTCCAATTCAAAACCAATGTTCTAATCAATTAATACAAGTCATATGAACCTATTAGAACCTTAAAAATCAGTTCTTGATGTGTAAAAACAGATTTAGGCCATTTTGACCCATTTAGGCTAAATATTGGATTTGTGCAAAAACACCACTTCTAACGCACCAATTGAGTTCTAATCAATCCTAAAAAGTTATAGGATCAATTAGAACACTAAATTTCAATTCTTGAAGGTCAAAATCAGTTTGACCCGTATTTGACCATTTTTGACCCATTTGAGTCAAAATTCAAAATTCATCAAGAACACTACTTTAATTCATGGAATTGATTCCTATGCACTTATAACTGATATTAGAACCTATTTCAATCATAAATTTTAGTTCTTGATTGCTAAATCAAAGAACCCACTTGAAACCTAAAATTTCAAGTCTTGAAAGATCAAAATCAAGAACAAGGATGAATTGGAACTTACAATGATCAAAGGATGATTAGGAACTACTTGTAAGACCAATTAGAAGCTTAATTCTCTGCTGGAACAAAGGTTTGTGAGTTTTCTTTCAAAAACCCAAATTCAAGAATATGAAGAACAAGCCATGGAGAAGATGAAGATGGAGCTTACCATGAAGAAGGTGATGATCTAGGGCTGATTTAAGCCTTGATTTGCAGTTGGAAATTTGTATTTTTGATGAATTCTTGTTAACTTCTTCAAAGGATTCAAGAACATCAAGTTGTGAGTGTGGGTGTGTATTGATACGTATGTGTGTGTAGTCTGTGTATTCAAAAAGCCCAAAACTGACTTGTGGGTATTATTATCCACAAGTGGGTATTTTGTTCCCATTTTCAACTTACAACTCATCTCTCGTTTAACCGTTTCAACTAACGAGGATATTTCTAGAATCCTCGTTTGAAACCGTTCGATATTTTATAACCTTTATCTATTTTTATTAACATTTTTAATAACCCATTTATCTATTATTTTCATATTTTATATCATTTTCTAAAATATATATTTTATTTAATTCAATTAAATACTCGACGTATCACGATCGCACACGTTTAGGCCCGTTTTAAGGATGTTACACAAGACCGAAGACCGAACCGGCCGATCCCTATCAAGTTCGGTTCATCGGGTTTCTCGGTCTATCAAGTCACATGCTCACCCCTTAAAAATAGACAATAGTACAAACCTGTTAAAAGCAACCCTTGAAAATTTATTTAAACAAAAAAATGGAAAAAATCGAGAAATTAACCCAAACTAGTAGTCAAGCCATATCATATGTATCGATCTTGACAAAAGAAAGCTCATACGTTGATTAAGCAATCTTGGTCAGATGATCGACAAATTAACGAATTGGAGATTCATTTTTTTAATATAGCTGGTCCTCAGGAAGCATCCATCCTTTACAAGAATTCCAGGACGCCGCTTTACCAGCATAATCATAATCATAATCATAAAAATCCAAATTACTAGTTGAAATACGCGCAATATCATATCACGTATTCAGGGTTTTGAAAATGAATTCAATACGTAAAACAAATAGATTTGTCTGAACGAATCTAGGTGAAGGAACGGAAAAACAAAGATATTAAAAGTTCCTTACCCTCAAACCGATTCAGCAGACTCAAAAATCGTCGATCTAATCAACAATTTCGAAATCTGTTGTTGTGTGCCACTGTCTGAACCGGATGGAGTTTCAGTGTTTGATATGGTCCTGTTCAAGTCGGACGAAACTCCCAAAGAAAATAAAGAAGAAGTAGTACGTGGGGCAATTTTCTGATATTTCTCCAAATGCAAACTACATCACTTTTAAAAGGAAAATAAACTAACAACTGACCACTACATGCACTTTATTCTTGCCATTAACTTAAACGTGGAGCTACATGCAATTAACTAAAAGGTTATGGTTGAGTTGTTGAAATAGTCTTTCCTTGGTTCAAGCTTTCTTCTCAACCGACTGCTGCTTCCCGTTGACCTGCCATCCTTTAGTTTGGTTTGCTGGGCCAAGTAAAAAATCCTTTAAATGGGCTGGACACTTTCTTTCCCTTGTGGGCCTCAAGGTTAAGGCATGTTGCTCCTGCTTTTGGCCTATGGACATATCAATTCCCTCCCCATTAACAGTGACCTTGTCCTCAAGGTTGGTTTCGACGGTAGGCGGCATCGGAAAATTTGGAAATTGACTAGCAAGGTCTTTGATTTCTTCCCATGTTGACTCGGTGATGTCTTTGCCTCGCCATTTGATTAGAACATGATTTTCCTTGTGATCCAGTATTGCTTTGGGGCCTTTGTTGGTATCGGTGTCTTCGTAAAAATCGGGTAGTGGTGTTACTGCTAGACTTTATTTTCCGACGTGTGGTTTTAAATGGGAGACATGGAAAACCGGGTGTATTCGGGATTCCGGAGGGAGCTTTAAACGATACGCGACTTGTCCAATTTTTTTCACGATTTTGAATGGACCATAAAAACAGGGGCTTAGTTTCTTGGATTGCCTCCTATGGACTGATGATTGCCTGTATTCTCTTAGCCGTAAATAAACCCGATCTCTAATCTTGAAATTTTTGTCTATGCGATGCTTGTTGGCTTGATCTTCCATCCGTTGCCTAGTTGGTTTAAGGGACTAGTTCAAGGAATGAATTAGTCGTTGATGTTCAACTAGGGTGGCATCAATTGAAGCATTTGATGAGGTACCTAGAGTATAATAGGGAACTGATGGTGGTAGTCGACCATAAAGGGCTTGAAACGGTGCCATTTTAATCGCTGTATGAGGAGTAGTATTGTACCAGTGTTCAGCTAAGTACAAATATTTGCTCCATTTGTTTGGCTCGGTACTGGCGAAGCATCGAAGATAGGCTTGCAAACACCTGTTAACAACCTCCGTTTGGCCATCCGTCTGTGGATGGTATGCGCTAGAATGGAGCAGTTTGGTTCCCAATCTACGAAAAAGTTCTTGCCAAAAATGGCTTAGGAAAATTGGGTCACGATCAGACAAGATTGTTTTAGGTAGACCATGTAATCGATACACTTGGTGGAGGAAAATCGTTGCTAAATTTGCAGTTGTGTAATGTTTTGGTAGAGGAATGAAATGGGCATATTTTGTGAGTCGATCTACGATTACCCACACCGATGAATTTCCAGAAGAGGGGGGCAAGTTGGTGATGAAATCCATGGATATTTCTTCCCATACTAGGTGTGGAATGGGTAATGGTTGAATGAGACCATATGGCTTATGTGTTGGTGTTTTCATTTGTTGACAAACAGTACATTCATTGATGAATATAGTGACATCTTTTTTTACACCTGGCCAATAAAATGATGAATTGATACGGCCAACAGTAGTTGTAATTCCCGAATGAACTCCAAGTGGTGATGAGTGAAACTCTTGTAAAAGTAATTGACGAATAGATGGGAAGGGAGGAATTACCAAGCGGTTACGGAAATAAACCAGACCATCGTGGCTGTAGTGTTCCGGAATTTCTTGGTTCGATACCCTTGTGAACCATGATCGGCCTTGATCCGAAGTGTAATAAGCCCGTAGTTGTTCTAACCATGCTGGAACAAGAGATGACAATGGCATCAATTGGGTCTCATCTATTCGACTTAGAGCATCCGCTACACGGTTTTCTTTCCCTGGTTTGTAGTTTATTTCAAAATCATAGCCAAGCAATTTCGTTACCCACTTTTGTTGCTCTGGTGTTTGTATAACCTGAGATAGTAGGTGCTTGAGGCTACGTTGGTCGGTGAATATTCGAAACCGTCTACCAAGAAGATATTGACGCCATCGTTTGACTGCTTCGGTGATGGCAAATAGTTCTCGAACATATGTTGATGACGACTGCAACCTTGGACATAGTTTTTTGCTAAAGAATGCTATAGGGTGTTCATTTTGAGAGAGAACAGCCCCGATACCTTTCTTTGAAGCGTTCGTGGTGACGTCAAACGGTTCTGCAAAATTTGGCAAGGCTAAGACCGGTACTGTTGTCATTGCATTTTTCAGAGCCTTGAAAGCTTCGTCTGCTTTGGGGTTCCATTCAAACTGTGTAAGCTTCAACAGGTCCGTTAAAAGTGCCGCAAGCTTTGCATATTGATTGACGAAGCGTCGGTAATAGCCTGTTAACCCAAGAAATCCACGGATGCCGGTTATTGTCGTTGGGGTGGGCCATTCTTGGATTACTTGAATCTTTTGTGGGTCGAAAGCCACACCTGAATCTGAGATAATATGTCCCAAGTAGTGTACCTGTTGAACACCAAAAACACATTTGCTAAACTTTGCATAATATTGGTTAGTAGACAGTGTGTTGAAAACATGTTTGAGGTGATGGCAGTGGGCTTCTGGTGAATGGCTATAGACGAGAATGTCATCGAAAAAAACTAGCACAAAACGACGTAATGCATCTCGAAAAAGGTCATTCATTGCAGATTGAAACGTCGAGGGTGCATTGGATAGGCCGAAAGGCATTACGAGAAACTCGTAATGGCCATCCATAGTACGAAATGCTGTTTTATGGGTGTCTGCTTGAGCTACTCGTATCTGATGATACCCGGCTCGTAAGTCAATTTTGGAAAAGACGGAGGCGCCGTGTAATTCATCTAGAAGCTCGTCGACCGTGGGTATTGAGAATCTGTCGCGTATTGTGATCGCATTGAGTGCTCGATAATCAACGCAAAATCTCCATGTGCCGTCTTTTTTTCGAACAAGTAAGACGGGAGAAGAGTACGGGCTCTGGCTTGGTTTTACTATCCCGTCTTTGAGCATTTCGTTGATAAGATCCGTCATGATTTTTTTTGGTAGTGAGGATAGCGATATGGCTTAACATTAACAGGAGGGGCTGTGGGTGTAGTTGGTATATGGTGGTCGTGAAATCTTGGGGGTGGAAGTTGTTTAGGAGGTTCAAAAAGGTGGCTGGATTCATGAAGAAGTTGGTTTATTTTTGGGTCTTCGTGATTGTGTGAGGGTGTATTTGGTTGTTTGACATCTGAGATGTTGTAGAAAATGATTGCATGCATGGAGGAGATGGAATTTTTACGTAGGAGGTGATGGAGAGAGGTAGGTGAGACATTTGTGGCTTGTGGTTCTCCATAGAGTACAATTTTTTTATTTTGATGGTCGAAGGAAATTTGTGGTATTGAGAAGTCCGCGGTTAGAGGTCCAAGAGAACTTAACCACGACATACCTAGGACCACGTTAGCACCCTCAATTGGTAGGACAAAAAATGGAATCGTGAATGTGGTGTTGTTGAGATGTAGTTGGGTATCTGGGCAAAAACCGTTGCAATGTAAGAACGTTCCATTTCCGATCATAACCGGGAAGGATGTGATCGGTTGGGTAGGAAGGTTTAGGAATGAGACAACTCGTGGCTGGATGATGTTATGTGTGCTTCCTGAGTCTACGAGTATGGAAACGGGTTGACCATTGATGTGGCCGGTAACTCGCAAGGCTTTGGGTGACGCTAAGCCAAGGAGAGCTGCGGTTGAAAGTGATAGGAATTGAGTGCTTGGGTCACCTGCTGTTGGGTCGATGAGGTTGTAGAAGTTGTCGGTGGGTGGTTGTTCATTATTGGTTAAAGGAGTTGTTGGTATATCCGCCGGAGGGTCGTCTTCATTGTCGGCAATAAGTAGAAACTGAGGTGGGCTGCATTTGTGACCCGGATGGAATTTCTCTGGACACCGGAAACACAAACCCGCTGCCCGTCGTTTTTGAATAGCATCTGGGGATAGTCGTGTAAATGGAAGAGGGGTTGGTGGTTTCGTGGGTGTGGTTAGGAGGGGTGGTGTTGTGGTGGCTTTAGGTGGATTGGTGATGGAAGATGTAGTTTTAGGTGGGTTGGTTAGAGTTGGTGATGAGAAACGTGAGGTGGATGTAAATGGCCTATTTCATTGATCATTTAGCTTGTCCTCAACCAACTTGGCTAATGCTATTGCTTGTGTTAGAGATTGTGGTTTTAGGATAGAGAGTTCTTGTTGTATATCGTAACGTAAGCCGGAGATGAAACAGTTGAGAAGGGCATCTTGAGGAAGACCGACTATGCGATTACTTATCTTTTCAAACTCAGTTTGATAGTGAATGACAGTTGAGGTTTGTCTAAGTTTGAAAAGGGCAGCTTGATGGTTGTCGTATGAAGATGGACCAAAGCGAATCTCTAAGTCACGTGTGGACTCTGTCCAGGTGGTTAGGAGCCTGTTGTTTACGAGATATTGATACCAACTTAACGCGTCTCCGGAGAGATAGAAAGCAACCATGGTAGTACGTTGATTTGGTGGTATGTTATATAGGGTGAAGTATTGCTCGGCTTGGAATAACCATTCGAGCGGGTTTGAACCGTCGAATGTGGGTAGGTTAATTTTAGGGGGTCGAATATTTGTGTTGTTGGGTGGCGGTGGAGGAGGTGGTGGGTGTGGTGTTTTTGGTTCGGTTTGGGCAAAGGTGGCAATTAGGGAGTTTGTTTGTTCGAACTGGGCAGCAAGCTGTTGAATGATGATGTCGAGTTGTGTTTTATGGTCATGGAGGGCAGTAGCTTGGGTGGAGATGATTCGTTCGGTGTTTCCGTTGGATGATTGCACAAGTTTGGAGATGTTTTCCACCATAGCAGCCATCGATTCTTCGAGTGATGGGGGCTCTCGACAGGGTGGCATGGTGGAAGGGAGATGAATCAATGAAAGCACCAGATGATATGGTCCTGTTCGAGTCGGACGAAACTCCCAAAGAAAATAAAGAAGAAGCAGTACGTGGGGCAATTTGCTGATATTTCTCCAAATGCAAACTACATCAATTTTAAAAGGAAAATAAACATTAACTAACAACTGACCACTACATGCACTTTATTCTCGCCATTAACTTAAACGTGGAGCTACATGCAATTAACTAAAAGGTAATAGTTGAGTTGTTGAAGTAGTCTTTCCTTGGTTCAAGCTTTCTTCTCAACCGACTGCTGCTTCCCGTTGACCTGCCATCCTTTAGTTTGGTTAGCTGGGCCAAGTAAAAAATCCTTTAAATGGGCTGGACACTTTCTTTCCCTTGTGGGCCTCAAGGTTAAGGCCTGTTGCTGCTGCTTTTGGCCCATGGACATATCAGTGTTTCTCCAGAAACCCGGTTATTCTGAGGCGATTTAAGCTCAAACAAACATGATTCAAAGAGGTACATATCGATTCGTTCAGAGTCTCTTAACATAACTCGATACAATGAACTGAATATGCAAGGATTGAAACTCAAAGTTGAGCAGAATGTGTTGGGATCTTTCTGCTGGTATTGAAACCAAAATAGAAGCAAATAGAAGTATTCATAATGAGAAATAATCCTTGCTCAACGGAAAGAATTGCCTGGACTAGAGTTCTAAACTGGTGGATGGATTTAAGAAGCGAGGGAAGGTTTCCAGAACGTTCTCATGGAAGTTGAATGACTCTTCTTGTTCTAGAGCGCCTCTTGAAGCCCAATATACACTAAACAGGGCCGCCTAGGGAAGTAGGATGTAAATGGGTTGATACTGGTTAAATAAAATTTTAATTGTTTAATATTAAATGGGTTGATTTATTAATTCAAGTAAATGGGTTAACTTATTTGATTTTATTGAGTAATTGGATCTGATTTTTGGTTGTTAAATTTTATAAATAAGTTTGAGAAGATTAAATTGGATTGGATTGGGGCTATTGACAACCCTATATAAAGTCCTTTCTCTACTATCTTGTTTTTTTTTTATCATTTATCTTAAAAACAATAGGATTAAAGTAATAATATATGAGATAAACAGATAATCAATTGTTTAAAAAAGTATCCTAGACCATTTTACTGATTAGTATAATAAAACAAAAAATGCTTAAATAAACAATTTCTTAAGTACACATAATCCTCGTATCTCAAAAATTAATTTCTTTAAATTCTTATTCAGCTTACCTGATACACATCTTGTCGTATTTTACTCTATGTGTATATTGACATTGAAGACAATCAACTTAACAAACACATATTCATTAATGATTAAATATATGTTATTAACAACAAACACCGAGGGGAAAAACTTCTTCTTTCACTAGAAACATTATAATATAGTGTTAATGTAATGTTGTTCTAAATGCATAAACATAACAACATTTTAGAAAAGGAAAGAAAAATAAACTAACTTGTTTAATTTATTATTACTAAAATCCAAACCGCTATGGACCTGAGGGTCAGGAGACGGGCCTCAAGGGTTGCATAGGAACACTGACCAGCTTTATTCTCTCACAACTTCACCCACCCGACGTTACAATCCTATTCGTTTTCATTTTAAAATAAAGAGGATTGAGAGGGATGGTAATGGTGTTAGAAAGATGGTGAACACTAGAGGTGAACATTTCCAATCTCAATCAGGTCTAGTCTTTTTTAGGGTGGTCTATTCGATACTGTCGGACCAACCCGTTTTGGGCGATCATTTAGCAGTTTGATTTTTTTTTTGCCGGTTTCAGTCTAAACTTGTTCGGTTCTACTATTTGATTTTTAAGTTTTGATTAACCTTTTCTCGGTTCACTTTTTTCGTTTCGGGTATTTTAATATAAATTTAAATTTTATATGAAAAGATGTGTTTTAAATATCTATTTCATGATATTTATAATACTCTCATGTACGGTTTATTTAGCAAAATATGGACAAAAAAGCTAACTCGATACAGAATTATATGATTCGTTATTTAATGTTTGCTTAAAAAATTATGAAGTCATTGAATGAGGCATTTTTCCAACCTCCTCTAACATGGCAAAAGAGGTGTAATGTCAAAGTCGAAAGTTTGTCCTGTAGGTGAAGTCGTAGTCGAGATAGATGATCACTTATTCTTAGTGTGTACCTTAGCTAAGGGTTTATTAAAAGAAATTGGCATACAGATGATCACTTATTCTTAGTGTCTCTCACATACACTTAACACGTCAATAAGTCAAACCTCTCACATTCATTATAGGGTAGAGGTGTCATGATCCATACCCTAATTACAATTCAGTGGATGAATTTGTAAAGTGGATCTCGTGATGTACGGTGAGAATATGATTATAATGTGAAGGATCTTTTAACTTGGAACATATAAGAAAGAGGTAGATAATATAGTGTCATTAAGAACACTAGTGCCTAGCAGGGTTAGAAAAGTAGAGTTTGAAAGCCAAAGTTCCCTCCATCTCATTTTATACTTCTTTCCTTTTGAGTCGGTACTTGGTAGAACTTCTTTCATCTTTTCCCCCTTTCCAAACAACACTAAAATTAATCTATACCTTAACAACACACACTCATAAATCTTATTTTTATCACTTTTATTTTCGCAGTGTTTAGACTAGTGATTTTGAAGTTTGTCTTTCGAAACCAACGAATCCTTATAATTTTGTAAAGTCTAAGAACAGCGGTCTGCTAGTGCTTCCACTATTATAATTCCATCACTTTCTTTCTCATTGTCTTCCAATTATCATTTTCAAAGTGCTTTGGCTGCTAGTTCTTCATCTTTGGATGTTAGGACTTGTTTGAGATTGCTTGAGATTGAACCTGGCTAGTTTCGTCCGACTTAAACTGACTTGGTTTTCGAGACTAGGTGGACTCTCTTAATTAATTTAGGTTCGCCATCGGATTCTTTGTGGGTGAAATATTGAACCGATTTAGTACTAATGACTTAAGTTGGGGTTGAGACCGGTTCGGTCTCGACTTTTCTTTTGAACCACTCATGGTGTTTTTGTCTACTACACCTATGATATTTGTTTATTGCAGAATTTTCGTTTTATCAAATGAAAATGCGTTTGACTTAAGTTTTTAGTTTTTTTAATCAGTTTACACGGGACACAATAATAAGCAAAATAGTTTTCATGAGATCTTATTCTATATAATTTAATGTATAAGATAAAAAAACAAGGATTATATAATTACACTTTAGTATGGGGGTAGACTTTAGAATGTGTGTAAATATGCCACACATGCAATCAACATCATCCTACAAAATAGGAAACTATATTTAGTCTTACTAATTTTTTTTTTCATCATAAGTTACAAGATGATAACATGTGAAATTAACTACTTCTCTTGCTTTCACATCTTCTCTCGATTTAATAATGTCAAAAAATTATACCTCATAACCAATCAGAAGTAATAAAAATATAAACTAAAGTTTTCAAGATTTTTAGAGTAGTCACTACCCCCTATTTAATATAAATCGCTTTTATTTTTGGGCATGGAATGCAAGAATACAGGGCATAGTAACAAAATCCATAAAAATTAAATGTGGACAGTAAACTCAAAAACCAATAAAACTGAATAGATTAAACTGTTTTTTATTATAAAAATATAAACTAAGGTTTCTAAGATTCTCAGAGTAGTCACTACTCCCTATTTAATATAATCGCTTTTATTTTTGGGCATGGAATGCAAGAATACCGAGCATAGTAACAAAATCCATAAAAATTAAATGTAGACAGTAAACTCAAAAACCAATAAAACTTAACACATTAAACGGTTTTTTATTACAACTTTACAGGTTAAACTATTTAAAAAAACTTTTTTAAAGTTTAAATTAAAACGAAGCATAAATTTTAAGGTTTAAATCTTTTTTATTAAAACGTTAAGTGTTAAACTATTTATAAAAAGCTTTAGGGAGTGTTTGGTTGGAGAAAATTCATGGGATTCTGTAGGAATTGAAATCCAATTCCTAGAAAATCCCATGTTTGGTTCAACTTAGTCAAGGAAATTGATTTCTAAATGGAATTTAGATTTCTTCATCCGAGAGATTTCATATTCCTTCCAAGATGATGGAAGTCAAATTCCTTCCATCACTATCACATGTGACCACAGATTATCATCATTTTTTTTGTCTCTCATTCCCGTCACTCTCCCCCTCGACGACAGCGACCGGCAAGTGACGAGTAGCGACCAGTGGCTTCATCTTCTTTGACCGGTGGCTTCGATTAGGGTTTCAATCGTCCTGACGGTGGTGGTGTTGGGGCTGTGGTCGCGGGTGGCGGCTTAGATGTTAGAGGCGGCGGCGGTGATGAAGGAAGGTTTCAAGATTCCAATTTCAATAAAAAGAATTTACGAACCAAACACCATCTTAAAGTTTAAACTAGAATAAAACGTAAATTTTAATGTTTAATGCGCAATTAATAATAACAAAAATATGAAATAGTCCAATAACCGATAATCTAAATTATACCATAAAGGCATAAACTTTAAATTTTGATGGACTCCGTTAGAGGGCTTGACATAAATTAGTGGGTTTTGTGTAAATTAAAAACTGAAAGCCCAAATAGAACAGAGGAATTATCATGTGGATCTCCTTTTTTTCAAACCATAGACGTGTCCATCATTACTCACCGTTGATTAAATATCTAACGGCCACCGCACACCCGAACTTATCTCACAACAGAGTGCAAGGATATATAAATTGCAAAAGAAGCAGAGCAGGAGATGAAAGAACCCATTTCCTCCTCTCCAGAAAATCAATTGCCCAAAGCAAAATTCATATAATCCCACCAACATGAACACCAAATTCATCAAACACTGCCTTTTTCCGTGTGACATAGATCAGTTGAATTCATAGAAACTGCTGCCTCTGGTTTTGTAATACTTCCTGTAAGTTTTCTTCTTATTCCAACACCAAATCAAATCAAATCGGTTTCCAACCATTAGATCTGTTATAGTTTCGTCTTCTTCGTTTGAGTCCAGTTTGGCTGATTTTTCTGTTGATTTGCAGGTTTTTGTTCGTTCTGAGAGCTATTTCTCTAGATTTCAAACAGTAATCGGGCAGATCTTTGTTTTCCTTTCGTTAATCTGTAACGTAGAGCTCATTTTTCTGTGAGTTCCGATTTGAATTTCGAAAATTTTGGTTTTAATTTCGATGGAGAAAACAGAAAAGAGATCAGGGTGTAAACAACAAGGTGAGAGTACAACAGATTTGTTTTTAAGATGGGGAAATAAAAAGAGACTCAGATGTGTGAGAGTAAAAGACACGGATGATACAACCGACCCATCCTTTGCCATCTCCGGCCGCCGTAGAATTCGCCGGAAAATTAACTCTCATTTTGTTGCCTTTAGTTCCGATAATGATAATCGAGAACCTTCTCTCCCACCACCACCCACTCGTCTCACGAGGTAAAGCAATTTTCCCAAAGTTTCTCCAACAAATCTAAAAAACAACCCTAAATGTTTGAGAAAAATTTTTAACATTCGAAAAGGATATGAAGTCTGATGCGAAAATTTCAACCAATTTCACGGAAATCAGATACGAATTTGCTAATCCTCCCAAAATTGCTGAAAACTTGTTTGAGATTCTTTAAAGATGAAACGTCAAAAACGAGAATCGCCAAAATTGGCTGAAAATAAATTAAAAAATATGATAGAACTCGCTAGAAATTAGATGGGGGATCTAAAACTGAGAATTTTTCCTACTTATATGGATATCGGTTGTTTGTTGAATTTGTTACAGGAACTCCGAGGCAGCAACGACAGTAAGATCGGAAAGCAACAGGAAATCCTCATCGGAAAGAGAGGATAAGCTGTACAGCGGAAGAGGGAGTGCGACGGCGGGGGTGGTTGAGAAGCCGAAAATCTCATCCGTAGACGGCGGTGGTCGCGGCGGAGGGGTAGATGAAAGTGGAAGTAAAAGCAAACATGTATGGCCGAAACTGTACATAGCATTAACAAGCAAGGAGAAAGAAGAAGATTTCATGGCAATGAAGGGATGTAAGCCTTCTCATAGGCCTAAAAAGAGGGCCAAAATGATCCAAAGAACTATACTTGTAAGTAATGACATTAATCTTCCTTCCCAAACACACACCAATC
This sequence comes from Dittrichia graveolens, assembly GCA_038502395.1. Classification (NCBI taxonomy): domain Eukaryota; kingdom Viridiplantae; phylum Streptophyta; class Magnoliopsida; order Asterales; family Asteraceae; genus Dittrichia; species Dittrichia graveolens. The sequence continues at coordinate 6,172,416 of JARJIL010000003.1, forward strand.
TCACTTTCTGTGTGTGTTTTACAAATACATTAATTTTTCCCCCAAATTCTTGATTACAACTTCTGAGTCAAGATGTACAAATGGCTATTGCATGCTTGTGATGATTTTGTAGCCCTTTCTGGAAAAAGATTTTACACGGTAAATGGGTTTTTATTATTTTGAAATTTGTTTTTTTATATAACCAATCGTACAAATTTCTAAGCAAGATGTACAAGTGTTTGGTGCATAGTTGTGCACCGATTTTGTAGCCTTTTCTGGAAAAAGATTTTACCACCATGTAAACGGGTTTTGTTTCACTACTTGTACGTTATTTCTTAACAAATCTATTTCATGATTTATTTATTTTTAGTAATTTTTCATTGTGTTGTATAAAAAAAATGTTGGGCGTTATTTTAGTGGCACGAGGGACACAAATTACTAATTTTTATGCAAGAAGTACAAACAAGGTCTTACTGAAAATATATAATTTTTAGCCTTTTCCTGGAAAAAGATTCTATCATGTAAATGGGTCTATTTTATTTTATATACGCCGATCTTCGTTTTGGATGTTTGGTGGTGCATATTTCAAAGAAAATACATAATGTACAACTTTTTATGCAGTAGTTGCAACTCACTTGCATATTATATTACGTGTATTAGTGGAAGAGGTGTGGGTTTGAAACCGTATATTTTAACAAGTGTATTATTTGACCCCTTCCTTTATTTTTATTTTGAAGTAAAATTTCAACAAAGTATGCATAAAAAACTTTTGTAGCAAGTGGTATAAGTTGCTAGTGCATGATTATTTGGAATTTTGGCCATTTGTGGAAAAAGATTCCTTGTTTGTAATCAATTTTTGATTTTCAATACACAAAAAATAAGTGTTTTATTTTGATATTTTTAATTTGGTAATGTCGTTGAGAGTTTTACTAATTTGTCCCTGATATTATTGTATGGGGTTGGGGAGCAGTTGGTGAGCCCAGGGGCATGGTTAACTGATATGTGTCAAGAGAGATATGAGGTCAGAGAAAAGAAGAGCACCAAGAAGGTAGGTGTGATCATTGTTTTTATAAAGTTTCTAGAAATTAATTACTTGGTATTAATTAAATTTTTGTAAAATGAATTGCAGAGACCAACAGGGTTGAAGGCCATGGGAAGCATGGAGAGTGATTCAGAATGATATATGTACACCAAGAGTTTTAAGACTAAATCATCAATGATTGGACAAAGTTTTGTATATTCTCTCTGTTCTAATTTTAATTAATTATCAATCTCATCTCAAATGGAATCTATGTTCATTTCTTCTTCTGTCTCATGATATATGCCAAAACAAATGAAATTTTTAATATTTTATTATAATTTTATTCAAGTACTATTTTTTTTTTCTTTTTGGTATTTAGAGAAAAGAGAAATATAAATAAACTCAAACAATCTAAATATTTTTCTCTCCTAAATAAAATAAAAATGAAAGTGTCTGACAACTTTTTCGGTTTGGCGGACCCGAATTGAATTGTTTTTGAAAGAACCCGAAACATTCGTAGGGGTGTTTCCGAAGCTTTCCCTTGAACCCAAAAGAACCCGAGACCTCTCGGGAGAGGCCTTACGGATGGGCTAAGGGAGAAGATGAGAAATCATCTTCTTGAGTTTTTTTTTATAATGGGTTGAAAGGGATTAGGAGGGTTAAGTTTACCATTTTTGTGTCTTTACATCTCTTTCTTAGGATGATTGAGGGAAAGTTTTTCCATTGTTCCTTTTCCTTTACATCTCTTTCTTTTTCGCAATTTAGAAACTCTAGAGCAATTAGGGGTGTAATTGAGTCAAGCCGAGCCGACACAGTGCCAAGCTCGAGCTCGACTCGGTTCCAAAGCTCGAGGCTCGAAACTCGACTTGAGCTCGGTCGAGCTTTAATTTTCAAGCTCGAGCTCGACTCGAGTAAGTAATCGACACTCTCGAGCTCGACTCGACTAAAATTAATTTAATAAAATTTTGTAGCAACAAATGTTAAAATACATTCCGGAATTCAAATTTCACATTTTTTAACAACAATTAATAACTAGCTACTAAGGGTATAAAAGTAAATGGTGTATATGTAAAAGAGTAAAATGGTAATTTAGTACAAGCTCGATTAGGCTTGCGAGCCTGGCGAACTGAGTATTTCTAAGCTCGAACTCGGCTCGACACCCTACTCTAGTAGCTCGAGTTCGAGCTCGACTCGGTTCAGCTCGAGTCGATTTCGATTATTTTTCGAGTCAGTCACGAGTAGCTCACGAACTGTCTCGGTTCGATTACACCCCTAAGAGCAATGATAGATTTTAGTATTTTACCTGAAATCTAGTATCGTTTAAAAAATAATAAAGGGAGACAGCCAAAATTGTTGTTGAAAATTTCCCCAAATTAATGATGGGTTTTTCAACTTATGTTATTAGAAAATGTGATTGGTTTGATTTAATGCGAAAATTGTTATTATAAAATTATAGTTTGACGTCACTACGAGAAATATATATATGTTAACTAATAAGACAACAAAAAAGGATTTATCGGTTATGTACAAAAAGAAGGAATTCTATGAATTATACGTTTGTTTGTATGATTATCATAATTTTATATAAGACATACAAGCGACTTCCTAAAAAAGAAACATCAAAAAAATAAGGGTAATTTTATATGGCTCCCCTAGATTATCTACTTAGCCCCCCTTGATTTGACATATGTGAGTGAAAAAAGGTGTATTGAAAATTCAACATTCTTGATTTGACATGTGGGTTTGTGAGGAGAGGGGAGCTAAATAGTAGCACCCAAAAAATAATTACATAAGTAATAATAAATAATAATAATAATAATCTTTAATCTTATTAAAAGAATTCTATTTTTAAAATATTTTTTACCATTTATTTTTTTAATAACTTTGAATTAATTGTTTTATATTAAAAATATTCATTAAGTGGATCGAGGCTTACGAATTGCTTTGTAGAATTTTAATGGATGCATTATTATGAACTAGTGGGGTATTTGCGTAATGCGACGGCGACGACTAAAGAGGAGGTTGTGATGAGTTTTGTGCAGAATAATTACAAAGAGCTAATACGAGTTTGTGAAGATTCCTTGCGAGATTAAGATAATATGAGTTTGTGAAGATTCTTTGCGATAGCCACTTTGAAATTAAGAATTAAATTGCTAACTCTGAATTATTTGTCTTTCAGTTTGTTGGAAGAATTTTGTCGCATTGCTGAATCATGAAGTTGCTGATTATATATATGTATGTATATGTGTGTGTAATGTTTCATAGTTCCAATTTTTATGTAATTGAGTTAGAATGCAATGTTTATAAATTTTAACTCTTTGACTCTTTCATTTGTTTGGTGTTTGTGAAATCTCTTAAACTTAATTTATTGAAAACAGGAATTTAGGTGATCTCATGAATCAAAAGTTAATATTAAAAATATATGATTAGACTTAATTCAGTTATAAGTATAACGATCTCATGAATCAAAATTTAATATTAAAAATATACGGTTAGAAATAATTCAGTTATAAGTATTGGTTTAAATTCATTAATTGTCGGTTATGTTTTCAATATTTATTTATTTAAATTCATTAATTGTGGACTTAAAGGAGGGGTATTTTAGTAAATTTATTCTTCTTAAAATTAAGAGTTTTTTAGATGGTAATCTATTATATAGGAGTAAGATAGTCAAATATAACATATTGAATAATAAATATAGTATAAGTAGTTAACCATATATAGTTGAATGTTGAATATAAATAATAGAGTTGTATTCAATAAAGTTTATTTAAAAATATAGTTCTAAAATTTTAATACTTAATTACAGGTGATTTAGTATACAATCAAATGTTATTTGTAAAAGTATCATATGTGAATTACCGAAAATTACGAAAATGCCACTGCCCCTAAGTTTTTAAAATTTAATCTGTACCATTGATGTCATTGATCAAAAGGCTAAAATTAGTCTTTTAGGATTATGAATTAATTATGAATTATATTGAACATTTTGAAGAATGTTCAAGATAGTTCATACTTAATTTATAGTCCTAATGTATTAATTTTAGCCTTTAGATCAATAACATCAATGGTTCAGATTGTATTTTAAAAAATTTAGACGAAGCGAAATTTTAGTAATTCACATGTGATGCTTTTATTGAATATTAAAATTTTAGGACTATGTTTTTTATAAGAACTTTATTAAACACAACTTTAAAAAACATAATTCTAAAATGTTAATATTTAATCACAGATAATTTAGTATATAATCATATGTGATTTGTAAAAGCATCACATGTGAATTACGAAAATGCCACTCAAACCAAATTTTTAAAATTTAATCTGGACCATTGATGTCATTGATCTAACGGTTAAAATTAGTACATTAAGACTATAAATTAATTATTGACTATATTGAACATTTCTTCATGTTTTAATCGGTATAAGAAATCGAATAGGTTACTATGTACATTTTACCATCTTTAATATTTTAAAAAGAAAAAGGATTATCATGTTATTTTTTATTTTTTATTTTTTCTTCCTTAATCATCCTCTTTTATTTTCTCAATGACTTACCAATGTGTTCTTTTTTCAAATACTATTTTTAAGTGGTTTAGTTTGTTAATAATTAAATATTTTAACAAAAACATTTATTTAAATCATTTAGTAGATATATATACATATTTTTGTGATTATTTACGTAAACAAGTATACCAATTAAATCAAATTTAAAATTTTTTAATTTAACTATAAAGAGGTTCTATAAAATTTTGATAATGATGTTATGTATGAATTTCTGAAATCTTATAGATTTACTAAACTTTAAAAGATCTTATTTCTCTATGTATGTTTTACAATTGTTTTATTGTATATGTTAGTACTTTGTATCAACATATAATTTAAAATTTACTTTTATAATTCCCCGTGTTTATACACTCGGTGTTAAGCTAGTAATAATAGTAATAATAATAATAAATAAATAATTATTACGTTTTTGGTCGGCTAGGTCGAGTTGTTCCTATAACTTTAGTTGGGTGATTTTCGTAGTTATGGGTTTACTCCTGCTGGTTTGCTTCTTGTAAACTAGCAAAGACAAAGTCCAATTGCTATGCATATGTGTTTGTTTAAAATTATAAGTGTTGAGATGGCTGGTTGTTGGCTTTTTTCTTAAGAAAAAAAAAATAATAATTACGTTTATTTTGAGACAAGAATGGAGGCAATTACAATGCAATACAAACATTTACAAACTTAGAGTACTTTAATCGATACTTGCATTTTAGTACTTTACTACAAAGAGTTTGTAGTTTAGTAATATTAAGATATTGAAAAAGTGTTCCCTATAATCAGGGGTGAGTATGGTATCAGATCGATATCATTACCAATTTACCGAATTTGGTTTAAAGATGAAACTGAATAATGTACCGAGTATTCATATACGGTACCGGTATTAAGTACCTATTTTACCTAGTTTTTTCAGTACTAGTCCCAAATACCAATTTAGCAATATTTCAAGTACCGAGTATCGGATCGAAAACTCTAACTCGGTACTGGTACCGGTACGGTTCGTTATTTTCAATACACATGCTCATCCTACCTATAATTATTGATTGTAGTTCTGCCGTGAATAAAATGTCTAGTTTGGAATTATATTTAAATTGTGCATGTGTTCTATTCGGCCGTGAATAAAATGTCTAGTGGATTTTCATTTTCATCTAATCTCGTTTCCTTACCCATCAATATTTCCTTTTTCTTTCTCACCTTCTATCCTCCCTCCTCCCTCCCCATCGGCTGCCATGGTTGCCGACTCTAACCCTCCTCCTTTCATAAAGCTTACATTCCTCTAATCCTCAATCTCGACCACCTAAACTACGATGCGTGGCAAGAACTTTTCACCGACTTTTGCATAGGATTTGATGTCCTTGATCATGTTGATGGAACATATCCTTTCCTCTTCTACTAATTCTAGAATTTCAAGCTAAAACTATCTCTTTGTTGCAATAACTTCAAGTCAAATGTCTCTTGTTACTAGACCAAGTGATCAACCTCCCATTCTCCCCACCCCAATCCTATCCATAGTTGTTAAACTCGTACGAGTCACGAGTCAACTCGTACGAGTCGAGTCAAAACACAATGTAAATGAGGCGACTCGGTAAGTGACTCGTAAAGCTGACTGACTCGCCTATGACTCGTGATTTTTGGAGTGAATCGGTCCGAGTCGAGTCAACTCGAAGCTCGAACGAGTCAAAGAACGAAGCAAAATAGGTCAAAACGTTAGATTTCTTATCTTCTTTTGCAAAGCGGAAGTGTGTGTCTTCCTCGGAATCTTCACCAGAACCGTCTTCATCTTCACCGGAGCTCTTGTCTTCATCTTCGTCGGCAGATATCTTTTGCAGATCCGAACTGTGACTTCACCTTCATTGCCAAATTTCTCCATCTTCTTCATGTGTCTCTTTATTTAACTCTAATTTCTAAGTATTGTTCTCTCTCTATCACCGACACATAAGCCAATAAGGCTATAAGACATTTATTGATAGAAGCCATAAGGCCATAATAGCATTTATTGCTGTTTACCTAAACCCAAGAGTCTTTTTATTTAATTTAAGTAAGCTCACTTAAAGATTTAATTTAAACCAAGGTTTAACTTTTATATACAGATTATATATACAATATAAGAGTTAATATTTTTAACATATTATATATATATATATATAAATATAAAAATATATATATATATATATATATATATATATAATTTTAATGTCGTGACTCTTACGAGTCAAGTCACGAGCCGAGTCACGAGTTAGAATTTAAGATTTCGAGTCACGAGTTTGACAACTATGATCCTATCTAAGCAGGATTATATCTTTACCTGACAGTCATACCAAACACCTTTCTCTATCATTTCTATTCTTTGATTATCATACCCTTAAATGTTAAAAGTTCATCAATCACTAGGTTTTATCCAGAATCTTGATACCATTTGCTGTTTTCATCTATCTTTATTTATTTTCTTCTTAAAGAGGGGAATACACATGTTGGTAGACATATATATTACATTACACAAGCAAATATCAATCTCTATCATGTGTGTATCTACATCATCCATTCATTTTCTCTCCTTGTTTATAATGCATTCGCGGTTTCTGATTCATGTCAATATCCTGCATATTAACAAACACCATCAAATCAATCGGAACTATATGTATATTCAAGTAAGTCGGTTAGCTCTAAAAGTAACATTTCAAACTAGTCGGGGGTCAAGGAATCACTTGTAAAATATGCAAATCGTTCTCGCTCATTTCTCTACGCATCAATAATCACATATTTATTCTACTCGCACAAAAAAAAACATGCCTTTTAGTTGCTAATGATCAAGAGAGGGGAGACTTGGCAGCTTGAAGCATTTCAACTATGAGTGTCTTGACATCCCTACACAAGTTAGGAAACAAGATAAAACATGAAAAAGTAAATAACTAAATATTGAACTCAAAACAAGTGTTAGAACATAGTTTGAGACTCGCATTTGGAAGTGGCGTTTATAATGAGTCTTATTTGAGTTATGCTCATCTCAGATAAGTAAATTAGTTTAAAAAAATGAGCTATAATTGAAAAATAAATTAAACCGCTTGAAAGTCATTCAAATTCTAATTTTAAGCATGTACCAATATTGTTCTTTTTGTAATTCATAGTTATTGCATTACTTATTTTAAATTAGCTTGAAACATGCTTTGACTGTACTAAAAATGACTATTCAACCCACTCATGTTTTGACCCGTTACAAACCCGCCCATCTTGCCACCTTTACTCACTTTCTATCTTCTGCACGCCTAGGGAATGGAATCCGGAGCTTAAAGTTTCTCCCTTGATAGCCAGCCTGAAACACGTATGTACAAGAAATGAAGTTACCAATCATTGTTGCATTACACAAGTGAAGGCATACATAGATGGATGTAAGTAACATTGTATTGTAGCTTTCACTAGAACTCTTAAAAAATGAAATAAAAATAAACAAATGAACAGGACGTCACTACGAGATATTATGTTTTCTTATGTTTATATACCATGTTTAAGTGAGTTGTGGTTTTTCTCAGTTGGAATTAGAAGACATTAAGTTACACTCACGTTTACATTGAACCCGAGGCTATCGAGATCCAGCATGTATGCAAAGTCCACCTGTAAATGCAAACTATGTAAATAAGATACGTAATTACGTATCACTGTTGCTATCTTTCCGGTATTCAGTATTTATATTTGCAACATGCCTAGTTATATGTCTTTATCTTTACTCTGTTAACGGCAGATAACTATTTTACAGATCTACTTGAGTATAATAACTCGAGACTGAATGCCAATAATTAGGGTTTTCTTTCTTTCTTTTAATATTGAAACGCCATGTAGTACTACAAGATAACTCTAAATTTTAGATTACCGGAACTGATGAGGAGTGTTGAACCATAACCTTTGTATCATCTGAATGGTCTTTATTCATGTGAGACTGCAGTGCATGTAATAAGTTATTTAAAGGTAAATATTAATAATAAACAGAAATAAGGGAAAATAAGATAATCTCGAGATGAGCAAAACACAAACAATTGGTTGATTGTCGGGTAAGAGAGGTGGCAACTACAATCCTATAAATCAGTGTGGCTTGGGTTATAATTTACCGTTAATGAGTCAAAGTCGTAAAATTTAAAATCTTGGGTAGGGTTCAAAGTATAATGGATATGTAGGGCCAAAGCTTGCCTAAGGTGTATTGATATCAATCACTTCAGCTAACTTTCTTAAATATTAAAAGAATAAAAGGAAAAAAAACTACTCATTTCTAACCAAACCAAGTTTCAATCATTAACCCCACCCCAAACCAAAAGAGAAGAATAAGAAAAGAATATATTGCCACCTCTAAGCACCCAAATTAGCATCAGTAGTAGGGTTATATACCGTTATAGGCTTAGAAAATTTGTAGATTGGATCCACCTTTGCTGCGGCAAACTCCTCTTTCGTGAACTCTGAGGTTAGTGAACAAACTCAGTTCAAGGGTAGTGAGTAGAATATGAAAATCATAAATTCTTTTTAATTAACTACTGAGACAAGAATTTGGAAATATGGAAATATTTATTATAGCTTTATTATGTAATTAGAACACCTCCTCTGCTCACTGAAGTTAAACTGGTGCAAAACATATATCCCCAGATGCATCATAATCACCAGCGATATGGAAAAATTCAATAAATTAGACCATGAGTTTCAAACAGACAAACCTCCAGACCCCAACAAAGCTGTAGCAACACCAGAAACGAATCGCACAACCTTTGGCTCAATACGCAGAAATTGGAAGTCACCAAAGTCAACCTTCACCATAACCAACTCTAAGTGTCATTATAAAATGTATAGAAATAATTAAAGAAACAAGAAAATGACATGAGACCTCAACCAGGGTATTAGGTAGAGGTGTCAAAATGGATGGACTGGGTAAATGGCGTAAGGCCCTAAAGGATCAAAATGGGTGATTTCATGAATAGGTTGGGATTTGAAAAATATATCAATTTAACAATAATCTAATAATTTAAATAAAATAATTTGGGAGGTTAATTGCATTAAACATACACTTTGGACTACTTATGATCGTTTCCTTTTTAGTTTACTTTTTTAATTTTGCCCATTTGAGCAGTGAATATCACCTCAAATTGACTCATTCTTTACTAAATTGTTCGAGATTGCCACCTCTAGTACTATTAGATCATTAGAGTTTTTACCCAGAATGCATCAGGATGTCTAGCCAAGTATGCAGTACGTATAACATCTCTATCCTCATTAGGAACCTTTAAAATTGATCAGAACAAACAAATCATTGATCAATTTAGTATTCGAATCAAAGAAAATTTAACAAAAAGCAATCTTTCAAAAGCTTTAAGAATTTAGGAATTTAGGGGCTTACAGGAACAACATCACCATGTACAGTTATGACTAAATCGGTTCTATCCTCTGGGTCCTTTGCCACAAGCAACGAGCATTTAGAATTAGCTAGAAGGTCCTGCAAAAAGCATCTGACGTCAATGATGATCTCCAAAGGAGGAACATATATATTTTAAGACTGTTATAACACTTCTTGGTTATACGTTTATATAACTATAAAAACTAATGTTTGAAAACCTTGGTGTGAACCGCCAAACTGCTGACTGCTAGAATGGGAGATCCGTAGGCATCACATGCAAAATCAACCATTGACCCTGATGGATAACCATCATACTTCTGCAAAGTAAACATTACGCTAATAACTAAGGAAAAAATAACAGGGAAACAATGAAGCCTAACAGATTCAATTCTAGAACATGAATACCGTGCGTCTGTCCCAATGATAAAATTCTAAATCAAGCTACAGCACATCTACTCCAAAGTACAGCAAACGTTTGTGCTTACAGTCAAAATATGCGATTCTTGAATTTTGATTATTACTTGAATGTATTTTTAGCAAGAAAGTGGCAGCAGTAAGAATGATGTAGGTAATAATGCATCTTTGTTTCTTTCCAAACACACATAATTTCATACTAATAAGTGATCATTCAAATTGGCCTATTTGACCACAGAAAGTCAGAAACAATCTCTAATTTTGGAAAATGAAGACTATTTGCTAGTGAACCATGCTAGTTTCTCATAACTATGAATAATCCATACTCACTGGTTCAACCACATATTACTTATGTAAAATCAAACTTCATTCTAAAAAAATAAATTTTATATCAGCCCAGAAAAACTATGAGCTATAAGTATGTAACCACCCTATTCTACAAATTATCTATCCAAAACACTTGGTAAATAAGAGTAGAAGCTGCATATAACCTGGGAAAAAGTGGAAAGAACGCCTCGAATGCCATGATGAAGGACAGTCTTGACCTCTTCTATTGGAGGCAATCTAGCAGCCTTTTCCTACAAAGACAAACAAAACACACATCTATAACACACAGTCACACACACACATTCACTCTACATTGCGTCATACTGTCATAGGAGTACCTGATGAGCTTTAATGAGTTGAAAGACATCAGCAGTAGCATCACCAGATGAAGCACTCTTAAACCCAGAGCATAATTAAAACAACAAAGAAATCCAGAGTCATAATTAGGGAAAACAGGAGTAATCCTCAAACATGTCCAGAAATTTTCATACGGCGGATGGATATAAGATTCTTGAAGTTAACCATTAAAATGGGGCAGACAACGAAATTGATCTAGCTGATGCATAAATATTAAAACAGGAACCTGCGAAGGGGATTGAGTGGATGAAGCCATGGCGGAGATAGGTGGAGGACGGCGGCGATTGGTGGAGGTTGCGGAAAACAGTTTGGAGGATTTGGAATGAGTAACGAGTCGTGGACTGATTGCGCAGCTGCTAATAGTTCGGCCATTGTTGTTGGTGATCAACAATCGGTTGAGATCAAAATCATGAATACGTGAAGTTATTGAGGAAATTGAGCATCGCAGAGTCGAAGGTGTAACCAGAGTGTTCATCTTCCCCAATTCCTCACGCTCACACACTTCCAGGTTTTCCTTTTCTTTTTCTAAAATTATTACATAGATCCCCTTGCCAATCTCTTTTTTTAGGTTTATTTTTTAAGAATCTGGTTTATTTTTTCTTGTAATTTATGTAAGCTTAAAATTTAAAAAATAAACTAAAAAAAACTATCTTATAAAAAATAAGTTTGAAAAAATAAACTATAAATAAACTGAAACAAACATCCTCTTAGTCTTAAACTATATTTATTACACCGGGTATCACCAACATTTGTTTTATGGACCATCCCTAGCCCAAATATTCGTCTCTTTTGGATGTTAAAGACACATGCGTGTCTCACTAGATGGGCATAACCGCAATTTCCCGCATAATTGTCATTCCCTTGTGCTCCTTCATATACTCTTCCCTAATTTCATCATACATCCCTGTAGAAAGTTACAGAGACTATTACATCAAAATTCACTTCATTTTTCTTCTCTCTTCTAACCAAGAACTTGCAATCCCCAACAGTAACCCTAATATTTAGCGATAATGGTGGTCCATGCATGGAGTATTCGAGCACCCGATAAAGAACTGTATGATTGCAATCAACTATACGATAAATTTTTTGGATTTAGTTGTGTATATGGGTTTTTTTTGTTATCGGAAGTTGTTAATGAAGTTCATGATCAATAATTTGCAGAGGAACACCCAAACTTGTTCTTTATTCGTCTACATTATGGTGTTGTATTCGTCGGTTCAGTACCACGACGGAAATATGCGAAGAGAAGGTGACGATTTAGACATTAATCTATTCTTTATACATGATCTAAATGATACACTTGAAGATTTGGGATTAAACGATGGTGGAAAGCTTTATCACCATTATCTTGATCTAAATAGTGACTTAGACTTTGGTCTTAATGCCATAGGTAATGACATAGTTGTTCATGACCTAAGTAAGTTTATTACCCAACACAAGTTAATTAATGTGTTTATGAACCTGAGGTGACCACGTTAGACACATATGATTGATCCCCACACAAACCTAAAATGGTTATTGAGGAAATTATTGATCCAAACAAGGGCCAAAAGCTACTAAAATTTGTTGCTTGAATGACCTGAGGATCCTATTAGTCAAGTTACCTAAGTTGAAAAACCACATGATAAGTTACAGATGAGAAGTCTTTCTGTAATGCCCCAAACTTATAAAACTGATATTTGAACAGAATAGTCATTTAAATATTCACATATATTTGGAAAAACAAGCGGAAGCGTATTCTAATATAAAAACCAACTTCATCAAAAGATACACACATATATACAACTAAAGTGTACTACGGAGTTTTGCCCCTACCTTTACTACAGTGGTCAAACAGAAGTTTTGCCCCTACCTTTACTACGCCATGCAAAAACATTTAAAATAGTATCTGATAAGCTACAAAAGCTTAGTGAGTATGCCAAACTGTAAATCATATAAACATATGCATAATATCACTTAGAGATATCACACGTATAACAGGTAATCAATGTCGGACTCTAGTTCTAGACCTAGGGCAGCAAACATAGGTCATGGTACTATACCACATCTGTGCCTTATTGCACATTGCAGTATGCTAATCAACACATATGAATAAGCCATGTATAATATTCTGGTATGATAACACACATGTTGTAGATATGAAAAATAGTCTAGTAAACTCACCTTATAATCAGTGAAGTCCTATAATAGTCCAATGATGATTATAATTCAACGAATACTCCAACGATTAGTTTTTATAGGTAATATACCAATAATATGTCAAACACAAAGTACTACTGAATAACTAAAAACTAGACATAGCATGGGCACAGCTGTGCCTTCTCATAGGCACGCCCGTGCCTTTCCTTTAGGTACGGCCGTGTCCTTCTCAGACATGGGCGTACCTAACCTCAGACACACCTGTGCCTTCACCAGGTAAGCCCGTGACTATGCCCCTAAGCACGTGGCATACCATAAGAACTAGGGTTTGTCACGGGAGGATAGGCTCGCCCGTACCCTCCTTGGGCACGCCCGTGCGCACCCCTGGTTTGCTGCAAAACGACTGTTTTCAGTCTAAAATAACCATAAGTCAATTCTAACCAATTTTTAATATTATAGGGGTGTTTTGTTACACCCCAAACAACTTATAATATCAATTACCACAACAATAACATAAGTAACATAATTTAGGCTATGATTCAACCATTTGAATCACCTTTGTCCCATTTAAAGCTTGAAACCAAAAAAACCAATCATACCTTGATGATTCTAAGATTGAGATGATGATTATAGAAGCTTGATAACACTGATTTCTTATCAAAATTGAAAGAGAAGATTGGCAGCATGAAGCACGTACGTATGTATGTTTGTATGTTTGTATGTATGTGTTTTACGTTGGATAGGAACAAAAATGGCATATATATATCCATATTTATCAAAGAATGGCAGCTTTGATCCCTGTAGTTATTTAACTTTTATTTTGACGGTTTTAGCCCCTCTATTTTTATAAACACATCTAATCACATATAGAAAACTCAGTATACATAGAACACTTATTTAGTTGTTAATATTTAATTAAGGGTAATCGAACATTAGGTGTTACGCTTTCTAAAGAGAAATCAGTGCTTATTGATGTGCCTATTAACCAATTAGATCAATGATGTAATACAATTATTATTGATGTTGATATTTTACATATTGATCCTATATTGCATAGTAAGAGTAATGGTAGTAAGATTGATGATAGTGACTTCATTATGGATGATAACATTGACATTACTGACATATAGGTTGATATGAGGGATTTTGAAAAGCATGTTGATGGTACAATTGAGTACATGGGACCATCAGAAAGTGTATAAGAGGAAGATATCAATTTAGATGAGGATGAGATTAATGTAGTTAGCAGTGAGGTATGTGAAACTGATGATGAATAGATTATGGGTTTGGTAGTGTGAGGAAGAGAAAAATTAGGAGGGGAAATGCTAGTCAGGAAGAGAGTGTTGTTAAGACTAGCTTCTATCTTGGTCAAACCTTTAGCAACTCCAAAGAAGTGAAGGAAATGATAAAAAAACATGTTGTGGAAACAAGAAGGGAACTCAAGATGTTTAAAAATGATAAGTTGAGGGCGACAATTATATGTATTGGTACTTATCCACAATTAAACACTACGAGTGGGCCCAACGGTAAGAATAGTCCGAACCCTCATAACTGTCCTTGGACTTTGCACATTTCTAAATTACCAAATGCTGAAACCTCGAAAAGTAAAGACCTACATTAACGAACACCATTGTTTTAGATGTAGACTCTAAAGGCATGTACATCTGAGTTCCTTCTCATGAAATTCTTGAGGTCATTCAAAATAACCCTACTATATCTATCAGAGCATTTCAAGAACATATCTAGAGGAATTTTGAACTAGAGATTTTGAAAATGAAGGCTTTTAGGGCAAAGGACAAGGTTGCAACCCTTTTGAAGGGATATTACACTTCATAGTATGGGATCTTGAGGGACTATGGTTTGGAACTTTTAAATATCAATCCAGTATCTACAATCAAGATCAAGGTTGAAGAAGAATCCAATCCTAATTCTCTTACAAGGAAATTTAAGAGAATATACATCTGTCCTGGTCCTTTGAAACGGGGGTTCAAATATGGTTTGAGAGAGTTAATACACAAACTAATTAACGGGGATATTTTTTAAATCATTATTTCGATCAATTTTTTAATTCTTGGTTATTTATGTTTATTTTTTATATGATCATTTTCACAACTAAAACTCATAGTATAAGTTAACAAGTAGAATATTTTATTTTATTATTAAAGTACAAACTTACAAACACAAGATACAACTGGGCTCGCTTCGAGATGTTATATTTTTCATCAATGAATCTAGCTTGTAGAGTGAAATATGCGAATTGGTGATGGTTTTGTGAATGATTGTGTTGATTGTGCATTAGAAAAGGAAGTATTTGCTATTTGCTAATATTACAAATAATGATGATGATGTAATTTAACGTTTTTAGATGATTAAAAAAACATATGCAACAAGTGTATTATGTACATATTATACAGTTAAGGTCCCTACTTGATCATATTGAACTGGATGTAGAATCTCTTCTTTTCATCTAAATAGAATCTACATACAATCACGTTATTTATTTTTCTGCAAGAACACTAGTAAATCATTTATTGATACATCAAACAACTAAAAGTAACGTACTTGTGTTTATTAAACATGAATTCACGTTACTTAGATTTCAAGAGATGCTCCTTAGCAACACTCATCATTTCAACCAGAGGCTTGATCGTGACAAGAGATGCATTAGCAGCAAACTCTTCCTTAACATCGTATTCAATCGTTGATTTTACAAGACACGATGAGCCTGCAGTGTCTTCCTTTGGATCATCTTTGATCTCAAACCTAACTCTATACAAGTTAAATCCGATATCAAGAAACCCTCCTTCGACCACTTCAGTTTCTTTAATCTTGTTCTCGTTATCGATCTTTGTAAACTTCTCCTTGTAATTTGCGAAACCAGACCCTGCGTAGGCAACGTTAACAATATAATACCATATATATATATATATATATATATATATATATATATATATATATATATATATATATATATATATATATATATATGTCGTTTTTAACAAAATGTTGCTGCTCAAAAACAAATCTACATAGTTGTGAAAGAACGAATCGTACATACCAGGCTTAAATATGAGCTTGAGAACGGTACCGACGCCACCATCACCTTCAACCACGTCAACCCCTTCGAGGATTTCGGTAGCAGCGAGCTTCCCGAGCTCGAGTGTGCCATAGAGTGTCCATGCTTTGCTGGGGGGTACGTTCACTTCTACCTCTTCCGATAATGTCCCGAACATTTTTATGGTTAGTTGACGACATTAATTGTTCATGGTCATGGGGTGATTGATTTTATACATAATTTTTTTTGCATGCTTGAATGGAATATATCTCTTTTTGTGTACTCAGTTTCGACAAGATTCCTAATTCGTTTATTTGTATTTTTCTCTTTTTATTTATTCGTCACGCATCGCTTCTTGAGAGCCACCTTTTCCATTGTTGGTTTTGACTTTTGAGACACATTTAATAAGTTCTATTAATAAAAAACATACATGTATGATCCTTAACAATTATTATTTTACAAGTCCGATATAAATATATCCATATTCACATGTTAAAAGATACTAGTATTACACTTACGTAATGTAGTGATAATGTATATTTTTTGCTCAACAATTTATTCGTTTTCAAACCATAGGGTGTGTGTTCCATTTCTAAATTATGATTGGTCAATAAAATGTCATATTGATTGGTAAGATCTAAAACAAGTGTTGGCATCATGATTTTATTTTATTTAGCTTATTAGCCATTACAAAAATCTAGCAATTATTTAACTAATTCAAGGCTTCAAGCTATATATTATTTAAATTTATTAGTTCAAGTTATACCTACTTTCAAATAGTTAATTTAAAATATTTATTATATAACAGAATATTTAATACGAAAGGTTTAATTATTGATTTTTAAATATTAATTTAATTTGCATTGACTTTATTTTTTAATGATATTTTTTTATAATAGAAGGTTTAGTTATTAAAATGGTATATAAAATTGTCATTAACTCCATTTAACAGTTACTTCATTTAACAATTTCAACATTTCAACTATGATTTATTTAAATTTTTATAAGTTCATAGTTTCTTGTAATTGTTAATGCAAGATGCATAAATATTTGTACTATTTAAAATTAAGAGATTAAGCATTTTAAGAGAGAAAAAATTAAATACATTATATATTAGGGTTTACTACTTAAAAGTGTATCGAACTTGTCACTTTTTGCTATTGTGTATGTCATACTTTCAAAACTACCATTCAATGTATCAAACTTATTATAACTACCATTTTATGTACCAGGTAACTTGTTACCTGCTAGGTGCTTATGTGTAACAAGTAAAGATGACGTGGCTAGTGATTTGTCATTAATTCTGCTTACGTGGTGGCTTAGGTGGCAAGGACATGTAATAATAATAATAATAATAAGATTTCAACAACAGATTTGGGCATCCATCTTAGTCGAATCGAGACAGATCTGGTGCGATTTCTTCTAGGGTTTTTGTTTGAAGGTCGACAGATTGAACTAGTGTGATTTCTTAGTCGTTTGAAGGTCGACAGATCTAGTGCGATTTCTGATTATTCGACCTTTGATTAATCTTCATCTTCATCGACAAATCTGGTTTGTGTGTTACTCCACCACAATAAGGACGGGGATTTCTGCGATTTATCGAAAGGATTTGTTTGATTTTCGTACTACACCGCAAGATCTTCTATGGCGGCAAGTCAAGCATGTTCTTATAACAGTGATTTAGGGTTCTGTGCGATTTATCGAAAGGTTTGGTTTGAAAATTTTGGTTTTGTTCTTATGCGTATGTTCGATTTCAAACAAATCTTTTATGTGTATGTTCGATTTCTATTTCATATTCTGCTCTTTCTATTTGATTCTTCAATTTTAGGGTTTCTGATTTCAAATGGGTTTGATCCATGTTAGGGTTTTATCATATTTCAGATGGGTTCTAATTGTTCTCATTGATTGTTCAGTTTTGTTTGAGATCCATGTTAGGGTTTCATCATACTTGTGATTCTTTGTCTTAGCATTTTCATATTCAATAGACTTCAGTCTTCATGTTCTTGAATGGATTTCTATGGATGAATGAATCTTCATGTTCATCTAGGTTTTCTTCATATGTGACATGGAAGGTAGTTATTCAAATCTCTGTTTTCTTCATTAGGTTTTCTTCATCTGGGTTCACATATTTCGTGTTCTTCATGAGTTTGGTTTTGAATTCCAGATATGTTCGATCATGCTCTATTTTGAGTCCATAATGTTGATTTTGAATGTTTAAAAGAATGTTCTTCATGGAATTTGAAGATTCATATGCATGTTCTTGTATGTTCTTCATATGTTTATCTATCTTTTTATTTTTTATTTTAATTATTACTGATGTGGCAACCCAAATATGATGTGGCATGAAAAATTAAAAAATTAAAATTAAAATGACTGGTTACCAGGTAACCAAATACCTTAAACGGTAGTTTTAGGAAAGTTGAGTATATTAAATGGTAGTTTTGAAAGATGAGTATACACAATAACAAAAAGTGACAAGTTCGATACACTTTTGGATACTAAACCCTATATATTAGCATAGATAATTGGAACTTGGATAATCATACATTTTTTGTCGTGTATAACAAATTTGTGCTTTACACAAATTATTATCTCCTTTAATAAAATACTACTCGAATCTACTTCAATTTGAATAAGTAAAAGCCTGTCTTAAACATATACAAGTATGTATTTTATATTAAAGTATGTATGTCGCAATAAGTTATTTTTGTAAAACAGTTTTCATATGTTAGTTAGTTTGTTTAATTTATCAAGACATAACAATTAAAGTTCAAAAGTATGATATTTAACAACAAAACTAATAATAATTTAGTATACGTGTGGCGGAGAGTTTTTTGAAACTTACGACTTCTAATTTTGAAAAAAAATATGGCCCATGTGAAAAAAAAATTTGTTTAGTCGCAAGAACTTAAACTTAGATTGTATTACGAATACAAACATATATGAACCAAAATTAAAATCATAACCAAACAATTCAAGTAAAGACAATGATTAAAATTAAATTATATTAAAGTGTATAAAGATTTATATATTTTCTATTTAAAATTAATTTTATGCATATAATATATATATATATGGGAGAGTTCAAACGAGAATTGTTTTTTGTACGAGAACTGCGAAATACAATTATATCCAATTGAAGGAGGGAGAATTAGATGGCTAAGATTGGTTCTCGTACGAAAAATAGTTTTCGTTTGAACTTTTTCCTATATATATCTATACTATATTATAGAGCATTTAGGCATTTTGTTTAATCTCTTAAATTTTAAGTCTTTTGAAATTACTAAATTACCCCTCATATAAACTAAATGAAAACTATTATATAAAATAACAATTAAATAGAGTTAATAAGAATATTAAATTCTATTTTAATAACTAAACCTTCCATATTTAAAAAATTCTATAACATCCCAAAAAAAAAATTTCCCTTCATAAAGGTAGAAAATATAAATGCATTCAACAAAAGTCCTACGAGGTCCCGCATCCGGAACTGCCCGTAGTTAAATGTATTTAAGTAATATTACAAATATTGTTCTAGAGAATGTTTGAATAAAATTAAACAGCGGAAACGGTTTGAAGAAATGATGAGCCATCTTCACACTGCCGGAGCTTTCCCACGATCAGGTCCTGAAAAGAATAATTTCAACAACAGTAAGCATAAAGCTTAGCGAGCACTCTAACTTACACACCACACTAGGCATGTACATGTCACATCATAACACAAATTCATGATCACATGTCATAACACATACTACCGACGCAGTGCACTGACGACGATTTCACACTTTGGGTCACAGTTGACTATCCAAGCCGTACCAAGGATTTCACACTATGTCTGACTGTGCCCGAGTTACGTTTTCACCACAATATAACGTAACCCTTCACTTCACATATATCACATCAGTTAACACATCACATAAGATATAACATATACATTTCACACTAATATCATGTATAAGTTAGGGTAACTCACCTGATTGCAGCACAGATAAAAGCAACAAGTTTCACAAGCTGAAAGTTAACAAGTCCAGTCGCAAGGACCTACAATACAAATATCTTCATTGATTAGCTTTGGGTAGACTACAGACCCTAAGTCGGACCACACTAGGTCGGACCTAAAAACTGAAAGTCACATGGCACCCTATCCCAGCTGAAAGTCGCATCTCACTGAAAGTCGCATGGATTTGTGAAAGTCGCATGGACACACCTACTCTCCATCCGAAGGTCGCATGAAGCCTTGCTCCATCTGAAGGTCGCATGGACCCCTCACTCAACTGAAAGTCGCATGGACTATCTGAAAGTCGCATGGACACACCTACTCTATCCGAAAGTCGCATGGAATAATCAGCTAAGCTGAAAGTCGCATGGAGCACTCCCAAAGGTCGCATGAACTAGCTGAAGGTCGCATGAGGCCTTCTGAAAGTCGCATGGACTAGCCGAAGGTCGCATGGGGCCTTCTGAAAGTCGCATGGACTTCATCTTCCCTGTCAGTTCATCTTTTGAAAAACCCAGAACCTTGAAACTCCATTTTCAAAATCACAACCTTCTCAAAACTCAACCAATTCACTATTTTAGTTTCAAAACATTTCTCCCCTCTTTTAGGCACTTCCTTCCAAATTTAAACACAACACAACAAGTATTCAAGTTTCTAGCTCAGATTCTTTACTATGTTCTTCATAAACCCAAAACCCCATAAAACCCAGATCTATCTAGCTTAATAACCATCCAAACAAGGTAAAATTTGTATCTACAACATCACAGAGGTATAGGAAACATTACCTGATGATTCCTTTGCTAAAACCTTGAGTTTGCAGATGATCCTTGACACCTTACACCTTGCTTTCTCATGGGTTTCACACACAGACACACACACAAGTTTTCCAATGCAACAGTAACACTCATTTGAGAGGCTGCACCCTAATTCTCCTTATATACTTATTCTAACAAGGCCTTAGGCCCAAGATTAACAATTTCCTTAAGCCCATAAGGCTTACTCATTCATACTACCCATTTCACTTTTCTAATTACTTAATCCAATAACATGTTAGCCCAAAACTTATTTATAATAGACTAAATAGCCCACCAATTCAAACATAACTTAAATTCCATAAATAATAAGCAACTCCAAAATATATAAAACTCGCATCATCCAAATAAAATATTCGTTATTTATTATATGGAAACATGATATTACAAATTCAAATAAATTAACTTAATTATTAAAAAATACTTTCATAATCAAACCTTTTATATTAAATATTATATCATGTAATAAATATTTTAACATAATTATCAGAAAATGTGTACAAATAGAACTCATAAATTTGAATAATCTATAATAAGAATTTATAAACATATATTTTAAATTTTTTTAAATAGCTCATATAATTAATAGTTTCAAATTAGTTTACTATTTCTTAATCTCTTAATTTTAAATAGTTTCAAATTACTAATTTACACTCGTATTTTCATTCAATTTAACTTATTTTATAAGTAAAGACTTTTTTTCTTATTTAATTGTTCTAAAAGTTTATTTAAAAATAATAAAAGAGTTGATTAAGAACAGGAAAATAAAGAAAATAAACATGTTACCAATGTAAAATTATTCGTTGTCACCGTATTACGTAAATTTCCAAAATGAACAAGTTATCGAGTAGAAACTATTTGATGCCGCCGCATTGCGCCGGTACCATGCTAGTGTGTGTGTGTGTGTGTGTATAGTATTAAATTATACTCGGTTAGCGGGTAATCGGGGACGGGGATCATCAAACCCATCCTCGTCTTCATCCCCGTTTATCGTCCCCATCCCGGCCCATTTATATCGGTTTTCCAATCGGTTTCGATTTTTTTTTGCCATCCCTAAAACCATTCTTCATATTTTAAAATATGATTTATTGATTCTTTTAATTTATGTGGGATAAACTCCTTGTTCTATGAATCTTTCTTTTTTCATACACCTGGACTTAAATGAA
Source organism: Dittrichia graveolens (assembly GCA_038502395.1). Lineage (NCBI taxonomy): Eukaryota > Viridiplantae > Streptophyta > Magnoliopsida > Asterales > Asteraceae > Dittrichia > Dittrichia graveolens. Next base: position 6,194,591 of record JARJIL010000003.1, read on the forward strand.
ACAAAAAGAATCTAAAAAAATACACATCATTCATAGTAAGTAATCTTAACAAAGCCATTTGAAACAACTAAAAGTAGGTTGTGTTTATTAATTAATTAAAGATGTACGTACGTATTGGCGTTAATTAGATTTCAAGAGATGCTTATTAGCAACGCTCATAATCGCAACCAAAGGCTCAGTCGTGACAAGAGAAGCATTAGCAGCGAACTCTTCCTTAACATCGTATTCGATGGTTGATTTTACAAGACATGATGATGATGATGAAGCTGTTTCATCCTTTGAATTGTGTTTGATCTCGAACCTAATTCTGTATAAATTAAATCCGATGTCAAGAAACCCACCTTCCACCACTTCTGTTTCTTTAATCATACTCTCGTTATCAATCTTTGTAAATTTCTCCTTGTAACTTGTGAAGCCTAACCCTGCACATATATGTAACATTAATACATACATACATACATACATACATATATATATATATATATATATATATATATATATAGGGGAGAGTTCATTTTGTGAGAACCGCGAGAACCAATATTAGCCGTTCAATTGGTAAGTGGAATTTATGGATGAAGAGTGTGGTGGATTAAGTGTAACAAGGTGCATGTAAGAAATTTACGTATGGGCAATCCAATTGAAGGAGTGGAAAATGGACGGCTAAGATTGGTTCTCACAATAAAAACGGTTCTCAAATAAACTTTTCAATATATATATATATTTGCTACGAGTTTTTTTTTTCTTTTTTAAAGGGTTATCACTATGAGTGTTAAGTAAATAACGAACATATATAGCTAGTTAAACGTAATTTATATTTTTATTATTAATATCATTATTCTACGAATTTAGCTTTATCCAAATCGAACGGAATGCTCGACACTTTCATATTTTAGGATAAAATATAGTTTAATCCTCGGACTTTACTATTAGGATTAAAACATTCATTAAGAAAATTTAAGAGTTAAACTGTTTTTAATTGTAAAGTCTAAGATTAAAGTTTATTTTACCCAACTAGTTTGAGGTTTAAAGTGTGTTATAGGAAATCAAGTGACTAAGACACCCGGTTGTAACACGTTTAAAGATCGAAACATTCATTAAAAAAATTTAGAAGTTAAATCATATTGACATTTTAAAGTTTAGAGTTGCAATTGTTTTTTACCCAAATATTTTATACTAGATCATAAAGTATGGCAACTGTGATTTTTTAGATAATGAAATCATACATACCAGGCTTTAAGGTGAGCTTGAGAACAGTACCCGGGCCACCATCGCCTTCAACGACGTCAACGGCATCGAGGGTTTTTCCGGTGACGAGCTTCCCGAGCTCGAGAGTGCCGTAGAGAGCCCAAGCTTTGCTTGGGGATACTTTCACTTCAGCCTCTTCCGATAACGTACCGAACATTTTTATGGTTGGTTGATGAAATGGATGGTCATATATGGGACTAGAATGCTAGATTGATTTTATACATAAAACATGATTATATGGAATATATCGCTCTTTATGTATTCTAAGTTTCGACAAGATTCTTAATTTATTTTTTTGTTTTTTTCTCTTTTATTTATTCGTCACATGTCACCCCTTGAAGGCCGGCTTTCGCATCGTTGGTTTTTAGCGCCTTTTTTTATTCGGGCGAAAAAGAATTACTAAAAATAAATAAATAATTAAAGACCGTCTATGAAAATTTAAAATTATATCTACATCCTTATAATTATTAAAATTATATCAATATACGTTTAAAACTCTTAGGCTGCGTTTACTTTCAGAAAAATCCTTCATTTTTAAGAAAAATTTTCTAAAAAAACTGAAAATCAGAAAACATGTTCACTTGCACATTTTTTCAGAAAACTCCTTCAATTTTTCACATTTTATTTTTTCAAACTTTCATATTTTTTCAAACAAATTAAAAAAAAAACACTTCAACCAAACATGTTTTTCATTTTTTTCTAAAAAAGAAAAACTCCACCCCTTCATATAAACACGTTTTCTATTGTTTTCAGAAAATGAAAACTCCACCATTTTTCACAGAAAAACGAAAAACAGAAATTTTTTCTCTTACTAAACGCAGCCTTAAACTCTCGTTTGTATCCAAATACCTAATTTAAATATAATTAAATCATTTAAATGTTTAAAAATATTACCTCCGAATTTATTTAATGCAAACTTACTAAAATACCCCTATCTAAACACTACATTATTCAAATAAATTTCTTCAATCATCAGATCTTCTTTCTTCATCCAATTAGATTCCATCTTCTCTGCTTTACAAAGTTATGAATACAGATTACTTAAAATTTATGAACCCAAATTACTCAAATTTTATAAAACCAAGTAAAGGAAGTAGTCAAAGGGATAAATGTTGACCGAATATACCTTACGAATACATAACCAACGAAGATCCAATGACTCCACCATCATCAGATACAGTGGTTCGCTTGTCCTGAACTCCACGCCGGCTTCCGTGAAGGTTCGGTTCCAGATCTTGAATAAATGGGTATAAATTTTCAATAATATGAGTGAAATCTTAGGAATTTGGTAGAAAATGGGGAAGTTAGGGTTTTTAATTGGTATGTAAAACAGGTTCGACTCCAGATGCTAATTCGTGGGACACAGATTACTCAAATTTGCAACAAAAGAAGAGTGATAGGTATGTAAAAAAAAAACCTTTGATGTGACTTTGGAAGTTTCTGAACCTGCGCTTAGCAGGATAATTTTTTTTTTTTAATTTCTGTGAAAAAATTATGAAGTTTTTATTTTCTGAATAAAATAGAAAACGTGTTTAAATAAATGAATGGAGTTTTTTTTTTAGAAAAAAATAGAAAACTTGTTTGGTTGAAGTGATTTTTTGGAAAAGTTATTTGAAAAAGTTTTAAAAATTGAGAATTTTGGAAAAATATTAAAAATTAAAGGAGTTTTCTGTTTTCTTTCTAATTTTCAATTTTCTTAAAAAAATTAAAAAAATAAAAGATTTTCCTAGAAGTGAATACACCCTTAACTCTCCATTTTGATACATTTTCTTTATGAAAGGTGGAAATAAAAGAGGCACCACAATAATTTTGTGGGAAAGGAGAGCATGAAATCTAAAAGCAGGGAACTATTTTGGAATACATGGGATAAGAGTGTATACAATGATCACATCTTATCATTCTCATCACACCGTTACGTCATCTTTTTTCTCCCACCACTTAACCTCTCACTCAATCATATAGTGGTTATTTTTTACCATACCAAATTTTGAGATCCACATAATACTTTATTAATCAATTAATAATTAAAATAGTAAAACAAGAAAGGAGAGACAGACTATGGGCACGCCTCCCTTGCATTGCGGGCGCCACAAATTAATTACCACATGCTTTTCACACTGTGAAAATATCCACACAATTTGAGATCCACACCGTGGTGGAGTGGGTTTCAATTTTTTCTACGCAGTCATTGCTAACCACTTGGGAAAAAATACTCTCACTCCAGATACTCTAAGGAAACAAGAGAAGGCAAAGAAGAAGTTGTCAGCCTGCCTTATTGCGTATTGTTTAAACAGAGTTATTTTAGTAAGTTTGTATAAATTAAATTTGTAAATAATATTTTTTTTAAACATTGAAATGATTTAATTATGTTTAAATTAGTTATTTGAATATACATGAGAGTTTATGAGTATTAGAAGGATATCAATGCAATTTTAAAGTTTGTAAGGATATAGATATAACTTAGAAATAATCCCTTTAATTAATACGTTTTATTAATAAATTCAACTTGAATTTGTGTAGTTTGATTTAGTTATTAAAAAAGCTTGCCTTAAAGTGGCTTAAACATATACCCCTCGATTCTAAGTAAAATTATTTTTCACAATAAAAAGCAAATGTGTAAAAAATATGTAATTAATGTTAAGTTTAATTAGTAAAAAACTAAAAGTGTTATTCTTAGAAAATATATTATTGAACTCTAAGAGATGTAATAGTAATAATTAATTAATTAACAGTAAAATAGAAAATCTGGTAATTAATGACGATATTTTTCAAGTTGATAATTATTTTTTGACAGACTAAAATAATAATATACTGGATAATAACAAATTAAGAAAGTAGTATATATATCGCAACTAGTTATCGTCGTAAAACAAATTTCATACGTTAGTTTGTTTTATTTATCAAATCGTAATATTTAAAATTAAAAAAAAAATGATGATGCTTAGGGAATGCTTGGTTAGGGGTTTTAAATGATGAGGAATGGGAATGACCACCACCATCACCGACCACCACCAATATTGCAACTAGTATGTATATCGCAACTAGTTATCGTCGCTAAACGCAGGGTAATTATGTGTGTGTCCCCACCAATCACCATCACCATCGCTGACCACCACCAATATTGCTACCACCACCAACTGCCACCGCCGTGCTCTTGCCGCCGCCGCCACCACTTCACCATCATAACTTGTCGCCCAATCACCAATATCGCTACCACTCTTTGGGGCTACCATCGCCGCCGCCACCATCACTGGCCGCAACCACTACACCATCGTAACTCATTGCACAATCACCATCACCACCACTACACTGTACCACCATCATAAACCATTGTTGCAATCACCGCCACCACTACACTTTACTACCATCATAGACCACTACCACCGTCGCCGAAGCCACCACTTCCACCTCCCATCGCCACCTCTATCAACTACCAGAACCGTCTGTTGCAACCACCACCGTCATCAACTACCACCCGCTACCACTAATTGACATTAATCGATGTCTCAGCCAACATTGTTAACGCTGCCACCGACTATCAGCACTAATGGTTGTTGTCACCATCATCAACAACTAGCACAACTTACTATTGCCACTAACAACCAACATCACCACCATCACTACCGACTAGTCGACTATTGCTACCGCCATCAACCTGTACAACACACAAATATATAGATATATATATACACATACATATGTATATAATGATTACTTATATTAACCAAACAATATCAATAGTAATGATAATACTAGGAAATGTTCATTGCATTTTTTTGTATTCCCTTACCATTTACCTTAGTTATTACGGAGTAAAAGTCAGCGTAAACTCACTTATTAAATGACACGCGGTTTAGGCCGAAATGTGTTTTAGTAAATAGGCTAACCAGAATTTTTAATATTCTAAACTTTGTTTGGCAGAAAAATGAGACCTTGAATGCATGGGTCGTTTTGGGTTGGTACTTTTACTCATCATTTATCCCTGTTCAAAATTACTAAAGCCAAATACTTTACATGTATGCGACACATATAGAAACAAAGGAAACTATTATTGTCCACTAAGCATGATCATTTTATTCTACTCAAGCATCGATATTTCAAGATACTAAAAGGGTACGTTTGGTTCGCATAATGAATTTAAATAAATCAGTTGAATAAGAAATTAGAATTCATAAAAAACTATATCTTATTTAGTTAGTAAATAGAATAATAATCTTACAAAAAAATTAAATTGATATGTATAACTAAAATAAATTACACTTCTAACCACCCACCACCCACTCCACCACCTTCGCTTCCACCCCAACAATACCATAACTCATCCTATTCCCTATCCTACCCCAACTTTATCACCCTATCCTACCACACCTAACCTTTAACCACCCTACGACCTACCCTAACCCACCCTAACTCATCCCACTCCACCTTACTCATCTTACCCTACCCCTACCCCTACCCCCACCCTTGACCCTACCCTACCCTACCCCCACCACCCTACCCTCCTCCTCCACCACCACCACCACCTTACCTACCCCATCATGGCTCCATACCCTTTTGTCGATTTGCGCTCATCTAGGTGGGGGTGGGCAGGGATAGGGTGAGCATAGTGGTAGGGTGGGGTGTGGTGGGTAAGGTGGAGTAAGTGTGGGGTAGATAGGGTACAGCTAGATTGTGAGTAAGGTGGAATAGAATGGGTGAGGAGCGTAGGTAGGGTAGGGGTAGATTATGGGTAAGTTGGAGTAGGTAGGGTAAGGGTAGATTTTGTGTAAGTTGGAGTAGGGTGGGTGGGGTGCGCTAGGTAGGGTTGGACTAGACTGGTGGATAGTATGTAGAGTGGGACAGCGTAAATAAAGGTGAAGTAGGGTAGAGTAAGTATGGTAGAGTAGAGTATGGTGAGGTAGGGCATAAGCAGGGCCGACTCTAGGCATGGGTCAACAGCGCGACCGCCCAGGGCCCATAGAGTAAGAGGGCCCTAAAAAACTTAACCTTCAAATATGCACATATTATAAGCATGTTAGCAGCTAGGATGAAATTAAGCCCAATATCGACCGTAGCGTAGCTGGTTGGAACTTCGAAACTATGAAAACTCAAACATCATTTTTGGAAACGCAAACGTTACTTAAGATATCGAGGTCTGCTTCTACGAAAATCAAACGGTAAAAGAGAAGCAACTTTAAACCTCCATAAAATGTGTGATCATGTATAACGATGAGGTGTCGGGGAGATAAACACGCATTAGACAGCAGAGCTACAAAAGGGAATAATGATTCGAATCAAGGATTTGCTAATTGAGATTTTTCCTAACACGGATTTTACAAGAGGGGTAGAGTATTTAAAGCAAGAGGTATGTTCATGCTTTGATAACTAGTAAGTTGTACTTTATGAGTTGTACGTTCAAGTATGATAACACCATTTACAAGTAGTGTTTTCAAAAGAAGAAGAGTAATATCGGCATATTGTTTGGCTATCGTTGTCTTTTTGTTATTTCTCTCTTATGCTTCTTCTTAGCTTCTAAAAATGACGATGGAAAAAGAATTGAGAGAGGGAGAAAGTGGAGAAATAACACTTAGAAAGGATGAAGTACACAAAGAATTGAGAGACAAAGTGAAGAAATGACACTTAGAAAGGAGGGAGAACACAAATACAAATAAATTCAAAAGATAGCACAAATATACTTTTTAGAAAACCTCGAGAAGTGCATTATTATTTTATCTTTTTTTCTTCAAGTTTACTATTTCAAATTGTGTTTAATTTTATCTCGAATTTAAGTTCAAAAATTTTAAAAGATTTTCTTTTCGAAAAGCTCAAATATTTAACGAATTATAACTAGTGATGCCAGATTATTAACTTTACAAATTGGACTTCTTTAAATTTATATATTTTCATGGTTTCTAATTTGATTATCATCATGGCAGTTTGAATAATTATAAGAGTTAATTGATCAAATGGTCCTTTAACTTAGTCATTTCTGCCAATTTAGTCCTATAACTTCAAAAGTGGTGTAGACTGTCCTTTATGAACCATTTTGTGACGAAGATAATCCTATAATGTTGGCCGTTAGTCAACTCTGTTAAAATAAGGTAAAATGACAATTTTATCCTTATTGTAATTATTTATTCATTAAATTTAACTTATTAATATTTATTATATTTCCATGTATTATTCAAGTCAGTCAACTTATATTCAAGTCAGTCAACTCATTATCCATATTCTTTTTTTTACTAGAGTCCTCACACACACACATACTCTCTCTCTCTCTCTCTGTGGCAAACTACTGTCACCACCACTGCCCCTATCGCCGACAACCACCACCACGATGGCCGCAATCTATTTTCTTGCTAGGGTTTCTCCAAATCTTCATTCCTTCTTCATCTTCTTCGGTAACAATTTCTGCAATTTCAAGTTTTTTTAGGTCAAGAGTTTTTCTTGGAGACATTTTGGGGTTTTTAGGTTGAGATTCAACATTTTTCTTGAAAATGGTTGCTCATAGATCGAAATATGGGAAGAATGGGGATGAAAATCAATTACGGAGATGGTAGTGTTGGTAGATGGTGAAGTATGTTTGCCAGAGTCAAAAATCAAAAGCGCTTACCGCCACCAAGATAGTCGTCGCCGTCCTCAAAGGCACCTCCGGTGTTGAAGGCGTTGTACCCTCACTCAAGAAGCCGACGGTCTCTCTCTCTACCATTGAACAATCCCTCGCTCAAATGCAATGTTAGTATCCTCATATTTTAACCTATAGAACTTATTTCTTGAAAGTTACAAGAAGAAATCGATTTCAACTTGAAATTTAGCTGGATTGAGATGTTGATCTTAAATTGGAGATAAACCCATATCGATTTTGTACTATTTTTTTACTCTGAAAAGCCTAATTGTCTAGAATGCGCGCGCGAGAGAGAGAGAGAGAGAGAACCGGCGGTGGCGGTGCTCTGGTGAGATGAAGGGTGAGCTGAGAGTGAGAGAGAGCGTGAGAAAGTCTAGAGTGCGAGGGAGAGAGAGGAGAGAGGGGAGAGTGAGAGAGCCGGTTGTGGTGGTGGCGTTGGGCGGTGGTGGTGGTGCTTCGAGGGTGGTGGTGGGGGCGTTGGTTATTGAGAGTGAGAGGGAGGGTTAGCTAAGAGTGAGAGAGAGGGTGAGCGAGAGTGTGAGAGTGAGAGTGCGTATAGAGAGGGGGAGACTATATATATTTATATTTAAAAAAGATCAAATATTGTTTTAATTAATAAAAAATTAGAAAAAATAGTAAAAAGACTAAACTACCATTGATTCAACGGAGTTAACTAACGGTCCACGTTAGAAATGACTATATTCGTCACAAAATGGTTCGTAAAGGACAGTATTTACCACTTTTAAAGTTAAAGAACTAAATTGGCAGAAATAACTAAGTTAAAGGACCATTTGACCAATTAACTCTAATTATAATTTGTGCTTGCAAGGTTATATACTTTTAGCGGTGTTAGTTATTTAGAGGGTAATCTTTATATAATACGCAGGTGAGGCCACCCAGGTGCATGGTTATAGCTTTTCATTTGAAAAAGTAAGTTCAAAGAATGAACTTACACGTGGCCTGGTTCATATCATTTATCCTAAAATCAACAAGTTAAAAGAGAAGTCATAAGTTCAAAGTCGATCATCACTTTCGACTTTCAAGCATGAAGAAAACCACATTCGTCCAAGTAAGAAACTACTTGTCCAGCCATATCACATGGTGTCGGACAAACTCCATTCTTCTGCTCAATTTTGATCTGTAAAAATGGTAGACGGGGTTCACTTTTAGAGGTCATGTACACACACGTATACACACAAGGGGGGTTCAAATGAAATGGAAGTGTACCTCACAGTTCAGTGGTGGTTCATAAGGATCATCAATTCCAGTAAAGCCTGCAGTGCCTTGCGATTATATAAATGAGATTGTGATTATGATCTCTTTTGGGGGGGGGGGGGGGGGGGGGGGGGTTGGAATTTGCTTAGTAAAGATACTTATTAAGTTTTGATACAACAATATGCTGTCGGGCTTATAAGAACTTAATAAGCTAAGTCAAACCACCCCTGAATCAGCAATTTGAAGTTGCTTATACAAAACAGTTTATTTCCAAAAGCAATAAGCTGATAAACACTTCTAATAAGCAATCGGAAACACCCGGTTAGTAACATGATGGCCCAAGTGGGTGTACAATGTATTTGGCTTCGAATAGCAAAGTAACTATCATTCATGGAAGAAAGCAAAAAGATACCGTAATTTACAAGAATTGACTTATTTTGACAAAAAGTTTCTAGTAAGATGGTCCCTCTTTTTTTCTTCACTTTCACAATAAAAATAGAAAGTCTGAAAAGTAAAGTAAAATATAATGGTTCTTTAAAGTTGGCACATTTTGAGGGCCATGACATCTTTTATCATCAAGATCATGCAAACTATGATTTTATATATTTATACCATTTCCCTTCATTTTGTGAGTTTCATCATCATTTTCGTACACCTCGCCATTGCATCATCCAGTAAGAAATGAGACATGATTTGATACGCGCTGGCAGATGAGTCTTTTTTTTTCTCAAACCAATAAAGGAGGGGTTTTGGATGTGCTATCTTTAAAGTGATTATGTGATATGAAAAATTAGAATAAGATAATCAACTGAAATTAAAACGAACTTTTAGAAACTATTGTTTGGATGTGCTTTGTTATTTGAAGTTGTAATAATCATATGCATCATATATGTTTGAGTGTTTGACATATTGTGATTATTCAAAAGACTAAAATGGAAAAAAAATTGTAAGAAAGTATAGACAGTTGTGAAATGGGAATAAAAGCCTCTAAAATTAGCATAACTGGACGGTAAATAAGTAATTTTGTCTATCCCTTATATTATGAGGAGGAGAATCTGTCAATCCAGAATTTGAATAATAATCTCTGATACTTCAAGTCGTAGTCATCATATTACTCAATTTCAGAACGCAAATCTAACAGTCCACTAAATTGGACCCATGATCTTTTTTTCAACTTTTAAAAAACCAAAATGAATAAAAGCTATACATGTTTTGTCTTTTATGTTTGTAGGAGCAACTAATTTAGGTACCAAAGGGTGTTAAGGTGTTTCTCCCTCTATGAGGTTTAGGTTCAAGTCCTGTCATGGACATAAAGTGTAGTTTAGGTGGGTGGGTGAGTGTGTTTTGCCGTTAAAAAAAAGACTCATTTAGATTTAAAAGATTGATGATTCACACAAAAAATTTACCTTTAATCTTTCCAGCTCGTGCTAGCTTGTAAAGGCCTTTAGGATCTCTTGCTTCACACACTTCAAGAGGCATATTCATGAAAACCTGCAAACACAATAACTTTTTCAGCTTCCTTTCCAAAAAACACACAGACTCATGCCCAGAAACAACACAAAGAAAGAAGCATTGCCTCTATAAAATTTGCATCTGTCAGCATTGAACGGCATGCATCACGGTCTTTTCTATAAGGAGATATCAGGCTGGCTATACAGATTAAGCCGGCATCTGCAAACAGCTTTGCAACTTCTCCTATTATGATTATAGATAAACTCCTAGTTAGACCAACAAGAGTCTTAAAGCCAAAAGACCTTAATAACCATAATTCTGAATCTTTATGAATTTGGCTCACTTTAAACAAGATACATACCAACACGGCGAATATTTTCAATTCTATCTTCGGGTGAGAACCCAAGATTTTTATTCAATCCATGCCTAACATTGTCACCATCAAGAACATAGGAAAGCTTTCCCCTGGAGTACAGTTCTCTATCCAATGAACATGCAAGTGTACTTTTTCCTACAAAAAAAACATTAGAAAGCTGTCAAGAGATAACTTGTCACCTCAAGTATGCACAAAGTCGGTGCGCAGACACAAACAAGTGAACAACAGCAAGTAGCATGTGCAGGTGTTTCAAAAATGGACAGGTTGGTGATGGGTTAAAAAGGGTTTAAGTGGACACTTTTTGTGAGACTGGCCATCTTGACCCTAAGCATTTTTTGTTCAAGATTTTTAAATTATTTTTACAAATAATGAGAGTCTCAAATATGATTAGAACATCGTATTGTTCAATGATAATCCAACTTTCAAAGTAAATGATCTAATGAGATTTATGCATCAAAAAAGCATTTAGGGCAACTTTGAACCCCCATTTGCCATGCATTCTTTTCAATCTAACTTCTTTTATTTTACATGTTTGACCCGTAGGTTAAAATTGCAACCTCTACGTGTGTCACTTGTGCTATGAAGTGATGAAAAGACGACTATATAAAATAAAATTTAAAGCTCGAGTGCAAACCTGACCCACTGAGACCTGTGATCCATACAACGCACCCCTGTTGGTTGATCAGCTTTTGCCTTTCTGCCTTCCCAACTGCACATTCATGCCAGAAAACATTTGGTGGATTGCCCATTGCAGACATCTCAAACCACTTTTCACTTCTCTACTTGCAAAACAACCTTTCATTGAGTATTACGTTAATCGATATTCTAAAAGATATTCAAATAAAAAATTCTGAACTGTTAATTGCTTTTGATAGTTAAATCATTGCTCCCTCCATCCCCTAATTGGTGTCCCCTTAGGGAGGGGGCATTCAAACACTTCTGACTTCCTGAGCATTGTGTACAAAAAATTCTAGTTTTCTTGATTCAAAATCGATATGATTAGGAATCAACTTTGTAGTAGACTAAAGATGAAAGCATTATGATACAAGCACTTTAGAGCCAAATAAACTATAAACAACTGCTCCGAATGAGGGGGTGTTTGGGATTGCTTGTTAAAACTAATTATCTGCTTATTGCTTTTTACACTAAGTAGCTCCTAACTACTTGTTCAAAACACCTTATTTCCCTCGCACATGATTAGATAAGCAATAATTAAAGGCTGAAAAATGCTTATTTGATTTATCAAAATGCAACAATCAGATATACAGTTTTAATAAGCAATCCCAAACACCCTTAGCATCTAAAACATGCTTAAGATTGGAATATAAAAGATCAAATATGATACTTATTAGGGGACACGGGTCTCACAGAAAAAAGGTAACTAAGATGGTGATTTGGTATAAACTTCTTTTGGGAAGAGGGTGGGTGATAACAAAAAAAATGGCATGGGTCAAAAGGGAAAAAGCTTTATTTTCTTTTAAAAGGGGGGACTTAACATTGGGAACCTCAAGGCAAAAAATTGGGCAGTATTAGTAAAGTGGTGGTGGAGGTTATGGGTAAAGAGTGAGGCTTTGTGGGTGAGAGTTGTCAAATCTATTTGTGGGGAAGATGGTGTGTTAATGGGTAGAGGAAGAGGAAGGCCGCAGGGTTCTATTTGGGGAAATATTATTGGGGCAGGTAACTTGATTGAAGGATGTGGGGTTGGTTTTAAAAATTCTTTTGTAAAAAGGGTCGGGCAATGAAATCTGAGCTGGAATGTGAAAAAGATGTGACTGTGAGTGAGAGGGGAGAGTGAGGAGAACTGGAGAAGGTGAGTGGTGTTGGAAATGGTCTTGGAGAAGTGATACAAGAGGGAGGGCAATTGATGAGATGAGAGAACTTTCTAACTTGAACTTCTCTTTATGTCCTAAACAATATGACAGGGAGAAATGCGTTTGGAAAATTTTCAAAATGGGTCTTTACGGTTAAAGGATAAAAAGAAAAAATCGAAGATAGATTGTTCGTGGCAGCAGGTTCGGATCAAGAAACACAGCATAATTGACTTATTCCAAAGAATATAGGTGTGTCTCATATGGAATATGAAACAAGATCAACTACCGGTTTGAGTGTCTCTTCACGAAAAAGGTATTGATCTACACTCTGTATTGTGATTGAGACTTAAATCTTGTCTCACAGGATGCAAATTTCCAATCTAGTTTGGGAAAATTTCTTCACGCAGTGGGGGCTGGAATGGATGACACTCACGACGTTTTTAGAATTTTAAATTATGAGTGATCTAAAATGATAGAGCATGTCAAAGCAATGTGGCAAGTGGTAAAGTGGTCAACCTTTTTTTTCATTTTGAAAGCGAAGTGGTCAACCTTTTATTTAATTTGGCAAAGCTAGAAACGATTTTGTATTCGAGAATAAATCATCATCTGCAGTCAAAATTGAGGGATATATTCAGATGAAGTCTTTTGAATGGATGGATATCTGACTAAGCTGGGGACTATGGATAGTGAATCCAGTACAAACTGTAATTATGAGCCAAAGAGTAGACGATAATACCGCGATGCCGTGAATGGAAGATTTGGGATACAAATTGCCACCTTAAAAACTTTTTTGTTCAAATAGCTGGGTGCTGTGTGCTATGATGTCAGAGAAGCATAAGTAATTTAAGTTAGTTTGCTGCTGTAATATGTTTCTGTACCTTGCAGAAACTTTAGTTTGAATGGTATTGATTGTATTGATGGCTGATTGGTTTTGATAATAATCTTTATGCTTTTTAAAAAAAGATGGTGAAGTGTTTGACAAGAATATATTCCTCCCATAGTTACCTGATTGGACCAGGGCCTCAACCTTCAATAACTCAACCATTAATAGGCAAGCACGAAGCATCTAATGGGAAGCTTTAAAACTGATTATCTCATTAGTCGTCTTACTGCTTATCCTGTCTTCTTGTATGATTATGTAAGTGAAATAAGCGGTTTCAAAATAGCAGTTTGAAGTTACTTATACAAACTGCTTATTTCACAAAGTAATGTGCCGATAATCATTTTTTAAAAAACAATGCTAAACACCCCTAAACTACATAATAAAACGTCCTAGGAGATAGTAACATGAAGATAAGCACTGACGAAAAAATTGATCAAACTTTCACGCAGTTCACTCATACCCCATTTCCAGCTAGCTATATGCTCCCGTCAATTACGAAAATAAAAACATTGGAATTTCGGAGCAGCATCCCCAAAAATCATACCGAAATCAGCGAAGCCCCAACACCCCATATCCAATACAATCCCAAAATGCGCTTGAAATTGTAAATAAGAACAGGAACAACAACAAAAAAAAGCAACCTTTCGTAAGGAAAAGGACAAACAATTGAAGACAGCAGTAAAGGTACCTGCGGATTCAAGGAGATGGAACGACCTGATTCTGAAGAATCGGAGAGCTTATAATGTAAAAATGAGGGATTGAATTGCGAGGGTTTAATGTGATCGGTGAATGAATATGGTCGTGTTTGCAGGTATTATTATGAATTGGTTGTGAGTGCGGTGTGAATTGGAATCCAAGAGAGTATCGTAATTTGGGGGAAAAATGGGATCTCATAAATTCCATAGACGACTGCTCGCCCCAGGCCCAGCATCATCTCTTGGAATATACATAACACACATCTCCCGCTATTAATTACGCGCCCCTCAAACAAAAATATATATTATGAGATGTGATGTGATATATCTTTCCCTCTTTCTTCTCTCTAAAATAATCAGTAAACTTTACATATTATCTGATAAATAATAAGATATATCATTTTTTATATATTATATATTTTTGTTTCTTTTAATGAAATAATCTCTATACATTTTCCTTTCTAACTTTTGGAGTTAATTATAGTAAATCACGTCATATACTATTTTAACTTATCATTTCATAAACACTTTATTTTTTCTAAATAGTACAATGAACTTAATCTAAACGTTACATTTTATTCAATGTTAATTTTTACAACAAATGAGTTAAAATTTAAAGTCGTGTAAGTTGGATTTAGGATTCGTGGGTGGGTAGGTAGGGATGAATATGAGGTTATTTGTGACTGTGGGCGGATGAGAGAGATAGATGGTAGTTGGTATTTATAAAGGTCATTGGAGTTGTGTTTGATGGTATATAATTTGATAGGGTGGTTGGAGATATCTCGCCGTTGTAGTTTATGAAGTTCACAGGAGTTGGGTTTGATGGCTTTTGAAGTTTGAACGTCATCGTAATCTAAAAACGGCACTAAATATAGTCATTGGAGTTAGGTTACCAACTTATAGCCTATTATTGTATGTGACATTGTATACGATTTAACGTTTAAACAAATTTATTATATTATTTAATATTAAAACTTTAGTTAATTGTATATAATAACAATTTAAGCAGTTTATATTTTTTTTAAAGCTCCGTTATATTTTTATGTAGATTGTCATAAAGTATATGCTTTCATGTATTCATGTGAATTTTTATTTTTAGTCTCTAAATTTCAAAGCGATATAAATCATCTTCATTTTTCAATTTTGTTCTTTTTTTGTCCTCTTAACTTAAATTCGGTATCAAGACAATTAACTTAAATCGTAGAAATTTCAAGACAATTTCTACGATTGTACCTTTACACTTTTAACTAAGAAGATGGTTTGTGCTTAATAGATTTTTTATATGCATAATAATAAGTGGTTGTTTAGGTTATTTATCTTTGAATATGTGAATGAAAATAATAAATAGTAAACGGTAGATACATAAAAATCAAAATTATTATGTATGGTAAATTTATGTTGTGTGCAATCATCTTCCTTTCAATTTATTATATTTTTAGTTTTTTAGACTTTATTATATAAATAGGTTCAATATTTATTTTAACTTTCTTTAACATAAAAACTCCATTATTTAAGGAAAAAAAAGACAATTTTTATATTCTTTTTGGTAAATAATTACATTTATTTAATTTTTAAGGGTACAGTATTTTTTTTATAGTTCTAATAAGTACATACATTAGTTATTGTATAAAATTTCTAAAACCTTTTTAAGGTTATATTCATCATGTTCATGTTTAGTGTCCAGATTATTCAAACATGCACCACTATTTTTACCATAATTTGATCAAGTATAAACGTTAAAAAACTGTATTCAATATTATATGAAATCTTATTAAGTCTATCGAACTTTAAAAATTTCTATTATGTGTATCGAACTTATAATTTGTTCTATTATATGTATGTTTGGTACACATAATGCAAAAAAATGATATAAATTTAATACACATAAAATAAAGTAAATTTCTTATGGTAGCAACAAACTAAAAGCTCGATACATACAATAGAAGGATTTAAACTTCAAAACACACAATAGTAATACATACAAAGTTGAATACATTTTCATAAAGTTTTTCCTTTGGTCAGCTATCGAAAACACACAAACCATTGTCACTACCCAACATCTAATCACTACCAGACAAAACCTAATGACCACGTAACCATTATCCAAACATGATATTGCCACCATCGCCGACACACACATATCCTTCAAACAGGTTCACATACATACACATCTAAATCGATTTTCACATACACACAAAATTAACACCGTTAACAAACTAACACAGTCAGCAAAATAATTAACACGAATACCCACTATTGGAAATCAAGTTGCAATCCGGATAATCAACTAACAGATAGCTCACCACAATAAACAAAGGGGAAGTAGCTACCAGATAGAGAGGTGAGATGTGAGTCAAATTTGGTAAATTCGTTTTTATGAGGCAATATATTTGATGAATTATGAAAATCGTCAAAATACATGTGATACTCTTTTATATATTAAGATTCGTTCATGTTTTGGTAAAAAATGACCAATCATGTTTTCTCACAAACATATAAGTGATTATCTTATTTTCAAATCAAAACCGAGTCTATCTATAGGTTTCTATTCTTATTTTTGTGAGAAAATATAATTGTTCATGTTTGTTTACCGCATGAGGATCTCAATTTCTCTTTTATAGGTTGGAGATTTTATCTTCATTTTCTTGGCGTTTTTGGTTCTTAGATATTTTTATGCCCAGATTGGTAAAATTTAATTTTTTATATTGATAATTTTTCTCGTTTTTGTTATTTTTTTAAAATAAGATAACTGATAAATAAAAAAGACAAATGTCACTGTACTTTTTAAAGACAATAATATTATTAGTATTAGAACCCTCGTCTTACTACAAGTAGTATAATGAAGAGAAAAAACACAACTAAGTTATCACTACTACATAGATAATGGTTAAATCATTCCCAATAATGAACTAACTATTATAGAATAAAACATTATACCCGCTCAATTTGCAACATTTAATATTAGTATAGTTATTTACGTGTAAAAATAATAATTATCGTATTAATGGAAGGATAAAATGTCGTTCAACCGAGCCCGACCCACTACTCAATAGGTACTCTTATTTTAGGGTTTTTCAAATCACGAATTTGCAAGTATGAGTTTTTTGGGTTCCAAGTAAAGCCCTGTTCTCGAGTTTAATAAGGTAGGGAAAGAAAATGAAAGGGAAGGAAATCATTTCCTTCCAAATCGTCCCAATTATATATATATGGTTACCGGTAAGTGTAACCGTCAACATAAATATTGTATTTTCAGACCATGCTAACAATTAATTTCGGCCGTATAAAGTCCTGAATTTTAGATAGCCGACTCATGTGTAACTTGAGCCATTGATAATATAAACAAAAGTACTTATGTAATAACTAGGGGTGTCGAAAATAACCGTTACCCGAATAAACCGACTCGTTATTTCGGGTTTCGGTTATTTCGGGTAGCTAAATTCGGGTATTCGGTTTACCCGTTATAAATTTGGTTCGGGAAGTGGGTTGGTTTTTAAAAATCCGGGTATACCTGATTAATTTTTTTGAGATGTTTTAGCTTTGATTGAAGATGACCGAATTGATGTTTTATTTTTATAAAGAAATATATTTTCTTAATGGTTTTTTTGAATTGATTACGTTTTATTCATTTCAACTCAATTTATGTATGTTTATATCTTCTAAAATGGTTCAAGGGATACAATAGATGGATTGATAAATGTATTAGTTTTTCATAAATAACTTAATGTATGTTATGTTACATATTACTTTTAAATTTTTTTCTCTTTTTATGTATAGTTGAAAAAAGATATATTTAACTAAATCTCGGATTGAAGAAGTACATGAAGGTAGCAAGATAAATGTGTAAGAAGAATGAATATTTCTTGTGAAGCTTAACATGATTTAATTATGTTTTAGTACTATACGTGTTGAAGTTAATACATTAATGTTCTTTTTGAAGTAAATGAATATAACATCTACTTAGGTAATGTTCTTTTTTTATGTTGAACTTAATATCCGAGTTAATGCATTAATATTTGTGAAGTTTAACTCGGTTTTATCGTAATTTTAAAGAAAACTAAATCTGATTTTTGATTAGGTAATGTTTCTTTGTCATGGTGACTTGTACGTTATGTTTAGAAACTTGTTTATTACTATGAATGTTTGGCCTAAAAATGTAATAAAAATGCTATATAAATATACCATTTAAATACTTGGCCCAAAAAATCTAATAAAAAAGGCCATAATCGGTTATACCCGAAATTAACCGAACCAAACCGTACCCAAATTCTACATACCCGATACCCGTAAAGCAGAACGGTTCGGTTATTGGTTCTATTATCTATACCAAAATAGTCATTCTACTCAACCCGATATACCCGAAACCCGAAAAATATACCCGAAGAACCACCCTAGTAATAACCACTAAGAAAAACCGTATTGAATTATTAGAAGTTACACAAAAACTGCTACCTTAATGGGATAGTTGAGGGTTTTTGTGAGGGACCGATTAGAAAGAAACACCTATATAACTACCGGAAAAGTAGAGGAAGAAAGGAGTGGGTTTTATGAATAAGTTTAGGGGTTTGTATGTAATTAACTATTGTTGGTGTAATTTATTATAGCGTTGTAATGTAATTGTAATCCCTGTGACCCTGTTCTTGAATTATCAGATAATTATTACTAATGGTATTGATAACTATACCTGTTCTTTAAAATCGCTTTTATTGTCATTTTCAGTATTGTTGGGTTGTATGTTGTGCGAAGAAGGAATTAAGAATTCTGAGTTGTCCTCGTTCTTACACCACCGGCCGAGAGGAGCAGCTGGCAAACAGGGACCAAATTTGCATCATTTCGATTAGAACTCGGAGGATAATCATCAGGTTAGTTTCCTTAATCTTCTACTAACAATTTATGGTCAAACTCAAG
This sequence comes from Dittrichia graveolens, assembly GCA_038502395.1. Lineage (NCBI taxonomy): Eukaryota > Viridiplantae > Streptophyta > Magnoliopsida > Asterales > Asteraceae > Dittrichia > Dittrichia graveolens. The sequence continues at coordinate 6,213,777 of JARJIL010000003.1, forward strand.
GTCACCAAGTTTATGGGTTTCTGCTCATAAAAGGATGAACTGAAAACCGATGCTTAAATCGGAATTTCGAACCTGTAAATCACAACGAAAATTCAATTAACTCCTAGGGGTCGGTTTATTTGACGAGTAGAACCTAAAACAATTGAAATCATGTGAAATGGTTAAATCTTAGTAGACATTGATTAGCACCATAGCCGACTTTCGAATTGAGTAAGAACAGAGCTGTAATCGGGATCATCAATCCCTTTAATTCGGTTATAACAAATTATCCTGTAGGGAGGGTGGACTAAACTGGAGGAACTGAGAGGATTAAGAAAATTATGATTTGATGAAGGAATTATGGAGCTTAGATAAGGACCTACGGTTCGAACATGGAATGCAACTAAAGATGTAAAATCGGATTGAACCATTATCGGGCCTTAATCAACTGAAAACTTTTATTGGGCCTAAAACAATTGAAAATTGTTGGGCTGCAGTTGAAAAACCGAAAACTAAGTAAATGGATACAAGTTGGCCTGCTGGTAATCAATTACCAATGGGCTTAAATGCACTGACGACGATTTCATATTTCGGGTCACACTCATCGCAGTTGACTATCCAAGCCGTATCAAGGATTTCGCATGTCTGACTGTGCCCGAGTTGTGCTTTCTCCACAATATAACACAACTCTTCACATTACATATCAAGATATAAGTTACGCCAACACACATACAACACATGTACATTTCAATTTTCACACTAATACCATGTATAAGTTAGTGTAACTCATCTTATTATAGCTCAACAATAACACTAGTAATTCAGTTAAACTCCCAAGTACGCTTAACAGGGATCACCTATTTATCATTTACATAAACATATATACATACGTGTATATATATCCATTTACTCGTTTAGTAAATACCTGTTCTTACAACTCTCGATGCGGCCTAAGCTTTTATCTAATTGGGCCTATGCCCAATCCTTTGTTCCCTTGTACCCAGTCAATTAAAATTGGTTTAAGGATTACAGCCCAACATTTAATTACAACTAGACCATCTTAAAAATTCCCCTGAGCCCATTAGTGAATTACTCCATCCCAATATTTCAATTAGCATCGGCCCACTGATAAATTAATACTGTGTCGGTATTATGTGATTTAATTTATGTTCATGGGTTAAGATGAGTTTGTACTTATCTAATGTGGTGTGTACGTTATGTAATTGCTAAGTTTTATGATTATTGTTGTATTCTTAAATCTTTCCAGGGTGTAATCCTCGGGAAGACTCTAGCAGAGCGAAGACGACTCATTCACCTTAAACATTTTCCGCTGTTCACTTCATATTTTCTTATATAAGTAATTAAACATTTGTATGTTTATTTTTGTAATTAAATATTTTCTTAAGTCTTGGTTACTTGTATGATGGGTAGTTTCAGGTGCGAGATCTCGTCATGGATTTGATTTTAATTAATCTAAATGCATTACTTTGATATATCTTAATTTTTTCTGGGCATTACAAGAATGTTTTACTATTTTCTCTTACAACTTTTGATATATTTTGTTTATAATATATAAATCTATATATTTATAATCGTTTAATTTTTATTTACGTTTTGATATAAATTTTATCATAATTCAATATGGTTGGGTATAAATTATACTTATTATGTTCCTTGTATTAAACTTCGTTTTAATGTTTTAATTAATTGATTTTTGTTAGTATATTATGGTTACTAGACTAAATGCTCGTGTAATATACAAGTTGTTTTAAACGATAATAAATATTAAATATTAATAAAAACATAATAAATAATAATAGAACGCGAATTAAATGAGAATTAAAAAAACGACGTACGACATCAACACTCTAACCAGAAGTGAAAATATCGACGCGAGTGGGAGTGCAGACTTGACGGAAGAAATGTAATATCATGATATAAAGAGACGTGATTGTATTTCTTATATAAGTCATCAATTATTATTGTTACAATTAAGGGTAATAAAGTTAAAAGTATTGGTTATAATTAAAAAAGATTTAAAATGATTATAAAATATTTTAGAATGATAAAACTAAGAATTTGGTTAATTATGATATTTTGAAATATTATAAAGTGTAAATACTGTAAATTAAGATGGTCAAATTCGATTTTATCTAATTTAATAAGGACATATATGAAATTATCTTTAATAATTTTGACTCTAAAAAGTTAAAATTGATTTTTTAATTTTAAGTGAATGAATGGTTAAAATTAAATTTTTTTTAAATGAATGATTCAGACCGTGTAATAAATTTTATCAAATTAGTCTTTTATTTATATCAGAAGATTGTGTACTTTATCGATAAGTTTTCATTTTACCACGGTTATAACCCAAATATTGTCCGGATATTTAAATAGTTTTAAGAGGATAACTAAAATACCCAAACACCTCTATTTCATTTCATTTTCTTTCTTAGACATAACTCGAAACATATTTTTTAGACTTTTCCTTTCAAATTATCTCATTTCCGTTCCTTAAAAAAACTCAACACGGGGAATAAGTTTGGTTCTTGCAGGTTGAGCAAATAGCCAAATACCAATACAAGCAGTAATTATCAGCTTGCGGCTACGAATGCTCGAGATTCAACCATGCAGTCTCGTTTCTTTCCGGTGCCAACCTCCATCGATGGCACCGGCACCGGTACCGGCTCTGGCACCACCTTCTCTCTCCGTCGTAGCGTCAACCGTAACCTCATTTTCCTGAACGCCACATCCCCTTCTCTATACCGCCGCCGGATCGGCGTTAAATGCGCCATCTCCAACAGCCATCAGAATCACTACGCTGTTCTAGGTGTATCAGCAGACGCTTCAACCTCGGATATTAAGAAGGCGTATCGTCTACTCGCTCGAAAGGTATATAGTCAGATTCACAGTTTGTGTGTGTGTTATTTCAAATTGGGAATTTAGGGTGAAATCTTTTATAACTATGCCTTATCTCAGGGCTGAGATTAAAATCTGCGGTGTCGATAATGAATTAATTTTATTACTTATTGTGATGATGCCTTCCTAGGCTGGATTACGAGAAAGCTCCAGGAGATCCACTGATAATGGTGTTTGGTGTTTCTGCTCCAATTTTACTTAGAATTGCATTTATTAAGATATTTGGTTTAAGTTTGAGATCATTCTAGCAACTAAATTGAGGAAATTAGACACCCAAGAAGGGGAAAAAGGAAAGAAAAAATATATTTTTTCTGGGGGTAGTGACTTGAATGACCAGCATGAAGAGGAAAAGACAAAAGCAGAATTGAATTGCTTGGTTTGTGGATGTGGATCATTATAAGTACTAGTCATACTGATGGTATATTGATTGCTTATGAACTAGGATGCACTATGATTCTATGAGGTATATTCATCGCCACTTAGGACCAACCAGATGGAAAAAGCAATGATTTTACATCAGGAAGTACTCATTATCATTATTAACAGTGGATTGAATGCCTAATCAATTTGTAACTGTTAGTTTATTACTTGTCAGATATGGAGTATTAACCAATTTAGCTTAGGGAAAAGATAACATGTGATGAGCTAGAAGAATATAACACGACTTACAAGTAGTAGATAAAAGAAAGTTAAAATTGAACAAAACTGAAAGTGTGACAGCAATTGTTTTCTCAACAGTATCTTACAGTTGCAAATATTAGGTTGAACGATAAAGGTTTTTCATAGGTAGTTTTTTTTTGCGAGTGAGCAAAATCTAAGAAAATCTGTTACTGGGTAACAAGGCTACGGTGTCTGTGTGATAAAATATGATCTTGCATATGCTATAATCATTGTTGCTGACTTTTCTTTGACAACTTTAACAAGACACTATATATGTGTGTGTGTGTGTTTTACCTGATTATACATTTATACGTCTGTGAGCTGATTCTAACAGAATTGTGATGCAAGGCTATAGTTTATTTGATATCACCTCTAATTAGCAGATGCCCAACAGTTAATTATCTTGCATGTTCTGTTTTTGTGGGATGAATACCATTGTGGTAGTTGATTTTACTTGACTATAGTACTTTTTGGTGATTTGGTCATCTACCAAACTTTATATTTCTGCTTATTACTTCTACATTTGAGAACAATATTTGTTGGCAATAGAGCTGTGTAGTTAGATTGAGATCTTTTTTGTGTAGTCTTATAGGGCATATTCAATGTACCAGAACTGTCTTATTGATGGTAATTTATTCATGTCAGTATCATCCAGATGTTAACAAGGATTCACAAGCTGGTGAGGTGTTCAAAGGTGTACGTCTTGCATATGAGGTTAGAATTTATGGACTTATTTGGTTTTTATATGCTTAACTTCTGTATGTGGTATGGCATCATAAGGAAACGAACTAAAATCCTCGAGAAGTTACTGTTTAATCAATCTATCAAAACATCGTTAAAAACTCAACCTATCAAACAATATTTGGTTATTGATGCGTATCGAAGAAAAATGCTACATTCAAAGTTTAAATTAATCAAATGATAGTACCTTTAGTGTGGAAGGATTACAATCTTTCAGCTATGTATTTGAAAATCCTTGATCATGTGTGTAATTGCATTGATTGTTGCTGAATGAAGGCTGTAGTCAGTTCTCTTCTGTGACCATATACACCAACAGTTCCTTTGCACACTCTATTTTGTCTGAAGATCAGTTAGGCATGCATAACTGTAGAAGGTCTTTTTATCAGAATCCTATCAGATGTTCATAGAATCTTTATATAATTATATTACTTAGGAATCTGTAAACTAAAACAGTGTTTTAACAATATATTTTTCATTGGGGTATCTTTGCGTATGGGGAGAGGGGGGTCATGTGTGGTGGCTGATAGTGGTGCGTTAAGGAAGGGACTTGGCTGCAATATATGAGTGGGAAGAGGTTTCTGGATCTGCATGTTGTGGTCCTCTTCAACTAGGTGTAGTGACAGGCTGTATACTGAAAGATTTTCGTACATACAATTTTACAAAGGAATTATAAGGTCGGACTTACTTTTGGTAGGTTCAGCTAAAAATTTCAAACTTCAAGAATAGATGAAAATAACTGACAATCATTACCTAAAATAATGTCTGATTTACAGAAATTACTGATTCCACATTTCCTTAAGAAACAAAAGTAAAAAAGTAGCAAGAATCTTAAAATGCCATATTTGCTGAATTCGAAGTCCTAAACAAAGGATTTTTGGGTCTAGTGGCTGGGCCCAACCCCCTTGGTCTGTGAGCCTTTTGCAATAACATACAGCCTGTTGATCTCTACTTGCTTCTCGTGTTCCCTAGCTCCATGTATGCATCTGCTAATTGCATTGTCCTCACCTCATCAAATCATTCACAACCTTTTGAGCTTTAGCTATGATTTCCAGTTACTCTGCGTTTGATGAAGAACCCTTGCGAGTTGTGTTGATAATTAACATGCTACACCAGTACACCACTGCCAACACAAGATAAACATGCCCTTTACGGACTCTTTCTAACTACTAGTAAATCTACTGTAAAATATAAACCTACATATCTGACAGAGTGTATATACTTGAACAACTTACATTGATCAAGACAGGAAGTATGGCGCCCCCACCCTACTCAACCCCCGGGGTATATTTATGGGTTCTACCACACAAATTCAAATGGTAAAAATGAAATAACAGTCAATGTGACACCAAACCTTGCGAACAAAGTAAAGAAATGATCCTCCCAGTTCTCAATATCATAAGTAACAAAAAGATGATTTTGAGTTTTGACGTAGGACTCGCTAGCTGTTTCAATCAACGATGATCCTGTTATCCCCAGATATTTCTGGTGGGCAGGTTTTTCCTTTTAAAACTCAGGTCAGCAAAAGGTGTACAGAATTTTTGGTAAAATTGTTTGATGACTTATTTTTTGTGACTATAACTGTTGCAGCAATAATCATTGTGTATCAAATTAGCTAATTCCGTGGTTGTCTTTTAAACATTAAAATTGCAATATTTCTATGTTTTGGCGTGCAATCACAGTAGAGGGTTGACATATCTGGACAAATCCATAATTTGCTAAAAAAATTCCCTTCTATAGATTATCACTTCTATTATTTCCTATCAGGTGGAGTTATCCTTTTTTCTTTCTTTTTTAAGTTTGAATCTGCAGAAGGGGCACAAACATTAGTTAGGTTCTTCTCTACCACACAAGCAAAATATTAGTTAAATGTGCTTGGAATGGTGAATGGTCCTTCCATAACCAGTTACAGACTTACAGCAGAGAATCTTATGGCCAGAGTGCCAGACAGTTACAATCTAGATTAAAGGGTGTGGACTCTGAACTTTTATATTAAATATTAAATATTATAAAGTATCAACTAATAACTACATAGTGAAGTTTGAATCTGCATATTGATGTCTGCATTTTAAATAGTGACCTTCTCATTCAAGAGTTTGTCTCAAGTGCAACTCTATGTAGAGATGAATATTGTCTCTTAACAAAGTAATTAGTTGAAAATGTAAATAAATACTAATAGTTATGAATTATGATAAGATGAAATCCACTCCTTGTGTGTAATTTCGTGGGTCTTCCATAGTGAATCTGCTGAAAGCAATGCTCTTGCAAAAGTTAATGAAACCAAATTTGATTATTTATAAAAAAACATGAACGCAAATAAAGTTTTGGTCTGCTTTCGAGAGGCAGCTGTCAATCCCAATGATGCTCTTTTAACCTTAATCTAATAAAAATCTAGCATGCCATCTTTTCTGTACTGTTATCTTATACATAGAGCTAATCGATCATGGTAATGATAATAGTTGTTAATTTCCCGAATATGATTCCCATTTAGATAATATGGCAAGATGTAATGGTATAGATACATATATCTATCCCTTAATTGCTTCTTGCAATACAGCTTATTAAATATGGAAATAATAAAGTTAACTAAGGTAACTAATCAACCTTAAATCATGAGTCCAACAATCACCTTGTTGGTTTAAGTTCAAATATGAAAATGTAAAAATGAAGAAGGAAAAAGCATATTTTTAGTATAACTTTATATACTGATATTCACTGAATATGTCTCGGTCGAAGAAGGTAATTATCATAAATATTGCAAAAAAGGGTACATATAAACAAAAACTTTGATGATCTATTTGCTTCATTCATTCCATTTCAGCTTCATTATTTCTACTGCAGTTCCTAAGATACATATTTTTTAACTGTAATATCTGGCAGATTTTGTCAAATAGCACGACAAGAGACCAGTATGATAGATCACTACAATTTCAATCACATAGCAGCCCACCATGGAGGACATACGACATCGACTTTGAAGATGAAATAAAGATACACAGGTGGTCTGATCTGAGGCACAGAATGGGGCGCCAGAAATACGACGAATCCGAAGAGAGGTATTATCCGTATGATGATGACATGGAGGATGAATCTGAAGAGGATACTAGCGTCACCAATGAAAGAGGCTCTTTTGTCGAAGTTTTAAGATCCGCATTTCTCTCTATATTCTTACTGAAAACTATAGGTGCAAAACTGTCTCTCACTTTTAGCAGCTTGACGGCTTTGCTTGACCCAGAGCTGGACAGAGGGTATAAAGTTGGTTACATGGTCGCATGGGTGTTGGGAGGCAGAAGTGGAGTTGTGCTTACTTTGTGCCTTTCGTTTGCGAGTTGGGTATGTGGGAAAACGAGTAGCAATGTTGTTGCACTGGTGGTTGTATCCATGTGGGTTGGTTCAAATCTTGCAAGGTTTGCCCCACTTCCACAAGGTGCACTTCTTACTCTTCTCTATATGTCCATTAAGCTTCAGTCTGATCTAAGCTGAAGCTAGCTACATCATAGTTGCTCCCTATTTCTCTTTTGTTCCAGTATTTATTACAGCATTAAAAACTATGTAAATAGTATAATATCAGCTGAAAGGATCAGACTATGTTAACTCTCAAGAAAAGCCAGTAGGGATGGAAACACTAAACCAACCGATTAACCAAAGTCACTTCCATAAACCGGGGTGGTGAAATTGCCCAATACAAAGTCATATATAGATTCTACTGTAAGAGACGCAAGACCTAATAGAATAACTCTGATTAATAAAGCGAGTATTTACAATTTCCCAACCCAGAGAGAAAACACAGTTCAGGATAAGCATTACGCAGATTGAGACCTGCTTTTTGAGAAGGTAGTTTTGCAAAAGTAGTATCTATTTTCCAATACCATAAGCCCCTAATTAGTCATTAGACATAAAGGATTTGCTCCAGTTCTATACTTGTATCATTGCTTTTCTCATTAAATTTCTGAATCTGTTTGTGTCATGTTAGCATCTTGAGATGGGTTTTGACATTATTTTTCATATAATTAATGATCGAATAAGAAGATTTATACATGGATGATACAGAAAAAAAAAATAGAGGGAACACTACAAGGCAGAAACAAAGAGGTTTGACTTTCAGAATACATGAAAACTGGGATCTTGATCAGGTTTGACATTTAGTCTAAACCCTAATTAAAAAGTCTTCAGTTTGCCTTGTTGCTTAATCTGGGATAGGTTCCTCCATAGATACTTTCCGCTAGCCATGTCAACAAATCCCCAGAATCCATTTTGAGCCATCTGAAATCCCATAATAAAAAATGAAGATAATATATATTTATAATTAGAAGGGAGGGAGAAAACAGTAAATGCTTAGAACAGGAACAGCAATGAAGCATTTATTTACCTTGATGATGTTGGATTGTGGTTTGTTGATGGATGGACCATCATCGAGAAGGGTGTCTTGGGGGGTTCGAACCGACTTCCATGCCATGTAACCGGCTAAAACTGCTGAGAAAAACACCAACAGGAATCTCATGGGGCACATCTTCTTGTCTCTGTTTTGGTTTTGGAGAAATTGGAGATGAACTGGGAGAATAGAGATGGAATGATAGCAGGTAGAGGGCGTAAGGTTTGGTTATTCTTCTTGTTATATTATTTATATTTATATAATAATAATGAGAATGTATAATAATAATAATAATAATGGTTAGAGAAACGCGTATGTCCCACTTTGGATGTGTTTTTGGGTTTACAAAGTCAAAGGTGGCTACACCTACTATTCTTTCCCATCAGGGTATTATCGTCACTTTATCTTTTTTTTCTTTCCTTTTCCTGATCTAAAGTTGATTCTTGGAATAAAAATATTGGGATGATGTTCTAATACTTGACAATCGCTTACCTTTTTATTTCTATTTTTTTCCACACATTATTGTAACATACAATGGATTTGGGAACACATTCAATAATCATCATCCTCAGAAGCCAAGTGGCAGTGATGGTTGTGGTCTGAGACGAGGATATTTACTATAATATAATAGTAATTATAACAACAAATTTTTAATCACAAGCAAAATTTGTTCAACCTTTCTTGGGAGGACCATGGAACCTTTACACAATATACAATCTCTTTTCCTACAAGTATATATATATAGTCTACCGTTTTGAACTTTACGCTCTGTTCACGAGTTCTTTAAGGAAATAGGAGGGAAAGAAAGTGAAGGCAAAGAAAAGAAATGATCAAGTTGTGCCTTTGAGTTAATAGGAAAATGAAGAAAATGGAGGGGGGACTCTTATCCTTCCAAATCATCCCTCCTCGTTTGTGGCACCAAACTTCCAAAGGCAAAATCCCCATGGGTTAAATACGTAATCCTTGACCCCTTCTACTACATGTCTATTGAAGTTGTTGCGTATCTTGGGCATTCTCACTAAGTATGTTATTTAAAGAATCACAAAAGCCCTTTCTTTTTGTGCATCTCCTAGACCCACTGATCGAGGTGCATATCCTCATATGGTGTTAACTGTATTTTCTCTGTTTCAATCTTAATTGCTATTATCCTATCATTGCATCTTTTCACTCATACGACATTAAGTCACTCTCTCGTAATGATTCCCACCCCATTTATCAATAGTCATAACCCAGAATACCAAAACTTAAAACTATTTCCCTCTTGAATCTTAGCCCCCTTCCACTTGGTCTCTTGAATGTAACAATGCCCACCTTTCTTTTTACAGTATCTACCAACTCTGAGAGACTTTTCCATTAAACACTCTACATTTCGACGACCTACATTTTACTTAGTCGAACCTTAGAGCTATCACTTCTAATTCCCCATGATTTCTTTGTAACTTTATTGTAATTTGTAGCACGAGCTACCTAAATATCCCACGTGCGTTGAGTAAACAGACCTCCCCTGCCAACAAAACACACAAGTATAGAGATAGAAAAAGTAAAAATATAAATTTACTAATTAGTTGAAAGGGTAAATTACATTAAAATATAACAAATTTTTGTCTAAATTCTTATTGTGTGCAATCAACTTTATTATTTTTACAGATTATATTACATACAATGTTACAGTATGAAAAGTTGGGTTGTATTATTTGTAAGTAAATAAAATTAATTGCATATAATCAGAATTTAGACAAATATCGTTCTTTTTCCTAGCTAAAAATATAAAATGATGACACGTGATTATACACGTTCTAAAATATAAATAGAAAAGTTTATTGTTATATATTCAACTAGATTATAGTTGGTTTAAACGATAATAAATATTAGACATTTATAAAAACGTATTAAATAATAATAAAACGCGAATTAAATGATAATTTAAAAAATGACGACGTACGACGTCAACACTCTAATCAGCGGTGGAAATATTGATGCGAGTGGGAGGGCAGACTTGACGGCAGAAACGTGGTATCATGATAAGAAAAGACGCTTGTGTTTTTATATAAGTCATCGATCATTATTGTTACAATTAAGGGTAATAAAGTTATACAATTAAGGGTAATAAAGTTAAACGTTATTGGTTATAATTAAAAAAAATTTAAAATGATTATAAAATATTTTAGAATGATAAAACTAAGAATTTGGTTAATTATGATATTTTAAAATATTGTAAAGGGTAAATATAATATTTATAAATTAAGATGGACAAATACGATTCTATATGATTTAATAAGGGCATATATGAAATTATCTCTAATAACTTTGATTTTAAAAAGTCAAAATTGATTTTTTGATTTTAATTGAATTAATGGTCAAGATTAAACGTTTTTTTAAATGAATGGTTCAGATCGTTTACTAAATTTTATTAAATTAGTCTTTTATTTATATTAGAAGATTATTTTTAAATATTATTTTAGGAGAGATTTGATTCAGTAGTGTTACGACCATAATTTTAGAGATAAAACATATGATTTTTAGATTTTCGTTAGTTTTCTTGTAAATACTCGGGGTATTTGGGTCTATTGTGATCATATTATAAACTTAATGAAATTAATATGTTCTTGCGTTAACTAACTGGTTTGACTTTGATCAGTTCGGAGTTAATTTGATGGGATAAAAAATAGTTTAGAACATGTAACTTAGAATTTATGTAAAGTTCGATCAAATTGACTTGTCGGCTTTATATTAAAATCGAGTTTTCAATGTATGTTTTAGATAGCTTCGTGACTTCCTTAGTTGAATTTAGGTTTATCAATGTATATTCAACACGAGGACCTAAAGATTCGTTCGAGATCACAGATTAAGGACTTCAAGATGAGCTCGTGAGCGTGAAGACATAGAATCCGCTCACGAGCCTTTGTCCTGAAAACTCTTTATAAGTTGAAACAAGGTAAGTTTGAACTCATCAAGTTTGCAGAGCTCTAGTTAATCTGTTTATCTTTGTTCTGAGTATTAAAGTTAAGTGTTAGATTCATAAACTGTATCCAACCCTCCTTTGGCCCTTTGACACTATATTTGTCGTTGACTTGCCTTATGGAGACCAATAGTATAAAACAACTGTACGTTAACAAATATGTATATTTTTGAATAGTTAGTACAATAACATCTCACATATGTACACATTAATTGAAGAAGGTGCAAACATTAATTGAATGATCTTGCAAACGTACACTACATACATGGCCTAAACTCGATGCCTTCTATAATCATTCCACTAAAAATCCCCTGTTTATATTGCCGTAAGGTTACCTTGAGTGACTTATGATCTTCTAAGTGACATAAATGTTTACATAACATGAACTCCATCCAACCACCCTTCCTTTCTACAATCCTACTCTCAGTATGAAGTTTTGGCATTCCGAGTCCTTCGATAGTTGGTATCTTTAATGAGTCACACGGTCCATTATAGTTTTTTGGCTCGATGGTTGGTATATTTGTTGACAATGATGAATATACATACTTTGTATCTTGGAAATCAGAATCTACCCCGCAGTCTGCTTTTAGGAACCAAGTATCATCGGGCAGGATAAGGTTGTCATCAAATTTGAACACAAGATAGCATGCATAGATATACGGATGAGGTGAAAACATCAGTGGTCAAAGTCTACACTTGAATGTAAAGAATGCTGCATTTTGTAGTTTTATCACCATAGGGAACCTGTTGTTGCATAAATTTAGATTGGTGCATGGGAATTGGTGGAACAAAGATATAATAAATATCTGATCACAACAAAAGAATTTCATAGCAAATGAAGTTGGAAGATCAAGAACCTGGATTTAGATAAAGATAATGTCTTTAAAAGTTTGTAGTCCTCATCATGCTTTAAGACATCCGTAGCTGGAAGCATAGAACAGATTCCGCCGGTTTGCATATTGAAAACAATTGTTAACCAAATAATTTCAAAACAATCTTAAGAAAGTACTTAATGATACTGAAGAAGAAGAAGGAGGATCAAACTACGTACGTACCAGTTGGCCATTATCACAAAGGAAACCCCGACAAAGACAGATGTAGAGCTCCTTTTTAGTGGTGTATTCCAAAGGCTTGTCTGACATCTTAATAAAACGTCATATGGCAACTTGTATTCATGATCATCATTATCTATATCATCTTCATTTGTTATCGATAGCCCTTTTAATCCTTCAACATCTTCCGGCTGCTCCTTTAGGTCATGAAAAATATATTATGATTCATAGATAGGAATTTTACACCATGCCTCTTGTCAACCATAAACACACACACACACATTTTGAATATGAAAAAACTAAATTAATTATTAGAAAAATAAGAGAGAAACTTGCCATCTCTATGGGTTGAAATTCAATTCCTTGAATTGAGAGACTAGACTTGACTTCTTCAATATATGAAAGTTCCTCTAGCGCAACATCAAAAGTAGCATCCGGCCCGTGATTCATGAAATGCCACATTCTAATTTTATACCAGTTATCCGGTGTTAGTTCAGCAAAATGTATTGAAGTTATAGTCAACTCCTGTGTTTTCCATCTAATCTTCACCCACTTGAGTTGTTCAAGATCCACATTGGGTTTATAATATTGGAACACCAGGTTAGCTGCGTACAAAGTACCAAGTGATAACATGCTAGTTTTTATTTGAAATTCAATTTCATGCTATCTCCCATAAGAAAAATCAGCTATCCTTGAAAACATGCATGCGAATTCATAACTAAATATCATAATTGTTGAGGGTGTTGTGAGTTAGTCATTAAACTATAAGGGGGTTAATATCATAATTGTCATTCATTCAAACATCTCATTTTCCTTTCTTCTTCTTGTATTCGTGGCAGAAATCTTTTGTAGTTGATCAAGTTCATTTCAATAATAGTCACCGAGATTAACTCATACTGTTACATTTTTTTGGTGTTGATCTATTACAATCACCAATAATAAACATATATTATATATATATATTTAATTTAATTTAATATATTACAATCAACAATTTAACAAGTTAATAACACATAAGGTTATTATGTGTAGTCACTTTTGTTATGTACGAATCACCTTCAAAAAATTAAGCGTGTAAATAAATACGAATATATGAGACGAATTTAAGATAGCAGTATAATAAGTTATAAATAGAAAAAGCATATCTTAAATATTCACGTTGGAACACCCATCAGCTATAAATTTTGTCATCAAGATCTATAAATCTTCTTGCTGATATCAACACACATTTCTTCCCATCATTGTTGATCCAAAAAAACTGCTCGATCATATTGTTAAGATATAACTCGAATTTAGTGATACAATTGAAACTAGAAACTAATTAAATGGTAAGTTTAACGTTAACAAAAATTATCGGGATTTAATTAATTCAAATGGTGTGGATAAGGTTGGAATTCTGAAATTGGTTTTCGTTGTCTCATTTAATGAGATATACGGCCGATTTGTTTTTTTGTGTAGAATTAATTAGTTAGAGAGCAATTTAATTAGGATTATGATTTTTTAGCTTTTTCCCGGTTATAAATATCATAGTTAGGATGAGTCATATGTATTACATCAAACAATCTCAATTGATAAAGAAGTCTCTAGTTCCTGCTCGGGGACGTAGGTCGTGACCATAACAACCGAACCGCGTTATATCTTGGTGTAGTGTTTATCTTGTTTTGTTATCCGTATTCTTTTAACGCTTGAAGGGTGACTTGATCCTTACAAGTGATATCAGAGCCAAGTTTTACCTTGGCTCGCGCAATTGTTGATTGAAGATGTCATCTTTGAAGTTTGATTTGGAGAAATTCAATGGCTCAAATGATTTCACGCTGTGAAAGGTAAATATGAGGGCTCTTCTGGTTTAGCAGGGTTGCGTGGTAGCGTTAGAAGGAGAAGATAATCTACCAAGAGATATGAGGGACGATGTGCAAAAAGATGTTCTAGCAAAAGCATACACTGCGATTTTGCTGTGCTTAACGGATAATGTGGTGAGGGAGGAGATAGATCAAACAACAGCTATTGGTCTGTGGGAGAAGCTTTGTGAGAAGTATCAGAAAAATACCCTCACGAACAGGTTTTATCAGAAGCAAAGGTTGTATACCCTCCGGATGTCAGAACACACCCAGGTAAAAGATCATCTTGACAATTTAATTGTATCATCCTTGATTTGAAGGCGGTAGATGTTAAAATTGAAGATGAAGATCTTACCCGGATTCTAGTGTGTTCACTGCCCAGTTCATACGAGAACTTTGTTGATACCATGTTGTATGGTAGGTTATCGATTTATGTTGTAGAGGTGAAGGATGCCTTGTTGTCAAAGGAACTTAAGCGTAGGGTTTCTGGTAATGAGGGAGAGTCCGGTTCTACCTTGTATGTGGGCAGGGGAAGGGCACGTGACAGAGAGGGTGGGTGGGTGGGTCACGTTCCAAGTCAAAATTCATGGGAAAAATAAAGTGTTATCATTGTAAAGAGGCTGGTCACATCAAGAGAAACTGTCCTCAACAGAAGGGAGATGCGAGTTTGGTTTGTGGAGATGGTGACATTGGCGATGCTTTGACCGTATGCACGGACAGTTCTGCAGATACCTGGATCTTAGACACGGTTGTATCTCATCACATGGCATATTCGCGAGACCTGTTTATTTCTTTCAAAGAATGGAATGGTAAAGTGAAACTGGGGGACGATGGGATTCAGAGTGTCAAATGTAGTGGTACGATATAGATTAAGATGCAAGATGGAGTGGTCAGACGGATTAATTACTAGTATGTTCCGGATCTTCGAAAGAACCTGATTTCCCTTGGTACTTTGGCCAAGAATGGATATGAATATTCTGGCAAAAGAGGTGGACTGAAGGTTTCTAAGGATGCTCGAGTGATAATGCAGGGCAGGCTGCTACGTGGTATTTACGTTTTGAAAGGCGGTTTTGTGTTTGGAATGTCTGAGGTACCATCCTTGGAGCGGAAAGTTGATTTGACGAAGTCGAGACGACATGGGTGGCGTTGGTCTCTAGTGAAATCGCGTGACGCGGTGTCGGACTTGTTGCTCATATGAGGAGGTAGTCCATTCGGAAAGGTTGGCAGGAAGGAGATGGTTATTTGGTGATCTCATTGACGGTTGAAGAAAAATTTAAGTCAAGGGGGAGATTGTTAAGATACGACTCGAATTTAGTGGTATGATTGAAACTAGAATCTAATTAAATAGGAAGCTCAATGTTAACGAAAATTACCGGGATCTAGTTAATTCCAATAGTGTGGATAAGGTTTGAATTTCAAAATTGGTTTTGGTTATCTCATTTAATGAGATATACGGCCAATTTGTTTTTTGTGCTTATCTTTATGATAGAATTAATTAGTTGGAGAGCAATTTAATTAGGATTTTGATTTCTAGTTTTTTTTAGTTATAAATATCTTAGCTAGGGTGAGTCATATGTACTACATCAAGCATTGTCAATCAATAAAGAAGTATCTAGTTTATGTCCGTTGACGTGAGTCGTGACCCTGACGACCGAACCACGTTATATCTTGTTTTATTATCCGCATTCTTTTAACGCTTTAAGAGTGTCTTGATCCTTACACACACACATATAGGCAAAAGTTCAAACGTGAACTGTTTTTCGTATGAGAACTAATTTATATATATATATATATAAGGAAATAGGATCAATATAGAACCACTCTTAACCATAGAGCCTAAAGAACCATTTTGGGCCTTTGGATTTGATTGATCAAGGGTTGTGATTAAAAAGACTAAATATATATCAATCTGATTATTTATCAATGTACATTTAATATTAAAGGGTATTTTAGGAACAACATAAACAAAATCTCACCCCCATCTTCTCCAAATATGTTCGGATCGTGTATATATCCCATATTCAAACTAAAACACCAACCACCACACACACACATACACTCTCTCTCATCAACGACGTTAGCCATCTTCTCTCCGATTTGTGTTTGAGCGCTGATTTTCTTGGCAAAAGCCGAACCATGTTGGTTTGTAATGATCGTTTTTTGTTAGACCGGCGATGGTTAGAGTCAAATCTCCCTTTTAAGGCGCATACACATCTCATGAGCGATACGACTTGTTCTTCTGAGAACCACCAGGCATCAACCAAAAACCGCCATTTAAGATCTATAAATGTAGATCTGAAAAGAAATCGTTGCATTATTTGCATTTTAATGACTTACGTTATTTATATTTTCGGTTATTTGCATTTTGGTTGTCTTCTTCATCTGGGTTGCATTTTGGTTATCATATTCATCTTGGTTGTATTTTGGATATCACATTCATCTAGTTTGCATTTTGATTATCTTCTTTATTTGGGTAGCATTTTGGTTATCTTCTTCATCTGGATTGCATTTTTGTTATCTTTCTTTATGTGGGTTGCATTTTGCATTTGCATTTTCGTCAAATAATTTGCATTTTTGTTATCTGTTTTTTTTTCATTTTCGGCAGCAAATATATGAACATGCATTTTTTATGTGAAAGTGCTGTTGTTTGCATTTTAGACTGTTGTTGCTTGCATTTCACAATTACATGTTCGGATTTAAAATTTGCATTTTCATTAATATGCAAATAACACTAAAGTTTCTTTTTAGATCTATAATTTATAGATGTTAAATAGCGGTTTCTGGTATTTATTTTCATCTAGGTTGCATTTTGGTCATAATCTTCATCTAAATTGTATTTTGATTATCATATTCATTCACAGATGCATGTTCATATATGAAATTTGTATTTTTGTAATTGCATTATCAAAATAAATTTTTTAGAAATATGGGAAGAGTGGTCTCAAATTAAAGAGCAAGAAAAACTAAACATAATGGTATAATTTTTTTGTTAAAAATCTTAAGCATGACATCTTTAACATGACATAGTTATAATCATTAGAAGGATTAATGGTTTTTTTTAAAGCTTGGGCTGAGGAGGTGCGTGAGTTGCTAATGAAAATTTTCAATTCCTTTTTTGTCCTTTTAAATGATTGGCTGAGATTGATTCATTGGATTCTATGTTTAAGGGTGGTTCTGTATATAACTTAACCCTATGTATAAGTATATATATATATATATATATATATATATATATATATATATATATATACTTATACATAGGGTTAAGTTATATACTCACATCTTCAAAGGGTAAAAAAGTAATTTAAATATAAGTATTTAATACGTATAAATTCGGTGATTATCAGAGTACCAATTAAGCATATATATATATATGTGTGTGAAGTATGTTTAATATAGTTCATAATTAATTCACAGTCCTAAGAGACTAATTATACTCTATTACAATTTCACTAGCCTTGTAAGTTTTTAACATCTTACAACTTTATATTCATAAGATTGTATGATAAGATTCTTAAGAAATCCAACAATACCGTAATGCAATGAATATTATTTTACCTACTTCAATATTGTTGTATGTTTATTTATTTTTCTAATTATTAAAATTGTTAATGCTAAATATATTTACAATCTAGCAAAAGCAAAAGAATGATCTACAAAATATCAATTATTATACGTTAACAATACTTATGTAACTATCAAAATTTATTAGTAAATAGTTTTACTATTAACTATACTTATCATATAAAGTTTAAATATAAGCCCGCATTTATGCGGGCCTAAAACCTAGTATATAACTATTTTAAGAAAGTCATATTGCATGTATATATAATTGATGAGGAGATGGTGCTAATTAATTGATGGTATCTCACAAAACAAACAAATAACTATAAAAGAAAGTCATATTGCATACATAGTGGGTGCCCTCGTTAAACACCGGAGATGCCAAGAGTGGTCGATGATAGCACGTACCTAATAAGAGATTGAAAAGCTTACCATCCACGTACTGTATACAACTTATGATATTGACTCACATGAACTTGAATTACTGGTCCTGTGAAAATTCAACCCTAAGGGAGAATGAGTATACTGCATACATAGTCATATTGTAAACCTTTTTTTATAAATTTTTAATTAACTTTGGGCATTACAAATCTGCCCACTTGCATTGATTTCGTCCTGAAAATCACACTATCATTATTTTTTTCCTGAATTATACCATAACTTGAATATAAATTCCCCGCTCTGAAGTTAATCGATACCATATGTCGACTCACTACTAACTATTGCAACTGTATCTTTCCCCATCAATCTGCCATATAAACCTACATTATATGCTTGAATTGCTAATTCCATATGACTACTTACGTCATACTCTTAACATTTTAGATTAAAAATACTGCCCAATTTTCATTCTTCACTATTTACACACACACACACACATATATATATATATATATATATATATATATATATATATATATACTATATTATAAAGCATTTAGGCCATTGAAATCTCAGAATTTTTAAGTTATTTGAAATTACTAATTTATCCCCTTTTTAACCATATAAGGAAACTATTATATAGAGTTAATTAAATTCTTAAATACCATTTTTATAACTAAACCTTTCATAATAAATAATATTTAAAAAAGTCAAGTCAATGCAAATTAATTTTCAACCTACATGATATTAAATTAAAAATTAAAAATTAAATAAAAAGAATCTTCATAAAAATAACAGTTTTAATATTTTATCATATAAAACATATATTAATTTAAGTATTAAAAAATACGTATAACTAGAACTTATAAACCTAATAACATGTAACCTAAATTTATAGACATTTTCAGATTTTAAAACAATTGTGAGGGGCTTTTATAAAACATGTGAAGGGCTTTTAAGAAAATGTAAGGGGTTTTATAAAAATTATATATTAATGTAATTAATTATAGGTTATTTATAAATTATGTTTAGTAACTTGTGATATATTTGTTTAGAGAAAAAAATAATTATATATTTGCGACCGTCTCATTTTTATCTACGTTTTGGTGTAAATTTTATTGTAATACGACACTTTTTTAAAATTAGTATATTCTTAATTTTTTGTTATCTATTAATAATAGTGGGTAGGTAATTTTTTGTTTAGATGATGTATTTTTTTGGGAGTATGGTGATGAGCTAAGTGATCAACTTCAATATGCTATTTAAAGTGTTTAGTTATTGATTTTAAAACATCTTATCTTATAACCTTATTAAAAGAAAAGGATGACAAAACTAAATTTCCACCGTTCACAACATCCAATTTAAAAAAACTTAAAAAAATCGTGTTTTAAAATACAGTGACGTCATCTAAAAAAACTAACTTTTGATTTTTAGATTAGTTACAACTAATCTATTCGAGAAACAATGTTGATCATGACAGTAAGTTCAAGTTCATTAGTTTATTGTAATTCATATATTTAATTTTACTTACAAATTTCATTAACTTTAATATATACATATTGAAACTCATCCGAAGATTAAAACGATTAGTGGCTATAAAATAACGATGGAATCATTTACTCAATCATATGTGTATATATTTACACACACACACACACATATATATATATATATATATACGGGATAAGATCGAATAAAAAAATTAAAGTAAAAAGTGTAAAAGGGATGATTATTTGATCATTTTTCAGTATATATCAACTGATAATCGTTAGTTCATCATCTTTATTGATTAAAACTAGTTGTTCATCAATTTCTTTTTGATTTCAAATACAGAATTTGAAAACAAAATTTTGGAATAATTTGTTGATGAACAAAATGCTTTCATCTAAAAAGTGATGAATATATTGGATTCATTAAAAAGAAATTGATGAAGAACTAGTTTTAATCAATAAAGATGATGAACTAACGATTATCAGTTGATATATATACTGAAAAATGATCAAATAATAATTCTTTTTACCCTTTTTTACTTTAATTTTCTTTTTACTTGATCTCTACCCATATTTATACTATATTATAAAGCATTTAGGCCATTGAAATCTCTTAATTTTAAGTAATTTGAAATTACTAATTTACCCCTTATTTAACCATATAAGGAAACTATTATATAGAGTTATTAAATTCTTAAATACTATTTTTATAACTAAACCTTTCATAATAAATAATATTTAAAAAAGTCAAGTCAATGCAAATTAATTTTCAACCTATATGATATTAAATTAAAAATTAAAAATTAAATAAAAAGAATCTTCATAAAAATAACAGTTTTAATATTTTATCATATAACACATATTTTAATTTAAGTATTAAAAAATACGTATAGCTAGAACTTATAAACCTAATAACATATAACCTAAATTTATAGACATTTTCAGATTTTTTAAATTACTCGTGTAATTAAAACAAAAAGGTTTAATTTATAATATATTAAATATTCTTTTTGTTTCTCATTTTATTATTTTTTAAAATTAATAAAAGAGTTATAAGGAAAGGAGAAACAAAAGAAATAGAAATATGAGAAAGAAAATAGATACATTATGAACGAAAATTGTTCGATGTAATTATAATGCGTAATATAATAGTCTTACGTTATTAAAAACAGACATGTTATCAAGTAAAAATTATTTATAGCCGTTGCATTGCACGGGTACTATGCTAGTTATATTATAAAACATTTACACTATTTATTTAATCTCTTAAATTTAACTAAATTGAAAGTACCTACTATACAAATTTCCATTGATAGTGATTGATGCTGCAAGGAGAATTAAATAAGAAAAGATATTTGAAAGAACTAATTAAGGGTGTTTGGGATTACGATTTGAAATTATATTACGCGTTTTTAATAATCAGAATCAGATAATCAGCTGTAAGAGAACGTGCTACTGAATAATAGTGTTTGGATTTGATTATATTGCTTCATATCGCAGTAATCAGATAATCAGTTTTTTAAGTGCTTAGCAAAGTAGATTAATTGATTTTTAAAGGGTAAAATCACAATAATCAAATAATCAGTTTGAAAAAGAAACTCAAAAGTAGATTTTCAAAACTACGTTTTGTAGTCTCCAAAACGCAAATAATTGATTTTTGAAAACACAACCCCAAACAATTTAAACTAATTATCTGCGATTTCAAATCACAATAATCAGTTTTTAAACGCAATCCCAAACACCCTATTAAAGGTAATTAGACTACAAGGTGATGGGAGCATAAATAGAAAATTAATTACATTAAAATTGTAAATTGAATGAATAATCATGTTTATGGCCGTGATTGGTATGCTACAACTTCGTAAGGGAAACAAATTGAATGAAAAAAAGGCAACCAGAACATAATTATTGCACATTCCGAAATTTTATATATATATATATATGGAAAAATTCAAACGAGAATTGTTTTTAGTACGAGAACTGCGAGAACTAATCTTAGCCGTCCAATTCCTCCTCCTCCAATTGGATTGTCCACCCATGAATTCATTACATGCACCTTGCCACGTACGCTTAATTCTCACGCTCTTCATCCATAAATTCCACTTATAGGGGAGGGTTCAAACGAGAAATGTTTTTCGTACGAGAACTGCGAGAACCAATATTGGTCATTCAAGTGGTAAGTGAAATTCATTGATGAAGAGCGTGGGGATTGAGTGTGGCAAGGTACACGTAAGGAATTCATGGGTGGGCAATCTAATTGAAGGAGTGGGAATTGGACGGCTAATAAAATCTCTTAAATTTTAAGTAAACTGAAATTACTAACTTACCCCCATTTAATCCTAAAAGGACACTATTGAATGAATTTAATTAAATTCTTAAAAACCATTTATAACTAAACCTTGCATAAAAAACAATATTTAGAAATGTCAATTTATAACTAAACCTTGCATAAGAAACAATATTTAGAAATGTCAAGTTTATGCAAATTAAATTTCAACCTATAAATTATAAATTAAATAAAAGAATCTCTATAATAATATTATTTTAAATATTCTATCACATAACAAATATTTTAATTTAAGTAGTAGAAATAAACCTGATAATATGTAACCCGAATTTATACGCACTCATATAAGTAAATTAAAAAGTTTCATTTATCATATACTTAACATTACTTTACTTGAACTCTTAAAATTTAAGCAAATGAAAATTATTAATATAATTTTAAATATATTTACATTTTTTAAAACACATCTCATTCAAATCAACACAATTCACAAAGTCATTAATATGTTTCATCATCTTTTTTATAAGTATAGATTTTTTTGCTATTCAATTGTTTTTTCAAAAGTTATTATAGAACTTAACAAAAGAATTGATAGATAATTAAAAAAATAAACAAAATGAAAAAGAGGGGAAAAATGAACATGTTACAAATGAAAACTATTCGATGTTATCATAGTGCGTGAATTTTATATCTTACGTTATCGAAAACGGAATTGTTATCAAATATGAATTATTCATTGTCGCCACATTGCGCGGTAACATGCTAGTACTATATTATAAAGCATTTAGGTCTTTTGCCTAAGCTCTTAAATTTTAATTATTTTGAAATTACTAAATTACCCCTCATATAAACTAAATTAAGTAACTATTAGATATATAAAATAAGATTCTTATATTCTATTTTAATAACTAAACTTTTACATATTTAAGAAAATCAAAGTTAATACAATTTTTTTGAAAGTCAAAGCCAATACAAATTAACTTAATTATTAAAAATATTTTCATAACCTTTTTTTTAAATTATGAAGAACGGAAAAGATAGAAAATTAAAAAATAAAGAAAATAGACATGTCACCAAACAAAAAATATTCGTTGTCACTGTATAACATGAATATCATACTCTCTACATCTTGAAAATGAACATGTTAACGAATAAAAATTATGTATTATCGCCGCTTTGCGGCGGTATTATGCTAGTATATATATATAGATACAAAATAAAATAAGAACACCTTTTAAGGTAAGAACTTGGAGAATAATTTATAGGATTTGAATGATTTTTATTTAATGGTTGATATTAAACTTGATTTAATTAAGGTATGTTGAATTTTTAATAATTTGGTTTAATTAAGGTATGTTGAGTTTATAGCCTTATTTATGTAAATAAATGATTGACCAACAATTGTTCTTACTGTTTTCTATTTAAAATGTGTTCTCGCCGGATCTCTCATCTCTCTCTCTCTCTCTCTATATATATATATATATATATATTAGGGGAGGGTTCATGCGAAAAGTGTTTTATTTGCAAAAAATACGAGAAGCAATTTCAGTCATTGATTTGTTTTTGATCTTACGGTTTACATTAATCATAATTAATATTTTTATTTAATTAAAAAGGGTAAATTTGTAAACAAATTTTTTTCTCTCTCCTCTAATTAAAATTTCTCTCTCTAATTAATTCCAAATTTATATAATTTATTTCTATTTAATTATTATTACGGCGTTCACTACTGAACACAAAGTAGGATTTATAAAAATTTTCTTTATGTGTAATGTGTTCGTTATGTATACGATATTCACTACTAAACACAACCTAGGATTTGCATTTTTTACTGCCCCTGTATTTTTTTCCAAAGTATCATTGGTGGTTGTTTATTATTGAACACCGTATTAGAAGCAAAAAAAAACCTTTATTTCTGTGTTCAATACTAAACAAACAATAATTATTTATCTCCATTTTTCATGTTCATTAGTTAACAACAATAAACAACCAAACTAAAATTTCAAATTATGATGAAATCATAAATCTTTCTTCAAACTAATGATTAGTGAACAATAATAAACTAAAACTAAAAACTAAGCATTTCTTGTCATTACAAATTAAAACCAAAAAATAGTAAATAATGATAAGAACATCAGTAGACATTAAATCTTGCAAAATTAAATTGGTGCATAGTCATTCACTTTGACGAAGACTTGGACCGGCAGTGAAAAAAGAGAAAGATTTAGGGATACCAAAACCTAGCTAGTTGCTGCCGATGAGAAACGACCGGCAGAGCAGTAGTGTCAGCATAAAAAACGCATAAGTTTGAACAAAGAAGCATCCATCAGTGAGAAACCGGCTGGCAGGAGCACTTGTGTCGTCGGTAGCAACAGTGACAGCGATGCAGATCTTTAGCAAAATCGTGGTAGGGATGCATGTGAGACGACGGTGATCGACGACAAAAGAAGCGTGGTGGCAAAAAGACGGGGGTTTGTTGCGTCAGAGAGAACATCGGGAGGGTGGCTTTCGATCGGCGGTGGACCTTAGATATGGACGGCGGTGGACCTTAAATCTGGATCGGTGGCGGATATTCGGGGTATTGTGTGTTCCTAGGGGATAATCTGGTTTCATGGTCTTCTAAACGCCAACCAACCGTGTCCCACTCTAGCGCCGAAGCAGAATACAAGGGTGTAGCTAACGCCACAGCCGAAACCAGCTGGCTTCGGAACTTACTTCTCGAACTACATGTGCCGGTTACTAAAGCCATGCTTGTTTATTGTGACAACATATCAGCTGTATACCTCTCTGACAATCCGGTACAACATCAACGCACAAAGCATGCGGAAATTGATATCCATTTCGTTCGAGAACTTGTCAAGATAGGCCGCATTCGCGTTATACATGTACCAACCGACCATCAATATGCGGATATCTTCACAAAGGGCCTCCCTCGTCAGCTATTTCAACGGTTTAAATCTAGTTTGTGCATACGCTCTCCTCCTGCTATTGTGATTTGTTTCCTGATTATCCTCGCATATTTAAGGTAGTTAGTTAGGCTTGTTTGTAATATATATATTCGATGTATCAAAGAGAGAGATTCTCTGAGAACCTTTAATGATGTGATATGGTTTCTACTTATAAAATTACTACATCGCAAACATGTAGGAAAACAAACAAAATGGTACAATTCGTTTACTAAGCACTCATGAAACAAAAGCAACATTGTCAAAAAGTGTGAATGATGAATGATCTACTGGTAAAGTGTGTGAATGAGAATTATTTTAGGGTCCATACAAAATCGATTTAAAGCTTTTAACCACGGAAAGACAACTTTCAATATCTACACCTTTTATGACCTTAATGTAAAACAGCATGTTCAAAACATTCACCAACAAAATTTCAAAGAAAAATGATTCAGATAAATATTAAAAGAAAACATGCACTTGAAATCCATTTTTAATCAAGATGAGTGGGCTGTAGAGGTGTTTAAAATAGCCTAAACCAGTAACCCTTACCGAACTTTAGGGTTAATCAAACGAATTTACCTATTATTATGGTTGATCAGTCAGCTCTCCTTTTGTCACTTTCATTTAACTATAACACTAACTAAACCCTTGTAAAGCTTACCAAAAGGTGACGAACCATATAAGCTTGCATGAGATAGATGGATTGACAAAGTGTGAAGAGTAAAACCCTAAATTGGATTTGTTAGAACCTAGAGGGGGGGGGTGAATAGGTTATATACCCACTTTTTGAAGTTTTTAACAATATTTGCAAGTAATTAAAGAGTTTAAGGAAGAAAGATATCACCAATGAAGTAGCTAGGACACAATGATTTATAGTGGTTCAAGCAAGGGTAACAACCTTGCTCTACATCCACTACTTGGCCTCACCCACCAAGAGTTGCTCCACTAACTTCTCTCTTTAAAGGTAGAGATAAACCTTTTACAACTTCTCTCTTTAGCTTACAAGAATTACACTTCACTCTTGCAAAACAAGGTTAAGATAAACCTCACTTCACTCTAATTGGAAAGGCTAGAGTTGATCCTCACTTCTCTCTAATTTCAAGGCTAGAGATGATCCTCACTTCTCTCTAATTCTAAGGCTAGAGATGATCCTCACACTATTACAAATATATAAGAAGGTAATGTAGTGTTTGAGCTTTGAAGGCTTTCACTCTTGCTTCATTCTTGATCTTGAAAGATTGAATATTTATCAAAGAATATGAGCTCACAAGATTTTGTATGTGTTATGTGTTTTTCAGATTGCAAGAGCTTGGTAAAAAACAAGATTTGAGATGCCTTAAATAAGGAAAAAGGTGCAAGCTCAAAAAGTGTCCAGACTGTCCACGGTCGACCGTGGCATCGACCGTCGGCCTGTTGGAACTTTTTTTTTGAGCCTTGTGAATATAGACGTTGGCTTTTTACCAAAACCACACATAACCCATTTTTACCATAAATATGCACTGAAAAGAAGCTTAAGAAAAGTTGGGTTACTGCCATACTTCTTAAGTTTGAATTTAATCATAAAAATGGTAGTTTAGAAACCAAATGCACAAAGCATGTTGGAAGTTTACCTCTTTGGGAGATTCCTTTTGCTAAATATGGTTTTGACTTGTTTAAATGCAAGATTGTGTTTAGTATTTGCCAAAATAGGAATTTATTTACTTTGACTACCAAGCTTGTGATTTTATAAAAACTTAAAATCATTTGATAATTTATTTTGTAAGCTCATAAACTTCAAACGTTTGTTTGTAGAAATCCTCGACATCGGTTTCTACTTGAACTCGGATCTTGACGATTGGAGCTTGGCCATTTGATGAAGCTTATTTTGTAGATTATAGATGAGAATATATTTGATTGAATATATATATATATATGTATATGTGCACATATGTTGATGTTAATACATACAATTATATAAACAAGTTGTATATTTTTGTGTCAACAAAAGAGGATATATTTGTAAGCCTATTTTTCCCAACAGGATTCATTCCCAAAATGTTCCACGCTAATAATTAACAAGAATTGGATTCATTTCCAAAATTGTGAGCTTCAATCCCAATCAGGATTGACAAATCGAACAAATCCAAAAACATAAAACTCAAAGCCTCTATTGATAGAATAGAATTGTCTTGTGACTATAGAATCTTCTAAAGAATAAGTTTATATACAATCTCTAAAAGAATCCGTGAAAATTATTCTTATGTTTAACCAATAAGCAATCTTCTAAAATCCAAAGTCACTTACATACCTCGAGACAGTGGAGTTCGTCGAACCCTAGCGCTCAGATTCAAGGGTTCAAGAGAACAAGATAAGGAGCTTCGAATCTAGAGCATTGGAATCGTAAATCGAGAGTTCACTATGTACCATTTAACATTAAAACACTATCAAATATTCAATTAAAAACCAATATGTCTAAAACATGAAACACAAAAAATATAAGGTGTTAATTTGGGGGCTACGGTTACTTGTTTGCTACTCAATATTCTAATGAGTCAAATTTTAGATTTATAGATTGACCGAAGGTATAAGACTGATACTTCGTTAAGGGATGAGGACATCAGGTTGATCCTTCAACTCAGGTTGATACTTTAAGATGGTGAATTAGTCAGGAATGTTGTCGTTCATCGATGCATATGATGGATTGATTGGCTGATTGTCAGACAGAGTCTGCGAGGTACTAATGCTTAATTCATTTGTGATGATGGACGATCGATCGAAGGTATAAGAGATGAGGAGCAATCGAGAGACGAAAAGTTAAGGGTGGTTTTGGTATCAAAAATTCAAGAATTTCGGTTTCGGTATAAAAAATTCAAGAATTTCGGTTTCGGTACCTGTTCTGGTACCAAGCTCACCCCTATCACCGACATGGCGACAATTTATTTTAATTTGCATATATTTATCGGATAATACCAGTATACGTAATTTGGAGTTTGGTTATCAATTAGTATATTACTAACTTAATACCTCGTGTATAAAGACGAGGATTATTTATATAAATTTTAAATATTCATGGTGTGAAACCTTAAACACACAATAAATTCATATATTGATAACAAATCAAGAAATATTTATGACAATCGGAAGATTTATAAAGAAAATTTTATATACTCATATGGATTTGAGATTTGTGTTGATAGTTGTTACCGGAATTATGAATTAGCATGGGATGCGATAGTTGTCGGTGAAAATTACCAATAGATTTGTGATAATAGTTGGATTAAGAATTAAGTTTTGTCGAATAATCATTTTGAATGATATGGGATTAGATCGATGCCCAACTCAAACTTCACGGCCAAAAACTTCTGACGTAAGTTAGTTATTTTAGAAAATAAAGGGGTGGGATGATTAGCGAAAAATACCATAACTAATTTGAAGCTATTTGTGAAATACAGAGTTTGATTAGTGAAAAATATTCTAAAAATAACTTGATAATGTCATAAGCCTTTTCTTTTAATATATAACTAGAATTGTATCCGCACAATGCTGTGGCTGAAAATAGTTTTTATTTTATAACATGTTGCTTTCAAGAATGTAATAATATGTTATTCACACGATTCACTGTCACAAAAAAGTATATCCGTTTTTTTTTCAATTTTTGTTTTGTTTTGCATAAACTATTTTATTAATTTTAAAAATAAATTCTAATAGGTATTAAAATAAGAAAAAAGATATATATTTATGAAATAAGGAGAGAGCAGTTAATAATAATTTAAAAGTTATGTTAATATGAGTGAATAATTGTGTTTGTGTGAGAGAATGTGTTAATATGGAAGAGTATATTAAATGAATAAAAAGTTAAAGTAAATTAGGAGAGAGAATTAAATGGTTAAAGATTGAATAAATATGATTAATTTAGATATAATGAAAGCTCAAGATTTTGTCTTGATTGAGTTTTAAGAATAATTAAAATTAAGAAAGAGATAGAATGTTAAATAGTTTATATAACATTATAGATAAAGATAAAAATTAAAGATTAAAGATTAAAAATACGTTTCATGTTTCTAAATTTATATTATTATTTTTATATTTTCGTGCCATAAAAAATAGAGTTGTGGTTCCTCATTATTTAACATGAGCCATTTAGACAAGAGGGATTTATGTTTTTTATCGAGTTCTTTAAATCTCTAGGACTTGCTGATTATAATTTCTCTATATACGAAAGATATTCCATTTATCCAGTTGAAAGGATGATTTGGATTAGCCAAAAAACCAAATTATCTACATTGGATATTACAAATGTTATACGGAACTTTCAATCTATTCTAAATCACCTGTATTTAAGACAAGACAATTTATCCAAAATCGACTACGTTTCAAATGTTAGATTAACACAAAAAAATCAAATTATTAACATCCCCTCTATCACCTGCAGCCATCACAAAAACTCGGCCGTTGGCACCACAAAATCTACCACCATCCCTCTTTATTTATCGTCACCACATTATGCGGGTATACTGAACTTTTCTACTTCACTGCTCTCATGAGTTATGAGCTATAAACTTTAAAATTTTAAATCCCATATCCTCTCTTTCATTATTGTTCTTCTGGTATCTGAACTTTTGCGTCAATATTAAATTGCTTGTTCGTTTGAAATTCTTTCACATCTCCTTATCGTTTGTGATCTAGATTAAAGTTGAATTACACAAATTTTACTTAACACATCTTTTATAAATTTTTAATAAATTTGGGGTATTACAATATATTATGGAAAATGTATGTATGTTCTATTTGGGAAGTAATTTTTGATGTATAAAAAATGTTAGAACAAATACGATATTAAATATAAACCAACTAATCAAGTTTACTAAAAATACTCCATAGACATCAATTTTAATTTAACAATGCTTTCATGGTCAAATAATTCTTCTTCTCGACCGCAACTGAACGCTACATCATTAAGTATAATCTTTATGTATGTTTCCCGCAACACGCAGATTACTAATGTCTCGCTATTTAATTAATCACTCGACCCAGCTATTAATTTTCATCATTCATGCCACGTCAACGCTAATATCACGACACCATTTCCCCATTTTTATAACAACTTTAAACTTATAAATTACCATGTATCAACTCTTTACATCTCATTCTTTAAAATTAAAACTTTGCGAGTACGTGTATGTGTATGAGATCGAGAGACATGAGGGAGAGATCATTTATGGAGAAAGCAAGGAAGAGACACCAATGAAAATAAGAAAGCGGGAAGGGTGGTGTTCCCGTGCAAGGCCGCAAGCCACAGAAGCAATCCCGAGTCACTCCCGCACTCATACTCCATGACCTTAATTAGGGACCAACTTAATTAGCTTGATACATTAGTGCGTCATCTTTTAAGATTTAGTGACAATTCTTTGTTGCTTGAATAAGATGCATTTTTCTTGTATGTCAAATTAAATTTATAATAAAATTTCTTCCTTTTGAATATTAGACTGTCTTGACATATAATTGTTTTTTCTTTTCTTGACGTTTAAATAAGACAAGTGTTGGTATTTTGTTTTTCAACATAATATATATCATGAGATCTAAATGAAAATATTCTAGTTGTCCAAGGCAAGGTACGCAAACAATCGTATCATAGTCTAACATACATTAACTCTAAATAAACAATGCAATTTATAACATTAACGATACATGTATAACTTTAATTATCGATAGTATATTAAGAGGTGTAGTTTTTATTTTCAGGAAAAAATAAAGAACATTTTGGTTGAGAGTTTCTTTTACAATGTTTTTTGAAAAAGCATGAGAGTGGAACCAGATGAGTTTGAGAAAATGTGAAATAGTATAAGAGTTTTTTATTTTCTTAAAAAAAATATGTAAGTAAACATATTTTTTTTTGGCTCTTGTGATTAGTGCTGGCAAATTCTGACACGACCCGAAATCCAACCTGGACTGAACACGATCTAGGTCAACACGAACATGACACGAAACTTAACTGGGTCAGAAATGGGTTGATCCGAAAATGACACGAAACTGGTCGACACGAACACGATAACCCGAAGATAACCTGTTTAACACGATTTTTTATAATAATAATAAAAAAACCCAAAAAATATTTATAAACTTGAAGTTATAAATAAATAACTAATTACAATATAAAAGTGACGGCACTTTTACAATTTTTAATTTTTTACCTCCAAAGTTGGTTGTTTGGTGTCATTTAAAATTTTTCATTTTGATAAATTAATAAATATTAATTAAAAAAACAAGTTAATATGTAACAAGATTACAATTTACAAGAATAGAAATAAGAAAATAGGGAGAAGAAAAGAGGAACTCGTAACCCTAGCCTCCAACCCTCCCTTACGACACCGACAACCCACCTCCATCGTCGTCGTCCGTCGTTTGGTCATCCCTCGTCCGCTACATTACAAGAATATCAACATTTTTTTGAAAAATAATTCGATATGAAAATTAAGTTATTTTACCGAAAGCATAATTTGATTTTTTTAATTTAAAAAGTGGGTCAACACGAAAACATGACCCGAACCGAACACGAATTAAGTGACATGAAACGAACACGACACGAAATTAAACTGGGTTGACACACAAATAACACGAAAATGATTGAAACGAACAAGATATAAATCATTTAACAAAAATACGACACGAAAAAATAAGATTTTTTGGAAAAATAAAGGAATATTCCCTGTCCCATACTTCTTGGCTCTTGTGATGAAAAGGTTTCAATTTACTAAGAGAGGCCCATTGTAGATATGGACATGCCAAAATAAAAGTTACAGAAGTTGGGTTAGTTGATTTGAGGGTGGCCCAGCATCTCCCTGCCATTATTAAATTAACTTGGGGTACAATATTACTGTCTCCACACTTTTTACACATAAATTAACTTGATATAGATAGACTAGTTAGTCCTTTGGGCTGTACATAGTACAGCCCACGACGTTTTATGTTGATTATTGAAACATGAAGATGTGATTTTGTAAGAACAATTCGAGAAGTATTTCGGTAAGAACAATTCAAATTAACTGACAATCTACAAAATATGCATCAACCACATCTAGTTTCAGTGACAATGTTACTATAGAGTTTGCTTAATTATATCTTAGCGGCAAATACTAATTGTTTTCTTCTAGAAGAGAAACAACATTAGACTTTGCTTAGGAACAACATAGTCACCTAATTAGATTAAAAGCTAGATACTAATTATTGGATGAACACACAATAACCAAAGTGATATTTGCTTCATTTAGCACGAGTTTAGTATAGATTGACACAAGACACAAATAGTGGAATATTTAAAGTGAATCAAAACAAGAAATTTTTAGAATATATCATAAAATCTTGAAAAATATTTAAGTTAAAAGTTCAAAAGGTTTAAAACTCATAAATGCTTGACGAACAAACACAATTGATGCCCATGGATAGGTTACAGGTGTTCATTGGGTTTCAATTAGGACCAAATTAAACACTAACATATTCTAAGATTCAAAATCCAATAGACGATTTGCTTGCATATACCCCAAAGATGTTACACAAAAGTTATGAACAAAAAGTTAGAAACAACAACTCAAAACTCAAATCAGATACTATACCATTTAATCCACCAAATAAAAACTTTCTCTGATGATTAGACACTCCCAAGTTTTTTAGTCAAAATATGAAAATAAAAAGTTATGAAAGGATTAAAAAACCCATAATGAAACCAAAACAAACCCAATAACGATTAGATGTAACTTATTGCATACTAAGACTTCATAAAGCAAATGACACTTCTAAAAACACAAGATAATGAAATTAAACCTTTCCAAACACTAAACAAATAATTAAATTGGCGTTGCAGATGATGAGAGAACCCTAACCTTACCGAACTAATGAAATTCATGATGGAAACAAAGGTTGAGTAAACCCTAACCACAAAACATACTTGTCACAGATGTCACCGGTGGGACAAAGGAGTAGTCAGTCGGAGCCGAGGAGGCTCGTTGTCGTCAGAGAAGTCGGAGCAGAAGTCTCTGGAGGAAAGGGATAATGAGAATATTTAGAGGCAGTATCTAAAAGAGTGAAAGACGGAAATGCTCAATGACATCTAAACTTCAACACAATAATGGGTTTACCTTAGGGTTTGACCTAAACGAGTTTTACATCGGGTAAAAACAAATTAATTCATTAGCTTATTTTATATAAAAGAATATTTTGCTTACGTAGTATATGAAATTAATATCTAGATAAGTGTTTGTTTATGTTTTTCCTTTAAAAAATATCTTATAAGGTACAACGGTTTTATAATGTCGATTCATTTTACTTTTGTTAATTATAGATTAGAGTTAATCCTTATTAATTACTTATATTAATTATTTCAGAATCTATACTTCTTAAAAATAAAATATTGTATTTACTTGTAAAACAAATAAACTTTTCCAATTAGAATTGGCCTAAACAACTTTTATTTTAAATTTGTTTATAATTATTTTTTATCAATATTTTTTTAACTTTATAATGATAAAGCCGGTCTATTTTAAATTAATTAAGGAGGTGGTTTGATGAAAATTGGGAGGGTGTTTTATGAAATATGTGGAGGGATCTTATGAAAATATGAGGGGTTTTTATAAAAATTATATATTAATATAAAAATCATGTTTAATAACTTGTGATATATTTTGTTTGAAGAAAAAATAATTATATATTTGCATCTATCTCATTTTTATTTACATTTTGGTAAAAATTTTATCGTAATATGACATTATTTTAAAATTAGTATATTCTTAATTTTTTTATCCATCAATAATAGTGGGTAGATAATTTTTGAAACAATTTATATGTTTTTCTCTATACAAATATCATAAGTTATTTAACATAATTTATAAATAATCTATAATTTTATATAATTTATAACGACTTTGATCATTTATCACAAGTTCTAACGTGATATGAGTGGTTTTTAATTTATCCATTATATAAATATTACTTTTATTAACAATAGTGAATACGAGAAATAGATTAATATCACACTAAAAACTTCTAGACATAAATAATTTAATATTTTTTTAAAAAAATATGTATAACAAATATTAAATATAAAAAATTTACTTACGTATCCGAGAACCACACGAGTATAACCCTAGTTAAGGGGGTGTTTGTTTAAGCTTTTTTTAAGGGCTTAAGCTTATGAGCTTATGAGCTTATAAGCTTTTGAGAAAAAAAAGTGTTTGGGTTAGTTTATAACTTATGAGTTAATAAACTTCTTTTAAAAATGTAGAAAATGACCAAAAAGGGCTTCCTTACATTAGCTTATTAATGTATAATGACTAAAAAGAGGGTATAAAGGTAAAATTATAAAAATAAGCTCACATGAAAGAAAATAAGCTAGTTCAAGATGGCTTATGAAAAATGGCTTAATTTTAAATAAGCCAATAAGCTTAAGCTAATAAGCTTAGGCAAACACCTAAAACATGATAAGCTTAAAATATAAGCTCATAAGCTAATAAGCCAAAATAACAAGCTTAGACAAACACCCCCTAAGTTTGGTTTATCAAGAAATGTGTTATTAACATGTATTAAATATCTTCAATGGCCAATATTCACATTTTATCATGGATGATTTATGAAAGACATTTATTATTATTTTCATAAAATATAAAATATATTTAGTTTTTAGTGGTGCTGTCAGAAGACTTTTCAGTCATTGGAAAAAGGGTTTTAAGTTTTAACCACTAAAAAAAAGAAATCTCCATTTTTATACTCTTGCTCTTCCAGTCACCCATTTGGTTGCCATGACAACACCATCACCATCTCTCCACCTCTTCCTTCTTTCTTTCAGATCTCCCCGTTGTTGTCCTTATCGGCAACGTACCCACTCATCTATCTCCCTCTCTTTTCTATAGCCGTGGCGCCACCGTCGTCATATCACAACCATCATCAACCAAAAATAGGGGACCTTTCTCTCCCAGTTCCTGTCGCCATAAACTTATTCTCTGTCTCTCCTGCAAAAACCCGTAAACTATATCTTCACCATCAACCTCCTACTGTAGCTATCACCACCATTAAAGTCATCCATGACAGCCGATCATGGATTAGATCCGTCGGTATATCGCTCGCGTCACTACCATCCTTAAATCCTGATCTCTCAAACATCGTTACCATCTTCGATGATCCAACCCCATATTTGCCACTTCCGAATGTTGTGTCATCTCCTTCCTATTTTTCAATTCAAGTCTCATGCTTTTTAATATATCGCAAGAAAGTCAAAATACACCGAGTTGATTATATCACGATAATTATACGTATTTACCAAAATTCCCTACAATTTCTCATGAGAAAATGGCAATCCGGTATGCCAACTGATATATATGTTGATGATAGAGGAGTCTAACATAGCTTTGTTTGAAATCTTTTTAGATAGGCACTATCAACAGATGAATGGAACAAGAAATTGTATGAAGTTTAATTTAGAAAAAAGCATATGTACCAAGCCTTGGATGTTGATGTCTCACATGAAAGAGGTGTGTAGGAGATGAGAAGGGTTGGTAAAGCTGGAGGAGATGAATAGTATTAAACTATTTAATGGACACGTGTTGGTGTAAGAGATGATAATGTCTTTTTATATAATAGGTAGATATCTAAAAAACATGGATACAAGTCCAATTGTCCCTCTGTTAGGTTGTAAAGGAAATCATCATGTGCATAACGCGCGGGTAAGTATCCCTAAAAAATCAACACTGAAGCTGTTGATGAAAATAAAGTAATGATGTTAGGAGAAGCTAAAATTTGTGGTCGGCTTCATTTGTACTTGCACTTGAATAACAACGCAGTATTTGTACTTGCACTGTCAGAGTAGCGAAAGCGGCGATACTCTCGGGATCTATGTTCTTGGGTGGGAGTCACGCCTCACCTGGTACATAGGTCGGCTGGGCACGTGAGTAGTGAAGTTTGGGTTATCTAGTGTGGGTTTAAACTCTACATTAGGATCACCTTATCGATATAGATTATGATATGGTATGATATATGCGGTTATGATACAGTATGATTCAAGATTATGTGCGGTTGATTATATGAATTGAATTACGGATATTTGACCCATTTAGTGCTATATGATTTGTGGGTTGCCGGGTACGGGTCAAATGCATGGTGGGTTGGGTATGGTATTTACCATTATGTCATATCTCTACTTACGATTATATTTTTATGATTTTTGGTTATAACTCCTATTAACTCACGAGGCGTAAGCTGACAATTGTTCTTTGAAAATGTGTCTTGTACTCGTGCAGTGGCTTAGAGGTTGCGGTTATGCAAGGAGGGTAGTTATAGACTGTAGTTTGACTTAGTAATTGGTGCCAATGAATATTTTAGTTATTTAATAATTTACGGTTTCAAACTCTATAAACGGTTTTTGAATGACTGCGGTAGTAGCACGGTGGTTTGATTACGAATGGTTTTGATTTGTATGTATGGCGATAATTGTTAATTTAGTTAATGGTTTAAGACTTCTGTTGCATATATTTGCTAATATTTAAAAGTTTTTATAAAAGGTGAAATTTTGAAAATCACGGTGTTACAAACTGCCAAAACCAGTCCACCACTGACGGCGGCTGCTTCATTAATTATCCCACGCTCCACTAGTGAGGATTCATTAAAAACCCCGGCTAGGGTTGCAGCCGCCATCGCTACACCACCACCTTCTATCATCGCTTACCCCTTGTCGCCGACTTGACTCTTTCACAATACCAAAACCACCTTCGCTAGTGATGAATTGTATACCTACACACCCTCAAGCACCTCATCACAGCGGCCAGCTATCAACCTTTACCCTTTTATGTCGTCAATCACCAAGCATCTCACCACCTTGATAAATCGGCGGTCTATTTAGCTTGTCTACCTAATGATTTTTGTCTATTTCCCGCTGAACTTCATTAACACTATCTAGATTTGAGCATCTTGAACCGAACAACATATGACTTCTCTCTCAATCCGAAAATTTAAAAGGTTGCACCCACCGCCTCTTTATCTCTGTCTTCTTGCTACAAAACTGGTGCACCGCCACTTTTATTACTAATATCTATTTCTTCTTTATTTTTTCTAGATCCGATTGTTTTTCAAAGAAACCTTGAGTTAATGTTTGTTATTATTAGGGAGTGGATTTTGGTTGTGATTATATTGTTTATTAGTGAATATAACTTGGGTTAATGTAATATTTTGATTTGGGTTGTCTATGTATTGTTCATTAGTGAATATAGAAACACGGGTTAATGTAACATTTTCTTTTTCTGTAAGTATAATTTGTTAAATTTTCTGTTCATGGTTGAACATAACTATTAGTTAATTTTTTCTAATCATACCTCAAAATTTTAAATTTGTCTATGGTTTGTTAATGAACACCGGAAAAAAGAACTTCTAAAAATCTGATATTATGAATGTAATATGCTCACTGGTGGTCTTCGAATTATATGGTTTAAAAAGTGTATTAATGTTTTTAATAATTGTTGGGTGTGGATGTGTTCACTAATGAGTATTGTATACATAACAAAAAATTTGTAAATCGTATATTGTGTTTAGTATTGAACACTGTATTAATAATAAAGCAAAAGTAAATTCAGAAAACTTAGAAAAAAGTTAATTAGAGAGAAAGTTAATTTGTGAGAGGAGAGAAATTTTTGTTTACTAATTTACCATTTTCAATTTTATAAAATATTAATTATGACTAATAAAAACCATAGATTAAAAAACCAATCAATAGCTGAAATTACTTCTTACACTTCTTGCAAAAGAAACACTTCTCAAATGAACCTATTCCAACTAAACAATTAGGATTACAAGATATATATCGTATACCTAGCTACCCAAAGACGGTTCAAAATGCAGTGGTAAAATGTACAAAAAAAGAGGGAATGCAAAAGTAATAGGAAAGATATACACACGGGGAAATTAAAACCCTTTTGCATTTATTAATGAAATATTTATCATATATTGAATGATCGTGACTTTGTAATGTACTTAATAGAGATCATGTGCTACTTTACTTATTACTAATTGTTTTTAAGTTAAAAAACATTTATAAAAAATATATATTAAGCGCTTGTTGAATGGATTTATGGGTTTCTACGTAAACAAATGTCTATACAAACGGTTACACCTGAGTAGTTTAGTAGACATTTAACACAGTATTTCCAAAGTATAGCTGTTTGACACCTTGTCGTTAATTTCTATAACATTGCATTTAAAAATGTGAATTTGTCGCCGCTGTAAACTTTTAGCAACCAGCCATATGTCGTTTCTAAAACCTTTTAGCGACAAAATTTTCTTTTAGACTTTTTATCTTTTGAATTAAGTCATGTTTCTTCTAGTGTGAGTCTTTGATGGTTGTGAAAATTTCAAGGAGATTCAAAAAATCAACATGCAATACGTACTTGTTGAAACCCTGTATTTAATTTCCCATACAATACAATTATTAGAATATATATTTTCTATTGCTTGAATGTACGACTTTACAAGTATAATATAGAAGAGAGATAAGGATAACAACCTAATCAAGGAAACATTATCTTCTAAAACTTTAAGAGATATACACAAAATACAATTTACAACCCAGTCACAAAGGGCGATTTATAGACGTTGAGACTGTCTCGTTGAAAAATAGCGGTTTAGGCACGCCTTTAGTGAAGATATCCGCGAATTAACGCGAAGAGGGAACATGTACGACCCAAAGTTGACCAAGATGAACTTTCTTGCGTACAAAGTGAATGTCAAGTTTAGCATGTTTGGTCCATTGGTTCCGAACCGAATTTCCCATAAGATAAATGGCAGAAACATTGTCACAAAAAACTACGGCTGCATGCTTAATCGGGCTTTGTAACTCATGGAGTAAATTTCGGATCCATGTTGTTTCTGTTACGACGTTTCCAACCTCCCAGTATTCGACCTCCTCACTAGCGTGAGACAGTGGGCTCGCGCTTAGAATTTATGGTGCAACTTCCCTCTATGGCTTTCCCTGGAGTTGATCGGTC
This sequence comes from Dittrichia graveolens, assembly GCA_038502395.1. Taxonomy (NCBI): domain Eukaryota; kingdom Viridiplantae; phylum Streptophyta; class Magnoliopsida; order Asterales; family Asteraceae; genus Dittrichia; species Dittrichia graveolens. Next base: position 6,252,958 of record JARJIL010000003.1, read on the forward strand.
ATCAAAACCAATTTCCACCACACATCTTGCATACTTGCCACACGAATGCCCATGTGTAAACCCGTGGATCCAATCACACATTCTTCTTCATGCCGCGGACATACCATGTAACATCCTGAGATCGGGCCTAGTATTTTTGTGCAGACTTCGGTGAGTTAATACATGGGTTATTATTTGATTATGTTGTTGGGGTTTGTTCGGTTTTTCAAAATATATTTTAGCAACGGAAGCATGAACGACAATTTTAAACTTTTTAAAACTCCCACCAATGATCCATATGCAAGCCTTAAGAAACAAAACCAACCATAGGGTGTTTAGAACTACAACCTTTGTAGCGTGAGTAAACCGTTGGTGAAGTGGTTGATCTATGAGAAGCCAAGAGAAGACTTCCTCCAAGGTATCCACAAATCAATGAGTCCAACACCTCCAAGATGCTAGTCTCTCCAACCCTTGATATTCAAGAATGCAAGCAACAACCTTTGTTCTTCTTCTTGAACTAGATGTATGTATTTTGAGTATGTGTTTATGTATCAGCTTTTCTAACTTGAAGAACACCAATACTAGAGAGTAAGGATGTTTTTCAAGTATAAAACACTTAGAACAATTCTAAGAACACAAAGAAAAGTGATAGCATGCAAGTATGTTACAAAAGGGACCATGCATGTAATTATAAAAGTCAAGAAGCAAAGCAAGAGAGGGAGGACCCCTCCCTTGCATTATGGACGAAAATTAGAGGGGGGAGGGTCCCCTCTTGCCTCTTGCTTCCTTACTTGTCCCATACATGCATGTCTTGGTTAAGTCTTATACAAGAATACATCATATGGCCCCTTTCTTGCTCATTGTGAGAATTTCTAGCTATTAATCTTTTAAATATATAAAAGATATACTAGATATGTCATACTATGTATAAAATACATCTACATGTATTTTATATACATACTTGATTGTTACTAGTAACTCTTTACTTGTAACAAGGATATACATACATTTATATAATTGTTACTAGTAACAATTTATTTGTAGCAAATATATATTTATACATATATATATATATATATTCATACATATATATAAAATCATATGTTTATATTTATGTATTTGATATGCATTACCTTATATCAATATATAAGAGTGATATTATTATTTCACATAAATAATAATATGCAACAATGCATATATACTTATATATATATATATAATGAGTTGGAAACATATTTAAATCATATTCAAATATGTAATTGGTGTCCACTAATTGTAAATGTATGACCCTATGGGTTTATTTATTATCAGTAATATCGTATTAATTTGTGTCTTGTGCACATAGAACCAACATATTTTACTTAATTTTAATTAAGTAATTGATTATTGTTAAATATATTATTTGTTGGTTTATATACATATATATGTGTGTGTATGTATGTATGGATTATGCATGAGTATGTGTGTGCATGTAACTAAATTCAAGGTGATGACACCTCATGCTTGCATATATATATATATATATATATATATATATATACACACACACGTGGGTTTCATATTGGATTCTTCACTTCGAAGAAATCCTTGTGTGTGTATTGTGTGTGTGCAACCGAGAGAAAGAAAGAAAGAAAGCAAGAAGAACAAGCATCGGATTTGTTGTGATTGTGAATTTGTGAATTCAAGCTAAAGGTTTGTTTGATTATTCTATGCTTCTTGAAACATGATTCTTGTAACATGCTATGCTTCTTAAATTTGATGAGCATGCTACGGTTTAATCTTGCTGGGTTTTGTTATGAACACCATGAGATGTCGGATTTGGTGTTCTTGGGGTGTTAAAGTGTTTAGGATGCATGCTTGCATGTTTAAACATGTTTATATGTGTTTTGATAAACTTGTATATGAATTGTATGATCTGGAAATGAGATTTGTACAAGATATGAAGTTATCGGATTTTGAAAGATGAATGTGGCGGATTGTGGAGATGATGATGGAAATCCGAGTGTTGGAAATCCGAAACTTAGAATCCAGAATTTATGGAAATCCGATTGTTTGAATCCGATGGTGGATTCCAAGTATGAAATCCGAAACTTGGGAAACCGACAGTGTGGAATCCGGTACTTAGAAATCCGCAAATTTTGGTGAAATCCGATTGTGGGTGCCAAGTTAAATGCAGCAAGTGTGGAAATCCGACTCTGAGTTGCGGATTCCTTCAAATCCGACAGATGTATCGGATTTCTTTGAAATCCGATAGTAGTAGCGGATTCCGATAGATGTATCAGATTTCCTTGAAATCCGATAGTTTTGGGCTGTTAATTGCGTTGTTTAATGCTATGTGTTATATGTGCATACATATGTGAATCTTACATGTTTATGTTTGATTAAATGGATATAAATATATGATTGATATATATTTATGAGTTGGATACTGATGGTTGGTTGTTGTGTTCTCAGTTGGTATGGGGGGGGGTAGTTTCATGCGACCCTAGGTGATGGGTGGCCTCATCCGACTTTCGCACCATGCGACAGTCGCATGGGGCGTTCACGAGACTTATGCTTATAATACGTGAAATCCGATAGGCGAAATCCGATGGTTGAACTCTTATTTGAAATCCGACACTTTGCTCTGACGCGACGCGTCCCCAGTTTGTGGGTAGTCCGACTTTAGGACTTAGGGTGTGCGTGTGTGCCTTATGATTTAGGGACTTGTGCCTGGTATTGATTCGATAGATGTGTTGTAGGTTCTTGCTGCTGAGCAGTCCCAAGTACTTTGACTATTATTGTGATCTATTGATTTGCTGTTGGACAGGTAAGTTTCACTAACTCTTATATTATGTTGTGATACGTGCTCTATGTGATTTTGTGATTGGTGAGACACGGAGGTTGTGTCTACCCCGCCTGTGTGGCAAACGATATGACACGGAGGTTGTGTCTACCCCGCCTTTATGGCAGCTGATGAGACACGGAGGTTGTGTCTACCCCGCCTGTGTGGCATAATTGATGTGTGGTGCATTATACGTAGTTGTGCGTTCTGATATAATGTGTGAGTGTGGTGTGCTCACTAAGCGTTATGCTTAACCCGTTGTTGTTGATTCTTTCAGGACCGTCGCGTGCTGACAAGGGGAAGGCTCCTGCATGACAGCTGTTTCCGTTAAACTTTATTTGAACTCTGATTTTTCTTAACTGTTACTTACCAACACGTATTTTGTATGCCGTAAGTCCCGTGTGTTGGGCCGGCTGATGACTGATGATGATCCGAATAATTAATTAACGATTTATGATTGTATATGAAAAAAAAATTTGGGACGTTACAACTTGGTATCAGAGCCTCGGTTTAAGGGATTCGAGCACGCAAGTGGTGTGTTTGGACTTAAACCCTGGTTCAGTACTAGATTTTTAAGCGATTTTCTTAACTTATTTTTAAAACGCGCTGTCAGCTGGAGTAGGAGGTCCTGGTGAGCACTTACTGCTGATATGATTGTTGAACTGTGATTACTGAATTATAAATGTTGTTCAGATATTGATGATATTGTTGATGTCGGTGCTTAGTGTACTGTGAATATACTATGTCTTGCATGAAACTAGACAAATAGGTTTAGAAAACTTGAGTTGGCCTTATTGCGTGTTCTCGTTTGATGTCGTGGTAGGGTAGCTTCAAGGATTCGACTACCTGTATGGCTAGGGTTATGCATAGCACTACATTTACACTACACTACACCAAAGTAAGAAGTGACGACCTATACGTGATGCCTATTACATGATGCTATACATGACCTAAACCTGTGAATCAGGACATTGAGTGGTGAAGCTAAGATCTGGTATGTATAGTGTGTTGGTAATAGTACGAAGGCTTGTATTATTACAAACCCATGGTACACATTAGAACTTGACGGAATCATTAAATGTCTTGTGAATCGGGCGAGGGGTTACTTGTTTGATGATATGTGCTTAGCTAGGGTTGCTTTAGTGCACATAGGGCTACTTGTAGGTGACCCTAGATGCAAGAAAGTTTGTGAGTTGGGAAGTTATGTGCGGTAACACCTACCTAACATACAGTGCGTTATCTATACTTTAGAATGGTTGAAACGAGAAGGAACCGCAACTTGTTGGCTGGGGGAAGCGCTCACGTACCCCGAGATGGGGAAGCTGCGAGTGTTACGGCTGAAACAGACCCGCGGTGTCAACCAAGGATGCCGGTGGTTACCGCTGGGGAGGGGAATGAGGATTCCCCTGCGGTAGGTGCTGGATTGGTAGCTGCGATCGGGAAAGCTTTGGAACAAATCCTACCGAATATGTTTGAACAAATGGCTGAGGAAATGGTGGGTATGGTTGCCGCCGAGGTAACGAAAGCACTGGATGCCAGGGGAATAGGCAGACACCCCGTGGCACAAGCAGGAGCCTAGGGAGTCACTGGGGGTTGTACATACCGGGAGTTTGTGGCTTGCCAACCGCCGACGTTTGAAGGCAAGCCAGACCCCGTAGCTAGCTCTAGGTGGCTAGTGGAAGTTGAAGGGGCTTTCAGGACCAGCTACTGTCCCGCGGACTGCAAGGTCCTGTTCGCAAGCAATTTGCTTCGCGGTGCTGCAAAGGACTGGTGGACCCTGTTGCTGATGCAGAAAGGTGAAGCTCTAGTAGGATCATCTTGGGAAGAGTTCAAGGCGCTGTTTACCACAAAGTTCACACCAAGGGTAGAGGTGGAAAGGGTGAAGAGGGATTCCTGGCCATGAAGCAGACGACTGAAACCATCACTGAGCTCAACGAGCGGTTCTTGGAGAAAGCCAGGTTTTGCCCTGAGTACATAGCGGATGAGCAAATGAAGATGTTTCGCTATATGGATGTGTTGAAGACGGAGATCAGAGAATTTATGGATGATTCCAAGTATCAGACTTTGGAACAGATGATGGGGGCTGCAAGAGCAAGGGAACTGGAACTAGAAAAGCAAGCAGCAGAGAGGCAGGTCAAGAGGAAAATGGAACAGGTTGATATGGGGTACAAGAAAGCAAGGTTCAGTGTACCAAAGCAAGGGGGAGGGGGAAAGAAAGAACCTGCTAAGTGCGGAAAATGCGGGAAGCACCACCAGGGTGCGTGTGGAGATTAGGCACCAAGCTGTTACAGGTGCGGGAAGAGGGGTCATTTAAGCAGGGATTGCGGTTCAGCCGCGAGATTATGCTTTGTGTGTTACCAACCTGGGCATGAGAGGTCAGCCTGCCCACTCTTGAAAGCTAACCCTGTCAGGGCACCAGCCCCAGCCACGTTGAGGATTGCCGACGGTAACCAGGGCAAGAGGACCGAAGGACCGAATCGAAGGGGTCGGGCTTTCCAACTAACCGCGGAGGAAGCCAAGACGGAGCCAGACGTGGTCGCAGGTACTTATCTTGTTAACTCGAAACTTGCACTTGTATTGTTTGATTCGGGGGCCAACAGGTCCTTTGTGTCTTTTAACTTTTGTGATAACCTTGGAATCGCGCCTATTAAGTTAGAAGTACCTTTAGAAGTAGACATTGCGGATGACCGGGTTGTATCAGTAGCGACGGTTTATAGAAGTAACCTACTACATATAGAAGGAGAAGAATTTACGATCGACCTGATACCTATTGCGATGAGGGAATTCCACGTGATCGTCAGTATGGATTGGTTGAGTCAAAATCAGGCTACCATTGATTGCAATCGACGTGAGGTAAGGATTCGGGCTCCAAGTGGAGGAGAAGTGGTGATCGTCGGGGAACGCAAGAGGGATGGTCCAGCTATCTGCACCATCTTGAAGGCGAGGAAATACCTGCGGCACGGATGTTCTGCATTCCTATCATACGTCATCACCGACACCAAGGAAAAGAAAATAGTGGAAGTAGGCGACGTACCAGTAGTAAGGGAATTCCCGGAAGTGTTTCTGAAGGACTTGCCGGGGGTGCCACCGGAACGTAAGGTGGAATTCAGGATTGATCTAGTCCCTGGCGCCACTCCGATAGCCAAGGCGCCGTATCGCCTTGCACCACCAGAAATGAAGGAGTTGATGAGTCAGCTGCAAGAGCTGCTAGACGAGGGATTTATACGCCCGAGTAGTTCGCCGTGGGGAGCACCGATACTCTTTGTAAAGAAGAAAGACGGAACCTTCAGGATGTGTATTGATTACCGAGAGCTCAATAAACTTACTGTCAAGAATCGTTACCCGTTACCTCGAATAGACGATCTATTCGACCAACTCCAGGGAGCGTCATGGTTTTCAAAGATAGACCTTCGATCAGGATACCACCAATTGAGGGTTCGGGAGGAAGATATTAGTAAGACGGCGTTTAGAACGAGGTATGGGCACTACGAGTTTGTAGTAATGCCCTTCGGGCTTACGAACGCGCCAGCCGCTTTTATGGATTTAATGAATCGAGTGTGCCGACCCATGTTGGACCGATCTGTAATTGTGTTTATCGACGACATCTTAATATATTCCAGGACCCGGGAAGAGCACGAACGACACCTTCGGGAGATCTTAGAAACCTTGAAGCGGGAGAAGTTGTATGCAAAGTTCTCCAAGTGTGAATTTTGGCTACGTGAGGTTCAATTTCTAGGTCACCTTGTGAATCAGGACGGAATCAAGGTAGATCCCGCCAAGATTGAAGCAGTGCTAAGATGGGAACAGCCGAAAAGCGCCACCGAGATTTGGAGTTTCCTTGGGTTGGCAGGATACTACAGGCGGTTTATCCAGGATTTCTCGAAAATTGCCACACTGTTAACAAAGCTAACCAAAAAGAATGAGAAATTCAGTTGGGGGAGTGCGCAGCAGACGGCTTTTGAGACATTGCGAAGGAAGCTATGTGAGGCTTCGGTATTAACCCTACCTGAGGGAATGGAGGATCTAGTGGTTTATTGTGATGCATCGCACAGTGGGTTGGGATGCGTTCTGATGCAGCGGGGAAAGGTGATAGCGTATGCGTCGAGACAGCTTAAACCTCACGAGGGCAACTATCCAACCCACGACCTAGAGCTTGCTGCCGTGCTCTTCGCTTTGAAAATTTGGAGGCACTACCTCTATGGAGTTAAATGCACTATTTATACCGATCACAAGAGTTTAAAATACTTTGCAGACCAGAAGAATCTAAATATGCGGCAGCGAAGGTGGTTAGATCTGGTGAAGGACTACGATTGCGAGATCCTTTATCATCCGGGCAAGGCTAATGTTGTGGCCGACGCCTTGAGTCGTAAGTCGGGATGTACGTTACTAGGGGCGAAATGTTTACAAATGACCCTTACCACTTCGTTGTTTGACTTGGTCCGGTCAGCGCAGGCTGAAGCAATGAAGGCGGAGAACCACAATAAAGAGAGAGTTAAGGGCCAGGCGAAGAATTTCATTAAGGATAGCCGAGATTTGCTCACGTGTTATGGGCGGATAAGTCAAAGTTTTCCATTCATCCTGGGGCAACGAAGATGTATCGAGACTTAAAAGTGGACTACTGTTGGCCCGAGATGAAGCGGGAGGTTGCCAAGTATGTTGAGGGATGTTTGACCTGTCTAAGGGTCAAAGCCGAGCACCAGAGACCTCATGGGAAACTACAGCCGTTGGAAATTCCGGAATGGAAGTGGGAGCACATTACGATGGATTTTATTACCAAGCTACCGAGAACACCGAGAAATTTCGATACAATTTGGGTGGTGGTGGATAGGCTTACTAAGAGTGCACACTTTATACCAATTCGCGAGACCTTCTCTTCGGCAGCTTTGGCCAGTGTGTATGTGAAGGAAGTAATCTCTAGACATGGTGTGCCGGTGTCGGTGGTGTCTGACAGGGATACGAGGTTCACTTCGAGGTTTTGGGAGAAGTTTCACGGCGATTTGGGAACAAAGTTGCATTTTAGTACCGCCTATCATCCGCAGACTGATGGTCAGAGTGAGATGACGATTCAAACTCTCGAGGATATGTTGAGGGCGTGTGTTTAGATTTTGGTGGTTGCTGGGATACTTATCTTCCACTGGCGGAATTCTCTTATAATAACAGTTACCATGCGAGTATCGGGATGCCTCCGTATGTGTGCAGAACCCCGGTTTGTTGAGGTGAGGTCGGGCATAGGGTGCTGGGTAGTACCGAAGTTGTGAAAAGGACGACAGAGAATATACAGAAAATTCGTGAGAGGTTACGCGCAGCTCAAAGCCGACAGAAGAGCTACGCAGATAAGAGGCGGTCAGATTTAGAATTTCAAGTTGGGGACTTCGTGTTGCTCAAAGTCTCGCCATGGAAGGGCATTATACGATTTAGAAAACGGGGTAAGCTAAACCCTAGGTTCGTTGGACCTCTTAAAGTGATCGAACGAATAGGCAGGGTGGCATATCGTCTGGAGCTACCCGAAGAGCTGTCAAGGATTCACAATACGTTTCATGTGTCCCATCTGAGGAAGTGCTTGGCCGACGAGTCTGCTTTTGTACCGTTGGAAGACATAGAGATTGATGAGAATCTGAACTATGTTGAGAGACCCGTGGCTATAATAGACCGAGAAACCAAGGTGTTAAGGAATAAGCAAGTAGAGATGGTTAAGGTTCAGTGGGAACATCGAAAGGGTTCCGAATGGACATGGGAACCAGAGACGGAAATGAGGAAGTTCTACCCGGGGCTATTCGAGTAGTGACTTCGGGGACGAAGTTGTGTCTAAGTGGGGGAGAGTTGTAATACCCGTTTCCCGCATGTAATTTTTAAAACGATGTAAATTGAATTACGAATATTATTATTATTATCAGGGTTAATCGAATCCGAGCATACGAATTTATTTGGCTTGAGGGTGATTTAATTAATTAGATTATATGTATGCATATCACATATTCCAATCTTGGGCCCTCATGGGGAATCTAGCAAGTGGACTTGGGATTAATTTAATATTAAAAGAGGAAAGGATTGAATGGGCTTGGCCCAAGAATACAAGTATATATATATATATATATATATATATATATATAGGGCACAGCCTCCCAAGTTCTTTCACTGTTGCATTGGTTGTTCAACTTAGAGAGAGAAAGAGAGAGAGAAGAGTGCTCTGTGTGTGTTACGTGAAGGTGAAGGAGAAGGAAGCAAGGATGTTGAATCTTGAAGCAATTTGTTGGAAACAATTCAAGGTATGGATCCTATTCCTCATAGTTGTTTCAGTTTGAGTTCTTGGGTGAGATTGGGTTGGAAGGTGGGTAGTTTCATCCCTGTTCTTGAAGTTCTTATGAAAACCCATTTAAAAGAAAGAAATTCATTTTTAGACCACCAAATGGTAGTATTAACTGGGTTGTTGGATAAGGAGTTGTTCTTTAGTTGTTAGGAATCTTTAGAAATAAAAAATAAAGTGAATTGGTTAAGTTTTGAGAAGGTTGCGATTTTGAAAATGGAGTTTCAAGGTTCTGGGGTTTTCAAAATGATGAGCCGATAGGGAAGAAGGCACTCCATGCGACTTCCAGCTGATGTTTGGGAAGGGCCATGCGACTTTCACTGTTGTTCCATGCGACAGTCGCATAAGCTCAAAGTGGTCCCCTGCGACTTTTACTTTTGTACCATCCGACTTTCCCATGCGACTTTCATAGTTGCCCCATGCGACTTTCAGTTGGTATGGGGGGGGGGGCTAGTTTCATGCGACCTTTGGTGATGGGTGGCCTCATCCGAATTTCGCACCATGCGACAGTCGCATGGGGGCGTTCACGAGACTTATGCTTATAACACGTGAAATCCGATAGGCGAAATACGATGGTTGAACTCTGATTTGAAATCCGACACTTTGCTCTGACGCGACGCGTCGGGTAGATGGACGCGACGCGTCCCCGGTTTGTGGGTAGTCCGACTTTAGGACTTAGGGTGTGCGTGTGTGCCTTATGATTAGGGACTTGTGCCCGGTATTGATTCAATAGATGTGTTGTAGGTTCTTGCTGCTGAGCAATCCCAAGTACTTTGACTATTATTGTGATATATTGATTTGGTGTTGGACAGGTGAGTTTCACTAACTCTTATATTATGTTGTGATACGTGCTCTATGTGATTTTGTGATTGGTGAGACACGGAGGTTGTGTCTACCCCGCCTGTGTGGCAAACGATATGACATGGAGGTTGTGTCTACCCCGCCTTTATGGCAGCTGATGAGACACGGAGGTTGTGTCTACCCCTCCTATGTGGCATAATTGATGTGTGGTGCATTATACGTAGTTGTGCGTTCTGATATAATGTGTGAGTGTGGTGTGCTCACTAAGCGTTATGCTTAACCCGTTGTTGTGGATTCTTTCAGGACCGTCGCGTGCTGACAAGGGGAAGGCTCCTGCATGACAGCTGTTTGCGTTAAACTTTATTTGAACTCTGATTTTTCTTAACTGTTACTTACCAACATGTATTTTGTATGCCATAAGTCCCGTGTGTTGGGACGGCTGATGACTGATGATGATCCGAACAATTAATTAACGATTTATGATTGTATATGAAAAAAAATTGGGACGTTACAATTTGTGACGAGCCGTGTTTTGTAATACTGATATTTAAACAGTGATTTATGTTTGGTTGTAAATACTTTCATGTTTTATGAACGCTTCCGCAGTGGTTATTAAAATGAAAAATTTTATGGGTGAAAATACGGTGTTACATACCATAAGGATAGCATGCACATATTGCATATTTGCCAAACCAATACCCATGTGTAAACTTGTGGATCCGATAACACATCCTTCTTCATGGCACGAACATACTATAAGGATATCATGTCTCAAAAGAATTCATCTCCATGAGAGATGAGCTGGAGCCTTTTACCACATTTGCTCCATCGGAACAATTGCTCCTCGCATGCAAGATTGTCCACACTTCCAACAAATCAGATTCTTCTTCTTAAATTTCTTCCTCATCTCTTTTTTCCACACCAACATTGCACCTTCTGATGAAATACCATTGCTACCTTCCAATCTTTTTCCTCGGACAAGAGTTTGCTAGTAACATCTTCATACTTTAGAGTCTCTTTCCCATACATCAGTTTAGGCTTCATGTGCTTATAAGAAGACGACAAAGATAATATAAGCCTCAAAACTTTATCTTCATCTTCAACCTTAACTCCAATGACCTCCAATTCTGAAATGATATTATTAAGAACACTTAGATGATTTGAAATATTTGTATCTCTATTCATATAGAGAGTATGGAACTGTTCCTTGAGAGACAACCGATTCGAGATGCCTTTGCCAAGATACAACTACTTAAGCTTCTCCTAGAGTTCTTTGGCCGTTGATATCCCATGCACATTGACAAGAACATTCTCTGAAATACATAAGCGAATCGCACTTTTCGATCTCAAATTAATCTCATCCCATTGCCCGAGTCACTACCAGGGGTCGGTTTCCCCCTTAAAGCCTTGTGTAAGCTAGAGTGAATAATAACATCCTTGACTTAAACTTGCCACAAGCAAAAATTGATCCTTCCATCAAATTTCTCAACATCAGTCCTCGTAGTTAATCTTTGACATCATAACTGTGTCTCACAACCGTATTTCTTATACTAGAAAAGTGTAACTAGCCAATGAGTAGTACACCCAACAAGTGATCTCAGAAAAGAGAGGTGGGTCATAATGCACACGCTTAAGTACCAAATCTTTTCTTAGAAAGAACCTTCCCTAGATATACACCCACTTATGGTTCATACACAATTCTATCATACACAAAATAACCAATAGAAAGATCGTTTTCTAATGTGGAAGATCAAACAAAGCTGCAACCACAAAGCATAAGACAAACCTCTAAAACGGAGACCCCCTGGAGCTCTAATACCACTTGTTGGAAAAATGGTCTACAAAGTGATTCACAACAAACACCGCCCTACAAAAACGATAAGAAAAATAATACAAAATATAAGTGAAACTCTAAAATTATAAAAAAACCTCTAGAGAGAAAAACACTATATGACAAAATTTTACAATCACACTAATCTTTCAATCCAACCCCTCAAATATACCCATAATCTCTAAAGATTTAACTCATTACTTTCTACACTCTAATACAAGAGAAAAAAAAAGAATCAAAATACTTAAACTATATATTTGATTGAGATATAATGAAAAACTCCTTTTATAGGTATGGAATCCTTATTCATTCCAAGCAATGTGGGACAAAGACCAAAACGGAATCCTTATTCATTCCAACCAATGTGGGACAAAGACCAAAACAATTTTTTTCTCAATTTTAGCCAAAACTTCAACACATTAATGTATTTATATTAATTGATAATTCAAATAATAGAAACATCTTCCCTGCCGGTTCCTAAATATATTAATCGTCTCCACCTTTATTCACTCCACCAATGTGGGACAATTAACAAAAAATCCTTTTTCAATTTTAGCCAAAACTTCAACACATTAATGGATTTATATTAATTGATAATGTAAATATAAGAAACATCTTCCCTTGCTGGTTTCTAATTATTCTTTCTATATTGAAGAAGGTGCAAACATTATATTAATAATCTTGTAACATTACATATATGGCCTACACTCGATGCCTTCTATAATCATTCCACTAAAAATCCCCTTTTTATATTGCCATAAGGTTACCTCGAGAAACCTATGATGACTTAACTTTTTGCACAACATGAACTCCATCCAACCATCTTTCCTTTCTACAATCCTATTCTCGGTAAGAAGTTTTGGCATACCAATTCCTTCGATTGTTGGTATCTTAAATGAGTCATGCGATCCAATGTCATTCTTTGGCTTGATTGTTGGTATATTCCCTGACAATGATGAATATACAAACTCTGTTTGTTTAAAATTAAAATCCAATTGCCACTCTACCTTTATAGACCAGGTATCATTGGGCATGATAGTGGTGTCTTCAAACTTGAACACAAGATAGCATGCATAGATATACCGAGGAGAAAACATTGGCGATCGAAGTCTACACTTGAACTTGAAGTAGTTTGCATCTAGTAGTGCCTTTACCTCAACAAACCTGTTAATGCATAAATTTTGATTGGTGTTCATCATGGAACAATGATATGATTAATTAAAGATCTTATCACAACACAAAAATTCCATAGCACATGTAGTTAAGGGAACAGGAACCTGGACTCAGATAAAGATAGTGTCTTTAAATATTTGTAATCCTGGTCATCTTTTAAGATATCTGTGGATGGTAGCATAAAACACATTCCGTCGGTTGATTTGCATAGTGAAAAGAACTGTTAACCAAATAATTTCAAAACAATTGTAAGAAAGTATTTAAAGACACCGGAAAGAGAAGAAGAAGAAAATGATGATGATGCAACTACGTACGTACCAATTGGCCATTATCACAAAGGAAACCCTGACAAAGACGCAGGTAGAGCTCCTTTTTAGTGGTGTACTCTAAAGGCTTGTCTGACATCTTGATAAAACGTAGATAGTCATCTGGCAACTTCTTTTCCCAGTATTCATCATCTTCCTCGTCATCATCATCATATATATCTTCTTCATGCAGCCCCTTTAAGTTCAAATGAAAATTAAAATACATTATTTGTGATTATGGTTCACAGATAGGAATTCCATCTCTTCAACCATAAACACAGACAGACTTTAAGTTAAACTTGAAAATAGAAAAACTAAATTAATTATTAGATAAAGAGAAACTTGCCATCTCTATGGGCTGAAATTCAATTCCTTGAATCGAGAGACTAGACTCGACTTCTTCAATATATGAAAGTTCCTCTAGCACAACATCAAAAGTAGCATCCGCCCCGTGGTTCATGAAATGCCACATTCTAATTTTATACCAGTTATCTGGTGTTAGTTCAGCAAAATGTATTGAACTTACAATCAACTCCTCTGTTTTCCATCTAATCTTCACCAACTTTAGTTGCTCAAGATCCTCATTGGGCTTATAATATTGGAAGACCAGGTTAGCTGCGTACAAAGTACCAAGTGATAACATGGTAGTTTTTATTTGAAATTTAATTTCACGCCATCTCCCATAAGAAAAATCAGCTATCCTTGAAAACCTGCGAATTCATAAATGTCATAAATAAACATTATTAATCTTCATACAATTTGATTAAGTTACTGTTATATAACTATTTATGGATTAGAATAAACATGAGAGTTGTGTTCAATAAAGTCTACGTAAAAAACATTGTACTAAAATTTTAATATTCAATCACATGTGATTTGTAAAAGCATCACATATAAATTATGAAAATGTCGCTCCGCCCAAATTTTTAAAATGCAATCTGGACTATTGATGTTATTGATTCAAAGGCTAAAATTAGTCCCTTAAAACTATGAATTAAGTATGAACTATATTGAACATTATTCATAAACATGAATGTCATACTAGGCATAAGCAAACTTAGTTCTTAGAATCATAAAATGTATGTAGTGGTGGACCCATACACTTTTGGTAGCATTAGCACAATATTAACAATTTGTTTCGTTTTAAAATCCGTGATTCATTCACATTTGACTCATAAAGAATGCTAGTCAGATCAAGTTAGGCAATGAGTCGAAGCCGATTTAATAAACCCCGTTGAGTGATAATATTTAAGTGGAGCATAAAACCAAACTTAGAAACCTAACAATTTATTCAAACAAATTGAATTGTTACTGTTAACACATGCAATTTAATCTCTTTTGTTAGAGTTGCACCTATATACAAAAATATTTTTTTTTAATAAAAACACCTTTTGTAAAAAGTAAAGAGTAGCCATGCTACCGTGGGCAACCTATAAGGTCTGCCTATGAATGTATGTAACTATTGGTTAGTTTACTTGCGTTTTGTGTCGGGGAGTAATTATTTTTTAATCGAGTTTGATTAAATTATTCATCTACTATTTTTTACTAAAAAAAATTAAACCACTTAAGCAAAAATGGTAAATTAAATTTAGATATGAAACTTAAAAAAAACTGAATCTGTTGAATTTTTTAAAAGTAATTTAGCTTCCGTGTATTTTAAAATTACGTAAAATATTTAAATAATGAGAGCCTATTTCACTACTAACACATGCGACTTGGATTCTATCTAATGACAAGTACTTGTATAATAAAAAGAACTACACAAATTTAACATAAAAAATAAAATCCACATCCCAAGGCGTTAAAGTTTACAATAAACATTTAATAGTCTAAAGAATTACAAATAATATAGAAAAGTTGTGTCAAAAGAGTTAATTACAAAACACTTTTTATGTTGTTATTAAATAAATAGAAAAACCTAACAAATAAAATAATGCGAGATGAAGTATAGAGAGTGTGATAAAATATTAAGCAATAGTATAGTATTATAAAAATAATACTAAATAAATAATTTGGTTGACAATATACCGTTATAGCAATATGTAAAAAAAAATAAATATTTTATACTAATAGTAAATGATAAAATATTATAAGTCTATTATATACTAATGGTAAATAATAAAATATTATAAGTCCATAATAAAATATTATAACTCTATTACAAAACCATATCTTTGAAAAGTTAAAAGGACAAAAAAGTTGAAGTTGTTATGGATCAAACCCAAGATGTAAGCTGTATACGTAGCATGCCTTACCAATCTTTCTCGACTTCTTTATGTGTCTTATTTGGAACTCTAAATATATAACTCACTTTTCTTTTTAATGTAGAAAAAGATAAAAAAATTCCTCAAATTGTATGGTATATATAATAGGCAAGCTTAATTGGTTTGACGATTTAAACAAAAACATGTATATGTTCGGCTATTCATTTTGGCCAAAAGATTGACCCGAAAGGCTAGAAAAAGGAAAACATAATGTCGAAAGATTCACAACGGGTTAATATCCCATCACAATTTTACACCATGCCACGTTAGATTTCAACCCATCACACCGGTAATCATACCCCTCTTTTATATTAATATACAACTAGCGGTGGCGTGGGATGTAGTTTGAAAGGAAGGCTAGCACTGTGTTTCAGAGTTTTATTTTGAAAAGAAAAGAAAAATACCAGAAGGAAAGAGGAAGAAATTAAAAAAAATTGGGTTCCTAAGTTTTTTTTTTAAAAGAGAGAAAAGAAATGATTTGAAAGAAAATTTTCATTGATTTTCTCTTCTAAATTTTCTTCCCTAAACCTGGAAATTTTGGATGGAAAGATAAGAAAAAGTTTTATGATTTTTAAATTACTCCTAGTGACAACTAATAATTTTAAAAAATAAAAGTAATATTGTAATATAACTTTTTTTTTCTTTTAACTCGAAACACTAATTAAAAAAAATACTCTTTCTCTTTTTTTCTTTCAAATTTGTGAACATGAGAACCTAAAATTATTGTTATTTCTTTTCTTCTCTCAATTTTCCAGTTTTTTTCATTCTTATCTAAAACTTGGAAACACAACATTGGTGTTCATGTCAAAAGCTTTTAAATAAAGTATCATTGTACCCGCGCAATGCAGCGGTTACGAATATTTTTTTTCTTGATAATTTGTCCGTTTAAAAAAAATGGTGATTTGTTAGTTAATAAAATTTTATATGAATGGTAAAATCTAACAAGAATGTTGGCTTATAACTCTATTCTATTTTAGGTATATTACCCATTTAAAAAATCCAACAATTTTTATATATTAAGGTTGTATGTTATTTAGATTTAATATTTCTGGTTATACGCAATTTTTAATAGTTAAATTAAAATATTTATTATATGATAAAATATTCAATATGAAAAGTTTAATTATTAATACTTTTAATTATTAAGTTAATTTGTATTGATTTGATTTTTAAACAATCTTTATTTTGAAATGTGTAGTTGTTAAAATAGTATATAAGATTGTCATTAACTCTATTAAAATAGTTGATTTATTTAAAAGTTTCCATTAATTGTAATATTAAGGATAAATTTGTAATTTCAAATTAATTAAAATTAAGAGATTAAGAATACTTAAATGCTTTATAATATAGTATGGATACCTACAAAAAGAATTTAGAGTTAATTACATTTTTGGTCCTTTTAGTTTAGTCAAAATTATGGATTTTGTCCTTGAATCGTAATTTCTATTGATTTGGTCTCTCTTAACCCGAATTTCTTACACTATTAGTTTCGGCGTATTTAAAATGACCAATATGCTCTTTTACTTGATTTATTTATTTATTTCTTTATTTTTAATTACTTTTAATTTAATATTTAATCTTTTTAGAAAGTATAAAAAATAAAAAAATTATACTATCCTAATTTAAACTCCAATATCGCACCAAACACTTTGTCTACTAATCTCTCTCTCTCCCTCCCGAGTCCCGACAACGCACCATGTTACCGTTTTCGGCCACAAGTGTCATTTCCGGTCAACATTTCTCCTCTACCACCACCGTCTTGAAAAATCAAGAACTCAAATCACCATTCGTAAAAAGTACGGAGCAGAATAAGAATCAGATATGTAGTGAAGGGCTAAGACTCGGAACGAAATCAAACAAAAACCTCCATTTTCTGCCACCACCACTCAAAATTGAAAGCGATTATAAACCCTCAAAATGAGAGAGGGAGAGATCTTAGATCAACTTTCACATCTTACCTCAGCTTCCAAATCTTAACCAAACAAAGAGTGCGGTTGTACAGAGAGGGTCGCAGCCGACCAAAACACTAATCTTAGTTAGCCTTCATAACCGACTCCATTGTAAAATCATAGGTAAAGATTAGAACATTAATCCTTGTTCTCATCATTACTACGTGGGCTAAGAACTAGAACCCCTGATGGGTACAGATTGTTCCTCCTGTAAATTGGTCTAGAAGAAAAAGATAACCTTCTTTTGTTGTTTACTAAGAACAACTACTTTCCTAGTGTCTAAAGGTTGATTACCGGAGGTAGTGAAAACTGATGGCTAGAGATGGTGAAAACGATGGCCGGAGGTGGTGAAAGCATGGCCGACAAGATTGAGTGAGAAAGATGAGAAAGAGAGTAAGAAAGATATGAGAGTGAGAGAGATTTAAGTTAATGTGGAGAGAGAGTGTGTAAGTGATTATTTATGTTTCAAAGTTCTTAGGATATATATATATATATATGTAAAAAAAAATGATATATCCTTTTATCATTTCTTCTACTTAATATTCCTATTTATTAAAAGATAACATGTGAAATCTACTAATTAATTCTCTTTTTTTATTTTATTTATTAATTTTGACACTTGTGTTAATCTTGTGAGTAGGAGGATAAATAGTAGAAAATAGTGAGAGGATATAACATTTCTCATATATGTGTTGCTTAGTATTTAAGATTAATTTTAAAAATAAAGAAAATGAATAAATAAATCAAATAAGGGCATATTGGTCATTTTAAATTGGACAGGACCAATAGTGCAAGAAATTTGGGTTACGAGAGACTAAACCCGTAAAAATAATGACAAAGTAATTAAATCCTTAATTTCAACTAAACCATAAAAAACTAACATGTAATTAACTCAACAATTTAAGAAAGCAGTGTAGGTTATAAATAGAAAGAGGATACCTTAAGTATTCACGTTGGAACACCCAACCACTATAATTTTCCCCATTAAGATCTATAAATCTTCTTGCGGATATCAGCACACATTTCTTCCCATCATTGTTGATCCAAAAAAACTGCTCATATATATAAGGTCGTTGCACTAATTATACGAGAATAGATACTTTAAATGAACAATATGGATTAAGATGCTTTCATTTTTGGTTAAACATATATGATGTATCATTTTCTCTAAAAAACATGACCGTGAGACTGAGACCTACGAAGAGAGCCGTCATTAACTTAAAATAAAGGATCACTCTCATGTACGTAAAAGAACATGATAGATCATTTTTTATCATAACATGAGATGATACCTGAACAATATATATTCAAGCTAGAACTTAATTAAAATGACATGTTTTCCAGGACTTTTAGATAGAGTACATTAAGAGTGGCCGGCCGGTGTTTTACATTTACATTATATATCAACCAATTTTTTGGAGTATGAAGAATTGTATTTTGATTATCATCTTCATCCACATATGCATGTTCAGATATGAAATTTGCATTTTCGTAATTTGCATTTTCAAAATAAAAGTTTTAGAAATATGGGAAGAGTGTTCTTGAATTAAAGAGCAAGAAAAACTGAACCTAATGGTATAATTTTTTTGTTAAAAATCTTAAACATGAGATAGTTATGATCATTAGAATGATTAATGAGTTTTTTTTAAATAAATGTGATAGTGAGGCGTGAGGAGCTAATAATGTTTTTTCAATTCCTTTTTGCCATTCTTTTTAATTATAACATTATAATTATGTATGAGAATAACAATTTTGCCATAATTTAATATTAGCCCTTGATCAAGTTAATCTAAAGACTTAAAATGGTTTTTTAAGTTATATGTTTAAAAGTGATTCTATATTGATGTTATTAATATATATATATATATATGTATATATATATGTATATAGTCAAATTTTGTGTACTGTGCTTTATATATTTATTTTATTATTTTTATTGTGTTTATAAAGATAAGATACAATATTTTTAGATAAGATGCAATGATTTTATATTAGATGAAGTGGATTTTAGATAAGATGTATTGGTTTTTAAATTAGAATCCACTGATTAATTCGCACATGATTGACTAGTTTTAAAAGAACTCTATGTTTTTTAGATATAATACAATGATTTTAAGTTAAATACAATGATTTTCTTGACGTACCTGGTTGGCTTGATCAAAAAGAAATCCCTCATGAAGATGAGAGAAGAGATCCTTTTTAGTAGCATAGATGGCGGGAGAAATATTGAAATTGTTGACTATTAACTCCCAGTCCCGTGGTAACTTTGTCTCCCAGTACTCATCCGGCGAGTCATGTACAACATTATTACGATGACGTGTCAACTTCTTTCTTTTCTCAAACTCGTATTCCTCCTGCATGTACGTAAAAAAGAATATATATATATAATTACAACTTCAAATCGATGCATGTGTATATGTACGTGCTTATATTTATTAATTAATAATAAATAACTACGTACAGAGAAATTAATGATATAGTAAGTACGTATGTACGTACGTACTCTCTCGATGATCACAGACAATATATAGTCCTGGAAAAATTAATGACATTATTGTTATTGTAAGTAAGAGGGGTAAGTGACAATGCTAGCCATCTGATTTTGATGAAAAGTCAAACAAATACGGACATATGATCAAAATTAATAACATGGAACTTGTACATCTTAATAAAATTCATTAGCCTTCTCAAAAATAAATAAATAAAACAGATCGATATATACAGAAGATGAAACTTACTTGATATTCCAAGGCGATTTCAAGTTCTTTCAGTATCTTACTAATCAGCGGGCGTTCCGACCGATTTAATTGCAAACACTGATACGCAATTGTTGAGAACCTTCCTAAACACTCTGGTGAAATATCATCTTTTATGCTATTACCGATAATGGTGTCTAGTTTCTTCTCTTCATATAATTTACGCACAAAAACTGGCAAAAATCTTCTTACATCGTCGTAATTTTGCACACAGGGTCTTCCACAAAGAACTTCAAACATAACAGCACCAAACGAATAGATGTCAGATTCTTTTGTCAAGAAGCCCGTCTGCGAATATAATGGATCACAATAGCCCATCGTGCCTACCGCATTAGAGAAAAGATAAGTAAATTGCTGGTTAGCAGGGCCAAGCTTCGACAAACCAAAATCTGAGATCTTTGGTTTCCAGTTTTGGTCCAAGAGGATGTTGGCACTTTTAATATCTCTATGTAACACTCTTTCTGGGCCCCCTTCCTCAGGATCATGAAGGTACTTTAGTCCATGTGCAACCCCGATGCATATACGCAGGCGTTGATTCCAAGAGAGATCGGGGCTACTTATATATAGATCTAGACTTTTGTTAGCTAGAAACTCATACACAAGAATACTTTCATCACCCTGGTCACAGAAACCTAAGAGAGAGACAAGATTCACATGTTTGTAACGAGAAAGGAACATGATTTCCTTCCAAAACTCTGGGGCTCCTTGCCCAAAAGCACTATCTAATCGCTTTACCGCAACCATGGTGAGCCCCTCAGATAGGACGATTTCTCCTTTATAAACTTTCCCAAATCCACCTCGACCGATGAGATTGGTGTCCCCAAAGTTGTTGGTGGCGGATTTTATATCTTCCAAGGGAATTCGAAGATGTTGAAACTCGTTTATGGAAGACATGTCTTTGGGGATCGATGAGAAAAAAGAGGCTGGATCGAAAAGAAATAAAACAGTTACAAGTTTGAATGCCTGAATGAAGTAGCTAGAGAATGCAGTTCATGTTCATCAAACTGGAGATTAGTCAACCATCTTCTCTCTCCAACGAAGTCTTTGTTTTTTAATTAATTAGTCAACAAATTATGACATAAACAAACCACAACTGGCAACACCTAATGACCTAATCATCCTCTAGATTGTTATATTTAAATGTTTATAATTGCGTGCTATATATATATATATATATATATATATATATATATATATATATATATATATATATATATATATAAATAAATAAGGATGCGATCAAATAAAAAGAAAATTAAATTAAAAAATGTAAAAATGATTATTATTTGATCATTTTTCGGTATATATATCAACTGATAATCGTTAGTTCATCATCTTTATTGATTAAAACTAGTTCTTCATCAATTTATTTTTTATTTCAAATACAGATTTTGAAAACAAAATTTTGAAATAATTTGTTGATTACAAAATGCTTTCATCTAAAAAGTGATGAATATGTTGGATTAATCAAAAAGAAATTTATGAAAAACTAGTTTTAATCAATAAAGGTGATGAACTAACGATTATCAGTTGATATATATACCGAAAAATAATCAAATAATCATCCCTTTTACCATTTTTACTTTAATTTTCTTTTTACTTGATCTCTATCCTATATATATATATATATATATATATATATATATATATATATGTATATATATACACACCTTCAAAGGGTATAAAAGTAATTTAAATATGTGTATTTAGTACGTATATATTCGGTGAAAATCCGATTACCATCTACGCACATAACTATTTTAAGTAGTAGTATGCTTACTGTTTTTCTAGATAGAAACAAATCCCTCGTACGTTCTTGTCACGTGTTAGCCAGGTTTAAAGATATATAATGTTATTTGTAACTAAAAGACGGTGAGTTGAAACTCGTTCAAACATGTACGTACATACTCTTAATTATTATGTATTATTTTTCTATTTTGTTTAAGACGGAGTGGTATATTAATTTCAAATATACATCAATCAATATTTTGTGTTAAGTATTGAATGATGAAAAAGTAGGAAAGTGGAAAAAACAGGAGTTTGAGAAAATAGTTTTCTATTTTCTTAATATTTCTACTTTTTAATTTTCTTAAAAAAGGTTCTGGAAAAATAAAGAAATGTTCCCTGTCCCGTGATTCTTGGCTCTTGCGATGAAAAGGTTTCAACTTACTAAGAGAGGTCCATTAGAGATATATGGACAGGCCTAAATACAAGTTGCAGAAGTTGGGTCAGTTGAGGGTGGCCCAGTACCCCCCCTGCCATTGTTAAATTGCATGCTTAAATTGGCTTAGTGTGTCCTTGTAATATTATTTTACCTTCAAATACACACTTACTCGCTTCTTGGATCGATCTTTCAAGAGGAGCAATGTATATCACACTTGAATTAAGCACCAAAATCCAAAATTATATATATAGGGGAGGGTTCATTTGAGAACATTATTATTGTGAGAACCAATCTTAGTCGTTAAATTGGTAAGTGAAATTCAGGGATGAAGAGCGTAGGGGATTGAGTGTGACAAAGTGCATGTAAGGTAAGGAATTCATGGGTGGACAATCTAATTAAAGGGGAGAGAATTGGACAGCTAAGATTGGTTCTCGCAATAAAAAACGGTTCTCAAATGAGCTTTTTACTATGTGTGTGTGTGTGTGTATATATATATATATACTAGCATGGTACCCGTGCAATGCAACTGCTAGAAATTATTTCTACTCGATAACATGTCCGTTTTAATAACGTAAGACTATTATATCACGCATTATAATGACATCAAACAATTTACGTTCGTAATGTATCTACTTTCTTTCTCATGTTTCCATTTCTTTTATTTCTCTTTTCCTTATAACTATTTTATTAATTTTAAAAACAATAAAATGAGAAACAAAAAGAATATTAAATATATTATAAATTAAACCTTTTGTTTTGATTACACGAGTTATTTAAAAAATCTGAAAATGTCTATAAATTTAGGTTACATGTTATTAGGTTTATAAATTCTAGTTATACGTATTTTTTAATTTTCACTAAATTAAAATATGTGTTATATGATAAAATATTAAAACTATTATTTTTATGAAGATTCTCTGTCTTTAATTTTTAATTTTTAATTTGTATTTAATATCATATAGGTTGAAAATTAATTTGTATTGACTTGACTTTTTTAAATATTATTTATTATGGAAGGTTTGGTTATAAAAATGGTATTTAAGAATCTAATTAACTCTATATAATAGTTTTCTTATAGGGTTAAATAAGGGATAAATTAGTAATTTCAAATTACTTAAAATTAAGAGATTTTAATGGCTTAAATGCTTTATAATATAGTATAGATATATATGGGAGGGATCCTTTTGAGAACCGATTTTATCATGAGAACCGCGATAATCACTCTTAGCCGTTCTTTTAAAATAAATAAAACAGACAAAAAATTAAATGATTGGCTAGAAATGGTTCTCGTACGAAAAACAATTCTCGTTTGAACCACTTACTATATATAGTGTGGGAGGTTCAAATGAAAATATACATTTAGGTGAGAATGGACGATTTAATCTTGGCTCTCCATTTGATTTGATCGGATGGTTTACAAGTGTCATCTCATTTTATTTATAACCCAACCATGAATTGTGATGGGTAATTATGACCGATAAATCTAATAGATCAACATCTAATTTATGGTTAAAATTGATTCTCTCATCTTATCTAAATATCTATTATTATAATAACCCTCCCCTATAATATATAGGAAAAAGATAATTTAAAAACCAATTTTATTACGAGTATCGAGAACCAATATAAACTAATTAATTAAGATAATATTTTAACTTTATTTATATCAAAAAGAGTAAAACTGTAAATTAATATATATATATATATATATATATATATATATATATATATATATATATATATATATATATATATATTACCACAAAGCGGAGTGTAGGTAGCCGCTGTTTCTTGGTTTCTGAAATTGCCAACGTATTTCTTTTATTATATAGTATATAAATTTTAATTTATATATATTTTTTTTCTTTTTTATAGGTTGAAAGAGTTATTTTTTTCATTTATTTTTTTTCTTTTTTTATTTTACCTCCTTCTCTATTTATTAATCATAATTATCTATAGGAGATATTTGATTCACTAGTGTTACGACCATAATTTTAGATATAAAACATATGATTTTAAGATATTTGTTAGTTTTCCTGTAAATACTCGGTGTATTTGAGTCTATTGTGATCATATTATAAACTTAATGAAATTAATATCTTCTTGCATTAACTAACTGGTTTGACTTTGATCCGTTCGGAGTTAATTTGACCATTCAAGCTATTGTGCCTATGTATTATTTAATAGTTTTGCTATCATCATATAGGGAAAACCCGCAATTGTATAGATTTGATGGGATAAAAAATAGTTTAGAACATGTAACTTAGAATTTATGTAAAGTCCGATCAAATTGACTTGTCGGCTTTATATTAAAATAGAGTTTTCAATGTATGTTTTAGATAGCTGTGGTGGAGGAGTGGGGTTTACCCCCTCAGGAGCGTGGCTTGGGGTTCGCATACTGCCCTTTATGGATGTCACTGCGGACCCAGCCCACTAACAACTAACTCGCCGTTCAAAAAAAATATTCAACACAAGGACCTAAAGATTTGTTCGAGATCACAGATTAAGGACTTCAAGATGAGCTCGTGAGCCTAAAGACATACAATTTGTACACGAGCCTTTGTCCGGAAAACTCTTTATAAGTTGAAACAAGGTAAGTTTGAACTCATCAAGTTTGCAGAGCTCTAGTAAGTTTGCCTTTCAAAAAAAGAAAAAGAAAAGTTTGAATTATTCAATAAGAGTTCAAAGTTAATTTATGCAGAGCTCGAGTTATCTATTCATCAAAAAGAATAGTAAGGATATTTTGAATTTAGTTTAGGAGAAGTTATATGTAATGTAGCCGCTAGATATGCTATTTAAGCAATCTCATAATATGTGTAGAGGTGCGTTAGCCATGATGCTTTTGGTGAGCTTAGACTTGATTAGTTCGATAGTTTTGTAAGTCAATCAAAAGAGTCGTTTTCTAGTTAATCTGTTTATCTTTGTTTTGAATATTAAAGTTAAGTTTTAGACTCATAAACTGTATCCAACCTTTGGCCATTTGACACTATATTTGTCCGTTGACTTGCCTTATGGAGACCAATAGTATAAAACAACTATATGTTAACAAATACGTATATTTTTGAATACTTAGTACAATAACACCTCACATATGTACACTTTCATTGAAGAAGGTACAAACATTAATCGAATGATCTTGCAAACGTACACTACATACATGGCCTAAACTCTATGCCTTCTATAATCATACAACTAAAAATCCCCTTTTTATATTTCGGTAAGGTTACCTTGAGTGATTTATGATCTTCTAAGTGATATAATTGTTTACATAACATGAACTCCATCCAACCATCCTTCCTTTCTACCATCCTACTCTCAGTATGAAGTTTTTACAACATATTTCAACAATAAATCACAGAATATATCATATATTGCTATAATCAAACACAAATTAAAGATAGAACTTACTTGTGATCACCAACCTATATGGTGTTGTCTCTTTCTTGCCCAAAACCAAACCTAGATGATAAATTAAGTGTTAACACATTATATGGACTAAGAACCACCACAAGCTACAAGGTTTTCTATGATTTCTCCCTCTATCTTGGATTTCTCCTTCTCCTTGCTCTTCTTCTCTCTTTCTCGATGCTTCCCCAGCACAAATAGGGTTATTTGACCCCCAATTTGGGTCATATACTCTTACACCTAAAAATTACAATTCAAGTCCCTAAAATCTTTTAGCTTGACACTTTTGTCTACAATTTAAATTGTGAGTAAACACACACACATACATGGAATAATAATACTAATCACTTAATATTTGAAGCTATACTCAACTTTACTTTGTGCATTAATAATAATTGCACTTCATGGTCAAATAACTCTAGAAAACAATAAATTTCCAATCTAACTATGATATATCATAAATTCTTTTACAAATATGAAACCCAAATTCTTTTCAACAATATAAACATCTTACTAACCAATAATGATGTCATATTAAATTTCGGAATATTACATTTCAAATCTCACAATAGCAATAATATACATGATCATGATTTGTTATAAGTACACATATGTAAACTTTTTCAAATGTCACAAGAGCGCATATAGGGGAGGGTTCATTTAAGAAAAAAACGTACAAGGGATTTTATATGATTGATGTCGCAAATATGTAAAAAAGAAACATCATATCTAATTAATCATTAGTCTTTATACGTAGCTTGAAGAAGGTGCAAACATTAATTGAATGATCTTGCAAACGTACACTACATACATGGCCTAAACTCGATGCCTTCTATAATCATTCCACTAAAAATCCCCGTTTTATATTGCCGTAAGGTTACCGTGAGTAACTTATGATCTTCTAAGTGACATAGCTGTCTACACAACATCAACTCCATCCAACCATCCTTCCTTTCTACAATCCTACTCTCAGTATGAAGTTTTGGCATACTAAGTCCTTCGATTGTTGGTATCTTTAATAAGTCACGCGGTCCATTAACATTCTTTGGCTCGATTGTTGGTATATTTGTTGACAATGATGAATATACATACTTTGTATCTTGAAAATCAGAATCTAACCCACACTCTGCTTTTAAAAACCAAGTATCATTGGGTAGGATAGGTTTGTCTTCAAATTTGAACACAAGATAACATGCATAGATATACGGATGAGGTGAAAACATCAGTGATCGAAGTGTACACTTGAATGTAAAGAATGCTGCATTTTGTAGTGTTATCACCATAGAGAACCTATTAATTGATGCATAAACTTATTAGATTGGTGCATAGGAATTCATGAAACAATGATATAATAAGTAAATCATTCATAGCAAATGAAGTTGGGGGGGGGGGGGGGGGGGGGGGGTCAAGAACCTGGATTCGGATAAAGATAATGTCTTTAAAAGTTTGTAGTCCGTGTCATGCTTTAAGATATCCGTAGCTGGAAGCATAGAGCAGATTCCGCCAGTTGTTTTGCATATTGATAACAACTGCATGCATGTTAACCAAATAATTTCAAAACAATTGTACGTAAGAAATTACTTGCTTAATGATAGTAAAAGATGAATAAGAAGAATTGATCGAAGACGATGATGGATGGAACTACATATGTACGTACCAATTGGCCATTATCACAAAGGAAACCCTCACAAAGACAGAGGTAGAGCTCCTTTTTAGTGGTGTACTCCAAAGGCTTGTCTGACATCTTAATAAAACGTAGATAGTCATCTGACAACTTATTTTCCCAGTATTCATCATCATCATTATCATCATCATCTATATCATCTTCATTTGTTATGGATAGCCCTTTTAATCCTTCAACATCTTCAGGCTGCCCCTTTAATTAGGCCCAATGATTAATACATTATTATGATTCATAGATAGGAATTTCACACCATGCATCTTGTCAATTATAAACACACACACACATTAATTATTAGAAAAAAAAAGAAGAGAAACTTGCCATCTCTATGGGCTGAAATTCAATTCCTTGAATTGAGAGATCACTAGACTCGACTTGTTTAATATATGAAAGTTCCTCTAGCACAACATCAAAAGTAGCATCCGGCCCGTGATTCATGAGATGCCACATTCTAATTTTATACCAGTTATCCGGTGTTAGTTCAGCAAGATGTATTGAAGTTACAGTCAACTCCCCTGTTTTCCATCTAATCTTCACCCACTTGAGTTGTTCAAGATCCTCATTGGGTTTATAATATCGGAACACCAGGTTAGCTGCGTACATGGTACCAAGTGATAACATGCTAGTTTTTATTTGAAATTCAATTTCACGCCATCTCCCATAAGAAAAATCAGCTATCCTTGAAAACCTGCATGCGAATTCATAAATATCATAATTAAACATTAAATAATAACAAAATGAGAATTAAATGAGAAATTAAAAAATCACGACGTACGACATCAACACTCTAACCAGAAGTGGAAACATCGACGCGAGTGGGAGTGCAATCTTGATGGCAGAAACGTGGTATCATGATATGAAAAGATGTGATTGTATTTCTTATAAAAGTCATCAATCATTATTGTTACAATTAAGGGTAATAAAGTTAAACGTTATTGGTTATAATTAAAAAGGATTTAAAATGATTATAAAATATTTTAGGATGATAAAACTAAGAATTTGGTTAATTATGTTATTTTGAAATATTATAAAGGGTAAATATGATATTTGTAAATTAAGATGGGCAAATGCGATTTTATATGATTTAATAAGGGGCATATATGAAATTATCTCTAATAATTTTGACTCTTAAAATCAAAATTGATTTTTTGATTTTAAGTGAATGAATGGTAAAGATTAAATATTTTTTAAAATGAGTGGTTCAGATCGTCTAATAAATTTTTTCAAATTAGTCTTTTATTTATATTAGAAGATTTTTCTTCATACAACTTAATGATTAAGTTACTGTTATAAAGTACTATAATAAAGATATATATATATATATATATATATATATATATATATATATATATATATATATGAAAAAGTTCAAACGAGAAATGTTTTTTGTACGAGAACTGCGAGAACTAATCTTAGTTGTTCAATTTCCCCTACTTTAATTGGATTGCCCACCCATGATTTCCTTACATGCATCTTGTCACACTTTATCCTCTCACGCTCTTTATCTATGAATTCCACTTACCACTTGAAAAACCAAGATTGGTTGTCGCTGTTCTCGTACGAAAAACAGTTCTCGTTTGAACATTGATTATCAATGTTAAACGCAATCACAAATATCCTCTATAATTTTATATCACTTATTTATGTTGATGTTCAATGGTTAACTAATATTTGGATCGTTTTAAAACGTTTGGTGTTCACTCATTGTCAATTATGTTGGGTTTCTCAAGTAAAGACTAATAATAGTTTAAAATTATTAATTTGCGATATGAAGTCAACTTTATAAATAAAACGATAAATGTTGTTTATAAAGAGAGGTTCTACAAAATTTTTAATTACGTTATGTATGAACTTATGGTTTCTAATAAATTTAGCACTTTTTAAGAGATTTTATATACTATGTATATTTTACATTTGTTTTGTTATATATATTAGTTTTTTATATTATAAAAATTTAAAATTTAATTTAACTATTCCCGTATTTATACACGGATCTTAAGCTAGTAAGTTATAAATAAAAAAAGGATATACCTTAAATATTCACGTTGGGACACCCAACAACTATAAATTTCGCCATCAAGATCTATAGATCTTCTTGCTGATATCAACACACATTTCTTCCCATCATTGTTGATCCAAAAGAACTGCTCGATCATATATATATAAGGTTGCACTAATTATATGAGAACAAATATATACTTCAAATGAACAATATTAATCAAGATAGAATTTAATTAAAATGACATGCATGCTTTTAGACATTAAGATCGATCGAGCGGTGTTATACGTACAATCCAATATATATAAAGGGATATCAGATATGTTACACGTAAAATTCTATTTCCTCCTATCAAATCGTCATACTTTAATTTATTCTTCTAACCGTTAAATGAGAACATATAAAATTTCACTAACTTTGTTTCCATATATATTTTTACTCTTTTATTTATTCTGATTTTTAACACATGTATATAGTAATCAGTTAAGAGTATGAGTAGCTTAGTTAGAGTATGAGTAGCTAGAAAACCTATCTATTCTAAGATATTAATTAATTAATGGTAGATTAATGAGGTTTGATAAGCGCGCGCCTATATATTATTATATAAAATTAAAACACACACAAACACACATATATATTATCTAAAATAATGGCTAAATTGGTTCTCGCGGTTTTCGCAATAAAAACGGTTCTTAAATGAAATTTTCATTATATATATATAGGGGAAGGTTCATTTGAGAACCGTTTTTATTGCGAGAACCAATTTTAGCCATTCATTTTGATAATGGAATTCATGGATGAAGAGCGTGGGGGGATTGAGTGTGGCAGGGTGCATGTAAGGAATTCATGGGTGGGCAATCCAATTGAAGGAGGGGGAATTGGACCGCTAAGATTGGTTCTCGCGGTTTTCGCAATAAAAACGGTTCTCAAATTAACTTTTCAATATATATATATATATATATATATATATATATATATAGACGTACCTGGTTGCCTTGATCAAAAAGAAATCCCTTATGAAGATGAGAGAAGAGTTCCTTCTTAGTAGCATAGATGGCGGGAGAAATATTGAAATTCTTGACTATCAACTCCCAGTCCCGCGGTAACTTTGTCTCCCAGTAGTCATGCGGCGAGTCATATTCTTGTTGTACCACTACATTATGATGATGACGTGTCAACTTCTTTCTTTTCTCAAACTCGTATTCCTCCTGCATGTACGTAAAAAAGAATATATATATATAATTACAACTTCAAATCGATGCATGTGTATATGTAAGTGCTTATATTTATTAATTAATAATAAATAACTACGTACAGAGAAATTAATGATATAGTAAGTACGTATGTACGTACGTACTCTCTCGATGATCACAGATAATATATAGTCCTGGAAAAATTAATGACATTGTTATTGTAAGTAAGAGGGGTAAGTGACAATACTAACCATCCGATTTTGATGAAAAGTCAAACAAATACGAACATATGATCAAAATTAATAACATGGAAACTATAAATAAGTATATAGAGCATATGCTAATGATGAACAAAAACAAATACATCCACTAGATCATTTTCCAATAAAGAGGAATTTCGTAAATACAGAAACAAAAAATTGATTCATAGCCCAAAATCAATATACATAAATTCTGATGAATGTATTGTTGTAAAATAAAATTGATGAAACAAGTAATAAATACATAGAAAAAAAAGATGAACAAGAATATGTTTCCAATTAATCAAGAAAGATAGATCTGTGATTGCAGGGGCGACCTTTCGTTGACGGCGACTAGGGATGACAATGTGTCGGATATCGGGTGACGCTATATCCACATCTATATCCATATCTATTTAATTCTTCATCATCAATACTATATGCATTTAAAATAATTTCGTCCGTCCGTATCCATATCAATCTGATTAAATGGGTAAATGGATATCCATTTGGTAAATGGATATCCATTTGATGTCAAAAGAACTTTTGCCTCAAAGAAAATACCATATTTTATATTTAACTTATGATCTTTATTGATATAAAAACAAAAAAGATAGGAATAATAATTTCTTTCACTTTGACACTTATATGTATATAATCGATACAACTATACAAAAATATTATAGAAGAGAGTGTGAACTTAACCTACATAATTATATATATCTTTATTAATATATTTATATATAAGTTTTGAAATTAAAAAATATATATGAAATTATACTTAATTATATCAAATTTAATTCAGGTTACTTGATTCATATATGGATGGATAATCGTTATCCATATCCGATACAATAAACATCTATATTCGCTCCATATTTGAAATTCACCTATTAAACTTTGTTCATATCCATCACAGATGGATCGGATCGGGTGGATGATCATTGAATCGGGTGACAATTCTCATCCCTAACAATGACGTCAACCACCATTATTTGATACCACCAAGGGCGATGGTTGTTTCATGTTCCTTCTTTCCCATTTCCACCGTTCAAATTTTCCGACCCCATTGACACAATCTCGAAGGTGGTATCAAATAATGAGATCTTCGGCATAAGGAGAGAAGGCAATGAGAATGATTTTGGAGAGAAAGAGGTCTGAAGATCCATCTTCGAACCAGATTTAGGGGTTGCAACTCACCTTACTGTTAATCCTTTTTCTGACAACATATACAAATTGAAATAGTTGCAAAACGCTAACCATCAATCCTTTTCCGGTGACAACATTTTTGAATCTCTTACTATCAAACATAAGAAATTGTGTTAGTCGATTTACCATCGAATGACGGAGATGGGGATGGTCCAAACATTACGACTCTCATATTTCCGGCGGCAACAGTTGTGACTATCCCTTTGCTGGCACCAACCGTTTGACTGCATAACATGAGTGACAAACTAACACCATCCCAAATCTGGGGTAGGAAGTGGAGAGAGAGAGAGATTGAAATTTGATTTAAGGGAGGCAACATGATTTAAGGGATATAAAGTTAATATTAAATAAAATACCTAAAACACCCTTGATGTAATATGGAAACATGTTAATCCCTTTTTACCTCCTACACCTCTTACACAAAAACACCTCTTACTTGATCCCACTCACACACACACAATATATAGGGTAAAGATCCACACAGTCTCACCTTTAAACATAGAACTCAAAAGCTAATTCTCAGTCATTCATTTAAAAATGACAATAGGAATTGCCAAAAAAAAAAAAAAAATCAAACTCACGCCTCCTATGAGATTTCCCCATAATTTCCTTATTCTATTTTTTATTTACCCCTAAAATCTTTAAATGACTTAATTTTAAGAATTTGAGCAAAAAAATTATACCAATCGACTCATTTTTCACTCTTCCCATATTTCTGAAAATTTTATTTAAAAAATGCAAACCATATGAAAATGATATCAAAATGTTATCATTTTGAATCATTTGAATTTTTATCATTTTCAGCTGTAACCATTTGTATTGTTATAATTTTCAACTGAAAAGTTATCAATTTTGGCTGAAAAGTTATTATTTTCGGGTGGGTGAAAGTTATCATTTTCGGGTAGTTGAAAGTTATCATTTTCGGTGGTTGAAAGATCATATTAAGCTGAAAGTCATCATTTTCGGAAATGGAATTTTCGGTGGTTGAAAGATCATATTAAGCTGAAAGTCATCATTTTCGGAAATGGAAGTGAAAAATAAATGAAGGGGCAAAATTTATGAGGTGCATGATTCCCATAATACCCTTCCTTCTGTAATTAAATCTTATAATTGTTTACTTAATTACAATAATGCCATTATTAGACATTGACCATTGATTCAAAAAATCTAATGGCCCAGATTTGGCCTTTGGGTTCTATGTTTAAGCACATGACCTTTATTGATTCATTATATATATATATATATAGGGTGGTTCATGCGAAAAGCTTTTATTTTATGAAAAGTGTTCAGAGGTAATAATAACCCTTAGATAAGTTACTCAATGGTTCAAAATATTTGTTGTCTTTTAGTAATTAGTTAGAAAATAAATGTTTTTATAATAAAAACCAAAAGGGTAAAAATGTAACTTAAACTATAACATAACCTCTACCCTAACTAATCTCCCACTTTCTCTCCTTATTTCTAATTTCCATCATGAGGGTTTCACTCTCTCAAATTGAAAGATCGCCATTTTAATTTCTAGATCTCATTCCTTTCTTCTTCTCTTCACAGTAGACAAACGTGAAATTCAGATGAGCAGACGTGTTAGTGTCACTTAGAAGCAATCATCGAGCACATCTTTCTTTCTTGTTTGTTGGCCCCATAAAGATCTACCATAAATGATTTCACCACCGTCTCCCTCTCTTAAGGTTTGTTTCACCGGCTTCGATCGAATGTTCCTTCATCTACCGGCGATAGTAGAAATCACTGCCACTGCTTACACTATGACCATCATCATTGTTAGTAAACAAAGTTTCCTTTTCCATCGCTTCTGCTCCCATCAACATCAGTCACCACTTCCGTCAACCGAGAACAAGATCGTCTCCACCGCATTCGTTATATCCATTGACACAACAACTCAACGCCACCACTCTTGTCTACCAAGAACAACTACCAAACCCTAGCCGCCATTGTTGAAGTCGATGGGATTCACCTGCTTTGACTTGTGGAGTAGAGATGATGATGAACAACAAAAAGAAAGAAGGAAAGGAAGAAAGAAAGAAAGAAAGACCGAGAGTTATAGACGTAGTTGGTTTACTTTTTTGTACCTTTTTTGTTCTTTTTTTATTCTCTAATGTTTTTTTTCTAATTTTGTGGAATTTATGTCATTTTATTCGTATGGTCATTGGTGAACAATATACTTCTGTTCTTTTAACTTATGCTTTTTATGATGTTTTCTTAGTTGTTATAATTTTTTTTCAATTCACCGGTGAACTCAGATCTTGCTTCTTTTAGTTTAAATTGTTTTAGTTTTATGTGTTTCACAATAGTTCATTAGTGAATACACATAGAAGATTTTTATTTGTCAACTCCAAAGGTGAACAATAAATAAGAGTAAATATAAATATGTAAGTCAAGAGCATAAACATGAGTGAACAACTTATAAAATATATTAATAAAAAACCAAAAGCGGGATTCTTAGTTTATCATGTGAATAGAAATTAAAACCAAAAAGGACAATATTGGTATTGTGTTTAATAAGGAACCTAACGATGAGTGGGTTTTTAGTTGGGCGAATTGCACCAAAATACAACAAACTTTGGCTAAGTTGTTATT
Source organism: Dittrichia graveolens (assembly GCA_038502395.1). Classification (NCBI taxonomy): domain Eukaryota; kingdom Viridiplantae; phylum Streptophyta; class Magnoliopsida; order Asterales; family Asteraceae; genus Dittrichia; species Dittrichia graveolens. The sequence goes on from JARJIL010000003.1 coordinate 6,287,629, forward strand.
ATATACAATGAACACTTTTTTTAAATTAATACAATAAACTTTTATAACATTTCTATTGTATGAAATCGGTAACCTGAAGTGTAGGTAACCTGCCATTATTATTTTTTTAGTATGTTTTAATTTTAAATTCATATTCTTGAAGATATTCATATGTTCTTCATACGTTCTTAATCATCTTCAATGAAACCAAAATTTTGCAATATAAAGATCCGGTGCATACAAAAAACCATAAAATTGAAGATCTCATATGAAATTGAAACCAAATCTGGAAAGAAAATCAAGTCACAAACTTACTCACGTTGACTTAGATTTGCAAAACGGATCTTCAAGTCACAAACTTACATACAAACTTACTCACATATAATGTTAGTTTACAAAAACCTAGAGGAAGAAGATGAACAAATCTATAGCCCTAAACTTACTCAAATCGCATCTGGAAGTGGGTACTCAAATCGATTTGAAGAAACTATAAAACACACAAATCGCTCATGAATGTGGGTTAGTAGAATCGGGGACATCAAATCTTCATCATTTCGAAACCCTAATGGCAGCCTTCATCATTCCCAAACCCTAATCGCATTCTTCATCATTTTTTAGATCTTCATCAAAGCCTTCATCGTTTTGCAGATATACATCAAAACCCTAATCGCCATCTTTAGATCTTGAAGGTTGGCGATGATGATGAGGTTCTTTGAAGGGTGGCGACGACGATGGGGTTCTTTGAAGGTTGGCGACGACGGCGGCGTTCCTTGAAGGTTGTCGACAACGGTGGCGTCTTGAATGGCGGCGACGACGGTTGCGTCTTGAAGGGCGGCGACGGCGGTGACGTCTTGAAGGGCGGCGACGGCGGTGGGATCTTGAAGGGCGGCGATGGTAGTGGGATCTTGAAGGGCGGCGACAACGGTGTGATCTTGAAAGGTGGCGGTGGGTTTGCTTTAATGGGGGCGGTGGGTTTGCTTCAATGGGAGTGGTGGTGTGTTTGATTTTGTTGAATGTATCGGTGTTCAATGGGGGTGGTGGTTTGCTTCAGAAAAGTTTGTTTTTCTAGTTAAATATATTTATTAAATTGACTAAAAATAGAGGTAATAAGTATGTAAAGTGACTTAACAAGTCACTTGCATACAACGTGATAATTATAAATGTTTGTTGTATATAATGACAACTTAGCCAAGTTGGTTATTTTGTTGCAGTTTGTCCTTTTTAGTTTAATGGGTGGAAAAAAACACAATGGGAGCTTCTCAAGTTAACCGGTGAATAAAAGTAAAAAAAAAACATAGACAATAGTGATATCTTGTGGGAGACATGGTAAACAAAGTAAGAGAAATAATTAAAGATTTGGAGAGATAAAAAAATATGATTACTATTATACCCTTTATAATTAAATATATATAGAAAATATGATTAAGATAAACCTTTAGATTAAAACAAAATTAAAGGCTGCGAATGTTTTTAGCACTTTTCGTAAAATAAGAGATTTTCGCATGAACCCTCATGATAAACAAAAAAATGAAGAAGAAAGGTAGGGAAGATGAATTATTATTCAGACGATGATTCACAAGTTACAACCGAGATATATAAATATATTTAGGATGCCAACGTAGGCTGGAATATAGCTTACAAACCCAATGGCTAAGCTAACTAGTATTTAGATAAACTTAGCTAACTAACATTAAGATAGACTTGAGAGTCATAAGTTGAACATCCCCCAGGCGAAATGGCAGTGGTAACGTGAAGCTTGGACCGAAGAGTGGTGAACTGAGAAGAGACCAAACCTTTCGTGAAAATATCTACAAGCTGATCCTGTGTGGAAACATAACGGACGGTAAGAGTCTGTGAGGTGACCATATCATGAATGAAATGTAAGTCAATCTCTAAGTGTTTCGTTCGTTGATGAATACACGAGGTTTGTTGCAAGGTAAGTAGCACCAAGGTTGTCACACCATAAAGTGGGTGGAGAAGATAGACCAACTCGAAATTCATGCAACAAAGATGCAAGCCAGCGAATCTCAGCAGCTATATGAGCTAGTGCACGATATTCCGCCCGTACTGGATCGTGCAATTGTGTGTTGATTCTTGGAGCTCCGACTGATAAGGTTTGGTCTAAGAAAAACATAATAACCAGTAGTAGATCGACGGTCATCAGGGTATCCTACCCAATTTGCCTTAACATCAGCGTGTAGGTGAGCATGAGTAGAGCGTCTGATAGGCAACCCATGTGAGGTAGTGCCATGAAGGTAGCGAAGAATGCGTTTTACTGCAACCCAATGCCGATCAGTAGGTGTTTATAGAAACTGATAAACGTTACTGTCCGCATATGCTATCTCTGGTCTAGTCAAGATCAAATATTGAAGATCCCCAACAGTGCTACGATATATGGTAGGATCTGCTAGAAGAGTGCCAAAATGACGAGATAGTTGCCATCCTGGAGACATCGGTGATGAAAGTGGATTACACTAGCTGAGACCAGTGCGCTGAAGCAGATCTAACATGTAGCGCTCTTGAGATAAGTGGAGACCGTCACTTTGAAAGGACACCTGAATACCAAGGAAGTAACTTAGAGGGCCCAAGTCTTTTAGCACAAACTGAGAATGTAATTGTTGATTAAGTTACCTACAAACACATATGAGCTTTCTATAATAATAATGTCAACTACGTAAACAAGAATATAACACAACACCGAATCCTGTGAAAATACAAATAAGGAAGTGTCTGATATGCACTGTGTGAAGCCCAATGTGATAAGTGCTGATGAAAGTTTAGAAAACCAAGCCTGTGGGGCTTGCTTAAGCCCATATAAAGATTTCTGAAGGAGACATACATGATGAGGTCTAGTAGGATCAATAAAGTCGGGTGGCTGAGTCATATAGACTGTCTTAGTAATATCACCATGGAGGAAGGCGTTATTAACATCAACTTGACGAATGTCCCCACCACGTGAAAAGGCAACGGATAAAACCAATCGAATGGTGGTTGGTTTGACAACGGGGCTGAAGATCTCTATGTAGTGAATGCCCTCAGTTTGATGAAAACCTTTGGCAACCAGCCTAGCTTTGTACTGATTAATGGTACCATTGGGATTGCGTTTGATCCTGTATACCCATTTACAGCCAACAATATTTGCTTGCGGAGGAGCTGGAACCAGTATCCAGGTGCAATTCGAGTGAAGGGTGGTGATTTTAGTCCACATAGCATCTTACCATGCTGGAAACTTTTGTGCTTGGGTAAAGATGGTTGGTTTGTTGTCAGAGCGAGAGGTGGCATGGTAAAGCATATGATCAGGGGAGGACTTGGGTTAGAGACTGTTGTCATGAGAGCATGTGGTCATAGGGTGTGAGGATGGGGGAGGGGGTGGGTGAGGAGTGGAAGATGGAGGTGATGAATTTATAGAAGGTGAAGTAGTGGATGTAGGAGATGGAGTGGAGTATGTATGAGCAGTTTCAGTTCAAGTTGTAGGAACAGGCAGGACAGGAATGGATATAGATGGGGACTAAACAGTATCAGGAGAAGTATGAGGGTTGTGTGAGGAGGGAATGGTGAACTCAGTCTCATGGAAAGTAACATGACAAGAGGTGTAAGTTCGAGAGGTGTGAAGATCATAACAGAGATATCCTTTGTGGAGAGGGGCATAACCGAGAAAGATACATGGAATAGATTTGGGACATAGTTTGTTCTCCCGAGTATCGCAAAGAAAAGGATAGCATAGACAGCCAAAGGTGGGGAGAATGGAGTAATCTGGTTTAGATTGGAAAAGGATTTCATATGGGGACATAGAATCAAGAGTAGGTGATGGAAGCTGGTTAATTAGAAAGGCTGTAGTGGCAAAGGCATCATACCAGAACTGTTTAGGTAAATGAGTATGAAATAGTAAAGCACAAGTGACTTCGGATAGGTGATGATTTTTGCGTTCAGCAACTACGTTTTGTTGGGGAGTGTAGGGACAAGAGATATGGTATGCAATACCTGATTGAGCAAGAAATTGAGCCATTTAGCCTTGCGTTAACTCAGATGCGCCATCACAGTGTAAATGTTTAATAGTGGTGGAGAATAAATTTTCGGTGTGGGTCTTAAAATAATGAAAGGATTCGAGGGCTTAGGAGCGATGTGTCAAAGGCTAAATCCAGGTAAAACGACTATAATCATCAATAAAGGAAATAAAGTAACGAAATCCAGAACGAGAAACAAACGGGGGGGTGGACCCCAAATATCACAATGAATAATATATAATGGCATAACACTATGAGACAAATTCATGGTAAACGGTAGTCGTGTAGATTTAGATAAATTGCATGCATTACATAGTTTATTAGAGTTTTTATTTGAAACATTAAGAAACGGTAAATGCTGAAACATTGAATCGGATGGATGGCCAATTCTTGAGTGCGAAAGAGCGTGTGAGACGAAGATAGCAGTAGACAATGAATATAGATGATGTATTCTAGGTTGCATGTGGTGGAGTGTCTTTCCAGTGAGTGTCTTTATAGAGATACCAAGGTTAGAAAACATGACACAAAGAGGATAATCAAGAACAAGTTGAGTAATGGAGAGTAAGTTTTTGGTTAAACTAGGAACAATGAGAACATTTTTAAGAAATAGTTAACAATGAGAAAGTTTAAAAAAAGCGTGTCCAACATGTGTAATTCTAAAGGACGTACCATCACCGATAATCACTCAATCCGAACCTGTATATAGTTTAGCATCACAAACAATAGATGAGCTAGATGTCATATGAGCACTAGCACCAGAATCTGGTATCCAAGTATCAACCATCTGACACATATCTGAAAAATTAAATGACTTAGTTTGGGCTGCTAGACCAAATTATGAACATGCTAAGTTATTTCCATTTGTTGCAAGGCTTGGTTGGGACCCAATTAGAGGTGCATGGAAAATCCGAATATCCGATTTCGCGCAAAAACTATCCGAAACCGGTTATTGGAAAACCGGTTTTTTTTAATCCGGTCCGGATATTTTGAAACCGGATATGGATCTTTTGGTTGAACCGGATTTTTTACCGGATTAAAAACCGGTTTTAAAAAAACCGGTTAAAAAACCGGATAAAAACCGGTCGTCGAGTTTAAAAAACTAGCCGTTTTTTTTACCGTTGGGGAATTTTTTGCCCCTTTTTTTTGTCTTTTTTTCACATTTTTTCTTTATAAATAGGTTAGGGATGTTATAGGATGATTCACACCAAATACTACCTTTAAAAAACTCTCTCAAATCTCTATCTTTTTTATTTTCTTCATGGCTAGTGCTAGTAACACGGTTGAATCTTCCGTTGGGGGGAATGTCGACGTGGTAAGGGTAATCGAACACAATCGAAACAAAGAAGTTTGGGAACATTTTGAATTGTGTGAGATGTCAAATGGCTCGAAAAGGGCGCGTTGTAAACTTTGCCGAAAGTTTTTTGCACCGGAGGGGAACACAACGTTGAGGAACCATATTTCAAAATCATGCAAGGCTCTTCGATCAAGATCGGATCCAAGTCAAACAAATATTACTCCGCAAGGTGGTGTTTTTGTTTACGACAACGATGCACTACCGGCCGATTTTACAAGAATGGTAATTAAAAAAGCATTACCGTTCGACCACTTTGATGATGAAGAATTCACGGCAATACTTCAACAAATGATGCAACCCGGTTATACTCAATTAAGTCGTACAACCCTTAGACGAGACGCAATAAAAATGTGGCATGAAGCGAGAAAAAAAATGATTTTGGGATTTCAAGAACACAATTACGGTGTCTCGCTTACATGTGATGTTTGGAGTTCCCCTCATAATACCGGGAATTCTTTTTTAGCGGTTACCGCACATTGGTTAAACAAAGAAAATTGGCAAATGATGAAAAGAACCATCGCGTTTGAATTATTCGGTGAACCACATACCGGTGCTAACTTATTTCATCTTTTAAAAAGGGTAATTTGTCTTTACAAATTAGAAAGTAAAGTATTTTGTATGTCATTTGATAATGCATCGAATATGTTGGACTGCCATAGCATTCTGTACCATGTAAGTACCAAGCGCAAAAATTTGTTGTGGAGGTCCACGTGCAATAAAGCCATTAGAAAAACCAAATTGAGGTCCAAACTAAAATACATTACCAACATGAGGTTGTTGGCCGGTGTGGTGTTGCGATGGAGAAGGCGAAGAGTATGATGGTGACGAGAGGTTAGGGTATCCCATCTGTGCAATATTCGCTGAGAAATTTCCACCATATCCTCCTCGAAAATTATTTCGACCTGCACCTCTACCACCGCGAGAGTTGTTTCGGCCTCCACGGTTGAACGATCTGCCCCCACGAGAATTGTTTTGTTGACTAAAATTGGGGTTCGGAGGTGTGTATCTCCAGTAACACTCGGAGGTATTGTGGCCTTCTTTGTGACAAATCTGACATGTGTGTTTTAAACTTCGATCGACGGTGGTTTGGCCCGTAGCGTCGTTTCACCTACGTAGGGGGTTGCATTGCTGAAATTGAAAAAGGTGGTTTGGACCTCGTGTGGCCCAATTGATTTCAAAGAATCTGCAATGTGTTTAATAGAACCACTGTAGATAGCTATAGAATTACTTCCATGTTTGATGGTTTGAAACTGTGTGTGGAGATGTGATTTCTTTGCAAAAGCATTCTGGAAATATGTATCTTCAATGATTTTCCACAGTTGAGCAGAAGATGTAGTGTCAATAGCCAAATGTGCAAAAGTAGGGTCAAGTGTAGCGTTTATACACGCAGAGACATAACCATGGAACCTTTCAAAAATTTCAAATTCTGGTGTGTTGGCTGGTGGTGGCACTTGGTGTGCATTTATGAACTTTAACAGGCTAAGTGTCTTGAGGATAGTTACCATCTAGTGCTTCCAAGAGAGGTAGTTGTCATTGTTTGACTTTATTGAAATAAAGTTTAATATATTTGTTAGGGTATTTGTTGGGTTTGTAGTGAAATTTGTTGATGAACTTGATATTGTCATCATATGATAGTTGCAGATGATAAAGATCACAGAATCATAGAAGGTATAAGGGATGTCAAAAATAACAGCTCTGATACCATGATAAACAAAATAAATGAAGAAGAAAGGCAGGGAAGATGATTTATTATTCTGATGTTGATTCAAGACTTACAACCGAGAAGTATTTAGATAAACTTAATTAGCTAACTAACATTAAGATAGACTTGATAGTCATAAGTTTAACATAAGTCTAACACCTCAGAGACGGGATCATCTACGAACCCGTTCGTATTTTTTAGGCAATTTGCGAACCTCACATAAACACCAATTTTGCATATATAAAAGTCAATTTTGGTAGGCTATTATTATTATTATTATTTGTGTGTAAAGATGAGTTGCAACGTTTTTAGACAAGATGCTACTATCTTATGCAAGATGCAGTGGTTTTTAAATGCAAGATGCATTGGTTTTTAGATAAGATGTATTGGTTCTTAAATGAGAATCCATCGATTAATTCATGCATGATAAACTAGTTTTAAGAAAATTCCATGTTTTTTTAGATATTTTGCAATGATTTTAAGTTGAATGCAATGATTTTATAGACTAGATGTGCAGTGTTTCAAAAGTTCTTATTTTAGGAACCGTTTCTATTGGATCCTCACCCTAACACCTCACATATATATATATATATATATATATATATATATATATATAATGGGGTTAATTATTTTAAACTAGGATTTTATAGCTCGCGCGTTGTGCCAAGTTTTATAAATCTAAAATTGTATTATCACAATAATTATAAGATTAGGTTGATTTATATGATAATATATTAATAATTTTATAAAAATACATCCAATAATAATAGAACGTGTGATAAGAAAAATAATCACATGATAAGGGTTCTAACATTATGCAAGAATAATAAAACAAAAAAGAGTCAAAAGAGATCTCAAATCTCATAGATAAAAGACTGACTTTTTCCTCTTTAAAAAAAAAACTTATATTTATTAGTCAAGTTTAAATTTTTTTAAAAAACCACTTTAATTAATATAATACACTAAGACCATATTAACTAAATAATAATAATAAATAATTAAGATAAAGTTTGTGGGAAATTTAAACATATTTGAACTATTGTTTCTTTAAACATAATCATTTTACGAGACACATGAGAAGTGATTAATATAGCTCTGAGAAAAAAATATACAGTAATAATATTTATTCAAGTTTTACAGTAGTTATTAAACCTCATAATTAAATGTGACAAATATTGTTTATATAAGAAAAAAAGTACATAAAATATTTTATTTAACAAAAAAGTAAAAACGAAACAAATAATGACTTACTTTTCTATTCTAAAATAATCTTCTTAAAGTAGTTACCCAAAGGGTTAATATGGTTTAGCCTTAAAATTGAAGCTTTATTTTGATGTAATATTTAAATTTTACTTTCCGGTCTAAGACTATTTTGATTTAATCTTTTGACTTTATATATAAATTGTTCAACTCTAATATTGAAAGGTTATTTTTGTTTAACCTATAAATTTTACTTTCAAAAAAGCTAACCTTTCAAAGTATTAAGTTATTTTGGTTTTATATATAAATATTATAATTTCCGTTATCAAAAACTAAGTTTTATTGATTTAAACCTTCAAATTTCTTTGAATAGTTTTACCTTTAAATAAATGTACATATTACTAATGCACGAAATTTGTGTGGTCTTTTGTTTGATTAAGAAAACATATTATTAGTGAGTTGGGGTACAGTTTTTTTTATGTATATTTGTAAGCTACATTTTCTTTATAAAAAATTTATTAGCTAGTCTGTAAAATGTAAAATATAAAATAATAAGACATATTTAAGAATACTTTTACCAAAAAAGACAGAATTTGTAACGTCAAAAATTTCGATTGTTCTATAACTTCTTACTTACATCTTGACCTAACGATCAAACTATAATATAATACACACCTACATAAAATCCATTGTAAAAGTAAGGTTTTATTGTTAAATCAAAACAATTTACACTTTAATGCTTAAACAATTCAAAATAAGGTTAATGGTTACATAAAAATAAGCGTAAATTTTAAAGTATTTAAAAAAGTTTAAGAGTTTAATCGAAATAGAGTTAAAACTATTTTTAACCTTAATTAAAACTCTTAAATAAATAAATAAATAAATATATTAAATATTGTTTACATAAAATTATAAAAAACATATATGTATATGAAATTTACATTAAACAAAAGAAAATTAAAAAAAAAGAAAAGAAATGGTAGACATAATGCTTTAAGAAAATAGAAATTAAAAAAAGAGTTTAAAAAAATACAAAGGTTAAAAAAAGTTAAAAAATTCGGAATTCATATTTTTAAGAAATTATAAGTAAAAAAAAGATTAAAAAAATTAAAAAAAATACAAAAGTTATAAAGTGGCAATTAAATGAAAATTCAGAAATTTGTATGCAGAGGATTTGAACGTTAGCCACCTCCATAATAAACCAAGTACTTACAGCTCCGCCGAATCAATCAACATTTTGTCATCAAACATGTTATTTAATATATAATATTAGTGTTCCTTTCCTCCTAAATATATGGTATGATAAATGTGCACTTGTTGGGATCAAATATATAGTGTTGCCATACATTTTAATATATATATATATATATATATATATATATATATATATTATAGATAGGATGCGTAGATATAACGGAAAATTCCTTTCTAAAGCAGCAGAAGCATCTCTGAGATGCAAGTTGTTATTAATAGGAGGACATTATTATGAAATTGCTTATCGAAGTGAAATGGTAAAAGCAGAGTGCAAAAACACACAAGTCAGTCGAGGATATATATGCATGGAAAGTAGTATTAAACACACACACACACACACACACACATATATATATATATATATATAGGATGACACGTAAAAATGAATTGAATCTAAATCAGATTGAAGTTAATTAAACCTACCTTAATTAGCCTTTTAAAAAAAGAAAAAGAAAAAAGAAAACAGATATGCAGAAGATGAAACTCACTTGATATTCCAAGGCGATTTCAAGTTCTTTTAGTATCTTACTAACCAACGGGCGTTCCGAACGATCTATGTGCAAACATTGATATGCAATTGCTGAGAACCTTCCTAAACACTCTGGTGAAATATCATCTTTTATACTATTACCGATAATGCTGTCTAATTTCTTCTCTTCATATAATTTCCGCGCAAAAACTGGCAAAAATCTTCTCACATCGTCGTAATTTTGCACACAAGGTCTTGCACAAAGAACTTCAAACAAAACAGCACCAAACGAATAAATGTCAGATTCTTTTGTCAAGAAGCCCGTCTGTGCATATAATGGATCACAATAGCCCATCGTCCCTACGGCATTAGAGAAAAGATAAGTAAATTGCTGGTTAGCAGGTCCAAGTTTGGACAAACCAAAATCTGAGATCTTTGGTTTCCAGTTTTGGTCCAAGAGGATGTTGGCACTTTTAATATCTCTATGTAACACTCTTTCTGGACCGCCTTCCTCAGGATCATGAAGGTACTTTAGTCCATGTGCAACCCCGATGCATATACGGAGGCGTTGATTCCAAGATAGATTGGGGCTACATATATATAGATCTAGACTTTTATTAGGTAGGAACTCATACACAAGAATACTTTCGCCACCCTCGTCACAGAAACCTAAGAGAGAGACAAGATTCATGTGTTTGTAACGAGAAAGGAACATGATCTCTTTCCAAAACTCTGGAACTCCTTGCCCAAAAGCACTATCTAAACGCTTTACCGCAACCATGGTGAGCCTCTCAGATAGGACAATTTCTCCTTTATAAACTTTCCCAAATCCACCTCGACCGATGAGGTTGGTGTCCCCAAAGTTGTTGGTGGCAGATTTTATATCTACCAAGGGAATTCGAAGATGTTGAAACTCGCTTATGGAAGACATATCTTTGAGGATCGATGAGAAAAAAGAGGATCGAAAAGAAATAAAACAGTAGTAAAGTCGTAAAGAGTTACTAGCTAGTTGGAATGCCTGAATGAAGTAGCTAGAGAATGCAGTTCATGCTCCTCAAATTAACTCGAGATTAGTCAACCATCTCCTCGATCTCTCCAACGAATTTAAGTCTTAAGAAATTATGACATAAACAAACCACAACTAGCAACACCTAATCATCCTCGAGATCTATAAATTTAAATGTTCATTGCGTGATATATATATATATATATATATATATATATATATATATATATGTGTGTGTGTGTATCATACTTGCTGGTTTTTCTGGGTGGAAACAAATCCCTCGTCCTCGTCACGTGTTAGGTTTCTAAAAGATAATGTTGTTTGTCACGGAGTGGTATGTTTCAAATACACACATCTAAGGGGTGTTTGGTTCGTAGATTTTTTTATGGGATTTGCATTCTATCAAAAGATTTGTATTTCGCAGGATTTGCATTTGGTAGGATTGTGAATTCAGTTCTTTATTTGGTTGATAAAATCCGTCAGTATTTGTATTTCTGAAATTCTGTTTGTTTTGTAAATCAATTAAAGGATTTGAATTTGGAGGTAGAGAAAGGGTAGTGTGGGTGGGGTGCGGTAGGGGTAGGGTAGTGTGGGGGGTGGGGTGCGGTAGGGGTAGGGTAGTGTAGGGGGTAGGTAGGGTAGGATAGAGGGTGAGGGTAGGGTAAGGTGAGGGTGGGGTAGGGTAAGGTTGGGGTTAGGGTGGGTAGGTAGGGTAAGGATGAGGTGGTGTGGGGTGGGGTAGGGATGGGGTGGGTGGGGTAGGGTGAGGGTGGGGGTAGGGTGGGTAGGGGTGTGGTAATGATAGGTAGGGTGGGGGTAACATGGTAATTTGAAGATTCTTTTGTTCATGTGATTTGAAAATACAAATCTAATGTGTAAAGCATTTAATAGGATTTTAAAGAAATCCTATCATTTGAAATCATTTGCGTTTTTTCCAAACAAACACAAGATTATCAAGATTTGAAATCTCAATCCCACAAAATTCCAGGAAATACCACGAAACAAACAGGGCCTAAGTTTTATGTTTAAAATGTTAATATATAAAGCATTTTGAGAAAAACAAATTCCCTTAAATTAAATACTTCTTTATCAATCTTAAATACAACAAATTGAAAGGAATTTATACTATTCTTACTTTTATCTGCGAACTGAGTTTAACTTGAATAAATAAAAGAATGATTTTTAGAAACTCACATGTATCGGTGAATTTATATCTTACTTATTTATAATATATTTACAACCTTAAAAACTCTTAATTTTAAGTAACTTGAATGTACTAAAATACTTCTTTTTAACCATTTCATTCTCTCTCATAATTTACTTTAACTTTTAAAATACCATTTTAACCATTTTATTCTCTCTCCTAATTTACTTTAACTTTTTATCTATTAAAATATTTCTCTAACAATAAAACACCCTCTCACACAAACATAATTATCCACCCACATTAACAAATTAAAATCTTATTAACTTCTCACTCCATATTTCATAAATATAAATATTTTTCTTATTTTAATGTCTTTTAGAATTTATTTTTAAAATTAATAAAATAGTCTATGCAAATAAGAAAAATAAAAAAATGATATTGTACGATACTTTTTTGTGACATTGAATTGCACGAATAACATATTATTACATTTTTAAAAGCAACATGATATAAAATAGAAATTATTTGCCCTCGCAGCATTACGCGAATACCTTGCTATTCATTTTTAATTGATCTTTGATTCTCTTTTCACTTCTTTAAACAACAATAACAATGATCATACTCAGATCCACCAAAGTAGCGTATGTGTAACGTCCGTTTTTTATTTATTTTTTAACACGTGCAACAAGGGAATAGCAATAATACTTAATTAAAATAGGGTAACAAATGACACAGGTAATATAAAAACATTTTTCTTTGATGTTCCACTAAAACTCTTTAGAGTGTCCATGTGGAAGGCTCGTCTGTTACATAACCTGAAAAGAATAAACAACGGAAGGAATGGGATAGAAATTCCAATGAGTAACTCCACAAAGTACTCAAATGATAATAATTCATATGTAAATTCAATCTTATCAAAATATGCCACTCAGGCCACTGCTTGCCTCCCGGGTCATTGTTTGCCACCCAGACCACCGACACCAACACATATCACATATATCATAGTCAGCATATACAAATAGGTATATGCAAACATCACAGTTAATCAAATCATTATTAGCACATAAGTGGTCCCACCACTAGTAATCCATTACTGGAAGTCATATCTATTTCTGAAGTCATATCGACTTCTGAGATTATCACGATCCCTAGATGCTACCACAACATCTACCCAGTCACATCGACTGTCATATCGACTTCTGAGATTATCATGATCCCTAGATGCTACCACAGCATCTACCCAGTCACATCGACTGAGGTTGGCCGTCTGTCAAATAGCCACTTGCTCTCATTGAACATTATTTTTCATACACACATATCATACGTCTAGTCATCACACACATAATCACATCCATAAGCTATAATATTACTATATAGCCACACAAGTAACGTTTATAAACATTGGTTATCTGCTTACTCTTGCTTTGTTTAATCATGGTGTAAGCTCATATATATATATATATATATATATATATACCATCACATATTACACTTCTTTACATTACTCGTATATCTTTCATTCCACTTATCTCTTTTAATGAATATATATATATATAGACACACACACACACACATATATATATATATATACATACATATATGTTTAGGTTCATAGACACAGTCTATCGTGCTCTCTCATGTTTGTATACACCCATACATATCCACATATGATCATTTTTATATTTAATACTCGGATATGTATCTCACAGAGATACCGCTCTTCATAATTACCCACGCGTACTCATAACGCATAAAAATAAGTATTTATAATATATAACACTGTAATAACCACTCTCTTTAGTTATATAATTATACATACCAACATCACTATTTAAACCATCATATACTCTTTATAATCGTGAATCCCACGACACTAATAATAGTTACACTTTACAACGGAGGATTAATTATTAAGTATTAACCCCAACCTTTTCCTCTCTTTATTTATCTGGGTTTCACTTATTATTTAATTATTCATACATATTTTCTGTCATTTAGTATAATACTAGAATATTCCACTTTGGTCATAGACATATATCTTTGTCTCCCGACTCTCATATACCATTATGTCCGTCTCTATTAATTTCGTATACATCTCTTTACTCTTTACCAATTAGTTATTAGTAAAGCTTCCGGTATTAACAACTAATAAATATCATGCAATACATTTCACATTAGTATTGACTACATACAAATACAGGTAAGTGATATCTCTAAGAACCAAATTGGGGTACTCACCTAGCACTTATAAAACGTTCTCTTATCTTTTCCTTAGGTCCACAATTACCTAAGAACAAGAATATGATAATCATTACACTTACTCAAGTCAAAATACAACTTTTAAACATTGTTCAGGACAAGGCACGTCCGTGCCATACTCACACGTACCCCATGATCACAAGGCACACCCTCGGCCTATCTAGATAGTTCGCTCTGAACTTGCTGTTTCCGACCAAAAATCCATTTAATTCACTTTAAAGTCATAACCAGTACTTCTAATCATCCCCATAGCACTTACTAATTATATTAGATAGCATACTAAAATTCTATGATAACAAATCATCATCTAACCTCAAATTGATTTATTAATACTTCAAGAACACAACTACAACAAGAACACTTACAATTCAAAAGTAGTAGGTAATAAAGATGATGGAATAGGTTTGATTTTTGCTTGCCAACAACCTTGATTTCTTCTCTTCAATTAGTATCTAAGTATATGTGTGTGTGGTTTGAAAGAAGAAAGAAAAGAAAATAAGAACTAGAAACATGAAAGAGGGAAGAGGGAAGTCAAAGGAAAGGGCGGCCGCCTCTTTAGTTGGTGGTTTTTTTAGCGGGTATTCCGCTCCCTTTTCCGACTCACAACTCATCTCTACAATGTCCTTTAGTCCCAACGAGGATATAATTGGAGCAATTGTGTGAAACAATTTAATACTTTATAACTTCTATCCATTTTCTTCAACTTTTATTCCCACTCATTTTAAATACCTTTTTTTTACATAATTTAGGGTGTTATAGTATGAGAGTTGTAATGTAAAATACACTCAAATATTCCCCGAAATCTTTAGCCAAACGACTCCGGATAGTTCTTCCTTAGGTTCCTATGTGCACATTCCGAACCTTTACAAAGCTCCCATTGTATTTTGACTACTTTGATTGAATACTCAATTACAGGTATCTAACTATATATTTGTATTTGATTCGTTATGACATAATATATTATGGAAAATGTATATTATATTTTTGAAGTAATTTTTGATCTATAAATAATGTTAAAACAAATACGATATAAAATATAAATCAGCTAATCAAGTTTGATAAAAATATTGCATAGACGTTTTAGATTTAATTTAACAATGCTTTCTGTAATGCCGCTTTCGTAAAACAGCGAATTTCATAAAAATACGCGTCTTTAATACGTGTGGGTCCTTTTAAAAATCATATAATATCATATTATGCAGCGGAAATTTAATTCAAAAGTTAACACCAGATATTTACAATCTAAAACTCTTAAACGACGGGTTTGGTGTTACTCTAGACAACGACCAACCATAAACAACACAATATAACATACATAAAGTGTTCCTTCCAAAAAATGTTTACAACCAACAGCAGGCAACCCATCTCACCAGGCCACCTAATCTTTACCTATAAAAATGTTCAATGAAGCAACATTAGCTATATAAAATAGCTAGTGAGTACTCAAGACATCAATAAAGCGAGTCACATAAAACAGGAATAAGCAATCAATGTTATCCTATCACATTGCAGTGTGCTGACAAGATCAATAAGAGTCATGTCTTGCAGGATAGCAAGTTCCACTCAACGACCCAAACTAGGGATCAGACACAACCATCCGCGCTGGTGGGGGAGCATACACCAGTCCACCAAACATCGTTATGAGGCCATCGGCAACATTGGGCTCAAAAACCCCATCTTCGTAAAGGAACGGCGGTCTTGCAGAACCTAGACTCGGTAGGCCCCCCGAGTCTCCGTTGATCCCAAATTATGACCCAAAGGCCCTATGGAATCCAGCTACGGCCGGCTGACCTCAACACACTAGTGGGATCCAGCTACAACCGGCTGATCACAATCCACTAGAAGTCCGTAGATAATTCATACACACATAACATATGATCTAATCAGGATCAACCAATTCAACGAGGCGGATCCAATATGGATCCTATAACATACATATCAACAAGTTCAACTAGGCGGATCCAATCTGAATCCTCTGGCATGCATACTACATATGATCAACAAGTATTAAGCATGGCATATCACAAACAACATGGTAAGGCTTACATCTTCATCTTATGCATTTCTGAATTAGAAACTACAACATATATCGTACTACAGTATTTAATTGATCAAGTCAGGTAACTAGCAAGCAAATCTCCCTCTATTGAGACTTATGAAAGTCGGTACTCACTTAAGGAGCTTATAGTAAACAAATACACTGCTCCGGCTCTTTTAGCACGACGGGTTCACCTAAAACATCATTAAACATTCATACACACAAGGTATTACTACTAGAACAGAAGTAGGAACTCCTAAAGATATCTTAAGTCAACTTACAAGCCCACATCGATCTTCTAAACGTAACAACACAGAAGCTAAACAATCTGTGAACTGTTACTGTAAAACACACCCTTGCGGCCGCAAGCCATGATGCTTGCGCTCGTAAGGGCATTTGCTTGCGCCCGCAAGTATCCATCTTTGTGCCTATAAGTGCCATTCTAAGTCAATTCAAACCATCCATTCAAAGCCATACTTACGGCCGCAAGAACAATTCCTTAAGCCCGCAAGCACCCTTCGAACCGGCCATCCGAAGCCCCTTGCGGCCGCGATATCCCCTTGCGCCCGCAAGCAGACCTGTTTCAGAACAGGTCGGCTACAACCCCCTTTTTCGACTGTTTTCTTTCCAAACTTCATCAAACGAGATTCCAATGGATTACCAGTGATTACACATCATAGGGAACATCCATACGAGTTTAAAAACATTCCTTTCATTATACCAATGGATTATCAGTCATTCATTTGAAAAAGAAAAATAGAAATTAAAAGTAATAAAATGAACTCATGCCCCCCCTCCCTAAGAAACTCCGTCAACTTTCTTTTTTTATTTATTTTTTGCCCCTTAAATTTTTAAATGACTATAACTATTTTAATTTTGAGAATTTGAGCAAAAAACTATACCAATCTACTCATTTTTTAATCAACTTTCAAACAAAACCACTCTTTCTATATTTCTAAAAATTTTATTTTGAAAATGCAAACAATATGAAAAAGATACCAGAATGTTATTATTTTGAATTAGGTGAATTTTTATGATTTTTGGTTGTGACCATGTGCATTTATATCATTTTCGGCTGGAAGGAGTGTATTTATATCATTTTCGGCTATAAACATGTGTATTTATTTATATCATTTCGGTTAAAAACAAGTGTATTTATATCATTTCGGCTAGAATGAGTCTATTTTTATCATTTTCATCTATATAATATTATCATTTTGAATGTTGTAATTTGTTATCATTTTCACCTAAAAAATGTTATCATTTTCAACTGGAAATTGTTATCCTTTTCTTCTAGAACATGTGTATATATCATTTTTTGCTGGAATAAGTCTATTTTTATAATTTTATGTGGATAATGTTATCATTTTGAATATTGTATATTGTTGTCATTTTCAACTGGAAAAATTATCATTTTCAACTGCAAAAATGTTATCATTTTTGGCAGGACGAAACTTGTAGGGAAAAAAAAGGAAGGGACGTAATTCATGGGTTGGGGGATTCCCATAATGCTCTTCCTTCTATAATTGTTTAACTAATTACAATAATACCATTATTAGATCTTAGTCATTGATTTAAAAAACCTAATGGTCCAAATTTGACCTTTAAGATCTATGTTTAAGCATATGACCTATATTAATCCATTTTTCATACACACACACACTAGCATTTGTACCCACACAATATGACAACGATGACAATAGTTTGTGTTCGACAACATGTTCGATTTCAATAATGTAGAGTATGTTTTTTGTGAAACTGGTGTCAGAAAATGTAATCTCTTACACAACATATCAATTTTCTTTTTCTTATATAGATTCTGTTTCTTTATTTCTCCTTTTTTTCAATAAACTTTTTTATTAGTTTTTGAAAAATAATAAAATAAGGAAAAATATATAT
Organism: Dittrichia graveolens; assembly: GCA_038502395.1. Taxonomy (NCBI): domain Eukaryota; kingdom Viridiplantae; phylum Streptophyta; class Magnoliopsida; order Asterales; family Asteraceae; genus Dittrichia; species Dittrichia graveolens. The sequence goes on from JARJIL010000003.1 coordinate 6,305,940, forward strand.
TATTAATAAACAATTTCAGAGAAAGATAATATAGTTTTAATAATTGTATGATTATAAGTGATTTAACCAAAATTAGATTAATTAAATAGTTGTCATGTTTAATAAGTTATTAAAGCAATAGTTGCTACAAATTAGTTGAATTAATTAAGGAAATAATTAATCGAATTATTGCTGCAAATGTTTGTGTTTTTTGCATAAAGTCTTGTACTACTTAAAATTAAGTAGTCTTAAAATTTTTAATAAATAGTATTAAATGCTTTATAATATAGTGTAAATGTATATAGTGTGTGTGTATGTATATATAGTGAAAAGTTCATTTGAGGACCGTTTTTATTGCGAGAACCGCGAAAATCAATCTTAGCAGTTCAATCCCCCCTAATTTGATTGTCCATCCATGAATTCCTTACATGCATCTTGTCATAATCAATCTCCCCACACTCTTCATACATGAGATCCACTTACCAATTGAACGTCTAAGATTGGTTCTTACAATAATAATGGTTTTCAAATGAACCCTCCCCTATGGGGAAGGTTCATTTGAAAACCGTTTTTATTGCGAGAACCACGTGAACCGATCTTACTCGTTCCTTTTGGATAATGGAATTCATGGATGAAGAGCGTGGGGGGATTGGGTGTGGCAGGATGCATGTAAGAAATTCATGGATGAGCAATCCAATTGAAGGAAGATGAATTGGACGGCTAAGATTGGTTCTCGCGGTTCTCACAATAAAAACGGTTCTCAAATGAACTTTTCACTATATATATATATATATATATTGTTGGTCCCAAAGAGGGTAAACAAGCAACCGATAGAGTGTAGAAGAGGGGGTTGAATACACTTTATCAATAATAAAACAATTCAATAGAAAGTATATTCAATAATCAATCAAGGAATTACAATATCACTCTTTAATCAAATCAACAAAATGATTTGAGGTTACACTGATTATAAACTCAACTCTCTCTAAACACTCTTTAATCACAAACTAATTGATGATCGGACTTCTTGTTAAAATTGATTAACAAGAACTATGGAAAACTCTCTTAAACTTTGAACTAACAAAGTTATCGCAACACACGCGTATCAAGTACGATGAACACACGTACGTTTTGCAACTTATGTAGAACTCTCTATATTTTTTCTATCTCCTAAACCCCATAAGAAGGTTTATACTTATACTTGATTTATCTACGAACAAATCGCAGTTTAAATATAGAACTTATCTTTTCTTTAAAACCGTAACAAACTCCTTAATTAGAACATATCTAATTAACTTCGTTTGAGATCTCTATCCTAGTATCCAACTAATAGATAGTTAAATTAGGTTTAGATATCCTAATTTAAATGTCGTAGATATCGAGAGTTTATAACAGAATTTAAAACTTATTTAAATTCCTAAACTGACTTCTGGCGCTGAGCTGACTTACTTAGACTTGACATCGTCAAGCTGAGTTCTTGAATCTTCAAATCTTCAAGTCTTCACTCTTGAAACCTATCTCAGCTTAGAAGTCACAGAACTATCTAGTACTTACATAGAAAACTCTATATCTGTTTGTACGTTGACTACTCAGCCTAAGCTGACTAGACAGTCTACAACAGATTTACATAATTCCTACCACTTAACCCCATCATCTATACATAGCTATAGTTTGTCTCATCAAATCTAGTTATTCTAATCATGGGACTAATGAATATATATATATATATATATATATATATATAAAAGGAAGATCAGATAAGAACGCACATCTTGTTAGCAAATTGCAAATGCCGGTCAACTTGGTCAACGAAGGTAGGCACTGATATATATATATATATATATTATTATGTGTGTGTAAAGATAAAATGCAGCGTTTTAAACAAGATATAGTGATTTTACTCTAAATGCAGTGGTTTTTAGAAAAGATGCATTGGTTCTTAAATGAGAATCCACCGATTAATTCACATATGATGGACTAGTTTTAAGAGAACTCCATATTTTTTTAGATTAGATGTAATGATTTAAAGTTATATGCGGTGATTTTATACACAAGATAAAGTGTTCCTAGCATTCTTATTTTAAGGAATATTCTTATTGGATTCTTACCTTATATATATACACACACACACACACACTAGCATAGTACCCGCGTAATGTGACGGTTAGAAATAATTTCTACTTGATAACATTTCCGTTTTTAATAACGTAAGACTATTATATCACGCATTATAATGAAATCGAATACTTTCGTTCGCAATGTATCTATTTTCTTTCTCATGTTTCCATTTCTTTTATTTCTTTTTTGTTAATAACTCTTTTATTAATTTTAAAAAACAATAAAATGAGAAACAAAAAGAATATTAAATATATTAAAATAAACATTTTGTTTTGATTACACGAGTCATTTAAAAAAATCTGAAAATGTCTATAAATTTAGGTTACATGTTATTAGGTTTATAAGTTCTAGCTAGACGTATTTTCTAATACTTAAATTAAAATATGTGTTATATGATAAAATATTTAAACTATTATTTTTATGAAGATCCTTTTTATTTAATTTTAGTTTGTATTTAATATCATATAGGTTGAAAATTAATTTGCATTGACTTGACTTTTTTAAACATTATTTATTATGAAAAGTTTAGTTATAAAAATGGTATTTAAGAATCTAATTAACTTTATATAATAGCTTCCTTATAGGGTTAAATAAAGGTAAATTAGTAATTTTAAATTATTTAAAATTAAGAGATTTCAATTACCTAAATGCTTTATAATATAGTATAGATAGGGAAAAGTTTAAACGATAACTGTTTTTTGTACGAAAATTGCAAGACCCAATCTTAGCCATCCAATTCTCTCTCCTTTAATTGGATTGCCCACCCATGAATTCTTTACATACATCTTGTCATACTCAACCCCCTACTCTCTTTATATATGAATTCCACTTACCACTTGAATGACTAAGATTGGTTCTCGCAGTTCTCGTACGAAAAATAGTTCTCGTTTGAACTTTTCCATATATATATATATATATATATATATATATATATATATATATATATAGGGGAAAGTTCAAACAAGAATTATTTTTCGTACGAGAACTGCGAGAACCATTCTTAGCCGTCCAATCCCCCCTCCATCAATTGGATTGCCCACCTATGAATTCCTTACATGCACCTTGCCACACTCAATCTCCCTACGCTCTTCATCCATGAATTCCACTTACCACTTGAACGGTCAAGATTGATTCTCGTAGTTCTCATACGAAAAACAGTTCTCGTACGGAAAATAGTTCTCGTTTGAAAGATCCCTTGTAACAAATGAAACAAAATCTCAAACAAAGATACTTGGGGTACAGTATTACCGTCTCCACACTTTTTACACATAAATTAACTTGATAGAGATATCTAAAAAACCCACGGATCTTTCTTCCGGCTAAAAATGCTTGGTCCATATGTCGAGTAGAGTAGCTCTATCAGCAATGGAAATTGCAACCACCCAAACGAACAAACATGTTACAACCACGAGTAGTCACTACAAAAAAATGCCATTTAGTGGCACACATTTTTAATGGCATTCGGTTTTTATGCCACTGATTAACGTTTTTAGTGGCATTTTACATGTACCACAAAAGAAATTAATGGTTTTAGTGGCATTTTTATTTTTATGCCACTAATATATACCACTAATAATGGCATAAAAATTTAATTACCATTATATATTTTTAGCATTAATGACATATTGTTATATTATACCACTAAATATGTATATATATTTCATAAAACTTAAATGTGCCACTAATATACCTGTAGTATAAACATAAAATAGGAAGTGTTTACTAAAATCTTCCCTCCATTCCCCAAAATTTTCCCTCCTCCTTTTTTCTTCCCTCCGATTTGATCCACACATATTATCTTTCATGTTTTCTATTCTACACAGATTTTTAAAACCATTTTCCTCTTCTCTCTTCTCCTCTCCTCTCCTGTAGATTTCTTCATTTCTTCCCCAATCTCGTGATGTGCCCTAATTTTTTCTGTAGCATCGTGAGTAGCAGGTGGTGCTGAAGCATCGTGAGTAGCAGGTGGTCTGTTTTGTGTTATCTACATCATCACCGTAATATATTTCATGAAATTAACCTTCATCTCATGTTAGCTATGGTGTTCGCAGGTCTAGTTGAAATCTGAAACTTGATTGTGGTGTAATCTGAAACTCGATTGTGGCGTGACTTCACAATCAGACTGAAATTTTATTTAGGGCAGATTCATTATCGTTGGATTTAGGTATGAAAATTTCCAGTTCTTGTTTCTATCATCCCCAATCATCTTAATCTTAGATTTTTTTTTGAATAAGGGCTGATTGTTTGTGTTTTTGTGTAGTTATATTTATGTTATGAATTATTGGGTTGATGGTTGGTTTTGTGTGTCTCAATCTGTGCTAAAAACCTTCACAAATCTCACTGATTTTGTTGATATCAAGCATACCTCGGACCATATTATGTCTGCTCATGTATAAAAGTGAACTGAAATTTACTTGAAAATGCCTGTTATTTTTATTTATAAGGCCAATAATGTTGTTGATGGCCAAAAGAAAACCGCCATCTCTAAAATGGCTATAAATATGTATGTGTACAGTTGTGTTTAGTGTGTAAATCCAAGTATATTTTGATATTAAATCAGTGCATATTTCTCTGTTTCCTGTGTTCATATATACATACGCATCATACATACTTGGTTCTTTTTTTTTTTGTCTAAATTGGTTCACTGCAAAATGGTGCCTTTCAATTGTGAGTCAAGAAGAAGCAAGAAGAGGGGTAGAAATCGAATAGTTATTACATGGATTTGTCATCAGGTGATCTGTTATTGATCTGTTTTTCAATTTAGAGATCTGTTTTTCAATTTACAGATTTGTTAATTAATCCCTCTGTTTTCTTATTTTTATTTTTAATTATAATGCCAATAATGGCTTAGGCTGTTAAAGGGTCATCTGTTTTCTTATTGTTAATTAACCTATCTGTTTGTCTGACTGTTTTAATTGGCTGTTTCCGGTTAAGTATGCTGTTAATTTTATTTTATCTATAATATTGTCAATAATGGGTTAGCTTGTTTAACGGGGTGCTTGCCAAGTGGGTTAGGTTGCTTAGAATGCATGTGGTAAGATTAAAATTAAGCTCCAATCGAATAGTATTATCCATTTAATGGGTTGTGTTGTCTAACGGGTCGGTTTTGTTTGATCTATTAAGTTATGTATTATTAATTAACTCATCTGTTTTTTTAGTTTTTTTATAATTAACTCATCTGCTTTATTTAACTGTAATTAATCTATTAATTCGCTTGTTTTTAGCCCTCCAAGAATTGATTAACTAACACATTAGAATTCGCATCAGATAGGTGCCTTGTTGGTTTGATGGATCTGTTAAGTTACCTGTTATTAGTTAACTGATGAGTTTTTTTCTTTTTTATTTTTATTTATAAGGCCAATAATGTTGTTGATAGCCACCACCACCAACCGCCTTTGGCAGTTTTGGGCCAAAAGAAAACCGGCATCTCTAAAATGGCTATAAATATGTATGTGTACAGATGTGTTTAGTGTGTGAATCCAAGTATATTGTGATATTAAATCAGTGCATATTCCTGTGTTCATATATACATACGCATCATACATACTTGGTTCTTTTTTTTGTCTCAATTGGTTCACTGCAAAATGGTGCCTTTCAATTGTGAGTCAAGAAGAAGCAAGAAGATGAGGGGCAGAAATCGAATAGTTATTACATGGATTTGTCATCGGCTGATATGTTATTGATCTGTTTTTCAATTTAGAGATCTGTTATTCAATTTACAGATCTGTTAATTAACCCATCTGTTTTCTTCTTTTTAATTTTACCTATAATGCCAATAATGGCTTAGGCTGTTAACAGGTCATCTGTTTTCTTATTGTTAATTAACCCATCTGTTTGTCTGACTGTTTTAATTGGTTGTTTCCGGTTAAGTATGCTGTTAATTTTATTTTATCTATAATATTGCCAATAATGGGTCAGCTTGTTTAACGGGGTGCTTGTCAAGTGTGTTAGGTTGCTTAGAATGCATGTGGTAAGTTTAAAATTAAGCTCCAATTGAATAGTATTATATCTATTTAATAGGTTGTGTTGTCTAACGGGTCGGTTTTGTTTGATCTATTAAGTTAAGTATTATTAATTAACTCATATGTTTTTTTTAGTTTTATTTATAATTAACTCATCTGTTTTATTTAACTGTAACTAATCTGTTAATTCGGTCTATTTTGTGTTATCTACATCATCACCGTAAGATATTTCATGAAATTAACCTTCATCTCATGTTAGATATGGTGTTCGCAGGTCTAGTTGAAATCTGAAACTCGATTGTGGTGTAATCTGAAACTCGATTGTGGTGTGACTTCACAATCAGACTCTGAAATTTTATTTAGGGCAGATTCGTTATCGTTGGATCTTAGGTATGAATATTTCCAATTCTTGTTTCTATCATCCCCAATCATCTTAATCTTAGATTTTTTTTTAATAAGGGCCGATTGTTTGTGTTTTTGTGTAGTTATATTTATGTTATGAATTATTGGCTTGATGGTTGGTTTTGTGTGTCTCAATCTGTGCTAAAAACCTTCACAAATCTCACTGATTTTGTTGATATCAAGCATGCCTCGGACTATATTATGCCTGCTCATGTATAAAAGTGAACTGAAATTTACTTGAAAATACCTGTTGTGTCACTGCTCATGTATAAAAGTGAACTGAAATTTACTTGACCATACGTGTTGTGTCATAACAAAGAGGTATTTTGACTTATAATGTTAAGCTAAAAAACCTATACTCTGAAATTTTATACGAAACATCTTGTTTGTGGACATGTAAACTTTTCATTTTTGTCTTTAATTTCAACCAAGCCATCCTTATTCCCTGTCATATGATTGTTGTAGCCACTATCCAGTAAGCATATATCATTTGTTAGAGATTCTCGAATACTAAATAACATAAACATTGATTCACCTTCCTTTGATTCTTCTTGATGGCATTGTTATATTCTACCACTAATATCAATTTTATGTACAATATATATAATTAAGGAACTAGATTGAAGAAGTCATATATTTATTTACCATTTATCATAGAGTACATGTGATGTAAGAAGATCAAACCGCTCAAAGATGAAGGAGCCTCATGTAACCGGAACAAAATCATTTGCTAGACTTGCTCATGAAGTGGTATTATTTTAGCTATTTTGGCATTGTCTTTTTTGTTTTCTTTTTAGTTACTAACCATGAAACACAATTACTTCTTCCTATAGGCGATGAATAATAATGGTGTATACCCAACACGAGGAGAAATGTATGTAACAACCCGCACTCGTAAAGATGAAAGTATTGTTGATGACAAAGCTGCTGAAGTTGTGGTAAAGTATTTTTTATCAAATATAAATGTTCTTATCATTTGTATGTTTATTTTTTTTAAGATTACTTTTATTATTATATATGTAGGCTTCATTGAAAGCTATTAGTAGTGATTCCACAAGCAACCCCAGAGATGAAAATGATTTTACAAATGATGACTACTCAAAAGTCAAAGGTCCGGAGAAAAGGGGGTATGTGCGGTTAGTTGGAAGGATGCCGGCTGTCAAAGAGAATGGTGATTCTTCAACGGATTCACAAACTATTCGTCAACTTAAAAGTGTTGTCAATGTAATGTTGAACATCATCCATGAACATATCCCTAATGCAAACTTGTCGGCGGTTCTTAACAATATGAATATGGAGGTACTTATATGAACTACCACTTGTTCTTTTACTATTACATATATATGTATTAACAATAGTTGTTTTCCTTAAATATGTTTTAGGTCCCTAATATTTCTTCTCCGGTTCCTAACAACTCTGTATCGGTTAACCAAAGATCACCTTCATGAAGTCATTGAAAATGGTAATTACTTTTATGTTTCTACTTAGTTATTGCGAAAATAATTTAGTAGTCAATTTTTTATTATTTGCATGTTAAATGTGAGGTCTTTATTTTAAACAGGTAAACACGATCGTTTAGCTTGAAGACTAGAAAGAGGTTCATGAGCTTATCGAAGGTCAAGTTTTTATTATAATACTTGTTAGGTTGATGTGTTTTGCTTTTTAGGTTTAGACTTACTTGACATGACTTGTTAGACATTTGTTTCTAGATATTTGTAATATTTTTGGAAGACCATTGAACTTTTAATTGATGTGATGCCTATTATGATTTACATGTCTTAGTAGTTATTAATATTAATTAATATGTATAATAAATCACAAACAATATTATAAACATCTATAGTGACACTTTATTTGATCATCTAAATTTTGTGGCAAAAGTTATGTGCCACTAAAAGTGGTTTAGATTTTTAAACAGTAACAATTTTTACTGGCATAAAATTTGTGCCACAAATGTTTTATTGTTTATTGTGGCAAAAAAAGTGCCACGGAAGGTTCAAAAGATTATTGCGGCAGATAAAAAAAGTGTCACTAAAAGGCTTTAGTGTTAGCGTTTTTAGTGGCATTTTTTTTGTGTGCCGCAATTTCTCAAAGGTGTCTTTAGTGGCACTTTTTTTGTTTTTTGTGGCACTTTTTGTATGCCATTGAATAGCATTTTATTTGTAGTGAGTGCCGCGATCCATGTCACTTTATCTTTAAACACAAGTGCAAGAGTCGCACTAAACACAATCATAGCAGCTACTAATGACAAGAACATGGACACAAGTCCAATTGTCATTCTCTTTGGTAGGTTGTACAACGGAGAGTGGTCGATGATAGCACGTACTAAGAAGAGATAGAAAAGCTACCGTCCACGTACTGTATACAACTTATGATATCGACTTACATGAACTTGAATAACCTGTCCGGTGAAAATTCGATCCTAAGGGAGAATGAGCATACTACATACATAGTTACAGAGTATGTATCATACGTACTGTGTTTCTAGATAGAAACAAATTCCTCGTACGTGGTTGTCACGTGTTAGCTAGGTTTAAAGATAATGTTATTATGTATTATTTTTCTATATTGTTTAATATGGTGTAGTAGTATGTTTCAAATATGTATCAATATTTTGTGTTAAATGAATGATGAAAGAGTAGGAGAGAGGAAAAAAAGAGGAGTCTTAGAAAATATGGAAAACTATATGAGTTTTTTATTTTTTTAAAAAATATGTAAGTAAACATACTTTCTAATTTTTAATTTTTCTAAATCATTTTTAAGAAAAATAAAATAATATTACCTGTCCCTTGCTTCTTGGAATATTGGCTCTTGCCATGGAAAGGTTTCAATTTACTAATAGAGGAGGTCCATGAACAGGCCAAAATAAGACTTACAAAGTTGGGTCAGCGGGAGCAACTTAACAGCGAGGGCTAAGAATCCTACAAATTTTTTGGCTCAATTAATATTTTATCAAAATTTATATAATGAAATATTTATATCTTAAAATAAATTAAAAGATAGTCCCCTCCAAAATAAAACTATTACATTTTGTCCTTTTCAAAAATAATGTTCAGCTTTCGTCACTGTGGGTTTGTTAAACCATACGTTATGCTGAGCTCGAAGACGAGCGGGTACCTTTGGGTACCTTCGGGTGAGCTCGGGAACACCATTTCGGGTGTCTCGATCGGGTACCCCCTTTGGGCTTTCTTACTCGACGAGAACCATGACTCCCCCACCCACCCACCCCCCTCCACACACACACAGATATATATATATATATATAATATGAATAAGGAAATTAAAGGTATAACACTTGTTTTGAGTAGGGTAAAGAAAATGAGAGAGGGAATGATGTGACATTGAATAAGGAAAAGGTAAAAGGAAGGTATAACTAAAGGCCTTAAGGTGGCCCAGCATCCCCTGCCATTGTTAAATTGCATGCTTAAATTGGCTTAGTGTGTCCTTGTAGTAATATTAATTTACCTTCAAATACACACTTACTCGGTTCTTGGATCGATCTTTCAAAAGGAGCTATGTATAGCACACTTGAATTAATAGGCCGGACACAATTAAGCATGAAACCCGAAAATTATTTACATATTTTACACACAAATTAACTTGATATAGATATATAGATATCTAAAAAACCCACGGATCTTTCTTCTGACTGAAAATGCTTGGTCCATATGTCGAGTACAGTAGCTCTATTAGCAACGGAAATTGCAACCACCCGAACATACCAACAGGAATACATGTTACCACCACGAGTGGTGCCGCGATCCACGTCACTTTGTCTTTAAGCACAAGTGCCAGAGTCGCACTAAACGCGATCATAGTAGCCGCTAATGACAAGAACATGGATACAAGTCCAATTGTCATTCTCTTTGGTAGGTTGTAAAGGAAATCATCATGCGCGTAACGCGCGGTAAGTATCCCTAAAAACATCAACACTGAAGCAGTTGATGAAAATAATGCGATGGCGTCTGATATGATAAAAAGCATAAACACGGCTTTGTTTAAGAACAAAGGATTGCCATCATCTTCGTTCCCACCTGGGAGCGTGAAGGCGCCTGCAAACGCCATTGTGATTATAAGTGCTGCTACCACGGTTGATGAATTTGCTACATCTTTCATCCATGCTTCCGCGTCATTAAGCAAGTCTTTATGTTCCTCGATGAAAATCACTTTTGGGGTTTTCCCGTCTTTGTTTTGAGCTTGTTTAAACGCGGGTTCCATGAAATTTTCGACTTCCTACACCAAAATAAATGATATATGGTGTCAAGAACAAATTAAAATTGAATGATTGTTTCTTCTAATGATTACCTTGAACCATTGAAGTTCACGTTGCATTTGCAGAGCTGCGCCGGTGACCACATTTAGTCGATGTGGTGGAGCTAACTTTGCTGCCTTGTGTAACGCATTCTCTTTATCATCATCGATCGTAGTCGCTTGAGTTATCTTGTGAACAGAGGATTGCCATAGAATACTATACACTTGTTCTTGGCGTTGTGCAATGGCTTCAAGATGCAAGAATCCTTTCTCTTTGTACCAAATTATATCTGGATAAGTTAAAATGCACTCTTCGACGATCTCTGGAGTCCCGTATTCGACCGCTGCAGATGTTGCAGATCCTAAAATCTTCCAAGTTATGTTGTGATCAGCCTTTTGTAGAATTTTTGAAGATATACGTTTCGTGAGTATCATGCTCTGGAGATGTGTTACTTTCATATCATGAATGTTCTTGATAGATGGAGCTAGATCAAGTAACAAACATATACATATATATGATCCATCCAACATTAAAATAATAAATTAATTATTAGTAAATATATATAAAAACAAACTATATACAAGATATATATATCAGTTAGCATACATACCTAGGTACCCAAAGACGGTCCAAAATCCAGTAATAAACTGCTCAAAAAGAGAGAATGAAGAAGTATTAGGAAAGATATACACACGAGGAAATTAAAATCCTTTTTCCATTTATTAAAGAAATATTTGTTCTACGTTGGCCGAGTGTGATATTTATAAAGGTCAAGTGTTATACGTTCTACTCATTATCTATTGTTTTTGAGTTGAAACCTTATAATTAAATTACGTGATATGACACAAATATTCATAAAATATATATATGAATCGCTTGTTGGATGGATATATACATGGGTTTCTATTTAAACAAATATATATTTATACAAACAGTTACAGTGAGTAGTTTAATTAGTGGAGATTTAACACAAATATTTCTAAACTGTAGCTGTTTGACGCCTTGTCGTTAATTTCTATAACGTCACATTTGAAAATTAATGTGAATTTGTCGCCGCTATAAACTTTTGGCAGCGATACGTCGTCTCTAAAACCTTTAGCGACAAAATTTTGCTAGCTTTTAGACTTTTTTAACAGCGACAAAAGTCAATTTTGAATGAAGTCTTCTTAATTTCTTCTAGTGCGAGTATTTGATAGTTGAGTATACTTCTACGAGATTCACACAAACAACATGTATATAATATGTACTTGTTGAAACCCCGTCTTTAATTTCCTATGCAACACATTCGTCGGATATATGAATCGCGGAGTTCCAAATTAACGAGGTTATTTTGGTAGTTTTAATCAGTCATATATATAAATGATAAAAATTTATATGGGTGTTTTTGTTAAGTATAATATAATATAGGGCTAAAATGAAACAGTATATAGGTAGATGGAGTCTCATACGTACCTTGTTAAAAACCTTCCAAAGAAAATTCACTTCAACAGCTTCCAGGTTCCTCTTGTTCATAGGTATAACTAGAAACATTAAACATATATAACTGATTATTCAAAACCCACAACCACTTAAGTCTTCAATATTAATTAATCAGTAACTCACTAATTTTATAAGTGAACTCCCATATATATTAATATGCAAACTAATTAGCCTTTTAATTTCTAGTGAGATAGTGAGGGGTAGATTTGAAAATTTACTGTTAACTCACGATGTTATTATATATTTTATGTTTGGTTTCTTTTCCTTTTCCTTTTCTTTAATTTGCATTTGTGTGACGGATCTCCGGATGCTAGCTTCTTCATTTTTATCTTGATTTTGAACGGCCGGGCCGGGTCGTTAGACGATCGATGTTAGATGTGAAGATTTTCTTGAAGGAGATGATGTTCATGATCAAAGGGATGAATGTCCCAAGCGGTTAGCATCTAATCACCATCTTCACTAGCAGGGGACGATATGATGGCCATGTTGTCCGTCGAAGAAGGCAGAGGCGACGCCTGGGTGTATCAAATTCGTGTGAACTTTTCTTCAATTCACTATCATGACAGTACTATCAAATTCGTTCTGATCGGTGGGAGCTCTGATGACAGAATGCTATGAAAGTCACCGGCGAGGAGTTTGTTGAGGTGATCTTTGTTTTCTTCTGAATGCGGATGATTAAACTCTATTTATAAAAATGTTTTTTTTTTTTGAAAAATAAACTAAAGAAATTATGAGATTGTTTTTAGGCTATCATTGAATTATTTTCACTGGCCGGGTTATTTTCAAGCAAAACTGTTTGTCTAACACAAGTATAAACTATAACTCTCCGTTCTCGAGTTGTTTTTTGGAAAGAAATGGAAGAGAAGGAAAGGAAACAGGTAAGTTGATGTATTCTTGAGTTTTTTTAAGGAGGGAATGAGGGGTTATTTAGATCGAAATGTTTCCTCCCGAAAGTGAGATGATAAGGAAGAAAAGTGTCCCCCTTTATTTCCTTTCCTTCCAACTTAAGAACACAAGTCAACCGTTCTCATCTTTTTCTTTCTTTCCCTTCACTTCACTTTTCGTCTTTAAAAAACCCGAGAACGAAGTGTAAAAGATATTGGCTCTGCACAATAAAATTGTGTATCGAAGGCACATCCAGCAGCATCATGTTAGTATCACAACCACATATTAAACCCACAATCATAGCCCGTGGATCAAAGAAAATCGTGTTTACATATTATATAAACTAAACAATATTTCATTTATTTATAATAATAAATTTGTTAGTTGTAATTTTTGTCCTCCGCATTTGTGAGGGCAAATAAATTCTTGTTAACATTAATTCTATCTCTTCTCTCACACACATAAAGGAGTTGGTTTCGAAGAAGAACACACTTTTAGAAAGAATTGAGAAAACAAATACAGTCTTTTGAAACCTTGATAATGTCTACAAATATATGATCCATCTTTAATAATTAGATGCATCTACAAAATTAGATACATTTATTATATTTTTCACTTATTGCATCAGTTTTTAGTATAATTTAAAAGGTTTTCGTTTTTATGTTATTGTGAATTAAAAAATAAAGATAATTTTGTCAATTTTATTGATTTTTGTAGCCGTATTTCATATACTTTACGAGAAAGATGTTCTCCATGAAATCTTACCATATATATAGAGGAATGTTCATTTGAGAACTTTTCTTATTACGATATTCACAAGAACAAATCTTGGTCATTAATTAAAATAAATCAAGATTAATAATGTGGATGACTCATTAATAGGGGTGGTTTGGAAAAATCAAACATCATTAAATAATGACTCATCAATCTAGATGTAATTCATGGTTGGTTTGATATATAAATGACCATTATACCTTATTAATGAGCATTAATGATGGTTACAAATAGTTTTTGCGATTTTTAAATAAGTTTGTCCATATATATATATATATATATATATATATATATATATATATAGAGCAAACTGCATCAAAATACAACGAACTTTAGCTAAGTTGTCATTGTATACAACGAACTTTAAAATTTTTTAAAAAATACAACCAACTCTCTTATGACTCCATTGTATGCAAGTTGTAACCTGATTAACAGGTTACAGGTCACCTTATGCTTTTTTTCTTACTTTTTAATTTTTTATTATTATGTTCTTCATCTTTGTTCTTTAAAATTCAAACCCTAGAAAATTCAAACTCCATTAGAATCTGGATTGTGTTAAAAGAATTGCAGATCAGGAATTATTGTGTTGAAAGAATTGCAGAAGAAGAGATAACAAAATCCATGAACCAAACCGAAGATTAGCATTCAAATAAAATCAGTAAGAGCATTCAAATTGAAAATCAGTAACCAAATACATTCAAATCAAAAATCATAAGTAGAACATTCAAGTCCCAAGCATACATATAACAGAGATCTAATATGTACCAAATTTGCCCAAAATTGCACATTCAGATCTGAATGAAGAGAAAGAGAAAACACATTTTAACCAAATCGATGGTGGTTGAATCAGATGGCACCTTCATCCTATCGTTTCTTCCGGTCGGCAAAATCCATGAAGGCGATGACGATGGCGACGGTAGCGGCGGTTTGAATGGACTCAAGAAACCCTAAGCATGACGAGGGTCATATTTGAGGCAACGCCGGTAGTGGTGGAACCCTAATCGCGACGGTGGTGGTGGAACCCTAATCGAAGTGATGGTTTAAACGTGATGGCTATGATGGTAGTTTGAAGGCGACGACTACGGTTGAGGTTTTGAACGTGAAGGCAGCGGCGACAGTTTGAAGAGGAGACGGTAGTGATGGTGGATGAAGGCGACGGAGGTGGTGGTGGTTTGAATGTGAAGTTGGTAGTGGTGGTTTGAAGGTCACAAGGAGTTCATCAGGGGTGTGTTTGAAGGTTTGTCGACTAAGGAGATGAATATCTTCAATGATCTTCATATTTTGAATGAAAAAATCAGAAAATAAAAGAAAAATAAAAATAACTGGATGTTTACCGGTTTCTAAAGGTAAGCTTGCATACAATGGGAGTCATAAGAGAGTTGGTTGCATTTTTTTTAAAATTTTAAAGTTCGTTGTATACAATGACAACTTAGCTAAAGTTCGTTGTATTTTAGTGCAGTTTGCCCATATATATATATATATATGTGTGTGTGTGTGTATATATATATATATATATAATTCTTCGACTTAGAAGTTGCCATATTTATAAGTGAGAAAAATAGTTTAAATATGCATTTTATTTAAATTAATTAACAAAAATCTTACATTTATAAATATGTATAGTTGATTATAATGTGTCATACTTTTAAATGTTTAAATTTAGTAACAAATAAATAATTAAAAAAGTTCAACGAAGACTTTTGAATTTTAGAACTATTTTCAAATTTTTTTATTTAAAAATGTGAATATTTAGATAATTTGTTTAAAAAATAAATTGATTAGAATTTCCATACTTTCAAATAAGTAGAGATTTGATAAAAAAAATTCACACTAAATTTTATAACTGGTTTATAGTTTTTTTTATTGTTTTAAGTATTATAATATTACTAATAATATATTTTTACTCAATGAATTTTACATTAAAAGAGTTCTGAGATGTTATTAAGTGATGTTAGGTCAAAGGTTTAACAATGTGGGAGCTAATTATGTCTCATTCAACCTTATTTCGTTTTTTCACACTTCCATTTATTTTTTTATTTTCTTTCTCTTTTCTTCTTTATTCTGCCTTTTTTATATCTATTCCTTAAGAGTTATGTCACTATAAACAATAGTTTAATTAACTTTATACTTCATATGGTGAATTTTTCTCTCTTATACTAAAAGTCTAAAATCTATAATTTTATTTAATAGAAAAAGTTTCAACTTGAGTTGTTCACAAAAAAAAAAGCTCAAGATTGAATCAAATTTGAATTATTCAATTCGAAATTGATTTTTGGTTTTTAAATAAGGTTTAGTATACTAAAATGTTTTTAACCTGTCATGTTTAACTAGTATGTGTATCGAACTTTTAAAAGTTTTTATTGTGTGTATTAAACTTTTAATTTGTTGCTATTGTATGCATTTTAATTACATAAAAAAGAAAAAAATGTATAAATTTAGTACATATAATAAAAAATTTAATACACAATAATTATAATTTAAATGTTCGATACACATAATATAATTTTAAAGTTTAATACAAAGTTTGATACATTTTAGTGAATTAAACCCTTTTATATTGGTTATGGACTCACTTTGACTTTCGAATCCGTGAAAAGATATTCCACTTGAACGAAACAGATTTATATAATGTCCATTTAATTTTATTCATTTAGTGATATAATATATAAGTGAAAAGTTCATTTAAGAACCGTTTTTATTGCGAGAACCAATTTTAACCATCCAATTCTCTCTCCTTCAATTGGATTGCTCACCCACGAATTCCTTACATGCACTCTGCCACACTCAATCTCCTCACGCTCTTCATCCATGAATTCTATTATCCAAAATAAACGGCTAAGATTAATTTTCACGGTTTTCGCAATAAAAACGGTTCTCAAATGAACCTTCCCTACATATATATATATATATATATATATAATATCTATTTTGTACGTACTTTACTAATTTGTCTACGGTTAAATTTTAGATCTTTGAATATTTTAATTGCAACATGTTGACCTTTTTTTTTTCCAAATCCGGTTTGTATTTTGGATAAAATTACGTAAATCTGTAGAACTCGGGTTGAATTGAAGTTGAAGCTTCGAGTTAAATACAATTTATGAGTTTGAATTCGAGTTAGAGTCGGTATTTAAGTTCATCAAAAAAATGTTAACTTGATATTGCCTCGACAAACACCCCAATGTTTAACAATAAAAGTAGCTTAATCCAATGCTAGAAAATGGAGAGTTATTAAATGGATTAATTCTGTTAAAAAGTCTAAAGCGTATGGCTGATGAAGTGGCTAATTAACTAAGGACAGATTTCCAAAATATGTCTCTTTCATTAAAAATATGTAGAAAATTATATATTATTTCTAAGATGACGGGTTTTGCTGTAAATAAAACTTTTTTTTTTCCCTAATAGTGATCTTAGAAACCCAAGCTAATAAACACCTCTAGACTTTGTCCTTGCGTGACCCTCATTGTGAGGATGAAGAAAAGCAACAAATTAAGGGCAGACCACGGTGGTAGTTGTATTTGTGAATGTGATTTACTCTACATTTATAAACGTGTATTTATAATTGATTTTAAATTTTTACATTTTTAAATATGTAAATTAAGTAATTAATATAGAATTTAAAAGGCTCATATCTAAGAGCGAAAACTTTTATATTTTAGAACTGTTTTTAAAATTTTCAAACTAAGATATGTAATAATATAGATAACTTATTCACACAAATAAATTGATGTTTTAACTACATTTTCCACATATAGAAATTTGTAATTTTAATTTTTTTTTATAACCAATGGATTTTACATATAAGAGGACTTGCAATGTTGTTCTGTTATCCAAGTTAATGAACAAAAACGATCAGTTATGCTTGTTATCACAATTGTGTCACCTTCGTTATCCATCCATTAAAGGGGAGCTCGTTACTACGGTAACAAGCCAAGTCCCTCGTTATTTATTTTCTTTTTTTCCTAATCGCTAGAGATTGAGATATATAAATAATTTTGCGTATTTCCAATAATTACAATTATGGATTTTATAATTGTGACATTTTAGTTATGTGTTTGATATGTTGACATGATTACTAGTTATGACAGTTATTATTATTTACCAATGAATCCACTGCGAATACTCTAAGTGTTACTTATGTCATCAAATCTTGTTTTCCACTCTTCCAATTATTTATTTCTTCTTCTTTTTATTTATATCTATTTCTATAACAATTATGTGACTATAAGCAATAGTTTAACTTCGTATATGTTGAAAATTTCTCTCTTATACTAAAATCTAAGACTTCGTTCGATTTAAAAAGTTCTCGGTTTATAATCTTCAAATCGAATTTCGAATCCATAAAAGTTTTTTTCAGTTCCAATGCATTGACCTTTTTTCCAAATCCAATTTCTATTTTGAATCATATTACGTTAAATTTGTAGAAATCGGGTTTAGTTGAATTCGAGGCTTCAAATCAAAGTAGGTTTTATGAGCTTGAATTCGAGCAGTGTTGGTTTTCAAATTTAACAAAAAAAAATGTTAAAATAATTAACTTAATCTGAGAAACTAATGAAGTCGATCGATAAGATGAATACCAACACGGTCTCGTTTATTTTACAGAATTATAAATAACTGAATTGAAATCAAATTCCATGTTGTATTAATTGCGTTTGGTAAATTTGTTTTTAAATGAAATTTTATTTGTTGGAATGTTTACATTCACTCAAATAATGGATAATATATTCCATAGGTGGGCTGGATGTAATTAAAATCAATTTAAATTCTTTGAATTCTGCGAAACAAATGAGACTTAAAGGTAACTTGATCAACTATTAGAAAGTGGACGTACGTTCTTTAAAAATGCATATTTCCTACGGATTATTTTTGTTAGAAAGTTCCGAAGAATTTCTGATAAAATTCTAAGGTGCTGTTTGGATTGAGGGAATCCTTGGGATTCTCTTGGAATTGGAATCCAATTCCCATGAATTCCTATGTTTGGTGCACACTGAAAATGGAATCTGTGGGAATTAAAATCCTTTGGAGGAAGGATTTTAGAATCCATCAAGGAGTGGAAGGATTTTAGAATCAGTAGATAAACGAATGTGCTTGCCGGCCATTGGAAGTCGGCGTCTTCATCGTCGTTCCTCGCCGGTTCGTTCGCTCTCCGGTCGTCGCTCCTTCGGTCGCCGGCTCGTTCTCTCCTTCGATCGTTCTCTCCCCGTTCGTCGTTGCTTGTGTCTCCTTCGGTCGCCGGCTCGAGTCGATCTTCATCGCTCGTCTTCAGTCGCCGTCTTCCGTCACCTGCCGGTAAGTTCTCTCTCCCTTTCTCTCTCCTTCACCTTCAATCGCCGGCCATTCTCCGACGATTAGGTTATTATCACAAGTATTTTGTAGTCTGACTCAAACTCCATCGAAGCTTCGACCGACAACCAGTGACTGTGGCGACGACCTCGCTTAGGGCTTCGACTGTGAGGACCATCGAAGCTTCGATCGTGGCGACGTCGTGCGATTAGGGCTTCGACTGTGAGGGCTTCGATCGTGGCGACTGTGGGGATTAGGGCTTCGACTGTATGAATTCCAATTCCTAAGTATAGCCAACCAAACACATTGAGCCAAGATTTAGATTCCAAATCCAAATCCTTCAAATTCCAATTCCTTCCTACATTCCAATTCCTTCAAAAAACAATCCGCGAACCAAACACCACCTAAGGGTGGGTAGCTAATTTACTGAAGACGGATTTTCAAAAGATGTCTCTTTCATTAAAAAACCGTTAAAATTATATCTACTAATAAACAGCTTTAGACTTTGCACTTGCTTGGATGACGACCCTAGATGATGTGATGAAGAAAAGGAAGAGTTAATTAAGGGGCTAATTAACCACGCACGGTGGTAGGTTGCATTTGTGATCGTGATATATATATATGCATGTGGTGGTGGTGTGACGTGGTTTTATATATGTCAATTGTTATGGTACACTAATAAACAAGCCTTTTAAATTGGTGGACCAAAAATTGATGATAACGTACGTCCGTCACTTTCTCAGCGACAAATTCATCGACCTAGTGGGCAAATTAAAGCTACTTATTAATTATTGGTTGTAAAATATAATTTGCTAATTAAAGCTACATCTAAACGTATAAACATTTTAAAATAAATTATAAACATTTCATAAAATTTTATAAAAGTAAATTTAGGGGGTGTTTGGGATTGCGATTTGAAAATAGATTATGCGTTTTTAATAATCAGAATCAGATAATCAACTGTAAGAGAACATGCTACTGAATAATAATGTTTAGATTTGATTATGTTGCTTCATATCGCAATAATCAGATAACCAGTTTTTTAAGTGCTTAGCAAATGAGATAAATTGATTTTTAAAAGGTAAAATCACAATAATCAAATAATCAATTTAAAAAAGCAACTCAAATGTAGATTCTCAAAACTGCGTTTTGTAGTCTCCAAAATGCAAATAATTGATTTTTGAAAACATATGTCCAAACACTTTAAACTAATTATCTGCGATTTCAAATCACAATAATCAAATAATTAGTTTTTAAACGCAATCCCAAACACCCTCTTAATAATGATCGACTAGATGTTTTTACTTTAAATATGTATATATAGTTAGCACTTAATTCGAAAAGAGAGATCGAGTGATCGTCGAAAGAGAGACTTACATAAATAAATGAGACGGCTCCAAAATCCAAGCGTGCTTCCGCTACGAAAATATTCTGGCTTCGTACCTAATATTTCCAAAGCCGTTCGAGAATTTCGATCCTCTTCTAGCACGATATTTGGATGCTTACCAATTGTTTCTAATGCCACATCTGCATGCGACCGGCATTAACATTCATTAATTTAACCTAATAAAAACACACACACACATTCGTAGACTTAAAAGTGTACATTACTTTTAAAAATTCAACCTTGATTATATATTGGTAGTTGCATGCATCATTTTCGCATAAATAATAAAAGAGATTGTGTATCAGCAACCCTAATTAAAGCCGTATGTATACTCTATCCGTAACCCACTAGTTAGATTTCTCTCTCATTCGACTTCACTAACCGGATGAATCCGCTTTTCTGTTTTCTCTTTACCCAACTTTTTTTTCCTCACCCACTCTCTAATTAAATACTTCATTAAAGAAAAGGAAAATAGGTAAGGGGATATAAACATTAAGTTTAAAATTCATTTAAGAACCATTTTTATTGTGAGAATTGCGAGAATTAATCTTAATTGTCCAATTCTCCCTCCTTTAATTGGATTGTCCACCCATGAATTCCTTACATGCACCCTGTCACACTCAATCCCTCCACACTCTTCATCCATGAATTCCATTATCCAAAATGAAAGACTAAGATTGGTTCTCGCAATAAAAACGGTTCTCAAATGAACCTTCCCCTAAACATGAGTATAGCGGAATTAGGAAGATTGAATAAAAAGTAATGTTACCCTAATCTCCAATGAGAGATCAATAAAGGTTGTATAGGGGTTTAACAGGAGTTGTATGGATTGTGAAGGGGATTGAATAAAAATGGGGTTGAATAACCATTCAACTATAGTATAGAAATTGGTGGCCCAAGTTATTTTTTTTAATTTTAATAATAGTGGATTCCATAATTATAAATATCTTATTTACTTCTTATAATATTATAGAGTTTAATTTAATATATTTTTAAGTTATTTAATTTTTAATACATTTATTAATATTAAAATATGTGGAGTTTAATGGAGTATGGAAGTTAAAAAAGGTTGTATAGATAATGAAATACTGATGTGACAATCTATTAAACTTTTGTGAAGTGGTATGGACTGTAGATGCTCTAATGTGACAAGAAATATGTGAAAAAAAATAGAGAGATATAATGTATATCCTAATACTAATAGACAATTAAATACAAAAAATATTGTACTTTAGTAACTTATCATCAACCATATATATTATATGATAATGTTATTAAATCTCGTAACTATATAATTAGGTTAATAATTAAATTTAAAAAAATTAATAAGATTTTAGGAATCTAGTTACCGAGGAATCCGGCCTGAATAATGAGATTAATAAGATCGCCACCCGCACGTCCAGTGTACAAAGAACTTCCGTCTTCCACCGGGAGTGAATCAGTAGTCACTTTCAACAAGTACCGAAGCATGCTCTTGTTTCGGTGCCATGCAGCCAAAGTCAACGGCGTATGGCCATTTGTGTCCGGAATTTGGGTCATTTCGGGGCTCTGCTCCACCAAAATTCTTGCATCGGTGGTATTTCCGATCTTGGCTGCCCGGTGGAGCGCGTTTTCTCCTGTAGAACTAGTTGTCAACAGCTTATCTATAGCACCTACAGCGACTATACGACCCACCAAGTTTTTGACAAATTCATGGGAGTTATTGGTTCCGATTGCAATCATTAACGCCGTCTCTTCTAAGCAATTGATCGGTTTGGTCATGAGATCGGGGTCTTTTTCGAAGATTTGACTGACGGAATCCCAATCGTCGCTTAACGCAGCTTTGTGGATTGGGAGATGAGCGATTACGTGAGTAAAATTCATTTTGGTTGTGTTTGTATGATTGAAAAAAGATGTGTTGTGGTGGTCTGGTTTTACCTTCACTAGTTATTTTTATAGATATAAATGAATTGAAAGGGAGAATGGGATTAGGTGGCTTGGAGTCAACATTAAACATCAATGTTATGATAATTATTCAGTGGGAACGCAATGCTCATTTGATCGGGACATTTGAGTGATCTCCATTTCAAAATGAGTGGATAAAACTATTTTTTTAAAATATATTTTCCATAAAAAAAAATCCATTCTTAATATACATACTCCATTTTAAACAGTAACAAAGCGTGCTAGGTAAAGATATTCGGCATTGTCAAAACCTCGCCTAATGAACTTGAAATTTTATTGATAAATTTCTAGCAAGATGCTAGAAATGGAATACAAAGTTTACCAAAATACCAAACTGAAAAAAATAAGGTGTTCGGCGTGCAACATTGCTTCTCGGCGTGGGGATATCAAAAAAGGGTTTTGGAGTTTTTTTCGGAGGCTCCACATCATGGGCTCTTGCTCCATGGCGTGGATCAGGCAGACTTGTGCCCGAAGTTATTTTGGTGTTGTGCGGCGGTTGAGTGTTTTCTAATTTTGTTAATTAGGGTTTTCCTAATTAAAATTAGGGTTACTTGTTTTGTTATAAATATCAAGCTTAGGGTTCAGTTATATGTACATCTAACATTTTGAGTTAATAAAGAAGTTTTTGTTCCTGTCCGTGGACGTAGATCGTAACTTTGACCGAACCACGTTATATTTTGTTTGTTATCTGTATTCTTTTAACGTTTGAAGGGTGTGTTAATCCTTACATAAATTTATACCAAGTAGGAATAATATCAAAAGGAAGTAAGGAACCAAATGACCAACCATCCTTACGCACCAACCATCCAGATTTAAATTCCATCTTGAGTTCTTGTTTGCAATCCAAAACCATGAAATTCGCGGTTTAGAAGAAAATGGTTTTTTCGATTTTTTTTTATTTTTTTTTCCTTGTCTCCAACCTCTCCATGCAAGATTAAGTTCCTGAATGCTCATAAAGACCATAATAAACTCTAAAAACTCGATGGTACTTCAAAGAATTTTATATTCTAATTGGTTTGTTTAAAATACTTAAATTAGAATTTATAAAAAATATTTCCTAAATTATATTATATTATATAAAGTAATAATAGGTTAACATGACCATCCATAGTGCACTTAAGTAGGTTGACCGTCTCAACTTTTATATCAACGTTATATTATCTTTCTTTTCTTAAACTAAAAGTTAATATATCTTATCCCACATTTATTTTATTATATATATTCCGAGAGAGAAAGAAGAGAGAAAAGGTGGGGTGATGTGTGGAACTTCGGCTTGGCAAACCTAATGGGAGGGACCCAATCGGGTGGGAAGGGAGTGTGTAACAGTGTTTCTATTGAACGTGATCAACCAGCTGGCTACCTAATTCTCATACCTGCTACTGATGAACCTAGCTTTCACATCGGCATCACATCATAGTTCTCTTTTCAATAAAAAAGTTAGTATAACCCTTTTCAATCTTAACACCTTTTATTTTATTTTATAAAATATATTAAGAGAGAGAAAGAGAAAGAGGTAAGAGAGATAGAGAGAAGGTGGGGTGAGATGGGAGAAGATTGTGTTGGACGAAAAGGTTGATACAAGGTAAAGAATAACAACATATAACTTAGATAATTTCGTGGATCGTGTTTTAAACACATTCCGTAATCTGTAATTCGACCCTTTTGCCTGGGGTATCACAAATTCAGATATAGGATAATCGAAGAAACTCGATTTGAATTACATGCTTTATTCAAATCCAAACACAGAATATATTTGCTTTGTCTTTCGTTTATCATAGACTATTTCGACATAATATCGACTTGAAATCGTATCCTTCGTTTTCTCGTAGTTCGTGTTTTCCGAGTTTTCGTGATTTCATATTTTCCTGGATCAAAACACCAAGGCCGAATGGCCTTTATATAGGCCTCATAATCGGCGGTTATGGTCGGCGGTTACGGGCGGCTGCGCCGGTTGGCAGTGGTTGCCAGGGGCTCTGCACCTCGGACCCGGCCAGGGGCGCTGCCCCTTGGAACCCCTCCAGGGGTATCCCCCGGATCCCCATACCGTATTCCCGATACTAACTTAGTTTATTTGAGTGTGTACTTCGCACCTCCAAAACCGAATTATAATCAAGTCTAAAATCGAACAGTCTCAAGTCAATCCCGATTATACTAAATGGCTTGATGACACTAAAATCACCAACATATTGCATCGGGGTGACCAAGCCAAAAGGGAAGAAACCAATCGAGTTAGGGTATGGATGTAATATTGTTCCCCTCATACCTAAAGAACCCGATAAGAAGCGGAGGGCTTTGACTTGGGAGTTACGCATATATAGTCTTTGTTACAATTAAGATTATTAGAATCCCTATTAATTTCCAGATCTGGAATTCTGTTATTGAGTTTTAGTACCGAACGTGGAACCTCCGGATCAACAGTCCTTTTGAGTTTGCGTCCACTTTCGTTATATATTATTATTTATTTATTAGTGTCAAACCTCACGCATGTAGTGTGTATATATAGATATATAATTAATTAAGTAATTAATTAATTAATGTTACACTAGAATGTTTGGTGTAGGAAATTTGTTAAAAACGACAAATATGAGTTAGAAAAAAACAAGTAAACACAATAACTTTACCTACTCTCCTCTCATTCACACGAACACACACCATTCCCGATAAACGACAAAGATACACATAAAATCTTTCTTTCCACGCATATCTTTCACGTTAGATTAAATAGGGCCCAGGGGGAATACATGTGATACGCGAGGGAGGGGAAAATTACTAAAATATTATTAAAATTAAAAATAATTTAATACTTAGGGACAGTTTGTTAAAATTGAATGATTAAACGTTGAATAGTTTTATGATTTGTTAAAATTGAATGATTAAACGTTGAATAGTTTTATGATCTGAATAATTTAAATACTCTGAATGAATTTGTCTTTGAATATGACATGTTGTTTGATAAGGGTTTTGAATGGACAATCTAAATGATGCAAATTATCATTTTAACCTTAATAGTGATATATTATATTACATCATGTGAAAGAAGAAGTATTAGGGTAAAATACTTGAATCTTAATGATTCGGAATGTACTTTAAGGTAGAATAATTCAACATCGTTCTTCTGTTTTCATTCAGCACAGTTTTCATTCAGAGGCAGTAATCAAACATACTGAATGTTGTTCAGCGCTCAATGGTTTCAGTAAGCAGCAAACAAACAACCTCTTAGGCTTTTTTATTAAATGTTTTAATCGTTAAACTTATTTTATTAACTATTTTAGTCACTTGACCTATTATATAGGTTACTAGATTTTTAAAGAAGAGTTTAATTTTTAACTTATTTCATAAACATTTTAATTTTTAAACTTTAATTAATAAATGGTTTAATCTTTTAAAATTTTCTAACCTAACGAAACATAATTAATTACCCATGATTTAAAATAAAGCCACCTAGATATTTCAAGTAACTTTTAACAACAACTATTATTGTAAGACAATGTTGACTTACGCGATTGAAGCCTTATAGAACTAGTGAAATAGACGTTAATCATGGAATCCTTAAGTGCATTAAACTAATGTTTGTGTCATGCAAACCAGTTCGATTGAGTGATTCAATTAATCGGGACTTGGAAGTGTGTAATCAAACTAGATAATTGACGAAGTTCTTTGCAAAGTGGTCTAGGGTTTATCGAGAGGTTATAAGAGAATTTTTAATTGGGAGTTTTTATTAGAGAATGTAGATTTAGATTAGAGTTTTCATTATTCTACATGGTATCAGAGCATTAGGGTTCTGGCCGTATTTTCTCTTTCTCTTCCGTCGCCGTTACTGAACTATGATTGGCTGCCGTCACTTTCCTTCTCTCCATCGTCCCCCTTAATTGACAACTTAATTTCTTTCTTTTCTTTACCATTTCGTCCTGCCTCTATGATGCATTGTAAATAAAAATTTATTAGCTTTCTATCCCTTGTTGTCGTCGTCACATCTCTTGCTGCCGCCACGCTTCTTGCAGCCACAGTAGTTGTAGCTCGTGTCATTGCAGTTGTAGCTGCTACCGTCGCCGTCGGCCGCAGCCACGTCTCTTACCGCCACTATAGTTGTAGCTCCTGCTGCTGCAATTGTAACTTCTACCGCCGCTGCTACACTTATTTCCGTCTACTACAGTTGTAGCTCCTACCGCCATCGTCGCTCTTCTTGCCACCCTCTTTGGGCGCTAACCCATTGCCGTCTTGCTGTCACGGAGTTTTCTTATTTTATATATCTATGTTCTTTTTTTTTCTTTTTATATTTTATTGTATTTTTTACTCCAGTGTGAGCATCTGATCTTCTATCGCTCTCACTCTGTGGAAATTTAGAGAATGTAGATTAGGGTTTAGTATAAGATGACTTAACACTATTAAATAGATAGGCTAAGGTCTATTAGGGTTTGTACCATTTGTACTCTATAAATTGTTATCAATATAATACAAAATACTTACGGAGTTTTCATTATTCTACACATTCTCTAATTGTTTTAACTTAATTCAATGGAGAGTATACTTCGATATAAATAGAGAGTATACCGGTGGAAACCATAAAAGATAATTTATATTTAAGTTAGGTGTAAATATAATTAGATAAAATAAGACATAGGACTTGTTTGATTTTTAATAAGGTACATAAACATCAGTAGACTTTCATAGATATAAGACCTTTGTTTGTCTTATTTTCAACGTCTTGTTTTAGTAAGCTATAGAATACATATTCGTAGGTCTTATTTTTCCCTTCGACCTAATTTGTCTCCTGCCCACAAAATCGACGGAAGGATCGACTCATCGAAACCCTTCCTCGGTGGACCATCACACTCAACGGCAACCCTTTCATTTTTTGGACATCACATACATCGTGGGAGTACCCCACTGATATTGTCGTATTTAGATATATATTTTATGCGATATCGTATTTATATTTAACCAAATATTGTTCGTAAATGAGTCAAAAATACTTAATATCTTAATTTGTTGGTTTTTAGGTTAAAAAGGCGGATGATGAAAGGTTTTGAGCAAAAACGGAAGAAATTGAAGAAAATAAGAAAAGCTATCAGCTTTGACACACCTCCACTATTTTGATCATATCTCACTCATACGAGCTCGGATTGAGGTGATTCAAAAGGCCACGGAAACTAGACTCAGAGGGCTACAATCATGCTCGAGAGAATATTGCATTACTCGAGAACGCGACGCGTTATAAGGTCCAACGTGACGCGTCCGCGATTGATTGTCCGACGCGACGCGTCTTAAAGGGGAACGCGACGCTTCCGCGCCGAAACGTGAAATCTATAAATAGAACCCTATTTTCGACCCAAGGAACACACATGCGATTCTAGGGTTCCAATATGGCGGCTGAGGACGTCTAAAAGTGATTTCAAAGCCTGATAGATGGTTTGGAGCTCAATAACGAAGAGGAAGACCACAACTTTGACGGGAATGACTCGGGATTGCCACCATCGGTCTATGATGGTTTGCAAGTTCTGTACTTTTTCGTTTTTGATGTGTTCTAGCCTGTCTATGGGCTACGTTTTCTGTTTTTCACCTTGATTAGATGAACCCTTGTTTATTTGTTTGATTTCTATGGACCCGGATGTTTATTAATCGTATAATCTATCATGTTTAGCTTTTTCAAAGATCCATTCGTGTTAAAGTTTTGATCTTTATGTCTATTGCTAAGTATTTCATAGTTGAGATGACCATTCCATCTATGTTTGCTTTAATCATGAGTTTCTATGACCATTAGGATTCATGACTAGTGATTGACCAAATTCTAGGGTTAGGTTATAAAGTAATTAACTTTAATGTGTTTGACAATTGCATGCGATGACCATTCAGTGTTAATTGATTGATTTTGTGACCAATACAAATCAATAGATTAAGTCTAGCTTGATACGAATTTACTGACTAATTATAGGGATAGTTAATGCCATGACCATTGGGTTAATGTTTCTATAATTATAGGGCTAGTGAGTCTGACCAAGAGATCTAGCTAATTTAGAAAGCGGTATACAATGAATAATATCCATTGAACTTCCATGAGATTGACAGTAGACGAGGGGGTAATCGAGTCTAGGTGAGAATACTTCGTATTGATTGTTTCCATTCCAAGCTCTCGGCTTTATCTTACTTTTGGGTTGTTTTCTTTTGTCTAGTTAATATTTTATCGCATTCTTTGATTTATTCCCATATTCCCCTATTTACTCGCTTTCTTTAGACTAATTAATAATTAAATCTTTTAAATCTGAAATCATACTCGTTCCCCAAGTGTTCGACACTCGGTCTTACCAGAACTATACTACGATACGATTAGGTACACTTGCCTATTTGTGTTGTAGTCAGAGTTTTGGTGATTCTAGTTTATAAATATAAACCTGATCTGATTCACACACATCACCCACCACCACCGACGTACTCCTCGTAGTGAAGAACCCCACCATCGATCGATTTATCGATTTGCTACAGCCCTACCCTTCCATCGATTTTGCTACAAGTAGTGATTTGCAACTTAAAACTTGCTATGTATGTGATTTGGGTGTTTCTATTTTAGAATTCTAATCATATTTTTATTGTTTGCGTAAGATTTGGTATTGATGTAAACAAGCCGAGCTAAGCCCGAACATTATGTTTATTGAGTCAAGCTCGTTTATGATTTTTTTAGCTCAAGCTCGACTCGTTTAAGAAATATATGAAGCTCGGCTTAGCTCATTAAAACTCGGGTATTTTGAATTTTTATTATAAGAACATATATAAAATATTAATAAAGAAATAAAATTGTTTTGTATATAGAGCTTATTTAAGCTCGGGAGCTGAAATGAGCTTTAATCTAGACTCGAGCTCGTAAAGCTCATTTCATTTTGAACTTTTAATGATCAGTGCTTGGGTAGCTCGTGAATAACTTAGCTCATTTACATCCCTAACATTTGGTGAACCCAAGATGAACTATACGTTTAATGTATTATTTACTATAATTCAAATGTATAGTTGGCCAAGTAATTAACAAACAAGCCCTAAAGTCTCTTGTTTAATGATTGACTGAATTTATTAGTACCCGTAATTGTCAGTTAGTTGCCTTGATTCGTTTCATCATGTACAAGTGGCGATGATGATGATGATAATGATGACGATGACGACGACGATGATAATGATTCCAAATCTGTTCTCTACGTTCCTCACTAAGTTCCCTTTGAAAAATTTCCCTTTCACAATTATTAAATTAACCTAAATATTGAGAAAAACGACATAATTAACAAGATCTAAAGTATTTCCTGTCCTAATACTTATTTCCCTTTTCCTCACTTAAAAGTGAGCATCATTCATGATGTTCAAGTCTGAAAAAAGAAAAAGGAAAATATATGAAACAAAAAGGTCTCTTTGAAAATCTTAGTCCATTTGAAAAGGCTCCTACATTTAAGAGATCGATTGACCATCTTAAATCAGTCTATCACAGTGTCACCTAAATATTTTTATCAACATTTATTTTGTTCTTTCAAATAGCGAGCTTAAAATAGAACCCAAAGAAAACAAATGATATTAACACCCATAGGACTGAAGGGGCAAATGGCAATTAATTGCAGGTAAGATCGAAGAGCTTAGTGTTTGCGAGAAGATACGAATCTTTGGAAGCTTACATGCGATGTCGTTAGAGTGACTAAAAATAATGCTTACAAGAAAGTCTTCCACTGGAATTGAACTAAATTAGATATATTTATTGTAACGGTTGAGATCGACTATCACAAAGTGAAATCAAAACAATGTGACCAATAATTAAATACGTGAACAGAAAATCAAATACAAACATAACGATCGATTTACAGATTCGGTTCCTCAAGCCTAATTCCCAAACGAAAAATTATGAGTATCAGTTAACTATATTAAGATAAATAGATAAGCATGTTACTCTTATATATTATTAAACCATTAAAAGTTATAAGTGTTGTGTATAAAATATTTGATATTATTCATGATGTTTTTCTATAACATATATTATTAGAAATATCGATCTTTTATATATAGCATTAAAGGAGGTTCAACGTTTATTGATTTATATATTTGTTGACAAGTAACAAATGTATCTTTCAATCATAATGATACAAGCTGGCCACGTTTCGCACTTATCTTTGTTCATCTAGATTTTTCCAAATTTTTATTATTTATTTATTAAAATCATCCGATTATATATTAACTATAAACACTTGCATGTTATAAATCTATCATCTTAATTATCACTTTTGAGTTATAAAACTAATAACCTATCCAGGAATCTAATTTATATGTGTTATAAATCTATTTGTTGTTTCTCAGTAGATTCATCGATATATATATATATATATATATATATATATATATATATATATATACAAATGATACTCGCGGTGCTAGCAATAAAAATGGTTCTTAAATAATCTTTTCATATATATTTCCGAAATACCCCTCATCAATGCATCATTAATGAGTCGCTATTTTTATTGGTCATTAACTTATTTTAATCAATGGCCAAAATTAGTTCTAAAGTACTCACGATAAAAATGGTTCTCAAATTAACCATCCCCATATATACATATATATATATAGGGGAAGGTTCAAACGACTGTTTTTCGTACAAGAACTGCGAGAACTAATCTTGGCCATTCATTTTGGATAATGGAATTCATGGATGAAAAGCGTGGGGGGATTGGATGTAGCAGGATGCATGTAAGGAATTCATGTGTGGGCAATCCAATTGAAGGAGGGGAAATTGGACGGCTAAGATTGATTATCGCGGTTCTCATACGAAAAACAGTTCTCGTTTGAACTTTTGCCTATATATATAGGGGCGGTTTCATTGAGAACAAAAAAAACTACGAGAACTAATCTAAACCAAAGAAACTTCGGTTTCTACATCAACACTGTTTGTGTGAATCAGAGATTCATTAGTAATTTCTTTTTCTCCCTTCTGTATTGAAGAACATATATCAACATCTTGCATCTCCTCTATCGATGAAAACTGTAATCAACAACATAAAAACTTGAAAACTCCCGTGTTGTACCGTATAAAACAAAATTTGTAGAACAACCGACAAAAAAATGAAAAACCGAAAACCCTAAATGATGAAAAATCAACTCATATGCAACCACCGAATGTAATCTGTTTCTATAACATGAATATGGAGTAACATATACATCTAAAAATCAAAAAAACAAAAGCCAAACGAAAACAAGGAAAAATCTAACCTAGACAATAATTGATGGCAAACATGATATGATTAATTGATGTAATTAGGGATGTAAACAAGTCAAGGCGAGCCGAGTCAGACACTTATTGAGCCGGGCTCGTTTAGGATTTTTTTAAGCTCTAGCTCGAGCTCGGCTCGTTTAGGTTCGTGTATTATTTTGATATTTTTATTAAAATGATATATATAATTATTAAAAATTATATATATAAAATATAAATTATATTATATATAGAGCTCGTTTAGGCTCGCGAGCCCACTCTTTAAAGCTCAAGCTCGGCTCGTTTATTAAATGAGCTTTAATTTAGGCTCGAGCTCGAGCTCGTTAAGGCTCGGATCGTTTTGAGCTGTTAACGATCCGAGCTCAAGTAGCTCACGAGTAGCTCGGTTCATTTACATCCCTAGATGTAATTGGCTATTTTAATTGTATTACAATTGTATCGTGAAAAATATGAACACGATCAACAACTTGATTCAGTAACGACCATGAACATACATTAAAATAACAAATGAGTCGACAAAAAACATGATCGACACAGAAAACGAACGAGAAATCAAAATAGGGGAAGTTTAATCAATCTTGAAATAGAAATCTTCAAAGAATGAATGAAAATTATAACAAATCTGTAGAATAACGAAAATGGGGGATAGAGTTGTAACCGAGAAATGCCAACGAGACTAAAAAAACCCTTAAAAATCAATTAAATATATAATTAATAAAATAAAATATTAATAAGATGAATGTACGGTCTAGATCGGTTATCGCTTTTTTTTGTTCTTAAAGGAACTTCCCTATATATATATATGAGTTGTGTTCAATAAAGCCCATGTAAAAAACATAGTACTAAAATTTTAATATTTAATCACAAGTGATTCAGTATACAATCACATGTGTTGTAAAAGCATCAGATGTGAATTACGAAAAAGCCACTTCGCCTAAATTTTTAAAATGCAATATGGATCATTGATGCCATTGATCCAAAGGCTAAAATTAGTCACTTAGAACTATAAATTAATTATGGACTATATTGAACATTCTTTACATATATATATATATATATATATATATATAGGAGGCGGTTCATTTGAGAACCGCTTTTATTGCGAGAACCAGTCTTAGCCGTTCATTTTGGATAATGGAATTCATGGATAAAGAGCGTGGGGGGATTGAGTGGGGCAGGGTACATGTAAAGAATTCATGGGTGGGCAATCCAATTGAAGAAGGGAAAATTGGATGGCTAAGATTGGTTCTCGCGGTTCTCGCAATAAAAACGGTTCTCAAATAAACTTTTCACTATATATATATATACTAGCATCGTGCCCACGTAATGCTGCGATGACAAATAGTTTGTGTTTTACAACATATCGCTTTCAAGAATGTAATAATATGTTATTCGCTCGATTCAATGTCACGAAAAAGTTTTCTACAACAAATGTCCGTTTTTTTCAATTTCATTTTTATTTACATAAACTATTTTTTTAATTTTAAAAATAAATTCTAAAATACATTAAAATAAGAAAAAAGATTTATACTACTTTCTTATTTTATGTTTGATAATTATTTTTGTGTGAGAGAGTGTATTAATATGAGATAGTATATTTTAAATTAATAAAAAGTTGAAGTAAATTAGGAGAGAGAATGAAATGGTTAAAGATTTAGTGGATGAAATTAATTTAAATAGAATGAAAGATCAAGATTTTGTCTTGATTGAAATTTAAGAATTCTTAAAATTAAGGAGGAGGGAGAATGTTAAATGCTTTATATATATATATATATATATATATATATATATATATTGAAAATTTAATTTGAGAACCGTTTTTATTGCGAGAACCGTGAGAACCAATCTTAGACGTCCAATTCCTCTTCATTTAATTTGATTGCCCACCCATGATTTCGTTACATGCACCTTGCCACACTTAATCCCCCCACGCTCTTCATCCATGAATTCCATTATCCAAAATGAACGGCTAAGATTGGTTCTCTCGGTTTTCGCAATAATAATGGTTCTCAAATGAACCCCTATATATATATATAGAGGGAGGTTAATGCGAAAATGACCTTATTTGCGAAAAGTGCGAGAAACGGTATTATCCATACAATTAATCAATCAATGGCTAGGATTAATTGTGATACTTTTGTAAATAAATAGAAAATCAAGAATATTAATTAAATTAACTAAGGGGTACATATGATATTTAATATATAACATTTACCAATTAATTAGGAGTAATATCTCTCTTCTCCCCTATTAAATGTTTCCTTTTAATTGTGGCAGATCCCCTCACAAGTTCCAACCAAATTTATCAAGTCTCCAACCTATAAAAAATAAACCCTAGAATCTGCCCACCACCACCGTTCAAAGAATGACCTTTGAGTTATCAATAACAATGTACTCATTTCTTAACGGTTGTATCTCTAGTTTTCACCAAAATGTTATAAATGATGATTAAAACTCATTATAACTTTGATTGAATCATTTTAGCTTAATCAAACTTAATCCATCCAAACTTTTACCATATATATACGTCTTAGCATATGTTAACATTTCTACTTGTAGTTTGTACTAGAGTATTCCTAACGGGGTTAGAAACACACCGGAAACATTTTAAAATAAAAAATAGAAAGTTTTAATATAACCCAATTCCTAAAATTTCTCATAATAGTTTTATCTAGTAAGAAATTCCGTTCAAGATATTCTATTTCAAGTAGTATTTATGCCGTAAGGGAATACAAATGGTCAAATGGATTGTTAAGGTTGGAAGGTAGCCACATATATATACAAATATGAGGAACACATACATGCCAAAAATAGTAAAATATGAGGTAGAGTGAGATGCATTATTGACTAGGGAAACTTCTATTTAAAGCAATAAAATCAAAGCAATGCCTTAGGGTGGGATATGATGCATTATTGACTTGGGAAAGTTCTATTTAATGCAGTAAAATCAAAGCAATGCCTCATGCTAGATAATTAAATATGACATTAGTAAACACTCTACATATGAATAGTGGTCATGGAGATTCAAGCCATGCCAACAACTCATTTGCTCAGGTCGATCTCTCTTCATCTCTAAATATGTCAATATTATACACACACTGATCCCCTCCCATATGAATATGTGTTTCAATTGATGTTATAAACTCTCATAACTTTTGCATTTGAACATGGTTTCTCATGTGCTTTATTTATAATTACTTTCTTTATTTCCAGGAAAATGTGATACGGAAAGCGGTTCCATTCTTAAAGCATACAATCAAGGGTATGGTTGATTATGATATCTTCTTCGCTCGTTGTTTTGTGATCGTAGACTTAGGATGCTCCTCTGGCATGAACACGCTATTGGTTGCATCTAACATTATCAACATGGTCCATGAGTTATGCCAAGAAAACAATCGTAAAGGACTACAATTTCAAGTGTGCTTAAACGACTTGTTTGGAAATGATTTCAATACTATCTTTAAATTATTACCTAGTTTTTATGAGAACCTTAAAAAGGACAAGGGAGAAAATTTTGGTTCTTGTTTTGTTTCGGCTGTTCCAGGTTCCTTCTATGATAAACTCTTTCCCGATGAAAGTTTACACTTTGTTCATTCCTCGTATAGCGTTCATTGCCTTTCTCAGGTTTACATAATATACAACTTGATCTTTTGTCACCATATGGGATATATATGATTATTAACTAATATCACCACCAAAGAAAATTAAAAAAGGAATATATAAAACAAACTTGTTTAAAAAAAGGGTTATTCACTAAATCGTGTGTCATAGTTTTGATGGTTTTCACAAATTTTGGTAATTCCATGTATCATAGTACCTTATATATGCTCCTATATATAAATATCAAGTACCTAACTCTTTGGATGATAAATCATATATATAGGTACCTGAAGGTATTAAAAATAACAAACTAAATATATACATAGCTAAAACAAGTCCTATGGATGTATCACAAGCATATGCAAAGCAATTTAATACCGACTTCACAAACTTCTTACAATTGCGCTCTAAGGAATTAGTACGGGGTGGACATATGTTTTTAACACTACCCGGTCGGAGTTTGGTTGAATCAACTAGTTATTATTGTTGTGATCTTTGGGAGTTACTTGCGATATCACTTCTTGACATGCTTAAAGAGGTACGTATGAGACTATGAGGTTATTCTTGCATGAGTATCTAAATTTTTTAACTCAAATTAAGGAAGATCGAGTGTATATGTTGTCCAAAGACTAACCATTTACATACTTTAACAAATATTACAGGGGTTGGTTGAGGAACGAGACATAAACTCATTCAATATACCATTTTATATTCCATGTGTGGATGAACTTAGGAATATTATTAAATATGAAGGATCATTTTCTCTTGATCACATGAACGTATTTGAAGTCGATTGGTATCCACATGATGTTGAATACACGAATATGAATGATTATAACAAGCTCAGCCATGAGAAAAATATCATAAAAGTGATAAGAGCTATTGCAGAACCATTGTTGGCCTCTCATTTC
Organism: Dittrichia graveolens; assembly: GCA_038502395.1. Taxonomy (NCBI): domain Eukaryota; kingdom Viridiplantae; phylum Streptophyta; class Magnoliopsida; order Asterales; family Asteraceae; genus Dittrichia; species Dittrichia graveolens. The sequence goes on from JARJIL010000003.1 coordinate 6,342,145, forward strand.
GGAGATTCTATTATGAACGTGCTATTTAACAACTATGAGAAGCATGTGGCGGAACATATAGTGATCAAAGCAAGAGAATTTAGTGTAGTCATTTCATTGACCAAAAAATGAACATATAATTTAATAGTAAAAATAAAATTATTATAAAATCTATTATTATTGTTGTTTTTGTTAATGTTGTTAGTTTATATGTGCGTATATATATAGTTGTTCAAACGAGAACTATTTTACATTTTACGTACGACAACTATTCTGGAGCAACCAATTATTGTATTGTCTTTTTTATTTAATTTTTAAAATGAAAGGGGCATACAAGTCATTTATCCTCTTTACATAACCCAGATGCATTTCATTAGTTACTACCAACTGTCTCTCCCTTCACTCACGTAATTGCTACAGTTCCTCTCAAGGAACCGTCTATTTCTCGCCGGAGACACCTTTTCCTAACATCCTCACCGACAACACCTTCTATATATATGATTGAATCATTTTAGCTTAATCAAACTTAATCGATCCAAACTTTGACCATATATATATATATATATGTGTGTGTGTGTGTGTGTGTGTGTCAGCATATGTTAACATTTCTACTTTTAGTTTGTACTAGAGTACTCATAACGGGGTTAGGAACACACCGGTAACATTTTAAAATAAAAATAGAAAGTTTTAATATAACCCAATTCCTAAAATTCTCATAATAGTTTTATCTAGTAAGAAATTCCGTTCAAGATATTCTATTTCAAGTAGTATTTATGCCGTAAGGGAATACAAATATGAGGGACACATACATGACAAAAAAAATAGTAAAATATTAGGTAGAGTGAGATGCATTAGGGACTTGGGAAACTTCTATTTAAAGCAATAAAATCAAAGCAATGCCTTAGGGTGGGATGCATTATTGACTTGGGAAAGTTCTATTTAAAGCAGGAAAATCAAAGCAATGCCTCATGCTAGATAATTAAATATGACATTAGTAAACACTCTACATATGAATAGTGGTCATGGAGATTCAAGCTATGCCAACAACTCCTTTGCTCAGGTCGATCTCTCTTCGTCTGTAAATATGTCAATATTATACACACACAGATCCCCTCCCATATGAATATGTGTTTCAATTGATGTTATAAACTCTCATAACTTTCGCATTTGAACATGGTTTCTCATGTGCTTTATTTATAATTACTTTCTTTATTTCCAGGAAAATGTAATACGGAAAGTGGTTCCATTCTTAAAGCATACAATCAAGGGTATGGTTGATTATGATATCTTCTTCGCTCGTTGTTTTGTGATCGCAGACTTAGGATGCTCCTCTGGCATGAACACGCTATTGGTTGCATCTAACATTATCAATACGGTCCATGAGTTATGCCAAGAAAACAATCGTAAAGGACTACAATTTCAAGTGTGCTTAAACGACCTATTTGGAAATGATTTCAATACTATTTTTAAATTATTACCTAGTTTTTATGAGAACCTTAAAAAAGACAAGGGAGAAAATTTTGGTCCTTGTTTTGTTTCAGCTATTCCAGGTTCTTTCTATGATAGACTCTTTCCCGATGAAAGTTTACACTTTGTTCACTCCTCATATAGCATTCATTGGCTTTCTCAGGTTTGCATAATATACAACTTGATCTTTTGTCACCATATGGGATATATATGATTATTAACTAATATCACCACCAAAGAAAATTTAAAAAGGAATATATAAAACAAACTTGTTTAAAAAAGGGTTACACTAAAATAAGCAGATATTTAAAAATTTTCCATTTTCATAATATTTTTCTAATAAATTTAATATTGAGCAAAATTTTCGTCAAAATAGCCATATTTTTACCAAATTAATAGACATGTTAGCAATTTTCTCAAGCCTTGACGATTTTGAAAGGGTCCAATCGTGTGTCATAGTTTTGATGGTTTTCACAAGTTTTGGTAATTCCTATAGGTACCTGAAGGTATTGAAAATAACAAACTAAATATATACATAGCTAAAACAAGTCCTATGGATGTATCGCAAGCATATGCAAAGCAATTTAATACCGACTTCACAAAGTTTTTACAATTGCGCTCTAAGGAATTAGTACGGGGTGGACAGATGTTTTTAACACTACCTGGTCGGAGTTTGGTTGAACCAACTAGTTATTATTGTTGTGATCTTTGGGAGTTACTTGCGATATCACTTCTTGACATGCTCAAAGAGGTACGTATGAGACTATGAGGTTATTCTTGCATGAGTATCCAAATTTTTTAACTCAAATTAAGGAAGATGGAAGTGTATATGTTGTCCAAAGATTAACCATTTACATACTTTAACAAATATTACAGGGGTTGGTTAAGGAACAGGACATAAACTCATTCAATATGCCATTTTATGTTCCATGTGTGGATGAACTTAGGAATATTATTAAATATGAAGGATCATTTTCTCTTGATCACATGAACGTATTTGAAGTCGATTGGGATCCACATGATGTTGAATACACGAATATGAATGATTATAACAAACTCAGCCACAATCACAGTCACGAGAAAAATATCGTAAAAGTGATAAGAGCTATTGCAGAACCATTGTTTGCCTCTCATTTCGGAGATTCTATTATGGACGTGCTATTTAATAACTATGAGAAGCATGTGGAGGAACATATAGAGATCAAAGCAAGAGAATTTAGTGTAGTCATTTCATTGACCAGAAAATGAACATATAATTTAATAGTAATAATAAAATTATTATAAAAGCTATTATTATTGTTTTTGTTAATGTTGTTGTTAGTTTATATGTGTGTGATTATATATAGTTATTCAAAAGAGAACTGTTTTACGTTATACGTATGACAACTGCGACAACTATTATGTATCAATCAATTATTATCTTGTCTTTTTCATTTAATTTTAAAATAAAAGGGGCATAAAAGTCATTTATCCTCTTTACATAACCCAGATGCATTTCATTAGTTACTACCTACTGTCTCTCCCTTCACTCACGTAACTGCTACAGTTCCTTTCAAGGAACCATCTATTTCTCGCCGGAGACACCTTCTCCTAACATCCTCACCGGAGACACCTCCAAAACTTCCTCTCTGGTTTCGACAAACACCAATCTATGCCCTTCAACAAACACCGATCTATACACACATGCATTTCGTATTGAATCTTAATTCGTTATATAGAAATCTAACAAGTTACGATTGATCCTAAGAGGTTATTTTGGGTTTTAATAACCTGATACCACTCGTATATAATTTATTAACCCAATATGAACCATTACAATCATTCGTGTCTCATAATACCCAATATGAACCATTAAAACCTGTAATGTCTTATTACATTTGTTTTAAACAAGGTTTTTTATACGCATGTGTTGCTGCGAGATTTCAAAAGTATTTGTTTTGTAAATAAATGGAATGTGGAAACATTGAAATTAACCTGTATAATTTTTACCATAGATTGTTCCCAATCAACATAGTTTTTTAAAGCAAATCGCTTCCAAGAAACATATAAGTCTAAATTTGAATACCGTGTTCAGGTGTACGTTGTTTGTTTCTTAAGAGATTACAAGTCTAAATTTGAATACCGCGTTTGAACACTAATATGCGACATTAATGTCCAAATGTTTGTTCATATTTGGTTAATTGTTTTTTACGATAGTAATACTAAGTAAGTTAATTTGAGAATGAAAAAAGATGACTTAGAAAGTTATAAGGAAAAAATGTATTTGGCTTAGTTGTATCAAGGAGTGATTAAAATGTTCCTCCTTTTATAAGATTGAGGATTTAAGTTTTATTTATATAAATACTATATTATAAACCATTTAAACCTTTGCTTATACTCTTAAAATTTAAGTATTCTAAAAATACCAATTTACCTCTCATATAAAGTAAATGAAACTATTAAATGGAGTAATTTAATTATTACACTCCATTTTAATAACTAAATCTTTCATATTTAAAAAAGTCAAGTCAATTCAAATTAACTTAATTATTAAAAACTATTTTAATAACCAAACCTTCAATTTCGAAATTTTGTTATAATAAATATTTAATTTAATTATTATAAGATGTAATCCCGTGCACCATCTTCAATCGATCCGATGCAAACATATCGGAACTTAATTAGTTTCAAATTACAAACAAAACCTATAACAAAAAAAATAATACATCTAAAAATCAAACCCATGAAGAGCAAAGAACCTAGGAATTGATAACCGTTAGGGATGACAAAGAAAGAACACTTAATTGGAAATCTAACCCATAAGAACAATAGCGCATAAATCTAAAGCAATGTGGGAGCCGTTTGCATCGGATCTCCTTTCTATATCTATACTACTATATAAACCATTTAACATTCTCTCACCTCCTTAATTTTAAGAGTTCTTAAAATTCAATCAAGACAAAATCTTGACCCTTTATTTTATTTAAATTAATCTCATTCACTTAATCTATAACCATTTTACTCTCTCTCATAATTTACTTTAACTTTTTATTCATTTGAAATATACTCCTCACATTAACACACTCTCTCACAAAAACAATCCACCCATATTAACATAATTTCTAAAATCTTATTAACTTATCTCTCCTTAGAATTATTTTTAAAATTAATAAATAGCTTATGCAAATAAAAGAAAAATTAAAAAAAACGGGCATGTTACTGTAGAAAACTTTTTCGTAACATTGAATTACACGAATAACATATCATTACATTCTTGAAAACAACATGTTGTAAAACATGAACTATTTACCGCCGCAGCATGAGGAGGGTACGTTGCTAGTATATATATATATATATATATATATATATATATATATATAGACGAAGGTCAAATGAGAATGAGAGACTTAATCTCAGCCGTCCGATCGACATGGAGATCTTAAAAAACGCTGTGACATTTTTGTAATTAATCGCAACTTTATAATGTTTGACATATTTCATATCTGAAATGACATATGTTTGATTTTTATTCCCCCAACAACATTTACTTTGGCAAGTGGTGGTAACTTTGACAGTAGTAACTTTGGCATTTGTAATCTGTCTATAGTAGTAACTTCATCAATTGTAGCATCAACTTTGTACTAGCAGCATTAAGTTGTTCTGACAGTAGTAACTTATTATGGCAGCATTAATAAAATTGTTTTTGCAGCATAAAGTTTAGACTAGCAGTATTAATTGACTTGACAACATTAATGTCAAACAATCTCCCCTAACTTAATTTCTAATCAGGTGTTTAAGTTCTTTCAATCTTTAATGTTGGCCCTTTATTTGATATTTCAGTCATGAAATACTACTGTTTCATGACTGAAATATCAAAGAAAAATGCGAAGCGGAATTGTTTCATGATTGAAATATCAAAGAAAAAAACGAAGCCGTGCCTTTTTTTCTTTAATATTTCAGTCATGAAATACTACTGTTTCATCACTGAAATATCAAAGAAAAAAAACACACCGCTTTATTTTTTCATTGATATTGCAGTCATTAAATACTACTATTTCATCGCTGAAATATCAAAGAAAAAAGTGTGAAGCAACATAGTATAAGCATGATTCATATATGAAATATCAAAATAAAAAACTCATTTCTTCACTTTTTTCTTTGATATTTCAGTCATGAAATACTAGTGCTGATTATAAAGTTACGACTAAATACAAAAATATCACCGTGTTTGTATTTACGTCTAGATCGGACGGCTAAGATTTAGTCTCCCATTCTCATTTAATTTCTCATTATCATTTGAACCTTTCCATATATATATATATATATATATAATTTGTGTTCAATAAAGTTCATGTAAAAAACGTAGTCCGAAAATTTTAATATTCAATCAAAGGTGATTCGGTATAAAATCACATATGATTTGTAAAAACATCACATATGAATTACGAAAATGTCACTCCGCACAAATTTTTAAAATGCAATCTGGACCATTATTGATCATTGGTGCATTGATACAAACGCTAAAATTAGTCCCTTAGGACTATGAATTAAGTATGGACTATATTGAACATTCTTCACACACACACACACATATATATATATATATACACTAGCATTATACCCGCGCAATGCGGCGACAATGAATAATTTCTACTCGTTAATATGTCCATTTTCAAAACGTAGGGAGTAATGTATTTATGCAATACGGTGACGACGAATAATTTTCGTTTGATGACATTATTTTATTTATCTTTTTTCCATTTCCTTACTTTTCTGTTCTTCATAATTAAAAAAAAGTCATTAAAATATTTTTTAATAACTATGTTAATTCGTATTGGCTTTGACTTTAAAAAAATTGTATTGACTTTGATTTTCCTAAATATGTAAAGTTTAGTTATTAAAATGGAATATAAGAATCTTATTAACTATATATAATAGTTACTTAATTTAATTTATATGATAGGTAATTTAGTACTTTCAAAACACTTAAAATTTAAGAGATTAAGCAAAATGTCTAAATGCTTTATAATATAGTATAGATACACACAGACACAAACACACTACTATATAAACGATTTAACATTCTCTATCCGTTCTAACTTTAAGAGTTCTTAAAATTCAATGAAGACAACATCTTGTTCTTTCATTATAAGGTCAATAATGATTTAACAATCAAAGTTGTTATTCAATTTCGGTTTAACCATCAAAGTTGTTTTCTAAACATTTTTACCATAAAGTTTGAAATTGTTATGATTTAAACCTTAAACTTTTTTTCAAATGATTTAAACCTTGAAGTTTTGTTACAAAAACTGAGTAGTCATTTAAGTTTCGTATGGTTTTCGATTTTACCCTCTCTATTTGATTATGCATTTTTGTTTTATTAAAAACTTAACAAAACTTATAGGGTTAAACTAATTTTTTTTAAAATTTAATGGTTAAATTGTTTGAAAAAAAACTTGAAGGTTTAAACAAAAAAGAAGATGTAACTTTAAGGATTAAATAATAACAAATTCAAACTTTATGGTAAAATCGTTTAAAAAAAACTTTGATGATTAAACCAAAACTGAAGTATAACGTTGATGGCTAAACCATTATTGGGCCTTCATTATATTTAGACTAATCTCATCCACTTAATATTTAACAATTTCACTCTCTCTTCTAATTGACTTTACCTTTATTCATTTAAAATATATATTCCCACAAACACACTCTTTCACACAAATACAATTATCCCAAAAATTTTATTAAATTCTCACCTTATTTCTTAAATATAAATCTTTTTTCTTATTTTAATGTGTTTTAGAATTTATATTTAAAATTAATAAATTGTTGATTTACATAAAAGAAAATTTGAAAAAAGCAGACATGTTGCAAAAGAAAACTTTTTCGTGACATTGAATCGCGCTACTAACATATCATTACATTTTTTAAAGCAACATGTTAGAAAACAGAAACTAATCGCCACCGCAACATTGTAGGGTACGATGCTAGTGTGTATGTGTGTGTCTATATATATGGGGGGAGAGAGAGAGAGGGGGATCAAGGCACAAACATACCATATGGAACATGAACCAAACAAAAACAGGTTGTCGATCGGTCTACAATCACTACTAGGAAAAACCGAAATTCCGACGGCAAAATTCGTCAAAAATCCGTCAAAAATAGTTGTTTCTAACGGATTTCTGACCGATTTTGTCCGTTGGGGAAAAAATTTGTAACGAGTTTTCCTACGGAATGTAATATTTCTGACGAATTTATCCGCCGAAGATTATTTTTTATATAGTGCATTTAAACCATGATTTCTAACGGATTTCCAACAAACATCAGAGACATTACGAATGGATTTTCAACCAATTTTTGATGAATTGCGACACATGATTGATGAAATACCAACATATTTTCAACGAACTTTAGATTGATTAACGACAAAGTTATGACAAATTACGAACGGATTTTCAAGGTAAGTTTGACGGATTTGCAACGAGATTCTAACGGATTTGTGAGGGATTTCCGACAAACTTCCAACAATTTTACAACGGTTTTAAACCATTTGCAACGAATAAATATCGACATTCCTAATAAACTTCAATCTAATTTTCCGGAAAATATATAAAAAACGATTAATAAATATTGAATTTCAATAACAATATAACATAATTATAGCGAATATATAAACAAACGCCAAACATCAAAATTCGATAACAAACTTCAAATTTAGCAAATATCCAAATGTTCCTAAAAGCATTTAATTAATTTGATAACAAGCATTAAATTATGCAAATAAGTTTTGTTTACATAACAACCTAGATCAATAGTAACTACTTGGGAGGTGGGGGAGTCTCTCATTCAAAATCTTCAAAGTATCAACCTTTTAATTTGTTTACTTAGTTTCTTCTTCTAATCAAGTCATTTGTTCTTTAGCATCATTCAACCTTTGTATCTACATAGTTAAACACATACAAATTAGTAACAATATTGAATAACTTTGTAGTATATATCAAATCTTTACAAGTTACATACATTATACTATTACTAGTTGGGTAACCGCGCAATGCAACGGCAACGATCAAATAAGGCTGACAGTGAATACTTGTGGTGAGGATGGAGGATGCAATGATGCTTACGAATGAAGCTTGAATGTTACAATAAATTTAAAATAATTTAAGTAGTATTATTCATCAAATTTATGTTATATGAGAGTTTTTATTTAATAGTGTCGTAATATTATTTATACACTTTTACTTAAAAGAAAATTGAAATGTATGTTTTTAAAGAACAATAAATTATAATTCATTGTAATCAAGACCTTTATTTGTTAAATGAGAGTAGGTGAAAGGTTTATTAAATCGATGGATGAGATTAATATAAATAAAATTAAGGGTGAAAATTTAGTTTTGATTGAAAAATTAAGAACTCTTAATTTTTAGAGGATAGAGAGTGTTATATGCTTAATATATTAGTATAAATATAGATATACATAGATAAATGAGAGGAGGTGAAATGTTTATTAAATTGATGGATGAGATTAATGTAAATAAAATTAAGGGTGAAGATTTAGTTTAGATTGAAAAATTAAGAACTCTTAATTTTTAGAGTAGAGAGAGTGTTGTATGTTTGATATAGTATAGATAGTGAGTTTACACTTTATAGACCCATTATAACTTATTTCACATAATATGTGAATAGAGAAAATAAATATATACATGCTTATCTATTGTTCCATAATTTTACATATTATGACTCACATGTGACACATTAGGACTCGAAGTTATACTCTGTATGTATGTCAGGTCAAATAGGGCTGGAAGGACTTGTATACGAACTAATCCGACTTAAGTAAAATGTGGCATTAATAATTCTAAAATAACATTACAATCCAATTGTGCACAAGATAAATTGCACAATGTATTTCAACCTAATATTACACATTTTTCCGTTAAGACCGTTATAACATAATATTCCTTTATATCATCTTCAATGTATCATACGAGTCATATATTGGAATTATCCTTAAGAAAACTACTAGATAAGTCACACATGAATTTGAAATATATATATATATATATATACTAGTGGAGTACCCGCGCAATGCGACGGCAGCGAATAAAGAGGAGGTTGTGATGAGTTTTGTGCAGAATAATCACAAATAGCTAATATGAGTTTGTGAAGATTCTTTGTGAGAGCCACTTTGAAATTAAGAATTAAATTGCTAACTCTGAATTATTTGTCTTTCAGTTTGTTGGAAGAGTTTTGTCGCATGGCTGAATTATGAAGTTGCTGATTATATATATGTATGTATATATGTGTGTGTAATGTTTCATAGTTCCAATTATTATGTAATTGAGTTATAATGCAATGTTTATAAATTTAAACTCTTTGACTCTTTCATTTGTTTGGTGTTTGTGAAATCTCTTGAACTTGATTTATTGAAAACTGAAATTTAGGTGATCTTATGAATAAAAAGTTAATATTAAAAATATATAATTAGACTTAATTCAGTTATAAATATGGTGATCTCATGAATCAAAAGTTAATATTCAAAATATATAGTTAGAAATAATTCAGTTATAAGTATTGGTTAAAATTCATTAATTGTCGGTTATGTTTTCAATATTTATTTGTTTAAATCCATTAATTGTGGACTTAAAAGGAGGGGTAAATGAGAGATATAAAGGAGGGATATTTAAGTAAATTTACTCTTCTTAAAATTAAGAGTTTTTTAGGTGGTAAATGCATTATATAGGAGTAAGATATATATATATATATATATATATATATATATATTGCAAAACGAATCCTAACGTAGCACGCTTCCATTCTAAATCTAATGTAAGTTTCCGCTAATAGAAAGAAATAAAATCAAGTGTAAAAAATATCTAACCCGGTTAGAAGTTGGATCACTAGCATGATAAGCATTTGATGTTGCGGTACTTGACATCCCCGGAGCACTAGTGCTATCACCGGAAATTCTAAACAATCTCCCTTTTTTTCATTCCTCCCACAGCGGTTTCCCATAGATCTCTATCAACGTTATTGGATGATTAACAATGTTCCTCCATACTTCTTCACCATGAGTTTTGTCTAAACTTCAAATGATTTATAGATATATTAGCAAAATAAATAACTAGTTAGACCATCTTACTGAAAAAGATATGAAGAATATTACCAAAACTTTTTGAGCCATTTGTATAACAAAATCTTGTGATTCACTCCCTGAAGATGACTTTTTCTTTTTCCTTAGATAGAAGTTTGTAAAAACTTCTACCTCGGATACGGGACCATCGCATTCTTTTTCCTACAAAATTCAAAATTGAGAGCTGATGTGGATATATAAATTTGTTAATTGCTTATGGGAAATAATACTCAAATAATCTTACAACCCAATCGGTGATGATCAAAGCTAATTAGCTAAGTGATCCTCCCGAGTGAACAGAAATTTATCCATCAACCAAGGTGATCATGTTACGCTTATTTGCAATAGAGCCAAGTTTCCACCGGTCGGTATTTCAAGCATCATCAATCATTTTTTATCATTTCCCTAAAGTTGTCAACATATATATTATTAGTCCATGTAGGTAGTAAACCTATAAACCAAGACCAATAAAACTTAAATGACGTAATTGTTTAGTAAATATAACTATACCCAATTAAATTGGACTTACAAAATAAGACTAGATACATATCATTTTAGAGGATTTGAGCTATGTTAAAATATGAGTACATATGTGAGTTTCAAGCTTTCTGTTCAAACGGGTCAATTGGTTAAGCATGCTGCGATTTAACCATCTTTGTGAAACAGTTCTGCAACTATTTTGATTATGAGTTTGTTGTGTTAAAATATGAATCTGATTTGAAAGATTCATAAGTGTTATATAGCTCATATAAGCTTCCCCAATTCCAATATCTTTTCTGCTGTCAATAAACCATTAACATGGAAATTCAAGTAATCAATCACTTTGATTTCTTTTTCTATTCTTAGACTATGCTGTGATTTAATGATTTTTTTTACTTCTTTTCTTAAAACTTAATTACAGTTATTCTGTTTTGATTGAAAAGTTATTTTTCTTTGAAGTAAATTAATCAATAAATTAGTTTCGCGTGCTAGGGTGTACGTAACCGTGTAATCAATCACTTGATTTCTTTTTCGCTAAGCATGGGGCATATATACTCAGTTGCTATATTTAGTTTTCCAACAGAGTTATTCAGTTGCTTATTTTGTTTAATTACTAGATTTTAAACTACTTTAATTTGATTTGAGATTATGCTTTCATGTATACTAAAATCAGTGGCTAAGCCCAGATCAGATTGCTATAGCCAGATAAAGACGGCTCGAGCTTTTGGACTAATACCATGCATTTCAATAGTTCATTAATGATAAGTTTAAAATTTACAATCACATTAATTAATTAATGATTCTTTTTGAAGCCTTTGACTCAAGTCTTCTTTTATGTTCTCTATGTAGATGTAAGTTTCTCATTCAATTCTCCAATTGATCGAATACACTTGAATATAAAGGTTGTAAAATGGAGAGATTAATAAACTAAATTATCAGTGAACATAACTTATGTTTTACTGTTTGCATTCACAAAATCACATAGATATGATATACTCACGCATCATAAAGGATTTCCCTAATTCACAATCACACGCATGAAACAATGATTAAATAATCTATAAATTACTCATAAAGCACAAGGCCGGATGACATAATATTATTTATCTAATAATGAAATAATGATTTCAATATCGAGTGAAGACCAATACAAAACAAATTAATAAACTAAATTAACGGTGAACGTAAATCAAAACAGAAACATATTCACAAATTGTAGGATGAGTGCAACATATGTAGTCGATTATGTTGAGGACACCAATCACCTAAATTGGACCCATTTCATCTCGGGTTATTATTTAAATTATAGGCTTAGAACATGTTAATCATGTGAAAAAATTATGATTTTTGAATAAGACTACAAAAGAAAAAACCTGTAGGTGTCAATCACAAGGCTGTGATTTTTTCAAAGGCAGGAAACAAAAGAGGTTATGTTTCTAATCAATAACTCCACTCGTGTCGATGTTTCTATCATTGGTCTAAATGTTGATGACGTGTGTCATTATTTTTTTAATTCTTATCTTATTCGTGTTTTATAATTCTTAACATTATTTTTAATAATGTTTAATATTTATTAATTTTTTAAAATAACCTGTATGTTACACGCTCATTTAACCGTCATTAATGCTCATTAATAGAAGTATCTTGATCTTTTATAAATAATGATTGTCATATAATATTGAATTTAAAGTTAATACTTAAAAAGTATTTGGAATGAATACGTCAATATCAGCATGACTATTGATCGCACTCGTTCGATAACAATTAATTTGGTTATTCGCTATCATGGTTTGTTGAAATCGAATATATCGTAGTCCAATATTATAAAAAAAGCAAATCAATGTCAACTAAATGAAACTTGATTAGGTTGGTATAAATCGGTCAAAGTGGGACATTATCATTTTGTTTAACCATGGCCACTCAAAATTGTGCTCGCTCGGTGATACTTGGTTATTCAATGACATATTTGGTTGAAATGAAGTAAAACCGTAATCATAATTAAACATAGTAGTATAATCATATTCGATCATTTACAGTTATATTTAGTTGAAAAGGTAAGTAACAGTATAACATTTTCATAAGTTGGTGAATATGTTCGAATATGGTTATTCAAAATCATGATTAATCATAATCAAATAAAGTTACTCATAGTCATATTTTGTCATTTATAGTAAATATGAACATAGTAATATGTCGTTCTATTGATTTATGATCAAAGTTGTTGATATAAGTCCATTACAATACAATGTTGTAACTCAAGCTCAATCACAAACATACTCAACCCAAATTGGTTAGATGTCGATCATAGTGATCACCTTGGTCTACCTAAGAAAGTTCTATATTTTTTTCAACACAATTTCAGTTGCCACTTTCCTCAAAAAAACAAAGTACAGCTTCATACATATTTCATAAAGACCACTTTTAGTTGGAAATCCGACATTTTACAATTAGCTACTCCACCATCGAAATTTTGTGAGAATCTTGTTGGGATGATTTTATATTTTCAAACAAATTTCCTACGGATCAACATATGACATAAATCTGTCCTAAATCTATCGTTATATAATTAGCTATTCCAACGTAGGAAATTCTCCTCGAAAATTTGTTGAAAATCCGTCAGAATTACGTCGTTATATACTTAGCTACTCTACCATTGGAATTTCGTCAAAAAACCGTAGGAATTTTTTGACGGATTTCCTACGGATCACACTTTGTCGAAAAATCAATGGGAAATCCGTTGGAAGTTTGTCGTTATATAGCTAACTACACCATCCTCGGAATTTCCTTAGAAATCCGTTAGAAAATTTTAATATTTTCCAACGAATTTTCTACGGACCACTGTATGTCGGAGATCCGTCGTTATATACATGGCTACTCTACCATCGGAATTTTGTCAGAAATCCGTTGGAATTATCTATGAATTTCCTACAGATCAAAATTTGTTGAAAATCATTCGGAAATCCGTCAAAAATCCGTCGTTAAGTAGTTACATACGCCATCCTCGGAATTTCCTTAGAGATCCGTTAGAAATCCCTCGATATTTTCTGACGGATTATGTACATCGGAAAAAGACCTTTTTCTAGTAGTGGATGAAGGAGAATTTAAAATCACCGGCCTGTCGCAGCAATCCTTGGTTGGAATGGAGGATGGTTCTGAAATTCTTTGAAAGAGGGAATGGTTGGCAGGTTTTGTGGGAAAAGAATAAAATGAAAGCAGCAAAGTAATCCTGACATTGGAAATCCATATAAGATTTGTTAAAAATTTAATTGCTTTTCATTTGAATTTGCTTTCGATTTAAATTTGTTGTTAAAACCTTATAAATTTTTGCTAACTTCCGTTGTATTTTACTTTTGAATTTACTAAAAATTCATTAGAAATTATCAACATAATTTTACTTAGTACGAAATTCCATTAATAATATCCTAATTTCAAATAGCACGTGCGTCATAAGGTACACATACATGATAACTTGAAATAGTAAGACTAACACAACTTAGCTAGGGTGGGAAGCATTATTGACTTTGGAAAGGTCTATTTAAAGCAGTAAAATGAAAACAATATCTCAGGATAGAAAAATAACTATGGCATTAGTAAACACTCTACATATGAATAGTGGTCATGGAGATTCAAGCTACGCCAATAATTCCGTTCTTCAGGTCGGTAAATCTCTCTCGTGATGCTATAGATTAATTGTCCTAACTTATGCATCTAATCAGGGTTTCTCAAATGCTTTTTTCTTAATAACTTTGTTTATTTCGTTCAGCAAAATTCGTTACGGAAAGCGATTCCATTCTTAAAGCATAAAATCAAGGGTATGTTTGATTATGATATCGTCTTCGACCGTCTTTTTATGATTGCGGATTTAGGATGCTCCTCTGGCATGAGCACCCTAGTGGTTGCATCTACCATTATTGATATGGTCCAGAAGTTATGCGAAGAAAACAATCGTAAAGGACCACAATTTCAAGTGTGCTTAAATGACCTCTTTGGAAATGATTTTAATACTATTTTTAAACTATTACCCAATTTTTATGAGAAGCTTAAAAAGGATAAGGGAGAAAATTTTGGTCCTTGTTTTGTTTCGGCTGTTCCAGGTTCTTTCTATGAGAGACTCTTTTTCGATGAAAGTTTACACTTTATTCACTCCTCGTATAGCGTTCATTGGCTTTCTCAGGTTTGCATAATTAATACACAACTCCATCTATTGTCACCATATGCGGATATGATTATTAATTAATACCACCACCAAAGAAAATTAAAAAAAGAATATATGATACAAACTTGTTTTAAAAAAGGGTTATTCACTAAAATAAGCATATATCTAAAGAATTGTCATTTTGAAAATGATTTTAATAAAATTGTCATTTGAGCAAAATTTTCATCAAAATAGCTGTATTTTTACTTAATTAATTAATACCTGAAATTTCCAACCAGATTAGACATGCTAGCGATTTTCTCAAGCCTTGTATGGCAAAAAAGGTGCAATCGTGTGTCATAGTTTGACAAAAAAAAAGTTTTGTTTGGTGATTTATTTTTATATGTGTATAGGGAGGCTTGGTGATTTTCACCAAGTTAGCTAAGTTGCGATCGATCGATCTCTAGCTAGTTTTTGTGGTTTTCACGTGTCATAATCATCCTTTGATTGATTGGCCTAGCTAGCTAGCCAAAAATCGTGAATGAATGCATGCCAAAAAGGCTAACTCATGACCATTATTTTGAAAACCGGACCAGACCTACCAATTGAACCACTTAGACCGGGAACCGGATCCAAGGCCGGCTTATTAGTAACAACTTAACCGGTGGATTATGAACCGGGGTTGAACAGGTAAATCAGCTTAAACCGGATGGAACCGCCTAATAAGAAAACATGAACTCACTTAACTGTTACCTTCCCTTCTTGGCCGATGGTGCCTACCTAATTCATAGGCCTCTACCCCCATTTGAGTTTCCTTTCCCCACCGATTGGGGATAGACAATTAGTTTCAATTCTCATCCTTTGAGTTCTAAGTTCGTTCTTCCTCCTCACTTCTAAATTCTATTTCTTACTCTCTTCTATTTCTATTTTTTGTTTCACATACTTTATAATTTAAAGTGTCTTCATGATCTTTATTAAAATAATTAATTAATGTTAAACATGTTTTATATGGACCATTCATGTTAAATTGTTTAAGATTATATGAGTAATGTAAAATTTAAAGATATTTTTATATATTTATAGTATTTAAATTAACTACGACACAGTCTTGTTCACGAGTCCCGCTATGATGGCCGGTACGGTTTTCAAAACCATGCTCATGACCTTGGCTATTTTGTGGTCATGCATGTTGACACTTTTTATTGGTCGACAATAACAAGTGGCTTTAATTTGACGTAAAATTGGCTCAAATTGATAAGTTTACAAAATTAAGCGTACTAAAATTAATAAGTACCTAACTCTTTTGGATGATAAATGATATATATAGGTACCGGAAGGCATTGAAAATAACAAACTAAATATATGTATAGCTAAAACAAGTCCTATGGATGTATTGCAAGCATATGCAAAACAATTTAATACCGACTTCACAAACTTCTTACAATTGCGCTCTAAGGAATTAGTACTGGGTGGACAGATGTTTTTAACACTGCCTGGTCGGAGTTTGGTTGATCCAACTAGTTATTATTTTTGTAATCTTTGGGAGTTACTCGCAATGTCACTTCTTGACATGCTCAAAGAGGTAAGTATGAGGTAATTCTTGCATTAGTATCCACATTTTTTTAACTCAAATTAAGGAAGATCGAGTGTATATGTTGTCCAAAGACTAACCATTTACATATATTTTAACAAATATTACAGGGGTTGGTTCAGGAACGGGACATAAACTCATTCAATATGCCCTTTTATATTCCATGTGTAGATGAGCTAAGGAATATTATTAAATATGAAGGATCATTTTCTCTTGATCACATTAACGTATTTGAAGTCGATTGGGATCAACATGATGCTGAATACACGAATATGAATGATTTTGACGAGCTCAGTCACAGTCACAGTCACAGCCACGAGAAAAATATCGTAAAAATGATAAGGGCTATTGCAGAACCATTGTTGGTCTCTCATTTCGGGGATTCTATTATGGACGTGCTATTTAAGAACTATCATAAGCATGTGGCGGAACATATAGCGATCAAAGCAAGAGAATTTAGTGTAGTCATTTCATTGACTAGAAAATGAACATATAATTTAATAATAATAATAAAATTATTTTAACACCTATTATTATTATTTTTGTTGATGTTGTTAGTTCATGTGTGTGTGTCTATATGGGAGAGTTCATATAACAACCATTTTTATTGCGAGTATTGTGAGAAACGTTTGTGACTATAAATCATAATAAATCAAAGGTTAATATTAACTATGGAAAACATGTAATTATTAAAAACACAATCGTCATTTTCACTTTTCTAATATTATGGAGGGATATTATAGTCAACTTATTTAAATAAAGTCCACATGTTTAATTAGAACCACAATTTAATCTCCACAAGATCCACAAATCGTTTTACAAACCACACAATATTTAAAAGCATTGTTTTAATATCACAACATGTATTTATTTAACAAATAGGGCATTTAATTGCGGAAAAATACCAATTATGAGTTGTCTTTACTATGCTGAAACCTTCCCTTTGTCCTTTCCTGTAAAAAGGGTAAACATAAAGCTAAACGAGCATACTAATATGCACACTAGGGGTGAGCATAGGTACCGAAAATACCAACTATACCGGTACTGGAACCGAGTTAGAGTTTTTGGTCCGGTACTCGGTACTTGAAATATTGCTAAATCGGTATTCGGGACTAGTACCAAAAAAACTAGGTAAAATAGGTACCGGTACCAGATAGTGTATATGAATACTCGGTACGGTATTCGCTACTGTATTTAAACCAAATCGTTACCGGTACCGGTTCCGATACCATGCTGACCCCTAATATACACCATATTAGGAGAGCACACTTCATACATAAATCCATGAGTTCTAATCATTAAATCCACATACTTCATATATATATATATATATATATATATATATTTCACATATTTCATAAATATATATTTTACATATTTTCTCCAACAAATGATATTAGGCACCTCCTCCAATAGTCTTATATCGCGTTTATAATAAGAATGCTATCAAGCTCATCCAGCATAGTCTTACATCATATATAGTGCTAATCAGGCTCGCCCCGAATAATAGTAAAACTTTCCAAAATAACATATAATCACATCTTTCATATTTCAACATATATGGCATGTACAAAAACATTAATATATCGAGTAAGTTACTGAACTCACCTTGATCCTTAGTCGTTCCAGATGCTTCAAAAGGCTTACTAGAGTACCTTATAAGTGTATAATCCATATTGTCACACATGACTAAAATCTAATAACTCTTCATTTTCCCTAAAATGTGCATGTCATATATTAAAGGGCAAATTGCACGAAAATACAACAAACTATGTTAATATTGTCATTGTATGCAACCAACTTAATTTTGTACCTAAAAATACAAACAACTTACAAATTTGGTTCATTGTATGCAAGTTACCATGACAATAGATAACTTTCCGGTAACATGACAAAAAATAAAAGAACTTTAGTACCTAAAAATACAAAAAAAAAAAAAACTTTCAAATTTTGTTCATTGTATACAATTGGTAATCTGATTACTATTTTTAGGTTATCGATTGTATACAATGAACAAAATTTATAAGTTATATGTATTTTTAGGTACAAAATAAAATTAATTGCATACAATGACAATATTAGCAAAGTTTTTTTATAGTTTCGCGTATTTTGCCCTATATTAAATATAGTTACGTTACTATACACGACCATATATATTCATATATTTATTTTGTTAGACTGCGAATTGCTAAAGGCGTATATAATATTATTTTAAAGGTCTTTTAAAATAATATACAAATTAAAAGGGTTAATTTGTAGTTATTATTAAAGTTTAGGATTAAAATTGAAAATTCAATTCGCAAATTGCAAATTGAATTCACTTCGGCATGTTTGTATTTTATTAATATTACTAGATTAAACACCCGCACACGAGATGGTTTAAAAAGATAATAAATAATAAATATTAATTAAAAAGTATTAAATAATTATAAAACACGTAAAAACGAGAGCTTTAAAAATGTTGACAGACGGCGTTAAATTTCAAAACAAGCAGTGAAGCGTCGCGGGAGGATAGGGCGGACGTGATTACAGAAATGTGGTATTATGATATCAAGAGACGTGATTATATTTCTTGTACAAGTCATCGATCATTGTCGTTACTAATATAAACAATAATCTCAAATATGTATTGGTTATAATAAAAAAGAGTTTAACATAATTATAAAATATATAAATTTATAAAACTAAAAATTTGGTTAAATATGATATTTTGAAATTTTATAAGGGATAAATATGTTATTTATAAATTAAGATAAAAAATACGATATTTTAAAGTTTAATAGGGCATATATCAATGGGTAAAATGCACGAAAATAAAATAAACTTTGCCAATATTGTCATTGTATGCAATTAACTTTATTTTATACCTAAAAATACATACAACTTACAAATTTGGTTCGTTATATACAATCGGTAACCTGATTATCGGTTACCAATTATATACAATAAACCAAATTTGAAAGTTTTTTTTGTATTTTTCGGTACCAAACTTTTATTTTTTGTCAGGTTACCGGTAAGTTACTTGTTTTCATAGCTAACTTGCATACAATGTACCAAATTTGTAAGTTGTGTCTATTTTTAGATACAAAATAAAGTTTGTTGCATACAATGACAATATTGACATAGTTCGTTGTATTTTCGTGCAATTTGCCCTATATCAAATTATGATTAATAATCTTGATCAAGTTAAAGAACTTTGATTTATAAAAGTCAAAATCAAATTGAATTTTCAACTTAAATTATTGGTTGAGATTTAATTTTATTAAAATGAACGGTTAAGGTTATCTAATAGAGACGATTTAAATTAGTCTTTTATTTCTATTTAGAGACAATAATAATAATTTAAAAATAATAAATATTAAACATTAATAAAATATATTAAATAGTTATAAAACACGAAAAATGAGAATTAAAAAAAATAGCGACAGACGACGTCAACATCCAATCAGCGGTGGAAGTGTCGACGCAAGGTTGAGGCAAGCGTGACGGCGAAAACATGATATCATACGAAGAGATACGATTATATTTTTTGTACAATCATTAATTATGATATAAAATATTTTAAAATGATAAAATTAAGATTTTGGTTAAATATGATATTTTAAAATGTTATAAAAGGTAAATATGATATTTATAAATTACGATGGACAAATATGATACTTTAAGATTTAAGAATGACATATATGAAATTACTCAAATAATTTTGATGACAAAATTGAAATTGTAATTTTGATGAAATTGATGATCAAGATTGAGCAATTAATTTATTTTACTAAATAATCAGTTAGGTTCTTTTAATAAATTTGATACATGTTAATCTTTTATTTATATTAGAAAATTGGGTTTAGTTCACTCAAATGTATTCAAGTTGTCACGTTTTGCTATTGTGTGTATCAAACTTTAAAAGTTTCTATTGTGTGTATCAAACTTTTAATTTGTGGCTATTGTATGTATTTTGGTTACATAAAAATATAAAAAACTTACAAGTTTAGTATATACAATAGAAAGTTTAATACACACAATAGCGACAAATTAAAAGTTTGATACACACAATAGAAATTTTTCAAGTCCAATACATACAATAGCAAAACATGACAACTTGGATACATTTTGGTGAACTAAACCTTAGAAAATTTTATAAATGGGGATTAATAACCTATCTTATGTGCTTTCACACATAAAACAATCAAATTAAGGATATATTAGTCATTTTCCATTATATAAGCACATGTATCATCGTATACAAATATCACACTGTTCTTAAAGATACAGCACTGCACCATCTTAGCAACACTCAACTAGGCTAGTTGTTGATCCTATCCCCTACCACAAGAAGCGGTATGCTACCCCACACTTTTGATTCACATGATCAATCTTATACATTATAATGCATCATACATATTACACATATGAATCAAAGTTTAGTAAACTCACCTTGTAATCAATTTACATTAACAACATTGTATATGACTCAGATAAACAGCCAATCACCTTCCTATACAATTAACACAACAAAAAATCACAAATTTTGCAATCTGATTTGAAATAGGGTCTACACGGACCATGTACCTCTACACGGGTCGTGTACGCTATACACCACACGACCTGACATGGCCACATGGCCTGTGTTGACCAAAACCCATACACGGGCCATGTACCTATACACAAGCCATGTACCTCTTATCTACATGACCATGAAACCCTACATGGTCTGTCACCACCATAGGTCTCTACACGGGCCGTGTACATCTAAATGACTTGGACTAAACGGCCTGCCAAAAGCTACACGGGCTGTGTATCCTTCAATTTGCAGACAGTGTTCTGCACAAACGCTGTTTATGGTCTTTTTCAACCCAATTCTCATCCTAACTGATTTTAAGCTACAAAGGGGTGTTTTCTTACACCCCAAATAGTCCATAACATCAAAAAAACTACAAGAAACATAAATCAACTATTCTAATCCATGATTCGACCATTGAATCACTTTAAACACCTACCTCAATCAAACAAAACATACCTTATTGATTATAGGGTTGCAAAGGTGCTTAATTGATGCTAAAAATTGGTGTTCTCGTGATCAAAGTAAGGAATAAGAAGATGGCAGCCCAACATTTAGGTGTATGTGTGTATGTAAGTTGCACTACTAGAAAAAAGCGATTTTCCGATAGCAAAATCCGTCGGAAATATCAGTTTCTGACGGATTTCCGACAGATTCCGTCTATCGGAAAAAACCTTGTCGGAAAAAAAATTTGTGACGGGTTTTCCGACGGAATGTAATATTTGCGACGAATTTATCCGTGGGAAGTCCGTCGAAGATTATGGTTTACATAGGGCATATAAACCATAATTTCCGACGAACTTCGGATGCATTACAAATCAATTTTCAACCAATTTCAGATGGATTTTTGACGAATTTGCAACGGATTTCCGATGAAATACCAACATACTTCCAACGAACTTTTGATTGATTTACAATAAAGTTACAGCAATTTCCAACGAATTTCCAACATAATATTGACGGATTTGTGATAGATTTCCGACAAACTTCCAACAGTTTTACGAGTTTTAACCATTTTGCAACAAATATTCTGACAATTTTCTAACGACTTTCCAACGGATTTCTAAAAAATTCCCGACGGATAATTGACCGATTATAAACATAATTTCAACTCATTTTCAACGATCCTATTAAGACTTCCGGCCAATTTTCCGATAAATATATAAAAAACGAATAATAAATAATGAATTTAAATATCAATATATAACATAATTATCGTAAATATATATAAACTACTACAAGCAAATACCAAACATTAAAATTCGATAACAAATTTTAAATTTAGCAAATATCCAAAATGTTTCACAAAGCATTTATTTAATTTGCTAATAAGCATTAAAGTATGCAAATAAGTTTTGTTTTATAACAATCGAGATCAATAGTAGCTAGTTTTCAAATTATCACCCACCTTTTCATTTGTTTGTTTTATTTTCTTCTTCTAATCGAGTCACCTGGTCTTGAGCATCATTCAACCTTTGTATCTACATAGTTAAACGCGTACAAATTAGTAACTATCATGAATAACTTTGTAGCACATATCAAATATTTACAAGTTGCATACATCATATTGAATTTTTACACCCATTATAACTTATATCATACTATGTGAACATGGAAATAAATATATACACACTATATTTGTTCCATATTTTTACATATTATGACCCACATATGACATATAGGAGTTCAAGTTATACTAGGTTTGTATGAGTCACATTGGGCTAAAATGACTTGTATATGAGTATATGACCTAGTAGGACTTAAGTAAAATGTGGCAATAATATTTCTTAAATAACCATTACAACCAATAGTACACAATATAACTCGCACAACCTATTGCAATCAAATATTACTCACTTTGTCCGTTAAGACCTTTATAATATAGTATTCCTTTATTTCATTGTGCATCAATCACATAGGTCATATTGGATTAGAATAACCCATAAGAAAACTACTACATAAGTCACACATGAATTTGAAATATATAACATTAGGAATCTTAATATAGCACACTTTCATTCTAAACCTAATGCAAGTTTTCGGCCAATAGAAAGAAATAAAATCAAGTCTAAAAAATATCTGACCTCTTCAGAAGTTGGATCACTAGGATCATAAGTATTCTATGTGGCAGTACTTGACATCCCTCGAGCACTATTGCTATCATTGGGGACTCAAACAATCTACCTTTTTTCTTTCCTCCGGTAGAGGTTTCCTATAGAACCCATGTGCGTTCACCAAATGATTAGCATTGTTCTCTCCATACTTTTTCACCATGAGTTCTATATTAACATCCTATGATATATATAAATATATTAGCAAAAAAAATAGCAACTTACAAAAAATGATATAAAGAATATTACCAAAACTTGAGCCTTTGCATAACAAAATCTTGTGATTAAGAGCCAATGTGAATATATAAGCTTGTTAATTGCTTATGGGAAATAATAGTAAAATAATCTTACCATTCTCAATCGATAATGATCGAAGTTAAGTGATCCTCCTGAGTGTACAAAAATTTGTCCACCATGTAATATAATCACGTTGAGACCCAAATTTCATCAAGTGTAATTGTATGTCATCTCTACTATAGTACTTTTTACATTTACACCTAAAACAAGGGCATCTCCTAGGTAGTATTATGGTTCCATCCACCGTTCTTCCTTTAGTAATATTGATATAAGTAAAAGTGTAACTAACTCGCATACAATCGGTTTAAACTCTGACCTTACTCATTATACAAGCATATTTAAGCAACAAGCAGATATAAAATGTGACCATTTTCTTCAAAAGTGACATTTCACTAACCGACTAACAAAACAAGTAGATATAAAACAACTAGTTGGGACATGATGGAATAAGCCCCGTAATCTATATATGTTATTCTTCTTTCACATGGCAGATAAAGGATCAAGGGGAACCATCAATCATCACCTCTCCCCTCAATAATTTAAGGTTCACTTGGCAAATGAAATCATTTGTTGAATACACAAATAGGCAATATGTTAAAAGTGGTTCTAAGATCAAACCTGGACAACCACTTCTACATCAACCTCATGAAAGATTAGTAGTTCAAGGGCATAGCTAGAAACAAAAACATCATCATGTAAGTATGTAACTAATAACAAAAAACATAAATCCATAATTAACATAGAAAAGCCGTAATGCTAAAATTATGTGATAAAGAAAGCCAACAATGTATAGCAAATATGACAGCGGAGACACAGGCACACAATCAAACAAAATTGTAAAACATTGATTCGTATTAAACCTGATTGTACACTACTAAGCAACAAAGCCATATTAAACATGATTGTAACACTACTACCCCACATAGACACAAAAATGACTTCAACAAAGCCATAATCACGAATGAATCTAGAAATCATACTTCAACCTAATTGCTTACCTAGAGAATAGCTGTTGTCAACCTTGCTTTGGTGAAAGAATGTCACTGCCAATGGATTTGGTGAACGTTGAGTGAGTAGATCAAAACATTTAGGAATATCCTATACATACTGTATAGTAAAAAATAAAAAAGCATGAGCAGATTTAGGGATCTACAGATAATCAAATTAGAGCCCTAAAAAGGATTTCAGAATAGAAATATAAACAAATTAGAACCCTATAAGAGATTACGATAATAAATCAGAAACCTACTTTAATTGAAAGAGAGTAACAACAAAAGAAGAATACTTACCATCTAACCACTTCGATTGAAGGAGCGGCGATAGTGTTATCGACGTCAGGCAGCGGCGGCAGTGTTGTTGTGAGCGATAGTGAAGCCAACAGAGGCCAGCGATGGTAGTTTGTCGTGAGTGGTGAAATCACAGAGGATGACATAGGGAGAAGGTGAACCAAAGCATTGAGCAGGGAAAATAGGAAGTTCTATTGGGAATGAGAAAGAGAGGGAACGAATTTTGTTAAGGGAGGAAATGAAATTTTGGGAGGGAAAAGCTTAAAAAATTTGCTGTTTCAAAAAAAAAGAAAGTGTATTAGATTTATAATTTTATAATTACATTTTTTATATTATGTTTGGATTTATAATATGTGCATCGTTAGGTTTTAAATAATTACATATAAAAGTGATTGAATGCTATTATTTACAAAATACATTATTTATGAAATTAAATTTTATAAGTAAATTTTTTAATAATTAATTAATTACTTTTCAAACTTAGTTCTTTAATTAAAAACCGTGATTGATTTTTTTAACCCCAGTTGTTTAGTAAAAACCCGAGGTTAAAACCCCCTCCCTCCATTTTAGCACCCACTTTTGTACCCGGTTCCTTAATTAACTGGGGTTGAAAGTTTTAAAATTTTTAACCCCGGTTGTTTAGTAAAAAACCGAGATTAAATCTCTCTCCCCCATTTTCAGCCCCTCTTTCAAGGTTTTATTCCCCTTTTTTTATTTTACAAAAACGGGGTCTAAAAGGGGGGATCGAGCTTAGTGCAAAGGAGGAAAATATTTAGCTTATGCCCTATATAAGGCACGTGGGAAGGGGTAAAAAAGGACACACAGACATATTGAAGGAAAAAAAAGTATTCGTCAAGGATAAAACATCTCACATATTGTATATGGTTAAAGGTGTTTACCGTCTAAGCTGCCGTATAATACAATGAATACAATAGAACTTAGAAGTTAATGTATTAATTTGGTTTTATCCTTGAGCGAGCTATCAAAAACTCACTATCATGGTTTGCTGAAATCAAAGAGCAACTCACGGTTAATTAAATGAAACTTGATTAGGTTGGAACAAATCGGTCAATGTGAGACATTATCATTTTGTTCAACCATCTTTGGTCAAAATTGTACTCGCTCAGCCATACTTGGTCATTCACACACATACTTGGTTGAAATGAAGTAAAACAATAATCATAGTTAAACATAGTAGTATAATCGTACACGATCATTTATAGTTATATTTAGCGAAAAAGATCAATAATAGTATAACATGTTCATAAGTTGGTGAATATGTTCAATTTTAGTCAATATGGTTATTCATAATCATGATTAATCATAATTAAAGAAGGTTATAATTCATAGTCATATTTTGTCATTTATAATGAATATGAAACATAGTGATATCCCCTTAGATTAATTATTACAATAAAATTTGGTCATTCACAATTAGAGTTGTTGATATAAGTCAATCACGGTACAGCGTTGTAACTCAACGCCAATCACAAACATACGCAACCGAAATTGGTTAAAAGATACGGATCATAATGATCACCTCGGTCAACCACCATAGGAAAGTTTTATGTGCAACAAACTTTTAGGGTTACTTTCTTTGATGATATAAGTCAATCAGAGTACAGTGTTTTAACTCAAGGTTAATCACTTTTCATAGAAAAATTTCATAAGGACCACTTTAAATCGGAAATATGGCATTTTACAATTAGCTACACTACCATTGGAATATTGTTGGAAACTTGACGGGATGATTTTATATTTTTCAACGAATTTCCTATGCATCTCTATTTGTCAAAAATCCCTCGGATTTCCGTTGTATATCTATCGTTATATAATTAGTTATTCCACCCTAGGAAATTTGCCGGAAAGATTTTATATTTTGTGACGAAATTCCTACGGATCAATACATGTCGGAAATCAGCCTGAAATATGTAAGAAATTTGTCGTTATATAATTAGCTACACCACTCTCAAAATTTCATCACGAACATTTTAAATTTTCTAACGAATTTATCTACAGAAAATCCTCATCGAAAATCAATAGAAATCCGTTGGAAATCCGTTGTTATATACTTAGCTACTCTTGACGAATTTCCTACATGTCACACTTTGTAAAAAAATCAAAAGAAATCCGTCGTTATATAGTTAGCTAGTTTACCTAGAGAATTTTGTTGGAATCCATAGATATTTTCCGATGGATTTGCTAGGCATTACAGTTTGTTGAAAAATCCATCGTAAATCCGTTGGATATATGTTGTTTTATACTTAGCTACTCTACCCTAGGAATTTGGTTAGAAATCCGTCAAAAATTTTCGATGGATTTCCTACACGTCACACTTTGTCAAAAAATCAATTGGAAATCCGTTGGAAATCTTTCGTTATATAGTTAGCTACACAATCCTCGAAAATTTCGTCGGAAATCCATGGAAAAGATTTAAAATTTTGCAACGAATTTGCTACGGATCACTATTTGCCGGAAATTCGTCGAAAATCAGTCAAAAATCCGTCGTTATATACATAGCTACTCTACACTCGGAATTTTGTTAGAAATCCATCGGAATTATCGACGAAATTCCCACAGATCACAATTTGTGGGAAATCAGTCGGAAATCCGTCGAAAATCCGTCGTTCTATAGTTAGTTATGTCATCCTCGAAATTTCGTAACAAATCGGTTAGAAACATTTAATATTTTCCAACAAATTTGCTACGGATCACTTTTTGTCGGAAATCCGTCTGAAATTTGATGGTAATCCGTCGCTATATATTTAGCTACTCCATCATCGGAATTTTGTCGGAAATTCGTCAAAACTTTGTGACGGATTTTATCCCTCGGAAATTTTCGTCTGAAAAAACACTTTTTCTAGTAGTGTTGTCTGTGTATGTGTGAAAGAACATTTCCTCTCTCTCTCTCTCTCTCTCTCTATATATATATATATATATATAGCCTCCCAGACTTATCAACTTATAATTTGATAGTTTTAACCCCTTAAATTTTCTAAGCACCTCTTAGTCTCAAGTTAGGCAACCCACTATAATATAATACTTATTTATTGTATTTAGTTAAGGCATTTCCGAATCTTGGGTGTTACACTAACGAAGTCTTGCATATGCAATGTTATAGTGATATCTGCATATAACATAGAATTGTGCTAATTAGGTCATTTCTTACCAAAGCTTTAACCTTAATTTAGAACAATTAGTAAACGCCTACTTTTCAAAGCCATATTTACAGTGTAGTCTAGTTGGCTTTCAAATTACTTCTAAATAAAAAAACAATATCAACATGCAATCTGTTTGATGAAATGTTGATTATATATTGTGGGTCAAAAAACTGTACTTTGACATATTTGTCAACTTGCTATTTAGTAAGAATCAATAACAGAATCAGTAACCAAATCTTTCACTAGGCCTACATTCAATTAATGCAAGAATTACTACGATTAAGAGGTTATCATTAATAGTTATTAGGGTTCGGTCTGAAAATTTTATTTTGTCAATATTAAGGCTAACCTTTTTGGGCTTCATTAAAAAATTAAATTTATCAGCACGCTGAAAAATGTCATCCCTCTTCTCTCGATTCCACCTCCGCGTAGGACTCAAGATGCACACTATAATCAGAATTAGAATCATCAAAATAAAAAGGATGTCTTACTTATTCATCAATGAGCGGATCAATAGGACATTCATTCTCCTCAGAATATTCAATGAAGTCAAAATCTTTGTGTACTATGCCATCATCGTAGAATTAGTTCAAGATCTCTTGAAGGAAGGAATCCCAAAAGCCAGACAAATCCATCTAGGTAGATAGGCTGTTGGAAATACGTCGTCGCGTAGCGACAGAGGATAATGTCGTGTATCGACAACGGGATAGAACAACAAAGTAAATTTCTTTGAGAAATTTCTCGCAAAAAGAATCGACTAACTAAAAAAATAATCAAATAAACTGAAATAAATCGTTCCCCGGCAACAGCGCGAAAAACTTGATTTTCGCGTATAACGGCGCCAATACAAATCAAACCTAGGGTTCTTTCATCACAGTAAATACAAAAGAGATCTAACTCATAGACAAATTAGAAAAAAATACAAGGAATAACAGAAATTGCAAATCATTATAAACCAATGGTAACAACCCAAGTCAACATGTAGAAGTTGTAGCATCCCTTCTCCATCACTGATCACTTATCTTAGTGCATAATGTAGTTTTGTTTCCCCTATTCCCATCAATTGCCGCTTTTCTTTTGTCAGCTGTCGCTTTCCTCTCCCCTCTTCGTCGGCTGTCGTATATGAAGTATACATACATATATATATGATAAAAGAGTGAATTACTGAAATGGTCCATGTGGTAGGTCAAAAATCGTTGGTTTGGTCATTTAAGATAAAAAATTACACTAGATGTCCATATGGTTGCAATTTTGGTACTTGATTGGCCCTTTACACTAACAGCCATCCAAATTGGCTGTTAGTTGTCTTAGTGCAATGGTGTTTTGGTCATTTTACCCGCTTATCTCTTCCAAACATGATTTCTATGTAATTGTTCTTATTTAAGATTATTATTACCTCTGGTTGTAATTAACATATTATTAAATAAAACTAAATACATTAAACTTGTGATTAAATTCATTGTTAAACAAAAACAAATCAAGACGTTAACAATCTTCATATAAGACCACTGATTTACCAAATCAAAACAAGAATAGACCAAATCAACTGGATTGAATACACTTTAAATTTAAAGAGAATAAATGAGATTGAAGATATAAAATCCTATAGATAAACATATAAAGACACCTAAATTAAAGATCAATCAGATTCGGTTTTGAGGACAACTTGATTAAAATTATAATGGATTACAAGTCTAGAACCGAAAAACATTGAAGATGATGAGATTTGATAAGAAGGAAAAGATTAAATTACCACCACCATTGGTTGTACCCCACTATCAACAAATAATCACCA
Source organism: Dittrichia graveolens (assembly GCA_038502395.1). Lineage (NCBI taxonomy): Eukaryota > Viridiplantae > Streptophyta > Magnoliopsida > Asterales > Asteraceae > Dittrichia > Dittrichia graveolens. The sequence continues at coordinate 6,372,117 of JARJIL010000003.1, forward strand.
ACACCACCACCAAATCAAGTATACCACCACCGTCAGCTCTCTAGGTAACAAGCCCCTAAATCGACTACACACGACCAAATCTACCATACCAAAATCTATTTTTGAGTTGTCGAAGCAACAATCAAGGAGATTGATGATTTCCATCATCAAAACATGTCCGAACATTTGACAATTTCCAGGGCTCATGTTTGACTATTTCCAGGCTCTACACAAGGAGAATGACGATCTCTTCCATCTCGATGATTCCGGCGATTTAGGTTGTCACGACGACCAGCATGATGAAACCACCGGTAGTAACGGTGGCGGCTGGCAAGAGGAGGCGGATCTGACAGAAGCTTTTAATGTTTTTGATGAAGACGGAGATGAATACATATCGGTGACGGAGTTACAGATGCTGCTTGTGAAATTTGGTTTTGCGGAAGGGAATGAGATCGGGAGAATGGAGACGTTGATCTCCTTTAATTTGTTGATCGAAACCACGATGGAAAAATCAAAATCTAAATCTAAATCTGAACATCAACAAAATCAAAATCGAAATCAGAACATCAACAACAACATTATCATCAAGAATATAGGGAGTATAATAAAAATCGAAAATCAAAATCAGAAACTACCTTACTAGCAGCGAATCATACACAAGATGAAGATAAAAATGCTTCAAGTAGGAGATAGAGGAGAGAGATGAGTGTGAGGAGAGAGAAAAAGAGAGAGATTTAGGGGTTTTATCCGGGTAGAGAAACACAAAAAAGCGTATAATATATTATTTTATTTAAATAAGATGAAATGTTAGAAATGTCCTTAACTAAAAGACAAAGTAACTACAAATTTAGACAAAAGTTAAAAATGAAACCATAAGTACTAGTGAAGTAATTTTTTATCTTAAAATACTAAACAACAACTTTTGATAAATCACATGAATTAACCATTTTAGTAATTTACTAATGATAAAATTCATCTCGTAGCCGCGCCTTTACCTACTAGCTCCTTGAATTAATTTCATATATATCTTTATTAAACATCAAAATATCTTATTTGTTCTGCTTAACTTATAAATATCTTATATACCCTTCTTAAGTTTTCAAAATATCTAATTTGCCCAACTTAACTTATAAATATCATATATACCCTTCTTAAGCTTTCGAAATATCATATTTACCCAAATCACCTTTTTTATTATTTTTAATCATTTTAAATGAATTATAATTATAAAATATGATTCAATGACTATTATACCCCTGTTTTAAATGTATTTATAAAACATCATCTATACCCTTACTACTCGTATTTATCCAAGTTATATTTATATATATATACATAACTTGGATGATCGAGTATAGTTAATGCGTATATATAATATATCATGCGTAATTCTTCTGCTTTAAGAAATTAGAATTGATTAAAATAATAAGGCTTTTTTTAATTATGTAGGTACCTTGATTGGTGCGTTAATTCCATGATATATACATATATATATATACAAACACGTATAAACCGTACTCGATCATTCAAATTAATTAATAGAATTGTATATGTATGCATATATATACCTTGGATAAATATGAGTAGTAAGGATATAAGGATGTTTTTATAAATAGATTTAAAAGAGGGGTATAATAGTCATTGAATTATATTTTATAATTATGATTCATTTGAAATGATTAAAAATTGATAAAAAAAAGGTGCTTTGGGCAAATATGATATTTCGAAAGCTTAAGAAGGGTATATAGGATATTTATAAGTTAATCTGGGCAAATAAAATATTTTGAAAACTTAACAAAAGTATATCCTATATCCATGAGTCCTTGTTTTCCTTTTTTTTTCTTCTTTTTTTCGTTGCCTCCCTATTAACTAAAAGACAAAGTAACTGTAAATTTATACAGAAGTTAGTATAAATGATCAAGCAAGTAATAAAAATTCAACTATAGGTACCAGTAAAGTGATTTTTGATCTTAAAATACTAAACTAGTAACTTTTAATAAACCACATGAATTAACTACTGCATTAATTTACTAATGATAAAATTCATCTCGTAGCCCCCTTTACCTACTATCTCCTTGAATTACTTGAAGCCCACAACATTTATTTAATGGTACGTCCATTAATTTTGTAGACACCTAAACAATCCAACCGCCATCCGTTTATATCTATGAGCCCTTGTTTTCTTTTTTTTCTTTTTTTTTCTCTTTGTTGTTTGTTGCCTCCCCAATGGGATTGAAAAATATCCAATCTCAAAAAACCGATCTGGATCGGATTTTTATCCGCAAATGTGCACCTCTACTCCCATTAACATTTCCTAGCCCAACATAATCTATATAGAAAGAAGAGGGACACCTACATGACAACTTGAAATATAAAACTAACACAAAGTAGCTAGGGTGAGATGCATTTTTGACTTGGGAAATTTCTATTTAAGGTAGTTAAATGAAAGAAATGTCTCAAGCTAGAAAAATAACTATGGCATTAGTAAACATCCTACATATGAATATTGGTCATGGAGAATCAAGCTATGCAACAACTCTTTTTTTCAGGTCAGTGAGCCTCTCTTGATACTATAGATTAAATGTCCTAACTTTTGTATCTAACTTGAATTTCTCAAATGTTTTTTTCTTAAAACTTTGTTTATTTCGTTCAGGAAAATGTGATACGGAAAGCGGTTCCATTCTTAAAACATAAAATCAAGAGTATGGGTAATTATGATATCTTCTTCGACCGTTGTTTTGTAGTTGTGGATTTAGGATGTTCCTCCGGCATGAACACGCTATTGGTTGCATCTGATATAATTGATACGGTACATGAGTTATGTCAAGAAAACAATCGTAAAGGACCACAATTTCAAGTGTGCTTAAATGACCTCCTTGGAAATGATTTCAATACTATTTTTAAATTATTACCCAAGTTTTATGAGAATCTTAAAAAGGTCAAGGGAGAAAATGTTGGTCCTTGTTTTGTTTCGGGTGTTCCAGGTTCCTTTTATGATAGACTATTTCCCGATAAAAGTTTACACTTTGTTCACTCCTCGTATAGCGTTCATTGTCTTTCTCAGGTTTACATAATTAATATACAACTCGATCTATTGTCACCATATAGAGATATGATTATTAATTAATATCACCACCAAAGAAAATTTTAAAAAAAAAGAATATATAATACAAACTTGTTTTAAAAAAGGTTATTCACTAAAATAAGCAAATATTTAAAGAATTGCAATTTTGAAAAGGTTTTTTTTTATAAAATTGTCATTTTGAGCAAAATTTTTGTCAAAATAGCCATATTTGTTTACCAAATTAATACCTGAAATTGTCAAACACGTTAGACATGTTAACGATTTTCTCAAGCCTTGTTTGGCAAAATAAGGTGCAATCGTATGTCATAGTTTGAAAAAAAAAGTTATGTTTGGCGATTTATTTTGATATGTGCATATAAAGGAAGGCTTGGTGATTTCCACCGAGTTAGCTGGACCGCGATCGATCTCCAGCTAGTTTTTCAGGTTTTCACGTATCATATATAATCATCCTTTGATTGATTGGACTAGCTAGCCAAAAATCGTGAATGCATGCATGCCAAAAACCGTACTCGATCATTCAAATTAATTAATAGAATTGTACATGTATGTATATATATACCTTGGATAAATATGAGTAGTAAGGATATAAGTGATGTTTTTATAAATAGATTTAAAATAGGGGTATAATAGTCATTGAATTATATTTTATAACTATGATTCATTTAAAATGATTAAAAATTGATAAAAAAAGGTGATTTGGGCAAATATAATATTTCGAAAGCTTAAGAAGAGTATATATGATATTTATAAGTTAATCTGGGCAAATAAAATATTTTGAAAACTTAAGAAAGGTATATACGATATTTATAAGTTAGGCTGGACAAATAAGAGATTTTGATGTTTAATAAATATATATGAAATTAACCATTTATTTATTGATATGTCCATTAATTTCGTAGACACCTAAACAATCAAGCTACTATCCTTTTATATCTATGAGCCCTTGTTTTCCTTTTTTTTCTTCTTTTTTTTCTCTTTGTTGTTCGCTGCCTCCCTATTAACTAAAAGACAAAATAAGTAATAAAAATGCCTCCCTTTTAACTAAAAGACAAAGTAACTAGTATAAAGGATCAAGCAAGTAATAAAAATGCAACCATAGATACCAATAAAGTGATTTTTGATCTTAAAATACTAAACTAGTAACTTTTAATAAACCACATGAATTAACTATTTCAGTAATTACTAATGATAAAATTCATCTCGTAGCCCCCTTTACCTACTAGCTCCTTGAATTACTTGAAGCCCACAACATTTATTTAATGGTACATCCATTAATTTCATAGACACCTAACAATCCAGCCGCCATCCGTTTATATCTATGAGCCCTTGTTTTCTTTTTTTTTTCTTTTTTTTTCTCTTTGTTGTTCGTTGCCTCCCCAATGGGATTGAAAAATATCCGATCTCAAAAAATTGATCCGGATCGGATTTTTATCCGTAAATGTGCACCTCTACTCCCCATTAACATTTCCAAGCCCAACATAATCTATATAGAAACACAAGGGACACCTACATGACAACTTGAAATAGTAAAACTAACACAAAGTAGCTAGGGTGGGATGCATTTTTGACTTGGGAAATGTCTATTTAAATTAGTTAAATGAAAGCAGTGTCTCAAGCTAGAAAAATAACTATGGCATTAGTAACATCCTACATATGAATAGTGGTCATGGAGATTCAAGCTATGCCAGCAACTCTTTTTTTCAGGTGAGTGAGTCTCTCTTAATACTATAGATTAAATATCCTAACTTTTGCATCTAACTTGTGTTTCTCAAATGTTTTTTTCTTAAAACTTTGTTTATTTCGTTCAGGAAAATGTGATACGGAAAGCAGTTCCATTCTTAAAGCATAAAATCAAGAGTATGGCTGTTGTTTTGTAATTGCGGATTTAGGATGCTCCTCTGGCATGAACACGTTACTGGTTGCATCTAACATTGTCAACACGGTCCATGAGTTATGCCAAGAAAACAATCGTAAAGGACTACAATTTCAAGTGTGCTTAAACGACCTATTTGGAAATGATTTCAATACTATCTTTAAATTATTACCTAGCTTTTATGAGAACCTTAAAAAAGACAAGGGAGAAAATTTTGGTCCTTGTTTTGTTTCGGTTGTTCCGGGTTCTTTCTATGATAGACTCTTTCCCGATGAAAGTTTACACTTTGTTCACTCCTCGTATAGCGTTCATTGGCTTTCTCAGGTTTACATAATTAATATACAACTCGATCTATTGTCACCATATAGAGATATGATTATTAATTAATATTACCACCAAGAAAATTTTAAAAAAAAGCATATATAATACAAACTTGTTTTAAAAAAGGTTATTCACTAAAATAAGCAAATATTTAAAGAATCGCAATTTTGAAAAGGTTTTTTTGATAAAATTATCATTTTGAGCAAAATTTTCGTCAAAATAGCCATATTTGTTTACCAAATTAATACCTGAAATTGTCAAACACGTTAGACATGTTCTCTTACACAGAAGCCGACCCCAACCAGCTCTTACACAGAAGCTGTTCTCTTCCGACCCGTAACACAGAAGTCGGTTCTCAAATAATCCAATTCCTTCTCCAGTCACAAACACAATCAAAACTCTTTCATATTTAACATACAAGAACATGCAATTCTCATTTAGCATATAGAAGACTTAACAGTCTATCATGGTATGACAATCAATCTATCTTTGCATAACAAACTCATCAGTCGAATATCTCGTATTCAAATCGACAAGCAATCTTTGCAAACAAACAATCTTTCAATCATTCAATAATGTTACCAACGTAACCACCCGTGAGTAAACTTCCACTCACCTCAGTCCTCGTATCACGCGTGCTCAGTTGTCTAATATCACTGTGTCTGTGGTTTGCCTGAAAACACAGCAACAACCGAATCAGTCTCGAATATATAAATATATCTTTCAACATATATTTATATCTTATAATCATGTAAACAACTTGATTAAATCATATAATTAACAATACAACCTTTCCCAAACGAAATACAAACAAAACAAACAACTTTTCCGAAACAGGCCTTGCGCGCCGCGACACAATCGGATTTCGAATCCGGATTTCAGCCTTCGGATTTGAGTTGCGGATTTTGGTTCCCGGATTTCTAGTATCGGATTTGGAGTCGGATTTTCATGCTTACGGATTACAAGTGTCGGATTTTTGAGTTTAGGATTGTAACATTCGGATTTTTCCACAAAACCGACTCAACCTTCGGATTTCATGAAGGTCGCGACCTTCAGTGTAGCGCCGCGATGCATCTTCAAACAGAATATCAACTTCTTTAAATTCGATTTCCAGCCAACTTAACTTCTTGCAAACACAACCAACATCGTATTTCTTCAATCTAAGCTCATATATACTAGTAATCATGCATATAAAACATCATAAACACCATTTTAATCATTCAAAACAACAAATCATCAAAACCCATTTCATTCATTTTCTTCAAAACCCATCAATGGTGGAACTTTTATATAGTCATATAAACATAATCAAAAGCATAACCAAATAATCAGTAACACGTGATGATCCTAACTAACCTTTATTTCGAATTTATGAATCACAAAATCTCTTGTTTTGAAATTTCCAGTTTTCTTCTTCTTCTTTGTTTTCTTTGTTCTAGAGAATTCACATACACACACATTCACTTTTCCCTTTTTTTTCTTTCAAAATACAAATATACACACACGTGTACTCTCACCTTGAGGTGTCATCCCCTCACATGCACCCACACACATACATACATACATACATACATACATACATACATACATTAATTTGCATACATACTACATAATATCATACATACATGAATATCCATATTCACTTTTCTAACATATACCGCATGTCAATTAACCATTAATTAATTATTCAATATCATAATACCATTTATTACGTCCATTTACTTTTAAACAAATAATCTTTCTCGATCATTTAACTTAACATAAGATCGTGGTATTTTCTATAATTCTCGTAACAAACGCAATCTTATTTAATCATAAACACATACGATATCAATTATTCATTTAATCACGTAACAAATACTTAAACATGCATAACTTAAACACATATCCATTTACCTTTAGCCCGCCTACTACTAGGCCGGTTTTCGGATGTTACAGTATATGTTGTCCAAAGACTAACCATTTACATATACTTTAACAAATATTACAGGGGTTGGTTCAGGAACGAGACATAAACTCATTCAATTTGCCATTATATATTCCATGTGCGGATGAACTTAGCAATATTATTAAATACGAAGGATCATTTTCTCTTGATAACATGAATGTATTTGAAGTTGATTGGGATCAACATGATGTTGAATACATGAATATGAATGATTATAACGAGCTCAGCCACAACCACAACCACAACCACAGCCACAGCCACGCGAAAAATGTCGTAAAAATGATAAGAGCGGTTGCATAACCATTGTTGACATATCATTTCAGAGGTTCTATTATGGACGTGCTATTTAACAACTATAAAAAGCGTGTGACAGAACATATATCTATCAAAGCAAGAGAATTTAGTGTAGTCATTTCATTGACCAGAAAATGAGAATAATAATAATAAAATTATTATAACAACTATTATTATTTTTTTTGTTGATGTTGTTAGTTTATATGTGTGTGTGATGTTTTGGAAATCCAACAACTAAGTCGAAGCGACTATTCTAGACATCACGTTATTGGTAATGTCGACTTGTGAAGTGTTTTAATAAAATATATATTGTATATCAAAGTAATAAAGTTCACATGTTTAATTAAAACCTATGATAATTTGATCTCCACGAGATCCACAAAACGTTTTACAAACCACACAATATTTAAAACATTGTTTTAATATCACTAACATGTATTTACTTAAGCAACATTGCTTTTAATTACGAAAAAACACCATTTGTGAGTTGTCTTTACTGTGTTGGAGTCTTTCTAAAGCTTAGCGGGTACACTAATATACACACCATATTAGACGAGCACACATCATAATACATCCATGATTTCCAATCATTAAATCTACATACTTCATATATATATATATATATATATATTTCACATATTTCATAAATATATGTATATATATATATCACATATTTTCTCCAATGAATGCTATTAGGCACCTCCTCCAATAGTCTTATATCACATTTTTAATAAGAATGCTATCAAGCTTACCCTGCATAGTCTTATGTTATATATAGTGCTAATTAGGTTCTTCCCAGATAGTTTTTTCCTCCATATATAATATCATCATAATTATAGTTATACATTCACATAATAGTACAACTTTTCAAAAATAACATATAATCACAACTTTCACTTTTCAACATATAACATGTATAAAAACACCAATATATTAAGTAAGTTAGTGAACCCACCTGGATCCTTAGTCGTTCCAGATGTTTCAAAATGTCTCAATACAATACCCGGTATGTGCATATAAAATCCATATTGTCACACGTGACTAAAATCTAATAACTCTTCATTTACCTAAAACCTGGGAGGATTTAGGGGGGGGGGCAACCTTCTAATTGGTAATTTATAATATCGTCATATATTAAATATAGTTACGTTACTATATACGACCGTATGTATTCGTATATCTATTTTTATTAAACTGTGAATTACTAAAGCCGTATATAATATTGTTTTAAAGTTCTTTTATAATAATATACAAAATAAAAGGGTTAAATTGTACTTATTATTAAAGTTTAGGGTTAAAAGTGAATATTCAATTCACAAATTGCAAATTGAATTCACTTTAGCAACGTTTGTATTTATTAATATTACTAGATTAAATACCCGTGTCATACACGAGTTGGTTTTAAAAAAATAAATACTAAATATTAATAAAAATATATTAAATACTTATAAAATATGAAATAAATGAGAACTTATATAATGACTGACGTCATTACCCAGAGCAACAATGAAAGCATTGGCGCGAGAAGGAGATCAAACGTGACAGAAGAAACGCCGGGTTGCCATGATACCAAGAGACATGATTTTGTTTATTGTACAAGTTATCGATTATTATTGTTACAATTAAGAACGGTAAGGTCAAGTTTTTATTGGTTATAATTAAAAATAATTTAAACTATTTAGAAAATATTTAAAATGTGATAAAACTAAAAATCTGGTTAAATATAATATTTTAAAATGTCATAAAAAGTAAATTTGATATTTATAATTTATAGTAGACAAATACAATATTTTTAATGTTTACAAAAGACACATATAAAATTATCTCTAAAAATTTGGATTCAATTAAAATCAAAATTGAATCAAATTTTGACCTAATTTGAATTTGGGTTCATATTAAAGTCAAAATTAAAATTAAATTAAATTTTAACCTAATTTTGACTTAGAAAAGTCAAAGATGGATTTCAATTTTTATTAAAATGAATGGTCAAGATTATATAATTAAATTGATATGTTAAAAAAAGGCTAAGATCGTATAATAAATGTTATTCAAATTAGCCTTTTATTTATATTAGAAGATAAAAGATTGTATCTATTTTAACTATTCATCATCTTCTTCGATCTACGAGTGCATGAATATTTATGTTATTTTATTTTATTTTTCTTTCTTAATGACACGATTTCTATCAATCTCAAACTCTTTGTAAACATAATTAACAAAGCTTGGAATAAATATCTTACTTAAAAACACTTGTTTTCCTTGTCAAATCTTAAGATTAACCTTTGAGTCATTAATAACAACTTACTTATTTCTTAATGGTTTTGCCTTTAGTTTTCACCAAAATGTTCTAAATGATGATTAGAACTCATTATAACTTCGTTTGATTGCGGCAAACATGTAACTATTAAAAACATAGCCGTTATTTTCACTTTCCTAATATTTTGGAGTGGTATTTTTGGCAACTTATTTAAATCAACGAGGGAACCACGTAACACTTATTAAAGCTAAAATATCTATCAAACGTAAAATATTAAAATACTAAAATTATACCTAATTAACGAGAAAATTATGCTCTTTAATATGACATCCATATTGTTATATCTTTTCAAAGAAATTTTTTTTGTTTTTGCTGATTTTTTTCCTAGTACAACTTTATAAATGTGCACATAACACTCACTTTTTTAGCACAGGTACAGATAGATACACAATTTCAGGTAAGTCCACATGTGCACCATATTACTTAGTTTTCTTCCTACACATGTGCACAAGACAAAAATAATTAGTTAGTATACATGGAGCCCAATAGATCGGTTATACAAACAATAAACATTAAAGCCCATTAAGTTATCTTTTTTGCTAAATTATCCTTTCTTGATTTATCTAAAAAGAAACTGTTTGTATGCGTGGTAGATTGGTACTATAACTACTTTGGTAGTTTGTGTTCTTAATTGTTTTTGTTTGACTTATTGTATTGTCTTTAGCTCGTATTCTTTTAAAAGAAGCGAGAGATCACACCAAATGTCTAATACCTATTGAATCATTATTAACGAGTCTTCAAAAGATTCTTAAATAATCAAAATATTTAATAATATAATGGTAAGTCCTTGAAGCTTAAGAAATAATACGGAAAATATGAGAAATATATAACGTTTTTATTTATCATTTTGTAAACCTATAGTGCATTGGCTGTTTAGTAATCTTCTTATAAAAGTAAGAGGACTGTTTAGTAATTTTAAAACCTATCGGGGTAAAAAAGAAAATTATATATGAACACTAAATTTGTATCCTTTTCTAAACATCTATATGAATCATTTCATCTAGTGGGTGAAGAGCTCGATCTCCACACCAACACAACTTTGCTTGGGACCATCTTGTTCCATAGAGTTGTTCTCCCACTAGAATCAACACAAACATATATATACCTCCCTCCGCCAACACCAATGCCAAACCCATACGACATCCCAACTATCATCGTATCCATAGTATGTGTGTGTGTGTGTTTTTGTGTTTCGAACCGGAAATTAGCCGACTTGTTAGGTTTGTGGGACTCATCGTTCTCTCGAACCGGTCAAATCCGTGACTCTTAAACACATCGCTCCCTGTAACAATACAGAAGCATCCTACATCAGTGAGGCAAGAGGAGGGTGAATCTTACTCCTACCATCTGACGCGTTTTAAAACCGTGAGAAACAACCCAAAACGAACAATAGCGTTGTTCGGTTCCTGATTGCGATCCAACACAACCTATTATGCATGTTTTTAATTATTTAATTAATTCGTGGTCCTACAAATGTTAGGTACATTCTTTTTCGGATGGCAAACTAAAGATATAGTCCGTTCAATATGTATGTGATAGATACCGATCTGGAACACCATCTTTATCGAGGCTTCATCTTCATCCCAATCTCAAGTACATCAAACCATCAAGGTTCATCTTTGTCTTCTCGACGTGGAACGCAAAAACTCCGTCCCTTTCAACTGAACACGTTTCCGAATTTTCAACTTTTTCAAAAAAATAAAAACTCCGATTTTGTAGAAAACTTTTTCCAAAACATTAGAAACAACTTTCCACAACTAAACAAACAAGTATTAATTAGAAAACCAAAAACCTAAACCCCATAATCAAAAACCGGGCAAAACACATAAAGCTTTCATTTTCCCAGTTGATAAAATCTTGAAAGGGTATGATAGTTACGAACAAGACCTGACCACAAACCAGAAGTTCTCATTCATCTGCATCCTAACTTAAACTTATATTTGACACACATTTCTATTTCTTCTTCTATCTTCCAAACTTCCCGTCTTTTTCTTTGGTTTTTTTTTTTCTTGTTTATCAGCTCTATTTTGATTTTACAGCAACATAACATGAAGATCTTTACATACTTTCAGCTTTTTGCTCATATGAACCAAATCCTGTCAATCAAGGTCCCGATTTCAAAAACTTCCAGCGGATTCCGTCAGATTTTCAGCAAAATGTAGCATCTGTTAACAGCATCGGTCAACATACGGTTCGACCGTAACACATTGACGCAATGTAAAGGTTTTTTGACCATTTTTCCTGCAAAATGAACAGAAAAACTACTTAAAAAGGGTTGTGCTAACATAAAATGCAAATTAACACCTTTAATGGTATTTAATTGGAATTATCTCTAGGAAAAACGGGAAAACCAATAGCCTAGATTAAAGGTGGCTGTTTTGACCCATTTACTTGCATATGAATCAATTTGGATTGTAATACATCTCAAATACGTCCATCTTGCTACCTCAGCCTAAATCAATAAATCAAAACCGATATGAAAAAGCAAAAAAACACTTCAAATGGGATTGTTCGAATTGGATTTGATTTTATTTCTTTTTTTCCAAATTGCATTAGAATACTGAAAGCCCTTAGCTTGAAGCTATAGTGCTATACTCCCACAGATTGCTAGGTATGGTACTCCATTAGACAATTCAACAGCAATAGTCCTACTTTATCTGCTTTATGTATGACTATTGTTTTATAAATGGTGTCAAACTTTTATGTCCTATTGAAACTCTATGAAATAAAACAATAATCCCAACAACTACTGAAATTAGAAGAGTTAAGGTGAAAGTTTCAACCCAGTTAGTCAGTTACTTAGTAATGGGTTGTTTTGAGTTGTCTTTTATCACAAACGAGTCAAATTGAAAAAGTTCCGACAAAACAGGTTGAGAGTCGGCTAAACTCTATATTTACTCCATAAATATATTAAATCGTTTTCATCAATAATATAAGACTATTGCTATATAAATATTGTTTTTGTCGTCACAGTTAACTTAGACAAAAAAATGATTCTGGGTCACCCTAGCCCAGCCTGTAGTAAATTTTAACCTATTTCAACCCAAACCCGTTTTGACCTGATACCCAACCCGCCCGACCGGCATATTTTGTCACCTCTAAAGAATAGTTTGAAGAAGATATGGTTTTGACTTTTTACCTTCACATGGGTGCTGGGGAAGGCAGATGTTCTGAGAGTTTCTTGAGTCTCGTCCATCATTTTACGCCTCGGGATACTCAATATAAAAGCTGCTTGATCAGCTGTAGCAGCCATAGATGTTATCCTGTACCCACTTTCCCACCGACGATGGATTCCTTCACTTGGGTAAAGAAAATCAAGTTCTACAACCTAATCATTTGCCAAAAGTCAAGTTATTGGTAGAAGAAAAGATTATCAAAATTTAATTGTACGCTAAGTCACTAACTAATTACCAATTTAACATTCTACTGTAACTTTATTTGATTTGACAAACAAGACATGATAATAATACCTGTTCAGAGAATCCTGCGTTTCTCGACATCACAACACCCCAACGACTGCCAGCAGTAGTCATGGAAGTGACATGAAATCCTTCTTTCCATTTTTTGCTGATCCACTTAAATGGAAATGATTCACTCACTTTATAGGACTGTTGAGTGTAAGGTGTTCCTGGACAAAATAGAAAATATAAACACAATAATGCCACGAGAAGATTATAGGTGTCGTGGGTTGGTTAAAGGGTTGAAACAGGGAAATAATATTGGAACTTAATTACTGAGACTTGCAGGCGGACTAATGAGTGTTTTATATTTAAACAAGTACAGCATCTGATTAAATAATCATTTCCGAACAAATTTATCTAAGGGTAACATAAAATTACTTGTTTACCCTTTTTAAAGCTAATTTGAAATCATTATATTTCCATTCACTGTCTCTATTTTCTTCACAAAACCTACTTTTAATCAATTTTATTTATTGAATTCTTGAATAACAGAATTTGCTGAACGCTAAATCATTAATTATCTCATTATTACAACTTAAAATAGTATGCGCACATTCAAACATAATTTTATAAGGCCCTTTTTTATTATAGCCGGTTATCTTCTAGTGATTATTTATTACAACATAATCACTTTCAAAAGACATCCAATTATCCACACCGCCAAAATATGATATAAAAAACAATTATCATACGCAATGATCCCATTTTTCTCAATTACATAGGTTACTTAAAAGGCGGGAAACACACTTACAGCGCTTTGGGTGACTTTTAGACCCTTTTCATTATTCAACCATTATTTTTTTAATTTTCTTCAGTGGAGAAGTTAGATAAAAGATCACCATACATACAATTTGAAACAGCCCCCTTCGTAGAATACAGACTACAATGAAAGCAAATCTAACCTTTAGACATAACAACCAAAGAGTTTCCATTGGCTGAACCAGCTATTGAACTGATGTAAAAATTCTTCTCCCACTGTTCCATAATCCAATCCTGAAGAACATATAAGCTTTCGTTAATAATGAGACCGAAAAATTATAAAACTTGAACAGCTAGAAAAGTCAACCAAATAAGAAAAACCTTGTGAAGAAAGGCAGGTGAAACTTCATAAACTTGGGAACAAAATCCAGTTCCTGCATCCATAATTAAGGCCCAAAGATTCGATGCTGATGCCACACAGCTGATGTACAGACCGTCTTCATTACCTTTCTCCACATGCTGACGAAGTCTTGCATCTGCAACGTTATAGTGATATCTGCATATAACATAGAATCGTGCTAATTAGGTAATTTTCTTACCAAAGCTTTAACCTTAATTTAGAACAATTAATAAACACCTACTTTTCAAAGCCATATAGTGTAGTCTAGTTGGCTTTCAAATTACTTCTAAATAAAAAACAATATCAACATGCAATCTGTTTGATGAAATGTTGATTATATATTGTGGGTCAAAAAACTGTACTTTGACATATTTGTCAACTTGCTATTTAGTAAGAATCAATAACAGAATCAGTAACCAAATCTTTCACTAGGCCTACATTCAATTAATGCAAGAATTACTACGATTAAGAGGTGATCATTATTAGTATTAGGGTTCAGTCTGAAATTTTTATTTTGTTAATATTATAGCTAACCTTTTTGGGCTTCATTAAAAATTTAAATTTATCATCATGCTGCAACATATAACAAACACATAACTTATTAACCTTTTGAAACTGTTTGCTATTAAAAACATGCCATGTAACTTATAGCTGTTTTCTTATTCGCAATCATACAAGTACAAAAGCAACAACATAAGCCTTTGTATCAAGAACATATGACACACCAAGAATCCCCTAGTAAGTTTAAATAAAAACATGATTCTTACGCAAAAACAAGTTTACTATGTATTTATGGATTTGATTTAAGCCAACTTTTCAATTTAACAATAATTGCAAATATCTAAACAAATCATATCTTTTTGTATATCAATGGACTATAATCATCCAACCCACCTTTGCTTCATAGGGCGACGTGCATTATAAACAGAAATCCATTGTGTAGCAGGACTACCTAGTCGTACTTTCTTTTTTGGTTGTTCATCTTCTTCCAAATTAATTAGCAATCTGCCCCGTTTTTGTCCAACCTGATGACACAAAGCCACATTAAAAAAAAGTTCATATCCGATACCCCTAAAAAGAAGAACAAAAAATGTCAAAACTGCAAAAACCTTAAGCGCCCCATCAATTCTGATTGGTCTTTGCGATGTAACCGGATCAATAAGACTCTCAAATAAAGAAATAAGCTTTGAATAATTGGGTTCCTCATCGAATTTCATATTTGTAACCGCCTCAAGAAAATGTTTAAATGGAGGAGGACAAAAGCAACACATCATCTCAGGCGAGGTTGCCATTTTCTTTTTACAAACAAGAAAACTCTTGTTGTCTCCCTGTAAGATGCAATAAAAACTTGTAAATGGTTCATCTTGCAAAGAAATGTAATAAAGTAACAAGACGAAACTGACCTGGTAGCCCTGCCACGGTAACCTTCCCTTAATAAGAAATATTAAAGTGTAGGCAAGCGACTCAAGATCATCCCTTCTACTTCCTGTTCGACCTAAATGTGCATGCACACTTGCATATCTTATTGTACCTCTGCAAACAAAAGGAAAAAAAACATTGTGGATGAATATTTAAATTAGAAACACATTAAACTGAAAATACACCCAAACTACACAAACCTAAATATATCTGGTCGTTGATCATATTCAACATGCTGACTAGATGTTGAATCTTTCCATTTTGATGCTGAAAAGGGGAAAAATAACGTGTTAATAACACCATCAGGAATTTAATGATATAGTGTACTTTGAAATAAGAAATAAGTCATGAAATTAACAAAAATGCATGACATTAGGAAGAAAACCATACCCAAACCAAGATCAATTAGATATAGTTTCTTCTCATCCACAGATCCTGGTTGACCAAGTAGAAAGTTTTCCGGCTTCACATCTCCATGAACAAACCTTAACATAAAAACAAAAGGTCAATGAAACAAGAACAGGAAGTAGCCTTTAATTTGTTTCTACAATGTTTAGATATGCCTTACCCTTTCGAGTGAAGCTTTTCAAGAATTGATATCGACTCGACAGCAATGCAAGCCACCATGCTTGGTGACATGCTGTAGACGAAAATAGTATAAAAAATAATGAGAATTTATGCATGTGGGAAAGAAATAAAATAAATTATCGTCTTACGATTGGCCTAAAGAATTCCAAACATCCCAAAGACTAGGTCCAAGCATGTCCATAACCTGTAAACAAAATTTGCATATCTCATTGTGTTACACGAAAGTAAATTATTTTACTACAAAATGAGCAGATCAAACAACTTTCCAAAGTAAAAACCCACCAGAATGTAAAAATCGCCTTGCCGACCCTTGTAGTGAACCCATGGAATCCCATAACATCCATTCAACGTGCTTTTGGAAAAGGAAAAAAGAAAAGGGCCAATGCATTAGATTATAATGTCACAACTTGAGGTTTACATAGTAAAATAATGTATGACTCTTCATGATACATACCTGTAAACTTGCCACTCATAAGGAGGACCATAGTTGCACCCTTTACTGTTACGGTGCTCAAACTTCAATGCTACCTATACAAGTAAAACCTCAAAAGTTAAAAATGTGGTGGCACGAACAAACAAGTACTTATCACAAACCACTTTCAGTTATTGTTTCAAATACCTCAACTGCATCTGGGCCTGTTCTTTCAGTCCCACCACTTATCCTTCTGCCAACATAAACCTGCCCAAAACCACCCTTTCCCAACTTCCTTTCCGTCTTATATATAGGAGAATTGCCAACTTGTACCTGCATTATAGCGAAAACAACACAAGTTAATTTAGGAACTTTAAAGGAAGAACGCATATCAAGGATGTGTTTGTTATTACGTCTGCAAACTGACTACTATCAAAACGCACATCCAAACCACAAAAAATGTTATTATCTAATTCTGGTTATTCAATACCAACTACTGCTAAAAAAATTTAGAGTACAATTAACGCAGATAGGAACGGTCAATATTAAAGAAAGAAGATACCCTCTCAGGCACTGGAGCTGTGTTTCCTTCTTCTTCAACTCCCATTATTTTATCAGCACTTCCACCCTCCATGGCAATATCTTTATCTGCAGCCACGTCTATTTTATTAATAACTGGCTCACAAACTCCGAAAGCCACAGGGTCAGGAACAATTTCACAAGGTGGTTCCCGGTCCAAATCAATCACCCTAAAGCCTCTGCCTCTACCTCTACCTCTACCTCCTGCTGCTGGTATCACTGGTGCCACAGGTCCTTTTGCTACCCCTGCAGCATCACCTCTTCCCCTACCACCACCGGTTTTCCTTCTAGTTTTGTTTTGAGCAGGTGGAGGAACGTTTTCAGTTTGATCGATAGGTTGTGTGGCAGGCTGAAGATCACCGAGCCGTTTTGATCTCCGTGCTCCACTTCGAAGTTGTGGCATCATCACCCACGCAAATTACATCAAACTCATGCTCCAGGTGTTCTGTTTAAGCCTTCAGTTATCTATACACATAAGAAGAAATCAGATGCAAAAGAAGACATTAATCCAACCATAGACGAATAATGTAGCTAGTAAAAATCAGAATCGTCTAAATTTACAAGCACAGACGAATAGATAAACAAATTTCAAAGCATGAGAACAAAAACGCTGCTAAATCAGGAAGCAAGATATGTCAAAAGGGGACCATTTTTAGAAACAAAAAGGAGTGGTAGATATTTTTAAGATTCTACATTCTGCTTCAAATTCGATTCTTTTGGGAAAAAAATCTCAAGACGGTTGTAATCCAACAGCATCCGAAAGTAAACCACTAACTTAAAATCAAATCAATTTAATCTATGAAAGCATAGAAATAAATCTGTGATTAAAAAACTGTATCAAATTCGAAAGAATGAAGAATCAGCTAAGAATCTGTGACAAAACCAACACTCTGATTATGCATAACCAATGAGAACTATACCCGATCATCAAAAATCCTACAAACTCAAAACATAAACGTACGACAAACTGATTGTATCATATATTACAAATACCGATTAAAAAATCAAACGGCGGATCGATTATACCTCTGAAACTGCAAAATTAAGATGATCGGAGCCAAATGCTTGATGAATCGGCGAATTCCACTCATCAAAACCTAACTTTTATGACTCGATCGGCTCTCAGATCCTTAGAGTAGACTCCATGACAACAAAAATATCATCTTAGTACCACGTCCTTTTTACCTTATCTGTTAAAAAGAGAAACAAATTCAGACTTTCTGCCACAAAAATCAAAACTTGTTGTTAGCTTAGGGATTTATGAAGAACAAAGGGGGTAATGAATTTAGGGGAAATGAGATTTGAAATGAAAAACGTACATATGGCGATTGGTCTGTGTGATTCTTGCGGCTAATGCTATCGGTGTGGTTCTCTTTGTAATAATAACTATTCTGCTATTGCGGTCTTGTCTTGCCCTGGTGTCCGAAGCCATTTTAATTTTTATTTTTATTTTCATTTTCATTTTTATTTTAATTTTTATATTTAATAAAAAGTTTATTTTGAGAACATAAACCATTTTGTACTATACCCGTAGTTTGGGGTGTAATGTGTTCATCTTCAATTCTACAAGGTGGAAAACAGAAACTTGCAATAACTAACCAACAAAAAGAAATTGAAACAGCAGATGTCGATCATCATTTTATTATCTTCAATCCCATGGTTATGGCTGCAGCTTCTCTTCTATCTCTATCTCCGTCTCTACCGAAACCAGCGATAATCATTCCAAAATCAACAGCTTCCACCATAACTCCTTCTGTTACAGATACGGAGACGCTTGATCAGAAATTTGGCCGGAAAGGGATCAGATTCACGGAATATGACGGTGGTCAGACGGCTGAACTTACGGTCAGAAATGGGAGCTCGTTGAAGGTTCAATTGAACAATGCTCATGTGACTTCTTACAAGCCTAAAGTCTACTGGAAAGATGATGGATTTGAAGAGGTTTTGTACACTACTTCTGGTGCAAAAGGGGGAATTGGTTTGGCGATTGATAGTCTTTCTGATGATTCCAAAGCTAAAGGCGTTGATTTGTCTAAATGGGTAGTAAAGGATGTTGATTCGGACTCCATTGATGCTGTTCAGGTACTCTTATTTTTTGCTTCATCACCCAAAAAGTTGTGTTTACGTTGTTGCAACATTATTATGGGCTTATTTTTTCTAGTTATTTTTTAAAAATTCATTTTTTTTGTTTCTTTTACAAACTTAGGTTTCGTTTGTTTTTGATAAACAGAGAGGAAAATTATGATATCATTTCATGCTTTCTCTTCGATCAGCCCCTAAATTTATATAAGACTGAAATTCTATCCCTAAGAGTTTAAATTTAAAGATAAGACTAGATATAGATAAGAATTGATATATATTCAAATAGTTATCCTATCCCTAATAAACCTCGCCAATACCCTCCCTCAAGTTGGAAGGTGAAGATTTTGAAGACCCAACTTGCTAGTAAATATTCAAACTGTGTTTGCCCAAAGCTTTAGTAAAAAAATCAGCAACTTGTTCCTTGCTTGGCACATGCTCTGCACTAATGTTTCCACTAAGAAGCTCATCACTAATGTAGTGACAATCAACTTCAATATGCTTTGTTCTTTCATGAAACACGGGATTTTGAGAGATATGCAAAGCCGCTTGACTATCACAATTAAGTGACATAGGTGTCATATGTGGAACACCAAGACTAAATAAAACACCTTTTAACCATTTTAATTCACATGCGAGTAAAGCCATGGACCTATATTCAGCCTCCGCCGAAGAGCGTGACACGGTATGTTGCTTCTTAGTCTTCCATGAAATAGGAGAATCACCTAAGTATACCACCCAACCAGTTAGAGAACGTCTTGTTAAAGGGCAACCAGCCCAATCAGCATCACACCACCCGCGTAATTGTAAGTCACAATGGTGTTTTAAAAGAATACCTTGACCGGGGCTCCCTTTTAAATACCGAACTACACGTAAAGCAGCCTCCCAATGTTCTATTTGAGGATTCTGCATAAACTGCGACAGGATATGCACACTATAGGCTAGATCTGGTCTAATGAAGCACAAATAAATAAGACGCCCTACCAATCTACGATATTGTTCGGCATCTTTATATAAGCGACCATTAGCCAATCCCAAACGATGATTCTGTTCCATTGGAATATGTGTCGGCTTAGCTCCAAGGAGCCCAACTTCGGAGATAATATCAAGAGCATATTTCCGTTGACATAAATATATACCGTCTTTTGCTCGTGCCACTTCGACACCAAGGAAATATTTTAAAGTCCCTAAATCTTTCATGTGAAAACAATTACTCAAATAAGCCTTGAACTGAGTGATGGAGTCATGATCATTCCCAGAAATAATTAGATCATCGACATAGACGAGGACATTAAGTTGCACCTTGTTCCGTTGCAAAGTGAATAGAGAATAATCAGACAAGGATTGAAAAAAACCATATTTTATTAGTGCTGCTGAGAGCTTTGAAAACCAACACCGTGGAGCTTGACGAAGTCCATACAATGACTTTTTAAGCTTGCAAACTTGTCCAGATTGAGTTGTACTAACACCGGGTGGCAATTTCATAAATACTTCTTCGTGAAGATCTCCATGCAAGAATACATTATGCACGTCCATTTGATGAAGCTCCCATTGCTTTGCAGCTGCAACGGCAAGAAAAACACGCACCGTTACCATTTTGCAACAGGTGCGAAAGTCTCGTTATAATCAATTCCAGCAACTTGGTGATTACCAAGAATTACGAGCCGTGCTTTAAACCTTTCAACCTGTCCATCAGATTTTCGTTTTATTTTATACACCCACTTGCACCCAAGTGCTTTCTTATCTTTTGGAAGATCTTCAATTGTCCATGTCCCATTATGGTCTAAAGCTTGAAGTTCATTATCCATGGCAGCACGCCAACGAGGATCTTTGACTGCTTCAGAATATGTCATCAGTTCTCTTTCATATTCAATAGCCTTAAGAAAAGTTTGATGACACAGAGAAAATTTATCACAACTTAAATAATGTGCTATAGGATACGGAGTACCTGAGGACCTTGATTGAGCGGGTAGTTGAGATGGAGATGGGTTTAATGTGTGAATCGTGTGAGTAACATAATCCCGAAGTAGTATAGATGATTCCTTCTTCCGATGGCCTCTTCCGAACTCTTCCTGAATTTTCTCACCACTGTGATTTGTAGGCATTTCTGTAGATTCTTTATCTATAGGTTTCACATGGTCTCCATTTACGGGTGTTGTGGCATCTCCCTCAACATACTTCGGGATATCACCCCCCTTGTCATGTGAAGGAGGTTGATCCCACGTCTCATCACAATAAATTTCAGTAGGGAAATTTTCATCATTTGAGACTATAGGAGTACAATCATATGGAAAGACATCTTCCAAAAACTTAACATCACGAGAGACAAAGAATTCCCGTCTTTCTAAGTCAAACAACCTCCAACCTTTTTGCCCATAAGGATATCCAACAAAGATGCATTTTCGGCTACGACTTGCAAACTTATCTCCTGTTTTTGTATGTGCATAACATAAACAACCAAATGTACGCAAATGTGCATAAGAAGGTGGTGTATTATGCAGGATATGATATGGAGTTTTACCATCTAAGACAGATGAAGGAGTACGGCTAATAAGATAAGATGCAGTTAAGACACACTCTCCCCAAAAATCTATTGGAAGAGAACTCTGAAATCGTAAAGCTCGGGCTACATTTAGGATATGTTGATATTTCCGTTCAACTCGACCATTTTGCTGGGGGGTACCAACGCATGAAGTTTGGAATATTATTCCATGATCAAGAAAAAATTGTTTCATACACACAAATTCACTTCCATTATCACTCCGAACAATTTTAACTTGCTTGTTAAATTGTTTCTCAACCATTGCTAAAAAGATTTTTATGGCATGAGAAACGTCAGACTTATTTACAAGCAAATACACCCAAACAGAACGAGAAAAATCATCAACGATAGTTAGAAAATACGATGCCCCGCAAGATGAGATGGTTCTATATGGTCCCCACAAGTCACAATGAACAAGTTCAAAAATAGAATTTACTTTATTTTCACTAATAGGAAATTTTTCTCGACTTTGTTTTGCACGATGACATACTTCACATTTTTGATTAATAACTCTATCTTTCTTATTCAAATTGACTCTAGGAAGATAACTTATAACTTCTACCGAGGGATGACCTAACCGCTTATGCCAAAGATCAACGGACATTGTTGTGGTTGACTTCAAGGCTTGAACCAAAGGCATTTCCCAGAAATAAAAGAGTCCTCCAACCCATCTCTTACCCGCACCAATCACCGTCCTCGAACTGCGGTCCTGTATTACACATGCGTTAGATGCAAACTGAAAAATACAATTCCCTTCGTCTAATAATTGCGGAAGAGAAATCAAATTGCAAGTTAATTCAGGAACATATAAAACATTCTTCAAATTAAACCCATTGTTAAAACTCACGTCCCCTTCTTTACTAGCCATTGCGTCGCGCCCATCCGGTAACCCAACTGGCCATTGAACTATCTCCTTTATGTTATTGAGTTTTTCTAACGTACCTGTCATATGATGTGATGCCCCTGAATCAATAATCCAACACAACTTACCATTTTTTCTGTTGAGCATGATCCATCTAGCATTTGCAGAAGTGTTTCCCATTGCTTTGCATTTAATCCAGGCAGCGGAATTGAGTCTTTATCTTTTGTAACAGTGTTGGTGGTGGTAGCTCCCGTCTGGACTGTATTGGCACGAGTTACCCCTCGGCCTCCTCTACCTCTTCCGTTTGATGAGCCTCTTCCAGCACCGCCTCCTTTCCCATCAACTCGGGGTCTGTCTCCCCACCATTCTGGATACCCGTGAATTTCAAAACACTTATCTGCACTATGTCCGGTTTTCTGGCAGTGAGCACAAGTTACCGATTTATTCTTGACTTCAGTTCGATTCTGTGCTACTAAAGCCATGAGTTCGGGACGATCATCTTTCCCACGAGTTATAGTCTTCACGCGTTCCTCCTGAATAAGAATCGAATATACTTTATTGAGATTTGGTAACGGTTCTTGGGCCAAAATATTAGATCTTGTAGTCCCATACATATTCTCATTGAGGCCCATGAGAAAAGTATGTACTTTCTCATCTTCTTGTTTCTTTGCCAAAAGAGCTCCGAGATTGCAAGTGCACTTTCCACACTTGCAGGTTGGTGTTTGATCAAAATTACCTAATTCATTCCAAATCTGTTTGAGACGTCCATAGTAGTTTACTATGGTCATCCCCTTTTGCTGACATCCAGCAAGCTCAGATCGAAGTTGTTGTATCCGAGGCCCATTAATAGTTGAAAACCTGTCTTTTATATCGTCCCACAAGTCTTTCGCTATTTCCACATGAGATATCGTAGACCGCAACGAAGGTTCGACGGTGTTTCTGATCCATGAGACTAACAGGGAATTGATTGTCCACCAATCTTCAATGTCTTTGTCCATCTCCTCTGGCTTTTTGATGGTCCCGTCAATGAACCCGAATTTTTTACGGGCTCTTAAAGCAGTTCTGAATGATCGAGACCACTCGTCGTAATTTTCTCCTTTTAATTGAACCTGTGTAATCGACAGGCCTGGATTATCCAACGTAGTGATGTCATATGGTGATAATGACCTTCGATCTTGAGACTGTCCATCTTTAGCCATGCTCACACGAAGAACCTTCTCTTTTCTTTTCTTTTTTTTTTCTCTGGTCAACGATTGTAGGCTGGAAATCAATAATCTAAGCAAGCTATGAGCAATCTGTTGATGAAACGAGTGGGGAATTAATCAAGGCTCTGATACCATGATAAACAGAGAGGAAAATTATGATATCATTCCATGCTTTCTCTTCGATCAGCCCCTAAATTTATACAAGACTGAAATTCTATCACTAAGAGTTTAAATTTAAAGATAAGACTAGATATAGATAAGAATTGATATATATTCAAATAGTTATCCTATCCCTAATAAACCTCGCCAATAGTTTTCGAAGACATAAATATCATACGTCTTATTTCATGTCCTCGGGAGAAGATATGGTTTAAAAGGTCTTAAGTCGAGAAGGTCTGCGAAAAAAAGATGTATTTTTTAGCTTCTTAAAATAAGCAAAAATAAGACAGAATAAGGTCTTATGTCTGCGAAAAAACAAACAGCCTTATTAGAAACGTCTACAGGCACGCAGACGTTTCTTTGAAAAAACAAACAAGCTTATCAGAAACATCTGCGCGCCCGCAGAGCGCAAACGTTTCTTTAAAATAAGACCTTATTTTAAAAAACAAACAAAGCCTTAGTCGTTTGTTTTAGCTTATTAAGGGCTTATCGGCTTATTTTCTCACTTACGAGCTTATCATGACTTTCATTGAAAAATAAGCCGAACAAATAAGCTTAGAAAGCTAAAACAAACACCCCTCGTTATGACTTGAAATAACAAAATATATTTACCTTACGGAAAAGGACCTGGAAAAAAGGAGCTTGTGAAAAATAAGTCATAACAAGCTAAAACAAAGACCCCCTTGAAAGATGATATTATTATTGAAGTGTTTTAATGATTTAAGTGGTATGAGCACCTTGTATATAAATATGCAACAATTAAAATTTTTGTATTAACCATGAAACTCGGAATAAAAACCATAAATATTCAATAATCGAGTTTATCTACTTACAAGTGTACATAACTATATAGGTAGAATTGAGTTGCACCACCAGTGGAACCCTTGACATAACTTATGTCATCTCGCTCTATGCTCTGAGCATGGCAGCCGCCGTTATAGTAAAAAACAATGGCCGAAAACCTGTTAATCTAAAAACCGCCATACTTAGTCATCTCAAGTCTAAGAAAAGAGGAGGAACCGGCATTGACGGCCTTAAAGGTTGTTCTTATTGCACCCACCCTCCTTTATCGTCTCCCCTTGAGATTTTATCACCATCTGAAGCAATAAAACCAGAGGATCCAGGCTTGTTTTCCTTCGGATTTGAACCAGAGAAGAAAGTGGGAGTTTGGAGTGTGCAAGAGGCACCTATCACCATTTTGAAGCATAAAATTAGCAGACTTTATGCTACTCCTATTGAGGAGAGATCAAAGGAGTTCTATAACACCATTCCATCAAAGTACGAGACTCTCGATCAGGTACTTTTAATTTTCTTTTTTTTAATTCATGTATATTATACAAATTGCAATGTTTCATTTGATACATGTTTAAAACTTCCTTGACTAACGAATTAAGAAAAAGTAAAAGAATATTATATAAATGATGATAAAATTGAAATTAATTATTTAAACCAAATGTCATGTAGAGTTCTGATAAGAGGTATGTAAGTGTAACAGCATCTAACTTAGATTTTGCTAGCTACATATATCATTTGCCTAAAATAATATAATATCAATTGATATTTTTTTTATTGTTTAAATATATGAAAATGAGATATGTTTTGTCTTTTTGTTTAGCTTTTTTATTATTAGAAACTTATTAATTAACATTTATATTTTTTTTTCAGGCAAGAGAACTGTTCTTTAGGGTAATAAGAATCGGTTTTGAAGAGATATATTTGTCAAGTCCTGGATCTTTATCACAAAAATACGGGAACGACTACTTTATTTCTACGGGTCCTGCTTCATTGTTAACACCTATCACAATTGAACCCGGGGAAGAGTGGAGAGGAGCACAGGTTATCGAGCATGATAATTTGTAGCAAAATATATACAACTATATTTATATTTATTTCATTCCATAAATATATTTATAAAAAATATATATGTCATAATTCATGCTTTCATTTATGTACATGCGTCAAGTGTATTTATGTACAAATTTTTGAAATAAAATTAACTCCTCTCCTTGTCAAAAGACTTGTTTAAACATCTTTTAAAAAATACCAGTATTATGCCAGTGGCGGCGAATAGTTTGTGTTTGATAACATGTCTGATTTCAAGAATGTAAAGGTATGGTACTCACGGAATGCGGTGTCAGCAAATATTTTCTAATCAACAACGTATCCGTTTTCTTTCATCTTTTTTTATTTTCTTTATTTCTCCTTTTCTCGTCAACTCTTTTATTAAGTTTTAAAATAAGTTTTTGAAAAAAAAATATGTAATTGTTAACTAATTAGAGAGAAAAATAATCTAGTTTTGAAAATTTTGTTGATGTGAGTGATTTAACCAATAGATTAATTAAATTATTGGTATCATGTTTAATGAGTTGTTAAAAACAATGACCATAAATTAGTTGAGATAATTAAGGATATAATTGATTGGGCTATTGTTTTAAGAATTTGTATTATTTGCATAAAAACATATACTGCTTAAAATTAAATAGTTTTAAAACTTTTAATAGAGAGAATGTTAGATATTTTATAAGATAGTATACATTAACATTTAATTTGTTTTGACCCTTTAATGTTTAAATTCATTTACAATAGTGATAAAAAAGACTCTAAAATGCAATGTCAATTTAATTTGTATTCTGAGATTACTTTCAAGGATCAACTGCTAAGGAATTTATACATTAGCAAGATTATTTTGTTATCGAAGCACTCAATATATAACTAAGTTGTTTAATATGAGTCTTTGATTTAGATTAGCGATTAGAAAGTAAAACATGCTTGGGTGAATTTTTTAACCTAAACATGTATCATAAGTATTGTAATAAGTTTGTGGCCATTTAGTAAAGAAATAAAGTTCATAAAGTTAATTAAATAATTTGGTTGTAAGGAGGTTATTTGGTGAAGATAAGAATTTGTGATCCATAATGTTATTTATCTATCTCTGCGAAAAACCTGTAATTATTAAGTTGAAGTGTAATAGCCATAGAAAATATACTCGTAGCTTAAATCTAGGGTGATCATTAGAATTTACCAAACTTAGAGGATCAATTATGTTATTTCTGCATAATTGACCAATATAAGGGTCAAAGACCCTCATTTTTGTTGACTGCGGCAGAACTAAAGATAGGGCGAGTCTAGGAGCGGTTCTTGAAGGTTTACATAAATTCATTGCGATTTTTGCACAATCCATGGTTTCATATGAGAATTTTTTTGAAGTTTTTTTTAATATTTAAGGCTTAAAAACACTTGTAGTGGTGTTTGTTTTGAAGGTTCCATTCATAAGACCTGAAATTGGTATCTCAAGTAAGTTTCTTTGGTCTTTAAGTATCTTTCATGTCAATTAGGATGAGAAATTTGTAACGCCATATTAAAGTGTTGTTTTGATTCAAATATCTTGAGTTTTAGAGCAAATTTGAGGGTTTAATGGGTCACTTGATTGAGTGTTCATTTTATACAATTCTTGGTTGTTTTAGGTCTGCTTTGATGTTCCTAAAACCATAGAAACAAATTAAAATTGCTTCAAATTAAGTCTGGATAAGAAATGATTGAGTTTTTGGATCAAAAAGTTCGAAAGTGGTTTCTACATGTGCTCGCGGCGTGAGGCATCAACTAACCAAACGTCCACTTTTCCAACAAATTCTCCCTACGCTAACCATTATAGCTCGCGACGTGAAGCCCTTGTGCAGCCTCAAAAACCTTCTTTTAAGCCCCTAAGTCCTAGTTATGGTCTAGCAATGATTCCCTGTTGTCCATAAACATGCTTTAAGCATTCTAGACAATTGAGTAATGTTTATAAGGCTTTGATCACTAAGCAATTGATTCTAAATTTCACTTAGGATTAAGTTGACTTGATCTGTGATCCTCATCCAACTTAGAGGTGAGTGCATAGAGAATTAGAGATGCATTGAATAGTTTGAATCATGAAATGATTGCAATTAAATTAGTTGAACCACATTGTATGATGCATGTGCATAGTTGTGAGAATCCGGACTTGAGTCAAATCCAGTTACCTCAGGTGACCTCCTTGGTCTTGGGTGTATACATACAAGTATTTGTTCATACCTACAGGAGACTGTCTAGATAGTCAATTAGACGTACGATGCGACAAGACATGAAAATTCTATATGTTTAGGGCTCCTATATGTGGTGGTGGTTGTGAGCTTCCCTCATTGGGATTCTATGGACCCTAATTAGCTACTGGGTGTGGCATATGAGTTCGGTGGATTCCCCCTAACCCCACAGTGAGTCAATCTTGATTTATAAGCATTGATTTTGCATATCTTAAACTGTTTCAAATGTGATGGCTATATTTTTTTAGTTGCCTTATATTAACCCTTTGCAATCATTTAAACTTCTCAGGTAACACTGTTTTTTACTTTGGTTATGTATCCGCATGTTCAGGTTCTTGTTGAGATCTTAGCACCTGAGTTGGGGTAGAAAGCTAGGTCGAATCTCGGTTTTCCTTGTCTTTAAGTTGAGATTTTTGTATATTGTCTTTGGTCATCTATGCATCCGCAAGACCATTTTGAAAATATTGTTTCTAATTTGGTTTATGAGAAATGTTTATTAAAAGGTTATGTTTTGTAGATATATATGGTTTGAATTACTAAGAATCAAGAGCCGAAATTTGTAAATGATTTTTATATAAATGTTTCCGCAATGAATGACCTTTGTTTGTAATAGTTCGAATTTAGACCTAAATTCTAGGAGCATAAAACCAGTTTTGTATCTGAATTTTACAAAAGTTTAGTGTACTTGCCTCGAAGTTGGATGTCAATCACAACTCGACTATCGAATCTTACAAATGCGCCCACACAACTCAAGGGTTTCCTACAATAAGTTCATTATTTACTTACATAACATTCGATGGCGTTATACAATTAAAACATGCAAGAACCAAGATTCAAGGGCCAAGGCCTTTATACGACTATATGGATATCATACAATCCCTGTACAATCAACCATCAGCCATACACCCATTTTGCCTCCATTAAGGCTCAATATGGCCTATGTACAGCCCTTGTATGGTTGTACAACCGTTTACATGGACTATTGTACAACATTCTTTAACCTATACACCTCGTATGTGAAGAACACTTGTGATTTAATAGTTTGTACAACCATACAAACCCCTTGTACACCTATACAAACCCATGTATAACCCACAAACTTTGGTAACTCAACTTTTGATAATCGAGTGATACGATTAGAACTTGGTTTGATAGGAATATATATTTTATTACTTTGATATACAATATATATTTTATTAAAATACTTCACAAGTCGACATTACCAATAACGTGATGTCTAGAATAGTCGCTTCGACTTAGTTGTTGGATTTCCAAAACATCACACACACATATAAAGTAACAACATCAACAAAAATAACAATAATAGTTGTTATAATAATTTTATTGTTATTATTCTCATTTTCTGGTCAGTGAAATGACTACACTAAATTCTCTTGCTTTGATAGATATATGTTCTGTCACACGCTTTTCATAGTTGTTAAATAGCACGTCCATAATAGAACCTCTGAAATGAGATGTCAACAATGGTTCTGCAACCGCTCTTATCATTTTTACGACATTTTTCGCGTGGCTGTGGCTGTGGTTGTGGTTGTGGCTGAGCTCGTTATAATCATTCATATTCATGTATTCAACATCATGTTGATCCCAATCAACTTCAAATACATTCATGTTATCAAGAGAAAATGATCCTTCGTATTTAATAATATTGCTAAGTTCATCCGCACATGGAATATATAATGGCAAATTGAATGAGTTTATGTCTCGTTCCTGAACCAACCCCTGTAATATTTGTTAAAGTATATGTAAATGGTTAGTCTTTGGACAACAAATTCTGTAACATCCGAAAACTGGCCTAGTAGTAGGCGGGCTAATGGTAAATCGATATGTGTTTAAGTTATGCATGTTTAAGTATTTGTTACGTGATTAAATGAATAATTGATATCGTATGTGTTTATGATTAAATAAGATTGCGTTTGATACGAGAATTATAGAAAATACCACGATCTTATGTTAAGTTAAATGATCGAGAAAGATTATTTGTTTAAAAGTAAATGGACGTAATAAATGGTATTATGATATTGAATAATTAATTAATGGTTAATTGGCATGCGGTATATGTTAGAAAAGTGAATATGGATATTCATGTATGTATGATATTATGTAGTATGTATGCAAATTAATGTATGTATGTATGTATGTATGTATGTATTTATGTGTGTGGGTGCATGTGAGGGGATGACACCTCAAGGTGAGAGTACACGTGTGTGTATATTTGTATTTTGAAAGAAAAAAAAGGGAAAAGTGAATGTGTGTGTATGTGAATTCTCTGGAACAAAGAAAACAAAGAAGAAGAAGAAAACTGGAAATTTCAAAACAAGAGATTTTGTGATTCATAAATTCGAAATAAAGGTTAGTTAGGATCATCACGTGTTACTGATCATTTGGTTATGCTTTTGATTATGTTTATATGACTATATAAAAGTTCCACCATTGATGGGTTTTGAAGAAAATGAATGAAATGGGTTTTGATGATTTGTTGTTTTGAATGATTAAAATGGTGTTTATGATGTTTTATATGCATGATTACTAGTATATATGAGCTTAGATTGAAGAAATACGATGTTGGTTGTGTTTGCAAGAAGTTAAGTTGGCTGGAAATCGAATTTAAAGAAGTTGATATTCTGTTTGAAGATGCATCGCGGCGCTACACTAAAGGTCGCGGCGCGACCTTCATGAAATCCGAAGGTTGAGTCGGTTTTGTGGAAAAATCCGAATGTTACAATCCTAAACTCAAAAATCCGACACTTGTAATCCGTAAACATGAAAATCCGACTCCAAATCCGATACTAGAAATCCGGGAACCAAAATCCGCAACTCAAATCCAAAGGCTGAAATCCGGATTCGAAATCCGATTGTGTCGCGGCGCGCAAGGCCTGTTTCGGGAAAGTTGTTTGTTTTGTTTGTATTTCGTTTGGGAAAGGTTGTATTGTTAATTATATGATTTAATCAAGTTGTTTACATGATTATAAGATATAAATATATGTTGAAAGATATATTTATATATTCGAGACTGATTCAGTTGTTGCTGTGTTTTCAGGCAAACCACAGACTCAGTGATATTAGACAACTGAGCACGCGTGATACGAGGACTGAGGTGAGTGGAAGTTTACTCACGGGTGGTTACGTTGGTAACATTATTGAATGATTGAAAGATTGTTTGTTTGCAAAGATTGCTTGTCGATTTGAATACGAGATATTTGACTGATGAGTTTGTTATGCAAAGATAGATTGATTGTCATACCATGATAGACTGTTAAGTCTGCTATATGCTATATGAGAATTGCATGTTCTTGTATGTTAAATATGAAAGAGTTTTGATTGTGTTTGTGACTGGAGAAGGAATTGGATTGTTTGAGAACCGACTTCTGTGTTACGGGTCGGAAGAGATCAGCTTCTGTGTAAGAGCTGGTTGGGGTCAGCTGCTGATGATAGAGCTGGGCTCGCTTGCGGTTGGTTGAACCGTAGTAGATCCTCTGTTGCATTTGTTGCTCAGAGGGGAGTTTATTGTGCCAATCAGCAGGGAGCTATCGGTAAACCTTTGCTTTGACTAGCTTTGGTTGTAGGTTCGGCAGAACCGCCGGTCCTCGGGACGAAAGAGATTGTTGAATTGACGGATTTATTGTTGGGATTAATGTTCAGAGGTTCCATTGGGAACAGTGCTTGTCTGTAGCTTTCATTCACTTAGCTTTGTGCTAATCCTCACGGTTGATTGCTTTTTGCAGGTTTATGTGAGTAGCTGTTTAGCTTGTTTGTGGAAAGGGGAATTTGACCAATACTCTGATATTGTGTTTTGAGAAGAGACGAGCCACATTTTATAATCTTTTGTAACAGAAACGGATGTTGTGATTTGTAAAAGTACTTTGTACTTTGTGAATGTTTATGTTAAATGAAATTAGAGAAATCTTCCGCAGCGTTTTAAAAAAAATGGTTTGAGTTTTACGGTGTTACATATACGCTCGATCTTCTATAAGTTAAAAAATTTGTACACTAAAGAAAGAATTACCTCATACGTACCTCTTTGAGCATGTCCAGAAGTGATATCGCGAGTAACTCCAAAAGATCACGAAAATAATAACTAGTTGGATCAACCAAACTCCGACCAGGTACCGTTAAAAACATGTGTCCACCCCGTACTAATTCCTTAGAGCGCAATTGTAGGAAGTTTGTGAAGTCGGTATTAAATTGCTTTGCATATGCTTGCAATACATCCATAGGACTTGTTTTAGCTATGCATATATTTAGTTTGTTATTTTCAATGCCTTCAGGTACCTATATGTATGATTTATCATCCAAAGAGTTAGGTACTTGATATTTCATATTTATAGGACCGGTAAATAACTAATTAGCCTGCAAATGTTTGTTAAAGTGCCAATGAATTTCCATGTTGAAAATAAATAATTAAATAATACATGATTTTTTAAAGGTTATTCACCATATTGAGCAAAATTTTGAAATTTATAAGTTTTACTATGCTTAATTTTGTAAAAGTATCAATTTGAGCGAGCTATACGTCAAATTAAAGGCCCTTATATTGTCAAATACTTTAGACCAATAAAAAGTAGTAACATGCATGACCACAAAATAACCAAGGTCACGAGTTAGCCTTTTGGGCATGCATGCATTCACGATTTTTGGCTAGCTAGTCCAATCGATGAAAGGATGATTATATATGATACGTGAAAACCTGAAAAACTAGCTGGAGATCGATCGCGGTCTAGCTAACTCGGTGGAAATCACCAAGCCTTCCTTTATATGCACATATCAAAATAAATCGCCAAACATAACTTTTTTTTTCAAACTATGACATACGATTGCACCTTATTTTGCCAAACAAGGCTTGAGAAAATCGTTAACATGTCTAACGTGTTTGACAATTTCAGGTATTAATTTGGTAAACAAATATGGCTATTTTGACGAAAATTTTGCTCAAAATGATAATTTTATCAAAAAAACCTTTTCAAAATTGCGATTCTTTAAATATTTGCTTATTTTAGTGAATAACCTTTTTTAAAACAAGTTTGTATTATATATTCTTTTTTTTTAAATTTTCTTGGTGGTGATATTAATTAATAATCATATCTCTATATGGTGACAATAGATCGAGTTGTATATTAATTATGTAAACCTGAGAAAGCCAATGAACGCTATACGAGGAGTGAACAAAGTGTAAACTTTCATCGGGAAAGAGTCTATCATAGAAGGAACCCGGAACAGCCGAAACAAAACAAGGACCAAAATTTTCTCCCTTGTCCTTTTTAAGGTTCTCAGAAAAGCTAGGTAATAATTTAAAGATAGTATTGAAATCATTTCCAAATAGGTCGTTTAAGCACACTTGAAATTGTAGTCCTTTACGATTGTTTTCTTGGCATAACTCATGGACCGTGTTGACAATGTTAGATACAACCAATAACGTGTTCATGCCAGAGGAGCATCCTAAATCCGCAATTACAAAACAACGGTCGAAGATGATATCATAATTAGCCATACTCTTGATTTTATGCTTTAAGAATGGAACCGCTTTCCGTATCACATTTTCCTGAACGAAATAAACAAAGTTTTAAGAAAAAACATTTGAGAAACCCTAGTTAGATGCAAAAGTTAGGGTATTTAATCTATAGTATTAAGAGAGACTCACTCACATGAAAAAAAGAGTTGCTGGCATAGCTTGAATCTCCGTGACCACTATTCATATGTAGGATGTTTACTAATGCCATAGTTATTTTTCTAGCTTGAGACACTGCTTTCATTTAACTGCTTTAAATAGACATTTCCCAAGTCAAAAATGCATCCCACCCTAGCTACAATGTTTAGGTGTCTATGAAATTAATGGACGTACCATTAAATAAATGTTGTGGGCTTCAAGTAATTCAAGGAGCTAGTAGGTAAAGGGGGCTACAAGATGAATTTTATCATTAGTAAATTACTGAAATAGTTAATTCATGTAGTTTATTAAAAGTTACTAGTTTAGTATTTTAAGATCAAAAATCACTTTACTGGTATCTATTATTGTATTTTTATTACTTGATTGATCCTTTATACTAACTTCTGCCTAAATTTACATATACTTTGTCTTTTAGTTAAAAGAGAGGCATTTTTATTACTTGCTTGATCCTTTATAGACATTTCCCAAGTCAAAAATGCATCCAACCCTAGCTACTTTGTGTTAGTTTTACTATTTCAAGTTGTCATGTAGGTGTCCGTTGTCTTTCTATATAGATTATGTTGGGCTTGGAAATGTTAATGGGGAGTAGAGGTGCACATTTACGGATAAAAATCCGATCCGGATCAATTTTTTGAGATCGGATATTTTTCAATCCCATTGGGGAGGCAACGAACAACAAAGAGAAAAAAAAAAGAAAACAAGGGCTCATAGATATAAACGGATGACGGCTGGATTGTTTAGGTGTCTATGAAATTAATGGACGTACCATTAAATAAATGTTGTGGGCTTCAAGTAATTCAAGGAGCTAGTAGGTAAAGGGGGCTACGAGATGAATTTTATCATTAGTAAATTACTGAAATAGTTAATTCATGTGGTTTATTAAAAGTTACTAGTTTAGTATTTTAAGATCAAAAATCACTTTACTGGTATCTATGGTTGTATTTTTATTACTTGCTTGATCTTTTATACTAACTTCTGCCTAAATTTACAGATACTTTGTCTTTTAGTTAAAAGAGAGGCATTTTTATTACTTGCTTGATCCTTTATAGACATTTCCCAAGTCAGAAATCCATCCAACCCTAGCTACTTTGTGTTAGTTTTACTATTTCAAGTTGTCATGTAGGTGTCCCTTGTCTTTCTATATAGATTATGTTGGGCTTGGAAATGTTAAGGGGGAGTAGAGGTGCACATTTACGGATAAAAATCCGATCCGGATCAATTTTTTGAGATCGGATATTTTTCAATCCCATTGGGGAGGCAACGAACAACAAAGAGAAAAAAAAAGAAAACAAGGGCTCATAGATATAAACGGATGGCGGCTGGATTGTTTAGGTGTCTATGAAATTAATGGACGTACCATTAAATAAATGTTGTGGGCTTCAAGTAATTCAAGGAGATAGTAGGTAAAGGGGGCTACGAGATGAATTTTATCATTAGTAAATTACTGAAATAGTTAATTCATGTGGTTTATTAAAAGTTACTAGTTTAGTATTTTAAGATCAAAAATCACTTTACTGGTATCTATGGTTGCATTTTTATTACTTGTTTGATACTTTATACTAACTTCTGGCTAAATTTACAGTTACTTTGTCTTTTAGTTAAAAGGGTGGCATTT
The DNA here is from genome assembly GCA_038502395.1 of Dittrichia graveolens. Taxonomy (NCBI): domain Eukaryota; kingdom Viridiplantae; phylum Streptophyta; class Magnoliopsida; order Asterales; family Asteraceae; genus Dittrichia; species Dittrichia graveolens. The sequence goes on from JARJIL010000003.1 coordinate 6,407,698, forward strand.
TTATTACTTACTTTGTCTTTTAGTTAATAGGGAGGCAGTGAACAACAAAGAGAAAAAAAAGAAGAAAAAAAAAAGGAAAACAAGGGCTCATAGATATAAAAGGATAGTAGCTTGATTGTTTAGGTGTCTACGAAATTAATGGACGTATCATTAAATAAATGGTTAATTTCATATATATCCTTATTAAACATCAAAATATCTTATTTGTCCAGCCTAACTTATAAATATCCTATATACCTTTCTTAAGTTTTCGAAATATTTTATTTGCCCAGATTAACTTATAAATATCCTATATACTCTTCTTAAGCTTTCGAAATATTATATTTGCCCAAATCACCTTTTTTTATCAATTTTTAATCATTTTAAATGAATCATAGTTATAAAATATAATTCAATGACTATTATACCCCTATTTTAAATCTATTTATAAAAACATCACTTATATCCTTACTACTCATATTTATCCAAGGTATATATATACATACATGTACAATTCTATTAATTAATTTGAATGATCGAGTACGGTTTATGCGCGTGTGTGTGTGTATATATATATATATCATGTAATTAACGCACTAATCAAGGTACCTACACAATTAAAAAAAGTCTTATTATTTTAATCAATTCTAATTTCTTAAAACAAAAGAATTACGCATGATATATTATATATATACGCATTAACTGTACTCGATCATCCAAGTTTTATATATATATATATAACTTGGATAAATACGAGTAGTAAGGGTATAAATGATGTTTTATAAATATATTTAAAAGAGGGGTATAATAGTCATTGAACCATATTTTATAATTATAATTCATTTAAAATGATTAAAAATTAATAAAAAAAGGTGATTTGGGCAAATATGATATTTCGAAAGCTTAAGAAGGGTATATATGATATTTATAAATTAAGTTGGGCAAATTAGATATTTTGAAAACTTAAGAAGGGTATATAAGATATTTATAAGTTAAGATGGACAAATAAGATATTTTGATGTTTAATAGAGATATATTTGAAATTAATTCATGGAGCTAGTTGGTAAAGGCACGGCTACGAGATGAATTTTATCATTAGTAAATTACTGAAATGGTTAATTCATGTGGTTTATCAAAAGTTGTTGTTTAGTATTTTAAGATAAAAATTACTTCACTAGTACTTATGGTTTCATTTTTAACTTCTATTTAAATTTGTAGCTACTTTGTCTTTTAGTTAAGGACATTTTTATCATTTCATCTTATTTAAATAAAAAATTACTTCGGTAGTACTTATTGTATTTGTCTACTATAAATTATAAATAACATTTTAAAATATTATATTTAACCAAATTTTTAGTTTTATCACATTTTAATATTTTCTAAATAGTTTAAATTCTTTTTAATTATAACCAATAAAAACTTGACCTTACCGCTTTTAATTGTAACAATAATAATCGATAACTTGTACAAGAAACACAATCATGTCTCTTGGTATCATGGCAATCCGGCGTTTCTTGTGTCACGTTTGATCTCCTTCTCACGCAAATGCTTTCACCGTTGCTGTGGGTAATGACGCCGGTCATTATTTAAGTTTTCATTTATTTCATATTTTATAAGTATTTAATATATTTTTATTAATGTTTAGTATTTATTTTCTAAAAACCAACTCGTGTCGTGTATTTAATCTAATAATATTAATAAATACAAACGTGGCTAAAGTGAATTCAATTTGCAATTTGTGAATTGAATTTTCACTTTTAACCCTAAACTTTAATAATAACTACAATTTAACCCTTTTATTTTGTATATTATTTTAAAAGAACTTTAAAACAATATTATATACGGCTTTAGCAATTCGCAGTTTAATAAAAAATAAATATACGAATATACACAGTCGTATATAGTAACGTAACTATATTTAATATATGACGTGACATAGTAACTATATTTAATATATGAAGTGACACATTTTAGGTAAATGAAGAGTTATTAGATTTTAGTCACGTGTGACAATATGGATTTTATATGCACATTTCGGGTATTGTATTAAGACATTTTGAAACATCTGGAACGACCAAGGATCCAGGTGGGTTCACTAACTTACTCAATATATTGGTGTTTTTGTACATGTTATATGTTGAAATGTGAAAGTTGTGATTATATGTTATTTTTGAAAAGTTGTACTATTATGTGAATGTATAACTATAATTATGATGATATTATATATGGAGGAAAAGTGTGCTCGCCTAATATGGTCTGTATATTAGTGTACTCGCTAAGCTCTATGCTTACTCTTTTTATAGGAAAGGACAAAGGAAACACTCCAACACAGTAAAGACAACTCACAAATGGTGTTTTTCCGTAATTAAAAGCCCTGTTGCTTAAGTAAATACATGTTAGTGATATTAAAACAATGTTTTAAATATTGTGTGGTTTGTAAAACGATTAGTGGATCTCGTGGAGATCAAATTATCATAGGTTTTAATTAAACATGTGAACTTTATTACTTTGATATACAATATATATTTTATTAAAATACTTCACAAGTCGATATTACCAATAACGTGATGTCTAGAATAGTCGCTTCGACTTAGTTGTAGGATTTCAAAACATCACACACACATATAAACTAACAACATCAACAAAATAATAATAATAGTTGTTATAATAATTTTATTATTATTATTCTCATTTTCTGGTCAATGAAATGACTACACTAAATTCTCTTGCTTTGATAGATATATGTTCTGTCACACGCTTTTCATAGTTGTTAAATAGCACGTCCATAATAGAACCTCTGAAATGAGATGTCAACAATGGTTCTGCAAATTAATGTGGTATATGTTAGAAAAGTGAATATGGATATTCATGTATGTATGATATTATGTAGTATGTATGTTATGTATGCAAATTAATGTATGTATGTATGTATGTATGTGTGTGGGTGCATGTGAGGGGATGACACCTCAAGGTGAGAGTACACGTGTGTGTATATTTGTATTTTGAAAGAAAAAAAAGGGAAAAGTGAATGTGTGTGTATGTGAATTCTCTGGAACAAAGAAAACAAAGAAGAAGAAGAAAACTGAAAATTTCAAAACAAGAGATTTTGTGATTCATAAATTCGAAATAAAGGTTAGTTAGGATCATCACGTGTTACTGATCATTTGGTTATGCTTTTGATTATGTTTATATGACTATATAAAAGTTCCACCATTGATGGGTTTTGAAGAAAATGAATGAAATGGGTTTTGATGATTTGTTGTTTTGAATGATTAAAATGGTGTTTATGATGTTTTATATGCATGATTACTAGTATATATGAGCTTAGATTGAAGAAATACGATGTTGGTTGTGTTTGCAAGAAGTTAAGTTGGCTGGAAATCGAATTTAAAGAAGTTGATATTCTGTTTGAAGATGCATCGCGGCGCTACACTAAAGGTCGCGGCGCGACCTTCATGAAATCCGAAGGTTGAGTCGGTTTTGTGGAAAAATCCGAATGTTACAATCCTAAACTCAAAAATCCGACACTTGTAATCCGTAAACATGAAAATCCGACTCCAAATCCGATACTAGAAATCCGGGAACCAAAATCCGCAACTCAAATCCAAAGGCTGAAATCCGGATTCGAAATCCGATTGTGTCGCGGCGCGCAAGGCCTGTTTCGGAAAAGTTGTTTGTTTTGTTTGTATTTCGTTTGGGAAAGGTTGTATTGTTAATTATATGATTTAATCAAGTTGTTTACATGATTATAAGATATAAATATATGTTGAAAGATATATTTATATATTCGAGACTGATTCAGTTGTTGCTGTGTTTTCAGGCAAACCACAGACTCAGTGATATTAGACAACTGAGCACGCGTGATACGAGGACTGAGGTGAGTGGAAGTTTACTCACGGGTGGTTACGTTGGTAACATTATTGAATGATTGAAAGATTGTTTGTTTGCAAAGATTGCTTGTCGATTTGAATACGAGATATTTGACTGATGAGTTTGTTATGCAAAGATAGATTGATTGTCATACCATGATAGACTGTTAAGTCTGCTATATGCTATATGAGAATTGCATGTTCTTGTATGTTAAATATGAAAGAGTTTTGATTGTGTTTGTGACTGGAGAAGGAATTGGATTGTTTGAGAACCGACTTCTGTGTTACGGGTCGGAAGAGATCAGCTTCTGTGTAAGAGCTGGTTGGGGTCAGCTGCTGATGATAGAGCTGGGCTCGCTTGCGGTTGGTTGAACCGTAGTAGATCCTCTGTTGCATTTGTTGCTCAGAGGGGAGTTTATTGTGCCAATCAGCAGGGAGCTATCGGTAAACCTTTGCTTTGACTAGCTTTGGTTGTAGGTTCGGCAGAACCGCCGGTCCTCGGGACGAAAGAGATTGTTGAATTGACGGATTTATTGTTGGGATTAATGTTCAGAGGTTCCATTGGGAACAGTGCTTGTCTGTAGCTTTCATTCACTTAGCTTTGTGCTAATCCTCACGGTTGATTGCTTTTTGCAGGTTTATGTGAGTAGCTGTTTAGCTTGTTTGTGGAAAGGGGAATTTGACCAATACTCTGATATTGTGTTTTGAGAAGAGACGAGCCACATTTTATAATCTTTTGTAACAGAAACGGATGTTGTGATTTGTAAAAGTACTTTGTACTTTGTGAATGTTTATGTTAAATGAAATTAGAGAAATCTTCCGCAGCGTTTTAAAAAAAATGGTTTGAGTTTTACGGTGTTACATATACGCTCGATCTTCTATAAGTTAAAAAATTTGTACACTAAAGAAAGAATTACCTCATACGTACCTCTTTGAGCATGTCCAGAAGTGATATCGCGAGTAACTCCAAAAGATCACGAAAATAATAACTAGTTGGATCAACCAAACTCCGACCAGGTACCGTTAAAAACATGTGTCCACCCCGTACTAATTCCTTAGAGCGCAATTATAGGAAGTTTGTGAAGTCGGTATTAAATTGCTTTGCATATGCTTGCAATACATCCATAGGACTTGTTTTAGCTATGCATATATTTAGTTTGTTATTTTCAATGCCTTCAGGTACCTATATGTATGATTTATCATCCAAAGAGTTAGGTACTTGATATTTCATATTTATAGGACCGGTAAATAACTAATTAGCCTGCAAATGTTTGTTAAAGTGCCAATGAATTTCCATGTTGAAAATAAATAATTAAATAATACATGATTTTTTAAAGGTTATTCACCATATTGAGCAAAATTTTGAAATTTATAAGTTTTACTATGCTTAATTTTGTAAAAGTATCAATTTGAGCGAGCTATACGTCAAATTAAAGGCCCTTATATTGTCAAATACTTTAGACCAATAAAAAGTAGTAACATGCATGACCACAAAATAACCAAGGTCACGAGTTAGCCTTTTGGGCATGCATGCATTCACGATTTTTGGCTAGCTAGTCCAATCGATGAAAGGATGATTATATATGATACGTGAAAACCTGAAAAACTAGCTGGAGATCGATCGCGGTCTAGCTAACTCGGTGGAAATCACCAAGCCTTCCTTTATATGCACATATCAAAATAAATCGCCAAACATAACTTTTTTTTTCAAACTATGACATACGATTGCACCTTATTTTGCCAAACAAGGCTTGAGAAAATCGTTAACATGTCTAACGTGTTTGACAATTTCAGGTATTAATTTGGTAAACAAATATGGCTATTTTGACGAAAATTTTGCTCAAAATGATAATTTTATCAAAAAAACCTTTTCAAAATTGCGATTCTTTAAATATTTGCTTATTTTAGTGAATAACCTTTTTTAAAACAAGTTTGTATTATATATTCTTTTTTTTTAAATTTTCTTGGTGGTGATATTAATTAATAATCATATCTCTATATGGTGACAATAGATCGAGTTGTATATTAATTATGTAAACCTGAGAAAGCCAATGAACGCTATACGAGGAGTGAACAAAGTGTAAACTTTCATCGGGAAAGAGTCTATCATAGAAGGAACCCGGAACAGCCGAAACAAAACAAGGACCAAAATTTTCTCCCTTGTCCTTTTTAAGGTTCTCAGAAAAGCTAGGTAATAATTTAAAGATAGTATTGAAATCATTTCCAAATAGGTCGTTTAAGCACACTTGAAATTGTAGTCCTTTACGATTGTTTTCTTGGCATAACTCATGGACCGTGTTGACAATGTTAGATACAACCAATAACGTGTTCATGCCAGAGGAGCATCCTAAATCCGCAATTACAAAACAACGGTCGAAGATGATATCATAATTAGCCATACTCTTGATTTTATGCTTTAAGAATGGAACCGCTTTCCGTATCACATTTTCCTGAACGAAATAAACAAAGTTTTAAGAAAAAACATTTGAGAAACCCTAGTTAGATGCAAAAGTTAGGGTATTTAATCTATAGTATTAAGAGAGACTCACTCACATGAAAAAAAGAGTTGCTGGCATAGCTTGAATCTCCGTGACCACTATTCATATGTAGGATGTTTACTAATGCCATAGTTATTTTTCTAGCTTGAGACACTGCTTTCATTTAACTGCTTTAAATAGACATTTCCCAAGTCAAAAATGCATCCCACCCTAGCTACAATGTTTAGGTGTCTATGAAATTAATGGACGTACCATTAAATAAATGTTGTGGGCTTCAAGTAATTCAAGGAGCTAGTAGGTAAAGGGGGCTACAAGATGAATTTTATCATTAGTAAATTACTGAAATAGTTAATTCATGTGGTTTATTAAAAGTTACTAGTTTAGTATTTTAAGATCAAAAATCACTTTACTGGTATCTATTATTGTATTTTTATTACTTGATTGATCCTTTATACTAACTTCTGCCTAAATTTACATATACTTTGTCTTTTAGTTAAAAGAGAGGCATTTTTATTACTTGCTTGATCCTTTATAGACATTTCCCAAGTCAAAAATGCATCCAACCCTAGCTACTTTGTGTTAGTTTTACTATTTCAAGTTGTCATGTAGGTGTCCGTTGTCTTTCTATATAGATTATGTTGGGCTTGGAAATGTTAATGGGGAGTAGAGGTGCACATTTACGGATAAAAATCCGATCCGGATCAATTTTTTGAATCGGATATTTTTCAATCCCATAGGGGAGGCAACGAACAACAAAGAGAAAAAAAAAGAAAACAAGGGCTCATAGATATAAACGGATGACGGCTGGATTGTTTAGGTGTCTATGAAATTAATGGACGTACCATTAAATAAATGTTGTGGGCTTCAAGTAATTCAAGGAGATAGTAGGTAAAGGGGGCTACGAGATGAATTTTATCATTAGTAAATTACTGAAATAGTTAATTCATGTGGTTTATTAAAAGTTACTAGTTTAGTATTTTAATATCAAAAATCACTTTACTGGTATCTATGGTTGTATTTTTATTACTTGCTTGATCCTTTATACTAACTTCTGCCTAAATTTACAGATACTTTGTCTTTTAGTTAAAAGAGAGGTATTTTTATTACTTGCTTGATCCTTTATAGACATTTCCCAAGTCAAAAATGCATCCAACCCTAGCTACTTTGTGTTAGTTTTACTATTTCAAGTTGTCATGTAGGTGTCCCTTGTCTTTATATATAGATTATGTTGGGCTTGGAAATGTTAATGGGGAGTAGAGGTGCACATTTACGGATAAAAATCCGATCCGGATCAATTTTTTGAGATCGGATATTTTTCAATCCCATTGGGGAGGCAACGAACAAGTCCTATGGATGTATTGCAAAATATGCAAAGCAATTTAATACCGACTTCACAAACTTCTTACAATTGCGCTCCAAGGAATTAGTACGGGGTGGACACATGTTTTTAACGGTACCTGGTCGGAGTTTGGTTGATCCAACTAGTTATTATTTTCGTGATCTTTTGGAGTTACTCGCGATATCACTTCTGGACATGCTCAAAGAGGTACGTATGAGGTAATTCTTTCTTTAGTGTACAAATTTTTTAACTTATAGAAGATCGAGCGTATATGTAACACCGTAAAACTCAAGCCATTTTTTTTAAAACGCTGCGGAAGCTTTCTCTAATTTCATTTAACATAAACATTCACAAAGTACAAAGTACTTTTACAAATCACAACATCCGTTTGTGTTACAAAAGATTATAAAATGTGGCTCGTCTCTTCTCAAAACACAATATCAGAGTATTGGTCAAATTCCCCTTTCCACAAACAAGCTAAACAGCTACTCACATAAACCTGCAAAAAGCAATCAACCATGGGGATTAGCACAAAGCTAAGTGAATGAAAGCTACAGACAAGCACTGTTCCCAATGGAACCTCTGAACATTAATCCCAACAATAAATCCGTCAATTCAACAATCTCTTTCGTCCCGAGGACCGGCGGTTCTGCCGAACCTACAACCAAAGCTAGCCAAAGCAAAGGTTTACCGATAGCTCCCTGCTGATTGGCACAATAAACTCCCCTCTGAGCAACAAATGCAACAGAGGATCTACTACCGTTCAACCAACCGCAAGCGAGCCCAGCTCTATCATCAGCAGCTCACCCCAACCAGCTCTTACACAGAAGATGATCTCTTCCGACCCGTAACACAGAAGTCGGTTCTCAAACAATCCAATTCCTTCTCCAGTCACAAACACAATCAAAACTCTTTCATATTTAACATACAAGAACATGCAATTCTCATATAGCATATAGCAGACTTAACAGTCTATCATGGTATGACAATCAATCTATCTTTGCATAACAAACTCATCAGTCAAATATCTCGTATTCAAATCGACAAGCAATCTTTGCAAACAAACAATCTTTCAATCATTCAATAATGTTACCAACGTAACAACCCGTGAGTAAACTTCCACTCACCTCAGTCCTCGTATCACGCGTGCTCAGTTGTCTAATATCACTGAGTCTGTGGTTTGCCTGAAAACACAGCAACAACTGAATCAGTCTCGAATATATAAATATATCTTTCAACATATATTTATATCTTATAATCATGTAAACAACTTGATTAAATCATATAATTAACAATACAACCTTTCCCAAACGAAATACAAACAAAACAAACAACTTTTCCGAAACAGGCCTTGCGCGCCGCGACACAATCGGATCTCGAATCCGGATTTCAGCCTTCGGATTTGAGTTGCGGATTTTGGTTCCCGGATTTCTAGTATCGGATTTGGAGTCGGATTTTCATGTTTACGGATTACAAGTGTCGGATTTTTGAGTTTAGGATTGTAACATTCGGATTTTTCCACAAAACCGACTCAACCTTCGGATTTCATGAAGGTCGCGCCGCGACCTTTAGTGTAGCGCCGCGATGCATCTTCAAACAGAATATCAACTTCTTTAAATTCGATTTCCAGCCAACTTAACTTCTTGCAAACACAACCAACATCGTATTTCTTCAATCTAAGCTCATATATACTAGTAATCATGCATATAAAACATCATAAACACCATTTTAATCATTCAAAACAACAAATCATCAAAACCCATTTCATTCATTTTCTTCAAAACCCATCAATGGTGGAACTTTTATAGTCATATAAACATAATCAAAAGCATAACCAAATGATCAGTAACACGTGATGATCCTAACTAACCTTTATTTCGAATTTATGAATCACAAAATCTCTTGTTTTGAAATTTTCAGTTTTCTTCTTCTTCTTTGTTTTCTTTGTTCCAGAGAATTCACATACACACACATTCACTTTTCCCTTTTTTTTCTTTCAAAATACAAATATACACACACGTGTACTCTCACCTTGAGGTGTCATCCCCTCACATGCACCCACACACATACATACATACATACATACATTAATTTGCATACATAACATACATACTACATAATATCATACATACATGAATATCCATATTCACTTTTCTAACATATACCACATGCCAATTAACCATCAATTAATTATTCAATATCATAATACCATTTATTACGTCCATTTACTTTCAAACAAATAATCTTTCTCGATCATTTAACTTAACATAAGATCGTGGTATTTTCTATAATTCTCGTATCAAACTCAATCTTATTTAATCATAAACACATACGATATCAATTATTCATTTAATCACGTAACAAATACTTAAACATGCATAACTTAAACACATATCGATTTACTATTAGCCCGCCTACTACTAGGACGGTTTTCGGATGTTACAGTATATGTTGTCCAAAGACTAACCATTTACATATACTTTAACAAATATTACAGGGGTTAGTTCAGGAACGGGACATAAACTCATTCAATTTGCCATTCTATATTCCATGTGCGGATGAACTTAGCAATATTATTAAATACGAAGGATCATTTTCTCTTGATAACATGAATGTATTTGAAGTTGATTGGGATCAACATGATGTTGAATACATGAATATGAATGATTATAACAAGCTCAGCCACAACCACAACCACAGCCACAGCCACGCGAAAAATGTCGTAAAAATGATAAGAGCGGTTGCAGAACCATTGTTGACATCTCATTTCAGAGGTTCTATTATGGACGTGCTATTTAACAACTATGAAAAGCGTGTGACAGAACATATATCTATCAAAGCAAGAGAATTTAGTGTAGTCATTTCATTGACCAGAAAATGAGAATAATAACAATAAAATTATTATAACAACTATTATTGTTATTTTTGTTGATGTTGTTACTTTATATGTGTGTGTGATGTTTTGGAAATCCAACAACTAAGTCGAAGCGACTATTCTAGACATCACGTTATTGGTAATGTCGACTTGTGAAGTATTTTAGTAAAATATATATTGTATATCAAAGTAATAAAGTTCACATGTATTGAATTTTTCTTAGAGAATAATGGGTAACTGAAAGCCACAAGGGAAAATATTGTAGGAAAAATTGTATTGAGTTGAATGATTTAAGCGAGCTTAGGAAGTGTTACAAATCACACACAATAGCTAAATGACCTGCTGGTTCTTGTATGTCATACAACACGTCACAATTGACTTTTCTAACTAATTGAATTTTTGGAGACTGGTAGTTAGTTACATTTGCACACCTTCGCACATGACTTGTTGATATTATAATAATCATCTATTGTAACACCCCAATATTTTTAGACATTCATCACAAATGATATAACATTTATTTCTTAAAGACTGTTGTTGTTGCAAATAAACCACATTATGTAGTCTTAACAAGCCTTATTCTGGATAACAAACCAATAAACGCACATTGTGATCTAATCCAACCAATCTTAAACATGGTGGGGTGTTACTTTGAATCTTCACTCTTTTATCTTCTTTACATTTACACTTTCTCTTTTCTTTTATCATTGGTACTTATTTGAAGCGGATAGTTTCAAAAAGAAATTTGAACTAAGCCTAGCACCCAATTGGCTTAACTTTCAATCTTATTTCTAGGGATGTAAATGAGTCGAGCTACTCGTGAGCTACTCGAGCTCGGATCGTTAAAAGCTCGAAACAAGTTGAGCCTTAACGAGCTCGAGCCTAGATTAAAGCTCATTTAATAAACGAGCCGAGCTCGAGCTCCAAAGAGAGGGCTCGCGAGCTTAAACGAGCCTAAACGAGCTCCATATATAATATAATTTATATTTTATATATTTAATTTTTAATAATTATATATATCATTTTAATAAAAATATCAAAATAATACCCGAGCCTAAACGAGCCGAGCCCGAGCTTCATAAACATTAAACGAGCCGAGCTCGAGCTCAATATCATAAGCTCCAAACGAGCCGAGCTCGAGCTCGAGCCTAAAAAAGCTTAAACGAGTCTGGCTCGATAAGTGTCTAGCTCGGCTCGGCTCGGCTTATTTACATCCCTACTTATTTCAATCTTTCAATTAACCTTTAACTTTACTACCACTAAAACAAAAAAACATTACATCTTGAATTCATAATAATATATAATATTCAGTTATTCACATGTGTAAATTTAAGGGTGACAACTGTGTCGTATTTGGATTCACGGGTTGCGGGTTGTCGGGTCATGACATGAACACAATCTATATAAATGTTCGTGTCATTGTGTATGACATGAACCCGTATATGTGAAAACACAACACGACCCACGTAGCTGTTTAAATATACGGGTTGGCCGGTCATAAACGGCCTGACTGCTCATAAACATCTTGGTAGGCTAGTGGGTCCAGTTTTATTAATTTTGTCTTTTGTTTGTCAAAATACATAGTGTACATGCAAAATATCAAATAAAGTTAAACTCTACCAAACAATTTAGCTACAATTAATGAAACACTGGTTATTCAATAGTGTTTATTCTCGATGGTCTCAAAAACAACGAAGAAACAAAAGGTAAACAATGTATTTATTTCTGATTAGGTTTACAAGAATTAAAAAATAAGAGAAAAACCCAATAGCAAAACAGGAAACAAGAAAAATAAAGGGGTAAATAGAAAACAAAAAAATATCAAAAAGTTATACGAACTAGCAGGTCAACCCTCGAACCCGCTACCCAACCCAAACACATCCTGTTTATTTATACGGGTTTGCGAGTCAACCCGAAAATTACTCGAACCTGTTTACGACTTTACGCTCAATCCAAACTCATTTATTTACGTATCATGTTCGTGTTGTGTCGATAATTGCCTTATACGTGTAATATATTAATTTTCTTTATTAATGTTTTTTCTCAATTTAGCATATTTATTGATATACCGAGCATAAAGATGCATAGAAAAACTAAGCATACAATAAAAAAAACTTAGGGGGTGTTTAGTTCAATTATTGTTTTTTTATGGGATTGTGATTTATAATAGGATTTACATTTGATGGGATTTGTATTTGGTGGGATTTAAAATCCCAAGCTGTGTTTGGTTGAGATTTATTCGCAATGAAGGAACTGAAACACCACCTCCACTACCACCACCAACCACCAACTCCACTGCCACCACCAACCACCAACGACAACAACGACCACCAACCTACCACCTCCACTGCCACCACCAACCACCACCTCCAATGCGAAGGAACGGAAGCGAAGGCGAACGACGGCTACGACGGCCTAAGGTTTCTTCACTGCAACGGCGACCTAGGGTTTCTGTCGTCGGTGAACGGAAGCGAAGGGAACAGCGACGGCGACGGAAGCGAAGGGAACAACGAGGGTGACAACAATGACGGCGACGGCGACAGAAGCGACGACCTAGGGTTTCTGTCGTCGGTGAACGGAAGCAAAGGGAGCAGCGAAGGGACGACGACGACGGAAGGGTCACAGTATTGTCGACGACGGAAGCGAAGGGAACAGCGAAGGGATGACGGAAGCGAAGCGAACGGCGATGGAAGGGTCGCCGGAGGAAATCCCATAGACGAGGGATTTTAAAATACCGGGGGGAGGGCGGGGTAGCATTTCAACATTACTTTGTTTAAAGCATTTGGTGAGATTTAAAAGAAATCCCGTCATTTAGAATCCTTACTCTTTTTTTCAAACAAACACATGATTTCTTAGGATTTAAAATCTCAATCCCAAGAAATTTCATGAAATACCACGAACCAAACACCCACTTAGTATACAATAAAACAACCGTAACGTATTTGATTTTGTTTTGGAGAAAAACTGAAAAAGTACAAAAAGATCCTGGTCAATTATCGTGAAATCGTGAATCACAACTAATATACGTTACGTGGTAAACCGTAAACCTATTTTCCAATTTGATTCACATCTCTATTTTGTTCTAGGGGGATTTTTTTTTTTTACAATAAAAAAAAGAAAGATATTTTATTAATTTATTTTTTAAGATATAAATAATGTTTTAGAATTATAAAGGTGAACAGAAGAAACAATGGATATGGTTTACACTTCCATCTTCTCATCGAACTTCATCCATCTTCAACCTTCAACAAACCCCATCCCCAAAACCACCTCTTACTTCCCCTATAAATCAACTAAATCTCGTAATAATTTCAATGTCCACACAAGAAACTTCCAATTGCCACGAGTCGCTTCGATTCCATACCCACCGATCAACGTCGATTACCTCGAAACAGAGTTCAGTGGCCATGGCGTCTCTTTCACAACCCTCGGCGAAAGCTGCGTTGTCAGGATGGGATTGGACAACGGCAGTGTAGCCACCCTCATGCTGCCAAGTGGACTGATTACATCCTACAAAGCGCCTATGTGGCATGGAGGATTACTGGAGTTGCTGCATACGGTAGTATCCGAGGGGGAGGAGGAAGGAGCTGCGATGGTTCGTGGCGGCGTTTCGTTGGCTATAAGATGTGAAGGCGGTGGCGACGGTGACCGAATTGGAGGGGTTTCATGGTCTCCGACTGTCTGGAATCTTTGCAATGTTGGTGGGAGTCCTGATCAATCCATTCAGGTGAATGCATTAGATGTTTGTAGGTTGAACTGTGATTGTGAGCTACTAACTCAGAATCTCAGATAACAAGTTCATACACTTACAATCTTATATGGGCTGTTTTCTTGTTTTTCAAAACCGGGTATTCGGCTATACTCGATCTCATGATTTTTACAACCAATACCCGAATCGTAAGTATCACGGTTAACCGACCCGAAATACCCGAATCTTCAATGGGTCGGTCGTTTTTTCTAGCTGCATACATTTTCATGTAAAATATACTTGTTTAAGTGTTGTAAGTGTGGAAGCACACAGATGCTTCTAGCTGTAAGCTGTACACATTTTCATGTAAAATTGTTAAGATTGCCCACTAATACAGCTGATTATAATTAATTAAGGTTGAACTGATGAGTAGTAATTCAGAAGACAAAATTGAAATCAAGCACATTGTGACTCTACAACAAGATGCCATTAGCTCAGAAATTGTTTTCACAAACATGAGACCTTCATCACTCCAACTAACTGGCTCCATCATCAGTCACTTAGCCTTAAGCACCCCAGAAGCAGCATATGCGGTCGGGTTCGAGAGCTCTAATTACTTTGTTAAGCCTCCATTTTGCTCAAACTTCAGTATCATTCCTCCTGATTTCAGCAAGAATGATTCCGGTTCCAGAAGCCCGAGGGGTCAATCGGGGTTCAAGCAACTGCTATCGGGTTGGGGGTTGGGTAGCCTGGATGATGGCTTCAAAGATAAAGCTGCAAAATGCTGTCCAGATTCCGAAGAGATTAAAGGTGAAGAAGAGGATAACTACAAACATTTATCAGACAAAATGAGCATGATCTACACCAATGCACCTAGAAGTTTCACCATCATGGACAGGGTATCTCAAATCAACTATGCTTTATGAGTTGTACTCTTTTCATAAACAGTTGTCCTAGAACTAATAAATTGATACGAATCATGTGTTACAGGGTAAACGGAACTCGGTTGTAGTGGGTCGTGAAGGCTTCAATGAGTTGTACATTCTCAGCCCCGGCTCAAGTCATAAATCGTATGGCAGGTACTCTTATTTAAGCATTGGTCAAGCAGCATTGCTCAAACCAGTAACCATAGGTCCTGAATCCAAATGGAGAGGTGTACAACACTTGCACAATCCAAATCTGTAAACATTTGTACATTATATTTCTATGTTACATATTTAAAGTTCTATGATTCAGGAATTCTATTGACATTACCATATATTTATATTATGTTTTCAACCTTCTATTTTAGCTCCGAAAATGATTTTATATAGCTTTGAATGGGTAAAACCTTTGTCATTAAAGTTGCTATTTATAGTAAGCAACAATAACCAACTGTTTGCTCCTATTATTTCGCTTGTTTTACCTCCTTTCATTCTTGTTCGATTAGTAACTACGAGATTAATTAACTAAAGTAAACAATTACCAAGAATACCAAATAGATTTGAAATCTTCATGACATAAAATGAAATCTAATCAAACCAGGTGGTAGGGAATGGCAAGTTCCCAACCATCTAAGAAGGCATTGAAGGGCAGCGGGGGAAGTGGTGGTGCATCCTCCGGTGGTCAATCTGTAAAATTTGCACGACGAACTTCAAGTGGGCGTTATGTCAGCTTATCAAAAGATGACGTTGATATGTCCGGCGAGACATCAGGGGATTACATGAATTACACGGTTCATATCCCGGCGACCCCCGACAACCAACAAACAGATACATCAGTAGCCACAAAAGCTGAAGAACAATATGTTTCTAATTCACTTTTTACTGGAGGTTTTAACAGTGTCACGCGTGCCCATCTCATGGATAAAGTGATTGATTCAGAGGTGACTCACCCGCAAATGGCTGGATCCAAAGGCTCATCGTGTGCCATGCCGGCTTGTGATGGCAAGGTCATGAAAGACGAGAGAGGTGTTGATATTATTCCTTGTGAATGCAGGTTCGTTTTTGTTATCTGGTAACTGGTATGTTTGTTAATTTGTGGGTCTCATGAAATAGAACTGTTTAATAATTTTTTTATTTTGTGATTTTGGTACAAGGTTCAAGATTTGTAGAGATTGTTTTCTAGATGCACAGAAAGAGACAGGGTTGTGCCCGGGATGCAAAGAGCATTATAAAACAAATGATGGTGATGACGACTCACCTAACGGGACTTTATCACTACAGGGACCGGACGGTAAACGTACTTCATTGATGAAGAGGAACCAAAATGGGGAATTTGATCATAATAAATGGTTGTTTAATGAGACATCGGGTACTTACGGGGTTGGAAATGCTTATTGGCCACCAGATGGTGGTGATGGGAAGAACGGTGGTGGTCTTGGAGATCCGGCTGATAAACCATGGCGTCCACTCACTCGGAGATTACCAATTCCAACGAGTATCATTAGTCCTTATAGATTATTGATAGTGATTCGTTTTATTGTTTTATGTTTCTATTTGACATGGCGAGTTACACACCCGAATAATGATGCAATGTGGTTATGGTCCATGTCCATCGTATGCGAGATCTGGTTTGCGTTTTCTTGGATTCTTGATCAGATCCCAAAACTTTGTCCGATTAATCGATCGGTTGACCTTGAGCTTCTTCATCACAAGTTTGATACACCTGACAAGATCAACAATCCGGAGGGTCGTTCTGACCTCCCAGGTGTTGATTTCTTTGTTTCAACCGCCGACCCGGAAAAAGAACCGCCGTTAGTCACCGCCAACACCATCCTCTCGATTTTGGCGGTTGAATACCCTGTTGAAAAGGTTGCTTGCTACATATCAGATGATGGTGGTGCACTTCTGACATTCGAGGCCATGGCGGAGGCTTGTAGTTTTGCTGATTTATGGGTCCCATTTTGTAGAAAACATGACATCGAGTCACGAAATCCCGATACTTATTTCTCTTTGAAAGGAGATCCTACAAAAAACAAGAAACGAACGGATTTTGTCAAGGACAGGAGGAGGGTAAAGCGGGAGTATGACGAGTTTAAGGTGAGAATCAATAACTTGCCCGATTCAATAAGGAGAAGATCGGATGCGTTCAATGCCAGGGAGGAGATGAAGGTGTTAAAGTCCATCCGGGAGAGTGGTGTTGACCCAACTGAACCAATAAAGGTCAAACGAGCTACATGGATGGCTGATGGCACACATTGGCCCGGCACATGGGCTAACCCGAGCCCAGATCATGCCAAAGGTGATCACGCGGGTATCCTACAAGTAATGTTGAAGCCTCCTTCGCCCGACCCATTACACGGGTCAGGGGAAGAAGGTCTAATTGACTACTCTGATGTTGATATAAGATTACCGATGTTTGTATATATGTCTCGAGAAAAGCGACGCGGGTACGATCATAACAAGAAAGCTGGGGCCATGAACGCGCTTGTACGTTCATCAGCAGTCCTATCCAATGGGCCTTTTATCTTGAATTTAGACTGTGATCATTATGTATACAATTGCATGGCAGTTCGAGAAGGGATTTGCTTCATGATGGACCGCGGTGGTGAAGATATTTGCTACATTCAATTCCCGCAACGGTTTGAGGGGATTGATCCATCAGATCGTTACGCCAATCATAATATGGTATTCTTTGATGGAAACATGCGTGCACTTGACGGGGTACAGGGGCCGTTTTATGTGGGTACTGGTTGTATGTTTAGACGTTTTGCATTGTATGGATTCGATCCACCGAAGCTCGACATGATAGTGCCCGAAAAGAAGGGGGGTGATGGCACCGAATCGGGTTCAGAGACGCAAGCATTGAAAGCGACTGATTTCGACCCAGACCTTGATGTCAACGAACTACCGAGACGGTTTGGAAACTCAACGCTTTTGTCAAATTCAATACCTGTAGCCGAGTTTCAAGGCCGCCCTATCGCAGACCACCCAGCTGTCAAGTACGGCCGTCGCCCTGGTGTTCTTCGGACCCCCCGTGAACCACTTGATGCCACTACTGTTGCTGAAGCTGTTTCTGTCATTTCTTGTTGGTAATGATTTTTTATTTTATATTTCTCAACAACAGCCCAATCGTGATTTTTTTTTTTTAAAATACAATACAACTCATTATTCTGTTTTAGGTATGAGGATAAAACAGAATGGGGTGATCGTGTGGGGTGGATTTATGGATCGGTGACAGAAGATGTGGTGACAGGGTACCGAATGCACAACCGTGGCTGGCGGTCGATTTACTGTCTCACGAGACGAGACGCTTTTCGTGGGTCTGCACCGATCAACCTCACTGATAGACTCCATCAAGTCCTCCGGTGGGCTACCGGCTCTGTTGAAATTTTCTTCTCAAGAAACAATGCTTTTCTAGCTTCAAAACGCCTCATGATGCTACAACGATTAGCTTACCTCAATGTCGGCCTTTACCCTTTCACATCTCTCTTCCTCATTGTTTATTGTTTCCTCCCGGCGCTTTCCCTATTATCCGGCCACTTCATCGTTAAAGACCTCAACGCCACTTTCTTAATCTATCTCTTACTGATGACATTATGCTTAATCGGACTTGCGGTGTTGGAAGTACGATGGTCAGAAGTTTCACTAGAAGATTGGTGGCGGAACGAGCAGTTTTGGTTAATTTCAGGTACGAGCTCGCATTTAGCAGCGGTGATTCAGGGGCTTCTGAAGGTAATTGCAGGAATTGAGATCTCTTTTACGTTGACGTCAAAATCAGTTGAAGATACCGATGATGCTTATGCCGAACTGTATCTAGTGAAATGGACGTCTCTTATGATTCCCCCGATTGTTATCGCAATGATTAACATTCTAGCAATGGTGATCGCATTCTCGAGGACAATTTATAGCATAACCCCGCAATGGGGGAAGTTCATTGGTGGTGCATTTTTTAGTTTCTGGGTGTTGGCTCATTTGTATCCGTTTTTTAAAGGGTTGATGGGGAGGAGAGGGAAGACACCGACAATTGTGTTTGTGTGGTCCGGGCTCATCGCTATCACGCTCTCGTTGTTATGGGTTGCTATAAACCCGAGCTCCGGTCCGAATGATGCTGGTGCGGCAGGAGCTAATTTTAAGTTTCCATGAAATAATAAGATGTTTGTTTGTAACATTAGACGGCCTCCGGCTTCCGACCGGTAGAGCCGTGGGAAGTTTTCTGATATTCTCTGGTTATGTTTAGTTTTCATGTTATACTTTTTCTTTATAGCGTTGTGTATTCTATTTACAAATATTATTCAATGTATTCATTCTTCATCTAATTTGGAACAAAAACTTTATGGGATTTTATAATTTGTGCAAGTTAAGAATGTAAAAATATATTTCTTACTTGGGATTATGGTACACATATCACTTAAATCATTAAAATATTTAAATAACTATACTTTTAAGTAGTATGTGAATACATCTATCTTAGGTGATATTGAGCATATAAATCTTCTAATATAAATAAAAGACTAACTTGATAAAATTTATTAGATAATCCGAACCATTTATTTAAAATAATATTTAATCTTGATCATTCATTCACTTAAAATCAAAAAATCAATTTTGACTTTTTAGAGTCAAAATTATTAAAAATAATTTCATATATGTCCTTATTAAATCATATAAAATCATATTTGATCACATTAATTTACAAATATCATATTTATTCTTTATAATATTTAAAATATCATATTTAACCAAATTCTTAGTTTTATCATTCTAAAATATTTTTTAATCATTTTAAATTCTTTTTTAAGTATAACCAATAATGTTTTAACTTTATTACCATTAATTGTAACAATTATAATTGATGACTTATATAAGAAATACAATCACGTCTCTTTGTATCATGATACCACGTTTCTGCCGTCAAGTCCGCCCTCCCGCTCGCGTCGATGTTTCCATTGCTGGTTAGAGTGTTGATGTCGTCATTTTTTAAATTCTCATTTAATTCATGTTTTATTATTATTTAATACGTTTTTATTAATATTTAATATTATTATTATTTAAATCAACCCGTGTATCACACGGACATTTAGTCTAGTAGTATATTAACAGAATAAATATGATTTTTTGTAAATGTCCGTGTGATACACGGGTTAGTTTAAATAATAGTAATATTAAATATTAATAAAAATAATGACATATATGAAATGTCCGTGTGATACACGGGTTAGTTTAAACAATAGTAATATTAAATATTAATAAAAATGTATTAAATAATAATAAGATACGAATTAAATGAGAATTTAAAAAATAATGACGTACGACATCAACACTCTAACCAGCGGTGGAAACATCGACGTTAGTGGGAGGGTAGAAACGTGATATCATGATACGAAGAGACTTGATTGTATTTCTTATATAAGTCATCAATTATAATTGTTATAATTAATGGTAATACAGTTAAAATATTATTGATTATAATTAAAAAGAAATTTAAAATGATTATAAAATATTTTAGAACGATAAAATTAAGAATTTAGTTAAATATGATATTTTGAAATATTATAAATGGTAAATATGATATTTATAAATTAAGATGGGCAGATACGATTTTATATGATTTAATAAGGGTATATATGAAATTATATTTA
The DNA here is from genome assembly GCA_038502395.1 of Dittrichia graveolens. NCBI lineage: Eukaryota > Viridiplantae > Streptophyta > Magnoliopsida > Asterales > Asteraceae > Dittrichia > Dittrichia graveolens. The sequence continues at coordinate 6,428,508 of JARJIL010000003.1, forward strand.
ATAATTTTGACTCTAAAAAGTCAAAATTAATTTTTTGATTTTAAGTAAATGAATATCAAATTAATCTTTTATTTATATTAGAAGCTTAGAAGATATGAGAAATTAATAAATTACAAATATGGTACGTTAAAAACTATAGAATATAAGATGGTTCCAAATAAGATTGCTCATCGTTTATATGTACCCAAACAATCCATAAAGAACTAAAGATAGCATACGGTGACGTCACGGGTGACGAGGGAAATCGATTGTCCACTGGCATAAATACTAAACATCCCATAAAGATTCATCAATTCATACACCCAAATCATAGATTGAAATTATTACTATTAAGCATACCTATGGCAGGCGAAATCACCACCGTCTCACCATCCATAACCGCCCAATCTCAGCCCCTCCAACTCCAGGACCGGGTTGCAATCGTCACCGGCGGTTCTCGTGGCATCGGCAAAGCCATCTCCCTTCATCTTGCATCTCTTGGTGCAAAGCTGGTAATCAATTACAATTCCAATTCCACTCAAGCGGATCTACTCGTCTCGGAAATCAATTCCAAATTCCAATCAGAATCCCCAAAAGCTATCTCCGTCAAAGCCGATGTTTCCGTCGCAGCGGAGGTGGAAGCCCTATTTGATGCTGCTCAATCCGCCTTCGATTCCCCATTATACATCTTCGTCAACTCCGCCGGTGTCCTAGACTCCTCGTACTCTTCGATTCCTGATTCCTCCGTCGACGAATTTGATAAAACCTTCGCGGTGAACACAAGAGGCGCTTATTTATGCTGTAAGGAGGCGGCGAACCGGCTGAAGCAAGGCGGCGGAGGGAGGATAATTTGTCTCACGTCATCGATGGCGGTGGCTTTGAGACCGGGGTATGGTGCGTACGCAGCGTCAAAAGCGGCGGTGGAAGCTATGGTGAAGATTCTGGCGAAGGAGCTCAAAGGGACGAGAATCACGGCGAACTGTGTAGCTCCGGGTCCTATCGCAACCGATATGTTTTTCGAAGGTAAAAGTGAGGCGATGGTGAATATGGCGGTGGAGCTGAGTCCGTTGGGTCGGCTGGGGGTGCCAGAGGATGTTGCGCCTGTGGTAGGGTTCTTGGCTAGCGATGCCGGCGAGTGGGTTAACGGTCAGGTCGTTCGTGTTAACGGTGGTTATGTGTGAAACATGGATGGTTACGTCGGGTTTTTTTGACTCCGAATTTGAGATCCGGCTGGTCAGTGGAAATGTTTGACATTATTTGGTTTTTCCTTTAAAAGGATGCGGAATTTTGTTTAACAAATCACAAATATCGTCCAAACAAATGTATAATTGTATATGTATGTTGACACGGATGTAAATGAGTAAAATTTTACCATAATCAAGTTAGTGGTGTTTGGGATTGCTAAAAATAGATTATGCGTTTTTAATAATTAGAATCAGATAATCAACTGTAAGAGAACGCACTACTGAATAATAGTGTTTGGATTTGATTATGTTCTTCATATCGTAATAATCAGATAATCAGTTTTTTAAGTGCTTAACAAAGTAGATTAATTAATTTTTAAAGGGTAAAAATCACAATAATCAAATAATCAATTTGAAAAAGCAACTCAAATGTAGATTCTCAAAACTGCGTTTTGTAGTCTCCAAAACGCAAATAATTGATTTTTGAAAACACAACCCCAAACGCTTTAAACTAATTATCTGCGATTTCAAATCACAATAATCAAATAATCAGTTTTTAAACGCAATCCCAAACACCCTCTTAGACTCATTTAAAATCACGTTTGAGCTTGTTTGAGTTTGTAATTTTAGGCTCGAGCTCGGCTCGTGGCTCATTTATGTTTTTTTTAATAATAATTTAAATTATATAAGTAATAAATAAGAACAATGTGAGTTTTAATATTTATTTTTTATTTTTTCTTATTTAATGATATAAAAACAATTTAAAATTTGAATTTTGATACAATTATATAATAAATATTATAACAAATCTCGTTTAAGCATAAACGAGTCTAGTATACTAGGCTTGGGCTCGAGCCATTTTAATAAATGAGCCTTGATCTAGGTTTGGCTTATTTCGAGCTTTTAATGATTCGGGCTCGAATAGTTCACGAGCAGCTCGACTCATTTACATCCCTATATGTAATGACTAAGAGCAAAGGGTATACCGCATAACTTAAAGTTAAAGTATATGAGCTCGGATTTTATCTCAAGACCTTCACTACACATTTTATGTGTCCAACTACTATACTACTATAGCAGTTGGACATTTATAGATAGGAACATTTATACAATAAAATAAGGATATTTCATTAAGCAAAATAGTTGGACAATAAAAAAATTTGAAGTCAATAATGATATACTATTGTTTGTGAATGGAGAACAAAGACAAAAAAGAAATTAGAAAAAAGGAGAGGAAGAGATTTACTTACCCGACGTGACTAGAATTAACTAATTAGGATCAGGTTTAATCGAGTTGACTCACAAACTCGAAGTATATATAGGGTCATATATTTATTTGAATTAGATTGACCAGATTAAGCATTTTGCATTTATCATCTTAGGAGGAAGAGTTACGTGGTCACTTGTTGGTTCATAAAGACGAAGCAAAAGTTTGACTAAATTTAGTATTTAATTTAGGATACAAATATAGTACTGCATAAGTTAGATATTTCTAGCGACAAGATGCATAGTGCATCTGCCAGAAGCACGATGCATCAAGTATATTTATCGAGTTTTTATATCCGTTTGCTAATATAATGTAAAAGTTTATTGTTTTTATATTCTCGTAAATAACCGAGGGTGGATTTTGTCAATTTTCTTGATTTTGCTAGCATTCTATGTGTAATCCATAAGAAGAGTATTCTCTTTTAGGGTGTTCATTAATTGGTTTTACCCGAAAATTCATCCGATCCATATAAGTTTGGATTAATTGGTTATGGCTTAATTGGTTTTGGATCGGTTATTTGAATACCCCGAATATTTAATAGGATTATGATTTGGATTTGGATTTTAAGTTTTCTTTTTGGGGCCCGGCCAAATACCAAATAAATAAAAGTATTGCATTTTAATTTTTATGATATATATATATATATATAATTATATAATTGTCTTGAAATAATTTATTTCATATGAGTTTCTTTATGAATTATTAAATATAATAGTAATTTCTTAAACATTTATGGGTAAACAAAAGTCAAGTATCTATGTTTTTAAAAATTATAGTGATATAATAGTTTTGACATATTACTTGATTATTTTGTACCTAATATATTAATATGGGTTATTTGAATTTGGTGATCTTGTAGTCATGTGCTAAGTGTGTGTGACTAATGGTAGTCTTATATGTGTTTTCTTTAACAAATTTCTTACTTGATTCTAGAGAGACCGAACCAATTAACCCGACGGTTATGTTGGGGTTTGTACCGATTTTAAAATATATTTAACAGCAACGGAAGCGTGAACACTAGTACAATAATTTTAAACTCTTTAAAACTCCCCACCAAGATCCATATGCATGTACTAAGAAAACTAAAACAAGCATAGGGTGTTAAAGAAATACAACCTTTCCGTGAACCGGTATTAGTAGAGACTAGAAACGACAAGGAACCAAGTGTAGCTTCCCTCCAAGGTATCCGCACGCGAGCAACATAACACCAACCGAGTGCTAACCCTTTCAACCCTATATGTAGACAACACCAAATAGAAGCAAGAAAACCCTTTTCTTCTTCCTGACTTGTGTTCAAGTCTACTAGTTGTTGTGGTTATCTCAACTCCTTGAAGAACCACCAACAATAATATTTTGTAGTTGTGTTATATGAAAGAAAAAAGCAAGTTTGTTTAAGTTTTCACTTAAACAAACAACCATAACAAACAAGATCAAGGAAATCTTCTTATTTTCTTTTCTTCTTCTTATTGGCAGCCCCCATTTATTTTATTTTCTTCTTCTTATCCAATTCATCTCATCAGATCTCCCAAGAAAAAAAATCTCACTGATGTGTGTACTAGAAAGAAAAATATGACCATACTCTTTTATTATTCATAGCTATACTTAACAGTACTTTCTATACATTATATTCATAACATACAAGCAATGTATAAAATACATGATGGGCTATATCCTTTTATCTTGTTATGTATTTATGTATTTATAAATACAAGTCTTGCCCAATAAAACAAATATTAATATTTGCAATACAATAAGGGGATACATCTTATGTATTTCCTTATAACAAGATATATAGTGAGCAACAATTTTACTCATAATATATATAGTTATCGTAAGATTATTATTTCACCTAAATAATAATGCGTCCAATAAATATATATTAAGGTTGATTATATTTTGAATCATATTCAAAACATATAATTAGCGTCTATTTGTTCTTTATATGCGACCATATAGGTTTATTTATTATCAACAATATTGTCGTAAGTTACGTCTTGGGCATATAGAACCAACAGGTTATTAATACTTTGGTTGGATTGGTTTGGTTTATAATACTTCTGGTTTGGATTATGGTTGGTTAGTTTTTTTCCTAAAATCAAATTAAACCGAACCGATTAAATCTATAAAACCGACAACCAACCGATTAAACACCCCTGTTCTCTTTCGAATTGTACTCAACAATAAAAAGTTAGAGACTGTGCAATGGGAATTAAATTCAATAAGTAAACTTGCAAGCGACGCCTATATTATAGATAACTTTGTTCTCTAATTGTTATTTTGCTAGTGGTCACTTGGAGGAAGATTCTATATATCCTGATAAGTTTGGGTTAGATTCTATAGATGTCCCATTTAGACTTTAGTTCTCAGGAAAAAGTTATTGTAAAAATATATATTTAGGTGAGAATAAAGAATAAATTATAGTCATTAATTAGATATTATCTATTAGATTTAACGGTCGTAATTAACCTGTTAATTTATGGTAGGGTAATGAATAAAATGAATGTTCAAATACAGACCATCCGATCAAATCAAAAGAAGTCAGAATTAAGTATCTCATTCTCACATAAATATATATTCTTATTTGAACCTCCCACTTGGTTATCAACCTATTCAATTAAAAATGAATTTACTTCGATACGATATTATAGTTTATGGCTTGATGGAGGTGATGATTAAGATGGTCAATTAAGTCAAAACACAGGCCCTCAGATCGTATAAAGATTGTTGTCAAACGAGGTATTAATTCTCCTTGCGTTAAGTCGGTGTAAAGAAAAAAATAATATGGTATTTATTTCTAGGGGTGAGCACGGTTCGGTTTTTTAAAAACCAAAACAAAACCGGTTGGGTTTTAGAGTGGTTCGCTTTTCAGTTTTGAAGTTGGTTTTTGGTTCGGTTTTTACAGTTTTTCTGTTTTAACCATCATGATTTGAAAGTCATACAACCATTATTGAGAAGCTGTGAAATTAAACAGGACTGAAACTATATAAAAAACATCAAAATGTGTGCCATCTCTTGGCCTAGTAGTTAAGAGGGAGATGGAAGGCAAAAGCCTTCCTTAGAGGTCCTGGGTTAAAACCCAGGCAAAGGCGTATAATTACTAACTTGGCGTGTGGTTTGGGGCTCGCATACTGCCCTATATGGATGTCACTGCAGACCCAGCCAACTAACATACTAACATAACTTCGCTGTTAAAAAAAAACATAATTCAAGGTATATACATTATAATTGATACAAGCAAAATATCTGTCAAATGTTTAAACTTTAAAGTCAAAGTTGAAACAAATCAAAATTCAAAGCAAATTAATAAATAACAAATTAGCAAAACTGAAAATCAACATGAACAACTAATTCCAGACTAACTGCATACAATTCAGAAAACTAGAACCTGAAAATCTATATTAAGCTAGAAATGGATAAAATCGAGAAGAAATAAACTTGTCGACTCGAAATGAAGTGATGTAGATGAACTCAACCAAGTAGTCCGACGACCAAACGAAGTTACAACTGCAAATGAGATCTGAATAAGTGTGAGGCCTCTTTGGTATATAACCCTAATGTAAATGAGGGGCGACTGTGTAAATGGAAAAGTCATAAGATATTTAACTTTTTGAACATGTATATTTACAATATTACCCCTTGGAACGATTCAGTTCGGTTTTTTTATTTTTTAAAACCAAAACCCAAACCGAAAAATTCGGTTTTTGAAATTTGAAAACCAAAAACATCGGTTGCTATAATAGTTTGGGTTTAGTTCATCAAACTGTATCCACGTTGTCACCTTTTGCTATTGTATGTATCAAACCTTGAAAGTTACCATTTAATGTACTAAAGTTTCAATACTTACCATTTTATGTATTGAACCTGTTATAACAAATCACATGCTGACGTGACACCGATATTACTTATGTGGTAATGACGTAGCGTTGACATGCCTGGTAACATGTTTTTTCTTCTTAGAAAATAATTCAAGATAAAATTACTTCGATAATTATAATAATTATAATAATAATAATAATAATAATAATTATTATTATTATTATTATAAACAATCTCTGCTCCTTGAAATTTTTTATCAAGAGATACTCTAGGGCTTGGAAACTGATGCTAAATTGATTTATGAAATCAATGGGTTGTTGGTTCATGAAATCAATGGAAGATTGATAAACTGATGCTCGATCTAAACGGATTTCCTCGTCAATTCGTCAAGGGGTACTCTAGGGCTTAGAAAAGATGCGGCTGCTAGTTTCGATTTTCTTGTTTGATTCGTCACTGTAAGTCAATCTGCAAATCGTTTGGGTTGTAATCTATTTGATTACAAATGTTCATCAAAACCGATTTTCTCACTTGATTTGTCGAATTCATGTGGCGGCTAGGTGCTATTCGTCAAGGTATGAATCAGGTTTGGAAACAATGAATTAGGGTTTGGGTGATTCGCTCTAATAGGTTTCGATTATTCATGATCCCGTGACTTTTGATTTAGGGTTTTTATTTTCATGTTGTTCAAATAGTTTATGTGGGTTCCAGATTTGTAGATCGATTTCTTGTAGTTGTCTAGATTTGTCATTGTTTGTTCATCGGGATTGTGGTATGTGTTAATGGATTTATGTTAATTGATTAAGGTTTATGTGTATGAATTTGTAGTGTAACGCCCCAAAGTCCAAAAGTGTTTATGACTAAATATTTTAAAAGATTAGAGGTGTTTATAAAACTAGAGGGACTAGTATTGCCAAAACGAAAGTGAAAGAAGTCTAGGGGCTGTTTTGTCATAAGTTGATACTTGAATATATATATATATATATATATATATATATATATATATATATATATATTTTTGACTTTTCTAGTCAAATATGAGCAAAAGCATGGTTTACACTTCAAGAGAAGAGAGCCGGGATTTTTAGGCAGCATGGAGCAAGGTTTTACAGCAGAATTAGTGTCATTTTATCAACACAACAATCCATAGTAGCTCAAGGTAAGATTGGTTTGTAGCTTTTGAAGTTCTTTTAGGTCAAATGAATGATTCAAGGTTTAAAACATGCTAAGTAGGTTCCTTGTTGTTATTTTGATGTTAGCAGTTATTTGGGGTGTAGGAAAACACCTCTACATTATTTGAATCAATTAAAAATGAGATTGAAACCAAGAACAACAGATGTGTTTTTCAAAGAAAGTTGTAGGTCGGTCGTGTACACGACCCGTGTACATATTTTAAAGACGGTGATAGGCCATATAGGTGAACATGGTCGTGTAACTGTGTAGAGATCAAAGGCGGTGACAGGCCATGTAGGGTTATATGGTCGTGTAGCACAAGAGGTACACGGCCCGTGTAGAGTTGTTTGTCAACACCAGCCATGAGGCTAAGTGAGGTCGTGTGGTGTACAGGTTACACGGTCCGTGTAGGTTTACATGGCTCCCTTTTCAGGACAGTTTGATCAGTTTTTGATGTTTAGCTTATTCTCTGGTACAAGAAGGTGCCTGGATACTTGACAGCACACGTTACTTGTTTAGCATATTACTCAGTTTCCAGGTGAGTATACTATTCCTTTAATATGCTTAGCATCTGAGTATGCATTAAATAAACAACATGATATCTTTGTTATGTGAGATAGCTATGATGTATATATGTTGTACATCGTTGGTGTATAACTATGCAAGTGGTATAGATATGCATAAGAACAATATCATGGTACATAGCTATGTACCATATCTGACAGGGTATACAACTACAGTTTATACAGGTTTGCAAGTGTTACAGCTTGCATGTTGCAGGTGGCACAGGTTCAGCAAGGGTAAGGTCCCGGTGCGGTGATCGGCTGGATAGCTCCTGGTTTTCGAGAAGCAAACTTTTGACATTACTTTTGTAAATGTTAGCACGTGTATGTTTAGAAATTGTATTTTTATGAAACTCTGATATCTTTTGGGTGCTAACTTGTAAGATAATGTTTTTGAGCTAAAACTAGAATAGTGGTATTACATGTAGCCATCGATGGATTCTTTGATTTTTGATTTTAGGTTCACGTTCATCTTCATCTTGTTATGATTTTGTTAAGATTTAGATATGAGTTTGATTTTGATTTTGTATCTTCATCATGTTTGGTTTTGTTCAGTGTGTTATCTCTTCTAGTTCTTCAATCTTGTTCTTTTGATTTTTGAAGATAATACACATGGTAATTATCTAGTGATATGGAATAATAAAAATTAAAAATTAAAAGAATTACCTGGAGAACAGGTAAACCGATACCTTAACAGGTAACTTTCAAAAGCTTGATACATTAAATGATTGGTTTCATAGTTGAGTACAAATAATAATAAAATGTGATAATTTGGATTTTCTTTATAATATAAATAAAAAAGCAAATAGGAAAATATGATATATGTTGTAAATATAGAGAAAACAAAAGAAAGGAAATTAAGAGGAAAATGTATATGCATCAGGTCATCCTCAATATATATAGATATATAATGAATGAGTATTCAAGATTTAAATATCTTATCTATTATAATATATATCTCTCTAATGAAACTTATCTAACCATAATTAAGAGATAATGATATCTATTCATATTTATCTATAATAATATCATCATGTAATAATAAAATATTGTTCTTTATTTAATTTAGGTTCCTAAATTAAAAAAATTAAGATTTTTACCCGGATTTTTTTAACAATTATTACTTTTTGACTCAAGACCATCAAGCCTACTAGAAGTCTAAAAGTTTGTTGAACTTGTGTAATTTTACACTTTTAGTTTGTTTCGGTTTTAAATATCATGAAGTTTTTAGTTTTATGAGAAGTTAAATGCTCATGAGTTAATGACAAGATTACAAATTAACCTTTAAATTAAGGGTGTTTGGCAACCTCGGTTGAAGAAAGATAATTCAAACCGAACTATTAAACTAGTCAAACCAATCCAAATAAACCATTAAAAACTCGTTTAGGTCAGGGTTTATTTTTATGGTTTTCACTTACAATAGTCAGTAGACTAAGAGACCCTGAGACTCGAAACGTGAGCAACGACAAATATTCTATAAGTAAGTATGTGAGGCTTGACTTACAGTAAAAGGGAGACTGTGAGTGATGACATAATGGAAAGGATTAGAGAGAATAAATTTTGAGAAAAATTGAACAAGTAAAATTATCATTTACTAATTTACATACAAGTATCTAATACACATATGGACTTCAAAAACTTCTTACGTATATGTGTATAGAGGGTTCATTTGAAAATCGTTATTATTATGGGAACCAATATTGACCCTCAATTAAAATAAATCAATGACTAATAATATTCATTGCTCATTAATGACTAGTTAGTGCGTTCTTTAATGACGAGATTTTGAAAAAATCAAGCCTCGCTAATTAATAACGGTCAATCTGGACATAATTTACGGTTGTATAAATATATAAATAACTAAAATACTCTTATTAATGAGTCATTAACGGTGATCACAAATGATTACAAATGGTTCTCGTAATAACAACGGTTTTCGAATGAACTTCTCCCTCTATCTCTCGGTGTATGTATATATTTCCTTTCAATACGTATAATTTGGGTTCGATTCAGTTTATGCGGATTATATTCATATAAAAACCATAAACCAAACAATTAAAGTCGGTTTTACATATTGAAAACCGCCTGCTTTGCATTCCACTCCTCAAACCTCACTTGGTCTCGATTTAAATGGGTTCGATCGATTTTAAAGATTTCATCCTCCTAAGAAATAGCCCACTTAATTTATGAGTTGATAGAACGTATAATTATCTATGGGCCAACCACTCCGAAACTAGTCTAATTGTCAATAATGTGGAGTTTCACATAGAAATCCATAACAAGAAATTAGAGGTGGCTTATAGGCCCAAAGTGGCAATTTCTTTCTATTGGGATTGCACTCGAACATTTTTATTTTTTATCCAACAATTATAAAATTCGTTACAATTATATAATGTGCCAAACATAGCTAAAAATTATATTAATTATCCACTTTTAAATAAAATGAAATCAAATAAAATAGAAATCTTTAAAAATTGTCTAACTAACAAGTCAAATCACCCAACTTGGTCCCCAACGCGTGAGTGAATTAATCGAAATTTACCGAAACCTATTTTAACATTAATTAGCCCATTTTGTCATGTTAGTCAATCCTCTCATTTCACCATCTCTAAGCAGAGAGTATATTTAGTACATGTGTAGTTAAACTTAATAGATGCATTAATTTTGACCAATTTACAGTTTTATTAGTATTTTGTATGTATTTCAAAAAAGGGTAAAATTAAAAGTATTGGTTAAATTAAAATTTGATCAAAGGGAGGGTTGGATAACGTGTCTAAGAGCACCCGCTATGGGTACTCGTTATGGGCACCTTAGCTCGTTGTCACCACTGCCATTAGCTAGTTATCGGTTGTTATAAAGGAGCTCGTGAATTGGGCAGCGAGCAAGGTGGCTCGTTGTGTATCTTTTTTCCTTTTTTTTTTCAAACTAATAGTATTTGAGATAAATATTTTTATATGGGTCAAGTGACGGTAGTTATGACTGTGGGTGGTTAGTTATGTACGTGATACTGAAGTGACGACTAATTATGATAGTGATGTTAGTTATGATAGCGGATGCTCTAACTAACAAGTCACTCCACCCAACTCGTTCCTTGACACACGAATGATGTAACCGAAATTTAGCAAAAAACCGTTTATTACGTTTTCCAAACCTCCCATTTCACCATCTCTAGCACCTAAAGTATATGAGCTTAGATCTTTTTCACTTAGTTGGCCTACATACCATGCTTCTGGTTTTATTCAAAGTTTTATGAAAGCATACCATCCATTACTGTACTGTATTGTATATTGTTGAAACCACATGATGCTGACACACATGTTCTCTAATTACTAAGAAGTTAATGAAAGTTGAAGCAACAAAAACAACCCATTCAATAAAGAAAATGTAATCAATTAACCTGCTAAATTCAAAAGATGGGTGTATCCTGGCAAAGTGGCAATTTTAAAGGATGAGTGAACTAACATATATAACTATTTGTCTTAGGGCAATACTCAATTTCAGAAAATATCACTCGATCTCCTTTTATATGCATGCAATGATAATATTTACAAACAACATACAATCGAGAGTTTGCTAGGCCACTACGCTAAAAAAAACTCTTTTAAATAAGCTGGGTTTTAGGTATTCTTTCAAAAAAAACCGGGCTCTAAATTCTTAGAACCTGGTTAAACAACTGGGCTCTCTATTAGGCCCAATCTTCAGTCTCTGCCTCATTCAAGCCCATCTCACAAACCGGGCTCTAAGAACCATTTTAACCGGGTTTAATTAACTTATATTTTTTAGTTGTATGTGCCTTCACACATTGGTTCAAACTAGACATCTCGTCATAATTTACAACTACTTTTATTTTATAGGTACCATGATAAATGGACACATCGACCCTAGTACACCCAAGAACATACTTTTGATCGTGAGCCATATTATACAATTTCTTAACACAGAGTTGTTACTATGTCATTCAGTTTTTCGTATGAAAAACAGTTCTTATTTGAACCCTCCCCTATATATATGTATATGTATATATACCATATTGCTTATCACACAACAGTCACACTAAACTTCTAGTCCATCACACTGGTACGCTTACCAACCAACTTCTTCAACACACATACACACACAACCAACAAAAAAAGGCATGAAAACATTGTGACCAGTCTCACGCCGGAGGGATCAAGTCGCTCAGGCGTGATGTTGGTGTCTCATCACTCATGCTCTATAAAACCTCCTCCTCCCTTTACAAAAGAATGAAGGTTTCTCATGCACAACAAAAACCCATGCACAACGGAAGCAAGAAGATAAAAACAAGTTCATTTCGGGTTTTCAAGACTCATGCACAAGAAACACTTAGTGGGATCTAGCTACAAAGAATGATAGCAACAAGTACAACAAATGAAACCAGAAAGTGAGACCATACCCTTGATGTCTCTGGTTGTTTTGTTGTTGTAGATGAAAAGCTTGAACTCCAAGGCGAGTTCCTCTATTGATATCCACTCCAAGCAAACCGTGAATCTCCTTTGCTAAAGCTTGAGATACTCTAATCTTGCACTCAAGAACAGCACGAGAACTCTTGCTCACAACCAACACAAACTCCTTTGCTAAAAGACTCCTACAAGGCTCTCTTTAGTGTGTGTGTGTGTTTGTGAATTTGGCAAAAGGTTTTATGGAGAGAATTAAGAGGGGTTTATATAAGCAGATTACCTCTCTAGGTGACACCAAGGTCGGCCATAATGGCACCCTCCCATTGGACCAAACAAAAGGTCCAATAATATCAAAGTGTCACTTAGACTTCTGTCTTCACGGGCTCTCACGGCCCGTGAGAAAATCGTGAAGGCATCACCCCCACGATCCTCGACCGGCCCATGAAGCCTCGTGAAGGGCTTCACGTCACAACCTCTTCACGACCCGTGAGGGCCCGTGAAGGTCGACAGAAACCCTAATTCTCTCTCTTGACATGTGCTGTCGGATTCAACGCTTGGCGTGTGACCCAATAGGCCCGTGCCTCATCGGCAGTGATCCAATATACGTGTATCAGTGGGCATATATCCAACAGACTCCCACTTGCACATGATACATCGTCATATATTAATCACAGACAAAGAGCGGCTCTAGCTAAGCATCAATGCCCCCAAGTCGGCGCAAGTTGTCATCTTCGACAAAAACCTAATAGACTTAAAGGCTTACGAGGTTCTATAGATAAGTGATCATGTGCATCCTTTTGTTCGCGATATCCTTGTGAACACGAGACATGGAATATGTCAATCTCCAGATCGTTCACTATTATGTTTCTCGATTACAGATTGGTGGTGACCAAATAGACAAGTTGCATCTGATCTAAAATCAATGTAACTTGAGCACGGCCATGCATATTTGATGTCAGCTCCCAATCATCGAGGGGCCCAGCGATATCTCTCTTACTAGAGGAACAAATCCTTTCGACCACATAGTCCCATTATATGTTTCATACTTTACCCAATTATTTCCTTTATAACAGTCAGTTACGAACTGCGTTTGAAGATAACTAAAGTAAGGCAGATTCATACTCTGGTAACCTATGCGTCTCAAGTCTGAGGATGAAATGATATTATCATCCCGAGATACTTGTGACTAATAGATCCATGAAGCAAACTCAGGTGTGTGTCTTCTGGTCACTTGAAACACCTTTCAAGCACAAGTAAGTCTTGCACCCTTATTCAACCATTTTGAATACCGGGCCAACCACTTATTTCAATCTTATTTCATTCTTCCTCCCATATGAAGAATAACCGATTGCAGAAGGTTTTAGAATGATAAACATTTAAGGAAGTGTTTAAACATGCTAAGATGGAACACGATATGGACTTGATGATTGTGACCGCAACAAGCGTATATATAAATCTCTATTCATATATCGAAACAAACATAAGTTACAATACCGTTTAAATGTTCCCATAAATACAAATACAAATCAAACAAACCAAATACATAGGTCAAGCCAAATCACTAGCGAATCTAACACCTATAGCTTTAGCGTGAGAATCATGAGCAGCTTGTGATAATGGCTTAGTGAATGGGTCCGCAAGGTTCCCATCCGTCGGTACTCTACTTATGGCAACGTCACCATTCTCGATTACTTCTCTAATGAAGTGATATTTTCGAAGAATGTGTCTTGTCCTCTTGTGAGCTCTTGGTTCCTTTGCCAAAGCCACCGCACCCTCATTGTCACAAAAAATCTCAATAGGGTCGGTGATGCTCGGAACCACTCCTAGATCTTGGATGAATTTCTTCATCCACACAGCTTCCTTAGCAGCTTCACTTGCTGCAATATATTCTTACTCGGTTGTTGAATCAGCAACTTTGTCTTGCTTTGAGCTCCTCCAGCTTACTGCACCACCATTCAATAGGAACACGAACCCCGATTGAGATCGGCAGTCGTCCCTATCGGTTTGGAAGCTAGCATCAGAGTAACCCTTTACTCTAAGCTCTTCCTCACCACCGTATACCAAGAACATTTCCTTCGTACGCCTAAGGTACTTTAGAATGTTCTTCACAGCCCTCCAGTGAGCCTCTCCCGGATTCGCCTGATATCTACTAGTCATGCTCAAGGCACATGGGACATCGGGCGTGTGCATAACATGGCATACATGATCGATCCCACAGCCGAAGCGTATGTGACTCGCTTCATTATGTTCAACTCCTTTTGGGAGTTGGGGCATTGAGCCTTGCTTAATGCCAATCCATGCATCATGGGGAGATTCCCTTTCTTAGAATCCTCCATCTTAAATCGTTTAACGACTTTATCCACATATGCACTTTGGCTTAAACCAATAAACCTTTTAGACCTATCCCTATAGATCTTAATTCCGAGAATGCATCCCGCATTTCCCGAGTCTTTCATAGAAAAGCAATTCCCAAGCCAATCCTTGACACTACGCAAGGTTGGGATATGATTTCCTATGAGTAGAATATCATCTACATATAAAACTAGGAAAACTATTGAGCTCCCACTAGCCCTGACATACACGCATGGTTCATCTTCGTTTTTCAAAAAACCAAATTACTTGATCTTTTCATCAAAACAAAGATTCCAACTACAAGAGGCTTGCTTAAGTCCATAAATGGACTTCTTAAGCCTACATACCTTGTTAGGATACTTAGGATGTATAAAACCTCCAGGTTGTGTCATATACACCTCTTCTGAAAGCTTCCCGTTAAGGAAGGCGGTTTTTACATCCATTTGCCATATCTTATAATCATGAAAAGCAGCTATGGCAAGGAGGATCCTAATGGACTTCAACATGGCCACTGGTGAAAAAGTTTCATCGTAGTCAACACCCGGTGTTTGTGTGAAACCTTTTGCCACCAATCGGGCTTTGAAGGTGTCCAAGGTATTGTCCATGTTGGTCTTCTTCTTGAAAACCCATTTACACCCAACGGGTCGAAACCCGGGTGTTGGATAAACTAGTTCCCAAACCTAGTTGTCCAACATGGAATCTATCTCGCTTTCCATTGCCTCTCTCCACTTGGCAGACTCAGGGCCCGCCATTGCTTCTCGGTAGCTGGTGGGTTCATCTTGATCCACCAATAGCTCATTGCCTCAGATATGAGAAATCCATATCTCTCTGGCTCATGATGAGCTCTATCGGATCTACGTGGGGTAGGAAGTGGAAGTGTGTCAGGTACCGCAGCTTCACTTTGCTCGGTGTCAACCATTGATGGTTGATTGCTAGTGCCAACATCAAGTTCTTTATAGGGTGTTCCTTGAATTTCTTCAAGGTCTATTTCCTTTTGCCTCGGTACGTTGGATATAAGTTCCCTTTCAAGGAAAACGGCTCTTCGAGCAACAAAAACTTTGTTCTCTGAAGGTTTGTAGAAAATATATCCAATACCGGCAGGAGGATATCCGATAAAATAACACCTTTCGGAACGGGGTTCTAGTTTGTCATTCGCCTCACGTCTCACGTAGGCTAGACATCCCCATACACGAAGATATGAGAGAGTGGGCTTTTTCTTGTGCCAAAACTCATATGGTGTTGTTTCAACTTTCTTTGTTGGTACGAGGTTAAGGATTCTTACCACCGTCTCTAGAACGTAACCCCAAAAACTAATGGGTACCTCCGTTTGACTCATCATAGAACGGACCATATCTAATAATGTCCGATTTCTCCTTTCGGCAACTCCATTTAATTGTGGAGTCCTAGGAGGAGTTAATTGTGAGATAATCCCACATTTTCTAAGATGGTCCAGAAACTCCGAAGTAAGATACTCACCGCCTCTATCCGATCGTAGTATCTTAATCTTCTTACCTGATTGATTCTCTACTTCACTTTGAAATGTTTTGAACACCTCAAAGGTTTCAGACTTTTGTCTAATCAAGTAGATATATCCATACCTACTATAATCATCCGTGAAGGTAACGAAATATCTAGTATTGTTCCTTGTGACATTTTTGAAAGGACCACACACATCGGTGTGAATGACTTTTAAAAGATCCTTTCCCCTCTCACTAACTCCGGTGAAGGGTTCTTTGGTCATTTTGCCTAGTAAACAAGATTCGCATACATCTTTTGACCCAAGGTCAAATGATTCCAAGATCCTGTCCGCTTGGAGCTTGGTGATACGAGTCTTGTTTACATGAGCAAGACGACCGTGCCATAAGGAATATTTATCCAAACAATTTTTGGATTGAGAATCAATATTCATGATAGGTCTCTTATTTTCAATGTATGCATCAACTTCATATATGCCATGACATGGTAAAGCTTTAAAATAACAAACATCATTTTATAACATAAAATAGATCCGTCCATAAATTTAAAAGAAAAACCATCGTCATATAAAGCATGTAAAGATAAAAATTTTCTTGCCACGTAGGGCAAATAGCATACATTAATAAGAACAATGGAAAGACCGGTTCTAAAAGAGAGCTCGACACTCCCTTTTGCTTCTACGGGCACAACCTCTCGGTTTCCCATAATTAGATCCAGCTCTCCACGCTCCAAGCCTCTACTTTCCCTTAGCACCTGCACCATATTACAAATGTGAGTGCCGCAGCCGGTATCTAAAACCCAGCCCTTTGAAATAGAAGTTTGATGGAGCTCAATCATGAATGTACCTTGGTTCGAAGGTCCCGAGATGCTCATTGCCTTGAGCTTCTTGAGGCCATCTTGGTACTTTAGGTAGCTTCGGCGATAATGCCCCTTGTCCCCGCAAAAGAAGCATTGCGCATCCTCCGAGGTCTTGGCTTGGGGAATCTTCCCCTTACCCTTTGCCATCGGGGTAGGGGTAGGCTTGGTGGCACCAACCTTGCCCTTACCCTTTCCCTTATGGGAAGGATTCGGCTTCTTCTTTTGGATGCGGCCCTCCCGGATAGCCAAGACGGGATTGGATAAGGTGGCCTTGGGCTTCGAGATGCTTGACTCCGCGGTCTTGAGCAGCGGTCTGGAGCATCCCATGAAGCTCCACGAGGGTTTTGTCCATACTATGCATATGATAACTCACGATGAATTGATCATATGCATTGGGCAAGGATTGGAGGATGAGATCAACCGCCATCTCCCTCCCTATGGAGAACCCTAACCTCTCCATGCGCTCCATGTTTGCTTTCATACGCAACACATGAGTGCTTACGTTCCCGCCATCCTGGAGCTTGCAACCTAGGACGGACTTGAGGCATTCGTACCTTTCTTGCCTCGCTTGCTGTTGGAACATGTCCTTGAGCTGCGCGAGCAAGTCGAAAGCACTTAAATGATCCATTTGCTTTTGCAAATCGGAGCTCATTGTGCTAAGCATAAGGCACGTTATTTCCTCCGTGTCCTTGAGGCGTTTTTCATGTGCCTCTCGGGCGGCCCTAGGTGCCGTAGTCGCAGGGGCTTCGGGCAAGGCTTCCTCAATTATATGAAATTTCCCTTCATGGCGTAGGACAATTCGAAGTTGCCTATGCCAATCCATGAAATTGCTACCGTCGAGTTTCTCCTTCTCAAGGAAAACTCGTAGAGAAATGTTGCTCATGGTGGTGGTACTTGAAGATGCCATCTAATAGCAAAGTAGATTTGGTTAGTTTGATATTTAAGTTTGTTAAAACAATTTACCCAAAACAAATTTTTAATTATTTTAACAAAGCCAAGAACCTTATTTCACTTCCGTATATGACGGGTTTACTGCGGATCACATAAGGAAGTTATTTCGGGTTGGCAACCGTATTGCCAATTGCAATCCATTGTTGCAACTCTTTGGGCTTTGTGGGATCCTACGACAAGCACCGGTCGTTTGGCATATTTGATCCCTTCTTACACCAATCCCAATTTAGAATTGTTGATTGACTCGTGCTAAGCTCTACAATCTTTCAAGAATTCTAATTTGAAATTATAAATCGTCCCCCAAGACATGCGGTAAGTACACTCCACAAGAATTGGCTCGTGCTAAGCTCGACAACCAAGTTTGCGAGTTACTACGCTCACCTTCCACACAACTCCACAAAGATTGGCTCGTGCTAAGCTCGACAACCAATCATTGTGTTGTTAGATTTGGGTGGCATCGTTTTACGGATGGTGCGTGATTTATGTTTTATGGAAAAACGGGCTTTTGTTTCCGATTAATTTTGATTAACATATTTGAGTGACAAAAACTTATTTTTCACTTTAGTTGGTTTGTTAATCATGAGCGCTCGAGAGAGAAATATAAACCAATTTTATAAAACTCTTGTGATTTAATTTATTGAAAAAATTTCTAGCATACGAAAACCTAAAAAAAATCCATGCAAGAAATAAATCACAACACACGCATAGCAAGGGGTTGGTAACCAAGCCAAAACCTATGCGTTCTACCCGTGAGCCTACGGGAAGAACGTGGTCAACTAAGGACACAATACAAAAGTCATAGCTCCCACTTGATCCGCCATCTCCAACGGGATTCACCGGATCTTCTATTTTCAAGACACCATCGTTGATTCTTAATTGTGGTCTCCATGCTCCATGAGTACAAGTACATAAAAATAGAAATGAAATGGCATGCAAGCCACGAAAATTCTATCATCCTTTTACCCAAGGGCTTCACGACCGCTCACGGCCTGGATTAACTCGTGAAGCACCAAAAAACCATTTCACGACCAGACCCCAAACAACACTGGTCGTGTGACCTTCACGACCCGTGAAGAGAACTTCACGGCTCGTGAAGGCCTTCTGGACAGAATGCCAAAACTTCTAAAAAATCGATTTTTCGAGCCATTTTGTGCTATCATCTTGTAGCAATGGCTCTGATACCACTGAAGGTTTCTCATGCACAACAAAAACCCATGCACAACGGAAGCAAGAAGATAAAAACAAGTTCATTTCGGGTTTTCAAGACTCATGCACAAGAAACACTTAGTGGGATCTAGCTACAAAGAATGATAGCAACAAGTACAACAAATGAAACCAGAAAGTGAGACCATACCCTTGATGTCTCTGGTTGTTTTGTTGTTGTAGATGAAAAGCTTGAACTCCAAGGAGAGTTCCTCTATTGATATCCACTCCAAGCAAACCGTGAATCTCCTTTGCTAAAGCTTGAGATACTCTAATCTTGCACTCAAGAACAGCACGAGAACTCTTGCTCACAACCAACACAAACTCCTTTGCTAAAAGACTCCTACAAGGCTCTCTTTAGTGTGTGTGTGTGTTTGTGAATTTGGCAAAAGGTTTTATGGAGAGAATTAAGAGGGGTTTATATAAGCAGATTACCTCTCTAGGTGACACCAGGGTCGGCCATAATGGCACCCTCCCATTGGACCAAACAAAAGGTCCAATAATATCAAAGTGTCACTTAGACTTCTGTCTTCACGGGCTCTCACGGCCCGTGAGGAAGTCGTGAAGGCATCACCCCCACGATCCTCGACTGGCCCATGAAGCCTCGTGAAGGGCTTCATGTCACGACCTCTTCACGACCCGTGAGGGCCCATGAAGGTCGACAGAAACCCTAATTCTCTCTCTTGACATGTGCTGTCGGATTCAACGCTTGGCGTGTGACCCAATAGGCCCGTGTCTCATCGGCAGTGATCCAATATACGTGTATCAGTGGGCATATATCCAACAAAGAAGACCTAAAAGCATATAAGAATGTGTTAGATCCCTTTCGTTGTGTTCATTATATTTAGTGAAGTTTAGTTTACATATGACATTAGTCATAGTTTAGGGTATTTTGTGTTAATACGGTAGAGGTATAAATACAAGTTTGTAAATCCTAAATCATCAAGCTTAATCGATTTGTACATTCTAGGCATAAACTTTCTCTAAACTCACGATCCTCTAGAGTTTATTGTTGTGTTGATTATTGCTTCAATGGTTAAATGATACTTGATATTACAAATCCAATAATTGGTATCAGAGCCAAAGAGTAGCTCAAAAGGTCAAAACTTTCTCGCCATTGTTCAACCTAGGTCAAACCTGTTGGGTTATGCCCACTGACACACACACACGAGTTGGTATCATGGCTGATGAAGCAAGGGCCTATTGGGTCACACGCCAAGTATCGTTTCCGACATCACGGATGGTCGAATGAGAGAGAAAACCAGAAACTGGTTCTGGTGGGCCAAGGCACGCCCGTGCCTTTATGAGGTACGGTCGTGCCCTATGGGCAGGCATGAGCCCAAGTCGGGCGTGACTTAGGCGTGGCCTGTGGCTAGGTACGCCCGTGCCTTTTGGAGGCACGCCCATGCCCTGTATCCAGTGGACAGGCACGAGCCCAAGTCAGGCGTGACTTGGGCGTGGCCTTTTGGGTTGGCACGGCCGTGCCTTGTGAAGTAACAGCTTCTTTAATCAGCTTTCAAGGCTGATTATGGTGGTGTTTATGGCTATAACTCTAGTAACTGATTGTGGCTTGATGGTGGACGGTTTTAAGTTCAATTTGGAGCTCTATATAAGCCACAAGAAGTCTTAGTGTTAGGTTCCATGAGCTTGACTCACAAATATATACATATTGCATACCATTCCCTCACATACACAAAAGAGTACTCAAGGCTTTGATATCTTTTGTGTTAGACTATTTGTGGTGTTTAGATTGGCATATCTAACACTCTAGCAAGTGAGATACGATTACACCTTGGTGTGGACTTCGATAGCGGTGTACAAGTTAGTACACGCAACTTCCAAACTCCAAATCCGATTGAACAAGGAAGATAACTTCAAGGGTATGAGTCTATTCTTTTTTGTCTTTTATTTGTTGCTTAGTCATGATTAGAGTTTTGGTCTATATGGTGTGCACATTCGTGGTCAAATTTTGAAACATATTTTTCTACTCGTTTTGCTTCCACTGTGTTTTGGACCACGAAAACCCAACAAAACCATCCTCTTCACCTCACCATTTGCTCTTCGGCAAGCTATCCTCTTCGCCTGTCCATTTATATCTCGCGATCCTCACCAAGCCATCTTGCTTTACCATCTGATCCTCGCCATCCTCACCAAGGCATCTTTTTTGTCAAGCCATCTTCAAACCAAGCCAACTTTTTGCACATTATAATTTTTTTAAAATTCACCTTTAATTTCCACTCAAAGATCCCATTTTCAGGTATCATTTTATAAGAACTCAAAATGTTGAAAGAAGTAAATGCTGATAATGAAGATCTGCAGTTTTGCATCTTAGAATCTAGTTTCCAGGTAAGTATTCTAACTTTGAATTTATGAATTTGATATCTTTATTACAGTCTCAAATAGCTTAATTTGAAAAATATGAAAAGAATTTAAAGATAAAACTCAAATTCTAGAAGACAGGATCTAAAAGACCCAAAATGTCTTAATGGAGTGCAATAGAGACTTTTGTAGAACAAGAGATTAGTTGTCTTATGCTCAAGAAAAGATAACAATTTTAGAACAAAAAGTAGAGTGTTTAAATGAAAGTAATTCTGAACTTACTACCAAATTGAGGGACACAAATATACAATGTAAAGATTAAGCTGTTGAGATTGATCGTTTTAGTAAAGAACGAACTCAGTTATACTCCAAGGTTAAAGAACTGGAGAACAATCTTTGCAAAAGTAGTCAAATAGATCAAACTATTTTTCTTAATAAACCAAAAGAAAAGTAATTTAACAATCCTTATACTTATGAAGGTTTAGGGTTTTGAAAATCCTCACATTCTTGAAAAAGTAACTGCTGCACATTTATAAGATTTTGACTTAATAGGTATGGGGTATGTGCCATTCATAAGGTTCACAAAGACACAAGAGGACATTGAGCTAGAAAACGTAAAAAAAGAAAATAAAGAGAAAATGCAACTCTCATTGGAATACATTGATTTGAATAAGATTTATGACACTAAAGAAATAACATTATCAACTAAATATTGAGTAGTTATTCTCCTGAGTCAGAAATCAGAAAAATGATTTCAGATAAAATTAAGTCTCTTCTAACTCGTTTTTCGCTCTAGCTAACTCTCACACACCAGGGAAGTGTTTTTCTAGTTCCGAAATCTTGTTCTCTCTTTAGAATTGGTGTTGTCCAAATGATGATGAATCATTCTCACATTTGAACAATTATTTTCAGTTAACTTTTATGTGAGTCCACACAAATGAGCCATGTGTAAACCCCATCTATTTTAGAAGATTCAAAAGTTTCACTTTAATACAGGAAAATATGTTACAAAACAGAATTTTGGTAATAATTATGGTACCTCTCAGCATAATCCGAACGTTAAGTCTGCTATCCGAAATTTGGAAGTGATGACTGATAAATTGTTAAGTAAAAGTAAGGTTAAAACTCATGTTTCAAAAGAAAGAGTTTACTTGAGGTTAGAAGAAGCTTTTCCAAGAGAACAAACAATCTGTGCATAATTCTCATGTTGATAAAACTCATGTTTCAAATAGGTTAGGTTCTAATTATAATGTTCATTATCGTTCAAATGTTAGAAAGTATGAATCTTCTACTTTAATTAATTATTGTTATGATGCATTAGATAAGCTTGATGTGAAATATCAATTCAAGCTTTACTCTATTAAGCATTTGATGAGGTTATCTATGGAGAAAATTTGTACCTCTCCTTAAAGAGTGAACAAACTTTTAATAAATTAAAAAATGCAAACAAAAAAACTAGAATCAAATTACAGGTGTGTTCCTAAGTCAGCTACTGTTGTCAATAACTCTGCCGACTCAATTGAATTTCAAAAGAAATCCCACAATACCCCCAAAATCCCTATTTATTCTGAAAAGAAATCTCACAATATCCCCGAAACCCCCATTTATGTTGCATATCAATCACGAGACATTCTAAAACACAACAATTACTTTCTAAAGAATATTGTGGAGTTAACACAAACTTGTGTTCAATATGCTAAGAAGTTTACATTTCTTGGCTATGAGAAAAAAGAGTGTTCCATGTAGTCTAGTTCACAAATCATTAGGAAATCTTTACAAAATATAAAAATATTTTTTGTGTTCTATCACTTTGTGATTATTGTGATTAGACAGTTTCTTACTCCTATGGTCTAGCTAGAGCTGGATAGACCTACCAAAGGAGCTTCCTATTTTATAGAAGTGAGAAAAAGAGTGTCCATTCATTTTGGAAAAAGAGTTTGAGGGAGAAGTTAAAAAATATCCGGAGAGCCGAGGGTGAGAGAAAGAATCAAAAGAAAAGACGGATCATCACTAAACAGTGTCAATCTAGTCGTCTAGGTAGCCACATCTACTATTGGTCTTCATATGTTGATTACTGATATTAAAGAAAGCATCATGGACCTAGTGATATAATGCAGTTACCCACTCAGCTACTCAATTTCTTAACAAATGATTGTTTCAACTTTATACATGCATTTAACACAAACACTATTGACATCTCATTTGTAGATTGTTGATATGGCTACTTCGGTCCCCGACTTCTTTCATGCACTAATTGAGTCTAGAGAAAATTGTGATATCATTTTCTTCTCTAGGACACTTATGAAGTCACTTGCAAGTCTTGATGACAATGTTAGAACATCTTAAGTAATAGTATTATAATATTGACCGTGATAGATGAAAATCCTACTAGTGATAATATCATGCCAACGCTTAACGTATGACATTCAATTTATTTAAACTGATGTGTTACGGGTAATCTATGTGATCCTTGTGTTTCAACGTATGCTTTAAATATCAGTTGTTTATTACATTACGAGAAGATGGGATCGCTATTTCAAGACAAAGATAAGAATATCTGACACAACTTCAAAGGAAGAAGACATATGTTCAATAAATTGAGGGGGAGTAAGTATTTGAAAAAAAATTCAAATCAGTGTTAAAGATCAAGAGCTACTTTCGAGTGGAGTAAAGTTTCATCCAATGAAAATTCCAAGGATATTGAAATAGAAGACTCCCTCAAGTAAACATTTTTGTTCCAATGCTCAAGATCAAGTGCCCCCGTCAAGACAAAAGAGATAATCATGGTTGTAATTTTTGAAAAGTCTTAGGTTATCGCTGAAAATTCTTATAACAACTTGATCACCAAAGAAGAGTTTTTGAAGTTCTCTTGAATACTCAAAACTACAAAGAACAATCTCCGAGTTTTGGTGATTGTAGAAAAAAAAGAATCTCTATATGTTCTACAGAGGGAGATTGTTATAGTGCTCAATAAATAGTTTTCGTTTCAGTTATGCCTAATTGTAAAATGAATATAAAGGGGGAAGATTGTTCGATCCCTATTTATTGTGCTTATTATTATACTTTAGTGAAGTTTAGTTTACATATAATATTAGTCATAGTTTAGGGTATTTTATGTAAATACCGTAGAGGTATAAATACAAGTTTGTAAACCCTAAATCATGAAGCTTAATCAAAATGTACGTTCCAAACATAAGCTCTCTCTAAACTCACGATCCTCTATTCTAGAATTTATCATTGTGAATAATACTTGATACCTTGAACCTACAAAATGACACATCGTTTTTATAAAAGCCAACATACTTTTTTACATATATGTCTTTTTAATAAAAGATTGTGTTAACATGTGTTACTATTTTTGATTCAACACTGGATGTACGTGTTTACAAATATGCATGTAACTACAAATGTACGTTGAGATTAAAGACTTCACTGTGTACTACTACTACACGTACACATGATTTCAACTGGTTTACTTTTTGAAGTGAAAAACTTTATTTGTTCTGAATGTCTTTTCCTTATCGGAAAATATATATATATACAAAAAGTTTCAACTAATTAATACGTACGGCAAATGACTCCGACTCTTCATCGATAAATCAAACTATAAAAAGCTGCTCAGTTTTATATTCGTTTGGTTATATCACAACAATAAAGTTTGAGATTGTTTATTACTACATAAGATTCTATGAATTAATCAAGGGGTAAAATTATAGAATAATAAACAATTTTAAAAACTGTTTCATCAACATCACTTCCCCTCTTATTTCATATTGTAAAGTAACTCATGAATGACTTTGGTAGAACAGTTTTCAAACTTGGTTACTGTTCAGTGAAATAAACCGGCCCGTTAATTAATTGATCAAAGTTATAAAACTTGTATAGTTTAACAATATCTACGTATATATATATATATATATATATATATATGTTCATACTATGAACGGTCCGATGAATAATTAATACTGGGATGTCTTAATAGTATCTGTCATATAATAATATTCATTCTAGTTAAAATATAATATTGTTTATATGCTAAAGTTTCAAATTAAGGTTATTTTTTTATGTAATTTATAATATTCTGATTTTTAAGAAAATATATAATATCAAGTAATTAAGTAAATACAGATATTTTATGTAACACAAGAATACATGGCTGATCAATTATTTAGTGTCGGGACCAAAGAGGCGTGTGTGTGTATATATATATATATATATATATATATATATATATATATATATATATATATATATATATATATATATAGGCAAAAGTTCAAACGAGAACTGTGTCGGGACCAAAGAGGCATGAATTCCCCCCACGCTTTTCATCCATGAATTCCATTATCCAAAATAAACGGCAAAGATTGGTTCTCACAGTTCTCGTTTGAACCCTCCCCTATATATATATATATATAGGGGAGGGTTCAAACGAGAACTGTTTTTAGTACGAGAACTGCGAGAACTAATCTTGGTCGTTCATTTTGGATAATGGAATTCAAAGATGAAGAGCGTGGAGGGATCGAGTGTGGCAGGGTGCATGTAAGGAATTATGGGTGGGCAATCCAATCGAAAGAGGGGGAATTGGACGGCTAAGATTGCGTCTCGCTATTCTCGTACAAAAAACAGTTCTTGTTTGAACTTTTGCCTATATATAATATAATATATATATTGAAAAGTTTATTTGAGAACCGTTTTTATTATGAGAACCGCGAGAACCAATCTTAACCGTTTAATTCCTCCTCATTCAATTGGATTGCTCACCCAATTTTTGTGGTATTGAATCTGATGTAGTAGTTAATTGAATGAGAATGAATTGGACGGCTAAGATTGGTTCTCATACAAAAAACAATTCTCGTTTGAACTTTTGCCTATATGTATATATATATATATATATTGAAAAGTTTATTTGAGAAGCGTTTTATTGCGAGAACCAATTTTAGCCGTCCAATTCCTTCTCCTTCAATTGGAGTGCTCACCCATGAATTTCCTACATACACCTTGCCACACCCAATCCCCCTACGCTCTTCATCTATAAATTTCACTTATCAATTGAACGGCTAAGATTGGTTCTCGCGGTTCTCACACTAATAATGGTTCTCAAATGAACCCTCCTATATATATATATATATTTAAATGTAGGGGAGGGTTCAAACGAGAACTGCGAGAACCAATCTTAGTCATCCAATTCCCTCCTTCAATTGGATTGCCCACCCATGAATTTTTTATATACACCTTGACACACTCAATCCTCTCACGCTCTTCATCCATGAATTTCATTTATCAATTGAACGGCTAAGATTGGTTCCTGCGGTTCTCACACTAATAATGGTTCTCAAATGTGTATATATATATAGAGAGAGAGAGATGGTTCAAACGAGAACTGTTTTTCTTACGAGAACTAAGAGAACCAATCTTGTCCACTCAAGTGGTAAGTGGAATTCATGGATAAAGAGCGTGGGGGGTTAAGTGTGGCAATAACGATTAATTACATAAGTAAAAAAATACTAATTAATATTTGTAATATACTACTTTTTCTTCATTTAATTATTTGATTTTGACATTTTTTAATTAAATAAGTAAATAAAATACAAAACCCCTTTTAGAGTGTATGGTGTGGGTCAAGGCCCAAGGAGTGGGCAAGGGGTGGAAGGGGCTCAAGCATCGAACCACACCATAGCCAAGTTGGTGATCACTTTGAGTATTCAGTATCACATGTTGGGGGTGGGAGGTTAGGTAGGGTCCACAATTTTATTTTTTTTGTTTTTTTTTTCTTGTCAATCAAACTCTTCCATTCCCCTCTTTATTCCTTATTTTTTATTTTTCAATATTAATTAATTAAATATTAGATAGGTCTTGAAATCTCATGTAGTAGGTAATGATTACTATAGGGTTAAGTGTTAATTTAAATGATTGAAAAAAAGTTTACATTACAATATAATAGATATGAGAGTTGCAAATAATCTGAAGGTACGAGGGGTCTATTACATTTTCCATAAAAACATCAAAGAAGAAGTCAAAAGTGTCATTAAAATAAATAAAAAGGTACGAAAGGTTTATTGATTTTTCTTAGTTTCTTCTTGCATCATTCTATTTTAATTAATTAATAATACATTTTCAATTAACAATTTATTTACTTCTGCGAATTATTTTCATATATTAACTGTTTTATAAAAACATATATCCTTTTTAAAACAACATGTATCCAATCCTATATAGTATTGTTTGGTTGAGTCCCATTTTTAATATTGAATCAAATTAGACTATATGGTTTGATGATTTGTCATTAGTTAAGAAGTTTGAACTTTTTATTGTTTATTTAATTTGGGTCTAAGATAAAGAAAATAAATACATTGATGATAGGAAACTTAAAAACCTTAATTGAAGATTGAAAATAGCTATGATTGTTATATGATCACTGGGTTTTCCTACTAATTTAATTCACCTATTAACAATGATCAATTAATCCATTAGTTATGATTAATCATTACAGTCTTACAAACAACCTATTTATAATTTTATATGACATATTGTATGCTACTTACGGTTACAAAATAGATGCCTATAAAAGATCAGGTAAAACACAAACATACTTTATACATGTTTCAGTTATATCATTAGCCACATCATATACTAAACACAGGTAAGAAAAATTCTAGGTGAAGTTAAGAATTGAAGATTCATTTCAAAAGGCAAATATTACAACGAGGAATTTACACTATATATTGATTATCATAAGCACATACAAAATTAGCAACAAATAATTATGCTTTTGACACTGTTCTACTCTTTTCATGTTTAAATTTCCTTTCTTCTA
Source organism: Dittrichia graveolens (assembly GCA_038502395.1). Lineage (NCBI taxonomy): Eukaryota > Viridiplantae > Streptophyta > Magnoliopsida > Asterales > Asteraceae > Dittrichia > Dittrichia graveolens. Next base: position 6,456,881 of record JARJIL010000003.1, read on the forward strand.
TCCAAAGAATACTAAACACAGGTAGGAAAAATTCTAGGTGAAGTTAAGAATTGAAGATTCATTTGTAAAGGCAACTATTACAACGAGGAATTTACACTATATATTGAATATCATAATCACATACAAAATTAGCAACAAATTATTATGCTTTTGACACTGTTCTACTCTTTTCATATTTAAATTTCCTTTCTTCTATCCAAAGAACAACACAAGGTCACGATTATGAAACACAAACTTACGTATGCTAATTTTGCTACATGTCATGGACAATGCAACTCCTCAACAAGTAGTCGCCCAATTTTTAACTCCACTTGCTTCACATGTTATCAGCATCAGAAAAATGATATCAATAACATTTAACACAATACTTCACAAAGCATGAATATTTACCCTTATCTTATCTAACTTACACATATTTTGTGTATGGTTTGCGAGAAATATGAATCTTTATGAACATGTCCATAAGTATGTTTAGGTAATTAACCCCTCACATGCAATATATACGATATTAATAACCTATGGTGATAATATGAGACCACTAACAAGATAGAGAGATCACATTGTTTTGGTTGGCGATTGGTTATTAATCTTGCTATGTAATGACCCAATTTTTTTTAAATGAACTTAACATTACTTGAATATTAGACACCAAAAGGATTTGTTTAGAGCAGTATGGTAGTTAAGTTACAAAACAACCAAGAGTGATGATATCAATATTTCATTAAACATTTTGTGAAACATTTCCCTAAAAGTCAGAGCTATCTTTCTCGATCATGAAGCCGGGGACTTGCCTTTACCCTTCTCATTACAACCTCAAAAGATTATGATAAAAACTCCGATAAGCAATCTGTGTGTTACATACGATATTTTTATAATCAACATTTGACATGTTGTAAGACCGTACTGAATACTAAGGTGAGTTACATGATATTTACTATTAAATTAAATATAGTTGTATTATGTAACGATGTGTTGATAATAATAATGTTTTGATAATAATGTGTGGAATCCTACGTGGCACATGTGGCTAGTCAATGCATACTAGCAAGATGCCGTGTCGTGGTGACTTCCAGTGGTCAGGGACCACCAGTGTGTTGATGTTACTTTCATTTATTATGTGGAATGTACTTGTATTCAATTCATAGTTTGATATGTGTTCACTAAGCTTTGTGCTTGTGTTAGTGTGTTATTTTTTGATTTATTATGTGGAATGTACTTGTATTCAATTCATAGTTTGATTATGTGTTAGTGTATTATTACTTGCAGAAAATGTTAAAGGGAATGCTCCAGTCCATGAGTGACAGTTTGGGTGTCCTTCTACGCTACTCTTTTGAAAAACAATACACTTTTGACAATATATCTTATATAACAATGTAATGAATTTACGCAGTGCCTTTATGTATTATAAAGTAAATATTTTTTTAAAAAATTGGTCTTACATTTTCTCTCCTGGTTGCCGGTCATAGGTTCCAGGTTGTGAGGTTTTCGTGGGTTCAGTTCCAGTTCCAGTTCCAGGTCGTGTGTCAGTTTGCATCGCCATTGTTTGAAGTTGTGGTATTGTATGGTTTCAAGGACTTGGTACGGTTTAGTTCGAGTATTTCCAGGTCGTGGGTTCGAGGCTGATGGGTTCAAGGTTTTCACATGGTGTACATGTGGTTCGTAGTCCAAGTGCGGTTCGTGTGGTTCATGGTTCAAGTCTGGATTGATGGATGTGGTTCGGGCCGAAATGTTTGTGGTCTGGATAGTTCTAGTTTGAAGTTTTGGTTAAAAACGTTGTGGTTCGAGTGGCATGACATGATGGCCATTTTTAGGTTTAACGTGATTTGTAATCGTGTTTAATTTTCCATGTTCTATACATTTTTCTAGCATCTTGCTAGTTATATATAATATATTGCCTTTCAAAAATGACAAACTAACTAATCTATAAGAAAATTACAAATACAGCTTATTATTACATTTTTTAAAGTAAACTTGATTCATATTTTATATCGTTTTCTAATAACACTTTACACATGATGAATAATAAAAGTCCAAACATATATCTTGGAATAAAGTATATAAAACTCAAAAGAATTTGTAATTTGTTCATGTCATTCGGTTTGAATTCAGCTCTATGTTGGTTACAAGTTAACTTTTTCGTACTTCGGCGAGCGAAACATTTACCGAAATAGCACATGTTTAAGATAAATTTCCTATTACAGTAAAATTTATATAGATAACTAAATAAAATGGGATCTTCATAAATATATATTTATAAAATTAATTGTATGAGTATATTAATAAAATATATATATGAAAACAATGTTGGTCATCGCTTTCAAAATGCCAACGAATAGAAGGAAGCAATTTGAAGTTTCAACTTGAAAATTAAGGTCCACTTCCTGCCGACCATAAATGTTTATAATAATTTGAGCATAAGATATATATATATATATATATATATATATATATATATATATATATATATATATATATATATATATATATATATATACTAGTTAGTTCTTTAGGCTGCGCAACGCACAGCCCACGGCACTTGATGTTGATTTTCTAAGCAAGAGCACTATATTTTGCAAAAACAATTCGAAAAACCGTATGATCTGAAAACGAATCATGCAACCTGAAAATTTCAACAAAACCCACTATGAACTTAAGCTAATTAGGCAAAAAGAAAAACAAAGGTCCATATAACCGATCATGAAATGGTCCGTATGATCTGAAACCAAAGAAACTAACAACTGACCCATAACTCAAAAAACCGTAAAATAAAAGGTGCCAACTGAGGCACAGGTCGGGTTTGGTTTTAGGTATTTGTTATCTGCAGGTACCCAATCTGACCCGTATATTTATTATTTATAATAAAATATATTTATATCAATACTTAATACAAAATATTACAGAAACCTAACCAAATGTATCCTACACATTTCCAAGCCTTACAAATTGTGATTACAACTGTTACATCTTACATCTTATAATGAAAAATGTATAGGTCACCTAAATTAATTATAGCATCACATGTTTGTGTAAAATAAACTAAAATACATATTAATCTTGTAGCATTGAAACATGCATACCTAGGACTGTAGGTCAAAACTAAATGTTTCACCTCTTAAGTTAACCCAACAATTTAAAGTCAATACATAAAAGATGGTTTGTTTCTACCATAAAATCAACCCACAGTGAAGTTGAAGAGACAAACTTACAATTTGTTTGTGTTTGAACTATGAAACTTCGTTTGTTTGTTGTGTTTGGATCTTTTCATTTCTAATGTAGTGTGTTGAGATCTTTTAATTGCAAATTTTGTGATTCTGTTTATGTAATTGTTACATGATAGTATGAGATTGTTTAATTGTAGTTTGTACCGATGTAAACAACAATCAAAATCTATTGCAATCAAAGCAGAAGTAATCTGAAAAGTGGTTACCAAGTCATAGCACTTAGCCTCATTAGTGAGTACATATGTAAAAGTGTCTTTAACCAAATCAATTGGGAAATGCACATAAAAAGTAAACTTAAAGAGAGTTTCAGTACCAATTTCTCAAACTACCATATAATGAACTATCCACACATTAAATTTGGTCACAAAAGAATGAATTTGTATACATTTTCCCTGGTTATTGAACTAAAACAGGGTTTAAGTACCAATTTTCATACTTTAGAACACCGACTCAATTTAACTACAGCTACTTAACAAGGAGGTACACATCAAAGCAATGAAATGATATCATTCCAACTGGAAATTTGATTATCAATGTGAAGGAAAGGATAAAACTAAAGTGTAGTGGAAACCAATAAGAAGCTGCGTTGAAATATACCCAAGGCAGTAAAACTAAATCAACAATAAAAATGGAATTCTTAGCTGTAGAATAATTTATTGTGAAAGTAGGCATTCCCAAATTCCACCCCTATCACTGCAGCAGATGAAGAAATCGCACATAGAAGGGGAATCAGGTACGGTTTCAATAAGCAATCGACTATCAAAGCGGTGGTGTAGCGAGGTTTTTGCTACCGGACTCCCCCAAAATTGGACTGATTCCACAAAAAATTAAAGAAAAGGGCAAAAGCCAGGTAATCCTAGATATTTAAAGAGAGCCTTACCGACTTGAGAATGATGGTGTGGATTTTCGATTATGACTCAACAAGAAGGGGAGAGAGAGGGCTGAGAAAGAAATGAAGCAACGGTGGTGGTGGTGGTGGGTGGTGAGTATATTATCTATAGCCTTCCAGTGGTAACAGGGAAGATGGGTTACAGATAGGCAATGGAGAGTCAACAAGAGAGAGAAAGATGAGATGGTGAGAGGGAGAGTATGAGATAGTCCAGACGAGTTTGAGAGAGGGAGACGTGTACGAAGAGCATGGGGGTGGAGTGGAGCTGGTATGAAGAGAACGGGAATGAGAGAAGCAGGTAGAAGATGTGATTCAAGGTGTGTGAATAGTTTGAACCTATTTAAGGACACGTGTTGAATTTATTTGTTTTTATATATATAGAAAGATATATATATATATATATATATACACACATAGTACCCGTGCAATGCGGCAACAAATAATTTTTCTCGATAATATGCCCGTTTTCAAAATATAAAGGGTATGATGTGTTTTTCTAAAGGGTTTAGTTCATTAAAATGTATCCAAGTTGTCACGTTTTGCTATTGTGTGTATCGAACTTTAAAAGTTTCTATTGTGTGTATCAAATTTTTAATTCGTTGCTATTGTATGTATTTCGGATACATAAAAAAGTAAAAAAATTACAAGTTTAGTACATACAATAGAAAGTTTAATACACACAATAGCGACAAATTAAAAGTTCGATACATACAATAGAAAATTTTAAAGTTCAATACATACAATAACAAAACATGACAACTTGTATACATTTTGGTGAACTAAACCCTTTTCTAAATTATCATTGGTCAATAAAATTTCACTTGGATTGGTAAAATTTTGGAAATTGTGTTTGTGTAAGGGATTATGTTGGTATAGCTGTGGAGGTATGCTGGTGTATGGCACTGTATTTGTCAACTTTTTATAAAATATTGAGGCAATATAAGTCATTTCTCAATCAATCCTCATTGCTTAAAAAATATGTAGTCTTAAAAAGTTTAGTAAAGAGTATGTTAAAATTCATTATATTTTAGCTAAGATAGGTTGGAATTTAATTTAATTTCTTTATATATAATTGTTGTAGTTTAATTATTAATATGGTATATAAGGATCTAATTATTCATTCTTTCTATTTAGTAGTTTCATTTTATTTTATGAGGGATAAATTAGTAATTTTAAATTACTTAAATTTAAGAGATCAAACAACAAAGTAAAGTAGCACATCATAATTTTATTTTATTTATGATTCATTTAAAAAATCAGGAATGTTAACTAATTCGAGCTATAAGTTATTTATTTTATGATTTATAGTTATACGTATTTTCTAATAATTAATCTATAATATTCAAAATAAAAGACTTAGCTATAAACATATTTTTTTTATAATTAGGTTAATTTGCGTTGACTTGATTTTTTATAAAAGTTATTATGAAATTTTGTGTTATTTAAGATACATAATATCTAATAGTTACTAATCTATTTACTATGTTTTGCTTGATATTGTTTATTCAAACATTATAGTCTGCTTTTGATGGGGTTTGTTGTGAATTCATTTTCATTAATATTGTTGATTTTTCTTATAGAATTTATGAATGTTCATAAATCTTATAATAATTATCACCCAGAAAAGCTAAAACATCTCATCCATAAAATTTGTGTATTTTAAAAATAGTATGAAATCTTGAAAGTTGAAACATTCCACAAGTTTGAAACAGAGAGTGAGAATATAATATCTTTATTTTTTATTTTATATGAGAATAATATGTTGGTCTATACATGAGATTGAAAATAGAAAACTCGTGAAAAATAAATGTTAATATTAATTAATAATTCTTTTATTTTTCACAACTTCCATACATAAGATTGTAGTTTGAATTAATTTTGCTATGAACACATACAAGCATGTGACCCGTGCAATGCAGCGACGATAACTAATTCATTTTCGATAACATGTCCGTTTTCGGTAACGTAGGATATGGTATACATACATTATGATGACGTCGAATAATTTTCATTTGCAGTATGTCCATTTTGTTTCCTTCTTTTCCATTTTACTTATTTCTTTATTATCTATCAACGCTTTCGTTAATTTCTAAAATAACCTTTGAAAAACAATAAATTAAGAAAAAAAAATCTCTACTTATAAAATAAGATAATAAAAACGTATCAATGACTTGGTGAATTGTGTTTATTTGAACGAGAAATTGTGTAGGTATGAGATAATATATTAGTGGTTGGGTTGGTGTATTTTAAAAAATATAAATATATTTAAGACTATATTGGTAATTTTCTGTTACTTATAATTCAAGAGTTCAAGTAAAATAATATTAAATATATTATAAATTAAACTTTTTATTTTACTTATATGAGTGTTTATAAATTCGGTTACATGTTATCAAGTTTATGAGTTTTAGTTATACGAATTTTCTAATACCTCAATTAAATTATTTGATATATGATATAATATTTAAAATAATATTTCTATGGAGGTTTTTTTATTCAATTTTTAATTTGTGTAATATCTTATAGGTTGAAATTTAATTTGTATTGAGTTGACATTTTTAAACATTATTTTTATAGAAAGTTTAGTTATTAAAATGGTATTCAATGGTTTCCTTTTAAGATTTAAATAAGGGGTAAGTTAGTAATATCAAATTACTTAAAATTTAAGAGATTAAGACATTTAGGAGAGAGAGTGTTAAATGCTTTATATATTAGTATAGATTTACATGCAATTTAAACTATGAAAAATATAGTATTGACTTTCTTAATTATGCATTTGAATATTTAAGAAGAATTATTTGTTACATTAGTATAAAAGAAAATATTGAGTTTCCTTTTATTGTGATTCTTATGCAGTTAGGAAGGAAATGATTACATTAGATATGGAGAGAGGTGAAGGGTAGTTTAGTAACTTCAAACACTTAAATTTAAAAGTATAAGTAAAAAGGTGTAAATGCTTTATAATATAGTGTGTGTGTGTGTGTGTATATATATAAATAGGATCAATATAGAACCTAGTATTAATCATAGAATCTAAAGAACAAATCTGGATCGTTGGATCATCTAAATTAGTGGTTGAGATTTGAAGGTGGCAATTTTGTAAATTATATGAAAATTATATAAGGTAACTACATAATTTAGGGAAAATATGGAAATCATCTTTTTGGCTTCACCTTCCGAAAATGCAAAATAATAACCAAAATGCAAGTCATTGAGTTATTTGCATTTTAATGACTTAATATTAATTATATTTTTGTTATCTTCTTTTATGTTAGTTGCATTTTGCATTTTCGTTAAACAATTTGCATTTTTGATATATGTTTTTTTTTCATTTTCAGCAACATTTACATTTCCGTCAAACAATTTGCATTTTCGTAAAAAAAGAATTAGAAAACATTTCAATCTTGGTCTTGAATTAAAGAGGATAAAAAACTGAATCTAATGGTATTTTTTTTACTAAAATTCTTAAACATGAATACATTATGACCATTTGAATGTTTAGTAGGATTTTTTTAATGGAAGTTTGGAGGTTGAATGAGAGGGGTATGGTCATATGGGTATTAATTTGTAATTTTTTTTCCAGTTTTGCCCTTACTCTAATGCCACGTGTTATCACAAGATCTGTTCTTTAGGTTCTATGAATAAGCAGGGTTCTGTGTATAATTTCACCCTATATATATATATATTCCTTTATAATACATTTACAACCTTAAAAACTCTTAATTTTCAGTAACTTGAATGTACTAAAATACCCATTCTTAATCATTTAATTCTCTCTCTTAATTTACTTTAACTTTTAAAATACCTCTTTTTAACCATTTCACACTCTCTCTCTCCTAATTACTTTAACTTTTTATCTATTTAAAATATCTCTCTAACACTAAAACACCCTTCACACAAATACGTTAACTTCTCTCCTAATTACTTTAACTTTTTATCTATTTAAAATTATCCACCCATATCAACATAATTTTCAAAATCTTATTAACTTCTCTCTCTTTATTTCATAAATATAAATCTTTTTCTTATTTTAATGTTTTTTAAAATTTATTTTTAAAATTAATAAAATAGTTGATGCAAATAAGAAAAACTGACATTGTACGATACTTTTTGTGACATTGAATTGTGTGAATAACATATTATTACATTATTAAAAGCTACATGATGTAAAATAGAAATTATTTGTCGTCGCAGCATTGTGCGAGTACATTGCTAGTGTATGTATGTATGTATGTATGTATATATATAGACTAGCATGGTACCGGCGTAATACGCCGGGATCAAATTGTTTCTACTCGATAACTTGTCCATTTTTAGTATACACGTAATACGATGACAATGAATAATTTTACTTTGGTAACATGTCTATTTTTTTTATTTTCTTAAATTTTCTATTCTCAATCATCTCTTTTATTATATTTAAAATAAACTTTGAGAACAATTAAATAAGAAAAAATGTCTCTATTAATAAAATAAGGTGAATTGCATGAAAACAAATAGTGTAAATTACTAATTTGAAACTATTTAAAATTAGGAGATTGAGAAAATAGAGTAACAAATTTGAAACTATTGATTATATGAGCTATTTAAAAAAATTAAAAATATATATTTATAAATTCTGATAATAGGTTATTGAGGTTTATGAGTTTTACTTATACACATTTTCTGATAATTATGTTAAAATATTTATTACATGATAAAATATTTAATATAGAGATTTGGTTATGAAAATATTTTTTAATATGAAAGGTTTAGTTATTAAAATGGAATATAAGAATCTAATTAACCCTATTTAATAGTTACTTTATATATTAGTTTCCATTTAGTTTATATGAGAGACAATTTTAAAATACTTAAAATTTAAGAGATGAATTAAAAGACCTAAATGTTTTATAATATATAATATATATAGGGTAAGGTTCTATATGGAACCATCCGACCCAAAGTAAAGATCTCAGTCAATCATCTAAAAGGTCAAAAAAATAATTAAAGTTGACAACACACTCACGCACCCTCCCTCGTAAGTTCTCCAGATTTATTTATTTTCTTTAAAATATTACCCCTTAAGCATTCAAATTATCATAACTATTTCAATTTTGAGCAAAAAAAGTTATACCAATCTAGTCCATTTTTAATCCTCTTTCAATCAAGACCATTCTTTTCATATTTCTGAAATTTTTATTTTGAAAATGCAAACCAGGTAAAAATGATACTAAAATGTTATCATTTTGAATCATGTGTATTTATATCACTTTCGGCTGAAAATGGTGTATTTATATCATTTTCGGCTGAAAACGAGTCTACTTTTATCATTTTTATCTGGATAATGTTATCATTTTGAATGTTGTATATTATTATCATATTCATAAAGAAATTGTTATCATTTTAATCTAAAAACATGTGTATTTATATTATTTTCGGCTGAAAGAAGTCTATTTTTATCAATTTCTTCTGATAATATTATTATTTTAAATGTTGTATATTGTTATCATTTTAATCTGAAAAAATTATCATTTTTGGTTGGACGAGACATAAAGGGAAAAAAATGAAGTGGCATGATTTCTGGGTTGGAGGATTCCTATAATACTCTTTCTTTTATAATTAAATCTTATAATTGTTTAATTAATTATAATGTCATTATTAGATCTTCACAATTGATTTAAAAAATCTAATGATCCAAATTAGGACTTTAGGGTTACGTTCTACATAGACTCATTCTTATATATAGACCTCTTTTAATGATGACACGTGATATTTTGGAAAAGGTTAAAATTGGAAATTATGCATTTGAATACGAACTCACTCATCTACATATTTCCCATATTCAACATTTAAAAAAACACCCACCAAAATTTTTAAATGACTATAATTTTATCATATTAATGATTTTTTATAAAAAAAATATTATATCACTAGATTTAGTTTTTTATTATCTTTACTTCAAAACAAATAAAACCGATCTTGATATATTTTTGGATTTTTTTTTGAAGATGCATATGACAAAAATGTAGGTGACTTTAAAAATGCACGAGACTTTATACCAATAAATTCATATTCTTTAAATCAACATCCATATTAAAGTATATCTAAAAAACCGAACATACATGTGCTTACCTTCATTTTCAGATTATTCAGATTATGCATATGCATCTTGAAAAATAAAACAAAAGATATGGAGATCAGAACACAAATTTTATATGCATTTCACCCTCTACATATTACTTTTTATCTACTCATCTTAATTTTCAGAAATCATATCTCTATTATTTTCTAAATTCAAAACACAATGGGATCAAAAACCAAAATGCATCACAAAACTAAATGCATTTGATATGTAAATGCATATACAAACTTAAACCTAGCACATTCTTATATATACAAAAATATATCAGGTAAGTTAATTTATAAGAACAAAACTTAAACCAAAAAACTGTAAACTTTGTAATCAAAACTAGTAATAAAAAAGGAAGAAAAAAACAACTGACCAAACTGGCCAAATCGATTTTTACTTTGAATTTTTTTGAAATTGCAACACTTTGTCTCAATGGTTGTTGCTTGCATTTTCAAAACCCCTAAACCACACTTGGACAAACACCAAATCATTTAGAAAGGGGATGATTCAACACTACAAATCTGTCATCTTTTATGGTGGTTAATTGAGAAACATGGCCTACCGCTGCAACAATTGGCGATGAAGGGACTATAGGAGCGAAAATCACAAGGCTTGCCTCTACAATAGTCGACGATGAACGGACTGTAGGGTGGAAATCACCGGGAATCAAAGAGAGAGAATGATAACACTGCCATCGTCGTCCATGGAAAAGGAATCGCGTAAAGGGTTTCGTTTGCGAGATCTTTAGTTATTAAAAAGGAATATAAGAATCTAATTAACCCTATTTAATAGTTACTTTATATATTAGTTTCCATTTAGTTTATATGAGGGACAATTTTAAAATACTTAAAATTTAGGAGATGAATTAAAAGACCTAAATGTTTTATAATATATAATATAGTTTAAAAACTGTCACATTTTTTTGAGCCTTTGATTTTATTGATCGAATGGTTTAAAAATTGTCATGTTTTTTTATCATGTGTTTGACTATATACCTGATGCATCAATGCATATAAAAGTGTTTGTCTATATGGCTGATTCGATGCATTAATGCATACAAATCTTCAAATTGCTTATATTATAGAAATAATTTTGATTTTAAGATTTAAGATGTCAACTTAACTTTTGAGTAGTTATGGGTGAACCTGAACGTAAAAGAGAAATGCTAAATTACAAGTTTATTCATGTTCTCACGATTGTGCATCTTAAAAGGGTTTTCCCTTAAACCTCACCCTACACACACACACACACACACACACATATATATATATATATATATATATATATATATATATATATATATTGTAGGAAATAACTTAGGTATATTATCATGTAGCAAGTTAACTACATGGTGCATATACAAACACTTGATGGACCCTACCTATACACTAGGTACCATGGTGACCTCACCAAAGTGTTGTGTGTGCATCATATAGATAACTCATCATAGCTAAGTTATTCCCATATATATATATATATATATATATATATATATATATATTGAGGGAGGGTTTATGCAAAAAGTGTCTTATTTGCGAAAAGTATGAGAAGCAATTTTAACCATTGATTGGTTTTTAATCTTGTGATTCATATTAATCATAATTAATATTTTTATTAAATTCAAAAGGGTAAATTAGTAAACATAAATATTTTATCTCTCCCCTCTCTAATTAATTTCTCTTTCTAATTAATTTTCTACTAGATTTTGTTTATATTATTTTTCAAATAATTCTTTTTTTTAGAAATTTCTTCATATATTCACTACCAAAAAAATACCATTTAATGGCATAAATAAAGTGTCATAAAAAACCAAAAAAGTGCCACAAAAAACTCCTTTGAGAATCTCCGGCACACAAAAAGAGTGCCACTAGAAAAGCTACCACTAAAGCCTTTTAGTGGCACTTTTTTTGTTTGCCGTAGTAAACTTAAAGACTTTTAGTGGCACTTTTTTTTGTTTGCCGTAGTAAACTTAAAGACTTTTAGTGGCACTTGTTTTTTTGTCACAATAGACACAAAGACATTTGTAACACAAATTTATACCAGTAAAAACTATTGTTATTAGAAAATCTATAATACTTAGTGGCACATAATTTTGCTACAAAACTTTCATTACAAATAAAATGCCGCTATTGACGAAGTTTTTATTATAAACAAAACTATTACACTATAAAATGAATACAAACTTATAAGATGTAAAATCATAATAGCAACACTTCGATTAAACGTTCAATCGACAAACGCCTAGCAATAAAATGTCTAATAGGTGTCACAGTCTAAATACCAAACATAAAACATATGATTGTAACAAATGTTTGAACAAAAACTGGAAATTTCAATGCACTCGTGAACATTTTCCGTAATCTTCATGTAAGCTAAATGATCCTCTTGTTACTCTTTGTAAGAAATGATATTATAAGTTACCTTTTTAGAAAAAAAAGACCATTTAGTAAATTCTACGTACATAATAAAAACAAAACATACACATTATACAAACATTATAAAGTAAACAATCACAAACAATATAACACTTTTTGGACTTTACTCTACCATTGTGTTAAGTGCTAATTTAGTTGCAGCCAATCACCATACTATCGAAGATAACTATCCACAACTGATAGGGCTTAATGTTAACAAAGGAAGCTATTATAGGGATCAGCAAGATTAGAGATAATCCCATTATTTCCTCTTATTTCATGGATGCAATATACGGTTTCCTTTTCTCAAGATGATAGCCATTCTATTAGCTAGTTTCCCACAATAGACCTCTGTAAATTCTTGTATAAATAGAGGCTATCATTCTTTGTAAAAATATGTTTTTTGAAGCAATACAATTCTCAGTTTTATCATGGTATCAGAGCAGGTTCACTCATCATATACCATATAACCTGCTCAAAAAATTCAATCCCAACCAAGCCATCATGTCTGAAAAAGACGACGAAGAAACCAATTTATCCTTGCAGCTTGCCAATCTGTTAAAGAATGGCATCAACTCCCAACCTCAAAACCCAAAGCTATCTGATAATCTCCAAATCAATCTCAAACTCAACAGCCAAAATTATGCCCTATGGACTCGAATGATTCGAGTTGCTATAGGCGGAAAATCGAAGGCACTCTTATTACACTTAACCTCCGATCCTCCAATCCAAAGCAGTGAATCTTATGAGCAATGGGAACAGGAAGATCTGATTGTGTTTTCATGGCTCATCCAAAATATTGAACCAACACTGGCATGCAACCTAACCGAGTATCCCACCGTAAAAACTTTGTGGGATGCTTTGGTGGTCACATACAGCAGTGGAAGGGACAAGTTACAAACTTTTAACCTCCATGTCAAAGCAAACGACATCAAGCAAAATGACAGTCCACTTGAAGAACTTTGGATCACATTACAAGGGGTTTGGGGAGAGATAGACAGAATCGATCCTAACCCCATGAAATGCCCAGAAGACATCAAAACATATTCAAAGATCAGGTCAGATCAAAAACTCTTTCAATTTCTTAATGCACTTGACCGAAAATACAAATCGATTAAAAGAGAAAACCTCCGATTGGATCCCCTTCCCTCTGCGGAAGCGGCATACGCCACTGTTCGTAAGGAAGCCGCTCACCAGACCATTCTGGGAGCAACTAACCTTGAGTCACAGGGCATAGCAGCAGGACTCGCTGCCACAGAAACCGAGGGTACAGGTCTCGCCACCAGAGGGCAACGCCGGACAGAGGGGAGAAGAAATGGACCGGTAATCAAAGAGGATAAAACTCACGTGAAATGTGACCATTGCGGTATGACGAAGCACACCAAAGAGCAGTGTTTTCGGCTTGTCGGTTACCCCGATTGGTGGGCCGATGGCCACAAAAAGGGCAGCAAAGCACTTGGATCCGAAAAGGGGAAGACTTCAAACGGTGATAGTGGCACCGATCGGAAAAACACCACTGGATTTGGGGGCAGGGCGGCGGCATCGAAAGAACGTGAGGAGGAAGAGAGCTTCTTCTCTGTCGACGAAGTTAAAGGGGGCGAGAGAACAGAAATCTCGAAACCCCCACTTTATTCCTTATTTAATTGCACAAAAGTCCCTAAAAAATCTGAAGTTTTATATACCTTAACTCATTTTATGAGTGAAAGTTTCAATAATTGCAAAAGGGACACTAATGTGAATGGTTTGGCAAATATGGCTCAAAATGACAAAATACCATGGGAACAATCATGGATATTTGATTGTGGGGCAACGGACACCATGACTCACGATTTATCGGACTTTGCCACCACAACGAAACCAACAAAAGTTTATATACATACGGCAAATGGAGAAAAAATGCATGTAAAAACTGGAGCGACTATTGAGATTTCCCTAACACTTAAACTCTCAAAATGTCTCTATGTTCCTGATTTGTCACATAAACTTTTGTCGGTTAGCCATGTTACAAAAGAGTTGAATTGTTCAGTGCTCATGCAACCTACCTTTTGTATCTTACAGGATATCCGGACGGGAGCGATCATTGGGCGTGGCACTGAAAAACAAGGGTTATATTATGTGGATGAGGTAGCTCAAAACGGGACTATTATGCTCTCACATGGATCAGCAGAACGTGAAGCTTGGCTGTGGCATAAGAGATTGGGGCATCCATCTACCGGTTATTTACATGCTTTATTTCCAAAACTTTTTCCTTCTAATTGTAAGTCACATTGTGAGACATGTGTGTTGGCCAAAAGTCACCGAAAAACATTCAAACCTAATAATACTAGAGTTGACTCACCTTTTTCTTTAATCCATTCAGATGTTTGGGGCCCAACTCCAATAACTGGGGGACAAAATTATCGTTACTTTGTTATGTTCGTGGATGATTGCACTCGTATGACTTGGGTGTATTTATTGAAAAATAAGTCCGAAGTTAGTGATAAATTTATTATTTTCCACACCATGATCCAAACCCAATTCCAGAAAAACATTCAGATACTTAGATCTGACAATGGTGGGGAATTTGTCAACTCTGATATGAAAAATTTTCTTCAAACTAAGGGTATAATTCACCAAACATCCTGCCCACATACCCCGGAAAAAAATGGTGTTGCCGAACGAAAAAATCGGATCCTGTTAGAAATAACTAGGGCACTTTTAATCGAATCACAAGTCCGTAAGTCTTTTTGGCCAGAAGCCCTTGTTACAGCTGCTTATCTCATCAACCGGCTTCCAACTCAAATTTTGAAGTCTCAAACTCCTTTACAAGTCCTCACCAAATACACCAAACCTCCATCCATTCTCACTTTAGAACCTCGAATCTTTGGGTGCACTGTTTTTGTCCACATACCAAGGTCTAATAGATCTAAAATTGACGCATGTGCTGAGAAGTGTGTCTTCGTTGGGTATGGAATAACTCAAAAAGGCTACCGGTGCTATAATCCAAAAACCCGACACATGTTCACAACTATGAACTGTGACTTTCTTGAAACTGAGTACTACTATTCCTCACACCACAGTGGTCAGAGGGAGAGAGAAAATGACACACTGAGGTGGTTGAGAACATCCTCACATGAAGAAGAAAGAAGCCACAGTCCACAGTCTGAAGACCCACAAGTCAGTGCCCCCCAAGAGACTGCTCCTGATCCAAATCCCGAGGTAAGTACCGAGGTAAATAATGATCACTCTTTTTCTGTTGAATATACTAATAACCTGTCTGGGAAAGATGGAAATGTACAAGGAGAGGGTACTGATGAACATGAAGAAGAGCAAGAACACCCCGAAGAACCTATCACGCTTGAAGAGACTTCAAGAACTTATGTTCTTCCTCCAAGAATGAATAGAGGTGTTCCTCCAAAAAGGTATTCCCCAGAAAAAGAGACCCGAAATAGCAGATATCCGATGGCTAACGTAGCTAAAGGAGATTTATCAAGCCAAGCCAAAGCCTTTGTCTCATCTGTATATTCCGAGGAAATCCCTACGAATACAGAACAAGCCTTGAAATCAAGACAATGGAGAAATGCAATGGAAGAAGATATGAAAGCTCTTTCTAAAAACAACACGTGGGAAAGATGCGTCTTACCACCAGGAAAGAAAACTGTAGGATGCAGGTGGGTGTTTACAATCAAGTATAAACCCGATGGTACAATTGAAAGGTACAAAGCGAGACTGGTAGCTAAAGGCTATACACAAACATACGGAATTGATTACTCCGAAACCTTTTCTCCGGTTGCAAAGATTAATACGATCAGAGTTCTTTGCTCCATTACTGCTAATAAAGGATGGCCTTTACATCAATTTGATGTAAAGAATGCATTCCTACATGGGGAACTACAGGAGGAGGTTTACATGGAAGCCCCACACGGGTTCACAGATAGGTTTGGGGAAAGGGAAGTTTGTCATCTCAAAAAATCTCTCTATGGACTTAAACAGTCCCTTAGAGCATGGTTTGGGAGATTCACTTTAGCCATGAGAAATTATGGGTTCAAACAAAGTAACTCAGATCACACATTATTTCTTAAACAGAGAGGTAATCTTGTAACCTGTTTAATAATTTATGTTGATGATATGATCATTACAGGAGACGACAAAGAAGAAATAGCCAAACTGAAGAAGAGATTGTTTTCAGAGTTTGAAATGAAAGACCTAGAAAATCTCAAATATTTCCTTAGAATTGAAGTTCTAAGATCCAAACAAGGGATCTTCATGCACCAGAAAAAATATGTTCTTGATCTGTTAGCAGAAATAGGTATGGTCGATTGCAAACCAGCAGAAACCCCAATGATAGTGAATCAAAAGTTCTTTAATGAAGAAAAAACAGACCTAGCTGACAGAGAGAGATACCAACGAATGGTGGGGAAGTTAATATATCTCTCACACACCCGACCCGATATAGCGTACGCTGTGGGAGTAGTAAGCCAGTTCATGCATCAACCTCAAAAAACCCACATGGAAGCCATCCTAAGAATTGTAAGATATCTCAAAGGGACGGCAGGACATGGAATCTTATTTACACCAAATAAGCATCTAGAAACCCAGTTGTACACTGATGCAGATTGGGCAGGAGACAAGAATAACCGAAGATCCACTGCAAGGTACTTTACCCTAGTTGGTGGAAATCTTGTTACATGGCGAAGTAAGAAGCAGAAAGTGGTGGCACTATCAAGCGTAGAAGCTGAATTTCAAGGAATTGCAAGGGGAATAACCGAAGCATTATGGGTACGGAAGCTCCTAACCGAGATAGGGTATCCGCCACAAGAGCCTAGTAAGGTGATAAGTGACAACAAGGCAGCCATTCAAATCTCAGAAAATCCAGTTCAGCATGATCGAACAAAGCACATTGAGGTTGATCGTCACTTTATTAAAGAAAAGTTGGAAGCTAAGATTATCACACTTTCGTTTGTCCGGTCAGAAAATCAACTCGCTGATATCCTAACAAAAGCTGTCAATGAAAGATCACTACAGGAATGTTTGAGCAAGTTGAATGTTGGAAATCCCACTATTCAACTTGAGGGGGAGTGTTAACAAAGGAAGCTATTATAGGGATCAGCAAGATTAAAGATAATCCCATTATTTCCCCTTATTTCATGGATGCAATATACGGTTTCCTTTTCTCAAGATGATAGCCATTCTATTAGCTAGTTTCCCACAATAGACCTCTGTAAATTCTTGTATAAATAGAGGCTATCATTCTTTGTAAAAATATGTTTTTTGAAGCAATACAATTCAGCAATACAATTCTCAGTTTTATCACTTAAGGCACACAGTCAGACTTTGATGGTTACCAAGAACCTTTGAATTTAACGCACCCGCTCCATCAAGTACATAATCTTGTACATACATCCCACCAAGAGCTTACACTTAAATGCTCCAATTAAACAAAATCACGACTTATCCGACATATATAAACATCCAAATCTCAAATTTCCAATAATTCATTGATTGCTTCCTTTAATGGACGCTCACATTTCACTAGTTTGCCACTTTATATAGTTGACTTAAATAGAACGAAGAGAGTTTTAAAGTATCATCATAGAAATTGAAAAGCAAATTTCTACAAATTAAGGAACTTCTGGTTCGTGAAAGAAACAGAAGCCCTTGAAACTATGAGCCCTTGAAAAGTAATATTTAAATGGTTTGACAGATTGCTTTTAATGGACCATGTCAATATAACTTTAATATACATACCTTTGCCCATATGTAGGAGCCCTTGGAGTAGATCTCTCAGCCATTCCAATGCTAATATTGCATTACCTGGTGAAGATGAAAATAAATTAAAAAAGTTATATCTAGCAAATGCAATAACATAATTGGAAAGAGCACATAATAAAAAAGATGTACCTATGTAGAATCCTCTGGTACAATGTGATGCAAAAGGGGCCTTTGTCAATAATATCTTCGTGTTGAGCAAATGGGACCAAATTAGCTTCTTGGTCTCCACACCTTTTTGAATATCCTTCAATAGCATCGTTTTTGCCAGATGTATTCAAAGGTCTGGTCTTGTGAAAGAGTACAACAAAAGGAATACATCTACATTCACACATTTCTTTCTTTATCTTAGGTCAAAATCAAATGTACTTGTGCTCATAGCAAGTAGGATGCATACTTGTTAAGGCCTAAACTGACGCTAATTAGGCTTCAAGTATAAACTTTAGATTCAAACATTTCATAACCCTAGATGGAAGGTAAGGAAGTAAAAACCCTAGAAAACATGAAACTTGTTAGTCCCAGATTGAGTACGCAACAACAAATGTTTGTAGAAGGGGGGGTTGAATACAAACTTTAGCTTTTAAAAATTAAAGACACACTTATATACTTTTATATAATTCTTATTGATATGAATCAAGAATTACATGTACTAGAAGCGGAAATTCTAAGTACAATAAAAGGTGGCAATCAATTTGTCTAACACATAGACAAGCTAACTCTAAAACAACTAATGTATTTAGAGTGTTCAACACATGAACAAGTTTGATTCTACACAATGATTATACTCTACGAAATTTCTCAACTGATGAAATTTTCTTTTTGTGTAGTAGAGACTTCATTTTGTTGTGTTGTGTAGTATTCTCTATTTGCATGTCCACCATGCATGAGTATATATAGAAGTCTTGGTGGATCCGGTTGCATGAAGGTAAGAGACCAAGAGGATGTGGAAATATAATATTTTAATTGTAAAGGTAGTGGGTGAAAAGTAAAGTTACTTTAATCAAATGTATGATAAAAGTAATTGTACTTTTCTGCAAAAGTGCAACCCATTCACAATATAAAATATTAAAGTCCACATCTACTGTCGTATAGAAGTATCTTTCCCTTTCCATGATTGTACTTTAATCAACACCATGCTTCTAATTGATTTGACTTTACCAAGTATGGGATTGCCAGTCATACTTAGTTGCTTGAACAAATCTTCAAGATCTTCGTCTGTTTGAGGTATCATTATCCTTTTCCAGAGGATAAGATCAAACCTTTTTGTCTCATACTTGATCCAAAAAGTGCATTTTACTTTTACAAACAAAGATCTAAAGCATAATAGAACAACACATGTTCTGCCTTTTATATATGACTTATAATCTGAAAAGATAGAGTAGATTTGACATTTTTCACGACTCAGCTAATAGATTGTACAAGGAACTCTGATATTCACTACTCAGTTGACAAAAATATATCAGTTGATCACTTTTTGCTAGGACTCAGTTGACACATATTGCTCAGCTGATCATATAGATGCTCAGCTGATCAATAGTAAGCTTAGGAGGACATAATGCTCATGTATTTGTATGATCAGTTGATCAAGAATGCTCAGCTGATCAATCAAATACATCAGTTTATAAGGGGAGATGACTTGTGTAAAGAAAGACTTACTTAGCTGATGCTCTGGGCCTCGGCTGATCCAATTGTTCACTCAGCTGATAGAGTAGGCACTCAGCTGATCAAATTCTTCACTCAGCTGATCACTTTCTTCACTCAGCTGATCAAACTGTTTACTCAGCTGATGGAATATTTTCATCAGCTGATCAACAATTTTGCTCAACTGATAGACTGTTTTCCTCAGCTGATGGTCTTCTTTACTTGTTTTTTTATCTGATGCTCCTTGGCTGATATCCTTTGGCTGATACTTTGAGTAGGATCTGATGCTCAGCTGATGGCTTATTTTCCTCAGCTGATGGTTCCATACTTAGCATATTTTTACATAAACTGATTCAAACAACACATGTTTGAATTCTTTCTAAGTCATACTGAATGTAGGGTTTGGTTATCATCAAATCCTATGTTTTAGGATAGGCAGAGTTGATTATTAGGGTGAAGTGATTATCTCCCCAACAAAACTTACCTGCAATAATCGTTTTGCTACTTCACAGGCTTAAATCTTCTAATCGAGAGTTCAACTTTTGCTCGAAAATCTTCGATTTTTTATGTAAATATCGAAGATCTAAGGTACAAATTTTTGGGCTGAAGTAGATACCGAAGATGAATACTTTACTTTTACTGGTTGAAGTCGCCGGCAAAAACTAGCATACGGCAAAAATTAGGGTAGAGAATGGTTGAGGTTGAGGAAGTGTCATAGAGATAATTTTGGTGAGATGAGATAATAACTTGAAATCGATGGAGGGAAGTATACTACGAGGCGCCAATGTTTTCATTATTTGATTTTTTCATATGTAAGGAGGAACCGGGAATGAGAATCATGAGGAGGGAGAATGAAAAGTTTCATTATTTTATTTTTCGTATTTTACTTAATAATTTATGTAATAGTTAAATATTAAATTTTTGATTTAATGATATAAGATATGATGGAGAAATGATATACTTATGCTCCTACTTATTTGATTAAGGCATACATCAAAATTAAGGAATGATATAAGGAAGAAGAAATAGTCCATTACACATGTCAAACATTAAATTAAATAAGAAGATAAAGTAGAACAGATAGTAGAATAATATATCATTTCTTTATATAATGTGCTATAAATGTTGTGAGTTTATAATGGCATATTGAATTTTAATGCCACTATTAATTATATTTATTAGTGGCATAAAACATAAAATGCCACTAAAATCACTTATTTTATTAGTGGCAGACACAAAGTGCCACTAAAAACATCAAATAGTGGCATAAAAACTAAGTGCCACTAAATAACACTTTTTTTGTAGTGATTTATCTGTTCATTAATGAACCATATCTTGTAGGATTATTTTATCTTTTATTATCACTACTGTATTCAATAATGAATACAGCCAAAAGTATAAGAGTTTTAAAATAACTTTTATAATATTTAATACTAAACACAACTAAAATATATGTGAATTTTCAATCATTACTGTTTTAGGTTAATTATTATCTACTTGTTCACTAATGAATTTAAGTTTTTTCATTAATAAATTTAAGCTTGTTCCCACACAAACAATTATTACAAATCTATATTTCTTATTTTCAGTTAATAATAATCTAAAAAACTAACTGATACTCCTTTTGTGGTTTTTTCTTCCTAATAGTTCTTAAAGGACTGAGAAGGCAACAATGGTGGATTAAACACACCATTGAACATGGAAATCAACGGTGATGAACACGAAAAAAAAGGAAGCATCTGTGTGGAAATCAGCAGTGAAGGTGGGAGCCAATCAAGAATGTAGCAACGACAAATGGTGGCCGATGGGTGTTGTTCAAGACCCATTCTCAATGATGGCATGGTGCTCCGTGAAGGGTAGTAGTTTTAACCTCAGATTTGTGATTCTACGATGGTGCTTGATGAAAAGTCGGCGGAGTTGTAGATAGTAGGAACGGCAGCCATGGACGGCGACAGTTGGAGTCAATTGGTGGAGGTCTACAGGGCCAACGGCAGTAGAGCTCTAATGGCAGCCTGGGACGAAGAGAGGTATCCGGTGAGTTTAAAGCTTGGTTATGTAGAGAGGCGACGGAGGTGGCTTGGTGGCGGAAGGGTGATGATGACGGTGGCTTGGTGGCGGAAAAGAGGAGGCAACGACAGCATGGTGCATGAAGATAGGTGATGGCGGCAAGGTAAGGGAGAGAGAAATAGAAGTTGAATTTTAGGGTTGGGAAATGGAGAAGACAAGTTACTAAATAGAGAGGAGAATGGAGAGATTTTAAGGATATAACAAACGTGAAGATAATTTTGATTTGGTTTAAATAAGGGTTGTAGTTGTGGTGACTAAAATGACTTCTATAACCTTTTTTTCTTTAGTTTAATTCCCTTAAGGTTTACTTATATTACCATAATGCCACAATCGTCCTTAACCGTTGATCAAGTAACCTAGTGATTTTAATTACTTCTTGCACTTTTCGCAAATAAACTACTTTTCTCTCGCTCTCTCTCTCTCTATATATATATATATATGTATGTATATATATAGGGGATGGTTCAAATGAGAACTGTTTTGCGTACGAGAACTGCAAAAATCAATCTTGACCATTGGTAATTAAGTGGAATTTATAGATGAAGAGCATGGGGGGATTGAGTGTGGCAAGGTGCATGTAAGGAATTCATAGGTGGGCAATCTAATTGAAAGAGGGGGAATTGGACGACTAAGATTGGTTCTCACAGTTCTCGTACGAAAAACAGTTCTCGTTTGAGCTTCTCTCTCTCTCTCTCTATATATATATATATATATATATATATATGGAAAAGTTCAAACGAGAATTTTTTCATACGAGAACTGTGAAAACCAATATTAGCCGTCCAATTCCACTCCTTCAATTGGATTGTCCACCCATGAATTCATTACATGCACCTTACCACACTCAATCCCCTCACGCTCTTCATCCATGAATTTCACTTACCATTTGAATGGTCAAAATTGGTTTTCGCAGTTCTCGTACGAAAAACGGTTTTCGTTTGAACTCTCCCATATATATATATATATATATATATATATATATATATATATATATATATTCTTACTTGTAAATGTATACATAAGAATTCAAAATAATAATATTTGATCATTTTGTTGTTTATGTTAAAGTTATGGTAGATTATCAGTACGCAAAGGTCCATATAAATGAGTTACAGCTGACGATGAGTTCAAGATTTTTGATTAAACACGTAAATGGAAATTTGTAACTTTTCTTCCGCATCCTTTTAAGGAATCATTTTATCATATTTTTCTTTAAAAGAGATTTTCCCAGTTTAATACCCGACTAACCCTTGATTAAAACCCCAAGATTTAATTCCTTGTTCCTCCTTATTGGCGCGTATCGTTGGGCATTTCATCATCTTGATTAGTCTATATATATAGGCTGATTTGGTTCATACATTATGCAATAATGGCTGAAGAAACCACCACCTCACCGCTACTCGCCACCCAACTGACACCCCTACAACTCAGCAACAGGGTGGCCATCGTCACCGGCGGCTTCGGCGGCATTGGTCGTGCAATCGCCGACCACCTTGCTTCCCTTGGAGCCAAGCTTGTAATTACCGACCTCGTCATCTCCGAACTCAGCTCCTCTCTCTCCTCTGCCGGCGCCGCAGTTTACAAAGCCGACATCTCCAACCCTGACCAAGTCAAATCACTCTTTGACTTCGCCGAGTTAACTTTCAATGCGACTCCCCACATCCTGATCAACTGCGCCGGCGTCGCTGACCCCACGTTCGCCTCCATATCGACCACTTCGATTCAGATTTTCGATCGGATAATGTCAGTAAACACGCGGGGCACGTTTTTATGTTGCCGGGAGGCGGCTAACCGGTTGACACGTGGCGGCGGAGGGCGGATTATATGTGTGACGTCATCCCAGGTGGCGTTGCCGAGGCCAGGGTACGGTACGTATACAATGTCTAAGGCGGCGGTGGAGGTGATGGTGAAGATATTGGCGAAGGAGCTGAAAGGGACGGGGATTACGGCGAATTGTGTTGCACCAGGGCCCATTGCGACGGAGATGTTTTTCACCGGAAAAACAGAGGAGATGGTGAATAATGTGATAAATGTGAATCCGTCGAATAGGCTTGGGCAGCCGGGGGATGTAGCTCCGGTGGTGGGGTTCTTGGCTGGTGACGCCGGCGAGTGGGTTAACGGTCAGATTGTTCGTGTCAATGGTGGTTATGTGTGATATCTGAAAGATAATTTCCATTTACGTTTGTTGTCATTGCATGTATTGTATTATTGTCAAAGGTCAACAACTACTCTGTAAAAACAAATTCAATAAATATTTGATGAAATTTAATATATATTTTAATAAAATTTTAAATCATAAATTCGATATCATTTCTTCTAATCATTGGTTTTCAAGCACCTTTTTAAATAAATTTTAAATGAAAGTTATTATATGTACATATATGTGTATATAGACGTGGGTTTGAATGAGAAACTAAATATTAGCCCTTCATCTATTTTAATTGAATGGCTGTGATGTTTCTGAACTAAATCATTACAGGGGTAAAAGAGCCTAACAAATATAGAAAAACGTGCACACCAGAACTCCCATATTCTTTACCATTTCTTTCACACGATGTCTCTCATATCTCTCTCCTCACATCTACGCTTCATCCACGGACCATCACCATGTGTCTCCTCCACCGCCACCATCCACCACCACCGACATGTTTCTCCATTGCCATCACCAACGGCTTCATCCAGCCCTACCACCAACGCCTTCCTAGTTCCTCCATCGCCACCACTGACGACTTAACCTTCACCGCCACCCTCTATTTTCGTTCAACCTCATAACCGGTGAAGGCCGTTGTCATTCAACCACTTCTTCTACAGATGTCAACGTCATCATATCTACACAAGTTTCTCCCAAATTTACACCTCCTTTACATCACCACCGGCTCGCTCACCACCACCATATCTAACCACCAAGCTTCAAATCCGCGCCACTGGTCATCCCTCTCAATTGTCAACACCACCCGCTCACTAACTAACCTCATCTCTACTCACCACACTTTTAGATTTGTGCCACCCGTCATAACGCTCATATGCCTCCTCCAATGGCTCACTCACCACCGCCATCTCTACTTTCCAACACTTCAAATCTGCTTCGATTGGCAAATAGAAGGACAAATTAAGTGTGTTATTCTATTCTTGGCTTAGAATCAGAAGCAATCTTCAAGCTTTTTATAATTGAAGAGTGAGAACAATAAGTTTATAATATAAGTAGATTTTTAGAAATGGTGTTTTTTCGTATTGTTTCAGATCTGAAATATTACATATTATTTTGTATATGGGTTTTTCCTTATTATATGTGAAATGGTATCATTTCAGACCTGAAATGGTATTATTTCAGATCTAAAACAGTATTGTTTCAGATCTGAAATTGTATCGCTTCAGTTTCATTTTAGTTCTCATGTGTTTCGGGTATTTGGGTTCATTCTCAGTTGGGTTTTGTTTTTACTATTGTTTCAGATCTGAACTCGCAGTGTTTCAGATCTGAACTCTTAGTGTTTCAGATATGAACTCGTAGTGTTTCAGATATAAACTCATAGTGTTTTAGACATGAACTCGTAGTATTTTAGACATGAACTCATAGTGTTTCAGACATGAACTTGTATTGTTTCATATATGAATTCATAGGGTTTTACATTATGTTTCATGCATGAATTTACCTATAAAAATTAAAAATCTAGTAAATACGTAGTTAAATTTAAAGAAAAAGAAAATCAAAATAAAAAAGTCAAACAAGATGGGTTGTGCACGTTGCCAGTATTTTTAAAATTTTCCATACTACCCTTAATTTAATTAAAAAATGTACCATTCTCTTTCTAACATTTATTAAATTACAAAACTACCATCTAATTTTAATCATTGATTATTTTTATCTGAAGGCCCAAATTGAGTCTCCCATTCTCACAAATATTTAGCTTCCCATTAATTAAACCAAGTTTAATGTACCTTAATTAAATAAAATAATTAAAATTCAACATACCTTAATTAAACCAAGTTTAATATCAACCATTAAATAAAGATCATCTAAGGGCTATAAACCGTTCTTTAAATTCTTACATTAAAAGGTGTTCTCATTTGATCATACCTCTATATAAGATAAAGTTATATATAAAACCACCATTAAAAATAGAACTAAAAACCAAATATCAGCCAAATATTTACAAGGGTAAAAAAGAAATTGAATGTTGAGATCCACACTCATGCGCCCTTCACACAATTACACTAAAATTAAACTTAAAAAAATATTACACCTCATAATTTTAATTTTTCATAATTAATTAAGTTTTAAGAATTTAAGTAAAAAAATTATACCAATCTACTTGTTTTTTAATCCTCTTTAAATCAAGACAACTCTTCTTATATTTATAAAATTTTATTTTGAAAATGCAACCCAGATGAAAATGATAAGTAAAATGTAACCCAGATGAAAATAATGACTAAAATACAACTTAAATGAAGATGATAATGAAAATGCAACCCAGATTAGAATGATGACCAAAATGCAACCCGTATGAAAATGATGTAGCATTTTTGTTTTTATTTTCATATGGGTTGCATTTTGGTTATCATCTTCATTTAGCTTGCATTTTTTGTCATCATTTTCATCTAAATAGCAATGAAAATGCAATCTAGATGAAAATGCAACCTAGATAAAAATAAATCTCGTGATTTCAAATATTTATTTTGAAATATCCCACTTTTTTCAAAACAAACATCACATTTTTCAAACCGGTGATTTCTTTTTAGATCTAAATAAATAGAAATGATGACCAAAATGCAATTTAGTTGAAGATGATAACCAAAATATAACCCTGATAAAAATGATAACCAAAATGCGACCCAAATGAAAATAGTAGCCTGATTCAACTAATATGCAAAATCAAAAATTATGAATATACCCGCCTAACTTAAAATGCAAACTAGGAACTCGTAAAGAATGTTATTAAAATGGAAACCAATACATATCCCATGTTAAATGCATGATAACAAGTTCAAATATTAACTTAAAAATATACAAAGAAATCAAATGAAAATACAAATCCACGATTCTGATATGCATTTCACAATTTGAGTCACTTATCATAGCACCCAAAAAGTGAACAACGAAGTTTTTTTATAGGAGAAACCCATCAATGACTGTTGCAAAAAACCATCGACAAAGGGAGAAGAGAGACATGTTCAGGGATAAAAGGGCCGTAGGGGGATAAATTGGCACTGACGAAAGGAGTTCCATGGTTGCCGATCCGCAAAAAACCTCTCCATATGTAGAAAACATCGCTGTAAAACACCATGGTTCTGCCTTAGCCCTAAAACGCAAGTCTAGCGAGGAGACACTTGTGACCGGCGATGGGAGAGAAACCATATGGTGACCGTGGTTTTTCTTTAATTTGGAAAAGGAAATGGATTTATGGGAAGAGAGACACATTCTCAATTTTGTTATTAAAATTCCCCTTAAAATGTCTTATCTAACTATAGTATTAAAAAAATAGGCTTTTAAGAAAAACTTTCATTTTTAAAATATAATTTAATCAATAGGAGTTTTTTCTTTAAAAAATAAATTAAGTTTACAAACAAATATAATGTCACCATCCTTAACCTCAACACTCGCATTTCTTAATTCAACCTAGCGCTTCTGTTTACATACTTTTCCATACTTTTCAAACTTTTCATATTTTTAGTTGATTAGGATTGTTAATATTAAATATAAATAATATTTGTAATCTTATCTTTATTTTAGATAGAAAGTATGATTATTACGATCTTAATATGTGAAAATTATTCAAATTTTACCTAAATATACGTGAGATATTTATTTTATTTTTTAAAATTTTTATATTTTTAGGTGAATAATTTTGTTATATCAAATATGAAAACAATATTTCAGTCTTATCTTTATTTGTATGATTTAATTTTAAAATAGGTAGATAATCATCTATATATTACCTACGATTACATGTTTAAACCTTATTTTTGTTATTTCTTCGCTTCAACATCAAAGATCCTACTTTTTCATTCTCTTATATATCAATTATGGAGAATAAACAACTTTTTTTATTATCTCCAAGAGACCTTTGATCTCAACAAAAAGGAAGAAAAGACGGGTTATAAACACTTCCTATGTATGTTTTACAGTTATTTTACTATACCTCTTACAATTTCACACCATCAAATTTTATACTTTATTTTAAACATCCCCGTGTTTATACACGGGGTGATAAACTAGTTAATAAATTATTAGTTTAACATATATATTTCTTCTTTTAATCACAATCCTGATCATCAAATCTAAAGGTTTATAATTGTTCTATACGTTCTATGTTTAAGGGGTAGTTCTTTGTTGATTATATATATATATATATATATATATGGGAGGATTACTGTGAGAATTGATATTTAGGTGACAATGGGTTAATGAATCATAGTCATCAATTAAATGTTAATTTATTAGATCTAACGGTCACATTCACTTGTTGCAGTTCTTGGTCATCATAATTCATGGTTGGGTAATGAAAAAAATGAAGGAGCAAATGTAGATCATCCGATCAAATTAAATGAAAGGCCATGATTAAGGGTTTGTTTGTTTGCTGCTTAATGGAACCATTCAGTGTTGAATGCTGAATCATTCAGCATTCAGCATGTTTGATTGTTGCTTCTGAACGAAGATTGTGCCGAATGATTCAGCATAATGCTGCTAAATCATTCTACCTTAAAGTGCATTCTGAATCATTAAGCGCCAAGTATTTTACTCTAATACTCCTTCTTTTGCATGTTGTCTTGTTAAACAATCGTATCTTATAATATAATATATCACTATTAAGGTTAAAATGATAATTTACATTATTCAGATTGTTCATTCAGAACCTTTATCAAACAGCATGTCACATTCAGAGGCAGATTAATTCAGAGCCTTTGAATTATTCAGACTACATAATCATTCAGTGCTTAATCATTCCGTTTTAACAAGCAGCCCCTAAGTCTCTCATTCTCACCTAAATATCCATTCTTATTTGAATCGTAACCGTTAGATCTAATAGATCAAAATCTAATTGATGGCTAGAATTTATTCTCTCGTTCTTACCTAAATATCCATTCTCACAATAACCCTATATAATCGATGAGTTTAACCCATTTTTTATGTCTTTTTTTTCTAGCGAAGTCGCTTTTGTAAGTCTATTGCTTCTTAAAATTTACATTTCTTTAGTGGGTTAATAATGATTTAACAATCAAAGTTTTACTTTAGTTTTCCATTTAATCATCAAAGTTTTACTTTAGTTTTCCATTTAATCATCAAAGTTTTTTTTCAAACAGTTTTACTATAAAGTTTGAATTTGTTATTATTGAATCCTCAAAGTTACACCTTCTTTTTAGTTTAAACCTTAAAAAAAATTTCCAAACGATTTAACCCTTAAATTTTTGTTAAAAAATGGTTTAACCCTATATGTTTTGTTAAGTTTTTAATAAAACTAAAATGTATAATCAAGTAGAAGGTAAAATCGAAAACCATACAAAACTTAAGTGATTACTCTATTTTTTTAACAAAACTTCAAGGTTTAACTCATTTGAAAAAAACTGAGTTTTTAAATTATAGCAAATTCGAAACTTTATGGTAAAATCATTTAGAAAAAAACTTTGAGTTTTAAATCATAATAAATTCAAAACTTTATGGTAAAATCATAATACGTTTTATTTTGTTCACATGTATATTAAATGAGGTTTTAAGATGTAGATTGCGGGAGATTTTAGAATATATATTTGTACACATTGAGTCACTAACGCTGTGTTCCCGAGATACCTTAGAGAAAGAAAAGAATAAAAAAAGAAACTTAACGGAAGAAAAGAAGAGAAAAGAAAGGGTAATGATTTTGATTTTTCGTGTTCCTGAGTCGGAAAGAAAGGAAAAGAAGCTGGAAAGAAAAGGAATAAGTTGGTGTTCCCGAGTAGAAGAGAAAGAAAAGAAAAAATGGTCATTTTACAAAAATACCTTTATTTTTTAAAATTATTTATTATGATTAAGGGTAATTTTGTCACTTACGTAAAGTCATAAAAGCTTTCCTTTCCTTTCCTTCCCATTCCTCCCACTTTTGGGAGGAAAGTTTAGGAAAGAAAATTAATCAAACTTTCCTTTCAAATCATTTCCCTTCTCTTCTTAAAATAACTTGGGAACACACAACTTTTTCATTTTCCCTTCAAATCTTTTCCTTTCTCTCCAAAATAAAACTCGGGAACACAATGTAAAAGGAGACAGGTGCTTTACCCCGATGGTAAAATCCGTTCTTAACGTCTCGCTAATCTATACCACTATATAAACCATTTAACATTCTCTCTCCTATTTAATTTTAAGAGTTCTTAAAATTCAATCAAGACAAAATCTTGACCTTTTATTCTATCTAAATTAATCTAATCAATTCAATCTTTAACCATTTCATTTTCTCTCTCAATTTACTTTAACTTTTTATTCATTTAAAATATATTATCTCACATTAACACAATTATCCACCCACATTACATAATTTTTAAAATTTTATTAAAACTTTTCTCTCCTTATTTCATAAATATAAATATTTTTTCTTATTTTAATGTCTTTTAAAATTTATTTATAAAAATGATAAAATAGTTTATGCAAATAAAAGAAAAACCGAAAAAACAAACAAGTTGCTGTTGAAAACTTTTTCGTGACATTGAATCACGATAATAACATATTACTACATTATTGAAGCGACATGTTGTAAATCAAAAATTATTTGCCGCTGCAACATTGCGCATGTACCATGCTAGTATCATATTAGTCACTTGGGACAAAACAATTTTGTCTCTAATATGTTCATCGCTAATTTTAGGGGCGGAATTAGTGACGGACTCCGGTATTTGAAACAAAATATTCCGCCGCTAAGGTTGTCGCAAAGTAGCAACGCATTTGCTACGGAAATTTAGCAACAACTTAGCTACGAATTGATTAGCGATCGATTAACTACGGAAAATTAGCGACAAATTAGCTATTGAATATTATCAATGGATTTGCTACAAAATTTATCAATAATTTTCCTACGGTTGCTAGTGACCCCTCCATTTTTGCCAAACAATATCTCCACTTCTTTTGGCGACTATCAACTCAAATTACTTTAAACGTGCTTCCATTAGATGATTTTCTTCCTTTTTCTTGGTAACATCTTTTACCATTCACCATCACTGTAACACCGGTCACAAGTCATTTTTTTAACACGCACTGCGGAAGCTAATTAAAAACAACTTGATTACATAAGATCAATATTCACAAATATACATTCATTTGTTTTAAAAGATAACAACATCATCAATTTGTTTGGTGTTACAAAATATAACTGGCTCGTCTCTTTTTCAAAATAAGTATCAGAGTAATGGTCAACTCTTCCTTCTTCTACCTCAAACACTAACCTGCAAAATAACAATTGAGGGGAATTAGCACAAAGCTAAGTGAGTAGAGGCTAAAGCAACAAATGCAAACATTCACAATCAATCATCTATCATGTAATCACATATCCAGAGAAGACCAACGGTTCAGCACAGAACCTACAACCAATGCCGGCCAAAGCAAAGGTTTACCGATAGCTTTCCACTAGATTGGCACAGTAAACTCCCCTCTGAGCAACAAATGCAACAGAAAGGCTACTACTGTTCAACCAACAAGTAAGACAAGCCCAGCCCAAGTTCACGTATAGCTGACTTCTCAACGCAACTCAAAATCATCCTAAGAGTGCGTATCGACCAAATATTCATGCAGCAGTTATCAACATTTCAATATCACATTCAGCATTTCAATCAATCCAATCTCAATCCAGAATCATGCTTCACATCAATAAAATTAACTGCAATCTTTACCATCCATATTCAACGTCCACTCACCTCAGTTTCAGTCTTGAACTCAGAAGTCTAATATTACTGAGTCTTTGGATTGCCTGTAAACACAGCAATAACCAAATCAGTCCCAATCTCATAAATATATCTTATCCATATATTTATAAATCATTCATCAAACAAACATCAAACAATAAACAAATACAAGTTCAAAACACAAAGTATCGGATTTCTCCAAAACTCTCGGATTTCAAGAATACGCAGCTTGGTGTCGGATTGTGCCACAATCGGATTTCCCTTCACTCGGATTTTGGGGTCCGGATTTGAGACCATCGGATTCTCATCATTCGGATTTCAAATACTTCGGATTTAAAATGAATCGGATTTAAGGTATCGGTTTTGCAAACAACCGGATTTCACAAGTGTAGGATTTTGGGTTTCGGATTCTAAAGTATAGGATTCTAACTTTCGGATTTATATATATATATATATATATAACAATCGGATTGAGTTCTATGTATTAGATTTCATAAGTTTCCCGGATTCGATCAATCGGTTTTCCAACATTAGGATTTTAGCATTAATCGGATTTCCTTCATTCGGTTTTCACCTTCTTCAACTAAATCCGAGAACTTCATCATAACAACTCAAACCCAGAATTTATAACTTTCATCAAATCATTTCAAAAACATGTTTTCATCTACCTAAACATATTTCCATGCATCATATCATCATTTAAACACAAATATCATAAGAACACATAAAACCCATAAAACTTATATTTCATCAAAACCGATTCTTATGATCTTCATAAATTCATGTTATTTCAATTAAAATCATAACAAGTAATCATTAATCATATATAACCCAAATCTAACCTTAGCTTGAATTCAAACACACTCAAAATCTGATTTCCAATTGTTTCCTTCTTTGGGCAGAGAATAATGCAAACACACACACTTTCACCTTTTTCTTAATTGAGATATTGCATGCTTTGTTAAACAACACCCCACGTATACAATTTACAAAACAGGAGGTGGCATCACCTCCTCAAACAACACCCACATACACACCTATGTACATGCATACATACATACGGTTTTCCACATACATACATATAATACATACATAACATAATTAACCACCTATAATAAAATTAAATCAAATAATTTTCATAAAACATAATAAACAGTTAAGCACGTACCACAAACCCTGCTATTCTCCTAGCCCAGGTTTGAGGGTGTTACAATCGCTCTCCATCATCTCAAGCCACTACTAGCCACACACTTGAACACATAGCTAGGTTTAAGAAACACAAACGGCTGCTTACACCGAAGCATAAACACAATCAGTAAAACTGTAACCCTCAAACACACACACAATCAATACACAAACTCAAATCTAAACACACACTTCATGACTTATCACTGTCATTGACAACAAAGAACTGGCATTGTCAATGTAACCATCAATTCATATCTTCTATAGCCATTCACCACTTAAGCCTGAAAACCCAAAACTGACCAAAGTTCTGTAAGTCAACCATAAAAAACATACACACACCCGAACTTCCATCCACTCTCCTCTCTTTGTCTCTCTTATCACGTCTCTCTCTTTCTTACACGATTGTTGATCACCAACATCCCTTTCAACCACCTACGACTGTCTTATGTGATTTGCGACTTCGATGATTACCTCTATGATAGTGTATACAAAATTGTTGCTAGTAGTGATTTATGGGTTTAAAGATTTGTGTTTATTGTTGCCCAGATCAATTTTCATTGTCTTCTTAACCACACAAACCTTCAACCTAATTGGTTTTTGTTGCCCTAACCTATTTCCCTCTCTCATTTCATTCTCCATCAAATCTACTTCAGGGGTCGCTTTCAAATAATTAGTTTCTATGTTGGCCATTTGAGTATCTTGGTAAACAAATGGCGGGTTGTTGTGTTGATTCCAACTTCGTTTGACTTAAATTTCAACATATTTTACCTTCAATTTTGGTTAGATGAGGGAATTCTGTAACAGCTGGAAATTTAGAATATAATTAAAAGTTTTTATAATGTAATTTCAAAAAAATATATCTATATCTATACTATATTATAAAGCATTTAGCACTCTCTTTCCTAAAAAAATCTCTTAAATTTTAAGTAAATTGAAATTACTAACTTACCTCTCATTTAAACCTAAAAAAACTATTGAATGGTTTTAAATAGATCCTTAAAAACCACTTTAATAACTAAGCCTTTCATAAGAAACAATGTTTAAAAATCTCAAGTCCATGCAAAATTATATGTCAACCTATATGATATTAAACAAATTATAAATTAAATAAAATACATCCATAGAAATATTATTTTAAATATTCAATCATATAACAAATATTTTAATTTAAGTATTAGAAAGTTCGTAAAATTAAAAATCATAAACCTGATATATGTAACCCAGATTTATAAGCACTCGTATAAATACATTAAAAGGTTTCATTTATCATATATTTAACATTAATTTACTTGAACTCTTAAAATTTAAGCAATAAAAAATTATAAATATAATCTTGAATATCCTTACATTTTAAAACACATCTCATTCAAATCAACACAATTCACAAAGTCATTAATATGTTTTCATCATCTTTTTATAAGTATATTTTTTTTCTTATTCTTTTGTTTTTTCAAAAGTTATTTTAGAAATTAACGAAAGAATTAATTGATAATAAAGAAATAAATAAAATGAAAAAGGGGGAAGAAAATGAATATGTTGCGAATGAAAATTATTAGATGTCATCATAGTGCGTGAATTTTATACCTTACTTTATCGAAAACAGACATGTTATCGAGTATGAATTATTCATCGCCGTCGCATTACGCGGGTAACATGCTAGTATAAATAAATTGACGTTTGAAAGAATTATTATTTATGAAGTATAATTTATAAGTTTATTTAAAGAGTGTCACATTAGAATGATCTAGACAAATTACTTGGGCCAAACACACACTTGTTAGAATGTGGGTCGTATATTAGAAGTCAAGGACCAATTTTGGGTGGGTGTCATGCGTATCTTCCATAAAAAAGAGAAGAGGGTTTTGTTGCAATTGTGAGAGGCAGGAAACTATGTGTGTATGTGTGTGAAACGCCTTAATTTTTTTTTTACAAGTATTTCTCATAAATAATTCAATGAATTCAAATTAAGTTTAATTCATATTCAAATCTAAGCACATGCCAAACACACTCGACTTAAAGCATAAAACATGTATTGAATTGTTTACAACTATTTTAAAAACATCAGAGTTTTCTTAAAATGTAATAGTTGCGAAAGAAAGATGTCATGATATCCCCTTGTCCACTCAAGATGGTCCTGAAATACATTAACAACACGGGTTAAGCACAAAGCCCAGTGAGCACGCTACACTCATACACTACATTAGATGATATATTCAAGCATACTATGCACATCACATCAATTATGCCACACAGACGGGGTGGCCATCTACTCTAAGTGCTGCACCGGTGGGGTGGTTATCTGTCAAATGAGCCATCTGCTCAAGTAATATCACATAATCACACATGAACACATATCGCAACATAAGATATAAGTTAGTAAAAACTTAACTGATCGGTAACACAATACGGTTACAGTAGTATAACGAGAGTCGTAAGGTTAAACAAATCCGTTAGCGGAACCTACAAATAGGGTCCCACTAAGTTAAACACTGAATTCGAGTTCATCACCTAGATACTATTAAGAGTCTAGGTTTTCATTTCTAATGGCAACACACTAATTTACGATCTTTAAGTGATTTGTGATTGTTTAATTATTAATTTGTAATCCAGTTCTTACATTTCCACTTCATGATTCGCGATTTTGGTTTTCATACCTGAATTGTGATTACCTGAAATTCCTAACTACAAATTGCGATTCATACTCAAATGCTAATTTGCGATTCACTTGCCAAAACTGATTTACGATTCCTCTTGATAAAACTGGTTTACGATTCACAACGTGATTCTAATTTACGATTCACTCGTTGTATAGTTTTCGATTGGCAGGGTTTAAGATTTGCGATCTGATTTGCGATCCCACCCTTTAAGGTTTTACGATTGAGATTCACGATTTAGGGGAATCTCACGAAGAGACTCGACTCAATTACAATCCAGATATGTGATTAATACAAGAGTTAGTTTTTTTATTCTAGTATGCTAACAATTACGATTTAAGATTCATTTCAAGGGAATTCACGAATTCCCTTCCATGCTGATTTATAATTAAGGCTTGGCCATGAACATTTTCAATCCTTTTTCCATGCAGTCGACCATTCATAATCGAATCAAACCAAAACTTCATCATTTCAATCCATTCTTGTATTAAAAGATCCTAGGTATCATTTTAATAAGCCCCTCGTGGTTAATTTCATTTCTAAAAATATTAAGCACTCCAAGATTCATTTAAACCCTCAGCCATGACCACTTTCTGGAATGGTTACGAATTCAATTAGAAGATTAACAAATCTTGATTAAATGTGATAGATTCTACAAAAAACCATTCACAAGGGATTAGAGATTGTTATCTGATGATTCCTTGATCGATTGGAAAAACACAACATCTCAACTTAAAAATTATTGTCCAAAACACCCTTAAAAACCTTATTTAATTCCTTAAATTTAAAATAATAATAATACCTCATTCTTTATAATTAACTCAATAATATTGTTCTTTTATTACAATTCAAAAAAATAGGTATTACAGTTTATGCGTGATTCAACCTAAGAATCAAGGAAAGGACCAACAATTTTCATAAACCTAAATCTAAATCAATTAATTAACTGTTTTAAGTGTGATGTGGTGTGTATGGGGGCGATTTCTGCTCAGTATAGAGTTAAGAAGGGGCATCGACCCATTTGAAACCTACAGAGAATTGAAGAATAGTCGGGTAAAACTCTGATTACTTTTTTGTATTAAGCTTTTAGTAAGAAACCTAATGGGTATGTTTAGTGTGTATGCATGTCGTCTGTGTGTGTTACGAGGCTGCAATTAGGGTCTTTGAGTAAAAGAGGGGGAGGACTATCCTCCATAACATCTAACTCTTTGATTTCAATCAAGGATTCTAGCTTTAATAAAGTATAATGTTAATCCTTTGGTTTGGGTTGTCTTGCGAAGTGTGAATGAATATTAGCCTTGTCCAATTGAATTTGATATTGATAAGTCAATTTGAAACTTTAGTAATGAAAGGGTGCAATGATATATTATTGAATCGAGTAAGACAAATGACCATTTAGGAGTCTTAAATAGTTCATTGGTGTTTGAACATGTTAGAATTTCTAATTTGTATGTAAACTTTGATTTTAGTTAAATGACCTATTTGATAGAATGTTGATCAAATTAGTGAGAAATTTATTGGAAACAAACTTGAAAAATGTAACCAATCATGCCTATGATGTTAAGATTTCTAGAAATCTTGAAAGAATGGTTTTGTAACCAAAGAACATGGTTTTTGAACTTAAATAGCCATATAAAGTAAATAGCATCTTTAATTAAACTTGAGCATGATTTTAGAAGTAATTTGTAGGATGAAGTTGCTAGAAAATGTTTACAAATGCTAGAAAGTTAGGGAACATATGTGTGTGTGAGTTTTCTTAAAACGCGTTTGGATGAAAGTGAGCTATCATTTAATGGTTTGATGGGCATTTGAGTCAACCTATGACCCTAAGGGTGTTTATAAACTAAAATTATAAGAATTTAAGTGAGATCATGACCTCACATTAAGATAGAGAAAATTGTGGAAATTTCGGTATGTTTGATTTTTGTCGCCTTTTTGAGTTATGACTTCAAAATTTACAGTTGAACTCATATTGGTAGGTGTAAAAAGTTGCCTTTAGAAAGTTTTTAAAAACATGATGTTTTGGTGTCGATTTACTGAAGTCAAACTTGAAAGTTTTTCTTAAATTATTTTTAGTAAATTTAAAGGGTAGAAATGTATTATAGAATTGTATGGCCTTTGAAGGCCGCAAGTGAGATGTTATTATAACAAGCGTGTAGTGTCTTTGATTAATATTCATTGTCTAACGATAGTATCAACATAAATATTATATTAGATGCTTTCAAGCCTTTGTTTGATTGATGAAGTGGGAATATGCTAAGCACATAACCACAGATGATTACTTCACTCTTGTACTTGTAGGTGACAATTAGGTTGAAGTTATTGTAAGAGTGAAATCATTATAAGAGGGATAAAGAGGCAATTTTGACCATTCAACAATTTAAGGAAAGGGGCTTCTTTCCAAAAAAAATTAATTAGTAAAAAAGGCAATTAAGGGCATTATAGACTTTTTAAAATTTTTAATTAAATTTCAAAATTCGACGACCAATCAAATTACTTGAAGAAAACTTTGATGAACACCTACTTTCATAAAAAAATTATGAGCAAGTATTTTTCATAAATTAAAATTGATGCATGATATGATAAAGAACTTGATAAAGAACTAATTCATCAATAAAAATTGGTGAATAACCTTTATTCATCAATCAAAATTGATGAAGCACATATCTATACACAAACAAATTAGTACATTTAAAAACAATTGAGTCTTCTAACATGATGAATGAAAAAATAGAAGACAAACTAAAAGAAGAAAATTAATGGGGATGACTTTCCATTTGTAAAAGATTTTAATTAATAAATACTTTAATTATAATTATAAGATACCAATAATACCATTTTCTTTAAAATGCCACATGTCATTTGCACAATCACTCTTAACCCTCTTACAATTTTTTAACTCTTATTTGATCCTAATCCTAATGAATTATGTGTTGTTGTCCATTAATTGAATCATAAACTATTATGTGATTGAGTAGTCTAATTATTCTATCTACATGTATAAATAAATATAGATATCTTAAGTATCTATGTAAGTATGAAACGAGGGAATTATACGGAGAACGTCGACAAGATAAAGAATATTACTATTAATACAATTAATTTGGGTTTAAAGGAAAAAAAGACGAATTACACAAGTAAGGAATAATATTATTTGCTAAAAGACGGATCATAAAGTCTAGTATATATTGATTATCGAGGTTATACGTCTTCTTGTGAAGTTAGTATACTGTTGACTGTTGTGTTCTTTTGGTGAATTAACTGATGAGTATGTCATATGTGTTATTATACAGAGCTTGTGGATGGATAGCAATTGGATAGCCTGTAGGCGGAGACTCCTGAGGTGGCAATTGATATAGCCTGAGTCGCAAGTGTATAACCTATGTGGCAGGAGAATCCCAAGTGGAGGTTGGTGCCTGGGTGGCAATTGTATAACCTTTGTGGTTAGGATTGCCTAAGTGGCAGTTGGTATAGCCTGGGTGACAATTGTATAGCATATGTGGCGGGAGATTACATGGCGGTTGGTGTAGCATAGGTAGCAATTGTATGGCCTATGTGACGGGAGATTACATGGCGGTTGGTATAGCCTAGGTAGCAATTGTATAGCCTGTATGGCGGTTGGTATAGCTTGGGTGGTAATTGTATAGCCTGTGTGGCGGGAGACTGCATGGCGGTTGGTATAGCATGGGTAGCAATTATATAGCTTGTGTGACGGAAAACTGCCTAAGCAACGGTTTGTATAGCCCGAGTGGCAACTGGATGGCCTGAATGATATATTTATGATTATGAGAATTCTTACTGATTATGTCATGTTGTGATGACTATTGCTCATATTCTATTGATTAGGTTTATCAAGTTCTAGATTTGAGTTGCTCATCAGGATTCATACCTCACTCAGTGGTTTTGAATTAATTTGCAGGTGTATACGAGTTTGATGTCGGACGAAGCTTCTAGTGGAGTGGTTTAATGTATTGTAAAACTCTTTTAAATAAGTATACCTTCTGAATTGTCGGTCGTAGCCCGTGAAACTTTTGATGATTTCAAAAAAACGTTGTGTTGGATTTTAAAATCTTTTAATACTGACAATGCTTCAGTTTTTTTACATTAAATTGATTTTGATTGTACCGTTTCTTTTAAACAATGAAATGAAAATTTGGGGCGTTATAATTTCTTGGTTTGACGATATTTAGGTTTTGATGATGATTGTTATATCAACACATTTTTGTTTGATGATGATAGAAAGAGGGGGAGGATAGCGTGTGTAGATAAGAGATAAAACCCCAAAATCAGGTAATGGAGCTGCCTTTGAACTTGCCGAAGGAGTCAACGGATAAATGCGGTGTTGGCTCTTTTGTCACCAAAATCAAAGCTGAGGAAGAAAGATAGAGAGGGAAGAAACAGAGAGATAAGGCACATGTATGATGTGCGAGTGAAGAAGGGAGAGATGTTTAACCTTTTTTTTATTTTTAAAAAACTTAAAATGTTATGTAATATTTTAAAATATACGAAAAATTAAAGAAAGTTGAATAAATAAAGGAGAAAGAGGTACAAGCAAATCCGGAATTCTTAATATCCAAATGTTGCAATCCTTATTCCTTTTACCAAATTATTTATTTATATTAACAATTATTAGGGTTATGAAACCACTAAATCAATTTAGCAGAGTGATGTCACTCCCACTTCTTACATCTCTGAGCACTGTCAAGGGGTACTTTTATTTTAGGAGATGATCCGTACACAAAAAAAATTGGTTATACATAACAAATTTATAGATCATCAACTTGTACTGTGTGCAATAAATATTTGTACGTTGTTGTGTATGGCTAAAAACCGTAGTGTACGGATCAACTCCCTATTCTTTTTTGTGTCAAATACTTTTATTAGTATTTTATTAAAATACTTATTTTTATAACTTATTTGTATATTCCTATAAATTTTAACACGTAATGTTTGGTATAAATTTTAACACGTAATGTTTGGTAACGGTCTCATTTTATCTATATTTTAATATAAATTCTATCATAATACAATATTAATTTAAAGAATTTATTTTCAAAATCGTAATGCTAAAAAATTTATTTTTGAATCGTCTAATATAGTATGCTTTTATTACTGTGTTTGTTAGTTTTGTTTGAATATTACCACTATTGTTGTTAGTATTAATTTTTTTCATCATTACTTTGTTTTATTATTGAAACTCTATTCTGTTGTATCATTTTTTCCGTTTTTATCATAATGCATATATTTTTCACTTTAATGAATATATATAACTAATATAAGACAACCTACATTTTTTTATACAAATATTTATAAAAAAATTGATAGATAAAAAGATTTCATCTATATAACAAAATATATACATTTTAAAATCTCGCAGCAAAGTGTGGATATGAGATTTTCATTTAAATAGTTAGGCAGACAATCAAACAAATTTCTTTGGAACACAACTGTCCATGAATTTTATCAAATTAAATATGTTTTCCAAATTTAATATTTATATAGAAACCCTGCGCCCTATAGAATTAAAAAGCAATACTCGGGTTGAGGGAAAGAGTTTTAAAATGGTAATAGCGGAAAATTTCACTCTCTGAGTTGAATAGCTATCTATGTTATCACACCGTTTAGAAAGATATCGACCTATTCAACGGCTCTTTTTTCTACCAAACAACATTTACTTAGACAAAAGTAGAGACGAGATTGTTGAATCATCCGACTTTATGCTCATTTATTTTATAAATAAATGAACAACTATACATTTTCTTTTTAGTTTGTTTAGTTAAATGAGCGAAAAAAACAATGATTTCACTCATTCATTAATATACTTGAACGTTTATTTATTTTAGTTTGTGTTGTGTTTTGTTACGTTCATTTAGGTTCAACAAACTAATCTTCTACGCGAACTTAAACACAAAATTTTATTCGCTTATCCATTCATGTTAGTTTATTTAGTCGAAACGAACACAAAAAACGAAACTAAATAATCCCGCACGTGCTCATTGGTTTGATGCAAGGACATAATGGTAATTTAAGAAGCTTCAGGCCGTAGATATTCGAAGTCTGGAC
Organism: Dittrichia graveolens; assembly: GCA_038502395.1. Lineage (NCBI taxonomy): Eukaryota > Viridiplantae > Streptophyta > Magnoliopsida > Asterales > Asteraceae > Dittrichia > Dittrichia graveolens. Next base: position 6,498,736 of record JARJIL010000003.1, read on the forward strand.
GAGGGAATATGTGGTAACAGATTTTTCTTGGAAAAATGATTTAGGCAAAACTTCCACAACTCAATCACTCGCAAATTCCAACAGATCGTGTTCAAATTCGTCAGAACCCGAGATTTTTGTTTATAAATTAATTGAAATCGATCAAGCACACTCAAAAACCCCTCCGTTAATGGCAGAATTCACAGCCCTTCGTCGCCTCAAGCCAATCTTCACTGTTGATGAAATGTCGGTAGGGTTTGATCCAAAGGACGTCATTGGCGCCGCTGTACACGGTGGCAGAAGTCGTAGGGGATTGAGAACTACAGTTAGACGGAAGATCGCAAGGTTAAGCAATTTTAACTGCAATCGTACAACTCGCAGCACCAGAGTTTTCGCATCGGCGTCAGGAAGTAAGTCGAAGAGCTTGAAAGGCAATGAAACGAATCCTACTGTGGATCAGGAAGCTATTTATGATGAACTTTTGGGAGATCCTGATTACGAGAGTGATGATCTCTCTTGTTTCAGGGGTTTAGTTTTGGACATCTCGTACAGGTTTGAGCTTTTCACTTCCTTATCAAAATCACATACATCTTCTAATGCATTGTTGCAACTTTCTTATTAGCTAACTGTTTATATATCTTCTGATGCATCATGCATCATCATTGTTGGTTATATAATGTTGATCATTGTAACTCTTTAACTTGTATCTATGGGTTCTTCTTGATTTGATACTGTCCATCAATAGATATATATTTGTTAGAATCACCTAGAAATAAGTAGCTTCTTAATAGTGTATAGTGATGACAGTTACTGGACCTGATTGTGATTGTTATCATGTAATGCTAGGCCTATAAATGTTGTCTGCTGGAAACGTGCCATTTGTTTGGAGTTCATGGAAAAGGTTAGACATGTATCTAAGTTTGAGAAATTTATTGATCTCAATTATTAATGCAGTGCACTTTGTGCTGATATATCTACTCCAGTTGGGACTTTGATCTGCATTTCTCATGGATTTTAGTTATGTTTGAAGTCTTTGAATGTATGATATACAGGCTGATGTTCTGGAATACTATGATCAAACTGTGAACTCTCCTAGTGGTTCCTTCTATATACCTGCTGTTTTAAGGGTAATACTTATACAGTTATACATTTCCTGCTGTTTATCTGCTTGTTGCTTTTTGATTCAGCAATAAGCTGTTGTAAGGGTGTTTGGCATTGCTTAGTTGATTATTTTGTGAGTGAAATAAGCTGGTTTGAGTAAGCGGTTTGAAGGTCCTTATCAAAACTGCTTATTTCAAAACACAATAAGCAGATACCCAAACACTCATCATCAGTTTATCGATCCTTCTGGTCTATGCATTGATTTATCTGAATGAAGAAATGTTTAATGCTTCATTTATCTCTTCTGCCAGGTTCCACATTTGCTTCAAGTTGTAAAGAGAAGAAAAATTATGAGTACACTTAGTCGGAAAAACATATTGGCTCGTGACAATTTTGCTTGCCAGTAAGTACTCTGCTAAATCCTAAATCTTAAATTTCCAAGAAAATTGCATCTATGTTACTAAATTTTTGTCAAAAGAAGTGAAAATATGAGATTAGATTGTTCATGTTGATATAGTTTGATAGATATCCCTGATGCATATGATCATATATTATATTTTCTGATCCAACAGTACGAGCAACAGTTAAAGGGTAAACCTGAATTGCTGTTATGTGGGTATAACAGTGCCAGTTTTCTCCTTTGGTGTTTGCTTAAATCTGCGGCCAAACACTTTGTATTGAGAGTTTAGATAGGGTTTAACTTTAAACCTTGTGACTGACATATCTTCTTTGCTACAAAGTAACATTTCTTCACTGCATGTTTCTTGCACATAGCACTTGTCTGTGATTTTGGTTATGTTTCCGCACTTCTGCAGTTTCTTTTCCAAGTGAATGTAACTTCCAATTCATTCAGGTAGCTAAAAGTATCTATTGTGTTGAAGAAGTAATAATTGCAATTTGTACTATGACATGGTTTTTATATTTCATCAACAGGTACTGTTCTTCAACAATAAACTTAACTATTGACCATGTCTTACCTATGTCTCGAGGTGGAGAATGGAAATGGGAAAATCTGGTAAGACAAAAGATTTGTTAATCTTTTTAGTTCTACTTTTGCACCCTATATATTATTAACTATTGAAAACCAAATTTAAGATTTATTGGAGGTGTTTTTTTATTCGATTAGCATTGCAAACACAAATATTTCAAGACTGGCTATGCTTACGTTATCTCCGTTCTGATAAGAACAGAGCAAGTTTATATAGAAATATTAGGTTGGAGACTTTGAGTATTAATCTTTCTTGTAATTTCACAAACTATCAAGTAGAAATCATTGATACAAGTTATGACATATTCATATTGAATTTGAATGATAATTTTTGCTAATTTAAAATAGTTTTCTAACAAGTCTTAATTCATTTCTTCTCATTGGCAGGTTACTGCTTGTTTAAGTTGCAACTCAAAGAAAGGTCAGAAAACTCCTGAGGAAGCAAACATGAAGTTGCATAAGGCCCCAAAGGTATTCTTTAGTTTCCCTAATAAGGACTTCTCTTGAAATTTTTAATATTTTCCAAAACCAATAACTACACTTGTCCTTTGGGTCTGTTATCCGCATGAAGTGGGTTATGGTTCAAGGGGATAGTAGTTCTTGTTTAAGGTATTTACTGGTTTTATCCTCTCTTTTTCAAAGTGATCTTAGTAGGGCCGTAGCCACACTCGCTGAGGGGGTTTAGTTACAACTTATTTCTATATTTAATTGTATAAAAAGGTAACAACTTTGGTCTGATTTCTCTTTCAAGTAATTAACTTCTTTAGGCTAGAAAAAATCATCGTACTTTCATAAATTGTGGTTTAAGATAATCAACTTCCAAAGATTTCAATTAAGGTGCGACATGTCAGTACGTTTGGACCATGTTGATGCTGTTTCTGACATATTACATGAAAACTGGCTACTTTAAGTCATTACCTTAAATCACAATATTAAAGTTTGATGCTTTCATCTTGCCTAAAAAATAAGACCGAAGTTGACTTCCTTCTATGCAATTTGCCCTAATTCTTTTTTATGACCCCACTGATTTTGTTTTGTCTAAAGTAGTATATATATTCTGGCTTTGTGGAAAATTTATTGGCTCCATCCCTGGGTATTAGACCCATTTTAGAGGTCAGATGCTTGTATGTTAAAACATTATTTGTTCAACGGGAAATTATGGTATAAATTTTGTCTTTTAGGCTCCCAAAGACTATGATATAATCGCCATACCCTTAACAAACAACGCTATAAAGCTGCTGAAAATGAGAAAGGGAACTCCAGAAGAGTGGCTGCAGTATCTGGGAGGGCCTTCTCCTTGACATCAAATGGACTACAATTTGTACATGCTTGTGTTTCAACCAAAGAATAAGCTTATTGATATACTCTAATGGCCAGCGTAAGTGCCTTACCTTGTTCTTTAATCGATAGCTCTATTGTGTATATACTTAATCTAGTATTAATTATGTATATATGTATAAACTCAGAGCCGCATCAACGAGCATATGTAGGCTTCTTTATTATAATACCTTTACCTTGAAATTTACATAGGTACCCAACAGTTGATGGATGTTGATACTTTATACAAAATACTATTTTACAATATGAATTAGAGATGTCATGTATTTCAGAAATTTGTACCTCTTCCCCTTTTTAACCTAAAAGTTAAGTATAACCTAATCCAATCTTACCCCATTTTGTATTTTATTTTATAGTATATATATATATTAAGAGAGAGAAAGAGAGAGGAGGAAGAGACAGGAGAGAGATAGAGAAGATAGGGTGGGGTGGGGGTGAATCGCTTGGCCAACCCAAGATTGGTACCCGAAGGGGGTAACCCAAAGATGTGTACCGTATCGGTGTTCCCTTCAATCCAAGCAACCCGATGGAGAAGCCGAAGGCTTCGGGTAAACCGGTACACATGGTCTATAACAACAATACCAAGTTCTGTCTAGACGTGACCCCTACGAGAAGTAGATAGATTGCTTTTTGAAAAACCAACGCCTTGTTCTCGAGTTATTTTAACGAGAAGAAGGAAAGGATTGGTAAGGAAGAAAAGGGGAAATTGTGTTCTTGAGTTTTTTTTAAGAAAGGAAGGAAAGGGTTGGGAGGGGTAATTTTACCATTTTTTTTATTAAATCTTTCCTTCCAGGAGGGGAAATTTTTTGATTATTCTCTTTCCTTTCTAAAAAAAGTTAGAGAACGGTAATAATGGGGGAAATTATAAATATATTATTAAATTAAGTGTTACTTATAATTGCGTGTAGTAAATGGTAGAAATTATCAATATATTATTAAATTAACTATTAATTTTGAATTGCTTTTAATATATTATTATTTAACTAGTCTAAATGCACGTGTGATACACGGGTTGGTTTAAACGATAATAAATATTAAACATTAATAAAAACGTATTAAATAATAATAAAACGCGAATTAAATGAATTTAAAAAATGACGACATACGACATCACCATTCTAACCAGCAGTGGAAACATTGACGCGAGTTGGAGGACAGACTTGACGGCAGAAACGTGGTATCACGATATGAAGAGATATGATTGTATTTCTAGTACAAGTCATCAATTAGTATTGTTACAATTAAGTGTAATAAAGTTAAATGTTATTGGTTAAAAAAGGAATTTAGAATGATTATAAAATATTTTAGAATAATAAAACTAAGAATTTGGTTAATTATGATATTTTGAAATATTATAAAGGGTAAATATGATATTTGTAAATTAAGGTGAGCAAATACAATTTTTTATGATTTAATAAAGGCATATATGAAATTAATTCTAATAATTTTGACTCTAAAAAATCAAAATTAGTTTTTTGATTTTTTTTTATTTTAAGTGAATGAATGGTCAAGATTAAATATTTTTTTAAAAGAATAGTTCAGATCGTCTAATAAATTGTATCAAATTAGTCTTTTATTTATATTAGAAGATTTTATTTATATTAGACCAATATATTATACTATAATATTTGTAAGTTTGTATGTTTTATGACGGACCCTAACAATGTATTGTACATCTAAAAACAGATTGTGCCTTACACTCTGCCTGTATAATAATATAGTTGGTCTAACTAGCCCTATAACATATTCCCTTTCAACTTTAATGCTTTCATGTCACATGATACTTTTGTAGACGCTCTTCGCTTCATTATCATGTCTTTATAGGGGGAATCAAGTCCTCGTTTATCATTCTCGTCTTGTGTAACATGGCAACTAAATACTTTAAAGGCTCCTTATGGTGCAAAACTTGACCCCCAATGCGGATTTCCTAGCCCTCGTTGTTTTCGTTTTTGTTGAATTCACACGGTATAGTGTTTTTTTCTGCTAATTCCTAGGCCTTTGTCTTCTAAGGTTTCCCTTCATCGTTTTAGTATGCTATGCAACTCTCATTTCTTCTTTGAAACAAACATAATATCAACAACAAACAACATGCACATGGTATGCTCCCCTGACATGTTGACCCTGGTGACAGGGGAGGGGATACATGGTCTGTTACGATGGCACGGGACACTAATCAACCGAGCGCACAATATGGTAAATTTCAACGTTTTTAACACGGTGTTAACAATCAAATTTTAGGGTATCACTAGTGGTTATTTTGTGCTGTCATAACCTGATTTTATTTCTAAAAATATTTTATAAACATAATAAATCATAGTCAAATTATCTGTTTTTTGTTTGTAAAATACATTGTTTTGAGCTTAAAACATGAATTAAGCTATTCATAGTATACATTTGGTTAAAAGAACGAATTGGGTTTACTTTTCTAAGGTTGTTGATCCTTGGTTTAATGGTTTAACCCTATTTCTATTGGGCAGTAGTTTATGTCATCCACTAGAGTCTGAACACGTCATTGCTATTTCATACATATCTCTTATAACACTTCTATATCTCCATATCATTCAAGGTCCTCCAAATCATTTCCATATAGACAATATTATACGACTTTTTCAGGTCTATAAATCCATGTCCGAGCTCATCTTTCCCAATACTTCTCCAGAAAGCTTTTGCGTTTTGATGAGGTGTATTGTCTTAGTTATAGACCTTCCTAGCATAAAACTAGATTGGTTTTCTAACACGGTCGTTTAAAGACGCAACGTGTTCTTGAGCACTCTTTCCCACAGCCAGTGGCGGTTTTACATAGACATTTTTTTTTTGAGGGGGGGGGGGGGGGGGGGGGTAAGAAGCCCAATATAACTAATATTTGTAGTTTTTTAATGAAGGCCCCATCTCATCAAATTTGTAGGCCCCATTTCAGAACTCTTGATCCACGAAAATTGAAAAGGAGAGAAAAAAAAGAGGCCGGTCCCAAATTACAGTTATACCCTTGCTACCTTGAATTTGTCCACAGGCAATTTGATATCATGATAGTATCAGCACTATTAACCGAAAATAATACTAGATTTTTACTATATTGAATCCTCTTACAACATTTACTATATGTGTTTTTGAATTGATTGTTAAATGTTGATTTAGGTTTACTTTAGACAATCGTATGAATCATTTTAGAAAAAACTTTAATTGTGAAATATGTAAAATTATGCTATGGTTTGTGAAAAAAAAAAACCTTTAAAAATTCAAAAACTAAAACTAATTAAGTTGGATTAATATGGCTACCAAACAAGTTCGATCACACGATTTTTATCCGAATATGTTTTGGTTAGTGATTTAGGTCGTCATGCCATCTTCAATTAAACGTGCCCCCGTGAAAAAAACTGCACACAGCTTCATAACTTCATTGCATGGCTAAGTACTTTTATATCATGAAAGATGCCGTAAATTTGAGCTTCGCCCTTCTTTTTATAAAATGGTATCATCACCTAATGCCCGTCTCTCCGAGGTGTCGCATCGCCTTCGTAGGGATTTGATCCGATTCTACGGCTGTGCCTCTCCCGGCCTCCCCATCTTTCGTAGGGCAATTCTTACTTCATCCCGGTTGATCCTTCGTGTAGAAGCATTCATTGTGAAGTTGTTGAATGTCCATTATACTCTCTACCTCACAACTAAACCGACAGTGAAGCAAATAAGCAGTCTAGACTAGCAATTCCAAACACCTTGCAGTGAGCAAATAAGCAGGTAGAATAAATACATTCTACCACAGGTCGTGTCAATCCATTAAACAGGTCGTGTCAATCCATACCAACAGGCCATATGCATACCACATCATATTTGGTATATGTTTAGCTTTCTAATGCACAAGGTACAAGTGATTGCAGCATGATTTTGCTTTCCACTGCTACAAACAGGATTGCCCTAGACAACACATGAGTCTTGATATCCAGAAGAAGAATTTAAATGTGAATTTAATGTTCATTTGATTTTCTTCTTATTCTCCATCAACAACAATTATTGCTGAAAGTAACAGTTGAAGCTGTCCTATAGCCATTGGCTTTTATGGAGGTACAACCTCATGTGCATGCTTTCAATTTGCTCTCTGTTAACTGTTATACAATCATTATAGTGTAGTTATGATCTACTCTGATTTGCATCAAGACTTGTTCAGCATGCTTAAAGAAGCAAAGCGCTTATGGCCTAGCGGTAATTAAGAAAACCGACCATTGTTGAGGTTAAGATTGTAATACCTCACTAGTAATAAGCTTACAATTTTAAGATGAACTTATCAAAATGGGCTTATGAGCTCTTTGTACCTATAAATTGATTTGAAAGTTGGAACACAACTTTAGGCAGGCAGCATTTATTGAGAATACAACTTATATCAAAGGGAATAAGGGAAAAAAAACATAATTGATATATATATATATATATATGAATTATGTTTTTATAAACAAATAAAAGATTGAAAAAGAGAATTGTGTGATTGAAGACAAAACTAAAAGTTTGTCGGTCACTTCAGAATGTGGTACTTTTTTTTACATACATATGTGTATCATGGGGTGTATATTATGATAAATATTCTAGTAACTTAATATAACAAAAAAATATCAAAGAAAATACACATTTATATTATTTATTTTTATTTTATTTGAAGTAAGACTTGGAACTCAATCTTACATAATACATACACCTTCTAACGTACCATTTATTCCTTTCCGGTTCCCACTATATTTAATATTTTCATCTACCCCTCACGAGTTTATATTGTTAGAGACTGAGTGAAAGGTGATGGAAAGTATGGTAGGCTATCGGGGAGTGGTAAGAGAGAGTGGTAAGAGAGAGTGTGTCACAACATTATCCTTTCCTTGTTAATATCTTACTCTTATATAATGTATTAATTACCTAAAAAACTCTTAATTTTAAGAAGAGTAAATTTACTAAAATACCCCTTCTTTACCCCTCCTTTAAGTCCACAATTAATAAATTTAAACAAATAAATATTAAAAACATAACCGACAATTAATGAATTTAAACAAATATTTATAACTGAATTATTTCTAACCATATATTTTTAATATTAACTTTTGATTCATGAGATCACCATACTTATAACTGAATTAACTCTAATCATATATTTTTAATATTAACTTTTGATTCATGAGATCACCTAAATTTCTGTTTTCAATCAATCAAGTTCAGGAGATTTCACAAACACCAAACAAATGAAAAAATCAAAGAGTTGAAATTTATAAACATTGCATTCTAACTCAATTACATAATAATTTGAACTATGAAACATTACACACACACATACATACATATATATAATCAGCAACTTCATGATTCAGACATGCGACAAAATTCTTACAACAAACTGAAAGACAAATAACTCAGAGTTAGCAATTTAATTCTTAATTTCAAAGTGGCTCTCGCAAAAAATATTCATAAACTCATATTAGCTATTTGTGAAACCAAAAAAATCTATGCGTGGTGATACATTTGAATTTTGTCAGTCTATCTTTACAACTTGGAGCTTTATGGAATTTCTTTCTTCTACAAAAGTAAATGGATTTTCTTTTTCCAATACATTTTTTTAACTTTAAGGTGTGTTTTAGTTTTTTGAAATAAAATTCGATTTTTTAGAAATTAAAATCTTAAAAGTTTTCTTTCCTCGTAACATATTTTGACACTAATCTTTATTTTATGAGCATAAATATAATTAAAAGGATTTTATAAAAAATTCTCTTTTTAATAGTATTAGTTTCAATTAAAAAATAATATCTTTTTACCACCTCTACAAGACATGAGTATCGCGTATCTTTCTCCTCTTTCTTACCTAAATGTTACATCAGAGTTAGCAATTTAATTCTTAATTTCAAAGTGGCTCTCGCAAAGAATATTCACAAACTCATATTAGCTCTTTGTGATTATTTTGAACAAAACTCATCACAACCTCCTATTTATTCGCCGCCGTCGCATTGCGCGGGTACCCCACTAGTATATTGTGATACTATGATATAATGGAGTGTTAACACGACATTGCAATGCCGAGTGAGCAATGTTATCGAAGAGTAATTTATACACATCACCTTTTAGTCATACATAATAATAAATTATTTGTATACTTTTATGCCCATAAATTCAAGGGTGATGATCTTTGTACAAAAATTAATACATAACAAAAAGTAGTTATTTGAACAATTATACCTTGAATTTGTACATACGAATACATTATTTTTGGACTTTTGTGCAATTAAATTCCAATTTTGTTTTGGTCAAAATTATTAGAGAAATTTCATAAGTCCGTAAATTTTACAATAATATATATGTTTATTTTAAATTACAAATATCATATTTACTTTTTATAAAGTATCAAACTATCATAATTTATCGAATTCTTAATTTTATTATTTTAAAATATTCTATAATAATTTTTTAAAAATTTAATCAACAAATACTTGACTTTATTGCCTTGATTGTAACATTAAAATCAATTACTTGCAATTAATAAAATCACATTTATTCGTATAATGATACTATATTTTTATCGTGATGTTTGCTCTTAACTTTGCGCCGATACTTTCACTGTTGATCTGGGTATTAACGCCGTCTGCTGCCATTTTTTTCAAATTCTTATTTTTTTCATGTTTTATGATTATTTAATACCTTTCTATTAAGAGTAAATTGTATAAAAATACAATAAACTTTGTCTTAGTTACTATTGTATACAATGAACTTTTTATTCTAAAAAATAATACAATCAACTTTCGTAATTCTCTCATTGTATGCAAGTTGTATATAATGAGAATTATGACAAAGTTCCTAATATACAATGATAACTAAAAACCACACACCAAAAAAACTTATTTGAATACAATGAAAGAACTATATAAATTATTTGTCTTATTTTTAAGAAAAAAAATTATTATATACAATATAAACTAAGATAAAATTCATTACATTTTCATACAATACGATTACCACATCGTTATCTAATCTATTAACCGTATACAAAAGTATGAATGAATGTTTATCTTAGTAAAATTGAATTTTATATAAATGAACTCCTTTTTCCAAAGCTAAAACTAGTTATTAGGCCATCTGTAGGGTCTTTCCCCTTCCCAAACCAACCCAAATGCTCAGCATCACATCAGTTTTTTTTACTTTTTCATTCCAATCCAAAAGTCAATTATAACCCTTCCCAAATCAACTCAAACAACTCAAATATTTTTCTCTCTCTCCTCATTCTCACTAAAAAACCAAAAAGAAAAAGAAAAAAAAAGGAAAATGAAAAATTCTGACAACCCAATCGGTTTGGCGGGCCCGAATTGGAAACAAAATCGGAACCTCAAACACCCGTAGGGGTGTTTCCGAAGGTTTCTATGGAACCCAAAAGAATCCGAGAGGTATCGGGAGAGGCCATACGGATGATCTTAGAGGTTAAGGTACTACTTTTAATGCACAACATACAATCACATATATTATTATTATTATTTATTTATTATTTATATAGGTTGAGAGTCCAGACGAAAATTGTTTCCTTTCACTTTTTTCCTTCTTTTAAATACTCAAAGTGGTTTGAATATTTGCTGAAACCAAGAAAATCTATGCGTGGTGGTACATTTGAATTTTGTCAGTCTATCTTTACAACTTGGAGCTTTATGGAATTTCTTTCTTCTACAAAAGTAAATGGATTTTCTTTTTCCAATACTTTTTTTTAACTTTAAGGTGTGTTTTAGTTTTTTGAAATAAAATTCGATTTTTTAGAAATTAAAATCTTAAAAGTTTTCTTTCCTCGTAACATATTTTGACACTAATCTTTATTTTATGAGCATAAATATAATTAAAAGGATTTTATAAAAAATTCTCTTTTTAATAGTATTAGTTTCAATTAAAAAATAATATCTTTTTACCACCTCTACAAGACATGAGTATCGCGTATCTTTCTCCTCTTTCTTACTTGAATGTCACATCAGGGTCAAATTATTTTTTTCATCTTTTCTCTCTCTTATCCGAAACTCAAGTATATCATAACTCAAACAACTCAAATGTTTTATCTCTTTTTACTCTCTCTCACACAACAACAACAACAAAACCATCGGTTAGCTAGGGTTGGAGAAACCAAAGTCGGACCCGAAAAGGATGACGTACCAGTGTTCCCGAGCCTACCGCTTGCAACCCAAACTTACCCGAAACACCGCATGGCCTAAAGAGTAAAAAGACATGTAAATAAAATGTGTGAAATTATCGGTAAAAAGAAAAGAAATGATACCTATCAATATGCGCATGCATGTGAGAGTTACATCATGTGGGGTAGGTATCTCTTTCATCAACCAAATTTAAATTTGCAAACATTTTTATCTGCCGACAGAAATAACAAGCCTTTGCTTTCGCTTAATTTGCTCCAGTTTTTGTTTTTCGATCGCCATAAATAATATTCTTGCTTCACCTTTTCTCTCTTATTGTAACTCTCTCTCTCTCTTCAAAACCTTCATTTTATGGATTTCTGTCACAATATCCCTCTTTCCGGCGGTCTTCCGGCCAACTATCCGCCGGAGAAGCACCTTCTTTGCAGCCTTGATGACCTCCTTTCCGGTCATTCCATGGTAACTTATATATATCTCTTTCCTGTGCTTCACTCACTTGTACCTTCATGACAACAATTAATGCTCTAGTCCCTTGTACACCGTGGAAAAATATTATGCATTCTTTGTTTTTAGTTTTCAAAGCATTCATGCTGTGGTTACTTGTACTCCATGCAGCTAATGTTGTACCCGTTTGAATGCAGGAAGAATGTGATGTTAACATGGAATGGCTGTCGATTTTTGTGGAGGATTGTTTATCCAGCAGTGGGAGTTGTATGCCACCAGAGGTAAAACCCCAGAGTACAACTTACAATGCACAAGGTACAAACACATCAGCAGAACCTAAAGTGAAAGAAATCGAAACCCATGCCACCACGCATAAACTAGTTGTACCTTGCAAGGCAAGGAGCAAGAGGAAAAGAAGCCCAGCATGCTGGTTAGCTGAGAGTGGGCTGATTTTACCCAAGAAATGTACAACTCCCCACAGAGGGAGCTCCGGGCAGGAGGAGGGAAGCAGCAGTCAGGGGCAAGGAAGGAAATGCACACATTGTCTCTCACAGAGAACCCCACAATGGAGGGCAGGACCACAAGGTCCAAAAACACTGTGTAATGCATGTGGAGTGAGGTACAAGTCGGGTAGGCTGCTGCCCGAATATAGGCCAGCCAAGAGCCCTACTTTTGTGACCCATAAACATTCGAATTCTCATAAGAAAGTGTTGGAGATGAGAATGTCTCTTTTACCCTCTTCCTCTACCAATTCTTCTTCTTCCTCTTTGTGAGAATGAGGGCTTAGTAGTAATTTTCCATCTTAAATCATCATGTAAAAATTAATGGAGGTGGACAACTTTTCTAGAAGTTCTACTTTAATTAGTTAGGTAGGTAGCAATATACAACAATCAAAGTTGTTTTCCCTCTATTTAATATGATTATGAGTAAAGTTGTCATTAACACCGCTTCTGAGTTTTATTTTGAAGAGAAAGAAAGAGAGTTAAGGGGGTGTTTGGTAAATAGAAAAGAAATTGAGAGAAATGGAAATGGAAATAGGGGGAAATGGAAATAGGGGAGAAATGGAAATGGGGAGAAATAAAAATGTATGGAGAATTAGAATTGATTTCCTTGTTTGGTACCAGAAAATAAATGAAACAAAGAAATGGTGGCTCATGTTGCCGAACGGCGGTTGCGGCGTTAGCCGCCTTGCCGGACGTCAACGATGATGATTGGAATGCCGGAAACACATCGCAACGGGACATCAATAATGATGAGTAAACATTGGTTGTCATTTCTCTCCATTTCTCCACAATTTGAAGAGAAATGAAAATACAAAGGAATGAGAGAAATGGAAATGGGTGGAGAAACCATTTCTCCTCCAAAAACTATAATCATTTCTCCCAAACAAGAAAAACCAATTCTCCCAATTTCTTTTCTCTCTACCAAACACAACCTAAAAAGAAAAGAAGAGAAAAGATTTGTGTTTTAAAGTTATTTTTAAAAAAGAATAGAATAATATATAATATATATATATCTTTTCTATTTAATTTAAAAGTATATAATAATATATATATATCTTACTCCTATATAATGTATTTACCATCTAAAAAACTCTTAATTTTAAAAAGAGTAAATTTACTAAAATACCCCTCCTTTATACCTCTCATTTACTCCTTTAAGTTCACAATTAATGAATTTAAACAAATAAATATTGAAAACATAACAGACAGTTAATGAATTTAAACATAACCGAATTATTTCTAACCATATATTTTTAATATTAACTTTTGATTCATGAGATCACCATACTTATAACTGAATTAAGTCTAATCATATATTTTTAATATTAACTTTTGATTCATGAGATTACCTAAATTCCTGTTTTCAATAAATCAAGTTCAGGAGATTTCACAAACATCAAACAAATGAAAGAGTCAAAGAGTTGAAATTTATAAACATTGCATTCTAACTCAATTACATAATAATTGGAACTATGAAACATTACACACATATACATACATATATATAATCAGCAACTTCATGATTCAGCCATACGACAAAATTCTTCCAACAAACTGAAAGACAAATAACTCAAAGTTAGCAATTTAATTCTTAATTTCAAAGTGGCTTTCGCAAAGAATCTTTACAAACTCATATTATCTTCATCTTGCAAGGAATCTTCACAAACTCATATTAGCTTTTTGTGATTATTCTGCACAAAACTCATCACAACATCCTCTTTATTCGCCGCCATCACATTGCGCGGGTACCCCACTAGTATGTATATATATATATATATATATATATATATATATATATATATATATATATATATATATATATATAATTGGCCAGGGAAACTAATTAAGAGTTCAAAAGGATTGTTAAGTATATATATTATTAAATTAAATAGAATATATATAAGATATGACCTAGAGTACGTAACGTACGTTATTTGTATTACAATATTACTAGCGTTATAAGATAAGATAGTGACAAATTATATGTAATAATTATTAATACATATATATTAATATCTATTCTATCTCTAATATATAATTAAGTCATACGCTACCAACATATATAATATCAAGATGGCTCGATCCCTAATAACAAATTAAGGTTTGGACCAAGGTTATCAAGATCGAGATCTTACTTAGGATCGTTTTTGTCTTTGCAAGATCGGATCGTAAGATCGAGATCGGGATCTTAAGATCCTACCATAAGTCACACAGGTTTTTTTAGGTTTTTTATATACTATAATTTTTATCAAAAACCAAGTATATAATATTTTTAGGAGAGAATAAAATATTAAATTTTAAAATAACAAAACATCATATAGTCCAAATTTTAAATTTTAAAAGAATAGATAACAACTCATCACAATTCATTGGTTTACATATCATAATAAAATTTAAAATATGACTTTTAAACACAATCAATAAATCTAGAGCTTATTGTGCACAACATTAATTCTTTAACTCATAAAAAATCTTATTCTCGTAAACCTCTCTTTTATAACAAATGAAAAATGAAAAATGTGACGTGTATAAAGTAGAAAATTGTAAATAATTGTTTTTAACACAAGGTTAATCACTTCAAAAATTAAAATTAATAAAATAAAATAATAGTAATAACCAAAAAATGTAAAATAATAGTAATAATTAAAAAATGTAAAAAAATAGGATCGTAGGATCATAAGATCGCTATACGATCCTACGATCTTGCTACGATCTTACGATCCTACCTATTTACGATCCTAAATACGATTCTGCGTGTTTTTGGTTGGTGGGATCATAGGATCAGGATCGCAATTTTGATAACTATGTGTGCAAATAGATGCACTTGTGCTAATTCAAAGATTAACCTAGTTTTTTCAGCACAGATGTAGATATGCACATGTGCAAATTTGCACATGTGCATATGTCGAGAGCTGTGTAAAAAAACCCAGCAAACGTGAATTTTTTTCCGAAAAAATATAGCAAGATCGGTCTCAAATTAAAGAGCATAAATTTTTCGTTAATTTGGTATAATTTTCGTAATTTAATACCTTTCCATGTGAGAGATATATTAGTTTTAGAAAATAGGGGATAATGTAAAAATGTCCATACTACCCTTTCCTATTTAAAATAAATAAAAAAGACAAGAAATTAAATGATTGGCCAAAAATGGTTCTCGCAGTTCTAGTACGAAAAACAGTTCTCGTTTGAACTGCTCCCTATATATATCTATACTATTATACAAAGCATTTAAACTTTTTCCTTAAAACTCTTAAATTTTAAGTCACTTAAGATTACTATTCTACCCTCATCTACCAAAAAATGATTTCATAAAATAAACTTAATAACATTCATTTTTCATAAATTCCAGAATATTCCCTTTTCATAAATTCCATAGCAAACCTTACAAAACAGGAATATTCCATAAACTTAATAACATTCCATATTTCCATAAATTCCAAAGAGGGAAATATATAATATTCGCTTTTCACCTGCTAAATAAAAATTATATCTAAATTTCATTCCCTTTTCACCTGCTAAATAAAAACTACAAAATTACGTCTTGTGTGTCTTCTTGATTAATACCTACCAAAACAACTCCTTACAAACCATTTTTATTCACCATCGCCGCATTGCGCGGGTACCCCGCTAGTGTATATATATATATATATATATATATATATATATATATATATATATATATATATATGAGCTGTGTTTAATAAAGTTTATGTAAAAAGCATAGTCTTAAAATTTTAATAATCAGTCATAGGTGATTTAGTATACAATCACATGTAAATTACGAAAATCTCACTCCGCCTAAATTTTTAACATATCATTTGAACCATTGATATTATTGATCCAAAGGTTAAAATCAGTCCCTTATGACTATTAATTAAGTATGAACTATATTGATTTATATTTTTATTAATTAAGTATGATTTATACTTTTATTATTTATTTTGTCTCTATCCTTGATTACATGATTTTTATGAAATATATTTTAACTACTTTATAATAAGAAATTTGTCGTTTTTAACTTTACTTTTCTTTTTCTTTATTACAAATCAATAATTGTTCAAGATATTTAAGTTTTGTTGTGAACGTGTGTATATATTATCATGTGTGTGTTGCCGTTTAAAAAATGTAATAAAATTCTTTGTTGTTTCATAGATTTTATTTAAAAGGACCTATAATTTCTTATTTTTATAATGATTACTATTTTGTTTAAACATATTCAATAACTTATGACAGTTTGCTACGTTTATTAAATTATAGATATTTATTTAGCAATTCTAGAAAATTTTAACTACTATAATTTAATACAGTTATATTTAACAACTCAGATAAATTTTGTTAATATATTTTGTATTCAAGTAAATTGTGACAATCCCGTAGCAAGGCGTGGATTGGGAACACAAGTTATTTAACATTAATGCCAAAAATAGGAATTCAAAATTATATGTTCACCTACACGCCTCTTAATAGGATTCTCAATCAGTCCACCACCTTCAACTCCGGCCACCCTACTGCCTCCGGCTCTGGCCACCCTATGGCTGACACCTCCACCTCTCTCCAGCCCACCGGCCACCGCCGATGTCGCCTTCACCGTAGATGTCGTCGACAGCATTCAATTATTTGGTTTGGGAAACTATAATCCACCTCCCTAGACCAATCTCGTTGACTTGGAAGCCAGAGTCTTATTCCATCAATGGTTTGTAAAATGCTCGAAGCGAAATCTCATCCATGTTGCTTCCTCCACACAGATTCAATGTCGACGGATCCGTCCTTGTCTCCATCCTCAGCTCCTTCTTGACGATTCACCGATTGTGGTTTTAGTGTTTGTTCTTTGAATCTAGCAAAAGTTTTGAAATCCAACATGGCGGAAGTATGTAAAGGGGCGAGGTGATGTTCCTGCCCAGGGCCGGTCCAATTGTTTTATGGGCCCAGGGCAAAACTTTAAAAATGGGCCCTATAATAATACAAATTACAGCAAAAAAAAACTAAGAAATGCCGGTCAATATAATAAACCTATGGTCTGCAATATATAGCAACTAATTTACGCATTATAATGGTTAAAGAAATCTTAATTGAGAGAGTTGTCATTGTTCTAGGGAGACAAGAATGGTCTTGAGCAAAATTGTTGTTGTTTTAAATCTTGATGGTGCTGAATATGGCTATAAATCCTACAAATATTGTGTCTAGACGATTATATCCATACCCCTAAACCCAAGTACGTCAACCCTTTATATCTTGTTTTTGCTTTCATTCAATAAGCATGGAAGAGTTCCTACACAGCACATATTACAGTACTTAAATCATAGTGAATCTTGAAAGCATGCATCTTAAAGCAACCTTGGTAGAATATCTAGTCAACTAAATGAAAGTGTCTTGTATTTAAATCTTACACCATAATTGCTAAACATCCACTAGTTGAAGCTTTTTATTTGTGAATGTTAGTTATTATAATAAAGTCACTATTGATCTAGTAAGCAATATCAAAAGCATATAACTACAACCTGACGTGAGTTCTATTGGGTCTGGTAATAGGTATTAAAATTCAAACACAACCAAACTTTATGCAGGGTACTAAGTTAACAAAGATAATTCATTAATCAAAGACAATACAATGTTAATTAAATTTACCTTCCTAGTACTAAAGTACAATAGCCTAAGATAATTCAGGATTCATTGACTCACTTAAACTTAATCGACACCCTATAGCAAGGAATGAAAGAAACAACTACAGTACTATACTACAGAGAAGCAAAGATTTCTCAGAGTAGTTAAATAAATAACAACAAATCAGATTACTAGAAACATAAAACATAAGTTCGGGGAACAAAGACTTACAAATTAGAACAACAATTGAAAAGTAATAAAGACTTACAATTCTCGACATCTCGACTTGCGATTTCAGTTTGGCAACTGCTGATTTCAACTTGGGAACTTCGATTTGGGATTCTGTGAGTGCAAAGTGCAATTGATTTCATCCTTTTAGATTTTCAGTTCGAGATCTAGGGTTGAATGAAGGTGCGAGTGAGAGTGAAATGGAGGCTGTAGACCAATTCCAAAATCGACTGGGTCTGGGTAGGTGAAGAATGAAGAGGGAGAGAACAAAAATGGAAAAATCGAGACATCGAAGTATCAAACCTGGGTAGGGTGGGCAGAAGACGGGAGTCGAGGCGGCGAGACACTGACGGTTCGTTTCAGTCTTCGGTCTTCACCGTTGCAGTTTTCACGAATCATGATTTCTGAATCCCTTGAACTCTTGAAGCCTGAAGGAGTGAAGACTGCCTGCCGTTTCAGTTTCCACACAGCCCAAAAATAAAAGCACCGGGCCTAGACTTCCTTCTTTCTTTGGGCCCCTTAATCCACTTCAACTTTAACATTACCTAAGCCTGCATATATATAGAGTATATTTTCAAAATGGGCCCCTTCATCCCATGGGCCCTGGGCGGTGGCCCTGATTGCCCAGCCCATGGGCCGGCCCTGTTCCTGCCTGTACCGACCTTACACCTCAACCCCGACTTCGACAAGTACTCCGGATGCTCTCACTTTCACTCCCACTTTTTGATTTTTTATACTCCACACACATAAAAAAGAAAGAACAAAGAAGGAAGAAAAAAGTGTTCGCTAAGCGTGAAGGCTTTCACGAAAATCGCTCGAGTCACACTTGAAAGGGGTGAAGGGCATTGGCAAGGAAGCGTGGATCAATGGGAGCATGGCATGCATGGATAGGAGGCCTTTGCCAATTCTTAAAGTGTATGCGGAGTGGATCACGTGCAGGGGCGGACCCAGGATTTGAAATGGATGGTAGCACCGGACCTAAAATTTGAAATGGATGGTAGCACAGTCTCGAAAAAATCAAAATTTACACTACGCGTACAAAATTGGATGGTGTCCCGTGACCCCATTCTCTAACCCTTGAGTCCGCCATTGATCACGTGGTGGGTTATAGATGGGGCTAGACATGCAAATTACTCTCTACCTCTCTTTCTTTAATTTGTTTTAATTTTTAATAGGTTCGTAGGGTATTAAGAGGGTTATAGAATTTGATTTGTTGGAAAATGATAACTACAAGACTGAATAATAAGAATGAAAAACTTAAATAGAAGTGTCAGGTGTGGTGAAAAAAAATGAAAATTTAAGTTATTTTCTCTTTCATAATCTCCTTATTTAATTTAAGTGATATTTCAGAAGAAAAAATTTAAACAACCGAAAGATCTTTCTTGGACATGTATATATAATAAGATGCGATTTTTATATCATCAAATTGGATACCAGCATAGTTGTTATTTTGATGTTATATTGTTATATATATACAGTGTATTAATATTTATCTTGTATTGGGTGGCCGGTATATATATATAGATTATTTTGTAGTTAGTGGGAATCACCTCACAATCACATACCTAATGGATCAAGAAGATATGCTTCTGGGCAAGAATTTACAACACTTACTGCATACTGCACAACTGCTCAAGAAGCAGAATTTGGCTTTTAGGGAATATAATTTAATATTGAGAGTTGTAGTGATCGACAGAAGGTCCAGAATATATTTTCTTTTTTTTAAAAAAAAAGAAAAAAACTAGGAAAAATACTTGGATTAGTCAAAAACCGCCCAAAACATTGTTGAGAAATTAACCATGAGTTTAACAAAACAAAAAAGAGATAAATAATAATGTGCTAAACCAGCCATTTAGCAGAAAACCTCAAAATCGACTTAATTGTACGATCTTTAAGTTCCTTAGGACTCAAGAATACAAAATAATCATGTTTTTGCTTTTAATTTTATTTCATTTACTTTCTATTCCTTAAAAACTCAAGAACGTGGCGTTAATAGATTATAACAGTAAAATCCCATCATTATGTAAAACAAAAAAAAATAAAAAAACTTATTTTATTCTTTTGATTTTTGGTAGTTTTTGTTAAATTTGTGGTCTAATATTTATTTTTTCTAAACTGATGGTTGTTTTTTGAAAATAGGAATGAGATTAATTAAGGGAGCTGAGTTGTTAACTTCTTAAATACCCCCAAAGCTTTTGAATATCTAAAGAAGTGAAGTATTAATTCAAAAGGGGTTGTGTTTAGATTATATATACACCATCAAAATATGTAGCTGCATGTATTTTTATAACATTATATTTATTTAAAGGATAAACTAAAATACTACAGTTTAATTTGATAAATCATGTATACATGCATAGATACCCACCCACAAAACGCTCCACTGTGGTGTCAATCATAAATGTACAGCAGGATGCAAAACAGTACAAGTAAATATGCTTGTATACTTGTATATGTAATGAATGCATATGTATGTATGTGTAGATGATGTATGCATACATACTAACATACATGTCACATGTGCATATATACAAGAATGCATGAATCATGCATATATGTATCCTAGGAAATTCTTCATCAGATCGAATACTTTTTAAATAGAAAATATTATTATTATTATCATTATCATCATCGTCATCATCATCAAACATCATTATCATTATTTTTAACAGAATAGCACTTAGATTATTTGAACTGGTCTACAAGTTAGCCGGTAGTTCAGGAGGTTAATCTCGGGATCATTAATGCAAATTGCTTGCAAATGTGCCCGCAAATGAGTGAAGAAGCTTCAAAATAGAAAACATTGCATGATAAGCTAAAAAATGATTTATTACTTTAAAAATATTTAGAATTCCCACCATTTATAAGTAAATCCTATGTAATTACACTTTTAATTAGGCCCTGTTTGGTTCACTGTATTTCGTGGGATTTCGTGGGAATGGGATTTCAAATACAGGGAAATGTTGTGTTTGGTTGGAAAAAAAGGAAGGGATTTTAAATGCTGGGAATTCTTTAAAATCCCTCAAATTCCCTTACTCAAGGGATTTTACAAATGCATTCACCTCCCATGGTATTTCAAAATGCTTTGTATGAAGGATTTTCCATTTTACCATTTTGCCAAATGCAAATTCATTTTACAATGCTGTCAAATGCAAATCCTGCGAAATGCAAATCCTTTGACAGAATGCAAATCCCATGAAAAAAAATCTGCGAACCAAACACTCCCTTAGTGTATGGACATAATAACAATTATTTAGTTCCATGACTAAGCTTGAAGTAAGACTAAGCTTATATGTCCATAAAGCTGAATTTAAAAAAAATAATGCACTTTTTAAAGAAATTA
Organism: Dittrichia graveolens; assembly: GCA_038502395.1. NCBI lineage: Eukaryota > Viridiplantae > Streptophyta > Magnoliopsida > Asterales > Asteraceae > Dittrichia > Dittrichia graveolens. The sequence continues at coordinate 6,520,402 of JARJIL010000003.1, forward strand.
TCATAAGTAATGCAAGTCTCTCAAAGTTTTTAAATGTAGAGTTTTTGGGATTTTAGATCCCAAATTTGAAAGAGAATTCAGGATTTGAGATCTCAAATTTGCCACATGTCATGTAGGTAGATTTCCCAGCCTTTTCTTTGTCATTTTCAATACATTTGGTGGTTGTACTTGGTCAAATTTGGGATTCTAAATCCCGAATTCTTCATCAAATTCGGGATCTTAGATGCCAAAAACTCTACTTTTGAAAATTTTGAAAGACTTGTATTACTTTTAATAATTTTCATAGAAAATGCATTATTTAAAAAAAATCCCATACAGCTTCGACACCGACAAACAACTAGTCCCTCGTCAACATGCATTCGCCTTATCCAAGCAACATATTTGAAGATAACAACCCAAGATATTCGGATTGATCAAAACTGTCTAAGAGGATTTAACAAGTGAAGATTAGTTATCTAATAGGAGTTTGTTTCCTACTCAAATTAGTAGAAGTCTTTTGTGCACAAGTAATCTTCTCCTTCGTGGAGATTGATGATCGAAAATAGTTTCAAGAGTTATGAGAATCTTAGTTGTAAAAGGAGTTATAATTAAGTAGATGTGTCTTCTTCGTTAAGTAGAGTTTCCTATAGTTGATTTGAGTTCCGCTCTAAATCAAGAAAGTTGTTAATAAAAGAGATTCAGAATTTGTGTTATTATGCATTCAATCCCCATTCTACAAAAATCTAGACTGGTTGTTTAGCATAGGTGTGTGTATGAGGAGGTTTGGGGCGGTTTTAAGCTCAAACCGAACCCAATCCGTTAATTTTGGTTTTAAGATTTTCAAACCCAATTGTTTCGCTTTCTAACGGTTTTGGTTTTGGCGGGTTATGGTCATTAACGGTTTAGTTTCAGTTTTAAAATTGAACCCACCTAGTTTTCAACACTAATATATAATTTCTTGTACTAACTTTCATATTTCTAACATTATATACAAATTTCAGTCACATTATCTCATTTCTAGCATTAGATTTAATGTCTAATAACATATTTTAACACTAAATACCATTTTTAGCTCAATTATTCAAAATATAAACATATTTTGTATCATATAATCATAATATAAACGTCGATATGTAAACGACAAATAAAATGAAAAGTTATTGATCATAATAATTAGACCTTGAAATATTTTATGACCTTCGTTAACTTCTATTTAATAATAATAAAATTAAAAAATATATATGATATATTAAATATTAGTGGGGCGGTTTCTAGTTAAAACCGAAACCATCGGTTTTTTAAATGTTAAAATCAAATAGTCGGTTTTGAAATGGTTTCGGTTTTATCGGTTTTAACAGATTGGTTTCGGTTTTTCGTTTTCTATGCACACCTACCTTAGCAAACTTAAACCAACAATTATTATTAACAGTAATTATATTCTTATATGTTAATGTAATGAAACCAACTCCACCAAGTCTTGTTGAAACCAAACTCTAGTCACTGCCATCTACGAACTTGCCTGAAGCAAATTACAACACTTGCTAAAACGAAACTCCGGTCACTGACAACCACTTAAACCCTAACCCAAATCTTCAGCAAACCCCAACTGGAACCCAAACCCAAATGATGAACACGCACTGACACACACGGTAAATGGTATTCATCTTCTTGAAACCCATATAAAAACCCAGATATGCAAGTTGATTATGCATGTAATCAATAACTAGTGGTAATTCTAATGGATTAATATTTTTAACCGCTTCTTTTATAGTTTTTACTAACTTTATATTTTCTGAATTAAAGTGTTTTTGTTCATTCTCTGTTGTTTTGTTGTATAATGGTCCGACTAATTTCGAAAGATTGGGTATGAATTTTCGAGCGTAATTAACTAGGCCCAAAAATGCTTGTATTTGTTTTACGTTTTCAAATTTTTCTGGAAACTCCAAAAATTTTTGTAGAAATATGTGCTTGTAATTTTATTTTCCCATTTCCTATTACTAAACCAAGAAAAGAAAATTTTCTTTTAAATAATTCCATTTTCTTTTTAGAAACAATTATACCGTTCTTTTTAATTTCTTTAAATATCGTCTGTAAATGTTTCTCGTGTTCCTGCACTATTTTACTAGCAACTAAAATATCATCAATATATACTAAACAAAAATCATATTTGAGAAAAATATTGTCCATAAATCTTTGAAATATAGACGATGCGTTTTTTAATCCAAAACTTAGAACATTCAATTCAAATTGTCCTTCTGAACATGTGAAGACTGTCCATGGTTTAAAACTTTCTTCGAGTTATAACTAGTTGTATCCTGATTTTAGGTCAAATTTTGAAAATACTTTTTTCTTTTGTATAAGATTTAATAAACTGTCTTTATTTGGGATATTGTAACCATCATCTTATGTGTTATCGTTTAGACGTTTATAATTATAGACTAATCTAGTTTTTCCTCTTTTAATGTCACTATGATTTCTTATTATGAATGATGTTGATCTGTGAGGGCTTTCTGATTTATGAATTAATCCTTGTTCTAGCATTTCTAATATCTGTTTTTTAAATTTTTCTTTGTCTAAAGGGCAAATTATATATTTGGTGTTCTAATTGTAACATCAGGGTTTTTAAGTTTAAATTTATATGTATATTTTACTTTTGATTTTTTAATATATTCTCCTATGAGTCCTGTTTTTCTAAATGTAAAATAATAGGATAATTTTGACTTTTAGTAATATCTTTCTCTAATTCGTGTGTTAAAAAGCCCGTAAGTAATTTAACCGTCTCATTTTCTATATAAATTTTATAGTTTTGATTTTGTTTTAAAAATTCTAAATTACCTTATATGGACAAAATATAACACACTAACATGCTAAAGACCAATCATAGAACCGATAACATAAATGGTTGAAAGAATCATCATGACTTATGAAACGAGTGACGTATGGTTATAACAAAAACGACTTATGAGGGAAATTAATTATCACGCAATAAGTTCAATAAAATAAACTATATATCTATCTAACTATAACTTAATAATAATAATAATAATAATAATAATAATAATAATAATAATAATGATGATGATGATGATGATGATTTGAAGTTAAAAAATTTGAATTAACAATAATTACTTCTAAGACATAATGTCTTTATCATCTTGAAAATGGTACACTTTACCCAAATTTTTGAAGAATATTGCAAGTCATCTAAATACGGAATATTAATTTGCTCCAACTTATCACGAGGTTTTTGGTTTATGACATACACTAAACCAAAATTAGTGTACTCTAATGCTAGTTACAACTTGTGCTATCTTTTAATCTTTTAATATTAATAAAAGATAAAAGATTAATCTTTATTAATTTAATTAGAGAATTCTAAACATTTTATAATTTAAAATTAAATTTTAACAATTCATTTGATTAAAAATTGAAACTCAATTATAACTTTAAAATTAAAACTTAATTTTAACTTTAAAATTATTTCTTTAATCCAAATTTTGTAACCACTATAAAAATTTTGAAATAAATCTATAACATCTTATGCTTACGTTAATTATATATATATATATATATATATTTAATTTTTTCTTTCCTTATCTATGTTTATTATATATGCTATAAGTATTATTGAAATTAAATTTTACATCATTCTTAAAATATTATCATCTATTTTTTTTTATGTCAACCGGAATTGAAACAAAATTATTTCAACTTTTTCAAAAGTCTCATAGTACGCTTTTATTTTATTTGTACAAAACAACTATACATTTATCTAAACGAATATAAAATAATATTTTCATATAAACAGTTATAACTACTCGTATATTACACGAATATGTAAACTAATACTATATAAACACATAGCGGAGTGTTCATGCGAAAAGTGCGAGAAACAATTTCAACCATTGATTAGTTTTTAATCTTATGGTTCTCATTAATCATAATTAATAATTTTATTTAATTCAAAAGGGTATAGTAGTAAACAAAATTATTTTCTCTCTCCTCTCTCTAATTAATTTTTCTCTCCCTAAGTAATTTTTTTTCTATATTTTGTTTACTTTTCTGTTTTTATTATTTTTCAAATTAATTATTTTTTTCAGAATTTCTTTATATGTTCGACAGTTCATTATTGAATAATAACATTTTGGTATGTTTTTTTATCTTTTGTTACAAAAAATGATAACTAATATTTGTATTCAACCATGAACAAAAATAATTAATTTATATTTTTGTTCAACAACGAACAACCTAAAAGATAAACAAAAAAAGCTTAACAATTTGAGTTTGCTAATGAACAATTATCTAAACAACCTAAATACGTACAAAGGTTCTTTTCATTAATAAACAAACCCATCACCAATAATGAACAATTATCTAAACAAAGAGATGTAAAAAAACAGTTTACAGTGGTTATTTCATATATTATTGTTGCTCACCACTTTTTAAAAAAATTTCTATGTTATTTATTGTTTACCTTTGAAATTTATTCACTGATAATTTAGAAGTCTCGTAATGAAAAAAAACAAATCTCATCGTGTTAAACACTGAATACTGAACTAGTAAACAGTTGTGTTCAACATTGAATGCTAAACTAGTAAATAAAAGAACAGAAACTAATGAATATTCAACACTGAATCAGTAATTGGTACTAAAACCATTATGTTGTGCAAAACATAAGTTGACTACCGACACATATTTGTGTTCAATGTTTAAACAATAAAGGAAAAAAAATAAGAACTTTAATAAAATTAACCAAATGAGAAGCTAAGATTTTTGTTCATAACTCAAAACAACTTTAATCCTATGTGTTCAATGGTGAAAAAGAAGTGAAACACAAACAAACCATACCAAACACAAAAATAATAAACTTTGAAAAACATGAATATTGCCAAATCAGAAAACTAAATTTTGAAAAATCAGTATTGAATTAATAAACAAGTTTTCTCACTAGGAAAACATCAGTATAACTTCTCTAAGTTGCATAACAAGAAAAAAAATTAAAAAAAGAAGGAGAACAGGTGATGATGGAATGAAGATTGATGGTTGAATGGGTTTTTCGATGAATAGCGGTGGATGAAGTTCGACAGATCTAAGAACACCACCGCTTCTGGTCGGCGACCATGAACTCACAAAAAGCATCATAAATCCGGAGTTACATATAGGGTTTGAAGGAACATAGATCTAGAACAATATAGCATTTGGAATCACATTTGAATTTCGACTTCGAAGGAGATGCATGGTATCGACGAGGGCGGAGGAGAGCGGCTATGGCGGTGGTGAGATGCACGAGGGCCGCATCGAGGGCAGATGATAGCAGCAAGGGTTGTGTTTGAGAGCGGCGGCTGTAATGGCGGTGCTTGAGGGCTGCGGCGAGGGCGGAGATGCATAGTGATCGATGGTGGGTATAAATCTTGGCACCGACGACCAAATAGAGATTCGCCGGTGATGGTGAGTTAGGCTGCATTGGCCGTAGCTAAAGAGAGACACGTTCTAGGTTTTTTTTTTATTTTGAGAATATAAATTAGAAGTGTTTATATGGGTGAGAGATAGGAGAGAGATTACTAAGGGAGAGAGAAGGATGATTAAAGGAAGAAAAATAAGGGTTTCTATTTTTAATTTAGTTTCTTTTTTTTAATGTACAAAATGACATTTATATTCTTTGTTTATTTATTAATTACTATTAAGGTTTAAATTAATTACTAATATCCACAATAAATATTAACCATTGATTTAATCATCTAATAATCTAGATTGCTTTTCGAACTTTTCATAAATAAAATACTTTTCACAATAAACTTTCTCTAAACGCATAAATATATAACTAGCATCGTATCCGCGCAATGCTGCGAAGTCGAATAGTTTTTGTTTTATAATATGCCGCTTTAAAAAATGTAATGATATGTTATTCGCAAAATTCATTGTCACAAAAAAAAATTCTTTAGCAACATGTCCCATTTTTTAAAAAATTTTCTTTTATTTGCATAAACTATTTTATTAATTTTAAAAATAAAATCTAAAAGACATTAAAATAAGGAAAAAAATTATATTTGTGAAATAAGGATAGAGAAGTTAATAAAATATTAGAAATTATGTTGTTATGGGTGTATAATTATGTTTGTGTGAGAGTATATTTTAATTGAATAAAAAGTTAAAGTAAATTAGAAGAGAGATTGGAATGGTTAAAGATGGAGTGGTTGAGATTAAGTTAAATAGAATAAAAGATTAAGATGTTGTTTTGATTGAATTTTAAGAAGTCTTAAAATTAAGAAGAAAAGAAAGTATTAAATGTTTTATATAGTAGCATAGTAGTATAGATAATGTTTAATAACATTTTGGAATCTACAAACGCATATTCATGTGACTAAATACGTACAAGTAAATAACATTAAGCCGATATTTGCTCCTCACTGTCCCAATATTCTCTATCTGAAATATAGACAGCTCCTGCCTCCTTTTTAGGGTTCCTGATTTCTTCGAAATTTCTGCTTTGCTTTACTTCGATCCGCCATTGATGCAATCTCTCTCCTCTTCAACTCCAGCACGCCAGGTGTGTTCGTATCGAATAACTCATGTTTTCGTTCGCAAATCTGTCTATTTATATTTTATACGCATGAAGAGCTAAGCATTCTACATTTTCAAATCTGTCTATTTGTATAATTTTCGTAATTGGCTATACTGTCTCAAATCATGCCTCTTGCGAAACGCAACTTGAATCCTGAACCCTTTTGTTATGTATATATCTAACCATGTCTTTTTGTGTATTACTCGTTTTATATACATTAGATGTTGAAGTAATCTTTTTCTATGTTGACTTGGTGCCGTTGATCTTTTTAGAAATTTGGAAGATTTATGAGTTTTCTCTGATCGAAGTTGATTACTATCTCTTCTATATTTATCCAGATGAACTGAGTTTTGATTTTGATGTTCTTTCTATGTGCATAGGATTGATCTGTGGGCTACATCTTCTGGATCTACTTGGTGTTAGAGATTTATCTGGAAGCAACATTCTTTCTTAATATTTGCTGATTAGAGTCAGAGAATTGTTTAGCCAATAAGGTCGAAGACTGATAGTTGAAAGTTATGAGAACTTCTTGGGCAGACAGTGTTGATAATGTAGCTTTAGGCTCGGAAAATAGTGGTGTTGGTGGGGCTACAGGAGCTTCCAGTAAACCTGCCTACATTCCACCTCATCTTCGTAACAGGCCACCTGCATCTGGTCAGGTGTCTGGCTCAGCTACATCACATAGTGTTGCACCACCTACAAACGATAGATCAGGACATAGTGGACAAACAAGCGGGTCACAGTGGGCTGCTCCTAGGTATGAAAATGGTAGGCCCGGATATGTTAGTCGTGGTGGTGGAGGGAGTTGGGGAAATAGAGGTGGTGGTTGGGGTGGTAGACAAGTGGAGGTTAATCCGTTTGGTGATGATAATATAGATAGTCCTGAGGAGATTACATTCCAGCAAGAAAGTAGTGGCATTAATTTTGATGCATATGAAGATATTCCTGTGGAAACTAGTGGGGAAAATGTTCCACCTCCAGTTAATACATTTGCAGGGATTGACTTAGGCGAGGCTCTGAATCTTAATATTAGAAGGTGCAAATATGTCAAACCGACACCTGTTCAACGCTATACGATTCCCATTTCTCTCGCGGGACGGGATTTAATGGCATGTGCTCAGACTGGGTCTGGGAAGACGGCAGCGTTTTGCTTCCCGATAATCAGTGGGATTATGAAGGGGCAATTTGCACAGAGACCACGTGGTACCAGGACCCTTTTTCCCCTTGCCCTGATTCTATCTCCTACAAGGGAGCTTTCCTCTCAGGTTTTCATTTATGTATAAATTTACAGATAATGTCCACATACTTCATTTCGTTGCCTAAGTATATGTATCTCTATATTGCATTACATGCAGATACACGAGGAGGCGCGGAAGTTCTCTTATCAGACAGGTGTCAAGGTGGTGGTTGTTTATGGAGGAACACCAATTAATCAACAGGTAACTGGAACCAAATTTTTTTTTTTAAGCAACGATTTGATGCCTAATGATTGATTAGATGTGCTTTTTTTCTTGATTTATTTATTTTATTAAGTAGTTATACTCTAGAATATGAAGGTAATCAGAGTATAAAACTAGAATGAATTGCCAAAACACGCTAATATTTATTGAAGAAAACTGACTCAAAACTCCAATTGAATTGCATGATCCCTACCCTTCATGGTATATATAGACTAACTTACGTATTAGACTATATCTAGGATTCTATCACATAATTATCTAAATAGCTCTTAATTTTAGGAATAGATAATTATTTCACATTTAATTAAACTTGAGAATTTGGACTGCACTCCAATTCTTCTACTGCAGAACCCGATCCACGCCTAAGCCACAATCGGGACTCAGATAAATTCGACAACAGAATATAGATAGCAGATGATTAACTGGAACTTTTGAATTGGGTGGAATATATGTACTCATATGCTCCGTTTGGGCTTGGATGAAATTTTTATCTGATCTATTTCATCTGTACATTCATTTTCCTTACGACGTGCATATGCCTTATGGTTAACACTTAAGACCTACAATATTCCCTTCCATTAATGACTGTATGAAATGTGCATCACCAGTTGCCCTGCTTATTATACATCTTGTTCTTGTCTCCTATAGGGTATCATGTGTGTTCCCTCTCTGTTTTGCCTACATATCTGTTGGACATTTTACTGGAGTGTTAAAATTACCTTCGTCTCTTAGACGTATTAAAATTACTTTCGTCTCTCAGACGTGTTAAATTATCTGTTACCTAAGTAACTTGTTGGTGCAAATGGAAGTTTTTATGTTTAATCCTTAGTATTTAGCTTTGCGGATCTCTTTATGCATTTGATTTATGAGCGTGACGAGTCGGACTTATCCCAAGACTTGGACAGTTGCGCATCCAGCTTTTGCTTTTGCTGTTGTCATAAGCTTTTAAAATAGGGGACCATGGTGCATATATTAGGTTTAGCAAGGAAGTCTTTCACCCAACCTTTAATTTTTATTGCAAAAAGATTTCCATGTCATGAAAGAGTGACCTTACCCATTCGTCCAAACTACTCTTATTGACATCCGTCGCTAATTTACTACCTTTGCATGTATATTTTAGCTAACCATTTGATAATACATGGAATTCTTTATCTCTGCTATGGTGAATAACTGACGATATTACTGGTTTTTGGTGGGTATTTTGTGCCTGGCTAGTTAAGAGAGATCGAGAGAGGAGTTGATATTCTTGTAGCCACTCCAGGAAGGTTAGTTGATTTACTGGAGAGGGCAAAAGTTTCTTTGCAAATGATAAGATATTTAGCTCTTGATGAGGCAGATCGGATGCTTGATATGGGATTTGAGCCTCAAATCAGAAAAATAGTGGAGCAAACAGACATGCCTCCACCAGGTGAAAGACAAACAATGCTGTTCAGTGCCACATTTCCTAGAGAAATCCAGGTTTGTTGGTTTTTTTTTATTTCTTTACCTATACATATGGTTTATTATTGTTTTCATCATTATTATTTTTATTAAGTCTTTAAAATGCTAAGGATCAACATGGGGTGTTGGCTGACCCTTGAATGTAGTTAACATGCTAATTTCACATGGCTAATTAAAGTTTCTAGAAGGTAGTTAGCACAATTTCTATCTGATCTCTTAAAAGGTGTAGCGGACTTATATGCCCAATTTTGAAACCGATTGATTAATTCTTGCTAATTCTTGAATGATTTTATGCTCTGATTCACCTAGAGTCTAGAGATCGCCCTTAATCTTCATACGCCTTTTTAAACTCGCTTTACAAGATTATATTAAATATTATTTTTTAACAAAATAAGTCATGAAATCTATGTTATAATCGATATAGAACTAATGCTTTATCTCATATTTAGGATTTAATAATTAATACTTAAAGTACATAATCTTATAATCTGAAAACAGTTGTTACATATTTTAAGACAAAATTTTGACCACAGCATTTATCTTAGTTGTGGCCCGTTTGTTTATTGACTTTAACCATAGAACTTGAAGTTAATTTTAATATTGTTCGCTTTGATTTTAAATTTCTTATATATGAATCAGATGCATGAAGGTGGTAGTAAGGCTTTGCAGATGTTCCTCCTTTCTATTCTATAATTGACGTGTGTGGCTCAAGGTCATTGAGGTTATAAGCGGAGTGTTTGACTAGTAGTTAGTTGTCTAAGAGAATACAGTAGAAAATTATTCTTGACAAGAGTTACTATCATATTTTATGGTCTTTAGAACTGGCTAGCAAGTAATGTTTTGTTTATTCTTCGAGAAAAGGAAACTATATGATGAAAGTAGGACATGCGTACCATTATGAACTTTCTTTTACATTTATGTGATGGATGGTGTATATAGCCATGCCTAGTTTTCTAGTACATCATGTATTAATAAGTTGTGATTTTTCTAATTTAATTCAAGTTTTGGTAAAATATTTTAAATAAAATTCAGAGTATGGTATTACGGAGTATTTAGAAAACATGTGCGGTGTACCAATTACTAAAACTGCTTTTGTATTAGGTGCAATCTTTATGTGCTGTTTGGCCTTGTATCTATTTTAGGTCTGAAGATGAAATTCTTAATGATAATGGGTTTCATTCATCTGCTTTTTTGCAGCAATATTTGTTCTATGTCTGAATTTCTGTACCAAAACAAATTAGTTTGCTCTCAACTATTTCATAATGTTGTTATGAATTCTGTTTGCTGTGCAGCGACTGGCATCTGATTTTCTTTCAAATTACATATTTCTAACGGTGGGCCGTGTTGGTTCAAGTACTGATTTGATTGTCCAAAGGGTGGAATTTGTTCAAGAAGTTGACAAGAGAAGCCATCTAATGGACCTCCTTCATGCACAGAAAGAAAATGAGTCTCATGACAAGGTACCCACTACTCACTTTTAATGCGTTTTTTATTTTAATCTCTATGAATATGAAATATTGCTATGAGAAACAGGTCAAATGGGTCGAAAGGCCAAAGTATATTTTCAATGTATAAAATCGTCTAAATTTATTTATTAATTGTTTGAATGATATAATTGTTGTAATCATTTATTGTTTTAAATAAAAATTAAAATAAATTGAAAAAACGTTTTCCTGGGTCAGGCCGACCCATTTGGACACATGATAATTACTCAACCCCCCATTTTGTCTCTTCCACCGTGTTTCGAATCCAACATAAAATCTTGCAAAGGATTAGTTCTTTCTGATTAATATTTTTATGCGGCAAGCAATTCTTTCTGATTAATATTTTTATGCAGCAAGCTCTTACATTAGTTTTTGTCGAGACAAAGAAGGGAGCCGATTCACTTGAACATTGGCTGTATAGTAATGGGTTTCCTGCAACTACTATTCATGGTGATAGAACACAACCGGTAAGTTGGATTTGACATTAAGAACATCAAGGGGGTGTTTGAATTTGTTTTCTTGAACTGATTGTCTGGTTATTGATAATCAGTTTTTGGGAATGGATGAACATATTCTGCTTCTGATTATCTGATTATTTACCGATCAAATAACTAAAGATATACAATTAAACTAAAATTACCTGTTTACCTCTTCTTTTAACATAATTTTAAACTCTTACTCTAACTTCACAAGATGTCATCTTTTTCTTAAATTGTCTTTTGTGGTTGTCTATTAATTACTTATATAATCAGAGTCTGTCAAATACTCTTAACATCTTATCGTCTAATTACTAGTACTTCAAACGATGTAAGCACATTCAAAAACACCATTTTCTACGGCTCATTTGATTACAAAAGATTATCCGACAACAGTTTTTTGATATCACAGTATCACTTTTAAGATGCAAGTCCGACACCCCTAAATCTCTTTTTCATCTCTTAAAACATGCAAAAAAAACAAAAACAAAAAAAAAACTTTTGGGATGTTTGATGAAAGATCATAAGATTTCTGGCTTTCTTTTCTTTTTGATGTTTATTTCAGTCCAGATTTTTCTCTGAGTAAATATCTTTATAGTAAAATCAGCTAAAATCTGTAAAAGTGAAGGGTATTCTAGATATCTAACAAAGGGAGGTGATTTGTACACAACACCAATTTTCCATGCACAACAATCAAGACTTTTATGTCTCTACAAACTCACTATCAAAAAATATCATCCACATTTTTAGGGGCATTATGGCCCAATCACACACTTTTTGCTATGTATGGCAAAAGGGTGTTGTGTACAAATATCTCCCTTTAGCAAATGGCCAGACATCCTTCTGAACTCCAAACTTGAATGCAGGAAAGGGAGCAAGCACTGAGATCATTCAAGAGTGGAAAAACGCCAATTCTAGTAGCAACGGATGTGGCAGCACGTGGTCTCGACATCCCTCATGTTTCTCATGTGGTCAACTTTGACCTTCCTAACGACATTGATGACTACGTGCACCGAATAGGAAGAACAGGGAGAGCAGGGAAGACAGGATTAGCAACAGCTTTCTTCAATGAAAACAACTTGTCAATAGCAAAATCATTAGCTGACTTGATGCAGGAAGCTAATCAAGAAGTACCTGCATGGCTTACTCGTTATGCCACTCGGGTGTCTTATGCTGGTGGTAAGAACAGGCGGCCTGGAGGAAGGTTTGGTGGCCGTGATTTTAGGAAGGATAACTCCTTTGGCGGTGGCTACGGTGGCGGTAACAATGGAGGTGGCTATAGTGGCGGAAACGGTGGGGGTGGATATGGTGGTGGTAACAGTGGAGGCGGATATGGTGGTGGTGTACCCAGTGCTTGGGATTAGTCATTTGGAATATGAATGTATTGGGTTTTTTTTTTTTTTTTTGAGTCGGTACATTCATCAATTTTTGCAGGAGTTAAGAATTATAATGTGTTTAAATTTATCAAATTTTGTTTTGAAATATTCTTTTATAAAACGTGTAGATGTTCATATTAAGGATTTTGAAAATTGAAACTAGTGGTCGGATCTTGATCAAGTACATTTAATCAAGGTCATTAAATCTTTAGAATTATTGAGAGGTAGAATGGAATAAGTTATTTTCATGTAATGGAAAAAACCTGTTTGTTCATTATGCAGGAATGAAATGACCTATTACACAAGGAAAGTGATTTTTTCCATTTAGAGTGGGGTGTTTTTTCCTCGTTCTATCATGAAATGGAATATAATGTAATAATTAATCTAATTTTTAAAGTTTTTCACTAACATTACTAAAATTATTATTTAGATATTTACAAAATTTATTAAAAAAGATATTTTCTTTAATGTTACTTTTAAATCTTTTTATGCTTAATTTTTCTATATAATAAGTTATTGATGTACATGTTTTTATTAAATTATTAACTAATTAAAAGCAAAATATATATTTAAGAAATTTGTATATGAAATATGAAAATTTGATAAAGAAAATATTATTTTCAATACAAATATATAAATAAAAATATTTTCTCTTTCTTTAAAGATGTGTGTAAAAATTATTCTAATGAAAATTTGATTATATATAAAAATAATTTAATTGAATGACTTGCTTCATTCCATATATAAAACAAACAAGATAATAGAATGTAATAAATCATTCAATTTCACCACTCATTTCATTACCTTGACCATTTCATTCTTTCATTACTTCTTGAAGACGTACCATGATCAATTACGTATTTGGCCTTTCTTGTCCTCCGCTTTGCAAGGATTTGCCTAGTCATCCTCCCATCTCCCCACTTCGTATTCATTGACTCGAGTACACAGAGTGGTCTCGTTATATGCTTGTTTTTCACCATCTGTGATGCTCGTCAAGCTCGTGTACTACTCCATGACGTTTGTGATGGTTCATCATCCGTTCACGTGACGCCTATGGCGGGCATTTTTTTCAATCAAAGATTGCATGAAAATTGATTGTGTAAGCCTAGTAATGGCAGTACTCTATAGTCATTACTGAGTTATAAGTTAGTATTATTGATTTAGCCATCATTTATGTCAATTATTAAACAAGCTAAAGAAAGTGGAGAGTAACTAGATATAACACAAGGGGGTGCTCATAATACGACATAACTCACATGTGTCCAAGCCTGATTCACGGGTTGCACAAACTAAATAATCTCAAGAAAAATTAACATTGCATATTTGCATGTGAAAGTTTGAGTTAATGACCAAGCTATACATACTAGGTCTGCCCTAAAGATAATCAAATAAGCGGTCCAAATAAATAATCAGAGCTGCTTATTTGCAGTTTAATGATTTTCAACAACTGAGACCCCAATTGATCCAACCATGTCATTCCCATGTCTTTTCCTTTCCCAAAAATCTTGACATGACTATTGTTGCCACAAGATTAGATCTCAACTACTTGTTCACCTCCATAAGCACATTGCCTCAAATATAGACTCAAAGATGACAAGCATCTATATCACCAAATTTCCAAAGCTAAAACTGCTTAACAAGCTGTTGAGCAATCCCAAACACCCTCAAAACAACTTATGTGTTGCATCTAAAAGCAATAAGCGGATAAACAATTTTAATGAATAATCCCGGCACCCCTAATTGACTCTCGATATCTTTAATCTCAATCTTCTAACATCAGACTTGTTAATCTTGATAAGAAACATTATCAGTCATCAAACTCTGAATCTTCATCCTCATCTTCAACCCACTCACCACCGGATTCAGTCTCTTCATCATCCTGTTCATCATTTTCCTCAATCCCAATAGCATCATCCGTAACCAAATTGTCTAACTCAGACAACATTTCCAACCGTTTCTTCTTATAAATCAATCCAGTCCTCAAAACATGATGAAACTTCCCTCTATACTTGGCAATCGGACTTGCATAAACCAGTTTTCCTCTTCTATACCCTTCCTTTAGTGCCACAGATGTCGTTTTACACTTCAATGAAAGATAAAAAAGCCCTGGGTACCGAGTAAAGATTCGTGTAAACCTAAATGGCATATTCAATTCGTCTTTTAGATTCCTCAAGTAATTCCTTTTGGTTTTCTTGTAAACAGTCAAACTCAAGAACTCATGTAGAACAACTATTCTTTTCTCCATTAACTCGCTTTGTGGATCAATGCTACTTGAATCCTCATATGGAGATATGGATGGCAGTTTTTGAAACTCATCCATCCAAGATTTCACCTTTTTCTATGCACCATAACCTCTAGGAAAACTGAATGAAAATGCTAATGCAGTTTGCCCTCTTGTAAACCTCCTGTAATGATGACCAGCACCATTACTGTTGCTTGATTCCTTAGTCTCATTGCTCTTTTGAAGCTCAGAAACAACTAATTCATCGATCCATCTCACAAGTTTCAAACTTGATAACCCGTTTGAATTCTTCACGATTCGAAATTTGTCAGGGTGTTTCTCACGATTAGGATTTTGTCATAATCATACGGAAACCCTAACGCTGTCTTTGGTAGGGGAAAAAGAAAGAAGAGAAAGGGAAATGACCTTATTTCTCTTGTTTGGGAGCTTAGGGGGCGGAGAAATGGTTTCCCACTTCATTTCCCTTTCCCGGTTTTCTTTGTTACCTCATTTCTCTCCATTTTGTGGAGAAATCGTGAGAAATGGCATCGATCTTCTTCATGGGCGACGTGTGTTGCGATGAATCTGTCGTTTGTTGCCGGCGAGGCAGCCAACGCCGCAGCCGCAGCCATCGTCGTCGTCGTCGGTTGCGATAGAACCCTAATCGTCGTCGTCTCATCTGTTGCGATAGAACCCTAGATCGTCGACGTCGGCGAGGTGGCTAACGCCGCAGCCGACGTCTGTTGCGATTGAATCCTCGATCGTTTGTGGTTGCGATGTGTTTTCCTGCGATGTCGTCGATGGAACCCTAATCGTTGTCCACCGTTGCGATCCGTCGATGGAACCCTAATCATTGTCCACCGTTGCGATGTCGTCGATGGAACCCTAATCGTTGTCCACCGTTGCGATGTCGTCGATGGAAGCCTAATCGTTGTGGTTGCGATGTGTTATGGCGATGATGAGTGTCCGGCATCGGCATGGCGGCGTCACTGCCGCCGCCGACGAGCTTTCGGCAACCTGAGCCTAGCTTTTCACGTTTTCATTTCTTAATGGTACCAAGGTACCAAGCAAGGACATTTTTTACTCATTTCCATTTCTCCCCATTTTCATTTCCAATTCTCTCATTTTCTTTTCTCTGTACCAAACACCCCCTAAATCCCATCCTAACGGCCTGTTCTTGAGTTATTACGGTGGAAGGAAAGGGAGGGGAAGAGAAGGAAATAATTAGTGGTGGGTGTTCTTAAGTTTTTTTAAAAAGGGAAAGGAAGGGGAAGGATGGGCAATTTTACCATTTTTATACTCTAAAACAATCCTCTCACTTTTGGAATGATTGAGAGGGAGAGTTTTTCCATTCTTCCCTTTCCTTCCCTTCCCTTTCCTCCCCTTCCCTTTCTTTCGTTTAAAAACTCGAGAACAGGCCGTAAAGGATGAAGCGATTGAATAGGTGACTGTTTATCTCTGGTCACCATCAGCACTCTACAGAGTCATTGTATGATGTCTGATTCCTGGGTTTCGTAGATTTTGCGTTCTAGGTTATGCAGATTTAGGGCGATGTTGGTGAGGCGAAAACAGGAGAGGGAAGGGTATTTAGGGTGTGGGAATTCTTCGAAGAGAGTAGAGTAACGGCGGATGAAACAGAGGGTGGGGATGGTGATTCCGAGGAGTTTTTGGATGTCAGAGATGGATTTGGCGGTGAGGAATTGGGTGGCAGAGGGGCGGTGGATGATGGCGGCTTTGAGATTGATGTTGATGTCGATGACGTTGTCTAGGGATCGATTTTTGACCAATTTTAATCAGACTTCTTTGATTATTCAACATTTTTGGTAGTTCGAGAGATGGGTTTTGAAGATGTTTTGAAGTGATGAGAAGAAATGGCAGTCGTTAATGGTGGCTCTGTGCTTCATGTTCTTAGTGAATGCACATACATTTGACTCACGGTGACTTCAATGACCTCTGAACTGAAGTCGGGAGATATTGAATTTCCCACAAGATCTTAAAAACTAAAAGAATGAAAGAACATGAACGCTGAGGCCTATAACACATGGATTTGTGATCTTCATTGATCACTTGCAGAAACTGCTGCATAATCCCCGTAAAGATAAGAAATTGGGGCTTAACAGGCAAGCTCTGCAAGGAAAAGCAATGTAGTTGCCCTTTTTCAAACAAATTCACCAAACCGAACAAACTAAAAAATAGTCCGAACCGAAAACTGAATTCGGATTTGGTTTGATTTTGGTTTTAACCAAATAAAACCAAATCCATTTCAATGCCTAAAAGCCTAATCATTTTCGACCCTAAAACTAATAACAAATTAGGGGTTGAATTTGAGTGTTTCATCAAACAACAACAATAAATTTATAAATACCAAAGCTTCAAGCAATAAAAAAAAATTTGAATGGCAACTAGCCACTTAGGGCGGGGAAGTGTTTAAGAGTTTTTCTATGTAAGTTTTAGATAATTCAATAATTAATTAAGCTGAATATAGGCATTTATCAATGTGTTCAAAGTGAAGATCCAAAGATTAGTTCAAGAAACAACCTAAGTATGTTTTCATTTTATAAAAATCCTTTCTTTTTTTAGAAAATTTTTCTAAGAAAATTGAAAATTAGAAATCATGTTTACTTGCACATTTAAAAAAAAATAGAAAACTCCCTCACTTTTCCACATTTTCAAACTACTTTTTTCAAGAAAACAATTCAACCAAACATATTTTCGATTTTTTCTGAAAAAGGAAGACTCCACCCATTCATCAAAACACGTTTTCTATTTTTTTCAGAAAATGAAAACTCCAATATTTTTCAAAAAAAAACAGAAAATTTTTCTCCTACTAAACGCAATCTAAAGTTTTCAAGTTGTATCAGCTCAACTCAAAGAAGTCAACTCAAATAATTTGAGTGTGAGTCGAATTCTATCTTCTCATTTATTCTCTTCAAAGGTTCACAAGACAAGTTTAAAAACTTTTCAGAAATAGATAACATGCGTAATATACGAATATTGTGTGAGGATAGTTTCAGAAAGTTAGTTACTTTTCACGAATCAAAACTTAATTAGTTTAAATTTGATTTGTATATTATAAAGTAGAAATTAAGCAATATACGAATAGACAACTTTAGAGCGTATGATTTTAAGTTATAATTCATCATTATATTTTTTAACGTCAATTATTTTATTATTATTATTGCTATTCTTATTATAATTAGTATTATTATTACTATTACTATTACTATTACTATTATTATTACTACTACTACTATTATTATTACTACTACTATTGTTATTACTATTATTGTTATTAATAATAATAATATTATTATTATTATTATTATTATTATTATTATTAGTGTTATTATTATTATTATTACTACTACTACTACTACTATTATTATTATTATTATTATAATAATAATTATTATTATTATTAGTGTTAGTATTATTATTATTATTAGTGGTAGTAGCTGTATTATAATAATATTATTATTATTATTGTTGTTATTGTTATTACTAGTATTACTATTATTATTATTACTATTACTATTATTAATTTATTATTATTAGTATTATTATGATTTATTTATTTATTGGTATTATTATTATTATTATTATTATTATTGTTGTTATTGTTATTATTAGTATTACTATTATTATTATTACTATTACTATTATTACTATTATTAATTTATTATTATTAATTTATTATTATTATTTATTTATTTATTTTTATTATTAGTGTTACTTCTACTTTGCTTGACTTGCTTTTGACCTAATTGGTAGTTTGGTACTACCTCAACCTTTATAATAATCTCTTGCATCGACGGATATATGTGCTGTATCATATTTTTTAAAAAGAGTTCATTTTTCTTTGTGCGTTTTAACAAGTGTAATGATTATATTCTAACAAGAACAAAAAGGACTAACAAAAACAATACTTAATCCCGCTTGACGGGGTATGGGAAAAAGACATAATATTCTAATATAGTTTTAATCAACGAAATCATACAAGCAAAGAAGAATCCTAATTGAGAACTTAAAACCACTATAACTGAAACTATCCCTTGAAAAACATTTCATCGAACATTTCTAACCATCTAAAAACCCAAGGAAAACTACGTTCAAATCATCAAAATTCTGGAACAATGTTACATATACACTCAACAAAACGCCATTCTTCAGTGTCGATGAGAATGCTTTCTACTGCTATAATAGGCCTCCCCGCCTCTCCGGTTTCTTCTTTCTAAGATTCTGAAAAAAAACGAGATGACTCCTATGGCAGCCATGGCATAGAAAGCTTTGTAAGGAGCCAAATCTAAACCCGAAAGATAGCAACAATACCCAGCAATGAGGTACACTAACCCTTGTCTTATTTCATACCCTCTCATTCCGGGTATCTGAAAGAAGACGTTAAACTCAGGTTTTGTGTCACAGATACCGTGCAGGATAACACCCATGCAGAGTACAGCATCCAAGAACCATGGGAAGTTGTGACCCATGCTTAGCCTCTGCAAACCAAAAGATTTGATGAGTAATTGAAACTGGACCACAGTTTGATGTTTTATATGAAAAGGGAAAAGTGATCATATTTGTTTGCAACATTTCTGTCTTTTATCCCTGTTGTGAGGCTGTATTCTCATTCTACTCAAGTTGGCTTGGGTAACAGGTCAAAACAAGTTAGGTTCGCATTTAATTGATTATGTAGTATAGGTCAAAACGGGGCAGATCATTTAATGTGTCGATAATGATTACAAAAACATTATCACATAATTATTATTAATACAAATGAACGAAATTAAATGGATACTTATAAGCGGCCAGTAAAAAACAGATGAGTACTTATATCTACTATGTAATTAAGCTATCACCACTACAAATGAACAAAATTAAATGGATGCTGCAACTATGCTTTGAACTTTGAGTCATTAAATCATACTCGATTTGCTGTTACAAAGCATGTTTTGTGCAAATGAAACGGTTCATTTTGTTAAGATTGAAGATGCAGCAAAAAAAGCATCACGCTTGGCATTTTGTCTAAAGATTTATTTTGTTAAGATGCAACAAAGAAAAGGTGCAAACGAAAAAAAACTAGCATGACTTACCAAAAAACAGCATCACGCTTGGCATGTTTACTCAGTTTCATTTCTAATTTCTTCCATTTTAATGGGCAATAACATGTGTAAATAACTATTGGGACTTGTTTGTGCAAGTTATTAGTTAGGATCTTGAACTTCCTCTTCTTTTTTCTAAATAATATTACTTAACACGGATGAATAGATCGTTATTTTACCAATAGATGTACGAGTTGATCAGGGGAGTATGGATTGTACCTCCAACCAAGCAACAAGTGAAGGAAGAAACATGAGGAGAGAAAGAAGATGGAGGATTAGCAAGCCATGGCGGTGGTGGAATATTTCTAGTTGTGTGTCACCATAGGTTCTTGCGGAGTCTGGGGTGCTTGAACTCTTCTCATCCACACCTAAACCACCCTCCTCCTCTGATGATTCATCGTTCTTCAACTTCTTCCCATTGCCGAACCCGAATAAATCTTCACTACCACTCTTGCTCGATGCTGTAAGAAAGCTGCAACATAGAAAAACAATCTCCCACCTCAACAAGATGATGCAAAGTAAAATAATTAAACCCTAACGTAAATCCGAGTAAAGACAGGTTGGGTTGACCTGCAAGCACTTCATTTTTCATGAATATAAATATAATGTGTTAATTAGGATTACAAAATAATGTGTTAATTAGGGTTATGAAATAATGTTGTTACAAAAATCTAAGTACTCAAATACAACAAATTAGGAGGTTGTATGCATTTAAAAATAGACATTGCTGACTTTCAACCCATTTAGCCCCTTTGACATGTCCCCCTTTTGGCTAAATTATTTATTACCCGCTTCATATAAAACACAACCCAAAAGCATTCATAAGTAATTAGATCGAAATTGCCACCTCTAACATATGTTGAAAAAGAATCAAATAACTTTCTGTGGTAGAACAAAATATCTTTCATTTCCAAGATGCAACTTTAATGTTACTAATTACAAATGGATAAACAGAGGGTGTTCCCTGTTCAGGTTACCCAGGAGGCACTGAGCCTCTGTAATTAACCAAAGAAATATTTCTGTGCGAAGTTGCTTATGTTTCAAGCCAGAATGCTTATAGATGTATTC
Organism: Dittrichia graveolens; assembly: GCA_038502395.1. Lineage (NCBI taxonomy): Eukaryota > Viridiplantae > Streptophyta > Magnoliopsida > Asterales > Asteraceae > Dittrichia > Dittrichia graveolens. Next base: position 6,541,567 of record JARJIL010000003.1, read on the forward strand.
CCAGCCAAAGTACTTCAACAATTTATGAAAACCATTAATTAGAAATTTTAGATGAGTATGTATGTTAACTTAGGTCACGGTTGTAATGTTGTTTGAGAGGTGAATGGCCGATTTACAATTATGTTTATTTGGTAACTTACCCTAAGCTATTAGATCATTTCAAACATTTCAAAAACTATGATTTTTTAATGAAAGGATGCATTTATGATGGAGTTTTGGGAATAAAAGGATGCATTTGCTATTCAACCATGCTTTCAAATTTCTATTTAGCTCAGGGAAAGCTTTGACCACCAAAAGTTACCATAAAAACTCACAGTTTTACTTTCTATCAAGTATACATGATATAGGCAAATTATCTCTTTGTTATTAATCACCCTCCCAAAAAGGGAAAAAAATGGAGTGTTTGATGGTAACTTTGGCGGTTGTCATAAATTTTAGTCTTTAGCTAAAGATATATGACTGTTCGAAAATTCATACAAACAAGCAAGCTTGGAACAACTGTTTTATGCAGAAAAGGCATGTGGTTGGTACATATTCTCTCCCTCCAAATTAGACTTACCGTTCTTCAAAAACAATGAAAAAAATAGTGTGTTTGGTAGTAGCATTGGTGGCTGACTTGCATTTGTTTTTGACAACTGGAGGCAAGGAATGAACAGATTTGAGTAAAAAACATCCAAACATACTTCTATGATGCAGAAGCAACCAACTAAACAAGGTGAAGGCCGTTCTTACTTTGGTCTTTATTAAAGAAAAAAGGAAGCTACCAATGAACTTTGTTTATAGGTAGTAGAATAAAACAAAGTTCCATTAAAGAAAAAAGGAAGCTTCCATTCAATAGTTTTTTTGGTTCCGGTTTAGCCTCTCTCAACTATTTTGAATAAAATATTTGTCGTTGTGGTTGACAAGATTATAATGAAACCAGACTCTTCTCGGTTGAACGCAGTTTACTTAGAGCTGGCAATTTCGACTCATTTACATAAGAATGGGTCAATTTGGGTTATGTTCTGACTTGTATCTAACAGGTCGAAAGAGACAAATCAAGAAATTTAGTTATAACGAAAATGGGTCGAAGGTCACCCGAAGCATGCAACCTCATAAAGTTCTTTATGCGAAAAAAAATGAAAAATAGATTAATATTCTAATAATATAGTTTCTGTAATCATATTCAATGAGCAAATTATTGAACTTTAAAAAAGGGCAATAGGTATTCCATGACAAAAAACTGAACCGACACATTTTTTACTCGTACAAACACTAGTTACCAATCTACCCATTTTTCTAGCTCTGACTTCATTCATGGATCCTTCAATCCTTGATGGTCAAGAGGTTCAGAAGTTTGGAATATTACCTGCACAATGCAAGGTGGCAGCATAGCACATGTGAAGACACCAATACAAGGAGACCCAAAGCCGGATGGACAAAACAAACCAAAGCAATAGCAAGCAATGATGTAGCCAATGGTGGATTGGCATTTATGACTCTCATGACCTGTCACAAAACGAGAAAAATAACTGAGAAATATAATACTTTTAGATAATGTCCAGATGACAAAGATAAAGGGAAGACCATGTGCCACCACATAAGTTCGTAGAAGCTAGAAGAAATATTTGGAAGATGCCTTTCAAAAAAAACTTGGAAGGCTAAAAGCCAATAATGATTACCTTCAATGAGAAAAAGCTAGTGGAGAGATCAAGTATCCACCATCTCCACCTGCAAAGATGTATTTAGTCAGTTCATAACAACGATGTCCATGGAAAATATTTACCTATCAAAGTTATGTTAATGGGTTAAGGAGGAAGGAGAACAAGAAAATCAGAAGCGGAAAGCAGTCAACTGAAAATTCCCAGTGACTAGTGTCCGTTCCATAACCTTGGCTTGAAACTTTTAAGCTTTTACAGATGCTGTTGCTTAAAGTCATGAGTTTCATTTAGTATATTTGCTTTATTATTCTTCTGGTGTTGTTTTATCTTTAAATGTATATCAGTATATGTATATATGCATATGTATGAAATATATAGATACATGTGTGCGTGTTATATTTATATATATAGAGAGAGAGGGGGGGGGGAGTTCCATTGAGAACCACTTTATTGCGAGAACCACGGGAACCTATGCAATATAGTCAAATTCGTCTATAAAAGAGAGAGAGAGAGAGAGAGAGAGAGAGATGTACGGACCCTGTCTTAAAGAAAACATGTACTTTGGCAACCACATGAGAGAGTATCAGGGTGGTTACTATCAAAATGATTACTGTCCCATTTGCTATTAAATAGCAAATCATTGAGACAATAAAGAAGCTAGTGACTGGAGGAAATGGCTTTGGACTTAGACAGGAATAAAACAAAGCAATGAGAATGGGTGCTATAGCAAGGAGAAAGAATGAGAGTGGAATTCTTAGATTTGATTCTACTGCAGACAGCAATGAAGGAACAGGCAGATCAAGCTCCCATGCATTAGCTTGCCTCATTAGTGCAAAAAAGACTACAGCAAAGGAGAAACCAATAATCTGCATAAGGAAAGACCAATTGAAGTAATAAGCTAATCAAGAAATACAAGCCTCGTTAATAACAAATATGCAGAAAAATAAAAGGTAATTGCTGAGCATATAGTTAAGGGTTAAATATGGTTTAATTCCTAAACTTTACCCCTCACAGCGTTCTAACCCATAAACTTTTTTATTGTTTTAGTCTCCAAGTTGCGCTTAGTGTATGTTTTAACCCCTAAAGTGTTTGATCTAATCACTGTTTCTTCCCAAAATCAAATTTTTTCTTTTGTAACCTTTACTGGTTTCGGGCAACTAGCCAACTCCGCTGACGTTTTCAGGCCAGCAATCAATCTCTGGCAACTGTTTCCGGCGACACACCTTCATTTCTCATTTTCTCCGGTGAAAACTTCTTTCTTCTCCATACACCATTTTCTAAAGCTCGGGGGGTCGGAGAGGGTTTTCTAAAAAAACATATAAATTGTTTTATTACTTGTTTAATAATAAAAATTTGGTTGATCATAAGCCATTAACCTGGTATAGAAGGTAAAGTCCCTAAAACAACCGCTTTCACAAGTTTATGGTCAAGACTATAAGTAAAAAGTTTAGGGGTTAAAAACGTTATCAGGTGTACAGTTTAGGGATTAAACCATACTTAACCCTAAAATTAAAGACAACTTGAACTACGTAGTAATCCCATAACATATAGACCAACACAAAACAGGAATTTTTGTTGTCCTTTCATTTCTTTGTGTGAAATGAGAAAAAAAATCATAGTGCGCTATGTGTTTATGTTGCCAAACATTTAGGAACCAAGACTCGTGGACTTGATACACGTGAACAGAAAGTTTATAGAAGTCAAAGAAGTAAGTCTATTGCACAAATAACATTTAATATATGATTTAATAAATTTTACCTGGGAGTTGTATAAAAGCATAAATCTTCGGCTAGAAGCAGTTAGAGAAACAGTAACACTAGTTTTATAGGAACAATGTGGATCAACCTGCATAGGGATGACCCAGAGAGATTAGAACTTGGAAAGTTGAACTAATTAAGAAAACTAACAGATAGACACTGTATACATGTCAAGTCTACCAGTAACAGAACATTGGTCTGCTCAGATCCCTGAGTTGAACTCCAAAGTGCAGGTGATGAGTCCACTTCAGTTTTACGAGAATACAAATTTGGAAATATGTGAAGGCCAGACGTAGCATCCCATGCAAGGGCAACAGGTGGAAAGCATCTGAGCTTGCAAAGTCCTTCAAGATTAAAAAAGGAGTGACCATCAACACAATTTATAAAAAAAGGCCAATAATATAAAAATGATTAAGAAAACATCTTTAAAAAATGACTCTAAATTGATCCAAAGCTTTTAGTCATTTAAAAGATAATTGCATAAAAAAGGTAACCAGGTTTGGTCCAATTTCTATTTTGGGTAACCAACTATTTTTACCCCAAACAGAGGACTCATCTTTCAAATAAAATCACTTAAGGTAAAGAAGTTCAAATTCTTTCAATATTGTGTAACTGACTTTCACTTTTTTCCTACTTTGGTTGGTGGGTGGGTGTCGTCGAAAATTGCTTCCAAATTTTGCGTCAAATTTACTAGTTCTGCGTCAAGTTTATGCATTGCCCAAAATTGGAAATTCGTTATGGTAAATATTTGAATTTTAATGAAAACTGGACCAGAGTTGGTAACCTTGTATTTATGCTATTAGCCATTTTATTTATCCAGGGATATTGCCATAAAACATCAGTGATATCAAACCAACTGTAAATGGAAATCTAAATGTACGTTCAGCAAAGTCAAGAATAAGGTATAGGAAAATATTTATATATGGCAAAGAGGCAGTGCAGACCACAAAGAGTTTTTAGATTACGATGATGCTGAACAGATCACTGGATAAAAGTTTGATCCATGGTTAAGTCAAGTACATGTTATATCAAAATCTTACAAAATAAAAGACTATGCAACTCAGGACTACCAACATTGTAATGTGTCGAAAGTTACAAAGACGTGAACAGAACAGCCCGTTGATTGCATACAAAGCCACTGGGTTTACATTCTTGAAAAGACCGAGATTGATGTCAAAAGGAATCCCTAAGATGGTCAGACCACCAACTCCAGACCCTTCTAACTTAGTTATCACTTATGAATATGAGAAAGTGGCATATTGGAGGCCCATTGGTGACTTATCTTTGTTTTCAGCTGGAGAGAACTTGAGCAATTAAATTAACTCCATTCAGAATACAGATATTAAGGTTCTATGGTGCCCCTATTGGCTTATCAAAGGACTTTTTTAGTTGCATTTGTGATCAATCTGATACCAGCATGCTTCAAAACAAAATTATCTTTATTTTTCCGTGAATGGGAATGTTAAAAGTAAGTCTTTAATCCAATCTAACCCCTAAGCATCATAAAGGTTTTCAGGCAGTATATCTGATATCAAATCAATCATCAAGCACAGTGTGTGTGTGTGTGTGAGAGAGAGAGAGAGAGAGAGCTTTAGGTATAACATTGTGTGTCTTGGGATCATTATTTTAAATCAGTTCGGCTGATTAATCTACAGCAGCAAACAGTGAGACTTAAAGAATGCTAGACATATCATCAACGACCTAAATTACTTCTTTTTTGTTTTTAAAAGATGAAGCAAGAAAAAAAAATGCTTACTGCCATTATTCATGTCTACATCCTCTTCATCAGAAAGTCCAGACTTTTTAATCCCGCAGCCTGTTGTTTCAAGAGAAACTGTAGCAGGCAGAAGCCCCATGCTGATACCGAATGTAATATTCATTGCAATTGGATGATCCTCCTTGATGAAAATGTCCTGCAACATTTTAATTCTATAGGATCACTTCTATTAATCGTGAAGAAATGAGGAGTGGTGGATTAAAGTCTCATAATAGACAGTTGTGTGTGTAGCAGATGAAAAAGAGAATAAAAGAGGCAAAAGAAAAGAAGACTAAACTTAAATCACCACTGTATTTAAGCAGTGTAGATACATGCTTCTAGAAAGTACGAACCTTCTGAGAATACATAGAGAGAAGCAACGACTGAGGAGAAAACTCTTTACGCCCTTCTTCTGGGTTGAAAAACTGCCCAACTGCCATTGAAGCTGCAGGTGGAGGTCTCCCTGAAACAGTCTGGGGTATATAAAATCAAATGTTAGAGAAAATAAACACTAGTGCTTATTTCCTCGATATAAAGGATTGGCATACTAAGATCTTGATAGACAAATACAACAACATTTTCTAAATCTACCAGCAAAGAGCATAATTTGGTTTGTCTTACATGCCCACCATAACTCATACATTTTTTTTAAAAGCACCATAACTCATACATTGCTAAAGCAAAGAGGTGAAGGCTTAAATATGACTTTGTTGTGCAGTCCTTCTCTAATTTGAATTTTGAAAGACACTAGCATCTCTTCATCAATAGTTACTACCAGCTGTTAACATCCTTAACCATGTGACATACTTTCTAAAGACTTTCTTCTTTTCAAAATCTGACCACATAACCCTCATTGGTACCCTATCTTATGCATTGTCTAGGTTGAGGAACTTATCATCATTATAAACAAATATATTACAATAATCTTCACTATAAACTTAGAATGCAAACACAATTGCTTCACGGAGCTCACAACTTATCGGCAAGATATCCAAGTGTGCGGCGTTCCATGAGCGAAAACAATACAACTCTGTCATTATACAGTAATAGAATGAAACAACGGTGCACAGAATCAAGTACAGGGGACTCATCATTTGAAATTGTGTATGTCATGCGAATTGCACTTTTCCATTTTGATACTCAAATCAAGCAAACATAGCAAATCAAAAATCTAACTCTGCATTCACAAAATTCAAGCTTTCATATCTAGTTAGCAGTTGAAAGAATTTGAAAGAAGGCCAACAACCATCTACTTGATGATAAATGCAACTACATGCAGATGGAGTTATGATCTGCCACCAAGTAAAATTGACAGTTACAACTTGAAGCCACTTCTTTGTTGTGCTTTACAGGTCACAATTTCATATCAAGTGCTGAAAATCAATTGATTGCCAATGCAAATAACATGGATAATCTAATATTCAGTACAGTTCAGGAATTATTTCAATATAATCTCAACCCAGGCTTCGACAATGTTCAAAAGGGGAGCTACTAGGTATATTTATATATGATAAACTTGGGTGATAAGGAGACGCTACCGGGCTTGGTGCAACTGAAACTGTCAGAAATCTGAAACCATGCATATCCTTGGGGTCCAACCAAAATACAGCTGATGGTGGTGGTTGTTCTGTCTGACTTCCTGGTTCAATCTATAGACATGACAGTACATTTAGATATGCATATATATAATCAAAGCTATATAGCTCATAATAATAATACTTACACCCTGAACAACATAAGATCTAATCAGAAACACATAACAGTTGCCTAAATCAGATAAATACAATATGATCTCTTACTGAAAGAGAAAATAAAAGTCATATTTAATGTATATGAGAATGCAACAAAAAAGGACAAAGCAGAAATTTAACAAGTTAGGTATGGGTTTCCTACCTGCCTTGGTGCTGATCCTGAAGGAACCTGAACCATCTTTGATGTCACTTCTACAACCCTTTTGCTAAGAGGCAAATCTGACACAGAAGTTCCTTTTTCAGGCCAAAGATGAAGTCTAACACCATAACAGGGAAGAAGATTTGTCACAAGAACAAAGTTGGTTCTTCCATTAGACCCCTGATGATCGGAAATTTTTATACGAAAATAAGATAAAAGAACATATGGTAAACCAACAAAACAAGGTGTCGCTAAAGCAAGTAATTAACTTTACTTAAGATAAAGCCACCATCAAATGTTAAGAAAAGAATGTCATTTCCAACAACCAAATGCATCTCAGTATAATATTTCTAATGTAGGAAGCATCTAACCCTAGTGAAACATACTACAAAAGTGTTAATGGTCATTGACATATGCAAAGCAACTACAACATAGTTGATAAGCACCGTTCCTAATTTGTTGCCAGATTCTATATTCCAATTTTTGGTTCCTCGTCTAGTAGCCAGTTGATCAGAACTAGTTTTTATCTCCATCCTCGTAGTTTATTCATCCTTTTTCAGTAATACACATCATGATTTCTTGACCTATTTGAAACATGGAAGCAGAGCCGGGTTCTGATCCTAGAACCTTTGTGCAACAAAGGTGAGAAGAGGAGTACACATTACAGTTTCCCAAAGTTTGAGTTGTTTACAAGTTCTTTCTTGTTGGAACTCAAACTGAAAGTAGAAATTTACAAAAAGCAATAGAATTTTTCCTTTGCATAAATTGTAGACTGATTTTGCTAGCCTAAGTTACAACAACCTGTAGAAGAATCACAAAGTGACTACCTGAGAGGCTTCCTCAAAGGCTCAAAAAGCATGAAATCAAATGATAATATGGTGTATGATGTGTTGGACAAAATGAAAAGGTGATGACTGACCAGTTCTTTTATGTCCAACCAACGTCTTCTGCCATCCATTGCTAAAATTGTTACTGTTGGTGTCTTGATGTAAAGATCTCTTTCAAGTCCCTCCTCACTCCACTGAAGTTTACTGGGACATGCAGTAGCAGTTTTCTTCTCAGACCCTGAATGGCCAAATAAATGATCTTTTATACTTCGAAAATGCCGAAGAGAAAACATAAACACATTAATTGGACACATAATAAGTTCCCAGATCAATGAGCATTTTGATTTTTGGTTTTCTCTGCACTATAATAGCCTGCAGCCTTAATACGATATTTTAAGCAATATTACCATTAACATCTAAGCAACTGAAACTACAATTCCCGCTGCCAATCATCGATTTTAGCTAAATTACATCATCTAATGTGTTCTTTACTAAATTTTACATACGCGTATCTATACATTTATCCACAACAAATCATCTTCGATGTTACGGGCCAAATGAATTTGACAGGCTTTTTAAGTAATATTGATGGTGCAGATTCACCTACCAAAAAGAGCACACGGTGTATTATTAGTATACATACATACATATACATATATATAATGTTCCATCTTTATACCTGACATAAGAAAAATATTGCGAATATGAACGTTCAGTCCTGTTACACACCCAAAATCTCAAGCTCGGTTTCATTTCAAATTTAGTGCAGTATCCCGAGAAAAATTGCTTAAGACAATCACCACGATTAACCATAAAATGGACAATAAGAATGCAGCCACACAAAAAGGCCAGAACCTGGAAATATATGCAGTAAGTCGCTGATGAAATTTTACTATGTTTTAGAAAATCCTAATTCACAGAAGGATGAAAAGGCTCTAGAGTGATACTTCAGATCTTGCACTCCTTGGTAAAGTATTGTACATTTTATAATGCCAGCTTCTAGCATAGGCAAAGTCAATATATGACATAACGAAATTGTGCATTACAAAGACAGCCATACTGCTGCAGATCATATGCCACATAAACGCAAATAATACAATTTATGGGGTTTAAAGAACATGACAGACTCAAGACTATCAGCTCCAAGTAAACAGAACTTTCACCCAAAGACCAGCAAGCTATTTGTCTCATCAATAACTACTATTTTTTTCCTGTTTATTAAAAAGGAAAGAAAAATAGAATTATAAACCAATGTACCAGAAAAAATTTTCTCTTTCTGCAAAGGAAGATGTGATAACTGCTGATGATAACCCGATTGCCTGGACAAACTTCCTGGCATTCCGCTTTGAAGCATTTTTGTAAATATTGCTAGTCTTTTCCTTGTGCCGGAAATCGGATGACCAGTTTCAGGGTCTACCAAACTAAGAAGTGTATGTGAAACCTGAAACTCATTTACCCAGAGATTAGACCCATTTATGGCATACTAACTTGGAAGGTTATGTAGGAGAAGCAAGACTCACTTGCACGACAAGTTGATTACACCATAAGATAACCTGGTGCTCCATTGATAGCCATACATTCTTCACCCCCATGCTACTAATCATAAAGCCATGGGTAGATGGGACAATACCATCAATAGATTCCAACTTTGACCTTATCTATATTCACAAACTTCAGGAGTCAAAAATGGTACGAGTGTTGTGGTCAGTAAAGAAAAGGAAGCCAATATCAGTGGCTCAGATGAGAACATAACAAACAAGAACCACTGCATGGTAAATCAATGGTTCAATGCCCTATTCAATTCATATGACAGAGTTTTTGAGGTTATACATGCCCTTTCCTTTTTTTGTCATTAGGTGCCAACACAACATTGTTTTCCTACTTATGTGCTGAATAATATACCAATCACTAACAGTTCATTTCTGCCTTGGAGTCATTTAGCAGCTAATCAAGGTACTATATGCAAGGAAGAATAGCGTCTTCCATGTTACAATGATTGCACCATGCTACATGGGTAATGTACCTAAAAGCAAAATGGTACTGATAGAAAGTTTTGAGCAGAATTGATTAACTTGTGAATATTATAATAGGTACATGTTCACTAAATAACTGAATTGCAGCCTATTAAATATAATTTCGCAGGGACTGCACCAGCATTCATCTCATCGCCATCCAAGATTCAATATAGGACAACATCATATGTTTATAGTGAAGCTCGAACTAATATCACGTATATCAAAATAGACAAAGGAATATATCAATCACCTGGTAATCATTACTACCACCAGAAATGGAGATAACAATAACTCTAGATAGTTGAGGATTGGAAGAGTGAGTTCCTGCTCTAGAGATTTGGACCTTGTAACCGTTTCTCCATTCTTGATTTACGTATTTGTAATAGTGACCCAGTGATGGTTGCAATGCCACAGGAGGTGACCTGGAACAAAATTTTAGCACATTTATGATTTATGGGGTAAGGTTTCCAGACACATATAATTTAGAAAGACCAGCAGAACTCACTGATGTGGAGCTGATAGGGTAAGAAGAGTTTCAACAGCAGACTTTCTCAAATTAGGGTGCACAACCGCAGCTCTAGCAACAAAACCACCCATAGAATGGCCAACCAATATGACACTATTAGGCAGACTAGTAGATTCAACAGCACCTTCTTTCGCCCGAGCGTCTCGAGATTCTTTATATTGATCCAGGATCTACAAGCAGAAGCAGAAACTTGAAACTTATTTACGAAAGAAGATTACTGCAAAGTTCTCAATCTGTTTAACATAACTAGAATACTGTGGTTTCCATACTGAAAACTACATTCAGCCTCCAAGTGGTATTATAGGTGCTTTATGCAAAGATAATAGATTAGATACCCTGTGAATGGCATATACTACATATTCTGTGTGTTCTTCGAGTATTTGACCATCCATTGCAGAATGTTCACCTTCAAGGTCCACCGCAAACCAGTCAAGCCTGCGAGTATATTGGTTGAGTACTGAGATATCTGTTTCATCAATCTCTACTTCCTCCTCAAACATCAAGGAAGCTTCTTGGTACAACATAGGCTCAGGTGGGCCTCCCTGATAAGCCCTATCAGATTCTGCAGCTAAAGACCTGACCTGTGAGAATTAGTTCAGAAAATAATAACGGCATATTAGATATCTTGGATACAGGTGGAACTTCTGCACATGTTACGCAAGTGTAATTGTATTCAACTATGGTGTATTTGTGTGTGTATACTTGAGTGGCTAAAAGATTTATGTATATCTTAAACAATATGTCTAAGTGTGTGTAATTGTGTATACTATATTAGAAAATCGTGTAATACATGGATAGCTCAAGTAATACATATATTATATGTTGTATATCAATGACATGCTTAGAAAAATTGTAGAATCAAAAATATTATTTTAATGTTCGTCTTCATGATCTAATTATGCAGACAATTGATATATCAAAAGGTTTATTTACAAAATAGTTGAAGACAAAAAATATATAATACGTAAAACTTTATTTTCATATTAGAAAAAAGTTGTTTATTGAAAATACATTATTTAGATTAAAGTGGAAGGGTGTATTGAAACTAAGGAAAATCAGTAAACTCTTCGTGAATGACACATGTCCCTCTTTAATGTTTGGGTGCAATAATGAAATTTTAGGCTAACACAAAAATGACAAGCGGTGCCCCAAGTTATTTATTAGAATAGTAAGACATATTATCTATCAATATATGTATGTATGTGTGTGTGTCTGTGCATGTGTATATAAACTCCAAATATGCCAGAGTTCTCATAAGCTTCATGTGTAATCCAATTCGATGGTTGAACTGGATTTAGAATCAAATTCACATTATTTCACTCAACTAGAGTTTTGTCTCTGGTACTTGAAGTACGCTTATGGATTCCTTTTCTTTACCGCTTCTGTTTAGAGAAATATTTTGCAATCCATCTCAAAACCTCTAATCAAACACAAACCATAACCAAGAAATATCAGACTTCTATCCGTCAATTCAAATTCCAGGCAACAAACAGCCACTGCGTTCATGCAATCATGCCTCAACGACGCAAAAACTTCACATGATAAGCAGAAGAAAATATCCAGCCATCCAGATGGATAATAGAAAGGAATATAGGTTGTCTTTTGCCACACACACAAAATTAAAAAGGTAGAATTATGTAAAGACTCGTTTCAATAGATAGGTTTTGATTTTAAAAATCTGGCATAAAATCAACTAGCATGTGGTTGAGGAGAACATGATAATCACAGTATGTTTAGAGGCAAAAGAAACAAAGTCTATCATAGACTGTATGATAAAAATGTACACAAGAACGAATCAGATATATATATAGCATGTGATTGAGGAGAACATGATAATCACAGTATATTTAGAGGAAAAAGAAACAAAGTCTATCATAGACTGTATGAAAAAAAATGTACACAAGAACGACTCAGATATATATATAGTGGGAGGTTCAAATGAGAATGGATATTTAAGTGAGAATGGGAGACTTAATCTTGGCCCTTCATTTGATTTGATCGGATGGTCTACATTTGGCCCTTCATTTTATTCATTACCTAATCGTGAATTGCGACGGCCATGAATTGCAACGGATGAATAGCGACCGTTAGATCTAATAGATCAACATTTAATTGATGGCTAGGCCAGAAAAGAGATATTCTAGCTTTTGTTTTTGCAGTTTAAAACTTGAAAAAGCTTCAATTCACAAAGTGGTCATAACAGGCAACATTTCATGGATATGGTGTAAAAACAGAAAAGCAAGTTTTCTTTGAAATACTCTTATCAAATTCCAAATCTAAATCTTCACAAGTGATGGTGGGGCAAAAAAGAAAAAGAAATACATCTAAATTGCATATTACGAAAAAAACAGACTCACCTGCTTGTAGCTACCTCCATTACCAGGGATGAAAAGAATAGGAACCCCGTTAAGTTGTTTAAGATGCTCATCAAAATCAATCTTTTTCCACCCCTCGTGATACAGATAGAGTCCATACTTCGAAGAAGACAAACTTTCTGACGTTGATATTGGAATGTAGGTTGGGTACATATAAGTCATGTTACAACCATTTGAAAGCGGCTTCAATAAATCATATATAGCAAAGAGAGCAATCCCAATTGAAAGAATAACGATCACTGCTAATCTAAATTTAGCCTTGAATCCTTCCATCTTTTTGATCTACAGTAAAAAAATCATCCCTTAAACGTGCATCTTTCAAGAACAACCCAACAAAATCAAGCTACCGTTTGTTATCAAAGAGGTTCTTCCCTCTGAATCTGAAAACCACCTAATAACAATCAAAAGTGGTGTTAGTGTTTGAAACTTTACTCGCATTTGAGGCTGTTTAATAAAATAGAATGATTTAGCACCGAATGGTTCAACTCTATGAATGGTTAAAAGATTCTGAATGACCAAAGTGCTGAATAAAATAACTGTTTGATAATACTTCTGAATGCCTAGTTTGAACAAAATGAAATTACTATATTAACCTTCTCCAACCTCCATGATCAACCACATTTCATTGCGGCATTTAATCAAACACCTGGTATGCATGATAATTTTTCACGTGAATTTCACATAACTCTTGAAATCACATACACAGTAGCACCAAGCAAATAAAACAACAAACATTATTTCAATGGAACACATTAGAAAGCAAGAGAAAATAAACAAAAGAAGAAGAGATGCGACACTGTAAAATGCATATAACATCTTCAACCACGTACACAGTAGCACTCAAGACCTAATCGATACTGTAAGAAGAAGATATAACCTACTCGATAGTGAGGTAGCAGACAGCACGAAATCGAAACCCAATCGAAATCAAACCAACAAAATCGAAAGTTGGACTGGCTAGTTGAGTACGGCAGAGGAGAGGTGCAACGATGGCAGCTTCGACGGTGGATACGAGTATGTACGGGGTAAGATGGAGAATCTGAATTTCCCCTGTTTGAATATTGCAACACCAAAAGTCTTGATCAAAAAGTGACGATTGGAACTTTGGAAATCTCAGTAATACTTTTTCTAATTTACAACCCTAATTAGAAGTCTCGGATCAATCCATCAGGTTGCAAACAACAATTTAAAAACCATTGTTAATTGATGGCGTGGAGGAAAACAAACAACAACAAGAAATATGTTGCAAACTACAATTTCGAACCAAATCAGAAGCCCGGGAACATGACAATTAAAGGAATGCTGAGTGATTAGTGCATGTATATCGAAATAAAATGTAACTCTTGCATAGAGCTCCGATCTCGAATTACACCTGTGATTAATTTGTGATGCAACAACTTAATCATATCTATCGACATCACAGATTGATAGAATCAAACGATTAAGTGCATAAGGGCGTGTGATGTAAGCTGTATTTGAAGTTTATGTAACATCATGAGCTAAGTTTTATTTAAAATCAAAAGTTAGATCTACAATGACACGTACCTTAGATTGATCCACGGAGAAAAAGAAACTGACTACAGTAACTGAATGTGTAATTGAGTCTATGTGATCTTGACGTGGTATTGTTTCCACGGCCGCCGGCGGGAAATGAGTGAGGGCAATCCAGAGGTGGTGTTGGATTTTCCGGCGAAGTAGAAAAGCTATAAATGGACTGAAGTAAAACTCAGGGAGAGACAATTAAACGTAAAAAGTCGTTAAAAAGTCGTAACAGAGTCTTTGCGTGACGTTTTTTAGAAGAATGTTGTTCGTTTTGACAATTTTCCTCAAACAAAGGTTATTGTAATCTTTTATTTTCAAAATAATTATTTGATTTAGATCTGTGTGCTTTTGCTACGCGATAATGAAAATCATGAATGGAAGGTGTTGTTGGATCGTATTTTGGAGTTAATGCTTGTTTTATGATTTAAAAATACCTTAAGAGGAGTTTAAAATGTAATTATATGTTTTTTCATGCAAACGCGGTTTTAAAATAGCAAGTCTATATACGTTTTTACAAAATGCTGTTTTAAATATATTGTCTTTTAAATAAGAATGAATTCCAAACATCACAGATAAAACATTGTTTTTTTCTATAAAATTGCTCGTTTGATATATGTTATGCATACAAAAAACACTACTTTGTCTAACTTACTTAGTTGGTTTATGTGTTGTGGATTAAGTGGTTTTCTTTTTTCCTTGAATACCTATGCTTGGTAATTCATTAACCCATCATTTTTTTCTTTTTTGTTTCTTTATTTGCATGCTTTTCCTTTTTAATTCTTTCTTAAGTTTTTTTTTTCTTTTTTGTAACACTCTGAAAATATAAGTATATAATATAAGTTACTTTATTGACTAATTGATGAGTTATATCTTTATGTAGGTGTTTATGAAATAATTAAAGTGTCTATTTGATATGAGTTTATTAAAATTAAATAAGTTAATGGTTTGATTTGGGATTATCAAATGCTACTAGATGCGTATGGAATTAATTATGTGGCTAAAGAATCATGATAGAGGAGGAATTGAGGGAGATATTTGAGTTCAAGAAGATTTCACTTTAAATTGAAGGTTGTTTTGCATACCTAGTGCTAAGATATGTGTATTGCACCATAATTAGTGTTAATTTTGGGAATTTAGTCTAATTAGAAGGGAAAATATGTTCTTGATGAAACCCCATACCCAAATGAGCTTGTGTTCTGATTTTTAGGTTATGTAGCAATATTTGGACAGGATTTTAGAGTTGATATGATTTATTGGGTTCTAGAGTTCAAACAGGTCATATTGAGTTCTTTAAAGTTAATTGATCTTTGGATGATCATAATGCGTTATTTTGGTTGACAAAAGTGTTTATATATGTTGGAATGTGTTAAATCATTGTTAGAACTAGCTAAATTATATTGTTTTTTTTTGTTGTGAATGTGTTTTGGTCGGAATAGCAATTATTCTCGTCGAAGAGTATGGTAACAATTGGTTAACACGGGCCGTGTCGATGGCGATAACCCATGTAGTGAACTGTGTAGATAAGCATGGGTCGTATTTTGAAATATATGGGTCGTGTTCAACCCTTCATGGCACAGCCATGTGCCAGAGCTATAGACCATGTATAGTGAAGTTACATGGGTCGTGTAAGTCAATACAGACCGTGTAGGGTATAACATGACTTATGTAGCTGTGTAGAACTCAGTAGAAGTGTCTGTGTAGTTTAACATGGGTCGTGTTGCATACCGTGTATGATACTATTAGGGTTTTGTAACACCGCCTTTGTAACCTTAAAAATCTGTTAAAATTTGAGTTTTTAAACTGCATGGGTCCGTTTGTAAATTGAATGTTTACCTGTTAGTTATCCTAACCGAATTTCAAAAACAAAGCAGCGGAATTTTCAAAAATAATAAACAAACCCAAGCCTATTAAACTATTACAATTTAAACACGTGTTTGGCGTATATACAAATATACAAAACAAAACTTGCCAAACACGACTACCGGTGTTACTTTAAACTAAACCGACCATTGTATATATATTATATACCCAAAAGCAGTGTTCCTCAAAGCCCGTACAAAAGCATAAGGTTCCCGTCTCACCAGGCATGCCTATATTCTGTCTGAAAAAAGGAAACAACAACTGGATTAGCTATATAAAATAGCTAGTGAATACAGACAAGTATAAGTGCAATAATAGCAAGTCATGAATCAAATATGAGCATACAATGCTATCCTAACAATTAGCGGTAATGCTGACATGTCCAGCAGTGCTATATCTTGCCAGATAGCTAGTTCGGCTCAATAACAACCACCGGGGGAATCAAACACTGCCAACCGTGCTGGTATCATCACGTAAGTGATTCCACCTGCTCGTTATGGAGCCAAAGGCTCATTAGGCTCAGCCAGTTAAGGCAATCACCCCACATATCTAAGGAATGGCACTCGAGTACCATTGATCCCAAACTGTCGCCCGAAGGCCTCATAGGATCCAGCCGAAGCTGACCTTAATCACAAATATGTCCGGACATTCACATAGCTCATCATTATCTCAGAAAAGAGATCATAGCATGCATGCTTTCACATATGAAATCATATATATATCCAGATATCTCAATTAATATGCATATATTTAAATACATGCCAAATATATCATACTTCATGTCAATAACTTGTTTTTAAGCTTATATATATAAATATACAAGTCTATTTGCATAAAATTAACATACCGTGTTCATTTAAACAATTAGCATTCAAAAACTTCCTTTATTGAATTCATACAAGTCGGTACTCACCTTGGTGCTCAAATATAACACAAGTATGGATTTGGCCTTCCTTGAATGCTTAATTACCTATCGTTTACATATGATTCCATTTAGATCACCACATATATATATATATATACTAATACTAGTGTTATTATCCTATTTATGTGTTTAACTTGGCAAAGTGCTCAAACCATCCTAAAACATCTCTTAATTGAGTAAAATATGACACAAGTTCATTACCTACACTTAATCCATTGCAAAATAACATTCTGTTTGCTGCACACTATGTCGCGCCGCGACGCTCATCTAGAGCCACGAACAGCAAGCTTCATCTGCTGTGTTTTCCATCCAAACCCAACTTTAACGTGTTCTTAGTTCATTCCAAGTTATGTACTATGTTTGGGACATCAAAGGGAGTCTATAAACATTAAAATATCAAGCTTTAACATCAGATTTTTGTATGATTCTTCAAATCACCATATTTGACCATTTGGTCAATTTCAAGAAATTCAATCAAATTATCATCTTTAATACTCAAAATCAGCTACTACATTATCTTTGCCTGGATGATAACGGATCTCACAATCATAGTCTTTGATTAACTCAATCCAGCGTCGTTGCCTCATATTGAGTTCTTTTTGAGAAAAGACATATTGTAAGCTTTTATGATCCGTGCATACGACACATTTTGTGCCATATAAATAATGTCTCCACAACTTCAATGCAAATACAACTGCTGCGAGTTCAAGATCATGTGTTGGGTAGTTCTTTTCATGTGGTTTTAATTGCCTTGAAGCATAGGCAATCACATTATCGCGTTGCATTAGAACACAACCCAATCCAGAATAAGATGCATCACAATAGACGATAAAATCCTCCGACCCGTTTGGCAATGTAAGAATCGGAGCTTCACATAATAGCCGCTTCAAGGATTGAAAGGATTGCTCCTGTGCATCAGACCACACATAAGCAACATCCTTCCGTGTCAGTTTAGTAAGAGGACCAGCGAGTTTAGAAAAATCACGGATAAACCGCCGATAATAGCCAGCTAGACCAAGAAAACTCTTGATCTCTGTAGGAGTTTTGGGAACCTCCCAATTCATCACTGCCTCTACTTTTGCAGGGTCTACTTTAACACCATCCCTGCAGATAACATGGCCAAGAAAATGCACCTCCCGAAGCCAAAACTCACATTTAGAAAGTTTGGCATACAGTTGTTCTCGCTTGAGAGTATCGAGAATTTGACGAAGGTGTGATTCATGTTCAGCTTTAGTTTTTGAAAAGATCAAGATGTCATCAATAAAGACTATCACAAACCTGTCCAGAAATGGACGACAAACTCGGTTCATGAGATCCATGAAGATAGCTGGTGCATTGGTTAAGCCGAATGGCATAACCAAGAATTCATAATGGCCGTAACGTGTACGAAAGGCAGTCTTCGGTTTGTCTTCAGTATGAACCCGTACCTAATGATACCCTGATCGAAGGTCAATCTTGGAAAAGCACGTTGCTCCCTGCAGTTGATCAAACAAGTCATCTATGCGCGGGAGTCGATATTTGTTCTTTAAAGTTCGTTTATTAAGCTCCCTGTAATCTATGCACATTCGCATAGTGCCATCTTTCTTCTTGACGAATAAAACTGGAGCTCCCCAAGGAGAAGAGCTCGGGCGAATGAAGCCCTTGTCAAGTAGTTCCTGTATTTGGTTCATCATCTCGCGGATCTCTGAAGGAGCGAGACGATATGGAGCTTTAGCCACCGGAGTAGCTCCTGGAATAAGATCAATCTTGTATTCAACATCCCTGACTGGAGGTAGCCCGGGTAATTCATCTGGAAACACCTCAGGATATTCTGACACTACCCTGATGTCTTCAATTGGTTGCTTCTTCATCTTAGCATCAATTACATATGCTAAGTAGGATATACAACCTTTCGCCAATGATTTTGAAGCTTTGATAACCGAGATGATAGGAATGTCAGATTCCCGTCCTTCCCCCTTGCTATTGCATAAGACCCGTCTGATAGAGGAAACTTAATAATCTTTTTAAAACACAGGATCTCAGCATTGCGAGTACTGAGCCAATCCATTCCAATCACAATATCAAACCCAGCAATAGGCATGATAAGTAATGAAATGGGGAAACTAATGCCATCAATGTAGATAACCGCGATAGGAACTTTATCAGCAACAGAAACTATTCTACCATTAGCGGTCTCTACTGTAATTGGATCAATTAATGCAGATGTAGGCAATTGCAGCTTACGACAAAAAGATACCGAGACAAAAGAATAAGTAGCCCCGGAATCAAACAATACACATGCTGGGGTATAATTAACAAAGAAAGTACCCGTAATCACATCCCTTGCAGTTTTGGCCTCCTCGGCCGTCATCTGGAACGCACGCCCTTTAGCACGTGGGGCGCCGTCTTTCTTCGGCTCAGACGATGATCCTCCAGCTCGTGTATTAGTACTCTGTGGGCATTTGGCGATTTTGTGCCCAGGCTGACGACATCTGAAACAGACATCCTCCTTAAACCTGCAATCCTCCACTGGGTGGCCTTTGATACCACATCTAGCACACCTTCTGGTAGCTCTAGAACAATCACCAGAATGGGTAGAACGGCATTGGTTGCACCACGAGCCTTCAGATTTAGGCTTCTTGTAATCACCAGATTTGGTACCTGCAGAAGATTGTCCTTTTAAAGGACTTGGGTTAGAAGATGACTGGATCTTCCTCTTATTGCTTCCTCCTGCAGATTCGCCCCTACATTGGATGCGATCACCCTCCATTTGTCGAGCTATTTCAAATGCTCGATCCAGATCACTTGCCGCTCTGACATGTGCTCGAAACTCCAAGGGTAATGTAGCAACAAACTTTCTTATCTTCAAATTCTCATTAGTTAATAAATGAGGTACAAACCTCATTTTATCATAAAAAGCACTGATGTGTTGCTCCATAGTCTTATCTCCTTTTTGGAGATTGTTGAACTCACGCTCCAAGCGTTCCATATCATATTCAGTGCAGTACTTCTTCTGCACTTTCTCCGCGAATTTCTCCCAAACTAAAGAATCAAGTACCTCCTTTCTGATAGAGGCTTTGACCATGTCCCACCAGTAGATGGCACGACCCTTCAACATCCGGACAACATACCTGACGCGGTATTCGGACTCACACTCGCAGGATTCAAAGGCCTGCTCCATCTCTCTGATCCACCTCATGGTAACTACGGGGTCATCACTCCCCTCAAAGGTAGGTGCGTGGCATGATAGGAATTTCTTATAGGAACATGGCTTGCGGGTTGGTCTACCCAATGCCAAGTGGTGTAGAAGCTCCTTTGCGGTACGAAGCTCCTCCTCAAGGCGTCTAATGTACGCCTGTTGCACGTTATCAGCAGGTGCACCTTCAGAATGGTGCTGTGACTGCTCATCTGCAGCCTGCTGAGGAGGTATATGGGAGGCTTCGTCCTCCATTTCCTTGAGTGCCTGTTCAGTAGCACCCGGTTGTGCAGACATATTCAACTTTTGCTATATGAAAGAAGGAGCATTCATTATAGCAATCATATTTACACATAAACATATAGACTAGCTAATAACAAGTACTTATCATATAACTCTCATACTCAAACCCCTTTACCCAATTAAGAACACTTCAAAATGGTCGGGCCCGAGTTTGAGATTGAATACTCTTTCAAGTACCCAGTTCCCTCAAACTTAGGCTCTGATACCTAACTTGTAACACCGCCTTTGTAACCTTAAAAATCTGTTAAAATTTGAGTTTTTAAACTGCATGGGTCCGTTTGTAAATTGAATGTTTACCTGTTAGTTATCCTAACCGAATTTCAAAAACAAAGCAGCGGAATTTTCAAAAATAATAAACAAACCCAAGCCTATTAAACTATTACAATTTAAACACGTGTTTGGCGTATATACAAATATACAAAACAAAACTTGCCAAACACGACTACCGGTGTTACTTTAAACTAAACCGACCATTGTATATATATTATATACCCAAAAGCAGTGTTCCTCAAAGCCCGTACAAAAGCATAAGGTTCCCGTCTCACCAGGCATGCCTATATTCTGTCTGAAAAAAGGAAACAACAACTGGATTAGCTATATAAAATAGCTAGTGAATACAGACAAGTATAAGTGCAATAATAGCAAGTCATGAATCAAATATGAGCATACAATGCTATCCTAACAATTAGCGGTAATGCTGACATGTCCAGCAGTGCTATATCTTGCCAGATAGCTAGTTCGGCTCAATAACAACCACCGGGGGAATCAAACACTGCCAACCGTGCTGGTATCATCACGTAAGTGATTCCACCTGCTCGTTATGGAGCCAAAGGCTCATTAGGCTCAGCCAGTTAAGGCAATCACCCCACATATCTAAGGAATGGCACTCGAGTACCATTGATCCCAAACTGTCGCCCAAAGGCCTCATAGGATCCAGCCGAAGCTGACCTTAATCACAAATATGTCCGGACATTCACATAGCTCATCATTATCTCAGAAAAGAGATCATAGCATGCATGCTTTCACATATGAAATCATATATATATCCAGATATCTCAATTAATATGCATATATTTAAATACATGCCAAATATATCATACTTCATGTCAATAACTTGTTTCTAAGCTTATATATATAAATATACAAGTCTATTTGCATAAAATTAACATACCGTGTTCATTTAAACAATTAGCATTCAAAAACTTCCTTTATTGAATTCATACAAGTCGGTACTCACCTTGGTGCTCAAATATAACACAAGTATGGATTTGGCCTTCCTTGAATGCTTAATTACCTATCGTTTACATATGATTCCATTTAGATCACCACATATATATATATATATACTAATACTAGTGTTATTATCCTATTTATGTGTTTAACTTGGCAAAGTGCTCAAACCATCCTAAAACATCTCTTAATTGAGTAAAATATGACACAAGTTCATTACCTACACTTAATCCATTGCAAAATAACATTCTGTTTGCTGCACACTATGTCGCGCCGCGACGCTCATCTAGAGCCACGAACAGCAAGCTTCATCTGCTGTGTTTTCCATCCAAACCCAACTTTAACGTGTTCTTAGTTCATTCCAAGTTATGTACTATGTTTGGGACATCAAAGGGAGTCTATAAACATTAAAATATCAAGCTTTAACATCAGATTTTTGTATGATTCTTCAAATCACCATATTTGACCATTTGGTCAATTTCAAGAAATTCAATCAAATTATCATCTTTAATACTCAAAATCAGCTACTACATTATCTTTGCCTGGATGATAACGGATCTCACAATCATAGTCTTTGATTAACTCAATCCAGCGTCGTTGCCTCATATTGAGTTCTTTTTGAGAAAAGACATATTGTAAGCTTTTATGATCCGTGCATACGACACATTTTGTGCCATATAAATAATGTCTCCACAACTTCAATGCAAATACAACTGCTGCGAGTTCAAGATCATGTGTTGGGTAGTTCTTTTCATGTGGTTTTAATTGCCTTGAAGCATAGGCAATCACATTATCGCGTTGCATTAGAACACAACCCAATCCAGAATAAGATGCATCACAATAGACGATAAAATCCTCCGACCCGTTTGGCAATGTAAGAATCGGAGCTTCACATAATAGCCGCTTCAAGGATTGAAAGGATTGCTCCTGTGCATCAGACCACACATAAGCAACATCCTTCCGTGTCAGTTTAGTAAGAGGACCAGCGAGTTTAGAAAAATCACGGATAAACCGCCGATAATAGCCAGCTAGACCAAGAAAACTCTTGATCTCTGTAGGAGTTTTGGGAACCTCCCAATTCATCACTGCCTCTACTTTTGCAGGGTCTACTTTAACACCATCCCTGCAGATAACATGGCCAAGAAAATGCACCTCCCGAAGCCAAAACTCACATTTAGAAAGTTTGGCATACAGTTGTTCTCGCTTGAGAGTATCGAGAATTTGACGAAGGTGTGATTCATGTTCAGCTTTAGTTTTTGAAAAGATCAAGATGTCATCAATAAAGACTATCACAAACCTGTCCAGAAATGGACGACAAACTCGGTTCATGAGATCCATGAAGATAGCTGGTGCATTGGTTAAGCCGAATGGCATAACCAAGAATTCATAATGGCCGTAACGTGTACGAAAGGCAGTCTTCGGTATGTCTTCAGTATGAACCCGTACCTAATGATACCCTGATCGAAGGTCAATCTTGGAAAAGCACGTTGCTCCCTGCAGTTGATCAAACAAGTCATCTATGCGCGGGAGTCGATATTTGTTCTTTAAAGTTCGTTTATTAAGCTCCCTGTAATCTATGCACATTCGCATAGTGCCATCTTTCTTCTTGACGAATAAAACTGGAGCTCCCCAAGGAGAAGAGCTCGGGCGAATGAAGCCCTTGTCAAGTAGTTCCTGTATTTGGTTCATCATCTCGCGGATCTCTGAAGGAGCGAGACGATATGGAGCTTTAGCCACCGGAGTAGCTCCTGGAATAAGATCAATCTTGTATTCAACATCCCTGACTGGAGGTAGCCCGGGTAATTCATCTGGAAACACCTCAGGATATTCTGACACTACCCTGATGTCTTCAATTGGTTGCTTCTTCATCTTAGCATCAATTACATATGCTAAGTAGGATATACAACCTTTCGCCAATGATTTTGAAGCTTTGATAACCGAGATGATAGGAATGTCAGATTCCCGTCCTTCCCCCTTGCTATTGCATAAGACCCGTCTGATAGAGGAAACTTAATAATCTTTTTAAAACACAGGATCTCAGCATTGCGAGTACTGAGCCAATCCATTCCAATCACAATATCAAACCCAGCAATAGGCATGATAAGTAATGAAATGGGGAAACTAATGCCATCAATGTAGATAACCGCGATAGGAACTTTATCAGCAACAGAAACTATTCTACCATTAGCGGTCTCTACTGTAATTGGATCAATTAATGCAGATGTAGGCAATTGCAGCTTACGACAAAAAGATACCGAGACAAAAGAATAAGTAGCCCCGGAATCAAACAATACACATGCTGGGGTATAATTAACAAAGAAAGTACCCGTAATCACATCCCTTGCAGTTTTGGCCTCCTCGGCCGTCATCTGGAACGCACGCCCTTTAGCACGTGGGGCGCCGTCTTTCTTCGGCTCAGACGATGATCCTCCAGCTCGTGTATTAGTACTCTGTGGGCATTTGGCGATTTTGTGCCCAGGCTGACGACATCTGAAACAGACATCCTCCTTAAACCTGCAATCCTCCACTGGGTGGCCTTTGATACCACATCTAGCACACCTTCTGGTAGCTCTAGAACAATCACCAGAATGGGTAGAACGGCATTGGTTGCACCACGAGCCTTCAGATTTAGGCTTCTTGTAATCACCAGATTTGGTACCTGCAGAAGATTGTCCTTTTAAAGGACTTGGGTTAGAAGATGACTGGATCTTCCTCTTATTGCTTCCTCCTGCAGATTCGCCCCTACATTGGATGCGATCACCCTCCATTTGTCGAGCTATTTCAAATGCTCGATCCAGATCACTTGCCGCTCTGACATGTGCTCGAAACTCCAAGGGTAATGTAGCAACAAACTTTCTTATCTTCAAATTCTCATTAGTTAATAAATGAGGTACAAACCTCATTTTATCATAAAAAGCACTGATGTGTTGCTCCATAGTCTTATCTCCTTTTTGGAGATTGTTGAACTCACGCTCCAAGCGTTCCATATCATATTCAGTGCAGTACTTCTTCTGCACTTTCTCCGCGAATTTCTCCCAAACTAAAGAATCAAGTACCTCCTTTCTGATAGAGGCTTTGACCATGTCCCACCAGTAGATGGCACGACCCTTCAACATCCGGACAACATACCTGACGCGGTATTCGGACTCACACTCGCAGGATTCAAAGGCCTGCTCCATCTCTCTGATCCACCTCATGGTAACTACGGGGTCATCACTCCCCTCAAAGGTAGGTGCGTGGCATGATAGGAATTTCTTATAGGAACATGGCTTGCGGGTTGGTCTACCCAATGCCAAGTGGTGTAGAAGCTCCTTTGCGGTACGAAGCTCCTCCTCAAGGCGTCTAATGTACGCCTGTTGCACGTTATCAGCAGGTGCACCTTCAGAATGGTGCTGTGACTGCTCATCTGCAGCCTGCTGAGGAGGTATATGGGAGGCTTCGTCCTCCATTTCCTTGAGTGCCTGTTCAGTAGCACCCGGTTGTGCAGACATATTCAACTTTTGCTATATGAAAGAAGGAGCATTCATTATAGCAATCATATTTACACATAAACATATAGACTAGCTAATAACAAGTACTTATCATATAACTCTCATACTCAAACCCCTTTACCCAATTAAGAACACTTCAAAATGGTCGGGCCCGAGTTTGAGATTGAATACTCTTTCAAGTACCCAGTTCCCTCAAACTTAGGCTCTGATACCTAACTTGTAACACCGCCTTTGTAACCTTAAAAATCTGTTAAAATTTGAGTTTTTAAACTGCATGGGTCCGTTTGTAAATTGAATGTTTACCTGTTAGTTATCCTAACCGAATTTCAAAAACAAAGCAGCGGAATTTTCAAAAATAATAAACAAACCCAAGCCTATTAAACTATTACAATTTAAACACGTGTTTGGCGTATATACAAATATACAAAACAAAACTTGCCAAACACGACTACCGGTGTTACTTTAAACTAAACCGACCATTGTATATATATTATATACCCAAAAGCAGTGTTCCTCAAAGCCCGTACAAAAGCATAAGGTTCCCGTCTCACCAGGCATGCCTATATTCTGTCTGAAAAAAGGAAACAACAACTGGATTAGCTATATAAAATAGCTAGTGAATACAGACAAGTATAAGTGCAATAATAGCAAGTCATGAATCAAATATGAGCATACAATGCTATCCTAACAATTAGCGGTAATGCTGACATGTCCAGCAGTGCTATATCTTGCCAGATAGCTAGTTCGGCTCAATAACAACCACCGGGGGAATCAAACACTGCCAACCGTGCTGGTATCATCACGTAAGTGATTCCACCTGCTCGTTATGGAGCCAAAGGCTCATTAGGCTCAGCCAGTTAAGGCAATCACCCCACATATCTAAGGAATGGCACTCGAGTACCATTGATCCCAAACTGTCGCCCGAAGGCCTCATAGGATCCAGCCGAAGCTGACCTTAATCACAAATATGTCCGGACATTCACATAGCTCATCATTATCTCAGAAAAGAGATCATAGCATGCATGCTTTCACATATGAAATCATATATATATCCAGATATCTCAATTAATATGCATATATTTAAATACATGCCAAATATATCATACTTCATGTCAATAACTTGTTTTTAAGCTTATATATATAAATATACAAGTCTATTTGCATAAAATTAACATACCGTGTTCATTTAAACAATTAGCATTCAAAAACTTCCTTTATTGAATTCATACAAGTCGGTACTCACCTTGGTGCTCAAATATAACACAAGTATGGATTTGGCCTTCCTTGAATGCTTAATTACCTATCGTTTACATATGATTCCATTTAGATCACCACATATATATATATATATACTAATACTAGTGTTATTATCCTATTTATGTGTTTAACTTGGCAAAGTGCTCAAACCATCCTAAAACATCTCTTAATTGAGTAAAATATGACACAAGTTCATTACCTACACTTAATCCATTGCAAAATAACATTCTGTTTGCTGCACACTATGTCGCGCCGCGACGCTCATCTAGAGCCACGAACAGCAAGCTTCATCTGCTGTGTTTTCCATCCAAACCCAACTTTAACGTGTTCTTAGTTCATTCCAAGTTATGTACTATGTTTGGGACATCAAAGGGAGTCTATAAACATTAAAATATCAAGCTTTAACATCAGATTTTTGTATGATTCTTCAAATCACCATATTTGACCATTTGGTCAATTTCAAGAAATTCAATCAAATTATCATCTTTAATACTCAAAATCAGCTACTACATTATCTTTGCCTGGATGATAACGGATCTCACAATCATAGTCTTTGATTAACTCAATCCAGCGTCGTTGCCTCATATTGAGTTCTTTTTGAGAAAAGACATATTGTAAGCTTTTATGATCCGTGCATACGACACATTTTGTGCCATATAAATAATGTCTCCACAACTTCAATGCAAATACAACTGCTGCGAGTTCAAGATCATGTGTTGGGTAGTTCTTTTCATGTGGTTTTAATTGCCTTGAAGCATAGGCAATCACATTATCGCGTTGCATTAGAACACAACCCAATCCAGAATAAGATGCATCACAATAGACGATAAAATCCTCCGACCCGTTTGGCAATGTAAGAATCGGAGCTTCACATAATAGCCGCTTCAAGGATTGAAAGGATTGCTCCTGTGCATCAGACCACACATAAGCAACATCCTTCCGTGTCAGTTTAGTAAGAGGACCAGCGAGTTTAGAAAAATCACGGATAAACCGCCGATAATAGCCAGCTAGACCAAGAAAACTCTTGATCTCTGTAGGAGTTTTGGGAACCTCCCAATTCATCACTGCCTCTACTTTTGCAGGGTCTACTTTAACACCATCCCTGCAGATAACATGGCCAAGAAAATGCACCTCCCGAAGCCAAAACTCACATTTAGAAAGTTTGGCATACAGTTGTTCTCGCTTGAGAGTATCGAGAATTTGACGAAGGTGTGATTCATGTTCAGCTTTAGTTTTTGAAAAGATCAAGATGTCATCAATAAAGACTATCACAAACCTGTCCAGAAATGGACGACAAACTCGGTTCATGAGATCCATGAAGATAGCTGGTGCATTGGTTAAGCCGAATGGCATAACCAAGAATTCATAATGGCCGTAACGTGTACGAAAGGCAGTCTTCGGTATGTCTTCAGTATGAACCCGTACCTAATGATACCCTGATCGAAGGTCAATCTTGGAAAAGCACGTTGCTCCCTGCAGTTGATCAAACAAGTCATCTATGCGCGGGAGTCGATATTTGTTCTTTAAAGTTCGTTTATTAAGCTCCCTGTAATCTATGCACATTCGCATAGTGCCATCTTTCTTCTTGACGAATAAAACTGGAGCTCCCCAAGGAGAAGAGCTCGGGCGAATGAAGCCCTTGTCAAGTAGTTCCTGTATTTGGTTCATCATCTCGCGGATCTCTGAAGGAGCGAGACGATATGGAGCTTTAGCCACCGGAGTAGCTCCTGGAATAAGATCAATCTTGTATTCAACATCCCTGACTGGAGGTAGCCCGGGTAATTCATCTGGAAACACCTCAGGATATTCTGACACTACCCTGATGTCTTCAATTGGTTGCTTCTTCATCTTAGCATCAATTACATATGCTAAGTAGGATATACAACCTTTCGCCAATGATTTTGAAGCTTTGATAACCGAGATGATAGGAATGTCAGATTCCCGTCCTTCCCCCTTGCTATTGCATAAGACCCGTCTGATAGAGGAAACTTAATAATCTTTTTAAAACACAGGATCTCAGCATTGCGAGTACTGAGCCAATCCATTCCAATCACAATATCAAACCCAGCAATAGGCATGATAAGTAATGAAATGGGGAAACTAATGCCATCAATGTAGATAACCGCGATAGGAACTTTATCAGCAACAAAAACTATTCTACCATTAGCGGTCTCTACTGTAATTGGATCAATTAATGCAGATGTAGGCAATTGCAGCTTACGACAAAAAGATACCGAGACAAAAGAATAAGTAGCCCCGGAATCAAACAATACACATGCTGGGGTATAATTAACAAAGAAAGTACCCGTAATCACATCCCTTGCAGTTTTGGCCTCCTCGGCCGTCATCTGGAACGCACGCCCTTTAGCACGTGGGGCGCCGTCTTTCTTCGGCTCAGACGATGATCCTCCAGCTCGTGTATTAGTACTCTGTGGGCATTTGGCGATTTTGTGCCCAGGCTGACGACATCTGAAACAGACATCCTCCTTAAACCTGCAATCCTCCACTGGGTGGCCTTTGATACCACATCTAGCACACCTTCTGGTAGCTCTAGAACAATCACCAGAATGGGTAGAACGGCATTGGTTGCACCACGAGCCTTCAGATTTAGGCTTCTTGTAATCACCAGATTTGGTACCTGCAGAAGATTGTCCTTTTAAAGGACTTGGGTTAGAAGATGACTGGATCTTCCTCTTATTGCTTCCTCCTGCAGATTCGCCCCTACATTGGATGCGATCACCCTCCATTTGTCGAGCTATTTCAAATGCTCGATCCAGATCACTTGCCGCTCTGACATGTGCTCGAAACTCCAAGGGTAATGTAGCAACAAACTTTCTTATCTTCAAATTCTCATTAGTTAATAAATGAGGTACAAACCTCATTTTATCATAAAAAGCACTGATGTGTTGCTCCATAGTCTTATCTCCTTTTTGGAGATTGTTGAACTCACGCTCCAAGCGTTCCATATCATATTCAGTGCAGTACTTCTTCTGCACTTTCTCCGCGAATTTCTCCCAAACTAAAGAATCAAGTACCTCCTTTCTGATAGAGGCTTTGACCATGTCCCACCAGTAGATGGCACGACCCTTCAACATCCGGACAACATACCTGACGCGGTATTCGGACTCACACTCGCAGGATTCAAAGGCCTGCTCCATCTCTCTGATCCACCTCATGGTAACTACGGGGTCATCACTCCCCTCAAAGGTAGGTGCGTGGCATGATAGGAATTTCTTATAGGAACATGGCTTGCGGGTTGGTCTACCCAATGCCAAGTGGTGTAGAAGCTCCTTTGCGGTACGAAGCTCCTCCTCAAGGCGTCTAATGTACGCCTGTTGCACGTTATCAGCAGGTGCACCTTCAGAATGGTGCTGTGACTGCTCATCTGCAGCCTGCTGAGGAGGTATATGGGAGGCTTCGTCCTCCATTTCCTTGAGTGCCTGTTCAGTAGCACCCGGTTGTGCAGACATATTCAACTTTTGCTATATGAAAGAAGGAGCATTCATTATAGCAATCATATTTACACATAAACATATAGACTAGCTAATAACAAGTACTTATCATATAACTCTCATACTCAAACCCCTTTACCCAATTAAGAACACTTCAAAATGGTCGGGCCCGAGTTTGAGATTGAATACTCTTTCAAGTACCCAGTTCCCTCAAACTTAGGCTCTGATACCTAACTTGTAACACCGCCTTTGTAACCTTAAAAATCTGTTAAAATTTGAGTTTTTAAACTGCATGGGTCCGTTTGTAAATTGAATGTTTACCTGTTAGTTATCCTAACCGAATTTCAAAAACAAAGCAGCGGAATTTTCAAAAATAATAAACAAACCCAAGCCTATTAAACTATTACAATTTAAACACGTGTTTGGCGTATATACAAATATACAAAACAAAACTTGCCAAACACGACTACCGGTGTTACTTTAAACTAAACCGACCATTGTATATATATTATATACCCAAAAGCAGTGTTCCTCAAAGCCCGTACAAAAGCATAAGGTTCCCGTCTCACCAGGCATGCCTATATTCTGTCTGAAAAAAGGAAACAACAACTGGATTAGCTATATAAAATAGCTAGTGAATACAGACAAGTATAAGTGCAATAATAGCAAGTCATGAATCAAATATGAGCATACAATGCTATCCTAACAATTAGCGGTAATGCTGACATGTCCAGCAGTGCTATATCTTGCCAGATAGCTAGTTCGGCTCAATAACAACCACCGGGGGAATCAAACACTGCCAACCGTGCTGGTATCATCACGTAAGTGATTCCACCTGCTCGTTATGGAGCCAAAGGCTCATTAGGCTCAGCCAGTTAAGGCAATCACCCCACATATCTAAGGAATGGCACTCGAGTACCATTGATCCCAAACTGTCGCCCAAAGGCCTCATAGGATCCAGCCGAAGCTGACCTTAATCACAAATATGTCCGGACATTCACATAGCTCATCATTATCTCAGAAAAGAGATCATAGCATGCATGCTTTCACATATGAAATCATATATATATCCAGATATCTCAATTAATATGCATATATTTAAATACATGCCAAATATATCATACTTCATGTCAATAACTTGTTTCTAAGCTTATATATATAAATATACAAGTCTATTTGCATAAAATTAACATACCGTGTTCATTTAAACAATTAGCATTCAAAAACTTCCTTTATTGAATTCATACAAGTCGGTACTCACCTTGGTGCTCAAATATAACACAAGTATGGATTTGGCCTTCCTTGAATGCTTAATTACCTATCGTTTACATATGATTCCATTTAGATCACCACATATATATATATATATACTAATACTAGTGTTATTATCCTATTTATGTGTTTAACTTGGCAAAGTGCTCAAACCATCCTAAAACATCTCTTAATTGAGTAAAATATGACACAAGTTCATTACCTACACTTAATCCATTGCAAAATAACATTCTGTTTGCTGCACACTATGTCGCGCCGCGACGCTCATCTAGAGCCACGAACAGCAAGCTTCATCTGCTGTGTTTTCCATCCAAACCCAACTTTAACGTGTTCTTAGTTCATTCCAAGTTATGTACTATGTTTGGGACATCAAAGGGAGTCTATAAACATTAAAATATCAAGCTTTAACATCAGATTTTTGTATGATTCTTCAAATCACCATATTTGACCATTTGGTCAATTTCAAGAAATTCAATCAAATTATCATCTTTAATACTCAAAATCAGCTACTACATTATCTTTGCCTGGATGATAACGGATCTCACAATCATAGTCTTTGATTAACTCAATCCAGCGTCGTTGCCTCATATTGAGTTCTTTTTGAGAAAAGACATATTGTAAGCTTTTATGATCCGTGCATACGACACATTTTGTGCCATATAAATAATGTCTCCACAACTTCAATGCAAATACAACTGCTGCGAGTTCAAGATCATGTGTTGGGTAGTTCTTTTCATGTGGTTTTAATTGCCTTGAAGCATAGGCAATCACATTATCGCGTTGCATTAGAACACAACCCAATCCAGAATAAGATGCATCACAATAGACGATAAAATCCTCCGACCCGTTTGGCAATGTAAGAATCGGAGCTTCACATAATAGCCGCTTCAAGGATTGAAAGGATTGCTCCTGTGCATCAGACCACACATAAGCAACATCCTTCCGTGTCAGTTTAGTAAGAGGACCAGCGAGTTTAGAAAAATCACGGATAAACCGCCGATAATAGCCAGCTAGACCAAGAAAACTCTTGATCTCTGTAGGAGTTTTGGGAACCTCCCAATTCATCACTGCCTCTACTTTTGCAGGGTCTACTTTAACACCATCCCTGCAGATAACATGGCCAAGAAAATGCACCTCCCGAAGCCAAAACTCACATTTAGAAAGTTTGGCATACAGTTGTTCTCGCTTGAGAGTATCGAGAATTTGACGAAGGTGTGATTCATGTTCAGCTTTAGTTTTTGAAAAGATCAAGATGTCATCAATAAAGACTATCACAAACCTGTCCAGAAATGGACGACAAACTCGGTTCATGAGATCCATGAAGATAGCTGGTGCATTGGTTAAGCCGAATGGCATAACCAAGAATTCATAATGGCCGTAACGTGTACGAAAGGCAGTCTTCGGTATGTCTTCAGTATGAACCCGTACCTAATGATACCCTGATCGAAGGTCAATCTTGGAAAAGCACGTTGCTCCCTGCAGTTGATCAAACAAGTCATCTATGCGCGGGAGTCGATATTTGTTCTTTAAAGTTCGTTTATTAAGCTCCCTGTAATCTATGCACATTCGCATAGTGCCATCTTTCTTCTTGACGAATAAAACTGGAGCTCCCCAAGGAGAAGAGCTCGGGCGAATGAAGCCCTTGTCAAGTAGTTCCTGTATTTGGTTCATCATCTCGCGGATCTCTGAAGGAGCGAGACGATATGGAGCTTTAGCCACCGGAGTAGCTCCTGGAATAAGATCAATCTTGTATTCAACATCCCTGACTGGAGGTAGCCCGGGTAATTCATCTGGAAACACCTCAGGATATTCTGACACTACCCTAATGTCTTCAATTGGTTGCTTCTTCATCTTAGCATCAATTACATATGCTAAGTAGGATATACAACCTTTCGCCAATGATTTTGAAGCTTTGATAACCGAGATGATAGGAATGTCAGATTCCCGTCCTTCCCCCTTGCTATTGCATAAGACCCGTCTGATAGAGGAAACTTAATAATCTTTTTAAAACACAGGATCTCAGCATTGCGAGTACTGAGCCAATCCATTCCAATCACAATATCAAACCCAGCAATAGGCATGATAAGTAATGAAATGGGGAAACTAATGCCATCAATGTAGATAACCGCGATAGGAACTTTATCAGCAACAGAAACTATTCTACCATTAGCGGTCTCTACTGTAATTGGATCAATTAATGCAGATGTAGGCAATTGCAGCTTACGACAAAAAGATACCGAGACAAAAGAATAAGTAGCCCCGGAATCAAACAATACACATGCTGGGGTATAATTAACAAAGAAAGTACCCGTAATCACATCCCTTGCAGTTTTGGCCTCCTCGGCCGTCATCTGGAACGCACGCCCTTTAGCACGTGGGGCGCCGTCTTTCTTCGGCTCAGACGATGATCCTCCAGCTCGTGTATTAGTACTCTGTGGGCATTTGGCGATTTTGTGCCCAGGCTGACGACATCTGAAACAGACATCCTCCTTAAACCTGCAATCCTCCACTGGGTGGCCTTTGATACCACATCTAGCACACCTTCTGGTAGCTCTAGAACAATCACCAGAATGGGTAGAACGGCATTGGTTGCACCACGAGCCTTCAGATTTAGGCTTCTTGTAATCACCAGATTTGGTACCTGCAGAAGATTGTCCTTTTAAAGGACTTGGGTTAGAAGATGACTGGATCTTCCTCTTATTGCTTCCTCCTGCAGATTCGCCCCTACATTGGATGCGATCACCCTCCATTTGTCGAGCTATTTCAAATGCTCGATCCAGATCACTTGCCGCTCTGACATGTGCTCGAAACTCCAAGGGTAATGTAGCAACAAACTTTCTTATCTTCAAATTCTCATTAGTTAATAAATGAGGTACAAACCTCATTTTATCATAAAAAGCACTGATGTGTTGCTCCATAGTCTTATCTCCTTTTTGGAGATTGTTGAACTCACGCTCCAAGCGTTCCATATCATATTCAGTGCAGTACTTCTTCTGCACTTTCTCCGCGAATTTCTCCCAAACTAAAGAATCAAGTACCTCCTTTCTGATAGAGGCTTTGACCATGTCCCACCAGTAGATGGCACGACCCTTCAACATCCGGACAACATACCTGACGCGGTATTCGGACTCACACTCGCAGGATTCAAAGGCCTGCTCCATCTCTCTGATCCACCTCATGGTAACTACGGGGTCATCACTCCCCTCAAAGGTAGGTGCGTGGCATGATAGGAATTTCTTATAGGAACATGGCTTGCGGGTTGGTCTACCCAATGCCAAGTGGTGTAGAAGCTCCTTTGCGGTACGAAGCTCCTCCTCAAGGCGTCTAATGTACGCCTGTTGCACGTTATCAGCAGGTGCACCTTCAGAATGGTGCTGTGACTGCTCATCTGCAGCCTGCTGAGGAGGTATATGGGAGGCTTCGTCCTCCATTTCCTTGAGTGCCTGTTCAGTAGCACCCGGTTGTGCAGACATATTCAACTTTTGCTATATGAAAGAAGGAGCATTCATTATAGCAATCATATTTACACATAAACATATAGACTAGCTAATAACAAGTACTTATCATATAACTCTCATACTCAAACCCCTTTACCCAATTAAGAACACTTCAAAATGGTCGGGCCCGAGTTTGAGATTGAATACTCTTTCAAGTACCCAGTTCCCTCAAACTTAGGCTCTGATACCTAACTTGTAACACCGCCTTTGTAACCTTAAAAATCTGTTAAAATTTGAGTTTTTAAACTGCATGGGTCCGTTTGTAAATTGAATGTTTACCTGTTAGTTATCCTAACCGAATTTCAAAAACAAAGCAGCGGAATTTTCAAAAATAATAAACAAACCCAAGCCTATTAAACTATTACAATTTAAACACGTGTTTGGCGTATATACAAATATACAAAACAAAACTTGCCAAACACGACTACCGGTGTTACTTTAAACTAAACCGACCATTGTATATATATTATATACCCAAAAGCAGTGTTCCTCAAAGCCCGTACAAAAGCATAAGGTTCCCGTCTCACCAGGCATGCCTATATTCTGTCTGAAAAAAGGAAACAACAACTGGATTAGCTATATAAAATAGCTAGTGAATACAGACAAGTATAAGTGCAATAATAGCAAGTCATGAATCAAATATGAGCATACAATGCTATCCTAACAATTAGCGGTAATGCTGACATGTCCAGCAGTGCTATATCTTGCCAGATAGCTAGTTCGGCTCAATAACAACCACCGGGGGAATCAAACACTGCCAACCGTGCTGGTATCATCACGTAAGTGATTCCACCTGCTCGTTATGGAGCCAAAGGCTCATTAGGCTCAGCCAGTTAAGGCAATCACCCCACATATCTAAGGAATGGCACTCGAGTACCATTGATCCCAAACTGTCGCCCGAAGGCCTCATAGGATCCAGCCGAAGCTGACCTTAATCACAAATATGTCCGGACATTCACATAGCTCATCATTATCTCAGAAAAGAGATCATAGCATGCATGCTTTCACATATGAAATCATATATATATCCAGATATCTCAATTAATATGCATATATTTAAATACATGCCAAATATATCATACTTCATGTCAATAACTTGTTTCTAAGCTTATATATATAAATATACAAGTCTATTTGCATAAAATTAACATACCGTGTTCATTTAAACAATTAGCATTCAAAAACTTCCTTTATTGAATTCATACAAGTCGGTACTCACCTTGGTGCTCAAATATAACACAAGTATGGATTTGGCCTTCCTTGAATGCTTAATTACCTATCGTTTACATATGATTCCATTTAGATCACCACATATATATATATATATATACTAATACTAGTGTTATTATCCTATTTATGTGTTTAACTTGGCAAAGTGCTCAAACCATCCTAAAACATCTCTTAATTGAGTAAAATATGACACAAGTTCATTACCTACACTTAATCCATTGCAAAATAACATTCTGTTTGCTGCACACTATGTCGCGCCGCGACGCTCATCTAGAGCCACGAACAGCAAGCTTCATCTGCTGTGTTTTCCATCCAAACCCAACTTTAACGTGTTCTTAGTTCATTCCAAGTTATGTACTATGTTTGGGACATCAAAGGGAGTCTATAAACATTAAAATATCAAGCTTTAACATCAGATTTTTGTATGATTCTTCAAATCACCATATTTGACCATTTGGTCAATTTCAAGAAATTCAATCAAATTATCATCTTTAATACTCAAAATCAGTCCCAAACAACTTGTACATCATACTAGAACAGATTACTACCAAGAAATCTAAACTTGAATGGTCAAATTCGTTTTACCCATTTTGACCTAAATCCTAAAAATGAAGAACAAGAGTGGTAAAACCTTACCAAGAACAAGATGATGATGATGATGAAAGGATTAGAAGCAGATTATGGACTTGATTTCTTGTTTAATCCAGCCTTGGTTGATCTTGGCTTTGATTTTCCTTCAAGAGCACATGGAAGAACAAGAATGAGAAGTGTCTGTGTGTATGTCTCGTATGTGTGTGTGTTGTGTGTGTGTGTTGGTGACTTAAAAACCGACTTTGGTTTTTAAGTTATCCACAAGGGGTATTTTGTTCCCCTTTTCAACATACAACACGACACCCGAGTAACCGTTTCAACTAACGAGAATATTTTTGGAAACCTCGTTTGAAACAGTTATTATTTTATAATTCTTTTCTATTTTTATTACTATATTTAATTTCACATTTAACTGACCAATAGCTATTTTCTATTAATTTTAATAAGTATATTCTTATTTAATTCAGTTAATTAAATATCACGTACCAAATGGAGCACGCGGCTAGGCTATATTTGAAATAAGTGATAAGTGTAATATATGTAGTGTGTAATTTGTTATGGTGTTTTAGTATTAATATGTTCATAATGTGTATTTGAAATAAGTGATAAGTGTAATATATGTTTATTTAATTTTTCAGTGTAATAAATATTATATAGGGGTATTAATAGTGAACTGCTACAATTACTAAAGTGAGTGTCTAATTTATGTTCACTTTTAAGATGAAGGGTTAATTGTGACATTTAAAAATAAAAGGAAGTGTATTTAAGCTTAAATTAGGGCACAGGGCTAAAGAATCTTTATTGTAGTTAGATATTTGCTGTGATAATACACCGTGTGTGTTTTGGTGTTCACCATGACAATCGAGAGGTGAAATCAAGCATTCATCTGTTGGTTCTATGTGCACAAGACACAAATTAATACGATATTACTTATAATAAATAAACCCATAGGGTCACATATTTACAATCAATGGACACCAATTACATATTTGAATATGATTTAAATATGTTTCCAACTCGTTATATATATATATATAAGTATATATGCATTGTTGCATATTATTATTTATGTGAAATAATAATATCACTCTTGTATATTGATACAAGATAATGCATATCAAATACATAGATATAAACATATGATTTTATATGTATGTATGTATATATATGCATAAATATATATTTGTCACATATAAATTGTTACTAATAACAAATTATATAAATGTATGTATATCCTTGTTACAAGTAAAGAGTTACTAGTAACAATCAAGTATGTATATAAAATACATGTAGATGTATTTTATACTTAGTATGACATATCTAGTATACTCTTTTATATAAATTGAAAGAAAACTAGAAATTCACACATTAATCCTTCAAAGGGGCCATGTATTGCTTCTTGATTGGAATTGACCAAGGCATGGACATGAACACCAAGTGAAGAAGCAAAGGAAAGAGGGGCCCTCCCCCCCTCACCATTTTCGTCCGAAAATGGCCTTGGGGAGGGGCCTCCCTCTTGGCTTTTGTTTCTTGGTGCTTTTAAGTCTCCATGCATGGTTTTGTGTTAAAAAGTTTTTTATGCTACCACCTTTCCTTGTGTACTTAGAAAAGTTCCAAGTGTTTTCATACTTGAAAACATCCTTGCTTTATAGTATTGGTGTTCTTCAAGTGAACAAAGTGTAGTACTAGAATACATACTCATATACATACATAGTAAGTTCAAGAAGAAGAACAAGAGGTTGTTGCTTGCTTGCTTGAATTTCAAGGGTTGGAGAGACTAGCATCTTGGAGGTGTTGGACTCATTGATTTGTGGATACCTTGGAGGAAGTCTTCTCTTGGCTTCTCATAGATCAACCACTTCATCAACGGTTTACTCACGCTACAAAGGTTGTAGTTCTAAACACCCTATGGTTGTTTTGTTTCTTAAGGCTTGCATATGGATCATTGGTGGGGAGTTTTAAAAGTTTAAAATTGTTGTTCATGCTTCCGTTGCTAAAATATATTTTGAAAAACCGAATAAACCCCAACAGTGGTATCAGAGCCACTTATGTATAGTTTTAAGAAACTTTTTGAGTATGTATTGTTTAAGAAAATGGACAACTTTTCTTTTGTTAGAAGAGTTATGGATTTTCTTGTTGGCAACTTATATATGTTTATATATTTATTTTGGGAAACAACCAAACCACATGCATGTTTGGTTGTAAAAGTTGACTAAATATCAAGTGTTGATATGTTTGTTTGAGTGTATGTTGTGCATAACAAGCCATAGACCTTTTGTGATGTGTTGGAAATTCGATTTGGTTGTAAAATTATTTTTTCATTTGGTATGTAATAATAATTTTAGTTTTGTTTCATCTTGTTGTATTTTGTAAGTAGTAGAATAGTTTAGACTAGTTTACTTTTATAAAAATGTAACAAGATGAAGAAATGACCAAGTTGGAGTTTTCAAGTGTGGTGGAGTCAACCATGAAGGCTTGGAGTCATTTGCACTACAAGGAGTTGTTTTGGCAAGTGGGAGCTTCAAGTTCATCACAAGAGAAATATTTGGTCCTTAGTTATGACTTGGTATTTTTGTATGGCTCACAAAAATACCACTTAGGATAAATGGCTTGGTTATGCACTTATACATGTTATTTGTGTGTGTTTATGTTTATATTATTATGCATGGTTGAAAATAGGATTTTTTGCATGCTAGATAATATTTTTACATAATATAAATCACACAATGGGAGTTTGGTATTTTAAGTTGACATAACATAAGATGTAAAATGAATTTTATATAAAAGGAGTTTTGTAAAGATTAAAATTCATTATGTCAAAACATATATCTTTATATATATATATATGAGTTTTATAAAATAGAGATTTTAAAACTCAACCAAACTCCATTCAAGCTTAATAATAAAATGGTTTTATTACAAGCTAAAATTGGTCGTATTTGCGCGCTCGAAACTACACTCGTTAATATAGGATATTAATACCAGTTTAAAATTGAACGCGTTGAGAGTTCGTAAAATATGGATTTTAAGAATACTCAAGACCAATATATATATAAAATATGATTTTATCAAAACGTGGACTTATTATTGTATGCATGCAATACTAGTCACACGACTCGTTTTGTTTTATTTAATAAATATACAAAACGGTAAAAACCCCTTTTCAAAACGTAAGTCTATGCCATCCCATTTTAAGACACTCGCTTGTTGCAACGACACTCACGTGGAGAGAGCATTAGCCAAACGCGTGGATTGTTTTTGTAACAACCGAGGTGTTTTTCCGCGAATTCCATGAACGTCTTGGGCCGGAAATTCACCGTCTTGAAATAGGACGACTTAATCAGAATCTTATTACGGAGAGAGCATTAGCCAAACGTAAGGAAGCCCGAGGCATAGATGGGATCAAACATGTCAAAATTGACAATCGTTGTCTAGGATCCCATAAAGATCTAGGAATTACATACGAGATGTAATTGGTAAACGTTACCTACCTTGTTGTTTTAACTTGATGGAGAGAGCATTAGCCAAACATTCAAGGTTAAGTTCAACTTGGATCCTAGCCAATAAAAAATTAAAGAATTTTATAATTCTAAAGGGTATTAATTATTAAAGGATTAAATATCAAAAATACTAAATTGAACTTTGTTAATTTTGTAGATGGCCCCTAACTCAACTACGCCCGTTAACAACTTATCTCTTCGTTCAATCTTAGAGAAAGAAAAACTCAATGGTACAAATTTCTTAGACTGGTATCGTAACTTGAGAATCGTTCTTAAGCACGAAAAGAAATTGTACGTACTTGAGGATCCCGTCCCTGAGGAACCTCCATTGACTGCGGCCAAAGCCGTTAGGGATGCTTGGGTGAAGCATTCCGACGACTCGGTCGAAATTTCATGCCTCATGCTTGCTACCATGTCTCCGGATCTTCAAAAGAACCTTGAGGAGCATGGAGCATATGAGATGCTTAGCCAGCTTAAGGAAATGTTCCAAAAGCAAGCGAAGCAAGAACGCTTTGAGGTCACTCGAGCCTTCCATGCATGCAAGATGGAGGAAGGTCAATCCGTTAGCAACTATTTGCTAAAGATGAATGGATACATTGACCAGCTTGCTAGGCTTGGATCTCCCATAACCAACGAGTTTGCACAGGATATGATCCTTAACTCGTTGACCAAAGCCTATGATCAATTTGTCATGAATTATAACATGAACAATTGGGAGAAATCTGTCTCAGAGTTGCATGGGATGCTTAAAACTGCTGAGAGTAAGATTCCAAGCAAAACACCTCAAGTCTTGATGATTCAAGAAGGGAAAATCAAGAAGAAAAAGAAAAACAACTCAAAAGGGAAAGGCAAAGCGAAGGCAAAGCGAAAGGACAAAGGCAAGCAAGTTGCCAAGGCTCCTACACCCAAGACGGCGGGAAAGGTTCCCAAGAATGACCCGTGCTTTGAATGCGGGGTGGTAGGACATTGGAGGCGCAATTGTCCAACCTACCTTGCAGAGTTGAAAAAGAAGAAGGCTGGCGAGGCTAGCACTTCAGGTATATATATGATTGAAATGTATACTTTTTCCATTAATTCCTGGGTATTTGATACCGGTTGTGGAACTCACATTTGTAACAATGTGCAGGGGTTGAGAAAAAGTAAGCTGCTGAAGCTAGGCGATTTGGATCTCCACGTGGGCAATGGAGCAAATGTTGCTGTTGAAGCCCTTGGAACTTTTGAATTATTATTACCAAATGGCCTGTACTTAATATTAAACCATTGTTGTTATGTACCTAGTTTAACTAGGAATATTATTTCAGTAGCTCGGTTAAGAGAATCTGGATTCACTTTTGGTTTCGTTGATGATGGCATTCGTGCCTTCAAAAACGATATTTTGTATTTTGAGGCTCGGCCTCTTAATGGAATATATGAAGTTAATCTTAAAAGATCTCTTGATGATAATTCTATATATACCACTAGCACCAAACGACCTAAGCATGACTTAAGTCAAACATACCTATGGCATTGTCGACTTGGTCATATAAACAAGAAACGCATTGCAAAACTTCAAAAGGATGGAATTTTAAAATCAAACGATTCTAGCTCATTTGAAGTTTGCGAATCATGTTTATATGGGAAGATGACTAAGGCTCCTTTCTCCGGTTCAAGTGAAAGAGCTAAAGATCTATTAGGAATCATACATACGGATGTATGCGGTCCTTTTAGATCAATGTCTAGGGATGGTGATAGATACTTCGTTACATTCACCGATGATTATAGTAGATTTGGTTATGTTTATTTGATGAAACATAAACATGAAACATTTGAGATGTTCAAGCTGTTTCAAAACGAAGTACAAAATCAACTCAACAAAACAATCAAGGCCCTTCGTTCCGATCGAGGTGGTGAGTACTTAAGCCAAGAGTTTATGGATCATCTTAGTAATTGTGGGATTATCTCACAACTTACTCCTCCTAGAACACCACAACATAATGGTGTATCTGAAAGGAGGAACCGAACTCTACTAGATATGGTTCGGTCTATGATGAGCCGAAGTACTCTACCCTCGTCCTTTTGGAGTTATGCTTTATTAACTGCTGCGCGCATATTGAATATGGTTCCAACCAAGAAGGTAGATAAGACACCATATGAGATGTGGTATGGAAAGGTTCCAAACTTATCTTACTTGAAAGTCTGGGGTTGTGAGGCTCATGTACGACAAGAAGCTTTAAGCAAACTCGATCCTAGATCTATCAAATGTAATTTTGTGGGATATCCTAAAGATTCATTAGGATATTATTTCTACAATCCAGCTGAGAACAAAGTGTTTGTTTCTAGGCATGCCACTTTCTTAGAAAAGGAGTTTCTTTCGAAAGAGGCAAGTGAGAGCAATGTAGACCTTGAAGAAATTCAAGAACCACAAAATACAAGTGAGGTTGACACTAGCACTCAACAAACGGTTGTTGAACCTGAACAATTGGTTGTTCAAGAACCTACTGAAACACAAAGTGTTCGTAGATCTGGTAGACCTCGTCAAGAACCCGAGAGATACGGATTTCTCGTGTCCAATGATGAGATTTTCTTGGTAGACTCTTCTGAGCCTACTAACTACCAAGATGCTATATCGGATCCGGAATCCGATAAATGGCTTGATGCCATGAACACTGAGATGCAATCCATGTATGAAAATCAAGTATGGGACTTGGTTGATCTTCCTCCCAATAGTAAGACTGTAGGGAGCAAGTGGGTCTTCAAGAAGAAGACAGACATGGATAGAAATGTACACACATTTAAGGCAAGGCTAGTGGCGAAAGGTTTCACTCAAACTCATGGTATTGACTATGATGAAACTTTCTCTCCGGTAGCCATGATTAAATCTATTAGAATACTTATTGCCATAGCTGCATATTATGACTATGAGATATGGCAAATGGATGTCAAAACGGCTTTTCTAAATGGACACTTAAGTGAAGATGTCTATATGGTTCAGCCTGAAGGTTTTGTAGATCCTAAATATCCTAATAAGGTGTGCAAGCTTAAAAGATCCATCTATGGACTAAAGCAAGCATCTCGAAGTTGGAATCTTCGATTTGATGAGAAAATAAAAGAGTTTGGTTTTATCAAATCAGAAGATGAACCGTGTGTTTACAAGAAAACTAGTGGAGCGCAGTAGCATTCCTTGTCTTGTATGTTGATGACATACTACTCATTGGAAACGACATCCCGACCTTGCAAGACATCAAGTCTTGGCTTGGGAAGTGTTTCTCAATGAAAGACTTGGGAGAAGCCGCCTACATTCTTGGAATAAAGATCTATAGGGATAGATCTAGGCGTCTTATTGGCCTAAGTCAAAGTGCATATATTGACAAAATCTTGAAACGATTCAAGATGGAGAATTCTAAGAGAGGATTCTTGCCAATGGCACTAGGCACGGTTTTGAGTAAAGCTCAAAGCCCTAGCACAAGAGAAGAGCTAGATAGAATGAGTGAGATCCCATATGCTTCTGCAATTGGATCCATCATGTGTGCCATGCTATGCGCTAGGCCAGATGTCTCGTATGCTTTGAGCATGACGAGCAGATACCAGCAAAACCCAGGAGATAGCCATTGGATGGCAGTCAAGAACATTTTAAAATACTTGAGAAGAACCAAAGACATGTTCTTGATCTATGGGGGTTTGGAAGAAGATCTTTGTGTAAAGTGTTACACAGATGCTAGTTTCCAAACGGATCGAGATGATTCTCGATCACAATCGGGCTATGTCTTCGTTATGAATGGAGGCGCGGTTGCTTGGAAAAGTTCTAAGCAAAGTGTAGTTGCACAATCCACTACAGAATCTGAATACATTGCTGCTTCTGAGGCTGGACAAGAAGCTGCATGGATGAAGAAGTTCATTGCTGACCTTGGGGTAGTAACAAGCATTCAAGACCCCATAGAAATATTTTGTGATAATGAAGGTGCTATTGCCCAGGCAAAAGAACCTAGATCACATCACAGCACCAAACACATCCTCAGGCGTTTCCACTACATACGGGATATAGTGGATAGAGGAGATGTGTGTATTCGCAAAGTTCATACAGATCAGAATCTTGCAGATCCTTTTACGAAACCTCTTGCCTCGACTAAGCATGAGTCTCATACTAGGGCAATAGGTCTTCGCTTTGCAAGGGATTGGATTTCAATTGTAATTTAGTATTTGGATATTTTGAAACATTATGACAATATCTATTTTATCTGAATGATGTATGGGATATGATCACTTCATTAATATATATTGTGTTCTTTATTAGCATGTTTAAATCCATGAATAATTCTTTATTCTAAAACGTCCATAGTCGGTTATAACTATGGGAATAGTTATGAATTAAGACTAATGTGAATAAGTTGGTTGACTTTCATTTGTGATGAAAGTAGGCAAAAGGGTTTGCAGCCAAATTCACTAATGTTTGTTAGGGAACAAACATTGGACATGACCCGCTCTTAAGATCGCTTCATGGATCAGTGTCATAAGTAAATCTTGAGAAAAAGGTGGTATCTTTGTATCCTTAGACCCGAGACACATATTGGGACTCGAGTATGAGGAGTATCATGCTTTAATGTGGTTAAACGCTATCTTTAACCGGGTAGTTATAAAGGTCATTATTAGGTATGATATGAGTCTTATAAGAGACGTATGTGGTCAAGATGGAATTTATTTCTCTCATTTAATTGGGAGTA
The DNA here is from genome assembly GCA_038502395.1 of Dittrichia graveolens. Taxonomy (NCBI): domain Eukaryota; kingdom Viridiplantae; phylum Streptophyta; class Magnoliopsida; order Asterales; family Asteraceae; genus Dittrichia; species Dittrichia graveolens. Next base: position 6,586,375 of record JARJIL010000003.1, read on the forward strand.
TAATATCTCTGGGCCCTAAAACAAGTTGAACATTATATGAGAATTGATGACGATCCATGTCTCATGTTCAATGAGATGTTAAAACAAAGGGATAATTGATGACTTACCTATAACAACGATTTGTAGCTAGTGAGTTAACTTCGTTGGTGAAAGTGTTGATCAACACACTTTATTTATTATTAGGGGCAATGGGATGTTGCTAGACGTTCTTACCATTGTCTATATCGGCTTAAGTTGTAACTTGTGCAAGTGGGAGATTGTTGGTTCTATGTGCACAAGACACAAATTAATACGATATTACTGATAATAAATAAACCCATAGGGTCACACATTTACAATCAATGGACACCAATTACATATTTGAATATGATTTAAATATGTTTCCAACTCGTTATATATATATATAAGTATATATGCATTGTTGCATATTATTATTTATGTGAAATAATAATATCACTCTTGTATATTGATACAAGATAATGCATATCAAATACATAGATATAAACATATGATTTTATATGTATGTATGTATATATATGCATAAATATATATTTGTTACATATAAATTGTTACTAATAACAAATTATATAAATGTATGTATATCCTTGTTACAAGTAAAGAGTTACTAGTAACAATCAAGTATGTATATAAAATACATGTAGATGTATTTTATACTTAGTATGACATATCTAGTATACTCTTTTATATAAATTGAAAGAAAACTAGAAATTCACACATTAATCCTTCAAAGGGGCCATGTATTGCTTCTTGATTGGAATTGACCAAGGCATGGACATGAACACCAAGTGAAGAAGCAAAGGAAAGAGGGGCCCTCCCCCCCTCACCATTTTCGGCCGAAAATGGCCTTGGGGAGGGGCCTCCCTCTTGGCTTTTGTTTCTTGGTGCTTTTAAGTCTCCATGCATGGTTTTGTGTTAAAAAGTTTTTTATGCTACCACCTTTCCTTGTGTACTTAGAAAAGTTCCAAGTGTTTTCATACTTGAAAACATCCTTGCTTTATAGTATTGGTGTTCTTCAAGTGAACAAAGTGTAGTACTAGAATACATACTCATATACATACATAGTAAGTTCAAGAAGAAGAACAAGAGGTTGTTGCTTGCTTGCTTGAATTTCAAGGGTTGGAGAGACTAGCATCTTGGAGGTGTTGGACTCATTGATTTGTGGATACCTTGGAGGAAGTCTTCTCTTGGCTTCTCATAGATCAACCACTTCATCAACGGTTTACTCACGCTACAAAGGTTGTAGTTCTAAACACCCTATGGTTGTTTTGTTTCTTAAGGCTTGCATATGGATCATTGGTGGGGAGTTTTAAAAGTTTAAAATTGTTGTTCATGCTTCCGTTGCTAAAATATATTTTGAAAAACCGAACAAACCCCAACATCATCATCAAATCACGTGGTTTTTTAGAAAGAATAATCGGGTGAGTCTTCGTTAGTCCTAGATTGAGTATGCAACAACAAATGTTTATAGAATGGGGGTTGAATATAAACTTAAGTTATTTTAAATTTAATGCACAAGCAATTACTTTCAATATAATTCTTATTGATGTAAATCAAGAATTATATGTGCATGGAAGTAGAAATTTCAAATACAATAAAAGATGACAACAAATTTGTCTAATACATAGACTAGCTTCTAAAAAACAACTAATGTCTAAGAGGTTAAAGTGTTAAACACATGAACAAGTTTTAATGCACCATGCTAACTCTCAAAACTTACTTCGCTTAAAAGCTTGAGCTTGTTCTTCAGGTATTTTTCAGGCGAGTTTGATGTATATGGAGACTGGATCTTGCACGTGTATATATAGAGATAAATGGCAGCTTCGATAGATGAATGTGTTGGGAGTAAGGTGACAATGAGGAAATAATATTTTAACTATAAAGTTAGTGGATGAAAAAGTATTATTATTTTAATTGGGTTCCCGATAAAATAATATTACTTTTGCCAAAAGACCACTCCAATAATAATATTTAAATATTATTTCTCATAACTCTTGTCTTGAACAATGAGATTTTCCTTTTCATGTTTGTTGCTTTTATCAACTGCAACATCTTTTGTGTATTGACTTTCCTAAACATGTTGTTGTCGACCATGCTTTAGTACTTGATCGGATCATCGAGATATTCTTTCGAAAGTAACTTTAACCTTTTTCATAGATAAAGTTTTATCCTTTTTGTCTCATTTTATGATACAAAAGGTGCATTTACTTTTACAAATAAAATATCTAAGGATATAAAGAACAACACATATTCATCCTTTTGGCTTAAAAACTTTTACGTAATGAATAGAGTAAACGGACAAATAATACAAGTTAATATCATGATTTAACTAATAAGATGTATTAGGATCGCAAAAATAAAATTCTCAGCCTAAGTGTTTGAAACCCAACAGATGAAAGGCGTTGCTCAATTGATCAAATGATGTGATTAAATGATGCTTAGCATGTGGTAAAAACAAACTTATCAACCTATATGATCAGCTGATCATTTAGAGTGACGAGCTTATCAAATAAAACTAAGGTTGAAATATGTACTTAGTGATATCGCATTTATTAGTTCTAAATTTCCTGCGATATTTGTTTGTTTTTAGCCGAAAATATGCGAAACTGTCAAAAGGGTGCTTTTTACCTTTGTCTGTTTGTTTCAGGTTAAAAGGGCAAGTGTTGGGATTATTCGAAGCTAAATCGATTAAAAGAATAAAAGAAATGAAGAAAATAAAGTAAAAGAGAAAATAGAGAAAAGATAAAGGAAAAGGGTACAAAGGATCTGGGCATATTTAAGATCGCGACGTGACAGTTGAAAGATCACGGCGCTACCATAAGATAATGCGCTCGGTCAAAGATTCAAAAAGTGATGTCTATCTTGTGTGACAGCGGGGGATCACGACGCGATTATGATGAGATCGTGGTGTGATCTAGTGGATTATGCCGGTTTCAAAGTTTGAAAATTCATGATAACGCGATGACTTATATGATTGCGACGCGACCAATGTCGGTTCATGACGCGAAGTCCATGTTTTAGCTTATCTACTTAAACATAACTCGAGATCGGTTGATAGGTTCACCACCCGACATTTACACACTTTCAACTCCTAAAAACATCCTAGAAGTAGTTCAAGGCACATTGGATCTTAATTTTGACGATCAAGGCTTGAAGATTGAAGAACAAGGCTTGATTCATAGCTTATTCACCGGTTTATCATTCATCTCTTTAATGTTTATGTTTATTCATGATTTTCAATGTTTGAGTATGATGTTTCTAGGTTAAACTTATTGTTTTCCTCCCCATAGGAAATGAACCTCGTGAAAGTTGTTTGATTTCAATGATTTTTATCATGTATTACTTAATCAAAACTCCACATGTGTTTTAGGATATGTTTTAGTGTTTATAAACTGAGTTTTCATTAATTAGATGACAAGTCTATTTGTGAGGGTTTAATCTTGATTATCTAGGACCAATAGACAATTTAGACTAGTGATTGACCAATCATAGGGTTAAACTACTAAAAATATAAACTTTAATGTATGTGCTTTGACATATGATGACCTTTGTGTGTTAGATGAATGTTTTGTTAACTTAAACAAACATTAAATGTTAAGTCTTTCTTGATTCGAACCAGATCAATTATTATGCTTTAAATTGACTCCTTCATCACATGTTTGATAAATTACATGATTATAGGGTTAGATAATCTGACAAAAATTACAATCACATTGGAAATCGGTATATGGTAGTTAATTATCCAATGCACAAGTTTAGTTGAAATTAATTAACTTGAAAATGTGAAATCAAATCCAGGGAGAGAAATCTTCACTTCGATAGTTTTAATCTAATAAAGTTGCTTGCTTTTTGCTTCCTTTGCATTGCTTTTGGTGTTTCTTAGTAGTTTAGTGGTTAAGTTTGGTGTTAGTTGACTGTTTAGTGCTCAGTTCTAAACCCCCCTATATTTACGTTATTTTCCTTTTATTTGATTTTAGTAGTTTTAATTAGTTTAATACTTACTTATTAAAATAAAATCAGAATAATACTCATTCCCCTTGAGATCAACACCCGTATTTATCTAACTATACTATGAATAACTGGTTAGGTCCTCTTGCATATGCATGTCGTTTTTGGTACTAAACAACTCAGAATTATAAATTTAAAATTGATACGTAAAATGCAAATCATTTAGATGTTGATTTGAAGCACTCATATGATCTATTTGTTCTTCAATTGATACTACTTGTTTACTGAGCTGGTATATGTTTTACACAGCTGGTTGGGCAAAGTAGTATCAGGTGATGGTCTTCTACTTAGTCTTTTCCTCAGCTGGTCCCATAAGAAGGCTTTAGATTATGGATGTCAATGGATCGGATTAGGTCCTATCCACATCCATATCCATTTAGTTTTTCATTGTCCATATCCATATCCATATCCATTTAAAATTATTTAATCCGTCTATATCCATAACCATCGGATTTGACGGGTAATTGGATATCCATTGGATGCCGAAATAACTCTTTTTTCCAAGGAAATATCATACATTTGCATATAATTTATAATTTTAGTTGAGATAAATACATTGTTTTTTATTAAAAAAAGATACAAATCAAAATATAACTTAATATAAAATAATCAAAGTGAAAAACATACTTTGTAACTATGTAATATTATAATTTAGAATATATATAGATATATATATATATGTATCTTCAATATTATATTTATATATATAAATGTTAAAAATATAGTAAATATATAGATTTATAAACTTAATTATATAAAAAATTAATTTAGGAAAACTTAATTTCGGGTTTATGGATTCATCTATGGATGGATAATCGTCATCCATATCCGCTCCATATCCAATATTCACCTATTTAACTTCGTCCATATCCACCATCGATGGATCGGAACGGGTGGATGATCATCGGATCGGATGACCATTGCCATCCCTACTTTAGCTGATCAATCAAGTACTTAGTGTATCTCAAGTGTTACTTTTGTACTTAGCAAATTACAAGTCAAAATATTAATGAACGCATGTTAAGATGGAATTTTTAGTCTTACTAAAGTTCCGGTCTTGTTATCATCAAATCTTATTTATTTCAATAGACATATTTTATTATTAGGTTGAAATGATCATCTTTCTGCAGTTTCCTTATGTTTTTGTGATCATTTTCATACCAAACTTATAGCAATTGATGGTAGATTAACAAAGTTTTGATTGGGTTTTCTTGGCTGTAGAACCGTATGAAGATCCGAGAGTGTTCATATGGTTTTGATTCATCAAATCTAATTTAAAATGCGATTAATTGATAGGAAACACCTTAACGATGTTATGAATTTAAAACTAGAAGAATCATGAGTTTTAATTAAGCATTGAGTTAGATTGAAAGTGATTAAGGGCTAACTGAGTTTTGATAATTGAAAATGTTCTTGAATGTTTTGAATCGTAACCTAGGACTAGGCTTAAGGGAACCGAAAACTGGGCAACTAGTGGATTGTAAAATGGTTAAGGGGTTGAGTCTCCTTGTGAGATTCCCGAACATCGCAAATCATAAAGTAGCAATCTAAAAAGTGGACTTTCGTGAAACATAATCGTAAATCACAATTGAACTTTAATCGAAGATTGAAGGAGCTACATGAATCGTAAATCACCCTAAGTGGTGTTGGCTCGAAAACAATGTTGTGGTAGTTTAGAATCGAAACCAGTCAAAACCGTAAATCGTCGATGGTGGGAATCATAAAACTAGGACCCAAACATGAATCGAAAATAGGGTATACTTACTTAGTAATCGAAAACTACACAGTCGGAAAATGAAATCGAAAACCTAGTAGGTTTATGAATCGTGAAATGAGTGTTTGACCCCAATCGCAAATAAGGCAACACCAATTTGAATACTTAAACCCTAAATGCATAAACACATAAACGAACCTCTACAAACGACAATTGGAAACAAGTTCCGATTTTTGGGGTTGCAAGAATCATTTATGGCAGGTCTGTTCTTGAATGACCAAGAAGTGCAATTCCATTGATACCTTGAGATTTTCGTTAGGATTATCGAAAGCTGAAGTCTCTAATAAGGTCTTATAATGCTAAAAACCCAAAATTGTTAGTTTCGTTAAGGGTCGTTGGAGGTTGAGGTCACTGGAAACCCAAAATCAAAAGACTGAGGAACCTTCAAATGCTTGCAACCCAAAATTCGATTGGAAAACTGTTAGATTTAAAGAAACTTCAACCTTTGTATGCTACTTTCAATCATGTGACTGGTCTCAAAACCATTATAGCACTAAATTCCTATATTTTGTAAATTATAAACATTAAAAAAATAAAAAATAGGGTATAACTGGTTGTCAAGACATAATCACAAGTCACTTACGTATAAATAATCAATTTTAAAAACTACTTGTATTTTTTGGTATATAATAAGAGGATACGATGTATGTTTTTAATAACACTTATTTTATGTGATTTCACACTCATAAATAATAAAAATAGAGGGATATATTATTCATTTTATTATTTATTTATCTAAGTATTATATGAGTATAAAAGTAAGTAAGAAAAAATTGATCACATATAATAACAAATAATATTTTTAATATAGTTCATTTTCACACGTTTTCCTTTAAACTAAAAGCCATCGTCTTGCATCAAAGAGAAAGAGGGGCATTTCTACAATTTACCTATTCTTTCACAAAAACACACGGGTTTCCCGCTCGTTTGAAAACTCAAAATACTTTCAAACGTTGGCGCAATATTTCCAAGGCTTCCCCTTTTTATCCCCTGCATTTCCTTCGTCACTCTCACTCTTTCGCCACTTACAAATCACCCATACAGAAGGAGAGCACATGGCGAAAGGAGTGAAGAGAGACCTGAAGCCATCTGACGAAGCCATTGACTCATCACTACCTTCCTCGGATTCAAAACCAACGCCACCGTCAAAGAAGCCCAAGACATCTCCCACCGCCGCCGCAGCAGCTGACGAGGAATCCCGTTTTGTCGGAAAGCCATTTCCGGCGGATCAAGCCAGAGAAAAATGGCCTCACCGCTATGAATCCAAGGTGAACTGTTAGTAATCACTTTTTTTTTCTTTCGCATTTGTATATTTTTTGTATTTTACTGATTTCGTGTAATGCTGTGTAATTGGCGATAACAGAAGAGAGTGAAGGTCATTGCCTCATCAAATGGGTGAGTTTCTTCACTCCGTACTCTTATTCACTTATTTGTGTGCATTGAAAGCTTCATGTTTGATTTTAAAGGTTCAAACCTAGTGCTTTTCAAATCAACAAGTTGCATCCACAATTTTTGTTTACGTAATTGCTTTCTTACAATTCATATCCAAGACTATTTATGGGTTAATTTATAGGGTGATAATACCTGTTGGGTTTCAAAGCACTACACCTTCAGGGTGTGTTTGGCAACGGGCTAACGGGAGATTATAGGGGCTTGAGATTCTAGTTTTCATAAACTCAGCCCTCCAGCCTTGTTCGGGGCTTAAAATCTTAAGCCCAAAAATAAAAGTTTTTCAAGTATTTTATAGTTTGAGCTTGGGATTATCAATTAATCAGCCTCGGCTCCAGCCCCAGCTAGTTTTGCCAAACACACCCTTAGTTAATTTATGCCAAAATAAACCCAGCCTTAACATATACGCTTAACCCATGTAACTTGATACTACTTGGACTGTAAACTACTAAGCTTGTTCATGGGTAGACCGGTTTATTCAAAACCCAACGTGAACACAACTATGCAGTCAATCTCGGCGATATCTCGCCGAGATCTCGGATATCGGAGGGTGACAAAATATCGGTTTCAAATATCGTTGGGTTATATCGGAGCCGAGAATCTCGGCGATATTGGCCGATATTTTGCCAATATTTACAAATCGAGATATCGGTTTTCTACCGATTTTTGTATTGTGAACTATTTTCACGCTAAGTGTTCCTATATATGACTGAGTTTCAAGAGAATATCCATTTAATCACTTGCGAGTTCGTGGACAGAAGAAAAAGAAACGAGACTAACCTCGATCATTACGGAACTCGAAGTGGTTTCGTCTCCTAGACAAGTTTAGTTGCATCTCAGCCCTTGCACCAGCACTCCGATTTCATTGTTCGGTTTGTTTTCTGCGGCAGCCCCAAATCGCTACCCTAATTGCTCTCTTTCTCTCTCTCGCTCTCAATTTCTGGTGGGGTTTTTACCGATTCAAATGGAAGCTCGTGGGTCTAGTATATTTGAGTGGGTATTAGGGCTTATTTAGGTTAATGGGCTTCTTTTAAAAAAATTAGGTTCATGGGCTTAGTAAAATTAGGTTAATTGGTTACAAGTTTTACTTTTTTTGCTATACTTTTTATTCAATTTTTTATGATTTTAATCTCGTATATACATATATATATATATATATATTCTACAAAATATAAAAAACCGATATCTCACCGTGATATCCGAAATTTTAAATATCGGTCCTCGACCGATATTTGATATCTGACCGAGATAACTGCATAGGAACACAAACCATTTGTCAAAGTTGTAGTTCTGGTCACCCAGGCGGTCCACACCATATTGCCCCAGGCCCAACATGTGAGAGGTAAATCAGACTTACAGAGTGTCAAGTCATTTGAAGGGTGGACCCTATGATCGTATCAGAGATATGATTAGATTAGGATTTAGACTTTAGTATATGATGGCCTGACTCGATTGTATAGATGGACTAGAGTCCATTAAGCTAACTATTAGGGTTTTCTTTATACCTCTGTACTCTATAAATACTGTTCAATCTAATACTTAATTTGATTAAATTAGAATTTACTATATGATGCCGTGACCAGATTTTATACTAAACCCTAATCTAATCATATCTCTAATAGATCAAACATTAACCTTCAATTGATTAAGACTGCAAACTTTCTCCACCTATTTATGACCAACTTTTACCTATCTATTTCCTTCAGGGTTGTGTCTGTGCTAATAATTGCTATCTCAATGCACTTACTAATTTCTCCATGTAACGTTATATTCTTACAATTATATTGTTTAAAAGAAGGAACTTTGCTTGATCTATAAAAGCCAAATTTTTGATTCTACTTATAAACAATTAACACTTTTTGTTTGACTGTAATTATTTGCCATTGAAATAATAATTCTTAAACAAACAGTCTAGATAAGAAGATAAGCATTTATAATCAGCAATCCCAAACACTATCTACATGACAAAATTTATGCGTTTCATTTTTTTAAAACTTTTTTTTGCAGTGAATTGGATGGAAAGGAAATTGTTCAAGCTAAGTGCCATTATGCCAAGGCTATTGTTGACGGAGTTGTTTTTGATCTTTATGATGATGCATATATCAAAGTGAGGTTCCACTTGTTTTTCTAAGTTTTCTAATTCATCTAGTAGTTTGTACCAAATTCGTACTCTTACGTCAGTCGGTCAGTGATAGATTCACCCATGAAGAAGTTTGTTAATCCTCAATATTTCTAAATACTCGGGCGAAAATGACTTTAAACTGTTTAGTTTGTGTGGTAAAGCCTAAATTGTTTCTACCGCAGTTTTGCATTTTTTGTATATATGCAAAACTTGCCTATGCAGAAGTTTATAAACTCCATGTGTGTTTTGAGAATATATGCACAAAAATGATTAAGTGGCTTCTCATTTAGTTAATAAGGATTTGAAATAGATTAAATCATGTTGTTTATCAGAAGTTAGAAGTATTTTCCAAAAAAGTTTAAGCACCCTAATGCTGTGATTGTGTTACGGTTTGTGAAGAAAGTGAAAGAAAGAGACTAGAACATAAAGATGTTGCATTCTAATGTTCTTTTTTAGAGGGAGTGGAGAGAAAGGGGGAAGAAATTTTTACAAGGGAAACAGGATCTTTGGAGCTAGCATGCTGTCACATTCATAAACACTTTAAGTGAGGGTCTTTTAGTCATTTCAAAACTTACACATTCCAGTGTTGGTGAGCGTAGCAACACCTACCATGGAGTCTTTTCTTCATCTCCTTTCCTTTCCCGTCCTTTATTTCCCTTGTTCTGTTTAAAATTTGAGAACACAGCATAAACACATGAATACAGTGTAATCTTTTTGCTTGAAACATATCATGACATTGGACAAAGTTGCTTATCATATTTGTCAAGTGATTATTGGGTGATATTAAAAGTTTAGTCATTTAATGTTTCATGCCTGAAGCTCTTTTGTATCTTTTGTTTACTTGGTTCTATCAGGCTGAAGAAGGGCAGCCAGATTTTATTGCTAGGATCGTGGAGATGTTTGAAACTGTTGACAAAGAATTGTATTTCTCAGCTCAATGGTTTTTCAGAGCAGAAGATACTGTGAGAATTTACTTGCCAAGGGCTTAACGTATATCTTAGAGTATTTCTTTTGTGATATGCACCAAACGTATATTAATATCATCTTTTCAGGTAATCAAAAGCCAAGCTCATCTTATTGACAAAAGACGAGTGTTTTATTCAGAATTGAAAGATGACAATCCACTAGATAGCATTGTGTCAAAAGTCAAAATTGTTCAACTTCCTCCAAATGTATGTATCCCACTAACTTATTACATTTCTTTTAGAAACTTCCATATATTTTGAGATAGTCAACATCTTGCCTATCTATCAGACTATCAGTAGTGTAATTTTAATCAATTCTTACTACAGGTTGACTTGGCTGAAAAAGAGAAGGCTCTCTCATCGTATGATCTTTATTATGATATGCAGTATTCAAAGCCAGTTACATTTACAACTCTACACACAGGTAAATACATTCACAAGCAATGACCTTTTTTATGTCCTTGTATATTATTTATATGATAGTATAATTCAGTTTTTGTGGAGATATTAATTCTTGTTAGGAATACATGATTAACTTTAATTTGCTTTAAATTGCAGAAAATTTCTCCACAGATAGCAGCGAGTCATCAGTCATTTCAGATGATGCTAGCTCAAATGGTGTAGTAGAGAAAGGCAATAAAACCGCAAAATCGACTAAAACTGATGGAAGTGAAAAGTCTGTGATGACACTATTGGACTTGTATTCGGGTTGTGGGGCTATGTCAACTGGGCTTTGTTATGGCACAAATATGGCTGGTATGAAACTTGTTACGGTAAGTCATGTTCATTATGGTTTTTGTTTCTGTTCTCATGTCAATTTCCAAATAAGTTTAATAATATATGTTCAAACAAATAATACAGAAATGGGCAGTTGACATCAATTCACATGCATGCGAAAGTCTAAAGCTGAACCATGCTGAAACTGAGGTTGGTATTAAATTTTCCATTCTATCCCTTTGCTACTATTTAATAACACAAGGTGTTGAGTTTTAATATTAAAATTTGCAGGTGAGAAATGAAGCAGCGGAAGACTTTTTATCTCTGCTGAAGGAGTGGGAGAAACTTTGTAAAGAGTTCTGCTTGTTGGGTTCACAAGTTGATGAAGATACAAGTGTAAAATCAGAAGAATCAGATTCTGAGGAGAATGAAGAGAATCGTGATCCTTATGAAGGTGAATTTGAAGTAGGAAAATTGCTAGCTGTTTGTTATGGTGATCCAAATAAAGTCAAGGATCGAAAATTGCATTTCAAGGTATTCTACTTCTATATTTTTTGTGGAGGGTAATCTTTTTTACCCTGGTTCGTTGTGCATTCTAGGTGATGCAAAAGTTTAAAATGTTTATCTTTGATGAAATGTTACTTTTGTTAAACTATATATACCTATCTTTTTTTGCTTATATATATATGGAAATATCATTATTGCTGTGCTTCTTTCTTCCATTTTCTGCTTTTGCTTTTCATTTGTAAATAACGGTTGCAACTTGCAACATACAGGTGCGTTGGAAGGGCTTTGGTCCTAGCTATGACACTTGGGAGCCGTATGATGGATTGAGGTTAGTAATGTCATTTTGGTAGTCCAACTATTTTTATAACATATTTTCTAAAAATTTTAAATTTCTAATAGCAACTGCATGGAGTCAATAAAGGAATTTGTTAGCAGAGGATACCAATCAAGGATATTACCTCTTCCCGTAATAACTTCTCTCTTCATTTTCACCATGTTTTTTTGGGTGTTCACATCTTTATAATGCGACGTGTGAACTGTTTATATTACACAGGGTGATGTTGATTTCATTTGTGGAGGTCCTCCGTGTCAAGGAATCAGTGGTCATAATCGATTTAGAAACTACACTGATCCTCTAAAAGATCCAAAGAATCATCAGCTTGTAGTCTACATGGATATCATTGATTTTCTAAAACCAAAATTCGTCTTGATGGAGAATGTATGTGATATTGTCAAATTTGCGGATGGTATATTGGGATATCATGCAGTTGGGCGTCTTGTTTCTATGAACTATCAAACACGATTGGGGATAATGGCAGCAGGATCATATGGAGTTCCTCAATGCCGGTTGAGGGTTTTTCTTTGGGGTGCTAATACAATGATGGCAAGTATCCTTGAAAATGTAGCCATGTGGCAACACAGGCGGGTCAAATTGGGTAATGGGTTGAAATAGGCTTGGGTTGAAAGTTGAAACATGCCACTTTTTAGTATCATTTTAATGGGTTGGGCCGGCTGACCCACAAACACTTCTGTCCTTTTTTCTTTACTTTTTTAATGATATAATGTGTTAGTTAAGATTAAAAAGGACTTGTGACAAAAATAATCTAAACTTTTGGACAAGATGATTTAGAAACTTGTATAAGCTGAAATTTACTTCTGCTACTTTGAGCATGTTTGACTTATATGGCTCTTTCTCTTTTGGTAAACATTTTGATTTTGTTGCGGCTAGTTCAACCATTTTGAGATAAAGTATATCCAACCTAATCTTAAGTCCATCAGTTGAAATTGTAACCTCTATTAAATATGTACACTATTATTATTCCATGTTATTAACACTTTTTTGTCCAACAGAATTTGCCTCAATTTCCTCTACCTACTCATGAGGTTGTGGGGAGGGGAGTTGTTCCCGTGGAGTTCAAGGTGTGTATGATAACTAAACATATTGTAGTATATGTTTTTATTATATTGTTATTAAGCTGTATTATATTTAATGGCAGGATTGTATTGTTGGGTCTGATAATGATAATTCATACGAGTTAGAGAAGAGCGTATTACTTGCTGATGCAATTTCAGACTTGCCTGAGGTATGCTAATTCCTTCTAAATTACTTTTAGATGATTATTTCCCTTAACTTGTAAAAGCTCAATGAAAAACCCCAAGGCCTTATTAAAAAAACGTCCTTGTGTACTTGATTAAGTCCCTTGATTTATGAAAATTCAATGAATAGTTATTTGCATAAAAAGTCCCTAATTTATATAAAGGATATTATTGTTGGGTCTTTATATATCTAGGGACTTAGCAATGCAAAAATAAGGTCTAGGGACATATGTGTGAATTCAATGAAATTCCATTAACGTTTTCTTATTGACAATTGTGCTAGAATAAATATTGAAATGAAGTTAGGATATTACATGTTATTTATATTATTTAACTATAGGTTACAAACAACAATGGGAAGGATGAAATGGAGTATGCAGGACCCCCATGTACTAGTTATCAGAAATATATCAGATTGAGAAAGCCAGGTGACTTTATGCTTTAAAAATGCATTTTTGATTAAATTACTTGCTTCTGCTAAATCATACCCATACTTTCCTTTTACAGCTTTAGGGAAAGATTCTTCAAAAAGAATGATGCTTTATGATCATAGGCCACTGGAACTAAATGAGGATGACTATGCTCGTGTATGCCATATTCCAAAAATAAAGGTTCCATTCTTCTCCTATTCATGACAAATGAACACGCACTTGTAATATCTTTAAGTTTTTACCAGAAACTGAAATTTGTGTTTTAATATCGTTGCAACTTCTACTAAACTCAAAATGTGGTTCCTAACTTTACCTCAAGATGTATAAAATTGTTTCGATGTGCTGGACAAATCATTAGCCTTTTAAACAAATTAAAGCATGTTAACATTTTCATCTTGTAACCGTATGTAAAATTTTCAAACATTGATAAAATTCAGATTTTGGTGTACATGCAGTTTGCAAATCCTCACAAACTAGACTTTTCTAGAATTTTTTAAAAAAAGATTTCCCGCTTTTAGCAAGTTTTCCACGGCAGTCAAGCTACACTCTGATGTACGGGACATAAACCGTTTCTATGGCTGTTTCCTATACTCCCTGTGGACATCCAAGATAAATCAGTGAGGAAAGAACCTGGGCCTGAAGGCCCTGAATCCTATATCGAACGAGTGAAAATAAATCAATCCTTGCAGTCGCCTTGATCTAAAATTTCAACAACGAATACCATTTGTAAAAACATAAACATCCTGACAATTGGAGCCTTTCTAGTGGCCAATTAGTCTGCTATCATCAATAATTCCAAAGGATATAGTTATATACTGATTGGCTATTAGGTGATGTTTTTGAACAAAATTGTGGAAATATAAATGCAAAAAGAACCCATTTTACTTGACATTTTCCTTCATTGAAAGTTGGCAATTCTTGTAAATTAACAGTGATAATTTGCTAGTTTGTTTCCAACATACAGGCTTGAAAAGTCGAATCCTCTAATAGCAGATACCAGTTTTAAATTTTAATTTTAACTTTTTGCTCCTTTCCTCTTCTTGGAAGTTTTGATGATGATGTGCTAATAATTTATGAAATACAGGGAGCAAACTTCAGGGATTTACCAGGGGTGATGGTTGGTAAGAACAACAAAGTAGAATGGGACACTTCAGTTGAAAGAGTCATGCTACCTTCCGGAAAACCCTTGGTACTATTTAAACATCACATCTTTCTGTTTATTAACAAAAAAAGTATAAAGTAAAAAGAAAAATCAGTGCCAAGTACCATAAGATCTATTTTAATCTCATTACACTACTAACGATACAGGTTCCAAATTATGCTATGACCTTTGTTCGTGGAACTTCAAAAAAGTATGTTTTTTTCCATTTTAAGTTGGAATTATTGCATGAAAAGTTAACATAGTTTGGTCTAAGAACAAGGTCACCAATCTTCAAAAATGTCTACATAAAGTAATTGGTACAAGTCAAAATGATATGTATCAAACTTTGACCATGTATTTTTTTTATTTTAAATAATGGTGCCTGAAAACTGGCCGTCTTTTATGGGTGAAAAAACATGATTATCCAAACCAGAATTCAGACCAAACTATGTCACCTTTTGGCTATAACTCCGACATAAATTTATGGGTATGATGTTGGTTACTCAGGTTACTAACATAACTAAAATGCAGACCATTTGGTCGCTTGGGCATGGATGACATTGTCACAACTGTAGTGGGTAGAGCTGAGCCACATAATCAGGTTTCCTAATCACTACCCCATTCATTATAATTGCCATATCAAATCAACAAACTCAATATTAAGTTCCTCATATGTTTCATTTTTCTTTTTATTACTTTGATAGGCGCTTCTTCATCCTAGCCAAGATAGAGTGCTTACAATTCGGGAAAATGCACGACTGCAGGGATTCCCTGATCACTATAAACTTTGTGGACCTGTTAAGGAGAGGTAACTTCACTAAAAAATGATGACGAATCTTTAGTAACTATCGATTTAATGAGTGATGATTTTTCCATTAGCGTTTTGACCTTTTCTTGCATACACTATCTACAAAGTCCATACATATACTACAGGTCAAAACTAAAAACCCTTAAAACTTTTTACTTGCTATAGAGATTTGACTAACAATTTATAAAATCAAGTATTTTTAACAAGATGTAAAAGTGTAGATGCAAAAAGATTATCATACTTAGTCAAAGAAATGCTAATGAAAAAAAATGTTTTCTGCTGTTCTTTTTAAAAGTTAGCTTACATGCCAGAGTTTGTTTTTGGTTGCAACAAAAACCTATGTGTAATAATTTGAAAAGTCTATAACTCTATCATCAAACCCATCAGAGTTTAGTAAAGAATGAAAAAAGGAGTTCAATGGTAACATTATAGTTGCATTTACCAATTAATATTGTTTTTAGTTGCACTTTTTACAATTTCTTTGGTAACATACTTACCAATTCAAAAGAACTTAAACAAGAATTTCATTGAAATAGGAACAATTTTACAATTAATATTAACAGCAACAATATTGATTGGCAAATGCAACAAAAATCAAAACAACTTCACATGGCTGTTTTTGGCAAGTCTTTGACCTATAAGCTTGTTTTTATTTTTGTATGTTTCACAACAAGCATCTAGGTCTAAGTATGCTATGATTTTGGTTTCAGGTACATGCAGATTGGAAATGCAGTTTCATTTTCTGTGTCAACTGCATTGGGTTATTCATTAGCCAAGGCAATTCAAGGGCTTTGCACCAGCAAACCATTTATACTTCCAGTAAAGTTTCCAGATTGTCTTGGACAGCTATCTACATTGAAGCAAGACTCTCAAGAATCAGCATGATAACAAAATGGTGTTAGTTTTATGTCCTTAAACTGCCTTGTTTTCAAATTGCAAAAGCAAGTTTATGTGCCAAAGATTTGCTGTTCTAATTATTGTGAAGCTGAAGAGCCTCGTTAGATTTGCTTATTTCAACATTATTAATCATGTGATTCATGTCGGAGTGTAATTTAACATTGATTCTTAGTTGATCTATAACATATTAATAAATACAGTTTTAAAACAGTTACAAAAACATGACTTGGTTGTGACAGGTCCATGTCTTCTTGACTTAATGGTTTTTATGCATTAATGCCTTTTTGTTTTGTTGATTCTTTGAATGTTTTACGTACAATGTGAAGTTACTAATAAGAGAGTGACGGTGGTCTATCTCGCATCTTGGGTGTGCGGAACACAAATCCTGCTTTGAGCAAAAGAGGGGGTTTTTTTTTTTTTGGGGGGGGGGGGGGGGTGTGTAAAAGAGGGGGTTTTTGGGATTGGTGAGGAGATAATTATTTCAACCCAATAATCAAATCAGTTTATTGATATACATAGGATTTGATGATAACAAAATCAGGCTTTTAGTAAAACTTAAAATGGATCTTAACATGTGTTGTTTAGATAAGTATCAGTTGGAACCAACATCTGAGATTAGCTAAGAAAAAGACAAGTGTAGAAGACTATCTGCTGATACAAGTTTGACTATTAGCTGAAAAAGTGTAACACCGTAAAATCACAAGTCATTTTTTTTAAATACGCTGCGGAAGCTTTTAACAAACAAACTTAATTACATTCAAACCAATATTAACAACTGTACAAACAGTGTTCACAAACAAAAGTATCATTGTGTGTTACAAAAGCTACAGGCTCGTTTCATTTTAAAAATAATACCAGAGTCAGGTCATCTCTTTCCCTTTGCCAAACTCACAAACACGAACCTGCAAAAGCAACAATTGAGGGGAATTAGCACAAAGCTAAGTGAGTAGAGGCTAAACACCAAAAGCAAACATTCACGATCAATATCAAAGCATGTAACCACGTATCTCGAGAAGACCGGCGGTTCGGCGCAGAACCTACAACCAATGCCGGCCAAAGCAAAGGTTTACCGATAGCCCTCCACCGAATTGGCACAATGCACCCCCCCTCTGGTGCAACATATGCGTCAGTAAGGCTAACATTGTTCAACCAATCAGTGAACGAGCTCAGCCCAATTCTACGTATAGCTGACTTCCCAACGCAACTCGAAATCATACTAAGAGTGCGTATCGACCAAATATTCACGCAGCAGATATCAACAATCAATATCACAATCAACAATTCAATCAATCCAATCCAATCTCAATCACAATCATGCATCACACCAATAACATTAACCGAAATCTTTACCATCCGCGATCAACGCCCACTCACCTCAAAATCAACACGGGCTCAGAAGTCTAATCTTACTGAGTCTTTGGATTGCCTGAAATCACAACAACAATCAAATCAGTCGCGAATATATAAATATATCTTCTCATATATATATATTTATATCTCAAATTTATCAAAACATCTCAATTAATACATATAATAGACAAACCAACTCAAACCAAGCAAAAATATACAAAAGTATGCAAATATTCGGATTTGGGGCTTGTCGCGCCGCGACACCCTCTTCGTCGCGCCGCGACGTGCATCGGATTTCAAATCCGGGATTTTCAATCGGATTTCACTCTCGGATTTCATCAAAGATCGGTTTTAAGGTTCGGATTTGCCATTCTTCGGATTTTAGAGTCGGATTTCACTAACTTTAATCGGATTTCCCATGTTCTCATGCACCACACTCGGATTTCACTAAATCCGAAACCCATATCTCGGTTTCTTGAATGTCGCGCCGCGACAATAGTGTGTAGCGCCGCTACACACATAATTTCAGATTTCATCTTCTTCCAAGTGTGTCGGATTTACAGCCAATTTATCCAAATTTCATTCTAACTTCATATTTCTTTCACCAAAACTCATATCTAACATTTATCATGCCTATAAACCACTAAAAACATGTTTTTACTCCTTCATAACATCAAATCATTCAAAACCCATTTACCAACTTTCTTTCAAACTCAAAAATGGTATAACATCATAAATTCATGTTTTTGAATACTTAAACACATCAATATGTATCATAACCAGTTACAAATACCATATTACCTTTCTTTTGAATTAAAGATCACAAATTCTTGATTCTAGGATTTCAAGTTGGTAACTTTCTTCACTCTTGGGTTTGCTTTCAAAAACACACACTAACACCTTCAACACTTTCAAGAAATGAGCAGATACTACACCACGTATGCGTACAAATTTGTTTAAAGTAATTAGGAGGTGACAAAGTCTTCTAAAATCCTATTCTTTTATTTATTTTCCCATGCATGCCTACATACATACATACACATATTACTTTCTTTTTCTTTCTAATTCCACCGGTATACATATAATATTAATTTCACATTAATAAATTTCATTTAACACTAATAAACACATAACCAAATAAAGCAAACCAATCACGTACCGTCAACCCGCTAATCTCCTAGCCCAGAGTTGCGGGTGTTACAAAAAGGATAAAGTTATCTTCAATACAAGATCTTCAAGATTTGTTAAAGTACTGAAGTATGTTGATAACTCTATCTTTGTTAAAGTCAAATATGAAGAAACATGATTGTTGATTAAAGTACAATAATGAAAGAGAAGTTGATACTTACAAGGCAAAAATGTATGGTAAATAATATTATTATATAATTAGGGTGCACTTTTCAGAAAAACACTATTATTTTATTGGGAACCTAATTAAAATAATATTATTTTTTGCCCACTTACTTTATGATTAAAATATTATTTTTCTTATATCACTTCCCCCAACACTTTTCAAGTTGTCTTCTAAAGCTTCAATATATATCTATGTGTCCTAAACATGCATACTTGCTAATAGACAAAACTGAAAATCTTTCTCGAAGAACAAGCTTTGAGCTTTTAAACAAAGTAAGTTTTAGAGTTAGCATATTGTGTAGAACTTGTTCATGTGTTAAACTTTTCAGACATTAGTTGTTTTTGAGAAGCTAGTATATGTGTTAGACGTTTTAGTTGCCACATTTTATTGTATTTAGAATTTTCTCTTCCTTATACATGTAATTCTTGATTCATATCAATAAAAATAATATTAAAAGTATTAGTGTGAGCAATAAATCTTAAAATAGCTTAAGTTTGTATTTAACCCCTTTGTACAAACATTTGTTGTGTACTTAATCTGAGACTAAATGATAAAGGAATAGAAACATATGGGACTGGTTTTTCCAAATTATTCAAACAAGGTTATAAAAGGGGGAAGAGTTTGACCAAAGTCAAAACAGAAAAGTGCTGTGTGCAAGCGTCGACCAGAAGAAAACTAGAGGTCAAGAAGAAGAAAAAACTCTGAAAATTTAGGAATTTTTGATCAATTGAAGTATTAATTAATCAATCTTACATCAAGGTAATATTTTTAACTCCTTTTGAGTAATTCTTGGAGAATTAATAGACTTTATAGAAAGGGAGGTGTTCTTGAGTTTATTTCTTAGTTGGTTATGTTTGAGTTAAGTTTTTCATGACTTCTGAGTCAAATTTCGTACTTGCATGTTGAAGATTTTCAAGAATTAGGTTAAATTATGAATGTGTTGTGTAAATGGGTCAAAAGTGGTTAATTTTGTGTAAATGATCATAGGCCAATCAATTGTGATGTTTCTAGTTGTACTTGGTTATGTTGTAATTGGTTTCAGTGATGGGATTCACCGGAAACAAGTGTTGAAATTGTTTTGGTAAGGATTTGACATATTCTGGTTGAACAAGTTGTCTGGAGGTGTAATACGGACGTGTTCCATGTAGGGCCAAATAGACACACCTTATGAAGGGCAATACTGGCTGTTTGTGCCAGGGCTACACGGTCGTGTACTACATTACACGTGCCGTGTAGGGTTAAGGTTGTATATGGGTAGTGTTGCCGTTTTGAGGGTCGTGTAGGGCAACACGGCCGTGTATGAGAGTGTGTACAGTAAGCTGAAAATCAACATTTAATATGATATTTAATTCCTATACGTAGGTGTTATCTGAGGATCAATCCTGTGATTATTATTGATTATTTAAAGAGTGTAATCGGCAATCTATGACGAGTAGGTGAGTCTTACAACGCATTTAATATACTCGTGATATGTGATAATGATTGATTTTATGTGTATAATAGCATGGGTGGCACAATGTGTGAATAGCCTTGGTGGCAATAATTATTAATAGCCTGGGTGGCACTACTTGTGAATAGCTTTTGTGGCACTGTTTGTAAATAGGTCCGGTGGCAATATGTAGCCTGTGTGGCATATATGCTTGTTTATTGTATTGAAAATTATTGTGCATATTCAGTTTGTGAGATGGTGTATGTATGTGCTCGCTAAGCAATATAGCTTACGAGTTAATGTTTATACTTTCTGGTACTCCTGGTTTCTCTGGAAAGGATAACGGTAAAGATCCAGCTTAATTATTTTGCAAAAAATATGTTCCCTTCTGTATGTTTTCATTTTAACTAGTAAACATGTATATGATCTAAATGATACAATCTATTTCGTATATTCCGAAACGAATATGGAAACAGAAACAAATTATTAAGTGTATATATATATATATATATATATCTATCTTATATTTAAAAAAGATTTTTTTTGGGATCGTTACAATTCATAATTGCATTGAAAAGTTGTAATATAATAATATTGTATCTCGTTTTTCTATGAATAGGTGTGATAGAATTGTAAATTAAATGTAGGGCTGTATGTGTAATAATGTAAGTTCTTAATGTCGGACTGTAGGTGTAACAGTGGCATGACACTTATAAATGATTTACTAACTGTAAATCCTCCGTTCCTTTATAAATAGAGGCTTTGGTTCTTAAAGTGGAATAAATAAGTAGATAACTTATGTCTTCTTGCATAAGTTTCCAAGATTCTTGCATTTAGTCGTGTATCTTCTACCCTTCCTTGTATACCTTCATTCTATTCTTCTTAAGGAAAGCTGAAATTGAGATGTTAATCTTGCTCCCTGAACTATAGCTTATTCGAGCTAGGCCGGTTCCTCTTTCTAAATTCCCAACATCTATGTGTCTATTATAACCTAACCCAAACCCATACCATTATTCTCTCCGTCACTTCGATTACATGAATCCTCTTGTCGTACGAGATCACCACCCCTTAGTTTCGTTTATTTAACGGAAGAATACACACACACATACTATTCCTACTTGTATATCTACATTTATCCAATACGACTTAAACACACAACTTTGAACAACACCTAACACTCCTTCCTACAAGACTTCGATATCTAAACGCTTCAAAAGTGTTTTTTTTTTACTTTTTTTATAATAAAAAACACCATCTTCAATTAACGAACACATTTGTAGATTCTTTGGCTCCTTGGTATTTGCTTCAACTTGAACAATTAACGACCCATCACCATTATTCAATCAAACACATGATGAACTTGAGAATAGAAAGGAAAAAAAGAAAAAAAAGAGCAAACAACCTGATTTGTATAATACTTTAAGCTCCTTCAATAACACCTCTTTACACAACACACAAATCCCATTCCTAACCCCAAACACTACCATCTATTCCTATTCTTTTACTTCCAAACACAAATTTCCGCCATTATCAGAAATCATCAAAGCCCTTTGTTTGACCGACCCCGTTCCACAACTCAAAACCATCAACCCTTTGGCTCGATTCCGACACATCAGCATTGGTTACTTGTGATTTCTTTAGCTTTGCTACAAGAACCCACATATTTGCAAGCTCATTTTCAAGATACGCCTCTCTCTGCTTCGATTCCTCAACGGTCTTTTGTAAATCAGATTCTATTTGTTCCTTTTCAGAGAGCACGGCTTCGTAAGACATCTCTCTTTCCCTGCTCAACGCGAGCTCTCTCTTTAACTCCGACTGTGTAGGACTCGGTTCTTTTTGTCTGAAATGGATGTTGTCTTTACGTCCGTTTTTAACGGGGACCATGGTTGATCTACGGTGGCTTGGGGAGTTCTTGTGTGATGCCAACTCAGCTGACAGTTTCTCGTTGTGGTTCATTAGTTTTGCAACCTCTTCAGATAGTGCTTTCAGCTCAACTGCAGCAGCTGAGGCTAAGCCTTTGGCGTATGAGCTTTCTTCAGCTAACTTCTTGTTTTGAGCTTCTAATTGCTCTTTTAACTCGGTTATCTCAGTCACTTTCTGTTTGAGTTTTTCAACCTCGTGTGCCTGTTTTTATACAATAGCTTTTAGTTCATATGTGGCTTGATAATTTAAATATATTTCTTACTAAGTTTACTCGATGTCAATATGTGCTAATTTTTTCAACATTCATCTCTAGCAGGTAAAATAAAAAATATAGCTTACAGGAAAACAAAACAAATGCTACCCAAATATATAATTTGAGAATGCAAAATCCAAAATCATTATATTAAAATTTTATTATTATTACTGAAGAATATATAACTTTTCGTATAACATTTGACAAACTAATTACTTACAAATGAACAAAATTGTTTTGGGTCTACGCCCCATTTGGACTTTGAAGATGTGCGTAAATCAGATCGGGACTACAAAACCAAGAATCTAACCGACCGAACCGGTAACCGATTCTTGGATCGGGATATTTTCAAAGATGGCTCTCAGCTCAGCCCGTTCTAGATGTGGAATCGAACTGGTTTTTTCTAAATTTTGTTAATTTTTCAAACTTTAAAAGATGTTTTGTATTCAAAATATTCAGATTATAAAACCTATCCCAAGATTGTATTCGGTTTTACAGTCCAGTTTGAGACCGATCCTGTGATAATATATAAACAACTGGACGGTCTGGACTGGTCCCAAACCTGTTTAGATCAGTCCGGCTTGTGGTTCCATTATTTTTAATTTTACGGTCCCGGTCCGGCCCAGTTTCATCCCGATGAACACCCTAGTTCCTATTCGTATAAAATTATTATATGTTTAGCCCTTCAATCCATTAACCAAACTGCTACACCTGTCTATGTTGCCACCTCTAATTAAATGTGTAACTGTAAGCACTAATACGGGAATGAACCTGAGATTGACGAAGCAACATCATTTTTGCCTCTTTCTCTGCAGCTAATTCATTCTGTGCATCAGAAAGTTGTTGTTTCAAGGAGTTGATTGTTTCTTGTAGTCCTTCACATTCATTGATCTGGAGGAAACATGAAATCTCACAAAAGCATAAGCACCCAAAAAAAGGAAGTTCTAGGGGAAAATGTATAAGGATTGGGTTCTTGCCTTTTGGTTGAGCTGCTCTTGAAGTACTCTATTATCTCCAGCTTTTACCTGGCAAATGAGATGGTAAAATATCTCTCAGATTAGAGCATATAGTTCTTGAAACATATTATTTTGGCCATGATGTAGCTATGTTTGTGAGTGTGTGTAGTCTGTGTACTTCCACGAAAACATACCTCAAGCTCAAAGGACTTCTCATTTAACTGTGATTCTAGCTCAGAAACAGACTGTATAAGATAAAAATTCCAGCTTAGGATGGAAAGATCACACATATACATACATTTAAAGGTATCTAAGCGGTGGCAGGATGGGAGGGGCAATCTGGTTGGGTAAAGGGTCAAAAAGGTTCAGGTTGAAAACAGTCCATTTTTAGTACAGGTAGGTCAAAATATGTCATACAAGAACAATATTTTTATAGTAATAATCTGAAACCTTGAATAAAAAGATTTAGAAGGTCCTATGCACTAAAAATACACTTTGAGAGACTTTAATGACCTGTTCACCTGTTAGCTAAAATTTTTATGACCAACTAGACCCAGATGAGATAAAACACAACCCAAATCTACTCGGTCATAAGTGGGTCAAAATTGCCACCCCTACTTACTAGTAGCACTTACTCGTGACTGTTCAACTTCAACCATTTTGTGATGAGATGCTACAGCAGAACTAGCAAAATTTTCTTCCAGGAGTTTGATTTGATCACTCTTCAGTTTGATTTGTTCATTCAATCGAGTGATCTCCGCCTGTAGGTTGTAAAACAATGTTCATTATTCATAACATAAACAGGACTAACAGCTCATGAAAGATTTGAGTAATTACTTACATTTATAGATTCCCTCTCAGAGTCTCTTGAACCATTGGGTGACAATCGCTTTAGAGCACTTACATGAATTGCCATCTCCTCAGATAAAATCTTTTGTTGCTCTTTCAGTAGATCAATTTGATCAATTGTTTTTATGCTAATCTGCCAATCACATATGAAAGTGGAAGTCTAAATCTGGACTATGAAGAAGACACTTTAGTCTTGGAAACCAAAAGCCGAAAGAAAGAAATGCAAAAAAGGAACTCCAGATATTTACTAAACAGCCTAAGAAGTCAAAAGCCAGAAACCACACCAAATATATATTAAAATTTAAAATGGTTCACAAAAAGCACTAATGCAGATGGACTTGCGTACTTTCAACAGAGCTCTCAAGTCAAAGATTCCTGCAAATGACTGTTTTTTAGTCGTGTGATTATAACATTGATACGACTCAATACTGCTGCCTCTCATTGACCCACAACACAAGTCTTGTTTTTCAAGTTATTTATTTATTATAAAAAAAATAGCATGTCAAATATTATTATAACAACTTTATTATCTCAATAATTAAATAAGTTTTTTTTTATTAAAATGATTTCAGAGGTTCTACACACACACACACACACACACACAAAAAAAAAAAAAAAAAACTATTTGGCAACTTTTAACACCTGTCCCCCCTTTTACCTTCTCTTTCTTTTCTTTTATTTGAATTTTACCAGTTTGACCAATTAACATAGCATCAATCTATCCATTTATAAGTGAATAGGTCAAAATTGACACCTGAATATATTAAATAATTCCAGAATATTTGTGCATACACGCAGTTTAAACTGGCTTGGTGTTCAGTCACAACATATATGACCAGGAACACAAGATATAGACTGCCTATTTTTAAGAGATGGTTGTTTAAGAATAGCTATATAATATTTGCACATGCAATTGATGTATAGATTAATTTATTAATGTTAGCATAAACAAAAAATGCTTACTAGAGGACTTTCTTGTTGTGAAAATGTATCGTCGTTGATTTCTTGATCTTGTCTGGGTCCTGGTGAAAATTCAGCAGATCTGCACTCTGTTGCCAACGAATGCGAATGTCTGGATTCAACAGGATTATCAGCTTGGGGAGTAGAGGGTGTACTAATAGACTTGGCACCACTCGATTTGTCACTAGTACTGGTCAAAGCCCCGGAGATACTGTCTCGTCTCTAGTAAAAGAAATAATACTAAAAGTTTATCCTTAGGCAGTAGACATAAAAGATGATGAGAGAGTGTATAAACCGTATACACTACATAACACTGACATAAAGGTCCTAAAACTTCAAAGACATAATGATAAGTATACTACATACATAACATGGTAAATATTAATATTGAAACAACAAAGGCACTGAACCTTTTAATGTATGCCAGCCAATTGCATGATGTGTAAAGATATGCTTAATACTTATTGTCCCGTAAAAATACACTTTTATAACATGTGTAGAGTGGAGAACCAATATTCTAAAGAAGTTTCACCTTTGCTACAGCAATGTGACCACCACAAATTATCTAACTTCAAGAAAGTTTGGATCCAGTTTTGCACTTTCATATATGTATGATATTACTTTGTGAATTTTCACAATATGACAAAACGAACTCAAAGGTGACCCACTGGACTTCACAGTACATCTGATGTCTCCACATAAAAGGGGATCAATTTGTTCCAATAAAAACAAAAGGTGATGCTATCTCTCG
This sequence comes from Dittrichia graveolens, assembly GCA_038502395.1. Taxonomy (NCBI): domain Eukaryota; kingdom Viridiplantae; phylum Streptophyta; class Magnoliopsida; order Asterales; family Asteraceae; genus Dittrichia; species Dittrichia graveolens. Next base: position 6,612,633 of record JARJIL010000003.1, read on the forward strand.
CACAAGTAAACATTATAATTTTGTGTTTCATGATCTCAAATGAAGTTAGATACTACAGCTTGTTGAGATGTTTAGATAATTATGATGTCGAGGTCGGATGAATTCAATGATGACGATGAAAATAAAGATGAAGAAGATGAAATTTTGATAAAAAAAAAAACTAAGCCAAATAATTCAGAGAAAAGTTGAGAGAAAGAGAGATTAAAGTGTGAAGAAAATATGTATTATATGAATATATATAGAGTAGAATTTGTGGAAGGAAAAAATAAATATGGAGCCCTACCCCCCCCCCCCCCCCCCCCAAAAAAAAAAAAAGAAAGAAAAAGAAAACAAAAAAAGGCTACATCTCATTCTCTATCCTCCCTCCATATTTTTCAGTAGCCCAACCCCGCACTCTACAAGACTGGTGTTCCCTCTAACCTCGAAGTCTTGAATAACCACCTCAGCTACGGGAGACAACTCCTCTTACAATCTATGGCGTAAATGTAACTTAGTTATTAAGAAGAAGTATAATCCCTACAAGGGCAACCTCAAGCATATGTTATAAAGTAAACATTGAACACCCAAATTATTTCAGGATGGAAGTCATACATGGTTTTGAAGTCAACAGTTATCTTGATAACGAGTCATGACAACGTTCAACCTGATAAATAAGAACCGTAATATAAAAAATTGCATAAGAGACTGACCCGTGGTTTCAACCAATTAAGTAAACCGGGCTTCTTGGTCTTTTTCTCGTCCTTCAGAGCATCACCGGTATTTTCCACACTTTCATCAAGAGAAACACACAGCTCGGTGTTTTCATCATCCAAAATTAGGTCACGCTTTCGATGTGGGAGATATGCAAGCTGAACATGGCAAGGGCTTTTTAGATTACATAAGTTCTAGAGATGGCAGCTCGACCATTTTGCTTGTACATGGGTAAATCTGGGTTGTGTTTTTTCTCAAGCGGGTCCAATTAGATTGCTATATTGTATTAATACTGTTTTTGTAATCATAAACAAAAATTCAAATTTATAAAGAACTATAAAAAAATTGACGAAAGATGCTAGTGGGTCAACTCAACCCGGCCAGGTCTGGCTTCACTCATATCAAAATCACCCGTCTCAAACCGAATCCATTTTGACCCATTATTGGACCTGCCTGACCAACCCATCTTGCCACCACAAACAATTACATTTTAGAAAAGAGAGGTGATTTGTACACAACAGATTTCGTCTATACACAACAGGTACAAGTAATTAACAACACATGGTACAAGGTAATAAAGCAGAGAGTTGTTGTGTATGGATAGTTTTGTTGTGTACAAATCTTCACCCTTTAGAAAAAGTGTTAGATTATGACATTTATTGCATGCTAAGCAAAACGCCATAACTCAAGAAAATAGAGAAAAAAATTAGTGACCTATCGGTCTACCTCTTCTTCGCCAAAGGAATGTCGTCTTCTTATATTTGACCGGTGAGAAAGTCTAGATGAGGGTGATGACTTGGTGGAAACCAGGATTAGTTTGGTCAGCCTCTGTATACGGCTTAACAAAGCAGCTTTGGCTTCTTCTTCTTGCTCCAATCTTGATTGCAGTTTCATTTGACCATCTTCTAGCTTTAAACATCACAAATACCCAAAAGGAACTGGGTAAATAATAGGAAATCATATTTCATGAAACAGAGAGGGGATACAGATTTTTAAAGGAATAGATATGTGACATGATGATTTATAACTTCGTGCACAATAAACTATCAGTACTTGTGATCATTTAGAGACTTAACTCCCTCCACTGCTTCATGGTTTATATTCATTTAGATGTGGAAAAACTTAAAAGGTTCCTGTCGCTGAACAAGAACGAACTTGGCTTTGATCACTATAACATCACGAGACATAAATTGAGGAAAAGAGGTACCTTTTGCTTAAGAAGAACGATGTCATCCCCTCCACCATCCTTAAATTGAGGAACTACGACAATGCCACTTTTTAAATGTTCTAGCTCCTCCTTCAGTGATCGAATTTCATTTTGGTATTTCTTTATAAGGGATTTCTCATCAATGATCTGCAATATTATAGCTTTTCTTAGAAAACTGTCAAAGAAAATTACTTGGAGCACAGAAGGTTTAAGTCCATACCCTATTTTGTGCTGCCTGAATTTCAATGTGTTTTGCACGGTGGGCAAATTTTAATGTGTTATGTGTCTCCTCTGAATTGCTTGATGAGGGAGTAACAGTGCATATGAGCTAAATAAGGACACAAATAAGCATTGTATTAACAGAAATAATTATGGTTCAAAAGGACAGTGTCATGCATGGTCTTTCAAGTTTCAACAAATTTCCGTAAGACCTGATTAATTTAAAAGTAATATGAAATACTTACAGATACTCGTCCATGACCGCTTAATGAAGACTGAAGGAGCCTAGTCAACTTTGAGTCCCTGTATGGTATATGAGCTGCTCTCGCATCAGTCAATTTTGATATAACCTGTAACGGTTTCGAGTTAGTAAACTCTCAATACATCCAGTTAGCAAAATACAATACAATTTCTATAAAAGCAAACTGAAAACCTACCAATATCATAGCTTAGTCTAACATTACACATACAAAACCTTGAAGTATAGTTATTCGTAAAACCTACTTCATTTTTCCCCTCATGAATATATCAGATGGATGCTTTGTAGCAAGAGGAGTTTAGAACATTAATATGACTAAGTAGACATTTGTAGAGCAAACTATTACACTGATAAAATAATGGCAATGATTGAGGCCTCACAGTTCCAAGGGTTAGCAGACTTTTATTTATATAGGATCCTTCTTTTCGACGAACACCAGTTGTCTCAGCTTTAGAGCTCTCAGAACCTGCCAGATCTATGAGGTTCTGCAATTGAAGGTGAAAAATAAAATGATTAAAAACTAATAAGAAGCAAACAAGCAACTGCATCCTTATAGCTATGACTGGACAAAGCTGGGTTTTTTCAGAAGAATCGATGCACGCTGTACTTAACAGTAAGGAAAAAAAACTGCTCAAGACAAAGTAAGAATGAGCCAATTACCAACCCAGGACTAACAGAAACAGAGATGAGAAAATGGAAGGTAAGGTTAAATAGCATACCAATTGTGACAGGTTAACATCTCCACCATCACCATTTTCACCACAAGGACTACTCTCTATTGTCTGTTACGAAGTAGAAAGTAAAAAATTTATATATATTAACAAAAAGTTAACCCAGAAAAAACATAAAGTATGAAGAAATAAAATGATACACAGTAATTAACACAGTTAATACAAGATCAAGCAGTAGTAAATATTCACATAAAACAAGATGTGAGTCAGTTGACTTCGATGACCAGACCGACCCAGAAGAGGAACGTGCCCACAAGGGCCTCACTCTAAAATCACTTGGAGCATTCTTATCATTTTTCTTCTTGTGAAATGAGGGTCCATCTCATGTGCAGGTTTCAACTATGTCCATCTCGTTTTCATTTTTGGCTAGTTAATTGCTAGTATCTTCGTTTTTGGGCTATATGCTAGATGTAACATAACTATCACCCGATCACTTACCGGTCAAGGCATTGGCTCCCCATAGGGGAGGTCCAGGGCTCTAGTCCCATGGGGTATCAATCAATGATGGCTAGGGGTGGTAAGAAAACGACCACGGTAATGGTTAGCTCACGTACATCTGAGCAAATACTCAACCCTCAAGGAAGAACCCTAATTGGGAAAAACTCCTTTTAAAAAGAAAAAATTATCCGAATTCTAATTGTTGCTAGTAAAATGCAATCTAAAAAAAACAAAATCACATATACTCAATAACTTTATGTAAAATATTTCATATGGTTGTTAACCAAATATATTCCTATAATCCTATGTCATATCGTATGGACTCATGCCACCACCAATGTAATGTAGCGTTAATTATTACATCTAAACATTAAATGAAGGTTAAAAAAAGATGTCTAACAGTCAAAAGAACATATACAGATCCATCTTTAATGATTGAGAAGTATATATAAACATAAAAAAGAAAGACACAAAATGCAATAACATGTATGGGTAGCAAAGATAACATCATAACACTAATATCAAATGCCACTTCTATGTTATTGTCATTACATAAACTATTTTTTATGCCATTAATTCAATAATTGTGTATTTCTATATTTTTATTCAATACAACAATAAATGTGTGCTGTGATAATTGTTTTTCCTACATCATAAGACAATGGTATATTGGTATTAGATTGTAACAAAATAAACATTTTCCATATCAAATAGCATAAAGAACAAATATATTTAGTATTTCCGGATATCCAATTATCCGAGTTTTTGCAAAAAACTATCCGAATCCGAAAATTCGAATATCCGAATTTCCCAGGGCATCCGAAATCCGGATCAGATTTTTTTAGATTTTCGAATTTTGGATTGGATACAAATATCTTTGAACACCCCTAGTACTATGCGCACAATGTTCAATCTTCTAATTTGGGCTAGACCCATCACCCAAGTGCTTTGAAGATAATGTGGTGCTTATATCCAGTGAAGAGTTTCATGCTTAGCCCTTCCTTTGAACCTAACCACCTCAAGGTTGACCATATATGATCTATGATCTATCCTAAAATCCATAAAGTGAAGATGTGCAAAAACTAAACCTGGTATATTTCTACAAAAAAAAGAACCTATAAAACATCTTATCCTCCATTGTTGATGACCACATCACCTGAGAAGCAGTCTAATCAGATCACCAATAGAATATTGTACCGAATTCAAATCATAGTCACAATGCATCAAGTACCATATATTGTGTCATTGATTGTTAGCCGCAAGAGAAACCTTCCTTTTACATTGAAAAAACAAGATAAATCAAAATGGACTATTTAAGCTAGTTCAGAAAGTTACCAATGTAAATATAGTGTGACTTCTGCTGCTGAGTAAATTAAAGTTTGTCGAACCAACATGTCTGTGCTCTGATAATAAAGAACATAAGAATGGAAGATCGATTACTTTAAAAAAATGAACAGATCAAGTTGCAAACTGTTGATAAACCATGCGTAGAAACTACCTAACAAGATATTGAGCTGCTAATACCAGATGTACGTACTTAATCGATAACAGAGTGAGGAGTGCAGAGCTTATAACCACTTGTATCACATGGATAAAGATGTGACAAGTTTGCGCCCGTAATAAACCTTACGATGTGGCTACTAGAACTCTCCCCATGACTTTTAATTGATTTAAAGGCTATTGGGACAGTTATCACTTTGGGCTGGGGTTATAACACTAGTGCAAGTGCTAATGTGATCAGCATGGAACAGAGTCCTGGGATTCTGACAAGTGTGCTATACTTAAAGTCAATAGATTCAAATGATAAGATAAGCAACTTGAAACAGAACTCATGCACGTACAATGCATAGGAAGGACAAAGTCGCCCCAGATTACATGTCTGAATTATATCATAAATAGTAATAAAAAATTGCTTCATCTAAATGCTGCCTTGATATGGTTAATATTTGAACGACAATACTTATTTGAAAAACATATTTAAACAATAATCTAACAAGGATACATTTGCATGTAGCCATGTAGTCATGCTTCACCAGTTGATAAATAGGATATCCAAAAGGCATGATCAGGATGACCTTAGGAATAAACCTCAACAGAAAACTATTGCAATGTATCACTTGGTTCTGTCCAGAACAACAAAAAACTAAATTCTTTCTAAAACAGTAACCACGTGAGTATCACACAGAAAACACAAACCTTCTCCAGCTGCAATAAGAGAAAGTGCATGGGCAGGAGATAGCACAACTTCCTCCTTTACACCTTCAACAAAGGTTCCCTACAAGCAATAATTATAGCATATCTTCATTTAAAATGGTTAAGGCCTTCTTAGAACTAGAACAGAATTTTCTGAAGAAAAGGGCATTTTATATAAAGTTATGAATTATATATTGCCATGACAGGGGATTGTGAATACTGGTGGTTCATTATACTATAGTAATAGTAACGCATGGTGAATAATAAATTGACATGCTTGTTAAACTCTCATGTGCAATATCCGACTTTGACAAGTGATTATGATATGCAGTTCTACTTGCTAATACGACCTCCAATTGTGCTAAGCGAGCAGGCAATCTTGCATTGCTGAAACATTTATAAATTAATGCTAGCTGTATCTTTATAAAGCTGACAGATTAATCCGGATATGTAAACGACTTGCTTCTTTTCATTATAAGTCGTCCCCAACCCCCCACCCCCAGAAAAAAATCCTATAAGGGGAAAAAGAGAAGAAAGAAAGCCCTGTTTCTTCCTTTTTTCTAAAACAGTCATATAAATGTGACTTCAAGTGCCAACAGGTCAAATTTCATTACAATCAAATAACCCAACAAAGACATGTGTCTGGCCGCTAATACTTTGGACAATGACTGTATGTAGACAAAATGAGAAAAGCTGAAAAGCATGTATCAGAGTGTTATACAAGAATTACCTGACTATCCTCCCTTATTCTTAAATTTTGCCCTGCCGGATTCAACAAGTCATTAACAACCTGAAGAAAGCAAGAAACATAAAATTGCAACATTACATAAAGAGAGACTCATTCATCTGCAATATATGGACAAGGAACAGTAACACCAGGGTGGTTCCAAAGGCTACATATAGTGGGCATAAGACAAATATACATTGAACGAATTAGGGAGAAAAACCAATATAAATAAAACATAAGCTATAAGTTGATGCACCAAGGACAACTGGACAAGTATAGGCATTAAACATACAAAACACAGAAACTATGAAAACAAATAAAAGGATTGCATATCCAGCTAAAACTCTATATCAAAATCGTGTTATACTCATAGCGGTTATGAAATGATGAACGCTACAGAAAGGGTTTGTTCACCAACAAGTTGAATCAGTTTTTCAAGACCTGAAATAGTGTTAAAAATGATCAAAGCATACACACACACACACATATGTACATGTCTCCCACTCATGTTTAAACCAGGTGTGGATGTAAATAAAAATAACCTAAGAACTTATTAAGATGATATAAAGCAGTGACAAAAAAGATGGCTGGAAATCCAAAATCATTTGATTATGAGACAGAATTTTCAGCACGAGCTTACTCGCTTAGTATTTAACTCATATATAGTCAGACATGAAAAGCAAAGCCCTGCACGATTATGATAGAGATATAAAGGCATGCAATGTGGATGGATATAATCGCAAAGGTGGGACCGTCCCATCTTTAGGAACAGAAATATATAGATCAGCTGTATTTAGCAACTAGGGAGCACCTTAAGAGATTGTTCAGAAGCTTACCTCGTTATAAATTTCTAAATATGAGACACGAAGGAGAAATTCACGGCTTGGAGTCTGAAAATATAAAAAATTATCAGACTTTCCTCTTAAAATAAGTATAACTTGCATAGTGGTATCAAAAAATTTGCCATACCTCTTGAATTATGCTGAAAGCATCTTTTACTGCTAATGGGATAATTCCAGGGGACCTCTGATCACCCTGACTTGTGTATATGACAAAAATAATTAAAAAGAAATACACTGGAAAGCAGTAACCGATCACAAACACATACACACAAAGATCATGACATCTTAAAGTTCATCTATTCATAAGACCTATGGAAGTTGAAAAGTGAAATACAAAAACTGTAAATCTGAAGCTAATAGTAAGAAGCTATAATACAATAAGAAAAGGGGGAAAATGTGCTTACATGCATGGTGTGCGTCTTTCCACTACTTGTAACACCATATGCAAAGATAGTCCCTGATATTGAAATAGGTTAAAGAAGATTTAAGTCAGGTAACAAAGACATATGTAGAGAATTTATAATAACTATGAAAAGATTACTAGTTTTCATAAAATAAAAATCACTGATCAAAGGATGCTTTAGTCAAAGATACACGACAACCAAACACCTTGTTGTATAGACTAGAGGGTGACGGTTCTATGCAAATAACCAAGACTTTATCTGCACACGAGCTCCAGATATTTTGAACTTTAGAACAGTCTATAAGATGGTATATGTGATCTTCTACTTCACAGACAACCCACTAGTGGTAATATCTTTGAGGATTAATAAGAGCTGACAAGTTTGCATAAAGTATAGATATTACATACCATTAATGCCCTCCATAGCACCGCCAACAACATGATGAGCTGCAATATCATATACATGGCGTGTTGTTGTGGTAGGCCCAAACACCCGATCTTTATATAAAAGAAATGAGATTTACAATGTCAATCAAGATATCCAAACCTCAAATGTATTTAGATATAACAGTTCTGAAGGTTGCACAGTAATCATCTCTAGAAGAAATATTTGTGATGTAAAAGCGGATGATTATATGAAAATAATGAGAAAAGGCAAGTTGGATCTACAAACAAAATCAACTTTAGCTACCTACAAAAAATTGTTAAAAGATTAATACAAAGATAAACATTACAAATTAACAATAAGGTAGCAAAATATCTTCCTTTCAACCGGAGAATATATATAGAACTAAAAGATGACAAGAATCATCTTTAGGGATTATATTCTAGACAATGATGAATTGATGGTTACTAAACATGATCTAACTATTTTAAGCATAAGTGATATAAAGTGATTTATACATGTTTTTAGACTTGATATCATTGCTTTTATAGTTAGTAAAGTGATGGTTATTTGGGCTTTCAGGACTAGTTTTCTTTGGGAAGATGTTTTAGGTTGTTTGCGAAAAAATATTAAAAAATTCTTCAATGACTGCTCGTCGAGTGACATTTTTGCGCTCTTCAAGTGGATGACGCGAATGAAAGAAATTGTCCAATTTGGAAGAGAAGGTTCTAGAATGTGATGAATCATCAAAGAAGAAATTTAGCTCGTCGAGCTAGATCAAGTTGGGATATTCTTGATAAAGAATCAGAATTAAATTAGAAAATTATCCTGACAGCACCTAACACGCTCATCAAGCGATCCTAGAAGCCCTACAAAGAGAAACCATTTAATCATTCAAAGACAGTTTGAGCAATAAGATAAAATTCAGATAGTAGAGAATTGGTGTAACACCTTAGGCGAATCCCACATCAGCCGTGGACAGGAGAGGTGCTGGGCTTTTAAGTAAACTTTGGCCTTACATGAAACAACGCGTTTTGGGGCCACAAGCATAGTAGATCTCATGAGAACTCTGCAATTAAGCATGCTTGGGTGGGAGCAATCCAAGGATGGGTGACCCCTTGGGAAGTTCTCGTCTGGTCGCCAGAAACAAATCCGTGAGCCAGTGTGGCAAAGCGGACAATATTGTGTCGTGGTAAGGCGGGGTGTTACATATTGTATTGAGTTCATGGGACCTTAGGCGAATCTCACATTGGCCATGGACAGGAGAGGTGTTGGGCTTATAAGTAAACTTTGGCCTTACATGACACAAAACGTTTTGGGGGCACACGCAAGGCAGATCCCATGAGAACTCTACAGTTAAGCGTGCTTGGGCGGGAGCAATCCAGGGATGGGCCAGTGGGGAAAAGCGGACAATATTGTGTCATGGTAAGGCGGGGTGTTGCAATTGGTGGTGGTTTAGGTTTTTCATCTTCTCTATTCTCACCTCTGTTCTCATAGAGGCCGTACATGGTACCATAGGAGGAATATAGCAGAAAAGTTCAAATCTGTAAAAATTGGTCAATCAGTTATATCGTGGTTCGAATCTTTCTTTCTATGTTTCTAAAATGCAACATGATGTAACCTGTTAAGAATATTGTTATGATTGTGTTAAATCCTTGATGGATTAATTTCTATGTAACTTATGGAACTATTTATGATTTATTTAGTCTTTTTATCATTTGAGTTGATTTAAAAACTTTATATTAAATGAAGAATATTTAATATTGTAGTTTTATACAGCAAATTGACAAGGGTTAGGGGGTAATTATCTGATTTAAGGGGGGCTGGGATTAACTCCTATTTATTTTATGCTCTTGATTAATTTCTTTATTTACGTGATATGTAACTTGGGGGAAGAACTGTTGGCTATCTAGGGAGGGCTGTAGGTGAGGATGGGGGCATCGATTCTTTATGGTAATCTGAAACCCTAGGGAGAAATATTGCTACTCAAATTGCAATAATGAATAACCTATCTATCTTTCTGGGTTTCTTCCCTATTTACTGATTAATAGAACCATGATCCAATTGAGTATCGATTGGGATCAGAGTCCAGAGCACTCTTCTAGGCTGATATTTGGATTTGGGGTAAAATATTCTGAAAACGTTCACGCCCCGGAACACCATTCACACAGGAAACAACATTCGCTCGATTTTTTCCCCTGGTTTTCTTTTCTGTTTTGTACTGTCATGGGGGAAATCATGATTTCTGATCAGAGAGCTAATGTAATATTGGGGATTTCTGCTACAAAATTTTTTTTAAGGACTGGCCATGAGCAAAACCGCTAACGTGGAAGCGGAGCTCAGTCAGCACTATGCTGTTGATGACAGACTCCAACGCTGGAAATATGGGGGCTTTACAGTTGGAATCAAATTAGCGGTATGAGGCATTACACGAGGAATCAAATTAAAGACATACAGACAATTTGAAGATACCGTGTGACTTCGCAAAAAAGTTACCTATCACGAATGACCGAAACTCCCTGGACCGCTAAAAACAAAGACTTTGGATTCTAATTGGGCTAGGTTTCAAACCAATACCAGTGCTGCCGCTGGGAAGAAACTGGTAGAAGCAAGTTCTTTCGTGATAATTTCTTAAAGACTCATTTTGAGTTGGTTTTGTCGGGTTATTACATGACACATTTATCTTGTACATGCTGTGAAAGCCTAGACTATGACTTTGGAATGTTTCATCTGTTTATTAAAACTTGTCTTTTGATAATTGAACTCAACTGATTTTGGAGTTTGATATTTGCTTGTCAAGTGAGCTTGCATTTTGAAACACTTGATAATTAGATTTTGATCTTTGAAATCTTACTTTTCATACTATACCTGGTCTATAAGTTAAAGTCACATTGATTTCTCAATTAAAAATTCACAAGGTTTGATAACTTTTTTTATAACTTAAGGAATATTAATTATACGAATATTTAGTCGACCAAACTTGAGAGATAATTCTATTGTTTTTCGGCTAAGTTTGGTTAGTATCTTAGTATTGTAGCCTAGCAGTATTAAGGTGTTGGAAGGTGTTCCCCATGGCCTATGGTCATGGGTTCGGGTCCCGCTGTGGACAAAAGGTGTAGATTTAGGAGTATATTAGTGTGTGCGTGTGTTATGCTGGTAAAAACGATTAATATATGAACTTCCAATAACAATTCTGGCTTTATCATGAATAAATAAGTTTCAAGATTCTATCTTTGTTGTTATTTGCTGATGGCAATGCCTTGGGATTAGTTAATTTAAGTTTTATTTACAAGTAATAACTATTTTCCCAACTTCAAAGTAAATTTTCAATTGAGTACTTAAGGAGATGAACCTCAAATTAACTTACCTTAGCTTTAATATACATTATAGGCATAGTCGCCTTATGTGTGTTCCAGGTATTCTACTGTTCATTTGAGTATCTAATGAATGTAAAACTATGAAATGGGCAATGTATTCTTAATAATTTTGGCTTATGCTAAATAGCAAGTTTTTGACATCATTCCCACATAAACTATTAATTAGGTCAAGGATAGTCAATAATGAGCCATCTATTCTTACAACCATGGTTCTAAATAACGTAAGGTGTGGCGTGGCGTGGCGGCGAGGTCAAGCCTCAAGCTTTAGGAGCCATGGCGTGACTTAAGACGGCAATTTTGTATATATTTTATAATTATATATCCAGTTTATCATTATTAATATACAAATTACACAAAGTTGCACAAATGAGGAGTGAAGTAACATATACAAAATACAAACTTATAGAAATTCATTACATGCGATATCTATCAACTCCATTACCTTATCCTTAGCAAGAAATTCGACTTTTGGCAAGTCTCATGATCATCCATTCACAAAATGGATTGAAGAAAGTTCAATTAAAAAAAATGATTTTCAGCGCGGCGCGCCTTAAAAAAATCGCCATATGGTGCGTAAAGGTGCACCTTGGCGTGCGTCACGCGGCGCCTAACACTCACACCTAGGGCCATTTCTTAACGGCGGAGCCACACCTCACGCCTTGGCGCACCTTTTAGAACAGTGCTTACAACTATACATCATTGACACAATAACTAGATACTACAAGTCATCAAGTATCTTAACCTGATAAAAATAAAACTGCTGCTATCCAAAGAGTAAAACCTGAAGTTACTGTTCTTAACCTGATCTACTGCTGATATATAGGAGGTAGGGTGCTGTTCTCATATAAGCTTTAGAAAATTGATACACATAAAGAAGGCATGAAAGCACACGGAATCCAGATTATACACTTTTGAACGAAGTCCAAGCTGTTCATTTTAGTCCTAAAATGAGGACATAAATAAGGCATGCTGAATCATGGAATAAAGTGCTTGAGCTTGACTAATTGCTCAAAACCATTACTTGGGTTCAAATAAAATAATAAACCCATAAAAGAATTTACAAATTAATCCCAATTTTGGCGGGGATGAAAACTCATAAACTGATTGTCAAAGAAAGAGATACTTTTTAATTAATAAATTTCATTTTTATTACACATCAACTTTCAAAACCTAAATATGTAAAGCAATCTTATGAGCATAATATAAGTTTGGATGATCTTAACAAGTAGGGCATGTGTCAAGCTCTACAATGAAAAATACTTAAGTTCAAGGTTGGCAATGAGAAACAGGCGAGAAACTTAATTGGGCCCACCCCACCTGTATTCCTCGCTCAAAGCTAAGGAGCAAGGACTTTGTGTTGTTTGTATATGTTTTGGATCCAAATCTAGCAAATTCTTAAGCCAGGTCTTAGCATCTCTGATTGCCTTACTAAAGTGACACGAGAAAGCAAGCTGTCAGCTTAATTCTGTCATTCACGGTTGCTTGTTATATATGAGGGCAGAAATTCCATTCTAGCAACACAACTCACTTATGTATGAAGTGGGATGCTTATATATGGCAAAAACTAGCAAAGTTAAAAGTTCGGTTTTCAGCTTATGGCTTTCACAAGTGACACTAGCTTATAAAGAAAGTTACATAGACGTTCTGGTAGAACTAAGGAGCCATGAAATGCCCAAAAAACCATCAATATCTCACCCACTGTTACAATTTCCTCCTTGCAGAACTTCTCAGCTCTATTATGTTCTTAATACTCAGTTTAACTCGACATTAGTTTAATTTGTTGTCTCCCCGTCCGATACAAGATTACTGATTACAACACAGTAATGTTGGCGGCATGGGATCAAGAATGACGGGAACTTGTATCAAGTCAGTTCCACTTAGCTATTTGGTGACTACTCTAAAGTATGACTTCAAGATCCCAGACAGTACAGTAATAAGTTAAACCACTGATTACTGACAAGTATAACGCACAATAATGAATAATGTACATACCATATGCATAAGCTATCGATGGAGTATGTTCGTTCCGCACAATTGTTTCTCCGTCAGCATACCACGCAATCTCCTCCCCCTGCCGTATTTCCCTCGGACTAGCCAAGAAGAAAATAAGAATACTTTTAATCAGAATCAACACAAAGTAATCAAATATCACCACGTTAACCAATCCAACCCAAATTGATCACCTGAGAGGCCGGAACCGAACGGTAACCGTGACATTCTCTTTCGATCTCTCTGAAGTTAATGGCAAAGTCTCTGAGTATACGTACTGTGGCTTGCTTTTACCTGAAGAGGCCGGAGAACTCAGATTATCAACAGAAACTTCTGGAACATGTTTGGAAGACGAGTTTGCTGACGTAGCCGGCGAATTCGCATACTTCGAAGTCGATTTCCTTGATTTCAATCCACCTTGCCTCGATGCCATAGCCGAATTCAACTTCTACTTTGTCCAAATGCGATTAAACAACATAATCCGCTTTCTGCAATCTTTTATGTTAAGGATTTCAGTAAAACTCATATTTATAAAACGAATTAGGATCTGATTGACAGAAAGCGGACGAAGAACATGATTTGAGAGAGATGGTAGGTGAGAAGTGTGTGAGTGTGGGGGCAGGTTTAGGGTTTTTAGGTGTAAAATATGTGCTTGCCTTGGAAGCGATGATCCTTCATGAGAGCCAATTTGTCCTCCGTACTTTTGAGACAGGTTTTCAGACCACCAGAAATTGCTAAATAAAAATTAAAAGGCAGATAAATACAAAAAGTCGTTTGGGTTTGTTAAAGATTCGATATAAAAAAGTTATTTAAATATTATGAGCAATTTTAGTAAGAACCAAAAATCAAAAAGTTTATTAGTTAAAATAAGATTATTTGTATGGATAATGATTACGAAATCTTTTATTAACTTTATATTAAATCTGGTCGTAATTGTTTATAACAAAAAGGAAAAAAATATCTTTTAAAAAAAAGCATTTTCCCTTTTCTTCTTTTTATCTTCAGATGTGACAATTTGTAAATACTACTTTAATACTCGGTAGGTGTTCATGTAATAGTATGTGCTAGTTTAATATCCGGATATTGTTCGGGTCATTAAATTAATTATTGTTTTTGTAGTTTGTTTTCAATATTTGTTATTGAATCTATAACTTTTAGTTATTATATTTAGGAGAATTGCATTATTATCATAATATAATATAGATTAGGTTTTTATAAAGTTTATGTTTCATGAATGGTTGTTAAGATTGAGATCTTATGTGTTACCGATTGTTTTAGTCTTTACAATATCAGAATCGTAAGATTGAATTTAGATTGTAAGATTCTACTATGATTTTCTAGTTTCTTTTATGTGTTGTAATTCATATCAGATGATAATCTTATTATAGATTAATAGAAATTAAAAGTTTAAATGTGATATAATAGTACAATACAACCCCTAAAGATTTATATTAGTAGTTAATTAGTTATGTTATTATTAATTTAGACTTTAGAATGATAAACTCGAAAGCTTCTTACTTTTCCATGTCATTCAATGTGTTATATGTGTATGTGCGTGTTACATTATAAAAAATAGCTTATTTGTGAATTTTTATTTGACTAACTCTAGTCAAGTAAGATCGAGTCGGGTCAAAATCTTATGATCCTCAAGATCGCTATCTCATGTAAGATTATATGTCTACAAAATCCTACTAAAGTCATTTTTAGCTCAAATAAAATTGTAAAATCTTTCAGTTTTTAAGATTAAAATTGATATCTTAACAACTACGGGTTTAGGTTTGCAAGTATAATATGACCTATTCTAGCAACAATGGGGTTCAAATAAAAGGTAAACTATTGTAAAATACGTAGTATTTCTCAATTAAGGTTAGCTTTGTCATTTAAAAATCCATGGTTACCAATTCTTAAATTACGATAACCGATCCAATTCCATCTCATATCTCTCTGTCTTGCTCTACAAAAATCCTACTATTGCCAGCATCATCCGTCTTTCTTGCTCGCCAGATCTTCTTATGTCACTGGTATCCTCCATCTATCTCATCTTGTTGTGATTACGGTAACTACTTTTGAGAGTAAAACGTCCTCTCTTGCTCTCACCAGATCGCCACCTTCTCTAGTCATCACAATCAACAACGCTTCCCTGTTACCATTACTGTCTGAAGACCTCTAAAAGTACCATGATCCAGAAATTGATTTTAGGGTTGCGCCCGCCCACCACTACTCGCATAATTAGTCAAGTAGGAGATTGAAGAACATTTTGGAAACTCAATTTTTTGAACCCTCCCCACTTATGTCTGATTGACTTTGGTATGAATCGAATGTTTTTTATAGTGAACTAATTATTAATTACTATTCATGTGTTATTTGACATAGTTTTTGATGAATTGGAAATTGTTCCTTTTTCACAATTGTTTATTATTTAAGTTTTGTTAATGATGAAAATGGATTTGAAGTGATTCAATTCCACTGATTCCTCTACTCACCATTGTATACTATGTTGAAAAAGGTGAATTTATTAAGGGTTTTTTTTATCACTTTGTTTTGATGAATCAATTTACTGAATTACACGAACGAGATTTTGAAGCTAACGTGAATTTAAGTGATTTCTAGTAATTTTCAATTCTTAAAATGCCCTTAAAATCTTAAAAAATCCGCCCTATAACTCATATCCCTCTTACACTTTTTATGATAACTTTACTCTTACGATACTCTTACTCTTCTCTTCTGGCGGTATTATAAAAAAATATAACTTAGTGTTCATTTGAGAATCATTATTATTGTGAGAACCGCGAGAATCAATCTTAGCCGTTCAATTGGTGTGACAAGGTGCATGTAAAGAATTCATGAGTGAAAATTCCAATTGAAAGAGAGGGAATTGAACGTAGTTCACTGTTGGATAAATATATAAATGAACAAGATACCTCTATTGAGTTATTAATGTACACTAACGGACTATTATTCTAAGAGTTGTAGAAAGCGTTTTTAGTTTGATCAAATGAAATCAATAGCGAAGATCTTTAATGATATTTTCATAATAAAAGAAATTTTAAAACCCTAGGGAGTAGGGACAAAGGGACATAGGAAAAAAAATAATTTTAGGGGTAAAATTGAAAAAACAAATAGAGGGTGACAACCACTCTTCTTGGAAAGAGAGTGTTCTTTCTATTAAAACACAAAACCCCACATATTTTTAATCGACAACATCTTTTATATAATCAATTTTTTATAAAAAAAATTACAACATTTAATATTTCACAAACTTAATTATTTTTTACAAACTATGATGCACAATTTTTATACTATGATGTAGACATTTTCTTTATGATACATAACTTTTACACTGTAATACACGACGTTAATTTATTACGCATCTTTTATATTGTGCTACACATTTTAGATATTAAATTCCATGTGTATCATTTAATTAACGAGTAATGCTGTGGAAATATAAAATATTCTAGGAGCACAACCACCGGAAACCCTTTGTTGTCTCATACACAAGTATTGCTAGGTATATTTTCCGCCTATTTATTAGATCAAATATAAATGTTAAAATCTTCTAATATAAATAAAAGATCAACATGTATACCATTTAATAAAATATAATTAATTTATCAATCTTAATTATTCATTTAATCAAAATTAAACTCTAATTCTGACTTTTTTTTTATCAAAATTGAACCAAAATTATTGGAGGAGTTTCATATATGTCCCTCTTAAAACTTAAATTTCATATTTGATCACTCTAATTTACAAATATCATATTTAACCTTTATAACAATTTAGAATATCATTTTGAACCAAATCTTATATTTTATCATTTTAAAATATTTTATAATAATTTTAATTTCGTTTTAATTATAATCAATAAAGATTTGATCTTATTTGCCTAATTGTAACAATAATAATTGATTATTTGTATAAAAATACAATTATGTCATTTCATACTATGATATTATGTTTCTACCATCACATCTTTCATCAACTTTATGTCGACACTTCCACCGACGATCCGGGTGCTGATGTTGTCTGTTATCATTTTTTAAATTCTCATTTATTTCTTATTCTGTAATTATTTGATATATTTTCATTAATGTTTAATATTTATTATTTTTTAAAATACCCGTGTATCGCACGTACACCTAATCTAATTAAAATGTAATATAAGTAAACCAATCACTAGGATATTTAGTATGAATAATAGAATTTTTAATTATACATGATAATCGGTTCATTGGATTAACTATGACCAACTTGAATCATATCCGTTTAATAATACTTAAAAAGGAAGGGATGTGGGTCTCAATCTAAAATCCGTATATTAATTTTCTAGTATGGCTTAAAATGTTTAAAAGTCTTATCAACTATTTCAATGAAGTATATAACTATTTAATCGATATATAACTAAATATTTAATTTTTATTGTTATATTGATATATTAAGAATGTTCAATATTAATTTTCTAAGTATGGCTTAGAATGATCAATATTTCGTAATTCACATGTGATTGTATACTGAATCATCTGTGATTGAATATTAAAATTTCAGGACTATGTTTTTTAAATAGACTTTATTGAACACGATATATATAGGGAAAAGTCCAGTCGAGAACTGTTTTTCATATAAGAACCACGAGAATTGTTTGTAACGCCATTAATTGTTAGTGTATATATGTATATTTGTATGTTCGTTTGTCTTAGGCTAGGCCTTTTGTTCAAATTGACGACACTTATGCTGCCTCCGCCCCTCCCAACAACCCTGATTGGCAAAACTTGATTCCATCGTGAAGATGTGGATTTATGGGACTCTAACGCAAGAACTTCTCCAATATGTACTCAAGAAAGATGCCTTTGCTCGTGATGTTTGGATCAATCTGGAGATGTCTTTGCTCGTGATGTTTGGTCAACAACTTCCTACTTTTATTGAGACACACTCCATGCTACTTCTTGAAGAACTTCGGTTGGCAAACCTCCGTGAACAACCTGCCACAACTAGTAATTCTTCATCTTCTACGGTTCTATACATGGGTTCTAACAATTTTAATCGCGGTAACGGTCGCCGGAATAACAATCATCAGCGAGGTAATGGACGCCGCTCACCATCCCAGCCGCATTATGGATGGATTTATATTCCACCGCCATCACAAAATCAATCTGCTCGGAATCAACCACTACCGCCGCCTCCAATTTCTTGAGGATTGCATCAAAATATTTCTTCTAATTTTTCTCCACAACACTCCACATGGACCCCCTCTAATTCAAATATGTTGCATGGTGTATTTAGGCCTTCTCCAACATCTGCATATAATGTCCAGCAATCACCTAAGCCTAATGATGGGCCTAATATATATCTCTCAGTTGACTAGTCAACAACCTAGTCCTCCTTGGTCTTGGTTTGAGTCAAATGGGCAACCTACATCTTTCCCTCATTTGTTCAATACGATGAGCTTACAAGACCCAGGTGACTCCGGATGGATCATGGACACGTTCACGCGGATAAAATTATCCTTAAAACCATTAATAGTGGTTATGATTTTTCTCGTTCTGTGTTAGTGGGCAATGGGACTCATATACCTGTCGTTAAAATTGGGGGCACTAATTTTCCTATTTCTAATCCTTATCGCTCATTATATCTTCATAATGTTCTTATTACATCTAATATAATCAAGAATCTTATTTTTGTTTGCTCGTTTACTCGTCAAAACAAATGTACAATTGAATTTGACGAATTTGGTTTCACTGTGAAGGATTACCGCACCCGCCATCCTCTGATCCGATGTGATAGCAATGGACCATTATATCCTATCACCAATCTCACCTCCTAAGCTTTTGCAGCGTCAAGTTCTACTACTTGGCACCACCGGCTTGGTCATCCGGGAGATCAAGTTTTTCGTTTTTTACTTTCTAAACAATTTATTTCATATAATAAGAACAAGTCTCACGTGCTTTGTCATTCATGTCAACTTGGAAAACACGTGAAACCGTCATTTAGTTTTTCAAATTATGTTGCTACTTTTCCATTTGAATTCGTTCATTATGATATTTGGACATCATCGGTTGCTAGTTTAAGTGGTTTCAAGTATTACGTCATTTTTGTTGATCATTACACACATTACTTATGGTCCTACCCCATTCGTCATAAACATGAGGTTTTTACAAAATTCTTGCACTTCAGTAATTACATTGCAAATCAATTCAATTGCACCATCAAATCCCTCCAATGTGACAATGGTTGTGAATACAATAATAAAATGGCGACACATGGCGTCAACACTAACATTAGCGGTGGAAGCGACAGAGTGAGGGGATGGCAAATGTGACGGTAGAAACGTGATATCATGATATGAAGAGAAATGATTGTATTTCTTATACAAGTTATAAATCACTATTGTTACAATTAGGGTCAGTAAGATCAATTATTTATTGGTTATAATTAAAAATAATTTAGAATGATTCTAAAATATTTTAAAATGATAAAACTAAAAATTTGGTTAAATACCTAAATTTAAAATGTTATAAAAGGTAAATATGATATTTATAAATTAGGGTGGGCAAAATCGATATTTTAATTTTTAAAAAAGTCATATATGAAATTCCTCTAATAAAATTTTAATCAAGAAAAGTCAAAATTAAAATTTTAATTTTGATTAAATAAATGATCAAGAAGATTAAACAATTAAATTTATTTTATTAAATGAAGAGTTAAGTTCGTTCAAAAAATTTAACGCATCTTAGTTTTTTATTTATATTAGAAGATTAGAGTTAGCTTTAACTAAAAATGGTTTTCTTTACTAAGAAGAGCTATAAACATAACTAGATCTTAAACCAAGATGGTATACTATGGGTGTGTTTGACGAAAATAGTTGATAGCTAGAGCTGGAAGCTTCATGCATGTAGATTTTATTTGTATATATGTTTGACAAAATAACTGGTAGCCAAAGTTGAATAGTTTAAAATGATAAAAAAGACAAATTATAAAAATACGAGGAATTATAAAATAACTAAGAGGGTATTTAAGTAATAATGTATATAAAAAGTTCTCAGCCAGTTTTAAAAAGGGCAAATTACATAAAATGCAATGAACTTTGTCTTAGTTATCATTGTATACTATCAACTTTAAAACTTTAAAAATATCTCATCGTATGTGAATAACTTTTTTATATGTCTGTTGTTTAGTTACCATTGTATACAATGAACTTTGCCATAACTTTCATAGTATACAACAAGTTGCATACAATGTGAAAATTAGGAAAGTTGGTTGTATTATTTTTAAGAAAATAAAGTTGATTGTATATAATGGTAACTAAGACAAAGTTCATTATGTTTAATGCATTTTGTCCTTTTCAAAATCAAAAAGCTTTTTATTTATAAAAAATGCTATCAACGTTTTCGTTCGTACACAACTTGTAGCATTTTTTTTCAAACAAAAGCTATAGACTATAAAAAAACTTTAAAAAATATGTACCGAACACACTCTATAAGGTAATATTTATTTGAAACAATATATTTTACTTTTACTAATAATAAAAATCTACTTTATAAAATGTTATACAATTTTTTTTCACAACATTGCTCACATTTTGTGCGTGTATTGTCAATTGAATAAGATTAGTGGCAAGTGGCAGCAGTCGTTAATCATGCAGAATGGTGGCAATTGAATTGTTCTCCTTTTTTTTTCATCTTCTCATTATTTCTCATATTTCTTATTCTAATATACTCAATTTTTGTGTAGATTTGCATATATTTTTTTAAAAACTGTAATATGTTTATTACATGTTTTTTATTATTTTATTAGTTAATGTAATTTTACTCTCGCCTAAAGTAATTTTTATTTTGTTTATTCTACTATCTCGGCTTTTTACCTGACGTTATATCACTCTACTTTCTTCATTATTGTCACATTAAGAATATTATGTGGTGTTTCCTATGACCACCTTTTTATATATGTTTTTATTTTTTTCAAATACACATATAAATTAATATTAGTAAAATAATTCATTAATATTAAGCATACAAAGTGATTTTTATTCTCGCCAAAAGTGATTCTTATTTTTGTTTAATCTACTATCTTGGCTTTTTACCTAGTCTTACATTACTTTTTTTTCTTTATTGCTGTCACACTAAGAATGTTATGTGGTGTTTCATTACGTCCTATAACCACTTTTTTATATATGTTATTTTATTTTATTCAAATACACATATTAAATAATTCATTAAATAACCTAATATTAGAGCATACAAAGTAATAACACTCATAATTACTATTAATGATAATCACATCAACATCACTAATCTACCACTAGCACTCCGTAATAATAAGTATTATCACTAATTGTCATGCCAACACTTTTGCTTGTAAGTGTTTGACGACTGCTTGTTTATCTCCCGACAAATAATCGAGTTTTTTGATACTATTTTAAAGCATATATTCTCTTGTTTGCCGTAAACCGTGCAATACCTTCAGGGGCCTCATCTAGCTTCATAGTAGAAAATCTTCCCATTGACAAAGTGACCTTCCTAAAAGATGAACCAATTTCCGACTTCCTCTTTTTTCCAACGGGGCCTTCGAGTTCTACGAAATCATCCTCAAGATCAACCAAAAGCGTGTCCAATTTACGACCACCAATTTTTTCGGTTTTCATCTTTTTCTTGGCTTTGGTTACTTCGATTTCGACCTTCATCTCATCTATTTGTGACTTCGTGGAAATTTCTTTATCATTTTCATTCATATGCAGAATGGAAAGTGTTTAGAGAACTAAAAAGGGCGAGATATACATTGTGGAGAGAAACGTAGGAAATGAAAATATTCAAGTCTATAATATGAAAATATTCACATGCTTTCACTAGATGTATATGTATGTACGTAACGTATGATTCAAACGAGAACTGCAAAAACTATTTTGAGACATATTCATTAATTATGTGAGTCTTGTTCATAATATTTCTTATTCATCTTTATCGATCCATTCATCAGTTTTATAATTCATATTATTAATCATATTCTAGTTGATCACGCTCTGTTTTTGCTTCATTTTTTTATAAACGCTGGTTATGCGTCAATTTTATTTGATGAATACTCCTTGTGTATTAGTTTTTTTTATGAATGATAGTTACATGTCAATTTCTTGTTCATAAAGTGTGATCTTAGACCAAAAGGACTTTGCCCTACTGGTATCAAGGTATGACTAAGATTTTCCGTTTTTAGATGTTAAAGATTTAAGTACTGTTAAGAATATAAGGTGTAAATTAGGTGTAAATGTGGGTTTGACGTAAAAAAAGTATGATATTAAGATATGGTTTTATACTTTAAAGATTACTAGCGGGTTACCCGCGCAATGCGGCGACGGTGAATAAAAATGGTTTGTAAGGAGTTGTTTTGGTAGGTATTAATCAAGAGGACACACAAGACGTAATTTTATAATTTTTATTTAGCAGGTGAAAAGTGAATAAAATTTAGATGTAATTTTGTAATTTTTATTTAGCAGGTGAAAAGCGAATATTATATATTTTCCCTTTCTGGAATTTATGGAATGTTATTAAGTTTATGGAATATTCTGTTTCATAAGTTTTGTTATGGAATTTATGAAAAGAGAATATTCTGGAATTTATGAAAAAGGAATGTTATTAAGTTTATTTTATGGAATTATCTTTGGTAGATGATGGTAGAATAGTAATCTTAAGTGACTTAAAATTTAAAAGTTTTAATGAAAACGCTTAAAAGCTTTATATAATAATATAGATTATGTCCTTAATTACCATAATTAATTGTTTTTTAATCATTTACTAACAACCAGATTTGATCGATAAATTTAACGATGATGTTTAACTTTAATCGTTTGTATTATAACTCAATATTTACAATAACCTTACTGTAATATGTATGTATGACTCGTCAATAATTATTATATCATACCACCTGTCTACCTTCATTCAGTTTAATTATGAGACGAAGATATGAAATGCAAAATTATCAATGTCATTTTCAAAAATGTATTACTCTTTCTCTTTAAAGGAGTTTAACCTGTTCAAGCTTCTTTTGGAACTCCAAACTTTTTTAACTCAAATGTACGCAGTCTAACCGGTATTAATAGTAATTGTTTCCAAAACAACCCCGTGGGCTGTGGCCGTCCTTTAATTAAAATTCCTGAGAGTTAAACCCTTGGCCTCTTCCTATGAGGGCAATAATACTAACCGGTAAGCAGGGATGACAATAAGACGAGTATTGGTTATCCCAGTTCCATACCCGATTATAAAATCATGTCTCATACCCGGTCTCATCCCGTCGGGTATCCCATTACCAAATAACCATCAGGGTGACGGGTATCCCCGCGGGTATCGAGTATCCCATTCATATTATTAATCAATTAAAATATTTCTAAATAAAAATTTGTTTTGTAGAGCTTTATGGAGTTGGATTTTTAAACTATTATTTTCTAACAACATTAACATTCAACAAGTTCGACGTTTAATAAATGTAATACAATCATCATATAAAGTTTAAACTATCCAATTTCATGATAATTTAATTTAAATAGTTACATGTAATGAAATGAAGTGTTAAAAAAAGTGGTGACTATTAATCTTCTAATTTCAAATTATTTTTATATATTAATAAAACTGTAATATATATTACATTAATAATAAAATTATAAAAATACAAATGGTTCGTGATCGGGTAATTGAGTGAGTATTGACTAAAACCATAACCGTCTCAAACCCGCGTATTTTTTTGAAAGAAATCTCATACCCGGTCCTATAACCATTTACCTGTCCTAAAAGTTTCGGATTCAGGTATTCCCGTTGAAATCGGGTATTTTTATCATCTCTACCGACAAGCCATCAAATGATTTTTCAAAAATATATTACTATTTTTATAGAATTCGCTTGTATGACCAAAGAATTGTTAAATAGACAACCAAGTGACCCTATGCCAACTTGCCAAGTAAGTCCACCATGATGGATTCAATAATGTATCAAACACGTCTTCCCTTTTCGGGTTGCGAATTGAAAGGCATAAATATGTACGTACTTGAATATAAATTTATTTAAAACAACGCATTTTTACATTAAATAATAATATATTTTAAAAACATTTTCATTTTCTATGATTTATGTATTACGATAGTTTTATCACAGTTTCATGATCAAAACTCAAAACACTTGTATTGACATTGTCAAACGAAGAATAATATAAAAGTTATTTTCCTCTCCA
The DNA here is from genome assembly GCA_038502395.1 of Dittrichia graveolens. Classification (NCBI taxonomy): domain Eukaryota; kingdom Viridiplantae; phylum Streptophyta; class Magnoliopsida; order Asterales; family Asteraceae; genus Dittrichia; species Dittrichia graveolens. The sequence continues at coordinate 6,637,304 of JARJIL010000003.1, forward strand.
AGAAAATAAAAATAAACAAATAAAGTTATTTGTGTAAGAAGTGCATTGTATAAAATGATAGTATAGTGCAACATTTTTCTAAAGTTGAATTTGACTCATTTGCCTCTCTATTTAGCCAAATCGCACACAAAGAAAAAAACCTAAGGCTGCCTTTAGCACAATTTTTTTTTTCTGTGAAAAATTATGAAGTTTTTATTTTTTGAAAAAAATAGAAAATGTGTTTAGACGAAGAGGTGAAGTTTTTCTTTTTTAGAAAAAATGAAAAACATGCTTGGTTAAAGTATTTTTTTTGAAAAGTTTGTTTGAAAAAGTATGAGAGTTTACAAAATTTGAGGAGTTTGGGAAAATTTGAAAAGGTCGGGAAGTTTTCTGTTTTTTGAAAAATGTGCAAGTAAACATATTTTCTAATTTTCAGTTTTCTTAGAAAAAATTTCTAGAAAAACAGAGGATTTTTCTGAAAGTGAACGCAGCTTAAGTTTTGGTCCTTTTGTTTTACACGAATCATTAGGGTTATAATTGTGAATACGAGTTTTATGCTTCCGCAAACAATTCATTTTTGTTAAATAGAATTAACGACCCGACACATAAAATACCCATTATTGCTTATTACTAATCCTTCTGACTCGCTCATTTTGTCTCCCAAACTAAGTTGTATCTCTGCTGATTTGAATCTCAAATTTGCCACTGTCATATGACTCGAGTTAATAAAAGAGTCTAAAGCTTTTTAATGAGTTTTTCAAACTCGGAAATTCAGTTTATCACAAAGTTATCATAAACCAAAATGAGCATCAACCTTGTTGCAAATGATGAAATATTCGAGCTTGAGTTCAAATACAATTACAATAACTAATTCGAGTCGTAACCCCGTAATTATTAAGCGAGCCAAACCCAATTTTCATACCACTCGACTTGGCTTGGATCATTTAACACCTCTTCCCAAAACCATAGGGGGATGGATTTGCCTCAGAGAAGACAAAAGGTTTATTGAATTTCGTTTCTCTATCAAAATACAAAATACAAAAGAACAAATAAGAAATAGTTAATATTTGTTTGTGTAATATTCTACGTTAGTGTTATATTGTGTAGGGATGTGATGGAAGTAACATATTACGTTATCATGGGCCACGACACGATTTAGAAACTAGCATGAAACAAGTTTAGAAATAAAAAGTTTGGAACATAATGTTTTAATCTTTTTAATGGGTTTTCCTGATTATAGCCTCTCCTGAAAGTTTGAGCAGGTGCTCAAACGTATATGACCTAACCATTACCGTGGCGATTTCCTTACTAGCCCTAACACTCATTTGACTAAAAACCCGACAAAACTAGAACCTCAAACCTCCCTCGTAGGAGACACCGTTCTTACATGATACACCATCACATGATAGTTGAGATGCAATTTCTAATGTTTTTCAAATTATAGTTTCGATCACCCGTGAAACACATTGAGAATATGCCCAGTTAACCAAGGTGATGTTTATCAACATGTAACCATATCGAAATCTGTCACAGAAATCATGTGTAACAAGTCGGTGTAAAAACTACATAAAGATAAGCCACCACAAAAACTACAAAAAAAAGAGCAGGGTCAAAGTTACTGGTCTCTTTAGCCTTCATTTTTGAAATCCGAAAATTAGTTCTCATAAAACCATTGAGATGAGACGGTAACTGAAGAAGGCATCTCAGCAAGAGCACGGATATACGTACTGTGTTCTGAAGTTGTACCAAATCCAGGTACAAAATCATGAAAGAATCTAAGAACTGCAGCCAGGTGTTGCGGTTCATTTGATGCATATGCTGCTTCTAGAAACAGCGATGGTCTCACAGTATTAGCGTGATACGTTAAAAACAAGAAAAGAAAATCCTCAAAACATCTATAAAATTAAAGCATTACTTAATTTTATAAGTAATACAAGACATTAACAATAAGGATCTAAAGTAAATCCTCAATAAAGTTTAGTATACATAATAAACTAGATATAATACAACTAAGATCAGAAAGTATCCATTTGGAAGTATCATTCTTTTACAAATAAGAATTGGGCTTTCAGAGCTTCTTAGGGACCGGGTTTTTGAGCTGTGCTTAGCTAATATATCTCGGGCCAAATCAGGATTAACTAGGCTTTGAGAAACGATACAATAACGGGGTTTTCCTAGGGATGGACTTTTCCCACTTTGTGCACCTTGGAACACGTCAAAATGGTCCAAGGCAGTTTGGGTTATTTGAAATGTAACCAGCCATAGAATTCTGTATGTTTGTATTATTGTGAATAATACAGTTATAGAAACAGGCTATATATAGAATATAAAATTACATTCGATACCCTATAGTCTATTCTAATAGTCTCATCTATTAGGTACATCCGTAAATCCAGTCTAAGGGGGCGCAAAATGACCTCTGGCTTGGATCTCAAAAAGAGAAACCGCGGGGTTGAAAGTGGTTTGGTGAAGAAATAAGCAACTTGGTCATAAGTTGAGATAAATTGTAGTTGAAGATCTCCTTGTGCAATCTTTTCGTCGAACAAAATGAAAATTAACCTCCACATGCTTAGTTTGAGCCAGGACGATTGGGTTAGTTAATAGACAGGTTGCACCAAGGTTGTCACACCATAAAATAGAAACCTAAATGGTCCTAATGCCTAGTTCTTTTAGAAGTGGCATGAAGCCAAGTTAGTTTAGCCACCATATCAGCAAGCACCTTTGTATTCGGACTCGGTTGAGGAACGAGAAACCGTGCGTTGTTTTTAAGCACTCTATGAGATGAGGTTAGAGCCCAAATAGGTGGCAACCCCTCGAGGAATGACGATCGTCTGGACAACCCAATCAGCGCAGAGAATAGGATAGGGCATTAATATGTGAAGCAACATAGGATTAACCACCTTGCCAATTTGCATCAACAATTGCTTGAAGCTTAAAATCCCACGGCAAATAATGCCATAATCAATGGTTGCATGAAGACAACGTTAAAATACATTTTACTGGGGGATCAATAGTTAATTGTCAAAGCAAGCATAAATTGGCAAACTATTGTAAATGTGATATCCTGTCCAAAAGTGTGAAATATTGAAGAGCTCCAACATTTTGACGGTATTTGGTTGGGTCAGAGAAGGCCACATTATCATAAGAGATAATGAAGTAGCGGCGTCATGGGTGAGGGCATATGATAATGAACAGCTCAACACCAATGACCAGACCACCCTATCAAGGCCCACTCAATAGCCCACCAACTGGAAGTTTATTTTTTTATTATTTTTTTTAACAGCTTTGCCTCAGCGGTAGTGGCACAGGATCGAAACCGGTTGATCTAATCCGGGCCCCGGTTTCGAACCACTCCAACTACACCCCCTAATTAATTCGGTAGGGCTGCTTTCACCAACGAGGGAGTGACCCTCAGCTACTCCTAGGAAGAAACCCTCCAGAGATACTCGAACCCAAGACCTCTCCTTTACCGGGAAAACTCTCCTTCACTGCTTTCACCAATTGGAAGTTTATACTAGGAGAAATAGGATACGTAGGGGAGATGGAGAAAGTTATTTATCAACATTATTTAGGAGTGTCATGAGAGGAGAGGGGAGGGGAGGTGAGGTATGCATGTTTTAGAATACTTGCACCGGCCTTTGGCTTGGCAAGGGATCTCATGATGGAATCCTTCTGATTTTGTATCTTCATACCACCATTAATGAAAGCTTGCCTCCCTATCAACTTCTATTGTTACTTTATTATTTCTTGTCATTTTCTCTATCAGCATAGGTTGGAATATCACAACCCACCTCTTGGTGAAAGCTCCAAAATATATTTCCATTGACAAAGATGATGTCCGAACCTTTGGAAACAATTTCAATGCCCACAAAAAATTAAGCGAGCCCACATCTTTCAAAGCAACATCAGACCCAAGGTGGTGAACAACTCGGTCAGTAGTAGGAGAGTTGTCCTGATGACTATGATTCATCCACATAGACCAAAATGTAAAGTGACTCCAAATATTCTAAGCGGCTGTTGGGGTTTGATGTGAGTGTCAGCAGCAGAAGGTGGATCTTAGACCATGAGTAGTGGTCTTCCAAATATTCTATCAGACTCGGACTTTGACTTCCAACTAAAAGTGACTCCAGTTTCTCTGATCCAAAACTGAATCTCGTGATTTGATCGTTGAACAGCTATAAGCTTTGAATCTAAAGAATACCGAATAGACAATACTGGCCCCTCACTTATTGTATCAGTTGTTGGGACATCATCAGAAGTAAAGGGAGATATTTTCCAAAAAACAACCTGACACATCAAAACAAACTCGAAGATTCAACTTGTACTAATTTAGCAAAAGAATTAATTAAAATATGGTGTAATCAGTGAACTGAAAAATGGCATATAAATTCTCTCGTATGTAGATGGCAAATTGATCAACTGAGAGACTCAGACTAACTGTGAGAATTCTGGAAGGAATCAGGCATCCCCCCCCCCCCCTTTTTCCGGGTCAAGTTTTATCACCAAAAAACAAAAAGTAAACTTGCACGGATTTTAACAGCATGTACCTGGTCAGAGGTGGATGAGATTAATAGCTTATGTCCATCATCATAAAAAAAACCTCTTGATCTCTCATTTCTGCATCTTAAGGGTGGGTATTGAATGTATGCATGCGACAATGCACCAGATCCACCAAACCCAGCTACAGACTGAGAACCCGATGCATTTCCAAACATTGAAACCAGTTTTGTACAATGAGCTCGAGGTTTGGAGTTTAAACTTGACAACCACAAAGAAATCTTCAGTGGAGAAATAACACTGAATATAAAAACAATGACTCGAATAAGTTTGATGACTGTAAAAAGAATAGGAATGGAACAGCGAACTATAGAAAAGCATTCACAAGTTTTTAAGCTATGTTTTCAACACTTACTGAAAGTACCAAGATATATGTGTCTGATGTATTTGTGAAGGTAAAGTCTTTAAAATTATGGCTTTCCCTTAAGCTGCAGAAGAAGGATAAGCAATTTCACAGAAGTATTAGTTAGAGAATCACAAAACAAGTTGAAAGAAGTTTTGAATTCGACCATATTGTTAAGCAATCATTACCACGTTCTGCATGCAATTTTTTAATGCGAGAAATTCTTTCAAACACATATCACGTTCAATTTGAGGAACCTTAGCTGTAACACAACTCCCATATTCTTTTGCCTGCAATTTTTCACATGAAAAACACATTGACATAACATCAAGATGAAGTTGACATGTTCAGTAGATCTGAACTTTATGAAAGAAGAAATCTATCATTTATTCAAATTTAATAATACAAAACGACACTGTTCCATCAAGTGAACTAATCAAAACTAAAAAAAGTGAGCCAAGGCAGGGACACCAGTGCTGAACAACTCGAGATCTTATGAGTTATATCATCATTCAAACTACTGACATAAAGTTCCTCTTTGATATTAAATTTGAATAGATATTACAACTAACTAGCTGCAAACATCAAATATAATGCCAAGCACTTTGATTTGTTTTACCACGTTTTGTGCATTCTGCCTATAACCAAAACATATGTAGAACAACAAAGGACCACTGCTCGCTTAATGAACTTATAAACCAGGAGTTCACATTATGTAACTATTTCAAAAAACCAGCTCTGCTCAACCAATCTCGGTGTTAGAATAGCTTTTAGCCTTTTACTTTTCTTGCCATTAGAAGGCTCAACCTAGAACATGTTGAGAAAATGAGAAGTAAATGAGAGAGATAGTTTAACCTAGAATATCTTGCTAATAGAACAGCTTCTACTTTTCTTGCTTTAGAATAACACCAAATCTTCATGTTCCCCCTTCTAAGAGTGCATGGTGAGCATGAAGTTGAGCCCTATGATCCCTTTGAGTATCCACAATGTCTCTGCAGGTGTTTGGGATCACTTATTATTGACTTATTGCTTTTAGCTTATAAGCGAAAGCACTAATACACTGTTGTTAAAAAATTCATCTTCAAAATATGTGTTTGGATTAGCTTATGCTGTAGAAGGCAATAAGCTGAAGAACCGTTTTTGAATGACTGACAAACTCTGCTCATTTACCCGTGATGACCAATTTATCCATGTTCACCAAATTATAATTTATTTCTACTAATAGATAGTAGTTACTTTTTATCCATAAATAATGATTAAATAATTATAAAAACAATTTAAAAAAGTACATTTTACAGACAATATAGCAATATTAGTAAAATGCATACACAATGATAAAAACAAAATGTAAATAGTTACGATACAAAACTAAACTAAGCACAAGACAATATAATCTTCATCTGGGTCAGCTTAATCACCATATACTCTTGCATGTTCTTTACCAAGTTCGACCACCCAACCCTATTGGTGTGACTATCAGATTTATTTCCTTTCTTCATCTCATCCAAGCACAACTCATGAAAACTAATATGGGTATTATGATTCCATTTCTTCATGTTGAAGTTGCTAAGAATGGTCTAAATGCACACAGAGATAAGCAAAATACACACATTTATATGTTTAAGTCAGTGTCATATAAACGTTTGTTCACATTCAGTATAAGCAGAATATGCAAATTTATATGTTTAACTAGATGTTGCGAACATCTGTTTGACTTGCAATCTGATTTGCAAAATACACAAATTTACATGCTCAATATATAAGCAACATAAGAAACATCTGATTTGCAAGATAATGAGACTATAAACACACAAGCCATGTATGTTTAAATTATCAACAACAATAGCAATATGATAGATACTCATAATAGCAAACTGGTAAGATTGAAATTGATAACGATAAAGTCCACTTCGAGAGGGACGAATCTCCAATTTACAGAACAAAGTCTGAGAAATAAAACCAACATGAAAACCAACATAATACAGGAACTACTTTAAAGCTTATCTCCTAATCAACTGATCCTAAAAAGTAGCTAATAAACTGTCTGTCCACTACTTCTGTTTTCCCGCCAGAGAATGGGTCAAATAAGTATTTCAGAAATGAATTAAATTGACCCTTTTCAGCTGATGAATTAACTTGGTTCTTGTTCCTGCATGAATAAACCTTCAGTGGGGTTGTATCATTACTTCCCGCCCGGTAAAACGCCTTGTCCTCAAGGCGAAATTCTGGGAATTGGGCAGCTAGAAGGTCATAGTTTTCCCAAGTAGCTTCTTCATGAGGACGATGACACCATAAAATTAAAAGCTCCAAAACAGGTTGACCCGCTTCCATGACCCAGCGATGTGCCAAAACTGAACTTGGTTGCAAGTTGACCTCCCAGTCCTTAGTGATAGGTAAAGGAGGAACTGATGTAGAAGGAAAAGAGCCACGAGCTGGTTTAACCGTTTAAGCATTGAAACATGAAATACCGGGTGGATGCGAGCTGTGGGGGGAAGTTCCAACTTGTAAGCAACTGGACCCACCTTTTGACTGATACGGTAAGGACCATAGAACCTGGGAGAAAGTTTCTCGTGACGTCGTTTAGCTAAGCTCCGTTGACGGTATGGTTGAATTTTTAGAAAAACATAATCTCCTTCTTCAAAGGACAGCTCACGACGCTTGGTGTTAGCTCGGTTGCGCATCCGGTCTTGGGCTTTAAGTAGATTGTTTCGAAGAAGTTTGAGCATATCATCCCGGTCAACAAGTTGTTGTTCCAGCTCCGCGTTCTTAGTCTCGCCTGCAGCATAAGGGGAAAGCGGCGGTGGATCCCTGCCATACACGACAGAAAAAGGTGTGGTACCTGTTGACATATGAAAACCTGTGTTGTAAGAGTATTCAGCCCAGGCCAGGTAAGAACACCATTTGGTAGGTTGTTCATGAGCAAAGCACCGCAAATATGCTTCAAGACATCGATTAAGCACCTCCGTCTGACCATCGGTTTGCGGGTGATAACTGGTGCTCATTTGCAGCTTTGTTTGACACAAACGGAACAGCTCCTACCAAAAATTACTGAGAAAAACGACATCCCGGTCAGAAATAATGGAACGAGGGAAACCATGGAGACGAACAATTTCCTTACAGAAAACCGTGGCAACTCCTTTGGCAGTAAAGGGATGAGATAAGCCAATAAAATGGGCATATTTGCTCAATCGATCAACCACAACCAGAATGGTATCGACCCGATTAGAAAGCGGCAATCCCACGATGAAATCCATTGAGATGTCTTCCCAAACTCGTGTAGGGATAAGTAAGGGTTGGAGCAACCCAGCAGGAGATAAAGTTTCATACTTTTGCTGTTGACATGTTAGGCATTGTTGAACAAATTGACGGACATCTTGTTTCATGTTTGGCCAGAAATATTGAGCTGTGAGACGCTTGAAAGTCTTTAAAAAACCGCCATGACCCCCCACTGGAGTTGCATGAGCCTCGTGTAACAATTTGAGACGGAGATTCTTTGCATCAGGAATGACCATACGCTGTTTGTAATATAGGAGCTGATCAGCCAGAACAAAATCAGGGACTGAAGTTGGATCCACGGCTAATTGTTGGAGGATGTTGCTGGTGTATTGATCTGAGGTCAGGCCCGCTTTGATATCAGGAACGTCGGAACAATATGGTACAGAAAGAGTAAGTAAGTCTCTAGAGTGAGGGCGGCGTGATAAAGCATCAGCCCCTTTATTTTCTTTCCCAGCACGGTGGGTAATAGAGAACTCATAAGGCATGAGTTTGTGTAGAAGGCGTTGTTGTTCAGTGGTAGTAATTCTTTGTTCCAGCAAAAACTTCAAGGTGTAATGATCGGTGCGAATAAAGAAATGGCGACCTGGCAAGTAATGGTTCCATTTCTGCACAGCTAGCACCAATGCAAGCAGCTTGCGATCATATGCAGATTTAAAAAGGGGAGTTGGGGAGAATCCCTTACTAAAATAAGCCACCGGATGATCATCTTGAGAAAGTATAGCCCCCACCCTGTCCGAAGAGGCATCACATTCAACTGTAAAAGCTTTCGAAAAGTCGGGTAAACGAAGAACCGGAGTGGATATTAAGGCCTGCTTTAAATTCTGAAAAGCTGTTAAAGCATCAGCGGACCACACAAACCCGTCTTTCTTGGTCAGGGTTGTAAGTGGGCGAGCGATCAGACCATAATTGCGAACAAACCGTCGGTAATATCCGGTAAGGCCTAGAAACCCACGAACTTCCTTAACTGATGTTAGAGTTGGCTAGGATTGGATCACTGATATTTTTTCTTGTTCTACTTGTACCCCTGCAGAAGTGATAACATGGCCCAAGAACACAATTTGGGATTGACCAAAACAGCATTTGGATAATTTAGCAAAAAACTGATGATCATGAAGGAGAGTGAGTGCCTGTTCTAAATGATCAATGTGTTGCTCCATAGTATGGCTGTAAATCAGTATATCATCAAAAAACACCAAAATAAATCACCTTAAATAAGGTCGGAATAAGTCATTCATTACCGACTGAAACGTTGATGGAGCGTTGGTCAGCCCAAAGGGCATCACTTTAAACTCATAATGACCCGAATGAGTCCTAAAAGCTGTCTTCGTCACGTCTGATGGATGCAATCTGATCTGATAATACCCGGATCGGAAATCGAGCTTAGAAAAGATGGTTGCGCCATACAACTCATCTAAAAGTTCATCAATGTTAGGGATTGGATACTTATCAGCTACCGTAATTTTGTTTAGGGCCCTGTAGTCGACACACATGCGCCAAGTATGTCTTTCTTCTTGACTAACAAAACAGGGCTCGAAAATGGGCTGGTGCTAGGCTGAATGAATCCGGCTGCCAATAGTTGAGCCACCTGTTTTTCAATTTCGGTTTTTTGAACATGTGGGTAGCGACAGGGTCGAATGTTAGGTGGTGCAGAATTAGGGAGCAGAAGGATGGAATGGGAAGAAGAGCGAAATGGGGGTAGATCAGTAGGCTCTTCGAAAACCCCTTGATATTTACTGAGCAATGGTTGCAATTGATCGGGTATAGCTGGTGTGGTATCAATGTCAATGGCTAAATATTGAAAAGAAGCATATTTCTGGGACCAGAAGAAATACCTTGTAATTTGTACTTCTTTCCATCGATAGAAAAAATCATGAACATTTCATTCCAATTTGCTTGGACGGTATTAATTGTAGATAGCCATTGAATTCCAAGAACAAGATCTGCTCCTCCTATTGAAAATGGGTAGAAGTCTTGAACAATTTTTAAATCGGATAATTGAACAGAGACATCCTTGCATAATTGATTACACCGGATGATATCCCCATTCCCGATTTGTACACCGAAGGGAGTAACAAACTGAGTTACCAGTTTCAATTCACGAACCAAGGAATCGGAGATGAAATTATGGGTTGACCCGCCATCCACCAGAATTAGTACTTCAGATGTTCCCAGAGTACCTCGAAGTTTCATTGTCGTGACATTTGGTTTACCGAGGATAGCGTGTAAACTGATCTCAGCAAAACCCTCTTGCTCTGTTGTTTCTTCTACCTCATTTGTAATGGTGGCTACTTCTGGTTTTTCCGAGGATTCCAACATCTTGAACGTACCCGTTTTGCAGCGATGACCCGGTCCATACTTTTCTCCGCATCGGTAGCACTCTCCTTTAAGGAACCGGTTCTGTTTTTCAGTTTCGGAAATTCGTAAAGGCGTGTGTTGGGTTGTAGGGTAACGGGGGTGAGGTAGAAGGGTATTTTTGGTGTCGGTAGGGTTGGGTTTTGAGCTTGGGCTCCAGGTTGTTCCTTTACTAAATTTAGATGAGCTCACTTTCGATTCGTACTCCAGTGCTAGGCTCGCTGCATTGTAAACGGTTCGAGGCTTCTGAATTCGCACATCAGCCTTTAACTCTTCTTTGAGGCCGTTCAAGAAAACACCCAACAAGCAGTGCTCTGGCCAATTAGAAACTCTAGCCGAGCGTTTGGCAAATTCCTGTCTATATTCCTGTACAGACCCCAACTGTTTGATGCTACAAAGATATTCATCCGGGTTTTGGAACTCAGCAGGACCAAAGTTTTTTTGAAATGCGTGGACCAATTCTTCCCACAAGGCGATCAATTGATCCGCTGACAGCCAAGAAAAAATGATAGATACTCGTAACAGCAAACTGGTAAGATTGAAATTGATAACGATAAAGTCCACTTTGAGAGGGACGAATCTCCAATTTACAGAACAAAGTCTGAGAAATAAAACCAACATGAAAACCAACGTAATACAGGAACTACTTTAAAGCCTATCTCCTAATCAACTGATCCTAAAAAGTAGCTACTAAACTGTCTGTCCACTACTTCTGTTTTCCCGCCAGAGAATGGGTCAAATAAGTATTTCATAAATGAATTAAATTGACCCTTTTCAGCTGATGAATTAACTTGGTTCTTGTTCCTGCGTGAATAAACCTTCAGTGGGGTTGTATCACAATACTCAATCCTACCTGAGCAGGTAGCAATACTCAATCCTACCTGAGCAGGTATAGGGGAGGTATGATGTAGACACTCAAATGTCCACCCTAGGGCTTCCCAAAAGATCTCATGCTTATAAAGAGTTGTGCAGCAATTGTGCGTCTAAAAATGTGTGTTACAAACTTGTGTGAAGATGGTAGAATATTATAAAAAATGTTAGGACTACCATAGAAATCTTATATTATGATGTATGTATTTTATACAATATATAACTATATTATTATGTTATATTATTATATTAGAGAGTGGCTTATTAGAAATGTTGGGACAAAGCTCAAAATACACACCCTATACACACATCTACAGTGTAAAGCTGCCTAACCTCTACCCATCTACCCTTATTCTCCTTCTCCATGCATTCCACTCTCCAAAGTAGGGCTGATGATTGTCTCTTTTGTACATGTCCAAAGGATTGCACTCTTCCTTCTCCCAATATCTTATGTAATAAGGTTTTACCGCAAGTCCACCTTAGCATCCTCATTTCGATAACTTGCATCTTCTTCGCTTGCGCCTTCTTTTATCTGCCAATACTCTGCCCTGAACAACATAGAAGGCCTAACTGCCACCCTATAGAATATTCCTTTCAACTTTAATAGTATTTCTTTGTCGCGCTACACTCATGTGGTAGCTCTCCACTTCAACCATCCTCACCTTATATGGTATGTTTAAAATATATATGAATATAAACTATTACTTCCTAGTCAGATGAGCTTGCCAAAATCCAACCACACACACACATAAAATAACACTTATTGGTCGCATATAAAATATAAAATATTACTTTAGTGGCAAATCCACGTGTATGTGTGATAACATTAAATTATCGAAAATATTTGTTATACGTTTGTTGGTGAAAAGGTAATTTTGTTCAATAAGCCATAAAGAGTGAAAGGAGTGATTGTGAGGTGGAGAGTGGTGGAGGTGGGAAGGGGGAGCACATAGGGGTGAGCTTGGGTGTGGAGAACGCCAGAACGGGAGATTGTGGGACAAGTAGCATCCCCCCCTCCTTTATTTCTTTTTTGGTTTTAGTTCACCAAAATGTATCCAATTTGTCACGTTTTGCTATTGTGTGTATTGGACTTTGAAATTTTCTATTGTGTGTATCAAACATTTAATTAGTCGCTATTGTGTGTATTAAACTTTCTATAGTATGTATTAAACTTATACATTTTTTTCTTTTTATATGTAACCAAAATACATACAATTAAAACAAATTAAAAGTTTGATACACACAATAGAAACTTTCAAAGTTCGATACACACAATAGCAAAACGTGACAAGTTGGATACATTTTGATAAATGAAACCCTTCTTTTTTTAATTTTTAATTGATTATATTGGGTATTAGGTAGGTCATAGAATTTGGTGTGGTGGGGAGAGACCACTACGGGGCTGAGTAATGGGAGTAAAAAGCTGATATGGCAGTGTCGTGAATGTGGTGGGGTGCGAGAGTTGCTAATACTCTAAGCAATTTTAAAATAAGCATATCGAGAACTGCATAGAGAAAAATGCTTATTAACTATAAAAAAACACAATAAGTTGTTTTGTTTACCCTAACATCAAAAAGTGTGTTACACCGGTCAACATGGTAGCTATTGACGTGAGCTTATTGCACTTCGAGTAAACATGGCAGCTATGATGAGATGTGGAAGTATCACTTTAGTGAAACAAATCAGGTTGAACATATAACTAAATTCATAATTCATTAAATTGGATAAATTTGGCACTAAAGTTATAAGGTAAAACTTATCAAATCAGTACGCAAGTGCATTTTTATCTTTTAATATCTATGTGCCCCTTTTTTTATGACCGTGATGCTGTGTTATTTTAAGAACTAAAATATGAACTTCTATTCCATTTAATATAGTGACTTGCTTTCTTCAAAACCCTTATCCATATAAAAATTATAGAAAACATTAAAACCAAGGCTTTAAACTCATTTATGCACTCATTAGAAATTGTTCAGGAGAAAAGTAACAAATCTATACTTCGATGCATGCACTCATGGATCCACAATTCCACACCTTTAAGACACTAAATAAAAGAAATAAAAATCAAGCAACTTGCTATGGATTAACAACTTACCTGAGCACCACAATTCACTAGAATACGTTTCAGTGGGGAGGAGGTGGCCCTTTCTTTCATTATCAAATACCTGATATATCACAACTACACAAAAAGTTAGGTGCCCAAAATTGTTATATCTATCAATTTACAAAGAGAAAGGCAAAATATCGTGAGATTTGAATGGGCAAATTGGTGAAATGGTTAAGGAACCTTAAACATATGAGAATTTGATTTTTTTTAAAGATGTGAAATTACTAAACTCGTACAAGTGTACATGTTTAATTATATGTTTTACAAGTCATTGTAGTATAATTGTTTCTGGGTATATGAAATCATATGCCCCTATAAATTTGTTTTTGTACATTTAATGGAGCTTCTTGGGCAACTAGTAAAACGGAATTAATGGAGCTCTAAAGCATTGTACAATTAGCAGAGAGCCAGAGAGAATTATTTGGATATTTTAATTAGGGTTTAGTTCACCAAAACGTATCCAAGTTGTCATGTTTTGCTATTGTATGTATTGGACCTAAAAATTTTCTATTGTGTGTATCAAACTTTTAATTTGTCGCTATTGTGTGTATTGAACTTTCTATTTTATGTACTAAACTTGTAATTTTTTTACTTCTTTATGTAGCCAAAATACATACAATAGCAACAAATTAAAAGTTTAATACACACAATAGAAACTTTTAAAGTTCGATACACGCAATAGCAAAACGTGACAACTAGAATACATTTTAGTGAACTAAACCCGTTTAATTAATCATGTAGTTAAGTATTTTATTTTAAAAAATTATTTTATAAGTGTTTTACTTAAGTCTAAAACTAATTAAAGTTTATTTCAGGTACAAGAACCACTTAAGTTTTAACACTGTTTCATTGCTATAAAAGTTTTTATAATCCTGATTCTAAGCCCAAGTGCTCTTATTTTTCCTGCTATATTGTTGCCGTGTAAAGTTTCTAAATGAACTAAATATTCAAAAGTATATACTTTTAGAACCATATTAAGGATAATTTAAATAGGTTTTATGTAACATGTGTTTAGATACATTAAGGTGCATTAATAAACATGTATTCTTCTTTTATATTAGAAAATGCATTTAATATTATGAGAGAAAAAGTTTGGTTTCTTATTAAGAAGTTATTTACGTGTAGTTAGATTTTTCTTAGTGAAAGTTAAAGAGTTAAAGATATCTAAAGTTAATTAGCCATGAAAGAAATTACATAATAGAATGAAATATATCATACAAAAAAAACTTACATTTACTCGTATAAAGGTTTTCAATCATGCAATTAAAGCTAATAATATAATCCAAACCTGACCTAAATAAAACCCATCCACTCTTAATTACTTTTGTGCAACAATTTAAAACTTTGTAACTATTAGATGACTTTTTTTCAAAAAAAGGACGGATACATGTAAGGAGCTAATATATTAACTTGCTTTCAACCCGACGCATCGCGCGTGCAATTGGGAACTTGTTTCGATTCACATTTACAAATATACTATCAATAAATTCAACCCAGATGATGCTCCATTCGTGCAAGTATTGCAACACTTTTCTATTTTGGGTTGTCTAAGAAACCTATTTGCTCATTACATTGGAAAAAATTCGGTGACATTGACTATGATCTTAATCTTGATGAAAGTAATTTAGTTAACTGATAATTAGTCACAGACTTCTATAAAAATCATTGACCAATTTGCATTTTATTTTCAGGAAGGAGAGATAGATGGTAGTATGCTACAGCAAATTAATAATTTTAAGTAGCGATTTGCCAATTTCAGTATCAAATATGCTTCATGCTTCAAACGGAGAGCTACATTTTTATGTATAACAGTCTTTGACCTTCCAAGATCAATGTTGCAACAAAATATTGCCACCAAGAGATGACCTTCTTAATAATCAATTCAAGTAAATGAGCACCGTATACTAAATGCTTATTAAAAATAGAATAAGTCTTTGTTTTCCATTACAGAGTATGTATCGGATCCCTAAACCCTAATCAACACCTGGCATTCGATAACTTCCATGAAATAACAGCATAAATACGAATCGCGTCTGGCGCACCTAGGTTTTTCATAAAGTAAACCACAAACGCACGAATTAAACTAGTGACGGACTAATAAACCATGTATAAACAGAGTGCATAGAGATATTTTGATCTCGATTATCTGAATTTCTGATATCTCATCGTAAGTCAAATTAACTCAAAATACCTGATCGATGGGCTTCAGATTCTGCAGAAAACATCACGGAATGATAAGCGTAAAGATCTTCGTATTTGAAGTATCTTATGGTTACGGGCTACGCCTAGGAGCGGGACGAGCAGGCAGCAGAACCAGGAAACCGGTCTTGCACTGTGTTTAGAAATGACCCGGAACTCCGGAAGCAAGTATAAAATGGAAAAATAAAAAATAGTTTTCTCCGAGTGGAGAAGAGAGAAGATAATCCAAGATAAAATTGATTTAATTATTTTTTTTATTTTCACAAGTGACCAGGTTAAGTTCTTTTATTCATAACTAGCTTATGGACCTGTGGGATTACGACTATCACAGAAGTAAACTTAAAAAAATATAATATCATATGTGGAATAATTTTTGAAGTACAAAAAACTGTAATTTTGTAAACAATTTGAAGATATGTATTGACATAATCAATTAGCCAGACAAACTTGCTATTAAAACTCAAACAAACCTGCAATCAAAGCCTTAAAGCACCGATCGAAACCTTTGATGAATACAACGAAATCAAAGAAAATTAGCAGCGAAGGAGGCGATGTATGATATTGAAAATACATGAAATTAAAGGAACGATCGAAAGAACTTCTGCAGTTGAAATCAGCCGATCATAGGAAGAGATTTAGGGTTTTTCAAAAATCTTTGTGGAAGGCATAAAAGTGAAGGAATTCGACAAGGTAGCATAGGTGGAAGTCGGAGCATCCGAATGGGAGAAGGTCCGCGCTTTTCCTTTAGCCGGATCTTTCCCAAAGGCAATTTTTTAAAAATGGTATGTTTTGAAGTGGAGAGTTATGATTGATGGAGAGAATTTTTTTATTACTATTTTTGGTAAGATGGTAAGCCTTTTAATAATATATATAGATTTAAGTTAATTATAGTAACTTAAATAATTCATTTATAACCTATATATATTATTTAAAAATAAGTGATGCCAATTTAAAAGAGAAAACATATTTTACGTACGTGACGTTGGTAATAACCAACTTAAGAGCATCCACAATCGATACTACTTTACACGAGTTTAATGAATTGTCACATCAGCATTCTATAATCTATACAACTCTATTCTTTAACCTTCACACCCCATTAAACTCTACATAGTTTAATAGATTTTCACATTAGCATTTTATATATATATATATACACACACGCACACATATAATTTCATAAAAATATTTATAGAGCTACAAAATACATAAATTAAAAATATGAAATAAAACATTCATTAAATAAAAGGTACGAGAATAAAAGTACATTATTCACAAGCAGAAAATTAAATCTAATTGTAGCTATATCGAACTTTTATTATAATATGTTTATATTTCTATTGGGTTTTTATGTATTTTGTAATGTATTTTGATATTAGTGTAATGTTTTATTTATTATTGTGTTGTTTATAAATTCAAAGTTTATTATATATATATATATATTAAGAAATTTTTTAAAAATATAAATACATTAAAAATTATTTAACTTAAAAATATATTAAATTAAATTTTACATAATATTAAATTAAAATAAGTAAATAAAAAGAAAATGAGATATGTATATTAAATATGTGGGGTCCATAATTATTAAATTGAAAAAAAATCTAGGGCCCACAAATTTGTCCATGCAACGATCCAATTTTTATATCACTCTACTTTTATTAAACTTTTCCTATAATTCATACAACCCATATTACCCTCTCATACAAACATCATCCATCTTTCATTGTGGATGCTCTAAGGATGAAATAAAAAGTTGTATATCGTGAAGGTGGTAATTTACTTAAGTTAAAGACCATGACTCCTTAAGTATGAAATCACGTACTCTTTCTTTTACTCCAATGTTATATCATCGTCATACTACTTTTTTATCTTCTTTTCAAGTATAGTATTAATGATAATGATAATACTAACCGAACAATATTAATGGTAATGATAATACTACCGTCATATCAATGTCATACATATATATAATGATTACATATACTAACCGAACAATATTAATGGTAATGATAATACTAAAGAATATTCATTATTTTTTGTATTTTGTTACCCTTTACCATTTTTATGCACTTATTCAACCAAACTCCACATAAAACTATTATCATTTTCTGGTTTTCTTTTCTCTCCTTAGTTTTCTTTTTGTTCTTTTCATTCATATCTAAACCCGTACACAATATCGAAGAAAGTAGCTTAGTCTGAAGTCAATTGAAGAACACTAATAGCCAAAATTGATAAAGGACGAGTGTTCATAAGAACAATTTCTTTTCTTATTATACGTTATAAAAAACTTGCAAGTCATAAAATAAGTTCAAAAACGATGTATTAAATATAAGTGGGCTTAATTATATGCCCTTACTAAGCTAAACCAAATAACCCCTTAGTAATAAATCAAAAAAAGAGTGAAGTCGGTGTATTAGTTCGATGGGGGCATGGGGTTGAAGTGCAATTAGACAATTAGGCATCTACCATTTATCGTATGAAATAAACCATGATCTTAATGGTTTGATTTAATTTATCATTCACTTATTCTAGCCGCTTTTACAAATCAAAATCGAACCAAGGCAAACAAATCTATTTTGGAAAAAATGAAAATCGAACCTTCAATTTCTATAAATGTTGGTTTTCCTAAGTTTGGTTCGGTTTTGATTTTTACTGCTTACTCCAACTAGTTTGTATATGTAACACCGGAAAACTCAAGCCATTTTTTTTAACGCTGCGGAAGCTTTTAATTTAAACAAACATATAATATACAAACCATCATTTACAAATGTACATCATTTTTCTCAAACAACAGTATCGTTTTGGTGTTACAAAAACCACAGGCTCGTTTCATTTTAATTAAAATATCAGAGTGGGGTCAACTTCTCCTTCAGCAACTACAAACACGAACCTGCAAATCAACAAATGAGGGAATTAGCACAAAACTAAGTGAGAGGATACTACGACACATCAGCAAAAAGTACGATCAATGAACAGGCACAAACACAAGCCAAACAGTCTAGTGATCTCCAGAGGACCGACGGTTCTGCCGAACCTACAACCAATGCGGGCCAAAGCAAAGGTTTACGATAGCCCACCGCCAATTAGCACAGTTAGATCCCCTCCAATACAACGCATGCATGAGAGGGTCTACAACTGCTCAACTAATATCGATCAGGCCAGCTGAACTACTCGCTTAGCTGACCCCTACCAGCTGTACTACTCGCTTAGCTGGTCTCAAATACAGTCTCTATCAGCTGTACTACTCGCTTAGCTGATCTTAAATCACAACCGAAAGCTCAATAATCAAATAAACACGAACAATCTATCAATCATACAGTACTTCCATAATAATCCATTTCCAGTCAAACAAAAAATCAACACAGTCACAAGCATCAAATCAATCGCAGTCATAACTTTTACCATCCGTGAGTTCACATCCACTCACCTTTCGTTCTCAAACGCGGCACCCAGAAATCTAATGTTACTGAGTCTTTGTGTTTCCTGAAAACACAACTGTTGGGAAAAATAAACTTATAAATATATCCTCTTTTGTTGACACAAAAATATACAACTTGTTTATATAATTGTATGTATTAACATTAACATATGTGCACATATACATATATATATATTCAATCAAATATATTCTCATCTATAATCTACAAAACAAGCTTCATCAAATGGCCAAGCTCCAATCATCTAGATCCGAGTTCAAGTAGAAGCCGATGTCGAAGATTCCTACAAACAAACGTTCGAAGTTTATGAGTTTACAAAATAAATTATCAAATGAGTTTAAGTTTTTATAAAAACTTATATAAAAATTGAGAAATTTTTTATAAAATCACAAGCTTGGTGGTCAAAACAAATGAATTCCTATTTTGGCAAATACTAAACATAATCTTCTATTGAAATAAGCCAAAACCATATTTAGCAAAAGGAATCTCTCAAAGAGGTAAACTTCTAACATGCTTTGTGCATTTGGTTTCTAAACTACCATTTTTATGATTAAATTCAAACTTAAGAAGTATGGTACTAACCCAACTTTTCTTAAGCTCCTTTTTAGTGTATTTTTATGGCAAAAATGAGTTGTTTGTGGTTTTGGTAAAAGCCCAACGTCTATATACACAAGGCTCAAAAAGTTCCAGCAGACCGACGGTCGAAGCCACGGTCGACCGTGGTTCGACCGTGGAGTGTCGGGACAAATTTTTGAGCACCAACCTTTTCCTTATTTAAAACAACTCAAGTCTTGTGTTTTACTCACCTCTTGCCATCTGAAAAACACAGAGAATACATAAAAATCTTGTGAGCACATATTCCTTGAAAAACCAAGATCAAGAACCAAGCAAGAGTGAAAGCATTCAAGTTTAATTACTTCATTACTTTCATATATATTTGTAATAGTGAGGATCAACTCTAGCCTTTCAAATTAGAGTAAAGTGAGGTTTATCTTAGCCTTGTTTGCAAGAGTGAAGTGTAATTCTTGGAAGCTAAAGAGACAAGTTGTAAAAGGTTTATCTCTACCTTCAAAGGGAGAAGTTAGTGGAGCAACTCTTGGTGGGTGAGGCTAAGGAGTGGATGTAGAGCAAGGTTGTTAACCCTTGCTTGAACCACTATAAATCATTGTGTTCCTAGCTACTTCATTGGTGATATCTTTCTTCCTTGAATTCTTTATTTACTTGCAAATATTGATAAAAACTTCAAAAAGTTGGCATATAACCTATTCACCCCCCTCTAGGTTCTAACAATTGGTATCAGAGCAAGTTGCTCTAGATAATTTTTGAAAAGTTGTTTAAATCTTCTAAAAATATTTTTCAAAAATTTTTTGAGTTGAAAAAATGGGACAAAACTATGTAGAAGGGAATTCAATGGTTAGACCTCCACTTCTTGAAGAAGAAGGGTTTTGTTATTGGAAACAAAGATTCATGACTTATGTCAAAACTAAAGATGTTGATCTTTGGGAAATTATTGAATAAGGGGATTATGTACCAAAAACCTTTGATTTCAAACAAGATGCTTTTGTTGCACTTCCTAAAGATAAATGGGATCAAGAGGATAAGAAAATGGTTTCAAAATTTTTTGAAGCAAAACTCTTTCTTTACAATGCTTTGCCTATAAAAGAGTTTGAAAGAGTTTTTATGTGTGAAAGTGCAAATGCTATTTGGAAATTTCTTGTCATCAGACATCAAGGAAATGCCCAAGTTCTAGATAATAAAATTGAATTACTTGTGCAACAATATGAACAATTTCAAATACTAGATGATATGAAAATTGATGAGGCTTTTGCAAAATTTAATACTATTGTTACTAGTCTCAAGTCACTTGGGACTACTTACACTAACAAAAAGATTGTAAGAAAGTTTCTTAGGGCTCTTTCACCAAAATGGAGAGCAAAGGTGACGGCTATTGAGGAGTCAAAGGACTTGAACATACTTCAAATGGATGAGCTAATAGGAAATCTCAAGGTGTATGAAGTGATCATGCAAAAAGATGATGAGATTGCCAAGCTAAAGAAAGAAGAGAGCAAGTCTATTGCGCTTAAAGCCAAACATGTCAAAGAGTCCTCTAGTGATGAAGGAGATGAAACCAATAGTGATGATGATGAAGAATATGCCATGATGGTAAGAAACTTCAAAAGATTCTTCAAAAGGAAAGGCAAGCATGTGAAAGCTCCATTTGATCCCAAGAAATATAAGCAAGCCGTGGATGCCAAGAAAGAAAAGAAATCATCTAGAGAATGCTATGGATGTGGAGACTTTTCACATCTCATAAGTGATTGCCCAAAGATAGCTTCAAAGAAAAAGGAAAATCACAAAGCCTTCCTAGGAGGAGCATGGAGTGATAGTGGAGATGAGAACCAAGAAGAAACAAAAGAAGAAAAATGTCTCATGGCTTTTGAGACAAGTGAGGTACATTCCGATTCTAGCTACTATAGTGATAATAATGGCCATCAATATGATTAATTATGCGATTTTAGCTAAAAAATACTTACTAAAAATGAGGAGTTAAAAAATGAGAACAAAAGTTTAAAAAAGGAAAATGTCAAGTTGAAAAATGAAAATGATGAATTAATCATAAAGATAAAAGATCTAGAAAACAAAATTGCATCTCATACACATACAAGCATAAAAGATTTGGAGAATAAGTTAAAAACAAACTTGGATACAACCACATTGTCAAAATTTGAGAATAGTTCAACAAAGTTAGATGAAATGTTAAAGATTCAAAAATCATCAAAAGATAAGGGTGGCATTGGATTCTCTGGGCACTCAAACAACATTCCAACAAGTCACTCGAAAACCATCCAATTTGTGAAAGAAGAGGGGAAAGAAAAAATCCAGGACCCCCACGGTCGATACCGTGCATCGACCGTCGGGTCACTGGAATTTTCAAAAGAACAAAAATGTAAACATTGTCTCTAGCTCTTCCAATTGTATGCCCAAGGTTGCAAGTAATGAGTTAATGAGAAAGTTTTATACTCCAACAACAAAGCATGGACTTGGATTCAAGAAACCCAAATCAAATGTGACTCAAAAACCAAAATACGCTCAATCCATAAACCCTAAGAACACATGGTATCATAAAAGTTTTAAAATCACACAAAGATGGATTAGAATAGGAGTTTTTGATGCTAACCATCCAGGACCCATGAAACATTGGGTACCAAAAGCTTGAGTGAAAACTTCATATGTGTAGGGTTGCAGTAAAAGTGAGAGTATGTCTCATGAATGGATTCTTGATAGTGGTTGTTCAAAACACATGACCGGTAATAGAGAACTCTTCACCTCATACAAGGAGTATAATGGAGGACATGTTGTGTTTGGAAGCAATCTAAGAGGAAAGGTGATTGGTAAAGGTAACATTCTTCATGACAATATCAAATTCTTGAATGTTGAGCATGTTAGTGGTTTAGCTTACAATTTAATAAGTATTGGTCAACTATGTGATAAAAATCTAAATGTTAAATTCACTAAACATGAAAGCTTAATATGCAAAGATGATAAAGTTTTAGTAAAAGGTGTTAGGAGAAATGGACTATATACATGTAGACTTGGTGATAATTCTAACACACAAGTATGTCTTGCATCTATAATTGATAATTCAACATTATGACATAGAAGACTAGGTCATGCCAACATGAGACTACTACAAACATTGACTAGAAATGAGCTTGTTAGAGACTTACCAAATATTAAATTTGATAATCATTTTTGTGATGCATGTAAGATAGGAAAACAAGTGCATTCATCTCATAAATCCAAAAATGTTGTAACTACAAAGAGATGTCTTGAACTATTGCATACGGATCTTTTTGGGCCTTCATCAATTCAAAGTTATGGGGGAAACGTCTACACACTAGTTGTTGTAGATGACTTTCTAGATATACATGGACACTGTTTTTGAAAACAAAAAATGAAGCTTTTGACAAATTCAAAATTCTTGGCAAGAAAATTCAAAACCAATTTGGTTGTACGATTATTTCAATTCGTACCGACCATGGAAGAGAATTTGACAATGAAACGCAATTTGGAGCATTTTGTGAAAAACATGGAGTTTCTCATAACTTTTTGGCTCCTCGCACTCCCCAATCAAACGGGGTTGTTGAAAGGAAAAATAGGACTTTAAAATAAATGAGTAGGACAATGCTAAATGACAATCCATTCCACAAAAGTTTTGGTGTGATGCGGTCTCAACAGCTACATACATCCTAAATAGAGTCTTGATTAAACCAGTGCTAAATAAAACACCCTATGAAATCATCAAAGGTAGAAAACCATCCTTAGGACATCTTAAGGTATTTGGTAGTAAATGCTATATCTTTAATACCAAAGACTACTTGACAAAATTTGATCCTAAAGCATATGAGGGTGTCTTCTTAGGATACTCCTTGAATAGTAAAGCCTATAGAGTATTAAACAAATCCACTATGGTTGTGGAGGAATCCCTTAATGTCACATTTGATGAATCTCCACTTCCTCCTAAGACTCAACCCTTAGTAGATGATGACAAATTAGAAGAAGAAGCCATAGAACAACAACTCTCAAAATTAGACATAAATCATCATAGTGTTCAAAACCCAATAATAGATAACAAAACCACAAGTAATGAAAATAAAATTAAAGAAAATAGGAACCATCCAATAACTCAAGTCATAGGAAACTTGAATCAAAGACTCACGAGATCCCAAGCCCAAAACATCAATACTTTCTTTGCCTTTGTGTCAAACATAGAACCCAAGAACATTAAAGAAGCTATTAAAGATGAAAATTGGGTAATCGCAATGCAAGAAGAGTTAAATCAATTCACAAGGAGCCAAGTTTGGGACTTAGTACCTCTACCTAGTGGTCACACAATAATTGGAACTAAATGGGTTTTTAGAAACAAAGTTGATGAAAATGGAAATATCACTAGAAACAAAGCTAGACTAGTAGCCCAAGGATATAATCAACAAGAAGGGATAGATTATGATGAAACATTTGCTCCGGTTGCTAGATTAGAATCCATTAGGATTCTACTTGCTTATGCTTGTGCTCAAAATTTCAAACTATATCAAATGGATGTCAAAAGTGCTTTTCTAAACGGGTTTATAAATGAAGAAGTTTATGTCTGTCAAGCGCCCGGTTTTGAAGACCCCATTCATCCATCTTATGTATATAAACTTAGAAAAGTATTGTATGGCCTTAAACAAGCTCCTAGAGCTTGGTATGATAGATTAAAATCATTCTTGTTGAAAAATGGATATAATATGGGTAAAGTTGATAATACATTGTTCACAAAGAAAAGAAAAGATGACATCTTGCTTGTTCAAATTTATGTGGATGATATCATATTTGGATCAACATGCCAAGACTTGTGTGATGAATTTTCAAAACTTATGCATAATAAATTTGAAATGAGTATGATGGGTGAGTTGAATTACTTTCTTGGACTTCAAATAAAACAATATGAAGATGGTACATTTATAAATCAATCAAAGTATATTAAAGACATGCTTAAGAAATTCGATTTTGAAAATGTGAAACAAATGAGTACACCTATGGCTACAAACACACACTTGACACTAGATGAAGAAAGTGAAGGATTTGATAGTACAAGATATCGTGGTATGATCGGGAGCTTGCTTTATCTAACGGCAAGTCGTCCCGATATTATGTATAGTGTATGTGTGTGTGCTCGTTTTCAGGAGAATCCAAATAAATCACACTATGAGGCCGTCAAACGAATATTCCGATACATTAAAGGAACAATCAACTTGGGATTGTGGTATCCAAAGTGGAGCGGCTTAGATATAATGTGCTATGCGGATTCGGATCTCGGTGGATGCTACTTGGATAGAAAAAGTACTAGTGGAGTATGTGCCTTTATTGGATTGGCACTTACCTCATGGTTCTCGAAAAAGCAAACATCCGTTGCCTTGTCAACAACCGAAGCCGAATATATAGCCACCGGAAGAGCATGCGCTCAAGTCTTATGGATGCAACAATCTTTGTTGGACTATGAGGTACATCTATCCGAAATTCCTATTATGTGTGATAATAAAAGTGCCATTGATCTAAGTAAAAATCCCGTATTACATTCTAGAACTAAACATATCGAAATTAGACACCACTTTCTACGCGACAACGTGCAAAAAGGAAATATAAGCTTAGAAAAAGTTAGTTCATGTGAAAATATTGTCGACATATTCACTAAACCATTAAAAAAGGAAGTATTTGACAAATTAAGACTCGGTTTGGGAATGATGGAACATGTACCTTAGGAGATAATCACCCAAAAGCTGAAAAACAACAAAAAATACTATCCAGAGGCTTCACGGTCGATACTGTGTATCGACCGTCGAGGCACTGTCATATATCTTAGAAAACACGCGGTCGATACCACAATCGACTGTGTATCGAACGTCGGTCACCTGACGAGATTTAACCCTATCTTTCCTTTTCCTCTCTTTCCTCTCCACTTTCATCCTCCCTTATCTTCTCCATCAAACCCTAGCCACCTTTTACCATTTTTCTCTCCAAAAAGCTTAAAAAATTCATTACAAGTAAAAAAAAATTTTCACTTATGGTCGAAGGCACGGTTCTGCTCGCGGTCGATCTACGGTTGAACACGTTTTTCCTCCTCTTTCACGGTCAATCCACGCACTCTCTCTCAAGGTATAATGTTTTCTTTTACCTCTTTCTTCCTCCTCTCCTTAGGATTCTATCTTTTTGCACAAAAGAATCATGTGTATCTCATGTTTTTTTTGTGTTGGGTTTGATTTGGCAAGATTATGTAGTAGTTTTTGTTATAAAAGATTTATGGTTGATAAAGTGGGTTTTGTTTGGGTTGGTTTAACTTTTGTTGTAGTTTTCATAGGTTTGTTGGATGATGTATATAAGAATTAGATGTATATAAAAGTAATAAAATCAGAGTTTTCAAAAAGGACAAACAAAACCAAAAATTTTGAAAATCGTCCGGCGGTCGATATCACGGTCGACCGTCACTCGACCGTAGCAATTGTGCAAAAATCCAGTCCAACCACGGTCGATACCGTGCATCGACCGTCAGCAATCTGGAAATTTTTGAACTTTTCATCTTTTAGTATTTCAACTATTAATGCTCAAATTCACTTTATTCATGCTTCATATACTCCAACAAACACTTGTCATCGCATGATTCATCAAAAATTTCAAAATCTTCTCACAATTAGGACACAAACACATCGTATGGACATATTCTCAAAGAGTTTGATATATTTATCTAAGCAAACTTTCAAATATGTCTCATATATATTGAAATATCATATATCTAGTTATAAATTTCCAAAACCAAATTTTTTTTTCGTGTCATAGCTAGATAAATTGAACATGTCTTACACATTAGGCACACACTAGTCCTAATGCTATATATTTGTACTTAATCATATCATCATTGTCTCTATAGAACATCATGCCTCGTGTACGTACATCAGCAGCAAGAAAACCCGACAACCCAACTCCACGCCAATCCGCCAATGCCCTCAAAAAACGAGGGATAAATGAAGGACGGTTGGTTGTTGTCAACCAACTAGACCAATTCCACTCTCAAGCGACCTTTGACGCAATTGGGTGGTCCACGTTTCTTACATTGTCCAATGTCTTATATAAGTCTCGCATATTTGAATTTTATGCATCGTTTAACTATAATGAAGATAATGAAGTTGTCACTTTTGCAATTGAAGGAACCGACTTCACATTTACTCTTGTCCAACTAGGCATGATCCTTCATATCCCCTCATCCGGTTTAAAGTTCTACACCACATCTCACAGCCTCACAAATCTCCCTGCCGCTTTCTCCATCCCGGAGATCCTTGGCTCGATTTGCAGGCCAAATATTCCACACACAACGACCAATCTATTTGGGAGGGATCTTCTTCCCGAATGCGCTGTGTGGATAAGATCATTGATTCTAACATCTTTCCAAAATCTGGGAATCATTCGGAAATTAGCGCCATTCAAGCCGTCCTCCTTCATGCTCTCAAAACGCGATCTGAGGTCAACATCATGCACATACTTGCTAAACGCATGAGTGGCCTTGTCACTAGCCGTAGGGACCTTCCATATGGCCGTCTCCTCTCCATTCTCTTCACCAATCTACCCAATATTTCTCGCGTAGCTTCTACTCCAGCTTCCTCGGCTCCCATAGACCTTGCGACACTTCGCAAGATGTCTTCCCATAAAGGGAAGAAGCGAGTTCATTCACCATCCTCCGGAGATACGGAAGCCGAGATTAACGCATTCACCTTTGGTGAAGAGGAGGGTTCAATTCCTCAGGATCACGGCATTGTTGAAGGCTCTACCAACGAACGAATTGCTGCACTCAATCGCAACATCAACGAGTTGCGGAATGAAACCCGATCTCTACGGAAGGAAGTCAAAGGGGTAAAAGGGATGCTGCGGTCAATCATGAATGCACTTAGGTGCAATGTCGGGACAGACGGGGGTGAACCATCTTGATTCTCTATGGTTGAATGGATTGTAAAAACAATTATTTTTATTTTCTTAACTAGACATTAACTATTGCAATAATCAGTATTTTCTATATTTTATGATTGCTTGTTGACTAAATCTACTAGATTACTATTTCTTTACTACACCTTGCTATGGACATCTTACATTATGCTATTTGCTATTTGGGTTGTGATAATTGCATGATTAGAATATTGTTCATACTCACATCTCCTTGGCAAGTTTTTGGTAGTATTTCCATTTAACTCAAGAAGTGGAGTTCTCACATCAAGGGAGAGCTTATGTCAAGGGGGAGTCTCCTTTTTGTTAGGACAAAAAAGGGGGAGAAGATAGAAGAATATATAGAAGATAGAAGAATATATACATATATATGTATATATGCACATGTTAACATGTTAAAGTTATATATACAATTTTTATAAAAGTTATAAATTTTTGTCTTCAACAAAAAGGGGGAAATTGTTGGGAAAAATAGGCTTATAAATATATCCTCTTTTGTTGACACAAAAATATACAACTTGTTTATATAATTGTATGTATTAACATTAACATATGTGCACATATACATATATATATATATATTCAATCAAATATATTCTCATCTATAATCTACAAAACAAGCTTCATCAAATGGCTAAGCTCCAATCGTCTAGATCCGAGTTCAAGTAGAAGCCGATGTCGAAGATTCCTACAAACAAATGTTCGAAGTTTATGAGCTTACAAAATAAATTATCAAATGAGTTTAAGTTTTTATAAAATAATTTTTATAAAAACTTTTATAAAAAATGAGAATTTTTTTATAAAATCACAAGCTTGGTGGTCAAAGCAAATGAATTCCTATTTTGGCAAATACTAAACATAATCTTCTATTGAAATAAGCCAAACCCATATTTAGCAAAAGGAATCTCTCAAAGAGGTAAAGTTCCAACATGCTTTGTGCATTTGGTTTCTAAACTACCATTTTTATGATTAAATTCAAACTTAAGAAGTATGGTACTAACCCAACTTTTCTTAAGCTCCTTTTTAGTGCATTTTTATGGCAAAAATGAGTTGTGTGTGGTTTTGGTAAAAGCCCAACGTCTATATACACAAGGCTCAAAAAGTTCCAGCAGACCGACGGTCGAAGCCACGGTCGACCGTGGAGTGTCAGGACAACTTTTTGAGCACCAACCTTTTCCTTATTTAAAGCAACTCAAGTCTTGTGTTTTACTCACCTCTTGCCATCTGAAAAACACAGAGAATACATAAAAATCTTGTGAGCACATATTCCTTGAAAAACCAAGATCAAGAATCAAGCAAGAGTGAAAGCATTCAAGTTCAATTACTTCATTACTTTCATATATATTTGTAATAGTGAGGATCAACTCTAGCCTTTCAAATTAGAGTGAAGTGAGGTTTATCTTAGCCTTGTTTGCAAGAGTGATGTGTAATTCTTGGAAGCTAAAGAGAGAAGTTGTAAAAGGTTTATCTCTACCTTCAAAGGGAGAAGTTAGTGGAGCAACTCTGGGTGGGTGAGGCCAAGGAGTGGATGTAGAGCAAGGTTGTTAACCCTTGCTTGAACCAATATAAATCATTGTGTTCCTAGCTACTTCATTGGTGATATCTTTCTTCCTTGAATTCTTTATTTACTTGCAAATATTGATAAAAACTTTAAAAAGTTGGCATATAACTTATTCACCCCCCTCTAGGTTCTAACAACAACACCAGAATCAGTCTTTTCTATCATAAATATATATTTCTTCATATATTTATCTCATAATTTTCAATATAAACCCACAACTAATAATTCAAAATATCCAATCAAACAAAATCCCACATTCTGAAAAATATAGCCAAACATGTCACAAAAGCCTTCGAGTGGTTCGGACTTCGAACAGAAGGCCACTTCGAACAGAAGGTCACTTCGAACAGAAGACCACTTCGAGCAGAAGGCCACTTAGAACAGAAGACCACTTCGAAAAGAAGGACACTTCGAGCAGAAGGCCACTTCGAACAGATCTCCATTCGAAACAAGTCACTTCGAGCGGATCCCCCTTCGAGCCAAGACCACTTTGAGCGGAGTCCCCCATAGGCCACTTCGAGCGGATCCTCCATAGGCCACTTCGAGCTCCTCCCCAAAGGCCACTTCAAGCTCCTCCCCAAAGGCCACTTCGAGCTCAAAGCCTAAAGGCTGGGCCCTCAAATATAATTAACTTTTTTATTATTTAATTATTCTTTTCATCATCTTCTTCAACAAATAGCCACCAAAAACTCCATGGATCAAACCCAGAATTTACAAAACTTACCAAAACTCACTAAAAACATATATAACCATATTTAAACATAATTTCATGCATTCTAAACATCTTTTAATCCAACAAAACACAAAATCCATCAAAACCCATTTGTTCATAAAAAGCTTCAAACTTGTAATGACCGTTCTCGAGTTAATGGACGGCTATAATTTTATGGCAACGAACTCGTCATTTTATTTACTTGTAATATTATCTCAATTATAATTATAATATTTACGAATGAGAGCGTGGGCTAAACACTTAGTATTAGATGGATTAGATTAAATTGCATAACCTAATATTTAAATAAATTGGCAGAACACATGGCTTTATACACTTAAAAAGTTTGGGCCAAGATATTAAACCCAATGTCTATGTATATACATATATACGCATATGCGTGTGCTGGGTAGAGAAGGTTTTGGGCCGAGGCCCATTTGTGCCACTCCACTCGGTTATTAGCTAGGGTAGTCCAGAAATTCCTTTTGTTGTAGCCGCCAACAGTAAGAAGGAAAGAAAGAAAACGGAAGTCAGCGGTGGTGTGTGTGTTCGGTGCAACAACCAAGGAAGTCAAGAGCGATTTCTCCATTAAGCATCTCGGTCTTGATTGTGATCAGAAGCAGGTGAGTTCCGATAACCTTATGTGTTCGTATGTGTCGGTTTCGTGAGCTAGTTCGTGATGTCGTTCGGGATTTTGAGCAACAGTGGACTCCGATGATTAGAACCATACTAAGGCTGCTTGGAGAGTTTTAAAAACCATCCAATTCATGTTTAATCTCAGGCTCTTGATAAAGCTATTGTTAATCCAAACCCCATAAACAAGAATGAATGATTTTTTAGCTAATTACTAGGTGTTTGGGGTCTCGATGGAGATCGACAGCTCCAGCAGTCTTCACCCCTTTGATGGTCATAATTAATAAACTTATTTCATTGTTAAATTGTGGTTAACTAAGTAAGTGTAGATTGAGTTTTGTCTTTGTATGTGTGTTCTGTGAGCAAGACGAGAAACAAAACCTTGGATTAATTATTGGAGGTGCTTGAAATTTGGTTATGGATATGGATAAATCATTTATCAGATTAAAAGTTATAATTAATGACTAGATTAGGAATGTTAAGTTGAGATAATTTGATTCAAAGATGATTTAATGGAGTTGCTTAGATTCATGAAATGAGTTAGTCGTTGGTATTCTGAGATGTAATGGTTGAAGTGAAATCAGGGTATTTTAGTGAATTGAAAACTTGCTTTGGCTTGATTGAAAACTCGCGAGTTGAACTGAGTTGAAAACTGTGGTTTTCAACTGAATTGAAAACTGTGGGTTTCAATTGAATTGAGAACATATGCTTTCACCTGATTTGAAAACTTGAGTTTTCAATCCCGTCAAGGTTAGACTTCACTAGTGGGCCTAGGCCCATTTGACTTGGGTTCGGGTTAGATCGAGAGTTTCGTATAGTCAATTACGGGATTAAATGAGTGAATAAATGGGATATATATATATATATATGGAACACGTATACATAGATAAAAGAATATTAACCTTACAGGAACCGCTATTGTAGGTGTTTACCGGTAGAGATGAAAAGTGCGGTTACATGATTTATTTCTATTGAGTATTGTGTGCTGCAACCAGGTGAGTTACCCTAACTTAAACATGATATTAGTGTGAAATGTATATGTTATATTTTATGTGATGTTTTAACCGATGTGATATATGTGAAGTGAAGGGTTACGTTATATTGTGGTGAAAACGTAACTCGGGCACAGTCAGACATAGTGTGAAATCCTTGGTACGGCTTGGATAGTCAACTGTGACCCAAAGTGTGAAATCGTCGTCTGTGCACTGCGTCGGTAGTATGTGTTATGATATGTGATCATGGATTTGTGTTATGATGTGACATGTACATGCCTAGTGTGGTGTGTAAGTTAGAGTGCTCGCTAAGCTTTATGCTTACTGTTGTTGAACTTATTCTTTTCAGGACCTGATCGTGGGGAGGCTCCAGCAATGTGAAGATGGCTCATCATTCAATTTAATATATATATTTGTTTTAAGCAGGAGGTGTTAACTTTCTTTTCTATTTAATCATGCATACATACCTTACATACATACATACATACATCTAACTTTCTTTTCCTTTTTCTTTACTCCAGTACTTATATAAATATATTAAATCAAGTTAATTAATTCAATTAACTTTCAAATAAACACATAACAAACTTAAGCACAATCAATCACATACCGTCAATCCGTTAATCTCCTAGCCAGGGTTTACTGGTGTTACAGTATATGCACTTGAGATTTGGTTAACTTAAATTACTAACTCAGCAACACTTTTAAGAAATAAATACATACTATGTATATATGTTGTTATTCATATGTTCTTTTAGATCATTTTACATGTTTTAACTTCAACTCTAACTTCATAAACTTTTCTAAACCTCTTTTATAAATATAATCTTCAATTTCAGTTCCATCTCTAGCTCTAGTTTCGGCTCTATCTAATTTTGCGTACCTATCTATATCTTGAAAATTTATTAGATTTACCTGTATAATTATCAATAAATATGGTTAAAACCACGCATGTGACTAATACTTGTCACATAGGTTATGCATTTCCACGATCATAAATTGAACTTCTGTTTTTAAATGTCTCAGTTTTCTTGTTACGAGTGTCTAGAAACGTAGAGCCAAGGTGCGTACTCGTGTTTGAGTAAGCTTATTAGCTTTTTAGTTCATCAGTTTTTTTAGCTTTTGAGTTTATTTATAAAGAAAGTGTTTGGATTAACTTATTACTTATAAGCTAATAACTCATTTTAAAAAAAGTGTTTGGATTAAATTATAATTGTAAAATGACTAAAAAAGACATGCTTACATTTGAGGAAGAGAAGTTAGGAAAATGAAGAAAGATAAGGGTATATATATAAATATACAAAGATAAGCTCACATGAAGAAAAAAAGTTATTTTCATATGACTTATCAAAATTGACTTATTTTTACTAAATATAAGCTCATAAGCTAAATCAAACACTAAAATTTCCATAAGCTTAAAAAATAAGCTAATAAGCCCATAAAATAAGCTAAATCTAATAAGTAATATAATATGATAAAATTTATATTAAACTATCATTACTTGAAAAATTGTCAATACTTACGACAAATCTGTTGGTAAATAGTCTAATTCCTTCGGTAACTTACGATATAATTTTCTCTCTAAATATGTGAAATTATCAAAAGTAAACTAAAATAATGTTGTTGGTAAAAAATTTCTCTCTAAAATAAAAATGGGTGATTCTATATATCCCTCTTGATTATCTATATAACCCCCATTGATTTGACACGTGTGAGTAAAAAAGCAACATTGAAAATGTAAACCTCTTGATTTGGTATTTAATTTTATCTATCAATGGAATGTCCGTTCGAAAACTTTGGTAGGTATTTTGTTCTAGTAGTCTATAAATAACACTAAGATGGGCAAAAACATACCATTTTCGATAAAGTTTATGTAAAAAATATAGTTTTAAAATTTTAATATTTAATTATAGATGATTTTGTATATAATTATATGTGAATTACGAAAATATCATTCCGTCCAAAATTTTAAAATGCAATCTGGACCATTGATGTTCCTTAGGACTACGAATTAAGTATGTACTATATTGAACATTCTTCCAAAAAAATATATATCTACATTTACGTTATGACGTTAAATATTATATATTAAAGTTATAACAAATATAATATATAAAATCAATTATTTTAATATAATAATAAAAATTAAAATAATATAATACCGATAAAAAAAATGAAAGGCGCTAATTGTGCAAGTTTGGTTGAGTGGTGTAAGTTTTGAATTGTTAAGGCCCAAGTCACTTCAATATATTTATATGTGTGATTTTTGAGTTTATAATTTTTGTGTGTATTTATTATGTCATATAGAATTGTATTTGTATATATATAACATGCGGGAAAGGAGTTTCTCTTGTATATTTTTGTAAATCGCAAAGATTGCAAGGTGGATTGCCTTTACGTGTATATCTTTTGAAATAACTGTACGTAATTAAGTATCTTTGTTTAAAAAAAAGCGGGCAGGGGGCGAAATGCACGACATGATGAGGGTTGAACCCTCAACCATCCCTTGTAAAAAAAAAGATACGAGGAAAAGTAAACACTACTAAAAAATGATATAAATTCGTCAATAGAAATAAGTTCCTAAAAATCACTTCTTTATTTATTTGAGTTTAACTGAATTCACGAATAGAAGAGTAAATTGTGAACCCAACAATTGGCCTTTGTTGCGATGTATAACAATCATACCGAACAAACTCTACGTTTGTTTAAAGATGACATGCAGCAAAACAGATATGTTAGTGAACATAAATTATTTGCCGTCATCAAATTTTTTAAAAAAATTGACTTCATCAAATTAAAACCTAATTCAACTTCTTAAAAACAAAACAAGTTAAACTTTAATCTAAAAAAACCAACACAGTGAATAAGTTTAACCAAGACCAATTAATTAAACATACTAGATTCAAATTCCCTTTCTAACTTTCTAAGCATTCACCAATAAGAAATGGACCCCTGGTAAGTAGCTTCCTGGAGTCTAGGGAAACAATGCTATCATAAATAAATGATCAATGTGTTGAAAAAGCATCTTGATTTAAAATCTACTCATATCTATGTTGAAAGAGACACAACTAATTTATAACCAAATCAAGGACCCCATTAAACAAAGTTTTCTAAAACATTCATTCATTAAATCTAAGTTAGATGAACATATTGGAAAGGTAAAAAGGTTGTTTTCTAGAAATAAATTGATTGACACATCTTTAATTGCTTAATGAAAGAAAGTTTTGTTAAATTGAGGTTTACACAAATGTATGTCATAGGATGTCATTCAAATTATTGAAATTCCTTTATATTATTAGTGAACATGTATGTATGACTTCAAATTGAGAATCATACCCGATCAAATTACATATTTCATATATCCAGTCATTTAAGGTAAAAAATTATGGATATAAAAGTTGTTTACATAAGTATAGTTAATATTTCTGTTTTGAATATCATGACCTATTCCTTTTGATCTGAATAATATATATATAGGGGAGGGTTCAAACGAGAACTGTTTTTCGTACAAGAACTGCGAGAACTAATCTTGGTCGTTCATTTTGGATAATGGAATTCATTGATGAAGAGCGTGGGGAGATTGAGTGTGGCAGGGTGCATATAAGGAATTCATGTGTGGCCAATCCAATTGAAGAAGGGGGAATTGGACGGCTAAGATTGGTTCTCGCGGTTCTCGTACGAAAAACAGTTCTCGTTTGAACTTTTGTCTATATATAATATAATATAATATAAAACAAGGATTAATACAAAATCAACTTTTATATACCTAACCCGCAGAACCATTCTTAATTTTTAGATATGAATGATCAATGATTGAGATTATAACTGCATATTCGATTTATGCCAATTGTGTATCTGGTTGGAAACCGCATATTCGATTTACGTAAAATGCATATTCGGTCGTAATTTCAAGTTTTCAACCATTGATCATCCAAATCTAAAGACTAAGATTGGTTCTGTAGGTTTTATATATAGTTAAGGCTGGTTTTGCACCGAATATATCTTACCCTATATACACACACATATCGATGGCCTTAACTTGTGTGAAGTTCTATTTGCACAAATTAACGCGTGAACGTTACAATCATTATTAATATCTTTGGATTAGTTTGTGACATTGAAGTTCACATGGGCATCTCTTATATGTTTTGGAAGATGCAGTGTGTTCAACCAACAAGCTTCCAGGGAAAGGGTCCTACCTAATGGCAAAGCTTGTAATTGAAGGAGTAAGGTTAAGAAGTTTATGTGGATGAAGTAGTAGAACAAATGGAGTTCAAATTAAGGAGAGACATGTTTGTATGTGGAAATCAGAGTACTTTGTCTTAGGGACCACATTGATAAGGCCAATAGCAAAGGTGATCATTATAAAGAGAGCCAAGAACAAATGGTCCACCTAAACATGTTGTATCAACATAAACCTTAGTCTTTCTCTTATTCCATAGAAGAATAGTCAATCATCTACATTAATTTTGTGACTTGTAAATCATCCAATAGGTGTTGTACAAACTTCATCTATTCACATTTTGCTAATCATACGTATGCTCAAATCCACAACAACACAAAGAACGTATACGTCAAGTCAGTACCTAACTTGACTAGTCGATTAAATATAGGATAATAAATATGATAAAAATATTAATTTTATCTGATACAACATAAGTTGAATTATCATATGAAGCTTTACCATCTAGCATCTTGCTAGTTTTTTTATTAACACAATTTTACTACCGTTCAAAAAAAAAGTTTGAATTACCATAAGAAGCTTTACCATTTTTATTATTAGAAACAGCCAAGGCGTATGTGGGGCAATATCCAAAGGCAAGTACTTATGAAAATCAACTACAAAACTGAACATGTGGAATTGTCAAGTCACCTATCACTCATGTTATACATTACAAATCAAAGAACAAATGACAAATGCTACTCTGAGAGAAAAAAAAGAGTAAGACGTACATGAATCAAATTTCATATATAGTTAGATCGAACCGGAATTCTTGTGGTTTCTTAGTTTTACTTGAATAGTGACGAATTATGTAAAACTTGTGGTTTTGTTGTTGTTGTAGGACACAATTGATTGCTAGATTTGAACCTCTCGATCTCTATGGGTATATATAACACGTATATGTATATATCTACATATGTGTATAACTTTTTATATATATATATAGAGAGAAGAGTTCAAACGGGAACTATTTTTCGTACGAGAACTGCATGAACCAATCTTGGTCATTCAAGTGGTAAGTGGAATTCATGGATGAAGAGCGTGGAGGGATTTAGTGTGGCAATGTGCATGTAAGGAATTCATGGGTGAGTAATCCAATTGAAGAATGGGGAATTGGACGGCTAAGATTGATTCTCGCAGTTCTCGTACGAAAAACAGTTCTCGTTTGAACCACTCCCTATATATATATATATATATATATATATATATATATATTAAAAAGTTCATTTAAAAACCGCTTTTATTGCGAGAAATATAGTCGTGTAGTAATTCTTTATTTAATTGAATAATCTAACTAAAAAAGCTAGAGAACAAATCATTAATTCATGGTCTGAAGTGAAAAAGTGGCTTTCTCACTTGTGGGGAACTAATTAAAATTCTCTTAAGCAGGGATGTAGCCATGTTTTAGTTGGCGGATCAATCGGATGCACTGAATTTTATAATATTATTAAAAAAAATTTATAAAATATTTCAGATGTTGATATAATATGTTAAAGGAACTCATTGGTTTTGTTTTGTTGAACCTTTGGTTATGTTAATCCTCGATTCTCGAGTTGATTTTTTTTTATGATCATTATTTTTGTGACTTTTCTAGGTTCTAATTGTTTTCATATTTAATTTAGTTTATTATTGTTAGCTTTCATCTTGGTTAGAATATAAGTTTAATGCTTACTATGTAATAAATATGACCAGTTATATAAGGCCATTTATATGTAACCTTAATTAAGTTTAATCAAAGTGTTTTTAACCGTCATTGAATTTCTATCCGTTCTTCACGTTTTCTACATAGCTAGGAAAATTTATCATTCAGATTCTTGATTAAATCTTCAATTGTTGTTACTTGATACTTGATTGAGATCCTACAATCTATATCTCTTATAACTTAATAATCTTTCTATCCTACGTGGCATCCTTCATTGATCCCTAATTTTTTAATCTAAGTTAATTAAGATGGGTGGATGAATTATGTGGCACCAAATTAAAAGTTTGGGCTTAAAGTGTCACCAAGATGAATTTGTAAGGTAAAGTTATGTAAATAGTGTTCTTCTTTAATACCCTACTGTCGATTATGCAATTAGTGTATTAATGAGGTAGAGTTATGCAATTAGTGTTCTTCCTTAATCCCCTAAGGTCTATAAATTCGAATGGTTCCTTCTTTCTTTCTTGGCTTTTTGTTCAAAGATAATGATGATATTAATGAGGTGGTTTGTTTAGTTGGAATGAAGTTCACTATTTGTGCTAAGTATTTTATTCTTCACGTATGAAAATTGATCTTTATGTTTTGTAGGTGAAGAAATTAAATGAGAATAGTACTACATTTGAGCTTCAGCCGAAGGTTTATAAATTTTAAAGCTTCATTCTTTCTACGCTTTTTGTTCAAAGATAATGACGATATTAGTGAGGTAATTTGTTTAGTTGGAATGAAGTTCATTATTTGTGTTAAATCTTTTATTATTTACCTATCAAAATTGACTTTTATGCTTTGTAGGTGAAAAAAGTTTTCATTTGAGCTCCAACCGAAGGTTTTTAAATTCGAAAGCTTCCTTCTTTATTCGTTTTTTGTTCAAAGGTAATGACGATATTAGTGAGGTAGTTTGTTCAGTTAGAATGAAATTCACTATTTATGCTAAATCTTTTATTCCTGACCTATGAAAAATCAACTTTATGCTTTGTAGATGAAGAATGTTATCATTGTTGTTTTCACTGTTGTTAATCTAAGTGATGAATATGGAGGTTGAATTATTGAAGATATTCTATGTCTTTAACCATGGTTATTTAACAATGATAAGTACATAAAGAGTACAAGGAATTATGAAGCTTACTTTATTTTTTTTCTAATTTTAATGTAGGATGACGATACAAACAACAAAGTTGTGATTGATAGTGATGATTGTGAAATTATGAGTCCTAAGGTTGGGTTGAAAACAAATGCCACGGGTCCATCCGGAAAACGTCGCAATATTGATGATAAAGATGAGATGTAGAAGGATCTATTGTTGTGAATATGAAACTTGTGTTTGTGAAGAAAGAAAAAGTTTGAAGGATTTGAGATGGCCACCGTTTAGATTAATGTCTTTTGTTTTTTACCTTTATAAAATAAGTAGGTTAATTGTCTTTGGTAGTATTTCTCAAACACTAATCCATTTCACCGTATGATAATTAGGTCATTTGAAAATAATATACTTTGGTTTGAGTTTTAAAATATAAGTTTTCATGTTTGGAATTATTAAACTCTTTGGTTTGAGTTTTAAAATATAAGTTTTCATGTTTGGAATTATTAAACTCTTTGGTTTGAGTTTTAAATATAAGTTTCATGTTTGAAATTATTAAGTTCTTTGTGTTGTGTGTTAATATATATGTGTGTATTGTTCATTTAATCTCTACACATAATATGTTTGTATTTCGGCTTTGTTATATGAAGATTTCCTAATTTTAGTGTAGGATGACTATATAAATAAATAGTGATGATTGTGAAATTGTGACTCCTAAGGTGGCTCGAAAATGTTTTTGACTTTTATCAAATAAGTAACATAGTTATCTTTGGTTGTATTTCTCAAAACACTAATCCATTTTACCATATGATAATTAGGCAATCTGAAAATAATATACTTTGGTTTTAGTTTTAAAATATCAATTTTCATGTTTGGAATTATTAACGGAGCTTGATAATGATTTACGTCA
This sequence comes from Dittrichia graveolens, assembly GCA_038502395.1. Lineage (NCBI taxonomy): Eukaryota > Viridiplantae > Streptophyta > Magnoliopsida > Asterales > Asteraceae > Dittrichia > Dittrichia graveolens. The sequence continues at coordinate 6,676,757 of JARJIL010000003.1, forward strand.
TCTTTATTGAAAATTTTGTTGAAACTTATATGTTACTATAGTAACATAACAATACCCATAAAACAATTCAAATTTATTACACATTAATGTTAATTATTACACTTAAATAGCAACCTGTAACTATAAAATTATAAATTTTTACCCATGTCTATAATTGCTATATATTTTTGATAAATTATTTGTAACTTATGCTTTACTAGAATAACCTAAAACATATATTAAACTACACAAATTTATTAGACATTAATGATAATTATTACTATTAAATAGCAATTATTATTTATCATTAAAATATCAATTATTATAGGTTAACAATACTAACGTAAATATCAAAATTTATTACTCATCAATATTAATTATTACTCTTATGATTTATCATTACTTTATACTCTATTAATCTATTTAAAATTTTATATGTACAAGATCGTATATGAAGATTCCTAAGAAATTCAACAATACCATAATGTAATGAGGGAGAATCCAAGTATTTCTCATTTACAACAATGTAAGTTTTTATCATAAAACACACTCTTTATTGTTTTATCTACTTCAATATTGCTGTATGTTTATTAATTCTTCTAATTATTAAAATTGTTAAAGCCAAATATATTTAAAATCTAGAAAAGCCAAAAGATTGATTCTCAAAATATAAATTATTATATGTTAAAAATACTTTTCTAATTATCAAAATATATTACTTATTAATATTAATTATTACTCTTAAATTACAATTATGATTATCATTACTTTATACTCTATTACAATTTCTCATCTCAAATCTATTTACAACTTCATATGCACAAGATTGTATGATAAGATTACTAATTATGACTTATTCCTAAAAATTCTCTCACAAAAACTACTTTAGAGACTACAAACCATGTTTATAACATCCGATTCATAAAAATTAATCAATGTAGAATTAGAATGCATGGAATGGATTGTATATACTATACAAGACAACAATTCTTTAGGACACCAAAATACTTTACCGCATTTAGTGAACAAACCATAACATATCAGGTATGTACAAATTATAGCCTTATTCTACATTTAAGAAATATATTATGATTTCATGAAAGATAACATGTCAACAATCTCAAATGTAGGACTTAAGCAATTTATTTATATAATCAATCAACTTTGACACCACAACAAAACATGCAATATATACTCACTTAAGAGTGTATGAGGTTGATGTGGTGTTCGATGAATCTCTACCAGTTGGTTTATGTGGACCAACATGGCAAAAATTATGTAAAGATCTTAAAATCACTCCAGGACATTATCTCGTGTTTGATCATATAATGGAAGGAATGATAAGCCTTACACACTTTGATATATCCGACAAATAAATTATCCCTACACATGAAGAGGTGAATAAGGCTACAGAAGAAGATATCAAAACAATGAATGATGGAAGAACTGATGGAGGGATTTCAAAAAACCTTTAAAGTTAAGATAACATACTAAGTTGCTTTTTACAATTGATGTGAATGTCTTACAAAACAATCATCAAGTGGTGTTTATGGTTACATCACCTTGTCGCTGCTAGAATACTTACAAGTAACTATGATTGTTTTCGGTGCTTTACTTTAAAAAAATACAAATAAACAGTTTTAAGGTAGTACAATAATAACCATATATACCAAACATTGCCTACTTTAGAATATATTCTGGTAGTATAATTTTTTACAAATTAAACAAATAAGATATTTGTATAATAGTGCATTATACTTTGAGAAACACTTTCTTCCTTTTTCATATACAAATGAATGGATATGAGCTTACTTAGAGCACCATAACAAACTAAAAAAGAATTTCACAATAAAGCAAGACAATTTATACAATTTGTGTAGAATGTTAGTGTATATACTCTCCTTATTTGAAATGTGACCGGTAACTTACTTTAAAAAAACATTAATATTAAACAAAGTTAACAAATATATTATAACCTGACCCGTGTTTACACGGACGTGAGATCTAGCTAATATTAGAACTCAGTAGTGGATCAAAAGGTGGATTTTCATTAATCAATTCTGAGTTTTAAAGGTTGACATATGCAAACTCTAGTTCATATATGTTCTTGAACAAATAATCATCTATTGTTGGTGTTATTTGAAATTGGCACTTGGGTTTTACTTGTTTGGTGTTTTGGTAAAAGGATTAGCTTCGAGAAAAACAAAATATTTAATAGAGTATGGACTAATTCAGATTCAATATTTGGTGTTTATAAGTTCGAACTATAGTCTATTGGGTCGAACTATTTTTAGCGAAATTGATCTTTGATTTTTGGTTATTAATCAAAATTGATTATATTAGGGTTTGATTGATTGGTGTTTTTGAAAAGATTAGAAACAAAAATTGGAAGTTTTGGTGACAAATTAAGTGTTTTGAGTTGATTTTTGGATGGATAGTTCTTCAATAGCCAACTTGAATCGTGAAGTTCAGATCTTGAATCACCAAGTTGAGTTCCTTGGTCTAATGGTCAAGTTAAATTCCTTGTTTCAGATCGCCAACCACACTACCAATCGTCAAGTGGTAGTTCTATAACCAAACTTTTCATTTTAAATATTCTATTATATAATAAGTATTTTAACTTAATTATTAGAAAATGTGTATAAATTGAACACATAAACCCGAATAACATATAATCAGAATTTTTATTTTTTTAAAAATAGATCATATAATCAAAATAAAATAGAATAATTATTCATTATTTTACTTTATTTTCTTAATCTCTTAATGTTAAGCAGTTTTAAATTACTAATTTACACCATGTATAAAACAAAACGAAAACTATTAGATATGATTGGTTATATACGATATTAATAATGATACTTCAGTTATAAATAGAATATATATAGAAATCAAGTCACTACAATAAATTTAAACACATATTACATGTCTAAACAATAAAGAATTTAAACTATTGTATTAATCTCTTAATTTTAAGTAACTTAAAATTTTTAATTCTTTCCTCATAAAAACTATAAAGACACAGTTAAAAGAATAATTAGCTTTTTAATTAGTATCATTTAATAACTAAACCTTTCATAATAAAGATTATTTAAAAGGGTTTAGTATCCAAAAGTTTACCGAACTTGTCACTTTTTGCTATTGTATATACCCAACTTTCAAAACTCCCATTTAGTGTATCGAAGTCTCAAAAACTAACGTTTAATGTATTGTTACCTTTGATAGTATGTTATGGGTGATGTGGCACGGTTATGGGTGATGTGTCCGATGACATGGCTTTTTCTGTTTAAAAAGAATAATAATAATAATAATAATAATAATAATAATAATAATAATAAGAAGAAGAAGAAGAAGAAGAAGAAGAAGAAGATGAAGAAGAAGAAGAAGAAGAAGGAGAAGAAGAATAAGAATAATAAGAAGAAGAATAAGAAGAAGAAGAAGAAGAAGATGATGATGATGATGATGATGATGATGAAGAATGCACTCAAGAACTTCCACCACCATGTCATTTCTCATTCCGGCCGGCACCACCACCGACTTCAACAGAACGATTCGATTGGGTTGCTTCATCTTCATCTTGGGTTTCGATTTGGTGTTCATTTTCACAAATCTGCTTGAGGCTCGATTTGGGGAAGTTCGATCGGAGTTTCACATTGATCTGTTTGTGAAACCTCATAAACAATATTCTGGTTCCGATTTTGCTTCTTGGTTCTAGGGTTTCGATTTTCCATCTTTGTTCATCTTAGGGTTTCAATTTGCGTTTCGATTTTGCTTCTGGAACGATTGAAACCTCAAAAACTGATGTGTGATTTTAGGGTTTTCACTTTTAGGGTATCGATCGATACCTCACAAACAAATTATGGTTTCAATTTTGATTCTACAACAATTGATATCTCACAAACAAATCTGTGATATTAAGGTTTTCGTTTTTAGGTTTCGATTTTGTGAGTTCTTGTTCATCTTGTTGATTTACAGATTTTAGGTGTTCTTGTTTATGAGTTATGTTCTTGTTTATGAGTTATGTTCTTGTTTGTTAGTTCACGAACCCAGATGTTTGTTGAGGTACAATAGTTCCAGACAACAGATTTTAGGTGTTCTTCGTGGGTTTTGATTTTGAGTCCAGATCTTGAATTTCATATTTTGTTAAATTAATTTGAGTGCTAGAATGAATTTTGAAGATGAAGATGTTCTTGAAGGAAGAAGACATCTTCATGTTCATTTTGTTGAGATGAAGATGATGTTGAATATTATGAGATAACAAATAATTAATGAGGTGGCAAATGAGGTAGAAAATGTTATCATTAAAAAAAAGTAAAAACAAAAGAAATTACCGGTTACCTGTTCTGCAGGTAACCGGGCACATTAAACGTTAGGTTTGGAGACTTTGATATACTAAATGGTAGTTTTAAAAGTTGGGTATATACAATAGCAAAAACTGACAAGTTCGGTACACTTTTGGATACTAAACCCTATTTAAAAAGCCAAGTCAAAGCAAATTAAATTATAACTTATAAAATCTAAAGAAGTTAAATATTAAATAACAAGAATATCGATTAAAAATAACATTTTAGATAATCTATCGAAGAACAAATATTTTAATCTATTTATTAGAAAATACGTATAATACTATTACTAAAACTCATAAATCTAAATAATATGTAACCTAAATTTGTAAATATTCTCAAAGAACTCATATGATCAACAAAAAAACCTCAGTTTATAAAGCATATAATATTCACTCTTATAGTTTTTCTAAACTCAAAAGTTTTACTTGAATAACTCATATACTTTTAAATATCCCTACATTTATTTAAAACACACCAACACACACTCGCATACCAACACAAAACCCTTGCCCATTGTAAAACAACTCCCAAAACTATGCTATATTTTTATCACCTTATTTTATAGTTATATTGCACCAAATACAATGAACTTTGCATGATCAATTATTATTATATACAACAAACATTATTTTTTATAAATAAATACAATAAACTTTATAATCATCATATTTTATACAAACAACCTTTTTTCTGTCTCTTTATAAATTATCATTGTATTAATTGAACTTTACCTTAATTTTCACGCTATACAATATAATGCAAAATGTAAAGTTTGTTGTATGCAATGTTTATGCAAAGTTTATAGTATTTTAATGTAATTATCTTATTTTATAAGTACAAACATTTTCTTATTTTATTGATTTCAAAATTTACTTTAAAAACTAATTAAAGAGTTGATGGAAAACAAAAAAATAAAAGAAATGAGAAAAAGAGGAAGAAAATAGACATGTTATTAAACAAAAACCATTCGTTGTTACCGTATTACTTGAATACCATATTTTTACATCTTGAAAGTAGACATGTTATTAAGTAGAAATTATTCGTTATCACCGTATTATACAAGTACCATGCTAGTATATATATTAACATACTCAATGAAATCAATCAAATAATGCCTTTTTTTTAAAAGGATAATTCGATGGCAAAAAAAATTGCAGGGTTGAGAAGGGGACACGTGAATCGATAACAAATATAATAAACCAAAAACATATTTGAATCAAGAAAGGGACCATGTAGCGGTAGCTTTGACATAAACTTGAAGATCGCTCCATTGAAAAGGGTTTGTGTTAATGCAACATCTGAAAAAGATGCCATGGTTTCAGGTGGTCCATAACTAGGAGTTCCAGACAACAATGATGCAGATACATCATAATAAAGTAGTATGCATGTATCTATCTACATATATGTATGTATTAAAGCTTTGTAAAGACATGGTTTAAAATAGCTGTATCTTAGATTCCAACTTTTTGAGTGGAGATTTGCATGTGTTTGTATGTTAAGTGACATAATCACAATGATTTGAAATTTGAAGTTGATGGTGAAATTGTGCAACCACTGGGGTCCATATATGGAATATTGAAAAATCTTTAAACTTTATCAATTTAAAATATACATATATACTAGACAAATTCAATATATTCTTTCAAATTCATTTTTGTTAGTATTTACTATGTTTATAAGTTAATTTTTTTGTATCCCTAATCCACTTTTGGTTTTATAGCAACATGGATTTTTGGAAAGGAGTTTTTGTAACATCCGTAAACCCGAGCTAGTCGTTAGCGGTACGCGATTTCATGTTTAAATGTGTTTAATTTAATTGTGTGTTTTAAATTAGAAGATAATTTATCATGCATAATTAATTAAATCAATTAAAATAGGAATTAATTGAAAATATATGTATGTATATGTAAATGTTACTGGAAATTATATTTATGTAAGTATGTATGTATGCATGTAAGAATGGATAAGAGAGTAATCCACCTCCTGCCTAGTTTGAAGTGCAAAAATGTGTACGTGTATATGCCAAATTTGAAAGTAATTTGCTCATTATTTTCAAAGTGAGAAAAGGTGTTGTGTGTGTTCTTAGAAACCTTTTGTTGAAGAAAGTAAGAAAACTTGCAACTTGGAATTTTGAATTGAAGATTAAGAGCTTTGTAAATTCAAGTAATGGTTAGTTTATGATTACAGCATGTTTAGGATCATTTTGGTACGTTTTTCTGTTGAGTTCTATGTATATATGATGAAACACCATTAATGGAGCTTGAAGCTCAAAACTTGGTAAATGGGTTTTGTTTGTTTTGAAGTTTTAATTGGATTTGAGATGTCTATTATGTTTGTATACATGATATATGAGGTTTGTATATGTTTTAGAAGTATTTTGGATTGAATTTAGACCTGGATATGGGATAAAATATATGATAAGTCGGCTGGAAATTGAAGAAGATGATGCATGTCAGGTCGCGTCGCGACGCGTCCATTAGAGGGACGCGACGCGTTCCCATAAATCCGACATTTTTGTGAAATCCGAAGTTCTTGCATCCGATAGCTAATTCCGACAACCCAAATCCGACCCTGACAATTCCGACACCTAGAATCCGAGACCTTGAATCCGACACTTGAAATCCGACATTCGCGACGCGACGGGTCGGAGGATTTTCAGGATATGTTTTTGTTTGTTGATTTCTTGATGTTGTATGTTATATATGTATTCACATTTGAATCAAGTTTAGTATATAAGAGCAAAAGAGATATGAATATATATGAACAGATATATTTATGAATCCGAGACTGATTTTGTTGTTACTGTGTTTTCAGGAAACACAAAGACTCAGTGATATAAGATATCTGAGTTCGTGTTTGAGATCACGAGGTGAGTGGATGTTAACTCACGGATGGTAAAGATTATGATTGATATGATTGATGTGACGTATGCGTATGTGATTGATAGACTGTTGAGTCTGATGTTTATTGATTGTGATTTTTGATTGATTATATCTGTTGCATGACTATTTGGCCGATACGCACTCTTTGGATGATATTGAGTTGCGTTTGAGAAGTCAGCTATACGTGGAATTGGTTTGGGCTCGTCTGCTGATTGGTTGAACAATGGTAGTCCTACTGATGCATGCGTTATGTCAGCGGGGAATTTCACTGTGCCAATTTAGCGGAGGGCTATCGGTAAACCTTTGCTTTGGCCGGCATTGGTTGTAGGTTCTGCGCCGAACTGCCGGTCTTCTTGATTGTGTGGTAAGTTACATGCTTTTGTATTGATTGTTGATGTTTGCTTTTGTGATTAGCTTCCTCTCACTTAGATTTGTGTTAATTTCTCTCAGCTGATTGTTTTTGCAGGTTTGTGAGTTGTTGGTTTTTGTTGAAGGAAATCTCGACCCTACTCTGATATGTACTTTTAAATGGAAACGAGCCATGTCTATTTTGTAATACCAAGACAAATATTGTATCGTTTTGTGAACAGATGTTTTGTTGTTTGTAAATATTGTAGTTTATGTAAAGTATGTTTAATTAAAGCTTCCGCAGCGTGTTTTAAAAAAATGGCTTGGGATTTCCGGTGTTACAGTTCTTTTTTCTTTTTTAAACGGTTCTAAATTTACTTAAAATTTGTTTATGACGGGATTCGAACCTATAATCTTGGGTCATAAACAACATCAAACCTAAACCAAAATATATTAAAAGGTTTTTTGAACGAGATTGTGTACTTCTAAAAGGTTGAGACATATACAACCCAAGAATCCAAGATTACCTTGCAACCCAATAAGGCTAGCTTGAATCCAAATACTAAATGTAATATGGTAAAAGATTCCCGGCCAGTGGACGCACATCCATTTAAAAAAAATTGGGTTGACGAATATGAATACAATTACGGATAGATAAAAATCGATGTATGCATATGATGTGCGACGTAATTGATGCATTTTTATATTCTTATGAATTTCTTATTATATTTTAATTTAAATTTTTTAAAAATTAACGAAAAACGTACTCTAATTAAGATTTATAATTATGAGTATATTGAATTTCTAAATGTATTTAACTTGATTGCATAGTTGTTATAGTTCTTACAAATATTTAAGTTCTTATTCAGTAATGTTTATAGTACATGTGTGTATGTATATATGTATCTCTGTGTGTGTATATATCTCTATATGTGTGTATATTGTAAATTTCCTAGGAGAAAACTCCCCTTGCGGAGAACACAAATAAGATCAGCAAAAAAAAATTGAGAAAATTAGCCTTTCATTAATGTAAAATAACACAACAACAATAAAAATTTAAAAATTATATTAACAAATAGATACAGAAACTAGATGTATATAGATGCTATCATTCATCTAATTTATGTAGTTGTTGAAGATTATTTGTTTAAGCTAGCTAGGGTACAAAGCTATTATTGCGAGAATCAATCTTAGCCGTTAAATTTCCTGTCTTTTAATTGGATTGTCACCTATGAATTTCTTAGATGCACCTTGCCACACTCAATTCCCCACGCTTTTCATCAATGGATTCCATTATCCAAAATGAACGGCTAAAATTGTTTCTCACGATTTTTGCAATAAAAACAGTTCTCAAATGAACCTTCACCTATATATATATATATATCGTGACGAATCGATGATACATAAACCTAGCTATAGCTAGCTAATTCAAGTGAAGTGTGTCACTTGTGAGTTGTGACCCATGCATGTTTGTACCTTTAATTAAGTGAGAAATTATAGAGTGGGCTCTCCCATGTCTAGCGTTTATTGCATTGACAATCTTGGTAGCTAGGTTAAGGGTTATCATGCATCTATTCATTTGTGATAGATATTTTGTTTCAAAACATTAAATTTCTGCCTTTGGGTCCCCAGAAGTTTTAAGTCACACACATACACCACTTGTAAAAGTAAAATTATAAATCAAGATATATATGTTTATACACGTACAAAAAATATATTTAAATAAACATATGTATATATATATCTAATTATTAGCTATTTGCTAATATATTTTTTTAAAATTATATATACTTTTATTTAATTTTAGTAAGATTAACTACATGAATTAATGATCAAGTTTAGTAGACGAGAGCAAAGAAGATATACAAATGTTAGGCCATTTTATTAGAATTTGATTAAAGTAATATTATGCGTGACGTGATATGATTAATAAATGTGACGAAGTTAATCGACTTAATTATATGTAATAAAAAGAATACTCACGCGGATTAAACCTACCTAAAACTCTAAAAGTACGTATTATATGCATGGTGCTAGATTGATCGATCGACATTTCAATGATTTGAATGTATAAATATTAACCGATAAAGTTATATGATTTTATTTTATAATATATATACCTTAATTTGTCGGTCCCTTAATTACTCATTTACATACAAGATCGACGTCTCTGAATAGATGTGACGCCCGCCATATATATGTCCTCGATCGTGATTATTGGAACTTAAGAGGGGTTGTACATGTACGTAATGAATACAATATCGTACGTCTTTGTTCCGAAACTTGCAAATTCACTTTTTTTTAGTTTGATTCATTTATTTAATGACAAATATGATCCAACTCTCTACGTACTCAAAACATATACAAAGATGAGTCTAACAAGTTTCTTTAATAACTCGAGTACTCGTTGATGATTAAGATATAAGTCCCTTTGCGAGTTAAAGAGAGTACATTCACTTCTTGATGACAATTCAGAGTGAATGCATGCTTGGTGAAGAAACACATATATAATCCCTGATTTGAAAGAGCACTTATATAGGCAGTTGCCATTAAATGGTGTCAACCATACTTTTGTTGTTGTTGAAAGTCCATTGGTCCAATAGAAATACCTATATACGGATTAGAAGAAGATTAATTAACTAGATTGGTAACACACACATGCACAAGGTGATTCAAACGAACACAATTAGTTTTTGCGAAAATTTGGAGATAATCCATTGATGAAAAGAAAGATAACATAAATGTAAATAAACAGGAATATCAAGTAATATTTTATTAGCCTTTAAAGGATATATAGAAATGGGATTTGACTTTGTTAATTAATTTAGTCGTAGATTAATTAGCTAGCTAGATTACATATTCTAGCTCATTTCCTTAATTAACCAAACAATGTCCACAACCGACATATATTTGCCCTATCTCTCTCATGAAGCAATCCCTCGCTAGTTACATACTCATCACCACCACCACTCATCATTCAACCACCCCTCTTAAATCATGTACCTAACAACAATCGGGGATCTTCGAAGCTTGTTCAACAACATTCGATCTTTCTAAATCTTGGAGCAGCGATAAGGTAGTGGAGACAAAGATGAATTCTTGAGACGACGACGTGACCCTCACCCTTAGCCTCCCTTTTATTCCCGTATGCCTCCCTTCTTCTTCTTGACCGAGCAACACATTCACAACTCTCTTTTTTATTTGTAGATAGGTGAACCTCACAGAAGCACCATAAAATCGTCGCCCCACCATCAGTTATGGTTTATCGTTGTGTCCAAATATTATCACAGGATATTTTTTTGTATTTTATACACGGTTTTCTTTGTTTTTAAAATCAAGCACCAATGGCGGTTTTTTATAACGGCTCTACTATATTATTTTCTTTGTTTACTAATGAACATTAAGTATCTATCGGAAATTCAATATATGTTTATATGTCTCCCTCTCTCTCTCTCTCTCTCTATATATATATATATATATATATATATGAGAGAGAGTTATTTCGAGAATAGATATTTAGATGATAATGAGAAAACAAATCCTAACAATTAATTAGATGTTAATCTATTAAATCTGACGGTCGTAATTCATCCGCTGTAATTCATGGATGGATAATAAATAAAATGAAGGGCCAAATATAAATTATCCGATCAAATCAAATGAAGAGTCGTGATTAAATCTCATATTCTCAGCTAAATATCCATTCTTATTTAAATCTTTTGAAAGAGATAACTATAAGAGCTAAAACTAATATTAAAGAGAGAATTTTTAGTTTAACAATTGTAGTATTGTACCCTTTGTAATTAAACCACATTAATTAATAGTTTTAATATTATTTTTCAAATCATTGGATTTAAAGTTAATTAAAGACTAGTAATAGTCCTCGCCATTCTCGTAATTTAAAAGTTTAGTTTAACTTTTTTGATACATATACATACACATATACATATATGTACGACCCATATTATTTCGGGTTAAAGTACCTACCAACATGAACATGCATTTATATATACATACAAAATATATGTTAAACATATGGTATGCATATGCAGCATAAGTCATAGTCAAGACACCTAATTTTGAAAGTGATAATAGGGAACATCCGGATGGTGACTTTTTTATTTTATATTAAAACCTCTCTTTAAGAGAATGGATGAAAGAAGAAGACCATAAAATTCTTTTAAACTTGTTACTTAAAAAGAGAAGTTAGGGTTTCAGATGATGGTGACCCTTTTCTTGTCCCCTACCTCTATATATATATATATATATATGGGAAGGTTCATTTGAGAACCGTTTTTATTGCGAGAACCAATCTTAGCCGTTCATTTTGGATAATGGAATTCATGGATGAAAAGCGTGAGGGGGATTGAGTGTGGCAGGGTGCATGTAACGAATTCATGGGTGGGCAATCCAATTGAAAGAGGTGGAATTAGACGGCTAAGATTGGTTCTCGCGGTTCTCACAATAAAAACGGTTCTCAATTGAACTTTTCACTATATATATATATATGTTTTATTTAAGAACCGTTTTTATTTTAAGTATTATGAAAACTAATCTTGACCCTTGATTAAAATAAATTAATGGCCAATAAAAAATGAAGGCTCATTAATGACACATTAATGATGTATTAATGAGGGGTATTTAGGAAAAATCAAGGCTCGATCTTTAATGACAACTCATCCGGACATAATTTACGGTTGAAAAATTATATAAAAGACCAAAATACCTCTATTAATGAGCATTAATGGCAGTTATAAATGGTACTCGCGGTTAGGGGTGTAAATGAGTCGAATAAAGCTCGAGCTTGACAGGGCTCAAGCACGGCTCAAAATATTATGTTAAACTCGAGCTCGGCTCGATAACTCGACGAGCTTTCATACTTGAAGCTCAAGCTCAGCTTGACAGGGTACATTATTATCTCGAGCTCGGCTCGTAAAACTCGAAATAATATAAAAAAATTAAATTCAAAAACCAAATTATTTAAAATACAGATAAAATATGAAATTAATGATTTTTTAGTAAGTTATTATAAATAGTACTTATATAAAGTAGATTTATTTCGATAAGTATTCATTTTTAATATGTTTTAATATTAGTTCATCTGGGTTGCATTTTCGTTATCATCTTTATCTGAGTTGAATTTTCGTTATCATCTTTATCTGAGTTAAATTTTCGTTATCATCTTTATCTGGGTAGCATTTTCAAAAAATAAAAATTTCAAAAATATTGGAAGAGTGGTCTTGATTTAAAGAGGATTAAAAAAATAGTACATTGGTATAATTTTTTTTCTTAAATTCTTAAAACTTAATTAGTTATGGCAAATTAAAATTTTGAGTAGTAATGTTTTGAGAGAGAAAATAAATGTTTTTTTTTCATTTTTGCCCCTCTTTATAGATTATAATTGATAAACATATGTAATAATTACAACATTGTCATCGATTAACATTAGCCCTTGATTAAGTTCATCCAATAGCTTGATTTGGTTATATAGATAATGGATAGAGTTATATTGATACTATATATAGGGGATGGTTCAAACGAAAACAGTTTTTCGTACGAGTGTACGAAAACCAATCTTGGCCATTCAAGTGTTAAGTGGAATTCATGGATGAAGAGCGTGAGGGGATTGAGTGTGACAAGGTGCATGTAAGGAATTCATGGGTGGGCAATCCAATTGAAGGAAGAAGAATTTGACGACTGAAATTGGTTCTTGTAGTTCTTATATGAAAAACAATTCTCGTTTGAACATACATATATATATATACATACATACACACACACACATATATATATATATATATATACACACACACTAGCGGGGTACCCGCGCAATGCGGCGACGGTGAATAAAAATGGTTTGTAAGGAGTTGTTTTGGTAGGTATTAATCAAGAGGACACACAAGACGTAATTTTGTAATTTTTATTTAGCAGGTGAAAAGGGGATGAAATTTAGATGTAATTTTGTAATTTTTATTTAGCAGGTGAAAAACGAATATTATGTATTTACCCTTTCTGGAATTTATGGAATGTTATTAAGTTTATGAAATATTCTGTTTCGTAAATTTTGCTATGAAATTTATGGAAATGGAATATTCTGGAATTTATTAAAAAGGAATGTTATTAAGTTTATTTTATGGAATTATTTTTTGGTAGATGAGGGTAGAATAGTAATCTTAAGTAACTTATGTAACACCCACATCTTAAAATATACAAGAATATTTTAATGAATATTATTGGTGATTTGCGCACAATGTGATTGGAATTATTTATTGAGTAATAGGAACTATGTTTGTATATATATATATATATATATATATTGTGGATTGGGAATTTATTTTAAGTGTGGGGCTTATGCATATATCTAGTTGAAGTTACTAAGCCTTTGGGCTTGTTCAAGTTGGATCCAAAAGAGTTACTAGATGTAAATTGAATTGAGATGTAGAAATGGGCCTAGGCCCACAAGGGTTGGCAAATGAGTATAAATAGAGGTTAGGGCACAGCCTCCCACACATTCTCTATCACTTCACTGTTCCATTGAAAGGTTTTGTGTGAGAGTGCTTGTGCCATTGAAGTCACGAGAGAGAGGAAGGAAGAGTGGCTTAATTTGTGGAAACTTGAGATTTTCAGCAAAGAAAACATCAGGTAATGTTTCTCTGTTCTTCAGAATCATGTAGACACCCTTCTTGCTATGTTTGAGTGTTGATTGAATGGTTATAGTCTGGGGGTTTTGGGTTTAGAGGGTTTAAGAAAAACCCAGGAGAAATATCTCATCAAGAACACCCTTGTAAGTTGATTAAAATATGGTTTTAAGTTTAAAGGAAGGTTTTATATAAGTGGAGAAACGTTTTGCAACAAGTTTGAGTTGAATTGGTTGAGTTTTAAGAAAGCTTGATTATGGCTATGGAGTCTGGGTTTTTCAAAAAGTTGAACTTACAGGGAAGAAGTTGGTTCATGCGACAGTCACATGGGCACATTCATGTGCCATGCGACAGTCGCATGGACACATTTATGTGCCATGCGACTTTCAGATAACCCAGATATATGTTCATGCGACTTTGGCACTTTGTATGTTGTTCCATGCGACTTTCATATAGTAAATATCAGTTCATGCGACTTTCAATGTATGAGTATTGTGCCATGCGACTTTTAGCCTTGGTTCATGCGACTTTCACATGATGAATAGTGTTCCATGCGACTTTCATGTAGTAAATGTCAGGTCATGCGACTTTCATATGCGTTCCATGCGACTTTCATGTGTTGTTGTGAGTTCATGCGACTTTCATGTAGTAGGAAGGAATTCATGCGACTTTCATGTGTTGTATGTGAGTTCATGCGACTTTTGTGTGTTGAGTATAAGTCCATGCGACTTTCATGAGTAGAATACAAGTTCATGCGACTTTCAGTTGGCTTAGGACATAGCCATGCGACTTTCATGTGACACATATATGCTTGTTCATGCGACTTTCAGTTGGCTTAGGATATGGCCATGCGACTTTCATGTATTGTGTGCCAGTTCATGCGACTTTCACGCCATGCATGCATGGCATGTGAATTTCAGTAAGTAACAGTTAAATACAGTAGTAACCAATGTTTAGACTTGGTCAGGTAGCAGTCAGTTACAGAGCTAAGCAAGCTAAGTCTTTCAGTAGGAACTGAACAACTAAGACAGCTGACAGGTGAGTATTCTCACTTATAACTTGAATAGATTCCAGATGTTATGTATACATGTGAATACCAGAGATTTATGAATATACGAGTTATAGATGATTGTATTTAGACCGTTTACTTCGGTAACGGGTATGCTTAGACCGTACACTTCGGTGTCGGGTATGTTTAGACCGTTCATTCCGGTGCCGGGTATGTTTAGACCGTTCACTCCGGTGACGGGTATGTTAGACCGTACACTTCGGTGTCGGGTATGTTAGACCATACACTTCGGTGTCGGGTATGAGACCAGCACTCCGGTGCTGGGTATGTTAGACCGTTGTGATGACAACGGGTGAGACGAGACCATCCTAGTGACGGGTATGATGAGACCACTTGCTACGGTAGTGGGTATGAGTTGAGTAGTATGTGAACTATTTTGGTTGTAAGTAGTATACTCGCTAAGCCTTTGGCTTACAGTTGTTGTTTCATATCTTTTCAGGTAACGACCATGGCGGGGCTCCAGCGCAGCGATGATAGCTCGAATCCCAAGCTTCCGCAATCTTTTAACATAGTTTTCGTCAGTAATGGCTTTAATTATGGACAATGAGAATGATTGTAACTTAATGGATTATGGGTGTTTATTCCGCGAACAATTCGTTGTGTAATTACGTTATTAATGATTTTGAATATCCTCTATGAATTATGTTTGCAAAAAAATAATAATTTTGGGACGTTACAACTTAAAATTTAAGAGTTTTAAAGAAAAAACTTAAATGTTTTATATAAAAGTATATATATATATATATATATATCTTACTCCTTTATAATACGTTTATAAACTTAAAAACTCTTAATTTTAAGTAACTTGAATGTACTAAAATACCCCTTCTTAACCATTTCATTCTTTCTCCTAATTTACTTTAACTTTTAAAATATCTCTCTAACACTAAAACACCCTCTCACACAAATATAATTATCCACCCACATCAACATAATTTTCAAAATTTTATTAACTTCTCATTTCTTATTTCATAAATATAAATCTTTTTCTTATTTTAATGTCTCTAGAATCTATTTTTAAAATTAATAAAATAGTTGATACAAATAAAAAAAAAAAATAAAAAACTGACATTGTACGATACTTTTTCGTAATATTGAATTGCGCGGATGACATATCATTACATTTTTAAAAGCAACATGATGTAAAATAGAAATTATTTGCCGTCGCAGCATTGCACGGGTACCTTGGTAGTGTATATATATATATATATATATATATATATATAGGGATGAGATCAAATAAAAAGAAAATTAAAGTAAAAAGTGTAAAAAGAATGCTTATTTGATCATTTTTCGGTATATATATCAACTGATAATCGTTCGTTCATCATCTTTATTTATTAAAACTAGTTCTTCATCAATTTATTTTTGATTTCAAATACTGATTTTGAAAACAAAATTTTGGAATAATTTGTTGATTAACAAAATGCTTTCATCTAAAAAGTGATGAATATGTTGGATTCATCAAAAAGAAATTGATGAAGAACTAGTTTTAATCAAGAAAGATGATGAACTAACGATTATCAGTTGATATATATACCGAAAAATGATCAAATAATCATCCCTTTTACCTTTTTTACTTTAATTTTCTTTTTACTTGATCTATATATATATATATATATATATAGAAACCTTATAAACTCAAAGTCGACTCTTTTTTTTAGTGTCAAGTCATCTAAAAAATTGACACATTTAGCTTCATGAGTAGCACACATTGAGAAAAATGTGATTCCAAAAAACATAAAGACTATGGAAAAAAATTAACGAGCGATACACGCTACTCTTGACATCATTCCGTGTTCGTCTCAACTTGTTTTTTTTTAACAACGAAGTTATGTTAGTAGGCTGGATCCACAGTGACATCCAAATGGCCGGGCAGTATGCGAATCCCAAACCACGCGTCATGAGATAATAAACCCTCATTCAACTATTTCCAGAAATCCCATAGTGAGACTTGAACCCAAGACCTACATTATGGGGTAAAACTCCATATAGAAGCCCGTTGGTCTCAACTCGTTAATGATGTAGTTTGAACCCATTTTCATGCTTAGGTTCAAACTCGATAAGCAAAGTACCTCCGGTATAAAGGACTCGAACTGACTTAAATTGTTTGACAAAATAAAGCTTGTTTGCAGCTATAGCTAGGGCATTTGCACAATAAATTTTGTTGTGGATATGAAATTTAAAAATAAGACAAAACGGTTATGGAGTATAATATAGACATGCAAAAGGAGGTTTGGAATATAAAATTACTATACCTTGTAACTATCACCAAAAGAGAAGAAGAAATTACAAATTAACCCCTCATATATATAATATTTTGTATTATTGAAATGGCCTGGGTACTTTTGTATGGTTGCAAACTACAAAAGGAATTATGGGTGTTATTATATGCATACATGAACTAGGTAAGAATGTGAGGCACCACTTGCAAAGAAAATGATACACGAAAGCAAAAAGAAACAAAATGAAAGCCCAAGTGGGAAACCCTATCCCTAAACCGTCGCCATACAAAGAATGGGATGTTTATCACAATGAACATGCACTTTGAAAACCTCCAAATTAACTTCAGGATACATACATACATACATACATACATACATACAAAACAATGATCAATACAAAATCAGTATTATATATAGAATCTATGTACAGAACTGATCTCAGTCTTTAGATCTGGATGATCAAATGGTTGAGATTACGACTACATATTTGATTTATGTAATTTGCATATTATGTCGAAAACTACATATTCGATTTACCTAAAATACACATTCGGTCGCAATCTTAACCATTGATCATCCAAATTTAAACCCTGTGATCGGTTTCATATGTTTTGCATATAAGGTTGGTTCTATATTGAACATTACCCTATATATACATATACATATCTTAATCCTTTATAATACATTTACAACCTTAAAAACTCTTAATTTTATGTAACTTGAATGTACTAACGGGGTGTTTGTCTAAGCTTATTATTTTGACTTATTAGCTTATGAGCTTATATTTTGAGCTTATCATGTTTTAGGTGTTTGGCTAAGCTTATTAGCTTAAGCTTATTGGCTTATTTTTAACAAAATAAGCCATTTTTCATAAGCCATCTTGAACTAGCTTATTTTCTTTCATGTGAGCTTATTTTTATAGTTTTACCTTTATACCCTCTTTTTAATCATTATACATTAATAAGCTAATGTAAGAAAGCCCTTTTTGGTCATTTTCTACATTTTTAAAAGAAGTTTATTAACTCATAAGTTATAAGCTAACCAAACACTTTTTTCTTTTAAAAGCTTATAAGCCCATAAGCTCAAAAGCTTATAAGCTTAAGCCCTTAAAAAAAAGCTTAAACAAACACCCCCTAAAATACCCTTCTTAACCATTTCATTCTCTCTCCTAATTTACTTTAAATTTTAAAATACCCTTTTTTAACCATTTCATTCTCTCTCTTAATTTACTTTAACTTTTTATCTATTTAAAATATCCCTCTAACACTAAAACACTCTCTCATACAAACATAATTATCCACCCACATCAACATAATTTTCAAAATCTTATTAACTTCTCATTTCTTATTTCATAAATATAAATCTTCTTCTTACTAATGTCTTTTAGAATTTATTTTTAAATTAATAAAATATTTGATGCAAAAAAAAAAGAATAAAAAAACTGACATTGTACGATACTTTTTTCGTGACATTGAATTGGGTGAATAACATATTATTACATTTTTAAAAGCAACATGAGGTAAAATAGAAATTATTTGTCGTCGCAGCATTGCGCAGGTACCTTACTAGTATATATATATGTCTGTATGAAAATTTTCAAGCGAGAACTGTTTTCGTGCAACAACTCTGAGAACTGTTTGTAACACAATTAATGACTCATTAATAATAGCATTTTGGTTATTTATATATTTAACTAACCATGAATTGCATTCAATTGGATCATGAATCATTATTAGATTGACTTACTTTTCTCAAATTCTTAGTCATTTATTTAATTAATCAAGAGTCAATATTGGTTTTCACAGTTCTCAAATGAAAAACAGTTTTCGGTTGAACCCTCTCTTATGTATATAGATAGAGAGAGTACTATTTTTCATATGACAATTGCGAGAACTATTTGTAATGCTATCGGGTATTTTGGTCATTTATATATTTGCCTAAGCGTGAATTGCGTTATGCTAGACCATCATTAATGAGTGAGGATTGATTTTCCTTCAATATCTCTTGTTAATAAGCGCACTAATAAGTCTCTAATGAGCCCTTATAATTATTATCCATTGATTTTTTTAATCAAGGGCATGATTGTTTCTCACAATCCACCTATGAAAAAAGTTTTTCGTTTAAACTCTCTCATATATATATGTGTGTATATACACACACACATTCTCTCTCTCTCTCATAGAGGAATGACGGAGTTTAATCAAAAACCAAATTTTAATACAAGACTTACGAGAACCAATCTTAGATACTCATTCAACTTTCAAGCTTAAATAATTATTCTAAATATTAAAGGGTAGAATAAATTGTATAACAATTTTACACCCAGATCATTTACCACGTTCCATATACCGTGTTTCTTTATGTACAGTAAAAAATGGCATTTGTTATCACATTTGTACACCTAGATCCATTTCCTTTGTTATCTCTCTTCAACCCTAACAAAAATCCTGTTATAGATCCGATCACCGCCGAGCACCCACCATTGCCCAACAACCACCAAATGTTTAGCTTTTATCTGTCTGTGATTTCTGGTTCACAAATGTATCACCGCCTTCAACACCACTAGTGACTATCGACAGTGCAGAACCTCAAATGTCCCTAAAGATTGAAACATATGATGAAGCCCTTGAATTAGAAATGATGTCATGCTTGATTTAGAGATGATTGAAACATTGATTTGCTTAATAAAGAAATGGTGGTCGATCAATCTAAAGTTAGGGTGAGGCAGGCGAGACCTACCACCGACAACCAATAACATCATATGTATATGGGTGTGTATGTGTGTATATAAATATGTACTAGCAATGCCCTTTGATTAAAATAAATTAATGACTGTTAATGGTAATGACTCATTAATGACACATTAATGCTGGATATTTTGGAAAAATCAAGTCTCCCTCATTAACAACGGTCTACCCAAACGTAATTCATGGTTGGTTAAATATACAAATCACCAAAACACATCCATTAATGAGTTATTAATGATATTACAAATAATTCTCGCATAAAAAATAGTTTTCGTTTGAACTTCTCTCTCTCTCTCTCTCTATATATATATATATATATATAGGGTGAGGTTATATATAGAACCTTACTTATTCATAGAACCTAAAGAACAAACCTGACGATGACACGTGACATCAATGGTAAGGGTAAAACTGGAACTCACGCCCCCCTCCTTCAAACCAGGAAACTTCCATCTTTTTGAAAAAAAATCCTACTAAACATTCAAATGATCATAATATATTCATCCTTAAGAATTTTAGCAAAAAAAAAACATTTTTCAAAATGCAAATTGTTTGACGAAACAACAGTACGTCTAAAATGCAAACAACAGCATGTGAAATGCAAGTAACAACAGTCTAAAATGCAAACAGCAGCATGTGAAATGTAAGTAACAAGAGTCTAAAATACAAACAGCAACATGTGAAATGCAAGTAACATCGGTCTAAAATGCAAACAGCAGCACTTTCACATAAAAAATGCATGTTTATATATTTGCATTTTCATATATATGCATGTTCGTATATTTGCTACCGAAAATAAAAAAAAAGAACTGATAATAAAAATGAGCAAATTGTTTGACGAAAATGCAAATGCAAAATGCAACCCACATAAAGAAGATAACAAAAATGCAAACTCACGACTCTCATCTGCATTTCACAAATCTGATTCAATAAAAATGCACGTCACAAACTAATTTAATGAAAATGCAGATTAGCAAATAAAAAAATAGTCTAAAATGCAAACAGCAGCATGTGAAATGCAAGTAACAAGGGCTGATATTACATGTTCAAACCTAAAATGCAAAAAGCAAAAAGTAGCACTTTCAAATATGAAATTCAAACATCAGCATGTAATTACAAATGCAAACAGCAGCATATAATTGCAAATGCAAACAACAGACATGTTCAAACCTAAAATGTGAAATGCAAACAGCAGCATATAATTGCAAATGCAAACAACAGACATGTTCATACACAAAACACTACATCAGTTAAAAAATCATTGAATTATCAACAAATTTTTTGGAGTATGAAGAATTGCATTTTGATTATCATCTTCATCCACATATGCATGTTCAGACATGAAATTTGCATTTTCGTAATTTGCATTTTCAAAATAAAATTTTTAGAAATATGGGAAGAGTGGTCTTGAATTAAAGAGCAAGAAAAACTGAACCTAATGGTATATATTTTTTGTTAAAAATCTTAAACATGAGATAGTTATAATAATTAGAATGATTAATGGGTTTTTTTTAAATAAATGTGAGGAGGAGCTGATGATGTTTTTTCAATTCCTTTTTTACCCTTCTTTTTAATTATAGCATCATAATTATATATGATAATTACAATTTTACCACAACTTAATATCAGCCCTTGATCAAGTTAATCTAAAGGCTCAAAATGGTTCTTTAGGTTCTATGTTTAAGAGTGGTTCTATATTGATGCTATTTCTCTCTCTCTATATATATATATAAAATTTTGAGTTTAGTTTCTAGAAATGTATATAACTTATCATGTTTTGCTATTGTCTATATCTAACTTGAAATCTACCAATTAGTGTATAAAACTTTCATAAATTACCATAACCAGTAATCTTTTTTAATTTTTCATGTATTTGCTATGCCATATCATTAATAAATAGCCATATCAATATATTTAACAAAATCAAAAGATCTTGACGAACATGAACATATGAAGAAACAATCTGTATAAGATGACAATCAAAGATTTAATAATTTTTATTTCATTTCAATCTGAACAGTATAAGATAGAACAAATAATACGAACAATATATGGATCAAATTAATAGTTTGGAATCATATTGATAAAAAACCCTAAATCGATTGATAAAAATCCCTAAAAACAATATGTTCAATTCCATAAACAATTTGTTCATATCGTAAAAATCTATTCATTTCAAACAACAAATCTTAAAATCGATTTCAAAACTTATAACCATGTATGAATAATCAGAATCAAACAGATTTTGGTTTGCACAAGATAGGCTTATAGGGGCAGTACATAATCAAAAGCGATTTAAGCCGAAACTTACTAAAGGTTTCAAAACCATAAGTATCTTAACAAGTGAAGCTAACTCATACACAATATGGTGAGTTAGAAAGTGTAGAAGATGAAGAACTCAAGAACATATAATACACTACACACTGTATAGAAACTAGAGGGGAGGGGGGGGTTGAATAGTTTTTATATCCTCTTTTTAAAATCTTTTAAATAATTTTACCCTTTTTTAAAAATTACATTTTCTTTTTTATAAAATAAACTCTTATATATATACATATATATAGGGGGTTTCAAACAAGAACTGTTTTTTGTACGAGAACTGCGAAAACCAATCTTGACCATTCAAGTGGTAAGTGGAATTCATGGATGAAGAGTGTGTGGGGATTGAGTGTGGCAAGGTGCATGTAAGGAATTCATGGGTGGGCAATCCAATTGAAAGAGGGGAATTGGACGGCTAAGATTGGTTCTCGTACGAAAAACAGTTCTCGTTTGAACTTTTCCATATATATATATATAAATATATATTCTTGAGCACAATGGAAGCAATAAATAATAATAAATGACAAGAATTTAAATGCAAGTAAGTAAAGAGTTTAAGGGCTTAATTAGAGAGATGATACCGATATTTATAGTGGTTCGGTTGAACTCCAACCTACATCCACTCCTTAACCTCCGTCAAGAGTTTCACTATCACAACGTGCAAAAAATCTCCTTAGACCAGAAGAGACCACTGGTTACAATCACCTTTGATACTAGGACGTGATTACCTCACAATATTCTAATCCAAGAACACCAAACACGAGTCCTTCACCAAGAACCCGAAATACCTCCAATGAGGACTTCCTTACCTCCACCAAGGTCCTTAACAAATGCCTTCAAGAAAGAATTTTACAAGTGTTTATCTCCAAGAACACAAAATCAAGAACAATATGGGGAATAGTCAAACCCACAAGAACAACTAGTTCTACAACTAGCACTATCTCTCAAGAAATAAAATCTCACAAACACAAACAATGGTGTCTATAAATGATTTTGCTCTTATAAATCAAGAGAAAAATAAATGTATATACGGAGCTCTTGTATTCTCTCTCTATTGATCTCTCTTGCTCCCTTTGAGTTGAAGAATGTAGATGCTTTGATCTTTGAAGATTATTCAACTCAAGAATCACACATAAAATATAAAGATGAAAGATCACAAATGTGTAATAAAATATTACAGAGAATTTTCAATGCAAGAGGATAATCAAAATGAGAGATAAAGTATGTTATTTATAGGCATGAGAGAGAAAATCTCAAAAGCTATCGGGAGACCGGACAGTCGCAGCTCACGGTCGACCGTGGGTTTCCCACACAACTTTATTTGCCAGCTTAAAATGTTACCATTGTAAGCTGATAAATACTCATATTTTCTGTCATAAAATAGTACAATACCTATTTAAATAATATTTTATCGTATACACTTTATTGGTATTTGTAAGATGAATTCTTTAGTTGGCTTGACACAAATATCAATGATATTAGAATGAATGGATGAGAGAGAGAGCCACCACAAAGTAGGTTATACTTTCTTGGCACAAATATCAAGAAAGTTGTATATCTTATACTTTGATCTCTTCTACTTTATCACAATACCCAAGGTGATAATATCTCTTCTTGATCATACATATTAGCTGCATTTTTATCTGTATAAAATTTGTCATCTGAAATATATTTCGTTTTTGTTTGTGGCAATTTGTTTTATAAAAATACATTTTCAAAATAAATATATCTTTGAGTATATGAAAATGTTTTATAAAATATGAAAATGCATTCTAGTCTAAAATCGATTTTTATATATTTACTCGTGTTTGTTCAAAAATCGTTTTTAACTAGATGTGTATTGTATACGTTTGACTTTTATAAAATTTGCACTCGATTTCTTTTGATCATCTCGTAATATTTCATTTTGATCGACGCAAATTTATATTTAATGATCTATTTTGCCAAACATATTATTTTCATATTAACTTGGATTTTTATAAGATATTTAATTTTAAATTCAAATATTAAAATTGCGTCATCAAAACATTTAAATAAATGTTGATTCTTTAATTGCACTACTCCTTTTTTATGATAACAATTTTAATATAATCCAAGCTAATATTTTCATAATATGTTATAGAAAAATAAATAGATGATTCAAGAATTGA
Organism: Dittrichia graveolens; assembly: GCA_038502395.1. Classification (NCBI taxonomy): domain Eukaryota; kingdom Viridiplantae; phylum Streptophyta; class Magnoliopsida; order Asterales; family Asteraceae; genus Dittrichia; species Dittrichia graveolens. Next base: position 6,701,460 of record JARJIL010000003.1, read on the forward strand.
CCTTTTATTTGTAGCGTTCCGCTTTAGCTTTGGTCAATGCGTCTTCACTTCTTCATTCTTGACTTTTGAAAGATTTGACTTGAGTCAACTTTCTTTTGGTCAACAATCTTGAATTTGAATCTTCAAAGCTTTGGCACTTGTTGACTTGGACATTTGCTTCTTCTTGTCTTTTGATCTTGTCATCATGAAGCCCATCAAGAAGACTGAGATGGATTACTCCCCCTTAATCAATTGTCTCTTCCCTTCTCTTGAGATAAATAATTTGTACCCCTTCTCTTAGATCTTCTTGTCTTTTCACCTTTGGCATCGAACATCTAAACTTTGATTTCTTTCACCCTTTGGCATCATTAAAAGAGTGAATATCTTTTTGGCATTTCTCTCCCCCTTTGTATTTTTCAAAATTTGGACACCCCTTTTGTATCAATTATTTTTATCATGTGGATAGGATGGGGATATTGTTAATGTCATTAGCATATGTTGGTTATTTGAATTTGTTATATGGGGATATAATAGTATTGGCATCAAAGGATATTGTATTGATTTCTTCCCTTTGGCATAGAGAGACTCCCCTTTAAATAGTGCTCTTCCTCAAAATATGCCTTGTATTCAAGTTTTGATCTTTGGTATTTGATTTGATATTTCCATACAATTCTTGTAAAAAAAATCTCCAGTCTTGAGGGATTGAGGTTAGTAGTACATGTACATCTATATCCGTTATTTATCAATATTGATTATCTAATTTTTGATTCAATAAACATCCAAGTGTTTTAATTTTATGAAAAGGGGATATATAGAGGGAAGGGATATAGTAAGAGTGAGATATTAGTAAGAGTGGTAAAAGGTATTTTCATCCAATAAATATGATGATGTGGCAAAACACGTCAATACTAAAACATCATAAAAGGTTGACCGACACGTAGGCCTTGAAGGGTAAAATTGGCAATGCAGATATACATCAGTTTTTAATCCTTGTAACGATGAGCGAGATTTAAGCTCAATTAATTTAAAAATTGGAAGAATATTTAGAAAGAGAACATTTATCTGTTTTTCACATTCTTTGTAACACCGGCTTTGCATTGACCAGATTTTAGCAAAAATTTGCGTTTTTAAACAAACGTGAACTTAATCACGATTAAATAACATTAATTTAAGCAGCGGAATATTTACAAACAAACGTTGTTTTAAGTATCAGGTGTTACTCTACAAACAACCGACCATAATGTATATATTACAACATAAGTGTTCCACCAAAATATCCAGCAGGAGGGCAACCCAGCTCACCAGGCAGTCTAATCTCAATCTGTAAAAGTAGTTAACATGGCACCGGTAGCTACACTTAGCTAGTGAGCACAAACTTAACATAAGCATCATTAGAGCAAGTTATGCATATCAGGAATAAGCATACAATGCTATCCTATCACATTGCGGTGTGCTGACACGATCGGTGTAAGTTGTTTCTTGCAGGATAGCTAGTCCCACTCAACACCAATACACGGGGAATCAGACACGACCATCCGCGCTGGTGGGGGAGCATAAAGCAGTCCACCAAGCATCGTTTACGGAACCATAGGCTCATTCGGCAATTCAGCCATTTCTGACTGGTTACCCCTCATGATATAAAGCACGGCGGTTCTGCGAAACCTACGATCCGGAATGTTACCTCGAATCACCGTTAAATCCCGAATCTCCAGATCAAGGGTCCCTAGGATCCAGCTATCCGGCTGACCTTAACCATGCTTGAAGATGTCCGCGAACTTTTCACATACACATACTGACCCAATCTGGATCATTCACTTAGCATGCATATTCATTTACTTCTTTTAGTATGCATTTACATTCATTTACTTCATTATGGATCCAATCTGGACCCCTAGCATACATATAATTAAGCTTTCATTTAACTGATTTATTCAAAATCAGTATCATACATAGCATTCATTTAATTAGGCGGTTCCAGTTCTGGATTCCGCTTGCATGCACTTAACTTACATACGACAATTATTTAGCATGGCATTCTACATTAGTAGCATGGAAATTCTTATTCATTTACTTATAAGCACAAGTGCACTTAAAACACTTAGCACATAAGTCTTCCTCTACTGAGGCTTACGGAAGTCGGTACTCACCTGAGTGGCTTAACAGATAATTATTTTACTTCTGCTTTGTCTAGGATGTCAAGTTCACCTAGAGTAGTATTACTTACATCAATCATCTTAACACATAAAGAATAGCTACAAAATAAAGAAAATCCCCAAATCCGGATCCCACACAAATCCGACAAAACTGTCGGATTGTGGAGAATCCGACATTTGGAAGAAATCCGGTACTTTTGGGAAATCCGGTACTTATGGAAATCCGACACTTTTGAGGAAATCCGATACATCATCGGATTTCAACACTTAATTATCTTATAAGCTTGGTAATACAATGGAATCCGATGTTCTATCAGAATCCGATACATCGGAAGAAATCCGATACTTTTATCGGAATCCGACACTCTTGTCGGAAGCCGACAATTACAAAGGAATCCGACATTCTATCGGACTTGACTTGCGGATTTGAACATGTGAACTTAGGAAATCCGATACTCCATCGGATTTAGAACAAACATGCGGATTTAGAGCACATACGGATTCTGACACATTTAAGTCTCGGAATCCGAAACTATCGGATTTGGGCAACTTGCGGATTCTGACACATTCAAGTCTCGGAATCCGATAACTTCAAGGCTGGAAATCCGCCAACTTCAAACTTGGCTTATTTCCATAATTTCATTCATTTGTTTGACATTTATACATTCTAAGAACATCCATTTTCATTGGTATGACTTCAAAATGCATCAAACCCAAACAATAACACCAAACAATCAAAACCCATTTGCAAAGTAAGCTTTGAATGTTCTTGTGTGGTGTTTTGCAAGAATTTGAGTTTTAATCATGTTTCAAGCATAAAAACAGTTTCATACTTGTTAAATCTTAACAACAAACAAGTGTTTACCTTTGTTTGAATTCAAAATCACCAAAGCTTCAAGATTCCATGAGCAAGAGAGAAAACCGAGAGAGAGTGTAGAGAGAAATCCGAGAGTTGCTTGTGTGTGTGTTTTCTTTTGTTTTTTTGACCATATTGACTTTTCAAATCAATATATACATACACACACGAGGACACATCCAGAGGCGGTTGCCTCTGGATTTGTTTTCTCCTTTTCTTCTTTATTATTTTCTAATACATATATGTATATATTCGCATACATAAACACAACACATAACACACAAAACATATTAAACACATAACACATAATTATACAATTAACTCTTCTTATTTATGTAACTTGCTTACAACTTGGACCCTTACATAATCACTAACGTACAATCATACACGAATTACAACTAGGTCCAAATCGAGGATGTTACATTCTTTTATCTCGAAATTTAAAAAAACCTTTATAGGTGGAGATAAAACAAATTTGATATTTCATCTTTTGCAGAGAACTGATTTCTGTAAGGATGAAAGGAGAAGCAATTGGTGTTTCATCGTCAAGTAAGGATTTAAAAAGTTTTTATTATTAATGAGATAGAATTTTAGAAGAAATTGATGAAACTGTTTAAACTTTATGACAGAGACCGGCAAGAGTTCAAGGTTAATGGAGAAAATTAGAGCAATACGAAAAGAAGAAAGTCCAGTCCATATAAATCTGGGTTCAGATGATGATGATACACTATTCATCATTTTTAGTATTTCATCACGTCCATATAAAACATTCATCATTTTCAGTATTTCATCATGTTCTTCGGAGATTTTAGCATTCATGAATTCCAGCGAGTGAATCCTATCATGTAACACCGTATTTTCACCTATAAAATTTTCATTTTAATTAACACTGCGGAAGCGTTCACAAAACATAAAAGTATTTACAACTGAAGATAATCCACTGTTTAACAAAACCAATCAGTTTAAAATACAGTATTTCAAAAAATACGGCTCGTCACAATTCCAATCAGAGTGCCTTTCAATTATTCCCCAGGCTACACCGCCCCACAACAGAACCGTAGAACTTGCCGGCCACCTGTAAAAGTAGTGAGAGGTGGGGGATTAGCACAAAGCTAAGTGAATGGAAGTAAACCACCACAGATACATCAATTAGTAACCGCATGATATCAACAACAGTAAACACATATATAATTTCCTCACGAGAAGACCGGCGGTTCTGCACGAACCTACAACCAATGTCGGCCAAAGCAAAGGTTTACCGATAGTTCATTTGCTATTTTCACACGGTATTATCTTAAGTTGCAACAAATGCATCAAAAGATCACAATACTGATTAGCCGATAGCAAACAAACCCAGCCCATATACCCAGTCGAGACTGACTTCACAACACAGGCGCAACAATCAATTAACAAATCACCAGTTAATCAATTAGCAAACAAACAATCTATCCATGCATCAATTCACATACAATTGCAACCAAACCAGTTACAACCAATATCACCCGTGAGTAAACTTCTACTCACCTCGAGTTCTCGAATTCCCACTCAGTGGTCTAATGTTACTGAGCCTTGTCCTTTCCTGAGATCAGAATAAACTGAAATTAGTAACCAATTCATAAATATATACCAAACACATATATTGATATCTTTTTGATCAAACATAAACATGTATGATTCACATATGTATAAACATATAACACAAAGATTTAAACAAAGCAAATAACCAAGAAAACCCTCAAAACCGTGGACGCATCGCGTCCAAGCAACCGACGCGTCAAGTCGTACCCAAGTGTCGTATTTCACAAATCCGATACCCACGTGTCGGATTTCAAGTCCCGAAATTCACCATCGGATTCCCACTGTCGGATTTGCCTTGTAGGATTGCTAGTCTCGGATTTTGGATCTCGGATTACACTATCAGATTTCCACAAGAATCCGACAATATACAAGAACGCATCGCGTTCTCTTCCCAGACTCGTCGCGTTGCGTCAGACCTTGCATCATCTTCTTCAACATCCAGCCGACTTACAACTTTCCAAATCCAATTTTCACACTTGAAATCCAATATGAACACTTCTAAAACATGTATAAACATCTTTTGACATGTATCTAACATCAAGAACACATCAATAACAATTAAAACTCCAAAACACAAAAAACCCATTTGTAAGTATGGAGCTTCAAGCTCCATTCATGGTGTTTCCTCATATATACATATATATCATCTGAAAATCATGTTAATATGATCAGAATCAAGCTAGGAACATTATCATACCTTTACTTTGAATTATCCAACACAATTCTTCACTTTCACTTTTTCAAGTATACAACTTTTCTTGCTTTCTCTCTCAAACACACACACAAACACTATGTCGGTTTTGTGAAGTGAAGCATATCTCAGATGTTAATCCACATTAGTGTTTCTCAAATAAAGAAGCAGGAGGTGTCAACCTCCCTTAATTCCAAAACCATGCACACATACAAACGAATATATATATATATATATGTGTGTGTGTGTATATATATATATTCGTACACACACATATATATTATCAATTCTAATTAATTTACTATCTTTAATTAATACCATTAATTAAAATCATTTAATTAAATGCTAAACAAGCAAATAATCAAATATTAATCATGTATAAGCGTACATTGGCCTACGTAACAACTAGGCCCAAAATCAGGATTTTACATATCATCAATGCGATCGATTTCAAGGATGGTGTGTTGATGAAGATCGTGTGTGTAAGATCCAACCTCCAGGAGAGGAACTTTGAAGGTTATGTATGAGTTTGATGATGTTGTTGATTCCAATATCGTTTCCATTGATGATACTTGATGAAGAGAGATATGAGATAGATAAAGTGATGAATAAAAGTTGAAAATCTATTCATCAAGAAAATTAGATTATTATAAATAAAATTAATAAGTAGATAGAAAAGTTTATGGGGAAGAGTAAAACACATATTCCCAAAAAATAATAATGATTACATATTGACTCTTGGGTTGATGCATACCAAAAGCTATGAGGATATGATTAGTAAATAGAAACAAAATTATATGAAATTAAACAGAGAGATAAAAAAAGGAAAATATTATAAATCAAACCTATTTAAAAAAAAAAAATATTACGCCTACATTAGATTTATAAAAGAAATGAAAAAAAATAAAAAATCAAGCAAAAAATGGGGAATCTTCTGTTACCTAAATTAATGCATACGAAGTCAATAACTGGAAAATTGAAGCCATCATCATTACCAAAATTAATGGAATAAGCAAGATCAAAAATGACCGATATACCCATATAGGGGTTGGTCCACGTGTTATCATACAAATAACTCTTACTACTCTTAATTTTAACTCTTACTTAATCCTGGTCCTATATATATATATATATATATATAAAATGGATTAATAAAGTTCTATGCTTAAACATAGAACCCAAAGGATAAATCTGAACCATTAGATTTTTTAAATCAATGGTCAAGATTTAATAATGGCATTATTGTAATTAAGTAACCAATTATAAGATTTAATTATAGAAAAAAGGGTATTATGGGAACTTATAAACTCACGACTCTTCTTAAGACTTGTCAAAAGTCTTTTTTAATTTTTTATTTACCTCTTAAATCTTTAAATGACCATAACTATTTCAATTTTAAGAATTTGAGCAAAAAAATTATACCAATATACTTATTTTTTAATCATCTTTCAAACAAGACCACTCTTCCTATATTTCTGAAAATTTTATTTCGAAAATGCAAATCATGTGAAAATGATACCAAAATGTTATCATTTTGGATCATGTGATTTTTTATCATTTTCGGCTGTAACCATGTGTATCTATATCATTTTCAGCTAAAAATATGTGCATTTATATCTTTTTCGGCTAAAAACATGTGCATATATATCATTTTTGGGCTAAAAACATGTGGATTTATATCATTTTCGGGTTAAAAACATGTGAATGTTTATCATCAAATTGTTATCATTTTCGGCTACAAAGTTATCATTTCCCGCCACCGAGAATGATAATTTCCAGCCACCCAAAAATGATAACTTTACAGCCGAAAATGATAACTTTCCAGACGAAAATGATAACAATTCCAGCTGAAAAGGATAACATTTTCTAGCTATCGAAAATGATAACTTTCAGCCATGAAAATGCAAAATGATAAAAATTCACATGTTTTTACTCTGAAAATGATAAAAATTCAAATGTTTTTAGCCCGAAAAATGATATAATACACATGTTTTTAGCTCAAAATGATATAAATACACATGTTTTTAGCCGAAAAAGATATAAGTACACATGTTTTTAGCCGAAGATGATAAAGATACACATGGTTATAGTCGAAAATGATAAAAATTCACATGATTCAAAATGATAACATTTTGGTATCATTTTCATATGGTTTGCATTTTCGAAATAAAATTTTCAAAAATATGGAAAGAGTGGTCTTGTTTGAAAGAGAATTAAAAAATGAGTTGATTGGTATAATTTTTTTGCTCAAATTCTCAAAATTGAAATAGTTATGGTCATTTAAAGATTTAAATGGTAAATAAAAAATTAAAAAAGGAAATTTTTTGAAAGGCCTAAGAAGACGTGGGTTTAGAACCTTTTTTTACAATTCCTATTTTGTCCTTTTAAATGAGTGGCTGAGAATTGGACTTTGAGGTCTATGTTTAAAGGTGGGACTATGTGGATCCTTACCCTATATATATGTATATATATATATATATATATATCATGCATTACATCCATTCTATTTTATCCATTCAAGCATTTGTGCATTGTCTAAATTATTATTTTTATTAATTGCACATAGGGAGATTAGATCATGTTATCTCAAAGATCACATATATGTTGAAGGGAAATGAAAAACATATAGTGTTTCAAGTGTGGAACAAAAGATGTATTTTTAGCAAAACAATGGCCTCACGATCGCGAGGAGAGGATCACACACTTCACCATTTTCATGGTTACAAGTCATGGTCGACCGTGAGTTCAAATTTTCAAAATTTTGCATATCCACCTATATTAAAGTATGCATGTATTATGATTAGCAAATAGACCATGCAATTTATCAAACTAATCACTCATCAATTTAAAAAGGTTCAAAAGATGCCAACCAAATTAATCATTGTTTTGGGCCCAACTCAAAGCCCTACACACATCGGGATTAACGAGAGACTCTTGTAGACGATGATGCACCACATTCAAATTTGTTTTGTAGAAAATTAAGCATCTTGTTTAAAACGGATGTGTTTTTCTTTACCACTTCGGTGTTTTCCTCTACCACTCGGGCGTTTTTTTCAAGATCCCATTAGATAACCGCAATATCTCCTCTTGATGCATGGCTCCTCCTAGATGATGTCCCAACCTTTGAAGATTCTTCCTCGAACTCGTGTTCACACTCCTCGTGCCTTGCCCTTTTTTACTTTGATTTTGGTCCCTTCATAATCCCATGGAGACACATCTTAATTAAGGTTTGAATGTCTATGGGTTGCTCGGTGTTGGCAACAAATGGAACCTCGGGAAGCTCTAAGTAGGGAATGATGTGGGAGAGCAAAGTCCCATACGAGAGAGATCTTTTGTTTTGAGAGGCTAGTTCACTCATTCTCTTGGCAACAAGGTAGGCCATGTCTATGGGTTGATTAGTCTTAAGGCAATATACTAAGAGGGAAACAACGACTTGGATATCATTGCGATTTTCGGCCTTCATATAGATATCGTGACTAATGATTTTGGCACATACTTGACATTCGGGCTTGAGTTGGACTCCTAGGATTTTTTAGGTACTTTTAGGGACATCCGGATGGTAAATGGTTTCAATGAATCTTTTGGGAGTTATTTCATCATCATCGAGATCATTTAGAGCACTTAGGTCGTGGGTATCAGAGTAGAACCTAATTCCATTAATGGGAAGTTGCAAGAGTTTTCCAAATTCTTCCAAAGACCAAGTCCACTGTTTTAAATACATGTTCAAGTGGACACTCTAGTTGAGTCATAAAAAACAAATCTGGCATAAAATTCTTTTACATGAGAAGGATATATACCACTATGTCATGATCTAGAAAGATGTTCCAATCTAGATTGTCAAATACCCTACCCACTTCATATTTCACAAAGTCATTTATCCTAACAGTTCTTCCACATGTAATGGGATAATTTTCAACTAAAGGTCGATTTTTGAGAAGAATCCTAGGTATTTTTCTTAGGGTTACACAAGGGGTGTTGGAGTTATCCTTGTCGGATTCACCGTCGATTAAGATTGTTTGTCTACTTCTAGGAGGGTTTCTCCTTCTAGGTTCATGGGCTTGGGATGACTCACCAATGTTCTTTCCCTTGGTCTTTGCCATTTTCTTTAAGAACAATGATTTTTGGTAAGATAAATATTCTAGGTGTAGTGCCTAGGAAGATTTTTCATGATTTGATTGTGCTTTTAAACATAGAAATCCCCCCCCCCCCCGGGTTTTTAAAGAAAATCGATTCCTAGGATGATTACCAAGAAACACTTTCTGAAATTTTTGAGCAAAAATATTTTTTTAAATCAAAGATGTAAGCATATCATGAACCATACGGTCGATCGTTCAAAACTACGTTTTCTAAATCATTTCCTACACAAACTGTTAAATAATGACTTGAATAAATGGCAAATACATGGAATCAAGAAAAAAAATGTTGCTTGGCGTGGGGTTATGTCACACGGCGTGTGCCATGCGATGGTGCTCGGCGTGGAGCAGGGTGGTTGAGGCAAACATGTTTTTTTCTCTTTTGAGCGGCGCTGGTATCTTTGGTTTAAGGAAAATATGATTTCCTTAATTAAGATTAGGGCAGCATTTTGATGTATTGTTTGATTATAAATAGATGCATTAGGCTCAGTCATATGTACACATCGAAACACTCTCAGTTAATAACAAAGAAGTCTCCATTCCTGTCCGTGGACGTAGGTCGTGACCCCGACGACCGAACCACGTTATATCTTGTGTCGTGTTTTCTTGTCTTTATTGTTATCCGCATATTCTAACGCGTGTTTGGGGTATCCCAAATCCTATCACAAACTATGTTAATCCATGTTGGAGAAAAACCTCTTCTCCTCAATGGCTTTCTTTCGAACCCTAAATATTAATCAACTTTATTCACAAATTAGTTAAATTAATTGCTCAAACATAGCATTACTTTGTTGTTGTTGTTACTTTCGATAGTTATTGTTGGACCAGTAGTTATCGTTTAATTGTTAGACAAAAGCCAAAAAAACACATCAGAAATCAATGAAAACCAAAAGTTCACCGAAATCAAACCAAGACGGCAAGACCATTCCATCCAAAAGCCGAAACCAAATAATTTTAGTTTACCAAACATACCAAAATTTTCTGTTCCGGTGATATACAAAGATCGAGCCTAAAAAGACCTATGCACCTCCTAATTTAGTTATCTTTTTGTTAATGATTTTAAGATCAAACAATTAAACTTATTTTATTAAATCGATAGTTAAGATTTTTAATAAGTTTAATAATATGTTAGTCTTGTATCTATATTATTATTAGAAGATTAAAAGATTTGATAAAAGCTTAGAAACTTTGAAACATAAAAATGTTCTTATTAATATTGTTCTTGTTTTTTAAATAATAAAGAAGTTATACTCTACCAACTCACAACACTCAACTAGCTAGTTATCGTTCCCGACGGTTTGTTTACATTTGCCGATCATCATCAGTAAATTTGGCAATTTTAAATGTACGCCAAATAAAGATAAAACCAAGACGTCTATCTTGGTTTAGTAATTTCATACATGTTAAATATAGATTTAAATCACGCTAGTAGACATAAATTCTAGTTTATTAGTTTAATATGTTTCAGAACAAGCAATAATCAACAATTCAACATTACTAATTTTGTCCGATTGGTTAGGTATGACTTGATTAGGAGTATGATTGGAACTAAAAACTAAATCAAGGGGGAGCTCAGCGAGGTGTCCGCTTACACGACGTGCAGCATACAAGAACCAACCTTCAGATTTGATGAATAAGGTAGCCCACGATGTGAAGCATTTGTACATGCCGATGAGAATGTGAAATTTCGAAGACTCCACAACGTGGAGTGTTTGTGCACAACGTGTGTGTTTGAGTAGTAATTCAGATTGGTTTTCTATATATGTTTAGCATGTATGCAGCTTATCTCGGGTATATATTAGGGTTTCTAGTTGTATCTATAAATATCGTAGTTAGGGTTTCATTATAATTATGCACCTTTGGATGACATAGGTAGTTTGTTCCTACCCATAGACGTAGGTATTTTGTTGGCTGAACAACGTTAGATCTTCATGTGTTTATTGTTCTAGTGATTTGCATCTTCTAACATGTTTTTGCTAAGGTTTCAAAGTTCAAGATCTCTAACAAGTGGTATTGATCCTTTACAACTGATATCAGGGCCATGTTTTCTTTGGTGTCTTGCATATTGTTGATTAAAGATGTTATCTATGAAGTTTGATGTTCAATGGTTCAAAACGATTTCACACCGTGGAAACAGGGTATAGATAAAGGCTATTTGGTTCAGTAGGATTACATGGCGGCGTTAAAGGGAGAAGATAAAATTTCAAGGGATATGATGGAGGACATGAAGAGAGATGTTTTGGCAAAAGCATATAATACGGTTTTCCTGTGTTTGATTGATGAGATGTTGTGCAAGGAGGTGGATCCAACAACAGCTGCTGGTTTGTGAGATAGTTTTGTAAAAATTTATATTAGAAGCAATGTCTATATACCCTTTGGATGTTAGAAGGTACTCATGTACCGTCCTTGGAGCAGAAAATTAATAAATGAAGTCAATGCATTACAAATATAGTTGGTCTGCGGGGAAATTGCATGATAGGTATTCTAATTTTGGTCTCGTACAAGGATGTAGTCCATTCGGGAAGGTTTGCAAGAAGGAGATCGTTATTTGGAAATCTCATTGACGGTTAAAGAGATTTTAAGTCAAATGGGAGATTGTTAGTTATGACTTGATTTGCTGTACGATTGAAACTAGAATATAAATCAACGTGGAGCTTGGTGAGGTGTTTGGTTACACGAAGTATAACATATGAGACCCAAATTCGGATTTGATAAACACGTAGCCCACAATGTGAAGCATTTGTACACGCCGAGGAGAATGTGAAATTTCGAAGACTCCACGTCGTGGAATGTTTGTGCACACCATGGGGTGTTTGAGTTGTAATCCGAATTGGTTTGTTATGTATGTTTATCATGTATGGCCTATATAACTTATCTAGGGTATTAGGGTTTCTAGTTGTATCTTTAAATATTGTAGTTAGGGTTCTATTATACCTATACAAATTTGGGTGACTTCTGTAAACACTTTCGGTCAATAACTAAGAAGTCTTTGTTTCTGTCTATGAAGATAGGTCGTTTGTTGGCCGAACCACGTTAAATCTCGAGGGTGTTTATTGTTTTAGTTATCCACATCTTCTAACGTGTTCTTGTTAAGATTTTAAGTTCGAGATTTCTTACAAGTGGTATCAATCCTTACAAAGGTAAATATGTAAGTTTGTTTGGTTCCAACTCAAAGCCAATTGGCTATGAGAGAAGTAACTCATTGCCCTTATTAAGCAGATTACAAAGAAATTATCCATCCGATGTGGGACATTACTCAACATGCCCCTTCACGTGTGACCTATGACCAATCACGGGTGAACCTACCATGTAAGTTTGTGGGGTTCCAACTCAAAACCAATTGTCTATGAGAGAAGTAATTCATGATCCTTATTAAATAGATTACAAAGGCACTTTTTCATCCCATATGAAACATTACTCAAGAAAATATAGACAGTTATATTTTTTCATAAATAAAAATACCGTGAAAAAAACAATAACGAGTATTAAAATTGATTATTTAAAGATAAAAAGAAAATGTTTTGATTGGTATGAAAAGAAGGCAGTGTTATTATTATCCATACCATAATAGTGTGTGTGGATGTGAGCAAGAGCACCAAAAGTGGTTTTATTGACATGAAGATAAATTTGACACTTTAAATGTGTATATGCAAATGCAAGTGGTGACAGTTTAAATTGGTCCCCTTTTCCCTCTTTTTCACACTCAACAACTGACCATCACTTTTAATGGCTAGAGAGGGCAAGAACTTTGATGAACACATTTTCATCTCCCTCTTTTAATTTCTTTATTTATTTTTAAAACACCCACGCGAATTCAAATAAATGTTTAGAAATTTTAGCACTTTACGTATTGATAATATTTCTCATAATTTGTTGAAGGGCTAAATGAAAAAATGTTAATGAAATATTTAAATCAATTCTTATGTTATAATGTAATATCTAACGCTTAATCTGCCCCATTCATTGCCATATTTACATACATTATAAAAAGTTGATAAATAGTAATTGTTCAATAGTCAAATAACATTTTATATATCTTTGTTTATCAATAACAATGATTTTAAAAGTAATTGTTGAATAACAATGATTTTGAAGGTAATTTTATTAATTTTTTTATTTTTGCAATTATTCTCCGTTTACTTCACAAGAAAAAGGTGCTTTTACCGAAACCTTATCCGAAATATCAAAATAATAAATTGTTACAATTTACCTAGTAGGCAAAAAGAAAGTTAAAATTCAGTAATTTTGAAAAGCCCTAAATCATCAATTCGTATCCATGAATCTTTGGAACAACTTATTTTTATATCTTTGATGGTTGTTGTTGTCAGTTGCTTATTGTAGTTCGTTTGGAAGGCCCAAAATGATTTGGTGTTCAACAACAACAAAAAAGAATTTCACAGCAGCCTTGAATTTGATGTAAACTTTGGTGTCTATCACATTGCTAAAGATTTATTAATCAAAATTTTGGGTTCACTTGGCTAAGATGATGGTTATACCAAAGCTTAACTCTGAAGGGGAAGATGACCAATTATTAACTATTCATTTGTCTATTATTTTTTGTTTCATGGCAATTATATATATATATATATATATATATATATATATATATATATATATATATTCTCAGGGTTATGTTTTTTGCATTTGGAATTTCCCTTGTTTTAATTTGTGGGAATATTATGTTTAATTAATCATGAGTGTATTGAATATAAGGATCTTATTAGTTAATGTATATAATGATATTGTTGAAGAATTTTAGGTAGTTAAGATTACCAATTAGAACTAGAATGATATATATTTATTAGTTATCTACTTGTACAATGTGCATTGGGGTCCAGAGTTTCAGAAGGTACAATTACAATCTATGATTTTTAAAGAGCTTGTGGGGGTTACTTCAATTAAAACAAAACCTGCATATCACTCTCTCCTTCCCCACCTACAAAGCCTCAAGAAAATGACATCTCATGTAGATATGGGAATTCTTTTAAATGATATATTAAATAATAATAATTTATTTAAACCATGCATGTTAATTTGTACTGTATATTTTAGAAATTCATGAATTTAATGTTAATATCATTGAATTTTAATTTCCATAGTAAGTGAATGGGAGAGATGAGTGATATATGTGCAAATACTTACAAGAAAGAAGATGTAATTGAAGAGAGAGGTGAAACAACATTAATTTAGCCATTTATGATAATACTTTCATGCAAATTAACCCCACAGATATATATATATATATATATATATATATATATATATATATATATATATATATATATGTGGACAATAAGCTTAGGCTACCCATTAATTTTTTACTCATCATCATTACCTTCTATGTCTCCTGACTAATTAATTCATCTCACATTTAAACTTGGTGCTATGTGTACTTATGTGGATTAATTTGTTAATTACTTTTTAATCTCTATATAATTAAGCGAAGGTACTATAAACACGTACGTTTTTTCATTTTTTTTTTGTTAACGTACAACTCGTATATATCCTAGCTAGCTAGGTTCTTCGCATCTTAATTAATTTAATTCACACCAACATATTTTATCGGAAACGTTTCGCAGGATATTATTGTAGCATTCGCGAATCAAAAACATATAAAAATGAACCAGATTAAATACCCGTGTGATACACTAGTTGGTTTAGAAAATGATAAGTATTACATATTAATAGAAAAGTATCAAATAATTATAAAACACAAAATAAACAAGAGTTAAAAAAAATGGTGACAAACGATGTATTAGAAGTGCCGACGCAAGGGGATGGCAGACATGAGGTAGAAACGTATTATAGTACGAAGAGAAGTGATTGTATTTCTTGTACAAGATATCAATCATTACTAATTGTTACATTTAGAAGTAATAAAATTAAGTATGTATTGGTTATAACTAAAAAAAATTTAAACCTATTATAAAATACTAGCATGTTACCCGCGCAATGCGGCGGCGATGAATAATTCATGCTCGATAACATGTCCGTTTTCGATACCGTAAGGTATAAAATTTACGCACTGTGATGACATCGAATAATTTTCATTCGCAACATATTCATTTTCTTTCCCCCTTTTTCATTTTATTTATTTCTTTATTATCAATCAATTCTTTCGTTAATTTCTAAAATAACTTTTGAAAAAACAAAAGAATTAGAAAAAAAATCTATAGTTATAAAAAGAAGATGAAAACATATTAATGACTTTGTGAATTGTGTTGATTTGAATTAAATGTGTTTTAAAAAAATGTAAGGATATTAAGGATTATATTAATAATTTTCTATTGTTTAAATTTTAAGAGTTCAAGTAAAATAATGTTAAATATATGATAAATGAAACTTTTTAATGTATTTATATGGGTGCTTATAAATCCGGGTTACATATTATCAAGTTTATGAGTTTTAATTTTACGAACTTTCTAATACTTAAATTAAAATATTTGTTATATGATAGAATATTTAAAGTAATATTTCTATTAAGGTTTTTTATTTAATTTATAATTTATGGACTTGACATTTTTAAAAATTGTTTCTTATATAAGGTTTAGTTATTAAAATGACTTTTAAGAATCTAATTAAAATCATTCAATAGTTTTCTTTTAAGTTTAAATAAAGGGTAAGTTAGTAATTTCAATTTACTTAAAATTTATGAGTTTTTTTAGGAGAGAGGGTGCTAAATGCTTTATAATATAGTATAGAATAGATAATAAAAGGGTTTAGTTCATTAAAATGTATCCAAGTTGTCAAGTTTTGCTATTGTATGTATCCAACTTTAAAAGTTTCTATTGTGTGTATCAAACTTTTAATTCGCTGCTATTGTATGTATTTTAGTTACATAAAAAAGTAAAAAATTTAAAAGTTTAGTACATACAATAGAAAGTTTAATACACACAATTACGACAAATTAAAAGTTCAATACACACAATAGAAATTTTTTAAGTTCAATACATACAATAACAAAACATGACAACTTGTATATATTTTGGTGAACTAAACCCTTTATTATATTAGAAGATAAGATAAGATAGTGATCGCATTGATTAGTTGTGCTACTAAATATGTCTACTTCAATATATAATTTTTTTAACTTATAAAAATTTTAAGGGTGACATTTTAGTATTTATGGGGTGTTAGCGGTGTTTTTTAGCTCTATATTTCAAAAGAATAAGAAAAGATTATTAGAAAGTGATTAGATGAGTCTTAAAACAAAAATAAAGACAAGATTAACAAAGAAGCAAGAAAATAAATATATTGTTAAAAGAAACTATTTGCTGATACTAAATTCTACAAATACGGGCCCTTACATTATTTCAAACCAGTCATGTCGTGAGTGGACTCTCTTAAAGATCTTAATAACGGATTTGTGCCAAGTAATATTAAGAGGATAATTAGACTAATCTTTAGGATATATCACTACTCTAAAGAAAATTAAAGAAACGTTCTTTTAATTATCCTCCTAAACAAATACCAAAACAATTGACAAAATAAATAAATAAAAAAAGGGTAAATTATATAAAAATATAATATCTTTATCTTAGTTACTATTGTATACAACTAAATATTTTTCTTGAACATTATACAATCAAGTTTCATAATTTTTTATTGTATGCAAACGGCTTTTTTCTATTTCTGATTTTTAATTACTATTGTTTATAAAGTTTATTATATTTTCGTATAATGTACCCATAAAAAATAGAAGAGAGAATAAATGGAGTAACACTTTGTACTATCTTATATACTTAAGAACCATAATCATATATAATTCTTGAACGTGAAAAGATTTATTCAATTTTTATTATATACATTTATTATAGGGTTTAGTATCTAAAAGTGTATTGAAGTTGTCACTTTTTGCTATTGTATATACCGAACTTTCAAAACTACAATTTAGTGTATCATATTTTCAGAAACTACCATTTTACGTATCAACTTACCTCTTGTTCAAGTTGCGAGTTTTTTTTATCATTTTTAATTTATTTTTATCTCTTTAAAATTCATCTTACATGCCATGTCATTCATTATTGGGGAAGATAAATAAAATATGAACATATGAACAACATGTACAACGATGAAGAACACTCATATATCTAAATTTGTGACCCTAATCATACAAACACACAATCTAGGTTTGTTAAATCTAAAATTGGGTTTGTTAAATCGATAAGAACACCATTCATCTTCTTCGTAAACCATAAACAAAATCTGAAATCGAACAAACAAAATGGATATGTAAGTGGAAATATTTAATTTGTGGCTGAAATAAAAGAAATGAGGATGGAGGGGACAAATTTGCCAAATCTACCAAACTTATGTGTATATATAAAGTGTGAGTGTGTGTTTGGGATGGGAAGAACGAGAGAGATGGAGAGAAGCAGATTTCCGGCCCTTAAGCCAAGAAAATAAGAGATTCATAGTTGTGATTTTTCAACTCAAGATTAAAGGTATGTCAATTGACCCATTTAGGTTGCATGCACATGATTTTGGGTCATTTATGTTTAGAAGTTGTAGATGGTTGAGTTTTAATCATCTTGATGATGATTTGGTAGAGTTCTAATTACTGAAACATGAATTTTATAGAGTTATATACTGATTTTTGTAAGTGCATGTGCTGATATTTGAAGCAATTGGATCAAAATCATAGTTTCTATATAAGTATCGAGATCAAAGGATGATCAAAATTGATGTTTTTATGGCTTTGGAATTGTATTTAGGTGTACTTTGTTGTTGTAAAGTGTTAGAAAACACTTTGGTGCGTCAATTTTGAGTTTGGTATGTTTTTACTCGAGTTTGCAGTTGTTCGTTCTAGTCGAACACTGCTTCTTGGTTTTGGGTTACACGGGATGTGTACCTTGGTGCCAACCGTGTATAGCCTCGTGTAGGGGTACATGAGCCGTGTAAAGGAACACGGGCCATGTACAACCCTTGCTATTACATATGCCATGTAGGGTTTCTGTAGACCATGTACGAATGAACTACACGAGCTGTGTATATAACACAGGCCGTGTAGGGTTAGGTCACAACACTGCCCTTACTTGCCAGTGTGGTCGTGTAGTGTTGGTCGTGTAATGATACACGGGTCGTGTAATGATACATGGGCCGTGTACTGACCATGTAGACTTTGATCAGAATATGTATTTATGTAATATGGAGGTGAGAAATTATTTATTAACTATTTTTAGGTGGATAAGTGAACTAATATCACCAGTAAACTATCATCACAAATTAAATTGAGATTTTATCCATTGAACTGTGAGTATACTTATTTTCTCTTACAGTGATCATGTTGTATGAATGGTATGCATATGTGATTGTGCTCTTTGAGCATTTGAAAAAATGTGCTCATTAGAGCATTTGAGTATTTGCTTTGATACCAAGTATAGAGATATGATTCTAGTATTTGTCATTAGATCATTTGAGATTATTTATTATGTGAATTATTATACTTGTATGTTATTGTATCTGTTTGTTAGGTATGCTCACTAAGCAAATTGCTTATTAGAGTTTTTATCATATTCTTTTCAGATGGTAATGAGAAAGGCAAAGGTAAGGCCCCGACTCCATGATAGAGAAAAATGGCTCCAATTTTTTGGAAAATGTTTTATGAAAAGCTTTATGAAATGTTGATAAAAACACTTCTAGTTATTTTGTAACTAAATTACCATATTACTTTGATCAAATCTTTTCGAGTCTAATATTCAGGTAATGATAAGTTCATTATTATTATTATATTTGGGTCCTTACATGAAACCCTCGATTTGAAACATGAATCTGTCGATCAAATATGCATAAATTATTATTATTATTATTTATTTTTATTATTTTTATTATATTTTCAATTATTTTTTCATAAAGAAATTACATGTTAGCACTCAAATCAAATAACACGTCATTAAAACTGGTGCCACGTCAACGAGTGACCTATTATACCAGGTTGGATAAACTAAATGGTAGTTTTAGAAAGTTGAATACATTAAATGGTAGTTTTTAAAGTTATATATATATATATAATAACAAAAGTAACAATTTCGATACACTTTTGGAAACTAAACCCTTTATAATACTTAGATTAAGTTACATATCTTTAATTTTTAATATATATTAAAAAATTGGCTTATAATGTCATCATTTTACTTTTAGAATTTTTTTCCACTAATCATTCGCCTTTATTCCTAAAATTACTAACGAATAAAGAGTTTTTTACGTCAAAAGTCTTAAGCCCTGAATTTTGAGTTGACGTGGATCTTAAATAGAAACCAGTTACCCTTCTTTTTAATTGAATCACATGACATTCAAAAGCATTCTTTAATAAAACCCAAATTTATGATTCAACTATCATTGCGAATCTGTTGGGCAATTATTGGATCTCATGACAATTCTTAATTCTTAATTCCTCTAATTAACAGCTATATTGGTGCAGATATATGGATATATCATTTTTCTTTCTTCATCTTCTGATTTTTATAAATGTTTCATAATTTATAATCGGTATATGGATTTATTATATGCTTAAGAATTTACATCATCAATATTTAAAATTTATGTTATTAGGGGAAAGTTATTGTGAGAATAGGTATTTAGGTGAGAATGAGAGAACGTACAAATTCTATCCATCAATTAGATGTTGATATATTAGATCTAACAGTCAAAATTCACCCGTTGCAATTCATGATCGCTGTAATTCATGGTTGGATAATGAATAAAATGAAGCGTCAAATGTAGATTATCCGATCAAATCAAATGAAGGTCTAGAATTTAGTCTCACATTCTCACCTAAATATTCATTCTCATTTGAACCTCTAATAATCTTATGTGTTTATACACGGAGTATGAAGCTATTTTATTTAATATGATAATTAATTTAGTTTTAACTTAATATAATGTGTTATTAATAATTAAATTTACTTTGTAATTTATTAAAGTAATTGAAAAGCTAATACAATATCATATAGTTTTAGTCATTAACATACTAATATACTTACAATAATTAGTCTGAAAATTTAAATTAGTTCTATGCAAAAAATATATATATGAGAATTATGAAATATGTTGGATGTGAAACAAAATCAGCTTATTTTTCATTTTAATCTATAGCTTCAGACAAGTAGTATCGGATCGAATCAAGATTTTATGATCTTATGATTAAGATCGGGATCATATGTAAGATTCTATGTTTGCAAAGATCCTATCAATAACCGATCGATACATTTTATGTAAATGAAATCATAGGGTCGAACAAGATCTTAAATCAAGATCCTAATCTTATCGATCATGCTATAAAGCTATATTTTCTTATGTCTTATCTGACATATAAATAAAAATGTATTATTGTCCACGCCTCACACGATAAGAGATATTTTATTATTTATATATTTATACTACTATATAAATTGTTTAATATTCTTCGCCCTTCTTAATTTTAAGAGTTCTTAAAATTCAATCAAAATAACATTTTGACCTTTCATTTTATTTAAATTAATCACATCCATTTAATTTAATCATTTCACTCTATCTTCTAATTTACTTTAATTTTTATTCATTTAAAATATATTTCTCACACAAACACACTTGTCCACTCATATCTTTCCAAAATCTTATTCACTTTTCTCTCATTATTTTATAAATATAAATCTTTTTTTTTTATTTTATTGTCTTTAGAATTTATTTTTAAAATTAATAAAATAGTTTATGCAAATAAAATAAAAAAAACGGAAATTTTGCTAAAGAAAACTTTTTCGTGACACTGAATCACACGAATAACATATTATTATATTTTTGAAAGCAACATGTTACAAAACAAAAACTATTCATCACCGTAACATTACGTGGTACGATGTTAGTATATATATATATATTTATATATATATATATATAATTAAGACACTAAAATATATAAGTGCATGTGTTGTATATATTTTGACAGTTTAAATTTTCTCGATCTATAAACTCAACACCATAATACCAGGAGATTTACAAAATAAAATGGGAATATTATTCTTATTTTTAAATAATCATTGAGAAACTTACGGTTTCTTAAATTCTTATTTCTGATTATGATTTTTAAAGATTTGTTTAGCATTGACGATCTCAAAATTTGGGGATAATATATGATTTACGAATTTAAAAGGTTGTCTATGAAAAAATTAATCGAATTTATATATAAATATAAAGTAGATAAATATTAAATAGATTTATGATATAAATATTAAGTAATAGACGATAACTAAGATGGATAATTATTAAGTAAATAGATAGATAATTACTAAGTAAATTTATGATAAGAAAAATAGATAATTATTAAGCACCGGATAACTACTAAGTGAATTTAGAATAATAATAGTAATTAATTATGAATTAATGACGTGCTATTATAGGAGGATGATATGTGTCACGCTAATATATATATATATATATATATATATATATATATATATATATATATATATATCTTACTTCTATATAATGCATTTATCACCTAAAAAACTCTTAATTTTAAGAAGAGTAAATTTACTAAAATACTCCTTCTTTAAGTCCACAATTAATGAATTTAAACAAATAAATATTGAAAACATAACCGACAATTAATGAATTTAAACCAATACTTATAACTAAATGATTTCTAACCATATATTTTTAATATTAACTTTTGATTCATGAGATCACCTAAATTCCTGTTTTCATTAAATCAAGTTCAAGAGATTTCACAAATATCAAACAAATAAAAGAGTCAAAAAGTTGAAATTTATAAACATTGCATTCTAACTCAATTACATAATAATTAGAACTATGAAACATTACACACACATATACATACATATATATAATCGGCAACTTCATGATTCAGCCATGCGACAAAACTCTTCCAACAAACTGAAAGACAAATAACTCAGAGTTAGCAATTTAATTCTTAATTTCCAAGTGGCTCTCGCAAAGAATCTTCACAAACTCATATTATCTTCATCTCGTAAAGAATATTCACAAACTCATATTAGCTATTTGTGATAATTCTGCACAAAACTCATCACAACCTCCTCTTTATTCGCCGTCGTCGCATTGCGCGGGTACCCCACTAGTATATATATATATATATATATATATATATATATATATATATATATATATATATATATATATATATAATACGAGGATATAAACCTCAATTCTGAATTAAGTACATTGAATAAACTTGCTGTCCAAGACCTTTTTATGAATGAGAACAAAATGCATATGCAGTTTGTTAGTCTTACTATATTAGGAATTAATTTCGCTATATAAATTACTTCAATTGTATCCCAATGTATTTAAGGATATCTACATTTGTAATATATATTTCTATCATTATAAGTGGGACATTTAGAGTAAAAGTGTCATAGATTCTATTTTTGGTAGCTTTCCCTTTATAGTAATGCAAAGTTGTAGTCATGTTAATACACTTAAACAAATTCATATATTAGAAAGTTACATAAGTTTCCACATTTAGCAAAAAGAGGCTAAATGCAACATGACGTATGACCAATTAAATACTCTTACTATCTATAAATTAACCTAAGGGGTTGTTTGGTTCAAGTATTATAATAGGATTTGCATTTGATGGAATTTGCATTTGATGGGATTTAAAATCCCAAGCTGTGTTTGGTTGAGATTTATTCGCCACCACTACCACCAACCACCAACTCCACCGCCACCACCAACCACCAACTCCACTGCCACCACCAACCACCAACGACAACAACGACCACCAACCTACCACCTCCACCTCCACTGCCACCACCAACCACCACCTCCACTGCGAAGGAACGGAAGCGAAGGCGAAGGAACGACTATGACGACCTAGGGACGACGGCTACGAAGGAACGGCTGCAAAGGGACGACGACTACGACGACCTAGGGTTTCTTCACTGCAACGGCGATGACGACCTAGGGTTTCTATCGTCGGTGAACGGAAGCGAAGGGAACAGCGACGACGACGGGAGCGAAGGGAACAGCGACGGCGACAACAACGACGACCTAGGGTTTCTGTCGTCAATGAACGGAAGCGAAGGGAACAACGAAGGGACGACTGGAGGGTCACGGTATTGTCGACGACGGAAGCGAAGCGAACGGCAATGGAAGGGTCGCCGGAGGAAATCCCACAAACGAGGGATTTTAAAATACCAGGGGGTAGCATTTCAATATTCCTTTGTTTAAAGCATTTGGTGGGATTTTAGAGAAATCCCGTCATTTAGAATCCTTACTATTTTTTCCAAACAAACACATGATTTCTTAGGATTTAAAATCTCAATCCCAAGAAATCCCATAAAATACCACGAACCAAACACCCCCTAAGAGTATTTGTAACCCTCACACCCACCACACCGTTAGCTATTAACTCTCACCACTTAGTCCACCACTCAGGCCCGTAGTGATCACTACTCACCACATCAAATTATGGGACCCGTCTTATTTATTTATGTTACTCCTCTCTAGCATTGGACCCCACCCTCCCTTCACCACAGCGCGGTAGCCACCACCTCATCCTTTCCACCACGGCGCGATGGTGTGGAGAATCTCAGACCACGGCGCGCTTGGACTCCACCCCCGGCCACCTCATTGCCACTCCGCACACTCTAATAAGTTAATGGGTAATAGTATGTGATACAAGCTAGGGTTCAATCATACAAGAACGCTGTTACAGTTTTTATTTAATTTTTATTCATTACTTAAATAAAATTAGTGAACATAAGTATTTATTAAAAGAAAAGAGGAATATTAAGCGGGTAATATTTCATATGGAAAATATGATGTGCATGATCCCAACAGGCTTTAGTATAAATTGAAACACAAGAAAAGTAAATCGTAGAAGGGAGTGATTGAATACAACCGACACTAATTTTAAAGAATTACAAAAGTGTTCACAAAAGTAGTAAAGAATTGAATTTATCCGAAGCATTTTTATTAAATGACGAATAACGATTTATTTACTTACTTTCGAACAATTTGAACAATCAAGGTTGATTCTCTCTTCAACATTGTAATTGTTGAACATGTTCACATAGTTCCTAATCGTATTGAAGTAGAGTAAATGTAACAACCTCAAAATGGGCCTACTCGTTTTCGAATCTGGTACGTCTAAAGTTCTATTTAAATATATATAATTGATTTATGGGATAAATATAAAAAAATAATAATGAATGATAATATTAAAATATTATTAAAAAATAGATAAAAATAATATATTATTAAATGATTTAGAACGAGGTTTCCAAAAATATCCCTGTTAGTTAAAACGAGTACTCGTGCGTAAAGTTGTAAGTTGGAAAGAGGAACAAGATACCCACTTGTGGATAATATTAACCCACAAGTGGGCATGTGTCTGTATACTCACGTGAGTAACCCCTTGAACAAACACAGACAAATTCCCTTGTTCTTATCTCTTTGTTCTTATGTTGGCTTTGAAGGAGAATTCACCAAGAAGATCACTCAAGTTTACATCTTTGCTGCAAATTCGAGTTGTAATCTGCTGTAACACTTCATCTTCATCATCTCCAATCATTCTTGTAAGTTTCTTCCATGAAATCTTCAAGTTCTTCATGTTTTGATCATTTAGGTCAAATGGGTCAAATTGACAAATTGATCTCTATAATTTGTTCTATTGATTCCAATCTATTCCTACATCATTCTTAGGTGTTTAGCAACCTGAATTGGTAATTAAAACAATGTTCTTGATAGAATTCTTGAATTAAAGTGTAAATGGGTCAAAATGGAGATTTTGATCCCAATCTTTGAATTTGATGTTAAAATGTGAATTGATACTTGTTTCTAACTTAGTTTAGGTGCCAAATTAGTTTGTGAACACTGGAAATTGAATTGGAATCGATTGGTAATGTTTTGGGGTTGAAATGGCCAAAAGCAGAGGCTGAAAATCGCACTGGTCTGTGCAGATATGCTTGCGGGCGCAAGGACCACCCTTGCGGCCGCAAGAGGCACGGTTTACGGGCGCAAGGGATTGCCTTACGGCCACAAGGACCTCCTTGCGGGCGCAAGCAATTCCAAGCCCTTGTGGGCGCAAGCAGTCTTGCTTGTGGCCGTAAAGGACCCTGTTCCAGCATACAGTTTGCTGTTTCGGGTTGTACTGATATACGAGATGTTTGTTTAGGTACTTCAGTTGATCCCGGAGCTTCTGTAAAGTAGCGTTTAGTATTCTAGCTCGACAGGTGAGTGCCTGATAACATAACGATTAATATATCTATAACATATATTAACAATGATTACGGAATTGTATACCACGATTTGTACACGCACTTGTTTAAGTGTAGGATTACATAATGATGCTAGAATTTACCATGTTGACACAATGTAGTATGCACTTGATTAGGTGTATGTTATGATGATAAATGAATATATGCGCGCATTGATTGATGATCCGATTGATCAGATTATTTGTTTGTGAATGGTCCGGATCTTTATGGACAGAGCTGTCCTGGACAAAGCTGTCCTACAACAAGAACAAAGTTGTTCTACCAAAGGGACAAAGTTGTCCCCTGTGGGTTTAGCTCAGGGCTTTACTCAGAAGAATCGGTTGATTCTGAAATGCAATGGTGGACGCTGTATAGCTCCCCCACCGGCGCGGTTGATGTGTCTGGTACCCCAGTTTGGTGCATTGAGCCGGGTTAGCTCCCCTGCAAGATATGCTACCTCCTGACTATGTCAGCTCATCGCGAGATGCTAGGATAGAACTATCTGAGCATGATTGATGATATGTGATGTATTTATGTTGATAGCATGCTATTTGAGTACTCACTAGCTATTATAGCTAACAGATGCTACACCCTACATGTGCAGGTGATCCTCAGTGAGCTCGGGACCCTGCGGGTAGTTTGATTTCATAGGAGGAACATTGTGTTTTTATTAACTATGATATAATGTTTGTTTGTATTTGATAATGGTCGATCGGATAAGTAACAGTAACACCAAACTTGTATGTGGCAACGTTTGATTGTAATATATTTGCCACGTGTTTTATATTCCGCTGCGTAATTTCAAATGAAAAATGATAAGTTAATGTTTTAAAAAGAAAAATCTGGTTCTCGAAAGTACGGTGTTACAGTAAATGCACTCTTGTGAAAACAAAGTTGGTTTGATTTGAAGAGGCTCTTATATACGCTCTTAATTGGACTTAGGTTGATGAAACTGAATCTGTGAGACTTTCAAGTCAGATTAATGAAATTGAAGAATTGTTAAACATGTTTTTTTATCCGTTTTCATGGTGTGGGAGGGTGATACAAGTGGTACATTTACCGTTAAATCTATGTGAAAGATCATTCAGAATTTGTCTTACTCATCAACCACTGGTAGATCGTTTTGGAACAATTGGCTTCCCCCAAAAGTTAATTGTTTTGTGTGGCGGTTGTTTCTAAAATGAATACCTACCAAACTGAATTTATACTTAAGAGGAATATCTTTACCTTCAGCTGCTTGTTCACTTTGCGGAAGCGAATTAGAAACATAGGACCATTTATTCTTATCTTGCTCGTACACTTAGGTAGTGTTTGGTTGGTAGGAATCCTTGGGATTCTGAAGGAATTGGAATCCAATTCTTAAGGATTCCTATGTTTGGTTCACTTTAATGAGGGAATCTGAAAAAATTGAAATCCATCAAATGGGGGAAAGTGAATTCCATCACTTAGATGGAGGGATTTTAAAATCCTTTGAATGAGGGAATGTGGAATATTACCTTGTTACCCTTAAACATCTCTATAGCCCTAATATATCTATCTCGTTCCATCGAAATAACAAGTGAGCCGACTCTACCCTCCAAACACCGATGACTTCTTCCTCCGGCTCTAGACCCTCCACCGCAGCTATCCCCCGTTGCTGCCTCCAAACCCTCTGTAGCAGCCTTCCTCCGCCGTCGCTTCTAGACCTTCCACCGCAGCCTTCCTCCATCACCGCCTCCAGACCCTCCGCTGCAGCCTTCCTCCGTCGCCACCTCTAGACCCTCCACCGTAACTTTCATTTTTCGCCGTCTCCAGACCCTTCGTCGCGGCCTTCCTCCAGCAGACCTTCCGCCGCAGCCTTCCTCCGTCGTTGTCTTCAGACCCTCCGCCGTTGTCTCCAGACCCTCCGCCGTTGTAACACCCAAGGTTCAAAAATATATTTAAATAATAGAAATAAATTAATAAGTGTTGTATGTGTGATATGAGTTGCTTAGATGGCATTAAATGTGTTTATAAAACTAGAATGACCAAAACTGTCAGATTAGAACTTAAATAAGTGTAGGGACCAGTTCTGTAATTTAGCTATAGTTATAGATATATATGACTTTTGCTTTGACTTCACCATGAAGTCTTCTTTTCAACAATCCAGACAACTCTTTCTCTTTGCATACGTGAGTTCTAGCAGCCTTATTTCTTTGGATTTTGAACAAGATAAACAACAAGATTTAGCATCTTTTCATCTCAATATCAAGTTCTTTATCATCAAGGTAAGTTTGTTGAATGTTTTAAGTGTTCATATGGATTAAATGGGACAAGGATTGATTTAAGGATCAAGATATGTTATTTTGGTGTTAGTTGTTGTTTACTAGCTGTTTGGGATGAAAGAAATCACCCCCATGAAGTTTTAAATCACTTACAACTGAGTTTTGAATAAAAAATGGACAAAAACAGCAAGCTGGCCGGCTTACTGGTTCAGGCCAGAGCCGGGTACGGCCGTACCTTTTGGGTGTACGGGCGTTCCTATGCTCGGGCTTGCCCTAGTTCTTGAGATACCCCCCGTGCCAAGGGGCAAGGGCATTGGCGTACCATACCCAGTCATGGGCGTGACTCATTAGTCGTACGACTTTTGGGGTCTGAAAGTCGGATATATATAAGTTGGATACGAAGGTCCGATCAATTGTAGTATCCGTAGGTCGCATCACCCAAGCACGGGCATGCCTTAGTGGGGTACGGGCGTGTCCTGCCCAATTTTAGTTTCTATCTACTAAGTTTCAGCATATGTTTAATATATTATTGGTATTTTACCTATAGAGACGAATCGTGGACGTTTTCACTAAACTGTAATTACTTGTGGATTGATTTATAACTTTACAGCTTACAAGGTGAGTTTACTAGACTATTATTCATATCTACAACATGTGTGTTATCCTGATAGAATATTTTGCATATACTATTCATATGTGTTGTTTAGCATACTGCTATGTGCAGTAAGGCTCAGATGTGGTACAGTACTGTGACCTATGTAGCTGCCCTGGGTCTAGAATTAGAGGCTAGCTTTGTTGCCTGACATACGTGTGGTATCTCTTTATGATTCTATACGTGTGTTTATATGATTATTAGTTTGGCATACTCACTAAGCTCTCGTAGCTTATCAGATACTATTTTTAAAATATTTTGCAGGTCATTCCAAAGGCAAGGGCAAAGCTTCCGTTTGACAGCTTTTACTGAACTCCTTTTGAAACTTAACGCCCATTGTGTAATATAAGAAACAGTAGTGTACTTTTAGATGTGTTTTCTTATGAAACATTACTCAAACTTTGTTGTAAATTACGCTTCTGCTTACTGTTAAAACTATACGTGAACCCTTATTTTACTTTTTTGTTTAAACTTGGTTTTTATAAAATGGGGCGTTACATCTCATTCTCTCACAACCCTAAATCAACTAAATTGTTTATCGCCGTCACACGAAGCTACGATCATCGCCGGTGCAAGAACATGAATTGATTCATAAACTCCCTTCGTTCATCAATATTTTATTTTCTTTCATTCATCAAATGTATGTGTATTATTTTTCTACGTCCTCAATTGATAGTGTTCATCAAATACAAATTTGAGGATTCTTGTAACTTGATGATTTGAGTATCAAATATATTAACCGTATGTTGATTGTATAATTGATCATTTTTTTAAAGTTGTTTATAAATTCATTTTATTCATCAATTTTAAAGTTTGTATACCATAGATGATTATAGAGTTCTTCTTTTTTTATCATATTTAGTAAAATTGTATAATCTAGTTTTCATCAATTATTAATTAGGAATAGACGTGATTGTAGAAATAGTTAATATTTTTAGATTTCCTAATCTACACTTAAACTTTATTAAATTGGCAGTTACTATTAATTAGCTTTTGACTATTTTTAGTTAACTTTTGATGAAATCTAATGGCTCAAAATCTCTCTTACACCTCTTACCTAGATTTAACTCTTACAATATCTCTACCATATATATATACATATATATACACATACAGGGTGAGGTTATACATAGAACCTTGCTTATTCATAGAATATAAAGAACAAACCTGATGATGATACGTGACATCAAGAGTAAGGACAAAATTGGAAAAATAATTACAAATTAATACTCATGCCCTTCTCTCTCTTTCAACCTCCAAACTTCCATTTAAAAAAAATCCTACTAAACATTCAAATTATCACAATATATTCATGTTTAAGAATTTTAGCAAAAAAAATATACCATTACATGCAGTTTTTTATTTTCTTTAATTCAAGATTAGGATCGAAATGTTTTCTAATTTTTTTTACGAAAATGCAAATTGTTTGACGAAAATGCAAATGCTGTCGAAAATGAAAAAAACAGATAACAAAAATGCAAATTATTTGACGAAAATACAAAATGCAACAGACATAAAAAAAGATAACAAAATGCAAATAACCGAAAATGCAAATAATATTAAGTCATTAACATGCAAATAACCCAATGATTTGCATTTTGGTTCTCATTTTTCTATTTCGGAAGGTGGATCCATAAATAAAAAATCCATATTTATCTTCAATTATGCAGTTACTTAATATAATTTTCATATAATTTACAAAATTGCCACCTTGAAATTTTAACCATTAATTTAGATGATCTAATGGTCCAGATTTGTTCTTTAGATTCTACAATTAATTACTATCTTATAAAGCATTTAGGCCTTTTGTCTTAATCTCTTAATTTTAAGTAATTTGAAATTACTAATTTAACCTTAATATTAAACTAAATGGAAACTATTAAATAAAGTAACTATTTGGTGGAGTTAATAACAATCTTATATACTATTTTAATAACTAAACCTTGCAAAATAAAGAATATTTAATAAATCAAATCAATGCAAATTAACTTAATAATTACAAAAGTTAATAATTAAACATTTCATATTAAATATTCTACCATGTAATAAATATTTTTAAAATGGGTATATAATCAAAATAAATAGATTTATAATATCAACACTGTTGTTGGATTTTACCATCTATGTAAAAAAATTATTGACCAATTATAATTCAGATAAAAAACAAACCATTCCTATTTTAAAAACGGACAAGTTGTCGAGAAAAAATATTAGTCGTCGTTACATTACGCGGATAAAATACTAGTATAATGTATATATATATATATATATAGAGAGAGAGAAAGAAAGAGACATCGCCAACTAATTAATATATAAGACCAATGTTGGTCCTCATATTATCATATGTAGCGTGTCATCATATCTTTTAGATACTTTTGTCATATTCTTATTAGCTTATAAATATAAATATTGGCCTTGTAATAAATTATAGATGTACGTGGACCACAATTGTGTATCACATCTTGTATACAATGCAAATCATATCAAATCAAACATCATTAATTTTCAGTTAAGGTTAATATATACATTGATTAACATCACTACATCAGTATGTCGTATAAAACAATCGATCTGCTTTAAACAGTTAAGGGTTTCATTATATATTGATTTTTAATGATATTCTACATTTTAGTTTTTTGGTTTTGCTAAGACATATATGTTTGGTAGACGTTTGGCTTAAAAATAGTTAAACATGCATGAGAAACTTGAATGAAGAGGGTTATGTACATTTGATATTGAGAATATATAATTAATTAATTAGTCTGCACATATATATAGTAATTTTGATCACCAGTCGATCATGACTATATATATATGCATAAAGGGATGAAATCAAATAAAAAGAAAATTAAAGTAAAAAGTGTAAAAAGGATTATTATTTGATCATTTTTCGGTATATATATCAACTGATAATCGTTAGTTCATCATCTTTATTGATTAAAACTAGTTCTTCATTAATTTCTTTTTGATTTCAAATACAGATTTTGAAAACAAAATTTTGGAATAATTTGTTGATTAACAAAATGGTTCATCTAAAAAGTGATGAATATATTGGATTCATCAAAAAGAAATTGATGAAGAACTAGTTTTAATCAATAAAGATGATGAACTAACGATTATCAGTTGATATATATACCGAAAAATGATCAAATAATCATCCTTTTTACCATTTTTACTTTAATTTTCTTTTTACTTGATCTCTACCCTATGCACAAAATCCTAAATAATTTGTTATTGTTTAAAGAGGTCGATAAAACTTAATGTATATTAAAACTATTATTAACAAAATACATGAAGTTATTATGTGTATATATAGGGATAAGATCAAATAAAAAGAAAATTAAAGTAAAAAGTGTAAAAAGGATGATTATTTGATCATTTTTCGGTATATATATCAACTGATAATCGTTAGTTCATCATCTTTATTGATTAAAACTAGTTTTTCATCAATTTCTTTTTGATTTCACATACAAATTTTGAAAACAAAATTTTGAAATAATTTGTTGATGAACAAAATGCTTTCATCTAAAAAGTGATGAATATGTTGGATTCATCAAAAAGAAATTGATGAATAACTAGTTTTAATCAATAAAGATGATGAACTAACGATTATCAGTTGATATATATACCGAAAAATGATCAAATAATCATCCTTTTTACCATTTTTACTTTAATTTTCTTTTTACTTGATCTCTACCCTTTATATAATGAGGATCAAATAAAAAGAGATTTAAGGTAAAAATAGTAAAAAGAAATCTGAAGATAACACGTGTTATAACTAACAAAAAGGTATTTTAGGTAATCAATATCTAATTATTTCTCACTCATCCTTAACCCCCTCCCCACGTTTTCTGTTGAAAGCCCCCACGTTTTTAGATTACCTTCCCCCAGATCTCTCTCTCGTTGGAATACTTTCACCGGCAACGTTTAAAGCCTTCATTTCAGCGGCCACAGTCGCGTTTGATCCAGGTTAGTACTAAATACATCTGAGACGAAAACGAAACGACGGAAGATGAATTCGAAAAAAATTATAGGTTTCCTTGATCTACCACCACTTGGTTTGTTGTTTTTCCGCCGAGGAAATACGTTTTCATGGCGACGGAACCGTCACCGGCCACCCCACCGACGACGACGCTGGAACCAACCATACCGCCGTTAAGTGAAAACTCCATCGTGATTGCTTTTCGATTTTTGATCTTATCAGGTGTGCATTGGGTTTTCAAATTTCGATCTCTCCTTTGTATGTTTTCTTCAGTTTTTGATGTTTTTGTGTTCCAAAATAATCAGATTTGTGAGTAGATTGTTTTTTGTGAATCAATATTAGTTTTACTTTTGTTATTGATGTTTATCAGATAAGAACTAGTTGAATGTATAACCTAAGTTTAGAGGGGTGTGCATCAATTTATAATTGATGATTTTCTGATGTGCATCAATTTTATAATTGATGATTTGTGTTGTGCATCAAATATATTGATCAATCGCCATTTGAATTTTGAATAAGTGTTTTTTAGTGGGAAATATGTTTACTTGATTTTAGGAGGTGGATAAATAATCAAAAGACTAATATACCCCTAACTTACCGATTTTAATTAATTAATTAAAAAGAAGTTAGTTATTGTCTTATGAATCTAATTACTCATATTTCTCCTTACTTTTTGTAGCTTAATTTTTTTAGTAGATCTCTTTCCGATATATATATATATATACATACATATATATATATATACTAGTGGGGTACCCGCGCAATGCGACGGCGGCGAATAAAAAGGAGGTCGTGATGAGTTTTGTGCAGAATAATCACAAAAAGCTAATATGAGTTTGTAAAGATTCTTTGCGAGATGAAGATAATATGAGTTTGTGAAGATTCTTTGCGCGAGCCATTTTGAAATTAAGAAGTAAATTGCTAACTCTGAGTTA
Source organism: Dittrichia graveolens (assembly GCA_038502395.1). Classification (NCBI taxonomy): domain Eukaryota; kingdom Viridiplantae; phylum Streptophyta; class Magnoliopsida; order Asterales; family Asteraceae; genus Dittrichia; species Dittrichia graveolens. The sequence continues at coordinate 6,734,879 of JARJIL010000003.1, forward strand.
TTTGTCTTTCAGTTTGTTGGAAGAGTTTTGTCGCATGGCTGAATCATGAAGTTGTTGATTATATATATGTATGTATATATGTGTGTGTAATGTTTCATAGTTCTAATTATTATGTAATTGAGTTAGAATGCAACGTTTATAAATTTCAACACTTTGACTCTTTTATTTGTTTGGTGTTTGTGAAATCTCTTGAACTTGATTTATTGAAAACGGGAATTTAGGTGATCTCATGAATCAAAAGTTAATATTAAAAATATATGATTAGACTTAATTAAGTTATAAGTATGGTGATCTCATGAATGAAAAGTTAATTAATATTAAAAATATATGGTTAGAAATAATTCAGTTATAAGTATTGGTTTAAATTCATTAATTGTCGGTTATGTTTTCAATATTTATTTGTTTAAATTCATTAATTGTGGTCTTAAAGGAGGGGTAAATAAGAGATATAAAGGAGGGGTAAATAAGAGATATAAAGGAGGGGTATTTTAGTAAATTTACTTTTCTTAAAATTAAGAATTTTTTAGGTCGTAAATGCATTATATAGGAGTAAGATATATATATATATATATATATATATATAGTAATTTTGATCACCAGTCGATCATGACTATATATATATATATATATATGCAAAAGTTCAAACGAGAACTGTTTTTCGTATGAGAACTGCGAGAACTGTTTTTGACACCATTAAAGACTCATTAATAGGGGTATTTTGGTAATTTAAATATTAACTATGACTTGCGTCCGGGTAAGCCATCATTAATTTGTGAGGTTTGATTTTATCGAAATAAACCTCATTAATGCGTTATTAATGAGCCATTAATGAGTCATTAATGAAGCATTAATAAGTCGTCAAAAAATCTTAGCCATTGATTAAGTTTAATCAAGGGCTACGATTGGTTCTTGCAATTCTCGTACGAAAAAACGTTCTCGTTTGAACCTTCCCTATATATCTATACTATATTATAAAGCATTTAAGTTTTTTGCTTAAACTCTTAAATTTTAAGTGTTTTGAAAGTACTAAATTACCCCTTATATAAACTAAATTGAGTAACTATTAGATATAGTTAATAAGATTCTTATATTCTATTTTAACAACTAAACTTTACATATTTAAGAAAATCAAAGTCAATACAACTTTTTTTAAAGTAAAAGTCAATATAAATTAACTTAATTGTTAAAAAATATTTTCCTAACCTTTTTTTTCAATTATGGAGAATAAAAAAGTAAAAGACATGGAAAAAAGATACAGAAAATAGACATGTCACCAAACAAAAATTATTCGCTGTCACTATATTACATGACTTGAAAACGCACATGTTAAATAGTTGATATTATTCGTTGCTGTCGCATTACGTGTGTATCATGCTATATATATAGAAAAAATCATTTGATAACCATTTTATTGCAATAACCGTCAGAACCAATCTTAGCCGTCCAATTCCCCCTCTTTCAATTTGATTGTCCACCCATGAATTCATCTCATGCACACTGCCACAGTCTTTTCTTCCACGCTCTCTATCCATGAATTCCATATTGGTTCTCAAGGTTTTATCAATAATAATAATTCTCAAATGAACCCTCCCATATATATATATATATATATATATATATATATATATATGGAGTGGTTCAAACGAGAACTGTTTTTCGTACGAGAACCGCGAGAATTATTTCTAGCCAATCATTTAATTTCCTGTCCTGTATATTTATTTTAAAAATAAAATGTTAGTATGAACATTTTTACATTACCCCCACTTTTTTAAAACTAATATATGCATCAAACGAAAAGGTGTTAAATTACGAAAATTATACCAAATTAACGAGAAAATTGTGCTCTTTAATTTGAGATCGATCTTGCTATATTTTTTTTCAAAACAAAATTCACATTTGATAAGTTTTTTATAACACAACTCTCGACATATGCACATGTGCAAATCTACACTTGTGCTGGAAAAAAACTAGGTGAATCTATGCATATGCACACGTGTATAAATTTTCACATGTGCATATCTACATCTTTGCTGAAAAACTAGGTGAATATGTGTACATGCACATGTGCACATGTCGACCTGTAGAAAAAAATCCAGTAAACACAAAAAAGTTAAAAAAGGTATAACTAGATCGGTCTCAAATTAAAGAGTATAATTTTCTCATTAATTTGGTATAATTTTTGTAATTTAACATCTTTACATTTGATGGATATATTAGTTTAAAAAAAGTGAATGTAATGCAAAATTGTCCAAATTACTCTTAATTAATTAAGGATAAGTTTGATTAGTTAAGGTTGTCCTTAAACAATTATTTAATGTGGACCCTTCATCTTTTTTATCAATAGTTACAATTGGTTATTGCAATTCTCGTATAAAAAATAGTTCTTGTTTAAACCGTCCCCTATGTATACATATATATATATATATATATATACACACACACTAGCATTTGTACCCGTGCAATGCGGCGGCGATGACAATAGTTTGTGTCAACAACATGTTCGATTTCAACAATGTAGGGTATGATATTTGTGGAATCGGTGTCAGGAAATATAATCTATTCCATAACATACTTATTTTCTTTCTTCATTTTTTTGTTTTCTTTATTTCTCTTTTTTTCAATAATCTATTTTATTTAGTTTTTTAAGAACAATAAAATAAGAAAAAATATATATTATTAATAAATAATTACAAAGAAAATTGTTTAATAAGTTATCAAAGCAACAATTGTCATAAATTGGTTGAGTTAATTAAAGAGATAAGTGATTAGGTTATTGTTGTGAGTGTTTGTGTTTTTTTGTTTAAAGTATTGTACTATTTAAAATTAAGTAGTCTTAAAATTTTAGGAGAGAGAGTGTTAAATGATTTATAATATCGATAATAATATATAAAATATTTAACACACTCTCTCTAAAAAATATCTCTTAAATTTTAAGTAATTTGAAATTACTAACTTACCCATCATTTAATTAACCTAAATGGAAACTATTGAATGGATTTAATTAGATCCTTAAAAATCATTTTAATAACTAAACTTTTCATAAGAAACAATATTTAAAAATGTCAAGTCAATGCAAGATTAGATTTCAACCTATAAGATATTAAACAAATTAAAAATTAAATAAAAAACCTCCATAGAAATATTATTTTAAATATTCTTTCATATAACTAATATTTAATTTAGGGCAAACTGCATCAAAATACAAGGAACTTTGGCTAAGCTACCATTGTATACAACGAACTTTTTTTTTAAAATTAATACAACGAACTTATAAAATCTTACCATTGTATGCAATATTACCCTCTATAGAAGGTTAACCGGTAAATTCATTTTATTTTTATTTTTTTTAATTTTAAACTTAAAAAATCTGGAAATCTGATGAAGATTGAAGTCTGACTTTCAAACCTAACCAACATATCTTCAACTCACCCTTTTGAATCCACACACAAAACCATCACAAGTCTCACGATCGATGACCCTTCATCACTACCATTGCAGCAAGCCTCCTTTTGTAGCAAACCACCACCACCGCTGTTGTTTGCAGTAAGCGGCCACCGCCGCCGTTAAAGCAAACCACCACCGTCGTTGAAGCGAACCACCACCGTCGCCGCCTTTGTAGAAAACCACCATCGTTGTTGCCATTGTAGAAAACCACCACCGTTGTTGTTGAAGCAAACCACCACCATCACTACCACCGATACCTACAGATCTACAAAGGACCATGATCGCGATTTATTGTACAGATCACCCAAACTTCAACCAACAACGATACCTTCAGATCTGGGACCACCGATTTCTCGTTGAAACAACCGCCGCCGTCGTCCACTTTCGAGCAATCGCCGCAGTAGCCTTCAACCACCATCGATTTGATTCAGAGGTGTTTCTCTCTCTCTCTTTCTCTCTCTATCTTTCTCTCTCTCTACATTCAGATCTGAAGGTGCCATTGTGGTACATATTAAAATTATGTTATTTGTATGTTTGGGGCTTAAATGTTCTAGTTTTGATTTTCGATTTGAACATATGATTTGGTTCTTGGTTTATGCTCTTTGGATCTGAAGAACACTGTATAAAAATGTTTTTGGATATGAATGTTCTTGGACTTAACGAGATCTTGAGTTTATCTTCTATTTGATATGTGTTATGGCTTGTTATTTGGGTTTTTGTTTGGATATATGATTTGTTTACAGATTTAAGGTTTGAATGTTTTTTGATGTTAATAGAGTTTGAATGTTCTTGGCAAAGATGATGAACATAAATATAAAAAAATATAAAAATTAAGCCAAAAATCATAAAATGACCTGTAACCTGCTTGGCAGGTTACAAATTGCATATAATGGGAGTTATAACAGAGTTGCTTGTATTAATTTTTTTTTAAAAAAAAGGTCATCGTATACAATAGTAGCTTAGCAAAAGTTCCTTGCATTTTAAAGCAGTTTGCCCTTTAATTTAAGTATTAGAGAATTCGTATAACTAAAACTTATAAAACAACCCGAATTTATAAGCACTCATATAAGTAAAATAAAAAGTTTAATTTATCATATATTTAATATTACTTTACTTGAACTCTTAAAATTTAAGTAACAGAAAATTACCAACATAATCTATATCCTTACATTTTTTAAAACATACCAACGAGGTCACCATCTCATACCTACACAATTCCTTATTCAAATCAGCACAATTTCCAAAGTCATTGATATCTTTTCATCATCTTATTTTATAAGTAGAGATTTTTTTCTTATTTTATTGTTTTTCAAAAGTTATTTTAGAAATTAACGAAAGAGCTTTAAATAAAATGGAAAAGGGGAACGAAAATGGACATGCTACAAATGTAAATTATTTAATGTTATCATAGTGCGTAAATACCATACCCTACGTTATCAAAACGGACATGTTATCGAGTATAAATTATTCATCATCGCCGCATTGTGCGGGTAACATACTAGTATATATATACCCTATATAGGGAGCGGTTCAAACGAGAACTGTTTTTCGTACGAGAACTGCGGGAACAAATATAGCCAATCATTTAATTTTGTGTTTTATATTTAACTTTAAATCAAAATAGTAATTTGGACATTTATACATTACTCTTATTTTTTAAACTAATATATCTATTAAACGAAAAAGGTGTTAAATTACGAAAATTATACCAAATTAATTTTTAATTTGAGACCGATCTTGCAATATTTTTTTAAAAAAATCACGTTTGTTGAGGATTTTTTAACACAGGTGCCGACATATACACATGTGCAAATATATGCACATATGCGTATACACAGACGCGCTTAGTTTTTTCCGGCACAAATGTAGATGTGCATATGTGCATATGTTGAAATTTGTGTTAAAAAAACTCAGCAAATGCGAATTTTTTTAAAAAAATATATTGGAAGATCGGTCTCAAATTAAAGAGTATAATTTTCTTGTTAACTTGATATAATTTTCGTAGTTTAACACCTTTTCGTTTGAAGAATATATATTTATTTAAAAAGTGGGGGTAATGTAAAAATGTCCAAATTGCCGTTACTTAATTAAAGATAAGTTTAATTAGATTAAGGTTATCCATTAACAATTTTTTAATCTGGATCCTCTATCTTTTTTATCAATGACTATAATTGGTTCTCGTAATTCTCATATGAAAAATAGTTTTCGTTCTATATATATATATGGTGGAAAACCCTAACAACCATTTTCATCCTTTTCAGACTTCGCATGTCCATGAACCACATATATATACTTTTTTTCCTTAATTTTGCGCTTTCTTTTTTTCAGCTATATATTTAAAATGTCTTTATTCTAATTAAACAAGTGTTTTAAAACGGCTGCCTTACGACAAACGGGTCACAGATTAATCCGGTTTTTACAATTTACAGCGCTCACACAAGCTAATAGTTATTTGTGTCAAACACACTCTAAATACTACTGTTGAATTTAATTTTGTTTGATAACCGTCATTGAAATTTTTAAATTGTTATTCATATTTTAGATAAATGATAGTACATTATATATAAAATGTAAATTAATTAACCGAACTATTCGTATGTTACTCGATCGCCCTTAATAATTGTATACATATGTTTTTGTTGACATTATACATGTTTATTAGGTAGTGTCTAATGTACAAATCATATTTTATTGTAATATAGGAGAAGAAAATTTCTATAAAATCCTACTTTATTCTCTACTTACTAAGTAATGACAATTGAAAAAAAAATTCTAATATCTTTTCTTTAATGTTGACACTTGTGTTGATCGATCTATTCGAGATATATGTATATATATGACACTAGGCATCGTTATTCTATCATAATAATATTCATTAATTATTCGGTATTAACAAAAATAACGAGTTTAATCATTTAGCTTAATTTAATTATTTTCCATTCCCAACATTCGCCATATGCAATCAAATGTTTTATATATTCCAGCAAAGAGGGGTTTAGATTTATGTGTGGTCACTGATCATTATTATCTATCTATTACTATTAAAAGTTGATGTTGAAAGAAACAAATTTTGCTGTTTAAATAAAAAATAATATAAAATCGAATCTTAGTTATCTGTTTATTAATTAACAGATATAAATAATTATCTATTTCGATCAGGTGTGCCAACTGATTAATTAATGGGTATGGATTATTACATTTCTTTTCGATTCAAAGCTTTATATTAAAGAATTGACCTATTGATATAAGAGGAGAAGAATTACATCCAACAATCTTATTAACTAATTCCCTAGCTAGCTACTCCCTTTCATCATAGTTTAAACACCTTCATTTTCCTCTTTATAGGCCCCCCTACATCCACAAGATGTAACTTATAAGTTATAATCCACCTTCATTTTCTCCTCCTCCTCCTCCACCACATTTTTTCCGTTCACCGTCCTCCCCACTTAACCACACCTTCCCGATGGAAAAAAACGACAGAGAAACCCATGATTTCATGAACGTTGAGTCCTTCTCTCAACTTCCTTTCATCCGTCCCTCACCTCTCAAAGAAAAAGGCATCAGGCTCTTTGGTAAAGAATTCGGCGGCGGCGGCGGTGGCAGTGATTCCACCACCATGGTCACCGACGACTTCGACACTAATGATCACACTGCAGCCGCCACCGAAGAATCCAAGGAATCCAACGAAAGTAGCCGCAAATTCGAGTGTCATTACTGTTGTCGAAACTTCCCGACCTCACAAGCCTTAGGTGGCCATCAAAACGCTCATAAAAGAGAACGGCAACACGCCAAACGTGCTCACCTACAGTCAACCATGGTCAACGTCGGCGGCTTCTCGGAAGCACAAATGTATGGCCTCATGAACTACCACCGTTTCACCACCACACCACCACCGTATTACCACCACACAAACACCACTTCCGCCGTGACCAACTACAACCACAGGTTTTACGGTGGCAATTCATCTTACACTGCTTCTCACCAAACAACACCCATAAATGGTAGTCCATTACCCTTATGGAGATACACAAACAACACCCAAAACTCAACATTTAATCGTGACCATACGATCAACAATTCGCCGTTGATATCTTCACATGATGGATTACGGGCATCAAGAATTCCGACAGCATCTAGTTATATGTACGATCCGAAGCCGACCGTTCAAGATCAAGTTAGTCTTGACTTGCATCTGTAACATTATATATTATATCTTAAAGTTAATAGCTTCTTGATTGATCACCCACCATTTTCGTTTTTTTCGAGTTTTATTAATTTAGAAGTATTTTATAGAACTACTACCGTTTTTAATTATTTTTTATGCTCGATCGATCAGTTAACTACCGGCCTTAAGTAGCCATGAAATCTAACAAAGATATTACTTTTATATAATCGTACATGTGGGTCTTAGGTAGGTTTCTATTAATTAATTAGATCTTGGATTGTATCAAGATCCTAGCTAGCAAGCTAAGTAACCGCTTGCTCAAATTCAGGTTTGTAGTAAATATTTCAACATATTTATATATAGCTAGGGCTAGAATTAAAAAGATAAGAGATTATTTATTTATTTATTATTATAATTTTTTTGATAAAAAAGCTTTACGGTTTTAGCTATATATATATATATATATATATAGTTTTACTATCAATACTTGTGATCTATATTTACATAACCTGCAAATATATATAATGACGAATTATTTTTATTATTAGCTTTGATCGTACGTATCTTTTTGAACTTGATGTATAAAACCCGATATATCGATTCAAGGTTTTATGAAACACAAGCATGCAGTCGAGCTGTTTATTACTTTATTGTACTCCAGTTAGTTTGATTTGGTTGGTTTGATAATCAAAATCCATTATTGATGAAACTTAGGGCTAGAAAAAGTTATGAGGAATAAGGAATCAAATACATGATAACCAGATATTTATTAAGACATTAACATAATTTATTAAAATTCTGAAAAGTAAAAAAAAAATGAATTAAAAGTTATGTAGAGTCAACATCTGGCTGCAATCAGTGATTGTACCCACAGAAGCAAGTGAAGCTGAGTTCATGAGGAAAAGGTGTGCTGATGCCTTTAACAACTTCCAAAGGGTATACTCCCACTTACCTTGCTATCTATATTTGTCTAAAGTACAACTGTCAGCTGCTTCCAGTGTGCTTTCCATGCTTGTACATTTTACAGAACTTTTCACATATATACACACACTATACTAGGGAATTCGTGCTATGTCACGACGACGAATAATTTTTGCTCGACAACATGTCCGTTTTCAGAAGCGTAGAGGTATCGTATTCATGCAATACAATCACAACGAATAATTTATATATGGTCGATAATATGACTACTTTGTTTCTACTTTTCTCATTTCAATTCCTTTATTTCTCTATTCTCCATCAACTATTTTATAAATTATTTTTTATCTGAAATACAATAAAATAAGAAAAAGTTAAATTCAAGAAAAGTTCTTACGAATACAAATGATTTCTACTTATAAAATAAAGTGAGAGAAAGATATCATTGTTTAGGAATTATGTTGATACGAGTGAGGAATTGTGTTAGCATATATAAGAGAGCGTTGGTGGCTTTGTATATTTCAAATTAAAGTATGGATATTTAGGGGTATATTGGGTATTTCTCATTACTTAAATTTTAGTATTTTAAGTAAGAAAGATAATGTTAAATGTATTACAAATTAAACTAATTTATTTTGATTATGAGTCCTTTAAATAAAATATAGACCAATGTTGCAAAACTCTAATTCCAAGGCCAAGTACTCGGCGAGTACTCGTGACAAGGTGGGTGTCCTTGTCGAGTTGAAGTGAATTCGAGTACTGCAAAACTCGACCCCAACTCGGTCAAACCCAGGATGATTCAGTCTTTAATTTTTTTTATAAATACTTAGTCTCCTTGGTTCCCATAATTAAAGCCATTAATACATAATCAGTTTTCTTATGTCATGAGTTAACAGCTTGTTTGAGTATTTATTTTCTGATTTTATACCCTATAATTTTGAAATTTATATATACAAGTTATAATCCGAATACTCTCCGAGTACTCCCCGCTTAGGCTAATTACTCAATACACCCCAGTCGGCCGATCGAGTACCGTCTAGCGAGTTTTACAACATTGATATAGACAATATTTATAAATTCAGTTTACATATTATTCGGTTCATGAATTATTGTTATACATAGTTTCTAATATATAAATTAAAATATTTGTTATACGAATGAATATTTAGATATATTTTTAATGGAAATTCTTTGTATTTGATTTTGATTATATATTTGTAGATTAAAATATAATTTGTATTGAACTGATATATTTTTAGATTTTCTTTATTATTGAAAGTTTACTTATTAAAATAGTATTTAAGAATCTAACTCCATTAAATGTTTATTTTTTGTTCTATACGAGGGGCAAATTAATAATTTTATTACTTAAAATTAAGAGATTAAGATAAAGACATAAATATTTTATAATATTATTATAGGTGTATAGACACACACACCACAATTAATATGTTACTTGTTCACACTTTTTTAGTTATATTCCCACACTAAAAATGTACAAAGTTATAAACAGACGTGAAAAAAAAATGGTGAGACAAATCTTATAAAATCTTCATTTAAAAATGTGAAAACTACGGTTAAAATATTACATTTATTAATGTGAATAAAATATTAAAATATTCACACTTATAACCGAAAACATTTATTCTCTATAAAACTTGACGCTAAAAAACGTGAGCTTTAAAGGTATTAATTCTATACATTAACAAGTGTGAGGTTTTTTTTACTTCTCCAAAATTATGTTTAAATTATTCTACACAATTTTAAGTGTGATAATTTTTTATATTTTTACACTTTTTCCATCAATTGTGAATAAATAACATATTTTGTGTGTGTGCGTGTGTATACATCCACATACACACATTCATAAATATCTAAATTTATACAAAACGATATAAAGATTCTCATTCGCAATTCAGTTTATATCATATTGTTGAAATTGTCTTTATGAAGGAGAGTACTAAATAGGCTTCTATATTTGGATTGGTTTGTTGTTTTCACTCACAAATTGATAGTGTGGTCTATGTTATGATACATTTGGATTTTGTATGTTTCTTTGATTTGTCAAACGTCATAGCTTGTTCATTGTATTGCATTTTTTTCTCTCTATTAGCAAGTTTAATCTTGTATTATCATATCATCTCTTTCAAATCTTGAAATATAATATTGTTTGTACATTACATGTGTGCATATTTTCCCACATGTACCTTTACACATATGAATTTTTCGAGTTTAGTTGAAAAGAATACACGTGTGCATATTTTTCCCATTTGACTTCGAAAATACGCACATGTCCACATTTTCACAACATTGCTTAGCAAAATGTGATTTTTTTTAAAAATGTATCAATATCAACATCAAATTAAAGAGCATATAAATCTCATTTTTTTATTTTTGCATTCTTAAAACCTTCGTATTTAGTAAATATTTTAGTTTTTATAAAAAAGTGTGTAAATTACAAATGAACAAATCACCTTTTTTATATTTACAAACAACATCCTCCACAAAGGATGAGTATGTTTCATTTCAGTTATAGGTTAAAACCAAATCATTAACCAAAGATTCAGTTATTACACTTTCCCAACTAATCAGTTATGGTTATTGGTAATTTGGTTTTTTAGTTATAAAAGTCACTTCAGTTATTAGCTTTGGTTAAATCGGATAACTACCAACTTTATATAACTTCATATTGGTACAATAAGGGAAAAATGTTAAATAGTTGATTGTGAAATATAAGTTTGTTAAATATGAGGAATATTAGTTTGTCGATTGTGAAATATAACATTGTATTTTTGCATATAAATATTTTCGAATAGGTAAAAAGTATATTATCTTTAGAAACCATCAAGAAAAATACATGGAAACAAGAATTTCTTGATTAATTAAAAAGTACTATAATAAGAATAAATGACTAGCTTAAATTATAAAAAATATATATATGTGATATTGTCAGTGTAATTAATGCTAAAAAATATGAAAACATTGACTTAAATATTTTGATGATAACAATTTTAGTATCAGATTTAATAAGCTACAAATCCAAGTTAATACAAAAATAATAAGTTTATGAAAATACTCGTTACTTGAATTGTTTAGTCACAAATGAATAGAGAATAATTTAAAAATATGACCATATAAGACTTCAAAGAAAAATGGAAACCTCATTTTCAAGCTTCATGAAAATCGATTTTCTAAAAGAGAGATCAAAAGTTTTTAAAATTCAAATAACTCAACAAAAAGTCAAATCTTATAGTTGGTAATTCATGTTTCCCATACAAAAATTCTTTATTGTTGACAAATTTCCTAACAAGATCCTCCTTTGAAAAAAAGTCAACATAGAACCTTTGAGTAATAGTTTTAAGCAATGGACAAATTGAAAACAAAATCTTTTTGATCTTATCCTTTGTCCTGTGATATTTGTGTTGGGAAATTTCTAGACACGTTTCTAAAAATTGTTTCCAGATATTTTGATATCTAAAAGTGTGAGCAAACAACACATGACGTTTAAAAGAGAAAAAGAAAAGTTTGAGCATATTAAGCTGCCCAAGGTCGACCGTGGTGTGATACAATCGGGCCCGCATATATGAACTTTGTCTTTGTTTTCTCTCTCTATAAAAGCCACACTTAGGGTCATGTGTACACACCATCTTGTTATTCTAAATTCTCTATCTATTCTTTGTGAGGTTTCATTTCTAAATTCAAAATGTGAGTTCTTGAGTTGTTAACAATAATTCTATCAAAAGAAGAACAACTCAAAATCAAAAGAAAGTGTCCAAGAGCATTAAGTATTTATCTTATATTATTATACACACTTGTGTCTTGTGATAGAGAAATTTATAAGCACTTTCACTTGTAGTGAAAAGTGTAGAGAGAACATTGCTTGTTGTGATTGTTGAGAGTTTGTTGTTAATTTTTTTGTGACGGTTGCTTAAGGTGATCACTACCTTGAAAAATTAGTTATTAGTTTCTTAAGGTGATCACTATCTTAGGAAATTAGTGATATGTATGTTACTAAAGATGATCATTACGTTGTAAAATTAGTAAGACGTTGTAAAGGTGATCACTACTATACCTTCTTAGTGGGATGTACTGGTTATCTCTTCCGTCTACGAGAAACATTGATAGTGAAGATAACTCTTAGATTGAAGGGCCAAGAGTAGACGTAGGTTGGATTCATTAACATACAACTAAACCACTTTACATCCGGCGTTATCATTTCTATTCCCTATTTAGCTTCTACATATATTATGTATAGAAATATATTATACTATATTATATGTGTTAGTTCGGTTAAAACGGTTAACCAAACACTCATAACTATAACCGAACCATAAATTTCGGTTATTAAATAAACTAAAAACCACCGCTCGGTTAATCATTTGGTTAAAAAGCTATGTTATCACTTTAAGTCATTGATATTCAAAATGAATGATGGAGATTAGTTCTCACATTTCTTTCATTAGATGGACTCTTGATTGAACTCTCATACGTATAAACACATGTGTATATATATATACACACACACACAACCAAGTATCAGTATAGAACAGTCTTATTTACAAAACCTAAAAATCAAAATCTTGTCCATGAGACTAATGGGATTCATGGCCGAAATTTATTCTTCTAATTTTGCTTTAAAAACAATACCTGCTAGAAAACAAAACAATAAAAAGGGCATTTTGGGAATCTCAATTTTTAAAATAACTCTCTTCCATTATTACCATAGTTTTAAATAACGTAAGGCGTGACGTGGCGGCGAAGTCAAGCCGCATCAAGAGCAATGACGAAGCGATATTATTTTTTAAGATATGGCTTAAGACGGAAATTTTGTTTATATTTTATAATTATATATATGCAGTTAATAATTATTTACATACAAATTAAACAAAGTTGAACAAATGAGGAGGAAAGTAACATATACAAGTTACAAAATACAAATGTATAGACGTTAAATATACACGAACGCAAGTCAGATAAAAAAATTAATTTAAAAAAATGATTTTCTACACGCCATGTCAATAAAAAAACTCACCACTTAGGGCGTAAAGACGCACCTTGGGTCATTTCTTAATAGCGGAACCACGCCTCACGCAATGGTGTCGCAATGACGCGCCTTTTAGAACACTGATTATTACTAAGATCAATCCCACTTCCCCACTATTACTATCTCTCTACTCTCTCTCTCTCTCTCTAGTGTTTTCCCTCTCTAATCGGTCACCAAAGTTGCCACCATCATTGTTATCGCTGGTAAACACCAAAGTGACCAACATCTTCTTTCTCATCGGTGTTCAGCATAGCTAGACCCTCACTTCCATAGATCCTTTCTACATTACTTTCTCTGTATCAAATGGCAGGCACACCAAATCCCTATCATCGTACTTCTCTCTATCGTTGTGAACAGTCAGTTTCATATTTCGTTGACACCTACAACAAAACTAGTATCTGTGAACCTTTGCTTTCATCTTTGGTCGTCGTGAACCGTCCGTCTTTGGTTGCCCCATCATCGTCCTTCTCTCCTTCTCTTCAAGATCTGAAGTTCGATGATTCAATGCTGCAGATCTCGTGATACTAGGGTTGAATATCTAAGAAGCGATCAAAAGTATGAGGTTTAAATATTCAGTGGCCCTCATCTCATGTGGTGGGTTGTTGTTTATGAATAAAAGAAACGCATGTTTGTAACTATGCAGGAAGATATTAAAAATATTTGAATATGAAAGGTGTTAGGGTTAAATATGTAGGAAGTTTTTTATATAAAAAAAGCATTAGGTTTCTGTTTTTACTAATTTTAGAGTTTGTGATTTGCAATAAGTTAAAGATATTTTTGTTTGAAGTGAATTAAAAGGTATGTTTGGTGATTATGTGGATTTTGATGGTTAATGGATCATTGCTTTTACTGTTTGGGAGATACATATTGAGTTTTGGTACTTATATTAAAAAATGCAAGATGATTTTGCTGGATGCATCTTCACAAAAGGTTGTTTGTATTTTCGTTACAAGTAGTTGCATTTTCTGATCTATTTTTTTTTTCTAAAACAAGTCAAAACTAGTCTTATTTTGAAGAGGAAGAAAAATTGGATCCAAAAATATAATTTTTTTTTAAAATATTAAACATGAAGAAGATATGAATAATTGAAGGTTGTTAGTTTTTTATAAAAAAAATAGATTTGGTGACTTTAAGCTCCGGAGGGCACGTGTGATTTTGAATGAAAGCAGAATTCCAGCTTTGTCCTTTAGTTATTGTCACGTGCAATTTTTTGATGAGTTTTGTAGGATCTATGAATAAGGTTGGTTTTGTATGAAACTTTATCCTACACATATATATATATATATATATATATATATATATATATATATATATATGGAAGAAATCAAATAAGAGGGATCTTAATGTAAGATGTGTAATAGGGAATATGAAAATAACACATTTCATTAGTAGTAAAAGGGTATTATAGGTATTTTTGAATTTATTTCTCTCTCTCTCTATTCTAAAATCACCCCACCTATGATATTTGCTTTCATCTCCTCTTTCTTTTAGGTATTCACATAATAAGTTAATGATTTCTTCATCTTTCTTCAACGGCGACTAATCCATCACACGCAACCAATGCCTCTCCTTCGCCATCCCATGAACACTGCCTTATGATCCAAGACTCATCACCTTTGTACTCTTTCTCTCACATGAACCACCATTAATGGTGTTGTGCTCTCTCTATCTTTGTCTCTCACACACAATCAGTACATCCCCTCCAACAAATCTCCCCATCATCGACTCCGGTGACCGATGCTCATCTTATGTTTATGGTGCGTTCGGATTCAAATACACCGACGTTCTCCTTCACCTCTTGCCAAAAACCTTACATTTTCACGAAACGAACCTGGAAGGTCGACTTAATGGAAGGTAGTGGTTGTTGATAGTGAGGACCATATTGTGTTTTAACAATCGCAAAACCATCTTTAATTAATTTTAAATAAAAATGTGGTTGGGCATTCATCAAATTCAATATATCTACAAAAACAAATATTTCAATGCGGAAGCAAAATGGTCTTTTATAGCAGAGGGAGTGTTTAACAAAGAGAATTTTTTGTAGGAAAGGGTTTTATGCATCAATTTATACAAGTTCATCAAATCCTATTTACTGTGTAATCGATGTGTGCATCAATTTTATACAAGTTCATCATTTTTGGTTAAAGTAAATTCATTGTGTGCAAAATATTAGTAATCAATATTCACATAAAATGAGTTGTGCATCATTTTGTTTCTTCTTGAATCAACCCTTCTAACAATCTCACCACTGATAAACAACTACGGTGAATACAAAGGGGGCAGTTAGATCTTTTGTGACACGTATTGAGGATAAAAGCAAGATGAATAGCCTACTTTTCATATTTGGGTATAAAATGGTGTTTTAAAATTTTCAATCAGATGAATTTTGTAATGACCAGAAAAACCTTCATATAATTAATAATCTTGGTTAGTAATCTTAACTCTCTTATTAGTCCCTAGCATTTTTAAATGTATATAAAGTTGTATTTAAGGGCTAAAATGGTAAATTAATGAACCTAAGGTACATACATCTATAAGATTGAGATTTAAGGTGTGAATGTTTTCATTAAGCCAAAGTTAACCTCACAGTAGGGTTATAACTCATATTTCCACTCATTTGCAACCTTTCACAACCCTAGAAAACTTCCTATGCAATTAAGAGCGTTCTTGATCAAAAAGGTTGGATCTTGAGGTGTTCTTGGTGGTTTTTTGAAGGTTAGAAGTGGTGCAAGGATTGGCTAGTCAACTCCTACTTCTTGGTTTCGATTACCAGAAGTAAACTTCCTATTTCTCCAAACCTACATTCTGTTGTTGTTGATTCTATATGGTTTGATTCATGATTCTGGTGTTGTGATTGTGGTTTTGATGTTCAAATGATTCCCAAAGCTTTTCTCTATTATAGACCATTAAACCACGATCACAAGGCCTTAATCGACCTAAAATGTGTAGATATATAGTTTGTATTGCATGTTTACTTGATTATATGATTTTTTAGTATATCGCATGCTAATGGATGATTATGAATTATACGCATGTATTTGGACTTAGTGGGCGGGCAAAGTAATCTATCTTGCCCATTTACAGACAACGGACCTAGTTGGTATGTTTTCATATTGTAGGATAAAGTGTTAGTCATTCAAGTTTCTTGGTCTTTCTAGATAACTATGTTGACACATGGTATGTGGATGCTTTATGTATCCATGTATTGGAGTGATGTTGGCCAGCGGGGCTTGATCATACATCACGAGGGTGTGCGTAGGAGTTGATAGCTTTGGCCTGCGTTAGTACTGTTGGTGTCTGCCCACTCTCACACACATGCCAGTAACATGTTGATGAAGTACGGGTCTATTGGGTCACACACCAAGGATTGATCCCACAGCACGCATGGAAGGAGAAGACCAACAATGAGCAAAATAGTGATTTTGTTGTCAAAAGTTGCTTTACAACCTTAAAGATTTTTGCTTCATGGGCTATAAAGGCCAAGCGCTTCATGAGCCATGAAGAGCTAAAAAGTTACTTTGTTTTTATTGGACAATTTGTTGGTCCTATGCATGTTGTTCATTTTGGCCGGACTTGGGGCCTTATTCAGTATTTTAGAGACTAAAGTACACTTGAATAATACTCTTCCATGTCTCCTTTGATACACATCACATTCCATCACTTGTGTACATGGTTCCAGCCATCTTGGGTGATTCTTGGGGTGGATTGCGTAATAGAGGAAGCCTTTCTTGGTGATTCTTGGGTGAAGGAGGGCTAGAACCTTGGGATCGTATAAACTTGGGGTGGATTACGTAATAGAGGAAGCCTTTCTTGGTGGATTTGGCCATCCCTCTTTGGAGCATGGGTCCAGCCATCTTATAAAGGGTATATCTCTTCTTTCCTCTTTGTTTTAGTTGTTATTCTTACTATGATTTGGTCCTCTTGATGGGTTTCTATGGCACAAGTTCTTGCATGTATTAGTTTGTTTTGTTTGTTTTTGCTTTCGTTACAGTGCCTTTAAAACCCAACAAGTACTTACACTTTAACAAAAACATGTAATTATACTTGCACAATCAAAGTAGCAAAAACAATTACTAAATTACACTTATGCATAAACTAGGAGTCGCATCCCACTTAGTGCACGAGTTACTTGGCATGTGAGTAGTGAACTGGATTCCTTAGTGCGTTTAGGCTCTACATTAGGACACATTATCGGTATAAAAAATGGTTACGATTATTTAGTTAGTTGGATGACATGAATCGGTATGATGAATGTTTGACCCACTTTTTATATGGTATGCAGGAACTCGGGGTTGGGTCAATACAGATGTGTTGGGTATGGTTAATTATTTTTTGTCATATCTGATACAAATATAATGTTTTCATGATTTTTTGGTATTATAACTTCTATTGACTCATGAGACGTAACTTGACACTTGTTTCATTGAAATTTGTTTTCTACTCGTGCAGATGGCTTAGGATTTAGGAAAGTGCTGCTTGGTGAGAGTGTTTTACTCATTGGTTAGTTATGGCTCTAGTAGTTTGATACCACGGGTCACTTTTACCTTTGTAGATGGATTTGAACTTATGTAATTGTGATCTGACTCAGTTGATGCTTGCCTTCTTTGTAGTTATCATTTACTGTAATTAATGAATTTAGACTTCGGTTGCTAATATGCGATATAAAATTAAAAGTTTTTATAAATTGTATTTTTAGTAATCACGATGTTACAAATTTTACCTTAAAACTGGAATTTTCGTTTCATATAAAGTCATCAATTTTGACTTTTCCTAATATACCACTATGCGTCATTAAAGTTAGGCCAAAATTTCATTAATTTTTTGCTATTGGTTGACTTTTATATGATCATGTTGACCCTAATCTCTCTTACCTATCTTACTTTAAAACATCATTTACAATAACCTTATCATATATACTTACATATAATTTTTAACTATATATTGTTAGACTTTTGTATGATCCTGCACTACACATGTTATATATTTATCTAATTTTTATATTTGGTTGTTAATGTAATTTATTGTTATTATATATGTTATTCTAAATTAAAAATAAGAGTAATTTTGTTGATTTCTAGTTTTTATTAGTGTTCTTCGTATACTCTTTGAAAAGTTATTCTCCTTGAAACCTTTTTCATACACACACATAGGTAGGATCAAGATTTGGTTTAAAAAAATAGAAATAGCATATATGAGCCGTTGAAAACTTAATTCAAGGCTTAAAAATTAAAGGCATAACGCATTTGTCACATGCACTATAACCCGCGTAATGATGTGACGGCAAATAATTTCTATTTTTTTAATGTAATAATATGTTATTCGTGCAATTCAATGTAACGAAAAAGTATCGTACAATGCAAGTTTTTAATTTTTTTATTTGTATAAACTATTTTATTAATTTTAAAAATAAATTCTAAAAGACATTAAAATTAGTAAAAGATTTATATTTATGACATAAGAAGGGAGAAGTTAATAAGATTTTGAAAATTATGTAGATGTAGGTGGATAATTGTGTTTGTGTGAGAAGGTGTTTTAGTGTTAGAGGGATATTTAAATAGATAAAAAGTTAAAGTAAATTAGGAGACAGAATGAAATGGTTAAAAGGGGTATTTTAAAAGTTAGAGTAAATTACGAAAGAGAAGAAAATGGTTAAGAAGGGGTATTTTAGAACATTCAAGTTACTTAAAATTAAGGGTTTTTAATATTGTAAATGTAATATAAAGGAGTAGTGTGTGTATATATATATATACTAGCATCGTACCCGCGCAATGCTGCGGCGGCAAATAGTTTCTGTTTTGTAATATGTCGTTTTCAAGAATGTAATTATATGTTATTCGTGTGATTCAATATCAAGAAAAGTTTTTAGCAACATGTCCGATTTTTTTTAAAATTTTTTTATATTTGTATCAACTATTTTATTAATTTCAAAAAATATTAAAATAATAAAAAAGATTTATATTTATGAAATAAGGTGAGAGAAGTTAATAAGATTTTGGAAATTATATTGGTATGGGTGGATAATTGTGTTTGTGTGAGAGAGTGTGTTAGTGGGAAAGTATATTTTAAATAAATAAAAAGTTAAGTAAATTAGGAAAATGAAATAGTTAAAAATTGAATGGATGGGATTAATTTAGATAAAATGAAGGGTGGGGATGTATTGTTGATTGAATTTTAAGAAGTTTTAAGACTAAGAGAAGAGAGAATGTTGTATGCTTTATATAGTAGTATAGATATATGTGTGTGTGTGCGTGTGTATGTGTTTGTGTTTCTAGTAGTTTCTATACTCACAAACACTTTAAATGAGGGGTAAGTTAGACCATTCATTATGGTCAACCCGATGGTGGCAGGTTCCATCAGGTAATGGTGGGAACACCATTACGTAAAATTGGGTTCCAAAATCGAGTAAGGTGAGCGGGTTCCAAGGCTCGATCGAGAAGAAGCAAACCCCCCCCCCCCCCGGTCCAACAAGGCAAAGATGTTAATATAAAAATAAAAAAAAGTGGGGAAAGTTTGGGTAATAAAAGGGAAGATATAACACTTAATTTAGATAGGGAGAAGAAAATAAAAGAGAGAATGATGTGACGTTAATGTGGCATTGGGTAAGGGAAAGGAAAGGGGAATGTATAACTTATAACCTTAGGTATTTCATCATTTATTTTATTTAATTGTTTGTGAGTGTGAAAACATCTATTATATGTGCTTCTTGTTGCACATATCTTTTTCCCTTTAAATTATACTAAAAATTGAATAGAAGAGATGATAAATATAGTAGATACGCATATTTTTTCAACTCTTAGATCAAGATTTTAAAAGCTCGGATCTATTATCTTTAAAAAAATATTTTTTTCTTAATCTGTTATTCTGTATGTATATATATATGTATATATGTGTATCTATATATATATACACTTTTGTGTGTATGTGAGTGTCTGCAATAAGAAAAATAAATGGAAGGAATCAAAAGCTCCTAAAGTACCATATATAAAGCAATTTGAAGAACATATATGGACCATATGTACGTATGAATAGGTTGGACGCACACTTTTTGTGTATTTAAAGAATGTATTCATGTGAAGTAATGAAAAGACTAACTATTTGTAGACCAACAATGTAAAGAAACAATTGTAAGGAACACTATTCATAGTAAAACACAAAAAATCATTTCCGGATCTTTTAAATCTTTATATAAAAAAAGATTAAAGTAAGAAAGCACATGTTGATCAAGACACTACACTTGACCTAAGGAGACCACCTTCACTATCGACAACTTGCATGGAGACTTCATTTGTTTCCCAACCAATTCCTTATTTACTTTTTTATAAAACCCAAAGATCCAAAAACATAAATGAAAACCCAGCTAAAGTATTCATTCGTAGCTATTGCTTATCTTAGATTTTTATTCTATTTTGTATAGTTTATTGTACTAATTTTCATATATAACTAGCTACGCTTTTCGTATATTACACAAGTGACGATAAATTGATGTTACAAAGTAACAAATATTGAATAAATCTCAGTCTTTTATTAATAATATATATATATATATATATGAGAAAATTTTTATAAATTAAGATAAATATTATTCCGATAAACTATCATGACGTTCTAAATATTATAACTTGTAACTTATTTTCCTTCAATAGTGCTATCATATCTAAATATTAATTTTATTATATAACCATAAATTTAATTATAGATGATAAAATAAATAAACTTTATGACTTTATGTAATATATTTAAGCTATATTTAAAATTAAATAAAATATTTTATTTACCTCCTACTTTATCTCATCTAAGAATTGAATTTGAATAATCTTCGTTTTGAGTTTTGAGTTTTAATTTTCACCAAGTAAAAGGTTAGGATTTTATTTAATATGTAATAAATCAATAAATTTTTAAACTAAATTTGGTTTGAATTTAATAGGGTTTAGTTTCTGGAAATATATTAAGTTGTCATATTTTACTATTATATGTATCAAACTTAATTTGAAACTTACTATAAAATGTATCGAACTCTTAAAAGTTACAATTTGATGTATCCGGTATTAAAATTTTATACATATAATAGCAAAAATATATAAAGTTGGATACATAAATATAATGGTCCGATACATGAAAAGATATGTTTTGAGAGTTTGATACATTAAATGGTAGTTTTAGATTTTTGTACATATAATAACAATATGTAACAACTTGAATACACTCCCAACAACTAAACCCAATTTAATATATAATAAATCATACAAACAAGTTATAAATATTTATTTCTACTACTATATAAAGCATTTAGAAATTACTTTTAGAACATTTTAAGTTATAATAATACAACCTTTAATGTATATTTTATAATTCCTTATACAAATAAATTTTTAAACTAAAGTTGGGTTGAATTTAATAGGTAATAAACACACAAATAAGTTCTAAATTATTTATATCTACTATTATATAAAAGGTTTACTACTTAAAAGTGTATCGAACTTGTCACTTTTTGCTATTGTGTATACCCACCTTTCAATACTACCATTTAATGTATCAAACTTACAGAAACTAACAAAAAATGTATCGATTTACCTTTTGGTCCGGTAGCCTGTAAACTCTGGTGCTGACATGTAATAGCTTTGCTTAGGTGGCATGGCATGTGTGTATCATTAATTGACGTGGCTATTTCAACGGGTATAATATTGACCAACCCGACCCAGGTTGTGTCCGGTCGTATTCTCCATAAATGAGACCATTCTCAGTTCCTTCGTAGAAGTTATCTTTCCGCCAAAAACGTCCATGAACTCTGAAGTTCGGTGAAATCAAACAAGAATCATGCCCTAATTTTGAAGTTTGTTTGAAGTTTCAGGTATGATTCTTACTTATTAAAGGTTTATTATCTTGTCATTCGTTTGTCGTTGTTGTTCTTGAGCACGGATGGTTTGATATCGTGCATTGGAGAGTTGTACTTTGAAAAAATTCAAAATTTTCTTCTTCATTTGTAGTCTATCAATATCGTTTTGATTTTGTTTGGGTTATAATGAAGTTCGTAAACTGGAATTAGGGTTTCTGTGATAGGGTTTTAACAAATAATGGTTTTTTATGGTGTACATGATGATCACAACGTACCTATTAACAGTGCATCATGATGGTTGTTTCATGTACCACCCACTAAGGTATGAGAATGGAAGTAGTTTAGATATCAATATTACTAGAGTCTGTTATGAGGAAATGTGTGCTTTTCTTGAAAGAGATACTCGTAGTGTTATAGCTGGGTTATATTGGTGCCTTCCTGGAAATGAAATTGAAAATGGTTTAATGAAGATAGAAAATGACAATGATTTATCAACAATGTTTGCTATTGGGGATGCTTATGGCCATATGAATATTTACATAGACCATTTTGGTGATGATATGAGTAAATACGTGGTTAACACTGATGAGGCCCATGACAACATAAAGGTGATGAAAATGATCAAGGTGATGAAGGGAATGCTGAAAATGTGATGAATAAAAAAGGTATAGATGAAATGGACTTAGAATAATGACTGAACTTAAGAGTGCAAATAGTCATTTAAAATCTTTTATACATATAATGTTACAACATTATATGTATAAAAGGTTTTAAATAACTATAATGCAGGGGTTGTTAGAGGCTGTGAAAGAGGTGATGCCTTATGCTGAGCATAGGCAGTGTGCTAGGCACATATATGAGAATTTCAGGAAACAATACAGTGGAGTTGAATTTAGGAATTTGTTCTAGAAGGCTGCAAAAGCATCTTATCCTCTAGAGTTTGATAGGATAATGACTGAACTTAAGAGTGCAAATAGAAATGCTCATGACTACTTGGTAAAGAAAGATCCAAAAACTTGGTCAAGAGCATTTTTTCAGTTACACTCAAGTTGTGAAGCAGTAGAAAATGGATTTAGTGAATGTTTTAATGCAATTCTTGTGAAAGTTAGATCTAAACCCATTATAACCATGTTAGAAGCAATTAGGGTCATATTGATGGAGAGGATGGAAAAAATGAGAAAAGTTAGTGAATCTTGGAATTTTGATATATGTCCATCAATAATAAAGAAGCTTGAAGGGGCTAAAGCATCACACAGGTAATATTATATAATTATTTATTATTTTGTTAATTAATTTAATTCTGTTTAATTATTTAACATTTGATTTATTTATTTATTTCAAGATATTGGAATGTCATACCCGGAGGTCCAAGAAAGTTTGAAGTTAGGCAAGGTCATGATGCATTCATAGTGGATGAAGAAAACAAAACATGCACTTGTAGGATGTGGCAGTTGTCAGTTATACCATGCCCTCATGGAGTTGCAACAATCTTCTTCCTTTATAAGAATCCAGAGGATTATGGGCCCAATTGGTTTAGAAAAGAAATGTACAAAATAACAGATGGGACATATCTGCAACCACTAGAAGGGATGAACCAATGGCCACCAAACAACTTAAACAAACCATTGCCTCCTAAACCAAGAATAATGCCTGGCAGACCTAAGAAGAAGAGAAAGAGAGCTATCCATGAACAAGCACCTCATTCTGCTAGAGTTTCAAAGATTGGTGCCATTATGACATGTCGCAAGTGTGGTGGTCAAGGGCACAACCAAAGAGGATGCAAAAAGGGGGTCAAGGTAACAACCAAACAGGATGCTAGCCCAATGTCAAGGTATACCAAATCAACTGCCAAATCATCTGTCAAGACAACTCCAAAAGCAAGTGAGAAAACTGAGATTGTGCAAAGGATGAAAGTTGTGGATAAAGAAAAAGGAAAGGTAAGTGAAGCTAGTACAAAACAAGTTGAAGAAGGTAGGATACCATCTGTTGGAGGTTTTATGGCAGATGCAAGAAAGAATGTGACAGTGTCTTCAATCACATCTACCAAAAAACAGAAGGAGAAGAAGGTAGGACACCTCATGCCAATAAGGAGGCAAGCAGCTGTAAGAATTGCAAAAAACAACATGCAGAAGAAGGTAGGTGGTCCTGGCAGTAGCTCTAAAGATCCCATGGAGGTAATCTGATGAAACAAATTGTGTTGCTCTATTTTGTTTTTTTTGTGGTACAAATGGTTGTGTAGTGATGAAACACTAACTGGTTATTTTGTAAGTATGATCAAATAGAAAACAATACAAATGGTTGTGTAATGATCTAACTGATGTTTGTGTAGACTCACAAACAGATACATGGCTCTGTAATGCCATAATATATATGTTTTGTTAGTATGAATGGTTTAACTAATTAAGAATTACCTATGTCCACTTTATATTATTTTGTACATCTTATATATCTTTATCATTCTGTGAATGGTTGCCATTTTATATATGTGTATCATTCTGTGTATCATTCTGTGAATGGTTGCCAATTTCATTCTGGTATCATTCTGTTAGTTGAATGGTTGCCAATTTGATATGTGTCTCATTCTGT
This sequence comes from Dittrichia graveolens, assembly GCA_038502395.1. NCBI lineage: Eukaryota > Viridiplantae > Streptophyta > Magnoliopsida > Asterales > Asteraceae > Dittrichia > Dittrichia graveolens. Next base: position 6,759,869 of record JARJIL010000003.1, read on the forward strand.
TAGTAAATGTGATTGCCAATTTGATGGTTCTGTTAGTAAATGTGTATCATTCTGTTAGTTGAATGGTTGCCAATTTGATGACGTGTAATAGATGAATGATTTCCAATTTGATATGTGTATCATTCTGTTAGTAAATGTGATTGCCAATTTGATGGTTGCCAATTTGCCAATTCTGTTAGTAAATGTGTATCATTCTGTTAGTAAATGTGATTGCCAATTTGATGGTTGCCAATTTGCCAATTCTGTTAGTAAATGTGTATCAACCACTGTGAAACAAAACACTGTTAGTAAATGGTTGCCAATTTGCCCATTTGTCATTCTGTGAACAAGTTATAACCACTGTGAAACAAACCACTTTGATAATACCAAAACACATTTCATTCATAAAATATAACTTACACAGATACATACATTACACATTCAACTAATTCTATTTCATTCATTGACTATTACAAAGCCTAAACACATGATCAATACAACTAAACACAAGAGCAACTTATCATACACTTTCATTTTACTCTTTGTGTAAGTCAAATCTTCCTTTATTTTGACTAAATCAGTTTCATTGTCTTCTTCACACTGGACCTGCTTCACCTTGCTTAATCTTCGAAATTGATTGTGCAATTCAAATAACAAATCCTTATAGTACTCACTTGTAAGCTCCTCATCGATCCATTGAAACATCTTACACTTATGGCCATATTCCTGCCATTTTGAGAACAAATTAGGGCAACCACTTGCACCTCAAAATCTAACCTAAAAAAGCACAGAACTTTGTAATTAGGGCACTTACATAATTAGGGTAGCCAAGAAACCTCCTATTCGGATTGTTCATTGTCCATGATGTTCTAATCTTCGCTCTTTCACCACAGTAGCAAAATACATTGGAAGCCCTAATTGCTCCGATGTTGCGATTTGATGATGACGAAGACGCCATGACTTGAATTTTGGAATTAAGATTTTGTGAAGTGAAGAGAAAATCTAGGGCATTTATAGACGTAAATATCGATCGGGAAGCTTTGTAGGAGATGAACCTTTAAATCTAAAGTTTAAATAAATGCCACATCACGTTTTACCTATTACACATCATCAAATAACAGGTAACAAGTTGCACAATTCATTATTTGGTATAAATAATATGTTTGATACGTTAAATGGTAGTATTGAAAGGTGGGTATACACAATAGCAAAAAGTAACAAGTTCGATACACTTTTAAGTAGTAAACCCTTATATAAAGTATTTAGACCATTTTTCAATGATTAAATTTTAAGTTAAATAATACATCATTTTATGCATATTTTACAACACCTTAAAGCAATATTTTGGGAAAAATAGGCTTATAAATATATCTTCTTTTGTTGACATAAAAATATACAACTTGTTTATATAATTGTATGTATTAACATTAACATATGTGCACATATACATATATATATATATATATATTCAATCAAATATATTCTTATCTATAATCTACAAAACAAGCTTTATCAAATGTCCAAGCTCCAATCGTCAAGATCCGAGTTCAAGTAGAAGCTGATGTCGAAGATTCCTACAAACAAACGTTTGAAGTTTATGAGCTTACAAAATAAATAATCAAATGAGTTTAAGTTTTTATAAAATAATTTTTATAAAAACTTCTATAAAAATTGAGATAATTTTTTATAAAATCACAAGCTTGGTAGTCAAAGCAAATGAAATTCCTATTTTGGCAAATACTAAACACAATCTTCTATTGAAATAAGCCAAAACCATATTTAGCAAAAGGAATCTCCGAAAGAGGTAAACTTCCAACATGCTTTGTGCATTTGGTTTCCAAACTACCATTTTCATGATTAAATTCAAACTTAAGATGTATGGCACTTACCCAACTTTTCTAAAGCTTATTTGCAGTGCGATTTTATGGTAAAAATGGGTTGTGTGTGGTTTTGGTAAAAGGACAACGTCTATATTCACAAGGCTCAAAAATTTCCAGCAGGCTGACGGTCGATGCCACGGTCGACCGTGGATCGACCGTGGACAGTCTGGACACTTTTTGAGCTTGCACCTTTTTCCTTATTTAAGGCAACTCAAGTCTTGTTTTTTACTAAGCTCTTGCAATCTAAAAAACACAGAACACATACTAAATCTTGTGAGCTCATATTCTTTGATAAATATTCAATCTTTCAAGATCAAGAATGAAGCAAGAGTGAAAGCATTCAAAGTTCAAACACTACATTACCTTCTTATATATTTGTAATAGTGTGAGGATCATCTCTAGCCTTAGAATTAGAGAGAAGTGAGGATCATCTCTAGCCTTAGAATTAGAGAGAAGTGAGGATCATCTCTAGCCTTATAATTAGAGAGAAGTGAGGATCAACTCTAGCCTTTCAAATTAGAGTGAAGTGTGGTTTATCTTAGCCTTGTTTGCAAGAGTGAAGTGTAATTCTTGTAAGCTAAAGAGAGAAGTTGTAAAAGGTTTATCTCTACCTTCAAAGAGAGAAGTTAGTGGAGCAACTCTTGGTGGGTGAGGCCAAGGAGTGGATGTAGAGCAAGGTTGTTAACCGTTGCTTGAACCACTATAAATCATTATGTCCAAACTACTTCATTGGTGATATCTTTCTTCCTTAAACTCTTTAATTACTTGCAAATATTGTTAAAAAATTTAAAAAGTGGGCATATAACCTATTCACCCCCCCCCCCCTCTATGTTCTAACAATTGGTATCAGAGCAAGTTGCTCTAGATAAGTTTTGAAAAGTTGTTTAAATCTTCTAAAAATATTTTTAAAAAAATTTTGAGTTGATAAAATGGGACAAAACTATATAGAGGGGAATTCTATGGTTAGACCTCCACTTCTTGAAGAAGAAGACTTTTGCTATTGGAAGCAAAGATTCATGACTTATGTAAAGGCCAAAGATATTGACCTTTGGGAGATTATTGAAGAAGGAGATCATGTTCCAAAAAACTTTGATTCTAAGCAAAATGCTTATTTTCCAACTCCTAAAGAAAAATGGAATCAAGAGGATAAGAAAATGATTTCAAAAAATTTTCAAGCAAAACTTTTTCTATACAATGTTTTCCGTAGAAAAGAGTTTGAAAGAGTTTTCATGTGTGAAAGTGCAAATGCCATTTGGAAATCTCTTGTTACCACACATCAAGGAAATGCCCAAGTTCTAGATAACAAAATTGAATTACTTGTGCAACAATATGAACAATTTCAAATACAAGATGATATGATAATTGATGATGCTTTTACAAGGTTTAATACTATTGTTACTAGTCTCAAGGCACTTGGGACTACTTACACTAACAAGAAAATTGTAAGAAATTTTCTTAGGGCTCTTTCACCTAAATGGAGAGCAAAGGTGACGGCTATTGAGGAGTCAAAGGACTTGAACATACTACAAATGGATGAGCTGATAGGAAATCTCAAGGTGTATGAAGTAATCATGCAAAAAGATGATGAAAGTGCCAAGCCAAAGAAAGAAAAGAGCAAATGCATTGCACTTAAAGCTAAACATGTCAAAGAATCCTCAAGTGATGAAGAAGAGGAAAGAAAAGAAGAAAAATGTCTCATGGTTTTTGAGACAAGTGAGATACATTCCGATTCTAGCTACTATAGTGACAATGATGACAATCAATATGATCAATTATGTGATTTTAGCTCAAAAATACTTGCTAAAAATGAGGAATTAAAAAATGAGAACAAGAGCTTGAAAAAGGAAAATGTCAAGTTAAGAAATGAAAATGATGACTTGAACTTGAAAATAAGAGATCTAGAAAGTAAAATTGCTTCTCATATATCTCCAAGTTTGCAAGATTTGGAAAGTAAGCTAAAGACAAATTTTGGCACAACCACCTTGTCAAAATTTGAAGATAGTTCAACCAAGTTAGATGAGATGTTAAAGATTCAAAAATCATCAAAAGATAAGGGTGGTCTTGGGTTCTCAAGTTACTCAAACAACATGCCAACTAGTCACTTAACACCTATCAAATTTGTGAAAGAAAAAGGGGAAGAAAAAATCCAGGAGCCTCACGGTCGACCCACGGTATCGACCGTGCATCGACCGTCAGCTCACTAGAATTTTCCAAAAGTTCAAAATTGCAACATTGTTTCTAGTCCTTCCACTTGTATGCCAAAGGTTGCAAGTAATGAATTAATAAGAAAGTTTTATACTCCAACTACAAGGCATGGACTTGGATTCAAGAAACCTAAATCAAATACAACTCAAAAATCAAGACATTCTCATAAACCTATTAAGTCTATGAACACATGGTATCATAAAGGGTTCAAGATTACACAAAGGTGGATTAGAGTAGGAGTTTTTGATACTAACCATCCTGGACACATGAAACATTGGGTACCAAAAGCTTGAATAAAAATTACACAAGTGTAGGGGTGCAACAAAAATGAGATTATGTCTCATTAATGGATTCTTGATAGTGGTTGCTCAAAACACATGATCGGTAATAGAGAACTCTTCACTTCATACAAGGAGTATGATGTAGGACATGTGGTGTTTGGAAGCAACCTAAGAAGAAAGGTAGTTGGTAAAGGTAACACTCTTCATGACAATATCAAGTTCTTGAATGTTGAGCATGTTAATGGTTTAACTTACAACTTAATAAGTATTGGTCAACTATGTGATAAAGATCTAAATGTTAAATTCTCTAAACATGAAAGCTTGATATGCAAATATGATAAAGTTTTAGTAAAAGATGTTTGGAGAAATGGTCTCTATACATGTAGACTTGGTGATAATCCTAACACACAAGTATGTCTTGCATCTATAATCGATAGAAGACTAGGACATGATAACATGAGATTAGTACAAACATTGACTATGAATGAGCTTGTTAGAGTCTTACCAAATGTTAAATTCGATAATCATTTTTGTGATGCATGTAAGATAGAAAAACAAGTGCACTTATCTCATAAATCTAAAATGCTATAAAAACTAAGAGATGTCTTTGGGCCTTCATCAATTCAAAGTTATGGGGGAAACTTTTACACACTAGTTGTTGTAGATGACTTTTCTAGATATACATGGACATTATTTTTGAAAACAAAAATTGAAGCTTTTGACAAACTCAAAAATCTTGGCAAAAAAATTCAAAACCAATTGAGTTGAATGATTATCCCAATTCATGCCAACCATGAAAAAGAAATTGTCAATAAAGCGTAATTTGGAGCATTTTGTGATAAACATGGTGTTCCTCATAACTTTTCGGCTCCTTACACTCCCCAATCTAATGAGGTTGTTGAAAGGAAAAATAGGTCTTTACAAGCTTTGATTAGACCAATGTTAAGTAAAACACCATATGAAATCATCAAAGGTAGAAAACGATCCAATAACTCAAGTTATAGGAAACCTAAATCAAAGACTCACTAGATCCCAAGCCCAAAACCTTAATACCTTCTTTGCCTTTGTGTCACACATAGAACCCAAGAATATTAAAGAGGCAATTAAGGATAAAAATTGGGCAATGGCAATGCAAGAAGAGTTTAATCAATTCACTAGAAGCCAAGTTTGGGACTTAGTACCTTTACCTAGTGGTCGCACAATAATTGGAACTAAATGAGTATTTAGAAACAAAGCTAGACTAGTAGCCCGATGATATAATCAACAAGAAGTGATAGACTTTGATGAATCCTTTGCTCCGGTTACTAGATTTGAATCCATTTGGAGTCGACTTGCTTATGGTTGTGCTCAAAATTTTAAATTATATCAAATGGATGTCAAAGTGCTTTTCTAAATGACTTTATAAATGAGAAAGTTTATGTATGTCAACCTCCCGGTTTTGATTTTTGAAGACCCCATCATATGTATATAATCTTAGAAAAGCATTGTATGACCTTAAATAAGCACCTAGAGCATGGTATGATAAATTAAAATCATTCTTGTTGAATAATGAATATAGTATAGGTCAAGTTGATAATACATTATTCACAAAGAAAAAGAAAAATGACATCTTGCTTCTGCAAATTTATGTGGATGATATCATATTTGGGTCAACATGTCAAGATTTGTGTGATGAGTTTTCAAATCTTATACATAATGAAATTGAAATGAGAATGATGGATGAGTTGAATTACTTTCTTGGACTTCAAATAAAACAATATAAAGATAGTACATTCAAATTAGGCATCATTTCCTACGTGACAATATGCAAAAAGGAAATATAAATTTAGAAAAGGTTGCTTCATGTGAAAATATTGTCAACATATTCGCTAAACCGCTAAAAATTGAAATGTTACGACTTGGTTTAGGAATGATGGAACATGTTCCTTGAAAATAACACCTAAATGCATGAAAATGGTCAAAATATACATTTCAGAAGTACCACGGTCGACTGACGGTTGATACCGTGGATCGACCGTCGGATCACTGCCTAAATTCAAAAACTAAGAAAAAGGCGCGGTCGATATCACGGTCGACCGTGGATCGACCGTCGTAGGCCTGACGGATTTTTGACCCTATTTTGCCTTTTCTCTCTCTTTCCTCTCCACTTCATCTCATCTTATCTTCCCCCACAAACCCTAGCCGCCATTTTCAACATTTATCTTTCAAAAAGCTTGAAAATCATCACAAGAAAAAAAAATACTTTACCTTACGGTTGAAGTTGCGTTCAAAGGCTCGGTTGGATTCACGGTTGAAGAATCTTCGTCTCGTGATTTCTTATCTTCACAAGTTTCTTGATAAAGGTATACTTTTATCTCTTCCTCCTTTTCTTAGAACTCTCTTTGTGCACCAAAGAAACATGTGATCTATAGAATTTGGGAGATTTCTAAGAAAAAAGTATATTTGCTTTGAAAATGATTTTTTCGTTGTGTAAAGAAAAATAAATAGATGATATTGGTGTTGGTTAAGTATGATAAGTATATAAATATCATGTCACAAAGGACAAAAAGTCAAATTTCAAACAGCTCACCTGCGGTCGATACACGGTCGACCGTAGCATCGACCATCGTGCACATGAAAATTCCAGGCGAACCACGGTCGATACCGTGCATCGACCGTCAGCCCACTGAATTTTTTGAGATTTTCAATTTTTATTTTTTGACTTTTAATGCCCAAACTCAATCTATTCATCCTTAATATATCTTAACTAACATTAGCTATCACATGACTAATAAAAGTTTCAAATCATTCTCCACTTTAGGACACATACACATTATGAACATATTGTCAAGGAGTTTGCTATATTCTTTGAACACACTCGCAATTATGTTGAAGTATATTACCTCTTGTCATGCTTTTACAAAGCAAAGGTCTTTTACAAATCTAGTGTCATGACAAGATAAATTGTGGTGATTCAAGGGGAAGTAGTTATGGTGATTGTTTGTTGATATGATATTTGCTACTATTTGCTATGATTCTTATGCCGTGAATTATATTACTTGAACCTTGGCTTGTAATAAATGCATATTTAGAATATTGTTTATACTCACATCTCTTTTGCAAGTTCTTGGTAGTATTTCCATATATTATAGATCAAACATCTCAAGAAGTAGAGCTCTACGTTCAAGGGGGAGCTTATGTCAAGGGGGAGTCTCCTTTTTGTTAAGACAAAAAAGGGGGAGAAGATAGAAGAGTATATAGAAGATAGAAGAATATATACATATATATATATATGTATATATGCACATGTTAACATGTTAAAGTTATATATACAATTCTTATACAAGTTATAAATTTTTGTCTTCAACAAAAAGGGGGAGATTGTTAGGAAAAATAGGCTTATAAATATATCCTCTTTTGTTGACACAAAAATATACAACTTGTTTATATAATTGTATGTATTAACATTAACATATGTGCACATATACATATATATATATATATTCAATCAAATATATTCTTATCTATAATCTACAAAACAAGTTTTATCAAATGTTCAAGCTCCAATCGTCAAGATCCGAGTTCAAGTAGAAGCTGATGTCAAAGATTCCTACAAACAAACGTTTGAAGTTTATGAGCTTACAAAATAAATAATCAAATGAGTTTAAGTTTTTATAAAATAATTTTTATAAAAACTTCTATAAAAATTGAGACAATTTTTTATAAAATCACAAGCTTGGTAGTCAAAGCAAATGAAATTCCTATTTTGGCAAATACTAAACACAATCTTCTATTGAAATAAGCCCAAACCATATTTAGCAAAAGGAATCTCCCAAAGAGGTAAACTTCCAACATGCTTTGTGCATTTGGTTTCCAAACTACCATTTTCATGATTAAATTCAAACTTAAGAAGTATGGCACTTACCCAACTTTTCTAAAGCTTCTTTTCAGTGCATTTTTATGGTAAAAATGGGTTGTGTGTGGTTTTGGTAAAAGGACAACGTCTATATTCACAAGGCTCAAAAAGTTCCAGCAGGCTGATGGTCGATGCCACGGTCGACCGTGGATCGACCGTGGACGGTCTGGACACTTTTTGAGCTTGCACCTTTTTCCTTATTTAAGGCAACTCAAGTCTTGTTTTTTACTAAGCTCTTGCAATCTGAAAAACACAGAACACATACTAAATCTTGTGAGCTCATATTCTTTGATAAATATTCAATCTTTCAAGATCAAGAATGAAAGCATTCAAAGTTCAAACACTACATTACCTTCTTATATATTTGTAATAGTGTGAGGATCATCTCTAGCCTTAGAATTAGAGAGAAGTGAGGATCATCTCTAGCCTTAGAATTAGAGAGAAGTGAGGATCAACTCTAGCCTTTCAAATTAGAGTGAAGTGTGGTTTATCTTAGCCTTGTTTGCAAGAGTGAAGTGTAATTCTTGTAAGCTAAAGAGAGAAGTTGTAAAAAGTTTATCTCTACCTTCAAAGAGAGAAGTTAGTGGAGCAACTCTTGGTGGGTGAGGACAAGGAGTGGATGTAGAGCAAGGTTGTTAACCGTTGCTTGAACCACTATAAATCATTGTGTCCAAACTACTTCATTGGTGATATCTTTCTTCCTTAAACTCTTTAATTACTTGCAAATATTGTTAAAAAATTTAAAAAGTGGGCATATAACCTATTCACCCCCTCTAGATTCTAACACAATAAACTTTTAAACTAAATTTGGGTTGCATTTAATATAATATGTAATAAATCACTTCTTTCAAAAAAATATATGTAACAAATCACACAAATAAGTTACAAAAATAAAAAAAATTGAAACTAAAAGTTAGTAATGTTCGAGATTTTAATTACTAACATAATTTAATATGTAAGACATATATATATATATATATATATATTCTATATTTTTTTAATTTTAATGGTTCTTTTTACTTATACTTAATAATCTTAAGGTAAATTGCATGAAAATACAATGAACTTTGTCATAATTATCATTGTATATAACCAACTTTATTTTTTTAAAAATAATACAATCAACTTTTATAATTCTCCCATTGTATGCAAGTTGTTGTATACTATGGAAATTATGAAAAAGTTTACTGTATATAATGGTAGCTAAAGACTAGACACAGAAAAAAGTTGTTTACATACAATGAAATTTTTTTGAAAGTTAGTTGGATTATTTTTAAGAATTTAAAGTTAGTTGTATACAATGACAATTAAGGCAAAGTTAATTGTATTTTCATACATTTTGTCCATAATCTTATATGTAAGTATTTTTTAACTAACGTCTAAACTAAAGAAATCAGTAAATCGTATAAATAAATAATATATCTTTAAAGTATTAACTTAACATGCTTAATTATTAAAAAAATATTTTAAAAAACTTATAATATATTATCAAAAAATTGAATAGAATTATATATTTTTTTTAAGTTCTAGTAATTTTTTATGTTTTATATTATCAAATTCAAGTATAAAATTAAGGCATTCCAACTATTAATAAATTAAACCGACTAAGAAGCCAAAATTTAATCATATAAGCAAAAAAATATGATGTCAATTTTCAATCTTGCGTATTTAACTAATTTTAAATTTGTATAAAATTCAGATGTTATATATAACCACATTCTTCTCTTTTATGTTGATTCAAAAGTGACATATTGAATTGACATGTTATAAAAATAAGCATGGTGTGTCCTTGATGTATCACGTTGGTAAAATACTAGTGTGTGTGTATACCATACAGTTTTAATTATATATTTTACATATATTAATATATGTGGATGGAGGTTCAATTCAGAATGAATATTTAAGTGTGAACTGGAGACTTAATCCTAGTCCTTCATTTGATTTGATCGGATGGTCTACATTTGTCTCTTCTTTTTATTCATTACCCGACCATGAATTGTAACGGATAAATTACGACCGTTAGATCTAATATATCAACATCTAATTAATGGCTAGAACTTGTTCTTCCATTCTCAACTAAATATCCATTTTCACAATAACCCTCCCAACATATGTGTATATTTGTTGACATTAATTTTATACGAAGTTGTTGGAATTATTTACATGTGACTACCCAAATAAATTTTTGCTGATTGTGTATATCTATATTATATTTTAAAGCATTTAGGTCTTTTGTAATCTCTTAATTTTAAGTAATTTGAAATTACTAATTTACCTTTAATATTAAACTAAATGAAAATTATTAAGTAAAGTAATTATTTGGTGGAGTTAATGATAAACTTATATACTATTTTAATAAGTAAACCTTCCAAAATAAAGAATATTTAAAAAATCAAATCAACGCAAATTAACTTAATAATTACAAAAATTAATAATTAAACCTTTTATATTAAACTTAACTATTAAAAATTAGGGCAAAATGCACGAAAATACAATAAACTATGTCAATATTGTCATTGTATGCAATCAACTTTATTTTGTACCTAAAAATACAAACAACTTACATTTTTGATTCATTGTATACAATCGGTAACCTGGTTACCAGGTTACCGGTTACATATTGTATACAATGAATAAAATTTGAAAGTTTCTTGTATTTTTAGGTACCAGAGTTCTTTTAATTTTTGATAGGTTACCGGTAGTCATAGGTAACTTGCATACAATGAACCAAATTTATAAGTTGGGTGTATTATTAGGTACAAAATAAAGTTTGTTGCATACAATGACAATATTGACATAGTTTGTTGTATTTTCGTGCAATTCGCCCTAAAAATTACGTATAATTAGAAGTGTTAAATCTAAATAACATAAAACCTACATTTATAAAAATTTCTGGATTTTTTTAATGGGTAATATGATTAAAATAGCATAGAGTTATAATGTCAACACTCTTGTTGGATTTTACCATCCATATGAAATTTAATTAACCTATTATAATTTAAACAAGAAACACATCATCCCTATTTAAAAAACAAACAAGTTGTGAAGAAAAAATATCCGTCGTCACTGCATTAGCCGAATACAATGCTAGTACTTATAGAGTTGTACGTAAAAAAAAATATTGAGAAGAGAAGCCGATCAAGTACATGATATCTTCTAATATAAATAAAAGACTAATTTGATAAAAATTTATTAGAAGATCTGAACCATTCATTTAAAAAAAATATTTAATCTTGATTATTCATTCACTTAAAATCAAAAAATCAATTTTGACATTTTAGAGTCAAAATTGTTAGAGATAATTTCATATATGCCCTCATTAAATCATATAAAATCGTATTTGTCCACCTTAATTTACAAATATCATATTTACCCTTTATAATATTTCAAAATATCATAATTTACCAAATTTTTAGTTTTATCATTCTAAAATATTTTATAATCATTTTTAATTATAACCAATAACATTTAACTTTATTACCCTTAATTGTAACAATAATGATTGATGCCTTATATAAGAAATGCAATTACATCTCTTCATATCATGATACCACGTTTCTGCCGTCAAATCTGCACTCTCACTCGCGTCGATATTTCCACTTCTAGTTAGAGTGTTGATGACGTATGTCGTCATTTTTTTAATTCTCATTTAATTCGCATTTTATTATTAGTTAATACGTTTTTATTAACGTTTAATATTTATTATTATTTAAACCAACTCGTGTATCACACGGGCATTCAGTCTAGTATAAGTATATATATTATTTAAATTAAATCAGACAAATGAGATTGAGATTGGCCGCGCATTAGTAGTTTTGGGCTTGCTTGTTGGGTTTAGGAAACTGAATAATTAACTAAAAGGATTAACGGGTTTGGAGTTCATTAAGGCATGTTAATTTAATTAAAAGCTCGTGGAGATAAAATTAAGGATTATGATTATGGTTTTGCCCAATTAACATTAGATTTTTCTTCCATCTCATATCTCTCGATCTCATTCCTACAACACCCCTGGCCTCTTCAACTTTCCTTCTTTTGAAAACCTCTTTAAAGTTTGTATGTGTCAATTCTAGCTAGAAGAAAGGAGAAAGGATCGTTTATTGTGATTACAGCTAGCACTGGTGTGGTGATCTGAGAAGTGTTCGTGGGTACGTGGCTATGGAGGTGGTAAGTTTCGATCACTCGGTCACACCTACATCTCAACTAGTGAGGTATATTCTTATCTACTTGACTTGTTTTTGGTTTGTTAACTTGATTCATTTGGATTCACGGTACTATGGAAATCGTTTTTGTCTATGTTTTCACTGCTAAATACTGTTAATATCTTTTTGAACCAAGAATTGGTCCTTGGTTCATGGATATGCTTTCGCTACTAAGTCGTTTTTGTTTACATGAAGGATGAGACTAGTAACAAACTGGGTCCCAAAACCAACAAAATATAACTTTGTGGGTTACCTAAATGAAACTATGGGTTGTTATTTTTACGAGCCCACTGAGAACAAAGTGTTTGTTGCTCGTCGCATTGAGTTTATGGAGAGAAATCTTCTGTTACAAAAGGCAAGTAGGAGAATTTGGATCTTGATGAAAGTCTAGAACCACAAGATATCAAACCTTCTACAGGCCGCTAATGGACAGTAAGAAGTGCCCGAACATAAGGATGTTGGAGCACAACTTGAAACACATGTTGTACACAAACCTGGTAGAGTTCTCAACAACTCAAGAGATACGGATTTTTCTGTCTACTAAAGAAATTGAACTAGAGGAACAGTGTGGGACCACTAGCTACCAAGAGGTTGTATCAGATTTGGAATCCAACAAAAATGTCTTTGAGGCCATGAGGTGTTCACGGGGCGGGTAGTGAGGGTTTTTTTTTTTTTTTTTTTTGCAAACCAGCACTGCAAGGCAGGTACTAGTTTTAGAAATTGAAGTTGAACCGCATACAACAAGTACCCGTACGGGTATCCATAATTCGGATTACGGATACGCTAAAATTGAGTTGTTTTTCATTTTTGTTGTTTTCAACAAGTTCAGATTCATAATAAAACAATAAACAATGGTAGAAACAAGTCAACAATAATGAATAAATCACTACGAGAAATCGAACAGATCTTCGAAGAGAGCGTTGTAGAAACTAAAAACATATAGGCTTGAAGTCGGCACGGTTGATTGATTTCAGTGTCTCTATATTGAACTCTCGAACATTGCAAAACTCTCCATGTCAAAACTCAAAAAAAGAATTAGGGGAGACAGTGGGGCTGCTAGAGGTAAATTAAATAGTTTTGAGAAATTTAAGTTTTCTAATGAATTTGTTTATTTCATATTAACAATATATATATATATAATAAGTTAAAAGCATGCGGGGCGGGGTGGATGTTGAATTTTAAAATTCGAACCTGCCACGTGTTCAACAAGTACCCTAGTTTTCAAGTTTGTCGGGTTACGGGTTTTACAAATACCTGTTTTTTCGGTTTCAGTCCATGTAGGGCAGGGCAGGTCAGTTTTTTGGTTTTTTTAACACCCCTACATGAGGGCAAAGATCCAGACCATAAAAGTTAACCAAGTATGAAACTTGATTGATTTACCACCAAACAGCAGCTTTCGAGTGCAAGTGGATATTTAAGAAAAGACAGACATGGATGGCAATGTACACACCTTTAAGGCTCGCGTCGTGATGAAAAGTTTACCAAAATGTGGTATTGAACATGAGGAAACTTTTTCTCAGGTGGCTAGCATAAAAGCTATTCAAATACTTATTGGCATTGAAGTATTTCATGACTACGAAATTTAGCAAATAGATTGCAAAATTGGTTTCCTGAATGATCACCTTAGAGAGGATATATACATGGTGCAACCACAAGGGTTTGTGAATCCAAGTATCCTAAGAGAAAGTACAAGCTTCGAATGTCCATTTATGGATTAAAGCAATCATCTAGAAGACGAAATCTTTGGTTCAATGAGAAGATCAAGGAATTTGGATTTGAACAAAAACCTTCTAATGCAACATGGCATTACATTGAGCACATCTCTGTTTCCAAGTTCCCCTTATGAAGTGAAACACGTGAGTAGAGTTCAGTATGCTTCAGCTATTAGATATATCATGTTTGTTATGTGTGTACCAAACCTGATGTGTCAAATTTGTTCTTAATTTATGGAGGGTTGGATGAGGAGCTTACTGTAAAGTGTTACACCATTTCATGCTTCCCTATAGATAGAGTTGATTCTCGATTTAGTCAAGCTACGTCTTCATTTAAAATAGTGGTGTAGTCTATTAGAGAAGCTCAAAGCAGAGCATTGTTGTTCAGTCTACAACAAACTCAGACTATATTGTTGCACTAGAAGATGTTGGGCTATCTTTCATTGTGGAGCTAGGGGTAGTCCCCATCATTGAAATCAACATTATGAAGGTTCATACAAACAAGAACTTGGTAGATCCATTTAATAAGCTAACACCGCATGCCAAGCATATATGACTTGTTTTTAATTTATCACTGCTAAATGTTGTTGATATATTTCTGATCCAAGAATTGAGGATATATTTCCATCAATTGACCAATGAATAATTTTCTACAAGCTAATATCATGATAGAAATTTGTTTAAAAAAAGGAAATTCGTATTGAATTAAAATAACACCATTAATTAATTTTTGTAGTTTCTAATTAACAATTTGTTTAATCTCTTACAAGGAATAAGTAGGTTGTTTTTTAAAGTTGAAAAATGAGCACAAAAGCCGAATTAAAGACGTATAAGAATATATAATGTCTAATAGTCAAAAAAAAAATCTTTCATTTAAAGCAAAAGGAAAAGAAGGGGCAGGAGTGGCTTTTAGGAAAATGGTAGAATTTAGATTTTACTAAATTGGGGAATAACATCAAAGGTTGTTAGGTCAGTTTATAAAAAGAGTAAATTCAAGGAGATGGCATTGGTGGAATTCTAGGATACCATGTATTTGAATTTTTGTGCTTTTCTTTTATGTGTGTGTGTGTGTGTTTTTTTTTTTCTGTGTGTGAAATATAGTGTCTTCCTGTTTTTGTACCTTTTTAACTTTCTTTTTATCAATATGTACTCAAATGTTTTTGTATAAACATGTATGTGTATTTTCCTGTAATTGTAATGTTTATTAAGCAAAGTATGAAAGTACTAGATTGGGGTTTAAAAATGGGCAAATTGTATGAAAATGTAATGAACTTTGTTTTAGTTACCATTGTATACAATCAACTTTAAAATTTTAAAAATAATACAATTAACTTTTATAATCCTCTCATTCTATGCAAACAACTTTTTTATATATCTGTTGTTTAGTTACCATTGTATATAATAAACTTTGTCATAACTTTCATAGTATACAACAAGTTGCATACAATGTAAGGATTATGAAAGTTGGTTGTATTGTTTTTAAGAAAATAAAGTTGATTGTATATAATGGTAACTAAGACAAAGCTCATTGTGTTTTAATACAATTTGCCCTTTAAAAATGATATTCATTTTTATATATATACATAAAACACGATATTAAAAAAAGTAATTAGTTTATCTTTTTTTTTGTTAGAGCATTTGTATTGTTAATAGTGACCCTGGATAATCCAGAATGTTATATTGATTACATATCACTTTCCATTTCCTCTAGTATCACACCAAGAATCAAATAGGATTTTTGGATCAAGAAAAGAATCAGAATTTAGTAGCAAAAATAATGTCACGTCACACATGTGTGTGCGTTTGCGTTTGCGTGTGCTAATCAATGTTCCAAAACCTCCAACCATGGGTGAGTATAGAAACTGAAAAACAAAACTTAAACCAATAAAATCGACATAACTAAACCAATAAAGCTAAATTAAAGCCGACGATTTGATATTAAGATTTTAAAAAACAGGCAATTTCAATTCGGATTCGGTTTCAGTTTTGGTCAAGAACCAACCCACTAAGACCACCCGTAGTGGGGTTGTTTGAGCTCGTCATGCCCAAGGTCCGTTCGACAACCATTACGTCGAAGCCATCATTCGTCCATCATCCGCGCCTGTCACCACCATGACGAACTTAAATGCTCCTTCCCTTTTTTTTTCTTTTTCTTGTTTTGGTATTTGAGCTATGCAATGGTCACAAAAACATAATGGGTGAGATGTGAAGGTTATTCATGTATGCATAACTAAGGCTCTTTAGTCATGACTGTGTCATAGGCAACCAATCATAGCAATATACATGTCATGACTACGGATAATATAAAAGACGAAACCTCTGGTGCATTTTTAGTTTTTCTATAATTATATCAATATTTGTTGTATTGTACTCACAAGAATACTCCGATTCTGACAAGCCTTATTTGACATGCTTAATACTTCATGGATTCAACTCACCCACGTTCAAAATTTTCAATTTGTCAATTTCATCCCATAGAGAACCTGGACTCCAACCGACCTAATCTTCAAATATTTCAAATTCACTGTTTAACCTTCATCATTCTTCACAGTTCTATGTGAGTATTTTTTAAAGACTTATTTGCAAGGCATCCATCTGTGTCCTCTCAACCTACCCTAGAAGTGGATTTGGTTTATAAACGAAACCACAACCTTTTATGATACGAATCCACCAAAATCGAAATCGATAGAACCTGAACTCATTGAATTTAAAATTTCTAAAACCAAAACTAACGGTTTGGGTTCAATTTAGAGTAAACACCAACCCATACACACCACTTTAAACAACGTATCTATATTTTGGTCTTTATGTTAGACATTTTTTTCACAATATTTACATAATACCCAACAAACCATTACCGGTATTAAAGACACTTCAGTACAAGAATGGGGATGATAAGACATACACAGAGAGATCTCCACCACGAACTACCTGCGTGCAGCGGATTAAAACCGAACCAGACTAGACAAACAAAAAAATCAAAAGCCTTAGATTCATATACCAGGGCGTAGAAATAAAAGTTTTGAACCAGTGCAGGCGCAAGCAAAACTATAAGCTAGTGTATCAGGTCTAGTTGTTTGCTTAAATGACATTGTTCCATTCAAGTAAAATAAAAAGATACGGTTTTCGACTGAGAGGTACCAAACCAGACGAGTACCACAGCCGACTGGAACTAGAACTAACTTTCTGATATCTGGACTGAGAACTGGTCCGAACATGTTTATTCGGGGTCTTGTTTAGGTTATATGGTCTATCCGCATGCTCAGTCAGTCCTACAAGTAACCATAAAAAACAAGTAAGCGGGTCATCAGTCTCGATATTTTCGTTACAAAATGCAGCTAGCTATGTGACTGTATACTTTGATCTCATGAGGTTAAATGATGAAATCTCAGATGTAATACGGTTAAAAATATTAATAAAAAAAGGTCCACAAGTACAATGCATTATCAAGTGGGGTAAACTGCTGGGCATGCATAGCAGGCAGAGAGAGAGAGAGAGAGAGAGAGAGAGAGAGAGAGAGAGAGAGAGAGAGAGTACAACAAAAGAAGGGAACCACAAAGACAGATGAAGAGTACCAACACTCACTCATCCACAACACACAATGCCATTTGGACCACTTTCTTTTCTCACACGAATTTAAGGAACATCGCCCCCACCCCCATTCCATACCACCTCTGTCTTTCCTCATTCAATTTCCTCTATTTTACTTCTTAAAACATTTATTTTTTAAATAAAATAAAAATTACAGCAAATCAGATATTATAAAAGAATAGACTTTTCTTAGGTTAGTTATGTATCCATATTTGTCCACCTCATTTCTATCAGCACTCTAAACACTTACTTACAACTATAACATCATAATATGCATGATTATATGTTTTTAGGTTTATTTATATATGCAGAAGTCAGCTAAGTATTCAATTATATATAAATAGTATTTTTTTTAAGGGCACTCAAGCATGTATCACATTTTATATGAAAAAACTTGAAAACATTATTTGCCTTATAAGTACATTATCAAATTTTAGCACCACATTAATACCGTTTTGAGTATTTGACCAGGATTATTTACCCATGTCAACTCATTACATCTCAGAACTTATGAGGAAATTTACCCTAGATACTTTTGCAAGGTAATTTGGCCCAAAAAATAGTACAAAATAACCAAGTAACCTAAATAAGTACGCGAGTGAACAGTTTCTATACCATAATTACAGAAATGGCAGTGTGCGTAGAATTCTACCTCCCTAAGTTGTACCGCATGCTGGTAGATGGGAACATAAATGATGAACATAAGTTTCATTCGAAGGTGTAAATGGCCCTCCAAAGAACCCCATGAAAGCAAGGTAAGTAAGATGTTAGAACACAGCTGGACACTATATGTTTGCAGGAATTACATAACAAACGCCAAACACTGATTATGTGAAATTACCGTGCTGTCCCCGTTGACGATAAACAGTCAACAATAGAGCCCACTTGTGAAGAGATTACAAGCAGAGGAGAGTTTGGTGTAACATCCAATGGTTGATGGTGGCCAATATGTTAGGCGTCATAGTCAATTTATTGGGATAAAGGCAACTAAATAATTTAGAACAATTTCTTGAATAACAAATTGTTGCAATTTCTATGCAACGTCCTGGACAAAAGAAAATCATTGCACTCGCAATCTATAAAGGATACTTTTTTCTTTATATTTTTTTGTGAAAGGCAAGGCCACCCAAGGAGTTGAAGCTGAAGGGCTGAAGGCGGCTGGAATCAAACTTGAGACCTCCTTTGGAGACTACCAAGCGTTCATCGCTCGGTCAGCCCTATGGGATGTGATTTGTACATGTCACGCTATAGAAGAATTGCCCCTATAGGTAACAAGATAATTTGCCCGATTTCAAATTGTAGGGAAACCTTAAATTAACTGTATCTAAAAATATTCATATCAAACATGGAATTGACTAGATATCAAAAACTTGCCACTACGGTTTTCAGAGACGTATAAAAAGATGTAAAGTAATGGCAGTACAACTATATGTCACTACCGTTGTCACAATAACAATGCAACGTATGACTTTAAAAGTTAGTTTAATGATAATATTTGACTGTAGATCAGATG
Source organism: Dittrichia graveolens (assembly GCA_038502395.1). Classification (NCBI taxonomy): domain Eukaryota; kingdom Viridiplantae; phylum Streptophyta; class Magnoliopsida; order Asterales; family Asteraceae; genus Dittrichia; species Dittrichia graveolens. Next base: position 6,779,124 of record JARJIL010000003.1, read on the forward strand.
TCAACCCTAATCAAGGACCCAAAAAAATTGTGACCAGAATGTAAGTTACTAACTTCAAGTACTATTGTTAATGATTAAAAAGTGAGTGAGGATTAAAAACTAGCCATAAGAAACGAAAAAATGCAGTGCTTCTTTCGGGACGCATGGAAAATTTTGTTCCCTCCTATTATGTGGGTCCCATCTTGATTATCATAGTATCAAGTAAAAAAAACGAACAACTGCATTCTCAAATGTTGGATGTAAAACCAATCTAAATAAATAGCATATTAAGCAATCAAATAGAAACCAAACCAAACCAAACCAAACCAATGGGAACAGGGAGAAGGGTTAAAAGAATTTTAGAATTTATTAGCAGCAGGAAAAGGGGAAACTGACCTAGCAGTGACCATACTACCATAGACTCACTCAGAATTCTACATCTGTATCATGCAGTCATTAAATAAAATTAACCAATTGATAAAAAGTTTCAAAACAAGAGTGGGATACAGGTAAAGCTCGTACATGAAATTAAATCTCTGCATATTGAGAGGCAGTGTACAATCAGTATCTATCCAAATACGCAAAACTATTTTGGCAGATTTCCACGTTACACGAAATTAGCCTTACAAACAGCAGCAGAGGCATCGTTCTGCATATGATTAACTATGAGGCTTTTAAACAAGAAGTACGAGAAAACTGTATCACACAGATCATGTGATAATTGCCAGTTATGCATGGATGCAGATCCCTAGTTTTATGGTACACAGGCCCACTCAACTACTATTTCTGTTACAAATAGATAACACAAGGAAACTTTAATGATTGGTCCATTTTACCAAAAAAAATATGTAGATCCAGCAAAGTTTTGGTCAGTTTAGCACTATTGACTATTTGACTCTGAAGTAGGGATGTGTTCAGCCCCCCCACATAGTACAGATATTTCTTAGCGTCTGTGTGAGTGTGAATATTAACATTTAAAGGAATAAAAATTGAGGGCAGCCAGTAACAATACTTTCAAACTACATGCAAATATGTGAAACCACTTGACACTAGCAATATGGCCCCTACAATCGTCAGTTACAGAATTACCAATTTACCATTACCTGGGAACTAAGGAGGCAACAACCTGCATCCCTGCAATAAGTGTAGCAGATCAGAATTTCACATTTTCAAATATGTGAATTGACAGATTAAGCATCTACACTGTTCTATATTTTTGTGGTTAAAAAAAAGTACATCATTATTATATAATCATTTGATATATCTAAAAATTTAAGGTAACATGTTTATTACTAGTACCACCGAAGCAACTTGCACACTATATACATAATTCTAACATCAACTTGAAAAATACCAGAGGGTTTATGTATTTTGCTTCTGAATTCCTCACACTTTTGGGTGGAAAGAGTGGAAAAGATATTTAAAAACATTTTAAATGACGTCAATATCTTGGCTTTGTTAACTACAAAATTACTAAATATTATTCAATTTTCAATAAGGGTAAAATTGTAAAACAATCCAAGTTCCTTCCTTTCTCTCCATTTCTTTCCAACTCAAGAAGAATAGTAAATTAATTCATTTTGAGTTTCATTCTTTCCCCTTTCCTTTCCTTTCCTTTCTTTTCATTACTTGAGACCGAAGCGTAGCTCAGAAAATTCAGCCATAATATAAGATTAGGTAAAAGACATTACACATATTAAAATTTAAGACTTAAAAAGTAGGGTAGCGATAGTAATACTGTAGTAGACCAAAGAAGTTGACCCCAGATAGAAGGCAGCACTGTATATTTACCATTTAGTTTCACAGCTTTGTAATTTCTTTTGGTTCTTTTTTTAGCCCACAATCTATTTTGGATAAAACACTTGTTCTGTTTGCAACCACACAAAGGAAAAATCTTAATAGGACTTCCATTGATTGAAGTCTAAGTTAGCACAGAATATTTATCAAACAAGCAATGTTACAGGGTATATTCTATATAATGTCTGCAATAATGTGATCATCCAGTCTATCAATTTGATTATTTGAAACATTAAGAACCATAGAACTCCTAGATCCACTGGTTTAGTGACATCAAAAATATTATCACTCTACTGTGAACTATTAGAAAATGCTCATAAATTAATATGGTCCGTGGATAAACAAACTTCTGTAATGTATTAATGTATCTGCACTACGAGGAAAGAAAATAATCAGGTTTAACAATGAGAAATCTTGGTTTTGCACCTGCAATTGATCACTAAAGACTGCATTGTGAGAGCAGGAGGTGTAGGTGCCTACTATGTATCAAGTAATCAATGAAATACCATAATGAGAGGCACTTGAGGCGGCATAGTAAGAAGTCACACTGAGCTGAGTGAAGTTTGGAAGCCCGTATCCTGTGATTCAATATAATCAGAGCCCTTGTTTGATTCAAAGAAATGCGCACACACAGACAGTCAGTAACTTGTATTCAGAATCCATACACCATTGGGCAGACAAAAATGAACACTGAAATCAACCACGACAATTTCTTCTAGAAACACCCATTAGTCAAGGGAAAAGGATCCCACTATTCAAAATAACAAAGATTGGCTGATAAGAGAACTAAATCCCATGCAACTATCGAAGAGCATGGAGGGAGCAATAACATTGGTAATGAAAAACAAGATTAATAATCTCTTTAAGATCATTTCTATGGTCATATATAATATTGATGACCAGATGATAATTTGATATTTTTCACATTCGGCTGTGAGAGATCAAAACCAATGCTCTCTACTAGCAGCCGCAGATACAAACCAAAAAGCTTGATCTTTGAAAAAGTGTGTGTGTACATGCACAAACACCGACAGAATTTGATCATGTAACCTACATAAACAAAATCAACAGTTTTAAGGAATTGCAAAAGAAAGAAGCTTGGAAATAAGACAGCAATACATAAGAACCCTACAGTCAAGAGCTCGGGAAGGGTCTTTAACATGCTGCATGGTCTAATTGCACAACAATGGAAGAATTTATCCTGATATCTGATTAGATTTATTCCTAGACGGAAATATGATCTCATGGTTATTGACCAGTGACATCGTCATATTTAGATATATATTTTAAGCGATATATGTTATTATGTTTTATTATAGCATGTTATTGTTCGTAAATAAGTAAAAAGATACTTATTATCTTAAATTATAAATTTCAGGTTAAAAAAGCAGATCATGAAATGTTTGAGCAAAAACTGAAGAAAATGAGAAAAGTTGCAACTCCGACTCACATTCACTGTTTTGATCATACGAACTCAAATTGAGGTGATTCAAGCGGCCACAAAAACTAGACCTGGAGAGCTACAATCATACATGGGAGATGTTTGCATCCATCGCCAACACGACGCGTTAATCATGTCCAATGCGACGCGTCAAGTGCCTAGTTCGAAAAGATAGCAATTTAATTATCCAACGAGACGCGCTTTGAATGGTAACGTGAAATCTATAAATTCGGCCCTATGTTTTACCTAAGGAAGAGATTTACGATTCTAGGGTTCCAATATGATAGTTGAGAACATCCAGAAGTGATTTAAGGGCCTGAGAGAAGGTTTGGAGCTCAATAACGAAGAGGAAGACCACAACTTTGATGGTATTGACTCGGGTTTGCCACCATCGGTCTATAATGGTTAGTAGGTTGTGTTCGTCTTTGTTTTTTATGTGTTCTGATCTGTCTATAGGCTAGGTTTTCTGTTTTCACCTTGATTAGATGAACCCTTGTGGCCTTGTTTGATTTATAAGGATCCGGATGTTTAGTAATTGTATAATTTATCATGTTTAGCTTTTTGCCAATTGCATGCGGGGTGTTAATTGATTGATTTTGTATTTTTGTGACCAATACAAATCAATAGATTTAGCCTTGCTTGATACGAATTTATTGACTAATTATAGGGATAGTTAATGTCATGACCAGTGGGTTAATGTTTCTATAATTATAGGGCTAGTGAGTCGTACCAAGAGATCTAGCCAATTTAGAATTGGTATATAATGAATAATATCTATTGCACTTCAATGATATTGACTGTAGATGAGGGGGTAATCAAGTCTAGGTGAAAATACTTCGTATTGACTGTTTCCATTCCAAACTCTCATATTTATCTTACTTTTAAGTTGTTTTCTGTTTAGTCTATTTATTAGTTTAAATATTTTATCGCATTTTTAGATTTATTCTCAAATTTCATATTTACTCGCTTTCTTTAGACTAATTAATAATTAAATCTTGTAAATCCGAAGTCATACTCTTTCCCCAAATGTTCAACACTCGGTCTTACCAGAACTATACTGCGATACGATTAGGTACACTTGCCTATTTGTGTTGTAGTCAGAACTTTGGTGATTCCAATTTATAAATATAAAACCTAATCCGATTCACACACACCAACCAGCCCAGCTGTTGAGCTGAATTTGAGTGGTATTATTATAAACTTCTGAGCAGAAATATCAATGTAACGAAATTTAGAGCAATATCACATAAGAGAAGGCTCTTTTTCCAACCATTCCAAATACAAACAACTTAGAAATTCTAAACTATTACTATCATAAATTCTGTGTGTTGAACTACCAGAATTCCTCTTGGTAGTTTCTAGAGAATGGAAGTGCTATACATTCCACAACAAAAGCACTTGAGGCAGTTAGTGAGCAATCTTGAATTGGAGATAGAACTCCTTAAATTATTATTTACAAATTATTCCTATCGCAAGCAGATCAGAATCTTTTTGCAGCCTATAAAGGGTGAATTAACACGTGTGAGCCTTTATCTCATTTGTACATAACCTATCTAGCACAGATAAGCTAATTTAACACGTATAAACAGACTAGCTAAACTCCGTGTGTTTGACCAGTGAATCTCATATGCATATGATTGACATATTAGTTATCTCGTTAATCTGTCTACTTAAAAAATGAAGTTTAGCCATCACACAGAATGACAGAATCCCAAAGATTATGTGGAAGGAAACCTCTAAAGTCTAAACCCTTTGCAGCACATAATGCATCTTAAAGTTTGCATTTAAAAAAAGAAAAAAATAGACACCTTTGCATATTTAAGATATAAACCTAATTCCAGCAAAAGAAAATTTAATTATGCCATCATTATTACATATATCATTTCCAACCCATCTCAATCCTTTATTGGTTATGTATCCACCTACATATTCCTATTTCCACCACACTGACCTTACATATGCTGTTTCGTGGACACCCAATATCAAACCATAAGGCATAGACTTCCAGGTATAAAAGTCGAGAGCAGCAATTATACTATAATAGCAGCTAAAACAAATAAAGTCAACAGTTGATGGCATACCTCCAAATGCAGCACTGACCACAAAAAACATAAGCAGTGGAGGAATCTGCCAAAACAGGACATTTACAGAAGTGATAAAGATAAACTTTCAAACACAAAACAATTCCCAGATATGACCGAACTTAAAGAGTTTGAGAGGTACCCCAACGATAGACAGAAACCACTTTGGTCCTTTGACATGCTTCTGAATATATGGGAATCCTGAAATGAATAATTAAACACAAGTTAACTACATACAGACTTGAATAACCCCCACCCTGATCCAGACCAGAATATGAACATACCTGTGTTTATACCATAAAAGGCACTTACATTCCACCTAAACCACAGCCTGCCTATTTAAATACACAAAACAAACAAGATTATTCATCTGCACAAAACTGCTGGTCATACTTACTCTGAAAATTGTTATAGTTCAATTGTATCAAAGGAACTAGAATAATAGTCAAGTTGCGATAAAGAGTATGCAATGAAGAATAATGTGAACATGACACGCAAAATATTGATCATCTCAACCTTATTTTAACTTAGGGGAATAATTTTTTAAATTTTGCACAAATATGATGTAATTGGCATGATTTCGAGTGTATAACTATGATAATTATTACAAATCCTTTTGTTGAGTACGCAACTAAGAAAATAGAAGAAGTACAGCTTCATTTTTATCTATTTTGGCTTCTTAGGGGAAAAAACAAGATCTTTTGGGTTTTGGTTTTTACAGGAAGCAAACTACTGACAAGAGGAACAAATACTACTGTTAGCCAACTATCAATAGACCTTTAAAACCAAAAAAAACAAGGTCTACATGGAGAGTGGTATTTGGCTAAGAGAAAGAACAATGATGGGTGTTGACATGCAGCAATTTATTTCTTTTATACGCATTACCAAAAACAGGAATCTCAAATACCATTGGTAGAACACTGGAGAATGAAGGTTTTCTCTCCTTAAGAACAATCAATCACCAACATAAGGATTTTTTATTATGGTGCTTTGATTCTTAATTAAGGAATACCATAATTAGACGTGTGACACATTATCCAAAGATATTACTCCCCCAATCACATAATAAACCCAATAAATTTCCTTTTTGGGTTGTGTCTAAACTAAATATACATTTCCTTTCGAGTTAGGTTGCAATCAAAATTTACTTTTTTGTCAACTGAAGCAAAGACAAAATTAGACAACATTGATGTTGTATTTTTTTGTTTCATCTTTGTAACACCCAATAGTCCAAAGTCATGGGCTAGCCCAATAACTTCGAAATCAACTTAAAACCATGGTGGAAGGTATTAGTAACATAAGGATTTTTTATTATGGTGCTTTGATTCTTAACTAAGGAATACCATAATTAGACGTGTGACACATTATCCAAAGATATTACTCCCCCAATCACATAATAAACCCAATAAATTTCCTTTTTGGGTTGTGTCTAAACTAGATATACATTTCCTTTCGAGTTAGGTTGCAATCAAAATTTACTTTTTTGTCAACTGGATCAAAGACAAAATTAGACAACATTGATGTATTTTTTTGTTTCATCTTTGTAACACCCAATAGTCCAAAGTCATGGGCTAGCCCAATAACTTCGAAATCAACTTAAAACCATGGTGGAAGGACAAGTTGTTACAATCTTTATTCGAGAACTCATTATAGTATTATACTATATCAGTCAAACTTTGACTTTATTCCAGGTGGTTGGAGTAAATAAAATTAACAAAGCACTTTACTAAAAATTATTGCTGCCATCAGAGTTCATACCATGATTCATGAGGAAATGATCCTAAAGAACACAGCCTTCTATAGGTAATTATCCCTTCATTATTTTATGGTAACTAATCCCAACATTTGTCTAGGTCTACCATAACAACTAACAAACCCTGCCACTTGTTAGTTTAAATGAAAGTATAACTGCAATGATGACTGTTGACTTATTAATACCCGTTATAAAAAAAGTATGAGCAGTAGAAAATTTAAAAAATCCATTACAATATATACTACAGTAATCATCAATCACATTTCTACTACCATGTAAATATGGTACCATACACATTAGTCACTGCATTAAGTTGAACAGAATTTAAACAGGCCAGTGGTTATGAATTTCATGTCTTCATAGTGTGATAGACAAAAAAAAAGAGTATTCAAACAGTTCTGCACATATCTCATGTCAGAGACAGTGGTAAACAAAAAAATATCTACATTTACACATTCCCTTCTTCTAGGTTCTATCTTTACAGTTGAACGGTTCTCTTCTACTTTGTAGTAATTATCTTAGTTAAATAATAGGTTCAGATACTAATAGATTGCTAGGTTATTGCACAATGTAAATCAATTTGCCTCCTATAACCCCTATGTTTGCCTAGAAAGTAAGCCTTCAGACCTTTGTCGATAATATTTGAATCTGCAGGTGCTATCAACTCTTAAGGGACACGTACGCTGCCTGGAACACCTAAAGTTATAGCGGTCCATGTGGATGGGGCTCTTTGCTTGGACTTCGGGACAAGTTGGCTCAAAGAACATAGATATTAGATAACATGATTTTTTTAAGAAAAAAATTCCTCTGAATCAAAGTTGAACTAGAGATGAGATAGAACCTTCAAAGTCAAACCTTATAATAATGGTTTTCAATTCCAAATACCTGATATGTAATAAGCAATTAAAAATTTTGCAGAGATTTGAACTTCTGCCAAAAGGAATCACGAACTCCGTTACATGTAAATTAACAACGATAAACTATTCTACCAGCTTAACTTGATCGAATCAGTATTCAATTTCCACTCACACGCATAATAAGGTGTATGGTTACTGAATCATAAATTGTAACGAACAACGAAACAGGAGATAGTTCGTTACCACGGCAGTGGCGTCATATAAAACCGGAGTGATAAATAGTCCATTCTCCTTAGACCAAGCGCAGAACAATGAAACAAGTCAAAATCGTCTGATAAGATCGTATCAAAACCTCGAATCAGAATAAATGGATGATTCAAAGAACAAAAGAATATACAAATAAGTGAATAACATTACCGAAATTGATTTCCATGGAGAGAGACAACGAGTGCACCGAGGGGTATCGAGTCCAAGTTTAATGGTGGGCGCTGCTCATGGTACATATTCCCTGTTCGTAGCTCCTCTTCGTAGACCTCACGAGTCCCTATCACAAACACACAGACACACAGTCCTCTGTCTGCGATTCACGCACAGACGTTGCGACTTGCGAGAGCGACAACAGCACAACGGATGAACACGGTGTACTCTCGATGGGATTGATTAAGGGACTCCAAAATAGGTGAAGAACGTATGTTTACCGATTTAGACATCTATTTCGTCGATCAATCTCGTCGACGGAAGACGTTCATTTTTAAGTGCGTACTATTAATAAATCGGGAACAATAATTATTGTTGATTGATCATGATCATATATTTATACATGGTTGTTAACAAGAATGCACTCCTTTATAAAATTACAATATCCGTTTGTATTGTTTTTCGTTCTAATTCAATTACAATAGTTTCGATAATTATTTAAATTATTAACATATATACCAAATAATGTTAATTAAAAATTCAATTAAAATATTAAATTTTTTTACCTTTTCGGTATACACAACTTAAAAGAAATATAAAATGAATCATTTTTATTATTATGGTTTTCAAAAGTAACTAAATTTTAATATTAATAGTTTCGATAATTATTTAAATTATTTATATATATACCAAATAATGTTAATTCAATTCAATTGCAATAGTTTTGATAATTATTTAAATTGTTAATATATATACCAAATAATGTTAATTAAATTCAATTAAAATATTAATTTTTTTACCTTTTCGGTATACACTTCCTTTTATGAAGTTTTAACAAAAAATAATATTACTTACCAATTATTTAACTTGTCAAAATTTAAAAAGTATTTCCATTTTATTGAGTTGTTTTTTTAGTCTTTATTCCTATCTACGTATATAAACAATAATTTCCATAATAGTACAAAACCTAACAAATATTCACAAAGCCTAACAAAAAAATAATTTTCACAAATAATTTCCACAATAATTTCAGTACAAAGCCTAACCAATATTCACAAAGCACATATTGACTTTTATTATTATCACTTTCTATCGTAATGTAGATTTGTTAGGAGAAGGGTGGTATTGTATTTTTATCTTACTTAAAAATTAAGAGTTTCAAAATGCTTAAATGCATTATAAAGTAGTATAGATAACATCATATTATAAATTTTAAAAAAATTACTACATAAATATAACATATTAAAAAACAAGAGATAATAAAAAAAACATAAAAAAACCTCCTTTGACATGGTTGAAGATAAAAAGGTTTCACCGGAAAAACTCCTAGTCGTCGGAACTAAAGTCACCAGAAAAAATCCAACTCGCCGGAAAGATAACAAGACTCGCCGGAGAATGCTTTAATTTGCATGATAATGTTTACCGGATAAAGAAACAAAGTCGAACTCGCCGGAAAATGGTAATGTTTACCAGAGATACTCCAACTCGCTGGAAAAAGTTAATCTCGCCGGAGTGTATGGTTAAACTTTTTAAAAAAATTTACCATCTACTCTAATTTATATATTTAACCCAACTACTTTTTTAAAAACTTACAATCAAAAAATCAAATCATAAATTTTTTTTACATATTTCCAATACTAATTACACATTACTCAACACTAATTACACATTAACCAACACTGATTACACATCACCAACACTAGCCACACACTATCCAAATTTAGGGATGGCAAAGCGCCCCAAACCCGACGGGGAAACCCGAAACCCGGTGAAGTTCGGGTCGGGAAAAATTTCGGGGATATATATTTAAAAAAATTATATTTTATATATATATATATATATATATATATATATATATATATATTATTCATTTATTTGTAAATAGGTTTAGGGTTTTAAACTTATTCTTTTCTTTTATTCTAGCGCCGACAGCCCCAAGGTCCAGCCCCCCACCTTCGACTAATCGACTCTTCGACAGCGATAGCCCCACCTTCGAGAGATCATCGAGACATCGACTTCGAGTCTTCGACAATCGATAGATTGGACTTCGACCAGCATCGGGAGTTCATCTTCTTCGAGTCTTCGAACAGATCGGAGTCCATTAAGTCGACCAGCAGTCCAGCATCGAGAGTTCTTCGACAGATTGATTCCTGATTTCCACGTCATCACTGTTTGTCGAGTTGCAGGTCACCGTTGTTTATCGTTGTCGAGTTGCAGGTATCACTTGTCGACAGATTGAGGTATCACTTGTCGATTCTTGTGTCTTGTTTCTGATTAATTTGAATCTCTGATTAAATTGACTTATGGAGATGTTCTGATTAAATTGATTGCTGTTGATTCTTGTTCTGATTAAATTGACCTTATGTTTAATTACTTGATTAACTTAACATGATTCTTAATTTCATATTTGTATGACTTTCAGATGGTGTTTTGACTTGCAAAGGCTTAATTTCATATTTGTCTGGCATTGTTCATTGCCGGCTGGCTTGCCATCCTGGATTATACTCCAACAAATTAGTTCTAATCACATCTCACATTTAAGGTGTTTGGGATTGCGCTTGTAAAATAGATTTGGGGATTGTAAAATGGTCTTTTGAGTAGATTCATCTGATGCCAGCTTGTAAAATGGTCTTTTGAGTAATTAGTTCTAATCACATCTCACATTTATTTGGTGCCAGCTTGTAAAATATTTATATGACTTTCTGATGGTCTTTTGAGTAGATTCATCTGACATGTTTTCGTTTTTACATTTTAGATGTAAAAGCAGAACAGCTTTATATTTAATGGTATTTTGTCATGTTATAAATTTCCAGCAGGTTTATTTGCCAGAGTATAATTGAAATAAGTTGATAGTTTGATAGCCTCTAAAGTAATTTTAATAGTTGGACAAACCTTATTAAAAACTTTAATAAAACAGATTAATTGATTTAGAATAAGACTAGATGTTTTAGTTTCTTAACCCTATGTTTTCATTTTTATCATGAATTTTATTTGGTGCCAGCTTGTTGATCTGTTTTTCATTAATTGGTTTATCTGTTTTTTATTAATCGGTTATTAATTTGTTTTTTATTAATTGATGATATGTTTGTTTTGGAACAATCTTTTACATTGTTTGTTGTTTTTACTTTGTGTGTGTGTGTATATGTTTCTTTTAGGTGAAATGGAATCACCGTGTGATAAATTTACGACAAACACGCCAAACACACAAAGTCCTTTAGGAAGCAGTCAAGGGGAAAAAGATTCTAATGAACCACCCTCATCTAACTCTGCTACCACGGGTGATGCTAACACTGGTGATACTTTTGATGATGGTGAAAAGTCCGGTGTTAAAAGGAAAAGATCTGTCGTGTGGAACCATTTTTAAAAGATGTCCGTGAATGGTGTAGATAAGGCGGAATGTAACTATTGTCAGAAAAGGCTAGGAGGAAATAGCAAAAACGGCACAAAGCATTTACTAGACCATTTTGAGCGTTGTCCAAGACGGACGGTCAGAGATATACGACAATGTATCTTGATTAAGGAGCAAAAAAAAGTTGACGGTAGTTCATCATATCTCTCCAACTACACCTTTAATGCAGACAATTCCAGGAAAGATCTCGCGGAAATGATTATTGTGCACGAGTATCCTCTTTCAATGGTGGAGCATCATGGTTTTAGAAAATTTGTTGGAGGCCTTCAACCTTTGTTTAAGGTTCCATGTCGAAATACCATCAGAACGACATTTTGAAGATTTATGACTTTGAAAGGCTAAAAACTAAGAAGTTATTGGGGAGGAGCACAAGCAGGGTAGCGATAACTACCGATATGTGGACAGCTAGTCATCAAAGAAAAGGGTTTATGGCCGTTACTGCACACTTTATAGATGAGTCTTGGCACTTGTAAAGCCGAATCATGAGGTATATCATTATTTTAGTAACTCTTAATATAAATTTAGATTAAATGTATTGTTTTTTGCACTTATATTAATGCGTAAAATTTTAAACAGGTTTATTTATGTTCCTGCACCACATACAGCTGAGGTTCTTGCAGAGGTGCTTCATGATTGTGTATGTGATTGGAATATCGATAGAAAATTATCTACAATTACCGTTGATAATTGTACCAAAAATGATGCAATTATTTGCAAGTTACTTGAGAAACTTCCATTGAGATCACTCATGATGAAAGGCCAATTGTTTCATATGCATTGCTGTGCGCACATTCTCAATCTAATTGTTCAAGATGGCTTATCTGTTATTGAGGAAGGGATTGAAAGAATTAGAGATAGTGTTTCTTTTTGGTCTGCATCAGGAAAGAGGGAGCAAAGATTTGAGGAAGCAGCTCGTCAGCTAGGAATGGAGTACACAAAGAAATTAACCCTTGATTGTAAAACACGATGGAATTCTACTTATTTGATGCTTAGTGTTGCTATACCTTATAGAGATGTTTTCACGCGATTGAAGCTAAGAGAGCCAAGGTATACTTGTTTGCCTACAGACCTGGATTGGGACTTAGCAAAGGAGATATGTGATAGGCTACAACTATTCTACCAGGTAACTCTTTTGTTTTCGGGTAACAAATATCCTACCACTAATGTCTTTTTCCCTTTGATATGTGAGATTAGTTTTTCTTTGCGTCAATGGACGAAGTCTTCTATTGACGAGATTAGTTTGATGGCGTATAAAATGATTTCCAAGTTTGAGAAATATTGGTCTGTAATTCATGGGATCATGGGGATGGCTGCAGTTTTAGATCCACGATACAAGCTTAAATTTGTAGAGTTACTTATGCCTGCCTTGTATGGACAAGAAAGGGCAAAAGATGAGTTTAACATTCTTGAGGAGTTTGTCCGATCTTTCTTTAAAGAATATGAATCTACCAACTCACGTGTAAGAAGCTACTATGAAGGTATTAACATATTAGTTTGTACTTATTGGTTTATATAATAAATAAAACATTGCTAATATTTTATTTATATTTATTCTCATTGATCTATAGGTAGTGGTTGTGCATCTGGTTCGTCTTCTTTGAGTTCAGGCTATAGTGACGAGTTTCAAAAATTCTTATCTAACATTGAAGTAATTGCAAGTAAGAATGATGACTCGAGTGATACGGCAGAGTTGGATAACTACTTGAAAGATAAGCTTTTGCCTAAGGAAGCGGATCTTGATTTATTGATTTGGTGGAAGACAAACGGAAGTAAGTATCCGACTCTTCAAAGGATGGCAAAAGATATATTGACAATTCCAGTTTCCACGGTTGCCTCAGAGTCTGCATTCAGCACAAGTGGAAGATTAATAAGTCCTCACCGAAGTCGGCTTCATCCAAAAACTTTGGAGGCTTTAATGTGTGCTCAAAGTTGGTTGTTGAATGAGATTCAAGGTAATAATATTTTAATCACTCGTATATTATTTTTCGTCATGAATAGTATTAATATATGTGACTGTCTTATTTGTTTAATTTATAGAAACTTGTTCAGAAGAGACCGAGGCATATTGTCGCTCCGTGGAATATGATTATGACGTGGAAGAGGTAATAATATTTATATAAATTACCATCTTGGTAACAATATTTTTATAATTATTTTACAATTTGGTTGATTTATTGAATTATTGTTGGGTTTCATATTATAGGGAGGTACTAAAGAAAGTGGCACAACGACTTTGGATGATATGATTTGAGTTGGTACTCCGTTTGTGTTTGTGTTTGTGTTGGATGATTAAGAATCGTTTGGAAGTTGAACAACTTTTTATTTGATTGCAAGTTGCAAAGTTTAAGACTTGTGTTTATTTATGTTGTTTTGGAACAATCTTTTAGATTATATAATGTGTAATTGTGCAAGAAATCCATAGGGTTAGCCAATGGATTTAGCATTGTTAACAAAGACTTGGTTTGTATTGTATTTGGGCATAATGTTTCAGCTTTTGCCCTTTTATAATGTTTTTTTTGCTTGATATGTAAAACTGCACTTTTCAGCGTTCGGGTCGGGTTCGGGGTCGGGGATCGGGGATTTTTCATCGGGTCGGGGTCGGGAACGGGGCATAAAAAATCCCCGACGGGGACGGGGATCACTTTCATGTTTCGGGGACGGGGAAACCTGCCCCGTTGGCATTCCTATATCCAATAAAATACTATCATGATCTCGCCAATAGAAGCTATTTACCGAGACATTTTTTTCTTTTATCGGCGAGATGTTTTTATATCGGCGAGACCGGTTGATTTTTTTAAAAATTTGCCACGTGTCACGAATATATTGGTCAGCGAGACGATGACGCATCGACGAGCTCTATCGGCGAGATGGACGCTTAAATTCGTAAAAAGGTATATTTCATGCTTTTTTTGGGTTGAACACTTGTATTCTTGCTTATCTAAGTAATTGCTTTTTGATTAAACCAGTTTAGACTTGTAGGCTGTGAGAGGGGAAGAGGGGAAGGGAAAGAACCGGAAAATAAAGCATGTAAGTTTGTATATTTCATGCTTTTTTTATTGGGCTTTGTAAACGTCAATTTATATGAGTTAAACGATGTACCAATGGAATGAACTTATCTTACATGTAAGTTTGTAGGCTTTGTAGAGGCCAATTTATATGGTTTAAACCCTCTAACTTAATTACACCCGAAGTATCAATGATGGTGGCTACGTTTTGTTTTAACAATTAAACACATAATATTATTATTCATAACACGACTTGAACTCACTATCTTATGTAACATCCTAAACACCCAAAGTATCAATGATGGCGGCTACGTAGTTTCCTGTTTTCACACAAATTTGGTGTTTGTAGTGGAGGATTTGGTAGACATGTTGACTACTTTACATATTGATTAATAACTATAAATTAATGTGCTAAAAAAAGGTAGAAAAGCGAAAAATAGAGTTTCTGCTGTGGAAAATTTTGTACCTAGTTGTCACCTTTGTTCTATTCTTAACTAAATTATTTATTTTATGTGTTATTATCAACTTCATAAATAATTTTATTGACCAGCTTGTATATTAAGGCCAGGGGGTGTACTCCTTAAACCCTATAAAGAGGGTTTTCATATTTGGGTATACATATTAGATGAATATTTATTTATGAATATATCTATTATTAATTGATCAACAATAATTTCAAGTACTAGTAACTACTTTTTAAGTTATTTTTAAGAAACATATGTGCTTAAAAAATAAAATAAAAAATTATATCTTATTATTAGAAAAAATGCATAACAATAATCCTGCCCAATAAAACAAAACTTGAACAACATGAAAACATAACAAATTATCAAAAAAAAAAATACATTTAATTAGTAATGAAGAACATAAAGATTAAACTCCACAACTGCGTCACCATTGCTCATATTAAAAGTATGAGTTCTTGCTTCCGCATATCCACGTGCAAATCGGAAAAGCCCACTTCCTCCGATGACCGGCATCTCTCTCACCTGTGACATCACCGGATTCCGGCCCAAAATACTCAATGTGCTACCATTATATTTTCCTTCTACAAACACATAGTTCATAGCCATCAACAACCCCATTTCGTTCAAACTCGCAGATGTATACATCCCTTGGGCTCTACCCACTAGCCTCGAGGTCCGTTCTGGTCCAATCGTCAACGGGTTGTCAATCATGGTGATGTCACCAAAACCAGTTGCTGCAGTGCGGTTGGTTCTGGTAGCCTCGACGATCCTAATTGCAGTGGCGTTGGGGCCACTAACTATGTCATGGAAGTAGAAACGAAAATGGCTCAGTTTTTCTTTTCTCAATCCCAAAGATCGCTGCGACAAATTTCTCGAAAACTGTTGGGATTCGACTGTGACTAGAAGAGATATAAGAAGAACAGCGATAGTAATCGTGAGGTTTTTAGACAATAAAGATGTTGCCATTTTTGGATAATAACTTAGAAGACTTGGTGATATGCTGAATGCTTGGTGAGGTACGTGTTTATATAGAATAACAAATGTTTCTGGAAGGCTTTTTTGGGTCCAAAGACAAAGCGTTGGAAATTTTTGCATTCAAATATATCCGCGTATATGGGACTAAGTCGTGTTTATAATATTATGGTTAAATTATTGAGAAATGATATATACGTTCTTGCTTTATTCTCCTACCTACTCAATGTCTGACATGTGTAATGTATTAATTTCTATTTTTTTCATATTATTCCTTGGTCTTGACACTTGTCTTGATCAAGTGAGAAGAAAAAACACATACTAAGAAGATATATCATTTCTCTTGTTTATTTTATAAAATATTATCATTTAAAGTAATATTTTTTGTAAAACAAAACTTACCCACTAACATACTCTAAAATCCACACCTTGTTCATAGGAGGACTTGAAACCCAAGACCTTGGGTGAAACTTTAAACAATTGGTAAGGTTAAATTGTTAATATTTACAAACATTTTTATGTCAAAAACTAATAGTTCAATTTTCAAAAATATGATTAAAAGCTTGAGTTATTTTGGGTTTTGGTAATTCAGTTGATTTTGGTCAATCTCATGTAAAGCGAGGAAGCTTCGTTAATCGGGTTGGACTTGACTTGGAACGCATTGATGAATCAGGTGAGGTATATTTTTTCCACTTTTTATATTTTTTTAATCATTTGAAGGAAATTGAAACGAAGCACGTGTGAATATGCAATGTATAAAATCGTCATGTAAATATTTTTGCAAAATACCATAAGAATCTAGTGCTACTGTTGAAACTCGAGTGAAAGGTGAAGATGTCTCACTTGTGTAAATATTGGGAGTGGGTGAACCACATAATCGGTATGGCCTATCCTTGTTTGAAGTACTATAATTTGTTTTGGTTATCGGTATTTCTTTACCGGAAGAGAGAGAAGAGAACGAGAGAGAGAGAGAGAGAGAAGAGGAGAGAAAATGAGTATTTTTCATGTTTAAGTATGAGAATTAATTATTTTTTGTGATGAATTATAAAAAAATAAGAGTGAAATATGAGTGATGTGGCGCTGATATGACATAAAGTATGAAAGCAATTGAAGCGTGTATTAGTGTATAACCCATGCTCTAACGTTTATCCGTCTTTTAAGAAGCTCGCGTTCGGTCATTATTTTCACTTCATTGTTACGTGTTATGTCGGTTTTGCTGTTACATTAATTATTATCTATGTACCACATTACACCATACCTTATCACGCTAACTCCTTTAGTACACATACAAAAAAAATCTTTTCTCAACTTGACTGATATTTCAGTGACACTGCACTTACCACCAACAATTGTTGCCGCGCCAATGGTGGTGGTCGTCGTTTGGTGATGGCCAATGGTGTTGTGATGGTTGCACGATAGTTAGTGGTGGCAATGACGATGATCATGGTAGTGCTGGTGTGGTATGTGGCAAGAATAGTTGTGATGGTTGCACGATATTAGTGTATACTTCATTTGAAAGACAAAACCATATTTTGGGTCCTTTGGGAGACATAATTCCAAAAATAGAAGGACAATCAAGAAAAGGTTGAGCTAATTTATAAAAGTCACAATTATAATTTGTACAGGCAATTAAGGTAAACATTTCTCATATGATTTTTATATAGGAAAAACGTACATATAATCCTTACAACCAAACTGCAAACACATATACAATTATACAAATAACATATGTGAAATTTACCCCATTTTCTTGTACTCCACAACAAACTCCAATGAAATCCCCATACTTACATCAATAACGACCCCATATTGTTTATGTCAAAAGTAATATGTTGAAAATAACATTATTGTTGATTCTTTAATTACGTTTATTTTAATTTGCGTATCTTCCAATCTTTCAATATAAAATTAAAAAAAATTATTAGACAATCTAAACTTATTATTTAATAAAAGATTTATCTTGATCGTTTATTTGATTCAAATTAAAAAATTAATTTTGATTTTTTAGAGTCAGAATATTTTAAATCTTATCCTACTAAATTAATCCATATAACAATTTTAAAGGTAGATCTATAGATTTTATTTATCTATACTTTTAAATTATTATACCTAATTAATTTAAATATATAATTGTACATATGTAGTACTTGTCATACTTTTTACATTATTAAAATTATTAATTCAAATCCTACTAAAATTATGTATCATAAGCTATATCGATAATAAAATATTATATACATTCAAATCATTCTCCTTATCTATAATTATTATATATATACTACAAATTATATCATAATTAAATTTAGATCTTTTTTAAAATTGTCATCGGAACACGGTGGTCAAATACATACTTCCATTTAATTACCTTATGAACTTACTTTACTTTGAATTCAAATAAGTTGCTCGAATCACATACTTAAATTATTTTCTACGCTAATTATTCCCATCAGATTCACATACAGTTTCAAACAGGTGGGTCAAAATTTAAAATCCTTATAACATTTGGATTCCTTTACATGTATCACATTGTATTAACCATTCAACTTATATGTCTTCCATTTGAAAGACAAAATAGGTTATAAAGGAACCAAAAAACATTTTATTAACATAAGTTCACACATATACGAAAAAAATACAAATTTCTACTCACGTTAAAAACCAAACCATCCCAGTCTTTACTTTATTTTGATTTCATACAACTCACAAAGAAGACGAAGAACACCTATGTTTGTTTTTTCTAATGTCACATGACTAAAAGTTGGTTTTACTTTGTGCAAAAAAATGTGGGCATCAATTTGCAAATAACAAGTGTATATAATAAAAGTAACATTGGGATCAATTTATTAGTGCGTGGTTGCAATTCCCGTGCAAGACTTTCATCGAACAATTAGTGTGCATGAATAAATTAAGTATGAAAAACACTTACCGAAACCAATATGAAGCCTATGACCTATGTGTGCATATGTGGGAAATAACACCTTTGTTAGCCGTCAATTTGTCACTTGCTTCTCGCTAATCAGGAATTCAATAAACACACTTTTGTTGTACTGGGTTCAATCAAGGTTGTGTGTGGTTGGAACCTTGTGCAAGTAGTCGAAAGTGCGTTGTATCAAATACTTTGAATTCAATCACAACGAGAAAATACATAATCTAAATAAAAATTCAACATGAAATGGAGCAAACAAAAACCACCTTCAAGCAAATCCCAACACAAAAGAAAAAGAAAGAAGTCAAAAACCACATACGCTTAGCCCTCACGTTTCAGAGTTATGCAAGTGAGGAAAAAAACGCAGAAATCTAGAAAGGAAATGTAAGCTAAGAAAGAAACAGGTGTGAGAATCAAAACGTGACAAAGAAGCAGGGACAATGGGACACGTAAAAACAAATGAAGGTGAGAGAAAGAGTCGAATACTTGAAACTTAGTTTAAAAAGCGAAGCAACAACCAACTTAGTAAATGCAACTTTGTTTTCAGATTTTACTAATCAACTAAAAATACAAAGTTAAGATGTTACGGTTCATATTTGCTAACAAATGTTAGATAGTATAACGAGGACCCCGAAAGAATTAGGTCAAAATTTTGCTTTATAAGTTTATATATATAGCATATATTAGGTGAGTACTTTATTTATCATCTTCCCCTTGTAATTTGAAATTATTAACATTGGGTTACGAAAGAATACTCACTATATTATTTCACCTAAATTTTGCCAAATAGGCGGGCCTTAAACCCACATAAACCTTCCCCAAATACAAAAGGCCCAATCTCGTAAGGACTGATAACCAGAAACCCAATAGTAATTCCAGCCCCCTTTAAAATCGATGTATCTAGGGTTTTAAAAAGCTCTGCCTACTCTCCCAATACTCTCAATCGGCCGTGATTTTACGATTGAGAGCAGGAGGAAAAGATGCCGGCCGGACATGGATTAAGGTCGAGAACCAGGGATTTGTTCGCAAGAGGATTCAGGAAGAAGGGTACCATTCATCTATCAACCTACCTCCGAACTTACCACATCGGCGATTATGTTGATATCAAGGTGAACGGAGCTGTTCACAAAGGTATGCCTCACAAGTTCTACCATGGTCGTACGGGACAGGTCTGGAATGTTACCAAGCGCGCCATCGGAGTTGAAATTAACAAGCAGGTCATTTCTTACTATCTCTTTCATTAGACTTGTATGTTTAGCTAGAGCTGTAAATATTAGAGTCATTTGGTTTATTTTGAGAAGGGGTTGGATTAGCAGTTGGTGTTTTGTTCACTTGTTGTGAAATGCATGAATCACTTATTAGGGAATACTGGAATAGTTTGGATCAAAAGTTGTTGTTGTGTTGTCTTCATCTGTTGTGTAAAGTTGTGCTTTAGTTACAAAGTTGTATGAGAGTTAGTGTTTTATCTGTGTGGATTTGAGTGTCTTGATGCATGAGCTAACAAGATTAATATATGGCAAATATGAATTTTGCAATTACAATGCTGTTATATTTATTAGATAAGTTTAAGTGGAGATAATAGAAAACTGATGGTTAAAGATCAATTCTCATGATATCTAAAGCAGAACTTCTGCTATTCATTGTTTATTTTATGGGCTTTATATCTTTTATGTAACTGGATATGATAGGAAAATGGATATGGAAGTTGAATTAGCCTTCCAAGTGGTTTTTAAGATTTCTGTTTAAGGTGTGTTAAGCGAGACACATGAGTTAAATATGTTTTATTTAATTACTTTTCATCTATTAGGCACTAGTTCTTTAGTTTGCATTTCAAACCAACATCGACGGTAACCATGCTTGCAGTTAGGGGTGTTATAGTTTTTTTAATTTATTATGTTGCAGTCAAAGAGGATATCTAGAAAGCAAGTTTTCTAATTGTTGGTATTTTCTTGATATATTTGCTAAGTGTGATGTTGTTGTAAGCTTAAAAGTTGACAATTTTTGTTGGTTAGGACCTCTCCTCATGTTTTGCCATTGAGTTTTCTTTGAAGTAAAAGAAGGATCAAGTATAGATTTATAATTTATTATTTATGTCACTTCTATTTGTAGCTGCTACTAAAGTCTAAACCAATTGTTGGTTTTTAGTATACTGCCTACCTGTTGAACAGTGATTTGCTAAGTCAAATGTTGTTTGTTGTTCATTTATTTTTATGAGAATCACATTGTTTGTGCATAGATTGTCAACTTAACTTATTTATATTTTTTGAAAAGGTTAGATAGGTTAAATCAAAAGAATCAGCTGAAGGGGGTCAATTAGAACAGGTCAGGCAGGCTGAGTGTTAGTGTTGTAAGAATAATTTTTAAAGCATTTATCTATTGTTGTATAATTTCAAAAACAGTTGTTTGTGGGTCAGCGCAACCCGTTTGACATGCGTATGAAGAATGATATGACTCAGCCCAGACTGTTTTCCACTCAATTGTTTCTAATCTTCTCACATGCTCTAACATCACATACTGGTTTATGCAGGTTGGAAACAGAATCATCAAGAAAAGGATTCATGTGCGTATTGAGCATGTGATGCCATCCAGGTGCACCGAAGAGTTCAAGCTAAGGGTTAAGAAAAATGATCAACTAAAGGCGGAAGCCAAGGCTAAGGGTTTGGTCATCAGTACCAAGAGACAACCTTTGGGACCCAAACCAGGATTTATGGTCGAAGGTACAACTCTAGAGACCGTTACTCCCATTCCTTACGATGTTGTCAACGATCTCAAAGGTGGATACTAAGTTAAAAATCTTGTCGTGGTTGTGTTCAGTTTTGTTTCGCTACATTTGGGGACCACTAGAACTGTTGATTTGTCTTTCATTTATCATCTATAATTTAGACTCGTGTCATGTTTTGTTCTAGATTTTTAAAAACTGTTGGTATGAGTTATAATTACAAAGCGCTACTATGCATCGATTTTGGCATGTGGGTGTAACAATTTATCAATTATCTGTTGCATTTTAATAGCTAAAAATGAAACATGACTATTTAAATTGTGTTCTTAACTACAAATAATAGTTGTATATTATTTTGGGAATTGCTGATCATAAAAATGGTAGCTAAGGGTTCGTTTTGAGCTATATTATGTGCTCCCTCCAATTTCTTCCAAATAATCAACGATGGGCAGTGTAGGAATCTCGTTTTCCCCAATTCTCCTTTATCATTATCCTGGATCCCAGTGCTTTTAAGGTTCTCAATTCTCATCGCAATAGTTATCAGAGCATTTTAAATAAGGGTTTGGTCTTCGAGGATATAAATACCGGAAGGTCTCAAGTTTGAATTCTAAGAGCAACCAAATTCTTCATTGTAGCTATGGAGGTCGGCTCGTGATGACTCTACGCCATTCACAAAGATAGAAAAACTGCTACCGAATTATAGAGTTGCATGAGTAGTATGGTTTTCGATTCGATAATAACTGCTACCGAATTATGTTGTATTTGATTAGGTTTTTTAACAGATAGAAAAAGATGTATTAGGAAGGAGTTTTGGCATAATTATCATCTCTACCTAGCAAACCTATATATATTGATAAAATCTAGCAAGATGCTAGATCAAAAATACAGTAGATGTCTAGATAATTGAAAGAGGATTACAACACCACATTGCTCAAATTAGTGAATTACATTTCCCCTGTATTTCAACCAACTAAAAAGAGAAGCTTGAGCCAATCACGAAATAGACAAAAAAATCTATTGCCATTAGACACCAACTTATTTCGAGATTTCCAAATGAACCATACTGCACTACCCACCAATGCTTCTTAGTTCTACTTAAATTGGCTCTCGTTGGGATATGCTTGAAAGATAATCTCCACACAATACAATTCACTTTTTGAGGAAGCCATTTATTCCAGAATTTTAGACCTGCAAATGGGGAATTCAATCATATTATTAATAATTAAATGCAATAATTTTATCAAGAAACATCCACTTAAATCCTCTTCCTATCTCCGTTCATCCTCTCTATCTAATAAAGAAACATGCTTTAGTAACTCCTCCAATTCCAAAAACCGACCCGGGAGCCTAATCCTTTCCTCGACAAACGACCATCTCCAGTTCGATCCATGTCGTCCCGTTCAAAGAGTTGCTGGACAGACGAGGTGCAATGGTGCAAGATTTATCACATCTCTATTGCAAACAGGCCGGGAAACAAACTTTTAAATGAAATTGATCCACACCATCTATCCAACCAAAACCTAGTTTGAACGCCATTAATTGTATTTGATTAGGTGATCAAGAATACGCAGTGAACTTCGCTTTGTGGGTTTTTTTTTATTTGAACTTGAAGTGAGAGCACCAACCTTATACATTTGGATTCATCATTGGGAATGCATGAATTTGATTGTGTATGAACAAAAGAATATGATGACACATTAATTACAGATATGTAAATGAATACTATGCATTAAATGTAACAATTGAGGTTTTTTAAATATTAATTTTGTACTCAAACTTATATGCTTTAAGTAGTATGCTTGCAAATTTATTTTGTTTTAACGTATTTAATATTCCAAAAGAATTTGATTGTGTATCTTGCAGTTTTTATACGAAAAACAGTTTTCGTTTGAACTCTTCCATATGTATGTATGTATGTATGTATGTAAGTAAGGGAGCTGAGCATGTGTTTAGAAAATTCAAATTTTGAGTTGAAAAGTTTTGGTAATTGAAAACCAAAAAGATGGGAGGTTTGTAGAATAATGTAGATTAGTGGAGCAGGGGAATTAAAGAAAGTTGTTGGGTTGACTAATCTTTATCATGGAAATAAAATGTGGTTAGCTAGCAAAACTGTCATTAATAAATCCATGCTTTGATCCTTCTTTCTATTCCATACATGATCTTTATCTTTATTTATATATATATATATATATATAATAGATCGAATATATAAACCTAAACATGTGCACTGGTTTTGCAAGGTTTAAAGACGTGATTTATAAAAAGCAGGTGTTTCAAAATCATGTTAATTTGTAGTTAAAAAACAATTAATCGCGTTTTCAAATCATAATATATAGTTGAAAATTAATTTAAAAACATACTCCAAAACCTCATGTATCACCTTTTTAAGGTCAAAAGAAAGAAGCTATATATGTGGATCAAGTGACATTTTCTTATTATAATGAAATTTGGTTTGCTTTGGTTTGTTTGGAGTTATGACAACCACTATTGTACTTTGAAGGATTCCTTCGATCATATACAGGTAGACGTATGTGTTTTATGTCTTGTGATAACTTATGATATTTTTTATGGTTTCAAGGATCATAAAGTCGAATCATGAAAAACAGTCATTTTAGAAGCAGAAATAAAAAAATCTACTTTTTTATATCTTCTTATATGAATATAATAAGAACCGGTTCTGACTCGTTTATTTAAATTTTCTATCTATTTAGATTACGTGTTAATTTAAATAGGTAAAAAAAAGGTATGTAATCTTTAAAAAAGCTAATAGAAAGTAAATCGATTTAGATGTATTCAAAATTATATTAAAGAACTTATAACAATATTTTTCATTTAATTAATTTAAAATTTTATATTATTAGTTTAATAGTAAAATATTTCTGATCAAGACTTACTTAGAAGATATGATTTTAACCTAAAATGACCTATTTTTACTCGAAACGCCTGTCCAATTGTCATCTAGATAAAGAAGTTTTGGTTAAAAAGTCTTATTTTTTCACTTAAGAAAAGAGCAAAAAACTCGGTAGATCATCATTCAAAAGGATAAATATATAGAAATAGTTTAAATGCCATGAATATACACGTAACCAAGAAAATATGAGGAATTGATGGGCATGTCGAGAATTAATTTACCTATATTTATTTTTAAGGTAGACAAAAAATAATATATTCATTCATTTATATATATATATATATATATATAGGGGGAAGGTTCATTTGAGAACCATTTTTATTGCGAGAACCAATCTTAGCCGTTCATTTTGGATAATGGAATTCATGGATGAAGAGCGTGGGGGATTGGGTGTGGCAGGGTGCATGTAAAGAATTCATGGGTGGGCAATCCAATTGAAGGAGGGGGAATTGAATGGCTAGGATTGGTTCTCGCGGTTCTCGTAATAAAAACGGTTTTTAAATGAACTTTTCAATATATATATATATATATATATATATATATATATATATATTAATTTTAATTATATCATTATTAACTAATGTTCTAAAAGAAAAGCAACAACTCTTCATTCCTCCATCAAATTCATTACACTTTTCTCATAACTTCTTTCACCAACTCAATCTTAACATCCTATATAAACCACCATAGCTAATGTTTTCTTCCCATCTCTCTCTCTCTCTCTCTCTCTCATAGTCAAACACACACACACACATCTATCTCTATGGCTACATCAATGGAAGGTGAATCTACTAACATCAGGATTGAGGAGACACCTAAGGAAAGGAAGGGAAAAGCACCGCTTTTGGCAGCTCCACCACGTGGTTCAAGCAGCAGCAAAACAAAACCAATATTGGTTCAATCACCACCTAAGGGTGGTTACAAGAGAGGTTTAGCCGTGTTTGACGTTGTTTTAAGGCTAGCCGGCGTAGCTACTGCATTAGGAGCCTCCATAGCCATGGGCACCACCGATCAGACCCTACCCTTTTTCACTCAGTTCTTTCAATTTAGAGCCCGTTACTATGATTTGCCAGCTTTTACGTAAGTCAAATCACATTGTACCTTCCTTTTGTTTTATTACTCTATATTAGTTGGAGTTGGAGATTAAGATCTTCTCATTCTCTAGTCAAACATGACCATTTATGATATTTATTAGAACACTGATTATTAGTTATGTAACTAATTTGTGTACGTGACACCAAATTAACAGGTTTTTCGTGATAGCTAATGCTATAACCGCGAGTTACCTCGTCTTGTCGATTCCCATCTCGATCGTGTGCATTGTGCGCCCGTACGCAGTCAAGCCAAGAGTCATCCTCATTTTCTTTGATGCCGTAAGATCCCTTAAAAAGACATATGATAACAATATCAATTAACTGTAGATCGCTGTTATACAAGCACACCTCATTTTATAAACTATAAATTGTACACTTGTTTTTATAATTATGCATTTCATAAGGTGTGGTTGGATGCATGAACACATAAAGTTACATGTTGACTGTATTGTTTTGATTTCATCAGGTCATGATTGCTTTAACAACAGCAGCAGCCGGTGGGGCTGCATCGATAGTTTACTTGGCTCATAATGGAAACTCAGATGCCAACTGGCCAGCAATCTGTCAACAATTTAACGATTTTTGTGAGAAAGTTAGCGGGGCATTGGTGGCTTCTTTTCTCACGGTCGTTGTTCTCATGTTCTTGGTTGTGAGTTCTTCGTTTTCTCTTTAAGCCCTGCGGACTTATTGCCGTGACAATGTTATTTTCGTTCTTTTTTTAGTTTGTTTTTCATAGGGACTGTTTATACCTTTCTTGAGTTCTTAAAGGTGTGGATTATGAATATATTGTAATTTAAACAATGTAACTTTCTATACATTAATATATGTTTTCTGTGAGTATTAATTTTGTTTAGTGATTAATTGTCATTTATCTATGTATAACACGTGGAAAATATTTTAAAGCGGGTATAGTTTATCTAAAGTAGAGGTGTAATCGAGCCGATACAGCACTCGAGACCGACTTGAAAAATAATTACCGAAATCTAATCGGTGAACCGAGTCGAGCTCGAGATACTTGAGTAGGATTATGAGCCGAGTTCGAGCTCTGAAATACTCAGCTCGTCAGACTCATGAGCCTAATCTATCATAAATTACCATTTTATCCTTTTACATATGCACCATTTACTTTTATACTCTTGGTAGCTAGTTAATTGTTGTTCGAAAATATGAAATTTGAATTCCGGAATGTATTTTAACATTTGTTGCTACTAGATTATTAAATTAATTTTAGTCGAGCCGAATCGAGCTCGAGAGTGTCGATTACTTACTCGAGTCGAGCTTGAAAATTAAAGCTCGACCGAGCTTGAGTTGAATTTCGAGTCTCAAGCTTTAGAACCGAATCGAGCTCGAGTGCCAGCTTGGCACTCTGTCGGTTCAGCTCGACTCGATTACACCCTAATCTAAAGGAAGAAAACCGTCATGTCCTTATAAAAATGTGACATGGCGTGAAATCTTTAAACACGAGGTTTATAATCTGAGGTCATCTGAATAGGCTGACAATCGGCAGAAGATGCTGAGCAAAGCTGAATAGATGATTTGTACACAAAAAGTTTTTGTCACACACAACAATTGTGACTTTTATACCCCTAAATCTCACTATCTTTTATTCTCATCTACATATTTAAGAGTATAATGGTTCAAACAACAACTAATTGTTGTGTGTGACAAAAATTAGTTATGTACAGATCATCTTTTATTGGAAAGTTGGGTGGTATTGATATTTGTTATTTCTTAAAAGATTCCAAAGTTTGATTAAAAACTGCGTGTTTTTGTAAGTACGACCACATTTTTGGTGATGGAAAGGAAATATTTTCAAAATAATAAAAATGAATATAAAATTTTGGTTTAGAGCTTAGGAAAGAAATAAATAATAATAGAGTGTTTGTTTGGGTATTTTCTTTGTACATGAGCACATTGTGTTTTGACCCGAACAAGATGTGTGTTTGGCTCGGCATGGAAGGTTTTGGCTTGAAATATTATGCATGATGATGAATAGAATTAATAAACCCATCAAAATGTTTGGACTTAGAAGGATGTGTAGAGTGTAGAATCAAGTTATAATCATACACAGATATTAACAAATATTTATTACAAATAGTTATTACATACTACAAGTATACCATAACCGTATAGCCTAGATTATAAACCATAATATAATCCTTACAAATATATAATCTCGTAGTATAGTACTAGATTAGATACCCGTGTGATACACGGGTTAGTTTAGAAAAATTATAAATATTAAACATTAATAAAAATTTAATAAAATCTAAAAAAATGAATATACAGCACCGCAAATATATTTAAAATTTGTAAATACCAACGTAATTAAATAAATATACAGTAATGCAAGTATATATCTAGATTAACGTCAAACCGATTATCTATAATCACTTAAACGTATTATAGTAATTTCAATCTATATAAATGGTATAGTATTGCATTTAAATTACTATTATCATTTAATAAATATAAATAAATAAATATATGTAATATACATTAATTTTACTATAGTTAGTTATGAGTTTTATTTAATATAGTCCTTATTAAAAGCATAGTCCTGTGGAACATTTTTTAGTGATTAGATTTCAAGATCAATGGTCTAAATTTTATCTTAGATAATAATTAAAATTGATTTAAGGAAGAACAATTCAGACTTTTTGCATATTGGTTCCCACTTTCTCTTTTCTCTAATTTATTTAAAATTAATTATCTCACAAATCGGTAATCGTTAGACGAAACCAATTATACTGTTACGATCCTCGTGTTCCCCTCTTTTATTAGAGAGATTACTTGATATACTTTTGACAAACTTTTTTTTCTTCATTTTGTTAGGTTGGACTTAAATTTTATTAATTTATAATCACATGTGATTCATAACAATATTATATGTGTTGTTTTACTAAATTTTTTATCTTCTTAAATTGTATATCATTTAACGTTTATTAATTTTGAATGTTTGCTTAAAAAATCAACGTTTGCTTAAAACCGTTTACACATGTATGTACATATTCAATTTCACCCAATCCAATTGCATTGTCTACCCATGAATGCATATATTGTGTACTATCAACACCATATCTCCTCTATCAAAGGTCCAGATGTGTTCTTCTTCGAATTCGATGTCTTTTATATTGGTTCTCGTAATAAGAATTGTTCTCGTTTGAACAATCCCCTATGCAATCATATATGATTGAATATCAAATCTCATGTTTTTTGGTATTCAATCACAAGTGAATCTGTACAAACTCTCCTTTGATTCTGTACAAAATCATATGTGATTAAATACAAAATCTTATGTTTTTGGTATTCAATCACATGTGATTCTGTATAAAATCACATGTGATTGAATACGCAATTACATGTGATTGAATACACAATCACATGTGATTGATTCTGTCAAATATGTGACATAAAAATGCTACATTTAATCAAATCACCTGTAATTATGTGCATGTATAAGAGATAGATAATCATATGTGTTATGAAACAACTAATAACTTAGAATCACTTTCAATTGTTGCTTTTTTTTGTTACTAAACCATAAAACTTCGCCGGATTATCAAACACCAAACTATAATTTTATAAAGACTATATTGATCACATATCTATGAATAACAGGTGATTATACTTTAATAAAATTTAAATCCAATCTAACAAAATGAGAAAAAAAAATTTGTCGAAAGTATATCAAGTGACCTCTCTAATAAAAGAGGGGAACACGAGGATCGCAACGGTATAATTCGTTTCGTTTAACGATTAACGGTTTGTAAGATAATTAATTTTAAATAAATTAGAGGAGAAAGAAAGTGGGGACTAATAGTTAAAAAGTCATAAATGCCCTCTTTCATATAAATATATCAATTTTTTATTATAATCTAAGATTAAATCTGGACCATTAAATCTTAAATTTTAATGGCTATAAATTATCCCTCAGGATTATAAATTAAATTATGACTATATTGAACATTTCTCAGTTAGTTATATCCAATAAAAATAATTTATTATACGTATAATTTAAATTATATATTGAATATAAGTAATAATTTATTATCTTACCTTATCTCATATTAAAATTGAATTTGAATAACACTTATTTATTTAAAGTCAAAATTAAGTTTTAAGCTTGACTAATTAAAGTCAAAATTGAGTTTTAAATATAATTAAAATAAATTGTTAGGATTTAATTCTAACTAAATGAATGGTTAAAATTTTCTAATTAAATTGACAAAGGTTATTCTTTTATTTATATTTAAAGATTAAAGATACCAAAATTATATTTCTAAATTTGATATATATAAATCTATGTATAAAAGTGTTATCCTTCTGTGAACGGCTACTAAATCTACCTTAATTTATCTACAACGGAATTTGAATCCATAAACATTGAGCTACAACCCAAGCGTCATATAAAAGTGTTATCTAACATGGCACCTTTAGTAAGAAACTTGTAGTTTTAAGTTTTTTACAGATACATAATTTTACAAAACATATAACTTTTGGAGTTCAAATTTTTTTGGTCCCTCTTGTTTAGTAGTTTTTTTGATTTTGGTATCTAACCTTTTATTTTTACGGATTTAGTCCTAAAATATCTAAACCTTTTACGATTTTAGTTCTTGATAAAACTAAAAATACTAAACTACCCATGTCCTTATCTTTTTATTCTTTTTTTTAATTTTTAATTTATTAATGAATGTTTAATTCATTAGTAGAAAAAACAAAAAATCTATGGCTGCGTTCACTTCCAGAAAAATCCTCCATTTTTTCAGATAATTTTTCTAAGAAAATTGAAAATCAGAAAACATGTTTACTTGCACATTTTTTTAGAAAAATCTCTCACTTTTTCACATTTTTTATTTTTTCAAACTTTCATACTTTTTCAAACAACTTTTTAAAGAAAACACTTCAAACAAATATGTTTTCATTTTTTTCTGAAAAAGGAAAACTCCACCCCTTTATCTAAACACGTTTTCTATTTTTTTCAGAAAATGAAAACTCCACAATTTTTCACAAAAAAACAGAAAACGAAAAACAGAAAATTTTTCTCCTGCTAAACGCAGCCTATATTTTCCCTCTTTACTCTCTCAAGTCTCTCTCACCCCACCTCTCTCTCTCTCTCCCTCTCTCCCTCGACTCTAACAACAACCCAACCCACCTACTCAAACTACAACCATCACCAATAGCAGAAGTGTAACGTTCCGTTTTCATAAAAAACATTTTACGAAAGATATTTGTAATAGCATACAATTTATTTCAATCAAAAATCCAGTTTAGACATAACAGCAGAAGCATTTACTAAAAATCTATGCAACTCTTATTACTCAAAACGTTCCATTTAAAAGTCGGGGAACAACATGCGTTAAGTAAGTTTTAAATCATTCGTTGCAAAGCACAAGTCCATCCATTGATCCAAACTTTGAAATCTTAAAGTTCCTGAAAAAATGTTAGACGTATCTGATGAGCTGTAAAGCCAGTAAGCAACTCAAAACAAGCACATGTAAAGAGTATTCGCGATCTGGTTAAGCTCTATTCCTTTAACACATTATGTATTTCATTACTGCGTTTGTATGAAAATTAATTATGTATTTATATATGTTCGTTAACATTATGTGTAACTAGGTCTAGTGAATGTATCTATATAATAATTGTATCCATATCTGTATGATTATGTTGTATTCACATATTATCTGAATTTGTAACTCAACTACGGTAACCGTAGTTGTATTCACACATTGTAATTATATATGTATCTCAACTACTGTGACCGTAGTTGTGTTAACACATCGTAATTGTATTTGTACCACATTTATATTTGTGTAACAACCGTATTTGTATAACATTTGTGTTTATATAACATACAACTGAGTTTGCTGCATTTGAAATATTGTAATGTATATATAGATATCAACTCCTGTGTGTGTGTATATATATATATATATATATATATTCATATGAATGTATAGTTATATGATTGTAGTAGTTTCTGTAACTGTAGATTAACAATTGTATATGTAGGGTTGTTGTATTTCCATATCCTCATATGTATATCTGTCAGTGTATTATTGTGAATATCGTATATGTATATCATATATGTGTACCGTATTCGTATATTTATAACACATGTATCTGTATAACTATTATTGTATCCACGTAGGTACTGTACTTGTATACATATTAGTAGAGATATTTCTATATTTGTAGGATCACACATATTAGTGGTTATTGTTTGACATATTAGTGGTTATTTCCACTCAAACTGTATGTACTATATATCTCAATCTTGTATTTATTAATTTATATTGTTGCACTGTAGTAATCTTACTCAAATATGCATTTACATAAAATTATCTGAAATCATGAATCACTATTTACGAATACTAGATCGAGATACTCACCATAGCTGATTTGTAATAACTCTAAGGTCTGCTCAATCCCACAATTACGAATCACCTGATAGCACCTAAACACATATGAAACTATATAAACATCACATTCTTACATGCAACAGTGGCCAACACGGCCATAACCACGGCTTGTGTTCTAACACATGGCTACTCACGAGGTTACATTAGGCGTGTACTACACAGTGTTCCACTGCAACCTTACACGGCCCGTGTAGATCACCACTACACGACTATGGATCATCCTACATGGCCTGTACCACTTAGGGCAATACACAGCCTGTATTAAAACATACACAGCCCGTGTAAGCCTACACGGCTATCTCCCTTCTACACAGACTGTGTTCTGTAATTTTTAGCACTGGAACTTGCTATTTTATGGTCAGAACCCAATTAATTCATAACTACATCATTTCCAGTATGCTTTTGTCATCATTGGACATATATGAACTCTATTAAACATCCAAGTAACATCAATTTATCATTACTTGATCAATAAACATCATCCAATCAATATTTTGACCTATTAGTCTAAAATATCTCAAGAACAACCATAAGAGAAGAAGAACACTTACAATCTTCAAGTTTTAATTTCTTAATAGCATATAATAAACTTCTAAATCCTTGATTGAATTTTAGGCAATACAAATCTTTGATCTTCTACTTCCAAACAAGAATAAAGAGGTAACATGTATGTGTGTAGGTTAAGATAAGTGTGAAAGAAAGAAATAGGGAAGGGCAAAGAAAGTGGCTGCCGACCTTGAGTCGGTTGAGTCACCTTTAGCAAGTATCACACTCCCCTATCCAACTTACAACTCATTCAAACGATATCTATAAATCCCAGTGAGGATATATTTGAAATCATTACTTTAAACCATTTAATATTTAAAAACTCTTAATTATTTTTTCTTAACTTCTATCCAACACCTCTTTTAATAATTTTATAAATTTAGGGTGTTACAAGAGGTCTACCAACATCACCAATGTAGACAAAAATGAGACAAGATGTAATGCCCCAAAGTCTGTAAATATATAAACTAAGTAATTGTTGAGTATTATGTTAATTAGGAATTCCCTAATTAAGATTATAGGTGTTTATAAAACTAGAGGGGGGCTAAAGCTGTCACTTTGAAAGATGATTAGTTCAGTGGTTGTTAGGTAATTCTTGGAAGGTTTATATATATAAGTGTTGGTTGGGTTGACTAGAGAAGTCAAACACCTGCAAACACTACACATCAACTCACTTACATTCATTGCTGCCCATCTTTCTTAATTTGATTTTGAGCAAGAACACGACAAGATTAACACCAGTTTATGATCCTCTTCATCCTAGGATTATCAAGGTATGTTTTGGTTGATTGAAAAAGGTGTTCTTATGGGTCAAAATGGTTTTATGATTGAATCTAAGATCAAAACATGTTATTTATGAGTTAGATATTGTTTTTAGTTGTTTGGGGTGTAGGAAAAACACCCCTATGAAGTTACAATCATTTTCTATGAATTTGATACAAAAATCCTGAAATTGCAGGTAAGTCGGACGACTTACTGGTTCAAGTCGGACGTAGGCACGAGCGTGCTTGGGAAGGTACGGTCGTGCAAGGTGAGCGTGACCGCCATTGTTCTTCAGATCCATGTGTGCCTATGTAAGGTACGAGCATGCCTGGACCAATATGCCCATGTTAGAGCAGGCCATGTCTGGGCCCAAAGCTGAAAGGCACGGGTGTGCCTGGTCTCTGTTCAGTTTTTAAGTTATTCAGCAGAGTTGTAGTTGATACATTACTCGAATATTGCTTATAGGCAATAATTGTTGAAGTTTATGCTGAGATACTTTGAATTAGCACCTTTAGCAGTAACTAAATACTAAGGTAAGTATAGTATCCCTTTAGTATAATTAGTTTATGAATGTGTGCAAAATGAATAGCATAATATTTATGTTAAGTGATATACCTGTTATATGTATACAATGTGTAACAGAGATGTGTAGTTATACCAAGGTGTAGCTACGCACAGAGAAAAGTAGCAGGGTACAGAGTTACGCGCGATGTGTAACTTTGTATCGAGAACAGTAGGTACTTAGCTACACTCGTGGTGTAGCTTTGTATCGAGTACATTATCAGGGTATACAACATGCTGTATACCAAGAGCGGCTGGGGCTAGGCTACACGCGAGGTGTAGATAGGTCCCATAATAGTAACAGTTTGTGTAGATTTGCAAGTGTTACATCTTGGATGCGAGACATCCCGAGGAGATTTTACTCATGTTAAATATTATTTGTTTTCGGTTAGTATGCTCACTAAGTGTTAGCTTATGTTTCTATATTGTATGTTGCAGGTGATTCTGGTTCTAACAAGGGTAGACCCCAACACCGTGATCAGCTGGATAGCTCCTGACTTTAAGAAGAAAAACTTTGAACACTACTTTTGTATAACACTAGTGTGTGTAGTTAGAAACTATGTTTTGTTTAAGACCTGATATGCTTTTGGATGTTAAACTTGTAAATATTGTTTTAAGTTAAAAACCGGAAAAGTGGTGTTACACAAGAAGAACTTGAACAACTCTTTCTCTATTTCTCTCTATCTCTCCTCTCGTCTCTTTACCTTCACAAATCTATCCTCACCCATATCATCGTCTTCATATTCCGTGTTCATACTTTAACAAATCTGGACAATCCTCCATGAAATATGAAAGGAAGCTTCAAGATTTACCATTTGATGATTTCTTTGAATTTTATTATTCCGATAGGTTTCCCTTTTTCTTCAGTGGTGGGGTCCGGGTCTTATAGCCTCTTATTCCAAGATTCTAAAAACCTTTGAAAGATTTCCCTAAGTTTTGCTAATTTTTGGGGAAAGAACTTAATATTTTTCAAAACCCACCTTCCCACATGCATGTTTTAGGTTTTGTCTGATCTGGATTCAATCACAAGGGTCTTGTAGTATTATATTTCTTTTGCCTTTCAAACTGTGTTGATTTGGCTGTTCAAAAAATTGTTGATAAAAATGGCTGATGAGGGCTTGGTTGTCTTAGAAACATTAGGTTACTCATAGCAGCAATTGACATAACAAAGTATTCAAACAGTCCCACGCATAAAGCTGTAGTGATCAAATATTATGGTGGTCTTAGAAAAATCATTGCTAGTTTGCCCCACCTCAACAACCCATATGAGATTCACAATGACTCCATCTCTCTGGCGAAGGAAGCCAAAACCGATGCAATCTCATTTGTGATTGACCGACATGATGTTCCTAATCATGACACCCCGCTCTACCTAGCGGTCAAACTTGGTGATGTCACCGCCACTAAAATGTTAATGCTTGCTGGTGTAGATTGGGGTTTTCAAAATGAGTGCCCTTTCAAGAACCTCTTTGCAATCGGGAAGAAACGATAACGAGAATTATAGTTAGACATTATCAGCCGATAGCATGGAGAAATGGTGTAGAAGATTGCCTCGTATAGCATGGTGGTGGTGGAGGTGTTGTCGGTGGCGGTGTGTTGGTGGCAGCTGTGTTAAAAGGGAGGGAGAGAAGGGGTATGTAGTTAATTTAAAATGAATTAAATTGTTTTAAGACGATAACTGAATTAAATTGTTTTTTTATATTTTAAGAATGTTTGTTATAAAAGATGAAATTAAAAATGTAAAAGAATGAACTAAAAATGAGGGCAGGGATAATTTGGTCTTTTTAGTTTGACAGTGATCAAAATCGTAAAGGATTTATCATTTTGGGATCAAAACCCTACGGTTTTAAAATTAAGAATCAAAACCGTAAAAACAATCATACTACACTGACAAGATAATGAGTTGTGTTTAATAAATTCCATTTAAAAAACATAGTCCTGAAATTTTAATATTCAATCACTGGTGATTCAATATATAATCACATGAGAATTACGAAAATGTCATCCCGTTCAAATTTTTAAAATTTAATCTGGACAATTAATGATATTGATCCGAAGGTAAAAATTAATCCGTTAAGACTATGAATTAATTATAAACTTTAACTTTTAGTTACTATTAATAATGAAAATTTAGAATTTTTTTTATCAAAATAATTTAGTACCTCTACAACAAGTTTTTGGGTATTTTATTGGAAGCCTCAAAGCGTAGATAGACAAAGACTCGTCTCTTTCGTTTTGCACAAACCGACCCGATCAGAAACGCAAACACACACACACACACACTCTCTCTCTCTCTCTCTCTCTCTCTCTCTCTTGTTTATCTTCCACCTGGGTTTAGGGTTTCCAGCATAGGAGTCTAGTTCTTCTCAATCATCAGTAAAAATGTCTCAAGCTGGAAAATTGATGCCCAATCTCGACCAAAACAGTACAAAGATCCTTAATCTTACTGTCCTTCAGAGGATGGATCCTTACATCGAGGAGATCTTGATCACTGCCGCTCACGTCACCTTCTATGAGTTCAACGTCGACCTCAATCAATGGGTTTGTTTTTCTTTCTTTCTTTTCTGTTAAAGTAGTTGTTCATATTGATAATTTTCCCAACTCTAAATCACTATTAATTGTTAGAGCAGTTTTAGGATTTTCACCAATTAGGATCTGGGAATTTATAATCCTTATCCGATCAAGTGATGCTGCTGAATGTATACGTAAACTATGATTGAATCCACACTGAAGTAATAAAGTATTCTAGAAGTTATCCCCTTTCTGAAGAATATGTATTTGTTAATCATCTAATGTTAGATGTAGGTGTAGCAAATATGGTTTCAAACTTTCAATCTATTAGCTATTGATGATCAATATAGGATTTGAGATGTTAAAACTTGTAATAATGAAAAGGAATTGCATATCGATTCAAATATGGTTAACTATGATTAATTCCAATTGAAGTATTCTAGAAGCATCCCCCTTCTGAATAATATGTAATTGTTAATCAACTCTTGTAATGTTAGATATAGGTGAAGCGATTTATAGTATCAAACTTTCAATCAATTTGCTATTGATGATCAATACAGTTGTTAAAATTTGTAATAGCGAAAAGGAATTGCATATCAATCCAAATTACGGTGATGTTAGTAATATTAGTAGAGAAGGCAGTATAATTCTTCTCTATATTAGGCAGCTTAAGATTAATTTTAAATGTGGTGATTGGAATTTGGGATGATGAGGGTGAAGGAATGAGATGGAGTGAGGCTTGTGAGTTGTTTTGGGGGATATTGGGAGTTTGAGATACTAGGGATCACAGTTTCTACTCGATTAGCCATTGATTTGTCATATATGTGAATCACAGCAAGTAAAGAAGTGAAGTATTGTGATTCTTGGTATTAATTTGGGATGATCAAAAGTTCAAAACCTATTTCATACCTTGTATATGTATGGAGGAATAGGATTGCAACATTAATTTAATTTTCATCCCTCACAAGAAACTTAGTTAGCATCTAACTCTTACTAGATTCCTCATGTCACATATGGAAATTCTAATTAATTCCATAGACTTATGTTCCTTTATTATGCTATTAGTTATTGAACCCTTTTAATTTATGTAATTATAGAATCATCCCCTTAATTCTATCTATCGAAATTAAGCCCTAAATCCATTTTGGTTTTTGAGTGTAACTTAATAGGTTCTTGCAATGTTGGTAGTAAAACTTATCATATTATTTCGTAGTGCAAAGACTGTTGGATACATCTTCTTAACTATTGTGAGCAGTCTTTTTTTTCACCTCTTTACTGACATTGAAACTGAGATGATATTTAAGCTATCAAGAGAAGTTTTAGTTAGAGGGACCTTGCATATATTGATTTGAAACTTGAACCTAGACTGGGTTCATAAAGGATACTCTGCAACTACCTTATGGAACGGGTTTTTTCTTGTAAAATGTTTTTGAGCTGCCTCTCTCATTTGTTTCTTCTTTTGTTTCTCAGAGTCGCAAGGACGTTGAAGGGTCTCTCTTTGTTGTTAAGAGGTGGTAGTTAATGCAAAGAATGTTATCTTGTTTATATCTGTTTCTTTTATTGTGGCCAAACACATCTGATTTTTCTTTATAACTAAATGTCAATAAGCATCAATTCTGTAGATTGATTGCTTTTCTCTGGAGAATGGGAACTGATCAATTTAAAATATCATCTTCGTCAATTTAATTGCAGGAACACTCAGCCAAGGTTCCAGTTTATAGTAATGAATCGACGAAATACAGGCAAGCTCCCTTCAAATTATTGTTACATTTTTTCTTTTCTGTTTCTATCTTATTGAATGAGACTGGTATAAAGTTGCTCACACTTGTAAAGGTGTAAAAGATGGTTGCATTTATAAGCGTAAATAAATTTATAAACTCGTAAGGAATTGCTCACTATCAGTTTGTAAAAGCCAATTTCTCCCTGCAAGAGGAATCATGAACTTCACAAGCCTCTTTTTAAATGTGTGAAATGTCAAAAAAGTCCGTACATTTAGCTAATTAGCTGTAGTGAAGTTTGATCGCCTCTGTTGCAACACAACTGTGAAGCGTTTTAATTTTTCGCTATTTGACATGTTTTTTTTAATAATAATTAGCAGAAAACCTTGTGGAGAATCTTCTAGGAGATTTTGAGTTTGAACTTCAAGTTCCATATCTGCTGTATCGAAATGCTTCCCAAGAGGTCAATGGTATTTGGTTCTACAATACACGTGAGTGTGAGGACGTTGCAAACCTGTTTACTAGGTACTTAATATTTAATCAAATTTTCTATGCTAGCTTTACTCATTATTTCCAATTTTCAGTAATTAGACGCATGATATCTTTTAGTTGAATAGACTATAATGACACCTGCAATCAATCTTTATATGTAATCCAACAAAGCCATGAAACCTAAAGTGTTTTGTGTAAATATATTTATATAAACCTGTGAGACTGGTTATTTGGCGACCTTCATTGAAGTCAAATTTGTTAGGACCATCTATGAAAATGGTAACAACATCAAAGACTTCCTAGCGGGACTAACTTAAAAAAGTTCCTTGACCATTTGTGCTTTTGAGATATGACGTGCTCATGACCTACAGCAAACATCAACGGTATGTTAGGATAAAAAGAACATTAAACAACTTGAGAAATAATTAGTTTATTTTGTGATATTTTGGCATTAAATTTTTGGTTCATGATTTTCATTGATCACTTCTGTTTCATGATATCTTTGAATGCAGTTGGCACTAATATACTTGTTCTCCTTTTCTCCAGGATACTTGGAGCATATTCAAAGGTTCCTCCAAAGCAGAAAGTGAACAAAAGGTAGCTTCTACATGTAATTCAGTATGTATATTGCTGTTCTTTGTTGTCTACTTTTCCTTTCTCCTTTTTGAATACCAAAATCTTACGATTGTTTAAGTTGGATTACTATCGTTATACAGCACACAGCTGAAGGGTGGAGCTGTGATTTTTTTTATGCTTTCAAGATTATCTTTTTAGCTCATATAATTTTTAACCAGTGATTTAAAAAGTTAGTGCACCAGGGTCAACCAATGTATAAGTAAATGTCTCAAGATTACCACATCTAATTTACAGTTATAACTTTTTTGTTTGACCTTTATCAAATGTTATCTGAAATCTTGTACCACAGTCAGGCTGTCTTTACAGATTATAATTTATGTTTTATTGTGTAGTGAGTTTGAAGAACTTGAAGCAGTACCTACCTCTGCAGTGATCGAAGGACCATTGGAGCCAGGGTTGACTACTTCCCGCACTACAGACATACCCGAGGATTCTTCATTTGTGAACTTCTTTAGTGTATGCATCTATCAACACATATCTGAAGTTTTTTGTTTGCTGCATAATGCATATGGTGGACCATGTTTGATTGTTATTTAGCAGAATGTGATCATATGAGCTTATTAGGGATTTAGGGAATAGGGAGATG
The DNA here is from genome assembly GCA_038502395.1 of Dittrichia graveolens. NCBI lineage: Eukaryota > Viridiplantae > Streptophyta > Magnoliopsida > Asterales > Asteraceae > Dittrichia > Dittrichia graveolens. The sequence continues at coordinate 6,819,189 of JARJIL010000003.1, forward strand.
TTTGGATGTGTGTCTTTTGAAAGTGATTATGCAATAATAAATAATAACCAGAATCTAATAATCAGTTTGGTAAAACAGGCTGTAGAATATGGTTTTTGGATTTGCTTCTGTTATTTGAAGCTGTAATCACCAAAAAGAAATTTTTTGTGAACAAAATCAGATGGTTAAAGGGTGTATAGGTAATTTTCTGTTTTATCGCAACTGGTTTGAAACTGATTATTCCCCTAAATACTCATTTACTTGGAAGCAAAAGTATTTATCCAAGTATTAAAACCATAGGTGCTTATATATGTTATATGCTTCCATATGAAACTATTGTTTCATGTGAAATGATTTAGGTTTTAGTGTGTGATGTGAGTGTGTGTGTGTGTGTGTGCATGTCCCCATGGATATAATCTTCGTGGTTTACTTATATTCTTCATAACTTTTAACATGGCTAATTTCTATACATTAAATTTTGGTCACTGCAGACTGCTATGAATTTGGGAAGTAATGCTCCAAATCCTGTTAATTCTGGTGTACAACCTTACCATAATTCAACAAAGGTTCCTTTAGCTGCTCGAGATGCACCGTCCCCTGTGGTGAACGGTCCACCATTGCAGATCCCGTCATCCACCCCACCAATGCCTCTCCAAGACAATGTTGACCTAGTCAATAGCAGCAATCATTTGACTAATCTTATTAAGCCTCTTTCTTTCTTTACACCTTCTTCTTCTCCTCAATTGGTGAGACAGCCTTCTTCATCTGTGCCAGTTACCGCCCTTCAGCCGCCCCTCAATGTACAACGAAGTGTTGGTATTCCCTTGCTTCAGCCATTTCCACCGCCCGCACCACCGCCATCACTCACTCCTACCTCCAGTTCTGGTCCATATTACGGACCATTGACCAGAGAGAAAGTCCGAGATGCACTTGTATTGCTTTCACAGGTATTAAAATCTATTTTATTTAGAAGTCTATTTTTCGAGCCAACCATAGTTATTGTTGTAGGTGTAAAATGGGTGGGTTGGGTAGGAAGTGGCCATTTTAAGTAACTGTTAAATGGTTTTGATTTCGTAATTTCCAGTTTGTTAAAATTCTTGTCAGTTATTACTGAAAATAATAATTTTCAGAATCAAAAGTATTTTACTTATGACTAAAAAATATATCATGTTGCCCTAATCATTTTATTGCTATAGTTAAAATGTTAAATTATTATTTTAATGGTATAGTTTTGTAATCATTGTAAGTTCTTTAATTATTTATAAAAAAATTTAGAGAAAAAGGACAAAACAAAGTGTTAGCATGTCAATCCGACCTGTTTTGACCCGTAATTTCTGTTTGTTTTTTTGGTTTTAGCTTATGTAGACCCACTTTAATATGTTGTCTCTCCCAAACAAACCCACAGATTAATAAAAGAACCTAAATTGGCCCACTTTTGTCCAATTGGGCCAAAATATCACCTTTTAGTTATTGTGAAAAATGCCAAATAAGCATGCTGGTTTGCATGAATGAGCTACAATGGACCGATTATGAGAATGCAAAGACAAAAACAACGATCACACTTGATGCTTGTGGTAAAAACTCGCTCATACTTGCGAAGTATAATTCTTTTGCACCATTCTTCACATAAACACTGGACTTGGTTAGAATGAAAAGTCAAGCATGATTATTCAAATTATCACTCACTCTATATTTCAGAATCCTTTGAAGTAATCAATTTCTTGTTGGCGGTTGGCAAATCCAAGAAAGTATTATAGGTTTTTTCAAGTAGTCCAAAAAACTTGATAACTAGAAATGGTAAAAGAAGCAATATTTTTTATGATGATCTTTCTGTTCTTTTTTCTGAGTTATGGTAATCAATTCCTCTTAAATATTCAAACTCTTGGAATTGCTTTCTTGTATGCAGGATAACCAATTCATCGACATGTTCTACCAAGCTTTACTAAAAGTACAACAATCATAATACAGTTGAAGAACCGCAACAAGGATTGTCTGTAGATTTTGAAGACTTTGATGTTTGTTTGGAACACTATAGGAACTTGTTTTCATGCTTATATCTAAGAAAACGATACTTCCGTTATACCACTTATATTTGTAATGTTTTCGTGTTCTGGCTGATGGCACCTAACTGCAGTTTCTCGTGTGTCTTAAAAGGAACTTGTGCGTAGGGAAATCAACTGTTTTGACCCCTGTCAAGCGCGCAAAGTAGTTGGACAATAGTTATGAGATAGGAGTTGAGAGATTGAGTAATAAAAGTTAGTATGAAATCAAAAGGATGTAAAGGGGTGTTTGGATTGAGGATTGTGTATGAAAAAGGTAAATGGTGTTTGGTTTAGGAGTACGAGTTAAGACAGTAAAGAACATATTCTAAAATCGGGCATTATCCTATCTGTTGTAGGGGTGAATTTAGAAATTGATTATTTTTACGTTTTATTTATTATGTTGCTTAAGAGTGGATCATTTGATCACCCTGTCATTTACGTTGTGTTCTCGAGTTATTTTTTGAAAGAAAAGAGTGGGAAAAGAAAGGAAGCAACTAGGCTCACGTGCTCTTGAGTTCTTTTACGCTGTGTTCTCGAGTTATCTTTTGAAAGGAAAGAGAGGAGAAAGAAAGATAATACCTAGGCTTGTGCGTTTTTGAGTTTTTTTTGGAGGGAACGAAAGAAAAATGAGGGGAAATGAAAGGTTATTTTGTTCAAAAAGAATCCTTCCGTATGTGGGATGATTAGAGAAAAACGAGGTTCCCTTTTATTTTCTTTTCTTTCGGTTAAACTCAAGAATGAAAACTCGTTAATTCTTTTCTTTTTCTTTCTTTCCTCTCACCTTTCTTCCATTCACTTTCCCTCCTTAAAAATTTCGAGAACAAAGTGTGAGGGGAGGGGAAGGGAAGGGAAAGAGGGGGAATGAGTTATTTTGTTCAAAATGTTTCCATTTAAAAATGAGATGATTATGAAGGAAAGAAGGTTTCCTTGGATTGATTGGGACCGAGTAAGAGGAGAGTAGATGAGAGAGGGGACATAGGGAATATTGTGATGATTTGTGGCAACGTTTGTTTAGGATATCATAGGTGTCTAAGATATTCAGGTCGTCGTGTATATATAATTGACCAACACTTGCTCTTTGCGACCACCGTCCACCACTCCCTCATGTGACCACCGTTGATATCATCCTGCAACACCACCATCACACGCTGCATCGATCTTCTCATAGCCGATCACATCAAAGGTCACCACTAATCAAAGTTTTGCATGTCAAATTAGAAAGTTATGAGTGTGCCATCAGAATTTTGAGACAATATTATTATGAGTTAATGAGGTGATTTATGTATTCCTTATGGTTTATAATTTGGATTTTATGTAATAACAATAAGAAATTATGGTTAAAAATATTTTAAAATAATCCCTAAGATTTTGAAATTAAGAAGCATTAATCATTTATATTTAGATGTTTGACTCTCATTTTTAATATACTTTGTTTTTTATAATTATAATTTGATAAAAATAATTATGATGAACCGTGTATTACATAGACGTTTAACAAATGATGAGGTTGAGCACATAAATGATTACGTGATATCAATAAACATCTTTTTGATCAAAATTGTTTTTAAGAAAGTGATTTTGTTCCAACAGATTGAACACACAAATGATTACACATTTACACACATGGTATCAATGTAAAACACAATAGAGGTATCATATCTCGGTTCAGATAATATATAATAAAGTGAACTTTCATATCGTTTTTAAGAACCATTGTACACACCGAATATACTTAATTCCCCAAGGTTTCATCTTTGTGACGTTGATAATAACCTATGAAATAAAACTATGAATGTAGTATATCAAGAAGTACTATTGAAAATATAAGTCCGTCTTAATTCAATCTTCAAACGTTCGATAAATATGTTGTTTTATTAGTTATTTTTCTATGGATATGATTATGTTTGTTTAAATTGTTTTATATATTTTTTTTATGTTTTATTACATGTTAAATATTTTAGGTTTTTTAAAACTTACTTCGTACGTGCATGAGTCATTCAACTAGTTGGTGATTATTTAGGCATCATGAACCCTGAAATCTGGATTAACAATTTATTTGAAGATCAATTTTATACAAAAACAAAAGAAGAAAAACATCGATCATCGTGTGGTGGTCATATCAGAGTGGGCTGTGTTTAAGGAGTGAAACAGCCTCACCGTGCCGTGGTCTAAGGGCTGGTCACACCATGGCGGTAGCGTCATGGCGGTCCAAGGTGGCCATTGCACCAGAATTTGAGGCGTGGTTGGAGGTGTGGTCAGGTGCCGACTTCTCCATCTCTTCTCTCAATTTTTATTTTTTTAATTTAATTTTTGAATGTTAGTAGGTATTAGGTGGAGTGGTGGAAAGTGACTTCTGTGAGGTTGATTGGTATGAGAAAAAAGATAACGTGACGATGTGATAGGTATAATAAGAGGTGACGATGATGAGTAATAGAGAACTTCAAAAGTCGATCATTTATTAATTAAGAAGTTTTATATGATTAATATTCTATATCTGTTTAATTATAAACGAAAAGATTTTACAAGTGTTGGCAATTAAGCCACAGGAACATGTTTTAAAGATTGAAATCATGACATCCATTTGAATTTCAATATTACAGAAACTTATGCCTGAGAAACTAATTAACTGCAATGTTATCATCCCTGCACTTGTTGAGCAGTGACTTTTAAATTTTTTATAGCTTTATCCGGATGTAGTTAAGATAATTAGTTTAATATCTCGTGTATAAATATGGAGAATTGTTAATATAAATTTTAAATATATATAGTGTGAAACCTTAAACATATAATCTATTAATATAAATATATCCCGTGTATAAATATAAGGATAGTTAAATTTTTTTAAATATTTATGATGTTAAAGAGTACTAACATATATAGTAAAACAATTGTAAAACATACATAGTTATATAAAATCTCTTAAAATAAGGGTAAATCTACTAGAAATCCGAATTCATACATAACATAATCATCAAATTTTTATAGAACCACTTTATAAACAACATTCATCGTTTTATTTGTAAGGTTGTCACAAACTAAATCACATAAGAAAAAGAAAGGTAGTTCTACCAGAAATCAAAAATTCATACATAACTTTATCATTAAAACTTTATCATTAAATTATATGTAAAGCCACTTTATAAACAATATTTATGATTTTATTTATAGGGTTGTCACAAACTAAATCACCTAAAGATGACATTTGAGGAACAAGTCTTTCGTAAATCATTTTAGGAAACAAATAAAATGATTGGCAAAAAGAAATTTAAAAATAAAATAATAAAATCATAACTATTTTATTTTAATATGTACTAAAGATAAAGATATGTCATTTGTTAACAAATATAAATAATTAACAAAATAATTTTAAATTAATATAAAACATTGATAGGTTCACGTATCGCATAGATATGGTCCCAAATATTAAACAAAAAAGCAAAATGAAAACGACTTTATGACTTATTACTGAATGTCTGAGTTTGTATATATTATCTTATGAGTGTTAAGGTGGACTTTTGACTTTAATCGTTGACGAATATTGATGTTTAGCAATTTGTTTCGCTTAAACATGGTTTTAGAAGGAAAAGGTTGATCATAAGAAGAGACGATAAACATGTTATTAGAGAGGGAGATTGTATAGCTTAGATCTTGTTTGTTTCGTAACATTTGAAGCAATGGAATGGAATTGAAATCAAATTCCGTGTTGTATTGCGTTTGATAAACTTGTTTTTAAATGAAATATTGTTCTTTGGAATGTTTATATTCCCTAAGTAATGAAAAGTTTATTCCATAGGTAGGCTAGATAAAATAAAAATCAATTTCATTTTTAAAAATTTTACGAAACAACCGAAACCTCTAGAGTTTGAAGAGAGGAAGATTAAGTATTCCAACATATTGGATTAGGAGAGAAAAATAATAGATGATATTGTGTATTAACTTAAAGTTAAGTAATTTTTGCAATATTTTTTTTATTTAACTGAAGAGGGAGAGAGAGTGTGTTAACTTTAACATGGTTTTTTTTGTGTTATTTTAAATTTTGTGTGTGTATATTATATATATATATATAATTTAAATAAAAAGTAATTAAACATTTTTACATCAAATATTTTAAAATATTATTCTATCATTATAAATAATTAGAGCGTCTTTAGTAGATGTGATAAAATTGAGTTGATTTGGTTAAGTCGAAATGAATCAAGCGGATAACCTTAAAAAGCAAGGCAACCATATTTTGTCGTGTCTACTAAAAAAGTGTTAGTTTCGTACAACACATATTTTCTTTGATTTCAAATGTTTTTAATTCCTTTTTATTTATATTTTTAAAAAATATGACAATTAAAGTACATATATCTTAATATGTATATTTGTCTTAATCTAATGAGTAAATATAAACCCTCAACCTTTCTTGTAATTTATTAAGGACAAACTGCTTCAAAATACAATAAACTTTAGTTAAGCTACCATTGTATACAATCAACTTCAAAATTTTAAATATAATACAACAAACTTCTTTATTCACCCCATTATATACAAAAACATAACCTGAAGTTTAGGTTACCGGTCATTTGATTTTAATTTTCTACTTTTTTAATTTTTTAATTATGTGTTCTTGAAGTATTATGAGTTCATCATGATAAGTGTCTGTAAACCCAGAAATCCTACTTGATATTTATGAAGAATAATACATACTTTAACTAGATGAAGAACATGTATATAACAACTCATGAAATCGAAATCGTAATTAATAGATTTGAAGATGAAGAACAATATAAAACCCTAAATCACGGGTTTGCAGATTTGAAAATGAACAATGAAAACCTAAATTGTAAACTACTGAAGATAAAAAAAATTAAAACCTTAAATCATGAAGGCTATGGCGCCGGCGGTGGTGGTTGCCTAAAACTCAGCGGTGGCGTTGGTTATCGGATGAAGAATCAAACCATCAACACCATGAACCCTAAAGTGTCAGATCCGATCTCAACGATGGTGGTAGGCTACACAAGAAACCCTAATCTCAAGAAACCCTTTTGAATCAGCGGCGGTTGTGGTGGTTTTGACGCAAGAAACCCACAAAGTTTCATACCAGAACTCGACGACACAAGTGGTAGTGGTTCGAAGGTGGCGATTGTGGTGGTGGTTCTAAAAGCTACGCGGCGGCGGCGGTTCGGAGGAGACGCCAGTGGTGGTGGTTCGAAGGAGACGCCGGTGATGGTGGTTCGAGACTGATCTTGAGAGGCAGTGTTGGATTTTATCTATGGTGTACACATCTTCAAACCATCTGGCATTGGTATTTTGAAGTTTGTTTGACAAGGGGAGATGAAAGGAAGGATCTATCTTCAGAGTATCTTCATAAATTTAAATAAAAAATTAGAAAATATAAAAAAATATAAAGACAACCGGTTATTTACAGGTAAATTGTACACAATGGGAGTTATAAGAGGGTTGATTGTATTTTTTTAAAAATTTTAAAGTTCGTTGTATACAATGGTAACTTAGCTAAAGTTCGTTGTATTTTAATACAGTTTGCCCATTTATTAATTACTTTTCTTCATTTTCTTTTCTTGATATGTTTTGATCCGAAATATAGAAGAATTAGTAGTTAAATATCCTCTCTTAACATCTACAACAACAACAACAACAACAACAACAATAATAATAATAATAATAATAATAATAATAATAATAATAATAATAAACATCAACCATATAGTATTAATTAATTAATTCATATAATATTTAAATAATTAATGTTAAGCTTTTGCAATTAATTCATATAATCTTTAAATAACTTATGATGCCCAACTTTCTTTAGGGATGAAGATGACCATCAACTCGTTCTATCTTTCCCTATTTTATTAGTAAACAATTTTATAATTAAAACGGATGATCATTCGCCTTCCATCTTTGACTTCTCTTTTCAATTAATAAATAAAGAATGATAATCATAATTATTATGTTTTCATTTTCTAATTAATAATGTTATCGTTTTAACAATAACTATATATATTGCAACAAAAAACATGTCTTTTTTAATACTAAAGTTACATTGTGTTTTACTTTTATCTATAACCATAAGGACTATAATTATCATTCTTCTTAATATATAAATAAATAATTAATTAATTATCTAAAAAACAAGAAAAAGTTAAAAACGTTAGATATATTAACAAATTAGAAACCCTCATATAAAAGAGATGATCATACTACAACAATAAACTAAAAAACCAAATGTAAATAAACCAAATCCCTTTTACCAAACATCACTTGATTTTAAATAATGGGTAAAAAGTTTTTCGAGTTAACCAAACAAGTCTGAGATCGGAAAATCATACTTAAAAGTCATAGTTTATTTTTTATATTCAAATAGTAATTTTATTACAAACTAATATAAGGGGCCATTTGATTGCAATTAAATAGAATCACCCGGCGTTCAATGCTGAATCCTTTAGCATTTATCGCTTTTGATTATCACCTTTAAGTGAAGACTATGTTGAATGAAACAGTAAAATGCTAGTGAGTCATAATTGTTAAAATGACAATTTTCATTATTTAGATTCTTCATTTGGAATCTTTATCAAACAACATATCATATTTAAAGTCAACTTCATACAGAACCTTTGTATTATCCAGACTACAAAATCATTATGTGTTTAACCATTAGTTTTATCTAACAGCCTCTTAGATTAAAAAAATCTAACATGATAGTAATAATACAATACAACTCATAGAGATTTATGTTAGTAATTAGATTATTATGATTTTAGATTTAGAATGACGAACTCATAACTTTATGATATTTACTTTTATAGAGTTTAATTCATAAAAATATATCAAACTTTACACGTTTGCTATTTAGTGTATGAAAAACTATTTGAATAGGTAAATCGTAACCAATCATATTCACCATCTCTGGTCATCGAAAAAACCTTTCTGTTAACACTTTAGCTAGAGACACATTTGTCGATGGAGGGTAGATGATCCCATAGAAGTCGCTTGCACCGATGAATCATAGGAGAAATGATGAAGTCGTTGGAGAAGGTAAGATGGCAGGTAGTAACTTGCTATCACAAGTTAGAGTACACTAAATTGTAACTTTCAAATATTAAGTATATTACTTTCAAATATGCAGTACATTGAATTGTATATTTTAAAGTCTGTTACACACAATAGTAAAACACTTTAAGCTGGATATATTTTGACGAACTAAACATTACCTTTATGTGTCACTTAATCATTTAGCTCATTTCCTTTTAACTTATATTAACAAAATTAGCTCATGTGTAGATTTTAGTTCACAAACTTGAGTCAATTATGATCGGATCGTGTCAAGATCTTATGATTCTTTCGTCAAGACCATAATCATATGTAAGATCTAATGTTTGCAGAGCTCATTACCGTTTTAGCTAAATGGAATCATAATATCTTAAGACCGTGATCTTAACAACCATAAGTTCAATATAATTTAAACTTGTACATGAGAAACCATTTCTTATGACATTACGTTAATGCCCTAGAGAAGTTGTCTGAGCATAAGTCCTCTTCCCAAACTCACTTCGTCTTTATGTTGTGAATAGAGAGTCTCTTATATGCAAAACTCAACAAACACGTTAGAACGTCACATGAGATCTTGTGAGTACTCCATTGTTTCTTAAGTTAGTGGAGAATTCAATAAACACAGTATACAAATATAATTTGTAACGGTGTCAAACGTCTTGTACTAGGAAAAACTGCTCTTGATTCTATGGATTGAGTGACATTATATTGCTAGTAAAAAGGGTTAATTTGCAGTTTGATTTGGGAAAAATGATTATTAAGACTTAATAAGGCGTTTTGGGTGAGTCTTGTAAAGTAATACGACTTATTATGTCAATATTATGGTTTTATAATATTTAAAAACAAAAAATATATAAATTTAAAAAATGGGTATAAATAGCTATAGTGGTTGATACATTCTCTTCCATTTAAGGACATTTGAACCACTTCTATATGCCAATCCAATACCACTTTTCCACTTAACCATGGTTACGACTTCCTTTGTGAGTACTTGTAAAGAGTTTATTAAATGAAAATAGAAAATTATATTTAATTACGTCTACCTTGTTTAACATAATATATTAAAAGGGACACAAAACCAACCTTGAGAAATATGTATACCCGAATACAACATTTCTGAAGTACGTGTGCATAAATATATTATTCATTATATTACTTAATATTAGTCTTTTAGAATCAATAAAGATATTCTGGTTTATACATGTTTAAGGGTAAATTACATGAAATAATTTCCTAAAAAATATTATATTTTTAACTAAAAATATAAAATAAACCAACAAAAATTGATAACCCAAAAGCCACTGACAATGTGTCTAATGTCTCTTCTACCCTCATCTTTCTTTCCCTTCTTTCTCTCTTTATTTCTTCGAATTTCTTATGCCTATTTTTTGCCTCTTTCTCTCTCTTCACTCCTGTTCCTCTTTTACCCTCCATTGTTCTTTGTAGAATTACTAAACTATCCCTCCCATTCAGATGTTTTCCATCCATGTCCTCCACCTCTAAACTCAACTCCCTCACCTGCATCTCCCCTTCTTCCGATCTCCCGCAGTTCACCGTTATCCTGCATTGCACCACCGCCGACGCCTCCGAAGACCGCTTGTGGTTGCCGCCGGCGAGTACGGACGCAAAACAGACCTGTACGTCACCGCTCAACCAGTGGCGTTGGACGGACACCGGTTTGTGGGACGAGAGATTGATGGCGCATTTGGAAACAGAGTCGATGAGTATCCAGCTCAATGTCATGTCGTTGATCAGAGCCATACACGTGTCCTCGCCGTCCGGGTGCGGTATCTCTGTGGGGAGTATGTCTTTCGGGTCGAGCAAATCGATTCTGAACGGCGAGCACCGGAACCAACCGGAAATTGTCTCTGTTTCTTCAATTTTCGTAAAAACCAATTTTCCCTTGTAGTGAACATCGACGGCTGAGATTAACCCAGATGGCAGCGATGAGATTGACGACGATGGTGGAATGGGGATGGCGGCAGTGGGGTCTGGTGACGGTAGAGGGAATGCCTTAGAGAAAAACTCCCGAGGTCCGTTGCCGTCATCAGAAAAAGTAGAAATGATTCTGTTCACGAGCTCTCCGGAGGTTGACGGCCAAGTGGAGTGGCAGACGTCGGACCAAAGACGATGGTTTCTTTCGGAGACGGAGTGTAGCGTGGCGGTGGCGGAGCTGACGGAGGCTAACGTTTGTCCGTCAAGTCGATTCAGGACGTGAGACTCGAGTATTTCGGAGGGCAAAGAAGTAATCCCGGTAGCATGTTTTGGTAGTGGTGATGCGGCGGCGATAGACATGTTTTGTGGTGTTTTCCGGCGGTGAAAGTAAAAGATTACGTGTTTGAGAGAGTAATGAATAAAGAGGTATGCAGTTCGGAGTATAAATAGTTGTTTTGGGTGGTACAAGACGAAATTGCATTTGGAGATTAGAATAGAGAGTGAAAGTTGACCGCTGACCGAAGCAATAGACAAGAATACTAATGAAATCGATTGGGACATAATACAAGTCATTAGAGTTACTAGTAGTCATCAGTATCCATGATTAGTCAAACTAAACATGGTTTTCATTGGAGGGTTGAAGTGTATAATGAATCTATCTTATTCTACCTTTTATCTTTTAAAATATCATATAATAAAGTATATAAAATAATCATCAAAGTTTTGGTTAAGTATAGAGGTAAAAATGGTTTATTACATTATACTCTATTTTTGTTATTTTAACAGTAAAACACACATATATATATATTTTAAATTTACTTTTAACTACATTTTTTTGTTTATAGCGGTACTAGAACTCATTATTGTAGGAAACATTACTCATTATAAGTTACAATGTACCGATTATGGAAATGTAGAGTCAAAAACAACGATCATATTTCTCTCCACTTTCATTCACTTCCCCTTCTTAAAAACTCAAGAACATAATCTGGATTAACAATTTATTTTAAAATCAGTTTAATTAAAAACAAAAAAAGGAAAACATTGATCGATCATCGTGAGGTGGTCATATTAGAGCTTAGAGTCATCGGAGTGAGCTGTGTTTGAGGTGTGAAATGGTCACACCACGTCGTGGTCTAAGGGCTAGTCACACCATGGCGGCATCATGTCAGTCCGGGGTGGCCATTGTGCCAGGATTTGAGGCGTGGTTAGAGATATGGTGCCAGCTTCTCCATCTCTTCTCTCAATCTTTATTTTTAAATTTAATTTTTTATTGGTAGTGGGTATTAGGTCGAGTGGTAGGAAGTGACCACTATAAGGTTGAGTGATGAGTTGAATTGTGAGAAAAAAGATATCATGATGGTGAGATCTGCTAACGTTCACAACCGTCATTTCTTAATATTTTTCTAGGTTAATATTATTTCATGTCATCTTATCAAGTTCAAAATTGAAAACGTAATTGACAAGTATATATCATCAATTTTCCAAATATTCAACTTGTTGAGTAATATGATTCTAAATAGATATTATCTATATCTTTTACTTTATCCTTCTACTTAATAGATTAAAACAAATATTAAAATCAAAAAAGAAAATAAGGTATGAGAAGCAGTGAATTTCAAATAAGATGAGTAAGAAAATATAGCAAGGAAGAAATAAATAGAATTTTTCTAATTAATATTCTATATCTATTTTATGATAAGGGAAAAGATTTTACAAGTATTGGCAATACAGCCACAGGAACAAGTTTTAAAGATTGAAATCATGACAGCCATCAGAATTTCAATATTACAAAAACTTATGCTTGAGAATTTAATTAACTATAATATTATTAGTTTAATATCTTGTGTATAAATATGGAGGATTGTCATTGTAAATTTTAAATATTTACGGTGTGAAATTTTAAACATATAATCTATTAATATAAACTAGCTTAATATTTCGTGTATAAACATGAGGATAGTTAAAAAAAATTAAATGTTTATGATTTTAAAGAGTATTAACATATATAGTAAAACAACTGTAAAACATACATAGTGATATAAAATCTATTAAAAGATAGGTAAATCTATTAGAAATCTAATTTTTATACATAACATCATCATCAAATTTTTATAGAACCGCTAATTATTTATTTTAAAATCAATTTTATTAAAAACAATTTTAAAACCAGTTTTTATATAACAATATTCATTGTTTTATTTGTAAGGTTGTCCTAAAAAACATTCATCGTTTTATGTAAAAGCTCTTTATAAACAACATTTATGGTTTTATTTGTAGGGTTATCACAAACTAAATCACGTAAATATGATATTTGAGGAAACAACTTATTCATAAGTCATTTGAAGAAACAAATGAGATAATTGGTGAAAAAAATTCTAAAAATGGAATGATAACATCATAACTATTTTATTTTAACTAGCATTGTACCCGCGTAATGCAACGACGACAAATAATTTTTGTTTTATAACATGTTGCTTTCAAAAATGTAATAATATGTTATTCATGCAATTCAATGTCACGTAAAAGTTTTTTACAGCAACATGTCCGTTTTCTTCATTTTTTCATTTATTTGCATCAACTATTTTATTAATTTTAAAAGACATTAAAATAAGTAAAAAGATTCATATACATAAAATAAGAAAAAAGAAGTTAATAAAATTTTAAAAATTAGGTTGATGTGGTTGAATAATTGTATTTATGTGAGAGAGTATATTTTAAATAAATAAAAAAAGTTAAAGTAAATTATGAGAGAGAGTTAAATGGTTAAAGATTGAGTAGATAAAATTAATTTAGATAAAATAAAATTGATTGAATTTTAAAAATTTTAAAAATTAATAAGTAAAAAAAATATTAAATAATTTATATAATAGTATAGATATATACAAAAGATATGTCATTTGTTAATAGATATAAGTAATTAAAAAGTATAATTTTAAATTAATATAAAACATTGATAGGTTCACGTGTCGCCCATATGTAATATCCGGATGATCCCAAATATTAAAAAAAAAAGCAAAATAAAAACCACTTCGTGACTTATTACTGAATGTCAGAGTCTGTATGATTATCTTAGGAGGTGTTAATTAAGGTGGAGACTTGACTTTAATCGTTGATGAATATTGATGTTTGGAGCTTATATCCTTTTATTTTGAAACAAAAAATAAGTTATATTCGGATAAAAAACTGAAAAAAAAATTAAACAAAAAAGATCTAAAATAAAAACTTTTTATAATAGCTTTTAAAACTAGCTGAAAGTTTTTTATATATCAAATTACTTAAATACACTTTTTAATTGTTTTATAATTCCTCATATTTTTATAACTTTTTTTTGTAATTTTATACTATTAAGCTTTAGCTACCAACAAATTTGTCAAACGTATATATAACTAAAATATACAGCTTTTAGCTCCAGCTACCAATTATTTCCGTCAAACATACCTTATAAATAAAGAGGTTGATCATAAGAAGTGACGAAAAATATGTTATGAGAGAGGAAGATTGTACTGTTTAGGAGAGAAATATGATAGATGATATTGTGTATTAACTTAAAGTTAAGTAATTTTTGCGATATTTTTTTTATTTAATTGAAGAGGGAGAGAGAGTCTGTTAAGTTAACTTTAACATGTTTTTTTTGTGTTTTTAAAATTTTTGCGTGTGTATAGAGAATTAAAATAAAAAGTAATTAAACCTTTTTAAATCAAACATTTTAAAATATTATTTTGTCATTATAAATAATTAGAGTGTCTTTAGTAGATGTGATAAAATAGAGTTGATTTGGTCAGGTCGAAACGGATAAAGCAGATAGCCTTAAAAAGCAAGACAACCATTTTCTATAGTGGTCCATTGTGCTCCAACTTACCTGCCTATTTTGTCTGTGTCTACTAAAAACGTGTTAGTTTCATACAATACATATTTTTTCGAATTTTCCTTGTTTTCAAATTTCTAAATTCCTTTTCATTTATACTCTTAAAAAATAATACATTTAAGAAACATATATCTTAGTTTTGATATTTGTATTAATCTAATGAGTAACAAGATTTATAGTAGGATATAGAACCTCAACTTCTTTTATAATTCATTAATTATTTTTCTTTGTTTTCTTTTTTTGATCTTTAACATATGTTTTAATCTGAAATATAGAAGAATTATTAGTTAAATATCCTCTCTTAACATCTAAAAAAAACAACAACCATATAGTATTAATTAATTAATTCACGTATTATTTAAATAAATCATGTTAAGCTTTTGCAATTAATTCATATAATCTTTAAATAACTTATGATGCCCAACTTTCTTTAGGGATGAAGATGACCATCGGCATCAACTCGTGCTATCTTCCCCTATTTTATAAGTAAACAAATTTTTATAATTAAAACGGATGATCATTTGTCTTCCATCTTTGACCTTTCTCTTCGATTAATAAATATAGAATAAAAAATAAACACAATAAAATTATTTTTCCATTTTCTAAATAATAATGTCACCATATATTTTTAAAATAACTATATTACAATTAAAAACATGTTAAATTTCTAACTTAAACAAATTACTTATAACATTTAAATTTCTAACTTAAACAAATTACTTATAACATTTAAATTTCTAACTTAAACATAACCCATAATTGTGTGTTGACTCTCTGGTCTATCAACAAAGACAAAACAGAAAATAAAACTACAGATACCGATTAGAATTGTAACTTAATAGCTAAAAATAGAAACCCTCGTATGAAAGAGATGATCATACTACAACAATAAACTCAAAACCCAAATGTAAATAAAACAAAACCCTTTTACAAAACACCACTTGATTTTAAATATGGGTAAAAAGGTTTTCGAGTTAACCCAACCAATCTGAAATCGGAAGATTATACTTAAATGTCATAGTTTCTTTTTAATATTCAAATGGTAATTTTATTACAAACTAATATAAGAGGCCATTTAATTGCAATCAAATAGAACCATTCACTGTTCAATGCTAAATTTTTTTAGCATTTAGTACGTTTGATTATCATATTTAAGTGAAGATTATGCTTAATGAAACAATAAAATGCTATTGAGTCATAATGGTTAAAATGTCAATTTTCATTATTTAGATTCTTCATTCATTCGGAATCTTTGTCAAGCAACATATCATTTAGAAGAAATTTCATACAGAATATTTGCATTATCCAGACCACAGAATCATTATACTGCTTAATCATTAGTTTTATCATACAGACTTTAAGATTAAAAAATCTAACATGGTAGTAATAATACAATACAACTCATAGAGATTTGTGTTAGTAATTAAATTATTATGATTTTAGATCTAGAATGACGAACTCATAACTTTATGATATTTACTTTCATAGAGTTTAATTCACTAAAAAATATCAAACTTTACATGTTTGTTATTTAATGTATGAAAAAACTATTTGAATAGGTAACTGATCATATACACCATCTCTGGCCACCAAAAACACCTTTCCTTTAACACTTTAGCTAGAGACACATTTGTCGAGTGAGGTTAGATGATCCCGGAGAAGTTGCTTGCACCGATGAATCGCGGGAGAAATAATGAAGTCGCTAGAGAAGGTAAGATGGCTGGTAGAAACTTGTTATCACAAGTTAGAGTACACTAAATGGTTACTTTCAAATATTAAGTATATTACTTTCAAATATAAATTAAGTTATTATTAATAAAATTAAGAACAAGTAAAGTAATACCAATTTTACCAATAAATAATTATTGACGTTTCAATTCCTATTTCTACTTAAAACTCATTAAAAGTTGTAAGTTAATGAATTAAACTGAATTTTGGGTGTCAGTTATAGATACATTTCAATCTAAAATTTTGATAAGGAATGCTTGTATGCTTTTTGCCAAGGCGAGTTCAAACATTTATAGGGCCCTAGGCATTATTAGAATATATGCCCCTATAAATATTAAAATATGTAAAAATAAAATGCTAAAATACTTATATAAATTATGCATAACATCAATATACATGTATATATCAGTACACATCATGAAATCAATATGATTACAAAGTGAAGAGAAGAATCATACTTGTGCATTATGAAATTAATTGTTTCTTGCGGTAGTTAATCCTTCTGGAAACCAAAGCTTGGGTGTGTGCTACCCTCAAACAACAACAAGACTACAAGAGCAAACATAGTTTTTAAATAACCAATTCATCTAAAAAACATTTTTGCACAAACAATAGTTGTTCTTTTAGTTTACTTCTAAATCAATTGATCCTTTTGGCACACCAAAACCAATTATTCACCCACATGTACAAAAACTATAGTATTAAAATAATAACCTAACTTTTTCAAATAAAAGGGACTATAAACATGGGTTAAACACTAAATTAATGTCTGCAAACATGGGTTAAACTATTAGAATTAGAATCACTAAATCTTTGGCAATCAACTTAAGTGGCTAATAAAATGTATACCATGAATCACTAAATCTTTCACATCTAAATTTAAAAAACCGTTTCTTGACTTGAGGTACACCAACTATCTGATCACTTCACGACATACCACTCATGTTGTTTTAGATGCGCTAAATTGAGTTATTGAATGTAGATAAAACTCAAGATCAGTCGGTTACCTAAAGTCTAATTGTAATACAATGTACTAATAGATTTAACTTATGGTTAAAATGGGTCATAAAGCAAACTAGTAACTAAAAACAGAAGCAACTTCAGTATTTCACAAACAAGAATCTGAAATGATAGCATTCTGAATCTGATTTCATCATTTCGGTTTCAGTGTTTCACAAATCACAATATGTCAATATGCAGATAAAGAACTAAGAAAGAACAAAAACTTAATGCTTGTATTCATCTATAAGTTTAATCGATTAACGTGATGACTGAATAGTAGTGACAACACTCAGAAAGTTTCGATTTTGATGATTCAAGGTCAAAACTCAAAAGGATGAACTCCTGACCTGGAAGTTTTTCGGTTTTTCTGTTTTTGTGATGAGGAATCGAGTATGAGCCGATCATTGTAAAAGATGTAGGGACTTTAATCGATTTATGTTTGTTTTCCTTTTTTTGAGGCGTCATTCCCTTTTCCGATACCTCTTTAATCTCCGATGCATTGTTTGGTTTTTACCCTGCCTGTTGACCTGCGTTCCAGACTTTAAGTTGGGCTTAGTGTTATGGGCTTGTTTTTTTATTTAGTGGACTTTACTGCATACATATATATATATATATATATATATATATACACACACACATGATATAGAACACTGATGGGCCCCTTAAAACTGTAAGCCCCCTCGGCTGCCGTCCTGGTGGCCCAGGCCTAGGGCCGGGACTGCTCTTTGCTGGAGGTAAATTAACCCTTTGCAAATATGTGCTAGATAACTTAAGCCTTTATCATTTTTCTTTATTAAAGCATCAAAGAAAGTCATTGAGAAATTGGAGAGCATTCGTCCAATCTTTCGCTAGGGTTCATGTGGTGATAAGAAGAAATTTCATGAATAGCCTTTGAGTAATGTTTAACAGATTCATATTTGGGTGGAGTTGGAATTGGAAGCCTCATGGGTCAAAATCTTTCACTTCTTTGCAATGGTGGTGGAGCTTTAGATCCGAAAAAGACTCCTTGTGAAAATCGATAATTCAAGCTCTTCATGGGAAGGATGGAGGACTAAAATCAATTTATAAAGGGGGCTGCAAGGTAGGGTTTGGAGAGATACTCTCAAAATATACAAAGATTTTTGGTCTATCAATATTCCAATAACAGATCTCATATGGATGCGCAAAAACTCTGAGATTAAAGACAAACTCTCCTTGAAGTGTTAAATAGATTTGAGGGGCTAAAAGGTTAGTGGTCGCGTTCTCACTTAAATGAGATGGAGACAAAGGAGTTGTCAAATCTTCTATTCTTGTTGTAATACCCGTTTTCTCTCAAGTGTTATAATACTTTTATTATAATAATGATAATAGCGAGCTATTTAATTGCTAAAAGTGCATATGTCTAAAATTTTATAATCATTACATGAAGGACTACAGATGACTATTTAGAATTTAGAAAGGTATATAAGCCAATTAGGGCGCAATGCCTAATATTACATCACTGTAGCAGCCTCTAAGTGTCGAAAGTGCATTGTGTGTGGGACGAGAGAAAAACGAGGAGGAAATTGATTCATATTGTTTTAATTTAATTCGTTTCCGAAAGAAAAATATTAGGTATGATCCCTTACATCTGTATGATCATTCTTGTGGTAGTTTAATGGAAATTGGTTAAGATTTATGGGGTTTTTGTGTTTTTTGAATGTTAATAACAATTGAGAACCATAAATGGGATTATGATCCATCAAACTTGGTTTAAATCGCAATCACACATTAGGGGGTTTGTCCTTACATTGTCGAGGATCTAACAAAATTGGAATCATGAATTTTGGTTGAGTTGTGAGTTAGATTAAGATCCATGAATGATCAAACTGAACTTTGAAACCGAAAATGTTCTTGGGGTTGTGGATCGTAAATTAGGGTTTACATGGGGAATTGAAAACAGAGTTATTTGGCATGAATCATTAATAGGTTTAAAGGTTAAGTCTCTTAGTGAGATTCTCCAAGATCGCAAATCGTAAACTAGCAATAGAAAAATATATCAGTGTGAAACAAAATCGTAAATTGCCATTGAGCTTCAATCGAAAACGGAAGGAGCTACATGGATCGTAGATATACAATGATATTGAATCGAAAACTCCACAATCGTAAATTGCAATCGAAAAGTTCATCAGGTCTCTAACAAATCAGAAACAACATAATCCTTGGTGAATCGAAAATACGAAGATCTCTTATTAAGAATCGGAAACCCCTATGGGTTACGGGTCGTAAACTTCAAATACGGGACCAATCGTGAATTGGATTATAATCTCTCATAATATCATGTGAATCGAAAAGAGATAAGAATAAAAAACGAAAATGTATTGTAAACGGGGACTTTCATGCAGTCGTAAATCATGGTTTGTATAGAATTGCAAATTGCGACTAAGGGCTTAATCGTAAACCATATTAAGGGAATCACAAATTGACAGGGGTTAATTTTTTGGGGGACTTTCATAAAGTACTACTGGGTTTAGGATTGTGATGTATTGAGTCACAAGCTTTAGCAAAATCCATTTATAAAACAAGACATTTTTTAGACTATTCATTGTTTCACTAGCTATCAAAATACCATCCAATATAGATCTCCCTTTTATAAATGCAGATTGCACTTGACCTATCACTTCCTCCATTACAAGTTTGATCCTATTCGCTAGAATTTTTGAGATTATCTTATAATTTCATCCTACTAATTAATCGGCCGGTAATCGCTAAAAACCAAAGGATCCTCAGTTTTTGGAATTAAAGTAATGAAAGAGGAATTACAACCGATTTTACCTTGATTCCAAAACCTTTTGACGCTTTCGGCAACTCTTTGGGTAACCAAAAGTGTTTTATAAATCCAAAGCTGAAGCCGTTTGGACTCGGTGCTTTAGAGCTTTCACAATTTAATAAAATCATTTTTCATCTGACGTGGAACATTACTTAACACGCTTCTTTATGTGTGGCGTTCTTTTCTTCGCGCCGAACACTTGGATGCTTATGGGTTACGTGGAGTTCATGTAACCTTTGAGAAACCACGAGTGGATCTTGCTTAGATATCATGTAAGTTTATGAGGTTCCATTCTTAAATAAATTGGTTATAAGTGCAGTAGCCAAAAACCCTTATTAAACATATTACAAAGTCACTTTTCATTCAATATAAAACATTACTTAACAGTTTATGATTAACTAACAGATACATGTAAAGTATTGGATAATTATTTTAATTAACTATATAATTTTTGTTTTTAATAAAATTAATTTTCATTTGTTTCTTAGATTGTATTTAATATCTTATGAGTTAAAATTTAATTTGGATTTCCTTGATTTTATGAAGACGATTTATTATGGAATATTATATATTAAAATAATATATATTCATTAATTTGCCTCCATTTAATTCTTTTAATGTTTTCATTTAGTTTGATACGAAGAAGAGTTAAATAGTAACTTTAAATTTTTAAAAGACTAAAATAATAAAATAATAATAATAATAATATAATATAATATTGATAAAATAAAATTAATGAATCGTTAATCAAATGTGTAAATCAAAGGGTTTGTAGCTTAATGGTATCAATGTGTTAAAAGGTGTTTTCATGACCTATGATTATAGGTTCAAATCCCGCTGTGAATAAAAGGTATATCAAATATGTAAGTATTTATAATATAATTTCTTAAATTACAATAATATACATTTTTGCACTTTCTATAAAGTGATCAACTAATTTCTCTTTATATTCATTATAGCTACAAAATATGAAAAAGTATGCTTACGGTTAACTAACATCTAGGTGTGCTTCGTAAAAGTGGCTGGTAGCTATTAGTTAGAAGTTAGAAGTTGTATCTTTTATTTGTATTTTTGTTTGACAAAATAGCCGGTGGCTGGAGCTAAATAGCGTAAAATGACGAAAAAGAACATATCATAAATGAGGATTTGTAAAATAATTAAAGAGAGTATTTAAATAATTTTGTATATAAAAAGGTTTTAGTTAGTTTTAAAATCTACTTTAAAAAGCTTTTTGTTTAAAAAAACGCTTTAGATTTTTTTTATTTAAACAAGAGTTATAATCTTTTCTTTTAAAACAAAATTAAAACTAATAGCTCCAAAAATATGCGTATGAAACAAACCCCTAACTTAAATATTTTTACACACATAGCTCTCTATTAAAAATACATTTGAGTATAATAACAAATGACCTAGTATTGCTAGGAAATACTTTCCTAATAAAATGTATACTTTTAACTAAAAACATAAAATAAACTAACAAAAATTGATAACCCAAAAGCCACAGTCAATGCGTCTAATGTCTCTTCTACCCTCAACTATCTTTCCCTTCTTTCTCTCTTTATTTCTTCAACTTCTTATGCCTTTTTTTTTGCCTGTTTCTCTCTCTTCACTCATATTTCTCTTTTACCCTCCCATTCAGATGTTTTCCATCCATGTCCTCCACTTCTAAACTCAACTCCCTCACCTACATCTCCCATCCCTCCGATCTCCCGTAGTTCACCGTCATCGCCGACGCCTCCGACGACCGCTTGTGATTGCCGCCGGCGAGTACGGATGCGAAACGGACCTGTACGTCACCGCTCAACCAATGGCGTTGGACGGACATCGGTTTGTGGGACGAGAGGTTGACGTCACATTTGGAAACAGAGTTGATGAGTATCCAGCTCAATGTCATGTCATTGATCAGAGTCTCGTCGTCGGGGTGCGGTATCTCTGTCGGGATTATGTCTTTCAGGTCGAGCAAATCGATTCTGAACGGCGAGTTGAAGTGTATAATGAATCTATATTATTGTACTTAAAATGTCATATAAAGTATATAAAATTATCATCAAAGTTTTGGTTAATTACAGATTAAAAATGGATCATTACTTACAAGTTTATACTCTATTTTTGTTAAACTTACTTCTAACTATATATCTTTTTTGTTTATAGCGGGAATAGAACTTTTATCATAGGAAACACTTCTTCAACACCCTTGGTACCGCTATTTTATGTAACCTTTAATTTTTTTAATAGTTTAATCCTAAAGTTTTGTTTGGTAATAGTTTAATACTAATTTCCTCTTTTAGTTTACCTTTATCCTCTTAACATATCATTTTGTTTGGAAATCAATGATGAGCAAGATTCTTAAAGGTTTGAAAAAATTGATTCAATGACTTGAGTGTCGAAGGGTTCTCCGCAGAGTCTCCTCATGCAGTAGCCTAACCGTGTTCCTTGTTGTAGGCTGGTATCCGGCTAGTTACTGTGGATAATCCTCATACTCGCAAGCAAACCTCTCAACCTCGAAGAAGCCCCATGCACTTAGTCATTCTGGTTCCTAATGATCAATCATCTAAATCGAAACCCTAAAATCATTTATAAATTCAAACTTCTTGAAATCAATTCACGTCTAACACTCCAAATTTTAGAAACTCTGTTATAGATATTTTCCTTTAGTTATAAATTGCGGTGAGGGAAAAAAACGATGGTACTAAATAATTTATGTATTTATTTATAAACAATGGATTGCATGATTAAGTAAATAATAATTATAAAATGTAGTATTTTGTAAGTGGGTGATATGTATATTGTACCAATTAAGATGGGTTTATAACTATTACTAGTAAAATCTTTAGGCTGTGCTACACACAGCCCACGATGATTTATATTTAAGCGTGAATATGTAATTTGTAAAAACGAAATCAAATGTATAACACTTGTTGGCTAGTATACAGATAGTGATGGCATGACACTTATTGTCTAATGACTACTTTTTTATTTCATACTTAGCAAATCAGATGGTAGAACGAATTTAGTAACAAAAAAACATAGGAATAAAATGATGCGTAAAAAATATTTAGTATAAAATACAATTAATTAGCAAAAATCATCCTGAGTGAAGTTAACATAACTCGCTATTTTGTTAGAATATAGACTCTTCATTTATCGCACATCTTCGCTTATTAAATTCTAATTTTTATACCGTGTTTCATTAATACA
The DNA here is from genome assembly GCA_038502395.1 of Dittrichia graveolens. Lineage (NCBI taxonomy): Eukaryota > Viridiplantae > Streptophyta > Magnoliopsida > Asterales > Asteraceae > Dittrichia > Dittrichia graveolens. The sequence goes on from JARJIL010000003.1 coordinate 6,842,782, forward strand.
TACCTGATGTAGTGAAGGGGATCGAGCAAGCTTTTCATCACCTGGATTCAATCCCTCTTTGGTGTTGCAATAGCTTATGCCCTTTTCAAGATTGGTAATCATGTTCTCTAGAAGATGTGATGGAAATAGAGCTTGAGATAAAGACTTACCACTTTAAAAAAGTACATTTTTAGCTTGTTCGGTCATTAATTAGCTTCCTTTGGCTCAATAATCTTCACACATAGCAAAATGCATAAGAAATGAAATAAGATAACAAAAGAATCAAACCATAAATGAAATAGAAAAATTACAGTGAAAAAGAACCTGATGCATAACTGTCTACGAAGATCCTTGACAAACTTGAGGATAAAATATTGATAATTTTTCAGGTTGAGTTCTTCAAAAGAACTTCAATCCAATAACTCCAAGGCCAAGCCTGATGTTTTGGAAATAATGAGCAATAACACATAGCCTATTGATATGGTTGCTGAAAATTCAAATTTCATATAGCTTCATGGTGAATTTCTACAAGGACAAAGAAACAATCATACATACATATTCCTAAAATAAGAATATGGTATTCTTTCAAGAATTATGTCTCTTATGAAATAAACTATTGAATTGTTTGTAGATGTAGAAAGCTGCAGGTCAAATATATGTTATATGTGAACTGATAATAGTAGATAAATTACTTAATTCCCAGCCTAAGTAACTAAGTTAGTGTCAAGCAACTTCATAAAACATAATAATAATTCAAACTATTCAACCATTCTATCTTTGAGTTGTGATAATTGTGTAAGACAATCAATACCCTAACCTTTTCTGTTTTTCAGCAATCTGCAGTCATAGTCATTAGCTATTTTGTTAATTTATTTGTTATAGTTTAGTGTTGAGCCTTGCTTCAACCATGCAGGGATAGTTCTTTGCCTTACATTTAATGTTGTAGATGTTGGATTAAAGATGGTAGTAAGTTAATCATTCATCTTTATTATTCTTTTTGTTTATTTGAAATATACTTAAGAACTACTTTAAAATTAGCTTTTGTCATCTGACAGTTTTTTTATGATTTTATGTACAGGTGTTAACTAAGACATTCAGTCTATGACTATATCCAGTCAAAGTCACCTGAAGTGTTATAAAACAAAATTAATTTCACACATAGTGAAAATATGTTAAAAGATAAGATGAAGATCAAAATGGTTGGACCAGTCATGCAAAGACATCTTCATAAAAAAAGATTATGAGTGATAGTGAAATGAAGAAAACATCATGTGTATCAATCGGCTTTGCCTTACACAGATCCTAAATTCCTAATACCCCTGTATTCTTAAGACAAAACGTAATAAAAAATCTTACGATGAAAATCCAAGGGTACAAGGTTGAGGAGCGCCACAGATCTTATAAACTTTATCAGTTTATCTTACTAATCTCACATTCTTAATATTACACACATGTATAAGTAGGCTTAGTTTTCTTATACATTTGAGAATTGCTGTTTATAAGTCAAATTAAATGGGGTTTTACGGGTCAACAGGTCAATTTGAGCAGATAGCATGAAAGCACAGTTTGAATAATATAACATATAAAACAACTTCAAAAGGATAGTTTCATCTGACATGATTTCAAATGGGTCAGATCAAACTTCAATAAGATAGCATAAAAAACATGAACAGGCCATTAGAATTTTAAGCCAATGTCTAGAAATTGGAATTGAGAATCAAAAGATTGTATGACGAATGGCCTTAAATTTACGTAATATAAACAGAAAACCATTCGAAATTGAACAAGTATATATGTATGTAGTGCTTATATTATTGACCAATGGACGAACCAAGGAAAATGGAATCCCAATAGTTACTTGAATCATGGGTGTATATCAAGATCAGAGTTGAAGTTTAAGACAAACAAAGAATCAAAGACTAAATTATTGGATTTAATTGGTTATTTTCTGATTTACGTATGCATGGTAGAAGCTGTGAATTAATAAGTTTGTATGTTTTATTTAATGTTTAAGTTAATAATTTATTATTTAGGATTGGTAGTAGGTTGACCGGATCTCATGAATATGAACGTTGAGAATATGGGTCATGGGAATTACCGGTTCTTTGGGAGAGTTAGTGGTTTATTTTTTTTAATGCTATTTTCTAGTTTATACGTTGTATTTTAGAGGGCTATTTATAGCTTTCCTCTCATAATGATTAAAGAGGAGTGGCAGTAACTTTTGCTTCCTTACCTGCAACTTGCATATATTGTTTTTCCATCATACTTTTGAGTGTTTCTTCAAGATTCATATATCATCTTGTTTCTGCTTCTAAGTTTTTTTTTCATACACGAGAGTTTTATTTTGACTACTGATTACCAACATTTGGTATCAGAGCTCCGTTCGATTTAAGGCGGGTGTGAGCTGATCTTGATCGTGGTCTGAAGCATCATAATATAGCAGCCCCGATTTCTCTTGTTCGGGCTTGAGAGACTGACCAGAGTTGTGTGATAAACGGACAGAAGGACATCAAACAGGAGGTTTTGATTCAGTTCGTTTTGCGGGTAACGGAAGGCAGTAAAGGTGTTGTGACCTTGTCTTCGTATTCGGTGGAAGAGTGCTCTCGGAATAAGCTCGAGTAAAGAGGTTGGGGCTGTCACAAGGAGGAAAGAATGGCATTAGTACCAAAAGAAAGTGGTTCGATATCGTATCAGGTCCCGATATTAACCTCGACAAATTATCCGGTGTGGTCGGTTAAAGTAAAGTCGATCATGGATGTATACGGGTTATGGGAGACGGTTGAACCAAGGGTGTTAGGTGCAGAAGTGGATGAAAAGAAGAAGAAGCAAGCTCTTGCCTTTTTATTTCAAGCAATACCTGAGGAGTTGGTTCTGCAAATGGCTAGATATTTCGATCCAAAACAAGTATGGGATGGTTTGAAGACTCGTTATTTGGGTGTCGATCGGGTGAGAGCGGCTAGAACAGCAACATTGAAGAGGGAGCTTGAAAGCTTGCGTATGAAGGAGGGTGAAACGGTCGATGATTTCGTAACGAAATTGACCGGTCTAGCCTCAAAAGCAAGGACACTTGGATACGAGCTGGAGGAAGTAGAGTTGGTTAAACGGTTGCTAGACTCGATGCCTAAATCGTTCCTTCAAATCGTGGCTTCGATAGAGCAGTGTTTTGAGTTGGACTCGATGCTCCTTGATGAAGCCGTTGGAAGATTGAAGGCGTATGAAGAGCGTTTGAAAGGAACCGAGAAGATGGAAGACACTCAAGGTGGTTTGTTGTTGGTTAATGACGAAAGGGCACACGTGTGTAAGCATTGTGGCAATGGAGGTTCGAACCGAGATGACTTTGGGCGTGGTCGGGGAAGAGGCCGTGGGTCCGTGAGGGGTCGAGATGGGAACGAGCGGGTCCGGGATAAAAGCCACGTAAAATGTTACAAGAGTGGAGACTATGGTCACTATAACAACGAGTGTCCAAAATGGGAGAAAGAAGCACATTTGATCGAAGAAGAGCCGGCATTATTGTGAACGGGTGGCTAAATAACATCTGTGAATGGATGGCTAAATAACCAATTAGGGAGGTGATTATTGGATTTAATTGGTTATTTTCTGATTCACGTATGCATGATAGAAGCTGTGAATTAATAAGTTTTTATGTTTTATTTAATGTTTAAGTTAATAATTTATTATTTAGGATTGGTAATAGGTTGACCGGATCTCATGAATATGAACGTTGAGAATATGGGTCATGGGAATTACCGGTTCTTTGGGAGAGTTAGTGGGTTATTTTTTTAATGCTATTTTCTAGTTTACACATTGTATTTTAGAGGGCTATTTATAGCTTTCCTCTCATAATGATTAAAGAGGAGTGTCAGTAACTTTTGCTTCCTTACCTGCAACTTGCATATATTGTTTTTTCATCATACTTTTGAGTGTTTCATCAAGATTCATATATCATCTTGTTTCTGCTTCTAAGTTTTTTTTCATACACGAGAGTTTTATTTTGACTACTGATTACTAACATAAATTACAAAGAAACTTACAAAATCATTCCATAAAGACAGATACATCCAATGCATACAGAGAATCCAAAGCTGGCCGAGTCAAACTGAACAAACCCAAAACCCTTTAGTAATTTCACAAGAAAGGATTCTCCAAAATCGTAACTAAAAAAAAGCCTAAACAAATAATCTCATTCACAATTGTAACTAAAACCATTACGGCATTGCCGATAGATATGTAAGTTCAGCAGAAAGTAATATAAAATTGAAGATATTCACGTAAAAACCCAAACCTCGATGTCACCACTGAATTTTCAGCGATTTAACGGAGAAAATGTCGTGTGTGGAGATTGGCACAAGCCTTTGAAAGGGAGATCAACAACACGGAGAGGCGGAGGTAGGCTAGAGAAGTCATGGGGTAAAGGAGTACTGGTGTGGCGTGTTCTTAGAAGTTAGAAGTAAAAGGTAAAGCTTGAAGAAGAGAGTGAGAATGAATAGTTTAGTATTATTTAGGGTACACATGACAGATTTTAAAGGTATGTATCCTTTTTATATAATAAGTAGATATGGGTGAAACACATCCTTAAACTAAGTGTGTGTTTTCTAGAAAACCTTAGGTCGTAAAGTGATAAGTATTGAGGGTGCACTGTGTAAGGATAAGGTGTCCGTAAATGATAAGTATGGGTGTGAAGCTAAGAAGTATGACTTTTTGTGATACTAATTAAGTAAAAATTAATTTTATTATAGGTACGATGCAAATTCAATTGACTTGTGATTAACTTTTGAAAATCTAATGCGATAAAAAACACACCAACCACACCAATTTGTTTTTTAAGTATAATGTAAATACAAAATATCCTTTTCAACCAATGTTAATTTCAAAACATAAATGTACAAAAAATGATAATTTTAAGTATTTGAAATTCTAGTTCTTATTACCATATGATTTGTCAAAACACACCCAACAAAAGCTTTCCGACACGTGTATAAGGACTTATACACATATTGATAAATAATTCAAAATCTCACACCATCAATCCATCATCCATCACTCCCGGTGTGATGCCTCAAGCACACATACCAAGCATAATCAATCCAATAATAATCATTTGTATTGTATTACTAATACGATCATATGTGTTTCAAGTATATATACATATGAAGATAAGTAGCTTGCACGTGAGGTTTTCCAACATGATATGCATAAGATGCCTACATAGAACGAAAACTTCATCATATTGATCATTCCTAATTTATAATTGAACCAAATACGTACATCATATCTTCATCAATCATCAAAATCTAAGTATCAATTAACATATTACATATATAAACCATAACTAGCTAGGATCATATCAATCCAAATGAATCAATGATCTAGCAATCCATTAATACAAATACAAAATTCATGATGAGAATGTGAGGTACATGTTGTGTATACGAATCTAGTACTTCTAAGTCTCGAATCCACCTTGTTTTGCTCTAAAAATGGACTAGAATCTCTTGTGTAATGTTGGCGATGTTTTTGATTCGAGTGCAGTGTAGGAGAAGTTAAGAGTGGGAACCGTCATACAAAAGTCATGTTTAGTTTTTATAATTGACCCAAATAGTCCCTTACGTCCCTAAGTAATCATGCTTGCGATTGTAGGCAAATTTGGTTTTTGATAAGGTTCTCACATGTAAGCACAAGTGGGCCGTAAACAAGGTTTAAGTAGTTTTTCTTTGATTTGCTTCGACTATGCTTCGGTCATTGTTGTCTTGTTGAATTACCATTGTAAATGTGCATGGTGAAAAGAAACCAATTAAGAACTATAATTAACAAAATCACCACAAAACAAAGTCGAATTTTGGAGAAAATGATAAAATAGATATGCAGAATTTAGACAATACCAAACCGTATAAACCGAACCCAAACATTAGTGAAAAGCCGATCCAAAAACCATATATGTAGAGATATATATATATATATATATATATATATATATATATATATATATATATATATATGTAGGGATGAGATCAAATAAAAAGAAAATTAAAGTAAAAAGTGTAAAAGGGATGATTATTTGATCATTTTTCGGTATATATATCAACTGATAATCGTTAGTTCATCATCTTTATTGATTAAAACTAGTTATTCATCAATTTCTTTTTGATTTCAAATACAGATTTTGAAAACAAAATTTTGGAATAATTTGTTGATGAACAAAATGCTTTCATCTAAAAAGTGATGAATATGTTGGATTCATCAAAAAGAAATTGATGAAGAACTAGTTTTAATCAATAAAGATGATGAACTAACGATTATCAGTTGATATATATACCGAAAAATGATCAAATAATTATCCCTTTTACCCTTTTTACTTTAATTTTCCTTTTACTTGATCTCTACCCTATATATATATATGTGTGTGTATGTGTGCACACGCACATATGTATATACTAGGTTAGAGATCCGTGTATCACACGGGTTGATTATAATAAAAAGTAATTAGTAAGATATTTTAAATTGATATTTTCTAATAGTAATGAAATTTAGGTAGTGCAAAGTTCGGTTTACAGAAAGAAGAAACATTATAGATATAGAAAACGATATTCTTCAATAACATATCGGCATATCCGATAAAATTAAGTAACAAAGTAACATTGTTCGGATAATAAAAAAATATTTATCAATCACAAATTTGCAAATACTTTCTTATAGAAAACATTGAATTAAATATATAAATAAATTCAAAACAATAGTAAATACAATGATACGAAGACCGTCAGTGCATATATATATATATATATATATATATATATATATATATATATCATACATTTACAATGAAAAAAAATACTTTCATAATATATATTAAAAAACATGTATTTTAATCAAGTGCAAATCTGCCGGATTGGTAAGGACGTTGTATGTTACGCGGTAGGCGGAGGTTTGAATCCTGGATTTACAAAATTCAGATTTTTTATTTTGAGGAAATAACACTTTTATAATATATATCAAATAATGTGTTTGACCAAAAGTGAATCTGTCGGGTTGGTAAGGACTATGTTTGTTTCGTGATAGGTAGGGGTGAGCATGAGTACCGAAAATACCGAACCGTACCGGCACCGGTACTGGTACCGAGTTAGAGCTTTCGGTCCAGTATTCGGTACTTGAAATAGTGCTAAATCGGTATTCGGGACTAGTACCGAAAAAACTAGGTAAAATAGGTACTGGTACCGGTACCGTAGTATGAGTACTCGGTACCATCTTTAAACCAAATTCGGTATTCGGTAAAACCGGTACCGGTACCGGTTCCGGTACCATGCTCACCCCTAGTGATAGGTGTGGGTTCGAATCTTGCCTCCTCAAAATCAGGAATTTTTAGTTTGCAACTTTGTTTTTTTTTTATTATGTATTCTTCTTAACCCTTTTGCCTTTTTCAACTTAAATAATTTATGAAAAATATGGATTTCAATTTTTAACTTTACAGCTTTACGTAAACAATATTTAATATATTTATTTCTTGAAGATTTCTAATCAAGGATAAAAATAATTTAAACTCAATTTCGATTAAACTCTAAAACTTTTTTATATATTTTAACTTTAAAATTTATGCTTATTTTGTTGAAACAATTAACCTTTATTCTTGAATTGTTTAAGCACGAAAGTTTCAATTAATTTGATTTAACCATTAAACTTTATTTTTAGAATGAATCTTATATAGGTATGCATCATATTATAGTTTAATCGTTTGGCCAAGACGTAAATAAGTCGTTATAGAACAAACGGAATTTTTATGTTGCAACTTCTGTTTTTTTTGGTAAAAAATATTATTAAATATGTGTTATTATTTATATTATAGAAAATATGGATGAAGAGTGTGTGGTGATTGAGTACTTGCTGTTTGATAGAATCTAAGTCACATTTGTTAGTAGTGAAATAGGCTCACATTGTTTAAATATTTTACGTAGTTTCAAGATACACGAAAACTAAATTACTTTTAAAAAATTCAAGTGATTCAATTGTTTAAAGTTTCATATCTAAATTCCAATTTACCATTTTTGTATAAGTGGTTTAATTTTTTTTTTGGGTTTTTAGTAAAAAACAGTAAATAAATAATCTAATCAAACTCGATTAAAAAGTAATTAATCCCTAACGCGAAATGCGGGTAAGCTAACCACTAGTTATATACATATATTGTTTGAGAAATTGAAAGATACTATAATTATTCCCCAAATAATAATATTGGTTTTCTTCTTTATTAATAATTTAGATCCCATTTGTTTCGCAGGAATCCCATGAAATTTGAAGAAATGGAATGACATTTCATTCCTATATCGCGTTTGTTTGATCATTTGACATAATTACATTCTAATTCTTCCGACAAATTCATAAACCAAACAAAATACATATTTGAAATGGAATTGAATTCAATTCTTTTTTTAACAACAAATGTGATACAAAATCTTACTCCTTAGGAATTTAATTCCTTAAAGAATTCGATTCCATTCTTTTGAATTCTACGAAACAAATAAAACCTATCATTTGGTTTATTAATTCAGTTTACTAATCAGTTATAAATGCATGAATACCCTTTTTCACTTTCAAAATTTTAATCTGGTTGAGAAGATGAAAACCACCCATTTTTAATTTGAAAAATGATATATGCTCCTATTATTTCTTTCTGTTTTATTCTTTTATCACCACAAGATGACATGTGTAATCCACTAATTCTCTTTTCTTATATCATCTATTGATTTTGACACTTGTATTGATCCTATAAGTAGGAGGAAATAGTATAATGATATATCACATCCTTTTTAGTTTTTATCATTGAAGGAAATTAAAAGATGATTGATGAAAAATAAAACTGAGATCACAGTGTTCATATAAATAGCTCTAGGGTGAGCATTTGGACCCGAAATACCGACCGAACAAAAAACTGACCAATACCGAACCGAACTAGCATCGTATATAATTCTCGATTCAGTTTTTGGTTTTGAATTTTCATGAATTTCGATTTCGGTCCTCTCAGCTTTGGTTTTTTACCGGACGGAACCGATTTCCCTCTCAAGTAATGATTCTTGTGATTTTATTGATAACACATTATTTTGTTTTCTGATGAAGGTAGTTTAGTTGGCTAGCTGCTCGGAGACATAATAATATGTTAATATAGTCACTTGCACGAGAAGTTATAAACACAAAGTTATTGATTTTTTTACATTTGATCATTACAATTTCATCCATTGTTAAGTGTTTGTTGTTGCTAACAAAGAAATCTCCTTGCAACTTATTTCAAATTTTCTGTTAAATGTGCCTCGAAATCTAAGTTACTAGGGGCTTTTATGTATCAATACTTATGCGATACTATTGGAAGCTGGTCCTAACAACCTATAAGAATATCATGTAACACCTTATAAGAAAGCTGGTCCTAACAACCTATAAGAATACAAAATAAAAATATAAATAGCATGCATGCTAGAAATAATCGAGACGGTTATACCTTAGTTGTGGGTTAATTTATTTCAAACACAATACATAATTACATGCTTGTCTTCAGTGAATTCATCCCCTCACTTAATAAGTCTGCAAAGTGGCATATATGAAGAAAGCAATAATATAAGAAAATGTCACGCTTTTAGTTCTAGGAATGGAGTAGTTATTCAAAAAAAAAAGGAATGAAGATAAAGAAAGACCAAGTTGTAACACTCATTTTATTTGCCTCCGTACGTAGTGCTTAAATATAATTAAATTGTGTGGGAACCTTGCAGCTTTAGTTCCACTTTCAAACAATCCAATGTAAATGTAAACATGCACAAGATTAGTACATAAATAAATATAACCAATGTATGCGAACTTCTCCTAACGATGACAACCAAAATCGTCTATCTCGTGTCACAACATAATGACCGGCGTTGAATATTTTTCTCTTTTTTTTCTTTAAGCAATTTTGTAGTGTTACAATTTGGCGGTGAAGGACTGAAGGGTGAGGGTTACGATTTGGGGGTGAGGGTGAGGGTTACGATTTAGGGTGATTGTGTGGCAATTGTAGTGGGTGGAGTGTGTGTTAGTGGTAGGCGGTGATAGTTGGATGGTCATAATGTAGTGATGGTGGTTGTTGATTGGTAAGTAGAGATGGTTGTCGATTGGATAGTGATAACGGATAAGGTTGTGCAGTGGTGAGGGTAGAGGAAGAGAGAGATTTATGAAGAGGAAGAGGGTGTGTGTCCTCTTTACTTTTATTTTTAATTTTTTTAAGTTTTAAACAAATTTAAAAATGGAATACAATTTAGAAAATAAATTAAAAAAGAAGACCAGGGTAATTTGATAATTTAACTTTTGGTAAGAACTAAACTTGTAATAGGTTTAATTGTTTAAGTATCAATACCATAAAATAAAATTATAGAAACCAAAACAAAACAAATATAATTAACTATCCGTCAGTCGACCGGATCATCTGTTTTTTTTCTTTCTAATTTTCTCTCCTTTTTTTGCTTTCTCTATCCTGCACTCTCACCTTCTTTAACACCACAAGCTTTCCTCTCACCAACGTGGCTCTTCGCCGTTCTCTCCTCCGCCGATCACGCCCCTTTCTTATCCTAAATCCTCTCTACGTCGCCGGACTTCAAACGCTTCTTCAATTCACTGGTCTCCGGCGAAACATTTTTATGTGATTATATGATCAATGACCACTTCTCATCCTCACGCTCTCCCTAGTGTTTGTTGCCCCCGTTCTATTTCCCTAACGAAGTAAGTATTCTCTCTGTTTTGTTTGGATGATCGTCTCTTTGTGTTTACACTATAGGCAGCATGTAACTCTATTGTCTGTTTCGTTTTTATTTTTTCCCATTGATTAGCGAATAATCTGATGGAAATTGGACTCAATTGGGTTGTTTGTAGGTATTGATGTTAACTTAAAGTGCTTAAGCGTGAATTATTAATATTACCATTCACACGTTGGTGTTGAGTAATTGGATTATTGAAATATTTTCGAGGTAGCCTTTTGTTAGGTAAGGGTTAAGTAAACCTTGCTAGCTATCACGGATTAAAAATTAATCAGTGGAGCTTGTTATTAAGTACTTAAGCAGTTAAGCAATTCAAACCGTATTGTCTGGGAAATACATACATAGTTAATGATGCAGATAAAGTTAGAGTAAGTGAGAAGAACACAATTGAATACAAACTAGAGGTTTTTGAATTTTGGCTATTTTTGTTGAGCATTATTATCAGCTTATCATCACAATGTCTTTCAAAGAGAGCTAGTGTTGTGATATACAGCAAAGAATTTCTATTCTTGAAACCTTAACTTTGTAACATTGGATCCATGATGCAGATCTCTGAATCCATGGATTTCGTGTAAACATTCCAATACCTGTTTTTTTCACAAGAAGGTAGCTACGGTGGATTTTTTGCTGTTCCGTAAGGTTTACTCAAGCAAGAAATTCCAAATAAATCTTTGTTTATTAGAAGACGGGACTCTCGGTCTTAGTTCCTTGTCAATAGATCCTTACAAGTCGAGAAGAAGAAGACAAGTTTTGCCATTTGCTTCTGCTGACGATGGTGTAACAGTTAATGGCAATTCTCAAGTAAGTACTAGTGGGGATGTTGATGAAATGAGGGTAAAGCTTGATGATTCGTTGCAAAATGAAGAATATAATAGTGCACTTATCCAATCACTGCATGATGCTGCAAGGGTATACGAGCTGGCCATTAAAGAGCAGAGCTCTGCTTCCAAGTTATCATGGTTCTCAACTGCTTGGCTTGGTATAGACCAAAATGCTTGGGTGAAGGCTTTATCTTATCAGGTTGGTTCCGAATATGCTTGTGATCTTTGACTCTTTGTACGTCATGTTCTTGCTAGACAGTAGACACACACATATGTGTGTATATATACTGTATGTATAGATATATGTGTATATGTGTGTGTGTATTTATATGTATATATAACAATGTAATGCATGTGTGGTACACATGTCACAATAGGCATATTCTATGTGTTTCTCAGATCTGGATATGTTACTTGTATCAGTCATATGTTTTTATGGCAGCTCTCTTTTTTCTATCAAGAAGAACCTGATGCAGGTGAAGTGCTGATTTATTAAATTATAAGCTTAGGTATCATGTTGAACAAATAGAACCATAAAAAATGGATAACAAAGAACATAAGTTTAGTTAGTGCATATAGTCTCAGAAATTCTGATTTTGAACATAAATTAGGTATAAGTGGATCATCTATATATGATTTATCAAAAATTTAAATCTGAATTGGCCTTATATTTTTTGTTATACTCTGTAAAAGATTTAGGTACTTAATAGTATAAGCCCACCAATGGTGATGACTAATGAATGTTTATATGTAGTAAGCATTGCCAATTTAATGCAGAAGTGAAACTTGAACGCTACAGCTTCTGTCCATTGTTGTGTCATGTTGCTCAACCTATTGCGTTAACAACATTCGAGTTGAGAACCAGTTTTACTTTTTGAACATTTATGGTGATAATCTTAAACATGTTCTTGATGCCATTATTATAGTTGTTAGCTCTTCCTCCCCACGTTCTTTAGTGCCCTTTCAGTTTATGCCTCAGATACATGTCTTCTTGTTATAAAAAAATCCTCTTTAGGGTAGCCATTACATGGTACCCTTCTAGGTAGAAGGAGATCAATGGCGATTTAGCATCAGTTCACGGATATAACTTTGGAGACTTTTGTACAATGAACCAGCTGTAGTTAAAAGCCCTGCATCTCTCCTTAGGCGAGAGGCGCAACAAGGCGAGGGCCTGAGTGAAATATGCGAGTAAAAGTTTTTGGATTGTGTATATGGTACAATGTGACATAGAGACATAGAAGAGAGCATAATATCAAGAAAGGGAAACATATATACCTTTTATCCTAAGAGGGAAATAGTTTATAATGATAAGTTATCAAGAAAAGTAAGTCCTAACTGAACCAAAAAGATTAAGAAGAAAGGATAATTTATAGCTAGAAACCTGTAACTCTAATAGTAATCACTCTTTTCTCGTTTATACCTATCTCCTAAGATGTAACAAAAATTGTTTTCTTGTGATAACAAAGACCTATTGCATAACAATGTGGGGCATTAATTAGGTGTCGTAGAAGAGAGAGGAGAAGACTTCTTTATCATGACTATATAAAATCATTTAATTATAGGGGCAATTTTGTCTTTCATAAAAGAAGTAAAAGTTCACTGGGATTAAGCTGGCAACCTTATCACATCTCTGTGGGCAAAGGCGAGGCCCCAAGCATAATGAGATGACATGACTGGTGGGTGCTTAAGGGACTAAGAGACCATGGCACTTTCCTCTACTACACTACGAGCCAAGACTAGTGTTAGAAGCTATTATTTTGCTTCAATGAAGTCGGGTTTTAGCTAAATATCACAAAGATAAGGTGTGAAGACCAAATCATAAAATCCACTTCCATTAGTACCAAGCACAATTGTGGTCTAAGTGTAATCAGGTGTAGTGACTTTTATTTTTAGGTGGCTTTATCCGAATGTGCTAGTGACCGAACTCAAGTTATGCAGCCTCCATGAGATGTAGTAATTTTTTGATAGGCATAACAAGTCTATTGTTGTTCCTCTAAAGATCCAGTCACTCGGTCAGAGATAGATAATATGTCAGTAATTGCCTAGAGTTGTTTTTGTTGACAAGGGTTATCTAAATGTGGCAGCTCTCAAGTGCAAAGCACGTACCAAGAGGTGAAGCTAGGAAGGTTTTTAAGGGTTAATAAAGTGGTAACCAGAATACACCAAACTTATAACTTCTTGGTATTTGGAAGGACCCAACCAATTTAAACATCATTTTTTTAGTGCCGGAGGTCTTTTGGGAAGCAATCTCTCTACCTACGGGTAGAGGTATGATTGTCTACATCTTACCTCCCCATACTGCTTAGCTGCTTAGGTAGGAATGTAGGATTAGGTATTGCTAATTAAAAAAAAATGTAAGATGTGGTTGGCAAGTTTGGCAGGTATTTACTATGCACCTTAAAAGATAATGATCGCTACTACATTCCATATCCATGTAAAAAGAAAAACCTGCTTTGAACTTTAAAACTGGTGAAAAGTTCTATTAGAACTTGAAAACAGTTATATTTCTTCTAGATTCACAATTATGATCTTTTGACTGTATTGCTTGATTCTGATATGCCCCCTGGATTCTGGTCTATTAGCTACCTATGGATTCTATCAACTTATGACATAAAGGCTAAAGCTAATAATTTTTAATAACTTCAGGCCTCAGTGTATTCATTACTGTTAGCGGCATGTGAGATAGCATCTCGTGGAGAAAGAAGAGACCGAGACATCAATGTTTTTGTTCAGAGGAGGTATGGATTAAGTAGTTTTCTATTGTCTCTTTAGTTATCTCCAATCTGCATGAGGAAATAAAAGATGCAGCTATCTTTATTTTGTTGCATGTAAAGTCAAGAAAGATGTCTGTGTAGAAGTCCGTTTAATTTTGCTATCTGCGTTATTAAGTAATGAAATTACTACATCTAAGGTCGCTTGCACACAAAGTATAACTTAATTTTGCAGCTATCTCATTTTGATGAAATAGAGTTTCAACAGTATAACTTAGGTCGGTTTTTGTTGTTATATTTACCTAAAAGTGGCAACCAGCATGAGTGGCATTTGTAAGCCAATTATGGTCTTCCAGCCTGGCATGCAGTTTTGGTACTGGGAATGATGATATATAATGAGCTGTTCAAAACAACATAAGAGAATTCCTTGTATTCTTCTCCTTTCCCTTTTCTTTTTGCAGTACGCTACTCTTCTTAAAATGATGATATTGAATTTTTTGTTCTTTTCTGTTTATTGCAACTATTTCCAAGCTCTACTGATTACAGAAAATAACAGTTTACTATGTAGTCTGTCACATCTTTTTTACTTAATATAATATATAACTTTTATGCAGTCTGTCAAGGCATTCTGCTCCCTTGGAAAGTGTGATCCGAGAGGCACTATTGGACAAGCAGCCTGAACTTTATGACTGGTTTTGGTCTGAGCAAATGCCATCTGTGGTGTCTAGTTTTGTCAATTACTTTGAGAAGGATCAACGATTTGCTGCTGCTACTGGGGTGTAAGTAGTAGTTACCTGATATATGCAGTGAATTTGTAATCTTGTCTCATGCTAACTTTTTTTCCCTCTAGGATCAGAAAAGGAGCGTCCTTGAGTTCAGGGGATGCAAGTGACAGATCTTTGCTCCTGTTTGCCTTGAGTTGCATTGCTGCAATAACAAAACTAGGTCCTACAAAGGTCGCTTGCACACAATTTTACTCTGTTCTTCCAGAGATAACTGGTAGACTGATGGACATGCTGGTTGAATTCGTTCCTATACGCAAAGCCTATAGTTCTGTTAAAGAAATCGGCTTACGCAGAGAATTTCTGGTCCACTTTGGACCAAGAGCAGCAGCATGTAGAGTGATAGATGATCAAGGCACTGAAGAAGTTCTATTTTGGGTTAGTCTTGTACAGAAGCAGTTACAGGGGGCTATTGACAGAGAGAGAATATGGTCAAGACTGACAACCTGTGAAAGTATTGAGGTAAAATAGAAAAATATCGAGGTTTTTACCCCTCTTGTAGAGATATCGATATTGCTTCATACCATCTCAAAGCTGTTCACTCTATTTGGTATTTTTTGCTGGATAGTGAGTAAAATTGTGTATCTATGTACGTTCCAACATGCAGCTCCTGTGTGTGGTCAATCTGGTTCATGCACCTTGCTTCTTGATAGACAATAGTTCATAAATGAAAATGGCATGGGGAGTGCACAGGATCTCTATAGATAACTTTGGAGGACTTGAGTTACTCTGATTTACCTGGCAGCCACATGTCCCATTTCCTTGTTGTCGTATTCACCCGAGCATTTACCTCATCTATTCTTTGCCGTCACTGTCAACGATACCATTTCTTACAAATGCAGCTCCTGTTTCTGCATTCTTCTTTCCTGATTGCCTTTTGGGAGTTCCTGCTATAATTAGAGTTTCTCACCTTGTTGACTCACAGCTCCCTCTGTACTTGGTTTAGCATTGAACCTGGCTTCAATTTTGGTTGTACAAGTAGACGTCTTCATTTGTTGATCCCTAGAGTGATTTTGCATTGGACAAGACAGTTTATGTACTTGGTCTATTCCGATCACTCTTTTCATTGTTCATCTCATAACTTGTGGTGGTTAAGTGTAAAATTGTGTTTTTTTGTTTGTATTTTCTTGGTCATATTAATCGTTTGCATAGTTTTAAGTTGCTTAATATTCGTGTAGGTTCTGGATAAGGATTTGGCTATTTTTGGATTCTTCATTGCTTTAGGAAGGAGGACTCAGCTATTTTTATCCGCAAATAACTTTGAGTCGGTACCTAAACCCATTGAAGGATTTATCAGGTGAACTTTTCAGATGATGATTACTCTTCCATTGATCATCGGTCTCGTATCAACTTTTTAATGGGCCTGAAATCTGAATCTGATTGTTTCTCTTCAAAACAGGTATCTCATTGGTGGCAGTGTGCTATACTATCCTCAGCTTTCATCTATAAGTTCTTATCAACTGTATGTGGAGGTTAGCATATTTGGATAAATATATCATGTACAAAGGTTGCATTCACAAAATTTCTTCAAGTGGCTAACATTGTATATACTATATAGGTTGTATGTGAAGAGTTGGATTGGCTTCCATTCTATCCAGGAGATGTTGATACTCAAAAAGGCTCACACGGCCATAAAAGTAAACAAGGCCCCCCCAATGATGAAGCTGTTCCTATTGTCTTAGATGTTTGTTCACACTGGATTCAGAGCTTTATTAAATATAGTAAATGGCTTGAGAACCCTTCTAATGTCAAGGCTGCAAGATTCCTTTCTAGAGGGTATGCTATCAATTTCTTTAAAGATTTCACATAAAATGGGGCTCTTAATGAGGTGATCTAAGGGGTAAATTTCTTGTTTCAGCCACAATATCTTACAGGAGTCTACGGAAGAATTAGGCATACCCAAGTAAGTAGATTACTTTATGTCCAACCTCTGGTCTCTATGCATAATTACAATTTTGGGGGTGATTCTTAAATCATATCACCTTGGTAGGCACAAATCTGTGTGAAAACTTGTGAAAGAACGGAATACCATGTTCTATATCATTAGTGATCAACACATGAAAATATATAAACAAAGTAAATCGATATTGTAATTGCTATATAATTCATATTCCATATCAGTCTAAGATTTTCTCATGCTTATATTCCTTAAATTTAATCATAAAACCTTAAGTAATACTTATCTAGAAATTAAATACTTGAGTAATGATTATCAAAAAACAAGATTAGAATAAAACTCCAATAACTTAGAAATTGAACACTAACACTATCTCTTATGCAAGGGATATTTTTCATTGTGGTCATGCACCGTGAAATGCATCTTCCCTGTTGGTTTTTTTCTTACTGTAGAGACCCATCATTAATAGGACATGGAAATGTTAATGCAGGAAGCTGCTGATGGAAAGCAGTACCACTGATGGTTTTGAGATTACTCGTTCAGGAGGTTATGCTCCATTGAAGAAAGAACTAGATTCTTTTGACAGGGTACCTTTATGTTCACAATCGAGTTAAAATTTCATTTTCCTACATTCATTGGATTCAGTGTGATTAGTTATTATATGTTTATACTGATAAGAGGTTTTGAACCATGGGAAAATAAGCGATCTCAGTATATAGGCCCCAATCTTACATAGCTATTTCATATAACTACAAAAACGAGATGATTCTGATCTAAGGTCCAAATCAGTTATCACTCAGATTTATGGCCGAGTAAGATTCTGGGTATAGCGCACGTGTGTGGGTATGTGTATATAGACACTCACTTAGGCCTGGAACGTCTCAAAAGAGACCCGGGTTCAATCCTCACTAGGTAAATATCTTGGATGGCTAGGGGGAGTATAGGAAATAGCCAAAAAAATGGTTAGGCCGTGTACATCAGAGCCTAGATCAACTCTCCTGGGGAATCTGCTAATGCGGATCCCTTATAAAAGATACACACACACATCTGTTTGTTGGATCTTTCTGGAAACCCGTTCCTTTTATCTTTTAAATCAAAGAGTTGTTACTGAAAATGGTCACAGTATTTGTAGGAGTTCTTTAGGTCACCGGCATAACATTGCCTTTTCCTTGATCTCTATCTTTCTTTGGAATTCCATTTCACATGCTACTTGTGATCACATGACATGTGAATGGTAATTTATATAGGCATTGGAGAGTGTTGATGAAGCCCTTCTAAGGCTTGAGGAGTTGCTTCAAGACTTACATGTATCCAGCTCCAGTTCTGGAAAGGAGCATCTAAAAGCTGCTTGTTCTGACCTCGAGAAGATAAGGAAACTTAAAAAAGAGGCTGAATTTCTTGAGGCATCTTTTAGAGCCAAGGCTGATTCCCTTCAGCAGCAGGTATTTTATATATTTCAACAATAAATTCTACTTATAATAATATTGCCTTGTGATGCACAACAACACTAGGAAAAATGAATACCAATGGGTCCTAGCCCAGCGATATTGGTGTTTAGTGTTGCCCATGGTCTAAGGTCATGGTTCAAGTCCCACAGGGGACAAAAATGGGGTAGATTTAGGAGCTATTAAAAAAAACTAGGAAAAATGACTATTCATTTCCTTGCAGCTTCTTAAGAATAATAAATTTTCAGAGTTGGCTTGAGTTGCTGAAACTCTAGCAGATGATAGTCATTGTACTATATGTCAACAAGGATTTGTAATTGATATAATTTTCCTTCTCTGCGCAATATTAGTGGTTAACTTTTACCACCTAAACAAATATGAAACTGATGTATCAATACGCTGGAGTATTAAAAGATTGGAAATTATATCAGTTAAACTGCTATTATGTACCAACTTAACATTGTTTATTTTTTCGACTGTGAATGCTAAAGTCAACTACAAGATACAAGAAGTTGAAAAGCTACTGTTTTAGTTTAACATTAAAGAATTTGGTGGTAAGTGACGGTGGTAAACGTTAATAATTACCCTAATAAAAAAAGAACATGCATATGCTCAAATTGTTGTGCTGATTTCTGCCCATGCTTCTTTTTTTAGGATAGAGGCCACTAAATAGTAACTTACTTTTCCAAATTTACTGAAGTGGGTAGTTCGCTTTTTTTATTGCCAAAGTAGGTAACAAAATTTTTGATGACCTATCAAATTAGGTAACTAAACTTTATTTAACTTGTCACCCATAACGTTTGACCAGATAAAGTAAAAAAACGAAGTTTGGTTGGCCAGATAAAGTCAAAATTTGAAGTTTGGTTTGAACGGAGGAGGGAAATTACCCTTCAAAAACACCAAGAACACACAAATTAGGGGTACTACAACTTTTTAGAACATGATTTTGTAGGCATCTTTGAGTACCAAAATTGATATATTATTTACTAATGAAGAGAATAATATTGTTTCATGAATTTGTGGTCCATGTTCACCACTCCGTTGCTCTGAATTGGCTGTTGGTTGCTATGTAAACAATCCTCTATATGATTCCTTTGATTCCCTTGTTCACTGCCTTGACGTCCTGGAATCAATCTCTCTATTTACGTGCGCACACACATATTCCCTGATCGAGTTGGAATGTGTACACACACATCAAGATGTATTGCCAAGGTTCTGGCAGGATGCGTTCAAGGTGGCATACGAGCATCTCACGAGCGACATTGGTGGATTGAGAGATGTTGCGGTTTTAGAGATCGCCAAGATGATGTTAGTCTTGGTGGATGTTGAACCTTTGACTCATAGCATGGTTTGTTTTCGTATTTCACCTTAATCAACCATAAATCTCGCCTTCTGGTTCATTATACCCGCGTTCCTTAGAGAAATCATTTGATTGCTCAAGACTGAGAGGAATAAGGAAGAGCTTGAGGCATGTTGTCTGCATTAATTAGGGGTCTTCTTAGGTTTTGAACTGGTATAGTAGGTGAAGGTTATCATATGATTATTTTCGAACAAAATCACAAAGTTTGTTAGTTGTTACCTACTTTGGCAATAAAAAAGTAAATTACCTCCATTCCTACATTTTGAAAACTAGTTTGCTACTAGTGGCCTTCACCCTTCTTTTACCTTTCCATTTCACATTTGAATGTCATTTTGGCATTATTTAACTATGCAATCCCTCTTTATAGATGCAATAGCATGAACGCTTTTCTGATGCTCATATTTTACTCCTTGATTTATTTCCAAGAGTCACACTAGTTGTGCTCACTATGGCTGGTGCTGCCAATTTTGCCTAATTTATATAGGTAAAGGAGATAGGAAAATAAAATCGCTTAATAGAATGTTCTAAAAATGTTTAA
Organism: Dittrichia graveolens; assembly: GCA_038502395.1. Classification (NCBI taxonomy): domain Eukaryota; kingdom Viridiplantae; phylum Streptophyta; class Magnoliopsida; order Asterales; family Asteraceae; genus Dittrichia; species Dittrichia graveolens. The sequence continues at coordinate 6,863,075 of JARJIL010000003.1, forward strand.
GTTACTGCTTTGTGGAAGAAATACATGAAAAGTGTTAGAAGGTTTATACTATTTGGAGATGTGGAGGTAAATTTGGTAATTTGTAACAATTATAAGACTTATAAGTGCTACGTATAGAATTGTAGTGTGACATCCTTTCTGTGCGTTATTATGTTCATGTATATTACTTTTCTGAATTTCTTTTGTTTTTTTCTTGAAAAGTTAATAAAAGTTGATGTTGTGGACAAAAAATTTCAATATCACATTAAGAATCTTGATTTTAAATTTTTAGTATACCCTATGTTTCTTACCACCGACCTATGATGAAAACCGTTTGTGCCGACTTTTTCCGTATCTTTTAACTTGCGCATCTTGTTTGTATCTAGGGAGATGATGATGGTGGTTCAGAGTCATCTGTTAGGAACAAGAGACAATCTGTTAGGGGCAAGAATAGTGAGAGTTCTGATATAGACATGAATACATCCATCAGGTAGCATAAAATTTTAATTTCATATTTTTGAATTAGCTTGTGTACAACTTTCTTGTTTAATTTAGTTTAATTTTCTTCTTTCTTATGCTCTATAGTAAACCTGATGGCCTTTGGAGCCTTTTGGTACGCCGTCCGAGGCCAACTCCTGACTTCCAATCAGAAACTGTCTACAGAAGTGTATGCCTCAAATTACATCTTAAAGGCTTACACTTTATATATTCATATTGTGTAGGTCAATTCATCAGTGCGTTTGGATAGCTAATGATAATATGCTTGTTAGTCTACATGTTCTATAAAAGACCTGTTAGCAATATTTGTTTAATATATCTGAGGTCTTGTTCTAATTTGCTTGAAACCTTTGTTCTATGTGTTCTGCTTGAATGGATATACTTCCAAACATTAATTTTTTTCTTCTCATATTGTTGTTTCTAAACTTATATATGGGCGAGTAATCAAGATCATACAAGCTGATTATACTAAGGGGCTGCTTCGTTCGTTTTAAGGAATAGAAAGGGCAATGATAACGGGAATATTCAGGAACAGAAATAAATATCATCATTGTATTACTAATGGTATTAAGGAATATATCAATATGAAGAAGAAAACATGAGAGAGAGAGAGAGAACATTTGTGTGTGTGAGAGAGAGAGAACATGTGTGTGTGTGTGTGAGAGAGAGAGGGAAGAGAGAGATGAAAGGGAAAAATCATCAGAGAGCTTCCTTATTGACATCACCCTTAATTTAGTGGGTAATGGTGTATTACTCAACAGTGGATAATGATTCATTGCATTATAGCTAACCAGCCTTTATTAATGATTATCATTTCTATTCCTCACCTCCTAATACCTCCAACTAAGCACACCCTAAGTTTTAAGTTGCAAGTTGAAATTCATATTTCTTTTTTTTGCAGGATGATACAGGTGTACTGGAATCAAATGAAATCCAGAGGTTTGAATTATTAAGAAATGAGCTGATAGAACTTGAAAGGCGAGTTGAAAGAAGTGCAAAACGCTCTGAGAGTGAAGAGGTTCTCTTGTTATCTAAATCATCTTTAGCGGTTATGTTATATGTCCTATTTGATGTGCAGTGCTACCCCCACCCCCCAAAAAGAAGATGGAAGAAAAATGCGAATAAAGGAAAACTATTACGAATTCATAAATCCTCAATTGCTTAAAGATATGGTCCGAGGAAATAAAGGCTTCTGACTTTGTTACTGCTAAATCATATTCTGTAAAGGTGAAACTGGCAGGCCGGTTGAATTGGGTTCTCGGGTCAATACACACAACCTTTATGTGAATGTCAGAATGGGTTGGCTTACCCGCCAAGACTGTTTGGTCTTCCTTAAAAAATGCTTAATGTATTGAATATGATTACAAGACTATATTAGTAGTACATTTTTTTTCTTATAATTGATGACAACATTTTTTAGCGGTTCAGAGACTTAGACCTATTTAACCCTCTCGACCAATATCAATTTTAGCAAGTTTTTGTTCATGTTTAACCAGTTTGGCATGTTACCTATCGAATACAACCCGAGTTAACCAGTAAATGACTAAATGGGTTAAAAGTGCCACCTCTAATATAATAACAGGTCACTGCAAAGGAATTGATATGATGATGTGAGGTTTTAATTTAGCAGATGGGTTTAGGGTAGTAATGGGTTCTAGGAGTTTATTAGTTCTGTAGGATCTAGTTTGTGACAATTTTTCTGCTTTCTTCCATGAGTCATTTTAGTGTTCTTTTTAAATCTTTTTTTAATCCATAATGATCAATGTTAAGCCAAGAAATTCTTACGTAATCTGTTTTCGTCTCCCTTCATTATGAATCTGATGGTCAATGTTATGAAATTCCCTGTATTTGTGTACAGGAGGATACCAAAATGGCTGATAATTCTGCTAATTATTCCGAGGATGCTGAAGGGGTTCAATTGGTTAAGGTGCAGGAGAAAGAAGATATCATTGGGAGGTCTATAAGTAAATTTAAAGGAACTACCACGGTAACTACTTCTCTTCCCTCATAAACTTGATCTGATTTATAAGAGGTGGAAATTTTGCCGCATTTGATTATATATGGGTCAACTTTGGTTGTGTTTTAGTTCACACGGGTCAAATTAATTGTTTTTAGCTAAATGATCATACATACACACTCCTAAATTGTTTCATTTAATGATTTAGATTGTCATCATTATCATATTGTTATTGCAATCATGATTAACTCATTGATGTTAGTGGTCAACTTGGCATGACTTGTTTTGACCAGTGCTAAAAATGATCAATTTCAACCAGTTCCAAATTACCTAAGTTGTTTGACCTGCCTATCTTTCGGCACCTGTGATCATGCATTGACTTCTTTCCTCCGCATATCAATTTGTTTGATCACATGACCAAAAGTGTGACATACTATTCATACTGTGTTGCTTTACCTTTTAGACTGATTAGATTCCACTCTTCTTGAAATGAAAATATTACCCTGAATGTGATTATTGTGTAACCAACAAAGTGAAGCATCTTAGATAACCAAGAGCTGTATCATTCTAATGTTCTGCATGTGCTTCTGAGTGGTCTTTATTTCCCAAAGTACTGATACAAGAAATATTGTTTGTGATAGAGGTGGCAATCTAGCCTTATTTACTTATGAATGGGTCGACTGTGATGTAGTACTTCTAACAAGTTAATTGGGTAAATTAACAAACAAATAGTTGTAAAGAAAACATGTCAAATGGGTCGAAAGATGCCCAAAGTGTATTTCTAATGCAAAAGCCCTTTAAATGATTTTATTTAAATAAACTAGATTACTGTTAAAATTGAATATTTTCTGTAATTGTGTTTGATACACTTGTACAGAAACTTAGGGTAGAAAGTAGAAACCTAACTTGAACTGGACTCACCCTTACAAACTTACTCGTCTGACCCTCGAGATGCTGGTGACTAATGATATTATATCTGTGTAATCAGGATGTGTTGCAGGGTACTCAACTTCTAGCCATAGATGTCGCTGCAGCTACGGGATTGCTTAGAAGGGTCATCATCGGGGATGAATTGACTGACAAAGAAAAGCAAGCTCTTCGAAGAACTTTAACCGACTTGGCTTCAGTAATTCCAATCGGCTTTCTCATGCTGCTACCTGTGAGTCCCACTATCCCTTTGACCCCTTACTTATAAATAGGTCAATTCAGGATAAAATATATATCAAGCAGGTCAAATGGGTAAAATAAAAGAATATACCTTAGAGGAAACGAGATAAAAGGCACCTATAGTGCATTTGTATTTTGACCCCTTTAACCAACCTGACTTCAGTAATTCCAATCGGCTTTCGCATCCCTAAATAATTTTTTTCTTTGAATAATTATATTATTTTTGTAAGTACAAAACTTTTGCGTTCGTATGTGACTTGCTATTTGGAGGTAACATGATGTGGGTTGACCTAGCCTGTTTCAAACCATACTGACAAAATACCTGATAAGAGTTATGTTACTAGCCAATTTAACTTGGACCAGCCCACCGGGCCTAAAGAGTGGACTGTGTAAAAAAGAAAGGGAAGGAAGCACTTGACGTAGGCATGAGTTTGTTACAACAGTAGAGATTTATATATAGAGGAGGAGGATGTAATAGTGGTCATGCTTTTGTTATTTCTTTGTTTGTTCGGCTGTTAGCTTGGGCAGGGTTTATCCTTCTCTGGGAAACCTCTCTGATTATACCTTTGTATTTCCATTTCATCATCAATAGAATCATCCGACCTCCTCCTAATCCTTTCTCTGTTTTCTATATTATCATTTCTCTATCAATGCCCAATCTGACCTGTTTTCCAAACTGCCCGGCCCACCCGTTTCGCCATTCTAGATCAATGGTCTTTGAAAAAGTTGTAATTTTCCATCCCAAAAAATCCTATCATCTTGTATCTATATTTTTTTTGAGATTGATAAAAATTTGTCATGTTAACATTAATTTTTTATAGATTGTAAAGCGAGCTCTTGTAGCTTGGCGTTTGGTTTGATTTATTTGTTTTACTATGGTTATGGGTTTGATTTCAATATGTGGTGGGAATGTGTTCAGAATTTAAGGGGCTGGAATAAATCTCTAAACCCACCACCTTTGGTAGGTTTTGACTCTCCCTATATTGATGGGGTTGATAGTTGATACTAAACTCTAAAACACATTTCCGTTAACCAATCGCCAAATATCACTCCCATTCCCTTGCCCTTAATCCCAAACACCTAAACCAAACACAAGTTTAGGAATGAAGGGAGTGCTATAGAGAAAGTAGATAGCTTTAACAAAATTTATTGTTTATAATTTTCACTGTAGTTTGGTATTTATTGTCTGTTTGGTTGTAGAGAAAATGGACCAAACCTTTATGCAGATGCTAATAAATTACCTGCTGAGGTTAGAGACCAAACCTCTTTCCGACTTCTATTGCCCAGTTCACAATTCAAACTAGTTATCTGCCATAATGTGTGATCAAAACTAATAGATAAGCAGAGAAGTTGTTCCTTTTTTAGGTATTGATTCAGGTTATGTTTTTTTTAATCCGCAACAGTCAAACAGATAAAATTATTAGAAGGGAAAATTTCATAAAATAGCAACCAAGTTTCAAAAGTGTTCACCAAAATCACTTGTACTTTGAGTTCACTTAACAATAATAATCAAGTCTCAAAATTGTTCCAATGCTGTGAAATTTACCTACTTTTACAGGTTACCAGGTTAACTTTATTTTTTACTAATATAAATGGTTAAAAAAACCTAAATAATTAATTTAAAAACCTGTTTATTAACCAAAAGAGGTTAGACCAATTAAAAAACACAAATCCTCACTTTCAAACCTAAAAACCTAAATAATTAATTTAAAACCTATTTTTAGTTCAGAGGTTAGGGAATTCCATAACTGCGTGTTCACCCGATCATATTCTTTACATCAATACAATAAAGAATTGCACTTTGTTCAAGGCTTCTGGCTTCAAAACCATGAAGGCACTTATGTGTTTGTTTAGATGTGGAGACATGGAAATCAGTTCTGGAACACATCAACATTCCTAGTTCTGAAATCAGTTTTGAAAGTCACGTTTTGTGTGTCTTTAATGGCCAGACCTTTTGTAGGTTAATAAATAGGTTTTAAATTAGTTATTTGGGTTTTTTAGGCACTTTATATTAAAAAATAAAGTTAACCTGGTAACCAGTAAAAGTAGGTAAATTTCACAACATTGGAACAACTTTGAAACTAGGTTATTATTGTTGAGTGAACTCAAAGTATGAGTGACTTTGGTGGAACACTTTTGAAATTTGGTTACTTTCATGTGAAATATCTTCAAAAGAAAACAGGTTAAATGGGTCGAAAGTTACCCCCAGTGTATTTATAATGCATAAAACCTCGTAAATTATTTTACTGAAAAGAGTATATTATCATTGAAGTAAAATAACCTTGTAATCAACCCGACTTGACTAGTACAAAATATTATATGTTTCAACCGAACCTGTTTTTGACCTGTTTCCCAGCTTGTTGGAACCTCTTTTTTTTCTCTAATGTTGACCTGACGTGACAAGACCTATGATATGTGATAATGTAGGTCACTGCAGTTGGGCATGCAGCAATGCTGGCTGCTATACAAAGATATGTACCATCACTGGTGAGTGTTTCGTATGCCGTCTTAAAATGCCCTTTATTTTGGTTCTTGCATTAAAAAAAGTTAATATCGTTAATTTTTTTTAAAATCTTATTTGTTTTGTGAAGATACCATCCACGTATGGACCTGAAAGGCTGGATCTTTTGAGGCAGCTTGAAAAGGTGAAGGAAATGGAGACCACAGAGTCTAACCCCACAGAATCTGCTGATTGAACACAGCATGGATGCTTAAAATCATAGAAGAAATATCTAACCATCACACTACTGATTAATTTCAAACATAAAGAATTCATCAAGTTCCTTGTTTTTCATCTTCACCTGGTTCTGAACCTGTTGGCCATTAGGTGAGCGTGAACTTCATTTCTAATTAGAGGCAGCAATTTTGCCCCACTTGTTTTCTTAATTAAGCGATTTGGGTTTATTTTATATCAAACGGGCCAAAGCCAAAGAATTTAGCTAAAAAGAAAGTAGGTCCAATTGGCTGAATGTGTCGAATACATGGTCAAAGCCAAAGTTAGTATTCCAGTATCTGTATCAACTTTTTAAAACTTGACATCTGCATCTAAACCTGACAAAATCCGACTACTTCGATTAAACATAGTCACAGATATTTTAAACCATTACCACAATTATAATTTTCATAATCTTGTAGTATTTTTATGCAACTTTTGATACTGGAAATGAACTGAAACCATTTTTTGTTGTCAGATCTTCATACATACATGCAAATGCAACTGTATTTCTTGAATGCTATCAGATTTCCGATGCTTTAAGAATTAAACTTGATTTGTTTTTGCAGTTTGAATATGTTTGGCAACATACACAGACAGTTCAGTTTCCAGGTTTATTGCGGTCTGTTTTCGCTGCTGCAAATAACACTGTTTTCTTAGTCTATACGCAGCAACCACAACGTGTCATGCACATGTTTTGTATAAATTGGTGGAATGTTTACTTGCTGCCTGTAATTTATTGGTTAATAGCTACTCAAGAAAATATATTATTTATCTGGTTTCTATACTTAACCAGCTTAGTTACTTCTTTTGTGTTGTACTTTATGCAGTGAAAGTTGTATGCCCATCTTCATGTGCTTATAAGAAAAACCAAGCTTGAATGATGATAAAAAAATAAAAGTAAAACCTGCGCCATTATTATTAGTAAGATGCAGAGTGAATTATACCATTGGTACTTTAGGATATAAGATATTAACAAGCATCATCCCTGAACGCACCCATCCCCTCTCATCTCGTTCTTTATGTTGTTGGAATTGGAGGTTAGATTATAGAAAAGAGAAATTAACGATTTGCAGTCGTGCAATTCTGGTAAACTATATATATATAGTGAAAAGATCATTTGAGAACTACTTTTATTACTAGAACCAATCCTAGTCGTCTAATTCCTGAGCCTTTGATTCAATTGCCCACCAAGAATTCATCATATGCATTTTGTCACACTTTATCCCATTACGCTTTTCATCCGTGAGTTCCACTTACCCATTGAATGGACTAAGATTTGTTCTCGCGATTCTCGCAATAATAATAGTTCTCAAATGAACCATCTCCTATACATAAGAACTCTTAAATTGTTGAGGAGAGAGAATATTGTATGATTTATAAAGTAGTATAGATCTATATAATATATATGCGTATTACTATAGTGTCTCTTTTAACAAAATGCTTATAGGTTTAAGTTTTAAGTTAGAAAACTAGACATTGCCAACTTTGTTGTTATAATAGTCGATGTAGATTGTTTCTCTCACCTCTCCTCTATCTTTGTTCTTTTATCTCTCTACGTCCATTTTACTTTGTGCAACCTTGTAACATTTTCTTTTTCAATTAATATTTTTCATAGAAAAACATGTTAGTTCATCAGTAGATAAAATTCTAAAAAACATGGTTTATTATCGTTTGGAGACTTCTGAACACCAGAAAACACATGTGTTCGATAGTGAACGCCACAAGAACATCTAGAGCTAAACGTTGAGCATAGCCATTAAGGCCTACAATCCTTAAAAGTATAGAATGCTTACATTTCTGTTCATTGTGGAGAATGAAGTAAACCGTATAGGAAAAAATAGACAATTTAATAAAATTTGAAATTCACTAATGAATACTTTGAGAAATAAGTAATTAACAATAGTTGTATAAAACATGTGATAACTAGTTGACAAAAAATAAACATTCATGAATATTTGCTAGTGAACTAGGAAGAAACAACAGATTGTAGTACAAATTTGATGTTCACTAGGAAACATATGAATTTCTTTTTTTAAAAAGAGATGTATAAATTGGAACTATGCAGAACTACCAACAACATATACATAGCAAAACCAAAATTTCTTGAAACGATGCATAAAAATTACGCAACCCACTGTTCACAACCCCATCGACACCACCTTTTATGCACTAAATTTACAAAAGACCAAACAAAGGAAGAAGTAAAAGAAGATAACAGGGAGCGGATATGATATTTCTTGAACAGATAAAGAGGATAATCATTGGAGATTTTGAATCTATGAATAAGATGGAAGGAGACTAATGTTGGGTTCGCAAATTATTCGTGAGCAGTAGTCGCCAAAACTATAACTTCTAATGAGAGTGAGACATCAAGTCATCTTTGTAGGTAGTTGTGGCGTTAGTGGGTATGTTGCAGGGGACGGTGGACCGCGGTGCTTTTCCATTGCTTATCAAGGTATCAGATTTGGAGTCCTGGTCAGCGGCTGGGATTTAAGGGTGTAAGCGGATGCCGGAAGCGTTATTGGATTGAATTGCAACCGAAAACAGGAGTTGGGTGTGTGACTTTGTGGTGTTCATCAGCTAAAAGAATGTAGAGAAATATAGAGTTTTTGTGGGTATGGGGAGAGAAATGAGAGATGGATATGGAGAGAGAGAGAGAGCTAGCTGAGATATATGTGAAGATATGGTAGAGGGATCTCTGGGATTAGGAGAGAGGAAAATCATGTATAAAGTTAAAATCTTTAATTAATAAAATGCCACAAGTAATAATAACAATTGATCAAACAATCTAAGGTTCAGAAATACTTTTCTCTTTTTTTTTTTTGCAGAAAAGTGTCTTTCGTATGAACCACCATATATACAAAGGTACAAACGAAAATTGTTTTTTTTATGAAAACTACGAGAACCAATCTTAGTCTTTGATTAAAATAAATCAATTGGCTGAGTTATTTTGGAAAATCAAGGCTCTTAAATAATGACTCGTCCATCTGGACCGTAATTCACGGTTGGTAAATAAATAAATAACCAAAATGTCTCTATTAGTGAGTTATTAATGATGTTAGTAAAATCTCTCGTATGAAAAACAGTTCTCGTTTGAAATTTCCCATATATATATATATATATATATGGAAGGGCTCAAACGAGAACTGTTTTTCGTACGAGAACTGTGAGAATCAATCTTGATCGTTCATTTTGGATAATGATTCATGGATGAAGTGCGTGGGGGGGTTGAATGTGGTAAGGTGCATGTAAGAAATTCATGGGTGGACAATCCAATTGAAGTAAGGGGGATTGGACGGCTAAGATTGGTTCTCCCGGTTCTCGTATGAAAAACAGTTCTTGTTTAAACTTTTGCCTATATATATATAGGGTGAGGTTCAAGGGAAACCCTTTTAAGATGCACAACAGTGAGAACACGGGTAAACTTGTAATTTAGCATTTCTCCTTTACGTTCATATTCACCCATAACTATCCAAAATTCAAATTTACATCCTAAATCTTAAAATCAAAATTATTTTTATAATATTAACAATTTAAAGATTTGTATGCATTGCTGCATCAAGTATATAGTCAAACAAAAGATAAAAAAACGTGACAGTTTTTAAACAATCCGATCAATGAAATCAAAAGCCCAACAAAAACATGGCACTTATTAAATCATCCGATCAATGAAATCAAAGACCCAAAAGTGTTCTCTCTGTTCTCATTTTAAAAATGTTCTCGTCTGATCCTAACTGTATAGGGTGAGATTCAAGGGAGAACCCCTTTAAAATGCACGACAGTGAGAACCTGGGTAACTTGTAATATAGCATTTCTCCTTTACGTTCATGTTCATCCATAACTACCCAAAAGTCAAGTTTACATCATAAATCATAAAATCAAAATTATTTCTATAATATTAACAATTTAAAGATTTGTATGCATTGATGCATCAGATCACCAACACTTTTGTATGCATTAATGCATCAGGTATATAATCAAACAAATGATTAAAAACGTGACAATTTTTAAACATTCGATCAATGAAATCAAAGGTTCCAAAGGGATGTGACAATTTTTAAACCATCCGATCAATAAAATCAAAGGCCCAAAAATGTTCTCACTGTCGTGCATTTTAAAGGTGTTCTCATCTGATTCTAACTATATATATATATATATATATATATAAGGAAAAGTACAAGAATTGTTTTTCGTACGATAACTACGAAAACTATTTCTAACATCATTAAAGATTCATTAATAAGGATATTTTGGTCATTTGTATATTTACCTAAGTGCGAATTACGTGTGGGTAGACAGTCATTAACGAGCGAGACTTTATTTTTCTAAAATACCCCTCATTAATGAGTCACAAAAAAATCTTAGTCATTTTAGTCATTGATTAGTTTTAATCAAAGGTCAAGATTGATTTTTAGAGTTCTCGTACGAATAATAATTCTTGTGAACCCTCACACACACACACACACATATATATATATATATAAGGAAAAGTTTATTTGAAAACTATCCTTATTACAAGTATTGTGAGAATTAATCCGAGCCGTCATATTCCCCCTCCTTCAATTCCATCACCCACTCATGAATTCATCCCATGCACCTTGCCACACTCTATCACTCGCACTCTCTATCCATAAATTTCACTCATCAAATGAATGACTAAGATTGGTATTCGTGGTACTCGCAATAAGGATAGTTTTCAAATGAACCCTCCTTATATACATGGAAAAGATCAAACGAGAACTGTTTTTATACGAGAACTGTTCGTAATATTATTAATGACCCACTAATAGGGTATTTTGATCATTTATATGTTTACTCAACCGTAAATTATGTCTACGTAGACCGTAATTAATTCTCGAGACTTGATTCTCTCATAATACCTCTCATTAATGTGTTATTAAAGAGCCATTAATGTCTCATTTAAGAGAACATAGTGGCTGGTGAAAACCTGTGTGGTTGAGGCTTAACACAACGTGGTCTAAGTAGCATCCACTCCATAATTACAAGATAACTGCAAAAAACAGATTGGATTTGATTCGGTCTACTCCACGTCATGGAATAAGTGCAAACCGTATGCACTACTCGAAAAACCCAAATCCTAAACCCTGTTTTCAATCTCCTCGTTGTGCATCCTTGATTCACGCCAAGCTCCCATAATCAAAATTAAGTATTATTATTCAAGTTATATCAACACCAAAAACTTCAAAACTATCATAATGATAGAATGCAAATGTTCCACTTTTTAATAGTATAATATCAAATACCCATTTTTTGTTTGTAATAATTAATAGTATATATATACTCGAAGTTAAAAGCATGGTTTTGTCACTTACATTTTGCAAAACCACCATGGAATAACCTTTTTTTTAATAATCACAAATCAAAATACATGCTATCCCTACTTGCAGCCTTGTAAGGGTTACTTGGTCATTTCAATTGTCATTAATTTCTGTTCTAATGATTATTTTCGGTGACACGTGGGCCATAAGGGTGCAATTTTCTTCGTATTTTAGTAACATGACTTTTTCCAACGCAACAATCATAATTATACTTATTTCCGACTAAATAAGATATAAACAGTTTTATCTTTACCTTAAAGTAGAAATATTGATTTTCTTAGTCTTTTTTTACACCCGCCCACACCCACCCACCCACACACACATATATATACAGTGAAAAGTTAATTTGAAAACCGTTTTTATTACGAGAATAAATCTTAACCGTCAAATTCTCTCTCATTCAATTTGATTGTCCACTCATGAATTTCTTACATGCACCTTGCAACACTCAATCACCCCACACTCTTCATCCATGAATTCCACCTACCGATTAAACGACTAAGATTGGTTTTCGCGGTTCTCACACTAATAATGATTTTCAAATGAACTCATATGTATATATATATATATATATACACACACATATATATAGGCAAAAGTTCAAACGAGAACTGTTTTTTGTACGAGAACTGCGATAACCAATCTTAGCCGTCCAATTCCTCCTCTTTTAATTGGATTGACTACCCATGAATTCCTTACATGCACCCTGCCACACTCACTCCCCTCACGCTCTTCATCCATGAATTCCATTATCCAAAATGAACGGCCAAGATTGATTTTCGCAGTTCTCGTACGAAAAACAGTTCTCGTTTGAACTCTCCCCTATATATTTATTTATTTACTTCTTGTATTGGTTTGTTAATGAAGAACGTTAAGGCGGTAGGTTTATAGATGAAAAAGTAGAACGGTAACTAACAAAACAACGTTAATATCTAGGCAGGCAGTAACAGTAGAATATTAGGCAGTTACTGTACAAACATATATATGTAATGTAATGTGTGTACTATGTTTACTATACATACACATGATGTCTTTCTTTCAGAATCATAACAGTTGCCAATGACACCCTCACCATATATACCCACCCCCACCCCCACCGCACCATTCTTTCACTTGTCCTTTTCATCTCCCATTCCTCCGGTGGTCCAATTTTGTCATCACTTCATGTTATGACACCTTCACAACAAAAAAAACAGTTATATATATATATATATATATATATATATATATATATATATATATATATATATATATATTTCTCTTGACACACAATTTATAAAAAACCGAAGAAGAGCCAGCCGGTTTTGCGGTTGATGGGTCATGAGAATGAAAGCTGTTAATTCGGGAGTGGTTGGGTCAGGAAATTCATCGCCAAGTCTTTCCATTGATGTTTGTACTCGTCATTTCATTATTCATACATCTAAGATGCAAATTGTCAAGAAAGATAATATAAATATCAAATTTTATCGATAAAAGTAATGTGTAATTATTTGTGTCAAAAAATTGTAAATTTTAATTTGTCACACAATAGATTAGAAGCATAGAAAGGATTGTAAAATGTTAATTTGTTACCCAAAAGGGTATCATTGCATGGCAAAATCAAGGTTATTAGTTTATTATATATTCCCTTTTACGACAAATTGAAATTTATAGTCTTTTTTTCTACACCAATTAATCCAATATATTCTTTTGCCAATTTGTCCTCTAATGTTTATCCAAAAAATGAAAAACTTTAAATAACACCGTACAATTTCGAAACAGATTGCCTCTTTTTTCGAACATCACCTCGTTTGGATTTTCTACGTCAATTCCTATTCTTAACATATTATACCCGGTTGGTGCACTCGCTGACTCGGTATTGTATTTGACTAACATGTCTTATAACCCCGTCGTTCGCTAAAAACCCTGCGACATTGATAATAGGTCCAGTGGAGACCAATGAAAATTCCCTAGATTTATCCAACTCCCATCGAAACTTCAAATTCCATTGAGTCACCAACTTTATGTTACTAATTAAGAGCTTAATTTAATTTAATTTTTTTATCATGTTACATGTAAGACCACATGATCCAAATTTTATAGCATGTTTTAGAAGGTTTTTGACCAATGGGTCTTGGGCCCTTTGGGACATGTAGAGGATCTTTTTCATTGGATATGTAAGAGAGAGAGGAAAAAAAAGGAAAAATGTGCCTGAAAATCTGGGATCTCCCTCATTTTGTGCCATCCAATCCAATCAAAAAATAATTGAAGACTTCTTATCCTCCCTTCATGTTGGTGGCATCTCATCTGCTACAAAACCACCCAAGGAATTAAGTTAGGCCCCACTTATTATTCATCACTTACAAAATCCCAAAAATAGACAAAAAGTTTAATGGGTGATACTATTTAGCCTCCTCTCCTCACAAACCCACATGTTAAATCCTCTCCTCACAAACCCACATGTTAAATCAAGAATGTTATATTTTCAATGCACTTTTTTCACTCACATATGTCAAATCAAGAAGGCTAAGTAGATAATTAAAAGAGGCTATATAGAATTACCCATTTTGAAGCTATACTCAAGACTTGTAATTTTTACACTTTCTATATCTAAATTCATAGACAAAATATAATAACAATTAAAAATTATATATTTTTTACAATATTTTAGACACAAGAGTTGTACTTTTTACACTTTCTGTTTTGAAATTCAGTTGTACTCATCTATAGAGGTTAGAGCAAAATATTTCATCTAAAGAGTGTTGGTAATATAATTATAGAGGAAGTTGGTACATATATTTTTTAATCATAGTTAAAAATACTGGATATATAATCAATAATTAATAGTTTAAATATCATAATTTTAACATGTAATATGGATATTATTATAAAAATACAAGTATATGTATAATTCGTATTGTAGATGCATGTAACCAAAAAAGTTATTAAATGTCTTCTGATTTTGTCTTTATTTGGGTTGTAAATCATGGTAATATTTCTCTAATAACCTTCTTATATTTGTATGACATAATTTTTTTTTGCTAGTTATGTAATCATTAGTTATTACCAAAAGGCTTTGATCTAGTGTATTGGAGTTTGGAATAATTAAGGTGCTCTCCAACCTTAAAATTGTGGCTTCAAATCCCTTAGTGAAAAAATTGGTGTAGAATTAAGTAGATGTGTGTTTTTAGTTAGACAGTGTGATATTAATATAACAAGATGTAATCCATAACATCAACTCCTAACGATCAAGGTATAGATGCAATACCAAGAGAAAAAAAATTAAGGAAAAAAGAAAGGAAACTTGTCAACTTCTCGTTAATTGGAGGAGAGATGATTAGGAGAAAACGTTTGAGAATTTAGTATTTTTTTATTTATTTATAAAAAAGGCCGATCTAATCACGTTTTAGGTTCGGCATAGAAATTTAAAAAGAACCCTCTAAAATAAGAAAAATAGTCAAATAAGCAAAATTACATATAATATTAATCATAAGAACAAAAAAAACTTAAAATGGGTCGTATACTCATGATGAGTGACTCCTTTTCTTCCACCCTCCTCAAATAATGTTCTAATGATTCCATTCAAGTGAAGAATCAATTAGAGCACCAGTAGTTATAAATATTATTACTGTCACTAGTAACTACTACGTTAGAATCAGTAACTCATTCTAGTCATCTATTGTCATAATTGCTACGGGTCTATTACTATCATTATTAAACCCATACACTACTATGTATTTAAAATTGGGTAAATGATACTCTCTTGGATTCATGTATAACCCGAGAAAGACGTGGAGGGAAGGGATATGTATACTCACAATTGTGTCGACATGATGTTCTATATAAAAACATAGAAAAATAAAAGCGATTTTAATATATTTTGTGTAATAACATTATATATATATATACTATCTTATAAAGCATTTAAATCTTTTATATCTCTTAATTTTAATTAATTTGAAATTACTAATTTACCCTTAATATTAAACTAAATGAAAACTATCAAATAAAATTACTATTTGATTAAGTTAATGACAATCTTATATGTCATTTTAATAACTAAATCTTCCAAAACAAAGAATATTTTAAAAATCAAATCAATGTAAATTAACTTAATAATGAAATCTTTCATATTAAAGTTTCTATCATATAATAAATATTTTAACTTAACTACTAAAAATTACGTATAACTATAAGTATTAAATCTAAGTAACATATAACCTACATTTATGAAAATTTCTGAATTTTTTAAAATTTGTAATATAATTAAATAGCATATAATTATAATATCAACACTCTTGTTGGATTTTACTATCAATTTGAAATTTTATTGACTCATTATATTTTAAACAAGATACGCATCATCACTCCTGTTTTAAAAATGAACAAGTTATTGAGAAAAAAAATTCTTCACCACTGCATTGTGTGGGTATAGTGCTAGTATATATATATATATATATATATATACTTAAATAATTAGGGGAAGTGTAATAATATTAAAATTCTTTAAAAAATGGATACGTATAAAAAATAATATGTAAATTTATTTTCATCTTGAAACAAAGCAATTTGATTCAATAAACGACACTAATTAATTTAATTATAGCACATTTTCATACTAGGATAAGGTTGGACTAGCTAGTATATGCATGCATGTATCATCAATTAAATACAAAGAATATTTTGTCTCGTGATAGGTGGCAAGAAAATCATGACTTTTATATTAATTAATTACCAAAAACACATGGAGTAAAAATTATAAAAAAAAATAAAGATAATATTCCATAAAATAAGATAACTTTAACTACTTAAATCAAATCAAATAAATCCAATTTCTAATTGTAATCGATCATGTTGATACACAAAAAAATCTACATACATACATACATACATATATATATATATATATATATATATCAAGAAAACCAAAAGCCCATGTTATATTATTTCTTCATATATATAGTCGTTCTCAAGTTCATGATAAAACTAACTAGAGTAATTTGTCTAGAAAAGGATAAAATTAAAATACAAAAATATAACTAACCGCCATGTTGTTATATATGTGTAGGGCAGAGATCAAGTAAAAAAAAATTAAAGTAAAAATGGTAAAAGGAATGATTATTTGATCATTTTTCGGTATATATATCAACTGATAATCGTTAGTTCATCATCTTTATTGATTAAAACTAGTTCTTCATCGATTTCTTTTTGATGAATCCAACATATTCATCACTTTTTAGATGAAAGCATTTTGTTCATCAACAAATTATTCCAAAGTTTTCTTTTCAAAATCTGTATTTGAAATCAAAATAAAATTGATGAATAACTAGTTTTAATCAATAAAGATGATGAACTAACGATTATTAGTTGATATATATATCGAAAAATGATCAAATAATCATCCCTTTTACACTTTTTACTTTAATTTTCGTTTTATTTGATCTCATCCTTGTGTATATATATATATATATATATATCGTTAGAACATATATATTATATATATTGGTGGTTTGATTGACCACCCTGCAGGCTCGAACCATATGGGTTTGATGGCTCTGAATCATCTGGGCACTCTAGGTTCACTCCAAACAACCTCAATTGTCTTGTTGCAACCACTTCTCTTTTGTAATTCTCCACATTCTCATATTCTCCTGCATTTTCATTTACAACATCTTAGTTCACTTTTCTTTTTTTTTAGCAAAAAAAGAATAAAATTTAAGTTTACTTATCATATTTAAAACCAATATTGTAATTAAAGTATACTAATTTCTAAGATATGCATTATTATTTTTTATTATTATTTTATTATATACAATATATGAATAAAATAATTACCTGCATGAAGATAGTCGTGTTGGTATGGGAGAGGAAGAGATAGAGGCAGGTTGGGGGGTGAAGGATAATTAAACTGCGCATCGTACAACACTCTGGTGCTCCACTCGCTAACCTGAGCCGGCTGAGCCGCCGCCTCCGCCACCATCCTATCTTGAACGGGCACGACAGCTGACCGGCGCCGACAACATATAAACATCCTATCACAATCCAAAATAAGTCGCTCGAACAAAACGACGTCACCTGCATCCAAACTTTTGTCCTTCACGTAGCGGCTCCAGCCTTTGGTCAACACGTAGCTTTGACTACTGTTCCAGTACGAGTAGCGGAACCTCCATAGCTTCCCGGAGTCATCCTCGAAGGTGAGAAGCAATCCTTTCTGTTGGTCGGCGCCGCCAAGTAGTGGGAAGTATTTTTCTGCGTGTTGTTTGGGAATGACGAGGCGGTTGAGCTTTCCGACGTCGCTGGGAGTCAGTGGTTTCTCGAACATGTGTTCTTTGTTTGTGAAATCTTGTGGTTGTTCATGGTGGTGGTTGTGAATGTTGAGGTTGAAACCGGCGGCGGGAGACGATGGTTGAGGGTGGCCGGTGTAGAAGAAGTGGTTTTTTGGGGTTTCCATATATGATGATGGCTGGCTGGCTGGGGTGGATGAGGAGTGGAAGAGATCAATGTGATTTGAGGTGGAGGGACATTTTTGTAGCATGGGAAATGAACAGTAAAAAGGAAGTCAATGTGTGTGTTTTTATTTAACATGGGAATAGTGTGTGTGGGCTCATAGAGAGGGAGAGAGTGAGTGTGTTTTTGCCTACAAAAGATGGCCAATCTCAATTCGATACGAAATTTCCACTCTCCGGCTCTATCGGGCTCACCAACCCGATAGAAATGAATCGGATGACGTCATATTCACATTCATATTTATTTAATTTTTTATCATCTATATTTATTTAAAATAATTTAGTCTGTCTGTGTCCGTATTCATATTCATCAGATTAAACGGGTAAATGAATATCCATTGTATGTCAAAAGAACTTTTGTCCTAAAAAAAATACCATATTTTTATATATCATTTATGATCTTTATTGATATAAATACATATTTTCTTTCAAAAAAAAGATAGGAATCATAGTTTCTTTCACTTTGACACTTAAATGTATATAATTGATACAACTATACAAAAATATTATAGAAGAGAGTGTGAATTTAACCTATATAATTATATATATCTTTATTAGTATATTTATATATAAGTTATAAAATTAAAATACATATATGAAATTATACTTAATTATATAAAATTATAATTATATCAAACTTAATTCGGGTTAATGGGTTCATCCATGGATGAAAAATTGTTATCCATATCCGATCCAATAAACATCCATATCCACTCCATATTCAAAATTTACCCATTTAACTTCGTACATATCTATCACAGATGAATCGGATTGGGTGACAATTGCCATCCCTACCCCCTACCCTCCATCCCATTTTGTCTCTATCTGTCTCTTCTTTCTCTCTCCTCTTTATTCTCCTTTGTCTATTTCTGTAACACCGTGATTTCGAGAACCAAATTTTTCTTTTTAAAATACAATTTAAGATTTCAAACTGTGTGGGTTTGACTGTAAATACAATTTATTCTCCTTTGTCTATTTCTGTAAAAACACGT
Organism: Dittrichia graveolens; assembly: GCA_038502395.1. Taxonomy (NCBI): domain Eukaryota; kingdom Viridiplantae; phylum Streptophyta; class Magnoliopsida; order Asterales; family Asteraceae; genus Dittrichia; species Dittrichia graveolens. The sequence continues at coordinate 6,882,208 of JARJIL010000003.1, forward strand.
GGCAAACTATATAAACATTCAAAATGATGCCACAAATGACAGTTGGTGTTACGGAATACATAACCGGCTGACCATTATCTTAAACAGACATAAACATAGTCCAACAAAGTTTAAACATAAAAGCAGTGTTCCTCCCAAAGCAATTAACTACCCGCAGGCTCCCGAGCTCACTGAGGATTACCTGCACATGTGGAGTGTAGCATCTGTTAGCTATAATAGCTAGTGAGTACCAAATAGCATGCAATCAATATAAGTACATCACATATCATCAATCATGCTCAGATAGTTCTGTCCTAGCATCTCGCGATGAGCTGGCGTAGTCTGGAGGTAGCATATCTTGCAGGGGAGCTAACCCGGCTCAATGCACCAAACTAGGGTACCAGACACATCAACCGCACCGGTGGGGGAGCTGTTAAGCGTCCACCGTTGCGTTTTGGAATCAACATATTCCTCTGTTGTACAGCCGCAGCTATACCCGAAGAGGACAAACCTTGTCCGGGGCAAACCTTGCCCAATAAGTAGGACAACTTGGTCCGGGGCAAACCTTGCCCAATAGATCCGTACCGATCACAAACAGATAGTATGATTCAACCGAATCATTAATCAATCAATCATCAATGCGCGCATATATTCATTTATCATCATAGCATACACCTAAACAAGTGCATACTACATTGTGTCAACATGGTAAGTTCTAGCATTATAGGTATATTAATTGTTATGTCATTCGTCACTCACCTGATAGGCTAGAATAAGCAAAGATCTTGCTTTGGCACACACGGATTGTCAATTCAACCTATAATACCAAGACTTACGCATCAATCATTTGAATACGCGAGGAACGTCTAGGATACTTGAAACAATACCCTAATGATGTTATTTTACCATTTATTAACTAACTATAGCAGCCCAAGCAACAACACGCGAATACGTGGCGCAAAACAGCACATTAGGCTGTGTGTAGGGGTGTCGCGCCGCGACCAGTCTGCATAACTGCAGCTGGTGCTTGTTTTGTGCACAGCAGGCTCATTTTAGCTCATTTCAATTCCAAATCAATTTTGGTAAAATTCTAGTCTTTCATAGGACCATTTGACACTTGTGGAAGCTTTCTAACATCAAAAACTCCTATCCAATTAATTCATAGGAAAATCACAATTAAATAGACAAAGACGTGTGCATAATGGCCAAAACTTGGTGTAGACCAATTCCAACACTTGCAACACACCATATACACCTAATATGATGTATTGAAGGTGTTGCAACTGACCAAAACCTTTAAACTCTTTGTTTGGTCTCATTTTCCAATTTCTTGCCTATTTATGACCTATTTTTCACTATTTTAGCCAATTCAAGCAAAACAACCATTCCAATTCAAAACCAATGTTCTAATCAATTCATACAAGTCATATGAACCTATTAGAACCTTAAAAATTAGTTCTTGATGTGTAAAAACAGATTTAGGCCATTTTGACCCATTTAGGCTAAATATTGGATTTGTGCATAAACACCACTTCTAATGCACCAATTGAGTTCTAATCAATCCTAAAAAGTTATAAGATCAATTAGAACACTAAATTTCAGTTCTTGAAGGTCAAAATCAGTTTGACCCGTATTTGACCAATTTTGACCCATTTGAGCCAAAATTCAAAACTCATCAAGAACACTACTTTAATTCATGGAATTGTTTCCTATACACTTATAAATGATATTAGAACCTATTTCAATCATAAATTTCAGTTCTTGATTGCTAAATCAAAGAACCCACTTGTAAACCTAGAATTTCAAGTCTTGGAAGGCATAATCAAGAACAAGGATGAATTGGCACTTACAATGATCAAAGGATGATTAGAAACAACTTGTGGGATGATTTTGATCCTTATTTAGTTGCTGGAACAAGAGTTTATGAGTTTTCTTCAAAAACCCAAAATTCAAGAATGAAGAACAAGTCATGGATAAAGCTTACTAGGTGATGGAGATGATGAAGATGATGAGTTAAAGCTGATTTAATCTTCAATTTGCCACTGAAATCAGAACCTTAGATGATCTTCTTGTTGGTTTGTAGCCTCTCTTCTTCACTTGGCAAGAACAGAGAAAAGAATGAGTGTGTGTGTGTGTGTGATACGTGTGTGTAGAGAAGTCTGTGTTTCCAAAACCGACTTGTGGGTAAATATTATCCACAAGTGGGTATTTTATCCCCCTTTTCAACTTACAAGTCATCTCTCGTTTAACCGTTTCAACTAACGAGGATATTTTTGGAATCCTCGTTTGAAACCGTTCAATATTTTATAATCTTTATCTATATTTATTAATATTTTTAATAACCCTTTTATTTATTATTTTTCATATTTTATATCATTTCCTAGAATATATATTTATATTATTTAATTAAATTAAATAATTGACGTACCATATTCGAACACGTCTAGGCCCGTTTTAAGGATGTTACAATTTCTCTCACTTAAATCTATATTATAAAATAAAATAAAAGGTACAAGTAAAATTGAGAAAAGTTATATTAAGTTGTGGGGAAAAGAGAGGGAAAGAAAGATGATGTGGCAAAAAGGAAAGAAGAAGGAAGGGGTGTCATTCTGTCGGCGATCACCCTAGTATGATGGAAGTCATGTGATAATACAATTGAGTAGCAGTTCGGTGTAATATGTATGTAGGACCGTCTTCGAAGAGGGTTAAAGGACAACAACCATTAAAGACTTATAGGCTGGGACAATTTTTTATGTATGTGTAAATAGACAGACATCTTCTTCCATAGAACTCAAAAAAATCAACATAGACCAATCAATTTCAATAAGGTAAAAAGAGATACAAAACAGGAAGAAAAAGCCATTAAATAACTTCTGATGTACCAATATACAATTCGGATTATCTAAATAGTAAACACATTTCTAATTACTGTACCAATTTACACAAATAATGATGTGTAGTCTACAAAACCAATAGTACCCCAAAGATCGGTCCACTAAATAGCAATCTACTTTTCAAAATATATCATTATAGAGAATTTACTTTTTATCATCAAAGTATGTAGCAATCTTTTATATGTTTTAACAATATACACAAATAGTGACCTACAATCTACAAAATGATAAACCTGCCCCCTAAGAAGAGTCATAAATCTCATTCTTACTACAAACAAACACACTCACACACACAAACTCTCTCTCTCTCTCTCTCTCTATATATATATATATAGGGGAGAGTTTAAACGATAACTGCTAGAACTAATTTTGGCCGTTTATTTTGGATAATGGAATTCATGGATAAAGAGCGTGGAGATAGAGTGTGGTAGGGTGCATGTAATGAATTCATGGGTGGGCAATCCAATTGAAAGAGGGAGAATTAGACGGCTAAGATTGGTTCTCGCGATTCTCATATGAAAAACAGTTCTCGTTTGAACTTTTGATTATATATATATATATATATATATATATATATTGCAAATGACATAATCAAAATAAAGTTGTCATCATCATCGTCCGTATCAAGACCACCAAAACAAACTTTAACCTATTAAATAATAAGTAATTAGATAAACATTTTATAATAGTGTGATTACAAAGAAACAATTTTTTAATAGATGAATTACCAAAAGGCACAACTTCTATGATAGAATAAATAAGTAGGTTATTTGTTGTTTATTTTGGCAATAGAAAAATAAATTATCTATAATTATGTAGGTTGTTATTTAACAGCTTTTAAATAATTGAAAATATTTCCTTTTAAACCTTATAATCGGTGTTATATATATATATATATATATATATATATATATATATATATATATATATATATTATATAGGGATGAGATCAAATAAAAAGAAAATTAAAGTAAAAAGTGTAAAAGGGAAGATTATTTGATCATTTTTCGGCATATATATCAACTGATAATCGTTAGTTCATCATCTTTATTGATTAAAACTAGTTCTTTATCAATTTCTTTTTTATTTCAAATACAGATTTTGAAAACAAAATTTTGGAATAATTTGTTGATGAACAAAGTGCTTTCATCTAAAAAGTGATGAATATGTTGGATTCATCAAAAAGAAATTGATAAAGAACTAGTTTTAATCAATAAAGATGATGAACTAACGATTATCGGTTGATATATATACCAAAAAATGATCAAATAATCATCTTTTTTACTCTTTTTACTTTAATTTTCTTTTTACTTGATCTCTACCCTATTTTATATATATATATATGGTGAAGATCGCTTGCGAACGCTGTGAACAAATGAAATATACCATGGTTTTAGACGGCGGTGAGTTTAAACACTTCAAATGTGTGGCTTACGAATCTCCACAAAGTAATTCATGATAATGCATGGAAGATGCATTGATTCTTTAAATGGTGCATTAATTATGGTGGATTTAATTTTTTTAAAACTATTAATTTGGATTTGGATAGCAAAGTTTATTTTATATATAAAAAATTATATATCTTTCTATTATTTCTTTTTCATACTTCATCCTATTACTCATAACAAAATAACATGTGAAATCTATTAATTCTTTTTCCTCACTTTGTTCATTAATTTTGATACTTGTATTAATCTTGTAAGTAGGAGGATATGTCACTTCTCTCTCTCTCTCTATATATATATATACACACACATATATATTGGTGAAGAAGAGATGCAATATTTTTAGATAAGATGTAATTGTTTTACAATAGATGTAGTGGATTTGGAATATACAAACACTACATTTTTTTCCTACAAAATCACTATATATAGTTTAAAATTACTGTATCTCGTCTAAACATCCTACATCTTGTCTAGAAAAATCATTGCATCCGTCTTAAAATCATTGCATCCGTCTTAAAATCACTGCATCACTGCATCTCGTCTAAAAAACATAAAATCCTTTTAAAGCTACTTTATCTTGAATGAATGAATCAGTAGTTTCTCATTTAAAAATTACTACATCTAGTTTAAAACCACTGCATCTTACCTAAAAATATTAATCTTATCTAAAAACATTGAATCTCATCTCCAACCCTCACTTGAATAAGTTAATGTAAAATAGTTTAAAAAGAAAACTACAAGATATAATTTGGGATACGAAGTAGTCAAAAATTTATGATTAATCTTTATATAAAAATCAAACCTAGTAATTCATTTTCATTGTCCACAAATTAATTCCACCCCATGTGAACTACAGAAATTAAACATTAATCCCACCGTCCAAGCCAATTAATATCGTTCGTATTGTTCGCATCATATACGTCGTTCGCATTCGATCCCTTTGAGGATCCAATAGGAATAGCCCTTAAAATAGGAACGCTAGAAACACTGCATCTAGTCTATAAAATCAGTACATCTAATTTAAAATTATTACATTCAGGCTAATAAACATAAGGTATCATTTAAATTACTGCATCTTTATTGAAGAATTTAATAATTTCTAGTTTAAAAAATAACTGTATCTTATTTAAAAAACACTACATCCGACTTAAAATCATTACATCTAAACCTAAGAAATTTAAAGGCATAAATTCAAAAAATAAATCCATCCCGAATTACATAAAAAAAAAATCAATTTTGCATTTGAAAACATATGCGAGCCGCAAATTTTGACCATAATATTACAAAAAAAAAAAGCTTATGTTCCTACAGTTCGCAATAGATCCTTTGTCTATATATCTATACTATATTATAAAGCATTTAGATCATAGAAATCTCTTAATTTTAAGTAATTTGAAATTACTAATCTACCCCTTATTTAACCTTCCATAATAAATAATGTTTAAAAAAATCAAGTCAATGCAAATTAATTTTAACCTATATGATATTAAATACAAATTAAAAAATAAATAAAAAAGATCTTCATAAAAATAATAGTTTATATATTTTATCATATAACACATATTTTAATTTAAGTATTAAAAAATACGTATAACTATAACTTATAAACCTAATAACATGTAACCTAAATTTATAGACATATCCAGATTTTTACATGACTTGTGTAATAAAACCAAAACGTTTAATTTATAAGATATTTAATATTCTTTTTGTTTCTCATTTTATTGTTTTTTAAAACTAATAAAAGAGAAATAAAAGAAATGGAAACATGAGAAAGAAAATAGATACATTGCGAACGAAAATTGTTCGTTGTCATTATAATGCATGATATAATAGTCTTACGTTATTAAAAACGGACATGTTATCGAGTAGGTATTATTTCTAACCACCGCATTATGCGGGTACTATGCTAGTATATATATATATATATATATATATATATATATATATATATATATATACACTTTAGCGGGTCATCAAAAAGTTTGCTACTTATTTGAGCAATAAAATTTAGTAAATTAGCTATTTCAATATTTTTCAGAAAAACAACATGTTTTTTAAATGGTCTTTACCTGAAAAAAAAATTTCAACATGTCACCAAATCCCCTACCCTAATCTGTTAGATTTTTTTAGGACAAATGTTCAAGAAAGTTAACATAGATGTAAGATCTTGCCAATGTATATTTTGTCCGATTTGTAAGGCCAAGAAACAATGATACATTTTAATTCATACAAAAAAGCGTAAGGTGAACGGTTGGCCGCCTAATTAGCAGGTTATCATTCTTTTTTTTTTGCTACAAAATGAAATTCATCATCATGAAAATTGATGAAAATTTAAGATTTGGAAAGATGGTCATTCATGAACCCATACATAAACAAATCTAGTTAGATCCACACAACTTGAACACACCCTAAGAACACTAACCCAAATTACCAAAGATGATGATGAAAAAGTAATGTTCTTGAAGTTTTCCAGCACCAGCGCCAGTATTGATCGATAATGATTGTCACGTACCTTAATAGATGGACACTAATGCTTGAACCATCGTAACCACCAACAAACATACAAAATCAAACAATGAATATAGAGCAAGGATGATAACCAACATATGTATACGAAGTCATGAGCATGAACCTAGATTTAAACATGATACCACCTTCTCTTACAAATTAAAACTCATCATCACTAGCCTAAAAAATTGGGCATTACGTTTATTGATAAATTTCAACATTTAAAACTCATATACTTTAGCCACGTCATCAAAACTTACCTGATATGACGGTAACTAGCTACCCTTTTTGTAAGAAATTGGAATTTAGAAACTTCTCTTGACCTAAAAAATTATCTATTTCATTAATTGAGAAATTTTGACATTTACGTTACTTTTTTTGATAATTAAAAGTCCACCTATTTTCTAGAAAACTTATATAAAAAAAAAAATTATAGCTTTTCTACAACAAAACACATTTATGCTTTTCATTTTGCATTTCTATGTTTACATTCCATGATTCTAATTAATGTAACATTTTCCCCTGAGAAATATGAATTACGGAAATTAAAGAGCAAAGGTGGCTAGTGGTCAGGTGGCCTGGGTACGTAGTCGATCGGTGTAGGTGAGGTGGCTAATCCATGTGGTCCACGTTTTAATATATATATATATATATATATATATATATATATATATATATATATATATATATATAGGGATGAGATCAAATAAAAAGAAAATTAAAGTAAAAAGTGTAAAAGGAATGATTATTTGATCATTTTTCGGTATATATATCAACTGATAATCGTTAGTTCATCATCTTTATTGATTAAAAATAGTTCTTCACCAATTTCTTTTTGATTTCAAATACAGATTTTTGAAAACAAAATTTTGAAATAATTTGTTGATGAACAAAATGATTTCATCTAAAAAGTGATGAATATGTTGGATTCATCAAAAAGAAATTGATGAAGAACTAGTTTTAATCAATAAAGATGATGAACTAACGATTATTAGTTGATATATATACCTAAAAATGATCAAATAATCATCCCTTTTACTCTTTTTACTTTAATTTTCTTTTTACTTGATCTCTACCTTATATTATATATATATACGCGTCAATGTCATCGTTGTGGTGGATTGGTTCCCAGGTCGATCGGCTAGGAGAGAATTTATACCATTTTATATCCTTATTTTTTTATCACCCTACAAACTTTCTCTTTCATATATCTTCTACTCTTTCAATTAGGGTTGAAAACGAACCGAACGAACACGAACGGGGCTTGTTCGTGTTCATTCATTTAACTTTAGCCGAAAAATAAATGAGCACGAACGAGCTCTTGTATTCGATTGTTTAAAAAATTGGTTAGCTCTTTTACATTGTTGTTCGTTCATTAATATAATAAACAAAGGTAAACGAATAAACACACACTATATTACAAATCCAATATTATTAATAACAAATAAACACTATATAAACACACACATAATATATATAAATGAACATAAACGAACGGATAACCGAACGTTCACGAACATAAATGAACGAACGAGAGCTCTGCTCGTGTTCGTTCGTTTAATTAAATGAACGGAAGATCTTGTTCATGTTCGTTCGTTTATTAAACAAACGAATATAAAAGAACTTCCCGTTGAACGATTTCACGAACGGTTTATGAACGTTCTGTTAGTTTACAGTCTTACTTTTAACAGTCTTTATTTTCTTTGATGTTTCTCTTCATGGATTCTCAAAAAATACTTCCAAATGCAAATATGCAATCACAGCGGCCATTTATATATAGTTTGATCCACTTACATACGAAACGGAGATGCGTAAAGTATCAGGATAATTTATACAAATACATTTGGGTAATTTATTTTTGTATTTAAAAAAATTTTAAAAAAAAGTGATTGGAGAGTCGTAATTAATGAACAAATATTGTTGGGTGTGGTAGTGATAAACAAGCTAGAGATTGTGAACCACTAAACTTGTTCTATTGAAGGATTATAGTATAAGTTAATAATAGGTGTAAGCGGTTAATAGTATATAGTATAAATTAATAATAAATTAAATTAAGTTATTATATAGGGTGATACTATATAGCCCATTTTCATTATAAATTCACATATCAAATCAAGAATTTATATTTTCAATGTTACTTTTTTACTCACATATATCAAATCAATAGGGGTTATATAGATAATGAATAAAGGATATATAGAATTACCCATTATATATGACTAATTTTCATATGTACGAATTATTACAGGTGCAAAATAATTATTAAAGTCATATTATTGAATTATAAATAGTTCCATATTTGGAAGTCAACAAGTTCCGAGGGAAACAACCAACCTGGCTTCTAACTAAACACCAATCAGTTGGACTGCATTGGGAATCGCCGTTTTAGGTGTGGCCAAGTATTTGCGATCAACATGTGGTGAGAACTTCCATTAAAACTTTTTTTATTACTACTCGTATATTTTTATTAAATATTATTATTTGTATCTTTTTTATATACTATACATATTATATTAATTAATTATAGTTCTTAATATATATATTACATTCAAATATATATACTAGCATTATACTCACGTAATATAATACATATTATATTAATTAATTATAGTTCTTAATATATATTACATTCAAATATATATATATACTAGTATTATATTCACGTAATATAGTGACGATGAATATTTTTTATCAAGATCGAATATAACAAAAATAAAAAAGACGCTTCCGTTATATATATAACAAAATACAGGAAGTATGAACAGTAAAAATTTTGTCATTCTATATAAAGTAATGTATATATATCTGCATTCAAAGAAGACAAATATTATCTCTCTTAGTTGGGGTAGTAAAGGTGTTGGCATATACCTACTAGGTCCTGAGTTCTATTCATGGCACATGAATTTTTACGCTGAAGCTCTAATTCAAGTTTTAATTTCTTTAATATTAATATTATCTATTAAGGGCAAACCGCATGAAAATATAATGAACTTTGTCTTAGTTACCGTTGTATAAAATCAACTTTAAAATTTTAAAAATAATACAATTAACTTTCAGAATTCTCTCATTGTATGCAAACAACTTTTTCATTTGTCTGTTGTTTAGTTACCATTGTATACAATGAACTTTGTCATAAGTTTTATAGTATACAACAAGTTGCATACAATGTGAGAATTATGAAAGTTGGTTGTATTATTTTTAAGAAAATAAAGTTGATTGTATATAATGGTAACTAAGACAAAGTTTATTATATTTTAATGTAATTTACCCTTATATTAAATAAATTAATTAATTTTAAATGGTATTTGTTTTTCTTATAATGTTTAATGTAAAAATAAGGGTTTATTTATCAAAATGTATCCAATTTTTCACGTTTTAATATTGTGTATATCAAACTTTAAAATTTTTATTGTGTGTATCAAAAATGTAGTATAACAAATACCAGAAAGCATGAACATTGTTTATTTTGTCTTTCTTTGCAAAGCTTCCTTATATATTATATATCTTAAAACAGCCAAGACCATTAACAAAGGGCTGATTAGGTGGATTGGTGTTTGATTTGTTTTGCTAAGATCATGGTTTCGAGTTCAAATCCCGGACATTTTTATTTTTTTTATTTTGCATCCAGCCTCCTTTTTCATTTCCATCCCTTTATTTGCCTTTTCTTTTACAAAATCTTCTTTCACGGTTTTTTTTGTTTATGATTATCATTAAGTATTATCGATATTAATTTGATTAATACTAAATCTTAGGATAAAAGATTAGAAAATTTTGAGATTTTTTTCATTCTTTTCTGTTTTAATAAATATACTTTTAAACTTTTTAGTATTAAAATTTATTCTTATAATATATAATAACATATCACAATCTATATTTTTAGGTAAAAGTGAATTAAAAAATCAAATCTAGTTAATAAATAGATTTCATCTATTTCCAACATAAAATCATATAGCAAAGTACGAGTACTATAAAAATAATACATGTATTTCTTTTTGTTGTAACATATGAAATCACTTTATTTATATAAGTTGAATTAGACTTTTACTAGACGTCACATATATGTTTTAAACCCCCACCATGACGCGCGGGGTACAGTTACCTTGTTAAAAAAATTGAGGGGGGATTAAAAAAAGTAAAATCACAAAAAGCGGTTAATTATATAGTTGTTGTAGCTTTGGTGGCGAATAATTAAATTTGGGCAGCCGTTAAATCATGTGATGTTTTTATTATTTGGACCACGTCGATCACGAACGTACGTATGAACATTGGCAGATGATCATCTCGTGGCATAGCATCGTACCCTTCAAATTGATTACTCTACAAAGTACAAACAATTCAATGAACGTAAATCTCAAAGGTAAATTTTAGTCACTTATTTAAAAAAATAAAATAGGAATTGCAAAGACCTCCATCAACTTTTTATTTTTATTTTTTATACTTAAATCTTTAAATAGTCATAACTATTTTAATTTTGAGAATTTGAGTAAAAAAATTATTATAATCGTTTTTCAAACAATACCACTTTTCCTAGATTTCTGAAAATTTTATTTTGAAAATACAAATTATATAAAAATGATACCAAAATGTTATCATGTTAAATCATATGAATTTTTATACCATTTTCGGTTGGAAAGAGTATTTATATCAATTTTGTTTAGAAACATATGTATTTATATCATTTTCGGTTGGAAAGAGTATATTTATATCAATTTCATTTGAATTGTTATCATTTTCAGTTGTAAGTAGTCTATTTTTTTCATTTTCATCTGAATAATGTTATCATTTTGAATATTGTATTTTATTATCATTTTCAATTGGAAAATGTTATTATTTTTGGCTTAAAAGTTATCATTTTCGGCCGGAAATTATCATTTTCGGTGGCTGGAAGAGAAAAGGAAAGGAAGGGGCTGGATGTTATCATTTACGGTGGCTGGAATGGCAAAAAAAAAAGAAGATGTGTGATTTATGGGGTGGAGGATTTCCATAATACTCTTCCTTCTATAATTAAATCTTATAATTGTTTACTTAATTACAATAATGCTATTATTAGATCTTGACCATTGATTTACAAAATCTAATGGTCCAAGTTTGTCCTTTGGGATCTATGTTTAAGCATAACACACACACACACACATATATAGATATATATATAGATGAGAACGTTCAAATGATAACTGTTTTTCGTATGATGACTACGAGAACCAATCTTAGTCATTAATTAAAATTAATTAATGGCTAATAAACTTTAGTGACTCATTAATGATTCATTAATAACATATTAATGAGGGATTTTTTTAGAAAATCAAGACTCGTAAATTAATGACGTCTCACTCGAATGCAATTCACGGTTGGGTAAATATATAAAAGACCAAGATACCCCTATTAATGATTCATTAATGATGTTACAAACGGTCTCGCAATTCTCGGACGAAAAACAGTTCTCGATTGAACTTCTCCCTATATATATTTAAGTAGCATAAATAGTAGTGTATCATAAAATTCGAAGTTTCTATATTTTCTTATTTACACAAACAAAATAATAGTTAGAAGTTTATGTCTTTCATTATTTTGTAACTTCAACCCGACATGCTTTTTGACACAAATATTTTTTTATTAATCGTTACCAAAGTTATCTTGTCATCTTTAATAAATCATACCCTATTAAAAAAATTCTGAATCCGTCCCTTCATTGTGAATGAGAGTTAAGGAGACAACCGGCACGTAAGTAAGACTAAATTTAACTCAAATAACACATGCATGCGCACACACGAATTATGTATTTATATATATATATATATATATATATATATATATATATATATATATGCGTGTGTATAATAACCCATGTATATATGGTTATTCTTGATAAGAGAAATCCTAAATTAATGACAATATGATTACTATAAATTCTTAACCTTTTTAAATGGAGAACCAAATCGATGGTATTTGTTGTTAATTGGTTTTAAATGCTATAATACCGGATCGAAATCGATAAACGAATGGTTTATAGAAACTCAGTACCGGACCAAATTTAATGGTATGGTATGGTTTCGGGATGGTATCGGTTTGGTTCTTTTGTCCGACGGGCCATACCACGTATCGAACATCGCTAATCAAACCCATACATGGTTTCATACCCCCGCCATAATAATAAAAAAAATAAAAATTTAAATTGTTTTCATATGTATAACTAAATTGCTTGATTCCATTAAACATGACTAATAAGATGTTTAGAAGTGATTTCCTCACATATATTAAGTGTATGAATGAATGTTCCCAAATAAGTTTGTAGAATTGAGTGATTTGTTATTGTATTATAAATATAACAACTATTTTATAATGCATTTATAATTAACTAAGAAAACAACATATAAATTGGCATACTTAGCTTTATTTTTAATTGTGAGCCTTATGGTGACAAAAACATAAAAACATGAAATCTTAGATGTTGCTAATGGTATGAATGTTATTAGTCTCCATTGGAATCTACTTCATTGTGATGGTATTCAGAGATCCAGCCTTTTATGATGCTCATCTCTTGCTTTCTTACATCTTGAAGCCATTTTGGATCTTTATTGGTTGAAAATCTTAGATCAACATGATGTGCCCCTGCCACAACATCAATACTAAAGTTTAAACACCATATATGCTAGCTAGCTAATTACTAATTGTTATGTTATAAGTTTTTTACACAAAAATATATATTTTTTATACCTTCTTTCGCAACTATGGCGATAATGCTTTTCGATATATTCCGTAGCACCCTAATCACAAAGAAAATTTACACTTAGTTTCTCAACACGCCTCGCGATTGGTATAACTAAAAAGGAAAGGGAGATACCCGCCACCGCTCCAAGGGTCTCGTAAACCATTGAAGAAGATGATGTTACTACCGAAACGCTTTAATACTCTTGTAATATCCTGTCTCATATGAAAATTTGTACAAGTTAAATTTTATTTTTAAAAATAGAAACTTTAATTAGCATATGAAAAAGGAGGAAATTAATTAAGTATACATAACATACATGACCACCAAATTCTGTAGTAATCCAAGTGGGCCTGGGCTGGACCTTGTATGTTTCTTTACAATATTGGGCTCGGTCGGTATAGTTGTATGTGGAGGCAGGAAATATACTCTCTTTAGTATTTCCACTTGTTGGCATTACCATCTCTGTACAGGCCTGGCATAAATCAATAGGATTATTATTATTATTATTATTATTATTATTATTATTATTATTATTATTATTATTATTATTATTTAACTTTCAAACTAACTTGAATCGAAAAAACAATTTTTTTAATTACCATAAGAAAACTATAAAAGTAAGTTGTAATTTTATAATTATAATAAATTACTAGATTAAATGTTTGTGTGATACGTGAGTTAGTTTAAAATTTTATAAATATCAAAGATGAATAAAAAAATACTAAATAATTACAAAATACGAAAAAATGATATCATGGTATGAATAGACATGATTGTATTTTTTATATAATTTATTGATCATTATTGTAACGATTAGTCCAATAAGGTAAAGTCTTTATTGGTTATAATTAAAAAAAATTAAAATGATTATAAAATATTTTAAAATGATAAAATATAGAATTTAGTTAAATATTATATTTTAAAATTTTATAAATGATTAATATGATATTTGTAAATAAGCGTTTGCAAATATGATATATTAAGATTTAAAAATGGCGTTTATGAAATTTCTCTAATAATTTAGATTCAATTTTAATCAACAAAAAATAAAATTGGAATTTTAACTTTGATTAAATAGATAATCAAGATCGAGTAATTTAATTTGTTTAATTAATCGAAGTGCTTAAAATCGTTTGATAAATACGAGAAAGTGAATGTTAGTAATTTATTTATATTAAAAGATTAAATTATATAGAAAGTAAATTTATTTATACCTGCCATTGCCATCCTCCAAGGTCATGGGGATCAGAATCATCAAGAAGATTAAAACATGAAACATCCCCAGAATAGTTGTAGTAGATGTTTGCCGCATGATACAATTTTGCAAATGTATTGTTTCCGAATTTCGGGTCGTCAATATTCTTGCACATCTATACAATTTAATTCATTCATTTCTGGCGTTAGTATTTGTAGTCCATCATTAAAAATGCTCTCTCTCTCGCTCGTCGCGCTCTCTCTCTCTCTCTCTCTCTCTCTATATATATATATATATATATATATATATATATATATATATATATATATAGGGATGATGAGATCAAATAAAAAGAAAATTAAAGTAAAAAGTGTAAAATGGATGATTATTTGATCATTTTTCGGTATATATATCAACTGATAATCGTTAGTTCATCATCTTTATTGATTAAAACTAGTTCTTCATCAATTTTTTTTGGTTTTAAATACAGATTTTGAAAACAAAATTTTGGAATAATTTGTTGATGAACAAAATACTTTCATCTAAAAAGTGATGAATATGTTGGATTCATTAAAAAGAAATTGATGAAGAACTAGTTTTAATCAATAAAGATGATGAACTAATGATTATCAGTTGATATATATACCGAAAAATGATCAAATAATCATCCTTTTTACCCTTTTTACTTTAATTTTCTTTTTACTTGATCTCTACCCTATATATATATATATATTAAAAAATTTATTTGATAACCGTTTTTAAGTCTTCTATTCTCACCTAAATATATATTCTAATTTGAAATTCTCATTACATATATAAATATATATTACTATATAAATTATTTAACATTCTCTAATCTCTCTGCTCCATAATTTTAAGAGTTTTTAAAATTCAATTAAGATAAAATCTCGACCTTTCATTTTATCTAAATTAATCTCATCCACTTAATCTTTAACTATCCCACACACACACTCTCTCTCTCTCCTATTTTATTTTAACTTTTTATTAATTTAAAATATACTCTCCTACACTAACACTCTCTCATATAAACACACTTATTCACCTAAATCAACATAATTTTCAAAATTGATAACTTCTCTTTCTTTCATTCATAAATTTAATTTTTTTTATTTTTAATGTCTTTTAGAGTTTATTTTTAAAATTAATAAAATAGTCGATGCAAATAAAAAACAATTTAAAAAAACGGACACGTTACTGTAGAAACCTTTTTCGTGATATTGAATCACGTAAATAACATATTATTATATTCTTGAAAGCGACATATTATAAAATAGAAACTATTTGCCGGCACAGCATTACGCGAGTACGATGCAAGTGTATGTATTTATATATATGTATACATATACATATACGTATACGTATACGTATATGTATGTATAATACCTGTTTGACAGGATAAGCCGGCATTGGAGAAAGAAAATTGGAGGGGGTTGGATAATCCGTCATTGATGTATAAACGAACGCCGTACTTAACCAACCTTCAAGATAACCTCCGCTAATATAATTTCTGCAACCCACAATTAATTTATGGTATTCTACGTACGTATTAATATATATATATATATATATATATATATATATATATATATATATAATATAATATAAAACGATGAAGAAATTAATTTAATTACTCACTCGCATATGTGAAATGATTTTCGTAGTAATTCGAGTCCTCCACGTGAACTGGCAGTCTGCTCAATTTGTTTCCACGACCCTTTTATTACCTTGTAACAGCTCTCGCTCACACTCTGATCATTGTTATCATCAAAATTTGTAATATCAACATCAAATTAATGGTTAGGATTTATTTTCCGTTCTTATCTAAATAGTCATTCCCATAATAGCCTTCCCACATATATATATGTATGTACGTATGTATGTGTCTATATATAGGGGATCGCTCTTCCCATCCCCTCCCCATCCCAGCCAGGGAATTGACTTTCATCCTTATACCCGTCCCCATCAAGTATCGGGGATCTCCTCGGGGAATCGTTATTTTCTTTGTCTTCAAAATCGATTTTTCTAAATAGATATACATGAGAATTTTCATACAAAACTACAATTGCAAATCTAATTTAACCCTTTCAACCGGTTAACATTAAAATGTAATAAATCAAGTATTTTAATAGTTTCGGAAGATAGATAATATTTTTTATAAAAGACATAATATATTTACTAAATCGTTCTATAATACATATAATTATCAATCAAATAGATTTTTCTAACATATATATATGTCAATTAAAGATACTTGTAATACTTTTATAGACAATTCTATAAAAACTATATTAGTAATTTCATCGTATTAGTTTTTTCGTTGTATATGTTCAATAAATCGTATGAAACGTTCATATATGTTCAAACAAAACACAATCGTATTTATATTAATATTAATGTAAGAAAGTTAAATTTGATACAAATGCATATTTATATGAGAAATTTGACTTTAAAAAAATAATATATATATATATATTAAATATGTACAGAGGGGTTGGGTTCAGGACCGAGGGTTATCTCCATCCCCATTTCTAACTTCAGGGAGTTTCTGTCCCCATCTCCATCCCGGGGATTCCCTGGTCAAATTGGGGTCGGAGAATGGATTCCTCATCGGATACAGGATTTTTGTCATCCCTAAGTGGATGAATCATTAATGAGGCTTGATTTTCCCGATATTATCTTATTAATTAGTCACTAATGAACCCATTAATGAGTCATTAATAACCCATTAGAATTCTTAGTCATTGAGTTATTTTTAATTAAGAATCAAGATTAGTTCTCACAGTTCTCATATGAAAAATAGTTCTCGTTTAAACCCTCGCGCGTGTGTAATTGTGTATAAAACAAGGTTTTAATTTCAGTTTGTAAAGTTTTTGGTAGAAGTAATGCTTGTGTTTTTCTTTTTCTTTTTTTGTTGTTTGTTGTTTGTTTTGAGAGACTGAGTGAGAGAGAGGAAGATTCTTTGACAGTTGTTCTACACAAATTAAAGGGTTAGAAAGGTAATTTTAGTTATTTAGATCTATTATTCAGAAGTATTATCAAATAAGGGAAGGATTTAAACGAGAACTGTTTTTCGTACGAGATTTGCGAGAATCAATCTTAGCCGTTTATTTTGGATAATGAAATTCATGAATGAAGAGCGTGGGGATATTGTTTATTCAGAACTATAATCATATAGAATCTCTATATCATTCAACAAGATCATTTAGTGTTAAACTATTATTTTTTATACAAACAACACTTTACTCTATTAATTAGTTATATTTGTTAGGAACATGTTTAGTAAAATCCAACCATAACTAACTAAAGCATTGGGTTTTGTATCCAAACTCAATTTTAAAAATTGTTGTGAACAAAGTCACAAACTATATCAAAATACAATGAGTCATGCTTAAAACATAATTATAACCTATTATGACAATGTACCTTTTGTATGATAAGTTTTATTAAGTTTGCTCTATGAATATTGAAAAATGGTTTTCTTGTTTTCCAGTGATAAGATGTATTTCTTAAATAATTTTAATTTGTATTAAATAAGATAATTATTTTGAAATGCCCCTAGCTTATAAAAAAAAGAAAAGATAGCAAATTATTAATGGAATACCTTAAAGTCTTGTGTGATAATATTGTTAAAGCTGTATTGAGATGTAATATCTTCAAACTGAAGGATAGGGGAAGAAGATGCCAATGCTCCAATGGCTACATGTGGATACTTCAGCCTGAACCATGCAGCCAACACTACATTACAAAACAAACCCAATATACAATTTCAATGTATTCATTTTCTACAATTCAAAATTATATACAAAAAAACAAACATTTAAATTAATTAATTAAATAAAACCATACTTCCACCATAAGAGCCTCCAAAGACAATAACAGGAGAATCCAAGGCTGTCAAATTGTTCTTGAGATCAATGATGAGTGTAGCATAATCAGCTAATGCTTGTGTTGAACTCAAGTATCCAAGTCTCTTTGAATTCTTAAATGCTTTCTTTTTATCACCTCCATATGGTATTGATTTTCCATAGTACCTATGCTATAATCACTTCTATTTTCAAACTCTAGAACAAACTAGATCGAAAACGTAACAAAACCAATAACATACCTCAATGAAAACTAGAAGGGCTTTGAACTCGGGGGCGATGTCATACATGAAGCCAGTGTTTTGAGCGAACCATTCAATGTTGCCTTCATTTCCCGTGTATACAAAGATTGGGGCCTTGATTTTGGGACCACCCCAGAAGGTGTCGTTGATTAGATAGCGTTGTTGGAACGTTTGGTAACTTTGTGGGTTGTAATTGAAGTGATCAAGAATTTGTGTGAAGTATCTTGTTTTGTAAAGCTCATTGTTGTTAACTAGAGATGATGTTTTGGGGTGGATTATTGAAGAAGGGAAGTACCAAGGTTGAAACTTTGCAAAAGATGGTGAAGTAGATTGTAAAAGTACTAGTGAATAGAGCAAGGGTAGCATCCATGTTGCCATTCTTGATTCTAAGTTATGAATCAGAAGATTTGTATAAATTTAGAGAAGTAGAGATAAGTTTTGAATAGGAGAAATCCTTAAAAAGTACAAATCTTGATGCATGATGTATAAGTTTGATTATAATAATGTTGATGTTTTGGATTTAGGAATCATTGGTATGAAATTGTCCTTTGTATGGGGCAACTTGGTGAACATTGTGGAAAGAAAACAAAAGAGAGATAAGAGTGACCTTCTGATTGGTCCATTCAAATGGATCAAGCTATAAATTAAGGTATATTCTTATTAATTTCTTGTAAAGATCATCTAGAAATAAGATTCAGTGTGACAATTAATTATTTAATTTGTGTATAAATTAAGTTTTTTATTGTGAGTTTCTTGCTTATCCCATCGCTTGTTTGATTAACAAATTATTAAACATGAATATTCTACCAAAGATAGAACTATAAAAGGATCTAGAAATTCTTTCCTAGTTGTAAAATATAACATAAATAAAATTTATCAAATTTCAAGATATAATGGGTCGTTTTATATTTTTTTTTTCTAGTTTCCTATTTTCTAAATCCAATCAAAAATCTATTCAATTGAAAAATCAAGTTCAAGTTTCTTCAAGTGATCACTTGAATTTCTGCCTTAGAAATAATCTTTTAGCATAAATATTAGTGTTATTTCTTTATTATATAAATTTAAATTAAAATATAAGAAATTAACAATGTTACAAGTTTTAAAAAGTAACAAATTAATAATTAGGAAACGGGCTAAATCTTTTTTTTCTTTCTTTCAATATATAACGTTTTTAGTGGGACGATTTTTTATTTTTTATTTTTAAAAGTTTTATTTTTTTCTTTCAGCCCACTAAGACCAAGAAAATGCTTCGGAAGGGCTTTGGCCCAAAAGGGTCGAAAAGTTTTTGTGTTTTAGGTCTCGTTTGAAAAACAAAATTAATATTATTCAAGTTTATTTGGCCCAAAAAACAAAAGTAAAGAAAATTTTATTATGTCTTGGATCAAAAACGGTAAATGGGATAACCAAAGTAAAACTTTTTCATTTATAAAGTATAATGGTATTAAAAAGTATAATTTGCATATATAAGATATTTTGTAATTTAAGAAAAATATGTATTAAACTACTATAAAAAAAAGAGTTTGGAGTTTTATAATCTAGTTTTAACTTTTATGTAAAAAAACAAAAACAATTAACTTGTATTATTTTGTTTTACGCTTAATAAAATTCATAATTTTAATATGTTTAAAGTAAACTAATACGACTGAAAATGAGTTGATACTTCACTTTAAACACTCGTTTTTGTAAATCCGTGGTCCAACCCAACCAATTGGTAATAAGTGGAGTAACCCGTTTTTCACACAAAAAACAAAAATGAGTAAAGTAATTTAAGACCCTTATTAAGCATGTTATAAAGTCACATTGTCCGGTGTGAGATAATACTTAATATGCCCCTCACATTTTGTGTTCTTTACACCTAACATGTGGATACTTATGAGTTACATAGAGTGTGTGTGGCAGTTTGGCTAACCATCAGTGGACCTAACTCTGATGTCATGTAAGTTTATGGGGTTTCAACTCAAAACTAATTGGCAATTAGTTGAGTAACTCAAAACTCTTATTATATACACACGTTACAAAGTTACATACGTGCGATCTAGGACAATACTCAACAGTATTACCAGAACCAGTTATCCAATCACCTAGAACAATGTAAATTTAAGAAAAATTAACCTACGAGAAGGTTTTCGATAATTACCTAACCAATATTCGAAACTGGTTGAATATATAGGTTGCTCAAACATGATCTCCTAGTAATGACGTCTATCTTGCTAAACATGATCCAAACTTCAACCTACCAATGTTCCTTACTTGCTACAACATTTTTACAAGACGAAAGAGACCAGAAACTGTAACTAAATTAATAGTCATTTGTGTTTTCAAACATATATATTTATTGTAAACAGTAAAATCTTATTGTATGTAAATTATCTCTTAAACTTATGTTTTATGTATTATTGGTAAAACATAATCCCCTATTTATAAAAGAGGAAACCTAATTCTGTTAGGTTATTCATTCCATAAATTTATCCTAATTAGTTACTATTAAATTACCTCCATGGAATGTAAGGTGATGAGAGCACTAGTGGTGCCAGGATGGAAGTGGGATAATAGCAGTGGTAGACGGAGAAAGTGGAAAGGATAAATGAAAAAAATGTAAGGAAGGATGAGTGGTGGTCGAATAGGTAGTTGACGGGCTCATATCCTTAGCAACACTAACTACTATTATTATTATACTAGTACTGCTGCTGACACTACTAAGTATGATAATATTTGATCAGTATTGACTATGATTCACTTATTTGTATCAATCGTGACTTTGATTGACTAATGTTGACCATGATTCATCTTTTAAATCAAGCATGACCATGATTGAGTATTGTTGACTATGGTTCACTTATTGAACCAAATGTGACTATGATTAACCCATATTGAGGATGATCCACTTATTTAAAGAAATTTTGACCTTGATTGAACCAATACTTGATCATGATTCACTTATTTTGACCAACTATGAATTTGATTGAACAATTTTAATATTGATTCAATTATTAAACCAAATATGATTTGATTGGCGAACGTTGATTATAATTCATCTATTTGAATCAAGTATGTCTTTAATTGAAAGTAAACCTTGATTCACTTAAACTAAATATGACTTTGTTTGACCAATGTAGACCATTATTTATTTATTTCAACAGAATTTTATTAGTGTAATAATAATATAATATAGTAGTAATAATATATGATTGTAATAAAAATACTAACAATATTAAATATTTAATAATATGATAGTAATTATATTATTGTCATTGTCATTATTATTATTATTATTATTATTATTATTATTATTATTATTATTATTATTATTATTATTATTATTATAATATAAATGTAAAACACAAATTAGCTCGTAGGAATAAAGAGAAATGTATACTATTTTTTTTACATAATATTTCAATATGTTGATAAGTATTCAAATATTCTAAATGAGAACTTATTCAGAAAAAAAAAACAGCCCCGAATTTAGGATAATCTAAAATTAATCTTCATTAGATTAATTTTGACCGTTAAGGAATATATTGGTTATTTGATGTCTGCCCAACACTTAGAAACTCATACCAAATGAATGTCAAAAAATTTAATTGATTGATGTGTTACTATATTCATATTTTTTTTGAGTGTGCAAATATGAAATATGCTAATAAATCAAAGAAAAATATGAAATTATATACCATATGAATGTTATAAAAGTTGAATCGATAGAAAGTAAGTTACATAAATAAATACCTTAATATGTTCGATTAAATAAATCAACAGCAACGTAATACATGTCAGGGGTTTTCCCAAAAATAGACACCTATCAAGCTATCATATACAATAAACAACAAAAATTAACAAAACTATAAACTATCATTTTAACATACAAACAATTATAATTTTATGGATGTATCTGCTAGTGTTTTTTAAACATAGAAACCGGTTTTCTCCAGCAAATTATGTTCATGTAACCATCTTAAATCTTTTTTGCGCCTCACTCACACATTATGTATAGATTGGTCTTTAATTATAAAAAATTGATCAAGAATACGATGATTTATGACATAATTTCATCTATATCCTTATAAAGGTTATTAATTACATATTTATCCTTGTAAAGTTTAATATTACATTAATATTCTTTTAAATCTTCAAAACTCTCATATATATCCAAATCATTATCTAAAATAAATTAAAATTTCTTATTAAAACTTATTATGAAATACATAAACAAAAGTTGGAGTTACCAGATTGCCCTCCATCAAAGATCTGAAAATCGCATTGTAAATTCCGGGTGTGGGGGCACGGGACACCACTCAATTTTACGTGCGTAGTGTAAATTTTGATTTTTCGTAGTGTAAATTCCGATTTTTAGAGGCAGTGCTACCACTCATTTCAAATCTTAGGTCCGGTGCTACCACTCATCTCAAATCCTGGGTCCGCCCCTGCTTACTGCATCAATTCAACCTTAAATATAACCCTAATTTCTTCACCATCTATTACATCATAATCACAGACACTTCAATACATTATCAAACTCAACTCTACGGCACCGCCATTATAATCAATACTACACTAAAATCCCCTACAGGTTGTAACATAAGTTAGTCATGGTTAGAAGCTCAAATACATGATTAAATCGAACTCTAACTTCATCGTCATGTTATAAGCTTAGATACTTCTTACTTCCCGATAAAGGTCGAGAATAGAGGTCAAATAATGGTCGGTTGAAGCTTAAAGAAAATCTCAAATGCATCTTCCTTTTCCTGTTGTGTATTCATGGTCAAGTCCATCCATTTGCTAACTTGCTTTTTCCTTTCCAATATTTGTTGATTATTGATATATACTAATTTTATGACACATCATATAGCTTTATCTTTGCCAAATTTTGCTTTTAATCAGTAACTCATTTTGTGGCATAGCATGGTAGGGAAGAAGAAAACATAAGAATAATTAATGTGATCAGTATCAAAACTATTAATCTGAGTTTTTGATTCGGGATTTGCGAAATTTGAAAATATATATCAGACTAGACGGTTAGTGGGAGAAGAAATATATGTTAGATCAATATATGTGAGTATCAGATCAGATCTATTAGCATAGGATGAGGAAGAAGAAATATGTATCAGACTAATGGGAGAAGGGTAATTTGGTAATACAACCTTTTATTTAGTTCTTAGATATTTAGTTTGAATATAAAATTGATTTAAATTGGATTAAAATAATAATTTGGATATATATATATATATATATATATATATATATATATATATATATATATGAGAGTGTTGAAGGTTTAAAAGGATATTGAAATAATTTTAAACTTTATAAGGATATTTTTGTAATTACTATCTTTTATAAGGATATGGATGAAATTATGCCATGATTTATATTCATGGCGTGCACATCCCATACAACAATTAAAACTTCCAAAATTTTTATAAAATAAATAATTAACACTAATTAATAGGTTTCTGAGAGTAGTGCAAGCTAGCTAGGAATTAGAGAACTACTAAACCAAGATTATATTGGAACAAACAATAATTCTCAAACATTGATAAGAAAGAAAGCAAACAACTAATTAAACAAGAACCAAAGTAAAATGGAATTAATATAAATAAATAAATATTTGCCCTTGAAAAAAGAGTACGTACGTACAAACTAGGAAGAATTATATATATGAACAATTAAACAATAATAATGCTTTCGGTAGATCTAGTAAATAGGTATTAATTATGGGACTGTTCAAAAAAAGGTATTAATTGGTTTTTAATATTCATAGCAAGCCAACATGCATATCAATAATTTAACATAACTTTTCAAACTAAAATATAGTAATCTAAAATAAGCTAATATAAAAATCGCTAAAATTATAGTTTACATAATGTCATGTGATTATATATTGGTAAAAGTTTTATGGTGTCGGTTGTTATTAATGAAATTTAAGTCGATATCTATATTTGGTTGAAATATAAGGCTAAATATAACGTGTTAGATTGGTTAACTTGATCTTGTAACTCTTTTCTTTATTTTAAACTTTGTAACTTTAGATTTAGCATCTTGTTAATATTTTAATAAAATTACTTGAGTCCACTAGACTAGTGTGTTGACGTTCATTATTTACATTCTCATTTATTTCATATTTAATAATTATTTATTAATATTTAGTATTTATCGTTGTTTAATTAATCCGACATTTAATGTAATATGTTTAATCGAAACTTAATGACATGTGAAATAGTTCGTTTGCATAATACTAGGGAGGTTTATATACATTATGAACTCAAGTGGTAGGTATGAATATATTATTTTATCCATGTGTCAATAATGAGTTGATCTTATTTATATGAAGTCTAGTAATTTAGGTTTAATATTTAAAGTTTTTTAATCCTAAAGTATCGTTTAGTAATTTTTTTTATTACAAGCAAACAAATAGAGATTACAAAATGGATTCCCAACAGAAGACCAACCAGTCAAAAACAAGTTAAACAAGAGCTAAAAACTAGTCGGCTAAAGATGGATATTAAAAGATTGTCCACCAAAGTAAAAAACATTATCATACCATCTGCGAAATATATAACACACATCCGGCTACCTACTACCACCACCTCCAGACCACCGGCCACCATTTTCCACCACACCCACCCGAAATGTCAAAGGTAAGTTATTATGGAAAAGGACAAACCAAAATGTAGTAACACCCAAAACAAGAACACATTGAAAATAAGATCCCCAAAATCAAAAGAAAACCCTTTGATTGGAAACCATAAAATCAAGAACAATTTGATCATGTAACAGTCATCGATTGGAAAATGAGCATCAATTGGAAAACCTTAAGCGATGACTTGAAAATTATAAGTGTTAATTTGAGTATGTTATTATGTCATAAAAAACAATCTATCTACCGTTCTTAAGAGACAGAGATAAGTGAGCATAAATTGGATAACCTTATGTGACGTGGGGGCAGTTGCTTAATTCATCGAAACCCCACCAGGATACATGTGTATCTATTGGGAACGAATCAACTAATATCAAAACCCTAGCGAATGGCGGTGTTGTCAACGACTAGAAAGCGAAGAGGTAGTGGGTGAAGGAGGCAGTGGTTCGTGATGGTGTTGGCGGAAGTGATGGTGTGATCGAAGTAGCAAAACTGAACCTTAGCAAGAGTAGTGTTGTCGGCGATGAAGGTGGCATACGTGGTGGTGGGTGATGGCATCGGTGGAGGACGTGGTGGTGATGGCGTTGGTAGAGGTGATGGTGGTATTGATGATGTTATATGGGTTCAACGAGCAGTAGAATAGAGAGAGATAGTTTAGATAATAGAGAGAGGGATTAGATGATAAAGAGAGATTTGGTATTTAAATTAACATTAATAAAATAAAATAAAAAAATTTAATAGGATAAGAATACTTTGATCATTTCAAGTTGAGGACGGACTAAATTTACAAGAGTTTGGGGTTGGGAGAGACTAAACCCGTAAAAAATCAACCACATGAACCAAATCCTAAAATTCTAGCAAACCACATGAACCAAATATGTATTTAACTCCAAATCATATTTAACCCTAAGAAAGGTTTCAATGTAATGAATAACATGATAGTTCGTCTGATGTTGTGTGATAATCTGTTGCTCAAAGTTTTATCGAATAAGTGTGTGTGTGTATATATATATATATAGGGGAGGGTTCATTTGAGAACCATTTTTATTACGAGAACCATTGTGGACAAATCATTTATTATCATGTCTTAATCAATTAAATAAAATTAATAAGGGCATAATTGTCATATTTAAAATTGTTGCGAGAGCTATATAATTAAATTGTTTTGCGCCGTCCCTTTTCCGCCGTTACTTTCTATGTATTTGGGTTTTTGTTGTTGTCATATTTAAATGTGATTATTTAAACTGGATGTTGTTTTTGATTTTTTTTTAATTTTCTTTTCTCTTTTTTTACTTGTTTTTTTATAGATAGCAAATAAATATTATTTTTATTTCTTCTTTTTTTATTTTCTTTTTTCTCTATTTATTAATCACAGTCACTTATATTTTTATTAAAAAATTTTGAGTGATATATTAGATACTCAACTTTGAGTTGCACATGCATTAGAGTTGTAAATGAACCAAACGAACACAAACGGGAGCTTGTTCGTGTTCATTCATCTAACTTTAGCCGAACAAAAAAACGAACATGAACGGATAAATGAATGAATATTTGTGTTCATGTTCGTTCGTTTAACTTTAGCCGAACACAAACGAATGAACACATATACAGATATAATATTATTAAATATAAATAGACATTAACTACGTGTATATATACGTGTGCATGAGAGAGAGAGAGAGAGTGTGTGTGTATGTGTATATATCTATGTACACACACACACATATACATAAATATAAACGAACATATACAAACGGATAAGGGAACGTTCATGATATAAATGAACGAATGAGCGCATTTGCTCGTGTTCGTTCATTTAACTAAACGAACAAATATTTTTGTTTGTGTTCGTTTGTTTATTAATTAAAAAAATATAACTTCTCGCCAAATGGTTCGTTTACAACCCTAACGTGCACGTATGCATCTAGGTTTACATGTGCATGTGCATATATGCACGAGATGCACACGTGCACGATGCATATATGTGCTTAAACAAAACCTAGTAGTATGAACAGGTTGTGCACATATGAACCATGCATATGTGACTTTATTGTATGTGTTGAAAAAAGATAGTGGTATATGCACATGTGCACCTATTATAATTTGCACATGTGCACCTATATGCAACTGTGCTCGAAAAAAATATAGTGGTATATGCATATGTGCAAATATCTAATGCTGTGTTGAAAAAAAAAAACCGGCAAAAATGAAAAAAAATTCTCGGAAAAAGTATAGCAATATGGATGTCATATTAAAGAGTATAATTTTCTCGTTAATTTGTTATAATTTTCGTATTTTAATACCTTTGCGTTTGGTAGATATTTTAGTTTTAAAAAATTGGGGGTAAGTGGTCCCCCATTTAATTAGACAATTTGTCTAAGATACGCCTCCAGCATTTTTGGAAATTAAAAATGACGGCTGTGTTTTTAATTAATTACATGTTTGCCACAATTAATATAAAACATTGATTAATGGGTGTAGAAATTAATATAAACCATTAAAAATGGTCAGAAACGGTACTCGCGGTTCTCGCAATAAAACTGATTTTCAAATGGGTGTAGAAATATATACGAAATGGGTGTAGAAATAGGATTAATATAAAACCTAGTCTTAATCATAGAATTTAAAAGACAAATCTGGACCTTTGGATCATCTAAATTAATGGTTAAGATTTGAAGGTGATAATTTTATAAATTATATGAAAATTATAATGTGTGTATCCACCTTTCAAAAATGCTATTGCGTGTATTGAACTTCAAAAAACGTGTTATTGTATGTATTAAACTTTCTATTATATGTATTAAACTTTCTATTGTATGTACTAAACTTATACATTTTTTGCTTTTTTATGTAATCAAAATACATACAATAACAACAAATTAAAAGTTCAATACACACAATAGCATTTTTGAAAGGTGGATACACACATTAACATTTGGGGTATAGTTTAATACATTTTGGAGGAGTTTACCCAAATTATATTAGGTAACTGCATACTTGAGGGCAAATATGAAATTCTGTTTTGATTCTATTTATGGCTCCACCTCCTGAAAATGCAAAATGAGAACCAAAATACAAATCATTGGGTTATTTGTATGTTAATGACTTAATATTATTTGCATTTTCGGTTATTTGCATTTTTGTTATCTTCTTTTATGTCGGGTGAATTTTGCATTTTGTATTTTCCTCAAACAATTTGTATTTTTGTTATCTTTTATTTTTCCATTTTCGGCAGAATTTGTATTTTTGTCAAACAATTTGCATTTTCGTAAAAAAAATTAGAAAACATTTCAATCATGATATTAAATTAAATAGAATAAAAAACTAAATCTAATGGTATATTTTTTTTGGTAAAATTCTTAAACATGAATATATTATGATAATTTGGATGTTTAGTAAGATTTTTTTTAAATAGAAGTTTGGAGGTTGAATGAGAGAGGGCATGAGTATTAATTTGTAATTCTTTTTCCAATTTTGTCCTTACTCTTGATTTTACGTATCATCACCGGGTTTGTTCTTTAGTATCTATGAATAAGCAAGGTTTTATTTATAACATATATATAGGGGAGGGTTCAAACGAGAACTGTTTTTCGTACGAGAACTGCGAGAACCAATCTTGGCCGTTTATTTTGGATAATGGAATTCATGGATGAATAGAGTGGGGGATTGAGTGTGACATGGTGTATGTAAGGAATTCATGGGTGGACAATCCAATTGAAGAAGGGGAAATTGGACGGCTAAGATTGGTTCTCGCGGTTCTCGTTTGAACTTTTGCCTATATATATAGAAATATGATCAATATAGAACCTAGTCTTAATCATAAAACCTAAAGAACAAGTCTGGCCCATTTGATCATCTAAATTAATGGTTGAGATTTGAAGGTGACAATTTTGTAATTATATGAAAACTATATGAGGTAACTGCATAATTGAGGGCAAATATGAAATTCTGTTTTGGTAACCACAAATTTTCTTTCTAGTTCCACCTCTCAAAAATGCACACTGATAACCAAAATGCAAATCATTAGGTTATTTGCATGTTAATGACTTAATATTGTTTGCATTTTTGATTATTTACATTTTTGTTATCTTCTTTTATGTCGGTTGCATTTTGCCTTCTACATTTTCGTTAAACAATTTGCATTTTTTTATCTGTTTTTTTCATTTTCGGGAATATTTTGCATTTTCGTCAAAAATTTTACATTTTCATAAATAAAAAAATTAGAAAACATTTCAATCCTGGTCTTGAATTAAAGAGGATAAAAAACTGAATCTAATAGTATATTTTTTTTTGCTAAAATTATTAAACATGAATTTATTATGACTATTTGAATGTTTAGTAGAATTTTTTTTAAAAAAAAAATGAAAGTTTGGAGGTTGAATGAGGAAAAGAGGAGTGAATATTAATTTGTAATGCTTTTTCCAGTTTTACCCTTACTCTTAATGCCACGTGCCATCACCGGGTTTGTTCTTTAGGTTCTATCAATAAACAAGGTTCTATATATAACCTCACCCTATATATATATATTTCTAAAGACTAGCATCATACTCGCGCAATGCTGCGGCGGTAAATAGTTTTTGGTTTACAATATTTCGCTTTCAAGAATGTAATGATATGTTATTCGCGCGAGTCAATGTCACGAAAAAGTTCTCTACAGCAACATGTCCGGGTTTTTTTCAAATTTTCTTTTATTTACATTTAACTATTTTATTAATTTTAGAAATAAATTTTAAAAGACAATAAAATAAGAAAAAAGATTTATATTGATGAAATAAAGAGAAGAGTTAATAAGATTTTAAAAATTATGTTGATGTGGGTGGATAATTATGTTAGTATGAGAGAATATATTTTGAATAAAATTAAAGTAAATTAAGAGAGAATAAAATAGTTAAAAAATGAGTGGATGAGATTAATTTAGATTAAATGAAGGGTCAATATTTTGTATTGATTGAATTTTAAGAAGTTTTAAAATTTAAGAAGAGAAAAAATGTTAAATGTTTTAAAATTTAGGATCTCACATGCATGAACGGGTAAAAAGCTCTCCATACCCGAACAACTAATGAGACCCGCCGACCTCTCCAACGCCGGCCACACTAGACACCAGACATACTAACGCCCACCACTCCAAAATTGCTTAATCTTCTAGACCCTATAACTATAATTTGATATATACTTTATTTAACTATACAATTTTAATACAAAATTCAAAAAAAATAAAATAATAATTATGAACGTGTGAACGTCATGAGTTAACACGTCACGTAGTTAATTATTCGAACCTACAAATTAAGTAGAAATAGCAGCATATATATATCACCAAATTGTTGGGTTTCTTGCTTGTTGGCTGGCTGGGGTAACAGCAACATGGGATGCCTGCCACCCCTTTTATGGACGTACCCGATTGTGGCCATTAAAATTTCTACTCATATACAGCAGGACCATATAACTCTCTCACATTTAATTAACGCCATTTATTTCAATTCCTCTATAATTCATTTCTTTTTTAATACATAGATTAATTATATTTTAATTAATATTATATTTCTTGATGTATAATATATATTGTTAGATAAAACTACTAGTTTTACTATAACCGTTATTAATTTTGTAAGTAACGGATCATATATATATTATTTTTAGTCAAGTTAATTAATAAGAGCGATTTTAGGACAGTCATACTCGTCACACATGATCAACATGCCACTACGTCAGTTCACACTCTTAATTATTGTATAATAAAACAAGGTGCGGTGGCTTCCTAATAAATTATGAGACTCACAAAAAAAGTTGGGAGAATTTCGTTTATATTCTTAGAAACTTCCCTAATTACGTATATATCCTAGTAAACATTAGAATTATGTATATGTCCTTATAAAATCTATAAACTCACAAATATAACCAAACACTTAATTTAATAATAATTTTCCAATTTAAAATCTAAAAAACAAAAATAAATATTATCTTAATTTGATTTCTTGATATTAAAATTGTAATTATTTATAATTGTTTTGTGAGATTACAAGAATACCCTTCTTATATGGACATCGATTGAACACTGAGACCTAAATCAAACCACTGAACACCGAGACCTAAATCAAACCACCATCAGTCTGTACAAGAAACTCAAATCGATTCAAGGTCGATTGAAGGCTACCCGTCGAAAGTTCGAAACCCAAATCAAAGGTCGATGTAGGTGCGATGGGTGAACAAAGGTCGATGCAGGTGCGATGGGTGAACAAAGGTCGTTGCAGGTGCGATGGCGATGGGTGAAGTACGATTGAGGAAGGTGCGATGGCGATGGGTCGATTGAACCCTAAAATCAGTAAGATATCGATCGATGAACAAAGTTATGGTTCGATTTGACAGTTGCTTGAACAGAGGATGCTTGATTCGCCAGAGAATGTTTGATTCGACAGTTGCTTCTTGTTTGATTCGACAATTGCTTGAACAAAGGATGGATCGGGATTGACTCTATACTAAAATACCGATTCGATTGAACCCTAATCCCACTTGAGTACTGTTTGAATGTGGAGAAGCATTGCAGACTGTTCATTATTGAGCTACATAGTATCTGTTTCATAACTGCAGACTGTTTCATAGTATCTGTTTCATAACTGCAGACTGTTTCATAGTATCTGTTTCATAACTGCAGACTGTTTCATAGTATCTGTTTCATAACTGCAGACTGTTTCATAGTATCTGTTTCATAGTGACTTGCAGTATGTTTCATCATAGTATGGGTATTTGGATCTGCTTCATAGTGCAGACTGTAACAAAAAAACAACAATTTTAAATGAAGCAACAATTTCTTATTTCAACAACAGACTGGAACAAAAAAAAACAACAAAAAAACAGATTATTTGCACAGCTGATCGAAACCCACACACAAAAAAAAACAACAATTTTAAAAAACAACAATTAGATTCAATGAAGCAATTTCAAATATATGAAATAAAGAGATATCCTTGCAATTAAAAAACAACAGCTTACTTCTTTCCAGAACCCACATTGGCTTAGATGAAACAAAAAACATATGAAGCACTAGTTGTTATTCAATAAAAATACTAAAAAATAAAACAGATATGTTCGTATTCTTACCAGAACTAGAGGAGAATCTGAATCTTTGACTGAAACTTCGTCTGAGGAAGGAGACGAATCTGTAGACTGAAACTTCGACCGAGGAAACTTCAATCTGTATAATCAGTTTGCTTCAGTTGATTATCGAATTGCCATACGTAACCGATGAAGCTTCAATCGTACGTAAGAAGGTGAGATACGTGAGGTACGTAAGCGATGGTTGAATATGAAACGGCAGTGGAAGGTGGGATATGTGAGATCTCGACAAAGAATATGGGAGGGAATTCAAATGGGTATTTTTGTAATTTTAGCAAGAAATCAAATTAGGATAATATTTATTTTTGTTTTTTAGATTTTAAATTGGAAAATTATTATTAAATTAAGTGTTTGGGTATATTGTGACTTTATAGATTTTATAAGGATATATACGTAATTCTAATGTTTACAAGGATATATACGTAATTAGGGAAGTTTCTAAGGATATAAACGAAATTCTCCCAAAAAAGTTTGTGTACGTAAGTAATACAATTGCAATGAAATGTTAACGATCATATATGCAATGGTTGATAATGATTAGTACTTCCTCGATTTAACCTAGTACTTTTAGTGGTTGGTAATTAATTAACAAAACAAATTTCACCATCAATTAATGTTGGTTATGCATTGTTAAATATATTTAAATCTTTAATTTCTCAGAATCAATTATTAACCTAGCTAGCTAGCTTTCTCATGATATAACTAGATTTATGGATCCGTGTATGTCCGAGATTTTTTAAATGAAAATGTTAGTACATAATTTCTTAAATAAAATAATAATAAAAAATTTAATGAAAGGATTTGGTCGTAGACATCCAGTAAGAATTAATTACTTTTTATAGAAAAGAGAAAATAACAAACAATTACAAACGGTTAAAAAAACTCACTTGTTCTTTTGTTGTTTTTCGAACTGGTGAATATTGTTTCTGGATTGTAGAAGGTGATTCATTTTGTAACACAGTTAAATTTTGAGTAAAAGAAGAAACTCCTAATGAACAAATATGAATTCTTAAAATACCTTAATTATGAATAAATTAAAAAAATTAAAGACAATTATAAGAAAATTATACCAGGAATTATTGTGTTGTAACAACTTGATGTATGAAAAAATCATCCTTAGGCATCAGTGCATCGTAAGTCTCACAATTTAATATAGGCACTTCATGTAGCTTGTTAGAATCATTTGATATCACTATATTGATAATGAGAATGAGAATAATACTTAGCAAAAAAGTGGTTAACAAATAAAACTTATATATGAACGAAATGATAAATCAAAATGCAATTATATTGAGTAGAGTCATACCATTACTAATTGTCTCCAAAGCAACCGTTTAAATTATTCACAAATGGGGAATTTGATAGGATGTTTATTTTTATTTTGAATCATTGAATTTGATGAGTTTTTTTGTTGGGGTAAATCATTAAAATGTTGTTACTTTTGTTTTTAAAAATTTATAATAAAATATTTAATTACTAACACAAATCGAATGAATAAGTATTGTTGTGATACATGTTTCATCAAACATTTACAAAATAATATGTACACACATATTTTAAAATTTTATAAAATTTGGTAGGATGTTTATTTTAATTTTAAATAATTGAATTTGATGAGTTTTTTTGTTGGGGTAAATCATTAAAATATTGTTACATTTGTTTTTAAAAATTTATAATAAAGTATTTAAATACAAACAAAAATGGAATTAATAAGTATTGTTGTGATACATGTTTCATCAAACATTTACAAAAAATATGTACACATATTATAAAAAATTAAATAATAACATATCATTAGAGATATCTTGTAAAACAATCCTTTTATTCTTCCATTCTCAGCAACTGAATGAGATAAATGAATTCCGTTAAAACTCTCTGATATTGTTGTTCTTTTTTTTATGATGCTCTTCTATCCATGTTTGAATCATAAGACTAAAATATTGGTTATGAATGCAAAAGAACAAAAAGTGTTTATTTATACTCAATTTCCTATAATAATATAATTAAGGAAAAAATTGAATGTAATTAATTGTATTTATCACCAATTTTTATATAGAATGTTTCCAAATATCTCAAAATGGAAATATATTTATTGATATTTTTATTAAAATTTGTTGTGTAAAAATATTTTACATATAACTTCCATTAATATAATAATACCTCTATCGTACATACACATATATATAATTTTTGAAATTTTCAGAAATGAAATCACATTTTGGTGAATGAGTCTATAAAAAATTATTGTTGATAGTTTTTGTATGCCTTTTTTCCCAATTTGAAATGTAAAATTGAAAATGAAATAATATGTAAACATACATCAATATATAAGATAGAATCAATTAATTGTAAAATTGAGAATGAAAAAAATTGAATGTAATTAATTATATTTATTAGTATTTGTAAATAAGAATGTTTTCAAATATCTCAAAATGGTAATATATTTAGAAGTTATCTTTATTAAAATTGGTTATGTAAATATATTTTATATCTAATTTCCATTAATATGTTAATAGTTATTTTGTACAAATAAATATATAGATAGTCATATATAAAAGTTTTACAAATATTCACACATTAAATCATGTTTTGGTGAATTAGTCCATAAAAGATTCTTGTTGCTAATTTCATGTCAAACAGTAGGTTTGCAGCCAAACCATATTAAACAGATACATACCTATTTTGGATGAAACACGAAAACGTTGAAGCCTTGGAGATGAATCAACTGGTAAGAAACACGATGAACCCTAATCGCAAAGAAAACAATTTTGATTAGAACTATAAAACATGAATCAATAAGAAAATTATGAGAGGAAGACGACTGGTAATTTATTGATTTTGGTCACAAAGTCCATTTAAGTGCAAAAGTGCAAATAAAGGATGTAGTATTAGAACACATATCAAATGTAATTTCATTCAAGAAACACAATGGCTACCATCTTCAGTTATGAAATAAAGAGACTCAGCCAAATCATTTAAGCATTTCAGTAATGAAATAAAGAGATTCAGAAGCATTTTCAGTTTTAAAACAGGAACAATGCAAAGAAACCATAAGACAGGAATCATTCCTCACTAACAGAAACCATAAAACAGGAATCATTCCTCACTAACAGAAATCATAAAACATGAATCATTCCTCACTAACAGAAACCATAATACAGGAACAATGCAAAGAAACGAACATAAATCCATAAAACATACCTGATATGAATCAAACTTCACGAAACAAACCTCCTGAATGCAAATAACAAATCCACAGAAACCCTAACAAATTAGAATTCAAAAACGTATGTCACATGATATATCTAAAAACATACGAAACAAAACCACCAACACAAAATCAAACGAACACAAACCCTAAAACATCGAAAATCTGGGTTTTCTTCATTGAATGTTACGAAGGAAAAAAATCTAAAATATGAAGAATATTACTCTGGCATAGAATAGCGACAATGCAAAATCAAATGAACACAAACCCTAAAACATAGAAAATTAGGGTTTTCTTAGTTGAATCTTACGAAGAAAAATTTAAAAAGATGAACAATATTAGGTTGGCATAGAAAAATTTCACAAAGCAACCCCTTTCGAATGCAGAGAAAAATTTCACAGAAGCCCTAACAACTTAGAAATCGGAAAGGTATGTCAGTTGATATATAAAAACATACGACACAAAATCACCAACACAATAAAAATCTTAAAGTAAAACAACAAAGAAATCAAACCTTGTATTACGAATCGCAGATGCCATTGCGAAGGAATCGTATGAAATTGCCGAGAGCAACTTAGGATTTGTGTGCGATGTGTGCGAAGAAGAGAAAAGGAAACGACGGAGGGTGAGTACGGCCAGGGCCGTCAATGGGGCAGATTAGATCGGATCTTTTAAAGATCTGACCTGACCCGTAGACCCATTTAATTAGATCTGGATCTGACCCATTATCATTAAGATCCAATTACTTGGATTTGGATTGGATCCATTACTAATTAATCTTGACCCAGAGCGACCCATTTAATATTTTATTATTTATAGTATAATTTATCAAATATTTTTTCAACCACTACCCCCACCCTACGTCCCTACCCCACCCCACCACACCACCACCGCCGGCCACCACCTGCCGCCGCCGTCACCACCACCACCGCCACCGTCACCATCACCGCCGGCCACCACCCGCCGGCGCCGCTATCACCACCGCCACCGCCATCGTAACCGCCAGCCACCACCGCCGCCGACACCGTCACCACCACCACCACTGCCGACCACCACCTTACATACGAATAAATTGAGGAGAAATCAGAAGCGAATCAAACACTTGAAGCATGATCCGTCGTCACATGCTTAGCTGGACCAAACTACTTCCTAGTGATTCAAAATAAAAATCAATCTGGAATCAATGCGCGGTTTGTAATTCTCAGGGCAAATCAAAGAATTCCCAAATCAAAGGGTAGGTTAAAATCGAGAAATACAAGCCAAAACGGAAACACAATAAAAAATACTAAATAAATGCTAAGATGCGGAAAACCTCCCAAATCATGGTACGTATAATTATAATCAATATAATGTAGTATTATTTACTAGTTTTAGTTATAGTCTTAAACAAAAACTCAAGAACCACCATTGCTACACTAAACCTTAAGAACCACCATTGTCTTTGCAACTGGTGATGACAATATTGCCACCAACGGTACCACCAAAAACTACTTTTTTGGCTGCACATGATCAAACTTTCAAGAAAAGTTAAAGCCTAGAAAATCAACCACCGTTGTACACTAATTCATGGTCGTCATATTGAGTTACACACATATATTTAATTTATGTTTTTATTGTTGGATATCACTTGCAAATATTTACGAGTGATCACATTATATCGGGTTACACATACATGACTCTTTAGTTAAAACAAAATTAAGAAAAATGTAACTGGTTTTCAAATTAAATATAATAAAATACTTGCTAATTTGATATAGTTTATGTAATGTTAGTTATTTGAATGTACGTTAAAGATATCTTTAATATATATATATATATATATATATATATAGATATAGATATATATATATTATAATAAAAGACTTATGACATTATCAAATTATTTTTAGAATATTTTTTTAGCAATCACGTCGAACTCTCTATTTCACAAATTGCTTTAAATTATTTTTAATTTTTTTTCACTAATCACCCCCCTTTATTTCTTAAAATGGTTAATGAAGGAAAATTTTCTTACGCTAAAAGCCTTAAGCCGTGAATTTTAAGTTTCGTGCAAATCTTAAGTAGAAATTGATTACGTCATTCAAAATGATTATTCAACAAAACTTAATTCTTGATTAAACTATTATCGCAAATCTATTGGGCAGTTTTCACCGTATCGGATCTCGTGTCAATTCATAATTCCACTAATAACTATCAACATAAATCCATGAGTATATCGATTTTCTTTTTTCATCTTCCGATTTTCATGAATGTTTATTGATTTTTTATCGATATATGATTTTATTTTATGTATAAGGTTTTACACCATAAATGTTTAAAATTAATTTGTATCAACAATCTCCATGCTTATACATTCGATATTAAGCTAAATTTAGTTTTAAAAATATAGCGGTAATGTGATTTAGGTAAATTTTGTATCTAGAGAATGTGTATATATGTCATGTCATTATTTTTTACCACGTCACTGTCTTTTATATATTAGCTCTATCAGCAATACACACTCACATAAGATTATTGCCCGTACTCTATGCAATAAAAGATATTTTATTGTTTATTTGTGTGCATTAAATTTGGTATTATTCGTAACTAAATATTCTAATTGTGTGTGTATAATTATTGGTGATTTATGAACCTGAGAGACTTGATGTAAATATGAGATAGATAATTAGTAAGTATGTTTATAATTATAGACGATTTAGATAAATGCATGTAGTTATTATCAGGGTTCTAAAAAATACGCCATGGCGGCGCCAAAGCCTAAGGCGTGACTTCGACGTTAATAAATAGTCCTCGGCGGCGGGGTTAGACGTGACGTAAGATACTGCGGCATAAGGCGCGCCTTTACGCGCCAAATGGCGAGTTTTTTAAGACGTGGCGCACGGAAAATACTTTTTTAAAATTTTTTGACTTTTTTATATACATTTTACGATCGCGTGCATTGAACTTCTAGAAATTTGTATTTTGTAATTTGTATATGTTACTTTACTCCTAATTTATGCAACTTTGTGTAATTTTGTATATTAATAATGATAAATTGAATATAAATATTTATAAAATATATAAAAAATTACCGCATTAAGTGTCGCCTTAATAAACGCCATGGCTGCTAAAGCTTGATGCTTGACCTCGTCACCACGCCTTACGTTGTTTAGAACCATGGTTATTATTATGCATGATGGATTGATATTGGTAAAATATACAACCTCAATTATTGTTTTTCTTTGGTATCGATCATCTATATTTAGATTTGAATACATGTATATCTATATAAATAGTTAAGACACTAAAAATTACGATTGTTTAACATTTTAAATAGAAGGGTTTTAGTTTTGAAGAGTGTATCCAAGTTGTTCTTTTTTACTATTGTATATACCCAAATTTAAAAACTACAATTTAATATGCTTAATTTTCTAAAACTGCCATATGATGTATTATGAAACTTGTTGGATAGGTAGCCCGTAACTTTCTGATTTTTGTTTTATTTTTAATACTAGATTTTTAATATTTATTATTATCATTATTATTCAATAACATCTTCAAGAACATGAAGATGATCAAAAACATCTTCATCTTCATCTTCCCATGAAGAACACTCTAAACTCTTAACTAAAACCAAATCAAAAGCCAAAACAAAACCTAGATCAGAAAGAAAATCGAATGTTCAAGATGAACTGGAATCGATCAAAGCCATCATAGATGAACTAACTGGAATTGATCGAAACCATCATAGATCTATGAACCAAAATCAAATATTCAAGAACAACAGTTGTATCAAGAATAAGAACTCATACCAGAAAGAAAATTTTAACTAAGATCTGAACCAAAAACGAAAACCCTAACTCATATCTGAACCAAGAACAAGACCCAGAATATGATGAACAAACAAAATTGCATATAAAAATTGAAAGCCAAAAAAAACTCATAATTCAGATCTGAACTAAAAATTGGCAAACCATGATCAATTTATGTTCTTGAAGATGAACCAGATTTGGAATCGCAAATCCTAACTTAGATTTGGAATCGCAAATCGAAACCATGGTTTATAGATCTGGAATTGAAACATGAAAGCATGACTCTACACATACCTTAATTTGTAAATCAAACATCAATCTGGAATTAACAACTTGAAAACAAGATCGATAATGTTCTCAAATGGTGAGTTTGGTAAGAAATCGATCCACAAACCCTTAGAAATCGGTCTCTACGTCTGGTCAAATCTACAGACCCTTGAGAAGATGAAAAGTCTAGAAACCAAAATCGTAAGTGTTCATTTAACACCCTCAAACGTGCAACTAATAAAATCCCTAAAATCGAAATCAGATGAAAAGTCCAGAAACCAAAATCAATAAACAAACCCTTGAGGAGAAAAAATCCATAAGTCGATGTTCATAAAAAGATCTAGAAATTTGGGATCATCATCATTATCAAAATGTTATTTATTTTAATTTTCAATTAATTTAAATTAAGATGACATGTTGTGAGTCTTATGACCTACTATTGTAGATTACCATACATCAAATGGTAGTTTTTCAAGTTGGGTATACACAATAGCAAAAAGTGACAACTTTAATACACTTTTGCATGAAAACTAAACCCTAAATAGAAGTGCATCTATTATTTTTATTTATTTAGTTAATTTGATGGTTTAATTCTTTCTGATTTTTATAAACTAAACACCAAATAACAA
This sequence comes from Dittrichia graveolens, assembly GCA_038502395.1. Lineage (NCBI taxonomy): Eukaryota > Viridiplantae > Streptophyta > Magnoliopsida > Asterales > Asteraceae > Dittrichia > Dittrichia graveolens. The sequence goes on from JARJIL010000003.1 coordinate 6,922,715, forward strand.
ACGGCAAATATCTATATCTTTACTACTATATAAACTATTTAACATTCTCTCTCCTTCTTAATTTTAAGAGTTCTTAAAATCCACTCAATCTTTAACCATTCCACCCTGTCTCCTAATTTACTTTAATTTTTTATTTATTTAAAATATACTCTCACACAAACACAATTATCCCACCCATATCAACACAAATTTTAAAATTTTTATTAACTTCTTTCTCATTATTTCATAAATATAAATATTTTTTCTTATTTTAATGTTTTTTAGAATTTATTTTTAAAACTAACAAAATAGCTTATACAAATAAAAGAATTTTTTTAAAAAACGGACATGTTTCTGAAGAAAACTTTTTTGTGACATTAAATTAAAGGAATAACATATAATTACATTCTTGAAAGCGGCATGTTGCAAAATAAAAACCATTTTTCACCGCAGCATTGCGCGAGTACGATGCTAGTAATGATAAACTCGTGGTTTCTTAAATTCTTAATTCTGATTTATGTTTTTTTTAATATTTTATAGCATAGACGATCTTAAAATTTGGTGAGAATCCATGTTTGATGATCTTAAATGGTTGCTTATGAAAAGTTAGAGGAAGTATATTTATAAGATAATTATTAATTAATTAATACGTAATTAAAAAGTAGTTTTTACAAAAATAATTAATTAGGAATTAATAATATATCATCGTAATAGGATAGCACATGTCATACCAATGTCATGTTTTAAACTTAAGCTTGGTATTTTTTAAAAAAAATCTTTTATCTTCTAATCTAAATAAATGACTAATTTGATAAAATTTATTAGACGATCTGAATCATTCATTTTAAAAAATATATAATCTTGATCATTCATTCACTTAAAATCAAAAAATCAACTTTGACTTTTTAGAGTCAAAATTATTAAAGATAATTTCATATATGCCCTTATTAAATCATATAAAATCGTAATTGCCACCTTAATTTACAAATATCATATTTACCTTTATAATATTTCAAAATATCGTAATTAACCAAATTTTTAGTTTTATCATTCTAAAATATTTTATAATTATTTTAAATCCTTTTTAATTATAACTTATAACGTTTAGCTTTATTACCCTTAATTGTAACAATAATGATTGATGACTTATATAAGAAATATAATCACATCTCTTTATATCATGATACTATGTTTATGCCGTCAAGTCTGCACTCCCACTCACGTCGATGTTTCAACTTCTGGTTAGAGTGTTGATGTCGTACATCGTCATTTTTTAAATTCTCATTTAATTCGTGTTTTATTATTATTTAATACGTTCTTATTAATATTTAATATTTATTATCGTTTAAACCAACCCTTGTATCACACGGGCATTTAGTCTAGTGTATATATATATATATATACTAGCATCATACCCGCGCAATGCTGTGGCGGCAAATAGTTTTTGGTTTACAATATATCACTTTCAAGAATGTAATGATATGTTATTCGTGCGATTCAATGTCACGAAAAAGTTTTCTACAGCAACATGTCCGGTTTTTTTTTCAAATTTTCTTTTATTTATATCTAACTATTTTATTAATTTTAAAAATAAATTCTAAAAGACAATAAAATAAGAAAAAAGATTTATATTGATGAAATAAAGAGAAGAGTTAATAAGATTTTAAAAATTATGTTGATGTGGGTGGATAATTGTTTTAGTATGAAAGAATATATATTTTAAATAGAAAGTTAAGTAAATTAGGAGAGAATAAAATAGTTAAAGATTAAGTGTGTGAGATTAATTTAGATTAAATGAATGGTTAAGATTTTATATTGATTGAATTTTAAGAAGTCTTAAATTTTAAGAGGAGAGAGAATGTTAAATGGTTTATATAGTAATATAGATAGGGGAGGGTTCAAAAAAAACTGTTTTTCATACGAGAATTGCGAAACTCAATCTCAGCCGTCTGATCTGGATGCAGATCTAAAAAAACGCGGTATCATTTTTGTAATTAATCACAACTTTATAATATTTGACATGTTTCTTACCTGAAATGACATATGTTTGATTTTTATTTCTCTTGAGTCTTGTCTTGTTTCATATCTGAAATATCACTGTATGTATGCTTCTGTTCCACCACTTCACTTTTTTCTTTGATATTTCAATCATGAAATACTATTGTTTCATGACTGAAATATCAAACGGAAAAAAGTTATTACTTCACTTTTTTTTGATATTTTAGTCATGAAATACTATTGTTTCATAACTGAAATATCAAAGGAAAAAAGTCACCGTATATGTGTGTGTATATATAGGATGCGGTTCAAACGAGAACTGTTTTTCGTACGAGAACTATTTGTAACATCATTAATGACTCATTAATTGGAGTATTTTGATCATTTATATAGTTACCCAACCATAAATTACATCCGGATGAGCTTTCATTAATTTATGAGACTTGATTTTTCCAAAATACCACTTATTAATGCTTCTTTAATAAACCATTAATGAGTCATTAATGATGGCATTAATGACTCATTAATGACCACCACCATTAATAGCCATTGATTTATTTAAATTAAAAGTTAAGATTGGTTCTCGGAGTTCTCGTATGAAAAATAATTCTCGTTTGAACCACCCTCTATATCTATATCTATACTACTATATAAAACATTTAACATTCTCTCTCCTATTTAATTTTAAGAGTTCTTAAAATCCAATCAAGATAAAATCTTGACCTTGCATTCTATCTAAGTTAATCTCATCCACTCAATCTTTAAGCATTTTACTCACTCTCCTAATTTACTTTAACTTTTTATGCATTTAAAATATACCCTCCCACACTAACACACTTTATCATACAAACACAATTATTCACTCACATCAACATAATTTTTAAAATATTATCAAGTTTCTCTCCTTACTTCATAAATATAAATTTTTTTCTTATTAAAACGTTTTTAGAATTTATTTATAAAATTTATAAAATAGTTGATGTAAATAAAAGAAAATTTGAAGAAACAGACATGCTGATGTAGAAAACATTTTCGTGACAGTGAATCGCGCGAATAACATATCATTATATTCTTGAAAACGACGTATAAAACATACATTATTTGCCGCTGCAGCATTGCGCATGTATGATGCTAGTATATATATACATGCATACTTCACTTCTCATTCTTATTTGAACCTCCGTCTATGTGTGTGTTTCTATATATATATATGTATATATATAGGGGAGGGTTCAAACGATAAATGTTTTTCGTATGAGAACTGTGAGAACCAATCTTGGCCGTTCATTTTGGATAATAGAATTCATGATGAAGGGTGTGGGGGATTGAGTGTGGCAGGGTGTATGTAAGGAATTTATGGTGGACAATCCAATTAAAGGAGGGGGAATTGGACGGCTAAGATTGGTTCTCGCGATTTCTATACGAAAAACAGTTCTCGTTTGAACTTTTGCCTATATATATATATATATATATATATATATATATATATATATATATATATATATATAATGACAAACACAAGCATCCACTAAACTTAATTCTAAATCTACACACATATCTCTTAAACCTAGTCCTAAATATACTCTATTATGCATAAGACTATCCGCATCGGAGGCTACCCGATGGCGGGTTACCTTCCCAGCCCGATGGGAACACCATCGCTGGTGATGGGGTGGGGTTGGGTTGGGAGCCCGGCTAGTTGGTGAACCCGTTACGGATTTCTCTTTTTTTTTCTTTTTCTCTCTTTCTCTCTTATTTAATATATATATTTTATTAATATTTGATGTGGGGTTGAATAGGGTTGAATGTGAGGGTTTTTGGGTTTGATAGGGTTAAAGGTGAAAGATGATGTGGATGCTGATGTGACATGGGGTAACTTGGGTTGGATTTTGATGTGGCATGAGGTAACTTCGGTTGGATGCTGATGGTCTAACAGGAGTACAAGACTTGAACCAACAACCTCTAGAGAGGGAGCACTACCCCACATCACCATATACCGCTGAACCATAAGCCTTTTGATAAAATAGTGTATTATGTATATATAATTTACTTTTGAATGCCAATAATAATCTGTAAAAATTGATACAAAGTTTTTTAATTCTATATAATTAATAATATTTGTGGTTGTGTTTTGAATCTTGTGACCTATAAATTACCTTCTCCCATTCATTTGTAACAGGAATGAACAAAAAACCAAAACATGATGATGAATGGTTTTAGTTGCCACAGGTATGGCGACGAATAATCCCGCTGCGCTACATCTCGTCAGTTTTTAATTTTTCAATATACACGAATATATGTTAACATTACGTACGGTGATTATGATACAGATTAGAAGGTAAAGTGGCCATAGTTACCGGCGGCGCTAGCGGCTTCGGTGAAAGTACGGTGCGGCTGTTCGTCAAACACGGCGCCAAAGTCTTGATCGCCGACGTCCAAGATAACCTCGGTATTTCTCTTTGTAAAGATCTAGTGTCTGAATCCGGAAAGGACGTCGTTGTTTACGTTCATTGTGATGTCACTCAAGATTCCGACGTCAAGAAAGCTGTGGACACCGCCGTTTCCACGTTCGGGAAGCTGGACATCATGTTTAACAACGCCGGCATCACGGGGAACTTGGATTTCACGATCTTAGATTCCGATAACGAAAACTTCAAACGGGTTTTCGATGTAAACGTGTATGGATCATTCTTGGGAGCTAAGCACGCAGCTCGGGTCATGATTCCGGCGAAACGTGGAGTGATTTTGTTCACTTCAAGTGTCGCGTCAGTGGTTTCTGGCGAGTCACCGCATTCGTACACCGTGTCAAAACACGCCGTGGTGGGGTTAATGAAGAACTTGTGTGTTGAGCTAGGGCAGTATGGGATCAGGGTGAACTGTATTTCACCCGGGTCTGTTTCGACACCGTTGCTGACGAATGCAATGGGGTTGGATAAGGCGGCGGTGGATAATATTGTGTGTTCATCAGCCGTCTTGAAAGAGGTGGTGCCGACGGCGGAGGATGTGGCGGAGGCGGCGGTTTATCTGAGCAGTGATGCTTCAAAGTATGTTACGGGGGTTAACCTGGTGGTGGATGGAGGTTACAGCACCACCAATCCAACCTACTCAAGAATTATTAAACAGACCTTTGAAACCTTATCCAAAAAATTATAATCGATCACGTTAATTGAGAGCCATGCAGTTGGTTAAATTTAATTTCAAAATTTGTCAGATTGTCACTGTATTTGTTAAAGATAATGTATTTACATATTTTCTAAACTAATCGGGTAAAAGTGTGTGTAATATCAATTTTTAAAGGGTGGTGATTCTTGTCTAATAAAATCGTGTATATACACGTACACAACTTTATGTATTATTAACTTGTATTATATATTATTAATATTAATTGATTTTACTTATTATGTAGGAGTGTATTACTAAATTCTTTGTGTATAAATGAACTCCGTTTTAAAGTATCTTAATTTATGCTAACGAGAGTATCGGATATGTATGTGGTGAACAAGCAGATCGAGATTGTGATAATAATCTATAAATTGTATTGTCGTTCACTATAAGTTTTTTATGTAATAATATGTTTCTTTATAAAAAATAATAATATAATTGGCAAAATATACATTCGATAGACGGCATGATCGAAATATTTATTTTAGATCGCAATAGAGCATGAAGAGTGGGTCCATTTAGATTTATTACAAATGGTCACATCGTTGTGACCTACTTATTATATCATTCTTTCTCGACATCTCATGATATATATGGTTGTTATTTTTCTTTTTTTATCAAGTAAGAATAAACAAATAATTAAAAGCACACATCGCATATGTATATAGTTATATAATGTTAGGTGTGACTTAAAATTAATATAAATTGAAACTAGAATCTAATTAAGGGAAGCTTGACATGGAGTTTATGATTTCGGATATTGGTTTGATCAAGATGGTTCTCATATGGGGAAAGATGGTTCACAACGTGAAACATGTGTGCGTGACGATGAGTAGCTCGAGAACAAGGTTCTTAGATTTGGGTTTTTTGGAGGGAGCTTGGCGTGGAGCCTGGCTCCACAGCATAGAGCCACCTACAACAAATCCAAGTTGTTTTGGTGAAGATTTTGTTTGGCGGCCCATATAATATTAATTAAGATTTTTTACTTTTGTGTCTATAAATATCGTAACTAGGTTTCATTCAACCTATGCACCATTGGGACATCTGTAAACACTTTCACATAATAAAGAAGTCTCTGATTCCTGTCCGTGGACGTAGCTCATAACCTTGACGACTAAATCATATTATATCTTGGTGTCGTTTTATCTTATTTCCGTTATCTGCATCTTTTAACATGTTCTTGTTAAGGTTTCAAGTTTGATCCTTACAAAATAGTGATATGATACCTTACAAGTGGTATCAGAGCCAGGTTCTCTTGGCTCGTGTATTGCTGATTGGAGATCTCATGCAAAAGCATGTTTTGTGGTTTTGCTGGATAAGGGCTCTTCTTGTTCAGCAGGGTTACGCGATGACGTTATAAGAAGAAGCTAAGCTTTCAGGGGATATGTATGGGGGAGAATGGAAAGAGACATTCTAACAAAAGCATACAGTGCGGTTTCGCTATATGACTAATGAGGCACCTGCAACTAATCCAAGTTGTTTTGGTGAAGGTTTCGTTCTACAGCCCATTTAATATTAATTAAGATTTTTCTAGTTTTATGTCTATAAATATCGTAACTAGGTTTTATTCAACCTATGCACCATTGGGGTGACATCTTGTAAAGACTTTCAGATAATAAAGAAGTCTCTAATTCTTGCCCGTAGATGTAGGTTGTGATGTATCAAACTTTCAGAAACTTACTCTTTCATGTACTTGGTGACCACTTGAGAAGGTTAAAGGTAATATCTTTACTTTTGATTTATTTTTTTAATCAACTACTACTACTACTACTACTATTATTATTACTATTATTATTATTAATGAAGATTAAATTGAACATGAATCATCATTCATCAAAACATGCATCATCTCTGATTCGTAAGATTCATCAAAATATGCATTACTGCTAGAGTACTAGATTCATCTGAACATGCATCCATGCATGGTAGTGTACTTGTAAGGAAGTCACCGAACCATATGAACCAAGTCAAACAATGATTTGGCATGTTAATCACTAGAAGGGAAAAAGAACATGTTTTGACATAGGACACACATTCATTGAAACTATAACTACATTCATTTAAGAAGATAGAGCCTTTAAATGTTTGAAACTATGAAAAGAGGTATGGCCAAGCCTGGAATGCCATAAGTGAAAGTCTTGGTATATAGTGATTGAATTAATGGGGTGTGGTGAACATGTAGTTGTGGGATGAGCCTGCCTACCTTGTACAATGATATAAAGATAATCATAAAAAGGTGTTATGTGCAATCCTCTTATTGGGGTACTAAAAATAACATGAAATAGGTGTGAATATCACATAGAAAGAGAGATATGTGCCTAGATTACTAATAGGTAAGGAGGTTGTATGAAAAAATGGGAATGAATGCTACATCATGCAAAATGATAGTTGATCTAATGTTTACTAGACATATCTAGTGGCCTCAGTGTTGTATCCACTAGGTAAAAGAACACAGATTGGAGTGGGAAATTTATGTATATTGTAAATGAGATTAAGAGAGTTCAAGATGTGATCAGTCGCTCCATTATCTACAGTCCATGTATTTAACTAGAAACATAGAGGCAATGACCTTACAGATAATAGGTGTAACATGTAAGGTAACATATTTATGTATACATTCAAAATGATTAGTTGTATCATGGAGTTTTGGATATTTTAAGGATTGTTGTAGCAACATCAAGACTTACTTAAGTTGATTTTAGAGGTGATCTATCTATGCATTCATGGAAGTGTCCATACCATTGCTATTCATAGGGCCCATCCCATAGGGGATGAATAGACTGGATTTTCTTGTCACATAGCTATATTTATAGCCTTTTCATTGACCTTGTCGATTTGTCAATGGTTTGTATTTCCAATACAATAGATGACCGACATGGTAACCTACTATCTTTTAGCATTCTTCCTTACTGTGGCCAACCTATTTACAGTAGTGACAAAAGAGACCTTTCTTAAAGGTGACATTATTTCCTAAAAAATTTTACCTTGTACAAGAAGTTTGCCATATCTTGAATTACCGACATTGAAGTTCTAGTTGGATTGTGCAGATAAAGCCATATATGTGGTAATATATCATTCTCTTTGTTTCCTTTCCTACTTCATCAAACTATATGATTTAGCAACTATTGGCAAGGGTAGCATGTGTAGTATTTGCCTTCTTGTCTTCTAAGTAGTACTCAGTTCCATAAGAAACTAAATCAACCTTTTTCTTTGATCTTTTGCACCAACTTTTCTTCCTTTAATTGTGATAGTAAAAATCAATTTGGACAATTTTTTGTTTTATTTCAACAATGTCACTAGAAAGTTGATAAATGTGATGACCATCCAATTGAGAATAGTGTTCTTATAGTTTATTGCACAAATCAGTTACAATGTTAATAGACATGAGAGAATTATTGATCTCATTAGATATTGTTTTTAGGATCCAAGAAATTACCATGACATTCATTCTATATAACCCAAAGAATCTTAGTCTTTGTATTAGCCTATCGGTTTATGAACTAATCAATAACCATCTTCATCTTATTATTGGTATTTATAGTAATCATCGTTGATTGTATAAATGATCAATAATGGTCAAATATGGGGAGTTTAATTGAATGGGGATCAAACCCGAATGTTCCAAGTCATACAGATATTACAAAAGAGATGGTTGTAATATCTCTGAATGTTATAAATTGAAAAACAAGAAGAAAAGAGTTGCTGACAATAACTCACAACCTAATCAGGGTGGTAAGCTTCTTATATTGCTGAAAAAACTTTTATGGAGAGGCTTTAAACGTTGATATTTCAGCAACTAAGTTTAAGCTTTGCTCAGCCTTGGTTGATATGAGTGAATCATATGACATTCTAATTTCAAATGATTGTTAGCACACATTGATTTTTTTATAATGAGTTCAATGAAGGTTTATCTTTTTATTACCTACAAGTGCAAATTCGTCTCAAGATGAAGATTGTTAGATATAATCCGAATTTTGCCAAGTGAGCCCTTGGCTCAATTACTTCACAAATTGAATTGGGACTTTATTTAATATTAGGGTTAGTATTTTATTATATACATATATATATATATATAATATTAAGGTTAGTTTTTTATTTTTATTATTAGATATAATCCGGTGAGAACATATTTTAAATAGAGAACGGTGAGAACACTTGTAGGCCAATCATTTGGTTTAATTAAGGTAAGTTGAGTTTACATCTTTTACTTAATTAACCAAATAATTAAAATTCAACATACCTTAATTAAATCAATTTAATCTCAACCATTAAATAAAGATCATCCAAGAGCTATAAACTGTTCTCACCGTTCTCACATTAAAAGGTGTTCTCATTTGATCCTGCCTCTGTATATATATAATATGTAAGGAGGTTGCAGTGAGTTTTAGAGGATGTTTGGGATTGCATTTAAACATTGATTATCTAATATTGTGATTTGAAATCTCTAATAATTAATTTAAAGTGTTTAGGGTTGCGTTTTTGAAAATCAATTATTTGCGTTTTGAAACACGGTTTCAAGAATTTACTTTTGAGAAAACATATGAAAACCGGTTTTTAGAAACGCACGGTTTGTATTAGAGTCACATGAAGATTGGTTTTTATAACTGGTTTAGACGATCAAATATGAGTTTTTTCAATTCAATTCAGGACCCTTCTTCAAGTTTGACTCAAATTTGAAAACTCAATTTATTATTGTCAGAAATTATGAATGAGTTAATCAACATCTCATATCTTCGTGTGTTGTAATGCGCATATATTCACAGTTCAATTATACATACAAACATACATTTACTAGACGATCATAATTATAACACGTGTTAGTAGTTAATTAGCTTTTTCATGTAAATTAATATTAGTTATCGATGGAGTTAAGATATATATATATATATATATATATATATATGCATGTTAGATCGAGTAGTTAATAAGGAAGACAAAATAATGTAGCTGCTGGCAGACAATGCATGTACGTAGGTAGTCAAATAATGTAGCTTGCTAGCTAGCTAGCCAAACAATATGATCGATCTAGCTACTAATTAATACTTAATTGTATCTTAAAATATATATAGTCAAAGGATACAAAAAAGTCAAGCAGTACAACCACCATTATAAATATTCTTAACTATCTATATTTATATCCTTCAGTTGCCAAAATAATAATGTGGAGCCAAATTAAAACGTACGTGCGTACTTCTAATAGCTAGAAAAGTAATTAAGCATAAATACTTAAATTTACCAAAAGCCCCTCGATCGTGTTTATTGTTTACTTTACCAAGTGAAAGTGTTATTAAAATTGGAATATATACATGGTACGTTTGTGAGGGAATTGAAATTTATATAAGAAAATAAAAATGATTTTAAGAGTAAAATTAGAAGAACAGCTAGATAACTATTATTGTGTAAGTACGTTATAAAATCTAATAAACATTAATTAATACAGATTAATTGCGGCAGTAATATTGCATGTGTTGAGTTGGTTATATACTAATAAGTATAGTAACGTGTGATTGTTTTAATTATTATGGCTGTTCACGTAAATTGTTAAATATTCTTAGATTTGCATGTGACGTTCTTAGAGTACACGTAGTGTTTACTAGCTAGCATCGCGACTATTATTAACCGTCACGTTAGTATATATATTTCTAACTGATCAATAATATTATACGATAATAACTCTTTATCACTACAATCACTATCACCAATAGACCCAAGAAAATTAATAAAAACATTTAGGTCTAAGAAAGAAAAAAAAAACAATCACACTACAAGAAATGAGTGCTTTAGCGGCGACAATTAAGTAGTTAGACTACATGTCGCCGCTAAAGCCTATAAAAAAGACCGCGTAACTTTCCCACCTTGCATGCTACCAGCACGATGAACCTCTTCATTACGAGCTTTACCACGATCGAGCTCTTTACGGATATAATTAAGGTTCACTAAGCGCACGAACAATCTGTTTGGTTAAAATATTCTTAATTGGATGGATTTTTTAAATATAATTTTGTTGTGCTTTTGGTGTGGTTTTATTGTAACTCTAATTTTTTTAATTTGTTGAATTTTATACAAACTTTCGAGCATTAAAGCGTGAGTTGTCAGTCGGTGTTGCTAAGGTGGCATTAATTTGAATGCGTCCTCCGGGTTCCACGACCTCCCTTGCGGGGTTTGTGTGCATATATGGTCTGCATGTCAAATTGCCTTACCGGCTAAAGCTCGAGTCTAAGAACAAGCTCGGAAAATATACAGCGAATTATACTCGAGCTTATAAGGACTTGATTTGAGCGCTTATCAAGCTTAATTTGTATAAAATTGAATTAAATTTACTAATGTTAGACTTATGTAAAATCGATTATTGCCTTATGGTCAAGTATTTTTTTTTTTTATATTTATACACATTTTGATATTTTATTTTGTTACTTTCTTCGTCAAAAATATATTACTTTTTAAAATCTTTCTTTAACAATATTGACTTAATTTTTTTGTTTGTGTTATATAATAAATATTTAAAGAAAATTATCCCAATAAACATACATTTATAAAACAATTTATTGTATTATATAACATAAATAATGGCATTTAAGGTCAAGGATAAAAAGAATGACTTCAAACGGTCCAAATTAAACAATATTTTAGGGCGGAGGAGTATTAAATATACTGTTACATGTATTTTGCATAATGTTGGTTATTTTAATACTATATATATATATATATATATATACGGGAAGGTTCATTTGAGAATATTTTTTATTGCGAGAACTGCGAAAACCAATTTTAGTTTTTTATTTTGGATAATGAAATTTATGAATGAAGAGCGTGGGGGGATTAAGTGTGGCAGGGTGATTTAAGGAATTCATAGGTGGCAATCTAATTGAAGGAGGGGGAATTGGACGGCTAAGATTGGTTCTCGTAATAAAAAACGGTTCTCAAATAAACTTTTTAATATATATATATATATATATATATAGGAAGGTTCATGCGAAAAGTGGTTTATTTACGAAAAGTGCAAGAAGCGTTCTGAGCCATTTGATCATTTAATCAATGGCTATTATCTCTTATGACATTTTAATAATTAAAAACAAATTCAATGGTTTCAATTTAGTTAAACAAAGAATAAAAAAGTAATTAACAACACCTCTCTCCTCTCTCTCTTAGTTAATTGACCCAACCCCCTCCCCATTTTAAAAACCTAAACACCTCTCTTCTCTCATATCTCTCTCATACCTAAACAAATTCACGGTTCACCTCCACCGCCGCCTCACCTCCATCGCCACCCATGGGTTATCTCCATTGTCGATCATCCACACCACCATCGCCGATCATCTAAACCACCATCGCCGAGAAGGGTTCTATCTTTACTGCAGTCACTATCGATCATCTTGCATCTCACCACCGCCCTCACCTCTACTACCGCCACAAGCACCGCCATCACAACGATGACAACCATAATCGCCGTCGTCCTTAACACCAAAAACCCTAGATCTTCAACCGATCGATCTCATCATCACCGCCGTCGCCCAAAAAACCCTAGATCTATGCTCTCTGCCGTCGATTTGTGAGGCCCCACAATTGTTGCCGGCGAAGGGTAAACCCGCCGCTGCCACCTCTGCTCTACTTCGCCGCCGCTGCCGTATCACATTCTTGTCGCCTCATACGCCGCCGAGCCACCACCTCCGCCGACCACCACCTCCACCAACCACCGGGTTTAATCTTTTTTATTTAAATTTTATGTTTTTTTGTTTGTTTTCATATGTTTTATTTTAATTTTTTTAAATTTTATGTAATTAGCTAGTTTCCTTTTTCTGTTTTTTTTTCTTGCATTGAACAATGTATATCTTGTCCTTTTTCTGATTTTTTTCGTTGTATTTAACTATGTATATTGACAATTTGGCATTGGTTTTCAATTTAATCCTATTTAGTTCATTGTTAATTAGTGAGCAGTGGGTAATAACTAGAGAAAATTGTCTGCGTTCATCATTAAATATTATAAAAATTTTAACAAAACGTTTATATCATTGGTTGTATTAAGTATTGAATATCTTAAATTTATCTTAAAAACGAGTATAGTGTTGGTTCTGTGTTCTTTATCGAACACAAAAGGGTGTTAGATGTGTTCATTATCGAATACAAATAAACGTAGTGATTAGAAATAAGTAAGTGTTTAATATATAACAAAAATATTAATTGTAATTTTAAGTAATAAAAGAGAAAAAAATTCTATCAAAATATTATGATTCATTAATGAACAAGTGAATATATGAAGAAATTTCTTAAAAAAGAATTAATTTAACAAATAATAAAAATAAAAAAGTAAATAAAATCTAGAAAAAATTTAATTAGAGAGAAAATTTTAATTAGAAAGAGATAAAATAATTAGAGAGAGGAGAGAGAATATTATTGTTTACTAATTTACACTTTTGAATTAAATAAAATAGTAATTATAATTAATTTGAACCACAAGATCAAAAATCAATTAATGGCTGAGATTACTTTTCGCACTTTTACTAAATAAGAAGCTTTTCGCATAAACCCTCCCCTAAATATATATATCTATATATCTAACTCCTTTATAAATAATTTGGGCAAAACGCATTAAAATACAATTAACCTTGTCTTAATTGTCATTGTATAGAACTAACTTTAAATTCTTAAAAATAATACAACTAACTTTCAAAAAAATTTCATTGTATGCAAAGAACTTTTTTCTGTGTCTAGTATTTACCTACCATTGTCTACAATAAACTTTTTCATTATTTTCATTATATACAACAACTTGCATATAATGAGATGATTATAAAAGTTAATTGTATTGTTTTTAAAAAAATAAAGTTGGTTGTATACAATGATAATTAAGACAAAGTTCATTGTATTTTTATACAATTTACCCAATACATTTACAACCTTAAAACTCTTAATTTTAAGTAACTTAAATGTACTAAAATACCCCTTCTTAACCATTTTATTCTTTCTCCTAATTTACTTTAACATTTAAAATATCTATTTTTAACCATTTCATTCTCTCTCCTAATTTACTTTAACTTTTTTTTCAATTTAAAATATCTCTCTAACACTAAAACACCCTATCACACAAACACAATTATCCACTCACATCAACATAATTTTTAAAATCTTATTAACTTCTCTCCTTATTTCATAAATATAAATTTTTATCCTATTTTAATGTCTTTTAGAATTTATTTTTAAAATTAATAAAATAGTTGATGCAAAAAAAACTGACATTATACGATACTTTTTCGTGACATTGAATTGCGCGAATAACATATTATTATATTTTTAAAAGCAACACGATGTAAAATAGAAATGATTTCTCGTCGCAGCATTGCGCGTGTACCTTGCTAATATGTATGTGTGTGTGTGTATATATATAAAAGCAATATGATGTAAAATAGAAATTATTTGCCGTCGTAGCATTGCGCGTGTACCTTGCTAGTATGTATGTATGTGTGTGTGTGTATATATATATATATTGAAAAGTTCAAACGAGAACTGTTTTTCGTACGAGAACCGCGAGAACTAATCTTAGCGTCCAATTCCCCCTCCTTCAATTGGATTTCCCACCTATGAATTCCTTACATACACCCTGACACACTCAATCCACTCACGCTCTTCATCCATGAATTCCATTATCCAAAATGAACGGCTAAGATTGATTCTCGTTGTTCTCGCAATAAAAACGGTTCTAAAATGAACCCTCCTATATATATATATACACACACATATATTGTGATTGGAATATATAGTATCCAATTTAAGATCAAAGTTAAGTTGATGCTTATTTCAGCAAACCACAAGAAAAGCAAGCAAGAAAGTTTGCACATCATAAAAAAGATAACAAGTATCAGTTACAAGTCGCTTGTCATGGTCCCCGCCCTTTTTCATTTTATTTATTTATTAATTAATTTCCTCATTCAAGCTTCTATTAATTAATTGTGTATTTATTTATTAGGTTTTTTTTTTTTTTTAAAAAAACTTTCTAATCATATAACTTTACTTGACTATGAGTGAGAATGAATTGGAAGCTAGAATATCGATCCACACATACATTTAACTAATTGTCATGAAGTGGAGGAGTTAATTATATATATATATATATATAAAGTAAGGCAATTTTAATTTACTGATACTTTTGTATATGTATTTAATTGTCTTTTTGTACAATATATATATATATATATATATATATATATATATAACGTTAATTAATTAAGTTGATCGAAGTGGCTGGAGGAAGAAATTAATGTAAATGAGTTTGTTACTTTGTTTGCTTCATTGCGTAAGAACATCGCACGCTTCAGACATATATACGTACCGGCCTTTTAAATTTTGTGTTAAACAATTTAAGTTTGATATAAGAATCAAATCTACTGGTTAATTTGTTATACCCAAACACAATTAATTTTTAATATAAATAGAAATGAAAGCACACACTTCACCTAGACTATGTACGTGTTGTTGAGTCCGAATATATATTGTGTGTATGTTAGAGAGAGAATTGAAACTCTCTAAGAGGAGAGTAAATAAAGGGTAGTTAAGCAAGAGTAGATGTTGGAAGATTAAGCTCAAAAACAAGTGAATTAATAATCAACTTTTCATAGAGATTAACTTAACATAGATTGCCAACCATATATATGTTCAATGTTTCAGATCTAGAATACACACTTAGTATGTGTTTTTGGTGTGAGAGAAAGTAGAGATCGATTTGAAGGTAGCTAGGTTTAATTAAGTAGAAGATTCAAGCTTTGCATGTTGTTAGGATTTGGGATAGCTTAATTAAGCAAGTGAATTCAAGTGATAATATTCAGAATAAGGTTGGATCTTCTCTAATATTCCTAATGTTCTTGAAGTTTCATGTGGGTTTTTTTATGAGGAACGTGTTTATTATGATTAGATATATATCCATGTTAAGTGTATGGATTAATTAGTTAGAGAAATATTAGAACTTGAATTAACTATATATTAAAAACTATTGCATGTCGAATATGATGATTAGATTTAGTTTAAAATGATGATCGAGTTTTTAGTAATTAATTTCTAGACTGAACAAAATTTGTTCAATAAAAAATAATTAAGATCGATATGATGATTGGTCCAATATATATATGATGTGTACGTTTTATATATGATCATTGTTAGAATACGTTTTCTATTTTAATTTTTATATATATATATACACACATACTAGTATTGTACTCGCGTAATGCGGCGACGACGAATATTTTTTTCTTGACAACCTGGCCATTCTTAAACAGGGGTGGTGTGTTTTCTTGTCTAAATTATAAAGGGTCATTAAAATTGCATATAGATGATAAAATCTAACAATAGTTTTGACATTATAACTCTATGTTATTTTAATTACATTACCCATTTAAAAAATCCAGAAATTTTTATAAATGTAGGTTATATGTTATTTAGATCAATACTACTTATTATACATAAATTTTAATAGGAAATGTTTAATTATTAATTTTTGTAATTATTAAGTTAATTTGCATTAATTTAATTTTTTAAATATTCTTTATTTTGAAATGTTTAGTTATTAAAATGGTATATAAGATTGTCATTAACTTTATCAACTAATTACTTTATTTAATAGTTTTCATTTAGTTTAATATTAAGGGTAAATTAGTAATTTTAAATTGCTTAAAATTAAGAGATTTCAAATGACCTAAATGCTTTATAAGATAGTATATATATATATATATATATATATATGAGAGGGTTCATGCGAAAAGTGTCTTATTTGCGAAAAGTGCGAGAAACAATCCTGACCTCTTATTTATATTTAATCTAATGACTTAGATTAATCTTATTTTTCATTTTTTTAATTTAAAAGGATAGAATAGTAAACAAATATTTTTTCTCTTTCCAATCTATTTATCTCTCTTACTTTTCTCTCTCCTTCAATTTTTAAATAAAATAAATTTAAAAAAATTAATAGTGAATTACGGTGTTCAACCGTTAACATAACAAAAATTTATGTATTTTTAATTATTAAATTTTATGTTTATTATTTTGTTCACTAGTAAACTCTTGTTTTATATTTGTTTCGATAATCTTTTTTTCAGATTAATTCTCTTTTTTCTGTATTGATTTTTTTCTACTTGTTTTTAAGTTCCTCTTTATTCTTTGTAAGAAATAAAAGGTATTCATTAGTAGACTATAATAAACCGTAATAAAAAAATAAAAAATAATGAATGTTTAATAATAAACAATACACTTACATAGCTAATAAAAATAATTAACTTATAAATGTTCAATAATAAACAACTCTGTTCAATAATAAACAAAACATTGAACACAAAAAAATTGTTGAACAAATTTTACTATTCATCCATGAACAATAATATATAACAAAAAATAATAATAATTTACATACTAAAAATCTAATAAAAAACACAAATAGATGGATCCTTAAATAAACAATGATTCATTTACAAAAGGCATTGATATATACCACAAACAGCTCTATGAACCTCAAAAGATTAAAAAAAATAGATCACATAAACCCAAGCCCAAATGTTGTTCATACTCGAAAAATGGGGCGAATTCTTCCAAATCTAAGAACCTTTTAGATCTAATACAAGAAAGAACTTACCTTTTAGAGTTGGTAATCATGAATAGATAAATAAAAATTCCAGATCTAAGAACTTGTTTTTCATACTCGAAAAATGGGGTGAATTTTTCATAATCGACGGTTTTCTTAAAAATGATGATGGTTGCGGTGGTAGAGTTGTGAGCAAAATCAGTCGGTGGTTGTGAGATGAATGGTGACTGACGACAAATCAAAAAGGAAGGCGGTAATCAGATGTCACACCCCGCCTTGGCGGAAACACGAGGTGCGACGGAGAGGATCGTCATAACACATTGATATATGAATAGAAAATTTTACTAAATGAGTTCACACCAACGTGTCACGACGTTCCCAGACACAAGAGGGGACTTGTGTCATGGCAAGTCACTTCACGACAACCATAGTCAACAGTTTAAAATAAGAACATTCGAAATAGTTGTTCCCACAACCCGGGACAAGTATACGGGGCTACAAGCCCTAGATTTATAAAATTCAAGTTCATGATAGCATAGTTAAATGAAAGAATCTTTAGTCAACTGCCCATGTCACGCTAAGGCTATCTAGGGTCACCTAAGCTCCTTAGGCATGGTTATTAGCATTACCTGAAAATGAACACTCGAAAATGTCAACATAAAGTTGGTGAGCTCGCAGGTTTAAAGTAAAAGCTTAGTTGCTGTGTAAATTGTTTAAGTAGGACATATGTGCACGTATAGCATGTTAAGCGTGTAGATGTTGTACCAACATCCGAACCACCAGGTTCAATAGGAATCAATAGAAATCGAATCATTGTCTTCCAAGCAGTTATTATAGCATACCCAGCTGGAGCATAAACCGTTGGCTCATAGGAATATAGGAATCAATAGTCATCAACCAACAACAAGTAGTCTTTGCATATACGTCACATAAGTTGTCTAAAATAAATAAGAAAGAGTCATCACGGCATAAAAAGTTTAAAAAAGAGTTTGAGTGTCATTCTCCCCCGAGAAATATAGTAAAAAGGGGCCACGAGTACTCACCTTAGTTGCGGGTTGTCACTTGAATCTTAACGTGCTCGGAAATCTACAAGCAATCGTATAATCTAAGTTATATTCTATTCACGCGTAAAGTTCTCTTTTGTACTAACCTTAAATTTAATTATGTTTCGCGATTAAGTTTTACTGTATGTTACATAAGTGCATCCATTCCTTAGGCCTAACCCCAATATACATAATTGAGGTTTCAAACCTTGGTTATTTTCCTTTTCAAATGTGTATGTTAAATTCTGAAATTTTGGGTAAGCTTTATGTATTTTTAAAATGATTTAAACGTCCTAATTATTTTCCTAAATTTTTAGGGCAGAGATCTTAATGTATCTGTTATTTTATATAATTTTTTATAGAGTTGAATAACATGTCTATTATTTTAAGAAATATTTTAATTAGTGTTGGTCAGAAAATACCTTTAGCTTGCGCGTCTCAAAGTTTTTATTTATTTAAAATACTAAACAACTTTAATAAAATCTAAAAATTTTATAGTAACTTAACAACACTTAAAACTTCATTCATATAAACGTTTGTCCACTAATTCGGATATTTGAATGTTTTAAAACATTTTAAACTCTGGTTAAATAAATTCCCTAAACTTCCAGATTTGACAAACAAAAAGTTTTTGTCCAATTAAAATAGAAAATAAATACAATAAATTCTAATATTTTCTACAGTGATTATAAACACTCTAAAGTTTATCCATATTAAGTTTTAGGCTTTAATTCGTAGTCTTGGATAAGTTGTGATGTTTGAAACTCTGTTATCGAAACCCCCTAGGATTTCCAGATTCAACAACAACAATGTTTTTAACTAATTAAAATAGAAAACCAACTTTATAAATTCTGAAATTTTTACAGTACTTCGAAATCTCATGGAATATGCTCCAGATTTATTTTGAAGAATTTTCGTGATGTTTAGAATAAGTTTTTGAAATAACAAATTTAGTAGGTTAAAACTGTTAGAAATCACAGATCTGCGCATCTAAACGATTTTGATTATTTGGGTGACCAAATCAACTTAGTTTTGTATGAAACCAGTTGGAGATGAAAGGAGACTCAAAGAACTTATCTTTAGTGTCAAGAATCGATTTTTTTCATTCTGTTTTGGCCGAAATATGGCCTATTAAAGTTGGTACATATTCTGCCCAGATTATAGGTTCTTGTTCTTTAAGTTTTAAATCAAATAGACCAATCCTTTGGGTTTGATATTCAACCAAACACATCAAAATCATAATTTTATGTGTGACTAGGATGTGTTTAATCCATCAACCATGTTTTACATGCAAAGAAACAAAAAGAATAAAATTTAAAGTTTATGGAGGAACATGTACATACCTAAACTCCTCAAATGGAGATTAAATGACTTGCTTCCTTGAAGATTTGAAAAAAAACAATGGTGAAGAAGGTATAGAGGCTGGAGACGTGGAACAAGAGGAAGGAAAAGCAGGCCAAAATTTGATGGGATTAGTTTGGGTATTAGGGAAGTTTGTTTAAGAGGTTTTAGATGAGATTTAGATATTTTGATTTAAATTCAAATTCAAACTCAAGTTTTTTGTTGGGGTTATTGTTTTTTTTTTTTACAAACCCTTGGCCGTAGATATATATATATATATTTTCAATTTATTGTTTTCATTATTATTATTATTATTCTCTTGTAAATTTTATCTTTTTTAGCCTTAAGCGACTTACTTATTATAAGTTCCTAGTGTTGTATATATTTATTTCTTGTAGGTGTGTTTAGCTATTTATGTATTATATTGACTTATTAGGGTTACCACTTTGAGTGATATTTAAACTTGTCATCTAGTATCAACTATTATCCATATATTATTAGTATTAGTGTTATACATTTAGTTGAGGGATTCATTCACCCATACTCGCTCTAGAGACATTTGCTCGATAACCTTGTACACTAGGAATCGGTTAAATGTTCTACCACCTTATTTGAA
This sequence comes from Dittrichia graveolens, assembly GCA_038502395.1. Lineage (NCBI taxonomy): Eukaryota > Viridiplantae > Streptophyta > Magnoliopsida > Asterales > Asteraceae > Dittrichia > Dittrichia graveolens. The sequence continues at coordinate 6,943,413 of JARJIL010000003.1, forward strand.
GAATTTAGACATATATAACACCTAATTCTAGTATTTACTAGACCTTAGGTATCACACAAGCACATAGATTTAGGTCGTATAACAAGTTAAACTCAACTAACCTGTTTTTGGTGACGGATGTCACATCAGAAGCAAAAGTGGAGGCGCAAATATGTGCTTGGGGAGGTGGCGAGCAGCAGTGGAGTTTGCAACGGCTGTGATGGCGGTTCTTCGGTGCGGCGGCAAGGGTGGCGGTTCTTCAGTGCGACAGCAAGGGCGGCGGCTCTTTAGTGTGGCAACGAGACCAAAAGGGGGAGATAGAGATAATAACGTACGGTGTTGCTTGATGAAGAAGGCACAGAGGAGGTGGCGCAAATCCGGTAGCGAAACGGCGGTGGCCAGTGGCAGTTGCTCCGATGAGGGCGGCGACTGGGATATATCTTATGGAGAGAGAGAGAGATAGAGAGAGAGGTGTGAATAGGGTTTTCAATTTAAAACTAAATCTGCATTCAACTATTCAAGTCCATACGTACGGTGGAGAGAGATATAAATATATATATATATATATATATATATATATATATGAATTATTTGTGAATTAATTTAGGTAAATAATATTTAAGGACTAAAGTCAATTTTACCCTTTTGAATTAATTTAATAATCCTTAAAGATACAATTTAATTACAAAAATGCCACGTATGATCTTAGCCTTTGATTAAATGATCTGATGGTTGTAAATGTTTCTCGCACTTTTCGCAAATAAAATACTTTTCGCATGAACCTCGCTATATATATATATATATATATATATATATATATATATCCAATTAAAAAAATTAAACTAGTGTAACAAGCTCCAAGTCGTTATATATAGAATTAGTACGTGTTCGTTATTCAATATTGAATTACACTGCTGATCTTGATCGAGAAAGAAATAAGAAATTAAACCTGAATATGCAACAATGACTGTTCTTATGCCTGCAAATTTCGAGATGTTCCTTCACATATATATATGATCATCAGTTGATCCGGCCTCATATACATGAGCCACCGAATGGAAACACATGCAATAGGAAATTCATAAATATAAACAAAGATTCTTAGGAATTTTTTTTCGAAATGATGTAAATTAATATTTCCAAAAACTAATCTTACTAATATAGTTTCATATCAACAAATTATATAGCACGAGTTAATAAAAAAAAATGTTATTAAGCTCAAATAGCAAACCTCTTAAAGCTCATATGTAGTTGTTCAACAATAAAATTGTATGAATTCACTCACCGAAGAAAAAGCCTCATCAATTAAGTTGAAGAAAATGTCACTTTCATTTTCTTCGTGGAGATATGGAAAGAGTGAAAGATACATACCAATTGGGGGTGAGAATGAAAGAGGAAATCAACATTCGGACGGGTTCAAAAGACTTACTCAATAGGTTTATTCACTAGAAGGTAATCAATCTCAACGGAAGTTGAAACATGAATATGTAAGGGGTGAACAAGGAGTTATTGAGATTGGGAGCCTGATGATGATACCCAACAGTCGTTAAGTAACAAGTAGTTGTGGGAGAATCAATAAAATAGAAACGTTGCCCAAGGCATATGAAATTGAGATGATGGGTGAACAAGGATTCACAAAGCTTGCCCTCTGCTCCCTCAATTCAACCCCCTCCTTTTTTTTAACCAAATGAGCCTATACAATAGACTGTAGAACTAAGTCTTTGATGCCCCCTCCCTTGATGATGCCTTGGGCCGAAGCCTAGGTCGTCCCCTTTTAGGCCGGCCTTGATGGTCATGTCCATATTGACACAGGCCTTGTCATGACCTATTTGGACATAGGATGTGTCACGACTTAAAAGAGAGTGCTAGGAGCCTAGGAGCCATGTTGGTGAACACAATCGTGTTGCCGATAGATTGTAATTCATAAATATTAAGTAATAAGGACTTAAGGTTATTAGTTGACATGTTATAATTACCCATATTATCTTGACTTAAAGAAGCTAAGTAAATATATTTGAAAGCTTCAAACCACATGTTAGTAGGTAGACCGGTACTTGTAGACATAAGTTAGTATAACTGCAAAATTATGAATTTTTAGTAATTAGGATTATTGTGGTGCTATATATGTGTATTTATGTTATGCAATAGATAAGAGATGTTTACGAATGAGAAAGAAGTATAAGAAAACAATATATACATAAAGTATACAAATAAAGAAATGCTCGCAGCCTTTAATGACCCAATTCCAAGTCCGCCATATTTCTTTGCAGCAATTGTTTGTTGTCAATTTATCCAACAAATTTTAGGCCTCCCTGAGAGTGTACTTCTCCAAACAAATTTTCTTCTAAGACTTTCTAAAGCATCAATCACATTTTGAGGAGCTTTGAAAAGTGAGAGGAAGTACAAAGGAATACTTCCTACTACTGATTTACGAAGTGTAACCTTTCCTCCAAAAGAGAGATTTTTTGACTTCTAATTGGATAATTTCGAATTCACTTTATCAATAACCGGCTACCAATTTCTTGATAAATTCATATTTGCACCAATTGTAATTCCATGATAAGTAAAAGGTAGCTTGGCACCATCACATTGTAGAAAAGATGACATATTATGGATCTCATCCTCATGCATCGCAATCCAAAAAACTTTACCCTTTGCAAAATTTACTTTAAGCCCCAATGCGAGATAAAAACAGTGTAGTAGTCTAGTTAAGTTAACTACATTGGAAGTAGTCCGCTTTCCGAGAAAAATAACATCATCCGTAAATAGAAAATGAAATAAAGATAGGGCCATTATTAGGGAGATTCACCACCAACAAGTATCCTTTATTTTTAATAAGCTCAATTTTTTCAGCATATTTTCTGATTTAAGGGATTGTTATAATTTGAAATAAGAAAACAAGCAGAGTTTATGAAAAATAAGTCAGAAAAATTGGGCTTATGAAAAACAAGCTTATTACAATCTAAAACAAACATTGAGTTTAAACTTGAAAATTAAACCGAAATTGATTATAAACTTTATGGATTAAACATTTTTTTACAACAAAATTCTCACATGCTTTAAACCTAAAACTAAACCCATCTTATTTGAGTTAATTGCTTTTTTGGTCCTTAAGGTTTCACAAAAATGCAGTTTTGGTCCTTTAGTAATCGAAAGTACATAAACCATCCTTTATTTGAGAAATTTGGAGCAATAGTAGTCCTTTAGCAAACTTCCTTGCTCCATTAACTGTCATCATGTGAGGCTCACGTGAGGGTAGTTTAGTCATCTCACTCACAGACTCCCCCTTATCTTCTCCCTTATCTTCTATTGACGAACTCGCCGAGCTTCCCGCCTGGAAACCCACCGCAGATTCAGTGAATTTTGAGCAAAACCCTAATAACGAAAACCTAAATAATCGCCGATTAGATTGTTTGGAGGAACACCATGATGACGAAATTGCTGATAATCAATTGGGTAACACTCAAAACTCGAGCTTTTTGCTTTTGCCTACATCTCTTGATTCAAACTCTGTATCTGATCCGATGAAATCTTTTTTTCGATTGGAGCTTCATCAGCTCCTCCGCCGCAACTCCCCCACGATTTTCCACCGTGAGAGATGCCTTTAAGAACCACCGGTCAGAATCAAGATCTAAATCTTTCTCTTTAATTGTTACAAGGTCCGATTCTTCAACAACAACAACCACCACAAAGTACACAAGGTAATAATATATTCTTTGACGGTTCCGGTTGGCCGGAAAACGGTGGTTTTCAACGACTGGTGGCTTGGGGTGGCGGTGGAACCGGAGGAGATGTTGTTCCCAGTGGATTTGTGTTTAATTCTCTGCCATTTCTGCAGCCGTTGTTCGGCCAAACAACAAACAATCAGTTGTTAAATTACATTTCTCAGAGGGGACCCCTTCAGTCATTGGTTCATATGGTTTCAGATTTGTTTTGTTCTTCCCCAACTGTTGTTGTGTTCATATGGTTCGATTTTGTGACATTGCTTTTATGTGTTCTTCAACATGATTTTCTTAGATTTGGCTTCAGATTTTGATTCTTGTTACTTCACTGATTCCAAGTTTGATTGAAGGTTTTAGGGTTCATATGTGTTTTGTTTATCAAGGCATCACATGTTTTTGTTTATCAAGAGAGAAGATAAGGGTGAGTGTGTGAGTGAGATGACTAAACTACCATCACGTGAGCCTCACATGATGGCATTTAACGGAGCAAGTGTAACGGAAGTTTGCTAAAGGACTACTATTGCTCCAAATTTCTCAAATAAAGGATGGTTTATGTACTTTCGATTACTAAAGGACCAAAACTGCATTTTTGTGAAACCTTAAGGACCAAAAAAGCAATTAACTCCATCTTATTTCATCATATGGCAAGAGGCCAAATTTTCGGATAGTCTTTGGGTTGGTTTGGGTAGAAGCTAAACACCCATACGCGCCGTGCAAGCTGATATGTGGTCACGGTGAGGTTTTTTTTCTACCTCCCCATTGGACCATTATATATATATATATATATATATATATATGAGAGTTCATTTGAAAACCATTATTATTGTGAGAACCGCGAGAACCGGTATTAGTCATTCAATTGGGAAGTGAATTTCATTGATGAAGAGCGTGGAGGGATTGAGTGTGATGCATGCAAGAAATTCATGGGTAGGCAATCTAATTGAAGGAAGGGTAATTGGACGGCTAAGATTGTTTCTCGCGATTCTCGCGATAAAAACGGTTCTCAAATGAACTTTTCACACTATATATATACTCCACATTTTTTACACATCTCTTTTCTACCATCTATACTTTTCTATTCTACCATCTATATTTCTCTATTCTACCAACTCCAAATTCTTAAAAAAATATTGATCCAAACCAACCAAATAATTTCACAACCCCACGACAAGTTTCAAAATCGGGAGGTACAAACTCACAACTGTGACTTCCAACATATCAACTAAACATGCAACAAATCCTTTGTTTTCACCACAACGATCTACTATGGCGGTTTTCAACAATACCAAAATTTTCACCAAGGTGGCTTCCAACACATACAGCACGGTGTATTCCACGGCATGTTTCAACAAGGTGGCTTCCAACATCTAATGCAACAAGGAGATTATGTACACGTTGAAGAGGATGATGAGGAGGAGGGGGGTTCCCAAGACCTAACCCCGAGACGGTTCTAGAGACCCAACCCAGAGCCCGCCACAAAAGAAGATCAACAAAATTTCCAAATAGAACAAGTCCGCTGACGTGGACCGCAGAGGAAGAGATTTTGTTAGCAAGTGCATGGATTCACATCTTCGAATACGTCGTTGTTGGAAATGCACAAAAAAAAGGTATATATTTAATTTATTTATATATTTTCAATATTTAATTTATATATATTTTCCATATTTAATTTATATATATTTGCTTTATTTATTTTATATATATTTGCTTATTTAATTTTTATATATTTTCTTATTTGTAGGTGACTTTTGGGTGTACGTAATTGATTACTTTAATGAAAGAAACTTTCGGAGCCGCACGAAAGACCAAATAATATCAAAATGAACTGATATGAAGAGACACATGACGAAGTTTAACGGAATCTACAACGGTTTAAAGTCTAAATATCATTCCGGTTGGAGTGAATATGATTATTTGGAGAGGGCACACTCGCATTATTGGGTGGAATTAAAAAACTCAGGTTTCAACAATGAAGGGGCATGGAGAGTAGTCAAAAACCATCCAAAATAGAAAAGACATACCTCATGGATGACAACCCGAGAGCCCAAAAACAGAGCAAGACTACCTCAGATTCGAACACAGATACCATGTCATCCAACGCACGTTGTCGGTTTGACCTCAACAAAGACGAGGACGAGGGGAATGATGTTGATGTACAAGAAGAGCTTCCACGTTCGATGGGACGTGACAAGGGTAAACATGCGGCGTCAACATCACAGGGACTCCAAAAGACGAAAATTTCATAAAGGAGCTTAAGGGGTTTATGGATATGTTTAACATGCAAAACGACAAAGTTTTAACCGCGGAACAAGAAAGCTTGAAATTCGAGAAGGAGAAGCTTGAAATTATGAAAAAAAGAGGAACGAAAGGCATGGAAGCAAATGCAAAAAGATCTCGAGTTTTAATTCTCCTCACACGCGCATCTTTCGGGAAATGCGCTAAGTGCGGTTTAGCCCATAAAGATTTTCTACGACAAAAATACAATTGGGACTAGGACTATCATGCGCTAAGTGCGGTTTTATTATTTTATCTTATATTAAATTCTAAATTATTTATAAAAACTACATTGTTTAAATTAAATAATTATAATAGAAAAATAAGATATAAAATATGTAAAAAATGAGGTGGTTGAAGAAGGATGGATGTGAAGGTCAGACCACCCGCATCGGTAGGGAGAAGAGCATTGGCTAGCTACCCTACCTTCCAAGAAAACTACAGCCATGGTGCGGGTTCCGGCCCAAGCTGGTTCCCAAACTAGTGACGGGTTCCTTTTTTTTCTTTTTTCTTTTCTTCTTTCTTTCTTCTCTTAATTATTATATATTTTTTATTAATATTTGATGTGAGTTGAAAATGATTGAATGTGGAGGTTTGTGAGTTAGAGAAGGTTAAAGGTGGGAGATGATATGAAGGTGGGAGATGATGTGATTGCTGATGTGACAGTGGGTTAGAGACGGTAAATGAGAGTGGATACCGATGATCTTAGAGTGATAGAATTGAAATGGAGTGAACCGGGGGCAAAAATAATATGACACGTGAGAAATTGTGAAAACCAACTCCAAATTCCATACCCATACCGGTCGCCTAAGGCCTTTAGTTATACCTTTCCTTTTCCTTTTTCTTACTCAATGCTACATCAGCGTCACATTATTCTCTCCCTCATTTTCTTTACCCTACCTAAAACAAGTGGTATACGTTTTCTTTCCTTACCTAAACATTTTTCATATTTTATTTATATATATATATATATATATGTGTGTGTGTGGGTGGGCGGATGGTTCTCGTCGAGTAAGAAAGCCCGGAGGGGTACCGCCCGGAGGGGTACCGATGGGCTACCCGAAACACCCGAATGATGTTCTCAAGCTCACCCGAAGATATCCAAAGGTACCCGCTAAGCATAACGTTTGGTCTAAGAATAGAGTTTTGATAAGAACAGAGTAATCGATTTATTTCTATGAAACTTTTACAACGAACGCAAGCGAAGACGAAACGAGTTTCGGGCATGACAGCCATTTAAATTTGTCTTCCCGCGTTACCGTTGACCTGAGCTCTTTTCCGGTAGCACTGTCGGACGTCTTTTGTAGGTACTCCGTTTGTACTGTTCTTTTTACTTCATTCTTTGATCATACATACGCACAATCTATGAATGATTCTTCTGTGTACGTTACTTTCACTATATATATATGAAATTGTCTTTGTTTTGCTTCGTTATTTAGAAGAAACGAATATAATGCTATGAATTTGATGTTTTGTGTTTCCTAGGGTTTAATTGGGTGGTTTTGGTCCCCTAAATTTCATAAGGTTTTATGGGTTATATACAACGCGAATTTGATATATGACTGACTATGAATTGATATGTTTGACGTTTTGGATGTTCCTAATTTAGGCAATTTGAAAATTTTGATTCAACAGGGTAGCCACTAAAGTTGGTTGATTAGCCCGTTAGCAATGTCTAAGCCCCTTCTGTTAGTTACATTGCTTTTACTGATGGTGTTGACTTCCCAGTTGGATTGGAACCAGAAAATTGTAAACGAGGTAGAAGCAAGATCATCGGTTCTTTCAAGAAAACAACAGTATGTTCTCGATAGGGAAGAATCTGTTAAAGAAAAGGCAAGTAATTCATTTACGTTCCTGTAATATTTCCGAATCCGGCGTAGCTTAAATGGTTGTGTTAATTTACCCGATTATTCTTGCATATGAAGTAACACAAATAATCACAGTTTTAGCCTCTAGGGTTAAAGACGTGATTCTATGCTAAACGCCTAACCTAGGAATCTTTGTGTTCATTACTTGTAACCCTAAACCTTAAAAGAACTAGAACCTGTTAATGAGTGAATGTTAACCTAAAAATGTATATTCATTCTTTCATAGTTAAGTAAGCTATGATAAGTTTCCGTCATCTTGTGCTGGATGATTCCATTGCTTTAGTGTTCCTCCATATATTTTATCATCTACATGCTGCAACCTTTACTTGGGTCTTGGGGTTTGGAGGAAGGCTTAATAAGAGTGACTGTGTAATTATGAAGACAATACATACAAGCAAGCATATAGAGATAAAAATTAGTTTTGAAGACAAATGAATTTAATGCTATGCCTCCTCTGTGGATAATTTTTAAAACTACCTTAAAATTAGGATTTATTAATAGATATCATTCTTCCACACCCAAGTAATGGGCCACAGTGGATGTATGTTCCCATAGCAAGTCAGTCGAAGCAATTGACAGACAACTCCACTCTGATCTGTGTAATATCATCTACTATTATCATATTCATAATCTTGTAACGAATACTAACCATACCAGATATGAAAATTATCCCTCCATATTCTGAGCTCGTTGTTCTTTAAAATTCACAGCTAAGTTTTTGTATGTAGAAATAATGATATATCCTTATTAAAAGACTTGATGAGAAAAATGGATAATGTAATGTGATTATGTACCGTATAAGGGAGTCTAGAAATGGTATTCAGGGATTGGGAATTGATTCATTAATGATGTTCACCAATCTATGGAAGGCATGCAATATGATTGCTAGAAGTTACGCAATGGATTTCTAGGAAGAGGCGTACGTCCTAGAACAATGTTGATACTAATCTTTTGTTATCATATTCCGTATCTTGTTATGTATACTAATCAAACCAAACCAAAAACTGTCCTTAAACATTTGAATTCTTTGCGCCTTTGTAAGACTTATCAGAATACTTGATGAAAAAAGAAGCTAGAATATGATTATTGATTGGATGATGGTATCGAGGGGTGGGAAATGATTCACATATGGGGTGCATATAGAAGGCATATTATAGGATGCTTAAAGGTGTTATGTGACGAATTTCTAGGAAAGAGGGAAATTTCGGCAAAAATATTGATACTAATATTCTATCGTATTCCTATTAATGGACTTTGGCTTTAGTGGTATCAAGGTATGCTTAAAGGTGTTATGTGACGAATTTCTAGGAAAGAGGGAAATTTCGGCAAAAATATTGATACTAATATTCTATTGTATTCCTATTAATGGACTTTGGCTTTAGTGGTATCAAGGTGTATCTAAGATGCCTCTCAACCAAGTGGTTGAGGGTTCAAGTCCCACTCGGGACAAAGGTGAAGGATTAAAGTTGTGAGTTGGCTGTTCAAAAAGGAAAAAAGAAAAATCATATTCCTTAATCTTTTAAATTTTAATGGATACTCTCCAAAACAAAATATTAAAATTATCTCTTGACATTCTGGTTTATCATGCCTTCCTTAGCATTTTCAGCTAAGTTATTGAATGTAGACATATCTGTATCAGAATTTTTTTATTGTTTAATGACAAAATTATAGCGTGTGATTATGGATATGTATGACAGGGTACCGGAAGTATATTATAGTGTAGGTAATGATGCATAAATGTTGTTTGTTGAATTCAGAAGATGTGCTATAGAACGCTAAGAGGTTTGATGTGATACATACTTGGTGTGTGGGAAGTGGCATGATTTTTCTCAGTGTTACAATATAGTCACACCTATTTCTCCAGATTGATGGACATAATTCAGCAGATTTTAAAGTATAGAAGAATATATCAAGTACCTAATTGGTGTTTGAGCTACTGATACTCATCCCTTATGTCCAATTGTCTTGAATTAGTTGACTCGCTTCTTGTCCAAAGTCTTCCTTCCCAGAATTGATGATATGGATCTTTGAAACTCGGAAAGCTTATTCCTGAATCATGATTATTGTGTACTGCTCAGATTGATCATGGGCCATACCCACTTTACTCAATCTTGTCAACATATTTGATGGCTTGATGTGCTGAAAAACGGTCAAATAATAGACCGGTCCGGTCCCTCTTTAATCAGTCTGTTTATAACCTGTCAAAGACCAAAAAATTGGGCCTCTAGAGTCTTGATAGTGCATTAGGGCCTCGCCCAATTTTTTTAATAGTGATTATTTCTTCCTAGATTTATGTTATAACTGAATAGAGTGCTATTTGTATGTGCAAATTCGATACAGAAATGTCTGTGTAATGGTGACGTTGCTAGTCATAAATTCAACATAAATGTGACTATAAGCAGATATAAATATTCTCTTATAACAAAATAATGAAATGAATATGTCAATAAATATTAAATTATGATAGGATACAATGGTTTTGAGATAAAATCCATAATATATAATACGTAAAGACAAAATTTGTTATATTGTAATTATTGTATTATAATTTGTTTAATAATATATCCCTGAAGTTCTGCTTCTTGCTCTAAAAATTAGGAAAGACTTGTCGGAAATCGCCAGTTGGCTTGGTCCGACAAAGAAAGGCATGGGACTCTTTGGGCCTTATTTGCTTTGAAATCCAGTGGTCACACTTTTTAACTGGTTACTATCTGGTGTTGATGGAGATTAATGGAGATCAGTGTTTAACTGGATACTGACTGAAATATGGGAACTGACAGCAGACTGAGGAGCTTAACCAGTTACATTAATAGCCCTACTTAATCGGGCCTAATGGGACCGCTTGCGAGCTGGGCTCTGGACTGAACTTGGGCTTTTAACTGTTTGTGCATCTTTAGTATCCTGGGGTCCTAGATTGGGTTCACCTCTATAGAATTATCCAAAATAACATGAGTTACAACTACATGCTTGTTAAACTATTATACATTTTAGATTTTTAGTAAACTATGTGTAGAATAGTGAATATATTATTGTATATCTGCAAGCTATATGATATGGTCTGGATCATGTTTATCATCTGAAACTCTGAACACTCAAAAAGTTGAGATGTCACCTTCAATGGGCTATTAAAGGAGTTTTCATGACGTCTTCATCTTTTAATTATTTCTTTAATCTATATGGTATGGTCTAGATCATGTTTATCATCTGAAATCTGAACACTCAAAGTTGAGATGTGGCCTTCAATGGGCTAGTAAAGTAGCTTTCATAACTTCTTTTGAAAAAAAAAACATTTTCAATTGCAGATAATTCTATCTCAGGAAAAGCATATCCAGAAACTTAAAACACTTGTGCAGTCCCTTCAAGAACAGTTGCTGCTGTGCAGCAGGGGAAGGGATGAGTCTGTAAATGAGACTAGCTCTCTGACTGAGATATTATTTGAGCTGAAAGGACAAAAAATCATGGAGTAATCAAATTGCCTTCCTTGTGTAAGTAATATTTCTTATTTATTTTGGGCTATTTGCATAGCAGGCAACCGACACTAGTCCAATTTCTAGTGTGGGTAACCACTTCCTTAGGCCAAAATAAATAAATACCTGTCAAAGTTTCTAGATATTTAAAGTAGCTTTCGTTCAAAAATATAAATTCAAGGTAATCTGATCTGCTACGCAGAAAAAAATGATGACATGTCACTATGGCAGCTGACCTGTCTAACTTTTGACCCTGCTGACTGTTTTCTGATGTGGCGCCTGAAAGCCAGATATTTTAGGTAATTACCTTAAAACCAAGTTTTAAAAAAAATGTTTTGATGTTTTTAATTGGCCTAAAGTAAGTTGGCTACCATACAGAAATCAGGCAAAGTTTTGGCACTCACAATTTATCTATTACAGATTAGAAGATGAAATTTCTATATGTAATAGTTTATCTTTCAACCAAATTTCTATAATTTGAGCATCTCTGCAATAGCATTTAAAAGAGTCTTGCATGCTGGTAAAATGATAATCAAATAGAGCCATGATTTGCGGACATTTTCCTCAGAAATCTGTTAATTTTGGCTCTCTTAATTTGTGGAATTGTGGTGGAAGAATTTAGAGCAGAAATAGCATGCATTGAAGAATTTATTCATGGTAGAATCTTTTTTTGAGGGAGAGGTTGGGTCACCTCTTTTTATCTTTTACTGTAGTATATTATTTTTTTTTCGCTATCAAGTTTTTTTTTTTCTTCCAGGTGTATCACAACACATTTGAGGTGTAAATTTTAAAACAGAAGTGGGTTAGTGGGTACGATTCTCTTTTGTGAGTATTTGCTATTGTTGTAATCTATTAAACAGGGAAAAAAAACTGCAATTTAATGTCTACAACAACCTTTGTTCTTCTGTTATTAAGATAGATAAAAAGCAGCTGCCTCTATTATTGGATGTCAGTAAGTCTGCTTTTGTATGAAACTCTCAGATACAGTTTTATTATCTGAATCCTTAAACGAAGGAGTGTCTGTGTTCCGATTATACGATGTGCATTTTACTTTGTAGATAAACATCATAACCAAATTCTTTGGCTATAATTTTCGTTTTTAGCACACTTTGTAGTTTTTAATAAGCTGCCATAATTCCCTAACTTTTTTGCTACTTTCGTAAATATTTATTTAAAGAAAGTTGCCCTCCACTAATACCACTTTTTGCTTCATGCATCTAATTGCAGATTGATCAATACACAAAAGATAGTTGGATTTCTTGTTCATTTCGTCTTTAAACATGCCTCTTAAGCAGGTTAATCTTGCAATATCTTAATTACATCAACCCTGTCATGTTAAAGGTTGTGCTTATAAATTGAATTGTTAAATGTTTGCATCTATATTTGTAGTTGGTAGTATGTGTATTTAGTTTTAGAACATGTGCACATTCAATACTTTAAGCTACCATCCATCTTATCAGATTGAAAGAAAATACCAGGAAAACTTTTAGTTTTTTGCAAGTTATAGTGTTTTCGAGATGTTCTGCAAGGCTAATAATCAAGGCCAGTAATGTGTTGCTATCGTTATTAATTTATTTTGGCTTTTACTACAAATGATACGTACCGTGTGCCAATTGCACATCATTAATGGGTGCAACTTTTGTTTATTGTGTACTAAATAAAATCAAGAAACATGTGAAATGTTCAATATCGGCTTACAGACGTTACGCCATCTTACTTACATGCTATCAAGAACCAATTCTTGGAGTCTTTTGTCATAATCAAACATTTGACCCGAGTCTCGGATATTACTAATCTGAACTTTTGCATTTTCAACCTTTTTGTTAAAATGAAATGACCCAAAAGTGTAAAGATTGTTCCTTTGGTGGGTCAATCTCAGATGCACTCCTAACTTACAGATTTTTCTTATTATTTTTAAGTTGCCACAGTAGGGGACATATGTGACCACTAAATCACTAGATTATTATGGGAAGAGTAACAGTACCAACAAGAATAGAGTTTATGACCAATGAATGCATTTTGGTACTGACTGTTTCAAGTTGATTAACTTTACTGTTGTTCTATCTTCTCTTTCCAGAGGAGAGAATTGGTTGATAATATGTTATTTGTATACAGTAGAGGACCAGAGGTGGTAAAATGGACATGTCATTGGGTTGGGTTGGGTTGGCATAAAGCAGTTAGAGTTGTTTTGACCAGCAACATTTGTCCAAATATCTTATGCATTGAAAACATATTTGGGGTGAGTTTTGATCTTCTTTCTAGCAAACTGTTTTCATTCTACTACGCGTTTGACCCATTGAAGATAAAACATAGCCCTCGAGTAGCGGAATATACCATTGACTTTTCGGTCATTATTGTTGATTTGTTGTAATCTAGTATAAGATAACAATCTGATCTGGGAATGGAGATGTAAGCACGTGATAGAATCAAGAGTCACGTGATGAGACACAAGCAAGTCCCAAAATCTGTTGGAGATAAATGTTATTGGTAGGGATTATTTAAGAAGGATTGTAGATGAGATAATAAATTAGGGTCATGGGAAACTGGAACCATATTTATTCATAGGCATAGATTTAGGGTTGCTGCTGCTGAAGCACCATTGTAATTTAAGTTGTGTAACCAACTAACCATATATATATTATATTTATTTAATGGTTGGTTGGTTTTACAAGTTTCATGAATTCATTTCATTCCATCTTCCACTCTAAACTTTAAATCTGAATTTAATCTTGATTCCAATTTAGGTGGAGTAGCTTCAAATTTATGCTTTTGTTTGTTAACTGTTTGATGAAGTGAAGCATTCATAATTAGACTTCATCCTTCATATTCTTGTCAGCTTGATTAATGTAATGTTGTTACTACCCAAAGTAACTGGAAACAGCATATACTTCTCTATGAATGCAGGGTTAATGGGGTTTTTAGTTTGTTCACTTAGATGAATGTCGGTTTTTAGGTACGACTTGTTGAAAAATCGATGACCGAAAACCTGTTTAAATGGGTATAACAAGTTATTTATCTACGACTCGGTTTTGTTGGTGATCCCTGACCATGAATCCAAATTTCTTATGTAACAACAGTCTTATTTTCCCTTATCAAAAACTTAAGTAGTGATAATTAACCTTCTCAAGATGACCTAGTAACAGGACATCTGACAAGCCTAAAAAAATACATAGATTCCATCCTTACTGGGTATAAATATCTTGGTGAAAACTTCATTAATTGGTTAGGTTGCGTAAATCAAGAGATAGCTCGACTTTTCTCATGAACATGCTAAAGCGAAAAAAAACCCTATGTCATGATTGTGAGTTGTAATGTAGAATTCAAACAAGATTTGAACGCATTCATCCATGATATCTAAAAATAGTAAGTTTGATTACATAATTATCAACGTGACAGGTTGTATCACGTAAAACTAATTTATTTATTAATTTAATAATAAAGGCTAAGATAAGAAAAGAAATTCTTAAAAGTTTTTATTGCAAACAAAAAAGAAAATAAAATCGTTAAGTATGCAAAAATGGTGAAATCTAAATTATTATTTAATGTTAATTTCGTAAAAGTTTTTAATTGTGTAAATTGGAATTTTCTTCTTGAAGTCATGCAACAATTTAATGGGTCCTAGCAATAAATGTAGAAAATGGATTTTTGCTTGTCTTTTTTAAATGTCTATTTCTAGATGTCGATCGATGAGGGTTTTTTTCTAAATAAAAAAGCAATGGTCTTCTAAAACCATCATAAATTTTGATAAATATCATCTTATGGTCAAACATAACACGTCATATATGTGTCAATTTGTAAGTCTCAATCACATGTTTCTGAGAGAACATGATGTGTCATGTTTGACCACAACACCGGGTTTAAAAATAAATTTGGATAAATGTTGTCTTCATGGCTTGGGTGTCCTTGGTTCATATGTGAAACCGATGACGAGAATGATCAACTGTCTATATGATAAGCTATCATTTCTTATATGGGACTTCTGGTTCAAGAGAGCGTTTTGAGTTAGTGGAACTTACCATCGCTTGAGTTGAAGCTTCAAGACTTTTTATGTGACAATTTACCATCTTTAAATTCTCTATTAGCGTGTAGATATATATACTAGCAGGATACCCCTGTATGCGGCGGCAACGAATAATTTTTTACTCGTTAACATATATATTTTCAAGACGTGGGAGTATGGTGTTCATGTAATACGGTGACAGCGAATAATTTTCCTTTGGTGATATGTCTATTTTCTTTATCTTTTTTTTCATTTATTTTATTTTCTTGTTCTCCATAATTGAAAAAAGAGGTTATGAAAATATTTTTTAATAATTAAGTTAATTTGTATTGGTTTTGACTTTCAAAAAAATTGTATTTTGTTTGCTTTTCTTAAATATGTAAAGTGTAGTTATTAAAATGGAATAGAAGAATCTTATTAAATATATCTAATAGTTACTCAATTTAGTTTATATGAGGGGGAATTTAGTAAATTTAAAACACTTAAAATTTAAGAGTTAAGCAAAATGTCTAAACGTTTTATAATATAGTATATATATATATATATATATATATATATATATATAGGAAAGAGTTCAAACAAGACTGTTTTTCGTACGAAACTGCGAGAAGCAATTTTAGCCATCCAATTCCCCCTCCTTCAATTGGATTGTCCATTCATGAATTCCTTACATGCACCTTGCCACACTCAATCCCCTAATGCTCTTCATCCATAATTTCACTTACCACTTGAATGGCCAAGATTGGTTCTCGTAGTTCTCGTAGAGTTCAAACGAGAACTGTTTTTCGTACGAGAACTGCGAGAACCAATCTTAGTGTTAGACCCAAGTTGTGTTCATTTTATCATTTTAGAATAGTTTTGCTTCTAGTTGTATTTCCTAGAAGTATAGGGTATATTGTGAAAATACCTGATAGGTATATAAACAATATAATTAACCTTAATTCATTGAAGCATTTCAATATTTCAAATCAAAGTGTGTGTTCTTAGTTTTTCTCTCAACTGTTCATACTAAGTTCATCATTATCATTGTCGATTTGCTTCAATACTATTGATACTTGATACAATTGGGAACATACAATTGGTATCAGAATCAAGAGTGGATCAAAAGGTGAGTTCTTAATCAAAAGTTGAAAAAAAAGGTCGCATGTTTTTCTTTGAATCGCCGCCGTGAGTTTCTTAATTCACCTACCTGCTTGCTTGGTTAATTAATTCTCATGTGTGCTTGCCTGCTTCAATTAATTCTCCGGCCTGCTTGTCTGCTTATTATTTTTTTCAGCCGTACGCTTAGAACCCTAATATTTTTTTGGATTTTGAATGTTTAATTCAAATTGATCATTGGAGTTGGTTTGTTTGATGTTTGTTTGAAGATTGGGATTGAAATCATTTTATTTGAATTGAAAATTAAGTAAACAAGATTGCTTAATTTGAGGGATTAGATTATTTTTGTTGGGAATTAAATATTTGAATCATACACGTTCTTCAATCAATCTTCCCTATTCGAATTGCATTTGGTTTCAATTGTAATTCACAATCGTAATTCTCAATCGCATTTCACAATCGCATTTCAGAATCACAAATGAGTAATTGTAATTCACAATTGCATTTCAGAATCACAATTGAGTAATCGTAATTCACAATTGCATTTTATCAATTGTAGTTGAGAATTGAATTTCACATTTGACATTTCAATTGTAGTTCAAATGGTATTTAAGCAATTGCAATTCACAATTGTATTTAAGCAATTGTATTCCCCACCAATTGTAATTCCAATTGAAATTCACAATTCAATTGTAATTACACTTCAATCGTAATTGCCAAAAAAAATCCCACATATTTGCCAATTCTCCAATTGCAATTTGAATCGTAATTCCCCAATCGCAATTCCTCAATTGCAATTCCCCAATCGCAATTCCCAATCATAATTGTCTAATCGCAATTCGAATTGTAATTCTCCAATCGCAATTCACATCCATTGCAACTAATCAATTGCATTTCAATCAATCAAAATCATCACCTTTATCATTTCACTCAAAGATCCATTGTCAAGTATCAACCATGTTTCGTGCCAAAGAAGAAGAAGTTATCAAATTAAAAAAGGAGGTAGAAAATCTTGGTGAAATCCTTAGTCTTTGGGCAGATTGTGCCAACAAACAGAAAAAGAGAGCAAATGATTTAGAATAAGAAAATGCCAAACTTTACTCTACAACTTTCTGAATTGACTGAAAAACTTCATATGTCAGAAAACAAGTATCACGAGTTTGAGATTGAAGAAGGTGTCAAGATAAAAAATCTTGAGCAACAATTGTTGGATATTCAAAGCAAGTCACATTTAGAAAACATGAATTTTGAGACTGAAAGAAATCAGTTTGTGCTTAAAATTCAGAAATTGAAACAGGACTTACAAAATTGTGTAGAAGAAAAAGTCACGATTTCTTCTGATTCTGAAAAAGTTCAAAGATGTAAGTCTTCCAAAATTAAGGAAATCAAGGTGGTTCCTGTAACAGTCCATGCAGGTGAATCATCAAAAAATGTTGTGCATAAAAAAACCACTCATTCTAAGGATAATCATACTACATTCAAGTCTTACACAGAGAAATTCATAAAAACGGTCAATCTTCGGAGAAAGCTTTGGGATGAAAGTAAAGATAATTCTGATGTAATGAAACAGCAACATCTTCCTCAAAACCATTATGGCTATGTTTCTCGTGTAACTCATCATGCCTACAAGAATTGTGTTGCTCGCCGTAATATCAACAAGGCTCATAACTTCATGAATCATAACTTTACTCGTCCATATGTTCGTGTTAGTCAAACAAGACCATTCTCGAATGCTAACACAAATGCACATCTTCCCACCTTGCATGAGCTTAAATATCCATTTGTGGTTCGCTCCGTCAAACATCTCTTAAGACTTTCTAAAGAGAATATTTGCATAAAGCCACATCACTTTTCACTGGTTGTTTATCACAAGAAGATATATATTCGAAAGATTGAGAGGGAGCAATGTAATGAAAATTTTTCGAGTCATTGTTGAAGATCAAGAGCTATATTCGAGGGGGAGTATATTTCTGTTTGATGAATAATAACAAGGGATACCGAAACTGAAGATTCCCTCAATAATCTTTCTTTGTTTATGCTCAAGATCAACTGCTCCAGCGAAGAAAATATTTTTTTCGTTTACATGTTTTATTTGTACAATGAACACAAAGGGGGAGAATGTTAAACCCAAGTTGTGTTCATTTTATCATTTTAGAATAGTTTTGCTTCTAGTTGTATTTCCTAGAAGTATAGGGTATATTGTGAAAATACCTGATAGGTATATAAACAATGTAATTAACTCTAATTCATTGAAGCATTTCAATATTTCAAATCAAATTGTGTGTTCTTAGTTTTTCTCTCAACTGTTCATACTAAGTTCATCATTATCATTGTGGATTTGCTTCAATACTATTGATACTTGATACAATTAGGAACATACACTTAGCCTTGATTAAAATTAATCAATGACTAAGATTTTTTGGCGGCTCATTAATGTTTCGTTAATGACGCATTAATGAGGGTTATTTCGGAAAAATCAAGCCTTATAAATTAATGACGGCTCACCTAGACACGATTCACCGTTAGGTAAATATATAAATTACCAAAATACTCCTATTAATGAGTCATTAATGGAGTTAAAAACAGTCCTCGTTTAAACTTTTTCTTATATATCTATACTATATTATAAAGCATTTAAGTCATTGAAATCTCTTAATTTTACGTAATTTGAAATTTCTAATTTACCCTTTATTTAACTCTATAAGGAAATTATTATATAGAGTTAATTAGATTCTTAAATACATTTTTATAATTAAACCTTCCATAATAAATAATGTTTAAAAAAGTCAAGTCAATGCAAATTAATTTTCAACCTATATGATATTTAATAGGGCAAATTGCACGAAAATACAACAAACTATACTAATATTGTCATTGTGTGCAACCAACTTTATTTTGTACCTAAAAATACACACACCTTACAAATTTTGTTCATTGTATCCAAGTCACCTATTATAGCAGGTAACTTACCGGTAACCTGGAAAAAAATAAGAACTTTATTACCTTAAAATAAAAAAAAAACTTTCAAATTTTGTTCATTGTATACAATGGATAACCGATAACTTGGTGACCAGGTTACCAATTGTATACAATGAAACTTAAAATAAACAATAAAAGATTTATAGTTAAAACAATAGTACGTAATTTGTTATTTTGACTATATGATATTGGTACTTTACATATGATTATTTGATACATGGTACTTTTACATTTAATCAATATTTCATCCTAACGATTCATCTTATCTTGATTAATCACATCTATCTAATTATTAACCTTTCAAAATAGATGAAAGTTTTCTAAAAACCGAAAGTAATTATCAATTTAGTATGCATATTCTTCTAAAAATAAATTAAAATTTATATATATTTATTACACACATTTAATGGTATCAATTATAATCATCTCCGGAATTACACGGATACCCACTAATAAATATAAAATAAGGATATGAAGGAAGGACATTAAAATATGAAAACACGCAACTAGTCAACTTCCACCATCATGCATCTATCCAACCCCTCGTATAGCTAGTAATTAAATTTCATCAACATATGAAGGTACGGATTGAGTACGTCATAGGAAGATATATATATATATATATATATATATATACCTGACTCTAAAATTATATAATAATAATAATAATAATTATTATTATTATTATATATATATAAATATTCTTCAATTTTTTTCTCATACTTACAAAATCAACACAGGTGTCGAAATCAATAAACACAGTGAAAAAAAAGAATTAGTAAACTCTATATATTATCTTGTTATGAGTAAGAAGATTAAGTAAAAAAGAATAGTCAAAGGGTATATTATTTTTCTGAGGATCAGAACTTTGTTAAAAATAAACACATGTATGTGACAGATTAATCCAAGGGAGGGGTAATTTTATGCAATTGTCTCTATTTGCTAATTTTCGTAAGGATAAAATTAATATGGTTTAATTCTAAATCTTACATTTTAAAAAGGTTTAACATTTGGAATTTTTTAATAAGCGTTTTAACCCTTGTGACCAAAACATTTTAACCCCAATACGTTTGAGGACTAAATTTACCATTTTTTGGTATAAAGTTTGCGAGTAAAACCATATTTTACCCAATTGGCCAATTTGAGATTTAAAACATGTTATATGATATTAAGTGACTAAAACATCCGATTACAACAAATTTAAGGTTTAAAACAATCATTTAAAATTTTATAAGTTAAACTCCTTCTCGTAATTTGTTTGTTTGGCTTTTTTTTTTTGAAAAGCAAAATTGTATCAATATAATAGAGGTCCCAAAGATTGAGACCATAAAGTACATAATTCTTACAATATTCACCAAATATATACTAAACAGAAGACAAACTAGTTAGAGCAATGATATTTGATACACTTGACAACCCCTTTTTCGAACTACTTAAAAAAACAAAATACAGTACGAGTTTCTCTAAAAGGATTGACCTAATATGTAACCCATGTTAGTGAGTTACAATCGAACTTACTAACCACCTTTGAGACAACATATAACAACCCTTAAGACAACCGTCAAAGTATCTCACCTCCATTTGAATACTTGCAGTCGCCTTTACGATTGCAATACCACTGATGTAATCTATACCTCCTTGTAGCTTTATAGCTCAAAGAAACATCTCTTAATTAAATCTAATATTTTAAGATATATTGATTACAACATAAAATTTTATTAGAAAAAGATTTCTTGCACCAAAAATTTCCATTCCCTTCGATCTTCTAACAAACTCCGACATCCGGCATTTGAATGGAAACAACAATATACCTCCAAATATACCCCTTAAACCCCACCCAACTCAAAAAAAGCTTCAGTTTTTTTAATAAGAACCAACTTTGGAGCTCAAACAATTTATCTGTTAAGAGGCCAATAATAAAAAAACCAGCGGATATCACCTTATTTTGACCCCTTGTAGATTATCCGTGCAACTCCGCACTTTAACAAAAATAAAATAAAAAATCACACCAGTATCCTCAATCTTGGAGAATTCTATGTAAATTTGGTTTCTAGAATTTAATGCATCATTGCCTTCTAAAGAAAATGGTTTAATTTATCAAAATATATCCAACTTGTAATATTTTGTTATTATCGAACTTTTAATTCTATTATGTGTATTAAACATTTAGTTTGTCGTTATATTGTGTATTAAATTCCTATTGTATGTGCTAACCTTATATATATTTATGGGACAAAATGCATGAAAATACAATTAACTTTAGCTTAATTATCATTGTATACAACAAACTTTAAATTCTTAAAAATAATACAACAAGCTTTCAAAATTCATTTATTGTATGCAAACAACTTTTTTCTGTGTTTAATATATAGCTACCATTGTATATAATAAACTTTTCCATAATTTCCATAGTATACAACAACATGCATACAATGAGAGGATTATAAAAGTTGATTGTATTGTTTTAAAAAAATAAAGTTGGTTGTATACAATGATAATTAAGACAAAGTTCAATGTATTTTCATGCAATCCAAAGTACATATATTAGCAACATATTAAATGTTCGATGCAGATAATAAAAACTTTTAAAGTTCAATACATATAATAAAAAAAAATGTAAAGTTGAATATGTTTTTGAAACAGATTACCATTAATATATACACACACTTATCACCTTAAGACTTGCATTATTTTTAGATGTATATTATATTTAGATGTTAAAACTCTTAATGGTCAATTGGTCATGGTGGTGGATGTTGGCGATATTATTATTATTATTATTATTATTATTATTATTATTATTGAAAATATAAGTTTGGAGTACAGTATATCACTAACAACCATAATTTATATTTACATCTACTCAGCTGATGCAATTAAAGTACATATATAGATTATATATTTTGACCTAACCTGGTATAATCATATTTATATATATAGCTAGTGTCTATTTATGTCCAAATCCTATCTTTTGCTAATAGTTTTATTTGCAAATAAATTTTATTACTTAAAAGACTTATTTTTAAAGCTTGAGAATATTTATTTTCCTTTCTTTTTATTTGAAAGTAAGATGTTATAATCTTTACTATATATTTAATGAAAATAGGTTATAATGTCATCATTTTATTTTTAAAATTTGTTTATCAATCGTTTTTCTTTATTTCCTCAATTAGCTTACGAATAAGTTGGTTTCTCAAATATCATTTTTAGGTGATTTAGTTTGTAAATACTTAAATATCTTAACAAAAATATTTATTTAAACCATTTAGTGGATACATCTATATATTTTCGTGGTTATTTATGTAAACATGTATACTAATTAGATTAAATTAAAAAAATTCAAATTTGATTGTAAAGAAGTTCTACAAAATTTTCGATGATAATGTTATATATGATTTATAATTTCTAACAGATTTACCTCTCTTTTAAGAGATTTTATATCTCTATATATGTTTTATAATTGTTTTATTATATATGTTAGTAATCTTTAACACTATAAATATTTAACATTTACTTTAATCATCGTCATGTATATACACGAGATGTTAAGATAGTATATTATTAAATTGTCTTAAAGAACGAGACAACAAAGTAGGAGATCTCAAATTAAGACTATACAAATACATAACCAAGAAGTTAAACCGAAACCAGCTAAACAAATTATACTGAACCCCGATCATTCTAATCATAACAACAACAACAATAATATCCAGTTTCGTCTCAATGGGGCATTGGGGAAACCCCATTCTAATCAACAACTTGACAAGTTCTTATCTTAACATCGAATCATTGTTAAATTCACAATATATATATATATATATATATAATCCCTTTAGATGTATAAAATCATTAAAAAAATTAAAAAATAAGAAAGAGAAAAAAGGACTGAATTAAATTTAAATTTTTTTAATGGCAAAAAAAAAAAGAATAAATGAAGAGAGAGTTTGAAAGTTGAAGAAATGAATTACATTTATATATATATATGCCGATCATCATATATAAATGAAAATTGAATGTGAATCATAAAGAAGTGGAAAAGGGTGTGGTTAGAAAATTTAGTTTAAGATTTAAAGCATTTTGCATCAGTTTTATTAATTAGGCTGTACACTTGTTGGCTACAACTTAATGGTTCATCACCAAACAAATTGCTGCTTCTCATCGGTTGTACATTTTGTTTTAACATTTGTACCTTGTACTTCCATCCATGTTTATTGGTAGTTCCGGCTTAATGCTTGGAATTCTTTATGACAAAAAGTTAGGCTTTGATATTATCCGACCGTTGTAATTAATAACTGAATTTTGATATTATCTTGAGGAAAATTTGGGTATGGTGGGACCTGAAATCGTCTCGTTTATCCTTACTTACGATGTTTAAAAGGTTGCTCTAGCTGATAGGAAACTATCGCAGATTTGAAATGGTTCTTTTACCCTTTGCTACTTTACTCTTTAAGTTTTCAAAAGAGTAAATTACACCATTGGTTTTTTAACATATAATTTTACGTCAAAATGCATAAAAATACAATTAACTTTGTCTTAATTGTTATTGTATACAACTAACTTTAAATTCTTAAAAATAATACAACTAACTTTCAAAAAAATTTCATTGTATGCAAACAACTTTTTTCTGTGTCTAGTCTTTAGCTACCATTGTATACAATAAACTTTTTTATAATTTCCATTGTATACAACAACTTGTATACAATGGGAGGATTATAAAAGTTGATTGTATTATTTTTAAAAAAATAAAGTTGGTTGTATACAATGATAATTAAGACAAAATTTATTGTATTTTCATGCAATTTACCCATAATTATATTATAAGTTTAGTTTTTTGTCAAAAAAATCTTGTAAATTTAGTCATTTATTTTGAAAATCCGCGTATTTGTGATCCATTGTCTTTTAACTTTAACATGACTCTGGTTAAAGTTTTCAAAAATAACATTTTTACCTTTCCAGTTTTAATCCTTTAAGGTATAAATATTATCCATTGAGAGAAAAAGATAAAATTTTTATTTCATACACACATTCACATATATATAAATATATATATATATATATTATTTTATTCTTACTATTAATATTTTATTATTATATATTATATTATTATTGTTGCTGTTTATTTTACCCGAATAATAATAAAATTGAAAATTCGAATTTTGATGTATATCTATAATAATTTTATTAAATTATTACAATAAATGCATTTGTAAATTAGTCTAATATTATAGAAATATTAAATAATTATAATACACAAAAGAAATAAGAATTTTAAAAATGGCAACAAATGACATCAACACCAAGACCAACGGTGGAAGTGTCGACGCAAAGGAGGATAAGCATGATGAAAGAAATGTGATATCATCATACGAAGAGACGTAATTATATTTTTTGTACAAACATCAATCATTATCGTTACAATTATAAGCTATAAGGTTCAAATATTTATTTGCTATCAATAAAGCGTAAATATGATAGTCATCAATTAGAGTGAACAAATACGATATTTTAAGGTTTAAGAGAGCATATATGAAATTATCTATAATAATTTTAATTAAATTAAAGAACCTTGACTTTTAAAAGTCAAAATCAGATTGAATTTTTAATTTAAATTAGTGGTTGAGACTTGAGATTTAATTTTATAAAACAAACAGCTAAGATAATCTAATAGATTATTTCCAAATTAGTATTTTATTAGAGATAAGTTAAATACATGTTTAAATTTTTTTGAACAATATCATGCTATAAATACTCAATTTTAAGAATTGTAGACTGATGTTTATCAACAACTCCGTTTATTATTTTATTTTTGTACTTGATTTTAACAAAAAATGTTAGCATTTTTAACAGAAAATTATATATCGCAGGTTTAAAATAATTTTAGAAGCTGCAACTACATATATGTTCTCTTACTAATATTTGAGATTATTGACATAAAATAAAATGTTGGTTACAAATAAAAACTAGCACATCATTCTAAACAAATAACATTTATAAACGTCGGATAAAATAATAAATAATATTAACTACTACAAACAATGGTTTTTGTCAAATGACCATTAAGATTCTTTTTTACTTTTTAGCGAGATAATATTGACCATTGTAAATTTGTATTCATAATTTCGAGTTAGGTGATGTAATTTATATTGATTCGAAAAACAATGTAAAACAAAACAAATGAATTTAAATTAGATTATTTGAAATAGATTCACTTAAATTTTTGGTTAATTACAGTCAAATATTAAGCACCTCTAAATCATGCTAATATTTTTTATACACATGCAACCGTTAAAATGTTGACAGCTGAAAGTTTTTGAATAAAAAATAACTTACATATATAAAAATATAAAAATTGTTGATAGAAAATTGATCTCCATGTCTTACAATTAAGTAGCTATAACATGATATTGTTCGAAATAATTTCAAATGTGTATTTAACTTATTCCATATTATTAGACTATTTTACAAATGCATATATATTCTAATAAATTAAAATAAAATTATTATAGATAAATGGCAAAAAAAGGTGAATTTTCAAAGCTTCTCATTATAATTCCGTTATAATAATAATCATAATATATAGTAAGAATCTAATAAATATATATGGATGTATATATGAAAATTTTAATTTACTTTTTTTTGTCTTATAGGACCATCCATGTAATACTTAATCCATATAGGATTAAAATTGAAAAGGGTAAAAGTCTCATTTTGAAAACTTTAACCACAACTCTGTAAAGTTAATGGTGAAAGAACTAGTGGTGTATACATTTTCAAAATAAAGGATAAATAATGCAAGATTTTTTGACAAATGACTAAGCTTACAATATAGCTATATTTTATAGGATTAATGGTGTAATTTACTATTTCAAAATTACATTGATAGTATTCTTTTTAAAGTTTATCAATTTTAAACATTATCTGGCATATTTATGTATCTGAGTTGAAAAATTGACACATGCGCATTTTCACACCTTGTAAAGTCCACAAAACAATGTAGACTATGTTGATGTTTAAAGTATGTGTATCATCTACATCTTTTAAGTGTTTTTGAAAAATTCATAAGCTGATCCCATGATTTTTCAAGTTTTGAACAACTTTAAACTAGTTAATCCACATGAGTTATTCTTGAGCAAATTCTAATTTTGAAAATACAAAAGATTTATCTTAGTTGTTTTAATCTTTCTAAACATAGATGTCGAAAACATGAATCTAAAACTGGATTCCAAAATGGGGGACTTTAGTTAATATCATGAGTTGTCAAATTTACCAGGATGGAGATTTTCTTGGGCATAGAACTATCTTCACATGTCAAAATAAATGACCCAAGCTAAGCTTAGAGACATTAGAGGTTAGCAATGTTACATCTCTTGAATAAACATATTGATATTGCCCGTAGCATATATTGTCTGCTTTGCCCCACTAACTCAAGGTTTTGTTTCTGGCATGGAACACTCCACCCAAAAGACCTTATACTAGGAGAGGTATCCACACCCTTATAAGGCATGTTTCGTTTCATTCTCCAACTATGGGACGTGTGTTACATCATTACAAGGTTCAAATCTTAACATAAGTAATGAATTGCAAATTTTGTTCTTAATATCCAAATAGGTTAATAATATAAAAACAACAAAAAAACATTTTGGAAAGGATGAGTCGTCTTTAAACTACTAGAGCCTTCTCATGGTCTAATCATGAAAAGTTAAGAAACAACAAATGTAAGCATAAAGCTTAGCTAGCACACAACTTACACACCACACTAGGTATGTACATAGCACATACATCATCCATGATTACAATCATACATAATACTAAAGTTGACTACCCAAGCCATACCTAGGGTTTCACATGTCTAATTGTACCCAAGTAGTGTTTTCATCACAATATAACATAACCCTTCACTTCATAAAGGAACACATTTGTTACACTTTCACATATACAATACATGCCACATTTCACAATAATATAATGAGCAAGTTATTGTAACTCACCTGATTGAAGTACAATAAGTAATATTGTAATTTAGTTACGTACCCGAAAAATTCGCGTCTACCGGTAATCACCTACCGTTAAGGTTTTTCCCATGTTATCAAATATTAATAAAGTCACAAACCCTATACACACCAACACACTATGGAATCCCCAAAATCCATCACTTTAGATCAATGTGCGGTCCACTAAATATGATTTACGATTGTATTCCAACTCTGATTTGCGATTCTGTTTATACTGTGAATTACAACTGCACATGAGCCACAATTTGTGATTCTTCAATAATTATGATTTACGATTGTCCCTAGCTCATAATTTACGGTTCATAACCCTTAGGGGTTTTCGATTCACAATTTACGATCCCTACATTTTCAATTGCCACTTTTGCTCAAACTGTTTTCGATTCATTACAGGTCTGATGAGCTTTTCATTTCACCATTAGTAATTGGTTTACAACTCCAACCTCACCATGGGTTTTTCAATTCGCAACTTGGTCTAGGTTTTTGATTAAAGGTTACCATCCTGTCCACTATTAATTTACGATTCATCCCTCACTACGATTTGCAATTCACTCACCTTTTGATTTCATGCTAACCATGTATTGTATTCAAATCACGCATAACTTACGGGCGTTTATGATTATTCCCCCATAGGGGTTTCCAATCCGAGTTTGCGATTGTAATTTGGGGAATCTCACTAAGAGACTCAACCCTTTTTCATTTTACGATTCAGAGCTTTTAACATAGTTTTCTATTCCTCTTAACTCCTGGTTTACAATTCACTCCTCTTTTTATTCCCTCCCTTACAGTCGTCGTATGAAAATCAAACTTCATAACTTCATAACCAAATTGTATAATTTTGATTGTATTAGATCCCAAACATCCCTAAAACAAAACCTTAATGTTTAATTGATGTTTTAAGAAGATTTAGTGGTCTAAATCCCATTTATATCCTCGGGTTTTCTCATAGTTAAACATATTACAAATCGATTCAAAACACAAACAATTCTTAACCAAAATCACAAAATTCAGTAAGTAAATTATCAAGATTTTATGAAGAAGCTTTTCCAATGGTTCTCTTACATTTTCCAATTGATATGAAACAAGTTTAGTGAGATCTTCCCCTTCTTCCTCTCGGTTCGAGCACAACACACACACACTCACCTTTTCCAACTGTTTAATGTGGCTACAGTAAGGATCTTTGGGCCTTATGCCCTAATTCAAACTTAAATACCTTTCCCTAGTCCCTAAATCTAGTAATTATCATAAATTAAACACCCACGTTAGGAATTGTAACAGTTCACTATTATACTTATATAAAAATTATTATTACACTTAAAAAGAAAAAACAATTATAACATAATTAGAGGTTATAAGGGAAATAACGACGGGCCAACGACGGGGAGGAGGGGAAGAGATCGACCAGGAAGATAGAGGTTGTGAGGGTGAAAGAGAGAATGGATGTTTAATATGTAATGAATATTTATTTATATTTATATTTTAAACAAATTCTTATTTTGAATTTAACACCTGTTAGTCAAAAGGAACAAACCAGCAACAAAAATACAATCTTAGGAAGTTGTGACGTAACTTTTTATCTTAAAAGACCAAACCAATAATATTAAACAAAATACGAGGACTATTTCAATAATTCCCTCTAGTATTAGTAATACCAAATACACCATTGCAACCCATCGGACACATGTCATATGAAGAGTTTGTCTACCCTTCTTATCATATGCTAATAAATTAATCCTTTACAAGCTTTCGTTTTCTTGAAGACAAACCTAAAGATCAAACCCTGTGTGCACCTACTGATTGTATGTTTAGTCATTGACGAAGAGACAAGAAGAATGAAAAGAAGAAATAGACCAATCCGGATAGAATGATAAGATGAACCCAACTATCTAATTTTAGATAAAACAATTAAAAGGAAAACAAACAAATATAAAGAAAGCTAAAGATTAGAGGGGCAAATAATGAGAAATAAAGTAATATTGTCTAGTCACATAAAAAGTTAAACAAAGAGGAAATTTGACACATGAAAGTTATAATTACACACCAAGATTGATTAAATGAATGACAAATGCCTAAACAATGAATGATGGGGAAGGAGTTGGGCTTCAATTTGTTGTAATTGCCATATTTACTCCTTATTTCCCTTTTCTATACCCTTCTTGGGATCTTTTCCATCATTTATTACTCTCTCTCTCTCTCTCTCTCTCTCTCTCTCCTTGGAGTTCTTATAAATGGCCTTACATGCTCTAAACCAACAAACCCATCTCACTTCTGGTGCTGTTTTTCTTGATCACAACCATAGTCTCTCTTTCTCTCTCTTCTAGCCAAAAAGTACAAGTTCTAAGGTAAACTAATGTTAAATAATCACGGGTTTTCATGATCAAGGTGTGTCTTGATCAAAAGTTTAATCATTTCAATATTATATTAATTTCATGTTTGATTTCCAGGGTGTTGACTAGGATCAAGAAACTGTGATCTTATAACAGGGTAGTTAGTTTAGCAGCAAATATGAGCAGAAGAACCGACGGTGGAGATGGGCTGAAGCTTGAACTGAAATTGAACCTATCACCGCCGAGAACTCGGTGGCCGGTGATGGAATCACCAACCCGGTCGTCACCGATCACTATATCTCCAACGAACTCATGTGTGTCATTGGAGCAAGCTCAAGACGATCAGACGGCGGAGCTTCACTACTCAAGCAGCCCCGAAACGACGTCGATGATGTTGGCCGGTTGTCCGCGGTGTCTGATGTACGTTATGCTCGCCGGAGACTACCCTAAATGCCCTAAATGCAAAAGCTCTGTTCTGCTTGATGTTGTGTTCGACAAACCCATCAAGAAAATGAGAACTTAATTAATTACTTAAATTAATTAACATGTTTTAGTAAAATTCTAGGAATATTAGAGGGAATTAGTTTATGTTTAATTTTTTAGTTTTATTTATTTATTTTACTTCTTATTTTGACGGGTGATGTTTACTTACACTTTTATGTAATTTTTATGTAATGAAAGATTGGGTTTGAACGATGTTAATTGTTAACTCGATCATACAATTATATATGCATCGAGTTAAATTGGGATTATTATTATTATTATTATTATTATTATTATTATTATTATTATTATTATTATTATTATTATTATTATGGTAAATTGATAATTAGTCGAGGTTATTTAATAAAAATGAATTTACTTTTGGTATAGCTTGGGGCGAACTTATCTCCAACTTAAGAGTTAAGACTAGTAGCTAGCGTGACATTTAAAAAGGTGCCACGTCCAAATAAGTCTAATAAATAATAGTTTGAACAATGGACGGTCAACTGTTTGACCATAAATATGAAAACAAAAGGTCAAAGAGAATAGTAGTTCATAGACGCAAAAGAAATGTTAATATCCAAAAACAAATATGAAATTGATGTGGACCGTTACGAGGATAGAGTTATGGCACGCTTGGAACTTTTTTTTTCTTTTTTTAAATACCAATCGAAGTAAATTTTATTAGACTACCAATAAAAACAAAATACATGGTAGACTATCAAAACAATTAAAAACACGATACTGAAATAGTGCTAGTTAATTCATTTTTCTTTTACTTTTACAATTAAAAGTCATAAAAACTTTGAAGATGAAGCTTCAACTTGAAGCTCTTGAATGTTGTTCAATCATCTAGAGAGGCTTAACCAAGATTGTTTGGGTTCATCTTCTTCAAATGTTTCTAAACTAGATTTCATCTCCTTTGCACAATCAAACCCCACAAATATGGTGTAGTTCTAGAATCATCCAAATTTTCATGCATAAACCATTAACATAAAATAAAATCCATTCAAATTAACCTATAAAGATTTTCATTCTTTTATCTAAATAACATGAGTTTGTTTTTACCAGGTTAAGTGGTTAACCAATTCACTTTTTACATCAACCTAGTCCCTTTGGATGGTTTTTTCAAGCTATCGATCCATCTTTACCCTTAAAGCCTACCAATTTCTAATTTAATTGACTAGCTCGGTTCAATTTGCAATACAATTCTACAAAAAAGCAACCCAGTCTCTGATTAAATGACTAATTAATACTTTCATGACAAAACTAGCTAGCTACTAAGAATTTTTAATTTATAATTCATATGACGAACTATTTATCACGTTAATCTGAAAAATTAAATAGACGTACTAATTATACCCTTTTCAAAGAAAGAAAGAAATAGTTGCAATGGTTGAGTAATTATCTTTTGTCGACTACTAGAATGCATGTACTAGATGATATATATGTAGTTATTTTGTATGAAAAAATTGTTTTTCAACATGCATATAATTAAGTTAGCTTGTATGTATTAAATTTGAGAATGAACGAATTAAATTGAATTCCAATTTTGAATATAAATAAAGTCAAAACTAGGAAATGAATTAATGTGTTCATATTCTTTAAACGTAACAAGTTTGAGTTTCGAATATATATATATAATTTCTGCTGAAAAATCTTCCAGATTTTAATTCTACATGAATACGATCCATTCATTAATTCTTGGTTTCTTTGTGGTTTCCCTTTTATTGTCAACTTTTTTTATATACGAATTAAACAACATTGTATATATTCTTTTATTAAAAGAAAAACTTAAAGGAAGACGGACACTGGCGTGTTCAACCCATCACGTACGTGCCCAGTAGCCGAGGTAATTCCTTTCATGTTGCTGATATATAAGACACAATTTTTGGGTTGATACAAAACTTAATCTGAATCCGATACAAAAAAAGTGATACGAATCCGAAACGGGTTGAAAGTGGGCTGATATGAAATTGACACGAAAATAAATGGGTCGAGTTAGTAAGGAAATATATCAAATACAGTTTGTTACAAGTTCAGTTGTAGTTTGTTACAGTTAGGTGTAGTCTTGTTTACTGTATATATACCTTTACTTTCTCATTTTGTAATCAATTATTCAATATACCAAGATTACAACCAAACTTGTTCTTCCGCTTTCATATGGTATCAGAGCTAAGGCTCTTTTGATCTTCAATTTCTTCTTCCTTCTTTTTCAATCGATTATTCTGATGGCAGCTGCTCAACCGATGAGTTCTTCCAATTCGATCAATGATCCGTTATCAATCGCTAATTCGGATCATCCTGGTATGGTTTTAACCAATACACCGTTTAACGGAACTAATTTCTTAGGCTGGAGTCGGAATATCAAAATGGCTTTAGGAGCAAAGCTTAAACTAGGTTTCATTGATGGAACGTGTGTTAAACCAGATGAGGAAGTCAATAAACAAAAATGGATAAGGTGTGATTATATGATGACGTGCTGGATCTTGAATTCGATGATAGCCGATTTATCTGATGCGTTTTTATATGCTCAATCGGCTTATGAACTTTGGAAGGAAATTACAGAGAGATATGGTCAGAGTAATGGACCTCTCATTTATCATCTTGAGAGAGAACTGAGCAAAATAACTCAATGTAATCTCAGTGTTGCTTCATACTTTAATAAACTGAAAAGATGTTGGGATGAGTTACAAAATCTTAATGGTATACCTACATGCAGTTGTGGTAAAATGAATGAGTGTTCTTGTGGAATTGTTGAAATTTTTTTGGAAATGGATAGTAGATCTAAATTGATTCAATTCCTGATGAAACTCAATGATGAGTATGAATCTGTGAAAAGTCAAATATTGTCTACAGATCCCCTTCCGTCTGTTAACAAGGCTTATTACATTGTTCAACAAGTTGAAAAACAAAAACAAGTCACTCATCATATTATGGAGCCATCTGCTTTCTTTGCTAACATGAATACTAATAAAGGAAGTCATGTTAAAAAGGATAATAAAGGAGATGTTAAGAAATTCTGCACACATTGTAAGCAAGATGGACACACATTTGAATAGTGTTTTGAACGACTTGGTTATCCTGATTGGTACAAAGGAAAAAAGGCTAAGAAAAATCCAAGAATTGCAGCTCATGTTGGATCTGTTGATGATGATACAATGGATACTCCTTTTGATTTTGGTTGTGAAAGTGATGGACAGAAAAGTGTTGATCAAAAACTAGTAGCTGCTGTTTGTCAAGAGATGATGAAAATGTTTAAGGGAAAAGGACCAATAGAAGGTTCTAATCATGCAGGTATCATTTCTTGCTTTACATCATCCTTTGCTTTATCTTGTCATCCAAAAATGAATGTACACCTTGACTGGATAGTTGACACAGGGGCTTCTAATCACATGTCTCCTCATCTTGATTTTTTTAAATCCACAAAGAAACTTGTTTCACCAATTAAGGTTTATCTACCTGATGGAACTTTAAAATTGGTAACAATTGTTGGAGAAGTTCAATTAACTCCACATCTTACACTTTCTGAAGTGTTTTATGTTCCTGATTTCCAATCAACTTATTGTCTGTTGGTAAGTTGATCAAAACTCAAAATCTTGCAGCTCTATTCTATCCTAATGCGTTTGTTTTCCAGGACCTTTCAACTGATCAAATTATGGCTATTGGTAAAGGTTCAAGGTCATTGTACATCTGCAAACCCATCTCGGATCCTGCAGAATTTTCAAGTGTTGTTTCTGTTTTTTGTAATAATCACAACACTTCTTTTCCTTTTCTTAGTCTTAATAAAAAGGCTTACAGTAACTTTGTAATGCCTAAACATGTTCTTGATATTCATACTTTTCATACTAGGCTTGGACATACTTCTTTGTCCAAGTTAGTTCACATTTCTGATTGTAAAAGTTTTGATGCTTCAAACTTTTATTGTGATAGTTGCATGGCTGCAAAACATCATAGAATTCCTTTTCCAAAAAGTGTTACTTTTAGTTCACATCCTTTTGAACTCATACATGTTGATCTTTGGGGTCCCTATAAACTTCCAGCTCTAAATGGTGCACGTTATTTTTTCACTATTGTTGATGACAAAACTAGAACTACATGGACATATCTGGTACATAATAAAGACCAAGTGTGTACTATACTCTCAACGTTTGTGGCTTATATTGAGAATCATTTTCAAGCCAAAATCAAATTCATCAGATCTGACAATGGGACTGAAATTGTTAATAAGGATTGTCAAGCATTCATGCAGTTAAAAGGAATTGTTCATCAAAGGTCTATGCCTTATACTCCACAACAAAATGGAGTGGTTGAAAGAAAACATAGGCATCTAGTTGAAACAGCTAGAGCTTTGAGAATTCATGCTAATTTACCTTTGAAATTTTGGGGAGAATGCATATTGGCAGCTACTTATCTCATCAATAAAATGCCCATGAAAAGTTTGTCTTGGAAATCACCTTTTGAAATGTTACATGGAAAGGCTCCAAATTATTCTGATCTTAGAATTATAGGGTGCTTGTGTTATGCTACCCTTAATAGACCTCAAAAGGACAAATTTGCTCCTAAAGCTGTCAAAGGTGTATTTTTGGGTTATCCTCCTAACCAAAAGGGTTATAAAGTCTATAACCTACAAACTCATGAATTGTTTTTAAGTAGGGATGTCACTTTTTATGAAGATGTCTATCCTTTTAAACTCAATTCACCCAACATTGGTTTACCCACTGGACAAGCAGAGTTTCCTTCTTTCTCTACTGATTGTACAGAGGACAATTCGTGTAATGCTATTGATCCTCCTTCCAATAACTCAATGGATTCGTGTAATCCTGTTGAGTCTGCTGTTCCTTTATGAAGATCATCAAGGTCTACACAAAGACCTGCTTAGTTAAAGGATTACATTTCTTCAAGGACTTGTAATTCTTCTAGCACTGTTTATCCTATTTTCACTCCTGAAGCTTTATCATCTCTTCCAGAAGATTATATTGCTTTTCTAGGAAATGTTTTTTCTGTGCAAGATCGTTCTTCGTATAATCAAGCTTCAAATGACAGTGGCTGGATTGATGCTATGAACAAAGAATTAGAGGCATTGGTGAAAAATGAAACATGGTTTCTTACTACTTTGCCTAAAGGGAAGCAAGCTATATCTTCTAAGTGGGTATACAAAACAAAGTTCAAGGCAGATGGAACTATTGACAAGTTGAAAGCGAGACTTGTTATTAAAGGCTATAATCAAAAGGAAGGATTGGATTATAAGCATACTTTTTCTCCTGTGGCTAAATTAGCAACTGTACGCGTCCTTATAGCTTTAGCCACTGCCAAAGGTTGGCCTTTACATCAACTTGATGTAAATAATGCGTTTCTGCATGGTTATATTGATGAAGACATTTATATGAAACCACCAGAAGGTTATTCTAAGGCGCTACCGGGTCAAGTATGTAAGCTCAAACGTTCTTTGTATGGATTGAAACAGGCTTCAAGACAATGGAATCAAGAGTTTTCAAAGTTCTTGCTTTCTTTGGGTTTTAGTCAATCAAAGCATGATTATTCTTTGTTTACTAAAGAAGAAAATGATGTCTTCACGGTTGTGTTAGTATATGTTGATGATGTTTTGATTACTGGCACAAACGAGGATTATATTTTGCGAGTCAAAACAGACCTTGATAACAAGTTTACAATAAAAGATTTGGGTTTGGCAAAATATTTTCTTGGAATTGAGATTTGCAGAACTACACAAGGTACTTTTTTGAATCAACAAAAGTATATTCTTGACTTACTCACTGATGCTGGTCTCACTGCTTCTAAACCAAATCATACTCCACTACCACAACATTTAAAGTTGTCTTTGGATGTTGGTGATCCTTTATCTTCTCCTGATACATATAGAAGATTGGTGGGTAGATTGTTATATCTCACTATGACAAGACCAGACATCTCATATGCTGTTCAGCATTTAAGTCAATTTGTTTCTGCTCCTAAAGTCCCTCATATGCAAGTTGCTACACATTTGTTGCGGTATTTAAAAAGGGACCATTTCGCAAGGATTATTTTATCCTATTCAATCAGATTTAATGCTTACTGGATTCTCTGATGCAGATTGGGCATCATGTTTGATGACTAGAAAATCACTCACAGGCTATTGTGTCTTTCTTGGACATTCTTTAGTTTCTTGGAAAACAAAGAAACAGACAACTGTTTTAAGATCTTCTACTGAGGCTGAGTATAGAAGCATGGCAGCTACCACAAGTGAATTACTTTGGTTAAGCTATCTTCTTGCAGATCTTCGAGTTCCTATCAAACAACCTGTTACTTTGTTCTGTGATAACAAATCTGCTCAATTAATTGCTGCCAATCCTTGTTTCCATGAAAGAACAAAGCATTTGGAAATTGATTGTCATTTTACGAGAGATCACATTCAATCGGGTTTTCTACAAACGGCCAATATTTCCTCCAAAGACCAATTAGCTGATCTCATGACAAAAGCTTTGGGGCATGCACATCATTCTCTTTTGTGTACCAAGCTGGGTCTTAATCTACCTCCATCTTGAGGGGGGGATAAGAAAAATATATCAAATACAGTTTGTTACAAGTTCAGTTGTAGTTTGTTACAGTTAGGTGTAGTCTTGTTTACTGTATATATACCTTTACTTTCTCATTTTGTAATCAATTATTCAATATACCAAGATTACAACCAAACTTGTTCTTCCGCTTTCATAGTTAGGATCAACCAGATAACCCGAAAGTGACCCGTATAATCCATTTAAGGGTAAAACTATTACATTATAAAATTTTCTTTAATACTTAAAATTTAAATTTTGAAAAGTAGATTGTCAATTCAAATAAGGGAGTAACATCTTAAGGCACTAAAACCAGACAAACAAAAGTACAAAATCCTTAAACATTAAAAACTTAAAATAATCGGTAAATGATTTACAGTTAAAGCTATAGTACGTCATTTTGGTATTTGTTATTTTGACTAGATAATTTTGGTATTTGTCATTTTAACTATATAATTTTGGTACGTTTACATTTAATTATTTGATAGGTAGTACTTTCGTATTTTGAATCGATTCATAATTATTTTTAATGATGAATAATTTTAAATTATTCTACTGTTGAATAATATTATTTATTCGTAATTGATAGAATAGCAGGATATCATAGTTTATAATATATTAATTTATATAAGTTGAATAAAAAAGTAAAATCAAATTTTGAATCAAACCAATGCAGATACTGCATTTGAAGTTCAAATACAATCAAAAGTAACATCGAATATTGAAGTTAAAATATAAATGAAAATTATTTTTGAAATTCTTACTGGAAGTTGAAAAACAAACATGGAATTTGAATGATTAATAAAGAAAAGCGTAGTTAAAAACGAAAATGATATTAAAAAATCGTACTCGAAAATATAAAAAATACTCGTCGATCACATTTGACTTAAATGGGTCGACACAAACCCGGAACAAAAAAAATTAACACGACCCGAACCTGACATGAAAATAAATGGGTCGAAATTGGGTTGACACGAAACTGGCCTGAACTCGAATGACACGAACCCGACCCGAATTGACAGCCTTAGAACTACTGATAGATAGCGGTGTTATTCGGTTTTTGACGATTTTGATAATTACTTGATACCGGACCGAATAAGAATTCGGGTTAATTATTTTTGTGAAATACAATTCCGGATAAATAAAATAATGATGCTTCCAGCAATTGTTTCATTTTAGTTGGGTGTGTATATGCACTTAAGGCTTTTAGCCTAATGGTATTAAATATGTTTGGTGTTGCTCATAGCCTAAGGTCAGATTGTTTGAGGTAGATTTAGGTATCGTTCAAAAAAATAGTTGTGTGTGTATATAACATACATATAGAATTGGCATAAAATTTTTCTGCTTTGCGGGCGGCATAAGATGCAGAGGTGAGAAGTCTTAGGTCTCGTTTGTTTCACAAAATCCGATGAATGGAATTTATTTAAATTTCATCCATCCCACATATGGAATGAATTTTACATTACTTGAGGAAATGTAAACATTTCAAAAAACGAAATTCTATTCAAAAGCAAGTTTACAAAACACAATAGAGCACACAATTTAATTTCAATTTCATTACATTCCTTCGAATTCTATGAAACAATTCGAATTCTATGAAACAAACAAGAACTTTGTGTCTTATATTACCAAGAAAAACAGAATTAATGTCAAGATCATCAAATGCCCTTTACACATCATCTTAAAAATTACAACAAAAACACCTAGGCAGAACAAGCATGGTGAAAAATTAAGTTTAATGAAATCAATCTAGATAGACTAGCTAGGTAGTATGTGTAATCAAAGCAACTTGTTAAACTCATGTTGATTTATGCAACTTTTATAAAACATTGATACCAACCACACACAAAAACAAATGTCGTTGGAAGCTTACAAGCATGCCTTATGTGCAACATATCAACAAACATGAATTGACAAACATACAAACTTGATCTATATATAAAATTACACCGACCCCAACACTACTATATACTATTTGGGTTACACGCAATATTAAAAACCCGATCAAAATTAAAAAAAATGCAGGAATGTCATAAAAGGCGTGCGAAAGAGGCGATCACCCAGGACCCAGAGATTATAGGGGTCTATTTTTCTTGTGTGTGTATAAGTACATGGTTTAAGTTAACTCTAGTTTAATTAATTTATTATGAGTTAATTGTTGTGAACACTAAATTTTTTTTAAAGATTGAAGATTAATACTCTAATCAGAAATCATATATTTAATTGTCAAAGTCTTTTGGCCCACTATAACAAAATACCCCTTTTGTGTTGACAAATCCATAAAAAAATGTTGTTTCCCTCTAAATTGACCATTGATAAAAACTTTGTGGGAAAACCATTTTTAATGGTTTTCTCACGAAATTTATGAAAATCTGTTAAAAAATTTGTCTTCTGACTCAAATCCATGAGAAATTTGTTAAAAATTTTCCAGTAAATTTGGTTGGTAGGAAATTTTTGTGATGACTGCTTTTCTAGTAGTAACCGATAGGGATGAAAATAAAAAAATCATAAATTCATCAAAAAATCGATTGTTTGTTTGCGAGAAATCACATAAAATCGTTTGACTCTTTGGGACGAAGTCATACAAATGTCTAAGAGAAATAAAATTGACAATCACAATCTTTTATATTTATTCGGTTTCTTTGAGAAAAATGAAATCCTAGCCTTTTATGAAAGGTAAAATTCAACTTATTTAAGACATATTTAAGATTTGAAATGCTTCTAAGTTCTCAATCACGTCAAAATTTTTTTTTAATCTTTGTTCCTTAAATTCTAATTTAATTTCTATTCGGTGTTTAGATTTTAATAACTCAACTCCTTACCGTTCGTCTATTTTGTTTGGTCAATTGATTGCTTGGTTGATAACTATTAAATTTTATTTATTGAATCACTGTTATTAGTTTTACTTAGTTAATTGAAATTTGCATATTAGTTTGTTATTTTTTAAATCATGTTTCAAAATAAACACTTATTTGGTTGTCAATTGTAATTTTCATCTATTGTTGCAGTTAAGTACGTATAACTATAAGTTTCTTACCTAACGTTTTTATATAGTTTAGTTTTTTTAGGGACCCATTTTTTTAGTTTTGCCTTATGCCTAAAAAATATTTGAGACGGCCATAAAATGGCTCGGGTAACCGGGGTTTGGGTATTTTCGACACCCGTGAATCTTCATTTTTTTTTCTTTACTTTCTAAAGGTTATATTATTCTAACTGTAAAGAAACATTAATTTTTTAAAACCTCTTTAAATACACTATACATACAACACTCTTACCCTCAAATAAAACTCACAATCATTCTCATATCCACAAGACACAAAAAGAAGCTCAAAAAACTATAAAAGTGAAAGAAAAGATGTTGAACATGGACAACTATAAAAAAATTGATAAGACCTATGAATTTAAACAAAACAAGAAGAATTGTGGAGGGTATGCAATAACCAATGCTGATTGCAAGTTTTATTGGATTTTAGCTCAAAATAAATTGACAATGAATGAAGTAATCTAAGACTTTTATTAACCATATTATAAAGTCATCCCCGTCCGATGTGAGCTAACACTCAACACGCCCCCACTACAAAAAAGATATCATTTATCCACACTTTTCTATCAATATTAGTATACTTAAAAATACGAAAAATTTCAACCAAGCGTGAAAAAAATGGGTGTTACTAAGACTCCAGAATGGAATTTGTTAGAGCTGCCAAGTGGATAGTTCACTGATCACTTATGCAAATACGAACCTGACTTTTTGGTATCTTATTATCTGCCCTTTCTTTTTTAAAACATCATTTCTTTCAAATCTCTATAATTCAAAATGTAGACATTGTAGTAAAAAATCACATTTATTAGTGTAAACAAATTGTTAAATTTTAACACTTCTGATCATTGAAATTTATTTAAAAAAATCTAAAGTTACAAAACTCATCTCTTTTAAGAGTAAACTTTTTTAATTATCTATTTATTACTAAATTTACACGTTAAAGCATGAAATTTTAGGGTTTAGTTTTCGAAAATGTATCCAACTTGTCACCTTTTGCTATTGTATGTACAAACTTTCAAACTTACCATTTAATGTATTGGACTTTTCAAACTTACCATTTTGTGTATCAATCTTACTATTGCAAGTTACACGATGACGTGGCATTGGTTTTGCTCATGTGGCATGTGACATGGCATTGACTTGGATTTTTCATGATTTAAAATAAATAAAAAATAAAACTTTTATTTTATTAATTAATATATAAAATAATAATAAAAATAATGGGTGTTTAACATCAACATGTGTTCAATCTTTCTTCATACTTATAAACATCACCCAGATCCATCGCCACTTCTTGATTCTTTGTTCTTGATTAAAGGAGCTTTTGAGATTGAAGGTTGATTCTTGTTCAAGAAGGTCGATTAAAGGTCGATTCTGGGTGGTGTCCTTCAGCTGGCATCACCACCACCGCCATCGACTTCCTCATTTTTAAAGGTCGGTGTTCTTCAATGGTTAAAAGGTCAAGGATACTTTTCGATTTTCACCACCACCACCACCGACTTCCTCATTTTTAAAGGTCGGTGACCTTTGTAGGGTCTTTGTTCGACTGGGTTTTCCTCTGTTCGAAGGGTTTGATAGTAGTGACTCATCTATTCGAAGGGTTCATGAGTTTCCCGATCTAAGAGATTTAGGGTTCTTAGTTCTCAATCGGTGGTTTAGGGTTCTTGATTCTTAATCGGCGGTTTAGAGTTCTTGATTGTCAGATCCATGTTTGCAACTTTTGATTTTGGGTTTCTTAATCAATGGTTATCATATGCTTCTGTTCGATTTCATTTTCATCTTACGTTTTGGGTTAATCTTCATCTGGGTTTTTTATTTGGATTTTGGTTCATTTGGCGATTTCATTAACCCGTCGATTTAGGGTTCATGTGTGTGAGTTAGGTTTAGATCTAGGTTGTTAATGGTTTTGATTTCATCAATTAGTACCTGCGATTTCACCTTCATCTTCATTTATTGCACAAGAGACGGTATGTTTTTCTTCTTCATCTTCATCGAGTGTAGAAGAAACAGAGATTTCACCTTTTGTTTTTGATTAAATGCTCTTGTTATCAGATCTCATTGATTGAATGGAAAATTTACCATTTCATGTTCATTGATTGAATGTTCTTGTTTTAGTTATCATTGAATGTTAAGATTTTAATCTGCTTCAATCCGATCTTCTATTTTGATTTCATGTTCATAAGCTTTCATATTTTGTTTCAATTGTTGATTTTTAGATTTAGTCATTCATGATGATGAAGATGATCAAATGTTCTTCCAGATCTTCAAACTGCCTTAAGTTTTTATTTTTATTTATGAAAGTAATAATAGTTTACTGATGTGGAAAATAAAAATAAATGAAAAATAAAAAAATTACCTGCTACTTGCTGTATAAGTCACCGGATACATTAAAAGGTAATTTTGAAATGTTGGATACATTAAATGGTAAGTTTCAAAGTTCAGTACACACAATAGCAAAATGTGACAACTTGGATACATTTTGGTGTACTAAACCCGAAATTTTAAAATCAAATATACATATTTATAAATGTAGAGTTTTTTCCTTTTCTAACAATCTCTATACTTAAACTACTATTCACAATTATAAGCAGGGTAGTCTCAAATATTTTTGAGGCCCGGGACAAAACTAAAGTTGGGCCCCTAAAAATACTAAACGATATAAATATGTTGAGTAAAAAATTTATAATTGTACGTACTTAACTGTAACAATATACGAAAATATACAATTGACAACCAAATAAGTATTTCTTTTAAAATATAATTTAAAAATAGCAAACCAATATGCAAATATTAAATAACCAATTATAAAATAAGTAAACTAATAGACAGTGATTGAAAAATTAAAATCCAATAGTTACCAACTAAGCAAACTAAGAAACAAACTAATATGCAAATGCCAATTAATTACTAGATAACTAATTAATCAATTACCAACTAAGCAATTAATATGCTAATACCAACTAAACAATTACACTAAGCAAACTAGTAAACAAATTAATATGCAAATATCAATTAATTACCGGATAATCAATTGATCAACTTAGAAAATCAAGCATCGCTCCCTCATGGTACGTGGTTTGGGGTTCGCATACTGTCCTATATGGATGTCACTATGGACCCAGTCCTTTAAATTCGCCATTCAAAAAAAATCAAACATCAAAAAGAGATTTCCTTGCAAACAATTCGGTGAGAAATTTTCAATGAATTTCCCAAGAATTTGAGTCTGAAAGCAAATTTTAACGGATTTTTCACGAATTTTGTGGGAAATAGTTTAACCACGATGCTTTTATCCATGATCTATTCAGTGGGGAATATGAAGGAAATGTCTTTTTCAACGGATTTGTCCAACATAAAAGGGGTGTTGTTTCTAGTGAACCAAAAGATTTTAGCAATTGAATATATGATTCGTGTTAATTTTGATTGTTTAATAAGTCCTTGGTGTCTACAATAATTAACTCATAATAGATTAATTAAACTAGGGTTAGAATGTTAAAACATATACATTGCACACACAAGAAAAAACGGGCCCCTTTAATCTATGGGCCCTGGGCGGTCGCCCCTTTCGGACGGCCCTGATTATAAGCTTAACAAGATTTAAAATTCTTATAGTTTTTAATAAAGCATGGAGAAATGACATTTTTGTTGTAGTGCCCCTCACGTGTGGCATTCTTTTCACCTAACCCA
The DNA here is from genome assembly GCA_038502395.1 of Dittrichia graveolens. Taxonomy (NCBI): domain Eukaryota; kingdom Viridiplantae; phylum Streptophyta; class Magnoliopsida; order Asterales; family Asteraceae; genus Dittrichia; species Dittrichia graveolens. The sequence goes on from JARJIL010000003.1 coordinate 6,986,897, forward strand.
TGCATACTTATGAGTTACGTTGAGTATGTGACCATTTGACTAACTGTGGATGGACCTGACTGATACCATATAAATTTGTACAGTTTCATCTCAAAGCCAAATGACAATGAGTGGAGTAATTCAAGACTCTTATTGAGCATATTACAAAGTCATACTCGCTCGATATGAAACAATACTCAACACCATGGTACTTTGTTTATAATTGAAATTAAAATTAGAAAAGTAGGTGGTTGCATAACTCTATGTAAAGCAAGGCCTGGTAGTTTGCCTTTGTATTTTGTTTACCATTCTTTATAGCACCTCTATGTTGAGTGTTTGGAAGTACTTATTAAGCAGGATCTTTTCCTGGGTTTGAAGCTCGGAAAAAGGTATTCAACTTCGAAGGGTGGCAACATCATCATCCAAGAAGTTTAAGGGGTGCAGTAAACCCATTCTTGTGATAATGAACAGAGTTGGACAAGTTTTCAAAGGTAGTAACTATTGGGTACTTAACAAGGATTATGAGTTACTTTATTCATTATTAAATGGGTTTTAGTTGAAACTTACATGTTATCAGAGTCAGGTTCACCGTAGTTAGCCAAATGGTCACACACACTCCACGGAACACATAAGTATCCACGTGCTAGACACAAAAAACGTCATATGTGAGAGGACATGTTGACCTATGAGGTTTCTTAGAAAGTGTATGTAGAAAGAATTGACTCCAACTTGGAGTATCATGTGTTGTAGTTGATTGACAAAAAGTATATAGTAGTTCAAAATAATGAACATGATTTTGGCTTGTAACTTGAATAGAGGTGTTATATGGGCCAAAGGTGGGTCTAAATTCAAATAGGGGGTACTAGAAGGAAACAAAGGGTGTTGAGAAGTAGTATTATAGGCTGTTTTCATTTATTTCATGACCATGAATACCTTTTTTCTTGACAATTTTAGGTGATGTGGTGGTGTACTTACCCCTACTTCCTAGGAGGGTTGATGAGGCATGGTGATGTGATTTAGTGATTTTCTCTTAGTGGAATATTAAAGTTGATTTTAATTTGAACATGCATAGTAACATTGTTGACTTGCATTTTGAGGTTTGTCGTTAAAATGCATCTTTTAACTATCTCTACTCCTACTTCTAATTCTTTTTTTTAATTTACATACATTTGCATTTTCAATAACAGTTATGCATTTTCAAAACTGTATTTCTTTAAAAAATTTAATAACAAATATATTAAGTCAAGTTTTAAATTAAAGAGGATAAGAAATTAAGTTGATTGGTATAATTTTTTTACTAAAATTCTTAAAAATGAAATGGTTATGATCATTTGAATGTTTGATAGTTTTTTTATTGCATAAGCGTGATATTTGGCTTTCCTATTTTGCCTCCTTGGTTCCTTGGGTTCCATGGATCATAAGGGTTCTTTATGGATCCGTACTCTCTCTCTCTCTCTATATATATATATATATATGAAAAAAGTTCAAACAGTTTTTCATATGAGAGCTAAGAGAACTGTTTGTAATTAGAGTAATGTAAAACCCAAATTTTCAAACTAAAACTTTATGAAAATAGATGTAAATTATATAAAAGTTTCAGTAAATTTTTTATATAGAAGCAAATATTGATATTAAAGATGGAGTTTATACAAAAGGATATAGACAAGTTTTTCAGAATAGATATGTAAAAGAGACGTTAAATCTATCAAAACATAGTTCACGGGTTAGTCAAACTGAAGCATTGTCCCTGCCTTTATTGCCTCTTGAAAGATAAATAAAATCACAATTGATAAGCTTTTAAACTTAGTAAGCATACTAAACATTCCAATGTAAGAACATACACATAATATAATAACATATAAAGTTCTGTACATATGATTTGGTAACCTTTCCACACATACATACCGACACATAAACCATATCATCAAGAGTCAGACTTTCTCTCATATAATCTCTCCTCTCATGATAGTAACACAAGTATTTGTGAATCACTATTTACGAGTACCAGATCGAGGTACTCACATATGGTCCATAACTTTCAATGCCTTCTTATTAATTTCATTTGAGTCTCAATTATCCTAAATAATTGTTACAAAATAACAATGATTAGTAATAAAATATCAATCTAATCTTACATCTCAACAATGCTACCCGGCCTCTACAACTGTGGCCTAACCTACATGGCCTCCCATTCTTGACACACCTTGTGTTGCCCAAGGTACAATACGGCCCACCTACACGGTCTGCAAAAACTACACGGCTCGTGTCCCTTAACACAGCCACCCTACACGGCTTTCCAGATAATAACATGGCCATTGTTCATCACACAATAGCATTGTTCTTGTCTAAACAGCTGTTGTTAATCCTTAAACTCAAATCGTCAACATGCATTACTGTCTTATGATCTACTAGTGTTATAAACACTTAATTAACTTAAATTTCTAACATGCAATGGAAATCTATCATTAATCCAGCTATATATATTCACTCAAGAACTCAAGATAGAACACATGAAGAATTAGAAAGACTAACCTTGTTTTCTTGTTTAATTGTTGTTGGATTCATGCATGTTAATATTCAAACATTTGCATAATCTTCCCTTAATCAAGCTTGATCTCTTGTTAGTCTTCCTTTAACCATCCTTTTTCTCTACTTTATCTCTCTCACTCACTTTTTCGTTAAAACACACACACACATACACACACCATATGAACACACACACACTTAAACTATGGGTTTAGGTGTATAAGTCCTTTATATAGTACGTAGCCTTTCTTGATGGGTATATTATACCCTTATCCACATGTAACTCGATAATTTTCTAAATATAGACTTGTTATTACTTTCTATATTAATATTTCTAGCTAGGGGAGAGTTTCTAAACCGAAGGCGTTACATTTTTTGTTTCCTCTTTAAATCTTTTTGTTTCCTTAGCTTCCTAAACCCAACCCCCCCCCCTCACACACACACACACAAACACAGCAGTAGCTAATGTACGTACGTTGCACTCTTTTGAAAGCTCGGTGAACGTTTAAAAGCTTGACATTTTATGATTTGATGTTGAAATGTGGCTATGAGCAACTTTCTAAAGAATATAATATAATTAAATTAATAAATCATTATATATATATATATGTTGTTGGAGAAAAAAGGTTTGTAGGAAGTAAGAATAACAATAATAACTTGGATTTCGTGGATCGTGTTCAATACACTTTCCGTAATCTGTAATTCGACCCTATTGCTTGGGGTATCACGAATTCAGATATAGGATAATCCAAGAAACTCGATTTGAATTACAGGCTTGATTCAAATCCAAACACAGAATGCCTTTGCTTTATCTTTCGTTTATCAAAGACTATTTCGACAGAATAACGACTTGTAATCGTATTCTTCTCTCGTATATCGTTTGTATACTTTGCGTTCCGTCAGTTCTTTCGTATTTCGTCTTAGAAACACAATGGCGGAAATGGCCTTTATATAGGCCACGAAAATGGCGGTTACTGGCGGTTAAATAACCGTCGGCGGTTACTCGGCGGTTACATGACAGTTATAGGCGGTTGAATAACCGCCACCTAGCGGTTATTTTTGTGGGAAATAACCGCCACCAACCGTCACCTCTTAGACCGTCGTATTCCCGATACCAACTTAGCTTATCCGAGTGTGCACTCCGCACCTCCAAACCCGAATTATAACCAAGTCTAGAATCGGCTAGTCTCAAGTTAATCCTGATTATACTAAATGGCTTGATGACACTAAAATCACCAACATTCCTCCCCCATTTTAGTGTAATCCATGATTAACTAAATTCAAACGAAAAATACAAACTCATGTGTAAATGAAAATGTCACGAAGATTGAATTTCCATATTAGTATAATACACATTCCAAATACTCGAGAATCAGGGTGTCCTAAGGATTGAACCCATCAACTCATTTGAGTAACTGAAGATATTATACACATAAGTCTAACACAAAATTCTAGTGTTTATACTTGACACTATTACATAGCCATGTGTCCTTATCCATTCGTAAGTGTATAGAAACCAAGCCCCGGCTTCCTGAAGCGGTTGTACTTCACACTTAGATAGGTAGTCCTTTTCATTCATGCACCTGCAAATGCATTTTTTCAAAAGAACCATTAAGAAATCTCAGATTTCAACCTCACATCAATCTGCAGGTCTAAGCACATACCTTGGGATGTTCAATACATGTGCTTCTATCTCCAAACGTAAGCTTTCCACATTGAATTCAACTCCTAACGTTGTATTAGGAGGGAATTAGGTATCTTACCCTTAGAGATATTTAAATGGGCTTTAATCACATCCCTATAGCCGACTTATTTACTAAGTCCCTTGCTAATCCCTTCGTCAAGTGATCTGCCAAGTTTTGTTGAGATCTAACAAACTCAACAGAAATCACCCCATGAGTTATAAGCTCACGTACTATACTATGCCTAACCCCCAAATGTCTACACTTGATTATATGCTTTTGCCAAAGTAGCAGCATTATCACAGTGTATAAAAATGGTTGATATAGGTTTAGGCCACAATGGAATCTCATAAATCAAATTCCTTAGCCATTCTGCTTCTTTATCAGCAGATGCAAGGGCTACAAATTCAGATTCCATGGTTGAGTTGGTAATGCAAGTTTGCTTCTTGGAGGCCCACGATATTGCCCCACCTCCAAGCAGGAATACCCAACCACTAGTAGACGAGTGATCTTCTATATTGGTATTCCAACTTGCATCAGTATACCCCTCTATGACAGAAGGAAACCCAACATAAGTCAAACCATAGTCCATGGTTTTCTTAAGGTACTTCAGCACCCGCCTTATTGCTTGCCAGTGATGTGTACTAGGATTACTAGTAAATCTACTAAGCTTTCCAATAGCAAATGCTATATCAGGCCTTGTGCTAGTCATGGCATACATTAAACAGCCAATCAGTTTTGAGTATTCAAGTTGTGATACCGCTTGACCAGTATTAGGCATAAGTTTCATATTTGGATCCGTAGGAGTACTAACAGGCGAACAATCTAAAAAATTAAATTTCTTAAGCACTTTCTCAATATAATGAGACTGTGTAATAGAAATTCCCTTGTTTTCACGCCTAATCCTTATTCCAAGTATAACTTCTGCCTCCCTCATATCCTTCGTAGAGAATTTAGATGATAAAAATTCTTTGGTCATATCAACTTGTTTTTGATCAGTACCAAAGATTAACATATCATCTACATATAGGCATATGATTACACCTTTGCCAGACATATCAAACTTACTATATACACACTTGTCCGATTGATTTAAACTAAAACCATTATTTAAGACAACTTCATCAAAATTTTGATGCCACTGTTTAGGTGCTTGCTTTAGCCCATACAAAGACTTAATTAGTTTGCACACCTTATGCTCGTTACCAGGCATGATGAAACCTTCAGGTTGTTTCATATATACCTCTTCTTCTAGATCACCATTTAGGAATGTTGTTTTAACATCCATTTGATGAATAACAAGATTATTGATAGCAGCTAGGGCAATTAATAATCTTATAGTCGTAATACGAGCTACTGGAGCATAAGTATCAACGTAGTCTATTCCAGGTTTCTGTCTAAAACCTTAAATAACCAATCGAGCCTTAAATTTTTCGATTGTTCCATCTACTTTCATTTTACTTTTGAAAATCCACTTGCAACCTAATGGTTTGCAACCAGGTGGGAGATCAGTTAAGACCCATGTATTATTTCCCATGATAGAGTCCATCTCATCATTTATTGCTTCTTTCCAGAATGCAACATCCTGAGATCTCATTGCATCATCAAATGTTTTAGGATCTTCTTCAAGATTAAAGCAATATGAATATTGAGATGCAACTTCATTCCTTGTGCCTTCAACTAAATAGAGTTGAAAATCAGGACCGAAAGATTTGCTCTTTCTATCTCTTTTGCTTCTTCGAAGCTTAAGTGATTTATTTGAATTAGGTACAATTTCCTTTTGTTGATTTGTTCTACTTGAACTAGGAACCATATCCTTTGGTCTAGGTATTGATGAGAATCGTGACTCATCAAATATAGCATCTCTTGATTCTATAACAGTATTAACTGAAATAGAATCATTAGGTTCTATGACAAAGAACCTATATGCCTTGGAATGCTCAGCATATCCAATAAAGATACAATAAATACCTCTTTCACCCAAAGTCTTTATTTTGGATTCGGTTAGTCTTACGACTGCTCGACATCCCCAAACCTTAAGATAACTTAAGTTTGGTTTCTTCTTGTACCAAAGTTCATAGGGAGTTATCTTGTTCCTTTTATTAGGAACCCTATTCAATAAATAGCAAGTCGTTAATAAGGCTTCTCCCCAGAACCCATCACTTAGTCCTGCATATGATAACATGGAATTAATCATTTCTTTTAATACTCTATTCTTCCTCTCCGATATACCATTTTGTTGTGGAGTATACGGAGCAGTAGTCTCATGTATAATTCCAATAGACTGGAAATAAGTAGGATCGTAATATTCACCACATCTATCAGTGCGCAATCTTTTGATTAAGTTACTTTATTGCAACTCTACTTCCGTTTTATAGATTTTAAATTTATCTAACGCTTCATCTTTAGAGTGTAATAAAAATACATAGCAAAAACGTGTGCTATCATCTATAAATGTAACAAAAGTACTTTTTATTACCTAAAGATGGAGTTGCGTGTAAATCACATAAGTCACTGTGTATAAGCTCAAGCACAACAGTATTTCGTTTTACACTAGAAAACGGTTGTCTAGTAATCTTATTTAACATGCAGGTTTTATACTTCTCTATATTTATATCAAAAGCAAGAATTAAACCGTTTTTAGACATTTCAAGCATGCGTTTATAATGTACATGTCCTAAACGAGCATGCCATAGAGAAGAATCATCATATTTCGAACAAGTCATATATACTGAATCTGCAATTTCTTTATTTATGTTAAGCATACACATGCCATTACAATAATACCCAAATCCTACAAATGTACCACACTTTGATAAGATATACTTATCGGACTCATACACTTGTTTATAACCACATTTATTTAAAACACCACCAGACACTAGGTTCTTCCTAATCTCTGGAACATGTATTACATTTCCAAGATGAAGACTTTTTCCAGAACTAAACTCTAAAGACACTGAACCACGACCAATGATGGGGGCTTTATCATGGTTTCCCATATAAAGTACCGATCCATCATTTACTTCTTCATATTTCTTGAACCAATGGCGATCGTTGCACACATGACTCGTCGCCCCCGAGTCTATCCACCATGCATAATTATTATCCTGCACATAAAATGTTTTAGGAATTAGTGATACATGATGTATATCAGAAGTAATGCCAGAAATTAGATTCTGACCTTGTGGTTTTGGACCCTGAACATCAGTTCCTTGTCCAGAAGCACTTGCTCCATTTTTGCCTTTTCCCATACGACAATCACGTTTCAAATGGTCTGGTTTGTTGCAATTCTAACACACCAGTTTTGCCTTTTTGTTGAAACCTTTCTTGTTGTCATCTTTCTTCCGTTTGTTCCATTTGTGATATTTCTGGTTCTTGCCATCTTCCACCATGTTAACAGATGATGGGCCAGCAACTTCCTTTTCTTTTCCTTTGCCACTTTCTTGAACCCGTAGGGATTCTTCAATCCGAAAGTGGCTACCAAGTTGCACAAGTGACAATTCCTCCTTTTTGTGTTTTAACATGTGTTTAAAATCTTTCTATGAGGGTGGTAATTTGTCAATAACACTAGATACAGCAATGGATTCATCCATTTGCATCTTGTGTTGTTCAAATTGACCCAGTATACGAAGAAGTTCGTTATACTGTTCCATTACAGGCCTTGAATCCACCATTTTATAATTGTTAAAATTGCTCACAAGGAACTTTTTACTAGAAGCATCCTCGGCCATGTATTTGGATTCCAGGGCATCCCATAAATCTTTTGCAGATTCGCAGTTTTGATATATATCAAAGAGGGATTCTGCCATACCGTTCAGAATGTGTCCACCGCATATATAGTCATCATTCTCCCATTTGCTGCGACGTCTGGTTTGTTAAATCGTCTCATCCTCTTGGGCTTTCGGCGCAGGGGTACTCAAAACATAGACTACTTTCAGAGTAGTCAACAGGAAGTGCATCTTCTTTTGCCAACGAAGAAAGTCGTTTCCTTCAAACTTTTCCAATTTGCCAAACTTGGAACTCATGTCTCTCACCGATTCTGCAGCCATTGTTATTCTCCTTTCTTTCCAATATTACAGATTACGAATATTGGAGGAAAAGGGTTTGTAGGAAGTAAGAATAACAATAATAACTTGGATAATTTCGTGGATCGTGTTCAATATACTTTTCGTAATCTGTAATTCGACCCTATTGCTTGGGGTATCACGAATTCAGATATAGGATAATCCAAGAAACTCGATTTGAATTACAGGCTTGATTCAAATCCAAACACAGAATGCCTTTGTTTTATCTTTCATTTATCAGAGACTATTTCGACAGAATAACGACTTGTAATCGTATTCTTCTCTCGTATATCGTTTGTATACTTTGCGTTCCGTCAGTTCTTCCGTATTTCGTCTTAGAAACACAATGGCCGAAATGGCCTTTATATAGGCCACGAAAATGGCGGTTACACGGCGGTTAAATAACCGTCGGCGGTTACTCGGCGGTTACATGACGGTTATAGGCGGTTAAATAACCGCCAGCGGTTGAATAACCGCCACCTAGCGGTTATTTTTGTGGGAAATAACCGCCACCAACCGTCACCTCTTAGACCGTCGTATTCCCGATACCAACTTAGCTTATCCGAGTGTGCACTCCGCACCTCCAAACCCGAATTATAACCAAGTCTAGAATCGGCTAGTCTCAAGTTAATCCCGATTATATTAAATGGCTTGATGACACTATAATCACCAATATATGTCAATTACATCACAACATTTATATCGATCTCACGTTCGTAGTTCATAAATGTCAACGTATACACACATAGATATACGTGTGTGTTACATAAAGAAAACCAATTATTATATATATACATATACATATATGTATTATATATAAGATGATCTGAGACAACGGAAAGCTATTAAGACGATCGAGAATGGTCGATATTTGACCATGAGGAGGTCAAATATAAATGCTAGTTCATGCACTTCAAACAAACTTAACTAGATTATTATTCTTTAAAAGAAAAAACAATGACATAACAATATATGCAAGTAGATGCAATTTATTAGTTACAAAATAATATTATAACTTTTTTTAAGGTCAAACTTCTACAAATATAATGATCAATTAAACCTTGAGTTTAAAAACTCTCCCCTAGCTAGAAATATTAATATTAATATAGAAAGTAATAATAAGTCAATATTTAGAAAATTATCGAGTTACATGCGGGTAAGCAGGGGTGGAAAAGGGGGGCTGAAGGGTGTTAGACCCCCTCAGTAAGCTTAAAATCCTTAGTATTTTAGACGTTTAAGTACAACACATTTTAGTTTTATAAAGTTTATATGCATTTATAATAGAGTAAAATTTTCTTTTAAATGTATTTAACTTTACAGGGCTTAGTTGGGTTTGAGTAGAAATCCTGATTACCTTGAGTGGAGAGGCATCTTTACTATTGTTTTTGTAACGAAGAAATGGAGATTTTTAATTGTTTTTACCTAGAAATATTTTTAATTATTACTTTCCATTTATTAATTGACTTTATTCGGATATAATTAAAGATGCATGTGATTTAAATCGACATTAAAAGATAATTAGCATAATTTTAATCTTAATCTAAAAAGAAAAGAACATTATTAATTATAAAATATACATAAAAAGCTAATTAGCATAATTTTCTAAAGTTTTTCACTACCATATCCTCATTCACATCATCTACTACTTTCAACTCTCTCTAACCTATAAACTCTCAGATCCAACCCATACTAACCCTCATATATTATTAATTATAAAATAAATATTAAGAGGAGAAAGAAGGGAGTAATAAAAGAAAAAAAGAAGAAAAAAGTGTGACCAGCACTAGTGCTAGAAGCTAACCTGGTTGGAACTACCCTGAACACACCCGGCAGCGGTAGCGATGGTGTGCTACTCGGGTTGGGAGGCCAGCCAACTCTATGGTCTAATTTAATTTGATGCACCCACAAATCCAATCTAGAGTCTTCTCTTTCCTATCTCGTTCTCATCTAGAATGATTTGACAGTTGGAATAAGATATAAAAGTCAAGTAAATTTATGCAAGAAAATTTTATATGCCACTTTTTTCATAGAAAATGGATCGACAAAAACCCGACCCCAAACTAGAAAATTTCCCCCCAAAATTGTTTTCACCGAAAAATGAGTTGACATAAACACTCTCTGAAACTAGACATGAAAATATATTAGGTTAAAAACAAGTCAACAAACAATTATATGACCCATTTTACGGGAACACAACTCGAATATCCAAGATTAAAGTAAATAAGGAGGATGTTACTAATTAATAATTGCTATTAGATATGTATACACAATCTATTACTAATACACACATATATAAATCAAACTCATTTCAAAGGAGAATTTCATGACAATATAGAATGTATAGGGCGAAATTGTGTTATCATAAATGGTTGTGGTGGTGATTGATGTCGGTACTTGTGATGGTTGGTGGTGGTGATGATAACATTTGTAAAGGCGGCAATGAATGACGGTTGATGGTGGTTGATGATGGCGGCATTTATGATAAATGATGGAGGGGACAATCGATTGTTCTGGCAATGGAGGCGAAGATGGCGGTGGAGGTAGTGATTGTGTGATAAGCTACGACAAAGTGGTGATTGCAATCAGTGGTGGTGAAGGTGGAGGTGCTACTAGTAGCGGTGGCGATGGTGGTGGTTGTGGTTGGTAGTTATGATGTTGATGTTGGTGATGATAGTTTTGGTGGAGAAGGTGATGAATGGCAGTTGATGATGACGAGCGATGGTTGACAATATGGGCGATTGTGATGGATGGTGGGGGGACAATCGGTTGTGGTGGTGATAAAGGTGGAGGCAAAGGTAGCGGTGGTAATTGTTGTGGTGCAAAAAGCAGGATCTGTCGGTGGCAGTGGTGGTTGGCAGTTGCTGCTAGACACACACAAATACCTAAATCCATTACCCTTAATTTATTGGGGAATGATTCATTACTCGTTACCGGATAATGATGGATTACATTTCACTCAACCAATCACTATTAATCATTATCATTCTTATTACTTAACCCCTAAGTCTTTTATGGTGTACCAAAGGTACACAAAGACCAAATCATTTATACACCTGGAAATTGGAATACAACCTTTACATTACATAAAAAGATGGAACCTCCAATCAGAGGTGTTTATCTTCACTCCTTCAACCTAGAGGGCAGTGGACTTGGTCAAACCCGTGTAGCTAAAAAGCAGGAGCCACGTTCCCTACGATCTTCACCTAGAGGTAACCGTCCTAAATGCTATAAATGAGCTATAAATAGCGACCTAGGCAAGGGGGCCAAGGTAAGATAAATTCTCTCCACAAAAACACTCTTTTATACACCTGTTTACATTATGCCATGCATTGTTGATTTAAGCGTTAGAGGGTTTGCCGTAGAGCACTTCCCGTGCGGCGGCTTAATGATTTTCTTGTTTTACAGTTATTCCAACTAGAGCTCATTATGAGTTACTATTTCTCAATATTTTCTTCAAATTCCAACTCTACATAAACTCTCATTTAAATATCATCCCGTCTTTGATGATTAATCACTATAAGGGCATGTTTGGTAGAGAGAAATGAGGGCAGAGCAAAAAGAATTGGGAAATAATTTCCCTGTTTGGTTACACATGAGAATTTCAAATAGAGAAATAAACTAAAATTCCATTTCTCTATTTCCATTTCCTCACCACCACATGAGGAGAAAAGACGGGAATTCAAATTTTCAACTTTCTAAAGAATTAAAAAAAACCTCTCCTCCATACCTCCTCGACAATTCTTGACGTCGGGAAGTCTCCATTCTCCAGTGACGACGAGTCTCCACCCTCCAGCAACCGGCCATTGACAACTTTACTTTTAGTAACCGGCAAACTTCTTTCTAGCGGCTGCTGCTTCATTTTCTTCTCCGGCAAGTGGTGAAAGCCTTTATGTTTCCAATGTGCAAGCTTTTCTGCTTCTTCTCTAGTGGTGAACCCTTTTATGTTTTCCAATCTTTGTTGATGGAAGCTTATCATCAAGAACTTCAGATTAGTTTAGGTCATTGCTTAGATGAAGTGACTTGTACATCATGCAGAAAGAGTTGTACACTGGTTTGAAAGCCTTTTATTTTTATGTCCAGTGTACTTCATCTCCATTTTTGTAGTTTATTGGTATTAATTGAAATATATACTGTTTTGGGTGCAAATAGTTTGCACTCTATGGAATGTTTTGGGTTTCCTAATCTTCTAGCAGGTTACAGGTTTTACGTGGGTGATTTGTTTCTTTCAAAGATTGCAAAGTGATTGGATTAAAAGTATTAATTGATTTGTTGAACAAAGTATACCTATTTCAGATTTATGCGTGTAGTATAATTGTTTTGACCGTCCTTTTGTATGTTGTTCTTTTTGTTTGAATAAGATTTTTATGAAAAAGTATGGTTGTAAATGATAAAGTTGGTAGACTTCTCTATTAAATTTCTTCTTGTACCAAACGAAAGAAATAATTATATGTTATATTTCTTTGCTGCAATCACCGTGCTATCAAACAGAAGAGTCAATTATCATTTTTTAGACTATTTTTTTTGTACAATTCCATTATCTATTATTATTTCTCTACAATTCTATTCTATGCATCAAACGTACTCTAAATTTAGAATAGGTTAACTTCTTTGCCCTCAAAACACGCGCGGAAATGTACGGTTGACACAAAAATAATTTAGTCTAGTATGTTGAACTTTGAATAAAAAATTAACGCATTAATTATATAACTTAGAAGAAGATTATAATGACAAAAATAGTTGAATCTTTAAATAAAATAACTTAGAGCATTAAATAACCTGAGCATAATTTTCAACCCATTTAGCTCATTTTCCTTTTACCTAACATTTTTAAAGTTGACCTCTTTAGTAAATAAAATAAGAAAGAAACACACGCATACAACCACAATTGACCAATTTATAAGTAAACAAAAACAAACTGCCACCTCTATGCCTATCTCTATCTCTATCTATGGAGAAAACAAGATTTGACAATAAAAGTCAAACTTATGATTACTGTCATATCATATATTATGTATACACTAGTTTCCCATTCAACATAACTAAGGTGAACAAAGTGACAAAAGAAGCATCAAAATTGACCAAACCTTATGAAATCTAAAATATGATTATCCGAGCTTTGAGATTCTTATCACTTAGAACGACAAGGTCTTGAAAGAGTTTACCATGCATCTCAACAGTCGCACATTCTAAATGTCACTAAGGTTTTATAAATAGTCATTTCGAGCATGTGCCAACCAAATGCAAATATGATTAGAATACTCCAACTATTTTGTATACTCATTTGATATGTTTGAACCATGCCTAACATGATGTAAAAACCTAAGTCACTCGTATTAGGTGTAAGGGTGGTAGGATTGGAGTGTAGGGTGAGAAGGGTGTGAGATAATCACTTGGGAGGTGAGAGGGGCGTTACACCTAAGCCAAGTGGTGGAGAGTGTAGGGGTGTGAGGACCATATTGTGGTGGGGAGGGTGGCGATGGTAAGTGGGTCATGGGACGGTCTTTTTCTCATACTCTTTAATTTTAAGTTTTTCATTTGATTTTGATACATAGTGGGTATTCGATGGGTCCTAGTTTGATATGATGAAGACGGAGGAGTGATCACTATAAAACTGAATAGTGGGATAAAAAAATTAATGTGATGTTGTGGTTGGTTTGATAGTGTGTTATGAATCCTACCACTCTAAATGATGGGTTGTTTGTAAACTTAAAGATAAATCTGTAAATATATAATAGACAAGAATGGGCCTATGGGCCCAAGGATTTTATTTGTTGTACCTTCTGCCGAGTAAATGTGTATAAATAGGGATTTTGTGTATTATTATTTGCTCAACATACTCCTAATACATTCATTCATTACCATACTATGGTATTAAAGCTTCACTAGTTCACTCAATCTCTTATTTGAAATCCGGCTCTCTGTCTCTAAATAAAATCGGGTCAAGTTCTCTTTCTCCTCTTTACAAAATTTGTTTTTCAAATCTACTATCTACACTAAGTTCTAAGCTACACCCCTTACACCATGGAACTCAAAATTAAATTCTGAGCAGTCGTCTAAAAAGCATCACTAGACATTGATTGCCTAAACATATGAATGCCTACCTTCAATATGTCCAAGAGTTGTTCTATAAGGAGAAACAAGTATAAAAAGTTAGATGCTCTTAGTAAATTGATTACATTCATTTTTGAGCACCTAAGAAAAGGAATACATGGTTGAAGTCCTAAAAGACAAGTCTTCATGGACAAACAATGAAGTCTCATATCTAAGAGGATGAAAACCTGAATGGCTCTCATCCTCAACAACCTGTAGACAGGACATTATGACAAAATAAGATCCTTTCTTGAAAAACCAACATGAAGACATCAACGTACAAGATCCATGGTATCCTTCGATTTAATTAATCGGGCACCTCTATTAAGATATGTTGGCCCAAAACAACCTAAAAACATAATTCATGAGGTTTATAGTAGACCATGTGGCCTAACCATAAGGTTTATGGTAGACCATGTAGCAGTCAAAATAGAACATGCTACATATGGCTTAAACATGGCATGAAAATTTAGAATAGTAAAAAAGCAAGAAACTTTAAAAAACATAACAAAGTTATGTCAAAAGAACTAGATTTATATGCTAGTGACACAGATTTTTAGCTGTTAAATTAGATTTTCAAGTGCTCAGATCTATTATTTCAAATCTTTTTAAGACAACCGTTTTCCTTTCACCCGGACTCGTTTGTAGAAAATGTTTAACACTTATATAATACTAATAAAAATTATAAATAATTAGCCTAAACCCCCCCCCACCCCCCCCCCCCCCCTCCTTGTTTAAAATTTATATTTGAAAAAAGGAAAAAAAAAAGATATTTGGTGCGACGAGGGAGCATTGCGTTCATCTGTTTTCCTTCTTTATTCCCCACTCGCTTTTTTCCCCTTTCTTTCATCTCTTTCTCTCTGTATTTTGTCCTCGATCGATCAAATCGATTATCTTCGCGTAAGAGCAGATCGAACATAACCCTTTTCTACACTCAATCCATGACGCTTGGCTCAGGAGGATCGAGTGTCGTGGGTAAGTTTTTATGAACCAATTATATCTTCAATCTTGCGTTTGATCTTCGTGTTTTCTCGTAAATTTGCTTATTATCTAACGAATTTTTTTCTATTTGTTGCCAAGTCTTTCGATTGCTTAAACGAGCTTGCAGATTTTACTTGATTGGGGTGTTACCTAGGAACATTAGTTATTAAAATGAACTCACACAAACCCTAGTTCAATTAGGTTTAATTTCTTCATCTTTCGATGGGTTATTTAGAGGGTTTATGATAATTATGGTGATTCTCATACGCTAAAGCTACTTCCGTTAGTTGATTATGGATGAATGTTGATTTTATCGCTAGTAGACCATTTTTCTTTTAATTGTATGAAACGTGCGTTGGTCCTCCCTTGTTTGATGTATTTCTGATTCAAATGTGAAGATCAAAACAGCATAATGCAACTCAACAAAATCAAGTTTTCAAAATCCGATTATTAATCCTAATATAGTCAAGGTTGATTGCTTGTTTAAGGTCCTCGGTTAATGTTAATATAATGTTAGTTTTGTAGGCTGTTTTTCTATCTTCAGTTTTGCGATAAAATTTAATATTAATGGCTGTTTAATCTGTTGTTCATCTTGTTCTGAGATCCAAATTTGTGTGTTCTGATTTCCAAATATAATAGATTGGTTTCTTCGCTCTTGGATAATTATACAATGAATTCGAGTTGAAATATGAAGCTTTTCAATCATTGGCTGATTTGCGAGCATAAAGATTCTGGTTTAATTCTTTGAAGTTTCTTGCAGTGCCTAGAAACTTCAGATTGTTGGAAGAGCTTGAGCGTGGAGAAAAGGGTATTGGAGATGGCACTGTGAGTTATGGAATGGATGATGGTGATGACATTTACATGCGATCTTGGACTGGAACCATCATCGGCCCTCACAATGTACGTTTTCTAAAGATTGTAGAACCAAGATTTAAGTCGAATATTACGTAGTCAGTACTGGTTCGGTTTGGTCCTGTTGGTCTAGTGACTGCCTGACTGGATAGTTTTAATATGTGCAAACGTGTTCTTTAGATCATGTATATGTTATCAAGCATAGGAAAAACATGTAATAACCTTGTTTTTGTGGGTTTTCAGTCTGTACATGAAGGGCGCATCTACCAATTGAAGCTATTTTGTGACAAAGATTACCCAGAGAAGCCTCCTACTGTTCGTTTCCATTCTCGGGTCAACATGACTTGTGTCAACCATGAAACCGGAGTGGTAACAAAATTTACTATATATATCAACAATATTGCATATAATCATCAATCATGGTGCTTTTCAATTTTAGTTGCTAAAGTGTTTGAATCTGGATATGTTGCTACACTCCTTTTTTGTTAGTTTGCTATATATATTGGTTTTTTTGAAAGTATTGGTTTAAAGAAGTGCGCTTAAGCGCCACTTGAAGTGCTAAGCGCTC
This sequence comes from Dittrichia graveolens, assembly GCA_038502395.1. Classification (NCBI taxonomy): domain Eukaryota; kingdom Viridiplantae; phylum Streptophyta; class Magnoliopsida; order Asterales; family Asteraceae; genus Dittrichia; species Dittrichia graveolens. The sequence goes on from JARJIL010000003.1 coordinate 7,003,642, forward strand.
AAGCGATGAGGGTTAGTGCTTAAGCTATACCTTAGCGCTACAATCACGTAAAGCGAGGAAAAACACCGCTTTGCTTCACTTTAGGTGAAGCGCTAAGCAACGCTTAATAGCGATTAAGGTAGTCTTGATTAATTTGGGCTTTTAACGGGCTTTAAGTTATTAGTGGCTAGTTTCTATACTATGGGCTTAGGTTAGAAACTAAGGTTCATCATCCAAAGCGGTAAAACTTGATCCTCTAGAGCGGTAAAAAGTCGATAAGTCAATTTTTGAATAAGTTCTGATTGATGGTACATAAGTATTTAAGTATTTATATCTTAATAAGTAAATTGATAAATATATTTTGGCTTGTAAGTAATTCGGAGTTTTGAATATATTTGTTGACACTTTGGTGTTTAAGTATTTATAAGGTAGTATATGGCAGTATGAGTATATATAGAAATTAGGTAATTTATTAGTATTATGTATTTTTTTTTATTTTTGTGAATTTCAGTCGCTTCGTGTGCTTAAAGCGGGCGCTTGCGCTTCGGCTTCCAGGACACTTAGCGCATTGGGGCGCTTTACGCCTTTTAAAACATTAAAACTAATTATCTATTATTGTGACTCACTGACTCATTCATAGTCATCATAATTAACCTCTTAACGTTTGGATGAACTGATTTTGCTTCTAATTATATGAGAGGTCAAATACTTAGTTTCATCCTAGCTGTAATATCTTTAATCGGTAAGTAAAAGCACCGAATTACTTATTCATTTAACCCAATTTGAAAGACTTCCAAGACTGTTCACTTTTTTATTTCCAACAAGAATGTCATTTTTGGTCGTTTTAGTACTAGTTTCTTTTATAATCAAATTTGTCGAACAATCTGCACATTGTCTATTTCCACCTGTTATGCTATACTTGATTATCTGATTATGCTTATTTAAAATTTAAAACAATTCCAAAACAAACATCCAAACACCCTCTAATGTGATCACACGCCAAATCAATTATTTTCTTGTTCTTTGTGGGCAGTACGACTCCCCTCAAACTTAGATGTAGAGAGAATTCAAGAATGGTTGGTACCAAAAGGAAGATTTTATTTTTCATTGTAAAAAGATTGCATTTCTTGTTCGCAGGTGGAACCAAAAAAGTTTGGGATACTGGGGAACTGGCAAAGAGAGTACACAATGGAAGACATACTTATTCGGTTGAAGAAAGAGATGGCTTCCCCTCATAATCGTAAGCTTGTCCAACCTCCGGAAGGTACCTTTTTCTAGGCGGTAAACGTTTTCTCTAAGAATGTTCAGTGTTGTGATAGTTTAATTGAATCAGTGGCATTTCAATGGTTTTGGATGCCTTGAAAAAAGCCATCTAATGGCAATGATTTGAATGTTTGGTGTTGTTTGATTAATCAAATTCGTGTTCGTGTTAAATTGTTTAATATATGCATCTTTTCTCAAAAAAATTTTTTGCTCTGGTTGACTTTGTGATATGAATCAAACAGGAAATCAGAAAGAAAGATTAAGAGAGAATGGCCGACTTTTGAGAAGTCGATCGGCTCTCTTATAGTTTACTTCAAGTAACGTCCCAATGATATAAAAACTATCAATCACTTTTTGCATAAAAAAATTACAACCCTAAAGCACCTATTTATAATGAACAAGAGTAATCTAATCCTAAAATAATTCCAAGTCCTAATCCTTATCTAAAATAATTCCAAGTCCTAATCCTTATCTAAAATAAACCCTATTTAACTATAACAACTAAATGATGAACATATATAATACTTAAAACATACCTAAGTAATAAATCTTATTTAAAATAAATCCTAACTAAAATATTCGGATCATATCATTACTCTGGCCTCCTAAAAACACCTTGTCCTCAAAGTGTTGCTAAGATTGAACCAAATTCCAGGATCTCGTATCATTCTTTGGGGTTGTCTTCTTATAAGTTGATAATACGAAGGATCTAAATCATATAGATTAATAAATTCAACTTTATAGTCAAAATTCTTATATGCTTGTGTTTTCTGGCTAGCCCAAGAATAACCACAAACTCCTCCCAATGTGTCACAATCACCATCTATTCTAGTTCGACTTGACGCAATCACAAACTTATTCCACTGTTGCTTTCACCATTTTATTCTGCTGCTGTGGCTTTGATATAACCACAGGAGAATGAACTTCTTGTTGCTTATTCTTCTCTTCTACTCCTTTTTTTCTGCATTCCTTTCACACTTTTCTCTCGTTTTGTTGATTTTGTCTTCAACATTCTCCATCACCTTGGTCTTTTTTTCTTGTTTGTCTCTTGTTTCCTTTTCACATGCTTCCCAAGCTCTTTTAAGATCATGCCACTTCTCCCATTCGTCAAATTCCTTCCTCCGACCATCCGAAAACTGTATATTTTTTTAATAAATTCACAAGCTCTTCATGTTATCATGCACTTTACCCCCTGTATTCTTCAATCAATCTCTCTGGTCTCTTAAAAGCGTTCTTACCGGAAAAGGGAAAAATTTAGCCGGATGAACATCAACACTGATATGAATCAAACTGGAAAAAAAAGATGCAAAGATAGAATAATCGACTTTTTCAGTTTGGTTTTTAAAAACCGAACTGAACCGTTCCAAGGGACAATATTGTGAATATCACTTCATTTCGAGTTGACAAGTTCACTTTTTCTCAATGTTACCCATTTCCTGCTTAATATAGAAATCCATTTCTAGTTGTTTTTCTCGATTTTCAGGTTCTAGTTTTCTGAGATGTTTACAGTTTATCTGGGGTTGGTTGTTTATCTCAATTTTTCAGTTTTGCTAATATGTTATTTATTCCTTTGCGTTGAGTTTTGATTTGTTTCAATTTTGGGTTTAAAGTTTAAACATTTGACGGACATTTTGTTTGTATAAATTGCAATTTATATAGCTTAAATTAGGTGGCACGCATCTTGATGTTTTTAATATAACTTCAATTCTGTTTAATCTTGTAGCTTCACAATGGTGGTTGTATAACTTCAAATCTTAATAGTTAAAACAGAAAAGCTACAAAATCAAACCAAAAACCGAAAACGGAACGACTTCAAAACCAAAAATCTAACCACTTCAAAATCGAACGGTGCTTACCAAGGTGGCTATCAATAGTGGTTGGTGGTTAGGTTAAAAGTTATTGAATAGGATGAGCTTGAATATTTATCAAGAAAATTCAAATATTCAGAAACAAATTCAAATGAATTTATTACGTATTACGTATACAAATTGATTTCTTAAAAATAGTATTCAGAGTCTACTGTCACCCAAATAATGAAAATGGACATAAAACGAGCAACTTAAAGCCCGCGCCTTGCGGCGGGATCAAACTTTTAAGGGTAAATTATATGAAAATACAATGAACTTTGTCTTAATTATCATTGTATACAACCAATTTTATCTTTTTAAAAACAATACAATCAACTTTTATAATCCTCCCATTGTATGCAAATTGTTGTATACAATGAAAATTATGAAAAAGTTTATTGTATACAATGGTAGCTAAAGACTAGACACAGAAAAAAGTTGTTTGCATATAATGAAATTTTTTTGAAAGTTAGTTGTATTATTTTTAAAAATTTAAAGTTAGTTGTATACAATAACAATTAAGACAAAGTTAATTGTATTTTCATGCATTTTGCCCAACTTTTAATTATTACTATTCTATTATTTATTTTTTATAAAAATATTAAAAATTTTATTTAGATTGATTCTAATGTATCAATTTGTTTTTTATGAAGAAGTCTTTTATAAGTTGTCATCTAGTATTTAAACTCACTTACATGTAATTAAAACTTTATTGTAATTTAACCTAATTGCCGTGTTACTCGTGTAGTAAATGATAAAAGAGGAAAATACCATGTAAAACTCTTTCAGTTATCTCCATATGTACTATATATTGTTATTTAACTATCACTTGAAATAATTTTGAGATGCATAAATAATAGTCTAAGTAAAAAATAATTTTTAATATGTGTCTAAATAAGAAAAAAAAGAGGAAATCTGTTTATAACTAAACCAAAAAAGAAATATAAACCTTCAAATTGAAAGTAGAAAAAATCGCAAAGAAAAAACAAAGATATAATATGATTTATATGAATAAAAATGTAAATAAAATAAAAAATTTAACTTAAAGAGAAGAAAAGAGAAATAAAAAGGAGGTTGGAATTAAAAAATATATAAATAAATAAAAACAAAATGGAAGGGTCACATAATTGAAAAAAAGATGGAATACAACTCCTAAGGTTTAAATCTGTGACCAATACTTAAGAAGGAGACGTCTTTACCACTCCAGCTGAACAATTTAGTGTGAAAATTTGGACTTTATATTATTTATTAGAAAAGTATTTATTTTCCTGATAAATGTATAGATATATAATATGTAAATGCAAAAAATAATTGACTATTTAAGACGTGAAAGTAGCAAAGAGAGGTTGGTTATGTAAAACCTTATAAAAGTAAAACACACAAAATAAATTTTACTTGCCGTTAACTTTCTTCCTTCTCATCTTTCTCGTCACTTTACATAATCACATAAGTCATAACACCAGTCTCTCTTTCATCTTTCAACCAAAGTAATGATTAAGGGTGAGCATGCGACCCGATAGAACGAAAAAGCCGACGAACCGGAACGAAACCAGTCCGGACTAGAACTGTTCGGTCCGGTCTTCGGTCCTTGTTTTTAATAGATTTCGGGTTTCGGTCCGGTCCGGTCTTCGGTCCTTGTTTTTAATAGATTTCGGGTTTCGGTCCGGGTCGGTGCGGTTTTGTTTAATATAGTGTATAAAACAAATAATAGACCGAAAAAACCGACTAACCGGACCGAGACCGGGACTGGTCTGTCCGGTCTTCGGTCCTAGTTTTTTATAGATTTCGGGTTTCGGTCCGGTCCGGTTTTTGAACCGTGCTCACCCCTAGTAATGACTATGTTTCTACTCCTAAGGCCTAACGTAAAGCCAGACCCGAAGGTCCCGGGTTCCTCGGGTTCCTTCGGGAACACCCATACGCGCGGGTATCGGGTCCGTGAAACCGATTGAAACCGAAATTTTTTTTCTCTGAGTGTAACGGCTATATTTTTAAAAAAATATATATTTTTTACCCCCAACGGATATATATCCGTTGTGTATATATATATATATATTTATATTTTTTTAATTCTCCTATAAATACCAAACACTTTCAACTTTCATCCAACTCTTCCATCTTTCATCCAACTCTTCTAAAAAAATTACACTCTTCTCCTATAAATACATAACCACCCTTCAACACTTCATATAAAAAATACTCCTTCAAAATATGGCATCACCACCACATGCTTCATCGAGCGGTTCATTGGCTTCTGTATCAACCGACGAACAGATCTGGTAAGACGAAGCTATTTATATAGGGTTGCTTCGAGAGGCCGAAAAGGTTGCTTTATGAGAGCACCGCGGAGTCATCGAGCAGAATTAGAAGCGGAAACATAGAAAGAGGTCGGGTAGCTGCAAACGAGCGGTTGTTGAATGACTACTTTGGCGATAACCCTGTCTATTCTGCGGAGATGTTTAGACGGCGGTTCCGTATGAGCAGACGGCTATTCGAAAAAATCGTTAACGATCTACAAGCAGAGTACGATTATTTTAGAGATGGATGGGACGCGCGAGGGAAAAAAATTCTCCAATACAAAAGTGTACTTCCGCTATTCGGCAATTGGCGTACGGGGTAGCCGCCGACTCTCTTGACAAGTACTTGAGGATGGGAGAGAAAACATCACGGGATTGCCTACACAATTTCTGCAGTGGTATTATGGAGCTTTATGGTAGAATTTATTTACGGAAACCTACTTACACCGATGTTCATCAGTAATACACCGCGCATGAGGAATACCACGGATTTCCCAGCATGCTCGGCAGCGTAGACTGTACTCATTGGGCGTGGGCAAATTGTCCGGTTGCATGGCGGGGTCAGTTCATGAGAGGTGATCACGAGCATCCAACAATAATGCTAGAAGCGGTGGCATCACAAGACCTATGGATATGGCACGCGTACTTTGGCGTTGCGGGTTCCAACAACGATATAAACATTCTCAACCAATCACCCATCTTCAACGATATCTACGACGGAAAAGCCCCCGAGTGTCCATTTCAGGTGAACGGAGTCACCTACAAGCACGGATATTATCTAGCTGATGGGATATATCCGGAATGGGCTACACTTGTAAAATCATTTACGTGCCCACAGGACGATAAGCGGAAAAGGTTCAAGGTGGCGCAAGAATCGGCACGAAAAGATGTTGAGCGTGCTTTTGGCGTGCTCAAACAACGTTGGCACGTACATCATAATCCGGCACGCGGATGGCATCCAAGAAGACTAGGAAAAATTATGTACGCTTGTATCATTTTACACAATATGATACTTGAAGATGAAGCCAATGCCATTTGTAGTTTATACCCGCACGACATTATATCGTCGGATATCGAAACACAAATAAGTGAACAAGCACGCGCGGCTAACGTACGAGAAGTCAAAAACCGAGAGACACATAATAACCTTCGGTCGGATCTGGTCGAGCATATTTCACGTATCCAACTTTCGGATAACGAAGACGAGTAGCTTTTTTTAATTTATTAATCTAGATTTAGAGTATTGTAATTTTTATTTTACAATAATAATATTTTTATTTAAATCTTATGAAGTTTTTATATATATTTTTATTTTTTAAAGAATTATTTTAAATATTTGAATTTGTTAAATATATAAATGTGTAATTAAATAAATTAAAAAAAGTGAGAAAGAGTTTGGGTTGAAAGGGAGAAGCTATACTAGAGTTTGTGGTTGATTTGGGTTGGAAAGAGAAAAGTAAAAAAAGCTGATGTGACGCTGATATGGCATTGGGGTTGGAAAGGAAGAAGGCTATACTGATGGACTAAGCATTTATACTATTTTTAATAAATAACAAGTTCGTGTTTGTATGTGTGTGAGAGAGAGCATCTGTGAAAAGGACCGTCTTTTAGTGGAGCAAGGGAACTTGAAGAACGGAGGGTTTTGGGCCTCGGGGGGGGGGGGGGGGGTGTACACCATGAGGTGAGGGTGTCATGTCCGAACGATGAGGGGTGGTTTTTCCTCCATACGACCATATCCGGTGTTATATTTGATTAAGACGGATTTTTAAAATAAATTAAAAACTATGAGATACGCCTTCAAATAACATCGAAAGCTTTTATTTATAAAACAATTTGTTTTCAGTTCCAAGACAATTTATACTAAAAAACCATAAGTAGAAATTTGTTTTGGTAGAAAACAACAAAACTTGTGGAACTATCAAATATTGAAAATCATTAAGTCTTGGTTTATGTCCAATTATATTGTATGTGAATATTACGCATGCGTGTACGATTCATATATAATAATTATTATCATTATTATTATTATTAAATAAAATACGTAACGTTTGATTTGTATACGTGATTATGACATTCTAATTAAATATTTTTGTACGTTATTTTTACTGGCAAGATTTTTTTTTCCTGAAATTATTAATTTATTTGTTCCAACTGGCCAAAAGAGTAGAAAGCTTACAGCTTAGTTTACCGGATTCAATACAACACGGAATTTAATTTTAATTTTATTTCATTACTTTAAATTTTGCGAAACAAACTAGATCTAAGTTTTGTTAAGTAATCGAAACGTGATAATTATGAAAACCCCTTAGGGTTGCATGTTTTTAGCCTTAAAGAAGGTGGGAAAGGTTGGGTGATGATATGATGTCAACAAGACTATGATAGGACGAAGGAAGTTTGTCTTAAAATTTGCATAACAAGTTGTTGTTTTGAAATGGGTGTGTCAACATCTTTAAGTGAATCTACAAGGTTTATAAGAGTACGACAAAAGTCGGTAAAATTCATATCACCTTTCTTTCTTTTCTTTCTGTATACCTAACCCAGACAACTCAAATATTTTCTCTCTCCTTACTCTCTTATACCAAAAACAAAAAAGTGAACAGGTTGCTTGGGTTTGAGAAACCAAATGTCAACCCGAAGGGGTAGACGTACCAGTGTTCCCGAGCCAACCCAATTTACCTAAAGCTCTCCCGAAGACATTCGGGTCATGCGTACGATTGGCGACTAATACTTACTTCCGAACAAATATTAACAGCAATAACGTTTGATTGTGGAAGGTAGATAGATACGATGACACGTGATAATTATGAAAACCCCATTGGTTACTTACTTATGTATTTAAGACTTGGTGGTTTAAGGCCCAATTATTGAGGGGGCCTAAAACTTGGAGCCCATTTAAGGATTTTTTTTCTTTAATAACTTATCCAAGGATTTCTTTAGCCCCATGAATGAAGTGGGCTTCCAACCTTTCAAATTATTCTTATTATTTTACTTGTTTATTATTTTTGCCATTTTATTTTTAATGTTTTTCTTAACAGTTATACCATTTTTTAGTATTTAATGAACGTCTTTTACTCTTATGAATTTCATGTTTAGATGATCTATTATAATGTACTTGTGGCGTATAGCCTTCAAAATTCACAGGACCCTCCTCGTATTGTTGACGGTATGATGTAGGACCAAACAGATTAAAATCGGCCAGTATTGTACATGTACTATACAGTTCACTATATAGTATGTATATATTGTCAAATTTAGTGTAACAATAAAACGCGATTTGGTATTATTGTATATCTATTTATTAGTGACTTAGTACCATAGGTAAATGGTGTTATACCTTGTTCGTGGGCATCATTTTTTGGTAAATAAAAAGAAATAATTAATAATTATATGATTGGGAGGAGGTGTAGTCTAAACCATATATTGACCAAACTCATGATTATGCTTTGTTTAGTCATATGATAAGGAAAACGCTCCATACCATTTTAGGAAACTTATGACTCGGACTACGGAAGCACGTGCCCAAATTCAATTTCCACATGGCGTTATCATTAGGAAGGTACCACGAAACCTTTGATTTTAAGATATCAAACGAATTATTACAACAGTTTGGATTCTTTAATAATTAAATATTTATTTATTTATTTATTAGATTATTAAAAGAGTAGGACAAGGTACACTTGCCGAGAAATATAACATAATAATGAACGGATACGAGACATTACATAGGTTGCTTTTTATTAGTTCTATTCCAAATTTTATTTGAGGACGTAGATACTTCTGTAAAAGTTACTTTCATCATGATCGTAAGATTGAAATGAACCATGATATACAAGGTCGTTTCCACTGTCACTGTAGACCGAGACTACGCAAAGGTAGAACATCATAGAAACTTCGCTGACTTTCTCATAAACTTTGATTAGGCTCTTCGGTATTCCTTCGTGACTAAGGTATCAAGTTGCTTTCTTGCCCTATTCTGAATAAAACCGGTGCCGGCTTTGCTTAAGAAGTTAAGCTACAATACAATCTCTCTTTCTGGCGCAAAAAATGCCTACTGACAGCAGCTTTCAATGGCAAAAGAAGTTTAGTATATTCGGTTTCATCTTATAGGCTGACTTGCATCACTCTAATAGGATTCCTTGCTTGCATCATATCGTAGTTAACATTATCATTGATCTTGGTTATAAAATCATTGCATTTAAATTTAAAATCATTACATCTCGGCTAATAATTATAAAGTACCATTAAATTTACTGCATCTTTATTGAAGAATTTAATAATTTCTAGTTTAAAAAACAACTGCATCTTATTTTAGAACACTGCATCCGGCTTAAAATCATTGTATCTAAAACCTAAGAAATTTAAAAACCAAATTTTTTATAGAAATCAATCCTAAATTTAAAAGAAAACGGAAAAAAAATCAAATTTACATATTATGAGCCGCAAAAATTGACTTTTGTCTATATATATATTCCGTTCGCAAAATCGTTTGCACTGTATATCGTTCGTATTTGATCTTTACATTATATAGAGAGACACACATATATACATATAGATGATGATTTATTTGAGAATCATTTTTATTACAAGTATCTTGATAATCAGGTATAATTATTAATATAAATTGAGGGTCTAAATTAAATAGTTGATATTAGATAACCTTAATTAAATCAAAGCAAATACTAAAATATCTCCTAAATGTAAAGGTTTTAAAATACCTCACTACAAAAAATATGTCATTTATCCACGCTTTATAAAAAGTGTGTAAAAATTTTAAGCGTTATCACGCTTATAATTGTGAAAAATTGTTTAAAAATAAAGATTGTTAAAAAAAGAAAAAACTTAACATTTATAGGCGTGTACAATTGCTTTTAAAAGTCCACGTTTTTAAATGTGTAAATTTAGTAATAAATAGATGATTGTAGAAATTCTGCTTAAAAGCGTGGACTTTTGTAACTTTAGAATTATTTACAATTTTTTCACGCTTAGAAGTGTGAAAATTTATATATATATATATATATATATATATATGAAAAAATTCAAATGAGAATTGTTTACGTACGAGAACTACCATAACTATATTTAATATCATTAATAACTCGTTAATAGATGTATTTTAGTTATTTATATATTTACTCAAGAACTGCGAAAACCAATTTTAATCTTTGATTAAAATAAATCAATGGTTCATAACTGTAAGAGCCGAGTAATGATTCCTTATTGTGCTCATAATGAGTTATTAATGATGCATTAACGAGGATATTTTTGAAAAATTAAATTGCACTCATTAATAACGATCTATCCGGAAGTAATTCACGGTTGGGTAAATATATAAATGACCGAAATACCCTATTAATGAGATATTAATGGTGTTACAAATAGGTCTCGTATGAAAATAGTTCTCGATTTAACTTTTCCATATATATAATATATAGGAGAGGGTTTAAAAGAAAACTGTTTTTCGTAGGGAACTGCGAGAAAACCAATCTTGGTCATTGATCAAGATAAATCAATAGCTAATAATTGTAAGAGTTTATTAATGACGCATATTGAGGGGTATTTTGGGAAAATCAAGTCTTTATTGTTAATAACGATCAACCTGGACGCAATGCACGATTAGATAAATATACAAATAACCAAAATATCTTTATAATGAGTCATAAATAATTTTACAAACAGTTCTCGTAGTTTTCGTACGAAATCCATTAAATTTTCTATATATATTTTTTTGTGTGTGTATTGTAAATGCACCTACCACAAAAGCAAGTTTCGAAGCAAGTGTTCATGAATATTCATTTCACTGACAGCTTAATTCAATGTAAGAAATTTAAGTGCATCATCAATTTCACTTGACGCAGTACAATCTACATGAAGGAAGCATTGAGCCACTAGTAAAACAATCAAATCATATTGTTATTCTAGATTTGTTTATAATTCGAGTTTAGAGGTGCAATACTATATATAAAGAATACGATTACAAGTCGTTATTCTGATGAAATAGTCTCAAATAAAAGAGAGATAAAGCAAAAGCATTCTGTGTTTAGGATTTGAGTAAAGTCTGTAATTCAAACCGAGTTTCTTGGATTATCCTATATCTGAATTCGTGATACCTCAGGTAAAATGGTCGAATTACAGATTACGAAAGGTGTATTAAACACGATCCACAAAATTATCCAAGTTATATTGTTATTCTTACTTTCTACAAACGCTTTCCTCCATTAATAATTAATATGATACATAGTTGAAAACACCAAAGTGGCTTCATCCTAGCACTATCAAGATCGATGTTATTAATGTGTGTTTTTTATTAAAGGTTGGAGGTTCAAGTAATCAATTCCTACTATTTGAAATCATCACCGATTATCGCTAAGTGGCAGAGTAACGAAGTTGATAATAAATATTTTTAGACGGTTGAATTTTATTAATATAGTTTAGTGAATAAAAAATTGATAGTATAATTCTAGGTATCGCGGGCGAATTGAAGGCATGCATATTGAATTATTATATTTTGTACATTAAATCCGCATTAAACCACACTGGGTTGGGTTGCACTTAATTGCTTATTTATATGATATTATAATTATAAATATATTATTATTATATAATAATAATAGTAATAATAATAAATAAAACTTTCAAATCCCAATGGTTGTTCCCACTTAAAGAGTACGTTAAAGACAACTGTTGCCTCTCAAAACCCCATGTTGTGAATCTTTGACGTTTGACTCATATATACACCCAGCTCACTTATATATTTTCTTTAATTAATTTCAATAACTAGAGATAAATATTTAACATCTAAAAATATGAAAATTTGTATGTTGCATGTTTAACTATTTATATCTAAAATTTTAAATAATATATTGATTACAAACATTAATTAATTACTCTAAAATCTCTAATATCAAACTTCACGATGCATTCATATATGTACAAGATACTAGCTATCAACCTATCATTAATACTGCATTGACAATTAGACATCCAACCCATAAACACAACGAATTAATTAATTAATTACAAGACTTAATTTCTTGTAAAAAAACCCTAATTAAAATGGGTGTCAAATCCGATCTTGAATAATATATTAAACATCAAACCCACCTTAATTAAGTGATATCCTAATTAAAGAACCCTAATCTATCACCAGCTCATTTAATTTAATTTGCTCATTAAGGCAACAAGATATATTATATAAAATAAAAAATGGAAAATTCAACTTAATAATTAAATATGGTTAGTAATTCCTGCAAGCAGCACTTAACCTTCATATATATCTAATGACATTCATACACATGAAACTGATAAAACAAAAGCTTACAAACATCATTGAGAGCTAGATGATCATAGCTGGCCTCTAACACAAAATACAAAGTAAAACATTACATTATATTAATTAATAATCAAATGATGTTATTAGAACTTCAAAATATATTCTACAACATTTTTGAAGTGCTAATAACATCATATATTCAACAAAACCTACCTAGCTAGCTTATAATTAAGTTATAACCACTGCACCCTGTTATATATTAATTTGATTTTGCTTAACATTTAACAAAATCAAATCAAACCCTAATTAATTAATTAACTTTTATATGGTGGTAGGATGATGAGATGAAATATAAGACCTTGACGGTCACGTGCTAAGAGGATTGAAGTCACGTGTACATGGGTTGACCCTCATCCCCATGCATGAGCTTGAAAGACAACACATTATTCCAGATTTCAGTGAAAGCTCTGATAATGATTCCATGGTAATATGGAGAATTAAGCTGCAAAAAACAGTTCAAAAGCTCTCTTAAATCATCTCCGTTGTAAATCTGTTTCTCCATAATCATCTGCAACATTGAATCCCGGAAATCCACATAAGGGTCATCGGAATCTTTCTCCACAGCCAGGCTGTTGCCGCCGATCCTCCCAAACCCTTGAACTGCCCTCAAGCTTCTCACTTCAGAATCAGAGTCTACTGGTGAGAATGTAGTAGTAGTTGTTGTGGTGGTGGTGGTGGTGGAGGGGGTGGTGTTCCATGAGGTTGAGGTGGAGGAGTGGTTGTGGTGGTGACGGCGACGGTGGTGGTTGTTTTCGGGGTAGTAGTGTCTGTATGATTTGTTGTTGGGTTTTGGATGGAAGATTTTAGAGAGTTTGATTCTCCGGCAGCCGCTGCCGCAGCCGACATTGACGGCGGTGGTGTTGAGTAAGAGCTTTTTGGTGTTGTTGATGGTTGGCATTTTGTCACTCTTGGTTAATTGAGTTGCTCATTTTGTTTCTCTATAAATTCTGTTCTTTTACCAACAAGTAGTACTAAAGTGACGCTGCCTCGTTTACGGTTTCGTGACAGTCCAATCACAAGGATTTAATTTAAATTATATTTTTATTTATTTGATACGTAATATGTTAATTAAGATACATGTAAACTTGATTGCTTAGCTTTTCATAAAATACAAGGAGTTTGTGATTAGCAAATAAGAGACTTTGAAGAATCAACATATTATTCCAAAATAAAATAATGGATAACGTAAGTAAATACATTATAAAAAAACTTTTTAATGTTTTAAGAGTAATGAAATATATTTATTTTCTCATCAATAAGTTTAAACATAATCCTCTAGAAATACAATAACAATATTTTTAGAGGACTTAAATTAGAAATAATTTGAGTAAATTACTTGTAAAATAATTTGAGAATTTTTGATGAAAAACTTTTCAAAAGATTTCTAAAAACAAACGCTTTCTAAAAATATTACTTTAACGATTATTCTGCGGAGGATGATTTTGACGTTTTTCTACTATTTAAGTAGTAAATTGAATTGTTAGGAAGTGTAACTTAAAGTTCAGGGTTTGTGATATGATGAAAACTTAAATAGTTAGAGTTACTACATTAATTAAGTATATATAGATAGAGGTCTGTATTAAGTAATGCACTAATTTAGTCAATTCTATTAAGATTAATTTATTTGTCAAGTTTTCTAATTACATATATTAATTTAGGTTACAAACTAAATACTAAACAAAATGTGAACTCTTTTCTAAGTTGTGCACGATAATTTTTTGTCATACAAAATAAAAAGTTGTTGCTTGAACCATTATACCCATGAATTTATGGATGAGATTAATAGTTAATGGGTTGGTAGAGGTAAAAATGTCCTAATTATTGTGTATAGTAAAAAGTTATTGTTTTATTAAGAAAAAGTGTTTTTCCGGTTATGGCTTCTTCTTAGAGTGCGAGTTTTTTACTCATTGGCCACCCCTGATGAAACTTAAGCCTTTGACCTCGTCTATGAGAGAAGGGGATCTACCCAATAGATCATCAAGATACAGTTAAAAAATATCCCTAAATTAGGAAGAACTACTATGAAATAGATCGATTATGAAACTAGATTATGTCATCCTAACATGAAATCAACTAATGGATTCGTAAGAAATTCTTTCTGATCAGAAAGATTTGATTGACATTATTAATTTGATATCCTAATTTTGTTTATTTTTTATTATTTTAAACGGAAGTTTGTTTATTTATTTAACTGATGCAAATTGATATGAAGATATATAAATAATAATAAGGTGCTGTTGGAAAAGTTAACATATAATAATAATAATAAGGTATAATTAGAAGAGTATGGAAGGTGGCATGACAGTATATCAGAATCTTACGGATTAATTTAAATAATAATAATAATAATATGCATTTTTCTATAATAAAAAAACAAAAAGTAAATAAATTAAAGAAAAAAGAACCCATATAAACCGGCTGATTTAACTCCAATGGAACCCGGATCCCACCGGATAACATCAATTTCACAAAACTAGCTCCTTCATTTATTTAGTTTTATTTAATGTAATTAAAATAGCCGTTTGTGTTTTTTATTTATATATATTTTTTTATTTTTTAGAAGTTACTAAGAATATTAGCATCTAACCCGGACTTACATGCTAACCTTACTGTCACATTAGCATTCAAATCATCTTCCACCTCCAATACTATTAAACCCACAAACTTTACATCCAATCCTCTTCAACCTCACATTAAATATTAAAAAATATAAATATTAAATAGTAGAGAGAAAGAGACAAGAAAAGAAAAAAATTACCCGCGGGTTCGAGAGCTAGCCGGGTGCACGAGCCAGTCCCAACCCGAGGGCGGCGATGGTGTTCACGCCAGGTTCACCCCAACCCTGCTCGGGTTCCTTGGTCGATGCGGTTGGTCTAACTACTAGTAGATTTAAATAGGTGTAAGCATGTAACGTTTAATGTTTTATTAGTTAAATTAAAGGGTAAATTTGAAATAAAAAATATGATTTTAAACCGAAGCCAAAAATGTATTGTTTGTTAGAAAACTTAATAAAATTAATTTATTACTAACTTTAGACAATTTTGTTTTATATATTTATGTATGTGTGTGTATAATGGTTTGTGTTTGTTTCCCTCATGAGAAAAGCTTTATGTTCAAAGTAGAGCTAAATATAGATGACATCATACAGACTTATAAATATGGTGGTTGTAAATAGTTTGGGAACAAGAAAAAAAAAGTAAATGCCGTGTTTAGTATCAGAACAAAATTTTGTTTTCCGTTTTTTATGAAAAATGGTAGAATTTTCATTTTTTATAAAAAAAATAAAAAACATGTTTAGATAAAATGATGGAGTTTTTCTTTTTCAGAAAAAAAATAAAAAACATGTTTCGTTGAAGTTTGTTTTCTTAGAAAAGTTGTTTGAAAAAGTATAAGAGTTTAAAAAAAAGGGCAAACTGCTTCAAAATACAACGAACTTTGGCTAAGCTACCATTGTATGCAACGAACTTTGAAATTTTTAAAAAAATACAACCAACTTACTTATTTCCTCCGTTGTATGCAAATTGTAACCTGCATAGCAGGTTACAGGTCACTTTTTAATTTTTGCTTAATTTTTAATTTTTTATATTGTATTCATCATCTTTGTTCTTCAAATTCAAGAATATTCAAACATTCAAACTCCATCAAAATTCAAGAACATCCTAATTTTTATTTTTTTAATTATTATGTTCATCATCTTTGTTCTTCAAATCCAAGAAGATTCAAACCCCATTTAATCTACAATGTGTTAAAAAGAGATTAGCAAATCCGACCAAACATGTTAAAGACTAATATGAACAAGAATCAAATATGAAGAACAATAAAAACTTAAGAAAATCAGAATCAATCATATTAAAGATCTAAACCAATATGAAGATGAACAATGAAACCCTAAATCATGAACTTGCATATCAAAATCAAAACCCAAAACACAAATCTGGAACTCTATTACATATGAATCGATTCTGAAGCAAATTAATGATAAAAACCCTAAATCAAAATCGTAATAAAAATACTCCAGAACCTGCTTCATCGAACAATGGTGGCCGATTTGAAGGCGGCGGAGATGTGGTGGTTTGAAGTCGGCGACCAAAATGGTGGTTTGAAGGCGCTGACGGTTGTTCACTTCAAATCTTCACACCCCAAGCTTGCTTCATCGAACTTACGGCGGTTGGGTTCTTGAAGGCGGTGGTCAAAACACACAAACTGCACCTACACCACACCGAGGCTACATAGAAGGGTTTAGATCTTGAAGGAGGTGGTGGAAATACACACAAATCTGCATCGAAGGGTTTAGAACTTGAAGGCGGCGGAGATGTGGGGTTTGGGGTTAGATCTTGAAGGCAGTCGTGAGATGTGGTTTTGGGGTTAGATTTAGGGTTCTATGGTTCCACCCAAATCAATTATCCGACCTCCAACCTAGATCTTCTTATTTTGAAGAAAAAAATAAAAAAAATAAAAAAAAATCATGTTAACCTGTTGATGACCGGTTTAGAAGGTAAACTTGCATAGAATGGGAGAAATAAGTAGGTTCGTTGTATAAATTTAAAAAAAGTTCGTTGTATACAATGGTAGCTTAGCCAAAGTTCGTTGTATTTTGATGCAGTTTGCGCTTAAAAATTGAGGAGTTTGAGAAAATGTGAAAAGTAATGGAGTTTTATGTTTTCTTGAAAAATGTGCAAGTGAACATGTTTTCTATTTTCAGATTTCTTAGAAAAAATTTCTGAAAAAATTGAAGGATTTTTCTGAAAGTGAACGTAACCTAAAGTTTGTCTGTGGATGAAAAAAACTTTTAAGAAGTTCATGATCTGAAAGTGGAGTATTGGAAAAGTGTCTCCATAGGTTTAGTGAGTTGATTCTTTCACTTATAAATTTGATTCATCCACTGAATGTAAAACATGTTTGAAACTATGTTACAAGTTTGTAAAGCATAAGTTTGTCTTAAATTAATCAACTTTACAAGTGAAAATATATCTCCCATAGATTTACCTCACACACCTAAGTGGGCACATATATAACGGATGCAAATCCCATGTCTAAAATACTAAAATTTTAAACTTGTGTGTGAGTTCGTCCGGCTGACACAAAATCTCAAGCTCGTATAACCGGGTTTTGTTTCGGAGTAATTTTTTTTCTTCCAGTTTTGTACTGAATATCATACTATCGATCAAACAAACAATCTCTACACACAAGAGCCAAGACAATGTAGTACGAAATGCATCAGCAATTGTACTCTCCATTACAGCATCTTGCCAATATTTGAGGTGAAGCTAGAAAGTGTAGTACTTGAGAGAAATTTAAAGGCATTTGAAAGACATGACAAATATTTCATCCACTTGCAGTCTGTAGAAAAAATGAGCATCATTACCCTCTTCAGAAATTATGTAAATATATATGCATGCATTAACTCTCAACATTTAAAGATTGCTCTGCCTCACAAGTTACCATCACCAATTCACCATTCAATTATCATATCATATCTTCCAAATTCTGAATCAATAAAAACAACACTCTCTACCCCATAAATAAAGATGCATACTTTGACTTCAAAAGTCAAAGGTACAACCTTTATGCACATGGTACAACTGCTTTTTGAGCAAATTTCAACCATGGTCGAAAATGGGATTTCCATAAGTACAGTAGAGTAGGGATTTATACATAAGACATAGGGTGCACACTTTGCATTGCTTTACAATTAAAGAGGAACAGTACATACATTAATTGTTCACAAGGTTCATGTGAGCTAGCTAATAGTAGAAGCCTATTGATGCTACAAAGATTGAACCATGGTCCCAATCAAATTATGGTTTTGTTTATCAAGGTTGCAACATGACGAGCCACCCAGACTGAACCCGCGATGCTGCAGCAGAATGAATGAGTGTGACCCTCTCTTTCGACTTCCACAACAGCACCTGGCACCTGCTTCATTACCTGAGATCACAAAGTTACAAAAATAATATTAATGCTTACTTTGTTTAAATATTTACAAAAAGCAACTATGAAGTTAGAACTTTAATTGCATGAGGTAAGTGATTAGAGCATGGCTTGTGGATGGTGGAAAATGATGAAAACAAGTGATTGAAAAGATAGATTCAGGATTCGATTTGGTAATTTATCATTTCGATGTGACTGTTGATCACATTTACATATTAATATGGGATTTAAGAAACTGAATATATTTACAAGGTAAATCTATGCTTCACTAACTTGTAACATAGTTTCAAAGATGTTGTACCTTCGGTGAATGAATTAAATTTATAAGTGGAAGAATCAACTCTCATTTAAAAAAAGGGAAATGCCAAAAAAAAAGCTTGTTAATAATACTACATTTGCTTAAATTGTGTAGTTAACCATACTCAAGAATTTTTTTGGTTGATTAAATTAAACCATGAAAGTTTGTTTTAATTGTCAATTTAGTCACTGACCAGTTGAGACTTTCACTCGTTGTCACCTTTCTCCCTTTTTTTCAACTTTCTAAAATGTTTATCATTCTTGATATGAAATGATCGGTACTATTACATTTACAAACCACATAAATGAAGGTATATTAGGTCTTTCAAGTGTGTTAATGATTTAAGTAGTCTGTAAGTGAAACAACACCTAAGTTAGAGAACACAGATAATTTCATTTGTAAATATTACCATTATTTATAAGTTACATCTTATCACCCTCAGACCCTGCTAAGACAAGATTGGGTCCGGTGTTTGTTTATTAAACAGATCAATAGGTAGATAGTGGTATTTTCAAATTTTAATTTAGGTTGCATTTAATTGTATTCGATAGGGTTTTCTTTGACATTTGCGTTTTATAAAAAATAGAGTTAATTACATTTTGGTCCCTATGGTTTAGTAGTTTTTATGGTTTTGGTCCCAAAATACCAAACTTCTTACAATTTTGGTCCCTACTCAAACTAAAATGACCAATTTGCCCTGCCTAATTTTTAAATTGTTCTTTTAATAAAAAAAACAAAAATTGATAGCCTTCAAATCTCTCTCTCTCTCTCTCTCTCTCTCTCTCTTACCCTACTCTCTCTAACTCTCTATGTTGTACGCTACCCCACAGCCATCACCACCTCACCACCGCCACCCTCTCTAACTCTCTACTATACGCTAACCCACCGCCATCACCATCACCACCACCACCACCTCCAACACCACCACCACTCTCTCCAACTCTCTGCTATATGCTACTCCACCGCCATCACCACCTTCAACACCACCACCGCCACCTCCAACACCACAACCTCTCTAAATCTCTTTTCTTTTAAAATCTCTCTTATCCAGCCTCTCTCACTCCCTCACTCCCTATCACTCTCTCTCTCTCTCCCCCCCCCCCCCTCTCTCTCTATGCTAGATTACCACCAAGGCACCAACACATTTCCAACACCACCTCCCCATCACCACCACATCTAACACCACTGCTATTAAATACCCAAAATCAAATGTAACAGATGATAAATACCCAAAATCAAAAGTAACAGATGATAAATACTTGCAATCAAAACTTTAAACCCTAATCAAAAGTTTCAAATGATAAAACCATCAATCAAAACTCAAAATACCCTAATAAAAACCCTAATGACACACGCATTACAATCAATGGCTTGAATAGATTGATGACGAACACCCATCACGTTGGAGTGTGTGTTTGTATCTGTTATATCGATCTTGGTGTGTAAGGTACCATATTCGGGTTCTTCGCGTCAATTTGAATCGAGAGGGTTTTTTAATCGATCTTGGTGTGGTGTCAAATCGAGAGGGTTTTTGATTTCGTGTTTTGAATCGATCTTGATGTGTAGGGTAAACGGTGGACGATGGACGGTGGCGGTGGTTGTGGAGGTGGCGGTGGCGGGGCAGTGGTGAGGTGGTGATGGCCAAGGGGTAGTGTATACCAGAGAGAGAAGAGTGGTGGTGGTGAGGTGGTGATGGTGGGTAATGTATAGTAGAGAGAGAGTTAGAGAGAGTGGTGGTGGTGGAGGTGGCGGTGGTGATGTGGAGATGGTGGGTAGTGTATAGTAGAGAGAGAGAGAGAGAGAGAGATTTAAAGGCTTATATTTTTTGTTTTTTTAAATAAAAAAACAATTTAAAAATAAATTAAAAAATAAGAAAAAGAATAAAAAAATAGGACAGGGGCAAATTGGTTATTTTAGTTTGAGCAAGAACCAAAACTGTAAAAGGTTTGTATTTTGGGACCAAAACTGTAAAATCTAAAAGTTAGGGATGAAAATTGTAAAAACCACTAAACCACATAAACCAAAATTGTAATTAACTCAAAAAAATATAAGCAGCTTTCATATTTCAATTTCAGCTAATTAACCAATTTTTTTGGGGGGTGTTACGGATGGAAACCCAAAAAAGAAATTTGATCAAAGTTGGCTACTTTTTTAATGCAATTAACCTTCATAGAAAACTGAGGTGTGAAAATTCAAATATTTTGAAGTAGAAAACAATGCTATGCAGAAGATGTGCATGCATGGCAAATTGACGATGGCATCGATGCTTTACCTCATCATACATGTGCAATGGAGCCCAGTGATCATCATCACCATACAAAAATGCAATTTGATTTCGCATTTTCCTCATAAATTCCCAATCTGGTACCTTCACAAGCTATACAACAAATTATGGTAAATATACAAAAAGAGAATGCAGTTCATGGCTCCATTTTTATACTTTTTAAATATACAAAAAATGAACAAATATTTACAAAGATATAGTAGCTTTTGTTTTTCTGGAAAAGGTTATATACCTCTTCAAATTCGGTCATGGCCATGTAAAACACATTGCGCATTGTATGATACTGAAACAAGAAAACAATAATGCAGAATGTTAGAACAATTATATCTCCATTAAGATATAAATAATAACAAAATAACATTCCAATTTGTGGGTATAAGCTTCAAAAACAAATACAGTCAGAAAGGACAAATGGACCACTTCAACAAGATGAGAATAGGTCCCATAAAAACTGACACAATAATTCTGAATTTGAATGTATAATTATAGGTGTTTCAAGATGATAAATAATCAAATACTAAATATATAAAGTGGTGAGATGTCATGCACTTATTATGGTTGTTGAAACAAGTTTCAAAAAAAGATATGATAAATGATCAAATACCATTTTTATAATTCTTATGATACACCAGTTTTACCTTAAGAACACTTGTGCAAAGAGCATCAATTGCAGTAGTAGACCATGACTTCCCTAAAGAGATTTTTGCAAGAAATCTTGATGCCCGAATTGGTAGCAACCCCAACAATGCCACGATGGCACTGATCATACTAGATTGAAGCCGGGACCTGCTATTAACATGTTTTATAAGATTATCTTAAAAAAAGAAATATAAAATCCAAGATAAAACTTGAAACCGAAGACAATTGGGATGTGCAGGAGTTACAAGTAAAATTTTCAAATTAAAGGTCACTGTAATCTTGAGAATGCATCAAGTAATATCATAGGGCATTTGGATTTGCGTTCTGAAGTTGATTATGTAGTTGCAATAATATGTTATTAATGTTTGCATAATCGACTTCTGTTTTTTATTATCTTATTCTTTAGGGGTCAAATAATTAATTTAGACAATGAGTTCCATATGAGATCCAATAAGACTGATTAGCAAAGGGTAAAATAAAATTTACCTAATTATCATTCTTCTAACCTAACCAGATACACTTTTACTCCCATCTCGCAGGACATGTTTCCTTTTCTAACAAGAGTGTCCTTGTTGGTCAATTTATGAATTAACTTCTTAAGAAAATCAAAAATCTGCTCACGCGAAGAAGATATTCTATAATTCCAAAAAGTAAAGCCGTCACACACTCGAGCAATTAATCATCTGAATATTGAAGCTTCAAATGACTGCCCGTCTCCTTACAACTAGTTTTATTACAGATGTTTATCCATTTCTAATAATCAAAAACATATTATCATATTCAAAACCAACCATACACCCTCTAAGAATATGCTAAAAAGGATGAAAGAAACATCTCTAAATCGATTTTTTTTCCTTGAAGAGAATGACATGCTTTCAAGGTATTTGCAAAAAATTGGTAATCAATTTTAGCTGCAGAGAATAGAGATATAATTGTGGTTTAGTGGTAAGGGTATGATGATGGTGATGATAGTTTTACCTTGAAATTTTCTTAATAACAGACTGTTGCTGAGACTCTGCATTCACTGCCAAAAATGGATAGAGGGCAATAAAATATGCAACCTGTTGAGCAAGACCAAAGCATCATGAGATAGCCGGTGAGAATTACCATATCATTCAATGTTAGAGGTGAAAGATTGGTGCCTTGGTGGGATGGGTAATGAGTCAGAACGGCTTTGGGTTGAAACGGACCATTTTAGTACAGATTCAAACAGTCTAAGTCGGGTTGATTGACCCGCAAACACTTATTTGTCTGTTTTTCATGATCAGATTCTTCTGTATGTTTTTAATATGTCAATAAGTTATAAATTCGTTCATTATGATCACAAATAAAATATTATTACAACATAAATCTTCAGATTAATGACTTAGGAGGTTGTATCATTAAAAACGAACTTTATGCAACTTTCACATCATTTGACCTGCTCAACTCACTTGCCCCATAAAGGGTTGGGTAACGGGTCAAAATGGGTTTGAGTCGAAACAAGCCAAATTTAGTTGGGTACTTGGGTTGACGACCCAGAAACATTTGTCTGTTTTATGGTCTATTATTTTGCTTGTTTTTAAATATTTCTAATAAAATAAATTTATTGATTATCACTTCAAGAAAATATTATTTCAATAAGAATCTGAATCCCTGAATAAGACGACTTGGGATAATGTATGCATTACAAAAACTTTGTAGCCCTTTCAAACAGTTTAAAACGGTTCGACGCGTTTGCCCCATTCCTACTTTAGCTTTAAGAAAATTCTGTCAAACACTCGAACCATTTGAAATAAAAACCCAATCAACATCAACCCGTTCATAAACAAATGGTCTGAATTGCCACCTTTACATCGGACATATATCTTCTTTTTATGAATAAATCGGATAAGGAAGGGAATAACATGAAGAAAGAATGTGCAATTTCTAGTAATCACCTTTTCAGGAATTCTTTTAATTATTTCCAACGACATATATGACCCAATTGAGTGACCCACCTGTAGAGGATATATGAATTATATAATGCATTGGCTTCAAGTATTTAACGCAAGAAGTGAGTTCAATTACAATAAAATTAAATTAAAATAATTAAATTAACTATATTCTGATTAAATAAATATAAAAACATAGATATGTATATTATCGCACTTCACCATTTGTTGTTAAGCTTATAAGGTTGAAGAAAAAAAATAACTTGATGTAAGAAGCAATAAACACACCACAATAAGAGGAACTTCAAGAGCTTGCAGTTCATGTTGGATGAAATTGATCTGATGGAACAATGAACAGAGATTAATCATGACAATATTCAGTTTTTAATGTATGGAAAAACAGAGCCTGCTTTGATTATTTGATTGTCTAGAGTCAAATAATTAAGTTTTGCCAATAAGTTTCAAATACCTAAAACAAAACATTCTTGATATCAGTTTCATACTAGATGCAAAAAACTGATTATCTAGGCGTAGGTTAATACCAAATTAACCCTTCCAATCTGACAAGACGTGTCTCCTTTTTTTTCAAGAATATCCTTCTAAAAAATTAAAATTTGCTAACACTCAAACAGCTTATTATTGTACAACTTTAAGCAGCAAATGCATATCACTTATTCAAACACTGCCTCCTAAGTTAAACAATGAGAAAGATTACCTTATGATCAATTTGTTCCTTTAGTGTGAACAACTTCCCATGCTCCCAATCCTGAAATATTACAAACATAATTACACATATATCACAACTCATGCAACTTAACAGTATGAAGTAGGGACATGAGTGGGATTACTATACTAGTTCAAAATAGGCACACTTAATCTCACACCACAATTATCCGGATGCCATAGCATCTAACGCAAAATTCTGAAAATGAAGAATTTGGGTAATGGAAGATATCAGTTAGCAATGCCTGGGTAGGTATACGGATGATTCAAAACATTAAATGGTGGTAATGAGAGAGGATGAGATATATTAGGCTTTGTATTACTTTATGCAAACACAAACTCAACCAATATTTTAAACCATAATGGATCACTGCTCTTTTGCGTGCTCCCTCCTTCTAACTTTACTCTCCTTGTTTGGTTTTTGAGGAAACTAAATATCTCAGGAAAATGATCCATGACCAGGATAAAGTTTTTTACTTTTTTTTCATTTAGAAAAAGGTTTTCAATTTCGATGAGCAAAAACCAGAGTAAGTCCACAATAAAAAAAATCATAATATTTCAGCATCCTTGAAACAAAAAGACAATTTTTCAGACTGCTGCAGATACTGTTGAAATTTTCAGCCAAAAGTTTTCCATTTATCCATTTACATTCCTGATATCTTCTCTTCTCGAACGTTTACCATGTTTTAATTTGATCTAAAAATTTCTTAGTAGTCGTATATAAAGGAGTGCTTATTTTTTTAATAACCAAGACAAAAGAATGTGGCAATCCGACCATAACAATCATTGTGCATACATAAATACTCCACAAATAAAGAGCTCGTGAATCTATAGTGAATACCTTTTCTGAATGTGATATATGCCCAATTCCTGACCATTAACACAAAAACACACAGCCAGTCAGCTTACATACTTGACCTCTAATTCAGGAAAAAAATTTGAACTTATATGTTAAAGATTACCTTTAACTTCCAGTAAGCGCCAAAAAAAATAAAAAAAGGTCAGCCCTTTCTCACCTGTTATAGAAGCAGTCTCTCCCATTTGCTCAAAAAGTGACTTCAAAAAATCAGTGTAAAATGAAACAACTCCTGTAATAACAATTTATTGCTACACAAATTAGGTAATGGGAATTCAAACTAAATTTTCCCTCCATTCCAAGGAAGCAAGTCAGCTTTTTTGGATCATCTAATTCTTGAAATGCAAAATTGATGATTTGATGGGGTTTGGTATTAAATTTGATAGCAGCATCGTTGTATTTGCAGTTTTTTCTATGAAATATAACGCTCTGTGTCAAGTTTTAAGACGAAATAAGCCATTTGATATTGATAAATACCTGGATTACCAGGAATAAATAGAACATGAAATCTGGGATTTGCGGCATGAATCTCCACCAATTCGGTCTTCCTACTACCCTACCCAAACCATGAAGAAGTTAGAGATTAAAAATCATAGAGCCCCATCACATGACAAATGGGCATAGATTATATAAGAAATTTTTACATTTAGAAAATGAAATTGCATACCCAGAAACGTTGCACAATCTGAAATTAGGAATAGCATGCGATATCTGGGAAATTAATTGTGATTCGTCGTGACCCATTTGAAAAATTGTAGTGGTGGTGAATGAAATTGCGGAGGAACTGTAACGGCTGATTTAAAATACTAGATTAGGGCAAACATAGAGTGTTCCATTGTCAGATTCTTGATCAAAACGGTGAGACAAGTGAAAGAGCACCGACAGAATCGATTGTTGCAAATGACATATGAATATAAATCATGAAGTTAAGAATGTTGATTTTAGCTGAATTAAGTGGAGAATTACCTGTAATTAACTGAGGGAGGGAAGGAGAGATTTCGAATAGATGATGATAGCAGAGGCCAAGACTGATGGATGAGCATGGCGCTCACAAGTCATAACACATCTCCGGCGGAAACACCGAAGCTCCACCAGTCACCACTACGAACTAACGAACCCAGAATGCTTAATGCTTATCGTAGGAGACGAATTATTACTTTATAGTATTATACAGAGACAAATAGTTTTTTGTTTATAATACGTCGCTTTTAAGAATATAATTATATGTTATTTGCGTGATTTAATATCACGAAAAAGTTTTCTACAACAACATATCCGTTTTTTTCAAAATTTCTTTTATTTACATCTAACTATTTTATTAATTTTAAAAATAAATTCTAAAAGATAATAAAATAAGAAAAAAGATTTATATTGATGAAATAAAGAGAAAAGTTAATAAGATTTTAAAAATTATATTGATGTGGATGGATAATTGTATTAGTATTAGAGAATATATTTTGAATAAAAAGTTAAAATAAATTAGGAAAGAATAAAATAGTTAAAGATTGAGTGGATGAGATTAATTTAGATTAAATTAAGGGTCAAGATTTTATATTGATTGAATTTTAAGAAGTCTTAAAATTTAAGAGGAGAGAGAATGTTAAATGGTTTATATAGTAGTATAGATATAGATATAGTAGTAGTATATGTAGCCTGCCCGAGTGCCAGGGGTCCAAACTCGAAACTCGAAAATACCGAAACTCCAATAACCCGACCGACTTGAAACATGCTCAAGTTTCGGGTTTGGGTATATGATATATAATTTCTTAGAATAATATTCTTGGTTTTACACTTTTTAAAGAAACATCACCGATGATAAATATATTAATATAATATAGAGTTAATTACAAATATGATCTCTCTGGTTATCACTGATTTTCACTTTTAGTACTTTAACTTTAAAAATTATGAAAATAGTCACTGTTGTTTTAATTTTGTTTCACTTTTAGTTTTTTGGACTAACTCCAGTTAAATTTGACCGTTAGTTAAAGAGTATTTTCGTCTTTTTTTCATTTTGTCCTTGTTCTAAACAACCCTTACCTCTTATACTTGTTTCCATACATATATTTTTTAATGATTGTATCTTTAACCTTTGTAACAAACGCACCCTCTCACTTTATCCCTACTCTCTCTTTCTCTACGTATTTTTTAAACCAAACACCTTTCTCTCTCTACTTCTCTCTTTCTATGCCTCTCTCAGTCTCTCCCTCTCTCATTCTTTTTCTAGCCACCACTAAAAAGCCAAACACCACCGCCATGTTCGCCGGAAGCTAAACGTTGCCACCATCACCCTCCTATCTCATGTTCGCCGGAAAGCTAAACACCGCCAACACACGCCCTTTTCCTCCCTTAACGCTTCGTTGGTTGATTGATTTTCACAACTGCAAGAAGGCTAATGAAGCCATCGCGATTAGGGATTGTTGACTTGCAGGTCTATACAAAACGGTTAGGGTTTGTGAGCTTACACATATGTACAAACACGATATGGTTCATAAAGGTGTGATTATGGTTCCTAAATGTGCGATTAGGATTCGAATGATTCAGTAGGATGAATGCAACTATGGATAAATGTATTCCAGATTCAGACCACCACTTCTGTTGGACCACCACCGCATGACAGCCACAACCATCCGTTCAATTTCTACATCATTGTTACACCTCTGTTTTTGAACCACCGAAGATTACACACAGGTACGATATAGGGTTTTGCGTTTTGATTTTTTAAGTTTATAGATTCTTCAAATCTAAATCAGGTTTTGTGAAGATTACATCTTTGTCTTTGATTTTGTATGTACAGTCTAGAGTTTTGTGTTTTTAGATTTTGTATGTAAAGCCTAAAAATGTTTCGGATTCATATACATTCATCTGTAGCAATGATTTTGCTTGTACATTCATCTGAAGTGTTGCTTTTGTGTATGGATTTGATTTTGCTTGTACATTCATCTGAAGTGTTGCTTTTGTGTATGGATTTGATTTTGCTTGTACATTACTTATTGTATGTATTTGATTTGTATGTAGTTTGTATATTTCAGTTGATTTAAAAAATAATTACAATTATAATTGTTTATTTTTGTTGATTAAAAAAGCATTAAGTGTATTCAAAAGTAATTAAGAAGTTAAATAAGAATACAGGGAAAAATTATGTTTGGAAACGAGAATAACAGGTAAAATGACAACAATACCCTCACTTTAACAGCAAAAGTTAACGGTCGCAATCCTAAAGGACCAGAAGTGAAACAAGATGACAGCCGCAATGACTATTTTCGTAATTTTTAAAGTTAAAGAACTAAAAGTAAAAACCAATAACAACTACAGTGACCATTTTTGTAATTAACTCTATAATATATAATATTACTTAAGCTATCGGTATAATACACGCGTTTCTAATTATCATCTCAATTAATATAATAATACTACTATTATGTCACTACAATGCAACAACACATAATAGTTTTGTGTGATGACATTTTCACGTTGAGTGACAGGTCACATATGAATCAACATCGATGAAGAAGACGACAATGGTTTTCTTTAACATGGATCTTCACTCATGCATAGAATTAATCTTATATTTAAGATTAAACAATATTAAGTTATAATTGAAGGAACGTAGAGAAAATTGGTTTAATCCAATTAAAACGGGTCTTAACTCAGGAGTAAATTGACGGTGTAAACATTGTTTGTACAAGAAAATAAATTTTACCACTTAATTTATGTTTACAACGAGGTAATTATACCCCGCGCGTTGCAGCGGGGTTTAAAACATATACGTGACGTGTAGTAAAAAACTAATTCGACTTATATAAATAAAGTAATTTCATACATTACAACAAAAAGGAATCCGTGTATTAATTTTTTGGTACTCGTACTTTGTTTTTTTTATGTTAGAAATAAATGAAATTTATTTATTAACCAGATTTGATTTTTTAATTTGCTGTTAGCTAAAAATATAGATTGTTATATGTTATTATATATAATAAGGTTCAAAAGGCATTTGTAATATACTTGGTTAATGATAATTCATTGAATTTACTAATAAAAATTATCTCCAAACTATATTTATGTGTCATCATAATATCCTCTTTAATATATATATATATATATATATATATATAGGTAAAAGTTTATTTAAGAACCGTTCTTATTGCGAGAACCGCGAAAACCAATTTTAGCCGTCCAAATCATCCTCCTTCAATTGGATTGCCCACCCATGAATTCCTTACATGTACCCTGCCACACTCAATCCCCCCACGCTCTTCATCCATGAATTCCATTATCCAAAATGAACGGCCAAGATTGATTCTCGCGGTTCTCGCAATAAAAACGGTTCTTAAATGAACCTTCCCCTCTATATATATATATATATATATATATATATATATATATATATATATATTAGGAAAGATTCTAATGGGTTTTTTTCTGATGTTATGTATGAATTTCTGAAATCTTATAGATTTACTAATCTTTCAAATGATTTTATATATCTATTTATGTTTTACAATTGTTTTATTATATATGTAAGTACTTTTTATCAAAATAAACATTAAAAATTTACTTTAACAATCCCCCATGTTTATACACGGGGTATTAAGCTAGTAATAAATTAAAAAACTAAGACGTAAAAATGAAGGTGTTTTTAATTAAAACCATAGCTACCGCCAAGACTGGAACACGGGACCTGTGACTTAGATAAGGTGCGTTTTGCCATTCCGCCCAAACTTAAGAACATAAACTATTTTAGCTATTAAATATATAATGTATAACAATTAGCAGGGAGTTACTGTTCATAACTCCTGCTAAATGTTATATACGAGGTTTTCATACCCGCGCTTCGCAGCGGGATATAATCACTTGCTTGTAATTTATATTATTTACTTTAGTTAAATTTAAAATAAAGTGGATAAATTCAATCAATTAGGATTGAAAATGTGATAAAAGTTTGTTTTAATATTCACGCGTACATTCCGAAGTCTATTTTGGATTGGGAACATTTTAGGTTTTGAAGCGTATTTTAATAACATTATACGCATACGCACGATTATTAATATAAAAGTTAAATCCAAACATCAATGTTGTACATAGTTATGTACCAGAACATAGACAGGGTGTACAGTTACGCTGTATACCAAGAACAGTAACAGTTTATGCAGGTTGCAGGCGCTACAGCTTGGATGCAAGACAGCTGAGAAGACTTTACTGTCGCTTAGGTTTATTTATATTCAGTTAGTATGCTTACTAAGCGTTAGCTTATGTTTTAGTTTTGTATGTTTGCAGGTGGAAATTCCAGCAAGGTAAGGCCACAGTGCGCGGGATAGCTCCTGGTTTTTAAGAAGCAAACTTGGCATTACTTTTGTAAATGTCAGCACGTGTATGGTTAGAAACAGTGATTTGTGAAACTCTCGTATCTTTTGGTACTAATTTGTAAAGATAATATTTTTAAGTTAAAAACTGAAAAGTGGTGTTAAATAACATTATACGCATACGCACGATTATTAATATAAAAGTTAAATCCAAACATCAATGTTAAAGTGAAGTAGATAAAACTCAAAAAAATTTGTAATGTGTTCATATCATTTGGTTTGAATTTAAATATATTGTAGTTTAACTTTTTCATACTATGACGAACGAAACGTTTACTGAAATATTACATATTTAGATAGATAGATTAGATTGATACTATTTCACGATAAAATTTATATTGTATGTAGATAAAACTGAGTTTGTCACAAATATATGTTTATATTTACACTAATCATTAATACTAAACTTATAATAGAAATAACAAATGAAATTAATTGTTTAAATATAATAATAAAAAAATAAATCAAATATGCGTTGATAAAGAGTCGAACTCTTGACCTGCTAACTCCAAACAATGATGACTTACCAACCCACCTAGGTGCTAGTTTTTGTATCTTTTGAAAAAAATAACATATAATCATTTATCAGGAAGTTACTGTTCATAACTCCTAACAAATACTTTGTTTAAATATAATAATAAAAACATAAATCAAATATGCGTTGATAAAGAGTCGAACTCTTGACCTACTGACTCCAAACAATGATAACTTACCAACCCACCTAGGTGCTAGTTTTTGTATCTTTTGAAAAACATAACATATAACCATTTATCAGGAAGTTACTGTTCATAACTCCTAACAAATACTTTGTTTAAATATAATAATAAAAACATAAATCAAATATGCGTTGATAAAGAGTCGAACTCTTGACCTACTGACTCCAAACAATGATAACTTACCAACCCACCTAGGTGCTAGTTTGTGTATATTTTGAACAACATAATATATAACCATTTATCAGGAAGTGTTGGTATATATAATGAGATGCTAATATCCGCATAATTTTGTAGCGTAGAATCTTGAGAATGAGAATGTAGGGATTGTTGTCTTTGGTAATGATACTGCTATTAAAGAAGGAGATCTTGTCAAGCGCACTAGCTCTATTGTGGATGTAGAAAAAAACGAACAAAATATAAAATCTAACATTCGAATGTAAGCTTTTTCTAAAAAAATTAAACATTTGGGATTCAAAATATGGTAAAATTATCTAACAAATAAATATATTTTTGTATTTCAATTCTGAAAAGTACATCATTTTAACTAAATATCGTAATATGGTAAAATGTATATCGAAATGTAGATAAAAATAAGACCATCAAAAATATATATTTATATTTACATAAAACATTATATATTAAAAGTTATAAGATAATATAAATAACAAATGAAACGTGGACGTCTAAAGCTCAAAATTGCATTGCAACTACAATAACCACGGGGAGGGTTCAAACGAGAACTGTTTTTCGTACGAGAACTACGAGAACCAATCTTGACCGTTCATTTTGGATAATGAAATTCATGGATGAAGAGCGTGGGGGGATTGAGTGTGGCATGGTGCATGTAAGAAATTCATGGGTGGGCATCCAATTGAAGAAGGAAGATTTGGACGGCTAAGATTGGTTCTCGTATGAAAAACAGTTCTCGTTTGAACTTTTGCCCAATAACCACTACCCCAAATCAATATTCCTTGTGGAAATACATGTTTAAAATATATATGAATCAAATGGCAAGTTATTGTTCATTAATCCTAACAATTGATAGTATATGTATTGTGTGTGTGTTTTAACACATTATATATATAGGGAGCAGTTCAAACGAAAACTGTTTTTCGTATAAGAACTGCGAGAACTATTTATAACATCATTAATAACTTATTAATAGGGGAATTTTGATCATTATATAATTACCCAACCATGAATTGCGTCCAGGTGAGCCGTCATTAATTTATGAAGCTTGATTTTTCTAAAATACCATTCATTAATGCTTCTTTAATGAGTCATTAATGAGTAATTAACGAGAGCATTAATGAGCCACTACCATTAATAACCATTGATTTATTTAAATCAAGAATTAAGATTGGTTCTCGCGGTTCTTGTACGAAAAACAGTTATCGTTTGAACCATCCCCTATATATATTGTAAAGCCTTTCATGACATTTCAACTTATGTGAAATATTCAATATAGTCCATATTTAATTGATAGTCTTGAGGGACTAATTTTAGCCCTTGGATCAACAGCATCAATGGTCCAGATTGCATTTTAAAAATTTGGACGGTGTGACATTTTCGTAATTTTTTATAATTCACATATGATACTTTTACAAATCACATATGATTGTATACCGAATCACATGTGATTGTATACTAAATTTTAAGACTATGTTTTTTATATGGACTGTATTGAACATAACTCTTCAAGTTATATCTAAAACAAAATTATCATTTTGTCTACATGCCGAATTTGGTTTAACGTTGAACTAACACAACTACCCTTAGTTTCTACTTTATTCATAGTATCTCTATAGAGTTTCCATGTTTTATATGTTTTAAAATAGATTTTATAATTAAGTAAATGATAATCTATCAAGAAAATTAACATAAATATCAAAATTTGTCAATAAATATAAAGTGTATATTTTTTCTCCCGAGAAAAGACTATAAACATCTATTTGTTATAAAAATAGAATCTTGACATGATAACCTTGAGTTTTAGGCATGTTATGATACAATTTTTAATAACAATTTAAAATTTACAATCTCTTTTTATGTAAAATTGAAAGGTACAATCATTTCTTTATAATAAATTAAAAAAATTTAGTCTTTTCCTGATATGTACACTTTATCTTTATTAATAAATTTTGATATACATATTATCCTTTTCGATAATTTACCTTTAAATAAAACACATAACTTGATAAAAACTAGTTATTTTATCGTATGTACAAACTCCAAAGTATTTTACTTAAAACTAATTAGAGAATCTTATTAGTGCACAGCAAGTCATTAAATATATATATATATATATATATTTGAACACGTATAATTTGTTTCTAAACACGGAATGATTAAAATAAATTCAAATATTTGTGGTATTAAAGAATACTAACATATATAGTAAAATAATTGTCAAACATATGTATAGATATAAAATCTTTAAAAAGAGAGGTAAACCTATTAGAAATAAGAAAATCATGCATAACATCATTATCAAATTTTTTGTAGAACAACTTTATAAACTACATTTATCGTTTTATTTATAGGGTTGTTGTAACACCGCCTTTGAAACCTTAAAAAAATCAGTTAAAATTCGAGTTTTCAAACTGCATGGGTCCGTTTGTAAATTGAATGTTTACCTGTTAGTTATCTTAACCGAATTTCAAAAACAAAGCAGCGGAATTTTAAAAAATAATAAACAAACCCAAGCCTATTAAACTATTACAATTTAAACACGTGTTTGGCGTATATACAAATATACAAAACAAAACTTGCCAAACACGACTACCGGTGTTACTTTAAACTAAACCGACCATTGTATATATATTATATACTCAAAAGCAGTGTTCCTCAAAGCCCGTACAAAAGCATTAGGTTCCCGTCTCACCAGGCCTGCCTATACTCTGTCTGAAAAAGGGAAACAACAACTGGATTAGCTATATAAAATAGCTAGTGAATACAGACAAGTATAAGTGCAATAATAGCAAGTCATGAATCAAATATGAGCATACAATGCTATCCTAACAATTAGCGGTAATGCTGACATGTCCAGCAGTGCTATATCTTGCCAGATAGCTAGTCCGGCTCAATAACAACCACCGGGGGAATCAAACACTGCCAACCGTGCTGGTATCATCACGTAAGTGATTTCACCTGCTCGTTACGGAGCCAAAGGCTCATTAGGCTTAGCCAGTTAAGGCAATCACCCCACATATCTAAGGAATGGCACTCGAGTACCATTAATCCCGAATTGTCGCCCGAAAGCCTCATAGGATCCAGCCGAAGCTGACCTTAATCACAAATATGTCCGGACATTCACATAGCTCATCATTATCTCAGAAAAGAGATTATAGCATGCATGCTTTCACATATGAAATCATATATATCCAGATATCTCAATTAATATGCATATATTTAAATACATGCCAAATATATCATACTTCATGTCCATAACTTGTTTCTAAGCTTATATATATAAATATACAAGTCTATTTGCATAAAAATAGCATACCGTGTTCATTTAAACAATTAGCATTCAAAACCTCCTTTATTGAATTCATACAAGTCGGTACTCACCTTGGTGTCCAAATATAACACAAGTATGTGTTTGTCCTTCCTTGGTGCTTAATTACCTATCGTTTACATATAATTCCATTTAGATCACCATATATATATATATATAAAATAATACTAGTGTTATTATTTCTAAATGTGTCTAAACTAGTAAAAGTGGTTAAACTTAACCCAAATAGCCTAAAATTGGTCAAAAGTGATACAAGAACATTTCTTATGCTTAAACCATTGAAAGAAAACAGCTTCATGTTTGCTGCACAGTACGTCGCGCCGTGACACTGGTGTTTCGCGCCGCTACGTTCAACCAGGGCCACGATTACAGCCCCTGTAGCTGCTGTTTTTCATTCCAATCCCATCTTTCACTCATTCTTAATTGATTCCAGGTTTTATACTAAGTTTGGGACATCAAAGGGAGTCTATAAACATTAACATAAGCTATTATAACAACAAATTCAAGATTAATTCATCAATTCTCCATTTTTGACCCATTTAGTCAAATTCTTGAATTACAACCAAGCTATCATTTTTAATTCACAAAACCAATTTCAAACTACTCATACATGATATTAGAACTGATTTGTGCAAAGAAATCCAAGCTTTAATGGCGAAATTCGTTTTACCCATTTTTAACCTAAACTTAAAAATGAAGAACAAGGAAGATAAAGCTTACAAGAGGTGAGGAAGATGATGAATTGAAGCTTATAAACAGACTTGGAACAAGATTGGAGCTTGATTTCAGTCCTTGATCTTGATTTAGTGGATGTTTCTCCTTCAATCTTCAAGAACAACCAAGAGGTGAGTGTGTGTGTGTTTTCCCGTATGTGTGTGTGTGTTTTGTGTGTGTTGGTGACTTAAAAACCGACTTTGGTTTTTAAGTTATCCACAAGGGGTATTTTGTTCCCCTTTTCAACATACAACACGACACCCGAGTAACCGTTTCAACTAACGAGAATATTTTTGGAAACCTCGTTTGAAACCAGTTATTATTTTATAATTCTTTTCTATTTTTATTACAATTTTTAATTCCACATTTAACTGACCAATAGCTATTTTCTATTAATTCTAATAAATATATTCTTATTTAATTCATTTAAATAATTTCACGTACCAAATGGAGCACGCGAATAGGCCCTATTTGAGGATGTTACAACTCTACCCCCCTTAAGAAGATTCCGTCATCGGAATCTGTTCTTCTGGGAATAAGTGAGGGTATCGTGCATTCATGTCATCCTCGGTTTCCCATGTCAGGTTGGGACCTAGGCTGTGCTTCCACTTGACAAGTACCAGTCTGATCATCTTCTTACGCAGCTTCTTTGTCTTCGCGTTAAGAATTTCAACTGGCTCCTCTACAAGGCGTTTAGCCGAATCAACCTTCAATTCTTGCAGAGGCAGAACTTGATTTTCTTCAACTTTACACTTTCTCAAATAGCATACATTGAAAGTGTTGTGAATACCAGATAACTCAGGAGGTAATTCAAGAGATACAGTCTGCTCGTTGACTTTTCGAATAATCCTGAATGGACCAATGTAACGTGGACTCAGCTTGCCTTTGCGTCCAAACCGAATTACACCCTTCCAAGGGGATACCTTCAAGAATACCCTATCGCCTTCACTGAATTCAACAGTTAGGCGCTTTGGGTCTGCATATATCTTTTGACGATCACGAGCCGCTTTAAGTTTCTCCAGAGCTATCTTGACTTTATCAGAAGTGATTTGCACAATTTCAGGTCCGGCATACTGCTTCTCACCCGGTTCAAGCCAACAAGTGGGAGTGCGACAACGCCTCCCGTATAACATCTCATATGGTGGCATCCCAATGCTAGAATGATAAGAGTTGTTATAAGCAAACTCTATCAAAGGGAAATGAGAATCCCAAGAACCACCATATTCAAGTACACATGCCCTAAGCATGTCTTCAAGAGTCTGAATTGTTCTTTCAGACTGACCATCCGTTTGTGGATGATAAGCAGTACTCAAATGAACCCGTGTGCCAAGCTCACGCTGCAAGCTTTGCCAGAAGTTAGACACGAAACGAGAGTCATGATCAGAGACAATAGAACAAGGTAAACCGTGACGAGTGACTATCTCGTTGATATAGAGTTGAGCTAGGCGTGTCAATGATGCAGATTCGTTTGTAGCAAGAAAATGGGCACTTTTGGTCAAACGGTCAACAA
Organism: Dittrichia graveolens; assembly: GCA_038502395.1. Classification (NCBI taxonomy): domain Eukaryota; kingdom Viridiplantae; phylum Streptophyta; class Magnoliopsida; order Asterales; family Asteraceae; genus Dittrichia; species Dittrichia graveolens. The sequence continues at coordinate 7,040,822 of JARJIL010000003.1, forward strand.
TGACCCAAATCATATTATGCCCCTTAAGTGTCTTGGGTAGCTTTGTGACAAAATCCATTGTAATATGATCCCACTTCCATTCTGGAATATCAAGCTGTTGCAGATTGCCATAAGGCCTTTGATGCTCGGTTTTGACCTGTGCACATATTTGACACTTCTCCACGAATGAAGCAATGTCTCTTTTAAGAGTAGGCCACCAATACAACTTCTTGAGATCATAATACATCTTTGTAATACCTGGATGAATAGACAACCTGGAATTATGAGCTTCTTCTAGTATCAACTCACGGTTGCCTCCAATTAATGGTACCCAGATTCGGGATTGAAAAGTCTTCAAACCCCGACTATCTTCAACTAGCTGATCTTTTATCTTCCTCATAGTCTCAGCTTTCAGATTTTCCTCCTGTATAGCCAATTGCTGTGATTCTTTCAATTTTGTAATAATATCAGGAACCACAGTTAGTTTCATGAATTTGGCTTCAGTTGAAACCCCTTTTCTGCTCAAGGCATCGGCTACTACATTAGCTTTGCCTGGATGATAACGGATCTCACAATCATAGTCTTTGATTAACTCAATCCAGCGTCGTTGCCTCATATTGAGTTCTTTTTGAGAAAAGACATATTGTAAGCTTTTATGATCCGTGCATGCGACACATTTTGTGCCATATAAATAATGTCTCCACAGCTTCAATGCAAATACAACTGCTGCGAGTTCAAGATCATGTGTTGGGTAGTTCTTTTCATGTGGTTTTAATTTCCTTGAAGCATAGGCAATCACATTATCGCGTTGCATTAGAACACAACCCAATCCAGAATAAGATGCATCACAATAGACGATAAAATCCTCCGACCCGTTTGGCAATGTAAGAATCGGAGCTTCACATAATAACCGCTTCAAGGATTGAAAGGATTACTCCTGTGCATCAGACCACACATAAGCAACATCCTTCCGTGTCAGTTTAGTAAGAGGACCAGCGAGTTTAGAAAAATCACGGATAAACCGCCGATAATAGCCAGCTAGACCAAGAAAACTCTTGATCTCTGTAGGAGTTTTGGGAACCTCCCAATTCATCACTGCCTTTACTTTTGCAGGGTCTACTTTAACACCATCCCTGCAGATAACATGGCCAAGAAAATGCACCTCCCGAAGCCAAAACTCACATTTAGAAAGTTTGGCATACAGTTGTTCTCGCTTGAGAGTATCGAGAATTTGACGAAGGTGTGATTCATGTTCAGCTTCAGTTTTTGAAAAGATCAAGATGTCATCAATAAAGACTATCACGAACCTGTCCAGAAATGGACGGAAAACTCGGTTCATGAGATCCATGAAGATAGCTGGTGCATTGGTTAAGCCGAATGGCATAACCAAGAATTCATAATGGCCGTAACGTGTACGAAAGGCAGCCTTCGGTATGTCTTCAGTATAAACCCGTACTTGATGATACCCTGATCGAAGGTCAATCTTGGAAAAGCATGTTGCTCCCTGTAGTTGATCAAACAAGTCATCTATGCGCGGGAGTGGGTATTTGTTCTTTACAGTTCGCTTATTAAGCTCCCTGTAATCTATGCACATTCGCATAGTGCCATCTTTCTTCTTGACAAATAAAACTAGAGCTCCCCAAGGAGAAGAGCTCGGGCGAATGAAGCCCTTGTCAAGTAGTTCCTGTATTTGGTTCATCATCTCGCGGATCTCTGAAGGAGCGAGACGATATGGAGCTTTAGCCACCGGAGTAGCTCCTGGAATAAGATCGATCTTGTATTCAACATCCCTAACTGGAGGTAGCCCAGGTAATTCATCTGGAAACACCTCAGGATATTCTGACACTACCCTGATGTCTTCAACTGGTTGCTTCTCCATCTTAGCATCAATTACATATGCTAAGTAGGATATACAACCTTTCGCCAATGATTTTGAAGCTTTGATAACCGAGATGATAGGAATGTCAGATTCCCGTCCTTCCCCCCTTGCTATTGCATAAGACCCGTCATTTAAAGGAAATCTGATAATCTTCTTAGAACATATAATCTCAGCATCCCGACTGCTGAGCCAATCCATCCCGATCACAGCATCAAATCCCGCGATAGGCATAATAAGGAATGAAATAGGAAAGCTATGCCCGTCGATATAAACAAGTGCTACCGGGACTTTCTCGGTAACGTGAACTACTTTACCGTCAGCTACTTCTACTTTAATTGGATCAATTAATGCAGTAACAGGTAGTTGCAGCTTCTTACGACAAGATATTGAAATAAAAGAGTAAGTAGCTCCGGTATCAAACAATATGCATAATGGGGTAGATTCAATAATAAAAGTACCCGTAATCACATCCCCTGCAGTTTTGGCCTCCTCGGCCGTCATCTGGAACGCACGCCCTTTAGCACGTGGGGCGCCGTCTTTCTTCGGCTCAAATGATGATCCTCCAGCTCGTGTATTAGAACCCTGTGGGCATTTGGCTATTCTGTGCCCAGGCTGGCGACATCTGAAGCAGACATCCTCCTTAAACCTGCAATCTTCCACTGGGTGGCCTTTGATACCACATCTAGGACACCTTCTGGTAGCTTTAGAACAATCACCAGAATGAGTGGAACGACATTGATTGCACCACGAGCCTTCAGATTTAGGCTTCTTATAATCACCATATTTGGTACCTGCAGAAGATTGTCCTTTTAAAGGACTTGGGTTAGAAGAAGACTGGAACTTCCTCTTGTTGCTTCCTCCTGCAGATTCGCCCCTACATTGGATGCGATCACCCTCCATTTGTCGAGCTATCTCAAATGCTCGATCCAGATCACTTGCCGCTCTGACATGTGCTCGAAACTCCAAGGGTAATGTAGCAACAAACTTCCGTATTTTGAGATTCTCATCAGTTAATAAATGAGGTACAAACCTCATTTTATCAGAAAAAGCACCGATGTGTTGCTCCATAGTCTTATCTCCTTTTTGGAGACTGTTGAACTCACGCTCCAAGCGTTCCATATCATATTCAGTGCAGTACTTCTTCTGCACTTTCTCTGAGAATTGCTCCCAAAGTAAAGAATCAAGTACCTCCTTTCTGATAGAGGCTTTGACCGTGTCCCACCAGTAGATGGCACGGCCTTTCAACATCCGAACAGCATACCTGACGCGGTATTCGGACTCACACTCGCAGGAATCAAATGCCTGCTCCATCTCTCTGATCCACCTCATGGTAACAACGGGGTCATCACTCCCCTCAAAGGTAGGTGGGTGGCATGATAGGAATTTCTTATATGAACATGGCTTGCGGGTTGGTCTACCAAAAGCCGAGCTGAGTAGAAGCTCCTTTGCAGTACGGAGCTCCTCCTCAAGGCGTCTGATGTACGCCTGTTGCACATTTTCAGCTGGTGCAACTTCAGAATGGTGCTCAGACTGCTGATCTGCAGCCTGCTGAGAAGGTATATAGGAGGCTTCGTCCTCCATTTCCTTGAGTGCCTGTTCAGTAGCACCCGGTTGTGCAGACATATTCAACTTTTGCTATATGAAAGAAGGAGCATTCATTATAGCAATCATATTTACACATATACATATAGACTGGCTAAATACAAATACTTATCATATAACTCTCATACTCAAACCCCTTTACCCAATTAGGAACACTCATAATGGTCGGGCCCGAGTTTGAGATTGAATACTCTTTCAAGTACCCAATTCCCTCAAACTTAGGCTCTGATACCTAACTTGTAACACCGCCTTTGAAACCTTAAAAAAATCAGTTAAAATTTGAGTTTTCAAACTGCATGGGTCCGTTTGTAAATTGAATGTTTACCTGTTAGTTATCCTAACCGAATTTCAAAAACAAAGCAGCGGAATTTTCAAAAATAATAAACAAACCCAAGCCTATTATACTATTACAATTTAAACACGTGTTTGGCGTATATACAAATATACAAAACAAAACTTGCCAAACACGACTACCGCCCATTGTATATATATTATATACTCAAAAGCAGTATTCCTCAAAGCCCGTACAAAAGCATTAGGTTCCCGTCTCACTAGGCCTGCCTATACTCTGTCTGAAAAAGGGAAACAACAACTGGATTAGCTATATAAAATAGCTAGTGAATACAGACAAGTATAAGTGCAATAATAGCAAGTCATGAATCAAATATGAGCATACAATGCTATCCTAACAATTAGCGGTAATGCTGACATGTCCAGCAGTGCTATATCTTGCCAGATAGCTAGTCCGGCTCAATAACAACCACCGGGGGAATCAAACACTGCCAACCGTGCTGGTATCATCACGTAAGTGATTTCACCTGCTCGTTACGGAGCCAAAGGCTCATTAGGCTTAGCCAGTTAAGGCAATCACCCCACATATCTAAGGAATGGCACTCGAGTACCATTAATCCCGAATTGCCGCCCGAAGGCCTCATAGGATCCAGCCGAAGCTGACCTTAATCACAAATATGTCCGGACATTCACATAGCTCATCATTATCTCAGAAAAGAGATCATAGCATGCATGCTTACACATATGAAATCATATATATCCAGATATCTCAATTAATATGCATATATTTAAATACATGCCAAATATATCATACTTCATGTCCATAACTTGTTTCTAAGCTTATATATATAAATATACAAGTTTATTTGCATAAAAATAGCATACCGTGTTCATTTAAACAATTAGCATTCAAAACCTTCTTTATTGAATTCATACAAGTCGGTACTCACCTTGGTATCCAAATATAACATAAGTATGTGTTTGTCCTTCCTTGGTGCTTAATTACCTATCGTTTACATATAATTCCATTTAGATCACCATATATATATATATATATATATATATATATATATATATATATATATAATACTAGTGTTATTATTTCTAAATGTGTCTAAACTAGTAAAAGTGGTTAAACTTAACCCAAATAGCCTAAAATTGGTCAAAAGTGATACAAGAACATTTCTTATGCTTAAACCATTGAAAGAAAACAGCTTCATGTTTGCTGCACAGTACGTCGCGCCGTGACACTGGTGTTTCGCGCCGCTACGTTCAACTAGGGCCACGATTACAACCCCTGCAGCTGCTGTTTTTCATTCCAATCCCATCTTTCACTCATTCTTAATTGATTCCAGGTTTTATACTAAGTTTGGGACATCAAAGGGAGTCTATAAACATTAACATAAGCTATTATAACAACAAATTCAAGATTAATTCATCAATTCTCCATTTTTGACCCATTTGGTCAAATTCTTGAATTACAACCAAGCTATCATTTTTAATTCACAAAACCAATTTCAAACTACTCATACATGATATTAGAACTGATTTGTGCAAAGAAATCCAAGCTTTAATGGCTAAATTCGTTTTACCCATTTTTAACCTAAACTTAAAAATGAAGAACAAGGAAGATAAAGCTTACAAGAGGTGAGGAAGATGATGAATTGAAGCTTATAAACAGACTTGGAACAAGATTGGAGCTTGATTTCAGTCCTTGATCTTGATTTAGTGGATGTTTCTCCTTCAATCTTCAAGAACAACCAAGAGGTGAGTGTGTGTGTGTTTTCCCGTATGTGTGTGTGTGTTTTGTGTGTGTTGGTGACTTAAAAACCGACTTTGGTTTTTAAGTTATCCACAAGGGGTATTTTGTTCCCCTTTTCAACATACAACACGACACCCGAGTAATCGTTTCAACTAACGAGGATATTTTTGAAAACCTCGTTTGAAACCAGTTATTATTTTATAATTCTTTTCTATTTTTATTACAATTTTTAATTCCACATTTAACTGACCAATAGCTATTTTCTATTAATTCTAATAAGTATATTCTTATTTAATTCATTTAAATAATTTCACGTACCAAATGGAGCATGCGAATAGGCCCTATTTGAGGATGTTACAGTTGTCTTCTTTATCGCAAATTAGAACTTTCAAACTATTCTTACGCTTTACTTGAAAAAACGCAACATATAAATCTAATCACTAAATTACTTCCCAAAATAAAATCGTATAATCATATTTGAGTTTTTATTAATTTAATTAATTTGTTATACGTGTTTACATAAATAATTACGAAAATAGGTAGATATATTTACTAAAAGATTTAAATAAATGTTATTATTAAGATATTTAAGTGTTAACAAACTAAATCACTTAAAAATAACATTTGATGAAACAACTCATGTGTAAGCCATTTGAGTAAATAAAAAGGGTGAATGATAAAAAAAATTCCAAAAAATAAAATAATAATTTCATAACATAGTTTTAATCAATAAAGATGATGAAGTAACGATTATCAGTTGATATATATACCAAAAAATAATCAAATAATCATCCATTTTATATTTTTTATTTTAATTTTCTTTTTATTTGATCTCATCCCTATATATATATATATATATATATATATATATATATATATATATATATATATAAGGTAGGGAGAATGAAGAGGACAATTTACGATTGAACCATGTACAGTACTTTCAGAGAAATATATGAATTAAAATAAATTATATATAAAGTCCCTTTCTTATAACTAATATAAAATGAATCAATTAAGTAGATATGAAGAAAATTATTTTTAATGAGACAAAGTAAAAGTATATAGTCAGTACGTCGTTGGCTTCGTTTTGTTTGATGACGTCTTCTTTTGGTTAACAACCGTTCAAACGATCCATGGTCTTCAGAAACGTACCTACGTTTGCATTATTAATTATTTTTTATTTGTTTATGTGTTAAAGACCATTTGCAGGTTACCTATTTGCTAACGCCGTTAAAATATGGTTTTTCTTCAATCGCCGCTGATCGATCGATATATGCTTTTGAAACATGTTGTTTACTTGTTTGGTTTCTGCATACCACACCTCCCACAACCGCCTTCCACCGTCATATCATGTGGACAGGGCCGGCCCAAACTATTTTTGGACCCTGGGCAGAATTTCAAACATGGACCCCTTAAAATAAATTTTTTCAACGTAAGTAAAACTCTATATAGAACATATGTACCCTTACATTTAATTAACTAAAACTTAGAAGTCAATCAATATTCAAGAATCAAGTATCAAAATTCAGATTTCAGAACTAAGATATTATTCAAATAATCAAATGCCCAATATTCAAGAATCAAAACTCAGAATCTCATATTTCAGAACTAAGCTATTATTCATATAATCAAATACCTAATACTCAATAACCAATCAATCAATGTCAACTAATTAGAATCAAGAACTCATAATCAATATTTAAAGATAAAGGATCGAAACTTATACACCTAGTGTTGTCCTTTTTTTATATCTCATCAGCAGCAAATTAGCAATCCAAGTTAGTGAGCAGCAAGAAAACTCACCCAGTAATCCAAAGAACTAAGAACACTAGAATTGAGAAATTTGAACCAAAAAACAATTAAAGAATAAAAAAAGAACATTAGAACAACAATTGAAAATTTAAAATTACTTACAAATTTGGGAACTCAAACTCGAAATTAAACAGTTGAAATCCAATGAATCAGTTACTTCGAACTCGAAGTCTCGAACAGCCTTTGTCGATTTCAGAAATCAGAATGAATCAGATGTGAGAACTCAAACTCGAAATTAAAGAAAGTCGACTGGAGTCAGTTACTTGAAATCGAAATCGAAATTATCGAAATATCAAATGTGAATCAGGAAATCAAAATTATCGAAATATCAGATGTGAATCAGATGCGAGTAACTTACTTCGAAATCGAAATTATCGAAATATCGAATACTAGGGTTGAAGGCGACAGTCAACTGCTTCCCGCTTCCGTCGTTTACGTTTCATCTTCCAACGTCTGCTTCCGACGTTTACATTTCACGAGTACCTGGAGGTCTGGAGTCGCCGACAAGGAGGCCCTATCGCAGCGAGCAACTTCCGTCGTTTCCTATTCACGACTCACGATTCGGTGGCCCTTCCGTCGTTTCCTATTCAAGGAGGTCTGCGCTTTTAAGTGGCCAAGTGGGCTTCAGTTCATGTTTTTAGTTCCTCACAAATTGGGCTTCTATTAATATTAATAACAGCTTCTTTTATAACAGACATATACATATACTGACTTTTTTTTAAAAATGGGCCCCTGAATGTTATGGGCCATGGGCCATTGCCCAGGTTGCCCCCCCTAATGAGCCGGGCCTGTAGGCTCGGTCCCTTCAGTTTATATTCTATCATCATTGAGCTAGATTTTTGTTTTCAGAAGTTACATAAAAGAGATTATTTCAATATTTTGTAACTAAATCATAACATGCATTCTACAAGGCTTCATATCTTTGAATTTTTGCAACGTTGATCCTAAATTTGGATTGAAATATAATTTTTTAATAAGTAAAAATTATATCAATTTTCTGTGGAGATAATTCAACGAAATAAAACATCATAACATCTTAGGGGGATTTAGTTCGTCAAAATTAGTTGGAATTGGCATAAATTAAAATCGTGAATTACATGATAAGCTTGTTTGGTTGGAAAAATTACTAAAATCGTGTCGAGTTCCTTAAATTCTATCCATGGATTTGACATATCCTTCCATCATACAAGGAATTGTAAAGACTCATATGGAATTCTCTCAATGTCCTCTCATCCTTGACGAAGCACCAGCCTTCCGAACACCCCTCAACCGTTAGTCCAATGAGGCAATAGCTACCCCCAAATCGTTCTCCAGCGACCACCCCTTAACCATTTTCCGGCTATCATCCCTTCGTCGAAGCACCACTGTCTCTAGTTCTTGAAAAGCATATCGAACAAACCACCGTTTGTTTCTTCTTGTTGCTTCCTCAACAAATATTTGTGTTGATTTTGATTTCTACATATCACTTTTATTTTTGATTTTTGATTTCTACTCCTATCTAGGTTTTTGTATAAAGACCCAATTTTTTAGTAGTTATAAATTCCATTTCACAATTTTCATTAACTTTTAATTCCTAACTTGGATAAACGCCAACGATTTACAAAAGTATATAATTGTCGAAGGATAATTTAACAAAATACACTTAACGGAAGCCATAAGCTGTCAGTCACAAGCATCCGTCTTTCTATTATCTATTCCTGAAAAGAAGGAAATAAAACACCTATAAGCATGTAGCTTAGTTAGCACACAATCTAAAATTAACAAGTAAGAGCACATACACATTTTATATACATGTAAATTGCCATCAAACAATCACATATGTGGTCACATAGACCACTGGAAGCCACATCGACCTGGATGCTACCTCAGTATCTAGTTAGTCGCATTGACTAACAGGTTACCACATCAGCTATCTTCACATCATGTAGCATCTCATTATTTCAACACATTGTGCACATATGCATCAAACACGTTAGAAATGATAATGTAACTGACATCAAGGTCTTGTAAAGCTCAATCACAATCCAATCACGGATATGGTGCCACGGAACACGTAAACAAATAACACCACTAAGTTGGATAAGTATCACAACTCAGTTATATCACTACACGAAGACTCCACCAAGTTCCAAGCTCAAAACAATCCTATACAAATTAGAACTATTGATTCAATGATCGTGGCCTTTGAAATGGCTAAACTAATTTTTGGAACACTTAAAACATGTATATGGATCATATAGAATCATCCTTAAAATATAACTAAGACTTAAGAGGCTTAAAAGAAGGTTTTAGGGTTGCACAGGGCCTCGTGCTGTTAAAGAGGGTCCCTCGTGCCGGCAAAAATTCGTTGGAAAATAAGATTGATGCATCGCACCGCAAGCACTTGTAGAAAACCCATTTTGAGATTTTGAACCAAAATTCAACCATTTCGTTACCAAACTCTATCAATTTGATTCTTCGGTGTTTCCAGCACTTAGTAACCTCAAAATAACAACATAAACCATCCTTCAACACTTGGGATCACAACATTTGATCTCCTTATAATCAAATTACACACCCTCCCTAATTTTGACCCGTTATCATCTACAAACTCAAAATTAGTGTCATGCATGCCTTAATCAGTTTCATATACCAATAATCTTACCTAAAAAAGTAGACAACATTTGATTTTCATCATCAACCTTATGATAGTGACTCAAGAACACTAAAACTCTTAATAGTCTACTTAAAACCAAAAACTAACATGAGTTAGGGCTAGAGAACATACCCTGGTGTTAGTATTAATAGGTAGCACTTCCATCCTACTTCAAAGAATAAAAATTGACTCTCTTACTCTCTTCCCCCTTTCTTGTTTCACAACACACACATACATGTCTTTAATTTTGACTTTTCTAAATTCAAACACCCTTATATACTCCTTTTAGTTTGGTACTTAACAAGTTTAGCCCCTCTAGTTTCTCCCTTTCATTAAAGGGGGAATTTCATAAATATTCTTGCAAAACTTGTAAATTATATATATATATATATATATATCCTTACAAATATCTTAATTACATCAAAGTCCTTGCAAAACTTGTAAACTCTCGTCTATATCCAATTATTTATTTTAAGAATAATCAAATACTTTAAAAAAATAAAAAAAATTATCTCTAAATTGATTTATACCTAGAGTTACTAAAATACCCTTTAAGCTAAAAAATGTATTCTACCGTCGTTTCATTGTTCCATCGCCGTTTCATTACTTGTTCATAATCCGGCTGAAAAGAGACTATCAATTTGACTAAGAATTACTCCCCTCAAATCTCGACAAGGTACATTTTGTTAACATATGTGGTTTTTGTTGTAAAATTGCTTCGTCTCAGATGCCTATTTAGGCATAAATGGGCAAAAAAATAAATATGTTTTTAACATATGCAATTTCATTTTGTTTTGTTTAGCCTTTATATTTTCTCATTTAATTGGAAGAGCTTAAAACATTTTATTATTTATAGATGCGATTCTCTGTTCTTATTTAATTGGAAAAGCCTATAGTATACCATTATCTTATTCCATGGTCAGGAAACATATTTTAAGTTTTTTTGGAATATCGTATTCCATATTCATGCGTTATTAATTACACGATTAGCAGTTTCATGGACGAATTGAAGAAAAGATAAAACCATTTACGCAATTTCACATATGCATCAACTCACAGATTTGGTATATGTAATTTACAAGTTAATATGCAGGGGTATTTTGGTACTTTGGGTGTAAATCATTTAAAAAATAATATAAATCATTTTAAATGATTTGAATATCCTTAAAACGTATATTTGGATATGGATGATATTTTAACAACTTTTGAAAGATTATTGATGTAATTTTAATATTTGTAAGGATATATATATATATGTAGGGTTCAAATGGTCACTTTTTTCGTAGGAGAACTGCGAGAACCAATCTTGGTCGTTCATTTTGGATAATGAAATTCATAGATGAAGAGCGTGGGGGGATTGAGTGTGTCAGGGTGCATGTAAGGAATTCATGGGTGGACAATCTAATTGAAGGAGAGGGAATTGGATGGCTAAGATTAGTTCTCGCGGTTCTCATACGAAAAACAGTTCTCGTTTAAATTTTTACCTATATGTAATTTACAAATTTTACAAGGATACATATGAAATTAACCATTCATTAAATAACCACAATACTTGCCCAACCCAATATAATACTTTCAATGTTGACAACTTTAGTCTACATACTTATCAAGATAGCATTTAATAATGACAATAATATTATATAAGCGATACCCAAAACTGAGACTAAATTAAATAATCAATTCATTTAAATAAACATATAATATAAAGTAATAAAACTTAATTTGAGGTGTTACATTTTGCTTCTCATGTAGCAACTTAATTTTTTATTTCTACAAATTACTAACGTTTAGAAGAGGAATCTTCACACAAGCCTGCGTATTGGTTAATGTTTTTCTTGAGGCGATGAGATGGGAGGGAGCGATATATATGGTGAGAAGGGGCATTTGTTCACCTTCTCTTTGATGATTTCGAGGTTCACTACTATTTTACTTTTTTTTTGTTTCATCTTTCCTAGCATCGATTTTATTTTGTGTTTTTTACTTTTTTAAAATCAGTTGTTCATTTTCACTAGATAAATTTCAATTGTTATATTATTGTAAGAACCAATTATAATTCCTTGGTCTCAACCAAACAATCAAAGTTTTTACATAGATTCTAATTCTAATCCATTTCAACGTCTTGGTCGAATTTCAATTTCTTTCGTTTTATTCCGCGACCCTTATAGTTTATAGAAGAATGTTCAATATAGTCCATAATTAATCCATAGCCTCAAGGGACTAATTTTTAGCCTTTGGATCAATAACATCAATGGTTCTGATTCAATTTTAAAAATTTAGGCCGGGTACTAATATTTTCGTAATTCACATGTGATGGTTGAATATTAAAATTTAAGAACTATGTTTTTTTAAATAAACTTTATCGAATACAACTCGTAATTTATAACATCTTTCCAATAAGCATTAAAATATTAAAATGTATTAAAAAAATGAACAATTAGAAAAAGAAATTAAAAAGAAAAGAACAAGGAGAAGGAGAAGGAGGCGTTGGAGGCAAGTAAACCCCACTCCCAACCGCTTTTTATAAATATACACACACTCACATGCTTATATAATATTTATACTTCATTCTTCTTCAACATATTTCCTCCATTTTTAAGTTTTTCCTATTGATTTCCGGTATCCACGTTTCATCCTTCAAAATATTATCAACAGTCAACGATCTTTTGATTGCTTATCAAGGTAATGTGCTCCATGATTCCCCATGACTTCTTTTGTATCTCACTCTATGTTCTTCAAACTGAAATGGGTTTCTGATTCTGTTTCTGATTTGGGGTTCTCGAGTCTTAGAATTGTTTCATTCACAGATGTTCTTCGTGATTCTATTAGATTGAAATTTGGGGGTTTCCCAGGTCGAGTGCTTTCTAAAAAGATTTAATGAAAAAAGAATTATTCTCCGCTGACTGTATCGATCTTTTCACTTTTGCATTTTTGAAGTAAAACTCGACTAGCATCGTTGTATATTGGTTTGTTATCGAATTATGTTATTTTCGTATCAATTTGCGTAGTTATATCGTATATTCATGATGATCGATATCTCTACAGTGAATTTAGCTCCCGATTTTGGCGGCAAAAGGGAAGATTAAAAGAAGATGTTGGGTGAGCTCATCACAAACTGTCTTGTGTAAGTCAATTTCATTTTCAAGAACCAATCTCAATTTTGACTGGTTTTGATTTGGGGAAAGTTGGTGTTTGGATACAGCCTACAGAGGGTTGTTTATGAATTGGATTTGTACGGCTTCAAAATATTTTATTCCATGTTTGGTTATGGCTGCAGGTTGATTCTTGGATATGCATATCCAGCTTTTGAGTGTTTTAAAACCATTGAGAAACATGGAGTTGAAAATGGAGAATTAAGATTTTGGTGTCAATATTGGTTAGTAACTTTCCACCTCTTGTTATCTTCTTCAAGTTCAATCATTGAAAGTTGACCTAACTGGATGTTTGGTCAACTGCTTTGTTTGCCTCTTATTGTTCATGAAGGTCAAAATTGAGGAATGAATAGATAATTTTAGGTAAACTGGTTTGAAAACTTTCATGATTAGGCACCGAAGAATATTGGTTGATTTGGAGTTGTAATAATAAGGTTTGCAAGCCACCTTTTGCTCTAATTATTGAAAGAGACATGTGTTCTTCAATGATGGGGTTGGGTTTGAGTTGCTTGTTCATGTCTTAATCAACCAATACCAATAGTATTATCAAATTCTTGAAGAATAATATATGGCTGATGTGATCAAAGTTAAAATAACATTATACCTTTTTCAATGTTTTATTTTGTTCAATGAATAAATTACATGGTCAATGGTAATGGGTGCTATTGTATGGTGTAATAGTTGTTAATCTAATATAATTACACCGTTTAAAAAAATTATTGAAGAAAAAAGATCATTGTAATTAACTTGAAATGTTCCACCAAAGTCATTACGGGCTCACTTCATTACACTATCATATTATGTAACGTTAGTTTTTTTCATCATCACACGGGGCATCACATAACCATCACATTGAACCTTTACTTGATTACGCCATCCAAATTTATTCGCGTCTTCTTTCTTTGTCTTGGGTTGGGACATATGGCATGGAATCAACTATTAGTATTAGTTTTTGATTCATATGCCTCTTGTGTATTTTGTAATGTTGGGTTTGGTTTTTTGTAAGCTTATAGGATTCTTTGTATTTTATAGTCTCAATCTTTAACTCTTTAAGTCGTACTACCAATAATAAATTCATGTTTTTCAATTAAAAAAAATACACCATGTCACCAAGACAAAAGCAGAAAAAAGAAAAACTCAATAATAAGCGTGACCACCTTCATGCCAAACCACTCCTAGCATCACGGCATGATTGTGGAGGATCACACCCACTCACGAGCTTGAGTGTGCCCGTCATCCGTTTTACGGGTTCTACTATAGAAAAGAATTTAGAACAACTCAAAATGGAACAATTAGATAAATTTGATAATATAATATGTAAAGTAACAAAAGTGGATCATCTATTAGCTATTTTATGACATCAACATTTTGCTTATTTTATAGATATGAATTGACATTTATTCGTCACATGCATCATGAAAAGGATATATGTATCGGTTAACCGATTGAAAGAATTTAGTGCACCTAACGAACACAATGGAAATGTATTTGCGTGTGATCCCTTTTTGTTCAAGATTTCATCTTGCTTTTAGTTTTGTAAATAATGAATGGCCCACTTGAGTCATGCTCTTGGAGGAGGTTTCGAGTGATAATGATGATGATGTAAACTCACATGAACATGTTTGCTTCTTTTACTTTAATTTTTTGAACTTTTGCAAGAAATAGCAAATCTTGGATACATTGTTGCTTCTTTTTACAAGAAATCCATCCTTCTGCACCGATTTAAGGAAATATTTTGCATAAAGTTTGCAACTTTTACGTAATGTGTTCAAAAGTTCCTTAACAATTCATTCGGTTACGTGTTGATTAACTAGTTTTGATTTCTTTTCAGGGTGATCGTCGCAATACTCACTGTTTTTGAAAGGGTCGGCGATTTATTCATCTCATGGTAAGTTTTTTTTTTAATTTTAATCGCGCGAACCCTTTATTTACGACGGTAGAACTAATCTTTTTTTGATGAAATCTTTGTAGGGTGCCAATGTATGGGGAGATGAAGTTGGCCCTCATCATCTATTTATGGTATCCTAAAACTAAGGTAAAAGAACATCAAATTGAATGCAGAGCAGTACCAATATGAGTGCTTGTACTTTGTGCAAATAAAGCTGTACTATTTATGGTAATGATATGGGTATGATAAAATGAAATTTTTGGGATGTTGCAGGGAACATGGTATGTATATGAAGCAATGTTGAGACCATTTGTAGAAAGGCATGAGACAGATATAGAAAGAAGCTTAAAGGAACTGAGGGCCAAAGCATGGGACGTGGCAATTTACTATTGGCACAACTCTACAGAACTGGGTCAAACCAAATTCTTTGAAATCTTTCAGTATTTAGTCTCTAAACCTTCAAGACCAGAGGTATGTCATCTTTTTCCCTTTATTTTCAAGGCCTTTCTTTTGTTAAAAATGGTTTTTTTCAAATTGGGTTTCAAATGATTTAAAACACACTTTAGTTTTATGTTTATTGTTTGGAATAGCTGCACAGATTATCAAACAATGACGCAACTAGTGACGGACCCAAAAAATCGATTAGCGGTTGCATTTATATAAAAAAAATTCGATAGAAATTTAACACTATGCGTAAAAAGTTACGAAGATAGTCGTGCTATTGCTACTTACTAGATCCACCCATGAATACAACTATACAAGATACAACCAGTGTTATGTTGGAACTACTTTACATATCATGTGCCTAACCTAACATTGTTTGTACTTTGTAGTATACCCAGTTTACAATGATAAAGATGCACAAGTCTGTTTTTATATGGAGTATTTTAGGTAGCGTTTGTTTTAGCTTATTTTTTAAGTTTATAAAAAAGAGAGTGTTTGGTTAATTATGCTTATAAGCTTATTTTTAGGATAAATAAGCCCATTTTAATAAGCTTCTTTGAAATAGTTTTTTTTTCTATTAGGTGGGCTTATTTTTATATTTATATTTTTACCGTTAATTTTGCCCTCTTCCCCATATATATACCATTTGTTTTTCTCCTTTTCAGTCACTTTACAAAAGCTAAACACTTTTAATAAAAAAAACTTATTATCTTATAAGTGATAAGCTAAAGCAAACACTTTTTAATCTAATACGCTCATAAGCTATTAAATTCATGAGCTTAAGTTAAAAAAAATAAGCTTACCTAAACACCCCCTTAATCGTTTTGAGACACTACTTTTTTTAATCAATAAACAGTTATTTCATGTTTTCTTATTAGACCTTCCGTAAAGCCTCTCCCGAGACCTCTCAGGTTCTTTTGGGTTCAATGGAGAGCTTCGGGAACACCCCTACGGGTGTTTCGGGTTCCGAAATTTTTTTTCCAATTCGGGTCCGTCAAACCGATTGGGTTGTCAGGCTTTTTTATTTTCATTTTTTTTTTGGTTTTTTAGTGAGAGTGAGCAGAGAGAAAAATATTTGAGTTGTTTAGGAAGGGTTATACTTAACTTTTGGGTTAGAAAGGAAAAGGTGAAAAAAACTGACGTAATCTAGCATTTAAGTTGGTTTGGGAGGGGGAGAGCCCTGAGGATGGCCTTATGCTATCTAAAAGTGCTAGAAGCCTAGAACTGAGAATTTGTTATCTTTTTGATTGAGCAGGTGCTGCAAAACCATCAAAACTCTGGGGACGGCCGTCCGCCGCCACCTCCGGTAGCTCCAACATCGTTTTTCCGAACAGAGCAGCAGGCTGAGGACAGGTGGATACCCACTGCCCCGCCGCTGCCAAATACCAGCCGCCACCAAGCCGTATATGCCGAGGAATTACACCTTCCACCATCACCAAATAGGTCCGGTTCTAATTCCAGTCACAGAGAACCCGTTTGGCTAAGATTTAGACGCTCTAGAGGAATTTGATCGTTTAACCAAAAGAATGGATGTACAAATTGTAAAGAAACATAGGACAAAGAACAAACAACAAAGAAGAAAGAAACTTTTATCTTGATTTCATTCATTCATTCAATTGATATTTCTTTATCGTTTCTGCAAATTGGGGAAGAAAATCAAAGCCAAACTATGGTAGGTGTTTTACAATTTCGTTACCTCTTTACGTGAATTGAGCATAGAAGACAATCAAAGGCGGTGGCGATAAGACGGAGGAGGCTACCGGAGAATTGGGTCCAGAGACCGTGGAAGACGGTGGATCTATCAGATTCAGGGGAGGTGGACATAGGTTGGAGGTAAGCCCAGGCCGCCTGTTTTACAAGGTGGTTTCGGATCGAGATTTCGTAACCCGAATGGGCGGCGTAGCAGGGAGCTTTGGGGGATTGGACGGCGGCTGCCGGGGATGCGAGGATGTCTCGAAGGGAGGTGTAGCAAGGAGGCTTGATGGAGACCAGCTCGAAATCCACTAAAGAAGAAGAAAAAGAAGAAGAAGAAGAAGATGATGATGCTGATGTGGCAGCGGTGGTGGTGGAGGTGGAGGAGGGGGAAGGCTGGTGATTGGTTGGTGCTCCGATGGAGCTCCGTCGTGGGCTAATAGGTATCGGTGGTGTGGTGGGGTCATCGGCGGCGGTCATGGCGGAGGTGAAATGGAGAAATTAGAGAGAATGATTAATATATAAGAAAAAGATTTGTGTTTGAAAATTATTATATGTTTTTGTAGTGTGAGTAAAGCCAATAATTGGCGTATACTGTCGATGTATATTTGTATTTACTTCAAGATTTATTTTTATTTTTATTTTTATTATTAAAACACAACACCAAAAATATAAAACCTCAAAATAATGAAATATTCGACAATTAATTAGTTACAACCCTTTATTATCTTTAAGCTTTGACTTTTAAGGCTAAATTAACCTCTAATTTAGACTTTTCCATCATCTTGATTTTCGATTTTTAATACAACAAAAACAAAGAAAAATACACGCGGGTCTTAACATAAACTATAGTTGCCCTGGTTTTTTATATCTTGGTTTCATTTTTCCTAAGTTAACCTTTATCGCCTCTTTTGCATATTAGTACTCAAGAAAACCCTAACTTATGGATCATGTGACAACATTCCTTTATCAATCTTGGTTTTATTTTAAGATTATTAACGCAATCAGGTAACTTATGGTTTTATAATCTCTAATTTGCATCCTATAATAACTTATTCATTTAGTTTGTATGAGTTTGATTCTTTCGGTTTATCTAATCAAAAGTTTTTGCTTCGATTGCAGAACTGGACAATTATAACGAAATTTGTTTATTTATCTTTGCTTTTGTTAGATTAATATGGTAGAACTATATCGGATTTAACGGGAGATTCTTGTAATCTTTTGGGGTTAAAGTTTTCTTGTATAATCGAACCACTTTTTTATCCAAATATAATAGCAACTTTAAATTTGATCTTGTATGTAACTTTGCTGGTTTAAGAATAATTTAAAGTTGTGATCTTGTAATGGAACAAGATTACAAGTTACTAGGTTTGGCTCACATGTTATTGAGATAAAGGTCATTTCAAATAAGAATGTTGGATATATTACCTATATTATGATAATAAACCTAATTCCTTCCGATCCAAGGATTCCATTCAAGTTTCAACGAAAACAATTCTTGTGATGGTTTGTTTTGAGATGACCATTAATAAAACTCAGGTTCAATCACTATCTCAAGTTGGATTGATTTTTAGACGTCTAGTTTTTTCATATCGACAGTTATATGTAGTTGTTTCTCGTGTCACAAGCAAAAAGGGATTAAAAGTTCTTTTTGCGACGATAATGGTAACCTAACAAATAAAACTATATGTAACATACAAAAAGTATTACAAAGGCAGTCTTAATTTCAATATTTGAAACATTCAATGATATATATTGTTTTATTAGTTATCGTTTCTACTTTCTATGAATATGATCTTGTTAAAATTTGATTTGTATACTTTACTTATGTTTTATTACACTTTATATGTTTAATATTTTTTAAAAGATTGCTCGTACGTACACGAATAATTCAACTAGTTTATATATTTTGTTAACCTATTTAGAGTTTTGAGCTTTTATATTTACAACTCAAAATTGTGAAAACCCTGAATTTTATTCGACAATTTCACATAATTTCAGTAAATCCTTTACCCAAAAAAAAAGAAGTTAAATGGATGTTTAAATAGCCCATTTATATTTTATCCCAAAAAACAATTAACTATGATATATTGATATGTTAAAGTTAAACTGTTTACTAAATAAAATCCCTTAGATTGTATTCTCTGAGAAGTATTAAGTATCGCATTTTAATAAGCGCCATTAAATTTGTCTTTTGTCCCACCAGAGACCAGAGTGAGTAACCAAATCAAATATTTTTTTAAAATAATCAATAATATCTTCTAAAGATTCTGATTATACAAAATATTCGGATTTTGATGCGTAACATGATGACAGAAAAAAATATCAAGCCTTAAACTTTAGAAGCTATAATAAGTTTTGATTTAAAACGATAATTTTGTATATATTTTATAACTATATATATCAAATGTGTTAAGATTCTCTTATGTTATAGTCAAACATGACCATCATGTTCTTTCATAAACATAACAGTATAACCTATAAAGGGACACATTCTTGACTTAAAATAAGGGACTTACTTTCATGTTTGGTAACATGATAAGTCATGTTTGATAACAAAATGAGGAGATCTTAACCCATATTCAATCTATCATTATCTATATTATTATATAAATCATTTAACATTCTCTTTATTTCTTAACTTTAAGAGTTATTAAAATTTAATCAAGACAACATCCTGACCTTTTATTCTCTCTAAATTAATCTCATTCGCTCAATCTTTAACCATTTCACTTTCTCCTAATTTACTTTAATTTTTTATTTATTTAAATTATACTCTCTCGCTAACACACTATTTCACATAAACACAATTATCCACATACATCAACATAATTTTCAAAATCTTATTAACATCTCCCTCTTTATTTTATAAATATAAATCTTTTTTCTTATTATAATGTATTTTAGATTTATTTTTAAAACTAATAAAATAGTTGATGCAAATAAAAGAAAATAAACGAAAATATTGATGATGAAAACTTTTTCGTGACATTGAATTACGCAAATAGCATATCATTACATTCTTAAAAACGACATGTTGTAAAACAGAAACTATTTATCACTGCACCATTGCACGCGTATGATGTTGGTTAATATACACAAAGTTGTACAAATGAGGTGCAAAGTAACAAATACAAATTACAAAATACAGATTTATTTAAGTTTGATACACACAATCGCAAAACGTATACAAAAAAATGTCCAATTTTTTTTAAAAAAATAACTTTCTACGCGCTACGTGTTAAAAAAACTCGCCATTTGACACGTAAAGGCACACCTTGGCATGTTTCACGCCTATAATCATTTCTTAACGATAAAGCCACGTCTTTTAGAACACTAATGATACCTTTTGAGATCCAATCCAATCCAAATATTTGGTCAAATCATAAAGTAAAACAAGACTTTAAAAAGTCAAAGACAGTATTTATCACAATAACAAAACAATTAATGGTGAAACCCTATTTTTTATTTATTGATATATAAGAGTTGCTCAATCCCAACTAATCAAGGTATTAGGAAAGTCAAACATAGATAATGTTAACACTACCATGAGTGCTTCCTTGTACACCCTTGACTTGCTCATTGTTGATTGCTAATATGATAATGCAAATGGATTTCCATTGAAGGGTTAACTGAACTAAAATTTGATATGCTTGCATTAAAATTGTATGCAACACATTTTGCTTCTTCTCCCATGTATGTAACAATATAACATACTTCCATTTATAACCCAACTACATGTAATTACATTACATTAGTTGATAATCAATAAATATATAATGGAAGTATGTAACATTTTAGCATAATTATTTTACATACAATTGCATCAAAATGTAGGTATGTATGTTACAATGACGATAAGGCGAAAGCATGTTGTATTCTGATGCAATTAACAACCCAACAAGAAGATAGAAGTACAAGATCCAGGTACAGGTACAGCAAACAAAACTGCAAAGAGATTTCTTGGTATATTGACCTCAAGAACAACCATAATCAAAGTTTTATTCCCAATGAAATTTTGTCATACTGTACAACAAACCTGCTGCTGCTTTTGTATCTTGATTTTACTTTCATTCTATGCTCTTGGACCCACTTACAACAGTTCCTTGGTGCTGAAGATGTTGACCATGGCTTATCTAAGTGCGCCATTTACAGGTGCATCACCAACAGCAGCATGCCCAGATGGTGGTGTGTTTGGCCTTGGTGTCCCGACTTCTGTCAACCCGAATTCTTCACTAAGCAAGTCAACACCATCCCATTGGATTCCAGGTACTACAAACAACTAGTCAAGAAATGCATGTCTTCCAACATCATTTGAAATGTATCATCTTTCTTTTATCTTAATTCTTTTCCTGTTATCGTCAGTTGAAAGAAACTAACAGTATTGATTTGGGTCCACTGAGATTCTCTATGATACCAAGCACCAAAAAAGAAAACAAAATCAATCTAATTTCTGTGCTTGGGAGTTCCTGGAAACATGACAAGACCAAGAAACCGATCTAACCAAAAGCATGAGGGGGTGATGGTGTTCGTGGCACTGGCAAACAAGGTTGCTGCTCTAAGCCAAATATCCACCACCCTGCTTGGACTGAAATAGCCGGAACCACTCAGGATACAATCTTCAAAGACCCGCGTGGACGTTGTAGGTTTATCCATGCCCACTTCCCACACGAACGCAAGCGTCGCTGGATTTCGGTGAAGAGGAGGAGACTATGGTTGTAGCCAGAATCAGACAGGAAAGTTCACAACCACCATTACAAAGGTGGTGGTGGTGGTGGTCGAAAAGTTGAAGGCAACAGTTGCAATTGGAGATGTGAGAGCAAGGATAGCAATCCTGACGAAGGGGGAAAACATCGTCAAGGGAAAGAGTGTTGCTTGCAAGTTCGTCGTGGTGAATTATCACAGAAGCAGACAACTTCCATAACCTATCCTCATGGTGGATTTTATTATTGCAAATAGGCTGGTCGATGCATAGGAGAACTGACTTAGAGCCTGATTTTGTCAATCGACTAGGCCCACTGCTCAGCTTATTTTTCAGACTGCCAACTACCAACATCCGAAGGAATGGTAGAGAATCTGGGATCCTAGAATAGCCCAGCACAAAATCAGTTGTGGGAAACTCCTAGCTTCTTGAACTGCTACAAGTAGGCTTATCTACTGTTCATTAATTTCTTTTTCTGATTATTAGAACATCCTACTCTTTTCCATTGGTTCCTATCAATTGGTATCAGACCACTTTTCTAGGCCAGTTATTTTGGGAGATCCCTAGCTTCTCAAAGTGCTAGGTTTCCTGGGTGTATGTTCCTTTTCTTCAGTGAATAAAATTCAGCTTTTTGCCAAGTAATTTTATCAATTGGTATCTGAACACGTGATTGATCTTGGGAATATTTTGCTGGAAAGAAAAAAGAAAATTCTTCAGTGATTTACTGTAGCGACAAATAGAAGTGGCAATATTGTTCAAGCCGATTTTATTGTAGAGAAACTGTTCACACGTATTGTAGCAGCAATACTGTTCACGCAAAAAATAGGATTCTCGGGTATTTGATTTGCAATAGTTGAGGCCAAAAGATGGATAATGACAGTCAAGAGATGCAGTAAGGCAGCCAAAAGACAGAGAATGGAGGCCAAGAAAAATAATAATTTGGATGTATTAAATGAAAACAGGAAGGTGATAAATAAGCGTTTCACAGCCCCGGAGATGGAAGTAACATCCCTACACATGGAGTCCAACCGGAAGCACGAGGAAGTGATGAAACTGTTGAATTCTTTCGCTAATAATGTTTATTGGATAAGAAAGTTTCAAACCCTGTTGGATCAAAACAGCCCAAACTGCCCAGGGTGCAGTCACAGAAGACCAGGGTGGACGACAAGTTGAGGTTTCCAATGCCAACTTTTGGAGTGGAGCCCAAGGCCAGTAGAGACAAGGGACAGAATGGGATGGGATTTTATTTTCCAGAAGCTGATCACCGCAAGTATAGAGGAACTGGTGGGAAAAGAAGATGGCGGTAGTCTGTTAGAAGAAATTGCCATAGATTTTACTACTGGGGCGGTGGTCTTAAGAGAAAGATCTAGTTGGTGACTAAACATGGAAATTCCAAGAGAATAAGGGAAAATGTCACCGTGATTTTCTTGATGTCATAATTGGTTAGATGAATACCCAACTTTCGCTAGCTTTGGCACGTGAACATGGGCCCGCTCTTGGGCTGACAAAGACAAAAAAATGTAAGCCACCTGCTGGGCCTGTCCTTGTGATTTGCTATGGATCATTTTTGGACTACAAGAAAAATCCACGACAAATCTAGGATCCAGAAATTAACTGTCGAGATTAAAACTTGAAAGCACAAGTGACAAGGTGCAGGTTTATCAGAAAGGGAGTAGCATTACAACCCGCAATTAGTAAAGGGGGGTCTGGATAATTTTGTTATAGTTGTGGGCTGGAAAATTCTATCAATTATTTATTTATCTGTTTTGTTTATGTTTCCTGTTATTGTTTAGCTTGGAGATGAAGTTAGTTTTATTATAAATAGACAGAGGATGAAAGGGTTTAGGAAGCGCATAGATTGTTTTTATTTTCTAGGCCGATTCTTTTTGGGAGATCCATGGCTTCTCGAAGTGCTAGGTTTATTGAGTGTATGTTCCTTTTTTTTTGGGATCAACTTTTGACCAATAGATTTTAATAATGGTAAGCATTGCACATTTCAAAAGGAAAAAAGAGAAAGGATACACTCGGTGTTCCAAATATCCGTCAAAGGAACTTCTCTATCTGATAGAAGCCAATAGTCCGAGTCATTCTGCAACAAATACAAATTCATTTTTGATATATGATCCTCGATAGTCATCAATAATATATAGTTTAGCCCTATAATTTTTCAGCTAATAAGTAATTGCATTCCTTTCGTGTGGATTCAAAATTATATGGATTAAGGAATGCATAAGAGAATAAACTCTATTAATGAACCATAAATAATTACTTACATCTACTTCTGAAGGGACAATTCTCATGATCCTACCGGGTGAGTCTTGCGGTAGATTAGGATCAGAGGTTGTACTATGAACATGTTGCGGGTGTTGTTCAATGGTGACCTCTGGATTGTTATCAGAAACAGAACTGGAAGCAACAGGTACTGCCATTGCTTGTTCCACCCCATCAACATCCTCAAATTTCTCTTCGAATTGACTAGATGCATGCACCAGAAAACAAGGAAACACCCCCAAATTAGCCTCATTAGGTTTCAAGAAGAAAAAATCAACACAAGTCAATCATAATCAAAAGTAAAGGTGGCAATTTTAGCTCGGTTACTTATAAAGGGCCGATTGGGGTCATGTTTTTCATTTATCAAACAAAAGAAAAAAAGAGCTGGTAATCTCAGCCCACTTACTTTTTAATGGATCAGTTTGGACTATGTTTTTTCTCTAACTGCTTACAAAAAAAAAATTTTAAAAAGAATAACTCAAAAGGAAACAAGTCAAATAGGTCAAAAGTCACACAAGGTGTATTTTTAAATATTAAGACGTCATAAATCTTTTTATTTTGGTTTTCAAATTATTATTGAACAAATCTTCAACCTCCATCATCTAAACCTCAAGAACATTAGTAAAACTAAAAACCATTCAGAATTTTATAACACAATACCCAAAACTTCATTTTCAATAATTTTGTAAAACTAAAAACCAGAAGCAAAATTAGTAAAACTGCCTAAAACTAAAACCAATACCCAAAACTTCATTTTCAATAATTTTATAACACATTCAGAAACCTTGATTTCATTTTTTAGGTTTAATCCAAAATTCAAAAGGTAGCCCCAATTTATCCCTCTTCTCTTTTCACATCATGTTACAATTCATGTATTCATATTAGACACACTACTTAATTTTTTTAATAAAAAAACTTTCCTAACAAAAAAAGATTTTGTCTTGACCAGACCCAACTCATTATGACCCACCCAAAAATTTACCTGTTTTGACCTTTACCGGACCCACCCCTTTTGTCACCTCTAATTGTAAGTTAGCTGTACCTGACAAGATATACATCAATAGGGCCCATCGTGCTTCTAAGAATTATCCTGTACCTCCTTTGTGGATAGTCAACAGCCTGACATATCAACAAAACAAGGTCCCTTGCATATTAAACCCATGAGTTGAAGGGGAAAAAAGAAAAAAGAAAAGATTAGCTTCACATTTCATACTCACCTCATCAGGATCCGGGACCTCAAGAGTAGTCCCATGAGGAGCCTTGATTGCTATCAAGGTTTCATTCTGCACTTATAAACATTAGATACTTTAAATCCAGGAAAAGTGAGATTTTACCTACATAACTGAAAGATAATATAGAATGGCAACTTATTGAGCTTAAACTCCACCTGGAAACATGGTAGACCTTTAATGTCATCCTCAGTCACAAAAAGCCATCTAAACAAGTGGGATATCAGTAAAGATACATAATTTACAATAATTGACCAATGGTGCAAGCATAAAAGAACAGTGAGATAAAATTATACTTTTGATTTCCGTTATCTTCACTCAAGTCTCTCATTCTTTCCTGCATTTCCCTGCAAAAACCATAAAATCAACTAACAATGATGGATTGGTAATAGCAAATTTAGCAACTCTGCCGATCTGTAAAAATAAGTAACCTGATGCTTTCATCTAATCTATGTTCTTCCATCGTAAGTTTTTGAACTTCCGCCTGCAGTCAAACACCAAAAGTTAGGACCGGTGTAAAAGAATCTTGACCTACTTAAAGACTATAAATAAGTAGATAAATCTTAGTTAGCACCTAGGAAATCTACCACCAACGAAAAAATGACAATATGAAAGCAAAAGGTGGCAAGATGGTTTGGACTGAGTTAGGTTAGCCTCCAAAAACTTTTAGCATAAATAACTAATGAACTTATTATGATTACATAGAACAACATAATTATAGAAGTAACCTAACTCTATGAGTTAGAACCATCCCTTTAAGCTTATACTTTTTTTATCTGGCCTGTTTGAGACAAAACACAGCCCAAATCAAACAAGTAAAGAGATGGAATATCGACATATAAAAATAAACATCCACTACTGCATACCTGTAACAAAGCAACATCATCCTCCAACTCTCCGGGTTTTGAAGCATCTAGACCTCTAAAAAAATTAATAACGCATTTCAAACAAGTTCAAAAGGTATTTAATACGCATATTCGTTGGTGAAAACTGGCGCATACAAATGAAAAATCTTACTTCCATCGTATTCTATTTTTGAGCTTCTTTTCAATTAGACCAATCCCTTCAAGAACATTTGTTATATCATATATTCGCCTCTTCTGCACCTGGTAGTATCATCACAATTTCTTATACCGGGTCTTTGATTTTTAATGAGCACGCAAGCAGTGTATTTATTGGTTAAAGAAAAAGAAATAATGAGGTACCTCCAAGGTATCAGCAGCGTTATTCAAATCGAGAATGCCATCTTCAGCATGTTTGATAAGGTTGATAAATTTCTTTGTCAAAAGACCTGCAAATTTTGGAACTTTTTGTTAACAAATAATCACACTTAAATATACAAAAGAAGCTTTTAGAGAACCCATAGAACTAGATCAACCGAAAGTTACCTAGCGAGCTGTCATACCGGCAGCTGCCAGCTGGAGTAAGCGGAGAAGGTGAACCTGTTTCGAACATAATTAGTTTTCTCGCTCAAGGTACTCTTCCTCTCGTTAAAATCTATAGTTGTTAAAAGCTATCAATCTGTTTACTCAGAATCACATAAACACTTTCAAAACATATCCAATTCTGTTTATTACTTTCTTAAGTAGTCTGAATTCGTCTAAACGTCAAACAACTAATTATCTTATTATGCAACTTCAAACAGCAAACACACATCCAAACACTAAATCCTTTATTTATATACCAAAGGTAGTAACGCAAAATTATGAAGACTTCAATCAAGTCTCACCGGTATTTGAAACAGGGGTCTGAGGAGCAGGTTTGTTGCTTTTTGTGGCTTTGGAACGTGCATTTACCCTTCCACCTTTTGCAGATACAGGAGTGTGAAGGGGACTATTAACTGTAGCTGTGTAACCAGTGCTCGGCCACTCATTAGATGGAACTTCATTGTAGTCTGTTCCAAGTTTTCTCTTCACCGGCTGTGGAACAGTAACCATACACAGTAAAACAAGATTTAATATCTCAACCATGAAAACAAAACAACTATAGCAGGTCCATAAGTCTGATGAAAAACAAACATGAGTTCAGATGAATACATTAATGCTTCTTATCTGATGATGGTATCGATAATGCAATTAACTCTATGTATATATGACTAGATGAATGCTGTAACATCTATTCTTTGTTCAAGTTTCATACATGGCAGAAATTTGATGAAATTAACTTAATTATAGCAATCATCTTCTGTTCTTGGTTGCTCTAATTGTAATCCATAAACCATCTGAAGATGACACATTAACTGTCATGCTTCTCTGTTATCAAATGCTCAAACGCTCAAGGAACAATTTCATTGTGCACTTAAACTTAAGTTTGATGTATTCCTCTCGATTTTGATTTCAACTAAGGACTTCTAGGTCACCTTCCAACCAATTGGAGAAGCTAGCTAACTTAGGTCATAATGTACAGTGAAATTAGTCTTCAAACGAAAACAATCGTGCAAAATGGTCATATATGCGACCTTCCGTCAAGTATTGAAATTACCATTGAGCAAAAATGTTCAAGTGTGAGCCTTCAATTAACCCACAATTGACATTATAAAAGGCATTATCATCACAAGTAAACGTTTACACTACCGGAGATTTAACTATGATTACTTCGGCCTCCTGATCGGCGGTAGTGGCGACTCTACTACCATCATTTGCGGACGAGAAACGGTGGTAATCATCGGAAGGAATAAACGGCGGTCTTGACGAGGAGAAGGGTAAGTGACGCCTCATCGGATGTAGGATCTGTCCCCCTCCGCCTCCGGCAACCGATGCCTGCACTGACGGTGGCGCCGCCTGGCGGTTTGGAGCTCGAGCTTCAGACATTTTGTAATAAAAAAAATATAAGATTAAGAAAAGGAACTTAATTTTAGGTGATGAATAATTGAATTCAGATGAGGGTTTATAAAATTATACAGGAATGGAAACGGGTTTAGGGGTTAGAGAGAGAAAGCAAGGGATCTGTGAAAATGGAGGGTTTGTTTTAGAGAGAGAAAACGAGGGTTTGGAAGAGAAAGTGGGAGAGAGCAGAAAACGAGGGAAGGGAGGGAATTTTTGGTTCGGATAGATGTGGAGGGAAGAAAAATAAAAAAGAATTTGGGTGAAATTAAAGTCCTTATACTTTCGATTAATGACTTTTTAGTCCTTCTAGTTTTGCATATCAACACGTCTATGAGTAAGAATAGTGACCCATGGGCGGCCTCGACCGGCTCACCGGCCCATCTCATCTCATGGTGAGATAACTCGTATTGTTGAAGACATCACTTATCACTTGTGGGTTACATGTCTTATTATATTGTTGTCAGGTTAAAGTTTGCTGAAAGCACTCTTCTTATAAAGTACACAAAATATAGTTGTAAAAATTAAAAAATTTAATCGTATTACTTTTGCGCACAGTAACATAAAAATAATAAACTTTTAAATTATATTAAAAATGAATGCAAAAAAGTAATGAATATAGTATATGCATTTAATTTCTTTTTAGATGTATCTAGTAGATGCATCATATATTTTAACACTTAAATCAATATTTCAAGTGTCCAAATCTATTCTTCATATTCTCCCTAAAAATATATTCTTCCTTGATCCTACCTCTATCTATGTATAGATTGTGGATAATAATATTGATTTGAAATTAAGTTAAGTTTAACCTGTCATTCTACTTAGATTAAACAACCTAACAAAACTTTTCAGTTTGGTTAGATCAACTAGGTCTGAATATATACAACTATTTGTCACCATGCTCAATAGCAGTCGTGTTACGTCAATCACCGCCAATCACCATGTTTATATTTACAACTGTGCATATATGGGCTCCTGGAGTTTGAAGTTCCCGACATAGTGCTGTCAAGTGAAGATGTAAATGTGCACCTTCAAGACACTGTGTACAAGGAATTTTTCAAGGTGTAATCGCTCTTGATAGCCTATTCTAGCAAACACTATGAATACATACCACTTGTCCATAAAGCAATTATTATTTTGTTTTTTGTTAGAATTTCTACTATCTTAATAAATCATTATCCGTTGGGGCGTTCCGTATTTTTGAGGCGTCGTGCGAATAAGAAAAACGGGTCTTTTAAACACAAATGCGCATACATACACATACAAGCAAAAAATGCTAATGTCACAATATTTGTTATATCAAAAACTACAACAAAAACTATAGTAATTAGTAAAATAGTTTATATTGCGTACATAGTTACATAAAACATGATATCTTCTATCGTTCTTGGAAATAGAGTTGTTGACCAGCTATTCGTAAACCATGATATCTAATATATCATTTTCAATAGCTATCATTACCGATCTACTCTCGACTGCATATATTTGAAAAAAATAACATAAACAAACGTGATGTGTGATATCGACCAACTATTCCCTCTTGAATGTATTTACGTTTTTCAAAACAGACTTGTATGTTCTTCCTAATTCCCAAACATCATGTCACTGTGAGTTCCCTAATCCCTAATATACATCTTTTAGGGTTAATGGATTATGGAATAATTAATTTTGAATATGGGTTTTCTAGTATATATTCTTTTCTATATTAACTGGACTTTGAGAAATTATAAAATTACAACTAAATACATATTATACATATATGTATATAAAAACTAGCCCCCCTCCTAAACATAGACCATGTGTAGTCGCACGCCCTGTAGTCTTACACCCCATCAACGACACCCTGATTAAGCTATACTATGTTCCTAACCTCTTTGCATTGCCTTGTAGGTTATATTTTAATCAATTTGCTTGAAGGAGATGAACCTTGCAAGAGTTACTTTGTATTTAACTTAGTTGGTTAAGGGTTGTTGTTTTCAAAGAATCATGTTTGTTAAAACTACATATGTAGGTTCCATTGATACATATTTGTTTTAACAGAATAACCATTACTAATAAGTTGAATTTGCTCCAAACATACAAATATAGGAGTTAATGTATGAATATATGTTTAGAATATCAAACATAAGTTGGTTGGAAACTAACATGATTTAACTTGTTATTGTTGTTATTTGTTTTAAAAAACTCATTCTAGAGTTGTATTTGGTTCATATATATGCATCTAACAACACACAACAAATGATCCTTCTATTTTGCACTTATAATCACAGATTAAGCCAACTTTAACTAGGCTGGTGCATGAAATTAAGACAGTAGACATGTCATGCATCAAGTGATTAAGGTAAATTTAACCTAAAGTGAGTCTTGAGAAATAAAACGAGAGAAACAAACAATATTTAAACCACAATGCGATAATTAATACGTATAACAATTTTACTTCACATTACGATATTTTTTGAGCTCTAATATGCTCGAGCCATATGATTACATTAGTTATAGCCATAACAAGCAATTCAACCATCCGCTTCATATTTTCATGTTGTTGACCATCGCAACCATATATCGCCTTGTGAGGAGAGTAAACAAACAGTGTTAATTTGTTCATCATCACATATATACAAAATTATGTATATATATATATACTAGTTTTCAAACCCATGTAAACACGGACTAGCATGTAAGATCATCAACATATATGTTCTTATATTTATATATTTCGAGTAGGATAATATTTGTTTGTGCAAAAAGTGCATATCAAGAAGGTGACATTTATAATATGTTTGGCATATGTTACACATCATATTCTTTATGTTTTTACTTTATAATTTGTTTTACATTATATAAAAAAACGAATTGTTGAGAACATGTCTTATATTTTGCGAACCATTGTTAATGTATATGCTAAATTCGTGTTCCACATTTTTGTTATGTATAAGAATAATCAATAAAGGGATAAAAATAAATTCCAGTTTTCCAAAGCCTAAATTTTTTAATATGAAAATAGAAATGTAAATCAAGTGATTATTTCTTGATGTTATTAGTCTTTATTAAAAGTCATTTAGTAAGTAAAGTATGATTGTATTAAAATGATGATATTGTTTAGCTTAGTAACTTAATGAAGAAGACGGGTTGTTCAAATTTTTACTCTATTTTGTAAATTTCACAACTTTTATTTTTCAGTAAAATACGACTTGTATATTGTCATTCTTTAAGTCTAATGGATAAACTAACAACATAGTAATGAAACAAAACTATTGTGCATTAAACAAATCATCTATGATAACCAACAAGGTAACTAACAAAAACACAAATAGAAAAGTCCACTAAGTGGATATTGTTATACAAAGATTTTTATATAGCATATGTAGCAACATGAAGATTTAAAGTCATAGATTTGTCGTCCAAAAGCAATATGGTATTTAATAACTCCTAATAATATTACACAAAAAAAAGTCTAATTAATCTAATTGTAACACATATGTCTAGTTATCAAGCTAACATGACATTTAAGAGTATCTAGTGGCGGTTGTATTGTAACACCCGCAACCCTGGGCTAGGAGATTAGCGGGTTGGCGGTACGTGATTGGTTTGCTTTAATTGGTTATGTGTTTATTAAGAATTAATAAACTTAATTAATTTGAGTATACATATATATTTATATGTTACTGGTGAAGTTAGAAAAGAAAAGGAAAGAAAATACAAATAAGTATGCATGTATGTTGGTATGTATGTATGTATGCATGAGTTAAACAAAAAGAATAGGATTCCAAAAATTGGTCTTGCCACCTACTGCTTAAACTTTACAAATATGTGTGTACGTGTGTAGCTAAGTATCTGCTCATATTTGTTAAGTGTGCAAGGTGTTTCTGTATGTATTTGGAAAGCAAAAAAACCTCTAGGTGAAGAAACCTTCAAAAGTTCAAAAAAAACTTGAATTTCTAAAGTTCAGATCTTGTGTTGTTTAATTTCAAAAGAAGGTGAGAAAGTATTCATGGCATGTTATAGTAAGTGTTGGTATGTTTATATATTGAAAAACATGAATTTATGCAAATTCACCATTGTTGAGTTTGGAAGAAACTTGGTAAATGGGTTTTGAAGGTTTTATTGTTATGAATGAGTAAAAATGTGTTTTTGATAGTTTGTATGCATGTTAGATGTTAAATATGTGTTTTGGTGGAAGAAAAATGAAGTTAGAGGTGATTATATGAAAGCTTGGCTGAAATCCTACACTTTGAAATCCTATAGTTTGAAATCCTATAGTTTGAAATCCTACACTTTGAAATCCTACACTTTGAAATCCTATACTTTGAAATCCTAGACTTTGAAATACTATACTTTGAAATCCGATAGATGAATCCGACACTTAAATCCGGTACTCTGAATCCAAAATTTGAAATCCGACCCTGGTCGCGGCGCGACAGACCCAAATCCGATTAATTGTTTATTTCTTTTATGTTTTGCTTGGTTTGAGTTAGTATGTTTTATTATGTGAAATAGTTGAGTTGTTTTTTTTATAGATCTGAGATATATATATATATATATATATATGAGAAGATATATTTATATATTCGAGACTGATTTGATTGTTGCTGTGTTTTCAGGCAATAAAAAGACTCGGTAAAATTAGATTTCTGAGCCCGTGCTGGTTTTGAGGTGAGTGGGCGTTAATCGCGGATGGTAAAGATTCCGGTTAATGTTATTGGTGTGATGCATGACTGTGATTGAGATTGAATTGGTTTGATTGAACTGTTGATTGTGTTTATTGATGATTGATATCTGCTGCATGACTATTTGGTCGATACGCACTCTTAGTATGAATTTGAGTTGCGTTGGGAAGTCAACTATACGTAGGATTGGGTTGGGCTCGTTCACTGATTGGTTGAACGGTGTTAGCCTTACTGGTGCATATGTTGCATCAGAGGGGGGAGTGCCCTGTGCCAATTCAGTGGAGGGCTATCGGTAAACCTTTGCTTTGGCCGGTATTGGTTGTAGGTTTTGCGCCGAACCGCCGGTCTTCTCGGAATACGTGATTACATGCTTTGATATTGACTGTGAATGTTTGCTTTTGGTGTTTAGCCTCTACTCACTTAGTTTTGTGTTAATTCCCCTCAGTTGTTGCTTTTGCAGGTTTGTGTTTGTGAGGTTGGCTGAAGGAAAGGAATGACCCGACTCTGATATAGTTTTTGAAATGAAACGAGCCAGTAGCTTTTGTAACACAACAATGATATTTATATTTGTGAACGATGTTTGTACATTTTGTAATCATTGGTTTGTATGTAGTTAAGTTTGTTTACTTAAAGCTTCCGCGGCGTATTTAAAAAAAATGGCTTGAGTTTTCCAGTGTTACATGTATAACAAATCTAGACTGACGACAAACCTTAGCTTTGTCTTCATCTGCTAAGCTTTGTCGTAGTACCATCACCACGACCACCTTTAAACAATCAAAGTAACATAAAATCAATAATATATTGTTAAATAATTAAGCATTAAAGCTAAGTAATATGATTTGCAACCATGACCCTTCTATGCTCTTTCCTCACCTTGTCTACTATCGTGTCTTCTATGTCAAACATGGATCATATGAAAAATATATAGGATACCCCTTCAAAAACAAATTATAACAAATCTAGCAAAGTATATGTTGTTTCATCTTCAATAGTGTAAGTAATTCATATCTTGATCTTACAAGATTATTCAAAGGCTTTCGGATTTTTTTTAAGAGTATGCACATTCTTCATAGATAATATTTTCAAGGGGAAAAGTCTAAAATTCCCTCTTAAGTAATAACATTATGAAAGAAATTACATAGTGCATGTAATCGTTACTTTTCTAGATCAACTGATCATACATACCAACATCTTACAAGATTAAATAAAAGCTAATATGTAGAGAAATTTCTAACAATATGTTAATTTGTCTTTTATGTAACTTTTATCAAAGGAAAGTCGGGTTACCTACCACCAAGAATTAGAGTCATTTCTCGTCTTGTCGTTGTTTGTTGGAAGCCTCCTTCGTAGGATATGCGTGATATGGGCCTTGGGGGTCTTATCTTTAAAGAATATCATACTTGAATTCCATATGTACTAATCATGGTTGCAACCATTACTACAAGCCCAACCATAAACGGGGCAGCATGATACACACATACATGGCTCATTATTATTAATCATATAAGAAGAAGTTGTGATTGAATTTGCAATTTTTGCTAATGGACATTGGCTGTCGAATCAAATCATAAGCTATTGTAAACCTTAACTTGTTACAAACCATTATGATTGAAAAGTGTATAGTGTATACATATACATATACATATATGTACGAGAGTGATATAGAACAATATAAAACATGCGGATACAACTACTAGTCCATGACATCGGTCCAATGAAAAAAATTGAATCGTTAAAATTAAATCCCAATTTGCGTCCAGACCTATCTTCTCTTACAAACATCTTAGTGTAGTTATGTATTAATCGAAAATTTATTAGTGGTGATATAACTGAAACAAAATAAATCAATAATCATTACAAGAGAAACAATTGAGACATGGTTCCACAAATATCAGCAACAAAGAATCTATAAATCAATAACCATTTCTATTAAATTTTGGGATACTAGAGCAATTGATAACAAGGCAGCAACATGAATCATTGTAGTAGAAATCCAATTTAAGTACGTATCTAATAATGTTTGTATTAGGAAACCACTATAGATCACATAAGAAGAAGTCATGGATTGTTAATCACAACTGTGCTTAATAAATATGAAAATCCTTTTGTACATGCTAAGATCGATTTCCTGCAATAGCATAACCAAAATCGGGTAAAAAAACTAAATGTAATAAAACAAATGAAAACAATCGAACCACACAAAAATTAAAAATAAGAAAAATGACATAAAAGCATAAGAAAGCGGTGTTATTAATAAGAACTAACTTCTTTTTTGTAATACAAATAGAGTTTTCTTACAGACATTTCATCGAACACCTTCCTTGCATTTTAATTATGCAACTATAATATTTCTTAGTAATCAACTCAATCACGTTTAATTTCAATAAAAATTAAAAATACATTTGAGAATAAAAAACATACATTTAAGAACCATCATAATTGTATACCTATGAAACTCATCCAATGCTTGTCATTTTCCTCTTTTGAGACGTCTTTAAGACTTCGAAAACATGCCTTCATTCAATCCTATCTATGGTTACCTTACAAATTGATAAGAATAGACACCAAAACCCTCAAATTCTTGAACGAACCCCATGGCATACCAATGTTTAACATCATATTTGAGTCTTCGACTTACCAATATACAATTATACCTGCGAGGGTTGTTGGATTATACAGGGAATCTACCAACTATTGGCATACCAATCATCCATTATCAAATTAGCTCTCACTAATTGTCTTCAATTTGGAAAAACACACATTCAAAGCAATGCCACATATGATTACTCTAATTTAATTTAATAATAATCCAAATTACAATATTTAATCTAATGGTGTTAGTAACTCATATTTACTAATTGAGGTTTGAATGTGAGTTTTAAGACAATTATTGAAACCTAAATGTAACTACTTATAATTAAATGAAAAGCTAAGTTATTGAAGTCATAATTAAAGAAAGACAAATGTAACTTAAACCCATTAAACTACATTGATTTAAGAAGCATAGGCCAATGTAAAAACCAAATTATTAAAATCACGACACATGAACATATCATATACTCTAATTTTCTAATTCCAATTGTAACATCCTGATTTTCAGTCCAATTTTAAATTTTTGGAAACTCAATTTAAAACACACTATATACAAATCTCGGTAACTCATTGCGGAAGCATTGTAATTTTCCTTGAGTATCTCAACAAAATACAGTACAGTTTAACAGTAACTTTATCATTAAATATATAACTCAAAATCATTTAGGTGTTACCACGGTTAATTTCACGACCATGAACAAAAGCATAGGAAATCCAGAATTACCGGAAGTGCAACCAACACAAAGCCATGCCTACAGCAACTACCCGCCTCACCAAGGCATCTATACATCCTGCGGATACAAAACATTTTAACACACACTGTTAGCTATAAACATAGCCAGTGAGTACAACCAAAATAATTTATATGTTTAAAACCAAGTCATCATATTTCCTCTTTTGGAAAAACACGAGTTTGGCAATCAATATACTTCAAAATCATACATGTAAGCACATAAGGATGCGGGTCTGTCCATTGGGCCACAATGTCTCCACGTGGTAGCTAGCCATGGTTAACACGTGCCCACATGGGGGATAACCACATCACCCCGTCAAGGTGGGGGATGCACGAAGCAGTCCACCATACAATGGTTATCTGGAGTGTAAGCCCTGTTCACCAAATCCACTCGTGTTGCCCCGGGTTCGGTGACTCGTCAGACCAGTGAACCCACACGGTCATGATGTCTATTGACATACCCCTCCACTCTCTGCACCGATTCCTCAACCACCCGTACATCGCGGTTCCTCAATTGCCGAAGCCACATGAACCTGTGCACGTCTCAATGGCTAGGAACCCTATGGTACAGAGTTCATATCACACAGTGGTCCGGACCAAATCACATACCCCAAAGGGTCACATAAGCACATACCTCGAAGGGTCACATAATCACATACCCCGAAGGGTCACATAAATCATGTGCCAACAAGGCCAAATATCACAAGCAATCAAGCTTATCACAAACACATAAGTGTCACAATCATATCACTTGAGCATGAATGCTCCATATCAAAACCACATTTGGCATCTCAATGCCCAAAACATCATTAGTATAAACATATCCTTCATTTCTCAAAACCATGTTTGTTGTTTCAAAATCAAAGTTCACTCCGATATGGAGTTTCATGTTTCAAAACCATTAATTAGCATTAAACATTAACATAGACCATCTCCAAAATGGAGCAATGGTCTTACTTGGAAAACCATTTTCTTAAACACATCATATATCAATCCACAAATTTGCACATGCTTTAATTTCAAAGCTTCATAAACCTTTGCTAATCATAAAAATCACGTTATAAAACAATTTCATAATCCACATCCTTTAATCCATCAAATTTCATCAACAATTGCCAAACAATCGAAAACATAATCAAGATGACTTGTAACTTTATAAAAATTTGGGTATCCGCAGGGTGTACTCACCTGAGGGTGTGATGAGGATCACAACCCCATCCAAACCAAAGCTTAAACACTTGATCATAAACCTATGATCACAAAACACAAGGTTAACTAATATAGGTTAACCAAAAATAAGATTTCTAGACTCAATTCTAGCCTTAGACACCATTTTAGGTCTAAAAGGACTTCATTTATCCCCTATAAAACCTTAGAATCAATACCCAAACAAGTACATAGCCAAATAGGGTCAAAAACATAAGTTTTGAAGGTTTCAGGGTGTCTCGCGCCGCGAGAAATTCTCTGGAACAAAACACTACACTGCACGCGACGTGTCGCGACGCCTAACCCGTCGCATAGAACTTCTTCTTCTGCTGATGCTGCTGCAGCTCCCAAATTCCTTAACTTCTCAACACCAAACCTTATTTATCAAACCAAAGACTTATAATACTACTAAAAACAACCTCATAACATGAAATACCATCACTTTAAACATCATACATCATCAAGATCCTTACTACAACCATTACCCCAAATTTTGACCCATTTACTAACAATAATCACATATTCAACCAATATTTCACCAAATACAACATGAGTAACTCAAATCAAACACAAGTTATGAGTATAACTTACTTGATTTGCAATCCACTTGACTAGTTACTTTCTTTCTTGCTTAAATCCAAGTCAAAGATGAAAGAATCAAGCTTCAAACTCTCAATTTCTTGAATCTAAACACACAACCTACCAATTTTCTTGATCCTACCTTCCTTTCTTTGCAAAATTTCTAGAACTTTCTCCCTCTTCTCTCTCTCACGATGGCAGCCTTCAAAATGAGTCTTTTGACTCCATTTTGTCAATTATACACACACACACACACACACTCTCTCTTTTACAACTTTGGCCCTCCAAGTACCAACATCTTTCATTTATTACCCAATTTAACTTATAACACATACATACACAATACTAACCATAAAATATAAACATGTAATTTACCAATTTTTACTTAAACTGCATATGTATATATATATATATATATATAGGGATGAGATCAAATAAAAAGAAAATTAAAGTAAAAAGTATAAAAAGGATGATTATTTGATCATTTTTCGGTATATATATCAACTGATAATCGTTAGTTCATCATCTTTATTGATCAAAACTAGTTCTTCGTCAATTTCTTTTTGATTTCAAATACAGATTTTGAAAACAAAATTTTGGAATAATTTATTGATGAACAAAATGCTTTCATCTAAAAAGTGATGAATATGTTGGATTCATCAAAAAGAAATTGATGAAGAACTAGTTTTAATCAACAAAGATGATGAACTAACGATTATCAGTTGATATATATACCGAAAAATAATCAAATAATAATTCATTTTACCCTTTTTACTTTAATTTTCTTTTTACTTGATCTCTACCATATATATATATATATATATATTATAATTTTACCAAAATCCCGGGTATTACACCAATGCATTGGGAGATGTTTGTTAATATTTGAAATACCCGGATCCGAAGACGAGCATGTGTAGAGTGCTTAACCTTAAAAGTGCATTCAATGTTTTAGGGTCATTAATAAAACTAGTTCCCTCATATCATATATGATTAGTCTACTTTCAAGTCCATGTGTTTATGCTCGATATGAGTTCCGAGACCGTCTTCTTGATTTCAAATGTCACGTCTCAATTTCATCTCATGTGCAAAACAAAACAAAACAAAACAAAACAAAACAAAAAAATTAACTAAAAATTATGAAACAAAAAAAAAAACGATACATATATAATGTGTTAATGAAATTTTATATAGATGGTAAAATTCAACAAGAATGTTGGCTTTATAACTCTATTCTATTTTAAGTATAATGCACATTTAAAAAATCCAACAATTTTTATAAACTAAGGTTGTGTATTATTTAGATTTAATATTTCCGGTTATACGCAATTTTTAATAGTTAAATTAAAATATTTATTAGATGAGAGAATATTCAATATGAAAAGTTTAATTATTAAGTTAATTTGTATTGATTTGATTTTTTTAAATAATCTTTGTTTTAGAAGGTATAGTTATTAAAATGGTATATATGATTGTCATTAACTTTATCAAAATAGTTGCTTTATTTAACAGTTCTTATTAATTGTAATATTAATGGTAAATTAGTAATTTCAAATTACTTTAAATTAAGAGATTAAGAACACTTAAATGTTTTATCTATACTACTATATAAATCATTTAACATTCTCTCTCCTCTTAAATTTTAAGACTTCTTAAAATTCAATCAATATAAAATCTTGACCCTTCATTTAATCTAAATTAATCCCATCCACTTAATTTTTAACTATTTTATTCTCTTATAATTTATTTTAACTTTTTATTCAAAATATATTCTCTCATACTAACACAATTATCCACCCATATCAACATAATTTTTAAAATCTTATTAACTCTTCTCTTTATTTCATCAATATAAATCTTTTTTCTTATGTTATTGTCTTTTAGAATTTATTTTTAAAATTAATAAAATAGTTAAATGTAAATAAAAGAAAATTTGAAAAAAATGGACATGTTGTTGTAGAAAACTTTTTCATGACATTGAATCGCGTGAATAACATATTATTACATTTCTTGAAAGCGACATATTATAAACAAAAAATTATTTGCCGCCGCAGAATTACGCGGGTATGATGCTAGTAATATGGTATATATATATATAGATCCACCACAATATTAATACTTTGTCTTATAAAAATATGTATATATGAAGTAATTTTTCCCATCCATTTCTACGTCTATGTATATATAAAACTTTTAGAATGAAAATGCAGAAAGTATCTTTTTCAATTTTAACAGAAGATCAATTATGAATATTAATTTTAAAAGCGTCATGCCAATGAAGAACGCAATAAGGATTGGCATACTATATATTGGTGAGAATGGGTCTTTTTAGACGCTAATGAATTAATGAACTACTTGAAGAGAAGTAACAATCATGTGTGGAGGGAGAGAGTAAGGGGTTTCAATTAGTTTAACCAATCATTGAAACCTTGTGCATATTTTTTAAGATTATAGATTGGCCTTAATTGAATACCTAATTGAATGATGTAGAATGAAAGAAACCAACCATCGCATGTCATTCGTTTTTTTTGATACATAACCAAAAGCCCAAAATAGATACACAACCAAAAGCCCAAAATCATTACATCATAACACATCATTAAACTTCCTAGTCTAATTTGCTTGAATTTTGAAAATGGGGCTCAATTACCAATGCCTCATAGAATTGGATGTATGTTTTAAAAAGGATATAGATTGCTATTTAACATAACTTTTACATATACATTAAATAAGTGTAGTTATCAAATGTAATTTTATACACATATTTGAGTTTTTAGCGGGTTTTCAATCCTTCTTAAGTCAAGTTCAAGCATATGTACTCATCAACTTGCGGAGCTCATCTCAAGCTTAGTCTAACTAGTCAAACTGAGTTATCAACTATGTTCAATCTAATTCAGTATCTTTATAAAACAATTTCAAATGGCTTAAAACCACAACCATACCATCGTTTATAGTTTTTACAATTGAAACTAATAACAATAGTCGGAAGCTGAAATAAAAACAAAGGCAAATATATATATTTCTCATTGGTCTTTGGTCAAGCGGTATAACGGTATCAAGATTTGTTTAATATGGGTGGTGAAACTAGCTGGAGCTGATTAATTCATAATCCCAAGCTCAAGACATAAGCTACTTGAAAAGACTTTTATTTTAGGGGCTTATGTTTTTAATAATCTCCTTAAAATTTTAACACTCGAACGAGTCTAGAGAGCTGGGATTATGAAAACTAGAATCTCAAGCTTCAATAATCCCCATAAACCTATTACCGAACACACCCTATGTATCATTTTTAAAGTTACTGGTTCAAAACTTTTAATTACTTTAAAAGATATAGATGTAGATCATTATGTGTGTTTATAGCTAAAAATAATAATAAATAAATTGATTTAACGTAATTTAGTTACAAACTCGATCATCTTTTATATATTGATTTCGAGTGTAGTAGAAAATGCACACAGCCATGCTCCCAAAACACCCAACCTAACTACCCCCCACAAAACCCCTATCTTCATTTATCCCTTTACATATCACCTCTCCACCATATAAAGAAACCCTAAAATAATCCACACACAGAGTAGCAACACACAACAATGGCTTCCTCTTCTGCTGCTGCTTCTGCAGCTCTTCTTTCTTCCCCAAATCCCAGGTCTTCCTCTTTCATTTCCCCCAAATCTCAATCCCTAAGCTTCTCAAACTCTTCATCATTGAGTTTTCAATCTAAATCCCTCCGCTCCTCCGTCACCCTTCGCCGTTCTACCTCCCGCCGGAATGCATTCGTCGTCAGAGCTGTAAGTACTTCATTCCTCTTAGTTTTTGGTTTTACACGTTTGCACTGTGCGTTAACCAGATTATTCAGTTATCGTTAGATTCGTGCTATCTTTCTCAATTTCGGGTGCTAACTGCTTGTCACTGAAGTTGAATGTTGGTAACATGATTTCGAGTTCATAATATCTGTTAAATTAATAGCAGTATTTTTAGATTTAAGGGTTTTGTGATGTAAAACATTCATCTTTATACAAAAAAGTAGTATTTTCAACAGCATTGTATGTGTATGCTAATATATTCTAGACAGATGACTCTTTACGTGGGATGATGATGGAGCATTAGTTTATTGCAATGATACGACACTATAACTCTAAATTTCTTAATAGGTAAAGCAACAATATTTTATAATCAGAAATTGATTAATCAGGGAGTAAATGGAGCCTCTCTGGAACTTAAAAAGATTTATGATTAATCTTGGTACATGGCAAATATATGATACATGAGGTTAAATGTTAGCACATCCCGCAACTGACCTTCTACTAGATGGATCTTAGAATGCCCAAGTGTCTAATAAATACTTCTTGTTTCTTTTTTTTGTCACTAATTTGTGCTAGCTATATCTCATAATGAGCTTTGTGTGTGTGTCTGTGTAGGGACTGCCACTAGTTGGAAATCAGGCACCAGACTTTGAAGCTGAGGCTGTTTTTGATCAAGAGTTCATCAAGGTAACTGAAGTGACATTTGGTGTATGGTTTTTGAAGCTTGAAGCTATATGTTGTTTAAGTGAGCATTTTGGAGCATTGATCCAGTGAGGTTTTAAACCGATAAGTCTTGTTATGCCATTATATGTGATATAAGGTAATTAGCGTAGGTGTGGTTTTATGAGGTTTTAAACCAATAAGTCTTGTTATCCCATTTTCCAAATGATTAGATACACTTTTCCCTTGAAATATCTATTTTTCCCTTCAAAATCTGATATATACAATCGTCATACCTGATTGCTGCAATGATACTCATATGTCATATCCAACTACAAATTACAAATATAATCTGCATTTTAGGATTATATGCGACTTTCATTTATCCGTGTTCGTATGTATTTCCTATAAACATACTGTTGTATTTTGGCTATTATATAGAATCCTGGAACTTTGATCTTAAAGAATTTGGAAAGTTATGTAATCTTGTAAGAAATTTGTCATTGCAGGTCAAGCTCTCTGATTACATCGGCAAGAAATACGTCATTCTCTTTTTCTACCCTCTGGATTTCACTTTTGTTTGTCCAACAGGTGAGTAGCTCTTTGCTTGTTTGACATGGAAGCCTTTTCTTTCCTTTTTTCAGCTGTCTATATATACTTTACATTTACTTGAATGTAGATATAGTTTATACATACAACTGATGCTAGCTGTTAATATTTTGGCTCCTGGTTGTACTAACTTTGTTTTCTTATTCTAGAAATCACTGCCTTCAGTGACCGGTATGCAGAATTTGAGAAGATAAACACTGAAGTATTGGGTGTTTCTGTAGACAGTGTGGTAATTACTCCTTACACCGTCATACAAGCTTTCAATATTGCATTATTCCTTATCTTACATAATAATTATCTCTTCAAATAATAGTTTATGCTTTCTAGCTTAACCGGCCTTACTTATGATGAGTGCTCGATTCTCTGTTTTTTTATCTTTTGGTTGCATCAGTAGTACATTGTTTTGAAGGTAAACAAAAAATGGAACACATGGTTTTTTGTATCAAATGATATTTTGTGTTCTATTGTAGTTCTCCCACCTTGCATGGGTTCAAACGGATAGAAAGTCTGGGGGTCTTGGTGATCTGAACTAC
This sequence comes from Dittrichia graveolens, assembly GCA_038502395.1. Classification (NCBI taxonomy): domain Eukaryota; kingdom Viridiplantae; phylum Streptophyta; class Magnoliopsida; order Asterales; family Asteraceae; genus Dittrichia; species Dittrichia graveolens. The sequence continues at coordinate 7,084,367 of JARJIL010000003.1, forward strand.
CCTCTGATCTCTGATGTTACAAAAACGATTTCAAAAGCTTTTAATGTCTTGATTGAAGACCAGGTACACATTTGTACATTATTTTTTCCCATAATTACTTGCATGTTTTCTTACATCAGTTATAAAAATTGTTACCGCAAGAAAATGAGTAGGCATTATACTGTCTATTGTTGGTGTACGTTTCAGGGAATAGCGTTGAGAGGACTTTTTATAATTGACAAAGAAGGCGTCATCCAACATTCCACAATTAACAATCTTGCAATTGGTCGTAGTGTTGATGAAACATTGAGAACACTTCAGGTAAACATGCACCATGCTTTTGGACTAGATGTAGCAAGATGGGCAGGCTAGGTGTTGAGATGGGATACCTTTTGTTCAACTTTACATCTTTATAGATAAACTAATACTTAATTATGATAACAAAAACAATATTTTTACAATAACAATCTGAATATTTGAATAGAACGACTTAGAGATTGTATGCATTTAAAAGACTTCGGATAACGTGGAACTTGTATTACCCGTTTGACCGATTTGCTTTTACTTATGTTTTCTGTGTGACCATGTTTGAGAAATGACATTACCCATATCGACACATTCATAATAAAATGGGTCAAAATGTATAACCTCTATTATGGACCATAAACGGGAGTCTATATGTTTGAACCACAGGCATTGCAATTTGTACAAGAGAACCCGGATGAGGTATGCCCAGCTGGATGGAAGCCAGGGGAGAAGTCGATGAAACCTGACCCTAAGCTCAGCAAGGAATACTTTGCCGCCGTATGATTGGGTATGGTTAGTAGATAGTGGTTTTTGTTATTCTATTGAATTGAGTTTTGGGAGTATCATCTTTTTCGGGGCTTATAAACTTGTTAAACAAGAAACGTCATCTGTTGTGTTTTATTGCATAAATCTGGTACCTGGGTCAAAATTTTGATTTGAGGTATTACATGAATATCAGAAGCATCATCCTGTAAACTTAGTGTATTATAACTTTTTATAGTTATGTATATGTACACGCATTAGAGACCCGTGTATTACACGGGTTGATTAAAAAAAGCAAAAATAATAAATTTTAAAAAATAATGCAGATGGCAAATTTGAAAGACTGAAATCGATTCCAAGCCTTGGATTGTTATTGACTGCACACATAAATATGAATCAAAATAAATACTAACCGACTTTTTCTCTATTAATTAACACATACTTATTGGTAGCCATTTAAATCCCCTTACTAATGGATGTACCATTTAAGTAATTTAGGCTGAAGGAGTTGGCTCCAGGGTCGGGTGGGTCATACGGGTCGATGGTAGTCCAAAATGTGTTTCTAGTGCCTTAATTAATGTAAATCATCTTATTCAAAATATTATATTATTATTATTATAGCATTTATTGTTACTTGTATAAAATTCACAAATTAGATGCATAAAGTGTTCTGGTCAACTCGACCCGACCCATGTTTAAAGGTCTACCCATGCAATCTAGCATCGTGAAATAAAGTTCCCCACCTAAGTCACTATTGAACTTTTGGAATGATCAAGAAAGACCTGAATCATAACCGAACCTGATCAATTTAAACACAAACAAGCCGGGTTTGACTTTTACCCGAAATCTGTGCGGAAAATCAAAAGACCATTAAATTTCTAAGACTTATCTCTAAACAAACAGTAAAGGTGTTAAACATTTTTTTATTGTTTATTTTACGTTTAATGTTTCTTTGAAACTTGTAAGCCATACACATGAAAGATAGTGTATGGTTTTTCACTCGACTTTACTTTTCGGAACCGAACGGTGTTACCGTATGTAGTTGATAAATCCATTCTAATTTTAGAAGTTAAATGATGGTTTATGACCATAACTTTGAGATACCGATACAAATATAAGGAATCGTGTGATAAAACGAATCATGAAAGTCAATGTTAGGTTTGTGGGTATTGGAACAGGAAAACCGGAACCAGGAATGGTGGATAGTATGGTTCGGTCTTTGGTTCTAACTTTGAGGTTTTTGGGTTTGTTTTCTCGGATTCAGCCCGATTTTGAAACCAAGCTCGTCCATAGTCTCTAGAGAGAGAGAGAGAGAGAGAGAGATTGATTTTAAACATGATTGTAATATGAAAGGATCTCTGGAGTTGGGGATAGGGTATTTTTTATTTCTTTTTATGTTTTTAGTTATGACGATGATGATAATTATAATAGTAATAACAATAATACATATAAAAATTAGAAAACAGAAGAAAAGATAACATAATTGGTAGGGGTGAGTAATCGGTCGGAATGGTCCGGACCCGGTTTGAAACCGGAACTGATTTAGGTAAACATTGGGAACCGAACTGGACCAGCTAAACTACACCGGTGCTAGTTCCGGTTTTTCGGTCAAATACCTCGTCGAAACCGGTACATGTTTTTATACAGTTGGTATAACTAGTTAATACTATGAGACAAATAACTTTAAACAAAATATTCCTTGTAGTACTTCTCTAAAATATTATAAATTAAGATTTAAGTAAAAAGTTACATGATAACATCACGCGTATGTGATATTTGAATGAAAATATCTTAAGCTTTAATATAAACATCTTGCAATAATTAAGACACACACGCGCGCGCACACACACATATATATATTAATATTATATGACTTAAGAGTTTTTTATAGATCAAAATACAATAAGAAATTACTTAATTACTTGTATTTTTTTCTCGCAGTTGATAACACATTCTTTTTGTTTCACTAAATGTAAAAAGATCTAATATGTTTTAATATGGATTTGACCGATGCCAAACTTAGAACAATAAAAACGATCATTTAATAAAAACAACCGAATACACACAAATTTTGATACATGAAATACAGGTTGTATAACAACAATTAGTTTCCAACAAACTAACATAATACACTTAATTTTATGAAAACAAGTGTTCAGTCAACACAATAAACTAAAACAGATTATAACACATGATCCACAATTAAATACGTGTTATGATTTTTTTTTGAATTTGAATGGATTAATTATAGACTACTAGCAGCGTATCCACGCAATGCTACGGCGGTAAATAGTTCATATTTTACAACATGTTGTTTTCAAGAATGTAATGATATTTTATTCATGCAATTCAATGTTACGAAAAAGTTTTCTACAGCAACATGCCCGTTTTTTTCAAATTTTCTTTCATTTGCATAAACTATTTTGTTAATTTCAAAAATAAACTCTAAGGAGAGAGAAGTTAATATGATTTTGGAAATTATATTGATGTGGGTGGATAATTGTTTTTGTGTGAGAGAGTGTGTTAGTGTGAGAGGGTATATTTTAAATGAATAAAAAGTTAAAGTAAATTATGAAAGAGAGTGAAATTATTATAGTTTGAGTGGATGAGATTAATTTAGATAGAATGAAGGACCAAGATTTTGCCTTGATTGAATTTTAAGAACTCTTAAAATCAAGGAGGAGAGAGAATGTTAAATGGTTTATATAGTAGTATAGATTAGGTTATTAGATTATGAAAATATTTTGTCTCCATAAAAAACTTCCGGGCCGATCCTGGTTCTTTACCTGAAACCGGTAACACTGAACCGAAATCAAATAAGGCGATTTTTAAGAACCGATAACTGACCCGCTTAATGTTAATTGGTCTGAGTCCCGGACCGATCCCGATCCAGTTACGACTGGGTCAAACGGTCAAACGCTCACCCTAGTAACCGGTTATAATCGGTTGTAGGTCGCATGTTATATTAACCGAGAAAATATGCATATTATAGTGACTCGATTCTAAAAATAAAAAAAAGTTACTCAAATTAAGAAAATTGAAGATAGTTGCACTATTATGTATTATATATATATATGTATATGTATGTATATATATATATATATATTAGCATTGTATATGCGTAATACGACGAAGAATTTTTTTTCTGACTATTTGTCCGCTTTTAAAATAGGAGTGGTGTGTTTCTTATTTAAATTATATATAACGGGTCAATAAAATTTCACTTCGATGATAAAATCCAATAAGAGTGTTGACATTATAACTCTATGCTATTTTAGTTATATTACCCATTTAAAAAATCAAGAAATTTTTATAAATGTAGGTTATATGTTATTTATATTTAATACTTCTAGTTATACGTAAAAAAAATTAATAGTTAACTTAAAACATTTATTATAAGTTATGATAGAATATTTAATATGAAAGATTTAATTATAAATTATTTTAATTATAAGTTAATTTCAATTGATTTTTTAAATATTTTTTATTTTGAAAGATTTAGTTATTAAAATGGTATATATAAGATCACGATTAACTCTATCAAATAGTTACTTTATTTAATAATTTGTCTAAATACTTTATAAAATAGTATAGATTATTATATAACTAAAAGAGTTTATTAGCATAACACGTTGCTTAGTTGCTTTAAAAGAATTCTCAATTAATTCAAATTGATTAATATACATAATAAATCAATATAAAGAATCTTATCAAAAGAAAAGGAAAAGAGATATGGTTTGAGAATTTGCGATGGACCACTAATTTTTCGGTCAAATAATCGGTTACAACATATTCAACACTTATCTCTACATATTTAGTCATTAAACAATTCCCCAACAAATGATTTGGAACCATCAAACAACATATTTAATTAGAAATTTATATTTCGCCTATAAAACATTTCTAATGATGAAGTATGTAATCTATCAATTAATATTTTTTATTTCATTTCTTGATTTTAATATTTGTCTTGATCTTATAAGTAGAAGGATAAATATGAATATAAAGTAGAAGGATATAAAATCTCTTGATAAATTACAAAGGACATACACAAAATTTAAAAATTTAGGATGAGTTGTTTTAGGGTGCTTTTTCACACTGTTACACGTCCTTGAATGATCCCGATCGGGTAAGCAAATCGGGTCCTCAACCTGATGGCTTCCTTTTCCCTTTTCTATCTTTTTCATTTTTCTTTCCTCTCTTATTTATATATTATTAAAATAAAATAAGGTAAGATTGAGTTAGATTATACTAGCTTTTGAGTTGAAAAGGAAAAGAAATGTGACACTGATATGATATTCGGGTTGGATAACCCGAATTGCATGCCATACGGATAGCCTTAGTAACATATATTATTATTATTATTATTAATTTAAATGTATGTGTACGGTATGACTTTAACATATTGACCATAACATGTTTGTTATAATTTGAATGCTTCTATGATTCCATTGTTGAACAAGAAATCGAATCGAATTATATATTATAATTTTAGGGTTTCTAATGATTTTGTGGTCCTAGTAAATACTTGTTGATAATTAAATAGCTACTAACTATTTATGATATTTCTATAAAATTAGTACTTACGACTGCAGATATCAAACGCATATATATTTATATGAAGTCAAAATATAAAAAAGATATATATCACAAATCGTGTAATGAACGGATAATAATCTAGTCTAGTAATTACTAATTAATTATATAAAAATCGAAGATTAATTAGAATGAAGAGGTAATTAGTTAATTATATAAAGATCCATGATATGTGATCATTGCCCGTGAGGCGGTCTTTAAGGAAGGGTCGATTCGGATCCATAAAATCTCGGACGTGGGATTGACCTGACGTAAATAATCTTTTGATGATGAGAATGAAGAGGCAATTAGTTATTTAATTAATTAAGATGATCGACGATTGTAATATAAAAATAGGAAGGATTCCGTTGGTAGGGGGTGGCCAACAGAAGCATGTAACATGAGGTTTGAGATTTCCCAAACAACTTGCCTCTTGTTGGTTGTTGTCACTCAAATTATTATACACACACATTGCACAAAAAAAAAAAGAAGCAATCTATATATATAATTATTATATATATATATATATATATATATATATATATATATATATTAGGAAATGAATTGTAAATGGGTTAAAATCACCTCAATAAGATTGTGCTTTCCATCTTAAAAAGAATAATAATTTTATTTTAAGATATATATATATAAAACAATGTCTTTTATTTAAATAGTTATTGAAGCTCTATGTTGTTTATATGAAATATCAACGTCATAACACTTTCACTTTTAAATTATTTCAATTACAATCTACTTTCACTTTCACTATTACTTTTTTGTATCATACACATATACATCACAAACCTGAATAAATAAAAAATAAAACCCGAGAATAGCCTTTCGTGAGGAGCGGATAGATTCACGAACAGTGGAAGAAGGACGCATGAACGAGCCCTCGACAATGGTGAACACACATGATTGGATTGAAACTCGTTTTTCTTACTTTTTTAATTTTATTTTAGTTATAAAAAGTTTACTTTTTATTCCATTTGATCGTTTAGTAACTCACGTGTTAGTGAGATGATCAGATTAACAAATAACGTACCTAGCAGGGAAAAATCCATTTTAATGAGTTATGTGATTTTTTTTATTAAGTACACTAACTTAATTATAAGATGAGACAAATGGAAAATCTAACGTTGGCATCTTGTGTGAAATCATATCATATATTTTTATTATTGCTTATATTTGAAACTCGGGGAGTAGTTGATTAATTCCTCAATATAATAATAATAATAATTATTATTATTATTATTATTATTATAATTATAATGTGATCCTATTTCTTTGGGATAATGGAACCAAAATAAATTATTAGATTCCTCGGTAGCAACCTTTGTTGGTCTATTATTTTAATTTAATATTTAAAGCTTTAGATTAAGATTAAATACAGTTGAATAGATATCATCATTTGTATCATCAACAGTATTATCGGTATGTAAAAATAGAGAAATCTTGATCTAATAACACAAATGCTGTTTATATATATATATATATATATATATATATATATATATATATATATATATATCATAATTTAATTAATGTTGCAAAAATCGCTAGGCGCTACTCGAGCGGCCAACTAGGGAGTAGCGAGTACTCGGTCTAGGCGGGGAGTACTCGGATTGGGATTTTTAGAATTTTTTTTGAATATATATGTATATATGTGTGTATATCATAATGTTTGTGACATTTTTATAATTAAAAGAAAGTGAAGGGGTGTTATTTAGAATATGAAAGGGCTAAAATAGACATTTTATTGGCTTTTACGTATCTTTTAATTATATCTAGTAGTGGCCGTGCTTCAAAGTCTTTTTCACTGCCATTTCCATTGCCCAAACCCTAGAAACATCCCCTTTTATATCTCGTAATTTATATCTCCTCAATTCGCTCAACTTCATCTTGGTTTTTCACCCCCTTTCTCATGCTCACCAATGAGACCAAGAATGAAGAAGAAGGGTTTCTGTTGGTCCCGTCAAGAAGAAATCCCATAAATCGAAGAACAAGGGTCGATTTAAAGACTTGGTGATGAGGAATCATTGAATCGAGCAAGAAATCGAAGAAGAAGGGTCGATTTAGTCTTCAATCCCTGTTAAACGGGTGTGTGACGACTAATTAGATCTCCCAGTCTGTTCGTTGGTGCTTGAAACTGAAAGAGAAAAAGCGAGGGGCTGAGAAACATAAGGTAAAACACTTGGTTTTTTGTTGACTGACTTTGACCAAGGACACCGAGTAGACCGAGTTGGACCGGTGTTGACCGAGTTTGACCGAGTACCAAGTAGTTGGCCGATTTACCCCAACTCGCCTCAGCTTAGGTCCAAGTAGCGATTACTTGCCGAGTAGGCCGATTTTTACAACATTGAATTTTAATTAACGTAATATTTTTATTTTTTTAATCTTGGTAATTATTATTTTAAGAATTAGTTTCCAAAAATATATCAAAGTTACCACCTTTTACTATTGTGTATACCCATTTTAAAAAACTACAATATAATATACTCAACTTTTTAAAGTTATCACATGAAACTTGTTGTTCAAGTTACAGGTAATTAAATAAATTAATATGGATCTAGTTCATCTTAATCACAAACATGAAACACCTAATTTGAAATTGAAATCACCCCATGAACTCAGCAGTTAATGATGAAACAACAATTGAAACCAAACAAATCCATATTCAAATCAAAACCCCAAAAATCATAAATGAGATCCGGAAAATAGCATATGAAACTCAAATCTAAGAACCCTCATTCGAAGAACATTTATCTTAACTAAAAGTAGATGAACCAAACAACCCAAACTGTAGATCTAAAATAGAAATCAATGGCTTGAATCACAAACAACCCAAATAGAACTCAAACCTTGGATCTAAAATAGAAATCGATCGATGGCTTGAATCATAAACAAAACTCAAACATAGAATCAAAACAAACCGATGGCTTGAAACACAGATCCGATTGATAAATCCATAGTAAATAGCTTGAACAAATCGATGGCTTGAATGGAAACTGATGACCTGTTGAATAATTGATCATCTGAGTTTTGGTAAGAAATCGAGTCATAGTTGAGGTTTACCCCTAGAAACTAATCTCTACTTCCGATTGTTCACTATTCGATGGCGATGAACCTTTCAAATCAAAGTCATCTTCTCGCTCAGCACATTTACACAAATGGATTGAACAAATTGCAGTGATAGAAAACCTTAATCGGAATCATTTCAACACCCTCAAACCTGCAACTAATAACACCCCTAGATTGAAATCATATGAAAAGCCCCATAAACCTAAATTGATAAACAAACCTTTGAGGAGAACAAAATGTTCATAAATAGATCTATAAATTTGAAGAAGATAACCCTTATTATTATCATTATTATTATTATTATTATTATTATTATTATTATGAAAACATACATCAAATGGTAACGTTAGTATGTTGAGTATATTAAATGGTAGTTTTTAAAAATGGATATACACAATAATAAAATGTGATAACTTTCATTCTTTTTCAGAAACTAAACCCATTATTTTAATAATGAAAAACAGAGAAAGATGTAAGGGTAAAAAAAATGACCATTATCACGTGTAGAAAAATAAAAGAGAATCTTTTATAAGATTAATAAAAGACTAATTGAATAAAATGTATTAATGATCCTCGCTATTGATTTAAATACAAATTTTAATTATAAAAGCTGAAATATTCATTTTGTTAAAAATTGAAATCAAATTTTGATTTTTTTTTGTAAATAATCCCAAATATTGCATTCAAACTTGATTCAAGACATCTTAATCAACATTTAAAATTTGCAAAAGCCATAGTAATTAATATTATCCAATTTTTATAAAATGTTAATAAACAACCCATATTGCTATAAATATTTTTAAACTTAATTAATCTCTTATCTTTTTTATCAATATTCTAATGTTAATAACATACTAACATAGATAAATATATATAGTCCTAACCACTAACTTAGATAAAAAAAATTGATTATCAAATCCAAACAATCCATTTCAATAAAAATTAAAATTTAATTTTAACTTTTCATGGTCAACAACTAATTACATTATCTCTAATTATTAAAGTTTATATATATATATATATATATATATATATATATATATATATATGGAAGTTTCTTTGAGAACAAAAAAATACGAGAACTACGAGAACCAATCTAGACCGTTCATTTTCTTAGTATTTTATTTTATTAATTATATATTTATTTGATTTTTAAGTTTTTATTTGTCTTATTGGCATTTGTCAGTTACAACTCTATCCTCCATTTTTGTTATGTTCCAGATTTATTTGATTCTTCATTCCTTAGTTGTTTAAAGATTTTTGATTCGTTTTTGTGATGATCGTGATTTTTGTTGACTCAATCTTTGATTTTTTTATGTTCATGGTTGTTACTGAGTCAAGTTGTTGATCATCTCGTGTTTGCCATCCATTATTGTCCAGGTTAGATTTCATTTATCTGGTTTTTGTTGTTTTTTGTATTTTGATTTTTAGATGTATATGTTATTCCATATTCATGTTACATAAACAAAGTACATTCAGTAGTTGCATATGAGTTAATTTTTCATCATTTGGGGTTTTCATTTTTTCACTTTTTGTTGTTTTACAAATTTTGTTTTATACGGGTACAACATGAGAGTTTTTCATGTTCTTTTGTTGTTGATTACAATCTTCACCGATGAAGGTGTTGTCAGATGTTGATATCAGTTCTTTAATACAGATGGGAGAAGAAGAAATCGCTACTGAATCTCTGATTCACACAAACAACAGTGTTGATATGGAAACCGAAGTGAACTTGAATTTTTCACCCATTACAAGAAAGAATGGTATATTTTAGCTTACATATTCTATTATTTAGTTTAGTAGCATCCAAATGCAACTTAAGTAATTTGCAGTTGCATATGTGTATTGTTATGTCTTTTTCAATATAATTTATTGTTTTCAAATGTACAAGAATCCATGTTATGGTATTGCAAGATATTTTATAGTTGAGTATGATCAATATGATATATTGTTATGTCTTTTTTGAAAGCGCATGGTAAACAACCTAGACTCGTGGTTACAGACCGAGACGTTGTAATAAGACTAGCTATTCCATCCGTGTTCCCTAAATCTTCTAATAGGTTGTGCATGTGGCACATACCGATCAAATTACCAACAAAGGTATTGATGTTTGTATTTATTTTATTATTTGCATGTTGTATTTTTTTGGGTCATAAGTTAGTTGCATACATGCAACTATGTTTTTTTTATTTCTACATTATTTCAGTTGGTATGGAAGGTGTTTATGACGCCTTCCAAGTTTAAAGAAGAGTGGTAATTAATGATTTCTCAGTATAATTGCATGATAATCGTTGATTACAGATATGTTTGAGATAACGGAAAGATGGATACCCGAGTATTTTAGAGAGATACTCGTGTGTTGTTTAATAAAGACCACATCACGTCAAAACTCGTTTTTTCGTATTTATTCTAGTTTTGGAAACAATCTTATGCTGTTTATAATTTGTTTTGAAACTGTAATGGAGAAACAAAGGTATGATAAAAAAACTACTGGATAATGCCATGAGAAATACATTATCGTTATGGAAGACGCATTTGCCTATTGAGAGATTTGCTGCAAATGTGTATCCCAGGCTCTGATACCAACTTGTAACACCCTACTCCTTAGAAAGGTTTCATTCATACATTGTTTAACCTTGTTCAGAAAGAGATTGTTAAAGGGTTATACACGTGTATAAAAAATGTGTACTGATGGCAAATCTGAAGTGTGCATAATAAGATACAAAATCAAACATGATGATTTTGTTGCTGAATTTTAAGGCATTTTATAGTTTTTGTTATTGTTGCGTACGTGATATATTACATTTCTTTGTTGTATATTATGCACATGTTGCATAACATTTTTATTTTTAAAAAATATATTTACCTAGTTTATTAATCATTTTTTCAATTTGTTTATTTATAGGTGGATTTGAATTAAGAAGATAGCACCGTTGATTGTAGTTGTAACAATTTTACAAGACATGATTATTTGTGCCGATATATTTTTTTTGTGCTCAAGGATTTTAATTTCTCATACATACCATATTTATATGTTCTTAAAAGGTGAGAATAGATGTAATACCTCGAGAGCTACGTATCAAATGCAACAAGCATGGTCAAAACAACTATAAGAATGAAAATTCGCGAATGAAGCGTTTGATATTGCGGAATCATGCATTGTAAGTTTAAGGAGTGATACAACAAAATTTTCATCTTTCATACATAAATTGAATGAATTGAAGAATGAAGTGGTGAGAATTATCCCAAATGACCCAACTCCAAAGGCGAAGTAGGAGGCAATGAAATATTTGCTTGGGGTTGAACCCTCGAAGAAGGTTGTGATTAAGGCTCCTCAAGGTATTAGGAACAAAAGTTGTGGAACATGCAAGAGATTAGTTGGCCCAGGACTAAAGGCTGTGAAAGCATGTAAGAAATAAAGAAGCGAAAGTGTCATACCTGTGGAAAATTTGTCCTTAAACATGATTCTAGAAATTGCCCTACATAGACAAAATCTAAAGATCTTGTAATGCCCCGTTTTCGATATAAAAACTTGAGGAAAAATATTCATAAATAAACGAACTTTGTTGCAACAAAAAATCCAGTTTATAAATAGTAGCGGAAGCATGTGCTGAAAATGTTTACAAATTAACACTTAATATTTAATTTAAAAGTCGATGAACAACTGACACTAAATAATCTTTAATTAATTTGGTTGCAAAACACAAGACCAACCACTGAATCTATATTCAAAAATCTTCAAGTACCTGAAAAAATTGTTAGGAGTATCCAATAAGCTATGAAGCTCGGTGAGCAATTCGAAATAAATACTTGTAAAGAATGTTTCATGATCTGATTAAGTTTTATTCTTTTAAGACATTGTATAATTCGTTACCACCTTTTTATAATAAATATTTCTATACTTGTAAAGAATGTTTCACGAACTTCCTCCGATCATGATATCTTGTTGACTATATTTGATAACTTTCAATTAACTTTTAGAATTGATTTTAATGTTTTTTAAGGTTTTTTGTAAGTTTTAATTAGTGACTTGCTTTACATTTAAGGGTTTAGTTCACTAAAATGTATTAAAGTTGTCATGTTTTGCTATTGTGTGTATCGAACTTTAAAAGTTTCTATTATTTGTATCAAACTTTTAATTTATTGCTATTGTATATATTTTGATTATATAAAAAAGTAAAAAAACTTACAAGTTTAGTACATATAATAGAAAGTTTAATACACACAATAGTGACAAATTAATAGTTTGATATACATAATAGAAAATTTTTAAGTGCAATACGTACAATAAAAAAATATAACAACCTGGATATATTTTGATAAACTAAACCTTACATTTAATGCATGGTTTTTGTATCAAATAATTTTTATCTTATAAATTTTGTGTTTTATAGGAAAATGGAAAAAAAGTGGTTCAATAATGCCAATTATTAACATGTGTTAGTCATGCTTAAGTGCATCATTACTACGAATAGTCTTAGAGTCGAATTCAATAAGAACACAAATAATAGTAAAATAGTAAAAAAATTAAAAGATTGATCACATGTATTAGAAAGGTTTTAGATAAGTGAAATGTATCTAAGTTGTCATATTTAGTTATTATATGTATCAAATTTTTAATCTTATCTTTTAATCTATTGAACCCTTGAAACTTATCTTTTAATGTTTTGAACACTCAAATTTAGATGGCAAGTTTTACATATTTTGCTATTATATATATATATATATATATATACATAGGTAAAAATTCAAATGAGAATTGTTTTTCGTACGAAAATGCGAGAACCAATATTAGCCATTCAATTCCCCTCCTCCAATTGGATTGTCTATCCATGAATTCCTTACATGCACCCTGCCACACTCAATCCCCCCACGCTCTTCATCCATGAATTCCATTATCCAAAATAAACGGTCAAGATTGATTCTCGCAGTTCTCGTACGAAAAACAGTTCTCGTTTGAGGTTTTAAATGATAAATTTAAAAGTTAAATATATACAATAGTCAAATATGACAACTTAAATACATGGAACTAAACCCCGTTAGAAATTCACCTAAATAGTAATTGTTCAACTAAGAATGTCTCATGAGGTTTTAATAAATTTGAGTTGAAGAACATCGAGAATTTAGTAGCATCTCACGTGTTTATGTGTAATATCAAATTTAACAACAATCTCTAACTATAACTCTTTAAAAATTTATAGACCACTTCAATTAAGTTGTACAATGATTTATATTTCTGATGAACAATTTTTAGCCATTAGATTTCAAGATCAATGATTTATATTTAATCTTAGATAATAATTAAAATTGATATAAGAAAGGACATTTCTGGCTTTTTGCATATTGGTCTCCACTTTCTCTTTCATCTAATTTATTTAAAATTAATTATCTCACAACCCGTTAATCGTTAGACGAAACCAATTGTACCGTTGCGATCCTCGTGTTCCTCTATTTTATTAGAGAGGTCACTTGATATACTTTTGACAAACTTTTTTTTTCATTTTTTTAGGTTGGAATTAAATTTTATTAATGTATAATCACACGTGATTTATAAAAATATTATATGTGTTGTTTTATTAACTTTTTTATCTTCTTAAATTGTATATCATTTAACGTTTATTAATTTTGAATGTTTGCTTAAATAAATCAACGTTTGCTTAAAACCGTTTATACATGTATGTACATATTCAATTTCACCCAATCCAATTGCATTGTCTACCCATGAATGCATATATTGTGTACTAGCAACACCCTATCCCCTCTATCAAAGGTCTAGATGAGTTCTCCTTCGAATTCGATGTCTTTTATATTGGTTCTCGTAATAAGAATGGTTCTCGTTTGAACAATCACCTATGCAATCATATATGATTGAATACCAAATCTCATGTTTTTGTTATTCAATCACATTTGAATCTGTACAAACTCTCGTGTGATTCTGTACAAAATCACATGTGATTAAATATGCAATCATATGTGATTGAATACCAAATCTTATGTTTTTGGTATTCAATCACATGTGATTCTGTACAAAATCACATGTGATTGAATACGCAATCACATGTGATTGATTCTGTCAAATATGTGACATAAAAATGCTACATTTAATCTAATTACCTGTAATTATGTGCATGTATAATAGATAGATAATCACATATGTTATGAAACAACTAATAACTTAGAATCATTTCAATTGTTGATTTTTTGTTACTAAACCATAAAACTTTGCCGGATTATCAAACACCAAACTATAATTTTATAAAGACTATATTGATCACACCTCTATGAATCACATGTGATTATACTTTAATAAAATTTAAGTCCAATCTAACAAAATGAGAATTTTTTTTGTCGAAAGTATATCAAGTGACCTCTCTAATAAAAGAGGGAAACATAAGGATTCAATGGTATAATTCGTTTCGTCTAACGATTAACGGTTTGTGAGATAATTAATTTTAAATAAATTAGAGGAGAGAGAAAGTGGAGATCAATAGTTAAAAAATCATAAATGTCCTCTTTTATACAAATATATCAATTTTGATTATAATCTAAGATTTAATCTGGACTATTGAATCTTAAAATCTAATAACTATAAATTGTCATTCAAGATTATAAATTAAATTAGGAATATATTAAACATTTCTCTAACTTCTATACTTCTAATTGGTATTTTATCTTTTAGTTAATGAAGATGGATAAAAAAAAACAAGGGGAGGGGGGTGGTCATCTTCATTAACTAAAAGACAAAATACTAATTAGAACTATAAATTAAAAGTTAAGTAATGGATTAAGGATTGTTTTATATGTATTCTTGAAAACTTTTTAAATTACATTTATATATTCTTATAAACTTTAAAACTATATTAATATCTTTCTAAAATTCATAAACTCTCATTTATACCTAAATACCTATTTTAAACATAACTAAATCATTTTAATGTTAAAAAAAAAATATTATTTTCAAGTTTACTTCATACAAATTTACTAAAAACCCATGTTTAAACAATACGCAATAGAGCAGTCGGGCAACTTCTTCATCCTCAAGGATTATAGATTCCATACTCTTCTTTCCTACGAAATTAATGTTATGCCTCTTTTATTCCCACCTTTCATCAAGAAAATGCATCAAAATGGACAACTAAGAAACTTCCTGAGTCACCTCAAAGGTTTTTTTTCCTATACCTACACCACTCTTATCTTGTTTGCAAATTTGGGTAACATTTTATATCAAATTCCTACGATTTCACTCAAATTATTGAAATTTTATACCCATTTATTCAAGATCTAGAACCGAACATTCACGGAAGCCGACGTGGAGTTCAAGACAAGCGACCGCTCTATCTGATGTTGGTGGAGTCATTAGATCTTCGTTGGTCATGTATTCGTAAAGTATACTCGGTCGTCATTTATCCCTTTGACTACTTTGTTTACTTGGTTTTATAAATTTGAGTAATTTGGGTTTATAAATTTTCTTTAATCTGTTTTCTCAAGTTTTGTAGAGCAAAGAAGATGGAATCTAAGTGGATGAAGAAGACCTAATTAATAAAGAAATTTATTTGAATAATGTAGTGTTTAGATAGAGGTATTTTAGTAAGTTTGCATGAAATAAATTTGTAATTAATACTTTTTAAACATTTAAATGATTTAATCATATTTAAATTAGGCATTTGGATATAAACAAACGTTTAAGAGTTTTAAAAAGATATTGATGTAATTTTAAAATTTATAAAACTATAAATATAATTTAAAAAGTTTGCGAGAATATATATATAAAAAAAATCTCTTTTTTTTCTCCCCCTCTGTTCTTTCTTTCTTTCTTTTTCCCCTCCCTCTAGTCAAACTCATACCATATGTATGATCTTTAACTCAATTTTCTATAGCAGTAATATATATATATATATATATATATATATATATATATATATATACTAGCATCATAACGCGCAATGATACGGCGGCAAATAGTTTTTGGTTTATAATATGTCGCTTTCAAGAATGTAATGATATATTATTCGCGCGATTCAATGTCACGAAAAAGTTTTCTACATGTCCGTTTTTTTTCAAATTTTCTTTTATTTACATTTAACTATATTATTAATTTTAAAAATAAATTCTAGAAGACAATAAAATAAGAAAAAAGATTTATATTGATGAAATAAAGAGAAAAGTTAATAAGATTTTAAAAATTATGTTGATATGGGTGAATAATTGGGTTAGTATGAGAGAATATATTCTAAATAAAAAGTTAAAGTAAATTAGGAGAGAATAAAAATAGTTAAAGATTGAGTGGATGAGATTAATTTAAATTAAATTAAATGAATGGTCAAGATTTTATATTGATTTAATTTTAAGAAGTCTTAAAATTTAAGAGGAGAGAGAATGTTAAATGGTTTATATAGTAGTATATATATATATATATATATATATAGTACAAAAGCGTGTAATAACATTATTATTACCAAGACATTTAACTTTTTATTTAATAAACTTGCTACAAAATATTAAATCAAATGGATGAGCTTATGGACATACGAAATATTTATAAATTAAAATGTGTAGAGTATTTTGTTGATTTTAAACATTATGCAAAAAAAAATAGTTCTAGTCAACTAGATCTAAGCATTGTAATAATTGAAAAAAAAAACATAAAAAAATATTTAAAAATTGAGACGAAAAGAAGGAGAAATATAATAAACATTAGACTTGCAAAATTTAAAATTCAAGTATCATCTCCACATCATCATATACATGAAATTCTTAAGAGTTATATGAAGGCAGGAAGAACATACATTCATTCATTCATTCATTCATTTCCCAAAATACCAAAAACAGCTACTGCCTGTCTGCCCCCCCTTGGAGATGTACCATTTCGATCATACGTCGTCTGTATAATTGTTGTTAATATATATATATATATGTATATATACACCTCCAAAGCGTATATAACGACTACTAATTTCACCAAAAATATATAAAAAACCATCCACGATGTCTTTTCTTTTTCGTTTTTACGTCTGAACTCCTGCTTCCGGTACGTAATTTAGTCTATCGACCTCGTCCCATGTCAACTTCGCAGCAATTTCATCATACTCCGGAACGAATTCCTGAAACACGTATCACATATTTCTATCAGATGCATTACCATGTTTTTAGATATACGTTTTGGAAGTGATTATGAGATATACATTATACAATTATAAGTGCGAACAATCGAACATTTTAAATATTTTTATGTATAAATCCTAAGTGGGAGAATTTATAGGATAATGCCAACAAGTTTCATTTTTTAATTCTTTTTCAAAAGAGTGAAGAGAACATGCATGCAAATAACATTTTAAAATTTCTTTTAAAAAGATTTGAAGAAAACAGACCTCGAGCTGTCTGACCAACTGTTTGGCGGTTGGGGCTGAGACGATGATCCGGCGAGCAGTTGGCGAGATAAAGCCTTCATCAACAGCCTTATCAATGAAAGACAGCAATGAGTTATAGTAACCCTCGACATTCAACAGACCAACCTGGACATGATCCACAAAATAAGATAAGAGTTATTAAAAGGGAACCACATAATAAATTAAATTCACACCACATAATAAAAAATAATCTAAAATTCTGTATGATGATGCAACAAATCTTCTAAACCATCTACCCACATGCATCTTATTCTTCTATATACCAACATTTGACCAAAAAGATGCCATTTTTAATTCTTCTAATGTTGATTAACAAGTAACATAACCAGAATTTCATTATATTATTATTATTATCCATAATGTACAACATATAGATGTTTAATTTCTTACTGGTTTATGGTGGATTTTGAGTTGAGCCCATGTTATAACTTCTAGCAGTTCTTCAAGAGTCCCATAGCCACCTGAGAAATTCACAAAATAAATAAATATTATTCATTTTCAAGATTATTTTCAAGATTTCAAATCTTTATGAATCATTATATATACCTGGGAGAGCGATAAAGGCATCAGCTTGACGAGCCATCTCGGCTTTTCTTTCATGCATATCAGCTACTGCTTTCACTTCACCAACCGTCTCACCAGTTATCTGTTAATTCGACAAAAATGTATTAAAGATTAAAAACGAGGAACTACCAGAATGGATGTTAAAAATAGACTAAAAGTTAAAAAAAAGAGTTATCTTTTTCTAATTTTTTAACCAAAGTGGAAAATTTTAGTTAGAGTGGAACCAGCAACCAAATAAAATAGAAATTATAAGTTGATTTATTGCTATTTATGGTTCAAAGGGACAAGAAAGACAAATTGTGGAAATTGATTTGAAGGGGAAGTTGAGTAAATGCAGTTCGCATCAAGACATGTCCAATCACTATAAATAACCCAAAACACAGCTTTATTAATGGCTACTATCTTGCCCAGAGCTGAAAATTCCCAAATTCAGACTTCTGTACAACTATCACAGCACAATGCACAAGTCATTGTAACACAATTCTTCTGGATCTGGGAACCTCAGCTGCATTTCGACACTAAGAAAACTTTGATGTGAAAGTTCCTGAATATACCTCTCTGGGCATTAGAGTCCTTGGTATAACCCTGCAATAAACAAAAAAGATCTGTCATTACAACAGAGGTTGTACAGTACAAGTCACTTTTGCATATAGCAGAAAGATAGGAAGATAATTGGATATACATGCAATGGGGAATGAATTACCCAAGATGCCCTTCTAGTAGTGACTTGTAGTATGACGAGAAGGGCAAAAAGGTCACCTTTTGCATATAGCATAAGGAAGGACGGTAACTTGAAGGACATGCAATGTGGAGTGAAATGAATTACCCAAAATGCCCTTTTAGTAGCGGCTTGTAGTAGGTTGATGAGAAGGGCAAAAAGGTCATTTGAGTGGGGTTTTCCTTCTCTCTTTTTTTTTTCAAGAAAGTTGGGAGAGACATACTTGAATCACTGCCTAAAAGGTTTCATACTTTTTACAAAAGGAAAAACAAAACTTTTTTACATGATTTGTTTTACCTTTCTATGTCCACAGTCCAAAGTATGGACCGACCAACATGGATGTTCTTTTTCTTTCTTTTTAATCTTTATGCTTCATTAAAGTTGGATAATGGTTTGTGTACAATAACTTTTCGTTGTACATAATAAAAAGTTATTGCTTGAACTAAAAAGTTATTGCTTAAACTATTATATAGATGAGATTAATAATTAATAGATTGGTAGACGTAAAAAGATTTTAATTGTTATATATAATATAAAGTTATTGTGTACAGATCAACACCTAATAAACATAAAAGAAACCCCCTTTTTTTAATAGAAAACACCATGCTTTTTTAAGTGTGGGACTATGTTTTCAATCTTTCACAAAATTAGAGATGTCAACTTTTTTGAGAACTTGATGTTTATGTTCAGTTTTCAACAGGAAAAAGGTGAAAAACAAAATGACAAATGGCTTGATTAAGTACACATATCAGAGTTTTTTAAGCATTTGATCCCATGATGTCTGGCTTCCGCTCTGCAACAACTCATTTTGCATCGAGTACCGTGAAACATGCATGAAATGAATACCTATGAGTAATCTTTGACTCTTCTGGGTCAAACTTGTGTGTGTTCAATTTGCAAATACTAACATCATTTTTCATCCTCAACCCAAAATCTTTTTTTAACATATTGAAGTTTAGTATATGTTCACATGGTCACCAGTTCCTCAAGAGTTTTATTTATCTGAATATTAATTTCAAAATTATAAAATAGACCATTTGACCATCAAAGTCAAGAAAAAACAACAAACATCAGGAAAGGGAATAGAAGAAAGAATTGTGAGGTGAAAATGATGTATGTCTCTCATGGAAGCTTATATTTCAACTATTTTTATATTTCACATCTGTATCAATCATTAATCCTTACTTCCTTTTCTTTTGGAAAGAAGAATGTTTCTACAAAAAACAAAAGTGTTATTCACTTATTCTTTTTTAGGCCCTGTGCTCTCTTTTTTTAATTTTTATAAAAGGTTTAGTAATTTTATATACACTTGGCCTTCAACTTGCGAAATACTCAAAACACATAGATCCATAGACACATTCAAAGGCTAGAGAGAGAGAGAGAGAGAGAGAGAGAGAGAGAGAGAGAGAGGGAGGGAGAGCATACCCTAGAACATGGCGCCCACCATCATGAACTGCCTGAGAAACAAGACCCATCAGACCCACGCTGCCACCTCCATAGACTAAATCAATCCTTCTTTCCACCTTCCAATTCGCATTGAAGATACAAAAACCAGTATAACACGTGTCACAAACCCACTTCAGATTCAAGAAAATTAACCGCATCAACATTGTAAAACAATTCTTAATACCCTTTAATTTCTCAAGATTCAATTTTTTAATAAGTTGAACCGATTTCATTGAACCCCATGAACAAAAATGATGATGGGAGCCTTTGATTGGTGTGAAAACATGCTTAAGAAATGGCCATTATACTAAGATAGCACGTTTGGTTCCCCATTCATAGGCACACAGATACACACACACCATTCTGTTTGTTTTTCCCATTTTTTTTCAATTTTTTATTTTTTACTTTTGTTTTCTTACGACCTCCCACCATAAACTTAGATCATGCAAGAAGGCTGCTCAACTGACAGCACGTTACAGCTAGCAATTTCTCTCTCTACCCTCCCCCACCCCCTTCTCTCTCTCATGCCAAACATAAACCCTAACTTCCATCCTCCACATATCACCAAACAATAACAAAAAAACAACAATCTTGAAGAACAATGAAATGGGTATAGCTTGGATTCATTATAAATGGTGGAATAATGTGACATATATGACATCTTGTATGAAATGCATCATTAAAGAATGAAAATTAAAGATAGAAACTTTATACTGCTAGTTTCAGAATGAGCAAGAAACAAGGGTTGGTTTTGATAAACAATGGTTGCATAACGATGGGGAAAAAAGGGGTTTATAATCGTCCGATTGGATTAAAAGATATAAAAACATGAAATGGGTATGCTTTATATTGTTGTACATGCAGAAAGACACTTGAAAAAATAAGAAGATTTTGAAGATTTCAAAGATAAGAAAGAGATATATATAATACATATTTTATACCAGTTCTTTGCCAAGCTCAATAGCAGCTTCTTGGTAGCTTGGTTTCTTCCCTGAGCTGCTTCCGCAGAAGACACATATTCTCTTGAATCTTGATCTTGTTTCACCTTCCATATCTTACTTTCTCTCTCTGTATCTTTCTCTCTCTCTCTAGAAATATTGGAGAAGATGATGATGGGATTGTTTCCTGGAACAAGGGAGAAAGAGGGGAGGGGGTTAAGAAAGAATGAAAACAATATGTGAATGTTGTATAATATTTATAAAAAAATAATAAATGGATTTAAAATTAAGAAAGAAAATAAGAAGAGACCCACAGCATAACAAATTAACAATACTACCCCACTTCTCTCACGTTCTCTTAACCCGTGGCCAAGTGAGATTTTTTGAAATAATTTAATTTTTGTATCCTTTGATAGGAGGTTATTGTACAGTTGTATAACAAAAAATGCATTTTTTATATGAAATAAAATAACAAAATTTCTATTTTCATCTATTAATTTTTTATCTTATCTTTTAAATGTTAACGAGTAAAGTACACTAATTTTTATTTTTTATCTACTCATTTAAGAGTATGTTTAGTTTAACGAAATTAAATGAAAAATGAATAAATTAAACTATGTAATGTAATGAGTGACAAAATTAAATAATCCATTACATTTTGTCTTTTTTTTTTGCATACGAAAAGTAATAAACCATTCAATAGAATTGTCATTTTATATGTTTAGAGAAAAATAAAATATTTTTTTATTTAAAAATAATATTTTCTATATTAACTTTGCATATTATACACACACGCTTTTATATATATATATATATATATATATATATATATATATATAACTTTTAGTTAGTTTATAATAAAAAAGAGTACATAAATCAATATTTGATTAGATTGGAAGATTAAAGATAAAAAAGATTTAAATTCTTAGGTAAGATTATCATATAAAATATCTTTTTAGTAAATTTATAAAAATAAAAAAAAGTTATTTTATGTAGTATTATAATATTTTGAGGAATTAATGTTGGTAAAAAAACTTAAGAAAAATAATTAGATTTTTTTAAATGCAAATATATTTAATTTACTTTACTAAAGTCTTACATTATAAATACACCTCCGTCACAAGATGTAACAAGAGAATCACAAGATGTAATAAGAGACATCACACCTTTGACTCAATTGTTAAGACAATAAATGCATCAAATTAGAGTACATTTACCACTTTAACATCCACCAAAACCTTGACAATAAATGCCCTAAAACCTTTGACCACTAAATTAGACTACCGACCGAAGCAAGCACTGTTAACCTGTGACGTCTGTTTTTTAAAGGTGCAACAAGGTAATACCAATAATACATTACTAAAAGGGGCAACAACCGATTCAAGTATAATATAAAAATAGTCTCCTTTGATGTTGCATAAAAACTCTCTAGTATGTTCACATGGAAGCCTCGTCTGCTACAAAACCTTAAAAGAATATACAACAATAGGAATGAGCCAGAAAGCCCAATAAGTAATTCCACAAAATACTCAAATGATAATAATTATGTGTAAATGTAATCTTATCAAATTATGCCACTTTAGCCTCTGTTTGCCACTCTGGCTATTATCGTCAACACACAACACAGTTATTATATACAACATATACAAATAGTTACATGCACACATCACAGACATACAAATAATCATCATCACATATGTGGTCCCCGACCACGGGTAGTCATCGACTACTAGAAGTCACATCAACTTCTGGAAATCACCACAACTTCTGAGATCATATCGATCCTTGGATGCTACATCAACATCTGGTCAGTCGCATTGACTGACAATAACTGTCACTCAGGTAGGTTGGCCGTCTGCTAAAGAGCCACTTGCTCTAGTTGCCACACAGGCGAGGTGAGTCAGCTACTCAGATAAACATCACGTGTGCACATATCGCATATAGCCGTATTGGCATAAACATCATATTTCCTATATACATATCACATACTCTATCATCACACACATAATCACATTGATAAGCTATATATATCACTATTATAACCATACATGTAATGTTTATCACACATGTTATCCGCTTACTCTTGATTCATTTAATCATGGTGTAAGCATATATATATATATAACATTACAAATGTACACCTTTTCTATATTACCCGTTTGTCTTTCATTTGTTTCATTACACTTTTCTCTTTTAATGAATATATATACCTACATCTACACATACTATTACTCTTACATTTAATACTCTAATATATATATATATATATATATATATATATATATATATATATAGGGGAGGGTTCAAACGAGAACTGTTTTTCGTATGAGAACTGCGAGAACCAATCTTGACCGTTCATTTTGGATAATGGAATTCATGAATGAAGAGCGTGGGAGGATTGAATGTGGCAGGGTGCATGTAAGGAATTCATGGGTGGGCAATCCGATTGAAGGAGTGGGAATTGGACGGCTAAGATTGGTTCTCGCGGTTCTCGTACGAAAAACAGTTCTCGTTTGAACTTTTGCCTATATATATATATATATCACATAGATACCACTTTTCACATTACCCACACATACTCATAACGTATATAGTTATGTATTTATAACATATAACACTGTAAGAAACACACTCTTTTTAATTATGTAATTATACATATCAACATCGCTTATTTAAACCATTATATACTCTTTATTTATCTGGTTTTCCCTTATTATTTAATCATTCATACTTATCTTTTGTCATTTTTGTATAATACCAGAATATTCCATTCATAGTCATAAGCATGTATCTCTGTCTCACGTCCCTCCTATATAGTTATATCCGTCTCTATTAATTCATGTACATCTCTATACCCTTTACCAATTAGTTATTAGTAAAGCTTTTGGTATCAACAGATAATAACAATCATGCAATACATCTCACTTTAGTATTGACTACGTATAATTACAGGTAGCTAATATCTCTAGGTACCAGGTTGAGGTACTTACCTGTAGTTCAGCGCCTTCAAAGTCTTCTCTTATCTTTTCCTTAGGTCCCTCAATACCTAATAATAAGTATATGATAATCATTACTCTTATTCGAGTCAAAATACCACTTTAAACATTACTCAGAACGCAACACGTCTTGAGTCACAATCTCAACACGGCCGTACCAGACATGGCACGCCCTTGTGCCTCTATAGGACATATGGCACAACCCGTGCCTTCATAGGCATGCCTGTGCCCTAATCACAGGTACCTTGTGGTTAACAGGCACAACCCAGGTACATCTAGGGTTAGGCACACCCGTACCCTTTTAAGGCACGCCCATGCTTCCTCAGGTACACCCTGGGAACAGTTCCTTCTTGAGGGCATGCCCGTGCTCTGTAAATTTGCAGCAACAGCTTGCCGAAAATGTACTGATTTTCGGACAAAACTCATTTTAATTGATACTTGTAACGCACAATTATTTTTAAATATATATAACTCACCATTAAGTATTCATTTAATAAATAAATAATAATGCTATTACATTCATCCCGGTTATAAGTGTTAACTTTTAGTTATGGAAGCTAAAGTTTACTTATAAGCCCGGACAAAACTCATTTTAATTGATACTTGTGGCCCCAAAACGCGTTGTGTTATGTAAGGCCAAAGTTTACTTATAAGCTCGGCACCTCTCCTGTCCACGGCTGATGTGGGATTTGTCTAAGGTGTTACAAACAAAGTTTCCGAATTTACGAAGTCCGATTTAATTGTAGGTGATTGCCGGTGTTAATTGAATTTCAATTACTCGTTACGTGTCCGCAGTCGGTGTTTAGACTACGAACCAGGTGAGTTTCAACTCTTATCTTATGATGTTTTTTGTTTGTATGAGATGTTTGAGTATACGTGTATGTGTTATTTGATGTTATATCTGTGTATTCATTTTCTTGATAACAGAGGGGGTTATCTGATGCAAGTGGCATTGAGGCTGAGTGGACCAACTTGTTGGATGTCTTTAGACATCGTGGCCGAGTGGGCCTGGCCGAGGGGGCCTTATGTGCAAATACGTGGAATTGTGTGATAATCATGAGGTATGGTGATGTGTTGCTAACTAAGCTTATGGCTTACCTGTTGTTTAATTCTTTTCAGGACCATCGGACATGGCACCAGCATGATAGCGAATCGAAGATTTTTGATATAATATTTATTTAAACATTTATTTTAAAGCTTCCGCTACCGAAACTTGTTACTTATTTATTTGGGATGAATATAATGACAATATTATTATTTATTTATTTATTCGAATGAATATTTATGGTGAATTATATTATTTTAATTTTTTTGGGCGTTACAACTTGGTATTTGAGCAGCTCAAATGGTGATATCACTCTAGAAGGAGTGGTATTAAAGGGCGAGGTTTTGGGTTCAAGTCTCACCAACAAGCTACTCTGGGAATGAACTAGAGGAAAAGGTTGGGATATATTGGGCTACAGACCTGACATGCCGGAGTTGATAGCGCAGGGGATGAACCGGAAGGTGTCGGCCGGGTGTTACAAAAAAGTTCATTTTTTATACTGTGTCTTTAGAGTTACATACTATCATCACTTCTTTCCCCCTAGAGATTTCCGTTTTAAAATATTCCGGCATATTAGGAGAATGATTGTAGAGAAGTCCTCCAACATACCAATTCCGATTACCTTTGCCACCACACTTTTTTGTAGTAAATCAATATCTTTGTCTTTTTCACGATCCTTAACGTGACCCCAGTTCTACTTGATTTTGTTTGCCTTATTGTGATTTGAATAACCCATTTTAGTTTCTTGATTTTTGTGACGTTCTCCTCTTGATTGCCTCTTACGACTTTTGCAAACTCTCTCCCATCTATTTTTTTTCCAAGTGCCATTAATGTTCCTCTTTACTTTTTTACGTACCTTTCAGAGTGATACACCTCTTGTTTTTGTTCATCATTTATGTATTGTCTTAAAGTTCCTTGTCTAATGATAGTATCAATTAAAATATTTGATTAGATACTTTCAAGCTTTCATTTGAGGGCGAAGAGAATGTGAATATGATGAGTAAAGGACCCCGAGTGAGTTTCACTTACTTAACCTTATGCGGTGATATGTGTTCATGTATGATTATCCGTTGCTTATTCGGGTAGATGGCTCATCCCGCTTGTGTGGCAATTAGAGCACATGGCTCATTGGAAGATGGCCATCCCCTCTGTGTGGCATACTTGATATGTGTTTATTATACTTTAATGTGATATCTAGTGTAATGTACAAGTGTGGTGTGTTTTCTAAGCTTTATGCTTATCCATGTGTAATGAACGTTTTCAGGACCATCACGAGCAGACAAGGGCAAGGCTCCGGCGTGAAAGCAGATTCTTCCGTAATTAATTAACTACTCTGATATTTTAATTGGAAACAATGTTTTATTATTTAACCGTAAGTCCCATGTGTTGGGCAGGTGACAGTTAAGATACAATTTTGAATATTTATTGAATTTGAGTTTTGATGAATTAATGGGATTATTATTTTATTTTTATTATAATTTTTTGAGGCATTACAACTTGGTATCAAAGCCTCGGTTTAGGAGATTCAAGCGCACGAGTGGTGTGTTTGGACTTAAACCTTGGTTCAAAATAGATTTCAAGCTGGTTGAGTTAGGGATATGGGTCAAATCCCGATGTATGTTCTTGTTTGATTGTTGCTTCAGGATTGAACTGTAGATCCTACACCTAACTTGTATTTTAGAAAACCTTTTCAAAACGTGCCGTCGGCCGCAGCTTGAGGTCCTGGTGAGCTATTTATGTTGATGATGTGGTAATTCAATTATATTTCATTCATATGATAATGATGAGTGATGTTATAATTTCTGAGATATTGATGTTATTGATGTCTTGTGTACGGTGATTACTTATTGTCATGCATAATACTAGCCGTATAGGTTTAAAATACTTGAATTGGCCTTATTGCATGTTCTTGTTGTGCATAGCACCACATTTATACTTCACTAGACTAGTGATGGATGTGTTGGCCTACACCTGATGTTTTATATTCTTATTTATGATGTGATACATGGCTCAAGCCTGTGAATTTCGTGATAAAGTTAAGATCAAATATATATAGTGTGTTCGGAGTAATATACGGGCCCACATTATTAAAAACACATGGAAGATGTTGGAACTTGACGGAATCATTGGAATTTTGTGAATTAGGTGAGGGTTACTTGTAGAAAGTAGTACGCCTGTAGCATAGGAGTGCCTTAGCGTGTATAGAGCTACTTCAAATTTGAGGATAGGTCCACGAATGCGATAGATGGATATAAACTGTTTGATGTAAAGGACAATATGTTGAAGCTACCTTATGCCTTAGCGCTTTATCTATACTTCCAGAATGGCAACTGCAAGGAGAAACCATAACCTACTGATTGGTGGAAACATGGAAGTTTCCTGGGATAGGGATACTACTAGTCACATGGCTGAGACTGATCCCCGCAGCCGAGGACGCCTGTAACTAGGCAGCTACTTGTAACTAATGATGAGGTCGAATATGAATATCATGAGACTGTGTCAGATGAGAGAGTTGTTGCTGCTATGGGAAAAGCTATGGAACATATTTTGGCTAGCAGGTTCCAACAAAAGTGATGTGATGAAAGCTATGGTGGCAGATGAAGTGGACCGGGTTATGACCGCTTAGGAAACTAACCACTGACCGGAAAATCAGATTATCAATCAGGGTACTATAAGGGGTTGTAGATACTGTGACTTCTCAGCTTTCAATCCTTCGATGTTTGAGGGGAAACCGGACTCGGTGGCCTGTACTTGGTGCGTCACGGAGGTCGAGACTATGTTCCGTATTTGCTATCGTCTAGCGGATCGTAAGGTTCTTTTTCCTAATAATTTGCTGCGTGAGGCTACAAAGGATTGGTGGCCACTACTAGTATAGCAGAAGGTCGAGGTTCTTCTGAAAATCACATAGGAAGAATTTAAGGAGATGTTTACCAAAAGGTCACCCCACAAGTAGAAGTCGAAAGGATCACTAGAGAAATTTTGGCCATGAAACAAACTACTGAGATGATCAACTAGTTGAATGAAATGTTCTTTGAGAAATCCAACTTTTGCCCTGAGTATATGGCCAACTAAAAGATGAAGATGTTCTGTTACATGGATGTGCTGAAGACGGAGATCAGAGAGTTCATGGACTCGACAAAGTATTAGACGCTAGACTAGATGATGGGTGCAGCTAGAGCCCGTGAACTGGAACTTGAGAAGGGTGCTGGAGAAACAGGGAAAGCGGAAAGCCAAATGAGTTGAAACTACCACTAAGAAACCAAAATCTGCAGGATCCAAACATGGTAGGAAACTTAAGCGGGGGAGAATCCTTCATATGTAGTGGGGGATGAATATAAAATCATGGACAAAAGTACGACATTAAATTTAATAAGCAATCCAACCCCTATCTCCCAATACTTGAAAGAATATACAACAATAGCTACCGATCAACATAAATACCAAAATCTATAAAATCATGGACAAAAGTACGACATTAACTATAAAGAAGGTACAAGAAGTTTTGACTTTGTTGTAATTCATATCCATTTTTCATTGATCCAATTAATATGCTATGATGGTCACTCACTAGAAATTTGGTATTTGAAGGTCTTTAAACATTCAATCCATGCGTATATTTTTCGAACGACAATGGCAATTGTATTAATTAGGAAAAATGTCAACGGGACAAAGATTGATACAAACCAGAGTAGAAACTATAACGGGAAACAAAGAATTACATAGCCCCAACAGAGTTAACCGCCTATCTTTTCAAAACCAAATTCTTCTTAGTAGTTCTATTAGTAGTCCAAAGCCCTAAATAGTTCTTTACCGCAACAAAAGAGTCATCTTTAATTCTTCCAAACTCATCTGCCTCGCTATAGAGAATGCAATTATGTTTTTTCCATATCACCCACAAAGCAGTTGAACATACCCCATGAAACGCTATCGCACCTGGATTAGTTTTACTCGACAACAGAACTTTAAATATAAAGGATTTGATAAAATTAATTCTAGGACTTGTCAATCCCCACCATGCCCATACCTTTCTCGATAACACATCGACTTTACAACACAAGAAGAATCAATGTTCATGTTTAAAATTTTTACATCTTAAAAACACTAGCAGTTATATCTAAAAACTTGTGATCAAATCACAAAGTAAAGATAATCAGATATTTTCTTAAAAATTAACAAGCACACCCTAAATTAAATGATTTTTTTTTCAAAAATTCGAAATTAATATCAACTTTATTGTGAAGAAAATACTAGCAAATTATCATGCTGTAGAAAATCTACTCCTACAAAGGGGGAGCAAGTATGTTGAGAAATATTCCCCTGTCTCGCGTTGCCTTTACAGTTTCTGCTTCGCTCACATTTTTATATTCCAACAAAATTATTATCAACGGTTTTTCGTTTTATTAAAAAATTAAAAAAACAAAGGACAAGAGCTAAACAAGACAACTTTTCGTGACATTTTAAAATTATTACAATTATACAACAATGTAATAATTTTTTGGTAAATTTCTAACCCTTAATTATTAACTTTCTATCCCGTGTCTGTAATTACGTAAAATTAATATATATATATATATATGGTTTTTAATTTTTTACTCATTAAAACATATATATATATATATATATATACATATTTCAAATAAATGTTAATAACTAGGTTTAGTTTTGCCATTTCAAGTCCGGGAGGAATTAATTTTCTTTATCGGAACGAATCTTACGAGCGTATCGCTTTTAGTTTCACTCGTAAAAAATGCAAATTCGTACATAATTTAATTAGAATAGTTTCAGACTATACACACTGTGATCAAATAGTCATGATAATAATAACTAGCTTAATAATATGTGTATAAATACGTAGGTGTTTAAGGTAATTTTTTAATATGTACAGTGTGAAATAATATAAAAAGTATACTAAAAGTAAAAATTATAAACAATACATAGTGATAATAATTGTATTAAAAAGGATAAATTACCTAATTAAATTATACACCCCTTAACTACTCTACCAACCTTATATTTTGTGTTTAAAACATGAGAATTGAAGTCCTGGATTTTTTGCTTCTTGACCTCAACCAATGAATTGACCAGGCCTATTAAGGTCCAAGAATGTTATTAAAGCTAAAACTATGTATAGATGATGCCCATACTATATTGGGTTGGACTCCATAACCACACTTTTGGGCCTTACAAAAGTCTTTGAAAATTTCTTTGTTCAGAAGTTGCCTTACCCTCTTTTGATAAAAAAAAGAAAAGAGAAGTGTTCTCAAGTGATAGGAAATTCAGGCCCATTTCATTTTAAAATATTTTATCATAAAATTGAGACGATTTGGAAGTAAGACTTCGTTCCAAATTTTTTTCCTTTCGTCGTCTTCTTCAACTCAAGAATGGAGCGGTAGTAATGACTGACTGTTACGTCAGCATAACTAGCGCATGACTCATTATGACTTACTGATCCAAGTCATGGTTTTCGTAACTAAACCAACTTTTTTTTTGTTAAATTTTTACTTATCAATAAAAACATATAATAAAATAAAAATTAGATTAAATAAAAAAACATTAAGAATATTATACTAGATTTTTTTAAAAAACCACTACCACTTACATTTAGAAAAACACTACACCTAATGAGGTTTACATTTTTTCCTAATTAGCATGATTCGTCATTTCGATAGGTTCACTTGTAGGAATCGTTACCAAGCATAATAATATTATCGTCTTCATATTCTTCCGTGGTTCATTGCTTGTTTTATCTACAACCGACCACCGTTGGAGGAGTTGCTCACACTGTCTTGTTCTAGTCTCATTTAAGAATAAGTTCGAACTCGATTCATTACATCTTGATCTTTGACTGCTTATACAATAACACATTTTTTAAAAGTTTGATACACACAATAACATTTTTGGAAGATGGATACACACATTAAAATTTGGGTATAGTTTAATATATTTTGGAGAAGTAAACCCTTCTAATTATTACCAAGAAGAAAAACTTTCTTGTTTTATTTCACTCAATGATTAGTGATAGTACATTAGATCAAGTGTTTCCTACTTAAATAATTGTCACTATTGAGCTTCTCTAGAGAGATTAGAAAAAAGGAGGTAATCTTGATACTTATTTGATGTTATTTGTAGTATAGAATTTTTTGTGAATATGTGATCTTTACAATTTTTGATAAATTTTACTGAAATTTGATCAATTTAAGAAAGAAAAAAAGCTACAAATAAAGTAAATGTAGGTTACATGATTTACTGTCTTCATATTAACCGTGAACCGGTTCACAGGAAGCTCTTATTTAGGTACTAATCAAATACTTGTACAAATAAACTTTATTAAATGAAACATTAACATAATCCATGAATAATGATCTGACCATGATTGGCTTTTATATTAAAAAGTTTGTAGGGTCAACGAATGACTTTTTAAAAAGAAATACTCGTTAATGACTTGTTGAGTCCAAAATCAAGTTTAGTTACAACTAGAATCTAGAAGGATAGATCGAAGGCCCATCATTTACGGGCTTATGTATTCTCTTCACGGGCTTGATTCTTTTATGAAGCCCGTATAGATCTTGCAAGCCGTCTTATCAGGCAATGATGAATGACCCACTAGAAATATTTTTTAAGAAAAAATAAACCTAGAAATAAGTAAAATCTTGTTTCGTAAGCAATATGAAGCTCTAATTAATAATGTAAATCTTAAGAATCAACCCTAAAACAATGGCTTTAAGGAGTTAAGATTTAAACTTGAACAAGTTAACGTTGTTTGTCAGATAATTTTTAAACTTGAACAGTTGAACGTTAGGAATACTGTATCTTGTTTATAAAATCGTTGCATCCAACTTTATATCATTACATATTATCTAAAAAACATGGAGTTCTTTTAAAACTAGTTCATCATTTGTGAATTAATCGGTGGATTCTCATTTAAAAATCATTGCATATTGTCTAAAAACCACTGCATCTCATCTTATATAAATTACTGCATCTTGTCTATATATATATATATCATATTGATCTTCCACGTAAGTCTATACATATATATACATATTAATTCAGCCGCAAATATTTATTATATATTACAAAAAAGTTGTGATTCAACCGCAAATGGAATTGTTCGCAATTATTGGGTGTTCGCAATTGATCTCTTATCTATCGATCGATCTATCTATCTGTCTATCTATCTAGATAGATAGAACATTCAACACTAGCTATCTGACTATCTCATATATATTTAACTGCATAACCAAATATTTATAGGGTGATGAATAATCTATTGGTCATTTCAAAACCATTTTATCTTGCCCAAATCAAGCCGCTAGAATCCATGTACGACAAAACCTTGGAACTATATATAAAAAAACAGAAAGTCTACGGAATTACGGATAATGGATCGAATATATTAGAATTGATCTTATATTTTCAGTTAACTTTTGCAAGGATCAAATACCCTTAAAACATTACAAAAATATGCATAAAAGAAAATAAGCAACACTAAGAATTATCGTGGTTCGATCGTTAGGGTCATGACCTATATCCACGAGCAGAAACACAGACTTCTTTATTTAACTGAAAATGTTTGATGTACATATGACTCAACCTCTAGCTTACGTCACATCGTGGAGCCATGTGCGCATGGAGCGCAACCATCGAAAGCCCAAAACTCAAAACCCTGTTTTTGGACTTCTCTATGTCGTGCAGTCTTGCTTTACGCCGAGCACCCGTGATTAGGTCCAAGTTTCATTATCCAAACTAATTCAAGTCATATCCTAACAATCTTCCCCTTGTCTTGAACTCCCTTCAACCATCAATGAGATTAACAAAGAACCGTCTCCTTCTTACCAACCTTCCCGAAGGCACTACCTCTTCATACGAGCCATGAAGTTCGAAACCGCATCACGCGATTTCATTGGAGATCAACTCCATCTGTGATGTCTTGACGGCGACCAATCAATTTTCCGCTCTAAGGACATTACAGCCGACGTTCCACACACAGAACTACTTTCCAGAACGTAAATCAGGTTCTTTCGAAGATTCGGGACATACCAACAAGTAACCCATTTGACCACTCCATCATGCATCTTTAATTGCACCGTACCACTACCCTTGATACACCGAATCCCGTCTGCCCAACTTCACCTTAACATTCCATTTTTTAAAAGAAATAAACAAGTCACATGAAAATGCCATGTGATGAGATGCGCCTATGTCTAAGATCTATGTATCTACAGGACTATCCGTGCATATGGTCTTCGCATCACCTATGTCACCATCTCTCTAAAACAAACTCGCATCTAACTTTCGTTGAGGACAGTTTCTCCTAATGTAACCAATCTCTTTATGGTGATAACACTTTCCATTTCCTATGGATTTTGACTTGGAACGCGACCCACCCAAAATCATTACCGAAAACCCTATGCTTGAGTTCCTTCGACAATAGGTATCATTCACCTCAGCAACAAAATTGTTGTCCTACCATAAAACATGGTATCAACAAAATTCTCGTATGAGTTCAATAGTGAACACGCCAGAATCAGGGCAAGATCTTCATAATCAATTTTAACATCTACTGCCTTCAGATCAAGGATTATACGATTAAAATTGTCCAAATGATCTTTTACCTCGGTATTTTGTGACATCCGAAGAGTATACAACCTTTGTTTCTAATAAAGCCTATTTGTAAGAGTATTCTTCTGATACGTGTCACTCAGCTTCTCTTATAGACCAGCAGCCGTTATGTGATTCACCACCTCCTGCAACACCTCATCAGTTAAACACAACAAAATCGCAGAGTATGCTTTTGCTAGAACATCTCTTTTCACATCCTCCCTTATATCCCTTGGAAGCTTATATTCTCCTTCTAACTCTGCTGCGCAACGCTGCTAAACTAGAAGAGTCTTCATCTTAACCTTCCACAAAGTAAAATCCTTCGAACCATTGAAGTTCTCCAAATCGAACTTGACCAACGACATCTTCAATCAACAAAGCGTGAGCCAAGAGAACCTAGCTCTGATACCATTTATAAGGATCAAATCACCACTTGTAAGGATTGAACTTGAAACCTTAAGAAGCACACGTTAGAAGATGTGGATAACAGAAACAATATAAACAAACACCAAGAATTAACTTGGTTTGGTCGTCAAGGTCACGACATATGTCTACAGGCATCCCTTTTCCAACACTATGCAAAAACGAATGACAAATTGAATTAGGAGTTTCTCTGGAGGGATGAACCCAATATGTAACCCACATTAGAGAGATAAAATCCAATTTACAAATCACATCCTTGACAACATATAACGACCCTTTGGAAAACCGCCAAAGTGTCTCGCCTCCACATGAATACTCACCACTGATGTAACCTGAAAATCAAATATGAAATATTGCATTCCTTGAACAAGAGCACTCGAACCATATAACCGGAGGATTTGATTTATGGCTTTTATGAAGAGTATAAAATGATTAGATACCTACACCTCCTTGCAACCTTATATTACGAGCAAATATCTCTCAATTAAAACTAATATTTAAGGCATCTGGATTACAA
This sequence comes from Dittrichia graveolens, assembly GCA_038502395.1. Classification (NCBI taxonomy): domain Eukaryota; kingdom Viridiplantae; phylum Streptophyta; class Magnoliopsida; order Asterales; family Asteraceae; genus Dittrichia; species Dittrichia graveolens. The sequence continues at coordinate 7,119,446 of JARJIL010000003.1, forward strand.
CAAAAGTTTCGGTAGAAAAGCCAGTTCTTAACTTTGTGCTTTGGTTTATATATTGTAAATTGACCGGTATCTTGTATGGACTTTTGAAATATTGATTTTCTTTAAAGTTTAAACTTAGGGTGTTGCAAATAATATGTATATATAAAGTTGCAAACTTTTGGACAAAGATAATCTTTGGATAAATAAAGTGCACAATTTACGTATACGGGCAAGTTCTAAAAAACTAGTTCGTATATTAATTTAATATATTTTATGGTTCAATTCTGTAAAAGAAAGCGATTTCTATACTATATGTATGTGGGCCAGTTTTATAGAAAAACTGGTCTCTATATCAAATAGTAAAATTTTTGTAACATGTTCCTGGGTTCTAGCCTCTTGCTAGCTCCCCGTTTTAATAAAATTCTGCTGCCGTTAAAAAAAGTAATATAATTTTTAATAACTCAAAAGGAGAGTATACCAACCGGTTCTTTGTAAAGAGCAGTCACTATTATCTTACATATAAGTCGGTTTGAAGCTGGTCTATATAATAAATAGTCTTAAAGACTCTTTTACAGACTTATTAAATTTATTTGTATATATAGCTTTTTATGGGAAGGTTTATGCGAAAAATATTTTATTTATAAAAAATGTAAGAAACAATTTCGACCACTTATTTGAATTTGATTTAGTGGTCTAGATTAATCATGTTTTTTATTTTAAAAGGAAATAATGGTAAACCAAAAATTTTCTCTCTATTATTTTCTCACTTCTAAATTTTGAATAAAAAACAAAATAAATTAAATATAATTTAGTGGTAAATTATTAATTTTACGGAGTTCACCGGTAAACACACCTAAAATATTTATGAGTTTTTCATCGTTACTGTGTTCAATAATGAATACGGCCAAAAGTTTACGAGTGTTTAGATAAATTTTATAATATTCAATACTTAACATAACTAAAAATATGTGACTTTTTCTATCATTACTATTTTAAATCAATTATTCTCTGTTTTTTCACCAATGAATTTAAGCTTGTTTAAGAGCAAACAACTATTAAAAACTTATAGTTCTTATTTTGAGTGAATAATAATATATCTAAAGTATTTTCTCCTTATTTTTCCTTCATACTTTTTATTCGTAATAGTTCAAGGGTGAACTGTTAAAGAAGTGCAAAAAATTAGAACTTCAACAAAAAAAGAACTAGATGTAAAAGAGAATCGAGCATACCCTATGTTTGGAATGAAAAAAAAGAGATGATTTCTTTGATCAAACATTGTGTTCACATGTTTGAGTAACAGGTAGTGAACTAGTAGAACACATATTAAAAACAAACAACAAATTCAAGGTCTTGTAAAAACAAATCTTAAAACAAACGATTTTGAAATTAAACAAAAACATTGAAGATTCTCGATGGCTCGGTGTCAAACATTCTTGATGTCACAATTATTCTCTCGACTTACCTGTACGTACACAAAAACCTTTTTTAAATATAATATGCTTACGAGACTTGTAAATAGCATCATCAACCTTTTCAAGTTGGGTGTGAAACTATAATAATCTCAGCACAACAAAAAACAGGAAAAGAACCGAATGGACAAAAAAGAAGCAAAAAAAACTAGTGAACCAACCATAAAGAGTAAACATATAGTAGTAAAGCAGCCAAGATGATCAAACAATAGCTTCAAACTTTTCTAGTCTATGGTGGTTTTTTGATTGCTTGTTTTTCGGCTTCTGATTCTTTTCCTGGTAGGCAGTGAAATGGCAAAGGGCAGAAGCGAAGATGGTGCGGTGGTGGTGGGAGGGCCGGTGGTTGATGGAGTGGCGGGTGCGGAAGTAGCAGTGAATCGGCACTAGGTGGCTAAAGAAATTGTGACGGATGTCAGCATAGAGGAGATGAACATCTGTCAACATTAAGGAGATGAACGGGCTGACACGACGAGGGCTGCGTATAGATTTAAAGAAATTGTGTAGAGAAGGTAAAAGGGGGAAAACAAGATCAATGAATTTTGCAAAGGATGGGGGCTTTAATTAGGTTTGGGATATTTTTAAGTTAAAAGTACATTCATACCCTTTAGGATTTATTGTAATCACCTTAATCTTTAAATTAATTACAAAAATAACACACTTCATTATAATGAATCCTAATGAAAACAGACATGTTAACGAGTAGAAATTATTCGTTGTCGCTGCATTACTAGAATATTAAAAACATTAAACTAGTAATTTTATGAATATTAAAAACATCAAATTATTAAATACTTTAAATAAAACTCTTGAGTTGCAAAACTAGAATATCTTTCTCAATGCCTCTATCGAGATCATTGTTTAGGTCATGTGTTATACGCTCCGTTTTTCTTTCCCTTACCTAATGCCACATCAACTCTATATCATTCCCTCTTTCATTTCCTTTACCCTACCCAAAATAAGTGTTATACCTTCCTTTTTCTTACCCAAACCTTTTTCATATTTATATATATATATATATATATATGTGTGTGTGTGTGTGTGGGGGGGGGGGGGGGGGAGTCTCATGCTTCTTGCTCGAGTAATTAGTAAGCCCGGAGAGGGTACCCGATGGGCCGGGCTACCCGAAACACCCGAAATGGTGTTCTCGATGGGTACCCGAAGGTACCCGCCCTCTTCGAGTAATGCATAACGGAAGGTCTTAGATTACAAAACGATCCGGAAAGAAAACCATATCTTTGTGTAAATATGAGTAATGCATAACGGAAGGTCTTCGAGTAATGTATTGCGCGGATATCATACTATGTATATATGCGTGTGTGTTTTCTTTATTTTAATAAGCAGTTGATTATATATAAAGACTCGAAATATATAGTACAATTGATTTATAGTTCCTGATTCCTTTCAAAGTTGAGTTGCCTTTGGGACTGGTGAATTCTTCTTCCTGCTGCTTGTCAGCACATGATGCATTCCACTTTCCACTACAAAATCCACTTTGGCCAGCCCTCCCTCTAAATCTTAATCTTTTACCTCACATCCAAGCAAAGCACACATACATATCTCTCTCTCTCTCTCTCTCTCTCTCTCTCTCTCTCTCTCTAATTCACCATAATATTTTTGAATTCACATATCAAGATTCTTCCTTCATCTTGAACTCACTCGAAGTACTCTTTATGTTATATAGCTATATATTGCTATCTATGATCAGTAATCAATAGTTTTTTCCTTTAAGAAAGAAACTAATTACTAAAGATGAGAGCTACAGGTGGCTTCACTATCCAACAAGCTTTAAGTTCAGAAGCAGCAACCATAATTAAACAGTCAGTGACACTCGCACGACGCCGTGGTCATGCTCAGGTCACCCCTCTTCACGTCGCTAACACCATGCTCAACTCCACCACTGGCCTCCTTAGAACCGCTTGCCTTCAATCTCAATCTCACTCTCACCCTCTTCAGTGTAAAGCTCTCGAGCTTTGCTTTAATGTCGCCTTAAATCGTCTACCCACGTCTTCTTCATCTACTCCTATGCTAAACCCTAATCACTCGTCGTCTCATCAACACCCCTCGATCTCCAACGCGTTAGTCGCCGCGTTCAAGCGTGCACAAGCCCACCAGAGGCGCGGATCGATAGAAAACCAACAACAACCTTTGCTTGCGGTCAAGATCGAGCTCGAACAGCTTGTAATATCGATTTTAGACGACCCTAGTGTTAGTAGAGTGATGCGAGAAGCCGGGTTTTCAAGTACACAAGTGAAAACCAACGTAGAACAAGTTGTTTCTTTAGAGTTATTATCATCATCTCATTCTCAGTTAACACCTCCTCCAAAAGAGTGTTTAAAACAAGATAGAAGCAGTAATAATCTGCATCAGAATAACCAATTAGTTTCAGTGAGGAATGAGGACGTGATGTGTGTGATCGAGAATCTTTCTTCAAACAAGAAGCGATTGAGAAGTACGCTTGTGGTTGTTGGTGAGTGTGTTGATAACATTGAAGGTGTGGTAGGGAAAGTAATGGAGAAGGTTGATAAAGGTGAAGTTCCTGAAGATTTAAAAGATGTTAAGTTTATAAGTGTTCCTCTTTTCTCTTTTGGCCAACTATCTAGAGGAGATGTAGAGCAAAAGCTTGGAGAATTAAGGAGTTTGGTAAAAGGGTTAATTGTGCAAAGTAGAGGGGTTGTGCTTTATTTAGGAGATCTTAAGTGGATTAGTGAATATAGGATTAGTTATGGAAGAAGGGGATACTATTGTCCGATTGAACACTTGATTATCGAGTTAGGACGAATATTGGTAAACGACGACGTCGAGATTAATATTAACAGTAGGAAGCTTTGGGTAATGGCGATATCGTCGTTTCAAACATATATGAAGTGTAGAAATGGAAACCCTTCGCTAGAAATCATTTGGAAGCTTCATCCTCTTACGCTACCCGCCGGGAGCTTAAGCTTGAGTCTTCATGTTCCACAAAGGTATATAATTGACCTTTAATTACTTCATAGTTCATGAAAATAGATGATTTTAATTGGACAATCACTTTATTCTTTTAGATTTGAACAAGTATTTGTATTTTTTCAAGTATATACAACTTTCTTTTTCTTCTTTTTGCTTTTCTTTTTTTTCTAATCATAGGCTTTGTATAATGATATATGTATATTGATCAAATTCATATATGTATTTTCTATAGAATAACAATTAATGTCTTTTGATAATTAGATATGAGTATATAGATGTGTTAATTAGTGGCTCTAATAATCTATCTTGTCCAGTGATATCCAAAGTGAGTATGGAAGCAAGAATGCTGATAATGGGGATAGTCGAATGACGCTTGAAAGCGGGGAGGAGAAGCGACTTACATGTTGCGTCGATTGCTCGGTAAATTTCAAGAGTGAAGCTGCTAAAAGTTCAAGATCATCAAGTCTACCTTCATGGCTGGCTGATGCAAAAATCGTAGTCAATAATCCAGATCAGGTGACTACCATATTTATTCCAACTTAATTTCTACATTTAAAGTTAATTAAATAACTGATCCATACTATAAACATGTAAACGGAGGGTTTTCCTTTTTCAGGTTACATGATAGCTAGTATGATAATGTTTATATAGTCTAATATTATTCTTTTTTACTAAATTCAGGAATGTGTTTCAGTAAAAGAGTTATACAAGAAATGGAACTCAGACTGCACTTCAGTTCATAGAAACAAACCTTTGTTTCAAAGAAGCTTAAGCTTCTCTTCTGTTTCAGTACCTTCTTCACAAGCTTCTTGCTTCTCCTACCATCAAGAAAACCCTAATTATAGAACCTCTGATGATCGTCGACTTTGGGATTTTACATCATTAGAGAAAAACTATGAACAGTATGATGAAGGTGAGCCAAGACAAAGGCTTCAATCAAATCCTAATTCTACTCCAAATTCAGTTTCTTCAAGTGATATTATGGAGGTCGAATATGTGACAAAGTTCAAGGAATTCAATGCAGAAAACTTGAAAATTTTATGCAATGCATTAGAAGGCAAGGTTGATCCTTGGCAGAAGGATCTTGTTCCTGATATCGCGAGTACGGTTTTAAAATGTAGGTCAGGAATGCTGCAACGAAAAGACAAGATAAAAAACAACGACGAACCTAAAGAAGAGACTTGGTTTATCTTTCAAGGCCTTGATTCAAAATCAAAAGAGAAGATAGCTAAAGAATTAGCCAAGATTGTTTTTGGGTCGTATTCAAGTTTCGCAACAATCTCTCTAAGCAACTTCTCGACGTCCCCAAGAGTGGATTCGACCGATGAACCACTAAGGAACAAGAGGTGTAGAGATGAACAAAGTTGTAGTAGTTATCTTGAAAGATTTGCGGAAGCAGTGTGTGTGAATCCTCATAGGGTTTTCTTGGTTGAGGATGTCGAACAAGCGGATTATTGCTCGCAAATGGGGATCAAGCGAGCGATTGAAAGAGGGAAACTAAAACACTCAAATGGTGAAGAAGAAGTAGGTTTTTGTGATGCGATAATCGTGTTAAGCTGTTGCGAAAGCTTTAGCTCGAGATCAAGAACATGCTCTCCACCAGTGAAACAGAAACAACTACAAGAAGATCTAGAAAGAAGAAGCCTTTGTCATGTATCTTTGGATTTGAATATTTCATTTGATGAAGATCATGAGGATCAGCAGTCCATAACATCCATGGATGATGATGAGACAGGGTATCTTGAAGAATATGTAGACAGATGTATCAATTTCAGCATTCAAGATTTATCACTCTAAATCTTGAATCTTGAACTTAATATCCTTCCCAATTAATGTCTCAAATTCTAAATGAAGAGAAGACTTGCTATTAATTTCTTGCCTCAAATCCAAATATTGTATCTCGTTATTATATAATTTATAGTCGTTCTTATTAGTTGGAAGTCGATCGGGAAACGATCTAGCTACTTTTCACTCATTTATAAGTGCGAGTTCGAATTACTGGCCGTACGTACGTACGAATGGATCTTAACATGGCCGGCCTGGGGAGTACGTATTGTGAGTGTGACTCTTTATTAGAATTTTGAAGTTATAAATATTTGATCGATACGAGTTAATATATATTAATTACGTACACCAAACCGGCACTAATTAGTAGTAAATTTGTAGCTAAGCTATGATGTATTTTTCAGTTGTAAATTTGTTGGAAATTCGTAAAAAAATTCAAACAGATTTTTTTCCGTACATTACTTTGTTGATGATACTCTCTTTTCTAGTAATGGAATCATGTATCCATTTAATCTAACGTACTCTTTAATATACTTGGAACAATATTCAAACATAAATATCGAAGGCTAAAATAAAAATTCTCGTTCCTCCTATTAACTCAAACCTCATCCTCTTATTAACTAAATGTTAGACTCGTGAAATCTACTATGAATCTCTTTTTTTCTTCTTATCTTAATCTTAATCTAACTAAAAAGCTAGGAGAGTGATGCCTTTTTATAGTTTTTTGTGATCTACTTAAACATGCATGATATGATAATGTTAATGGGGTTCATATGAGGAAGACCAATATGCATTTTCCAAAAAGACTTTAAGCTTTTACGAAACTTGTGCACAGAGAGGAACATATGCCGGCAATCAATATGTGCATAGAGGACCAAATCGGTTGGGCTCCATAAAAATTATTTGCTTATAATTTTCCGCAAGGATTTATAAAGTATGGCTTTAAAAAGTAGTTTAAAAGTAAATTAAAGAATAATAATGAGATCGACATGCACAAATGAGGTCCTTAATTTAACCATATATAATAACGTTGATGATTTTTAAAATAATTATTTGGAGAGAAATATTTTGCATGTTTATTTATGTGATTTTTTTAGTTAGTTAATTTCACAAAACGCTGGACAAGAGATGATAGAGTATAATATGGCATATTGCTTTCCTCAGAAGAATCCATATGTATGTTCTCTTTACATGCATTTACTAGCGGCATTATGAGGTATATTAGGTGATACATATGGTTGTAAGTTCAAATTTCATAATGGACATAAAGTGTAAGATTTAGGAATAAAATTAGCAGGTGTGTGATCTTGTAGTTAAAAAAATGATGATCAAAAGAATTTGAATTTGTGAACTAAATAAGAACATGAGATCTTGTAGCATGGTACTAAAAAACTCGCATTGGCTTCGCCAAGACTTAAAGCTTGACTAAGCCGCCAAAGGCTTAGGTTTAAGGCTTGGCGTACGCTAAGGTTCAGCTTCACATGTCTTTACTTGTTATAAGTCGTGCTTTTTTAGGCGTGTTAGAAGTATTGAGCTAAATATATATAATTATTCAGTTATAAGGATGATTTGATATATCGAAAACAGAAAAAAAAATTGATGAACTACCTTATAAACCTATAATTTTATATAAATAATTATTGTTTATATACAAAATTGTCGTCTTAAGTCACACCTTGTGAAACGTCATGATCTCGTCATCTCCATTCCCTTCCCCATCCCCCGAGGGAATTGACTGCATCCCTATCTCCCTCGGGTATCAGGATCCCCGCAAGAAATCAGAGATTTTCTTTGTCTACAAAATCGATTTTTCTAAATAGATATATACGAGAATTTTTTACAAAGCTAGAATTATAAATCTAACTTAACCCTTCTTACCGGTTCACATCAGAATATAATTAATCAAGTATTTTAATAGTTTTATAATATAGATAATGTTCTTGATAAAAAACATAATATATTTACTAAATCATTCTATAATACACATAATATTATCAATCAAATAGATAATTTCTCTAACACATATATCCATAAAAAGACGCTTATAATACTTTTATAGATGATCCTACAAAAACTATATTAGTAATTTCATCGTATTAGTTCGGGGAATTCCCATCCCCATCCCCATCCACATCCACGGTCAACTTGGAGATTCCTCGGCAAAATCGGGGTCGGAGAACAGGATCCCCATCGGATATATTGTTTTTTTTTCCATCTCTACTTGTATAGTTCAATTAAGCACACTTTGAAGAGTGTATCTTTTATCCTTGCGATTTGAAGGCTTTGCTCTAGTTGTAACATGTCTACACTGTTTTCGGTCTAATATTGAGGCGGTTTTGAAATGAGAGTCTATTAAATCTCTTTTTGAGATTATGAGTGGGTCTCACAAGTTATTACCACTAGCTCATCTGAGACTCTCAAAAATTACCAAACTCTTGACTGAATTGAGAAGGAAGGAAGTTTCATATGTGTGGTTTAAGAAACAAAAAAATGCCATTCAATTGCTTAAAAGGTTGCTTTGCCAAGCACCATGCTTGCACTTCTCAGGGGTTTGGAAAAATCCATCGTTTATATCTAACTTTAAAACCTATAATTTAATGTGTTGAACTTCAGAAAATTACCATCTTTTGTACGTTAACATATGATAGCACGTTACAGCTTGTCATCTTACCTTATCCAACGACTTCATCATTTTGGTCACTTCTCCAACAATTTCATTGGTATAGTGTGAATTTTAAGGGGATTGACTATCGATGTCGCTCATTTGCATGTAAATCCATCAAGAAACATATATCTCATCCCACAAGTCAATTGCCTTTAGGGAAGATAACCGAAAATGTGACATTAGCTAAAGGGTTGCCCTAAAGATGTTTTCGGTGACGTAAGATAATGAACATGACTGGTTGCTTATTCAAAGGATTATTGATTACACTGAATGGAAACTTTTAAAAGTGAAGTATACAAAATGGTAGGTTTTAGAGTTTAATAAATTAAACAATATAACGTGTAAAGTTATATAAATTTTGGTGAGCAAAACTCTTATTACTAATAGGCTTAAGCTTGCGATTTCTTTAGTTCTCAATGAATTCAAAGCTACCTACTTTAAAGAAGCGTTTGGTTTGCTAGAATTCTCTAGAATTAAAGAGAATCGAAATCCAATTTCAAAAATCCCTGTGTTTGGCTTAACATTTACAGGATATAATTGAAATCCTTTGCACCTAAACTTTCATTCATTTGAGGGAATTCAGATTCCTTCTAATCCTCTAATGAATTTAGATTCCTCCCAACCACTAGATATCTCTTTCATTTGTTTATCATATTCTTTTCACTAAGGGCGAATTCGATCTAGTTTGAGGTTTATCGGGTTTTTAAAAAAATTAAACTTCACCGGATACTCAAACCTATTAAGTTCGAGTTTGGGTCAATTGGATTTCGGGTTATAAGATCGGATTACAGCTGAACCAAATAAACCTACAAGTGGTTCAAGTTCGGGTTAATCAGGTAGGGTTATTCGGGTTTCAGGTGGGTTGTTTGGATTACCCGACTTATAATTGTATTATTCGATCTGGGTGACGGGTAGAAAAGGCATTTGGTTAAGCTCGACCGTAAACCCGAACCTTATTTGGTTTGGTTACCGGGCATAATTTTAATACTTCAAAACCAAATAACTCAACCTGAATAACCTGAAATTTAAAGAACTCGACCAAACAACACCCCTAAGTGGTTGTGGGTGCTGGAATTACATTTTAATTCCTAATTACACAATCAAGCACAATAGACAAGAAATTAGATTCAAAATCCAATTACATTGAAAAACATATGCAAACCAAACTTTCCTAAAAGTATTTGAGCTTTAAGAGAAACTTGATGGAATATTACTTCTCAACTATAGGCCACATATATACTTGGTTTTGCCACGTACGTGGATACCTCAAGATTTCATAGTAATCAACAAGTTACTTATGATTAATCGATCTTAACTTAATATAATCAACAACGATAAGCTAAGGTGGAGTAGGTTAGTTCCAGCTAAAGTAAAAACTCTAGCTTGCTAAGGGAATTAGGAACAGTCGAACAGAGAACTCCAGCAATTTCCAATATCTCGATAAAGAAGTTATTGATCGAATTATATATATTGCACTAGACACCTGATGGGCAGTGAGGGAGGATCAAGAAGCGGAATTTTATGACTTGGCAGAAGTGTCAAAAAGCAATTGCTTTGTCGATCGAAGGATGTGCGGCTAAAGGAGAAATCTATGAAAGGGTTAAATATGGTAATACAAGTGACTCTTGGCATTAAAAAAGATGTCACACTAAACACACAGAAGCTAGCAATTCGTACTCTTTGTGATAACGACAAAATATTTTGTTTCTTTAACTGGATTTCAATTCTACAGGATATATATATATATATATATATATATATATATATATATATATATATATATATATATATAAAGAAAATTAAAGTAAAAAGGGTAAAAAGGATGATTATTTGATCATTTTTCGGTATATATATCAACTGATAATCGTTAGTTCATCATCTTTATTGATTAAAACTAGTTCTTCATCAATTTTTTTTTGATTTCAAATAACATATTCATCACTTTTTAGATGAAAGTATTTTGTTTATCAACAAATTATTCCAAAATTTTGTTTTCAAAATCTGTATTTGAAATCAAAAAGAAAATTGATGAAGAACTAGTTTTAATCAATAAAGATGATGAACTAACGATTATCAGTTGATATATTTACCGAAAAATGATCAAATAATCATCCTTTTTACCCTTTTTACTTTAATTTTCTTTTTATTTGATCCCATCCCTTTATATATATGTATATATATATATAGGGTAGAGATCAAGTAAAAAAAATTAAAGTAAAAAGGGTAAAAGGGATGATTATTTGATCATTTTTCGGTATATATATCAACTGATAATCGTTAATCATCATCTTTATTGATTAAAACTAGTTCTTCATCACTTTCTTTTTGATGAATCCAACATATTCATCACTTTTTAGATGAAAGCATTTTGTTCATCAACAAATTATTCCAAAATTTTGTTTTCAAAATCTGTATTTGAAATAAAAAAGAAATTGATGAAGAACTAGTTTTAATCAATAAACATGATGAACTAACGATTATCAGTTGACATATATACCGAAAAATGATCAAATAATCATCCATTTTACACTTTTTACTTTAATTTTCTTTTTATTTGATCTCATCCCTATATATATATATATATATATATATATATATAGGGGAGGGTTTATGCGAAAAGCTTCTTATTTGCGAAAAGTGCGAGAAGCAATTTCAGCCACCGATTGGATTTTGAACTTGTGGTTCACATTAATCATAATTAATATATTTATTTAATTCAAAGGTAATTAAGTAAACACAAATATTTTCTCTTTCTTCTATCTAATTATATTTTTTTCTCTTTCTAATATATTAATATTTCTCTCTCCTAAATTTTACATTAAAAAATAAATATAAATGTTTTTCTAGTATTTTTATTAATTCGACGGGTATGCACTAATGAACATAACCAATCAGTTAAAATAAATTTTAAAAGTATACGAGTTTTAAAAATGAATTTTTTTTAATTTGATTATGTTCAATATTGAATATTGCTAAAAGTATGTGAGTTTTAAAATAAAACAATTTGAACGCAATCAATTTGTATCTAGAAATCAAACTTGCAACTTTTATGTACAAATTTAAAGAAATACAAGCATGAACAACCTAAATAAATCTTTTGTTCAACCCCATTCATCAATGATCAGCATAAAAAACAAACACACATAAGGCGCGATTCAATACCGAACAATTCATACAAGAACAAAAATGACCATTAATCATTGTAAAATTCACTCGTGAATAAAAGTATACCAACATGTTCACTAACAACCAATCATTCTTTTATCTCGAATGTCTGTGTTCATTGGTTAACAAGCTATCTAGACATTTTGATAAATAAAATGATACAAGCCAACAATATTAACAATCCATATAAATGTTCAATGATAAACAAACCATAAACTATAAAAAAAAGACTTGATTTCTAATGATAAATGAGAGGGTAGTGGTGAAGATGATATACAAATTAAAAAGAAAAGACAAAATAAAGAAAATGAAAATCAAATAACTTTCATATCTATAAACAAATGTTGAATATGAACAATTCTTGAAAAAAAGCAAAGATATCCAACTTAATTTATATTCTGCTCTTGATCAATACGCGCTATTTATAATGTCCTCCATCAAAAAAATTAATTGTGCTCGATAACGTCGCCATTAGGGATGGTTAAGAACTTGAGATAGGGTTTATATCGTGGTTTAAAAAAAGAAAAAAGAGAGAGGAGAGAGAAGAGAGATTAGGTGTTAAAAAGTCTCTTTTACCCATATTTTGTTTAAATAAAAATCATTTAACTTTGATTAAATTACAAATTTACCATAATCAATAAGGACCATTGATAAAATAATCTAAAGGTTAGGATTGCTTCTCGCACTTTTCGTAAATAAACACCTTTTTGCATGAACCTCCCTTTCTCTCTCTATATATATATGGTTAATTGTTAATTAGACTAGATTTTTTAGTCCTTGTTCTTTATCATTCAACATTAAATGTGTCATTTCTTAATTTTGTTTCTATCTACTTGTTAGTCGGCTAATACAATTATATATATATATGCCATCTGAAAGAAAGAAAAAAAGAAGAAGCAAAAGCATAATATATTTAAAGTAGAAACGTCATAAATTTATAAGGGATGAATTCATGAAATCATAGTAATAAACAAGCTCATTAATTTGCCATTTTTATAAAGCTAAAATACGTATCTACACGTAGGTTTAATTTGTAATTAATTAATTAATACCAAAATACTATCTAAATGCGCGCAATTCGATCGATCGAGTACCACTAACTTATCTTTCTTTCAATTCCTAGCTTTTTCCCCCTTAGTTAAAAAAATATTAAGTTATGATTAAAGGTAGGGTATATAGTATAAGGTTAGTGCAAGAAGAAATGAGCTGAGATATCTTTTTAGCAGGTTACAAATGGAAAAAGCAGATTAAATCAATCTTCCCTAAGAAATATCAAGAGAAAGAAAGAAAGAAAGAGCACAACTTTTTATGGTGTGTGATGTGTTTCCCAAAAAGAATAACTTTCGACCTCTGGTTTTAGTTAGACCCAACATTCCAATATTAGGGAAAAAAGCATGAAAAGGTGGGATTTAATTTAATATAAATTCAGCTAGCATTTATTTAATTAATTATACAAATTAAATTAATTTAAATTAAATAAGAAAAGGAAAAGAATTGAAGAAAAGAAAAAAAAACTATAACCACCTAAAAAGCAAAAGCAAGAAACATCCATCAGTATTATGAAATTCAAAGATAAGCATCTCTTCTTTAAACCTTAAAGATATCTACTTTAGAATCACCATAAAAGATTATTATCTCGTTTGCTTTAAACTTTTTATAACCCATTACCATAAGGATGGAATTTGTCTTTTAATCTGAATTTATCTTTTATATTTATATATATTAAACCAACGTATTAATTAACTAATTAACTAGGGTTTTGATCGATCGAGTACGTTGCATTATTAATTAAGTTATGATCGAATATCGATTTAAAAGAAATCCAAATTAATTAAAATCGTATATATATTTGGTTATAATATATAGGAGCATGCATATTGCATGTATTAATTTGGTGATACCCGCCCAAAAGTAATAATAATATTCTTGATCGTTCTCTAAGTTTTATTAATTATGAGTTATAAGCTAGTCTCCACTATATATATATATATACAAATTAACCCATCCAGTAGTTCCACATCTTAGTGCTTCTTTTCCAATTATTGATGTCTATATATGCATACTAACTAATGCTTTTAAAATCGGATATTCTTTACTTTAAAATATCATATCCATTATTTGTCTCAAAAAATGTAACACTTTTATTGCTATACGTACTTAAATATTTGTTACTTGATATTGATTAGAATATATTGGTTCCATTCATTATATATTGTCTACACAAAATTCCTTAATTATTTGTCCTTGTCAACATATATATATACGTACATGCATGCATATCTTAATTAGATATATACTTGATTGATATATAGTCGATCAAATATATATACTAGCTTTGAGTACATTACGAGATTTGTATTCTCTTAATTTTACGATCGAGATGGCCATATTTGAGTTGAGGTTAATTGTTTTTTATAGTGAAAGCTTACAAACAGGAAACCTTTTTTTGGGTAAGATAACATGTATAGAAATGGCCAATAAAAATGTTGTAGCATATTGTTAAAAAGGGTCAAGATCCTCCCATTTTATAGACAAATATTACTTATGCCTCTGAACGTGTAGCTCAATTGGTAGTTAAGGGTGGAGGACCTTGCGTAGCTTTACCAAAACGAGTCTAGTGTTTGATCCTTAGGTCGACCCCTCCGAAGCCTTGCTCTAAGTTAGCTTGATTTACCTCCCATGCGTTGGGCCTGGGGCGGTCTGGCGTGGGCTTGTCGGAGTGTTGGGTACATACACCTTTTGCACAACTTTACCAAAACATCACCCATCATGTTATTTTACAAACAAGAAAGTAAGCCCCTTATTTAGTTAAGAATGAGTCTCTTTTTAAATTTTACTCTTATTCTTATGAAATAATATGATAGATTATGTTTGATCAATTATAAAAAAATCTATTGAAAATCTTAGCCTGCTTAACTTAGGTGCTTTAAATCTGTCTTTTTAGCATAACAAGGGATCGATTCTTGAAATCATTGAGTTGCATCTGTAAGTTCATACAAAGCTAATTTAATTTGTTAGAATCTAGCTAGTATTCCTTAATGATTTACATGTACAAGTGATACTTAGTATTTGGAGCTGAACAACTTTTCGCACTTGTGAGTTGAGAAAAAAAATCGTGTTTTACGAGTTCAATATTTTTGGTAATGAATTAATTAGCATGATATATAAATGCGAGCTTAGGTAGATGGATGACTATATATCAAGATATATATCGAACTGTAAGTCATGCATTAGATATGCAATATGCATGTGGGGATTCTGCATGTTTTGCTAGTCGTGCCCACGCCCAAAAAGCGAATAAATCTCGCTTCAAGTGAAACGTTAACATATCATGTCATAATAAAAAACAAAAGAAAAATAAAGTTGAAATGCATGATAAAAGTGCATATATAATATATATATATATATATATATAATTAATTAATTGTACTAACTCGTTTAATTATATATGTCACATTTTTATATATATATGTAGAAGTGAAAATAGTCCCTGAATGTTGAAACTTTGGATATATTGGTAGGGTTAGAATTACTTAATAAAACATAAAATAAGCTATTTTGCTTACTGTTCTAATTTCTAGCCCTTAACAAACAAATCCTTCTCTTTCTTGATTCAACAACTTCGATTTTCTTTTTCTTTTTTATTTTTAAATAATGAGCATGAGTCCGGTCTTTTTCTTTTTTTCTCTCTTTTTTTAAACCTAACCTTCTAGAAAAAGTTTCAAAATTTTTTAAAAAAATAATATTAGAATACAATCAATATAGTTCATGTGGCAACTACCATGAGGAAGCCATGCACGTATGACAAAGGTTTAACATTAAAATTATTAATTTACATATGGTCCAAGTTATACGTACGTGTGGTGCTAAAATTAACAAATCACAATAAAATACTCCATCTTAAATTCTTGATGGTATTTAATGTATTCTCTAAATGACAATATATATGTCAAAGTTTGTGCTAAAATTAACAAACCACAATCTATATAAACTTAATCATCCTTCATCAATAAATAAATAAATAAATAAATATATAGAGGAGGGTTTATTTGAGAATCATTATTATTACGAGTACCGTTAGAATCAATATTGACATTTGATTAATTTAAATCAATGACCAATAAAAATGACAGCTCATTAATAAGTCATTAATAGTTTATTAATGACACATTAATGATGGCTATTTTGAAAAAATCAAACATCGCTCTTTAATAACCGCTCATACGGACGCAATTCATGGTTGAAAAAATATATAAAAAATCAAATACACATATTAATGAGCATTAATAGTTGTTACAAATGGTACTCGCGGTACTTGCAATAAAAACGGTTGTCAAATGATTTTTTCACTATCTATATAACTCTAAAAAAACTCAAACAAAAGTTGTTTTCATACAAGAATTGCGAAAACTGTTTGTAACACCATTAATGACTCATTAATAAGGGTATTTTGCTCATTTGTATATTTACCCAACCATGAATTACGTCCGAATGGGCCGTCGTTAATGAACGAGACTTGATTTTCTTAAAATACCCTCATTAACGAGTAGTTAATGAGCCATTAATGAACTGTAAAAAAATCTTCGCTATTGATTAATCTAATCTAAGGTTAAGATTGGTTCTCGCAATTATCCTACGAAAACAATTTTCATTTAAACTCTCCCATATATATTTGTGTGTGTGTGTAGTGAAAGGTTCATTTAAAAACATTTTTTATTACGAATACCAAGAGAACCAATATTGGACTTTGATTAGATTAGATCAATTACTATAATGGTAATGTCTCTTTAATGTACCCTCATTAATGCTAATTAATTACTCATTAGTAACTCACTAATGACTCATAAATTGGGTTGTGTGTGTACGGAAAAATTCAATTGAGAACTGTTTTTCGTACTAGAACTGCGAAAATTATTTGTAATATTATTAATGACTCATTAATTGAGGCATTTTGATTGTTTGTATATTTACACAACCATGAATTACGGCCGAGTGAATCGTTATTAATGAGCGAGACTTGATTTCCTAAACACCCCTCATTAATAAGCAATTAATGAGACACAAAATTTTGTAGCCATTGATTTACATCAAATAGTTTTTACTCGATAACTTGTTCATTTTGGGAATTTACGTAATACGGTGACAACGAATAATTTTATATTGGTAACATATCTATTTTCTTTATTTTTCTGTTCTTAATCAACTCTTTTATTATTTTTAAATAAACTTTGAGAACAATTAAATAAGAAAAAAGTCTTTACTTATAAAATAAGTTAAATTGCATGAAAATACTGAGTGTGAATTAGTAATTTGAAACTATTTAAAATTAAGAGATTAAGAAAATAGTAAACTAATTTGGAACTATTAATTATATGAGCTATTTAAAATTTTTTAAAATATATGTTTATAAATTCTTATTATAGATTATTTAGATTTATGAGTTCTACTTATACACATTTTCTGATAATTATGTTAAAATATTTATTACATGATATAATATTTAATATAAAAGGTTTGATTATGAAAGTATTTTTTAATAAAAAAGTTAATTTATTTACAATTTTTAAATATGGGAGGTTTAGTTATTAAAATAAAATATAAGATTTTTATTAACTCTATTTAAGAGTTCTTTTATATAATAGTTTCCATTTAGTTTATATGAGGGGTAATTTAGTAATTTCAAAAGACTTAAAAATTAAGAGATTAAGCAAAATGGCTAAATGGTTTATAATATAGTATAGATATATATGTGATATATATATATATATATATATATATATATCTTACTCCTATAATGCATTTATCACCTAAAAAACTCTTAATTTTAAGAAGAGTAAATTTACTAAAATACCCCTTCTTTATACCTCTCCTTTACCCCTCCTTTAAGTCCACAATTAATAAATTTAAACAAATAAATATTGAAAACATAACCGACAATTAATGAATTTAAACCAATACTTATAACTGAATTATTTCTAACAATATATTTTTAATATTAACTTTTGATTCATGAGATCACCATACTTATAACTAAATTAAGTCTAATAATATATTTTTAATATTAACTTTTGATGCATAAGATCACCTAAATTCCTGTTTTCAATAAATCAAGTTTAAGAGATATCACAAACACCAAACAAATGAAAGAGTCAAAGAGTTGAAATTTATAAACATTGCATTCTAACTCAATTATATAATAATTGAAACTATGAAACATTACACACACATATATACATACATATATATAATCAGCAACTTCATGATTCAGCCATGCGACAAAACTCTTCCAACAAACTGAAAGACAAATAACTTAGAGTTAGCAATTTAATTATTAATTTCAAAGTGGCTCTCACAAAGAATCTTCACAAACTTATATCATCTTCATCTCGCAAAGAATCTTCACAGACTCATATTAGTTCTTTGTGATTATTCTGCACAAAACTCATCACAACCTCCTCTTTATTCGCCGCCGTCGCATTGCGCGGGTACCCCACTAGTGTATATATATATATGTATAAATACTAACATGATGCCCACGCAATGCGATGATAGCAAATAATTTTTTTCAATAGTATGTCCGTTTTCAGAAAATAAATGATGTGATATTTTTTTTCTAAATTATCGTTGGTCAATAAAATTTCACATTGATTAGTAAAATTTTAGCATTGGTGTCAGTATGTTGGTATAGCTGGGGAAGTGTGCTGGTGTGGGAGACTGTATTTGTTATAATTTATAAAATACTAAGGTTATAGGTCATTTCTTAATCGTTACTTAATACTTAAAAATATGTAGTCTTAAAAAGTTGAGTCAGAGAATATTAAAATTCATATACTATAGATAAGATAAGTTGGAATTTAATTTAATTTCTTTATATACTCATTGTTGTCGAAGTTTTAATTATTAATATGGTATATAAGAATCTAATTAATTCTATATTTCTATTTAGCAGTTTCATTTTATTTTATGAGGGCTAAATTAATAATTTTAAACTACTTAAAATTAAGAGTTCAAAACAAAAAAGTAAAGTAGAGCATCATAATTTTATTTTATTTAATTATGAGGCATTTAAAATCCAGAAATGTTAACTACTTCGAGCTATATTCTATGTACAATCTTTTTATAGTTATACGTATTTTCTAATAATTAATCTAGATTCTAGAATATTTAAAATGAAATATTTAGCTATAAAAATAATGTTTTTTTATAATTAGGTTAATATGCGTTGACGTGATCTTTTTAAAGTTATTATGAAATTTTGTGTTATTAAAGATACATAATATCTAATAGTTACTAATATATTTAATACTTTCCGCTTGATATTGCTTTGTTTACCGTGAATTTATCATATTAATTGTTAATGTATTTTTTTTATAGAATTTACCAATATTCATAAATCTTACCAAAATTTTTATTCAACAAATCTAAAACAACTCACCCATAAATTTTATATATTTTAAAAATAGTATTATATCTTGAAACATTCAACAAGTTTGAAAGTATGAAAGAATGCATAGAAAACTCGTGAAAAATAAATGTTAAAAACAATTAAAAATTCTGTTATTCTTCACCACTTTTATACATTACATGCAATTTAAACTATGAAGAATATAGTCTTGATTTTGTTAATTATATGTCTGCATATAGGTGAAAATAATGACTTTTCTTTAAGAAAAATTAATTAAACTACTATGATTGAAAATATTAAGTTTTTTTATTCTAATTTTATACTGTTAAAAATGAAAGAATTACATTATATATGGATATGGTAGCTTTAAAACATTTAAAATTTAATAGTTTAATAAAAAAGGTGTAAATGATTTAAATAAAAAAATTAATTAAATATAATTAAGAAGTGTAGAAGGGAAAGAGATATTGCAATCTGTCCCGTCATTAATGTTTTTGTGCCATTAAGAGTGTTTTAGTTATTTTAACATCAAATCACGTCCCTCACGTGGTGGTGTTCATTGTTTTGTAATCATATCCAATATCGATCGGTTATGTAATGAAGTATATATAATCTAATTAAAACTCAAGATATATAATCTTAATTAATTAGTTGATGAGATATATAGTTTTGAGAGTTGTGTTTAATAAAATCTATGTAAAAATTACAATTTTAAAATTTTAATATTAAATCACAGGTGATTCAGTATGCAATAACATGTGATTTGTAAAAGTATCACGTGTGAATTACGAAAATGTCACTCCGTTCAAAATTTTAATATGCAATCTGGACCATTAATGTCATTGATCAAAATGCTAAAATTAATCTCTTAAGACTATGAATTAAGTATATACTATATTAAACATTCTTCATAGTTTTGAACACACACACACACATAGGGTGAGAATCCTGTAAAAAGAAAATTAAGATAAAAAGTGTAAGAAGAAATCTCAGCCATTAGATTAATTAGATCTGATATTTTGATAATTAATTTTTTTAAATTAATTAATTAAAATCGGTTAACTGAGAGTATATTAGTCTTTTGATTACTTACCCACCTCCTAAAATCATGTAACCATATCTTACACTAAAATCACTAATTCAAAATTCAAAAAAGCGACGAATCAATATATTTGATGCACAACACGAATCATCAGTTATAAAATTGATACACTTCCAGAAATCATCAATTATAAATATCGAGGAATAGTCTCAAAACTGGATGGATGCACAATCCAATAAATTCAACAACAAATATATTAAAAACTGATGAATACATACAAAATTGATGAATGCAGTACCTAATACATAAGATGCACAACCCTAAAATTGAATTGTACCTACTTAATCGATTCATAGTGTTAATCCAGACACAGACTACATATTCAATTGAAGAATATCACAACCAAAATTGAAGCACAATCCAAACAAAATCGATGCACAAACCAGACAACATTTCCAGATCGAAAAACGAGTTTCAAGATGAAGAATATTCTTCGGTGATTTAAACAAGGATGATAACGGTGATGGTGTTGGCGGTTCAGATTTGAAGGGGCAAAGGTGGCGAGTATGAGCAGCGCCGGTTCCTTTATCGTTCAACAAGATGAGACAAAAACGATGATGATGGCGATTTTTAATACAACTATTTGAACCCAAAGTCTTCTCGGTCAGATCTATGACGAACAAAAGGGGAATACGACAGTGAATCAACACAATATTTCACGAATGAAATGAAGATGAGATGCATAGTCGGTTTAAAGAAGAAAGAGAGGAAAAAGGGATTTGATAATTAAAACCTAAACATTGTGGGGGGAGGGGGACGGATACTAAAGAGGAGAGAGAAAGTGTTTTGTAAACTAATTATGTCACATGTCATCCACATATTTCTCATTACTCTTTTTATCTTAAACTTCTTTTTATTTGAACTCAACTTTATATATAATATATAGGGAGAAGTTCAATCGAGAATTGTTTTTCGTACGAGAACAGTTTGTAACAACATTAATGACTTATTAATAAGGGTATTTTGGTCATTTATATAATTACCCTACCGTGAATGACGTCCGGGTGAGCCATCATTAATTTGCGAGGCTTGTTTTTTTCCCAAAATGCCTCTCGTTTAATGCGTCATTAATAAGCAATTAGCAAATTAATGAGCAATTAATGAATTATTAATGAGCCGTCAAAAATCTTAGTCATTGATTAATTTTAATCAAGGGCTAAGATTGGTTCTCGCAGTTATCGTATAAAAAACAGTTCTTGTTTTAACCCTCCCCTATATATATATATATGGGAAGGTTCATTTAAGAACCGTTTTTATTGCGAGAACCACGAGAACCAATCTTAGCCGTTCATTTTGGATAACGAAATTCATGGATGAAAAGCGTGGGGGAATTGAGTGTGGCAGGGTACATGTAAGAAATTCTTGGGTGGGCAATCCAATTGAAGGAGGGAGAATTTGACGATTAAGATTGGTTCTCTCAATAAAAACGGTTCTTAAATGAACTTTTCACTGTATATATGGGAGGGTTCATTTGAGAACCATTATTATTGCGAGAACCAATCTTAGACGTTCATTTGGTAAAAGGAATTCATGGATGGAGATAGTGTGGGGGATTGAGTGTAGCAATGTGCATGTAAAGAATTCATGTGTGGGGCAATCCAATCGAAGAAGGGGAATTGAACGGCTAAGATTAATTTTCACAATAAAAACGGTTCTCAAATAGACTTTTCAATATATATATATATATATATATATATATATATATAAATCGAACGACGACATATGTTGTTGTTGTGTCATCTAATTAATGTCGTACGTACGTTGGTGAGTTCTTCTGGTATGCATTAATATCAAGATACATAATCTTAATTACTTCATGTTACAGTCATTCAATTTGATCATATGATTCATGTTTTCATGTGTGCTATATGATTCATCGATGTAACTTTACACGTACATGATTCTTCTATATTTGTGAGAATCCAAGATATAAGTTTATGCATCATATATATATATATATATATATATATATATATATATATATATATATATATATATATATATATAACTGTGGTGAAAAGTTCATTTGAGAACCGTTTTTATTGCGAGAACCGCGGAAACTAATCTTAGCCGTTCATTTTGGATAATGGAATTCATGGATGAATACCGTGGCGGAATTGAGCATGACAAGATGCATGTAAGGAATTCATGGGTGGACAATCCAATTGAAGGAGGGGGAATTAGACGACTAAAATTAGTTCTTGCGATTCTCACAATAAAAACGATTCTCAAATGAACTTTTCACTACAGTTATATATATATATATATATATATATATATATATATATATATATATATATATATATATAGGGGAGGGTTCAAACGAGAACTGTTTTTCGTACGTGAACTGCGAGAACCAATTTTGGCCATTCATTTTGGATAACAGAGTTCATGGACGAAGAGCGTGGGGGGATTGAGTGTGACAGAGTGCATGTAAGGAATTCATGGGTGGTCAATCCAATTGAAGGAGGGGGATTTAGATGGCTAAGATTGGTTCTCGTACGAAAAACAGTTCTCGTTTGAAATTTTGTCTATGTATATATATATATATATATATATATATATATATATAAATATATAATTTGGTTTGTATTAATTAGTGATTAGCTTAAAAATATATTGTAAATAAAATGTAGAAAGTGGACAGCCCTTTTGTAACAAAAAGTAGTCACTTTTAAAACGCATTTGTGGGTAATATAAAAACTTTTCTTTGTGTAACTTTTTTTTTATCTCCTTTTTATACGCCTTTGCGCTTTTACATTAATTTTCTTCACATTTGTTAAATATTAATTAATTTTATGTTTTTCTAACCGCAGAATCAAATTTTTTTTACTAAAACATCTAGCGAGTAGCTAGAAAAACGAAACGTACAAGATTACAAAGAAAGAAAAGAAAAAGACACACAACACCAATTAATCAAATTAAGCATACATTTAAGCTTCTTTCTTGAATTGATTCAAGAAAATGATAAGCCTTGAATTAAAATTAACATTCTATCAATCGAAACATTTTTTTTGCATGAAACAACTCATTCCTTGATCTCCAAATTTGCCAAAAATATGTGACTATAACAGACTTCAAAACTTCAGCTTTTCACTACAAAAATTATTAGATTCTTTCCATGAGAATAATGATTTCATTGAATTTCCAAAAGTAGAAATCTTCCACCATTTTACTATTTCTCTTGATATGATTTTGCAATAAAATATTCAGTAAATATATGATCTTCTATCTCCGAAAACAAAACACAAAAAGGACACAGCCTCTATTAATTCATGAAAATTAGTACGTTAGTGCTTAAAAGGAAGAAATTAATTGAATCCCAGATCGATGGAAATTAATGAGAGACCGACGGACGGATCGCATCGATCATTAATTGCTTTAATTTTTAATATTCGATCTTGAATTAAACTCTTAATTAGCTAGCTAGATTCTTGTATCACTTGTGAGTGTTAATTTGCTTTCCTTAAATTAATTAATTAATAACAAGTTTGCCATGTTTTTTTTTGAACAGCATAAGTTTGCCATGTTAATTTGTTTTTTGCATGCTTTGTCTACGGGATTTAGAAAAAGTAATACGTACGTACGTTGGGATATATAAATACGTATATTATATATACATATATATGTATGTGTGGGTGTATTTCATACGTACGTGGTAATTAAGTTTCTCTTTAATTTTCTTTTAACTTTAATTAAGAGTTAATTGTTAAATACGTTCTTTAAATTTGTCATTTTTTTCAATTTGGTACTTTAACTTAAAAAGTAACTAAGATAGTCGTTTAAGATCGATTTTATGGCGAAAAAGGTCTTTTCGTTAGTTGACTGTTAGTCAACTCTATTAAGTCAAGGGTATTTAAGTCTTTTTACCATTTTTTTAATTTTTAATTACTTTTTAATAATATTTTATCTTTTTTTATATAATAAATAAAGCATTACTCTCTTTAACTCTCTCTCACACACTACACTACACTTTCTCTCTCTCTCCTCTCTCTTCAAACGAGATGGCAACCATCTCTAATGCACTGCCCACCACCACCCTATAGGCACCGCCAACCACCATCGCCAACCGCCACCTCTACCGCCACAGTCGGATCTCTCTCCCGCACTCCTAAGACCACCACCACTTCACCATCTACCAACAGAAGCCACCACTCTGCCACCGCCATAGAAAAGCATACCATCGACAATCTACCGCTAGATGCCACCACTCCACCACCACCACCACCACCACAAAAAAGCCCACCATCGAGAATCTACCACTCCGACACCGACACAGAAAACTCCATTGAAAACCCTATCTACCAACACCACAATCTGCTGCCACCATAGAAAACCTTATCCACCACCACCGAAACCCCCCACCACCACCACCACAGAAAACCCCACCACCGACACCATAAAAAACCCCTAACCACCATTGATACCTTTGTGCAACATACAAACCCTAGATCTATAGCTAAATCGTGTGAAAACCTAGACCTATACCTAAATCATATGGAAACCCTAGATCTGTTTGAAGATGAGGCGGCGGCAGCAGTTGTGCTTTCACTGTGAGAGAGAAAAAGAGAGATGAGGAGATTAATTTGGAGGATTGAAGCATCAATTTGAAGGATCAAAGCTTGGAATCATAGCTTTTATACGGTTTTGTCATTCCTTCTTTATTCTTATGTTTATTCTTAATTTACAGAGGCCTGACATGATCATTATAGGCTAGTTCTTTCCTGTTTTCCTCCCTAGAGGAGATGAACCTCAATAAAGTTGATTAATTTATGTTAATTTGGACATGTTTGCTATATAATTTTTCTTGTTTTTCTTAATTGTTGACCCACATGTGTTTTGGTTTCTGTTTTTAGAGTTTATTTACTGAGTTTGCACAAGTTGGAGGACCAATCCGCTTGTGTGACTTGAATCTTGATTGTTTAGGACCAATAGATAATCTAGACTAGTAATAGACAAATCCTAAGTTAAACTTCTAGAAAAGAAAACTTTAATGTGTGTGATTAATATATAATGACCAATTATATGTTAATACATGTTTTGTTAACCTAAACAAACATAAAGATTAAGTCTTTCTTGACACGAACTTAAAATCGGCTAATTATGTATTTTGATTAATCTCATGACCATAAGGTTTGTTAAAACCATAATTATGGAGTTATTTAATTTGACCATGATTATAACTAATATAGGAATCGGTATATAGTAATTATATGTCCATTGCACGCATTAATTGAATTAATTAACTAAAAAGAGGTGAAATCGAGTCTAGGGAGAGAAACCTTTGAATTGATAAGTTTAAATCCATAAAGATTTTTGCTTTTGGCTCTCTTTGGTTTGCTTTTGGAATTTAATAATGTTAGTAGTAATTTAGAGTGGTAAAGTTTGAATCTTTATTGATAAGATTCTAAATCCCCCCTTAGTTGTTTTTATTAGTTTAATATTTAATTAGTAGAGTTATATTAAAAATCATACTCGTTCCCCTTGTGTTCGACACCCGTACTTATTTCCTATATTCCGATACGATTAGTTTCTCTTGCCTATTTATGTTGTAGTCGTGCTAAATAACTCAGATTTATAAATTTAAAACTGATACGCTATACACACATTAACCACCGATAGAAATATTCAAGAAGGTAACAAATTATATACTCTGAGTACCACAAATCTAAGACTGTCAGTCTATTCTATGAGGTATTAGTTAAAGCTCGTTGTTATACCATTGTGTGTCATTATGTGTCCTGCTCTCAGCTCACTTTGAAACTTGAACATGTGAGTCAATTAAACAACCTCATCTAAGTAAGGTTAGTTTCATATAACCTCATATCAACTTACATTAAAATTTAGCATAGATATTTTCTCCCCCATATAACTGAAAGTATACCTGATTTCTTTTGTTTCTTTTCAAAAGGGGCAAAAAGAGAATGTGCCCATATCTTTTCAGCAAGAGTTTAGGGACTTAGAGGGTGTTTGGTTAGAAGGATTTCATGAGATTTTATAAGAATTGGAATCCAATTCTTAAAAATTTCAATGTTTGGTTCACCATGAAATTTGAATGAATTAAAATCCATGAGGGAAGGAATGTAAAATCCTTCAAGATGAGGAGGGATTTTAAAATCCATGAGGGAGGGAATGTGGTTTATTACCATTATACCCTCCGCCTATTGTCTTCGCGTCGCCGGTCGCCGTTCGATGTTTGTCGTTCGCCATTCGTCGTTCGTCAGTCATCGCCGGTCGTTGTTTGATGTTCGTCGTTCGTATTTCGTCTTTTGATGTTCGACGTTCGTCAATCCTCGCGGGTCACTGTCCGTCATCCCTCTTTTGCGGGTCGTCGTTCAGTGCGTCCCCGTTTGTTGTTCGTCGTTCCTCGCGGGTCGCCGTTTGCCATCTGTCTTTCGCGGGTCGTTGTTTGGTGCGTCCCCGTTCGTCAGTTGCGTCCCCGTTTGTCATTCGTCAGTCCTCACAGATCGTTGTTCGATGTTCGCCGTTCGTCGTCTTTTGCCGTACGATGTTCACCGTTCGTCTGTCATTCTCAATTCGCCGTTCGCCATTTTTCTTTCGTCGGTGTTCGTTTGATGTTCGCCGTTCGTCGTCTTTCGCCGTATGATGTTCACCGTTCGTTCGTGTTTCTCGGGTCGTCGTTCGCCGTTTGTCTTTCACCGGTCGTCTTTCGATGTTCGCCGTTCGTCAGTCATCGCAGGTCGCCATTCAGTGCATCCCCGTTCGTCGTTCTTCAGTCCTCGCGGATCGCCGTTCGCCGTCCGTCTTTTGATGGTCGTCGTTTGGTGCGTCCCCGTTCGTCGGTCATCACGGGTCGCCGTTTGCCGTTTGTCTTTTTCTGGTTGTCGTTCGGTACGTCCCCGTTCATCAGTCACGTCCCCATTCGTTGTTCAACTACTGATTTGTGGGTAATTGATTTGTTGTGGTTAAGAATGAAGTTGGAAGTTGTAGGAAAGGTAATTCTATCATTTTACATGACTGAAATCAAATTCATCTACATTATCTATGAACCGAACAAAACATGGAAATGAATTCCAATTCCATTTCCTGCCAATCAAACAGATTACGGATTCAGATTCCAATTCATTCAGAAACATTCCGCAAACCAAACGCCACCTTAGGGTACATTTGCTAACCACATTTCTTTTGTGACCTGCATATGTTTGATCCAAAACTTCATCCTTTGTTTATAGAGATGTGCCGGGAAGCCAAATCATATATGTCCTAACACATGTATTTTAATTTAATGTTATTATAGATCCAAGAAACAAAGGCAAATGCTAAATAGCTATTAAATTGGGAGATCTTTCTGGAGGTATGCATTCTATTAAATGGATGTCTCGAATTTAGACTTGCAAATAAGTTGTTAATTACATAAGAGAATATATTTTTCTTGCTATTCAAGATTCTGTTTTTAGGGCTAATTTGATCTAGATCTCAGTCCCTCTTTGCTGATTCTAAGAAAATTGGAATTACGATTAAAGATTTGATTATTTTAGTCGTGGACAGATTGTTTTCTTTATGTTCAATCCAACACTTGTAGGCAGCAGGTCGCTTAATCAATCACTTACAAAAGCCTCGTTTCATAGTAAGTTTTGTTGCTTAGTTCTTGATTCCATTGTTTCAATAGTCTACTTAGTTTTGGTTGTTGTCGAAATGCATGGTGTCAATAAATAGAGCTTCATAAAGTAGATGCCAAAAATTATTACTTTCATGTATTTTAGTATAATTTTTCAAAATGGGTTTAAACGGGATTGAGTATGATGGGTCGGGTTTAAACGGATAACCGAAATTGAAAGATTGATCTTAATTTTATCGTAGTAAAACTTCATAGGTCCATTTGCAATTAAAAATTTTGTATTAACTTAAACTTTTTATCTTTGCAGGTTACATGTGAATTATTAAAGACATTCATCTTAAGCTATGGCCTCTCTACTATAAACACTGATTAGAAAATATTTTCTGGATACTAACTAGATTTTATATTAGATATATGTTGTTTCTATTCATTTTATAAATTTAGTAATGATTTCGATGAGAAATTTGGTTTACCTTCTGTATGATTATGTATGACTTCAGAAAGATGTTTTTATATAGTTTTCAACTAAAATAATTAAATATTTTTGTGTTTAGAGAAGCAGCAAATGAAAATTCAAAATTAATTCAGAAGTGATATATTGATTGAACCTTCAGTCATTAAATTCGTTTTCTGACAGAATAAAGTGTAGGTAAAAGTCAACATGATTGGAAGTAAACACCTTTGCTGACTAAAAAGTTTCAGTTCTTAAAGCTTTTGCACTTTTAGTGATAGTAATTTTATGTCATAATAGACATTTAGCTATTGGGTAATTCTATATAGCCCACTTGATTATCTATTTAGCCCCTCTTGATTTGACATATGTGAGTGAAAAAGATACATTAAAAATGTAACATTCTTGATTTGATAGGTGTGCTTGTGAGGAGAGGGGGCTATAGAGCTATTTTCTTCGGTGAGAGGGTGCCAAAACACCTTTATTGACAGAATTTAGACTTTTACTCACGTTTCATTTTAGTCAGTAAATGTCATATATTTTGTAGTGTCCCTATAAATTGCATTTACATCAAAATCTAATCGTTCATCATAATTAAGTGTAGCTTAATCACAATTACAACATCACTTAAGATTTTTATCATTAAATCCCTAATATCTAGTTGTTGGGGCTTATAAAATAATTATTTCATTATAAACTTCATATTATTTATATCTTACCAAGTGGATTTTGAAAAATTATAACATAATATCTATATAAAATATATGTATATAAAAATTTGGGCCTCCTCTGAAACGTAGGCCTTGTACGGTCGCATCTCCTGCACTCTCTCAAAGACATCCCTACACCCAATGTTTTAAATAACGTGAGGCGTGGCGTGGTGGTAAGGTCAAGACTCAATCTTTGGAAGCCATGACAAAATCATGGCGTTTCACAAGGCGTGACTTAATTAAGGCGGCAATTTTGTATATTAATTATAATTATGTATATCAAATCATACAAAACAAATACAAAAAACACATAATTATAGGTTTATAAGTTAGTTAAACAATCTTTTTCTTTGGTTTTGGTATAACAATCCATTCTTATAGAAAAATTATACATATCTAGCTCAGTACCTCTAACACGTGTAAAAAACACAACTTATAATATGTAAAGGCATGTCAAGCTGGACCTTAGCGTATGCCAAGCCTTATGCCTAAGCTTTGAACCATATCGTGACAGCATGGTTAAGCCTCAAGCCTTGACGGAGTCATGGTGAAGCTAAGACGAGCCTTTTAGAACCATGCCTACACCTGTCAAGCTCAAGAGAGCCGCTCTATGATAGATCGAGTGGATGTCACAAGATAAGAATTCAAGTTTCATAAGTCTAGAAACTTTGGTAGAAGAACAAAAAAAGAAAAGGATTTGTTAGGATTAAGATGCTTGTTACTAGAATAAATGAAAATTTTAACAGTCAAGTACGCTACCTCTTTAATATATTACGTCGAATCTCTTAGTTTTTTTATTATTAATCCTTATATTTTTGTCCACCGCAACGCACAAATTATTGTCAACTCGTTTATTCATGATTAGCGGAAATTAATTCCAAAATTATTAAAACTAGCACTACAAGAAAATGACCTTTTAGCGACGACAAAAATCCTCGCTAAAGATTTTTTGCAAAAAAATGTCGTTGCCAAAAGGTCGTCCTTGAAAGCTCGTCTGTGATACTTTTTAGACAAGACTTGTCGTTGTGGAAAATGGGAGACCCTTCACTGACGACTTTAGTCATCGCGAATGTCATTTTTTTAATAAAAAAACAAAATTAAAATAAAAGCTTTTGCCACGACAAGCTGTCCTCGCAGAAACTGTTAGCGACGACAATGTCTTCGCGAAAACAGGTTTTAAAATAATATTTTAAATAGTTTTTAGACAGGACTTGTCGTCGATAAAAGATTTTTTTATTTTTTAATTTTATAATATTTACCTGCTAATTATAGTTAATTTAAAAGCTAAAACTGTTTTGGCACCAGTTTTTTAAGAACAAACCACTTACACCAACATAATTTTACACAAAACAATAATATCTTTTTTACAAACTAGTTTAATGTAATTAAATAACAAGATATACAACCAATACTCGTCATCATTCAAGTCTTCCTTATTCACATCATCATCGTCTTCAGTTGCATTCATAGGAGAAGCAACCAGTTAAGTCGGGAATATCAAAATTTGCTCGTTTAGTGTATCAAATAATATTTCAGAATTTGCATTGTTGTAGCGTCACGATTCCGTATCATTTCGTCCACTTCTTTTGTGTGTATAGCATTTCTTTCGGTGGTTGGTAGTTTAGAATAGATGCAGTGGCGGGTAACTTTCTACCCTGTCCAAAGATTATACCCACGATGTTCACCTAACACTTGTGAAAGTATTTGCTCGTCTGTCATGGGATTTGAACTCCAACACTTTGTCTGAGTTGCTTCATTTGTTGCTGTGTAATTATAGGATTTAGTGAGGACAAAGTAGTCACCGAAAGTCAGTGAAAAAAAGGGCGGGATTTCTACTGCCTAAACGTATTTTCGTGGGAAAAGAAAAATTAAAAAAATTAATATGGCTTTTAGCAACGACTTTGACGTCACCGAAAGTGTGTCTCGCTTTTCAATGTGGTAGAGTCGAAACTCTATTTCCTTGTAATGTAGTACCAAAAACTTTTTTTACACATGACTTACGATTTTCTAGTATAAAAACATGCAAATAACATGTCCCTCCAGTTTCAATTAACAATTAATTGTCCATCTAATTAATATACCATCGATCTGGACACACACACACATATATATATATAATCATACAACTCGGCATTCAGCAAGCTAGGTGATGACATATGGTCTGAAGGTTGGACCATCCGAAGGAACATGCGAACCTTCCACATAATCTACCAAAAAACATTTACGAATTAAATAATACAAATGTATTTCCCATGCAAATCTCCAAGCATGACTTACAAAGATCCTCATTAATGAGGCATTAAATGGAAAGGCGGCCACTACCCGACAAACACAGTAAATCGCAGACCTGACACATACCAACTTTCGTCTATGGACCAGTTAGACCGCATAACCATCGGACAAAACCTTTGGACAAGGAACAGGTGAATTAATATAAAAGAACAAGAGCTCAGGTACACAACACAGAATTCTCTCCCTCATTTAATATCTCACTACAAACATTCTCTGCATTTATCTCTCTCTCGCCATTAATACACATATATATACTTACTCGCACGAACGAGCTTGGTCACGGGTCCAAACACCCGTGACGAGGCTAACCCTTTGTCTGTTTTGTAGATCATCAGAGAAGCTCACTAGGACCTACGGAAGCAACACTAGGTTCAATTGATGTCTTTGTTAATTGGTTTTTAATATAATTCTGCTACGTACGTACAGTTGAAGAAAAAAGTATCAAAGATGATCCAATGTATGTAGCTTGGATTCTTCATATCACTGTTTCTTCAATTGTTGTATGCATGCGCGGTTGATCCAATATGTAGAAAAGTATGGGCGTGTTGGAGTCTTTTGGGCATAAGGCTACAAACTGTGTAAAAATTCGATCAGCTCATATATCCTCTACGAAGTACTCTATGTTTTCAAATGACAAAAACTTCCCGAACAAAGTTTTTAAGGCAATATGTGTTGCCGTCGTGGTTGTAAGTAACGTAAACCTTGGCATGATGGCAGGTTCAAGCATCAAGCTTTATAAGCCATGTCGAAGCCATTAATTTAAAGCGTGACTTAAGATGTCAATTTTGTATATATTTTATAATTACATATATGCAATTTATAATTATTTACATACAAATTATATATACAAAGTTTGCACAATTGAGGAGCAAAGTAACGTATACAAATTATAAATTTATAAAAGTTCAATATATATATATATATATATATATATATAGTGAAATGTTCATTCAAGAACCATTCTTATTGCGAGAACCGCGAGAACCAATCTTAACCGTCCAATTCCCCCTCCTTCATTTGGATTGCCCACCTATGAATTTCTTACATGCACCCTGCCACACCCAATCCCTCCACGCTCTTCATCCATGAATTCCATTATCTAAAATGAACGGCTAAGATTGGTTCTCGCAATAAAAACGGTTCTCAAATGAACCGTCCCCTATATATATATATATATGCGATTGCAAAACAGATAGAAAAAGTTCCACATACTTTTTAAAAACAATGAGTTTCTGCTGGACATAACCTACAAAATCGTCATTTAGTACGTAAAGGTGCCACATCTAACATTTACGCTTACGGTCAATTATTAACAGCGTAGCCACACCCTATGTCGTATTGGTGCCATGACGCTCATTTTAGAACACTGGCTTTGTGCTATATATGGTCAATATGGAAAAGGAGGTATCGTATTTGGCATTCGAAGGAGAGGTGGCTGCAACATAAAAAAGGAAGACATGTTTACTGAGTTCAAATAAAGTATATCATCCCTTTGGTTTGGTAATATATATAGATATGATATCCCTCCCTTAAAATATATATCATTGAACAGCTATGGTGTGTGATTCCAATATATATAGCTTCCTTGTCTTGAGACCCCCTGCATATTCACCTTGGTTACTTTGTTACCTCTATGTAATTTTTGGGGACTCTTATATCTCTAGTTTTTTTTTTGAAGTTAATTAATACAATATCTTGCTATTCAAAAGAAAATTTAAAAAAATCTTAGACTATATACCGGAATAAATGCGATGGTGATGTCAAAGTAAGCGTAAGGAAACAACGTACGGCGGGTTAATAATGTTTTTTTTTTACAGCAAGATGATTTCATTAACTAGCTAGCAAGATGGTGGAATTAATAAAAGTAGAAACAAAATTCTAAAAACAAGATGAAGATGAGCCAAATCAATCTATTCACGTATTAGCTAGAAAGATTACACTTTGATCTATATATTTTTTATCCCAAAAAACAAAAAAGCTTGAACTTGACTGCTATATATATCAAACTTGTCACAAGAAAGTGTAGATAACTCCCGTAAAAGCACTTGTCCCCCTTAAAGTTCAACGATTTCCTCCATAGAATTTTTTTTTTCATTTAAATCATTTCTCTTAAAGAACTTAATACCTCGGTTAGAGCCCTAAATATCAAACTTAATGAGCTATATATCCCAATGTTTTATTTGTAAATGACCCCGGCCATGGAATATTGTCTTAATTAATTAGGGTATATATCTTCTAATTATGGACCACAAATTGCTTGAACTTAAGTGCTTTTAAGGTAACTTGTCTCCAACGAAGGGAACATAATTAGAGCTTAATCATAAAAATATTTAAAAACTGTACGAAATCACACCGGCCATCCACAAACTAATCGTCCATTAATTTTGTAACTAGCTAGGATAAAAATGATGATTTCAGGTTAATATATATATACTATACAATCATTAAACAAGACTTCATAGTTAATTAAAAAGCTTAAATTAATTTGAATTGATTAATTATAGCATTAAACATTATATATATTTTCATTAATTACGTATATATACTACCAAAAAGTAAGTTGAGAATTAATCATAAAAGAAATTAAACGAAGCTACTAAAGATAAAAAGAAGAATGAACTACTGTTGGCACCAGAAAAGTAAGTTAGTTGGCATATGGAGACAAAGTTTCCACATTCAAAGATTCACAGGCCTTCAAAAAATTTCCAACTTTAATGAACAAAAGAAACACATATATGACCAGTCAGCACATCGATCACCAAAATACATACGTACCTACGTACATACATACTAAAGTGCTTCTTAATTTAGACATCTTCTCCCTTCAAATATTCTTTTCTATCCTAGCTAGCTATATATAGCTTTTTTCTAGGCTCTAACAATATATAATTTAATACTTACAGTTTAAAAATATCATTTTTCCTTTATGAAAATTACTATCTTTTGATTATTAATTGATATGTAACTTTAAACTTATAGATTTTTTTTTGTCATGTTTCCTAATTAACAACAAAGATCAGCGAGTTCTTGTTAATGTAAATTGACACCTTTTGTAAGACCTATTGGTTACGTTCCCGTATAAAAAATCGGTGATCCCTTATTTTTAGTAAACCGAGACCCTTTCTAGGACCCGCTGTGTTTGTTATGATAGAACATGATCGGTCATGTTCTTCTCAACGTGCTTGATTGAGAAAATAATGATAAAAAAAGTTACAAATGAAAACTTTGAGAAAAAAGACCGATTTTGCGAAATCATTATCTGATTAATTAGTAAGATTGTTGAATTTGTTTACATACATTTTTATATGCATGAAAGTAAGGGAAGAGTGATGTTAACATTGCATATATTCAAACCAAGCTTCTCTGTGGGGCTAGCTATATATGCTGGCTGTAAAAGCAAAAGATTAATGTTTGAAAATCCCAAGAACTAGAAATATAACTGCATATATATATTCACATCATATTCAAATCATTATCATTCATATATATAGATTCACTGTAAATAAATCAAAAGCTATGTTATATATAAACAACAACCATATATATATTGAAGGTACGTTTGAGTGGATACACATGTACAGTTGAGAGTGCTAGCTAGCTTTAAGAGCGTGTAATTAAGATCGAGGACCAGTCAAAAAGAAGAAGTTGAGTTATATGGCCGGATGGATACTTGGGAGTGGGGAAACATGCGAATAAAACCCGAAAAGGGTGGATGTGGGCTGATGATTACACCAGATATATGTATATATGTGCCATGCATTAATGGAGCTCCTTTTTATGAATTGAACGTACTCTTTGCTCCTTTAATTTCTTCTTTATCTCCCTCTCTAGGGATTTGTGTTTGTGGAATGTAAATTTGGGACATTTGATTCTGTCATTGATTTGGTGGATATATAGTTGTTTGGAATGTGAGTGTCAAATGCTCAAACAAGACTGAGATCGATCGAAGGATTACTTGAGTTTTGATTATGGATATATATATATATATATATATATATATATATATATATATATATATATATATATATATATATATATATAAAGTTAGTACGTCCGTCCGTTTTGTGAAACCATCGCTAGAAATCATGCTTACAGCAACGGAATTTTAAACCACTGACTTCCTTGTTTTAGGTTTTAATTGACCGGATAGAGTACTCTTGATTTATGATAGACAAAACTGCATGCATGCGGTTTAATTATCTGCCTTGATCGCATTTAAGTCATAAGTATAATTAACAATAAAATGTTCGAAAATCATACATACTACAGAAAAATGATCTTTTGATTATTAGAAGGAAAAAATAGAAGAATACATCTTCTCTAGCTCTAAACAATAATATTTATGTATTTGCCTTTCAAAAACAAATAATAATATTTATCTATACTATATTATAAAGTATTTAGGCCTTTTGCTTAATCTTTTAAATTTTAAGTCTTTTGAAATTACTAAATTACCCCTCATATAAACTAAATGGAAACTATTATATAAAGTAATTATTAAATAGAGTTAATAAGAATCTTATATTCTATTTTAATAACTAAACCTTCCATATTTAAAATTTTTTAATAAATTAACTTAATTATTAAAAAAAACTAGCATGTTACCCGCGCAATGCGTCGGCGATAACTAATTCATACTCGATAACATGTCCGTTTTCGATAACATAGGGTATGATATTCAAGCACTATGATGACATCAAATAAATTTCATTCGCAAGATGTCCATTTTCTTTCTCTCTTTTCCATTTTTATATCTTTATTATCTATCAACTCTTTCTTTAATTTCTAAAATAACTTTTAACAAACAATACAATAAGAAAAAAATCTCTAATTATAAAATAAACCGATAAAAATGTATCAATAACTTTGAAAATTGTGTTGATTTGAATGAAAAATTGTTTAGGTATGAGATAATGAATTGGTCGCCGAGTTTGTGTGTTTTAAAAAATGCAAGTATATTTAAAGAGTTTAGGTAAAAATGTATCAATAACTTTTTGTTACTTATATTTTAAGAGTTCAGGTAAAGTAATGTTAAATATATGATAAATTAAACTTTTATTTTACTTATACAAGTGTTTATAAATTCGGGTTACATGTTATTAAGTTTATGAGAAATTTTAGTTATACGAATTTTCTAAAACTTAAATTAAAATATTTGTTATATGATAGAGTATTTAAAATAATATTTTTATGGAGATTTTCTATTTAATTTTTAATTAGATTAATATCTTTTAGGTTAAAATTTAATTTGCATTGACTTAAATTTTTTAAACATTATTTTTTATGGAAGGTTTAGTTATTAAAATTATATTCAATGGTTTCCGTTTAGGTTTAAATGAAGGGTAAGTTGGTAATTTCAAATTACTTAAATTTTAAGAGATTAAGACATTTAAGAGAGAGAGTGTTAAATGTTTTATATATTAGTATAGATATTATATCATGTAATAAATATTTTAACATAATTATCAAAAAATATGTACAAGTAGAACTCATAAATCTGAATTATCTATAATAAGAATTTATAAATATATATTTTAAAATTTTAAAATAGCTCATATAATTAATAGTTTTAAATTAGTTTACTATTTTCTTAATCTTTTAATTTTAAATAGTTTCAAATTACTAATTTACACTTAGTATTTTCATGCAATTTAACTTATTCAATAAGTAAAGATTTTTTTTTCTTATTTAATTGTTCTCAAAGTTTATTTAAAAATAATAAGAGAGTTGATTAAGAACAGGAAAATAAAGAAAATAGACATGTTACTAATGTAAAATTATTCGTTGTCACCGTATTACGTAAATTCTTAAAACGAACAAGTTATCGAGTAGAAACTATTTGATGCCGCCGCATTGCGCGGATACCATGATAGTGTATTGAAAAATGATATATCCTACTACTATTTCTTTCCTATTTCATGATCCTCTTGCTTATCACAAGCTATAAGATGACATGTTGAGTTCACTAATTCTCTTTTCTTACATCTTTCATTGATTTTGACACTTGTGAGTAGAATAATAAAAAGAAAAAATTAAAAAGATTATCATCTCTATTATGTATTACATATTAACTAGAAATGAATTAAGAAAAGGTAGTACATATGTCTATTGTACGACTCTTAATTAAGTTAGATACGTAGTATGTATTACACGACATCTGGTTTATATAAAAAAATAAACAATTATAAGATTTATATGAAAAAAGAGACATTAGAGATATCTGATTAAAATGAGAAATAAAGATAAAATCTATAGTCTAAGACTTTAGGTAACATTATTAAATGATCTTTGATCTCGCGATATCAAGATGTACATTTAAGTTTGCTATAAAATTAAGATTATCCTTTAGCTTCCAGTTAATTTGTAGTATGTATGTATAGTGCATACGTGCATAATTAAACATAACGGGTAAAAAAGAACTTGTTTTAAAAGTAACAATATTAAAATTAACATTTGAAGGAATTATTGTTACTTTTAATAAACATTAACATTTCTAAATATGTGCCTTTCAACAACAAAAAAAAACATTTCTAAACAAGTAGTTGTATTAAGTTTCAATGAAATGATTAAGAGGATCTGCAAAATTTCCTAATTCATGAGATCAATCTCATTGTATGCCATTGCAGTTGGTTCGTTGTTTGCTAGTGAAGCTTGAGCTTGTGGTGCATGTTATCATTGCAGGTCCAATGTTAATAATAATGTGTGTTATGAGTTATCACTGACGGTGATTAATGCTTAGTGATATTAACTTGACAAA
This sequence comes from Dittrichia graveolens, assembly GCA_038502395.1. NCBI lineage: Eukaryota > Viridiplantae > Streptophyta > Magnoliopsida > Asterales > Asteraceae > Dittrichia > Dittrichia graveolens. The sequence continues at coordinate 7,157,751 of JARJIL010000003.1, forward strand.
TAATGATTTTAGTGATAACAGTTATCACTACTTAATACAACAGTTATATAGTTAAAAAGACCAATTTTAAAAGTGTTATTTATTAGGAATAGTTTTTATCATGTAGGATCCAGGGTATCAAGTATAAATCAAATAATGAAGCAATCAATACACAATGATGAAGTTCTTGAATATGTATATGATACGTACGAGAGAAAGGTCACGGCCAAGAACATAGAGACGTAAGATCGAATGAATGCTTCAAATTAGAATAGGGTTTACAAATTTGTATTTATACTCATGGGTATTTACATAATGAACCCTAAACTATTAATAATAACATGTTAACTCTAAACTAGAATAAACTTCATTAGAATAGAATGAACACAATAAACGGATCTAACATATCCAATCTCCATTATAGACTGGTTTATTCATATGTTTTACACAAAGATATCATTTTTTATCAAAAAATGGGTCCCGGTAGTTTTTTTCTATAGTATCCAAAATATATAGACTAGTTTTTAATAAACCAGTCTCCGTTACATTACTTACAGTAGTATGTATTTTTCTTTTTTCTTTACATATGACTCGTTACATTACTTACAGTAGTATGTATTTTTCTTTTTTCTTCACATATGACTCTTTTTTTTAAACGATAAACATATACACCCAACTTAATCTACATCTATGTATACAATAAAACTTAAACTCTTAATTTTAAAAAGAAAAAATAAACACCTTAGATTCACCTTTATTACGTTAGGCTTATTTTAAATATACCACTTCTGAATTCTGATACCAAGGGATGTCTTTTCCTTCCTTCATGTCCTCTTTCACTTTTCATATATTTTCAGTATGGCCCCTCTATCTTTATTTCTTCCATATTCCCTTTAATATATTTTAACTATTTATGCGTGAAAATAATAAATATATATTATTATGTTTTTAACATCTTTCCTATAATAGTTTATAGAACCTTGTGATATTCCACTATAAATCCATTTATATTACATAATTTTCATTATAAAAATATATTGATTTGAAAAGAGCAATTAATTGTAAAATATGTATTTATCATCTGAAAATTTTGTTGATTTATTTAAATAAATGAAAAGAAACTTTGATTTGCAAAGCAGATACCAATTGGTTTATAGCTAAGCGTCTTCATCCACGATCTATTATAAGAAATAAGAAATAAAAATAAGTTACAATTATATACGTGTTTATTACTTTTTACTTCTGTTGGTATTTATTTTATTTATTTTTTATTTTTAGTAATATTAATTTATTATTATTTTCTTTAATTCTAGTATTTATTTATTGTTTATCCTAACAGAAGTCTTTCAAAAAACAGTTTACAATTTCTAGTAGTCTTTCAAAAAAACAGTTACAATTATATACGTGTTTATTACTTTTTACTTCTGTTGGTATTTATTTTATTTATTTTTTATTCTAGTATTTATTTATTGTATTTATTAAAGATATAACTATTTACAATTTACTTCATCCATACGTCAGGGAATTGAGTTCTACTGTTGTGCAACTTTTCCTGCGTAACTCACATTCCACCTTTTCCTTCATTCTCATTATTTATATTCCTTTCCATCTTAATACAAATTCAAGCTACCTCCTTCACTTGCAATATCCTCTTCGGTTTCACCATCAATTATATTAAGATTTACGATTCTTCATATTTTATCAAACATGATTAAAAAAGATTAAGATTATGATCAAATATGACTCATTATATTATCTTACAAACATGAGAGTGTAAATCTACAAGGCTATAACCAGATATATTCTTAATTTAAAATAAGGGATTCACTTATGTGAAAATAGAGTTGTATTTAATAAAGTCCATGTAAAAAACATAGTCTTAAAGTTTTAATGTTTAATCACAGGTGATTCAGTATACAATCACATGTGATTTGTAAAAGTATCACATATGAATTATGAAAATGTCACTCCGCACAAATTTTTAAAATGCAATCTGAACTATTGATGTCATTGATCCAAAGACTAAAATTAATCTTTTAGGACTATGAATTAAGTATGAATTATATTTAACGTTCTTCTATAGAAATAACAAGTTAAGTAACATATATATTAAGAAAAACATAATATACATGCAATTTGTTAAGAGTATTGGGTTCTTATATAATTAGTTAAAAACTGAAACATCCAAAATAAGAATTTAGATCCAATCAGAAAGAAAAAAAAATATTCAAAGCATTTAGCTGGAGAATTCATATAATATTAAAAATATTAGACACATCCCCCATGCTATTAGTATTGATTATTGAACCAAGAACTTTGACCAGTTGACTATCACGTGGTTAATGGGCCTTCTGGATATGGTCCACTGGGTTCACGTTGCCCACTGTTTGGAGTTTTAGACTGTCAAAATTGATATTTAAAACCAATTCAGTACTGTTTGGGCAGAATTAATTATTATGGACTAATTAAAGCTGGACCTGCTCACGCGAACAAGAACAACCTTTGCTAGGCTGCTAGGTAGTAATTGATGTTGGGCTTTGACACTAGGACCATATCTAGTTATGTTTTGTTTTTAGATTAGTTTATTTAAAAATATAGTGGCTATTATTGTACATATGACTATGGTATTTACCATAAGTCAATCAACCGTAATAAAGGTTTCATATTTTTCCGAGCCGTATGTTTTGTTTTGCACTCTCCTTATACGCATACTTCCATACATACATACGGTTCATCTTAAACAAGTCATAATCATTTTGTTCTAATGAAAATCTTCAATTGCTGTTATTGTGATACTGATTGGGATCATACAGAAACCAACCACTAATCTAGACTTTGGGTCAGATCAAATTTGTTATTTTTGGGTTGGGTTGCGTTGGGTTTGGGTATCCCAACTAGTATTTCTCTGTAGAGTCAAGAGTGTGTGTTGACACTAAGACGAGTATATCACATCCATATCCATTTTAGATTTCTAGAATCCGAAACCCGACCTTGCTTCTTTTCACGACACTTAATCGAAGCATAAATACTTATGCAAATTGGTCTTTCTATATGAAATATATAACATGCATTTTATATGTTCCACTTCTTCTTTCAATCTTTTAACGATCACGAGTAATTCTTGTTTCACTCAATTCTCGCCACCATTTGGTTTGTTTAAGAAGGATGTAAATATGATAGGCAACAGTCCCACCCTGCCTGAGTGATGACTACGGAAAGGTTCACACTCTTTTTCGTCTAGTCTCTCGCCTACTTCACTATGTCCGCACATCCATTTAACATATGCGATTGCGAATTTCTAATAAACTTCCTCTGGTTACAAAAATACAGGCAAATGTCTGGTATGCTTTGTCGCAAACCGACATATGCCTTGGAGCATTTTAATTAACGCAACTTGCTACCTTTGGTATTTTTTTAATGCTGGACATTCATTACAATTATAAATCTGAGTTGCAGCTCTATATATATCCGGTAGTTGCAACTTGCATATTTCAATCCAAACCAATAGATCTAGGTTAAGTTGGACAACTTTAAAGTATTTGGAACAATATAGGTTGTGGTATTACCTAAGTAAGTCCAAATGGATAATTTCAAGAATCTGCAATCATCGTAACAAGTAAAGTGGGCAAGCCATTAAAAGCAGTTGGTCAAAAAATCACCAAAGAGTTCAACGTGTATGTACGTCTTCACCATCTCATGAACTAAGGGTAAGCACAAAAAACCGAAATCAAATCAGAAATAAAAAAAACAAACTAATATAGCAACCAACGGTTTTGGTTTTCAAAATTTCAAAAACTGAATTTTTCAGTTCGGTTTTGGTTTTTAATATTGCAAAAACCGAAAAAACCGAACCGCACCGTTCCAAAAGGCAACATTGTAAATATACATGTTCAAAAAATCAAATACCCTTTGACTTTTTCATTTACATTATGGTTCCATCAAAGAGGTCTCACACTGATTTATATCTCTTTCGTAGTTGCAACTTCTTTTGATCGTTGGACTACTCGATTGAGTTCACCTATGTCACTTCATTTCGAGTCGATGAGTTCACTTCTTCTCGCTTTTATTCATTTCCAGCTTAATATAGAAATCTATTCTAGTTGTTTATTTCGATTTTTAAATTCTAGTTTTCTGAGTTGTATGCAGTTCATCTGAGTTGGTTGTTCATCTCAATTTTCAGTTTTGCTAATATGATATTTATTGATGGGTTAATAATGGAAAAAACCTTAAACTTTGACTTACTTTTTGGTTTAAACCTTAATCTTTGTTTTTAAATGATTTAAACCTTAAACTTTATTTTACTTGTTGATTTAAACCTTAAACTTTGACTTACTTTTTGGTTTAAACCTTAATCTTTGTTTTTAAATGATTTAAACCTTCAATTTTATTTTACTTGTTGGTTTAAACCTTAAATTTGTTTTTACCTATTATAATAACCCAAGTAAAAAAAACACCCAATACATTAACAAATAAATAACCAAAGCTAGGAATCACATTGCCAAAAATAAGCTCAAGAGTATAGTTATTTGTAGGAATTAGACATCTGCACAACCATAATTACATCAAAAGACACACAAAAAACTCGAGCAATAACATCTAGACATTGGTTAATTAACTTTGGAACCATCATCAACATCCGAAATAGCACCCGAAAAGTTTCCACCAACATGTTATACTGATCTTGGTATTGCACATGCTGGCCATGCCGGTCTCACATCACCATTTAAGCTGTAACACCGCTTCTGAATTCAGTTGCATTAATAACAAAACAGATTTAGCAGCGGAAATTTTTCTTTTTAAAACAACCAAACAGTTAATTTACATTAATTACTTCTCAAAATTTCATAGGTGTTACCGAGTACAGGAACCGACCATAGTATTTTATTACATCATACAATTTACAAGTGTTCCACCCACAAGGGGCAACAAAATTCCCAAAAGTATCCCGCCTCGCAGGCCATCTAGTCTTTACCTGAAAGGGAAATCATAGCATCATTAGCTAGAGTAGCTAGTGAGTACATACAATCATAAGCATCAATATAGCAAGTCATGCGTCATATCATAAACAATCATTGCTAGCTTAGCACATAGCAGTGTGCTGACAAGATCGGTAAGAGTCGTGTCTTGCAGGGTAATCCATCCCGCTCAACAACTCAAACCGGGTAATCAGACACGACCAATCCGCGCTGGTGGGGGAGCACATGGCAGTCCACCGAGCATCGTTCACAGAGTCAAAGACTCCGCAGGTAATCCAGATACAATCGGCTGATCACTACTCACGTTAAGGCACGGTGGTTCCGCAGAACCTATGATCCAGGATGCCTCCTGAATCCCCGTGAAATCCCGAAGGATTCAGCTACAACCGGCTGACCTTAACCATGCTTCAGATAGTCTGCAGACAATTCACATACACATATACGTACATTTGATCCCACAGGGATCCGACATCTTTCGAATAGTCATTCATGCATAGCATCGCATATTAACTATGTGGTTCCAAATTGGACCCACTTGCATGCTCCTGTCACATATTCTAACATCTTACAAGTCATACATTTACCTCTTCGAGCGTACCTGCAAAAGCAAGTTAGCCATACATAGTACATTCACATAGTCATCTAGCAGGAAAGGCTTACTCTACAGAGTCTCATGAAAGTAGGCACTCACCTGATTAGCTTATAACGTTCGTTCAGTTAATGCTGATTCAGCTGACACGTTCACCTAAAACATCGGCAATCGCGTTAAGCGTTTGCACGTGCTAAGTTCTATTATTAGAACTTTCATAAAGCCTTCTTAATAGTCTCAAGTCATTCATTAAACTCACTTTGAACACTACAAAACCTTATCAACAAGAACTTGTTAATAAAACAAACCCTTGCTGAAAAGGCCCCATCGCGCCGCGACAAGTGGAAAGTCAGACCATGAGAAAAGGTTCATGCGAAAGTCGGACCATTTAACTTTTGAACCATCCGACAGTCGGACCAAAGGTCGGACGGGTCATCCGACTGTCGGACCCTTCATGTGAAGGTCGGACCATATCAAAGTCGCATGGTTCATTTTTTTCATGGTGTCGCGCCGCGACAACGGGTTTTCCAGATTTTCACCTTCTTCATCAACTTTCATCCGACTTTCAGCTTACAAACTTAAAAACCCAGATTTATGAACTCGCTTTTTTCACTCTTTAAACACTTCTAAGCTTCATATATTATCTATATGAACCTTATAAACAACTTAACACATTTTAAAACATCCAAACATGATAAACCCACACATAAAGTGAGCTTCATGCTTATTCATGGTGTTCTTCATCTTGGCACAACTTCCAGCCATGAAAACATCCATGTATCTAGTTTATAACAAGTGTAATCTTACTTAAACTTCAAAACAAGGAGCATGCTAACCTTGCTTTAGGTTTAGAACTTCAAATCTTCAAATCTTATGAATTCTTCTTCAAGTTCTTACAAGAGCGGAGAGAACAAGTGTGTGTTTGTATGTGTGTTTTCTTTTCTTAAGTTCTTTTTGACTTTGAGAGTCAAATATCTCTCTTGCACACATATATAGAAATCTTATCCAGAGGCAACCGCCTCTGGATGAAAATATCTATATTTTCTTTTCCTTTTTTTTTCTTTTCTTCTTTTCTTTCTTTAATTAACACACACACACACACACACATATATATATATATATTATTAATATACATATATACACAAGTACACATATACAAATATACATATATTAATTTAATCTCTATTAATTTCACAAAGTCTTACAAACAAATATTCTTATTACATTTTTCACTTACGCGTACGTACTACTTACAACTAGGCCCAAGTTAAGGATGTTACATAAGCCCTTGTTCCCCGTCGTTCACAGCTCTTGTTCCCGTCATCGATTTCGTAGCTCGCTCCCCTTGTTCCCGTCGTCGATTTCTTCGCTCGCTCCCTTTCTTCCCTTCGTCGATTTCGCCGCTCGCTCCCTTTCTTCCCGTCGCCGATTTCGCCGCTCCCTCCCTTTCTTCCTGGCATGGCCAGCATGGGCAATACCAAGATCAGCATAACATGTTGGTGGAAATTTTTCGGGTGCTACTTCAGATGTTGATGATGGTTCTTATGTTAATTAACCAATGTCTAGATGTTATTGCTCGAGTTTTTTTTGTGTGTCTTTTGATGTAATTATAGTTGTGCAAATGTCTAATTCCTACAAATAACTATACTCTTGAGCTTATTTTTGGCAATGTGATTCCTAGCTTTGGTTATTTATTTGTTAATGTATTGGGTGTTTTTTTACTTAGGTTATTATAATTAGACCCGTCAATGGGTCAGATCTTGCCCCAGATCCGATCCGATCTGCCCCATTTATTGGATCCAATGGGTCTAAATATTGAATCCATCGCCCCAATAAGATATCCAATAGGTCGACCCATTTAATTGGATCACTACGTGGGTCGATCCATTTAATATTAAACTAGAATTTAATTTTAACCATCAACTATTATTAATTTATTGCCACCACCGCCACCGCCGCCCGTTACCGCACCCACCATGGACCACCTCCATCGCCGCCCGCCCCCACCCTCCGCCGCCGACACCATCACCGCCGCCCCCACCCTCCGCCGCCGACACCATCACCACCACCACCGTCGTCGCCGACCACCAGCCGCCGCCATCGTCACCGCCGGCCACCACCCGCCACAATAATTAATTAATTAATTGGATGTTTAATTGGATTTGGATGACTTCGATGATATAATTAGCTGAATGTCGATTTTTCTAGTTGTATTTATCCAGGAAAATACTTCTTGTATTATCAAGAAATGAATTCTGATTGTGAGAATTGAAATTTAAATACAAAATATGTATGATTACCAAATGCTTTTTTGTGTGTGTACACACACATACACATACACACTTACTTTTGTAATTGATAACACATGAAAATGTAAAGAATGAGATCCCGCATGCAAGGAAACCCACCACAGACCTGAAATTGATGGCTTTTGTGGCCAACATTGCTTATATATTTCTTTCACTTGATGATACATAAAATACAAATGAGAAACAATAATTGAAAAGAATTAAAGTTATTTGAGATGGTATTTAATTATAAAACTGAACAAATAAATATTTAATTGACATGACGTCATATAACGGTGTTGAACCATCTATAGTGTTCCAAAAAAAAGATGTGGAGAGCTTTCATGTGTAAAATCCTTGGGGTGGTGTTCTTGGTGGATCTAATTCATACAACAAAGCAACACTTGTAACTCGTGATTTTTCAAATTTGCAATCTACAAAAAGTTCAAACTATATATATAATGTTAATCGTTAAAAGTGCCCCTAGGTGACGGTGGCTGGTGGTGGCCGGCGGTGACGGTGGCTGGTAGTAGCCGGCGGTGACGGTGGCGGTGGCTGTTGATCGGCGGTGGTGGTGACGGTGGTGGCCGGCGGTGGTAGTCGGTAGGGTAGGGATGGGTGGGGGTAGGGTGGCGGTGTGGTGGGGTGGGTAGAGTAGGGTGGGGTGGGTAGAGTAGGGTGGGGTAGGGACGTAGGGTGGGGGGTAGTGGTTGAAAAAATATTTGATACATTATACTATAAATAATAAAATATTAAATGAGTCGCTCTGGTAAAGATTCATTTGTAATGGATCCGATCCAAATCCAAGTAAATGGGTCTTAATGCTAATGGGTCAGATCAAAATCTAATTAAATGGTTCTATGGGTCAGGTCAGATCTTTAAAAGATCTGATCCGATCTGCCCCATTGACAGCCCTAATTATAATAGGTAAAAACAAATTTAAGGTTTAAACTAACAAGTAAAATAAAGTTAAAGGTTTAAATCATTTAAAAACAAAGATTAAGGTTTAAACCAAAAAGAAAGTTAAAGTTTAAGGTTTAAACCAACAAGTAAAATAAAGTTTAAGGTTTAAATCATTTAAAAATAAAGATTAAGGTTTAAACCAAAATAAGTCAAAGTTTAAGGTTTTTTCCATTATTAACCCTTTATTGATTGGCTTTGAGTTTTGATTTATTTCAATTTTGGCTTTAAAGTTTATATATTTGACAGACATTTTTTGCTTGTATCAATTACAATATATATAGCTTGAATTAGCTGGCACACATCTTGATGTTTTTAACATAGCTTCAATCCCGTTTAATTTCATAGCTTGACAATGATGCTTGTATGGCTTCAAATCTTGAAGGTTAAAACGAAAAAGTTAAAAAGCCGAACCAAAAACCGAATCACTCCAAAACCGAATATCTTGGTTTTGGTTTTTCAAACACATAAATTTTCGGTTTGTTTTGGGTTTTGTTCCAAAACCCAACCACACTCACCCTAACCATGCTCCTTGCCACCATAGACAACTATCATCTGCCATCACCAACCGTTGCCACCATAGCTACAACCAATCAAGAAGATGATAATGAATGGCAGGTAACGATGGTGGTGTTAGTGCTAGTGGCCCAGGGGCGGCAGTAGGTAAAGGTGAGCATTGGTTGTGGCTTGTGGCCGGTTATGGTGGAAGCAGGCAGCGGTGATAGTACATGGTGATGTAAGGCAATGGTGTATAATTGGTGATGTTGGTTGTTAATAATAATAGTATAAATAATTTAAATTTAAATACTCTTTTGCTTATTATTTTCTTATAATCACCGGTTTTGAATAGAACTTATTAGATATTATTATTTTTTATGATGTTGGAAAATTTATAAAATATTTATCAAGAATTCAAAAATGTTATATCAAAATCACTCATCTTTTTATTTATTATTTCGTAACAACTTGGTCAAATATTGGCAAAACCAAGATAAACTTTTTAAAACCACGTAAGTTGTGAGCATTAACTCTATTATTAATGATGACTATTAGACTATATATATAACAAGTAATTGATGTCAAGGTGCTGAATTCATGTCGAGTTAGGCACTAAATTGATTAGTTAATTATAAGTAGCTATTATTTCATACTGAACCTTATTGTCGGTGCACGTAAACCTTGTTGAAATACATCGTGGTTTGTCGTATTCAAAGCAAAAAAACATTTAATAGAGAATTTCTATATTTTTTTATAAAATCTTTTTATTTATTCTACCTAAAATTAATAAATAAGATGAGAAAAAAGAACTAATAAATTGCATATGTCAATAAGTAAAAAGATGAATCAGGTGAAAATAGTAGAAATGATAACATTTATCATTCTAAAAATACGTAGAACAAAATCAAAGTAACAATCAATTAATCATGATTTTTATAGTTAATATATTTGTTTGGTTAATAATAAATTAGATATTTGGCTATATATATACACAAGACGTATACAAGTGGTTGGTTTGGTTTAAGCAAAAATAATTAAATAGATAAATACATAATATTGATAAAGTATTTCAATAATAATGAAAAGATGAAAATATAAGAATCAGTTTTTAAAATTCGCACTAGCTACTATATATATACAAACAAATAATAAGATGTACATATATAATCAAATTTAATTTCTCTTTAATTTGTGACACGCGGTTTGTCTATCTGATGTGTGATCAGATTTATGGTGAGACGATCACGCATGACGATCTAGTCCTGACGAGGCAACCATGTATGTGGGAAAAAAACCACCTTATACCGCACCTACTCTTATTAGGAAGCAATATATAAGGTAAGGATTCAATAGAAACTGATTTAACTTAAAGCACATACGTACTAGATCTAGCTAATTAACTAGTTATATATTCTTACAACTTCGATACGTACTACAATTAATTAAGTTATTTCCATAGCCATTTTTGGAGTTATCAACTTTTTTTAAGTTGTTAAGAATTTGCAAATTTTGATTATATGTTACACAAAATTAATACTAGTTGCATCATTGTGTCCCCCAAATACGCCCCCCATGCATGTTCACATGGCACCAAACCCACGTTATCAAAAACAACCTTTTCCCATTGACCAACCTCTCAAATATTACGTTACAATTATATATATATGTAAAACGATAATAAATATATAGTTATTACTGTTTATTTATTTATTTATTGATCACCAATTTTCATGTAATTAAATCCAACGTTAAAATATACGAATAATCAACAAGAGGCAATTAATGGAGCAAAATAAAATAAACGGGTCACTGCCATCATTTTAATACAAAAAACTATATAATTAATAATATGAATAATTAATTAATATATAGTCCGGAATATAAGCAATAAAAAAAAGGCGATAACGTAAAATGAAAATGACACCTCATCTTCCACCACATGCATCTATTTGACCTTTTTCACTTGCATATTCGAAACATAGATAATTAATTGTACGTTCGAATTTCATGTATATAAAACACAAAATAAAATAACTTTTTTTATTATGAATATATAATACATAATAATATAATATAATTCATAAATTTGCTATTATTTTTGAACGTTTTCTTTTGCTTTCTTCGTTTTTATCCAGCAAGCAAGCAAAAGTTACAAATCCATCCACGTATGCTTGCTTGCATTGCATCATAAGTCGAAAATAAATAAAGAGAAAAGAAAACTTAACGGCGCCGTTATGGACTGACTAACGTTCAGACACTAACGCTGCATTTCTGAGCGAGCTGGTACTTAACTCCGGTAACAACTCCGGCGATCCCAGAATTCTTATTCCCAAACGGAATATACGCCGGACAAGTGACGTGAAGGTGATACCTACCAGAGATAAAACTACCAACTTTCCATCTCACCCGTCCGTTAATCTTGATCACAAGTCCAATCGCACCGTTCATTTGATCTTGTGTCAAGGCGGCTCCGTTGTAAGGAGCCACGGGGACATTAGTTCCGTACACAAAAGGTGACCAGATATTGACGTCTTTATGGCCTTGGTAAACGGGTTGTATAACGGTGAAGTAGGTGATTTGCTGGCTGTGATAGGTGGCGAAAACGTCGAGTTTGTCGTAATAGATGCCGATCTTGCTATTGGGGTTACGGGCGTTAACGGTGACTTGAAAGTTGGATGAGAGGAGGATTGGGGTGGAGACGTTGAAGCCGTAGATGGTGGCGTCTTGGAGGACAAAACGGGGTTTTTTGGGCTGGAGAATGGCCCATGTGATGAAGAAGATTATGAGGACTACGACGGCCAGGATCCCTAGTCCGGCGAGTATACGTTTGATTATTTTCTTCTTTTTGTCACCGTGGTGGCCACACTGCTTGACCGACATGGTGGTTATTGGTGGTTGGCAGCGGCGGTGGTTGTGGTGGAGCTGCTAGGGAAGCTTTAGAAAATGGGAGAGAATTGAAGTGGGGTGGCAAGAAGTGTAGAAAATGACGATACCCTTTTGATTTTATGGACAATTGCAATATAAATTTGTCTTGATGATCGATCGAAAACATAAAGGAATTTTTTAAACATTTTTAATTGTTTATTATTATTATTATTATTATTATTATTATTATTTTTGAAAAAGTGGTTTCTCACGACCAATAATTATAGATACAACGTATTATGTCTTTATTTTAGTTATATAAATTATATTTTGAACTATATATTTAATTGATTATTGATGAAGACATCTGTGTTAAAAAAATAAGTGTATCGTCATATTTACAAGAATATATATATTATTTTTTACGAAATTTTATCTTATCTTAAAATAAATAAGATTTAATTCAATTACTTACTTGTGATATTATGACAAAAAGATCGAACTAACGGGTCGATCTCTTAGACGTTGTTTCTAGAATAAGTTACCATCATAACAAGTTTCACAAATTACTTTATGCCAAGAGTTTCTTTTTTGGTTTTAAAATTGCATAATAAAATAATAAAATTCTATGACTATATAGCACCTTTTTATCATTGCAACGTAAAATAAACTCATAGATCCATGAATATGCCATGATATTCTGAATAAATATTCATATATATTATACCAGATTAAATGTGTGTGATACTAAAAATTTTAAAAATACTAAATATTAACCATTAATAAAAAAGATATTAAATAATTATAAAACATGAAAAAAATAAGAATTTAAGAAATAGGAGACAGACGAAGTCAACACCCAGACCAGCTGTAGAAGAGTTAACGCGAGGTTGAGGGCAGATGTGATGACAGAAACGTGATATTATAGTACAAAAAGGCATACTTGTACTTTTTATATAAATCATCAATTATTATTGTTATAATTAAGGAAATAATGTCAAGTTTTTATTGATTATAATTAAACAGAATTTAAAATAATTATAAAATATTTTAAATGATAAAATTCAAATTTTGGTATATATTCTAAATAGTTATAAAGGTTAAATATGACATTTGTTAATCAAGATGAACAAATATAATATTTTAAATTGTAAGAGCGGCATATATGAAACACATTTAATGATTTTGATTTAATTTATCGATAACATGCATAGGTAGGCAAATTTTATTGAGCTCTCAACATCGCCAATAAGCCATCTGCATACTTGAAAATTTTGAAGAACTTCTGGGCAAGATGAATTGCAACACCCACGAATTAAATTCAATTGACCGAAAAGATCGATATGAATGCAAAATATGTAGTTTTAATATAACGTACATATTAATTTAGTAGTTGAAGTTTTAAGTTTTAACCTATTGGTTTTTTATTTTTGTAGTTTTACTTATTTAATTAATTAAGGCTTGTAATTTTAATTATTTGTACTTATTTCTAGTTTAAAATTAGAAAAGGTTAGTGAAATGAAAAAAATAACCACTAACTCAGTTCCAGATATATAGAAAGTCGTGAGAGATAGAAAAAGAAAAACTAATATGAGAATTGAGATTGAGGGACGAAAAGATGACCGTGGTCATACAGGAATGTTAAGATCTTTGAAGAAAAGGTGACGTCACCGGCGGTGCTAGTTGGCTTCTTGCAAAGCACAACATTTTTTTGGCTAAATTCTAGAGGGAACTTAAATAGGAAATTATTGTGGATTAATTGGTGTGTAAATCCTCTTGTAGAATCTCCTATGTAAATTTCCTTTACTAACAACTTGCTAGTTTTAATATTACAAGCTTTGCCGTTCAAAAAAAAGAAAAGATGACCAATTTTACCATCCTAAAAGAAAACTGTTGTTTTTTTTTTTTTGAACAGCTTCGCCTCGGCAGTAGAGGCACAGGATCGAAAGTCAAAATACGGTTGAACGGATCAGGGCTCCGCTTTCGATCCACTCCATCTACACGGTTTACTGTTATCATCACTGTTTTTAGAAACTGGACTGGATCCGGTCCGACCGGTGAGAACCGGTGACATTTTCCAATCATTACGAGTCTAAAGCAACCCTCTCTTTTTTATAGCATTTTTCTTTGGCTTCATTTCCTACACCAGGCTGATGTGGAATGATGCATTTTTCCCATCTTTTGTTCTTTTCTTTTTATCGTAAAAGTTATGAACTACACATATTATTTATTTAGGTATTTTTAGTGGTTTTAAAAACGTATTAATGTTTGATGAATTATAATTTACATTTACTTGCAAGTTTAATGTCTGATAAGTTTTAATGTAAACTAGATACTTTTTAATTATTTCAAATTAGAACCTTCAATCATTTAAATTTAAAACTTATTAAGTTTTATTTGTTTTAAACTTGAACTTTAATAATTTACTTAATCTTATTAAACCAATAATGAGACCAGTTTAATAACCGGTCCAATTTTTAAAACCTTGGTTATTATTGCAAAAACGTAAGAATCAGATCTAATTAAAAGTGGATAAATGTGTAGATTTATGAATAAAAATGTAAAATTTGAGATTGTGTGTTTTTAGTCGTGCAAAAAAAGATTAATCCTATGACTAAATCCTTTTACAGGTGTTTAAGGTAAATTTCACTAAGCAATAACGTTAGAATGTTTATCTTATTAATGCCAACTACGTTTTATAAGAGAGACGTAATGCGAAACACTTGGTTTTAATTGAGTTTCACAATGCTTCGTTATGAAATAATTTAACAATACATGAATCGTTATTTTACTTCACTTGTTAAGATAACGTGATTCGGTCGAAAAAAAATCTTAACAGTCAAGAATGAAGTAGCTAATTTCATCAATCACTCAAAGATATAGTTTTTTTAACGGTAAAGTGTGTAAAAATACAAATAACTTTTTCAAAAAGGTTACTTAACGCAAAAACTTTATTTTTTATCAAAAAATACACAAACTTGCAGTTTTAGTACATTGTATGCAAATTGGTAACTTAATAATCACTTTACCGGGTTTTTTTCTCAAATTTGAAATTTTAACACAAACTTTCATAATTGATATTGTATACATATATTCTTAGTATTCTTCAAGGTTCATCATCATGTGTTGAACAAAATTAATCAAACCAAACTACAGTCATTTTAATTTCCAAATTATAATCAAACTAAAATAAATCATTCAACAAATCTGTGAAGCAAATGATTGAAGAATATACAAATCAAGAAGTATATATTATGAGTATGAATTAGAGATCCCATGCATGTTGTTCGAATTGTGTGTACAGATCTGGTTTCCTATTTTTAAAACACACTAACATGGTAGAATCTGGTTTACGAGATGGTACGTGTTTATAATAAGAGAATTTATTTTTACACAACAAGTTTTTGCCATACATAATAATTATGACTTTTATGCCCTTATAATCACACTATCTTTTATTCTCATCCACATATTTAAGGGTATAATGATCCAAACAATAACTAATTATTATGTATTGAAAAATGTATTATGTACTTATCATCTCCCTTATAATAAGATCCATATTCATCGTCATATTAATTATTAATTATTTTTTTAACAGCTTAAGTTATAAAACACCCACCCCATCTACTTTTGCAACATTTAGAAGCTACTAGGAAGGAAATGTTAGACGTTGAATGAACAACTTTTACATGGCCGGGTGTAATAAACGTAGCTAGCTATTAATTCATACTTTCCAGGAAATTTCGTATTAATTGATAAACGTTTAATTTATTTTAAAAGGAGGATAATATATATGCAGACGATAATTTGACTTAACTATGAAAACAAAGATGTAGGGTGGTAATATTATGTAGCTAGGTGTTAAGTGTGAACTTTGAAGTCGTGAAAAAGACGTACGTACGTACGTGTTTTTCTTTTGAGTTGGTGGACTCTAGCTACATATAAAAAGACTTCAAAGGGTGGAAATTGTAATTAAATTAAGAAAAAGTTGAACAAAATTAGTTATTTAAATAAAAGTGATCATTAATATAATATATGGTGCGTCCAATAATTGTTCAAAATATGATCTCAACTAACGACATAGCGACCCTCCTCACTTTCTCTACCCATTTAGACAATAGAGTTAATTACAAAAATGGTTTACTTTGGTTGTAATTGATTTTCACTTTTAGTATTTTAATTTTAAAAATTACAAAAATAGTCAATGTTGTACGTTGTTACTTTGTTTCAATTTTGATCATTTACATTAACTGGTGTTAACTTTGACTGCCAGTAAAGGCAATTTGGTCAATTTCCATTTTATCCTTGTTACCATCTTTTGCCCCTTTTGTTAAAATTAATAATTGATTAACCTTTTATCATAATTAACTAATAGTTAATAAGTTATTAATAATGTTAAGTAATACTTTTTATACATATAAATTACTGATTATCTTTTTAAAAAATATTATATTCTTAGTATTCTTCTTCAATGTTCTTAGTTTCATGATGTTCATCTTCATGATATTTATTTGGTCTTAGTGTTCATCTAAAAAAACCTTTGTAATTAATGATCGTCAACATGGGGTTCAGAAGAATAGGTGGTGGCTAAACCTTTGTAATTAATGATCATCTAAAAAAACCTTTTGCCCCTTCGGTTCTAAATTTCTTTAAATCTACAAAGGTGGTGGCTAAGAAGAATAGGGGCTGTGGAGTTCAGCTGCTCGGCGATGGTGTTTATGGACAACGGCAGAGGAGGAGCGCCGGTGGTTGCCCACCTATGAATTCATTACATGTACCCTGTCACACTCAATCCTCCACGCTCTTCATCCATGAATTCCATTATGTGGAAAAGTTCAAACAAGAACTGTTTTTCGTACGAGAACTGCGAGAACCAATCTTAGCCGTCCAATTCCCCCTCCTTCAATCGGATTGCCCACCCATGAATTCCTTACATGCACCTTGCCACACTCAATCCCCCTCACTTTTCATCCATGAATTCCACTCGTAGTTCTTATACGAAAAACAGTTTTTGTTTAAACATTCCCCCTATCTATACTACTATATAAACCATTTAACATTCTCTCTCCTCTTAAATGTTAAGACTTCTTAAAATTCAATCAATATAAAATCTTGACCCTTTATTTAATTTAAATTAATCTCATCCATTCAATCTTTAACTATTTTATTCTCTCATAATTTACTTTATTCAAAATATATTCTCTCATAACACAATTATCTACCCAAATCAACATAATTTTTAAAATCTTAATAACTTTTCTCTTTATTTCATCAATATCAATCTTTTTTCTTATTTATTGTCTTTTAGAATTTATTTTTAAAACTAATAAAATAGTTAGATGTAAATAAAAGAAAACTTGAAAAAACCCCGGACATATCGCTTTAGAAAATTTTTTCGTGATATTGAATCATTCGAATAACATATCATTACATTCTTGAAAGCGACATATTATAAACCAAAAACTATTTACCGCTGCTGCATTGCGCGGGTATGATGCTAGTATGTATGTGTATATATATATATATATAAAGCCGAAGGGACAATCTTTGAAGTATCTAAAGTGGCCGTCCAAATCCTTAGTATCATCGCTCAAGTCAAGAGTCCATTGTGCATCATTTCTTATCCATATTCGTATTACCTAATTACCAACTCCCATGTGAACTTGCCATATAAATCTATAAATAAACTCTAAATTTTCTTTTTATTAAATTAATTATTGATATTTATTGCTTTCACCAAAATTGTACAACATGTTATTAAAATATTATTATAATTTTTTTAATACCCGAATCTATTTAGTCTTGTTATGTTTAGCAGTTGAGGACATAGCGTAAAGACGCGAATGTTCAAGGTTTGATCTTGAAGTCGTGTCCCAGGACTCTTTGAAGTGGGTTAGCTAAAATAAAATCTATGAAGTCTTCGTATTTATTTGTTAAAAAACTAAAATAAGCTACGTATAACATGATTAACTTTTATCATTCTATTTTATTGTTACGATTACGAAGATAGCGTTTACATCATCAAGTATCACAATAAAAGAAAAGACATGGGCAGTGACAACGACTTTAAATTCAAAATTTCCTTTTCATTGTTAGAAAGTTTATTATTTTAAAATTTAATAAAGAATTTAATGCACTTCTCTCATCGTACTAGTTAAAAAGACAAAAATGGACATCAAACCGTAGGTCTCCATTTCACTTAGCTGGTAGAATTTTTTACTTTTTTTTTTTTTTTTTTGGAACGACAGGTAAATAAAACTAGGAATATACAAACAAGGGGAAGAACACCGACAATTCCTATCTAACCTCTTTGGTTGGTAGAAAGTTAATCCACTCCTATGAACATTTTTTTAATTAAAACTTATAAGAGTATCGTTCAACATCCGATATTCATCAATCGAGAACTGTATTTATACAAGAAGTGCAATTAATAACACATTAATTGTGGTATTTGGTCATTTATATATTTTTTCTAACTGTGAATTGCATCCGAGTGAGTCGTCATCAATCGAGAACCGTTTTTCGTATAAGAACTATGAGAATTGTTTGTAACGTCATTAATGATTCATTAATAGGGGTATTTTGGTCATTTATATATTTACCCAACCATGAAGTGAGCCATCATTAATTTACGAGTCCTGTTTATGCGTCATTAATGAGCAATTAATGAATCATTAATGAGCCATTAATGAATCATTAATGAGCCATTAATGAATCATTAATGAGTCGTTGAAATTTTTTAGCCATTGATTATATTTAATCAAGAGATAAGATTGGTTCTTACAGCTCTCGTATGAAAAACAATTCTTATTTAAACTCTCCTATATATATTCACATTGAGGAAGATTTATTTAAGAACTGTTCTTATTTCAAAACCGCGAGAAACAAACATAGTCCCTTGATTAAAATAAACCAATTGATAATAATTGGGGAGAGTTCATTAATGACTCGTTAATAATAGGTGTACTTTTTTTTTTGAACGGCAACAAAAAGATCCGATAGAAAAGAGCTTTGGCTCGGCCATCACCCTTTCCTAGCAAGACCTAAATATATTAAGTGACTACTAGCAAGATGTTAGAATAAAACAAGAGTTTATAGCCCAGCAAAAAAGAATACAACAGACAAAACAAAAACAATAACACAGGGAAAAAATAAAATAAATAAAAAAATAAAAAATAATATATATATAGCAAACAAACACGAACACAGGGAAAAAAAAGTTGGTGATTATGGTACCTGTGGTGTGACCGCCAATTGAAAAATCAAAGTGAAAGTTAGGAATTTGGGAAAATCAAATTCAGAGTTCCAAGTTTACCCCTTATTTGTGCTAGTATATATTAATATATATATATATAGGGGAGGGTTCATGCGAAAAGTACTTTATTTACGAAAAATGCGAGAAGCAATCTCAGCCACTTATTTTTATTTGATCTAAAAGGGCATAATGGGTAAACAATAACTTTTCTCTCTCCAATCAATTTCTCTCTCATATATTTTATTAAAAAAATAAAATAAATAAAAAATAATTTATTAGTAAATAATTAATTTTACCAGAGTTCACCGGTTAATACACCTAAAAAATTTACGAGTTTTACATCCTTATTTATGTTCAATAATGTACAATTGAACACAGCCAAAATTATACTATTTTTAAAATAAATATTACAATATTCAACACTGAATACAAAGAAATTATATACAAGTATTACAATATTCAATAGTAAACACAACGAATGATATACGAGTTTTACAGTATTCAATATTAAACACAACTAGATACACACGTTTTATGATGAATTTTACAACATTCAATACTGAACCGTCAATTTTCTCTCTTATTCACATATATCATAACAAATCACTATCTAACATTTTAACAAACCATATAATTTAAAACTCAAAATATAAAAAGATTAGATACTTTATAATAAATAGAAAATCAAAAAACCAATATCCCATCTTGTTCACCTTCACCATTTCCAGTTAAGTGAAACAACCAGTTATTGCAGTAAAGTAGGAGACTCACAACGGCGTTTAGGGTTGGAGTCGGCGGTGGAGATGGTCGTGACATGTGACTGCCAACGAACAGAATAATCGTGCATCATGACAGATCTAAGGATAGGAGACTCGTGACAGATCTGTTAAACGCTTTTGACTCTGTTTTGGTGCTCGACGGACAACGGGGCAAAGAAAGTTCAGGTTGGAACAAGCGGCCGACGACAGTGGAGAGTGGGAGCAGGGTGCTATCACTCAAGTAGAACAAGTCGGCAGCGGAATCATGGCCTCAAAATTGCTCAGGCAAAAGCAGTTGACGACGGAGTCAAGTCAGTGGTGGAATCGCTAGGCGACGGAGTCAAGTCGGCGGAGTCAGGGTGATAACGGCGGTGGTTGTTTGCGGTGCTTGACAGAGGATTGAGGTGGAACATGTGGTTGTTGTGGTGCTCGACAGCAGCAAGCTATCGTCGGATCAAGGAAGTGGGCGACGGAGCAAGTCGGCAGCGAGCAGGTCGGCGGCAAGGTGGTCGGCGGCACTTTAAAAGATTGGCAGCCACTTTAGAAAGAGATGGGGAAACAAAATCTAGGGTTTTTGAAAATAAGGAGGAGAGGTTAAATGGTTATTATACGTAGGGAAAGAGTGAAAATAGGAGTAGGTGTAGCTTAATGTCTAATTTACCCTTTTTATTAATTAAATAATATTTTTAAATTTTGATTATTTACTAAAACGCCATGATCAATCTTAACCATCAATTGATTAATCCTAGGGTCCAAATAGCTTCTCGCACTTTTCGTAAATAAACTTCTTTTCGCATGAACCTTCCCCTCTCTCTCTATATATATATTTGTAATATTGAAGTATTTTCTTTTCTTCTTTTCTAATCTCAGCCCTCCATTAACTAATCTCATGGTTATAATTGGTTCTTTGAGTTTTCTTCAAATATGCAAGTTTTTTTTATTAATCCTTGTTTATAATAATAATAATAAAAAAATATTATTATAAAGTTAATTAGGTAACAAAAACTAGAGCGCCTACTAATAAAATACAAAATTATATTTCTATTAGCATAATAAAATTTCACTACACAACAAAATATTGAAGATTAATCTAACAATTATATTGATATTAATTATATGATGTAAATAGCGACTGGCATCAGATCAATGAGTACAAGGGACTAAATACAAAATGGATGATTTTTTTTAATTCTAAAGTAACCGATTAAAAATATTGGTTCAGTGTTTGGACAATTTCTATATCATAATAGCACGTATATGTCTAAAATTTGTTTTAAAAGCATTGCACACTATATATGTATTTAATAATTGTATTTTAAATATATTTAAATATAAATAAAAGAATAACTTAGATTATCTTAATTAGAAAATATACCCATTTGTTATGCTAAAATTGGATCTCAAATATCTATTTAATTAAAAATTCAATTTGATCTTAACTTTTAAGGTTTAAATAAAAGTATTAGTGATAATTTTATATATACCTTTCTTAAACCTTTAAATATCTTATTTATTCATCTTAATTTATAAATATCATATTTACTATTTATTACTTATAATAACTCTTTTATTTAGAGCTTGGCTTATAATAACTCTTGTAAGGGCATATATAACATTTACCCTTTTTTTCCTGATTAATATTTGATTGTAAGTTTCATGTAAATTAATTATGGTATTGCACTATTGCCAACAAAAAAAACCGTATTATAGGTTGTTTGTTTTATCTTATTAAAGGTTTATTATATTTCTTGGCTTACTTTTTATGATCCCAACTTATATTTTAATTATAAAAGGTTATAATTCTTTAAATGAACCAAAAAAAAACAAGCTTATAATACATTAAGTCAAGAAAATTGCACCAATCTTATAAACAAGCCTATAACTCTTATTATAGGTTGTTTGTACCATAAAGCATGGTCTACCATTGCACCAATCTCCATTTTATTCATATAATATATATAATAATAATAATAATATAATATAAAAGAATATAGAATATTTGAATTCGAGCATAAAACAATAATCCGCATATATCCTACCGCTTTTGTTCATTTAATGTTTTTCCTTCGAAAAACTCTGCTAGCATTCGCTCAAGATCCTCTGGTTGGAATCTGATGTATTTTGATGGGTTTTTACCGCCTTCGATTAAAGGTCTGCAACATTACAACACGTACAGGATTATATTAATTACTAAACAAAATTCAAAAAACAAGACTCGCAATACTAAAACTAAAATGAAAAAATGTACCCGAAACGTTTTTTGAAAGATCTATAAGCAGGTAAAAGGACTTCAGCAACCGCCAGCCTCAAGGACTCACGCAACTCGCTGTCTGGAACGGTCCATTGTGACTGCCTTTGGTGTAGTTCTTCAAACTGAGAGTTGAAAGTCTTGAACCGTTCTTTGACCGTTGCACGAGACACCCCTGCGGTGCTGGTCCCGTCACTACCAGCAACTTGAACCGTCAGGCACTGTAATATCTGTCGAATCAAAACTATCAACAATTAGCATGTTTATGTTTATGTTTTGTTCATTTCAGAAGTACACATGTATCAGTTCAATTCAACAAAATTAGCAAGAAACGTTAAGTATATATAACCTTAGACCAAGAAATTCTTTTATACTGATTCGCATGCTGCTGCACAACCCTTCGGTGGATTTGGACCCAATCATCGCCTAACATATCTTTTGCATCAGACCTATAAAAACCAAATTACCTTAGTCACCTAGTTAAAAATTTTAAAAAGAATCTAAGAAGTATAAGGACACCTTCGCACTGATCGAACAATGTAGTGCATATTGTTCATCATAAATAACTGAGTTAGAGCTTGATCTTTGTACTGTTTAGATTTTCCATCTAAATTATTTTGCAAAGCCTGCATTATTCGTGTTGTTATTTTCCCCAGTTGGGCATCTGGATCAATTTGTTCAAACTCTAGAAAAAGTTGCTTCAATGTTGACCGGTAACTGCACCATAAACGAAGGTTACAAAGACAAAAACATGTTTTAACCTGAATTTTACTTTTACTTATCAAGATTTATAAATAAGAACTTACTCAAATAAAAACTTGACATAATTGATAACATAACTAGTTAATGGATGAACAGTTCCATCAAGTACAGCCGTTTTCGTGGCATCTTTTTCAACCGCTTCTTCAAAGTCAACAAAAGTCTCTTGAGCCGTCTCAGCTAACCGTTTTGTCAAAGCAGAAACTGATTCTCGCATTTCAACGCCAGAAATACTTGCATAAATTGTATTGAACTATCAAAATACAAAAGGAGGTCACACAAATGCTTATATGTATAACATAAAGTAGCAAACATTATGTTTCTGGTGTTAGCCAAAACTGATTCAATTCTGATTCTAACGTCGGGTTGAAATAATTGAATTTGAAGAATCAAATAAGTAACTGCTGCAAGAAATTTGATGATTGAGAATAAAAGTAAAATTGCATAATTACCCGTAGATTTAGTGCTATGAATGGATTACCAACAAGTTAGTACCTCTGGTTGAACTTCTTTCATTATCTCATACATATCTAGAAGGACAAATAACTTTTCAGGAGACCTTTTGCTTTTGGCAATAGCCTCCCCAAAGCTAAGGAGTAGAGATACACTGCTTGCAGTTGCTTCTGCAAAACATTGATCCATAAACGATTCCATTCCTTCAAAAACTTGGTCTGATACTTTCCTTTCTGCAGCAAATAGTAGTTTTACAGCAATTCGCACGAAATGAATCCAATTTCCTATTTTAGCCTCCAAAACCTCCCATTGCATCTTTTGGACATCATCTTTACCAAGCTTTTCTACTCCAAGTTTTTTCAAGCTGTTTTCCATACATGAAGAACGAGTTTCCCTGAACACAGACAGTCAAATTATGACAAACCGATCAACAAAATCATGCTAGGCCCATGTACAGGGTACGCTAAAGATACAATCCTGGTAAAGAATATAAAATATAAAAAGGAAACTTCACTAGAAAACTAAAAAGATTCTTACTTGTAAATACTAAATACCGGTTGTTGTTGTCCAGTTTGAAACATTTGCTGAGCTAGATCATGCAACAATGGTATAACTTTAGCTGGTAATAAATTTGGAGGACGATAAACAACATTTTCTGAACTCTTATTGTGATCCAAGGAACTTTTCTTGCCACCTTCACCCTGAGTAGTTGTTGGTCGAAGAGAAGCAGGCAGACATTCAAAAAGCCGATCAGGTTCCACAGGTTTACTGAAATATAAACAAACTCTAACATATGAATTCAAAATTAGGTGGTTCCTCAACTATAATATGCCTATTGAGGTGTTAAATCATTTGATATTTGAGCAAGATCATTAAGAAAGGATCATCAATGATATGGGCTACATAACGAATAATTAAACGCAAGATATAGAAGTAAGTGAGACCTGCAAGAGGTTAGTAGCTGCCGGAACTCTTCCTCAAGCATCAATGAAGACTTTTGAAGCAAGGTTGTTGCATGAGTAATCACCCCAATGCTACTCTTAAGGTTTTTATTAGAGCTGAAAAATCGAACAATGCTTTTCAGTTGATTCACTGCTTCTAAATAACTCTCCAAATCTTCATGTGGACCTCTCAAAATTCCAGCCTCTGCCTACAAATAAATTTGGGCCTTCACTTGTATTCTTATAGCAATGATGGTGAAAATCATCGCGATAACTTTAAATAATCTCAATTGAAAACCCTCAAGTAACAGTATTTTTGGAGAAAGGTAACCTGTTTAACAAGATCGAATTGAAGCAAAACGGCATCGGCAAACTTCAATGTCTTATCAATGTTCTCGTGTGCCCTCCGCATTGAATGCGTTTTTATCTGCATACACTCACAGAAGGATGATTAAAGAAACTGATTTGAAAAAGGAAAGAAGATGTATAATCTTATAAACCTGGGTTGGTCGCATGGCAGTTTCGAGAGCGGAGAGGCGGAGATCAAAGGAACCGAGAATGGAGGTCATGCTGTCGGTGATTACCTGGCTCCTAGCGAGACAATTCTTCATTGTAGCGGCCCGATCACGTAGGGTTTCCAAAGTAAGATCACTAAAACCCCCCGTTAATGTTGTTTGATTTTGATTTTGCAGGTCTTTTTCCATTTGGAATCAGAGGCACACAATGCCGGGGGAGAATGAACTACTGCTGTGTGAAGAAACAATCTTATATACCTTCCTTTGGGCACGACATTTGATTTTATAGTATCTCCAATTAAAATAACATCTTCAAATTAAAAAGGGTAAGGTGACATGATCGCGTGTTTGGGATTGCGATTTGAAAATAAATTATGTATTTTTAATAATCAGAATCAGATAATCAGCTATAAGAGAACGTGCTACTGAAGAATAGTGTTTGGATTTGATTATGTTGCTTCATATCGCAATAATCAGATAATAAGTTTTTTAAGTACCTAGCAAAGTAGATTAATTGATTTTTAAATGGTAAAATCATAATAATCAAATAATCAGTTTGAAAAAGCAACTCAAAAGTAGATTCTCAAAACTGCGTTTTGTAGTCTCCAAAACGCATATAATTGATTTTTGAAAACACAAATTCAAACACTTTAAACTAATTATTTGCGATTTCAAATCACAATAATCAAATGATCAGTTTTTAAACGCAATCCCAAACACCCTCTTAGTTAAGAGTATCATAATTTTCCAATAAAAATGTTACGATGGATTGATGATTAAGACTCACACTCTGAGTCAGGTTCACGTAGTTCGTGTTCAAGCCAATTTTGTAAAGATCCATTTATTTTCATGTTGAGTTTGCATCTTGTTATTTTTGTGTGACAAGTTTGTGTTTGCTCATTTAAGCCAAATGTTTTCGAAGAGTTTTTTTTTTAAGTTTTCACAATCAATTATCAAATTCTTGATTCAAATTTTATAATTCAACATTCATTTCAGTTTGATTCGATGTTCAAACGATCCGGTTCTCGATATCAACTTTTTATTCAACTTCTACCAACTAACAATAGAAGATAACATTAAACAATCAAAATAAAATTAAAACAATAAATTATCCATTGCAGTTAGACATTATCTTTTTTATAAATTGAAATTCACCATCTTTTACAGGTCTAAAATACTGCACATTATTTTTATTGACAAATTTTACATTTATGATACCTTCTATTTTAGTTTACTTTAATATATAATTAGTCCCACACGAACCAATCCAAACTTAGAGAGCCAAGGGAGCTCGCCAAATCGAAATTCGCGACCCAAACTAATTTATCGACAAAGAACTCATCAACCTTTAAGTTTGCTAAATGTGGAGCTTGCTAGAAAACTAGAAAAGTAACTTTGCGAGTTCCAGGCAATACGACAAGTCCAAGATTGTGAGTAACATTTATGCATTGATATAAACTTAGCGACATGTATAATAAACGGGTTAAGATCTTCTCATGTTGTGGTAAAATATGACGTATCACGTTCTCTCATAAACAGGAAATTGATACCTAAAAAGGCACTCATTATTGACTTAAAATAAGAGACTCACTTTCATGTATGTAAGAGTGCATGATAAGTTATGTTTGACCATAATATAAGAGGATCTTAATCCATAACAAACTTAATGAGATGTATAATAAACTCTACGTTGTCCATCTTCGACACTCTTTAGGTAAACAAGATTTAAGATCTTATAGTAATTATATGAACCTTTAAAATTTACCAGTTCCAAATCTAATTCACAACCCATATTTATACCCAACAATTTTAGCTTCAAAAAATTCTAAATGTGCTTTAGAACACACTACAATAGTCCTTTTTACCTAAAAACAATAATATTATCTACTAAATGGAAGTTCTATGTTCTTGTCCATCCATGGAGTTCTCCAAAACACAAAACTATAAATCAATCTAACCTCAATATATACCTTAGATTTTGATCTCAAAAATTGGGAAAACATACCTTAAATCAATTGGTACACAATCCTCAAGGCAGAAATCCCCAAACATTGACCTCCAAATTGATGAAACCTTCAAAGTTCTCCACACACACTTTCACACATTAAAAAAAGGAGAAGATGAATGATAAGTATTTACAAATCTGGATCTAACAAACTAATGTTCAATCTTTTAAAAATGTCTCCCTTTTTAATATTTACTTCTTATCACATACATAAATCACCCTCAATAATTAACTAGATTAACTCCTTAGCACCTTAACTTTCCATGTAAATGAACCCTTTATAATATTATTTCCACCGTTTGCATGGACAAGCCTTGACATTTCTTGTAATAGCTTATAATTCTATCTATACTACAATAGTAATAATACTCGAAATTACTAAAATGGTTAATCATCGTTATTAAATGAACACTCTGGTTGTTACAATTCTCCTCTCCTTAAAAACATGTCATCTTGGAATAAAATATTAAAAGAACAAAATTAGGGAAACACTTAATTGTTTCATCTCTAACAATGAATTTTAATTTAAAGATTCTAAAACCAAAATTATCGAGTAACAATACAAAGGCTTAAAAATCTACCCCCTTACGTTAAAACTATCAATTCAGTCGTAAAAGAAACTATCTTTGAGAAATCCTTAATGAGCAATCAATAATATCCGATCAATCTCTAAAGAACTACGGATCTTAGTCGGAGTCTTAAGTGATTTCCACCCCCTAACTATTTCAATCTTGACTTGGTCTACCTTAATTCTATATTTACTAATCACATGTCCTAAAAGGCAAAACCTCAAACAACCAAAAGTTACACTAACAAAACTTATCATAAAGTCTTCCTTTACAAAGAGTATCCAAAACCCCCCTCAAATGCCTGCGATAATCCTCCATGCTACGAGAGTATACCAAGATGTCATCAAATAAACACTAAAACTGAATTGTCCAAGAAAGAACGAAGACCCAATTTATTGAATACATTAAAATGATAGGGGTGTTAGTTAAACCGAAAGGCATCATTAGAAATTCGTAATGATCCAAAACCAGTCTTTAACACTACCTTCGGGACATCCACTTCCTAAACCTCACCTAATGATAACATGATTGAGAATCAATCATAAATGGCAAACACCCTGCAGTAGATCAAACAGATAGTCAATCCTCGGTAATGGATACTTGTTCTTAACTATAAGTCTATAACTTAATTTAACTCCTGATAATCTATACACATGTGTATGGTTTCATCCTTATTTCTTTACAAACAACACATGTGCTCCCCAGTGCGAGGAACTTGAACACATGCAACCCTTGTCCAGGAGTTCTAAAGGTGAGGCATCATCTCATTCATCTCTAAGCGTGTTAATGGATATGGTGCCTTAGCAATTGGTGCTGCAACATAAACAATATCGATTTAAAATCCAACCTCACGTGTTGATGGCAAAGTGGGCAAATCATCAAAAAACACATCAAGGTATTCCTTCACCACCTCCACATCACGCAACTCAACCCGGCCTTTTCTTTGTAGTCTCGTCCACAAAAGCTAGACACGCAACTCAGAACCCATTGCCTCTCTAAAACCAATTTGAATGCTTTTTAAGATGAACACAACATAAAAAATAAAATTAAAAAAGTGACTTGTAATTGAAGATCAACACAACATTAAAAAAATAAAAAATGACCTCTAAACTTATTTAGGAAGTCACCTATTGTATATGATGTATCAAATCTAAAAATTGCTTGTATTATTTGAGACAAATTAAAGTTCATCATATACAATAATATTTTAATCAAAGTTTTTTACATTTTGACATACTTTACTCATAATTTAAATAAATAAAGTTAAATGAGTAAAAATAATTTATATACATATATATTTAGGCAAAAGTTTAAACGAGAACTATTTTTTGTATGAGAACCAATCTTAGCCGTCCAATTCCACCTCCTTCAACTGGATTGCCCACTCATGAATTCCTTACATGCACCCTGCCACACTCAATCCCCCCACGCTCTTCATCCATGAATTCTATTATCCAAAATGAATGGTCAAGATTGGTTCTCGCTGTTCTCATACGAAAAACAGTTCTCGTTTGAACCCTCCCCTATATATATATATGAGATTGATTATCCAGGTAAATGATATATATGAGATCATAAACTAAACTAGTAAACTTGATGATTAGACTATCCAATTTCATCATATATCCAATTACGGATCGATTATACTCGTTTATAATTCATTCCATCTAACCAAGCATATTGAATTTCAATCTTTGAACTATTCAATGTTGAATGTACGTGAAAATAAAAGGTACATTTTTTTTAATTTTTATTTATTTATTTATTTCTTGAAGATTTCTTTCCTTCTATTAGAATTTACTTCAATTCACAAAAGACCTATACAAAAATGATGATTTAAAAAGTTTGAACCATCAAAAGCCAAAACATCCTTTACCCATCATTTGTGTACTTGACCTCATAAAAAAATCTCACAACCACTATATTTTCAAAAAAAAAAATACAAAAATTGTTTAAAAAAATCTCACAACCATTATATATATTATAAAAAAAAAATACAAAAATGGAAAAAAAAAAGGACCAAATGGTGGACATGGTACCACCCAAACACAAACAGAAAACAAAATTATTCGTACCGATGGAGATCGTTGTAGACCTCCCGTCACCGATAAGATGCATGCATACCGAAAAACAAAAGGACAGAAAATATAAAAAGAAGAAAAGTGCAAGGGAGGCAATTGTAAATTGAAATTACGAAGAAACGTGGTCTCCTATATGCCCATTCACAAGTGACCATAACCCTATCCTCATCTACACATTCTCCTACACTCATCTTTTCCAAATTCAAATGAATAAACCATCAAAAACAACTTCATAAAATCTCAAGAAAACACCCATACATTTTCTTTTAAGGGAGAATATATTGAAGCTAATTACAAAAAATGGCTCAAACAATGTTGTTGACATCTAACACCATCATTTCTAGCCAACCATTGCTTCAATCACTTAGACCTCAACCTTTCTCATATCTTTTACTCCCTTCAACTCTTCGAAACTCGTCTCCGGCTACAAGTTTTACGACCCCGGTTGCTCTCTTTAAACCCAAGACCAAAGCTCCCACCAAGAAGGTTTGGTTAATTTTTATTTGTTTCGTGTTTTATATATGTTTAATTAACTATGACAAATTGTTAATTATTAATCTCATATTTATATACCTTACAATTTAGCCTATGAAGTCACTTTTTTGTGGTTTGAGTGTGACAAAGTAATGCATGTTAAAAAAGATAGGAGTTTTGATCCAGAAACAAGAGTAAGAATCAAGTAGAAGAAAGTGGATTAAATTTTTTGTCTATATATAATACACATATTTATTTTTTTCTATTTTTTTTAATTTTTGAGACCATTAGAGGTGATATTTGGTGTGCCAACTCACTATTTTTTCATCTATAAGGCAATGCAATCGTATTACTCAATTTTCCATGCGTAACTTATGTTTTTCTTTCTATTTTGTATAAATTTAATAACTACAACTTACTTACGAAAGTTAATTTATAAAAAAACCTAAGATGGTCAAAGTCTTATAAATATTTTTAAAAACTAAATTCATCATAATTTTATAGAAGTATATAGAAAAAGGCAAAAAGCTAAAAATTTCAAATTTTATATAAGTTTATAGAATTATTAAAGATCAAACTTTACAACTCTAATTATGTAAAAATAACGTATAAATAAGACATATAAATACATGTTATTAGTTACGAAATTTCTATTAATGCGTTGATATCATTTTGATAAAACTATATAATCATAAATTTCATACAAATTTTCACTTAATTCTGATATCAAAGTGCTAATGTTATTTCTTCTCTTTTTTTTTTTAAAGATTTTATAAACTTTAAAGAATTTTTTTAATAGAGATAATACCTTTTTTATGGAGGTCGGGGAGTTAAGGACCCACAAAGTTCTATATAGTTATGACATACTGTCACGGGCTCAGCCCAATGGGTTTGAAGGCCCACCTTTGGAGATTAAATATTTAAATATAGACTTTATTTAACATGAACCCTTCTTTTTTTTAATAAAATGACCAAAAAGAAAAGAATATATATATATATATATATATATATATATATATATATATATATATATATATAATTTATTTCAGGCAGTAGCTCCACCGCCAAAGCCAAAAGTTGAAGATGGCATTTTTGGGACATCAGGAGGTATTGGATTTACGAAGCAAAATGAGCTCTTTGTTGGCCGTGTTGCTATGATTGGTTTTGCTGTAAGTATGCTTAAAAGAAAATATAAAAATTTTAGTATATATATATATTAGTATAATTAATTAATTAATTAATATATATAACATTTGGTATGAGTTGTGTAGGCATCATTGTTGGGAGAAGCAATAACAGGAAAGGGAATTCTATCACAACTTAATTTGGAAACTGGGATCCCAATTTATGAAGCAGAGCCACTTCTTCTATTCTTCATCCTCTTCACCCTCCTTGGAGCCATTGGAGCTTTGGGTGACCGTGGTCGGTTTGTGGACGAGCCCACCGGGCTTGACAAGGCCGTTATCCCTCCCGGTAAAGGCTTCCGATCAGCATTGGGTCTTAGCGAAGGAGGTATGTGGGGTGATATTTTACCTCTTATAAATAAAACAAACAACACCTAGCTCTGTATCTGATACTTGGATTGTCTTAAATTATAGGTCCATTGTTTGGTTTCACCAAGTCGAACGAGCTCTTTGTTGGACGCTTGGCCCAATTGGGTATCGCTTTCTCATTGATCGGAGAAATCATCACAGGAAAAGGAGCTCTAGCACAACTAAACATCGAGACTGGCCTCCCGATAAGCGAGATTGAACCACTTGTTTTGTTCAATGTTGCTTTCTTCTTTGTGGCTGCCTTGAATCCGGGTACTGGGAAATTCGTCACAGATGAAGACGAAGACTAGATCAGTATCGAGTTGGGGTTTTGTAGATTTTGATCATTTTAAATGTATGAATTATATAACAAAATTGATGTATGTTGTGTGATCAAGTAGGTGTGTGATTAAGTACTTCATCTAATAAAATTCCAAAAGAAAAAAATAGAGAATCTTGTCAAAATCGAGTTGATAGAATCATTTCATTTATAAATTATGTTTATATTACACTTAAAGTGAAGAAATGGTTTTATCTAAAAATTAAAGTATTGCGAGTATTGTTCTTATTACGAGTATCATTTGTAACTATCATTAGGTAATTTGGTCTTTTATATGTTTTCTTAACCATCATTAAAGAGCGAGACTTGATTTTTCTCAAGTACTAATGCATTATTAATGAGCCATTAATGAATAATTTATAAGCCGTCATTTTTTTACTATTGAAAAGTTAATTCGAGAACCGTTTTTATTGCGAGAACCGCGAGAACCAATCTTAACCGTCCAATTCCCCCTCCTTCAATTGAATTGCTCACCCATGAATTTCTTACATGCATCCTGCCACACTCAATCCCCCACGCTCTTCATCCATGAATGATTGAATTCCATTACCAAAATGAACGGCTAAGATTGGTTCTCACGGTTTTCGCAATAAAATTGGTTCTCAAATAAACCCTCTCATATATATATATATATATATATATATATATATATATAGAGGAAAATTCATTTGAGAACCAGTATTAGTGTGAGAACCAACGTAAGCTAATTAATTATTTTCATATCCTTTTAATTTATTTTAAAATAAAAAGGGTATAATGGTCATCTTAAGTTTATCTCTCTAATACCCAAATATTCACCTTTCACCCGCTACGACCTATGAACATTCCTTCTTTCACCTCAGAAAGAACATAGTCGTGTTTTCACTTCCAAATAACTTTGATGGAACACCATTTCTTTTACTTACTGATTCATCCCTTTGCCGCAATCCATCATTATTCATTTGCCGGCGACATTGTTTTTCACCTACAGACTCATCATCAATTACATTCTTCTTGCAAAAATCCACATATGCAATTGTTTACATGGCTCATGCAAAAACCCTATTTTGCCTTCATATATGACATCATCATCTTGAAACTCTACCTACTTGCTTTGTCGAAGTCCCTATCGGCCACCGTTGACCACCTAATCAGCCGTTGTCAACCACCAATATGTCACCACTGACCTCCGATCTGTCAATACCAACTAGCCAATATGTCAATTTGTGCCATCTATCTTCGCTCTCTTTCACAACTCAAGTAGCCCCCACCATTCTCCCTCATCGGAAAATGCCATCGCATAAAACCCATTTAGCTTCTCTTTCTCTCTCTTCACCAGACGAATGACCACCAAAACTTGTCTCTATATCTCTAGATCGGTCTCAAAGAAGCATAATTTTCTCGTTTTTTGTATGATTTTCGTATTCTTATACATTTGCGTTTGATAGAATATCGCTTTAAAAAAAAGTGGGGGTAAATGCCATAATATCTAAAATGTCCTTTTTCTATATACAAACATTACCCCCAACTTATGTTTTGTTTAGATAACCACCTATATATTGAATCGTTGATCTTCAAAATCAACATCCATGATTAGTTCTCGTAATAAAAATGGTTCTAAAATAAACTCATATATACACACAAACAGACTTATATAGTGTCATGAAGCTACTAAAGAACGATGATTTAATGTTATCGTTTCAAGTCCCTTATCTTTAAAGGCTTTGGCACCAATCACTTAGGCACTGTTTGATTGGAGGGATTTTGACGGAATTGAAAAGATTTGGAATTTACAGTTCCTTTGATGCCATGTTTGGTTCATAGATCGATGGAAAAGGAATTTGTCAATTCCTTCCAAATCCACATCTAATGGATTTCACAAATCCTTCTCCAATTTGATGGAATTCATTAAGTTCCTAGGTTATGTATTACTTACCAAATAACCCTCATCCATTATTCTCATCAAAATGAAGTAACCTCTTCCTCCACCGGTCACTTGCACATTTGCCTCACCGGCGACCATCACCTTCGCCTCCGCTGCCCACCTTCGCCTCCAACTGTCACATCCACCTCTGATGCTTACCTCCGGTGGTCACCTCCACCTCTGATGCCATACCTGTGACGGTCACCTCCTCGCCTCTGATCTCCTCACCCTGTTGTCTCCATCTTCATCTTCGATCTCCTCATCTCCGGTGTCATGTTTCCAACTTCGGTTGTAAGTCATCATTTGGGTTTTGTTTTTGTTTTTTGAAAACCCCTCATCTGGGTTTTGTATTAAGTATATTTTTTAAAAGCGTTCATCTATGTTTGAAAAGCCTTCGTATGGATTTCATTGTTGTTTTTTAAAAGCCTTCATCTCCGGTGTCATATTTCAATTAGTTAATTATCAAACTATATTTACAGGTTTTTGAGTTTAGCTTGTTGGATTTGATTCATGTAAATTTGAAATTAATCTAGTTTCAAGGATTTAATGTATTCCTGGTTTGATTTTGTTTCTATGTTCAATTTTTTGATGTTTTCCTGGTTTTATTTTTTTCTATGTTCAAAAATTTGATGTGTTCTTGGTTGGATCGTGTTTTTGGATTTGTATTGAAAGGTAATGTTGTCATTTCTACATTATACATTTCCATTCTTTTAATAAAATTATAAACCAAACAGAACATGGGTTTTTACATATTCTAAATCCTTTGAATTACAATTCCCCCAAACTACAATTCACACATAGATTCTAATTTCAATAAAAATCATTCTGCGAACCAAATTGCCTTTTAAGATTCAGAGTGAAAACTATAAAAATTAACCGAATTGGTTATCTTTAAGTTAAACAGACTAATTTTTTCCAACTTCTTAAATCAATGAAAACTCAACACGATTGCAAATTCCTAACATAGAGATTACTCACTGTGACTAAGGGAGGCGGAGGGCGACAACGACGGTCGTAGCTAAACCTTAGCAGCCGCCATGCTTTCGTCGAGTCCAGATCTGGTAGTGGCTCGGGGTAGTGAGGCGACAACGGCGGTCCGCCTAAGGGAGGCGGAGGGCGACAACAATAGTCGTAGCTAAACCCTAGCCGCCGCCGTGCTTTCATCAAGCCCAGATTTGACGATGGCGGTAAGTGAGAGGCGCTAATGCAACATTTGTGATATTGAACGAAAGATAAATCACGGTGGTGTTTAGCAACGGTGATTTCAATCAGGAGGGGCAGTGGTCGTTAGTAAGGGACAGCGGCGGGCGGTTATTCAAAGAGATATTTTATGTGTTATTTTATGGAGAATTGTTGAATGAGAGAGATTATATCTAGGTCCTGATTTTAAGGGATTGGAGAGAGGATAAGATAGTATAAAATGTCATAATTACCCCTATTATATTTAAATAAATACTTATTAGTTTTGTTTAAATTACAGAAATGCCACAACTCATAATAACCATTGATTTATTAATCTAAAGGCTAGGATCACTTCTCGTAAAAAAAATCTTTTTCGCATGAACCCATCTCTCTCTCTCTCTATATATATATATATATAGGGAAAAGTTTAAACGAGAACTGTTTTTCGTACGAGAACTGCTAGAATCAATCTTAGCCATCCAATTCCCACTCCTTCAATTGGATTGCCCACTCATGAATTCCTTACATGCACCTTGCCACACCTAATCCCCCACGCTCTTCATCCATGAATTCCACTTACCACTTGAATGACCAAGATTGGTTATCGCAGTTCTCGTTTGAACCCTCCCCTACATATATATATATATATATATATATTATGTATATATTCATATATATATATATATAGGGGAGGGTTCAAACGAGAACTCTTTTTCGTATGAAAACCAATCTTAGCCCTTGATTAAAATTAATCAATGGCTAAGATTTTTTGACGGCTCATTAATGCTTCATTAATGACTCATTAATTTCTCATTGGTTATGTATTAATGAGGGTAATTTAGGAAAAATCAAGTCTCGCAAATTAATGACGGCTCACCCGGAGGCAATTCACGGTTGAGTAAATATATAAATTACCAAAATACCCCTATTAATGAGTCATTAATGGCGTTAAAAACAGTTCTCGTACGAAAAAAGTTTTCATTTGAACTTTTGCCTATATATATATATATAGTGAAAAGTTCAATTTGAGAACCGTTTTTATTGCGAAAACCAATATTAGCTGTCAAATTTCCCCTCCTTCAATTGGATTGCCCACCCATGAATTTCTTACATGCACCATGTCACATTCAATCCCCCACGCTCTTCATTCATGAATTCCACTTACCAATTGAACGGCTAAGATTAATTCTCGCAGTTCTTACAATAATAATGGTTCTCAAATTAACTTTCCACTATATATATGTGTGTGTGTTTGTGTGTGTGTGAGTTGTATTCAATAAAGTCCATGTTAAAAACATAGTCCTAAAATTTTAATATTTAATCACAGGTGATTCAGTATAAAATCACATGTGAATCGTAAAAGCATCATATGTGAATTACGAAAATGTCACTCTGCCCAAAATTTTAAAATGCAATCTAGACCATTGATATCATTGATCCATAGGTTAAAATTAATCATTTAGGACTATCAATGAAGTATGGACTATATTGAACAAAAAGAAATTGATGAAGTACTAGTTTTAATCAATAAAGATGATGAACTAACGATTATCAGTTGATATATATATCGAAAAATGATCAAATAATCATCGCTTTTACACTTTTTAGTTTAATTTTCTTTTTATTTGATCTCATCCATATATATATATGATGAACTATTTTCTTTTCATTCATTTGAGAACCGTTTTTATTGCGAGAACCAATCTTAGCCGTTCATTTTGGATAATGGAATTGATGGATGAAGAGCGTGGGGGGGGTTGGGTGTGGCATGGTGCATGTAAGAAATTAATGGGTGGGCAATCCAATAAAAGGAGGGAGAATTGGACGGCTAAGATTGGTTCTCGCAATAAAAACGGTTCTTAAATGAACCTTTCACTATATATATATATATTATCCACTTTATTTATATACTAAAATGTAGTTCATATTAGGGGTGTTCACACCTTCACGAAGTGGCGCGGGTAGTGGATTTTTTTTACAAACCGTTACTATGGGGCGGGTACTTAGTTTGACAAACCGAAACCGAGCCTCAGACAGTGGGTACCCGAAGGGTGACAGATATCTACGGTCCGGGTCACGGTTACCCTAAAATTGAGCTGTTTTTCCTTTTTGTTGATTTTAATTAGTTAAGATTCATAATAAAGCAATAAACAATGATAGAAACAAGTCAACAATAATGAATAAATCACTGGCAGATATCGAACAGATATTTGATGAGAGCCTCGTAGAAATAAAAACCGATAAGCATGAAGTCTGTACTGTGGATAGATTTCAGTGTCTCTATAATGAACTCGACCGTTGCAAGCTTGCAAAATCTCGATGTCGAAACATAAAAAAAATTAGGGGAGACAGTGTGGGTTGCTATAGATAAGTTAGGTAATTTTGAGAAATTTAAGTTTTCTAATTAATTTTGTTATTTTACACTAAGAAATATATATATTTTTAAGATAAGTTAAAGAATGCAAGACGAGTACCTGTGAATATCGAATTTTAGAATTCGAACCCGTTTCGTATTCAACAGGTACCTGATTTTCGGGTTTTATTAAGTTATGAATTTTATGAATATCGATTTTTTTGATTTTGATTCATATAAATATACCAGACAGGTTTGTTTTTCAGTTTTCGAATGTTCATATTTGTAGAAGACAACGTGACATAAATAAAAATATATAATCAAATAAAGCAGCCGTTATTTTCTCAAGCGAGCCGCCTCGTGGTGTAATGTGATACTCTTTTCCCTCTGTCTTTAAACACGCCAAACAGAGTCACCGGTAAACTCTCGCCGTGATCATCACCGGCTTTTTGATTCCTTAATATAAGAATCTGATGATCAATTTCAGGCGACAGGAGTCCCGTGCTCCGTCGACGAAGACCTCCGTTGTGGCGGCGGAGAAAGCGATTTCCTTCATATCAAAGGGATGGAGAGAAGTGAAAGATTCAACGAAAGCAGATATCCGATTGATGAAAGACAGAGCGAAATCATTCAAAACCCTGGCGTCTTCCTTTGACCGTGAGTTCGAGAACTTTCTCCTTTCCGCTTCCAAATCGTCTTTTCCAGTACCTGTATCATCGTCACGTCGGCCTCCGGCAGAGATTGATTTCATGAGGCGGTTTCAGCCGAAGCTTTCGGGGAATCGCCGTTCTTCTGCAGATTTTAGTAGAAGGGTTCTGAAGAAGTGGAGCCCTAGAGCTAAAATAAGGATCGATTTGTCAGCCATAAAGAAAGGGATTGTGTCTGAGGTCGATGTTGATGATCGAGAAGGGTATGTTATTGGGTATTGGGAACCAATTAGGGCTTTCAAATCGCGGTTACGTGAGTTGGAGAAAAAGTGTTCGTCGTTGGAGATTATCGAGGGGCTCAAAAACAGCAAGTTCATGGTGAAAGTTAAATCTAGTTTGGTAAGTATCCAAATGTAATATGTGTGCCAAGCGAACAACTAATCATTAAACATTTAAATAACGTTAATAACTGAATGTGTTTTATATGAAGCTAAACAAAGACACATATTCTAGCAGTATGTTTTTTTACCTAAATTAGTCAGCTTAATATTATATGTAGAAAATAACTTAGATCAATAAGCACTTTTTACTAACTTTAAGTTCATGGAAGAAATGAGCTTCACTAATCATCATAAAGTGTTAGAAACTTTAGTGTTATCGTGTTAGTGTAACACTGCAGCGACCCACAAGCTGATCTTCTGGAGTTCTGGGTTCACAACACATGTCTGTCTTTCGGCCATTTAGCCTCTGGAAGTTATTTGTTAACCGTTTTGGAGCTAAATAACCGCCTTATCTTTTTGGATGGTATAAGTAACATACGAATATGCTACTGGAAATTTACAGGATATACAATTACCTGAACTAATTTTGTTTCTGATTTTCGACTTTAGCTGCCAAAACAAGAGTTGTCTTCTTAGATTGTCCCAAGGTAATACGTGATACCTAGACAATATTGGGTCGTGTAACTGCTTTTGGTAAGTAATTTCCACACATGATTCTCTTTACCCGGTTTTATACCAAAAGTTTCCAACATAATGGAGGCAAGCTCTCTCCCCTCGAATAAAGTGGACTTAATAGAGGTCAAAGAAAATTAGGCATGAATCAGGATTATGAAACTCTAGAAGTATTTGGGTAAAATGTGTCTTCTTTCTTATACAAAATTTTGACATTAGAATGTTTCCCAAGAACATGAGTATATACGAGTCGTATTTACAATTATGGCGCTACTTAGATTGTGTTGTTGATGCAGCGATGCCCAACTAATGTTTGAAAAGCCTGTGAGTTATTCTTCTAACTTAAAAACAGTTTGCTAGATTTCTTTTATGTTCTACCAGTAAGTTCTTGCGATTTGTAGATGTAGTTCCTTTTTAATCCAAGCAAAAAGATCATTATATTCTTATTTTTTTATCTATCTGGCAGAAAGCAATTCGCAAGGAACCAGACAATTTAGAGGTATGAATTTAATTTTACCTCATAGAATCACTTGCAATAGTTTCTTTTTCTTAACCATCCAGTTCATTTTGCCATGTCCCAGGATGTTCCACCATTGGATTTCCCAGAACTTTTGGCATATTTAGTTAGGCAGTCCAGGCCATTTTTAGATCACTTGGGTGTTAAGAAAGGTGATTGCTTTTTTATTTTTTTGCCATTTTGACTTCATACTTCCCAGTTCATTGTCTATTTTAAGCATAAACTTTTGTGTATCTGCAGATGTTTCCAAGAAGATAGTCGAAAGCTTATGCAATAAAAGGAAAAATCAACTTTTGTTAACACCACTTAACACCCGAGAATCATCCATTCCTGAAGATGATATCATAAATGATGAACTGGATTCGAGAATTGCTAGTGTTCTTCAAAGTACAGGACACCACTATGAAGGTGGATCTTGGACCGACTTTAATACACATGAAATTTCCAATGGGAAAAGGCATGTAGCCATAGTCACAACTGCTAGTCTTCCATGGATGACAGGGACGGCTGTAAACCCATTGTTTCGAGCAGCATATTTAGCAAAATCTAAAAAACAGAACATCACATTGTTGGTTCCTTGGCTCACTAGAAAAGATCAAGAATTAGTTTATCCAAACAACATTACTTTCACTTCACCAGAAGAACAAGAAGTTTATATTCGCAATTGGCTTGAGGAAAGAGTTGGTTTCAAGAGTGATTTCAAAATTACCTTCTATCCAGGAAAGGTAGTTCTCGATATTCCATTTTCAGTATGGGGTTATTTTATAAATAATTAACAAACTTTAGTCTGATTTTAATTTCAGTAACAGACTTTGTTTTCACCCATAAAAAGGATCAGTCTTATAAAAATTTCATTTAGGTTAATCTAAACCAACCCAGTCAAAAATTTCATTTAGGTCAATCTTCAAATATTAAGATCAAAGAACATTATTATTCAGTAACCCCTTTTCTGTATTTTGGGATGCTTGTTTGTGGTTGAGTCGTATGAAGATATGATTAAATCTGTTACAATTCAGTTTCAAAAAGAGAGACGGAGTATTATACCTGCTGGGGATACTTCTAAGTTTATTTCATACAAGGATGCTGACATTGCCATTCTTGAAGAACCTGAACATTTAAATTGGTATCATCATGGTAAACGCTGGACTAATAAATTCAATCATGTTGTTGGTATCGTCCACACAAACTACTTGGAGTATATCAAGAGGGAAAAGAACGGTGCTCTCCAAGCGTTTTTTGTGAAGCATATAAACAATTTGGTTACAAGAGTGCACTGTGACAAGGTACCCAGTTGATCATGAGAGGGTCTGATTATTATGACTTAAAGTCGCAATAATAAGCTTTTCATTTTCAATAAACAAGTTCTGCTTTTGATTATTTCATTATTTACTCACCTTCAGATAATTAGTTTTAAACCCATTGCAACAAAGCTGATTATCTGAAATTACTCGATTTATCTCGTCTAACCTAATTCGAGGATGTTTACTCATCTTTAACAAAAGGTCTACCTTTTCCCCAAAATATTGTTCTCTTTGGTCAC
The DNA here is from genome assembly GCA_038502395.1 of Dittrichia graveolens. Classification (NCBI taxonomy): domain Eukaryota; kingdom Viridiplantae; phylum Streptophyta; class Magnoliopsida; order Asterales; family Asteraceae; genus Dittrichia; species Dittrichia graveolens. The sequence goes on from JARJIL010000003.1 coordinate 7,198,934, forward strand.
TTATCTACTACTGTCTTTAACAATCTGAATTTTCCATCTGATTATCTGGTAATTACAAGTTCAAACAACACAAGCACATTAAACACTATATTCTACAGCTTGTACTATAGAACAGCTGATTATATGATTCTGAATCACTTACAAATCACAATATGCACATGCGAACACTCCGTGAATGTAGCAATTCTCCACTTCACATTAACTATATCTAGAAGATGGTTAATATTTTGTAATGAGAAGATCTGATTTTTAGCATTTCCTGTTTAGGTTCTTCGCCTTTCTGCTGCAACCCAAGATTTAGCCAAGTCTGTAATTTGTAACGTTCATGGTGTGAACCCTAAGTTCTTGACAATTGGGGAACGAATGGCTGCAGAAAGGAAAAACGGGGAGCAACCATTCTCAAAAGGAGCTTACTTTTTGGGCAAGATGGTTTGGGCCAAGGGATACAGGGAGTTGATAGATTTATTAGCAAAACAAAAAGACGACCTTAATGGCTTCAAACTTGATGTTTATGGGAATGGTGAGGATGCTCATGAAGTACAAACTTCAGCCAAAAAGTTAGAGTTGAATGTGAACTTCATGAAAGGTAGAGACCATGCTGATGATTCTCTTCACAGGTATGAATTAATAAATTGCTCATCTCCGTATACATTCAGATAATAAAAAATGTCTGCAATTATTTATTATTACATATGTTTGTTTTACAGTTACAAAGTGTTCATAAATCCCAGTGTGAGTGATGTGCTCTGTACAGCAACAGCTGAAGCTCTTGCAATGGGAAAATTTGTGGTCTGCGCAGACCACCCTTCTAATGACTTCTTTCGGTCATTCCCTAACTGTTTAACTTACAATTCACCACAAGATTTTGTAGAAAAAGTGAAATTAGCCATGGCTAGTGAGCCACACCCTCTTACACTCGACCAGGGGTTCAACCTTTCATGGGAAGCTGCTACACAACGGTTCATGGAGTATTCTGAGCTTCACAAGATTCTAAATGACACTAGCAGGTTGACCAGGAAGTCAAAATCAGTTCCTAGTTTGAAAGAGACTATTGATGGAACCTTAGCTTTTGCACATTATTGTTTTACTGGTAATGAGTTCTTGAGGCTGTGCACTGGAGCAGTACCTGGAACTAGGAATTACAACAAGCAGCACTCTAGTGATCTTCATATCTTACCACCACATGTAGAAAACCCAGTTTATGGATGGTAAAGTGATAAGGGACAAATTAACATAGTCGACGATCCCTTTTAAGAATGTGAAAACAGGTTAAATACATGTTTAACAACTATATATAAATATCTATACAAAATTAGATATCTTATTTAGTTGTATAATTTAATTGATCTAGCGGTATAAGAGGTGATTAAGGTATTCCTTTCAATATAAGGCTGAGGGTTCAAGTCTCGTTTTGAACATAGGTGTAGATTAGTTGCGTATGTTTTTGCCATTAAAAAAATTTCCTTTTTATATAAGATTTTTTTGTTTATATTGTTTCTTTTTAATTACCTCCAGAATGTTGGTTAGCTCTTTACTATTCTAAATATAACATGTTAGTTACTTTAACTGACTGAACAACACATAAAAATGCTTCGTTGTAGTGTTGCGAACAACTTTCCATATACTTTTATAAACTTTACTTCCGAGTTCCGACTCAGGTTTGTATCAAAAGTTTGCTCATACATATCTAGCTATTTGCTTCCCTTCTATGTGATATGTAACGACATGCAAACTTGTCTTGCATAAGAGTGGAGGGAGTGGTTACTCCTCACTACACGCACCACATCGCCACATCAGTTTTTTTCTCCTACCACTTAGCCCACAACTTAGTTTCGTAGTGATCACTCTGTCCAGGGTTGATGAAACCAACGCGATACAGGGAAATTATGTGATTGTAGGTGGTGGAAGGGTCCATGAAAATCGCTAGGATGGCCAATCCCACGTGGTGAACAAGAAAGACACTAGTAGAGCTAGTGGTGGCTATCTGTATCTTGTCAACCTGAAAGAGGGGCAATTTATAATAATGACTTCTTTGATGATGAGAAGGATGTTAGTTTTGAGGAGCATACCAAGAAGTGTAGAAGCTTCAAATTTACAATAAACTAAGCTGTGATGTTAAATGTTGAGTAACGTTTCACTTCTAATGAAAAGTGACTTTGTAATGTGCTTAATAAAGGTTCTTGGCTGCTCTACTTATAACCAATTAGTTTTGAGTTGGATCCTTACAAACTTACATAATATTATAGCAAAGTTCACCCGTAGTTGGTCAAAGGCCACACGGATTCTACGTAACTCATAAATATCCACGTGTTACGCCCGAAAAAAAAGAGAACGCCACACATGGAGGGGCGGGGTGTTGAGTAATGTCTCACTTTAGACGAAAAGTAACTTTGTAATGTGCTTAATAAGGGTTTTAGGCTACTCCGCACATAGCTAATTGGTTTTGAGATGAAATCTTACAAACTTACGTTAAAGGCTCTTACTATTTGATAAGCGCTTCTCTAGAATTGGGTTTCTATCAAATGTTTGCTCGGAACATATCTAGATTTTCACTTCCATCTTGCGTGACTCATATTGAGTATTAGAGTAAAAAATCAGTTTTTTTCTGAAAGCATTCTAGCATAGATTTTATTGATCCTAAAGTCATAATGGAAAATGTGTGCATACCCTATACAAAACTTACAATATTAAGCATGCTCGAGATTTAAGACCCACAAATCGAGCATCGGCTGATACAAGCTAAGTAACTACACAAAACAAGTACATACCCTATGCACTCTCTACCTTTGATTTCACATTTATGTTTTAGTTGACATACTAGTGTCCCCTTTACAAGGTCATATATTGAAAACTTCACTTAATTCCGAACAATAACCCAAATCTAAAAAATAGCACGAATCAAAAGAGTGATCAATTTTTATTTCATGAAACAAAGAACCGTAGTAGACAGCACGTACCTAATCTAGATTTCTAGATCCGTCACTGCATATTTTATATGTATAAATACAAAAATAATATTTCTCCAAGTCTTCCATGGTATACGCCTAATAGTGGAAATAATCATAATATATTATTTTGCTCCTTACATATATATATGATGTAAAAGTTGTACCTTCAATGGGCTATTGGGTATTCGAGTCTGCACTTTTGAAATACTTTGACTTGGTTCTATGTTGTTTGGGCCTTTGGAGGTATGATAATGGGTCGAACATATGCAATAAGACCATATAAACTTGTAAGGAATTGATTGAACTAGGTCAGTAAACCCAGAACAAAGGAAGCCCAGCAGTTACTGAGCTTGCTACCTGGCACCTGCTACCCCAAGCGGCTAGCCAGGCTATTAGTCATAACACCTCTTCAGTCGAGAGGCCCGAGACACAAGCCACTAACAATTTAATTCAGAATCTTCCATATTCTTTAGATTTTATCTGGAAATTATATATATATCGACTAGTTACATTTCTTTTTTTATTTAAATTTTAATTAGGACATAGACGTCATTTGCAAAATTCACCATCTTCCCCACTTGTTTCTCTCTCTCTCTCTCTCTCTCTCTCTCTCTCACTCACCGTTAACAAATCTCGATCTCTCTCTCATAATGCCATCAACACAGCTAAAAATCCTGACGTAGGTGAATTGTTGCAACAATACTATCGACGCACTTTCATAGCAACATTTTTATATGGTGTCGGTTTCTATTGTTGCTTCAGTGCTTCCCCTTCGATTGCCACCCATGATTAGGGGAGGGTTCAAACGAGAACTGTTTTTCGTACGAGATTCAATCTTAGCCTTTGATTAAAATTAATCAATGACTAATAATTTTGCCGGCTAATGATTGGCTCATTAATAACTCATTAATGACGCATTAATTAATGGTAATTTGGGCAAACCAAGACTCGCACATTAATGAAGGTCCATCTGGATGCAATTCACAATTGGGAAAATATGTAAATGACCAAAATACCCCAATTAATGACTCATTAATGATGTTACAAATAATTCTTGCAGTTCTCGTACGAAAACAGTTTTCGTTTAAACTTTTTCCTATAGATATATATATTCCATTTTTAAATTAAGTATGATGTAATTTGGTCTTTAGAATTGAACTACTCCAGCGAGTCACACCAGTTGTATTAGTAAACCACTAGCTAGGATGGCTGGAAAGCTGATTGGTCTAGTTTTCAAATATTATTGAAAAACAGCATTGGGTCAGCTTTTGTAACTTTGAAGGCAGTTTAATTAACTAGTGACCGAGACTTCAACATTTTTCTCAAAACTTATTGAGTTCATTTTGCGTGGCATTTGTACAACAAAAAGGATATAATAAAATTACTGCAAGTTGTTGTTTGATGGAACAATGTGGGAGATATTTATGTGCAGCAATGAAATGGGCAAGTAGGCTAGACAAAGATTTTACAACCACAAAACAGAAGCAATTTGCGATACTAGCTGCAGAAGCGTGTCTAGCCACAGGAAGATCTAGTTCATCACTCATGACTCGTGGACAATTAAGTTTGGAGAATGTCCGAGATTTTTGTCATCTGATAGAAATCGTCTCTGATTGCACACCGAAAGATATGATGTGGCAACTTGTGTAGATTTTGGATGGGAAACAACTCACAATGTACTTCTCTTGATTCATCTTTCCATCTGAGTGATTCAGTATTACACTATCCAATTTTAGTTGGTGTGATTCTTAGACACAAGTTGCATATATGGTGGTCCTGGAATCTTAGACTATCCGAATACTACTGAATTTGTTTCTCTGAAGCCAAAACAATCCTACATCGAAAACCTAGGAATAATCATAGGACAAAATATGCAAAGATACGACGTACACATAAATCATTAATAACAATACAAACATATATATTATTTGTGTCATATATAAGACGACAATATCTTAATTAATACAGGCCAGTGCATCAATATATAGATGTGAGTTTCTGAGTTATATATCGTTTAGCAGATTGATCGATCATTAATAAATCTGCTTTCGGGTTTGGTACCTATTTTGCAATCCAGTTTGATGATCAACCCAAGTAATCATGATTCATTCTGGGTACTAATCTTTAATCTTTATGAACAAATTAAAAAAGGGTTTCCATTAAAATTTCTAAGCGTATATATAGGAAAGGCCACTCATATGCTTTGCTAGCTGTTTCCCTCATGTCAAGTTGCATACTTTTAACATTTCCGATTTGTTGGTGTTTTCCTTTCGATATTGGAGTTACCCACTCAGGAAGAACTTTGCCCTCCTCATGAAACTTACAAAAACATCACTTACAAAATCCTTTTCTCTAGTGAATTACTATATATATATATGTATATATATATATGATAGAAGATCCTTACTATTATATATGGATTACCATCATTCTAGTAGTGCTACTCAATCACACTATCCTATGTGCTATACATATCTTTGTCCTTTTATCACACATATTATATCAAAACCATCATACTTAACCCGTACTAAATCACACCATTAGAATCACACACAAACTCCTTTAGCAGTATACAGAAAACAAATGAAATAAATAAAATTCAATCACACGCAGGCCCAACCCATAAGGGGGCAAGACCCATAAAATTCAGGGGCCTATTTTTTTAAAAAAGTCTATATATATATGCCCGTAAGTTTAGTAGGAAGCCCAAAACATGAATGAAGCCTACTTAAAAATGAAAGAAGCTCACTTAATAATGAATCGGCGCCTTGGACCTTGGTAATTTGGTATACACCGCTCGACACCTCGATGTCTCGTGAATAGGAAACGATGGAAGCAGCGATAGGGCCACTGACTGCCAACGCCGACGTGTGACAGCAGGGAAACGTAAACGTTGGAAGATGAAACAAAAAGTCGATTGTTTCCTTTGGTCTAGCCCTTTGCAGATTTGCCTCTCCACTTCTCTAGTCGACTGTCTGTCACCGCCCTTCAACCCTAGTATTCGATAATTTCGATTTCGAACTAATTGTCTAATTCAACTGAAATTCGATTTTAACTGTTGCCCTTAGTCTATAGATGACAAGGAATTCGAGTTCGGAGTTCACACAGGCATCTGATTCATCTAATTCTAAATACTGAAATCAACAAGTTCCCACTTCGACAAGGAATTCGAGTTCCCACACGCATCGATTTCGAATTGATTGTCTATTTATTTGATTCATCTGATTCTGAATTCTGAAATCGCAAGTTCAAAATTTCAAATGGCATATGCATTTGAACCATTTCCCTAACTCGTGTAACTATGTAAGTATTTTGACTTTTCAAATAGGCATCGATTTCGAACCGATTGTCTGATTCATCTTAGAACTAATTATCTGATTCATCTTATTTCTTTTTTGATTATTTAGAATTAGAAGCTCATTGAATCATTGTTCACTTAATCACTTGTTCTTCGGATGACTGGATGAATGCTTCAACTTGACTTGCTATTCATCACTTCAGATACTCAAGACAAAAAACCAGGTGTATAAGTTCTAATCCTTTGGTCTTTTTTTATATTATTTAGATGTTTATTGAATTCAATGGATTCTTGAACTTGTTCGTTTGTCTTTCCTAATCTTTTGCTTAGTATTGAATAATTGAATATTAGTATTGCATTAGCTTACTTCTCAGTTATCACATAATGTTTCCAAAAAAAGTATTTATCGGGTAGCCAAAATAGAAAGAAAAAAGAGGAAATTAAAAATGAAAGAAAAGCTTTACCAGGGTCAATGGATAGATTTGTTAAAAAACAAATTTCTTTAATGCACCAAATAAAAACCAGAATGAAAATAATTCTAATATAAACGAGAATGTAACTAACAGAATGAAAATGATGAGAACTTGAATGATATTGATGCTAAATTAAATGAGAGTAACACTAATATGAATGAACGTGGTTTGGTAGGAACAGAGAATTCTTTATTTAACTGGAAATGTTTGATGTACATATGACTCAACTCTTAACTTGCAACAATGAAACCCTAAAAACCCTAATTATTAGTTAAAGGCCACCGAACGAAATCTGATAAAAAAGTAACTTGGATTTACTTCATGTGGCTCAAGATAGGGATGACAATAGATCAGATATGGATTGGGTGACGCCATATTCACATCCACTTAATTTTTCATCATCCATATCCATTTAAAATAATTTCGTCCGTCTGTATCCATATCTATCGGATTAAACGGGTAAATGGATATGCATTGAATGTCAAATGAACTTTTTCCCTAAAGAAAATATCATATTTTTATATATAATTTATGATCTTTATTGATATAAATACATATTTTTTTCCCAAAAAAAAAAGATAGGAATCATATTTTCTTTCACTTTGACACTTAAATGTATATAATCGAATAAACTATATAAAAATATTATAGAAGAGAGTGTGAATTTAATCTACATAATTATATATATATATCTATAATATTATTATATTTATATATAAGTTTTAAAAGTAAAATACATATATGAAATTATACTTAATTATATAAAAAAATAATTATATCAAACTTAATTCGGGTGAATGGATTCATCCATGGATGAAAAATCGTTATCCATATCCGATCCAATAAACATCAATATCTACTCCATATCCGAAATTCACACATTTAACTTCGTCCATATCGATCACAGATGGATCGGATCGGGTGACAATTGCCATCCCTACGTCAAAGCCATGGAGCCATATGCGAATGGCGCTTAACCATCAAAAACCTAAAACTTAAAACCTTGTTTTCGAACTTCTCCTCGTCATCCACCCTTACTCCATGCCGAGAACTCATAATTAGATCCAAGTTTCATTATTCAAGCTAACTCAAGTCATATCCTAACAGTTTAAAAGGTCAAAACTTTCAATTGCGGTTGAGTGGCATTTATTTTTCTTTTGAGATATATTTGTAGCAGCTATAGGGAAAATACACATATTCCTTTTTTACGGTAAATGTAACACCCGCAAACCTGGGCTAGTAGATTAGCAGGTTTACGGTATGTGTTTGTTTGTGTTTTAATTATTTTAATTTGATTATGTGATTATTTGAGTGATATTAATTATTCAGTTAACTTAGAATTAATAGAATGTATGTATGTATTAATGTATGACCGTATGTATGTGTGTATGTTGGTGAGTGGGTTAGTACACGTGGGGTGGGGGGTTAGGAGGTGATGACACCTCTTTGCATGTAAACTTATGTGTGAGTGAATACCACTATCTGCTCATTTTCTTTAAACAAAGAAATATTGTGTGTGTGTATTCTCTGCTAAGAAAACCGAAAGAAAGAAAAGAAGAAGAAAAGGAATCGGAATTCCATTTTTCATTGTGTGTGATCAAAGATTATAAGGTAGGTGTTTATAAACTAACATGTTATGATCCTTCTTGATTAGTAATCTGATATTTAAGGAAATGATTTGTGTTTGAAGATTGCATGTTAATATGAAGAACACAATGTTTGGATTTTATAAAAAATATGATTTTGATGATTTTTGTGATTTCACGTGGAGATGGTGTTTTAATGCATGAAAATGTGTTTTAATGTGTTAAATAATGATCTGATATGAATTGATGATTGTTATGAAATCTGGGTTTGATGAGTTCTTGATGAATCTATGATGTTCTCGGATTGTTGAGAAAGAAGATAGGAAAAACCGATTGTTAGTAAAACCGATTCTTGTGAAGTCCGAAGGAAGAAATCCGATTACCTAGAATCCGATACTTGGTTTATGACAACCCCAAATCAGAATACTATATTTAGATATGAAATCCTAAACTTGGAAAATGACAAGTTAGAATCCGATACATGAAAACCGAGACATTGAAATCCGAGTGAAGAAATCCGAAACACTTGAAATCCGGGACTTAGTGAAATCCGATACTTTTGATTTTTGGAAACTTGAAATCCGATTAAAGGGAAATCCGACAGTTATGGAATCCATCGGATTCCCAAATCCGAAACTGGTGAAATCCAACATATGAATTGCGGATTTTCAAGAATCCGAGTGAGAATCCGATAGTTTCAAGAATCCGAAATTTTTGAGTTTTATTTATATTTGTTTATTAATTGTTGGATGTTATGAATGAATTATAAATATTTAATGAGATATATTTATGAGATTTGGACTGATTGGTTGTTATTATGTTTTTCAGGAAATCCAAAGGCTCAGTAACATTAGAATTCTGAGTGCTTCCCTAAACTTGAAAGGTGAGTGGATGTTGGATGTGAATGGTAAAGATTGTGTTTAATATTACTGATGTGAGACATAATTGTATGTGATGGTTTGATATTGGAACTGCTGATTATGAATATTATTGATGACTGTTGCATGACTATTTGTTCGATACACACTCTTAGTATGATTTTGAGTTGCGTTTGAGAAGTCAACTATACGTGGAATTGGGCTGGGCTCGTTTACTGCTTGGTTGAACAGTGGTAGCCTTACTGTTGCATATGTTGCTTCGGAGTGGGATTTCACTGTGCCAATGCAGTAGAGGGCTATCGGTAAACCTTTGCTTTGGCCGGCATTGGTTGTAGGTTCTGCGCCGAACCACCGGTCTTCTTAGAGTTGTGATTACATGATTAATATTGACTTGATGTTTGCTTTTGGGTTTAGCCTCTACTCACTTAGCTTTGTGCTAATTCCCCACAGTTGTTGCTTTTTACAGGTTTGTGTTTGTGAGTGCTTGTGGAAGGAAAAGTTGACCTAACTCTGATGTCAAGTTTTAAAAGAAGCGAGCCAGTCTTTTGTAACACAGAGTTTTGTTTGTGGATTGTAAAGAACAAATATTTTGTTTAAGTAAATATTTGTTAATATAATGAATGTTTAATTAATTTAAGCTTCCGCAGCGCAATAAAAAAATGACTTAGATATTACGGTGTTACATTAAAGGTGATATTATTGACATCTAGCAAGAGACAGATAAAGCATACAATAGAACCGATTACACAACCAAACTTTACATGTTATTACAATGAGTATATGTAACACCAACTTAATCTCATTCAGTTAAAGCAACTACTGCCCGTTAATGTCTAACTTGGAATTTAATGGATCTGAATGGTTTTATGACATGACTCGGAACAAAGCGAAAAAAACCCTAATTGGCGAAATCAACACGATAAAAGTTTGGAGTAGGCTGAGGGCCGTTAATTTTAATCTGGTTTGTTTTTATATGGGATCGACACGTTACTTGCCAAGGTTTACAGTTATATATTACTAGCTAGAGTTCCAATGTATCAATTTTGAAATAGTCGAATAATACGAAACTCTCCGGTTTCTGCCCTTGGACGTAGGCGAAACATCTTCGATGGAACCTCGTAAAATTTTGTGTCGGTTTTCTCGTTTTCTTGATTTTATCGCCTAACGCTACCCTTTCTTCGACTACAAAAAATATGTCATTTTTTCACGCTTAATAAATAACGTGTATGAATTTTAAAACTTGTAACACTTATAAATTGAAAAATAGTTGAAGTATAGAAATTGTTAGAAAAGGAAAAAAGTGCTACGTTTTTTAATTTGTATGATTTTAAAGTCCGCGCTTTTTATGTGTAAATTTAGTAATAAATAGAGAATTAGAGAACTTCACACTTAAAAGTGTGAACTTTTGTAACCTAAGAATTATTTTCAAAATTTTCACATTTAGAAGTGCATGTAAAAATTTAGATAATTTGTCTACCTTAATATATGTGACTTTTTAGTACAATTTTCACACTTTCAAATGTAAAGATTTGATAAATGTGTGCATCACCCAATTATTCCACCTTTGATTGTAATTTTTCATAATTTTAAATGTATTAATAATACTAAAAAGGTGTGAATAATTAACATATTTTTTGTAGTGTTATATGCTTGATCCAAGAAAACCGGTAACACCTTGAATTGATTTGGAATCAAACACAGCTCCATATATGCTCCCAATTTGAAAATCTTCTGGTTTGTATACTTCCACATAGGCCATGTGTATGTTTATAAACCGTCTCAGAGTTTCTTAAGGTATCTTTTTTTTTTAATTCCTTCCCCTGTTGAAATGTGCTTCCATTTTAGTAACCATTGAATTAGAGAGTCCCCACCAAAATCAAACTTCTTGTAGTAGTATCATTGAATCTCTAATATCCTATAATGCACTAGTATTTTACTCGCATATTGTGATGGTTGCACAATATAACTACTTAAAAAAATGATAATCTAATGTGTCGCTTTTGAACCAACTTAGACATGAAAAATGTACTATTGATAACTTTTAACTTTATACAAATTTAAAATCAATTGAAAACTTAAAATTTGAAAAACTAGATCATGTTTTATTTTTCTTCTTTTCCTAATCAATTTAATTTACAAATAGTTAAATTGTCAACCCATTGCATATTTAACCTTCAATTTATACGTGAATCTTGTAAAATACAAATAAAAAATTATTAAAACTTAAAAAATACAGAATTCTAATCTATTTTTTAATAATATATATTATAAGATTTTTAAAACTTAAAAATATACTTATGTATAATATTTAGTGAATTATTTAGTTTAGAGAATAATACTTATGTATAAGATTATTAAACATAAGTAAAAAACCATTAAATTTTTTAAAATATATAATACTCTATATATACATAACATATTAATTAAATTCTGTTTATAATTAAAATTTTGCTCGTTAGTAACTTTTAGTTTAAATATATTTTGTAACAAATTTATGTAATTATTGTATATTAAATTCAACCTAAATTTAGTTGAAAAATATAGTGTTTAATTTCTGAAAATGTATCGAAGTTATAACATTTGACTATTGTATATACCAAACTTTAAAAATTAATATTTAATATATTCAACTTATCCTTTAATGTATTCAACTTGATATAACAGGTCATAAGTTGACGTGGCATCTGGTTGGATGATGTGGTGATGACTTGTCAATGACATGGCTGCTGACACGTCGTTTCTTTTTTTCAAAAAATAATTCAAAATAAATAAAAACTATTTTATTTTACTAAAAATTAAATAATTAATGATTAAATAGGCAAACCAGATTTGTTCATCTTGAAATTCGATTTCATCTTCCATTTAGCACGAAAATTGATTCCTACCGTCTATCATCAAGAAAAGTTTGCAGGCAGCCAAGAACCTTATTATCGCTCAAGAACTCCATGGCAGCCACTATCATCGATCAAAAGTTCCATGGCGGCCACTATAATCGACCTTCTTATAATCGTTTTTTTAATTTCTTGGTTTCTTCGAAAGGGTTTTTGGATTCCATGGTTTCATCAATTTAGTGTTGTTCACATGGGGTTTTCAAGAAATCTTTCATGTTCTCTTATTTGGGTTCATCGATTACCAGTTCAGCCATTGTTTCCTTATTTGGGTTCAATTTTGTGATTCGAGATAGGTGTTTAAATTACTCATGGTTGAGGGTGAAATGGTAAGTTTCAAATCGACTCATCACATTCATTCACAAATTAAAGTTTTGTTTGTTCATATCTTGATTAGATCTTGTTCATGTCTTGTTTAGATCTTGATGAGCATCAATAATAGGCCTCGTATTTCAAATTTGGGTTTTGACCATGTTTGGTTTCCACAATATTCCGGATATGCTAATTCTTGGTTCTTTAGGGTTTTTTGTTCTTGTTATAAAAGATGATGATAAGACTGTTCTTCGATAGGAAGGGATGAAAATGAATGTTTATGAAAAAATAGTGATTCAAAATTATTTGATGATGTTAAAATCAAAGTCACATGTGCAACCTGCTATGGGTTTAGCAGGTAAACGTGTACGTTAATTGGTATTTTTTTCAAAGTTTGGTAAATTAAATGTTAGTTTTTAAAGTTGAGTATATACAATAGCAAAATGTTATAACTTTAATACATTTTCATAAACTAAACCCAAGAATATATTGCTTTAAGTTATTGTAAAATATTCATTAGAAGAAGTATTATTTAACTTATAAATTGGTCTTAAAAGAGGTCTAAATTATTTATATAGTAGTAAAGGATTAGATCATTTTTAGACTAACTTTAAGTTAAATAATAGAATATTTAATGCATATTGTACTATAACTTAAAGCAATAAATATTAAAATAAATCTGGATAAAATTTGATACGTAAGAAATCACACATATCAATTACATATATGTAAAATAAAAAAATGCGAACAGTTAAAAATTCAAATAGTAATAAAATTTAATATGCAACACATACATACACACATATGGGTAAAATACTCTAAAATCTATTAAACTATATCCAAAATGTTATTATGTGTATCCTTCTAATAAAATTATTTTTTAAAGTATCAAACTTTTTAAAAAGTGCTACTAAGTGTATGAAACCTATTATTGCAGGTTAATTGTGATTAATAGAAGGTTAATTGTAATTATAACTATTATTATTATTATGATCATATTATCTTCATCTTCTTCTACCCTTTTCATCTTCACCATCAAGCTTCATAGTAGAATTCATAGATCTGGGTTCTGAACAAATGGTTTCATCAAGCTTCATACCAGATTCGTAGGTCCATGAACAAGATTTAATGGGCTATAAACAAATGGTTTCATCATCATCATCATCGCATTTCATCAACTGGATTCTAAACAAATGTTTTGTTCAAGAACAACAATCTATTTTTTCTGGATCAACTGGTTCGTGAAACTAGTTCCTCCATTTCGTATCTTCATTCAAAACAAACATACAATTTTAGGTTTTGTTGAGTTGGGGTTTTGATTTTTGGTTCAACATACGAATTGTTCATGATGGACAGATGAAAACTCCACTCAGATATGTTGTTTTTGTTGAGTTAGGGTTTCGAGTTTTGCTTAAACCCTTGTCCATTCGTCATCAAGCAAAACGAATGTGTTGTTTTTGTTCAGTTAGTGTTTCAATTTTGTTCATTGATTTTTGCTCAAATCCTTGTGGGTTATTGTGGATTCATGAATATGGGTTCAAATCTTGTTCATATATTGTTCGTACATGTTCTTGGGTTCTTGTTCTTGATTTAGGGTTCAACAACAAACAACATGTTCATGAATCTGGTTCTTGTTCTTCATCTTCAAAATGTTATTAGGTTCTAGCTTGTTCTTGATTTTGGGTTCAGTAACAAACAACTATCTTGTTAATGAATCTGATTCTTAGGTTTTTGTTCTTGATTTTGGGTTCTTGTTCTTGTTCTTCATCTTGAATATCATAATAATAATAATAATAATAAAAAATGTATTAACTATAAACTAAAATGAAGATTTTACATGCAATTTTCACAAAAGGTTGATACATTAAAAAACAATTTTATTAGATGAATATACACAATAATATTTTAGGTATAGTTTAATACATTTTGGAGTAGATTAACTATATAGTATTATATATTTTTAAAATTTTAATGATTTTTTTCTAATTTTATAATCTTATATATAAGTATCTATTAACTAATTAAAATAATAGGCTCAATTACAAAAAATAATAATTATATAACTTATAATATATATTATCAAAAAAATTGTTCAGAATTATATAAGATACACATATATATAATAGTATTCGTAAAAACAGATACATTTACATGTACTAATTATTTAATTATGTAATCAAAAACATTTTTATATTTTTCATAGTTATTTAATAAATGTAAATTTACATGTAGAACTATCTAAAAAATGAAAAAAAAACACGTTACATAAATCATCGTACTTAATTGTAAAAATATATAAATATTACATGTCATTAACTCTTAAATTTTCAGTCACATTAAGATTAAATGTAACTATAAAATATTATTATTGTATGTGTGAAATAATTAAAGAAGTGAAAAAAAAGGAAAAGAGAAAGGAAGACGGTGGTAGCAATAATAAGCACACCGCACCATGAGAGGTACACAATTAAAAGTACGACACACGTACCTTCCACTTAATTATTTTATTATTATTATTATTATTATATTAACTAAATAATAATATAACAAATTTAGATATATAATATTTCTATAAAATATATGATTATTTAGACAGCTATTAAATGTTTTCTGAAGGACTCGAAATTTAATTATTAGAAATATTAGATTAAATATCCGTATGATAAACAAGTTGGTTTAAAAAATGGTTAATATTAAAAATTAAAAAAAATTTATTAAAGAATTATAAAACGTGAAAAAATGAAAAAACTAAGAAACGACGACAGACGACGTTAACAACCAAATCAGCGTAGGAAGCGCTATGAGAGGGAGATGACAGACGTGACGGAAAAAAGATATTATTATGATACAAAGAGAAGTGATTATATTCTTTTCACAAGTTATCGATCATTATTATAATAATTAGGGCAATAAGTTCAAGTTTATATTTGTTATTATTAAGAGGGTAAGCTAATACTTTTGTTAAATATGATATTTTAAAATATTATAAATGATAAATATGATATTTGTAAATTAAAATGAATGAATACGATATTTTAATGTTTAAAAAGTGGATATATGAAATTATTTCTATAAAGTTTTATTTAAATTAAAGTCAAAATTAAATCTAATTTTGATCATAAAAAGTCAAAATTAGATATTAATTTTTATCAAAATATATGGTCAAGATAACACAATTAGTCTTTATTATACAATAAATGTAGTTTGAATTAGTCTTTTATTTATATTAGAAGATTGTTTAAAATCAAATTTACATATATAGTATGTCTATACGTTTTATTATCGAAATTTCGGCTAAAAACCAATTATATTTTCTCTTTTAAATTAGGTAATTGGATTTGGCTAATGACTAGTGAGTACGTTACTACACGTTATATATATAATTGTAGTTTACAACTAAATACAATAAATGATTAAAGATTAATAATCAAAGCAATCATCATTTAAGCAATTAATATCTTCTTAAACATAATACTTAGGGGTACAACCGACCCGAATTGATCAGTTGATACAGTGTTAAATTCGAGCTTAATTAGAAGACTTGAAACTCAAAGACTTGAGCTAGAGTGAGTATTTATTTTTGAACACGAGCTTGATGAGCTAACCATACTATCAAGCTTAGCTCCATTTAACTTGATTGTCAGAATTAGTATATACCTTTGAGTTCGACTTGACTTGACTCGATTAGACTCGAGTTGACTTTATATACATACAAAAATGGTAAAAATGTAAAATGTTTCAACCTCTACAAAGCTTGTGAGATTTACACGCAGAGTAGTTTATCGCTCGAGTTCAACTAGATGGCCTACTCGACTAGCTTGAGCTTGAGCTCGACTCGACTTAATTAAACTGAGTCGATTCTAGTATTTTTCCTAGTCGATTTCAAATAGTTCATAATTTGTCTCGACTTGATTGCACTTCAAGCCAACACTTTCAGTGTAGGTAAAACCCTTTAAACTAATAGACACAAGACTAATTAATTAATGACATTAAGTAACAAGATATAATTATGATATCTTATATTAGCATGTTTCTTAGGGTGTTGAGCTATGCTCTAATGAACACGATGTGATGTTTATGTTTCTTAATTATATATATTTTTCTTGATCATTCGAGAATCGAGATGTTTATCATACACAGAGGACTAACCTTGATTGATCTGCTAAATGAATTTCTCTACCACCTGCCAGTAAAATATCTTGAAATTAACTTTCTTTTTATCTTTATTCGACCTATCTCTAGAAAAAAACCTATAAACGTTAACTAAAAATATGGTTTAATTATTAAAATAACGTATTTAGTTATATTCTTAAAGTATAAAATGCACGGTTTTAACTCTAAGTATTAATAAAGTAAATAAGTTTAAAAGAGTAAATCAGTAATAAATAAAAATGAATTTTGATGATTTAAGATAAATAAAAACTATATCTATACGTAGTATATTTATTGTTTGTTATTAATAACAGCAACTTATGACTTAAAACCTGAATTTGAAAACTTTCTTAATTTATAACAACATCTAGCAATATATATAGAATTAGGATTAATATAGAACTCAGTCTTAATCATAGAACCTAAATAACAAATCTGGACCATTTGATCATCTAAATTAGTTGTTGAGATTTGAAGGTGGCAATTTTGTAAATTGTATGAAAACTATATGAGGTAACCGCATAATTAAGGACAAATATGGAATTCTATTTTTGGTAGCCACAAATCTTTTTTCTAGCTCCACCACCCGAAAATACAAACTGATAACCAAAATGCAGATCATTAAGTTATTTGCATGTTAGTGACTTAATATTATTTGCATTTTTGTTATCTTCTTTTATGTCGGTTGCTTTTTGCATTTTACATTTTCGTCAAAAAAATTGCATTTTCGTAAAAAAAAAATTAGAAAACATTTCAATCCTAGTCTTGAATTAAAAAGGATAAAAAAACTGAATCTAACGGTATATTTTTTTTTGTTAAAAATCTTAAACATGAATTTATTATGACTATTTGGATGTTTAGTGAAATTTTTTTTTAAAAAAAATGGAAGTTTGGAGGTTGAATGAGGAAGAGGTAGTTGGTATTAATTTGTAATTCTTTTTATAGTTTTGCCCTTACTCTTGATGCCACGTGTCATCAACATGTTTGTTCTTTGGGTTCTATTAATAAGCAATGTTCTATATATAACCTCACCCTATATATATATATATATATATATATATATATATTCTTAGGAGAACTGCGAGAACCAATCTTAGTCATTCAAGTGATAAGTGAAATTTATGGATGAAGAGCGTAGGGGGATTGAGTGTGGCAAGGTGCATGTAACGAATTCATGAGTGGGCAATCCAATTGAAGGAGATGGAATTGGACGGCTAAGATTGGTTCTCGCAATTATTATACGAAAAATAGTTCTCGTTTGAACTTTCCCATATATACACACACACACACACATTAGGATCGAGGGAGGTTCATGGGTAGGCAATCCAATTGAAGGAGGGGGAATTGAATGACTAAGATTGATTCTCGCAGTTATCGTACGAAAAATAGTTCTCGTTTGAACTTTTCCACACATATATATACATATATATATATATATATATATACACACACATTAGGAGGGAGGTTCAATCGAAAAGCACTTTATTTGCGCAAGTGCGAGAATCGTTTCTAGCCATTAGATTATTTGATCAATGGTCATTATTATTTATGTTAGTTTTGTAATTTAAATGAACTAAAATGGTAATTGTATCAATAAAAGAAGGGTAAAAGAGACCTTTTATAAATCAAAACATGCTTGCCTCTCTCCTCTCTCTCCATTTACGTTTCCTATTAAACCCACATTACTAAAAACCCTAGACATACAAACACATCCACAGATCTAGTCTGCTGCCCGAAGCCGTCGCTCCCCTCTGCCTCGCCTCCGCCTCCAGGTCAATCGATATCTCTCTCTCTCTCTCTCGATGCCCCTATCTCTTTAACTTCAAGCTTGGTTGCAACTACAAAATGTCACCCTTCAACCCTAGAACCGCTGGCCATGGGTTCTCGATAGATCTGGGGCGACGAGTTTAGGGTTCTCAATAGCGCCACAACACTACTAACTCAACAGAGCCGCCATCACACCACTTCCTTTAACAGTACCTCCTTCAACAGCGCCGCCACACCACCACCATCGCTACCCTCATTTTGAACACACTCGGCTAGGGTTACACCACCACCATGCTACCACTGCCACAACAGTTCATCCAACGGGTTTTCATTTATCTTTTTCTCAATTTATGTGTTTAAAATTATTTCTTTATTTCTGTATTTTAATTTCGTTTTCTTTTTCTTTAGTATTTAAATCATTTTTGTTTCAGATTATTGTTCATGATATTTATTTTGTTGTACTGATAGATAAGTTTTGTTTATTAATGAACATAACTGTCGTATATGTATTTTGCTTGTTTAGATTTTTGTTCAATACTAGTAACGGGTTTGTTTATTAATGAACATAGCTCTTTTTGGTTATTTTTAGGTAAGTTACATCCATCCATGATATATTGTGGATAATGAAATACATTTAGAAGTATGTTCGGCTAGTACGTGTTTGTATTGAAACTTTGGAACATAAATAGACTTCATTATTACGTACGCACTGCGTCAGGGTAACGACACTACTTGAGCCGATAGTCATCCGCATGTGATGCATGGCAATCCCAGGTGACCGACTACCATGCATCCCTATGAAATGCAATCAATATAATTTCTAGTGATTACTGTAACCAGTCGGTATTATACATACATGCACTGTACGTTACTACTGAGTATGGAAATGACTGTCATTAATACCATGCATCTGATCATCCCATTTATTACTACCAATGCACTTAATAATACGTTTACAAAATTTGTTTGTTTCTTTCCTCATTATGAAATACGTACGGAAGGGTACGGAGGTGTTGTACGACCATATAATATTAGTCACAACTTAAGTCTTAAGTATTTAATAGTTACAGTTTGGTACGTGAGGATTTTGCAGTTGTCAAAAGTTATATTCTAAGTATGCATGATTGTCGTTCTTCACCCTTGAGTATATAAAATCATTATTTTAAGCCCTCTAGCTGTTTAGTAATAGTCTAATAGAGGTGACAATTGTGTCATGGTTGATGTACGTGTGACTGGTTTATGGGTTGGTGTGTCAGAAACACATGATCCAGACTCAATTCATTTTCATTTCAGAATTTAAAACTCTAACTCATATGTATATGTGAGATTCGTGTTGACGGGTCATTTATAGGTTGGTAAATAATTAGAAGGTTAACGAGTTGTAATCAACCAAATGTGTTGGAAAGTTAACAATTTTAAAAATTACAGGACTTGCAAAAAAGCCATAATTGTTAATTAACATCATGAGCTTTCTTGTTAATTTTTCACAAACTAAAACCAACAACTATATGGATTATGAGAGTTTGGATGGTAATTACATCAAAACTTAGTTCATATATGAAAACGATAATATATATATATATATATTAAACGGGTTGACCTACGGAATTTATATATGACTCTAACTTAACTCAATTGTTATACAGGTCATACAAGTCAAACCAAACCTGACATTATTATATGTGTTGGCCTAAACCTGTTGTTTTTATGTTGTGTTTCATATCATGAGAATTGTCGGGTTTTTATCCCATATAACTTTTCTCGTTCCTTATTTGATTATTTATAGAGAAGATTACATTTTACATTTAATTGGTATGTTAAAAGTTATACATCAAGTCATCATATATTAAATACAATAAAGTTATTATTCGTCTCTAATTAATTATTTGGTCTTTGTTATTGTTTTTTAAAAGGTAAAACTTTTATAAATATATCAATACGGGTACAAACTTAACTTCTACTATACTTTTATTCTCATCACTAATAAATTTCCTATTAAACTTTTATTTAGATGTTAAAATTCATAAAATCTAGAAAGCAAATTTTGATACTCAATTTATAAATATTAATAATAAAACTATAATAACTGTTAAAATCAAATGCACCATTCCATCACATATAGTCAAACCCACAAGAGAAATTAATTCTTCATCTCAACCCTCATTTTATTAACTTGGGTATTGAACTTATTAGACTTAAATGGTTATTAATAATTTATGCGCTTGCAAGTCTTCTAAGTGTATATACATCAATTATGATTCAAGTTATTATTTGTATAGGACGCTACAAGTAAAGAGTCAGAAAATTATTCTTGTTGTGTAAACTAATTATAACAATAAGAGAATTCGTAATCATTACTAGCATCACTAACATATCACCAATCTTCCACGGTTATAAAAACCTATCATTATCATCATTGGATTAATGCATAATTATTTATCTTGAATTCTATTGATAAAAAAAGAAAAGAAAGGTGAACGAGCGACTTGGCTCGTTACCCAAAAACGAGCAATGCAACCACCACTGGACGATGAGCAAGGAGCAATATGGATAACAAGCTTCCTGCCTTGTTATATGTTATTTTTGCTCGTTATCACCCACCATTGTGATTGCTCTAATAAATTTTTTTTAAAGCGTTAGTTTTTTATTCAAAGAATCCAAATGTAGACAAAGTTTCATTCCACTTGGAAGTAATTTTAAGAGCTCTTTGTTTGTTGCTTAATAAAACTATTCAGGGTTAAATGCTGAATCGTTCGGCATTTAACGTGTTTGATTACTGCCTCTGAATGAAGACTGTGCTAAATGAAATAGAAGAACGTCGTTGAATCATTCTATCTTAAAGTACATTCTGAATCATTAAGCACCAAATATTTTTACCATAATACTTCTTCTTTCATATGTTGCCTTATTAAACAATCTTATCTTATGATGTAATATATCACTATTAAGGTTAAAATAGTAATTTGTATCATTTAGAACATTTATCAAATAGCATATCACATTCAGAGACAGATTCATTCAGAGCATTTGAATTATTTAGACCACAAAAATATTCGGTGTTTAATAATTTTGTTTTAACAAACAGCCCTTTAATATCATATAAGTTGCAGATCAGCACATCATCAACAAACAATGCCAGAGATTAAAAAGAAAGAAAAGTTTGGGTGGTGAAAGTGAAATAATAATAAATCCAAGGGAGCAAATGGTAAATATTATATTGTTATAAACTTCGATCTTCTTGATAGTCTATGCCTCTATGGTCGTATTTTTCTTAATTTTAAATTCAGGTTATAACTAGGGGTGTTTGTTTTAGCTTATTAAAAACTTATTTTTTAAATTTATTTTTTGTAAACTAGTTTTTCCGGCTTATTTTCTAATGTTTGAATTTATTATAAGTTATAAAACAAAATAAGTTAGAATCATAAAAAATAAGCCGAAAAAAACAATATTATAAAAAATAAGCACGATAAGCAAACACAGCTTTAGTTTCAGAATTACGTATATGTATTGCGTATGTCTGGTTTGTCTCTAAGAAAAAATAACAAGGCTTTCAATAGCTGTTGAATCTGAGGATGACAGTACGCTGGCTGTTTGTCACATTCACTAACGTTTTTAATTTTCTTAATTTACTTTCTTTAATTAGGAACAAGTGTAAGACTGGGTGACACATGGTGGAATGCTCTTGCCACGGCTTCACTCGATCCATCTTATTAAATCTTTACAACTTAATTATATATATATATATAGGGGAGGTTCAAACGTAAACTATTTTTCATACGAGAACTGCGAGAACCAATCTTGACCGTTCATTTTGGATAATGGAATATATGCATGAAAAACGTGGGGGATTGAGTGTGACAAGGTGCATGTAAAGAATTCATGAATGGGCAACCCAATTGAAGGCCAAGAATTCCTTACATACACCCTGTCACACTCAATCTCCACACACTCTTCATCCACTAACTTTGTTATCCAAAATGAACGGCCAAGATTGGTTCTCACAGTTCTCGTACGAAAAACGGTTCTCGTTTGAACCCTCCCCATATATATATATATATGGAAAGGTTTAAACGAGAACTGTTTTTCGTAACTGTTTTTAATGACATTAATAACTCATTAATAGGGGTATTTTTGTATTTTTATATATTTACCCAACCGTGAATTGCGTCCGAATATGCCGTCATTAATTTGCGAGACTTGATTTTCCCAAAATAGCCCTCGTTAATGCGTCATTGATGATCAATTAATGGGTTACTAATGAAACATTAATGAGGCGCCAAAAAATCTTATCAATTGATTAAGTTTAATCAAGGGCTAAGATCGGTTCTCGCAGTTTTCGTACGAAAAACAGTTCTCATTTGAACCCTCGCCTATATATATATATATATATATATATATATATATAGTTTATTTGAGAATCGTTTTTTATTATGAGAACCGCGAGAACCAATCTTAGCCATCAAATTCCCCCTCCTTCAAGGCCACCTATGAATTCCTTACATACACCTTGCTACACTCAATCCCCCACGCTCTTCATCCATGAATTCCACTTACCAATTGAACGGCTAAGATTGGTTCTCACGGTTTTCACAATAATAATGGCTCTCAAATGAACCCTCCTATATATATATATATATATATAGTGAACGGATCATTTGAGAATTGTTTTTATAGAGAGTACCGCGAGAACCAATCGACTGTCCAATTCCTCCTCCTGCAATGTCGTCACTCACCCATGAATTCATCTCATGCACCTTGCCACACCCCCCTCCCCGCTCTTCATCAATTAATTCCACTTACCGATTGAATGGCTAAGATTGGTTCTCACGGTACTAGCAATAAAAACGATTCTCAAATGAAACTTCCCCTATACACACACACACACACACACACACACATATATATATATATATATATTACTCCTTTATAATGCATCTATAACCTTAAAAACTCTTAATTTTAAATAACTTGGATGTACTAAAATACATCTTTTTAACCATTTCATTATCTTTCATAATTTATTTATCTTTTTATCTATTTAAAATACCCCCTTTTAACCATTTTATTCCCTCTCCTAATTTACTTTAACTTTTTATCTATTTAAAATATCTCTCTAACACTAAAACACCCTCTCATACAAACATAATTATCCACCCACATTAACATAATTTTTAAAATCTTATTAACTTCTCTCTCCTTATTTCATAAATATAAATCTTTTTCTTATTTTAATGTCTTTTAGAAATTATTTTTAAAATTAATAGAATAGTTGATACAAATAAAAAAACAAAAAATACTGACACTGTACGATACTTTTTCGTGACATTGAATTGAACGAATAACATATTATTACATTTTAAAAAACAACATGATGTAAAATAGAAACTACTTGCCACTGCAGCATTGCGCGAGTACCTTGCTAGTATGTATATATATATATATATATATTGAAAATGGATCAATAAAGTTCATATTCTTAAACATAGAACCCAATGGCCAGATCTGGACCATTAGATTTTTTAAATCAATGGTCAAGATTTAATAATAGTATTATTGTAATTAAGTAACCAATTATAATATTTAAATATAGAAAAAGGGTATTATAGGAATCTTTCAAACCCACGCCTTCTTAAGACTTTTACAAAAGTTTTGTTTTTTAATTTTTTATTTACCCTTAAATCTTTAAATGAACAAATTATACCAATATATACTCATTTTTAATCATCTTTAAAAAAAAACCACTATTCCTATATTTTTGAAAATTTTATTTCAAAAATGCAAACTATATGAAAATGATACCAAAATTTATATCATTTCGAATCATGTGAATTTTTATCATTTTCGGCTGTAACCATGTATATTTATATCATTTTTGGCTAAAAACATGTGTATTTATATCATTTTCGGGCTAAAAAGATGTGAATTTTTATCATTAAATTGTTATCATTTTCGGCTGAAAAGTTATCATTTTCAACCACCGAGAATGATAACTTCCAGCCATCAAAAAATAATAACTTTCCAGCTGAAAATAATAACAATTCCAGTTGAATATGATAACATTTTCCAACTACTGAAAATGATAACTTTCAACCACCGAAAATGACCACTTTCCAGCTGAAAATGATAACTTTCCAGTATAACAATTTTAGTTGAAAATGATACCATTTTCTTGATTAAAATGATAATAATATACAACATTTAAAATGATAACATTATCCACATGAAAATTATAAAAAAAATAGACTCACTTTTCGACTGAAAATGGTATAATTACACCTGGTTTAGCTGAAAATGATATAAAAACACATGTTTTTAAACGAAAATGATATAAGTACACTCATTCAAGCTAAAATGATATAAATACACATACTTACAGCCGAAAATGATAAAAAATCACATGTTTTAAGCCCGAAAATGATAAAAATTCACATGTTTTTAGCCCATAATGGTATAAACACACACGTTTTTAGCCGAAAAAGATTTAAAATACCCATGTTTTTAGCCGAAAATGATAAACATACACATGGTTATAGCCGAAAATAATAAAAATTCACATGATTCAAAATGATAACATTTTGGTATCAATTTCATTTGGTTTGTATTTTCGAAATAAAATTTCAGAAATATGAGAAGAGTGGTCTTGTTTGAAAAAAGGATTAAAAAATGAGTAGATTGGTATAATTTTTTTGCTCAAATTTTCAAAATTAAAATAGTTATGGTTATTTAAAGAATTAAGTGGTAAATAAAAAATTAAAAATGAAATTTTTAGGAAGCTTTAAGGAGACATGAGTTTGGAACTATTTTTTAAAATTCATATTTTGTCCTTTAAATGAGTGGCTGAGAATTAGATTTTGAGTTCTATGTTTAAGGGTGTGACTATGTGGATCCTTGCCCTATATATATGGGAAGGTTCATTTAAGAATCGTTTTTATTGCGAGTACCGTAAAAACCAATCTTAGTTGTTTATTTGGTAAGTGAAATTCATGGGTGAGCAATTCAATTGAAGGAGAGGGAATTGGATGACTAAGATTGGTTCTCGCAATAAAAACGGTTCTCAAATGAACTTTTCACAATATATATAGGCAGGATCAAATGAGAACACCTTTTAATGTGAAAACTTGGCGAATAATTTATAGCCTTGGATGATCTTTATTTAATGGTTGATATTAATTTTGGTTAATTAAGATATGTTGAATTTTAATTATTTTGGTTTAATTAAGGTACGTTGATTTTAGATCTCTTATTTAGTTAATTAAATGATTGATCTACAAGTGTTCTTACTGTTCTCTATTTAATATGTGTTCTCACCGGATCTCTCCTATATTGATATATATATATAATATATATATATATAGAATTAGGATCAAGTAAGAGGTATAACATAGTAAGAGGTGTAAGAGGCATTCTAAGATTGACACATGACATTATTGTATAGGGGTATAATTGGTATTTACACCTATAATTAAATATTTATTAATAAATTCCTAGAATAGTGGTAACCCCCCAAGATACCGTACACACTCTCTCTCTCTTAAACCAACTTCATCCTTGTGACCGATAGCCGCTACTATGTATTCAAGATGCTGATAAGCAAGATGCACTAATGATCAGCGATGCACCAGGCTTTTCATTCAACCGTCGAACCTTGCCAACAACAACAAACAATCTCATGTAAAGACCGTCAGCGTCCATTTAGTCATCAAGGAAGACACCGCCTTTCCGCTCCACCATACTTCGAGTTATTGTGAACAAAATCTTCCAAGTTCGGTTTCATTTGTAAATCTACCACATCTGTTGGATCAAGCCTAAACTAAGACATGAATCACCACCGTCAGCCACGAGCACCCACTCTCTCACTGCACGCTACCGTCGCACATATCCTACACCTCCACTACATCAAATCTGAATGGATATCGATTTCACTGTGAATCAAAGTTTAGATATTTTGGTTATGTTCATGAATTTCTAAATCGACGTTTTCATCAATTGTGCATTACTTATTTTGCCGATGTTATGGTCATCAATTTCAAGGGTTGCTTAGCCAAATTTTAAAATATTGTTGATTAATTTCATCAAATTTAAGGGTTTTTACCATTTAAATTTGTAGGGTTTGATTTTCAATGCACTAGTAATTCAAGAGGTGTTTATAATTGGGTTTAGTTTATTTAAATGTATCTAAGTTGTCACATTTTGCTATTGTATGTATCGAATTTTAAAAGTTTCTATTGTGTATATTAAACTTTTAATTTGTTGCTATTGTTTATATTTTGGTTATATAAAAAGGTAAAAAAAGTACAAGTTTAGTACATACAATAGAAAGTTTAATACACAATATAGCGACAAATTAAAAGTTCGATACACACAATAGAAATATTTGTAAGTACAATACATACAATAGCAAAACATGATAATTTTGATTCATTTCAGTGAACTAAACCCTTTATAATTTTGTTTATATATTTACATGATTCTCGTTTCATTCTTTTATATATGAAATTAATTTATCAATTTTAAAATCACGATGAATGTACATCAAGGCAACATAATCTGATCTATTGTTTATTTGGTTCGTATAGATTATGTAATGAATTAGTATTATTCATCAATATTGTTACTCATAAATAGCGTTATTCATCAAGTATGAATTGAATAATTGTTATTCATCATTTTTCCTCTATTAATTTTACTGAATCATAGTGTTTTTGGTTACATATGTTACTAATTTTGTATTGCCTAATTTGCCTTTAAACCCCTTTCAATTGGTAGTTACATTTAATAATTTTTGATCTTTTTTTTTGTTGACTCTTGATAAAATCTTGTGGTTGAGATTCACACTTACCCCTCTTACTTTTCAATCCTCTTACAAGAACCATACTCTATATATATAAACCTTGACTTTAAACTTTAAAACTAAAATAATTAATAAGAAGTACCAAACAATGTTGTAGATGTAATGTCCCAAATTTTTTTTAAAACATAAGTACTTCATTCAGAAATTGATGTCGTTAAAGTAAATGATAATGTAATTACATGAGAGTTGTTAATTAAGGTAATACATCCGTCACGTTTGTTTGTTACTGAATTGTTACTACTGAAAACTAGATCATTAAAATTTACGGAAGCCTTAGGAATTGAGCTATCAACGTCGAGCTGGAGCCCTGCCATGGTCATTACCTAAAAAGAGATAAAACAACAACTGTAAGCCCAAGGCTTAGCGAGTATACTACTTATAAACCAAATAGTTCACATAACTACTTAACTCATACCCACTACCGTAGTAAGTGGTCTCATCATTCCCGTCACTAGGACGGTCTCGTCTCACCCGTTGTCGTCACAACGGTCTAACATACCCGACACCGAAGTGTTGGTCTCATACCCGACACCGAAGTGTGCGGTCTAACATACCCGTCACCGAAGTGAACGGTCTAACGTACCCGTCACCGAAGTGAACGGTCTAGCATACCCGTCGCCGAAGTGAATGGTCTAACACATTCAGTTATAACTCGAGGCTATTCGCGCATTCACATGCATAAGTATACATCTGGAATTTATTTAGATCATAAGTGAGAATACTCACCTGTCAGCTGGCTTAGTTACTCAGTTCTTACTGAAAGACTTTACTTGCTTAACTCTACAATTGACTGTTACCTGATCCAAGTCTAAAAATGTTTAATACCGGGTACTTAACTTTCACTTACTTATACAACTCCCCATGAGTTGTATGGGTACACACTACTGAAGGTCACATGGACACACAATATTAACTGAAAGTCGCATGATTGCACACCGAAGGTCGTATGGACTTAATGAAAGTCGCATGGGCTTATTAAAAGTCGCATGGCTACATACAGTTCTATTGAAAGTTGCATGGCATGCCTAATACATATTGAAAGTCGCATGGAAGTTCATAATGTTAACTGAAAGTCGCATGGCATGCCTAATACACACTGAAAGTCGCATGAAACACTTATACATACTGAAAATCGCATGACACTACTGGAACTTCACATGAAAGTCGCATGGAATGGTACATGCTCAACTGAAAGTCGCATGACTCATTTATACACTACTAAAGTCGCATGGAACCATACATGTACCAACTGAAAGTCGCATGAAACACTTATACTACTGAAAGTCACATGACACTATTGGAACTTCACATGAAAGTCGCATGGAATGGTACATACTCAACTGAAAGTCGCATGACTCATTTATACACTACTAAAGTCGCATGGAACCATACATGTACTAACTGAAAGTCGCATGAAACACTTATACATACTGAAAGTCGCATGACACTACTAGAACTTCACATGAAAGTCGCATGGAATGGTACATACTTAACTGAAAGTCGCATGACTCATATTCAACACTTAAAGTCGCATGAACTTATACATACACATCTAAAGTCGCATAAATCACCCCCAGCACTCATGTGACTGTCGCATGGACTCACTCATGGTGCATCTCCTTCCCTGTAAGTTCATATTCTGAAAAACCCATACTCCATAGCCAAGATTAAGTTTTCTCAAAACTCAACCAATTCCACTCATTCTTGTTGCAAAAAATTCCTCCACTTATTTAAAACTTCCTTCTAGCTTAAAACAATATTTTATCAACTTACAAAGTGTTCTTGGTTAAATATTTCTCCTGGGTTTTTCTTAAAACTTCAAAACCCAAAAACCCAGATTCTAAAACATTCAATCATCACTTTAACATAGCAAGGATTTGTGTCTACATGATCCTAAAGAATTGAGAATCATTACCTGATGATTTCCTTAGATAGCTTCTTGGTTTCACAGAACTTCCTTACTCCCTTCTTCCTCTGATCCACGAGAATGCTTCTTCTTCACAGACACTCTTTCTCTCTCAACGGAACAGTGATATGATAGTTGAGTGTTGGAGGTTGTGCACTAAATTCTTATTTATACTCTCCCACAATACAATTTGTGGGCCTAAGCCCAAAGCAAAGCCTCAAATCCACTTTTCCAACTAGTAACTTATATTGGATCCATATATATATATACAAGCCCATTTGCTTAGTAAATTTCCATCCATATATATATATATATATATATATATATATATATATATAAATCACTATATCATTCCACTAAATTACGATCATACAAATTTTAAATTCGCGGGTATTACAGTAGAGTTAGGGGTTGTTTGTTAAAACAGAATGATTAAGCGCTAAATAATTAAGTGGTCTGAATAATTCAAAGGCTCTAAATGACCTGTCTCTGAATGTGACATGCTGTTTGATAAAGGTTCTGAATGATACAAATTATTATTTTAACCTTAATAATGATATATTATATTATAAGATATGATTCTTAAACAAGACAATGTGCAAAAGAAGGAGTATTAGGGTAAAATACTTGGTGCTTAATGATTCAGAATGCACTTTAAGTTATGTTGAATCATTCAGCACAGTCTTCATTCAGAGGCAGCAATCAAACACGCTGAATGTTGAATAATTCAGCATTCAGCGCTGAATGATTTCATTAATCAACAAACAAACAGCCCCTTGGTCTCCGATTGCTATGTTAATTTTATTACGAAAATTTTGTTACAACAACATTACACAATTCTATAATTTAATTAAAAAGAGGAATTAATTAAGAGAGAAGATTTAGGTAAATTATACCTTTACATGTGAGTAGAATTGGAAAAAAAAAACATCTCGCGGTGATTTACAGTTTAGTCCGCTTAAACAAGATTAAGGTGAGATGTACACTATTACCTATCTTGACGTTACTAGATTGTAGGCTTCTATGTTTCTTTTCAATCACCACTTAACGACGTTAGCGACACATAATCATTTTCGTTACGTAAATTTTAACGAATTTTTAGTTATCTAATGTATCACCTAGATAAATAAATGATGTAATATTTAGATATTTAAAGGAATATTTATTTAATATTAAATATAAATTATAGTCCAGACTCCGATGTACTAATTAGGTGTTCCTATAGTTGTGCTTTCAAGTTCATGGAGGACAAAAGGCATATTTTAGGATTAGGATAATGCGTGTGTATGTTCGCATGTTAAAAAAAAAAGTAAAATCATCCGTCAACTTATCTGCAAAAGTTAAATTGTATTTAAATCTGGTTATAAAACATAATTAAAGAATCGATCTCTTATCATAATTCCATACTAATGTCATGAACAAAACGTACACATAAACCTGCTTAATTTCTTTCTCCATCATATAAGTGATCAACCATATATAGCTCAAATTTATTACAAAAAGATGAATCGTATGTAACAGAAATTATTTATACACAATTATAATGAGTAAATAACACGTATATAAATTGATAAAATATAATTTTATTGTGTATGAAGCATCTACCTCTTAAAATTTACTAGAGTTATGATATTATTATGCTAAACTCATTTCTATTTTAAAAAATATAAATTACTTAATTAATTCTTATTTAAGATTTAGAGTTGTGTTCAATAAAGTCTATTTAAAAAACATAGTCCTAAAATTTTAATATTAAATCACATGTGATTTGTAAAATTATCACAAGTGAATTACGAAAATACCACTCCGCTCAAATTTTCAAAATTTAATCTGGATTATTGTTTATATTGATACAACGACTAAAATTAGTCCATTAGAACTATAAATTAATTATGAACTATATTGAACATTCTTCTTAAAATTTAAGATAATTATATATATAAATAGAAATGTCGGATTTTTGTTTAACATCACACCGACGTACATCAATAGGTTACCAAATTTTCAAGGTACAAATTATTTGTTGTTCAAACTTGAAAAGAGTGAAACCTTCTAAAATTGAATTTTAATTGGAAGTACGTTTCTTATGCAATTCATGCCGAAATTATTCCTAGAATTTATGGTGTTCTACACTAAGAATATGTACCCTAAACCCTAACTATAAGACAATTTCTCGTATGTTTGTTATGGCATAGAAACATTTTAGCTACTTAAGTTTTTGTGTAAATTATATATTTGATTCATATGGTTTAGGGCAAATTACGAGTTTAGTCCTCTCTACCTGAAGCTATAACGATTTGGTCATGATTCATTTGAGAAGTCATAATTGCCCTCATCCCACTTTTTGTTCATTTTAATATTTATAAATAAAGTAAAAACTTATTCATATTACATCTAAACTTCTCTCGTTCTCATTGATATACTTCCTTAATCTCTCCCCAGCCATCTATATTACAACCAAAATTGTGTCCCTTTTACGTTTTAGTTAAACATTGCTTGTAGTTGTATTGCCTAGAAGTATATGGTAGATTTAGTAAAATGGGTTAATTTCATATATATCCTTATTAAACATCAAAATATCTTATTTACCCAGCTTAACTTATAAATATCCTATATACCCTTCTTAAGTTTTTAAAATATCTTATTTGCCCAACTTAACTTATAAATATCCTATATACTATTCTTAAGCTTTTGAAATATCATATTTGCCCAAATCACCTTTTTTTTATTAAATTTTAATCATTTTAAATGAATTATAATTATAAAATATGATTCAATCACTATTATACCCCTCTTTTAAATATATTTATAAAACATCATTTATACCCTTACTACTCGTATTTATCCAAGTTATATATATATATATATATATATATATATATATATACGCGCACACACACACGATTCCATTAATTAATTTGGATGATCGAGTACACTTAATGGGTATATATATTAATATATATATATATATAATATCATGTGTAATTCTTTTGTTTTAAGAAATTAGAATTGATTAAAATAATAATGCTTTTCTTAATTGTGTAGGTACCTTGATTGGTACGTTAATTACATGATATATATATATATATATACACACACACGCATAAACCGTACTCGATCATTAAAATTAATTAATAAATTTGTGTGTGTGTATATATATAACTTGGATAAATATGAGTAGTAAGGATATAAGTGATGTTTTTATAAATAGATTTAAAAGAGGGGTATAATAGTCATTGAATTATATTTTATAATTATGATTCATTTAAAATGATTAAAAATTGATAAAAAAGGTGATTTGGGCAAATATGATATTTTGAAAACTTAAGAAGGGTATATAGGATATTTATAAGTTAATCTGGGCAAATAAGATATTTTGAAAACTTAAGAAGTGTATATAGGATATTTATAAGTTAAGCTGGGCAAATAAGATATTTTGATGTTTAATAAGAGTATATATGAAATTAACCCTAGTAAAATACCCTTCGCGTATATAAACAATGTAACTCTACCCTAATTTCCTGAAGCATTTCATTATTCTAAAAACGCCTGTGTGTTCCTAGATCTCTCTCAACTGTGCATATTAAGATCATACATCATCATTGTGGATTTGTTTCAATTACATTTAATACTTGATACAATTAGGAACATACAATTGGTATCAAAGCCAGGAGTGGATCAAAAAGTGAGTTCTTAATCAAATGATTTAAAAGAAAAAAAGGATCGAACTTTTTTTCTTTAAATCGCCGCCGTGAGTTTTTTTTAATTCACCTACCTGCTTGGTTAATTAATTCACTTGCTTGCTTGTCAGCTTCGATTAATTCTTATGTGTTCTTGCATGCTTAAATTAATTTTCCTGTTTGCTAGCCTGCTTATTATTTTCTTTTTGGCCATACACTTAGAACTTTTTTATTTTATTTTTGAGTATTTAATTCAAATTGATTATTAGGGTTACTTAGTTTGATCTTCATTTGAAGATTGAGATTGAAATCATTTGATTTGGTTTGAAAATTAAGTAAAAAACCAAGTTGCTTAATTTGAGGGATTATATTATTTTTGTTGGGATTGTAAATCTTTGAATCATACACGTCATTCAATCAATTGAAATTGTTCCTCCCCAATTGAATAGTATTTGGATTCAATTGCATTTGATATCTCATTCTTATTTGGCAATATTTCAATCGTAGTTCACAATCGCATTTGACCAATTGTAATTCACTATTGCATTTCAGAAGAATCGCATTTATCAATTGTAGTTGACAGTTGCATTTCATAATCGTATTTGAATAATCGCAATTCCTCAATTGCATTTTCCAATCGTAATTCCCGATTGAATTTCCAATCACAATTCCGAATCGTAATTCACCAATTGCAATTCCGTAATCGCAATTCCCATTCATGACAATTAATCAATTGCATTTCATGAAATCAAAATCATCACCTTTATCATTCCACTCAAAGATTCATTGTAAAGTATTAACCATGCTTCATGCCAAAGAAGAAAATTTTATCAAATTAAAGGAGGCAACAAATCTTGGTTCAAATCTTATTCTTTGGGCAGATTATGCCAACAAACAGAAAAAGAGAGTAAATGATTTAGAACAAGAAAATACAAAACTTACTCTATAACTTTCTGAATTGACTAAAAAACTTCACATGTCAGAAAACAAATCTCACGAGTTTGAGATTGAAGAATGTGCCAAGATAAGAAATCTTGAGCAATAATTGTTGGATATTCAAAGTAAATCAACTTTAGAAAGAATGAATTTTAAGACCGAAAGGAATCAATTTGTGCTTAAAATTCAAAAATTGGAACAAGATTTATAAAATTGTGTAGAAGAAAAGGTTAATACATCTTCTGATTATGAAAAAGTTCAAAAGAGTAAGTCTTTCAAAGGAAAAGAAATCAAGGTGATTCCTGTAATAGTCTATACAAGTGAATCATCAAAAAGTATTGTGCGTCTAAAAACAAATACTCTAAGAATGATTATTCTAGACTAAATTCTTACGTGGAGAAATTCATAAACAGAGTCAAGCTTTGGAATGAAAATAAAGATGCTTTTGAAGGAACAAAACAACAAACTTTTCTTCAAAACAATTGTGGTTATGTTTCTCATACTACTCCTCATCGTGTTGCTCGTCCATTTGTGCGTGTTAGTCAAACAAGACCATTCTCGAATGCTAACACGAATGCACATCTTCACTGCTTGCCTGATCTTAAATATCCATTTGTAGTTCGCTCCGTCAAACATCTCTTAAGACTTTCTAAAGAGAAGATTTGCATAAAGCCACATCACTTTTTACCGGTTGTTTATCATAAGAAGACATATGTTTGAGAAATCAAGGGGGGTAAGGTAATGAAAAAGTTTCAAGTCATTGTTGAAGATCAAGAGCTACATTCGAGGGTGTGTATTTTTTGCTTGAAGAATAACTGGGATGCTAAAACTGAAGATTCCCTCAACAATCACACTGTGTTCATGCTCAAGATCAAGTGCTTCAGTGAAGAAGATATTTTTTTGTTTAATATGTTCTATTTGTAAAATGGACACAAAGGGGGAATGTTAGAACCAAATTTGTGTCTCTTTTACGTTTTGGTTAAACTTTGCTTCTAGTTGTATTTCCTAAAGTATATGATAGTTTTAGTAAATACCCTTCAGGTATAAAAACAATGTAACTCTACCCTAATTCCTTGAAGCATTTCATTATTCTAAAAATGTCTGTGTGTTTTTTGTTCTCTCTTAACTGTTCATACTAAGATCAAACATCATCATTGTGGATTTGCTTCAATTACTGTTGATATTTGATACAATTAGGAACATACAATCTATAATTTCGCAACCACCAACCGTTAACTTCTACTCTATACACTCTAATCATACTTTCTTCTCTACACTCTAGTCACCTTCTCCTTTCCTTTATCCTGTAGATGTCATGGGAAAGAGAAGATACCTAGCCGACGAGACCACTACTGTGTACGCCACCAAACCAACGAGAACACCACCATCAACGCCTCATAGCTTCAGGCCAATTAAAGGTTGATTTAAGATTTTTCGAGCATATTCAAGGTCAATTTAAGTTGAACTGGTTAAGGGCTTCTTCGTAGTTTTTGTGCGGTTTTGTTAGGGTTTCTTCATTGTTTTTGTGCGGTTTGGGTTTGATTTTGGTTCTCGGTGTTTTGATTTTGGTCGATTTTAGGGTGGTGTTTTTGGTTGGAGGTTAGGGTTTCTTCTTTTGTTGATTTTGGTTGAATTTGATTAGGGTTTCTACATTTGTCTTGATTTTGGTTAGGTCATCAGTCTTGATTTTGTGCGGTTTAGATTCCACTAGATATAAGTTTCTGGTCTTCAATCTTTCATTTGATGTTGCTTATTCAAACCCGAATAACATTTGTAACTTATATTTGTTTTGTAGTAAGTTAATATTGAAAAGGGGTAATATAAAAATGATAAATAGTTTAAATAAATTGTCATATTATTTGATTATAGAAAATTCGGTAACAATATAAAAGTTGCAATATCCAGCTTATCTTAAAGAATATTAATTAGTTATTTTTTTGTTTCGAGTTGTAATTGTTTTAAAGTAATGCATTGTATTTTTTTACATATCTAGTAGAAACTTGAAGACAAATAAAATGTTGGATATTAGAATAATATAATCTGATAGAATCTGAGAAAAAATTAAATATATGTCATAATTTGTTGAGTACGGAATTGAATGAACAATATAAAAATTACATTCTAATATAGTTTTATAATGTTTTTTTATAAATTTGATAAAAGTATAAATAAAATTTAATATTAGGTTCACTTCGAAGAATTGTTGACGTCTTCTTCTTGATATAATTATTTAAAACAAATGTTTTATAGTTTATAATAAATTTACCAAAATATATAAACATCGTAAATGATATGAAAAAGAAAATGCTTTTAGATAGTCCGTACTACATCGTATAAAGAAAGAGTTTCTCTTGTTTGATAGAAATGATTATTGTTTTGGAAGAGAAAAGAAATTGGGAGAATTGGTTTCTCCTATTTGAGAGAAATGGTTATAGTTTTAGGAGAAGAAATGGTTTCTCCACACATTTTCATTTCTCTCATTCCTTTGTATTTTCATTTCTCTTCAAATTGTGGAGAAATGAAGAGAAATGGCAGCCGATATCTATTTATCATCGTCGACGTCCGGTTGCAATGTGTTTCAGGCGTTCTACTCATCATCGTCGACATCCGGCGAGGCGGCCAACGCCGCAACCGCCGTCCGGTGACTTAAGCTACCATTTCTCTGTTTCATTTCTTTCATGATATCAAATAAGGGAATCAATTCAAATTCTCCACACATTTTTATTTCTCTCCATTTCTATTTCTCCCTTATTTATATTTCCATTTCTTCTAATTTCTTTTCTCTGTACCAAACAACCACTTAACTTAAAATACAAATAATCTATTAGGGAAAGGGAGGTTGTACCATTGATTTGATAATCGGAAATAGAATTTTTCGGATAGGAATTAATAAATAAGAATTTATTACATGGTTTATTTTGGAAATTGATAGGAATTTATCATACTATAAAAGCACGTGCAGTCATAACTAGCACAACTGTTATAACTAACTATTATTTTAGCATCACAAATTCCATCTAACTACCCACAATCATAACTGACATCGCTGCTATTACTAGACCAATACACAATTATTCTATCTTTATAACTATTAGTTGAAAAAAAAACCTAAGTAGCCCATCGGCTCTTTACACCCACCACAAACTAAAGCTTCACAAGTCCAATCACAAACACCTACAATGATAACAAAGACATATACATAGCTCGTTATTTGTAGTTATGGCTCATTATTAATGGATCACGAGGACTGGAGACGAGAGTGAGGTACAACAAGGTAAAGAACGAGACACGTTGGCAAGAAAGTTACAGATCCTCTAAGTATTCGTCTTTTCTTTAGCAAAAACGACAATCAAAATGCTCGAAATGAAACTTTATTTTTGATAATCCCAACATGTCCTTGAATTCGATATGTTAAAACTTTGATTTCATAAGTAAAGGTTTAAACAAAGTTGATTTTCATGTCTCAAAATTTAAACTAAAAAACACACTTTTTTCAAGGTTATGTGAGAGGCTTATTATTATTGTTATTATTATTATTATTAGTATATTCAAAAAGGCAAAATCTGGAATTCCACCTACTACATAAACAAAAAGACATGTAACGAGCTGGTTCGAGATGGATTTTTAATTGTTTTTAAGGTAAAATAGTGCAAGTTTCTGACTTTTGTAAAAGTAGAAGAGGGTATATATATATATATCAGATTTTGAAACCAAAATTTTGAATAATTTGTTGATAAATAAAATGCTTTCATCTAAAAAGTGATAAATATGTTGGATTCATAAAAAAATCGATGATAACTAGTTTTAATCAATAAAAATGATAAACTAAGAATTACTAGTTAATATATATACTAAAAAATTATCAATAATCATCTTTCTTACACTTTTACTTTATTTTCCTCTTTATTTGATCTCATCCCTATATATATAGTTCTATTTTGCATTTGTATTCATTATTTTATTTATAAAATCAAGATAAATATCAAAATCAATAAAGTATATGAAAAAAGAAAATTAATTGATTTTACATATCATTATCTAGTAAATAGAGAAATAAAATAAAAATATTTAATAAAAGAAAATATAATATTTCTAAACTAATCCGTGTCATTTTTTCATTCTTACTAGTTAATCCATCACTCAATTTATATGGTATGATCATTTTATATCATTATCAAATTTAGGTCTCACCTACCATAACTATATATTTAATCAATCAAAACTTGAAACAAAAAAGGTATACTCGAGAAGCTACTACCACGCCAACTTGATCATGCGCTCTCAACCATGCTCCTGATGCATCACACCGTGGTGAAGTGGAAGAGACCTAACGACAACGCTATAGTAGCCGACTAAGCCCTCTCATCACGACCTTCCACTCTTTTTACTTTAACATATTTACATCTCGAGTATAAGTTCTCATTTACAAAGATTGATCGTTACAATTTTTGTTTTTATCTTTTATCCTAAATATTATATATCATGTTATAATTAAGAAAAAATACAACCACAATCCTTAATTAGAGCTGTGGATAAAGGTAAAAATATATGGATTTAATTTTTTAAAAATGACAACCGTAATTTATATATAAAAAGTTAAAATCTTAATAAAAAATAATTAAAGTGAATTTTTTACAAACATAAAAAATTGATTATAAAACATGAGTTATAATTGTGACATTTAAAAATTAATATTAACTTTTTACTCTTCTCCGCAACCGTTATCATACTCCATTAATTAATTATTTTATCAATTTTTGTCCTACAAATTATATATTTTGTTTTATCCTACAAATTACCCACGATCTAGAAATTAAAGCTCCAAATATCAAACCGAAAGGCTTAAACAATTCTGCTTCTAAATTAGTTATAATAAGTATGAAGCACACTATACTAGTTACTATTCACTTATCATTAATTATGATATGTGATTGTATGTATGTATAAGAAGGTTAGAGGCTTACAAAATATCAATTATTAATACTTAACTTATGTATATAAGCCATCTCCAATCATTATTTGATGCGATACCACATTGACTTTACTTACATATTTTGTCATTTGAAATAACTCTCATTGGAAATACAAGTTCTATATAATTTTATTAATTTAAATAAATAAAAAAACCAACTTTGTTTGTTTACAGAATTCAGCCTACTTATATATATGCCCAACCTCATTTCACTTGATAAGTTATCTCTCATCTCCTGTTATAGCTTGCAAGATAGCCACCATAGCCATAGTCATGGAAAATGCTTCTACACCAAACCTTTTCACTCACCTTAAAACCATAATAGTAGCCTCTCTTTTAAACATCAAACAAGCCATAGTCGATTTTGCCATCAAAGTCAAGAACATTGGGACAGATGATCCAAGAAGGATCGTGCACTCGTTGAAAGTAGCATTAGCCATCACATTGGTCTCCATGGTTTACTATCTACAACCATTTTATAACGGCATGGGTGAGGCTGGCATGTGGGCGATCTTGACTGTTGTCGTGGTTTTTGAGTATACTGTTGGTGAGCAATTTATAGTTCTCGAATCAAATGATATTTCTAACGTTTGATCTAACGTAATGCGTACAGATCATTTAGATTACAAAATACACATGCGCGCATATTGTTTAACGTATATATATATATATATATATATATATATATATATATATATATATATCTAGACCTATGAAGTAAAAATGAGCATGTACTTGCATGTCAAATTTATGGATCTTTAATAAAATAAAACCAAATGTTGAAGAACCCAAACTTGCGTTTTTTCTTTCTTTTTTTCTTTTTCAGAAAAGAAATACAAGATGATGGGTTTTTTTTTGGTATGCATGTAATTAAATGTTAATGAACCCCACATGAGGAAAGATATATTCAATAATATAATTAAAGTTATCAGTCTTGTTAGAGCAATAAAATCAGTTATCTTCGTCTTAAAAAAAAACAATAATAATAAATGTTGGGTAACCCCTTTAGGGTTCTCATCGTTTGATCATACGGTTAATGTGAAAAAGCTAAATCTTGTAATTAAGATTTTTTTTTTGGCTAGTGCAATGAGTTGAACAATAATTATTAAAGGACAAAAAAGAGTAATAACATGTTAAAGTGATCGATCTGACACAACCCATTTCACTTCTCTCCATTTTACACATATAATCCGTTACAAAATCATTATTCAATCCATATATTCAACCCACTATACACGTACAATCATATTTTTTTATAATGCTTTTATATATTCACCCATGCAAATTTACTTAATTATTGTTAAATATATTGATTAAATTCAATTATATATATAAATGTTTTTATTTCATTAATCTGTCACTAGGTGCGACTTTATGTAAAGGCATGAATAGAGGTTTTGCGACTCTACTAGCCGGTTCATTAGGCATTGGGGCTGAATCGTTTGCTAGCCTATTCGGGCCAACGGCTAAACCCATTGTTCTCTGTTTCTTTGTGTTCTTCTTAGGTATAATCCTTGATCTATTCTCTTTATAAATACACATTATAAAATATATGTATATATATATATACACACACACAAGCCATAGCTATATAATTGATCTTTGTAACATCATGTACAGTTGCTGGTGCCACCTTTTCAAGATTTCTTCCCAACATTAAGAGGCGATACGATTATGGTGTTCTGATCTTTATATTGACGTTTAGCCTGGTATCTGTGTCGGGTTATCGAGTTGATAAAATTATAGAGCTCGCTCATCATCGGCTTTCGACAATCATTTTTGGTGGTCTAACCTGTATACTCACTTCCATTTGTATATGCCCTGTGTGGGCTGGTGAAGATCTTCATAAACTCATTATTGGTAACCTGGAAAGACTATCAAGCTTCCTAGAAGGTTAATTTATATATATATATATATATGTATTTGTAATTTTACAGCTAGTTAAAGATTTAATTAATTTATTAATTGTATTTAACTGAAATTAATTAACAAATTTTTTATAGCATTTGGTGGTGAATACTACGGAATCTCTGAAGGAGACAAATCTTTTCTTTCATCCTATAAAAGTGTTCTTAATTCCAAAGCAACCGAGGAATCACTGGTTAGGATACTTTTGGAATTTATTTTTTTTTTTTTTGCTTTTTTATTGATGTATTTATAAATATATTGCATGTATTTAACAAATTAAAAAAAAATTGTTTTTAAAATTTATACAAGTCTATTAATTAATTATTAATTTGATCAATTTCTAAACGTGCAGTCAAATTTCGCATGGTGGGAAATAGGACATGGTCAATTTCGATTTCGTCATCCATGGAAACAATACTTAAAGATCGGGGTCTGTACACGACAATGTGCATACCATATCGAAGCTCTCAGTGGATATCTTGACGCGAAATCTGAAGTATGAAACGACGGTCGTTTATTAATTTATATATATGTGTTACATATTAATGACCATGATAACGAAGATTTCTTATTTTATTATGCAGACACCGTCACAATTTCAAAGAAGTGTTCAAGATCCATGCATGAAAATGAGCTCAGAAGCAGGAAAAGTTCTAAAAGAATTAGGGTTATCAATGAAGCTAATGCTATATCCTTGTACATCAGCCGTTCATTTAGAAAACTGCAAGACGGCAATAGATGAACTCAGTACCACATTACAAGCTTCAATGGCAGGAGAATTGGACATCCTAGAAACCATACCTGTTATCGCGATCACCTCGACACTAGTTGACATCATAAAATGTGTTGAATCAATATCTGAGGCGGTCGATGAACTTTGTAAACAAGCCCACTTCAAGAAACCGAAAGACAAAAGATTGGATCAAAATGAAAGACCATCCTTTCGTCATCGTTGTGGAGCTATAAAACCCGTTGATTGCGAAGACAACGAAGGAGAATCGATCGCTATAAAAGTCATATCAGACGATGAAATCACGCAAGAATTGGATTACGATAAAAGCAAACGAGAAATTAAGTAATTAATTGTAGGATTAATTAAGGCGTATATGTTTGTATGTATACGTATAAGAAGAATAATATGAATTAATTAATGCAGCTAGGATACTTATATATAGCTAGCTAGTATGTGGAATTAAATAGTTTAGTAATAGGGAAATGAATTTTGTAAAACGTACGTGGCTCACAGTTAATTACATCCATATATGGTAGTATGCGAGTTTCAAGTCATGCGTCAAGTTAGTAATTAAACGCCTTTGTCTGGGTTTGAACCCAGAACCTTCAAGGAAGGCTTTGTCTTCCACCTCCCTGTTAACCACTAGATCAAGAGATCATTTGAGAATCATATGTACGCGCGTTTTTCAATGAAATCAGAATCAAAGTACATGCATACGGTTGTTAAGGCATGCTAATTTTGACACGTACACATATATAATTAATGTTTCTCTAGCTACACTTAATTCGAACGAGAAAATTTTATTAATTTCCAAACAAGAGCATATATATATATATATATAGGGGAAGGTTCATTTGAGAATCGTTTTTACTTCGAGAATCGCGAGAAACAATCTTAGCCGTTCAATTTGGATAATGGAATTCATGGATGATGAGCGTGGGGGATTGGGTGTGGTAGGGTGCATGTAAGGAATTTATGGGTAGACAATCCAATTCAAGGAGGGGGAATTGGACGGCTAAGATTGGTTCTCGCAATAAAAACGGTTCTCAAATGAACCTTTCACTATATATATATATATATA
Source organism: Dittrichia graveolens (assembly GCA_038502395.1). NCBI lineage: Eukaryota > Viridiplantae > Streptophyta > Magnoliopsida > Asterales > Asteraceae > Dittrichia > Dittrichia graveolens. The sequence goes on from JARJIL010000003.1 coordinate 7,241,303, forward strand.
TATATATATATATATATATATATAATATGGATCAATATAGTCCCCCTCCTTAACCATAGTCCTTGAAGTCCAATTTTCAGCCATTGATTTAGTTAGATCGACTAAGGGCAGGATAGACTTTTCAAGGTTTGTTCCATATGGCAGTTACCATTCTTGTAACAGTCTCCTTATTCCACGTTTGTTTTCCATTTCCTAGTATGTCAACATTCGTTTGTTCTATGTCTTCTTCTCCACATTCGTTTAACGTTTCAGCCGTCATTCAGTTTTGTTTTAGTCGCTTATTTTTTTGTTTTTTGCAATGGCTTCTTGTTCTTCGTATATGATTAGCGACGATGCTGATATATACGATGGTATGTTTTTTTTGATTCTCTTTTAGTATGTTGTTTTTTTTTTCAATTTTGTTTTTTCGATGATATATACTTCGTTGTGCAGAGTATTTATTCGCATTTGATGTTTGACCTTATATATCCTCTGTTTGTTATGTTTTATTTGTGTGATGTATCTTAGTTTTTGTTAGTTTCAATTTTTGCAGAGGTTTTTGAAAATGGTGAAATTCATATGCAAATGATCTCCATTAAACATCAAGTATATTCGATTCATTATGTTTACAAAATCATCATTTTCGTATCTTCTATAATGTATTTGGCGTACTTATTAATCAGTTTTGATAGCACATCATTTTGATACTTATAATTTTGATATTAATTCATCAATTCATCATTTTCATGTAGTTTATCATTCAATTCATCATTTTCAAAACTTATCATTCATTATGTTTACAAAATCATCATTTTCGTATCTTCCATAATGTATTTGACGTACTTATTAATCAGTTTTGATAACATATCATTTTCGATACTTATCATTTTGATATTAATCATTCAATTCATCATTTTCATGCAGTTTATCATTCAATTCATCATTTTCAGAAGTCATCATTTATGCAGAGTTTTCCGAAAATGATGAAATTCATTATCAACCAGTAACATCGTATTAATCAGTTTGGTTATTATAATAGCACTACACAAGTATATTAGTTCACTCAAAATGATAAATACTTTATCTTAGAAATCTTTGAGTATGATAAAATTAAGGTTTAAACAGCCAAACCGACATAAAAATGTCTGAACATGATGAAAATGATAAACAAAGTTTTGTACAGCCCATACTAAACTGTAAATATACTCAAAATGATGATTAAGTTTGATGCAACCTTTATTGATCATCAAAATGATGTCACTTAATAATCATTTATATACAAATGACAATACAGTCAAAATGATATAAATAGTCTGAAAATGATAAAGATGATAAATAAGGTTTAATTGTACAACCTATATTAAACTGTGGATGTTCACGCAGTTTTGATTATTATAATAGCATTACACAAGCATGTAAGTTCACTCAAAATGATAAATATTTTATGTTAAACAGCCAAAATGACATAAATAGTCTAAAAATGATGAAAATGATAAACAAGGTTTTGTACAACTCATATTACGCAGTAATTGTACTCAAAATGATGATTAATTTTGATGCAACCATTACTGAAGATTAAAATCATGTCACTTAATAATCATTTATATACAACTAACATAAATATTGATACTACAGCCAAAATGATGAAAATAGTTCGAAAATGATGAAAATATAAACCAGGTTTGTATAGTCTTAACTAAACTATGGATGTTCAAATAGTTTTGATTATTATAATAGCATTACACAAACATACAAGTTCACTTAAAATGATAAATATGTTTTATTAAAAATCTTTTGAGCATGATAAAATTAAGGTTTAAACAGCCAAAATGATATAATTAGACTGAAAAAGATGATCAAGGTTTTGTACAGTTTATACTAAACTGTAAATGTACTCAAAATGATGATTAAGTTTGATGCAGTTTTTATTGAACATCAAAGTTATGTTATTTGTATCAAAATGATGAATGTTCTATGCATGGATTATCAAAAATTAATGTAATTATACTATCAACGGATTGTCAAAAAAATATTGTTTTGGAGTCATCATTTTCATAATGTTCTGTTATATTATTATCATTTTTATATTGTTCCGTGGTGGTTCTGATAATGAACTCCGAAGAAAGGGACGGAAGTTTGAATTTTTGAACGTGGGAAAGTTTTCTTTCCATATATTTAGGATTTATATACGGAAAGTGAATTTTTGTTTGTTTTCTTTTTGACATGTTTATCCTTTTTATTATATAAAAAGGAGTTATTTAAGTGTTAATTTTTTTATTTTCTTTAATTAATTATGTCCATCCATTATAAGATCTAATGGTCAATATTGAGCCCTTAGGGACTTTATATAAGGGTGGGACTATATGAATCCTAACCCTATATATATAGGGGAAGGTTCATTTGAGAACCGTTTTTATTGCGAGAACCGCGATAACCAATCTTAGCCGTTGATTTTGGATAATGAAATTCATGGATGAAGAGCGTGGGGGTTGAGTGTGGCAGGGTGCATGTAAGGAATTCATGGGTGGGCAATAATTCAACTGAAGGAGTGGGAATTGGACGGCTAAGATTGGTTCTCGCAATAAAAACGGTTCTCAAATGAACTTTTCACTATATATATATATATATATATATATATATATATATATAGTGAAAAGTTCATTTGAGAACCGTTTTTATTGCGAGAACCACGAGAACCAATTTTAGCCGTCTAATTCCCCCTCCTTCAATTGGATTGCCCACCCATTGAATTTCTTACATGCACCCCGCCACACTCAATCCCCCCACGCTCTTCATCCATCAATTCCGTTATCCAAAATGAACGACTAAAATTGGTTCTCACGGTTCTCACAATAAAAACGGTTATCAAATGAACCCTCTCATATATATATATATATATATATATAGGAAGGTTCATGCGAAAAGGGTTTTATTTGCGAAAAGTGCGAGAAGCAATCTGGACCATTAGATGATTTAATTAAAGGCTGAGATTAAATATGGCATTTAAGTAATTAAGTGAAACTTTTAGGAAATTTAAATAGAATAATGAAGGACATAAGAGTCTTTTTAACTCTCAAAAGATGGTTACCCTAATAAAACCTCAATCTTCCCCATAAACCCACGTACGCCTCTCACCCCCCCCTCTCTCTCTCTTTCTCATCTTCCTGAAGATCACCGTCGCCTCCACCATTGGAGACCACCATCGCCTCTCCTTCTCTTTGATTGAAGCATGCCGCTGCCTAGCAGACATCCACACAGCCGACCACCACCGATCCGCATGGTTGCTCTCCTCCACCCTCGTCGTTGCCATCAAATGACGCCATCACAGCCACCGCCTTCCTCCACTCGATGTGCTCCTCTTCTTCAACAACACCACCTTCCTCCACCCTCGCTCGTGGGACGATTAACCCACCACCACCACCACCGTCCCTACCAACATCCATCAGCAACGCTGAGTCGCCAATCTCGATCCTTGATTACCTTCATAGATTTGAAGGTGCCGAAGCCAATGAACATGGGTAAAACCCGACTTTTGCAGATCTGAAGCAATAAACCACCGCCACTGCTTCCGCCGAGCCCCCGACGCTGCCGAGCCACCGCCACTGACCACCGTCTCAATGAACCCTCTCGATGGGTTTAATTTTTTCATTTAAATTTTATGTTTTTTATTCTGTTTTTCATATGTTTTATTAAAATTTTTGTTTTTTTATTGTCTTCTCCAAAACCAAAACCAGTTTGTTAGGATTTCTTTTATGTTCATTTCTTATATTTTTCTTGCATTCAACAATGTATATTTTGTCTTTTTTTTGATTTTTTCCTTTTATTCAACTATGTATATTGGCAATTTGACATTGTTTTTCAATTTAATCCTATCTGTGAACGGTGAACATTGGATTTTAATTTTTAGTACGTTGTTAATTAGTGAACAATGGGTAATAACTAGAGAAAATTGTCTGTGTGCATTGTTGAATTATAAATTTTTAACAAAACACTTATATCATTGTTTATGTTCAGTATTAAATTTCCTAAAATTATCTTAAAAATGAGTATAGTGTTGGTTGTGTTCATTATCGAACACAAATAGTGTTGGTTGTGTTCTTTATCGAACACAAATAGTGTTGGGTTGTGTTCATTATCAAACGTAGTGATTAGAATTAAGTAAGTGGGCATTTTATAATTTTTAGAAAGTGCTCATTAATGAATCTCAAAAGATCGGCTAGTAGAGATAATAATAGTTGAACAAAAATATTAATTGTAAAAAAATTCTATCAAAATATTGTGATTCATTAATTAACTGAAGAAATTTCTTAAAAAAAGAATTAATTTAAAAAATAATAAAAAACAAAAATAAACAAAAAAGAAAAAATTTAATTAGAGAGAGAAAATTTTAATTAAAAAAGAGAAATTAATTAGAGAGAGGAGAGAGAATATTTTTGTTTTACTAATTTACCCTTTTAAATAAAATAAAATAATTAATTATAATTAATTTGAACCATAAGATCAAAAATCAATTAATGGTTGAGATTGCTTCTCGCACTTTTCGCAAATAAGAAGTTTTTCGCATGAACCCTCCCCTATATATATATATATATATATATATATATATATATACTACTATATAAAACATTTAACACTCTCTCTCCTCCTTAATTTTAAGACTTCTTAAAATTCAATCAAAACAACATCTTGGCCTTTCATTCTATTTAAATTAATCTCATCCACTCAATTTTTAACCATTTCAATCTCTCTGCTAATTTACTTTAACTTTTTATTCAATTAAAATATACTCTCACACAAACATAATTATACACCCATAACCACACAATTTCTATCTTATTAACTTCTCTATCCTTATTTCACAAATATAATTTTTTCTTATTTTAATGTCTTTTAGATTTTATTTTTAAAATTATTAAAATAGTTTATGCAAATAAAAGAAAAATTGAAAAAAATGGGACATGTTGCTAAAGAAATTTTTTTGTGACATTGAATTTTACGAATAACATATCATTACATTTTGTAAAGCGACATATTACAAAACAAAAACTATTCGGCTCCGCAACATTGCGCGGGTACGATGCTAGTATATATATAACAATTAAAACTTATATAGAACAATTAAAATTATATAGGATAAACGTAGAACCATCCTTTAAACATAAAACTTATAGAAAAATTATAAACCTTTTGATGATCAAGGATTGTGTGATTAAAATAGAAATATATATGTTAAACAAATAATTTATTAGCATAGAAGGTGTGTTCAAAGGCATTTTAGGAACTCAAAACAAAATTCTTGACCGAGGTCGTGTCTCTCTTCTACCATAAATCCATTTCCTTTTCCAAATTAAAGATAACCCATGGTGTTTTACAACGATGTTTTCTATAGATGGAGAGTTTTTTTGCAGATCGATGATGGTTACCCTTCGAACTCCCTTCGTTGGTGTCGATTTCGCCCCCTACGGTCCCTTTATCGATCGTTGAATGTTTCAGAGGTAAGCCGTATTTCTCTATCAACCACCATAAAAAAATTGAAGAACTGCAGTTTCGGATCATTCCCTTTATAATCAATTTTGATGTTTGTTCAATTTTGGTTTGAGGGATGACTATGGAGCATTTTGGCATTTATAAAAATGCAAGTATCAACCATCAAACCAGCATAAAAAAATGAAAGATCTGCAGTTTTGAATCAATCGTTTTATTATTGATTTGGTGTTTGTTCGATTATGTTTGTGGGTCCGACCATGGAGCATTTGGGCATTTATGAAAATGCGAGTATCAACCATCGAGATAAAGGGTTGAACTTTCAAATTTTCTCAATGTGTTTGTTTGATTTGTAGTGTTCTTTTAGTTATTAGGTTTGAATCAAAAAATAGGATAGGTTTAAGTTTGTGTTACAAAAGTGTTTTCAAGATTATTGCTTAGTTGTAGTTTACATTTCACCTCGTTATCATACGAATTGCATTTTTGTGTAAAAAGTTTGATGGGTAATTGGCTTTTCATATATATATATATATATATATATATATATTGTAAATCACATGCATTTTAAGCTATGTGATGCGTTTTGGTTTATAATTTCATTTTTTGTTTTGGATTAAAAAATGATAGCTTTGATATATGATAAAAAAAGACAGATAAAATGCATATGTAGACGACTAAATGTAGCATTCTATTTAATTTTCAAGATGCATATGCATGTTCATTTTTTGAAAATGCATATACATGTTTTTTTTCCAGAAATATTTCAAGATGGGTCTTGATTTAAAGAGAATAAAGTTTCGAATTCATGTGTATTTTTTTTGTAAAAATTCTTAAACACAACTTAGATATGGTTGAATGAATAATTCTTGAGTTTTGTTTTTGTTTAAATGTATAGGCTGATGGTGGTGTACGTGGTTTTATTGGATTCCAATAAGTTGCCACATGTCATCACGTGAGGAGTTTTTAAGATTTATGAATAAAATATAGAGTTAATTGTGTAAATTTGATTCTTTAACTATCATATTTCTTACGATTTGTCCTTTAACTTCAAAATCAATTAAGATGGACCTTAAACATCTATTTTTTTCAGTCTGAATGATCCTTTTATTAGTTGACCTTTAATCAACTCTGTTAAAATAAGATAAAATGACAGTTATACCCTTATGTTTATTATTTATTCATTAAATGTAATCTTATTAATATTTATTATATGTTTTACACCACCACCGCCTTTAGAAACCACCACCACTTCTCTTTCTCTCTCTTCTGTAATTCCGGTCATCACTACAATCACAATCTCTGGTTGCCACCATGCTACTACATCTCACTACTGCCAATGACCCTCACACAGAGACACATTCACACGCAAATCTCTAAAAAAAACTATTGAAAAGCTATTCTTTCAACAACTTTTGATTTTTTAATGAATGCAAGCCCACGTGATCAAAGAAATACATACAGTACCTCCTTCTTTTTCGAACCAAAACAAATTTTCTTCATACCACGTCAAGATTCACACCACCCATCTTCATCTTATTCTTCGTTTCTTTAATAGAGAAATCTAAAAACTCCATCTTGTTTTTTTTACTTTCATTTCTAACTGAAATCGAAACCCACATGAACCAAAAACCGTTTTTTCTTGTTTCCAAGTTGCAATCGACACCATCAGAAATCCCATAGAGCCTTCCTTTTGCAGCCTTTGAGATCTGTTCTTCTTCTTAACCTTCCTTGACTATTTCAAATTCTATTTTTGTTGTTGCAATCCGTAACCAAAAGACAAATATCTGGGTTTTCTTTTCTGTTTCCGCGAATAAAAAGCCACACAAAACCTATTATTTCTTTTCTTCATCTCGACGAACACATCAAGTAAAGAACCTTTTTTTGTTATTCCAGAATCACAGCAAACAGGAACAAAACTTTTGTTTTTTTTCTTTCCTTCTGTGAGAAATACAACAACTTTTGTTTTTTTCTAAGAAACACAACAATTTTGGTTTTTGTTGCTATTTATTCAGATATGTGGTGGCAGCGTTAGTGCTTGTCTTAAGTTCTAGTGGTGGTGGCAGTGGGCAGTGATGGTGGCAGTAGGCGGTGATGGTGGCAGTGGGCGGTGGTGGCGGGTGGAGGTGGTGTTCTTGAAAAGGGAGAAGAGTGTGTGTGAGAAAGAGAGTGTGTGTGAGAGTGACTGTGTACGTTTGTAGAGAGTGGAGGGAATATATATTTATATATTTAAAAATAAGAGTTAATTGAAAATTAACTCTAACAATAATTAAATATTATTTTAATTAATAAAAAATAGTAAAAATGGTAAAAGGACCAACGTATCTCTAACTTAACAGAGTTAACTAACGGTCAATTAACAAATGTACCATTCAGACTAAAGTGGATGTTTAAGACCTATCTTAGTCATTTTTTAAGTTAAAGAACTAAATCGGAAAAAATGAGATAATTAAAGGACGAATTTGACACAGAACTTTAAAATATATATAGGGAAGGTTCTAAATGAGAACTGTTTTTCCTACGAGATTCAATCTTATATAGCCCTTAATTAAAATTATCAATGACTAAGAAATTTTGACGGCTCGTTAATGGTTCATAATGATGCTATAATGAGGAGTATTTTGAAAAAATCAAGTATCGCAAATTAATTACTGATCACTCGAACACAATTCACGATTGAGTAAATATATAAATAACCAAAATATCTCTATTAATTAGTCACTAATTATGTTATAAACAGTTCTCGTACGAAAAACAGTTATTAATTAAACTTTTCTATATATATAAATTAAATAAATGTTACTACTCCATGCTAGGTCGCTAGGACATCATATCGTATCAAAGCAATTGATCTTGCATGCTAAAAGGAATTGAAGTAGACCGTAGAATTGAGGTTGGCTAATTAAAGAATATAAAATTTTTGCGTGTCATGAGCTAGTAGGTGTGCATAGTTAGTCTAGCTAGGAACATGCACCCCGGCCATTTAATTTTAAAATGTAAAAAATGAAATGACCTAACATAAAACTTAATAATATATAATCCGCTTTCACTTTATTAATTAGCAATTGCCTTTTGCTACAAACCGAGTTTTATATATATGCTATAAAATACATAAGCTATATATATACATATACATATATATATGTGTATGTATATATATAAGAGAGGGTTTATTTGAGAACCAATTTTATTACGAGAATCACAAAAACCAATCTTAGCCGTTTATTTTGGATAATGGAATTATTGGATGAAGAGCGTGAGGGGATTAAGTGTGGCAAGATGCATATAAGAAATTCATGTGTGTGCATATAAGAAATTCTCGCAATAAAAATGGTTCTCAAATGAACTTTTCACTATATATATATATATATATACACACACACACACTAGCATAATACCCGTGCAATGCGGCGGCAACGAATAATTTCTACTCGTTAACATGTCCATTTTCAAGACGTATGGAATATGGTATTCATGTAATACGGTTATAGCGAATAATTTTCGCTTGGTGACATTTTTATTTTCTTTATCTTTTTTTTTACATTTTCTTTACTTTCTGTTCTCCATAATTGAAAAAAAAGGTTATGAATATATATTTTTTTATAATTAAGTTAATTTGTATTGGCTTTGACTTTGAAAAAATTGTATTGACTTTGATGTTCTTAAATATATAAAGTTTAGTTATTAAAATGGAATATAAGAATCTTATTAACTACATTTTTAGTTACTCAATTTAGTTTATATGAGTAGTAATTTAGTAATGTCAAAACACTTAAAATTTAAAAGTTTAAGCAAAATGCATAAATGCTTTATAATATAGTATGTATATATATATATATATATATATAGGGGAGGGTTCAAATGAGAACTGTTTTTCGTACGAAAACTACGATAATTAATCTTGGCTTTTCAGCTGGTAAGTGGAATTTATGGATGAAGAGCGTGAGAGGATTGAGTGTGGCAAGATGCATGTAAATAATTCATGGGTGGGCAATCAATTGAAGGAGGGGGAATTGGACGGCTAAGATTGGTTTTCGTAGTTCTTCTACGAAAAACAGTTCTCGTTTAAACTTTTCCCTATATATATACTCAATCGTGAATTGCGTCCAGATGTCATCCAACTCAATTTCATTGACCTCCTAACGCCAAATTGAATATGATGCGTGCTACTGTGACTTAAGCTCTTCACCAATCAAGGTCTTTCATCTAGTAAGTTCTAGTACTATGTTTTCCAAGCTTGACTAATAGAATAGGAAAGCCCTTTAGAGAGCACCTATAAATTAATTTTGTCAAATTATTCTAGTAAATAAGAATTCCAGTAAATAATAAATAACAAAATCGTAGATAGGAAACGAGAGTCACTTTGAAAGTCTTACCGGTTTGAAAGTCTTACCGGCGACAACCAGCTCTTCCCCAATAAACTCAAGGTATGATTCCGCAGCTGCCACCGTTGGAACCAATGAAGCAAATGATTGACCCATCATATCATTCGTAGAAACGACAAAATTTGTAAGGTTGATTTTCCCAAAATAACTCTCATTAATGATCTATTAATAAGTCATTAATAAAGCATTTAACGAGCCATTAAAAAAATCTTAGTCACTGATTAAATTTAATCAAAGGCTAAGAATGTTTCTCGCAGTTCTCATACGAAAACAGCTCTCGTTTGAACTCCCCCTATATATATACATATATATATGTATATATATATATGTACAGAGGAAGGTTAATGCGAAAAGAGTCTTATTTGCGAAAAGTGCGAGAAGTGATCTTAACCACTTATTTGCATTTGATCTTGTGCTTAGATTAATCATATTTTTTTATTTTTTTAATTCTAAAGGGCATAATAGTAATCCAATTTTTTTCTCTTTCTAATCTATTTCTCTCTCTTATATTTTAAATAATAAATAAAAAATTTATAACAAATTATTAATTTCACAATGTTTACTAATAAACTATGGTTTTTTTTCTGTTTTTTCTTATATTTTAGGTTCAGCAATATGTTCACTAGTAAACATTGTTTTTTTGTTTTTTTTCCACAGACTTCTATTTTATTATTAACAAGGTGCTCATTACCGAACGCAACCTTCTATATACATGTTTTTCATTATTTATCCTATGTTAGCTAATAGACACAAATCATGCACAATTTTTATCTAAAGAAACATTAATTAACCTTTCAAACCCAGTATAAAGGGAACTTATGAGAAAATATAAGAATACCCATTTCAATATACACAGTCATGTTAACAAGTGTTCATTTAGAACGCTAGTGATTGATTTTACTTGTATAGCATAAGGAAACCAAATCACTAAACATTTTGTTGCAACATCTCAAATTCTCTTGTTTAGTAATGAACAAGGATAAATGTATAGACTATTACTTGTTCAATATTAAACAAGAATAAATGCAAGGGCTATTACTTGTTCAATACTAAATACATGATTTCCCTATAAAACATAAAGAAATCCAATTCTACTTGTGTACTAAAAAAAGTTGTTCAAACATATCTGTTGTTTAATAATGAACAAGAAGAGAAACAAAACTAAAACCCAATTATTAAGAATATAAACAACTTATTAAAAAAAGTTGTTCATTATTTGTATCACCTGTTCAATGATAAACATGTAAAGTACATAAAACGTTATAAATACATGTAGAAATCTGTTCCAGTACACAACTTCAGGGATTCAACAACCGAAAAACAACCCATCAAAATCTGCAGATCTCATTGATAGAATCTTAAAACAACAAAGAATATAGAAGCTAAAAATAAAAATGAAAAACAAAGGAAAAAAGAAGGTTGTGGAACTAGGTGTTAAATATGTAGGGGTAGTCTCAATAGGGGCGGCGGCGGTGGTGATGTTGATTTGAAATAACGACAGTGAAGGAACCACAAACCAGATCTTGTTCTCGATGAGGCGATAGTAGTGTTTGATGATGGTGGTAGTAGCAGCGGCAGCGCACGGCGATGAACGAGATGGGGATGGAGGCGAACCAAATCTTGTTTTCGATGAGGTGATAACAGTGTTTAATGATGGTGGCAGCGGCGATGCACAGTGATGATTGAGATGGGGATGGAGGCAAACCAGATCTTGCTTTCAATGAGACGATAGTGGTGTTTAATGATGGTGATAGTGGCAGCGGGAGTCTGTAGCATTCGAGTAAAGAAAAGGATCGACGGGGGCGGTGCTATGGTGGTGGTTTTCAAGCCCGCCGTTAATGGCGGTGGCCGGTGGTGAGCTTCAGATATAGATCATAGGGTGCAGTGGTCTGTCACTTTTTGCAGAGAGAGAAATGAGGGAGATTAGGGGAAAGCCAAGTAGGGTTCTCGATGAAGATGATATATATTCTATTTCCAAATATAAAATAATTGATTACCTAATTTAAAGGATATTAATTTTTGTAAAATCTCATTTTTGTCCCTCCTTAAATTTATTTACAACCATTTAAGTTTAAAGTATTTACAAAAATGCCGTAAGTCATATTAGCCATGGATCTGATCATCTAATGGTGTAAATTACTTCTCGCACTTTTCACAAATAAGACACTTTTCGCATGAACCCTTCTCTATATGTATATATATATATATAGAGAGAGAGAGAGAGAAAGAGAGCAGGGAGGGTTATTTTAAGAATGAGAAATTTGGTAAAATGGGAGACTAAATCTCAGTAATTGATTTTAATTAAAACAGATCACAGGTTTAAAACACAATTAAAAAGCACGTAGGGGTAGCTAAGGAAATTTTAAAACAACATGTCTTGTCTGGCCCGTCTTTTATGGGCCTTGTGGGCTTCTTGTTGTAAGAAATTATCAGCAATATTTTCTTAAAAAGGGCAAATTGCCGAGAAAGGTAACTAAAATGTTGAAATTTGCCAATAAAGGTAACATCCATTTTTTTGGGCCAACAAAGGACCCTAAATTCTAATTTATTCAAAAAAAGGTGTATGGTAACTGGGTGTTTAGGTAACCGGTTAATAAGTGATGACATGTCATTTTATTGATGATGTGGCATTGTTTACGAGTAAACGTGTCTAATTAAATGGTGAATTTCATTAACTTGAACAAAGAAGCCCTAACACTGATAATTTTGAATGTCGATCGAAGAACCCCTGATCTCTCGCTCACTACACTAGGTGTGTCAATCAAAGAAGCCCTACATTGTCAATCGAAGAAAGCCCTAATCTCTCACTGTGTCAATCGAAATGCGTACGGTTAATGAGTATATGAAAGCTCCGATGCCGTCCTCCAAGGTAAGTGTTCGTATACATTTTAGTGGTAGGTTTAATACAGAGACTTTAACCTATAATGGTGGGGGTACTTGTACTATGTCTCATCTCAAGTATCATATTCTTGATTTCCAAGAGTTTAAAACCTTAGTTGATGATATAACAAGTTTTAGTTGCAATGGTTTGTATTTTTGCGTACCTGGAATGGATTTTAGAAATGGGTTGAGAAGTTTGAAGTCCGATAAGGATTTTAGAAACATGGTTAACTGTGGTATAAAAAGTGGGGATGTGGTGGATTTGTATATGGATCATCATGATACTGATTTATCTTACCTTATTGAAAATGAGAATGAGGATGGTCATAATACAGATACTGAAAGTGAGGAAACTGAGAATGAGATTGATGATGAGAATGGGAATGATGATAAGAATGAGTATGTTAATGTACACATCTTAAATGATCCTGAATTCAAAGAACCAGATGCTATTGATAATGAAAATGTTCCTGATGAAAATATTACAGATGATGATGATAATATTAATGTTCCTAATCAAAAGTCTGTAGATCCTGAATTCAAGGTAGTGACAGTGAGCTTAGTGACTTACCCAAGTATCCATTGCATGATCCAAACACACACTGGAAGATGATGAAACCTATTAAGGGTGAAAGATATGAAAGTTTAGAACAATTGAAGGATTGTCTTATCAATTATGCAGTGGCAAATGGGTACAAACTTTATTTTGAGGAAAGTAAGAAGAAACATCTGTTAGTCAAATGTGGCATTAAGAATGCAAAGAAGAAGGGTATTGTGGTTGATAATCCTTGTCCATTTAGACTATGGGCATCAAAGATGGGAGATGAGGAATCATTTCAAATAAAATCTCTAAAGCCTGTTCATAGATGTTCAAGGGACTACAACCTTGGGACCTTTGTTAGTTCAAGATGGATTGCAAAAAGTTTTGCAGAAAAGATAAGAGAAAATCCAAAAATAAAACTTAGGCAATTAAAGCAAGCTGTGATGAAGAAGTATCAAGTTAAAGTCACTGATAATATGTGCAGAAGAGCAAAAGCCAAAGTAATTTATGATGACATTCAATCTAAAAGTACCCACTATACCAAAATATGAGATTATGGAGCAGAGATTGAGAGGACAAATCCTGGTAGCACTGTTGTGATAAATGTCCAACCAATTCCAAGTGGTGAGACAGTTTTCCAACGAATGTATATATGTTTTGCTGCATTGAAACAAGGGTGGCTAGCAGGTTGTAGGAAAATTATTGGATTGGATGGTTGTTTCCTGAAAGGAATTGCACAAGGTGAGTTATTGAGTGTAGTTGGTAGAGATGCAAACAATCAGGTATATCCTATTGCATGGGCAGTTGTGGATGTTGAGACTACAGACAATTGGAGGTGGTTTATTTCATTGTTAAAGGTTGATCTTGACTTAGGAAATGGTGAAGAGGTAGCCATATTATCTGATCAACATAAGGTATGCTTGATCTTCGTTTATTTTATTTCATTGCTTGATCTTGGTTTATTTTATTTCATTGCTTGATCTTGGTTTATTTTATTTCATTGCTTGATCTTGTGATAAAGGTTGATCTTGACTTACTTGTTATTATTTCCAGGGTCTTCTAGAAGCTGTTAGACAAGTATTGCCCAGTTGTGAACATAGACAGTGTGTAAGACATGTGTATGCCAACTTCTCAAAAAAATGGGCTGGTGTGCAATTTAGAGGCTTGTTTTGGGTTGCTGCCAAGAGTACATATGTGCAGAGTTTTGAGGTAATGCTAGATAGAGTCAAACAAATTAATGAGGAAGCTTACAAGGACTTGTGTGAAAGGAGGCCATACAATTGGAGTAGGGCATACTTTAGACCTGGATTTTATTGTGATGCTGTGGAAAATGACATAAATGAATGCGGGAACTCAATGATAAAGGACAGTAGAGTGAAACCAATTATTAGGATGCTTGAAGACATAAGATTAACAGTTATGGCAAGGCTTATCAATCAAAGAAATGAAGCATCACTGTGGATAGATGACATATGCCCAACAATTAGAATAAAGCTTGAGGAAATGAAGCAAAAAAGCAGGTATACTAAATGTATCTTATTAACTCATTCAATACAAAATATTTGGTCAACTAACCCTTTAAACATTAACCAGGTATTGGCATGTTTACCCTAGTGGATACCAGGAGTTTGCGGTGAGATGCAATTCAGAATCTTTTGGTGTGGATTTGATAAAGAAGACATGCACTTGTAATGCTTGGCAAGTAAATGGAATTCTCTGCCCTCATTCAATTGCTGCAATCTACCACCTACATAAAGAGGTTGACCCATTTGTAAGTGACAACCTGAAAAAGCCAAAGTTTATTGCAACTTATATGTACTCAATCAAGCCTGTTGGTGGTGAAATGTTTTGGCCAAAGACAAACAAAGAACATCCATTGCCACCAATTGATAGAAGAATGCCAGGCAGGCCATCTGTTAAAAGGAAGAGATCAACAACAGAGTCAACAGGTTCTGTGAGGTCAACTAGAAGTAGAAAATGTCAAAGATGTAATCAATTTGGTCACTACAAGAATACATGCAAGAATCAAGGAGTGGTACAATATCCCAGAGTTAGATTACCAAGGGGTAGACCAAATAATCCAGATCCAAGTAGGAAGACATGCACAAGTACAAGGAGGAGAACAAACACAACTGCAATGAGAGGTAGATTGAGAGGTGGACTGAGAGGTGGATTGAGAGGTGGACTGAGAGGTTGAAACAAAAGAGATTTCACCACTGCCTTTAATTTAATTGATGTACCACTTGTTGAGGAACCACTTGTTGAAACTGATTTACATAGGGAGGCCACAGTTGATGAAGCACTTGTTGAGGAACCACTCTTTGATGAACAACTTGTTGAGGAACCATTTGTTGAGGAACCAGTTGTTGAGGAACAATTTGTTAAGGAACCATTTGTTAAGGAAATAGTTGTTGAGGAACCACATGTAGATGAACCATTTGTTGGGGAACCATTTGTTGAGGAAACAGTTGTTGAGGAACCACATGTAGATGAACCATTTGTTGGGGAACCATTTGTTGAGGAACTATTTACTGATGAACCACATGATGAAGAACCACATGATGAATCTGAGATACACAGAGAGTCACCAAAAACTGAAACTGGATCTAGATTTTGGGTTGAAGCACCAAAAAAGAGGAAGAAAAGTGAAAGGATTTTAAAGATCAAACTCTCAAAGAGAGTCATCACCAAAGATGGTTGTGGATCCTCTGGTGACAAACCTGTCAATATTGATTAAACATACTGCATATTATGATATTTTGTATGAGTAAATAGGTTGTGGATCCTCTTTATTTATAACTGTTTTTGGTACCACTTGTTTGGTATTTTGTTGGTCAAGACAGTGTGGCCTTAGTTTATATATTTAGTTGCTAGTGGTACCAATATTTTACTCTTTTTGTTGGTCTATGTGCTGTAAACAAACAAGCTTTTTGTGTGGATGTATGTGCTGTAAACACATCAATGAATGGGTTAACTTTATGGTACCATTTACTCATGTCTCAATCCATAGATTTTGTCATTTACTGCACTTTAAATATTCTCTTTTTTGTGGATGTATGTGCTGTAAACCAACCATTAAAGATGGTACATGCATTTCATATTCAAAACCAGATACATATTCAACAGAAGAGATGGTACATACATTTCATTCAATCCAGATACATAAACTTATACATTTCATTCAAACCAGATGGTAAATCTTCATCCCAACAGAAGAGATGGTACATACATTTCAAAACCAGATACATTTCATTCAAAACTAGATACATTTCTTCCATATCTGCTTCAAACATCACTTACTTCAACAAAATCATAACAAATAACACCCCAATTATCATAGTTAACACTTTCACTTTCATTTTTGACTTCTTCAGCTGCAATTGCAGTTTTCTTGTTCCTTCTTCATACCTCACTTTGTCAGCTTGACATTTAAACATTTTACTTGCATACCAACCATTTGGAAGTTCTGGGTCAACCCATCTGAAGAAATTACACTTCAATTTTGACTTGTAATTAGGGCATCCAAGAAAACGTCGACCTGGGTTTCTTTCTGTCCACATTCATAGCTATCCGATGATCCTGTAACTACCGCAGCCGAAGGGCTTCCCCTCTTTCGCCTATATCGAATTCTGCTACTGCTTCTTCGACTCAAAGAACTGGAATCTATCCTTTATCTTTCTCCTATGATTCCATTTCAACACAATATCCGTGGGATTTCCTCTAAAGCCTTTCTCTTTAGTGACTCAAACAAAGAACCTTAGCGGATGGATGAAAGAAGTAACTGAAAGCAAGGAGAATATCTGATCACATCATCACACGAACATCTTCTTGGTCCTCCGATTCCATCTCCGTCGGAATGTTGTGACCACGAATCAGATGGTGAGGAACGATGATTCATTGAGTTGGGGAAGAAACGAACGAGCCCTAATTTTGAAGAGGAACGATGCCCTAATTTTGAAGAGGAACGATGCCCTAATTTTGAAGAGGAACGATGATTCTGTCGATTTAATGTGTTAATAATTTCATTTTATAATAAAAAAATATTTGTTATCCTACGTGTACTTGTTACCGGTTAGTCAGGGTAACAAAAAAGAGTTACAGGTAATCTTACCTTTTTTTAAATAAATTAGAATTTAGGGTCCTTTGTTGGCCCAAAAAAATGGACGTTACTTTTATTGGCAAATTTCAACATTTTAGTTACCTTTCTCGACAATTTACCCTTTTAAAAATCATGATTTCTAATTTCTGATTAAAAAATGTGTAATGTACGAATTTATTATATCCAAATATAATTATATTTTAAATTATTTTATATGAAATGTAGATTTTACTTCGGTTAAGACTCAAGAACATGTAAGGATGATAGAAATGCTCATGCAAATTTGAAAATATAAAACATTTTTTAATTAAAAATCTACATATGTATAACAGCTTTTGATATTAATCACAATATTTTGATATTTTTTTAGATATGAAATACCACTATTTCAAAAATGAAATGCTACTATGATTTTAGACATGAAATACTACTATTTCAATCCTGAAATACTACAGTTTCAGAAATCTACTATGATTCTAGACATAAAATACTAAAACACTACAACAATTTTAGACATGAAATACTATCATTTCAGACATGAAATACCACCCTTTCATATCTGAAATGATACCCTTTCAGATCTGAACTTACAAATGACGAATTTCAAATATGTAATTTCAGATCTGAAATGGTATCATTTCAAATCTTAACTTACGAATGACGAATTTCAAATCTGTAATTTCAGATTTGAAATTACCTTTTCATGATTACATTTCAAGAAATCTTCTCTCAACCCAAGATAACAAACAAAAAAGAAAATTAGGGCGGATTTCTTAGTTGGGGATTGTTCCGATGGTCAAGATATGCCGGTGAAGTAGGTTAAGGAGATTTATCGATGGAGAGTATATTTGGTGGTGGAGGTGGTCGTGAGACAATCAACGGTCCGTGTTCTTTATGTTGCGATGACCGTTGAAGAGGGAAACATATATTGTGGACGACGGCGGTGGTTTTAGAGGCGACGACAGGAGACGACAATGGCGGATTTGGTGTTGGTGGAAAAGACAAAGAAGACAGATCTGACGTAGGCGAAGGAGATCTTGGCGTTAGGTGGTGATTTTGGGGTAAAGTCGACGTGGAAGGAGGAGGAACTAGTTGTGTAGGTAAACTTGAAATACTAGTGGTGGAGGTCTGTGGCGACGACTGTGGAAGGAGGGTCGGCCATCATCGTGGAAAGAGTAAGGTCAGAGGTCTGGTGAAATGAAGAAGCGACTGTTGGTTTTTTAAAGAAAAAGGCGGTGCAATACACTGTATTTCGTGTAGGTGTCATTGGAATTACTCTTTTACTCTTCTTAAGTTAAAAGTACTTTTAATTACAGTCGTTGGATGTATTAAATAAACTAGTGGTTGAGATTTAGTTTCTCGTTCTCATTAATATTTATATTCACAATTGAACCTCCTTTTATATATATATACACACTATATTATAAAGCATTTAGACATTTTTCTTAATCTCTTAATTTTTTAGTATTTTGAAATTACTGAATTACCACTTATATAAACTAAATGGAAACTATTATATGAAATAACTATTAAATAGAGTAAATAAGATTCTTATATTCCATTTTAATAACTAAACATTTCATATTAAAAAAATAAGTTAATACAAATTAACTTAATTATTAAAAAATATTTTCATAACCAAACCTTTTATTTTAAATATTCTATCATGTAATAAATATTTTAACGTATTTATCAAAAAATATGTATAAGTAAAACTCATATACCTGAATAACCTATAATCAGAATTTATAAATATATATTTTTAATTTTTTTAAATAGCTCATATAATCAATAGTTTCATATTAGTTCTTAACCTCCTAATTTTAAATGGTTTCAAATTACTAATTTGCACTCCATATTTTTATACAATTTACACTATTTTATAGGTAGAGACCTTTTTTCTTATTTAACTGTTCTCAAAATTTATAATAAAAGAGTTGATTGAGAACAGAAATATAAAAAAAATATACAGAAAATAGACATGTTGCCAAAGTAAAATTTTTCGTTGTCACAGTATTAGGTGAATACCGAAAATGGACAAGTTATTGAATAGAAATTATTTAATACCTCCGCATTGCGCGGGTACTATGCTGGTGTGTGTGTGTGTGTGTGTGTGTGTGTATATGACATGTTTTAGTTATAACTAGCATTGGGAGCGATTCAAACGAGAACTGTTTTTGTACGAGAACTGCGAAAACCATTTCTGGCCAATCATTTAATTTTCTGTCTTTTGTTATTTATTTTAAATGATAAAGGGTAGTATGAACATTTTTACATTACCCCATATTTTCTAAAACTAATATATCTCTCCAATGGAAAGGTGTTAAATTACGAAAATTATATCAAATTAACGAGAAAATTTTGCTCTTTAATTTAAGACCGATCTTGCTATATTTTTTTGGGAAAAAAATTCACGTTTGTTGAGTTTTTTTACACAGCTCTCGATATATGCACTTGTGCAAAGTTTGCACATGTGCATATCTACATTTGTGCTGAAAAAACTAACTGAATCTGTGCATTTGCACAAGTGCATATATTTCCACATGTGCAAATGTCGGCTGTACAAAAAAAAACCCAGCAAATATTTAAAAAAATATTTCGAAAAAATATAGCTAGATCGGTCTCAAATTAAAGAGCATAATTTTCTCGTTAATTTGGTATAATTTTCGTTATTTAACATCTTTCCATTTGAAAGATATATTAGTTTAAAAAAGGTGGTGGTAATGTAAAAATGTCCAAATTACCCTTAATTAAATAATGATAAGTTTGATTAGTTTAAGTTTATCCATTAACAACTTTTTAATATTTACAATCCATGTTTTTGATCAACGGCTATGATTAGTTCTCGCAATTCTCGTACGAAAAACAATTCTCGTTTGAACTGTTCTCAACTAGCATTATATATAACTTTTCTATTTCTAATTAAAATGTTTGTGGCCATCTTGTCATAATCGCTAGGGCTCCAAAGCTATGTAATTAATAGAAGAAACACAAAATTAGAGTAGATAGTAAGAGTACTATCATGTTCCAACCTCTTCTTATTCTACTAGTTGAATGACCCGTATACGTATAAGGTAAATTTTAAAAAAAATTAAACATTTAATATGTAATAAAACATAAATAAAATATATAAAGCAATTTAAACAAATAGAATCATATCCATAGAAAAGATATCTAATTAAACAACATATTTATCAAATGTTCACAGATTTATTTAAGACGAGCTTTCATATTTTCAGTAGTACTTATTTGTATACAACATTCATTGTTTTATTTGTTTGGTTACTATAATGGTCACAAAAATAAAACCTTGAGAGAATTAAGTATATATGGTGTGTACAATAATTCTTAAAAATCATATGAAAGTTCACCTTAACATATATTATTTGAACTGAAATATGATACCTTCACAGTGTTTAACAATGATATCATATAATCATTTTTGTGGTCAATCTCTTCATTTGTTGAAACAAAATTATCCTCTCTTAAAAAGAATTTCGATGAAAAAAATGTTCCTTGATATCATGTAATAATTTATGTGCTCAACCTTTTCATTTTGTTAAACGTAATTATCAAAGTGTATTTATAAAAAAAACACAAGATATTAAAAATAAGAGTCAAACATCTAAATATAAAAGATCAGGTGTCATTACATTACGATTTACACAAAACCAAAGATAGTAACTCACTTTTTTCATTGGTTATGAAATATATTTTTTTACTAATAAAAAATTAAATAAATGTATTTTTTCAAATTTTTTTTTCAGATTATGTTAAAATTTACATTAAAACGGAAAGAAAATGAAACGATTATAAATATATAATTATATTTATACAAAATCATTATACATTAAAAATTATAAAAGAAAAACTATAAACATATACAATTTAGTACATCCATTAAATATAAATATATAATTTATACAAACACTCCCTATATATTTTCGTATAGCTCCCTTATAATTGGTTTGAAATACTATTGTAACTTAATCATTCTAATTATGAAAATCAAAATTAAAATTTTTTGTCAAAAACAAGGAAATGTGATATTTTAGTTAGTTAATTGGATTTTATTTAGAGAGGTTAGAATATCGTCTAACCACCTGTTTTAGCCGCCCCGCCACCCCCACTCCCCGCGGGAAGCATCCATTCGCTTACTTTATCCATGGGCAACATTCATTTTTAGAACCAAGTGGACTTTGAGGAAGATCTTTAGAAAACCCATCTATGGCTCCAACTCGGGGAAAGAAATTCAAGCCCACCCCCAAGCTAAGATAGAGGCTTAAGCGTATACTCATTATTCATATTTTATATGTTGTGTTGGGACATAAATTTTGTACCTATTAAGCCAAAATCCTGCGCTTAGGAGAAGAATCATGTGACTCTGAACATGGAGTAGAAGAAGTCTCCCACCTTCAAGCTTCATCTTTAATAATATTAGAATTAGAATGTTATGTTCGACCCGAAATATATAAAACCTTAATTCATTTGAATATAATAATACATTTTTTAAATGTAACTTACAAGTTATATGGACTGCAAAAATCCTGGTCCAATCACTTAGCCCAATAACGTCTCTATGAGTAAGAGTTGGGCCCAGTTTAGAAACCCTGAACCACACTGTAATGAAAATATGTTATTTATTATATGTGAAGGAATAATATGATTCATTTTCCATGAAACTTAATTCATTTTATTATATAAGTTTGGTTTTATGGGTAAAATGTGCGTTTTAGAAAGATGGGAATAAATATTATACACTGACCTTATCTTTATTTAAAAGTTGACTCATAAGCTGAACCATCTAAGCATACCCGCATGCTACCATTAAGTTGGCCCATATTATGGCCCTAAAGTTGACCTCAAAGCTGATAATTTTCTTCACTCTTAGGGTAATATAAAAAACAATGGGTGGTTTGTTGGTTTGAGAAGCGTAATGTTAAGCTAGTGGTTTGCGATATTTGAAACCGACTTAAATGGTTTGGTTCACGGTTTTTGTTTGAAAGTAATCCGCTTAAACCCCACCAAACAAAATATATGTATATGTGTGTATAACTTTTGTTTATATTAAAACTTTGTTATATTATAAATCAGTATGTGTGTAAAAAGTATTTCAAATTGATATATTAGTATATTAATTACATCATGATGTTTGGTACTTACACTATGTTATTATTATAAAACCTTGTTAACTTTTTGTACAACAGAAGCATGTTATTTGATTTTATAAAACAGAACTTGTTATACCCGAAAGATAGATCTAAATTAAAAACATAAATAAAAGTTAAAAATCATGAAACCAACTCAAACTAAACCGGTGTTGATGTCGGTTTGACTAGTTTAATGGTCCCATTTAGTTTAATATTTCTTAAAACTGAGGTTAGCTTCTTAGTGATTTGATTACTATAATTTGATAGAAATCGACTAAACCAAGCTATGAACACCCTAGTGGGTATTTTTTCAACTTAAATGCAAAATATTTGTATTTGAATTAGTTTTAAAACCACATGCATCAATTTATTTAATATTGTTTAAAATGTTAAAAAATCATAAGAGTATTTTATAGGGCTAATAATCAAAGTTTTACTTCAGTTTCAGTTTAATTATCAAAGTTTTTTTTAAAACAGTTTTACCATAAAGTTTGACTTTATTATTATTTAATCCTCAAAGTTACACCTTCTTTTTGGTTTAAACCTTAAAGTTTTTTCCCAAACGATTTAACCCTTAACTTTTTGTTAAAACATGGTTTAACCCTCTAAGTTTTGTTAACTTTTTAATAAAAAGTAAAATGCATAATAAGTGGAGAGGATAAAATCGAAAACTATACAAAACATAAGTGATTACTCAATTTTTTTAACAAAACTTCAAGGTTTAAATTATTTGAAAAAAGGTTGTGGTTTAAATCATAACAAATTCAAACTTTATGGTAATATCATTTAGAAAAAAACTTTGATGGTTAAACCGAAATTGAACCAAAACTTTGATGATTAAACCATTATTGACCCTATTTTATATGCACATGTACATATTTTCCGATCTATGTTGACACGAGTTTAAAAACCCTAAAAAGAAATTTATTTGAAAAAGCATAATAATATGATTCTTAATTTAAAAGAATATATTTTTTATTTTTTATATTATTTTTGTTATTTGAAACCTATATTTTTAGCAAATATGTTAGTTTTTAAAAGTGTAGATATTATAATAATTAAAATATGTTTGTCTATTTACAAATGGCTGCTTAATTATATATAAACACACACACATATATACATACATACAGACATACACACACTACACACACATACACACACTACACACCTAGATTCATGTGTGCAAGTCGAAATTAGTAACTCATATGATTTTTCTTGATTTGTAAGTTTGCCTCATATTTATATGTATATTATTATTTTTAAAATGTGGTTATATATATATATATATATAACCATTATTATTGTGAGAACCGTGAAAACCATTGTTAGCCGTTTATTTGGTAAGTGAAATTCATGGATGAAGAGCGTGGGGGATTGATTGTGGCAAAGTGCATGTAAGGAATTCATGGGTGAGCAATCCAATTGAAGGAGGGAGAATTGGACGGCTAAGATTGGTTCTCGAGGTTCTTGCAATAAAAACGGTTCTCAAATTCATGAAAAAATTCATCTGAAAAGTGTTCTCTATTCTCATTTTAAAGATGTTCTCATGTGATTCTAACTCTGTTCTTATTTTAAAGATGTTCTCATATGATTCTAACTCTCTATATACATACATGTATGATTCAAATGAAAACACCCGCCATGCATTCCCAAATTAGTTAAGCTTCAACTGAAAACAACATGATATATATATATATATATATATATATATATATATATATATATATATATATATATATATTCCTGCTTTAACAATCAACAACATATATATACGTACATACGTTCGATTTTATTATTATAATGAATTAATTATATATATACAGTTAATCTCGTTAGTTCAACATGAATTCAGTTTTCAAAGTTTTTTTTGAACTAACAATTTTCAAAGTTTGCTAAATCAGTAATTAAAATATAAGGACTTTTCAGAAAAAGTTGTTAGTTCTATCGTGAAGCTTATTAAGCATTCATATATAAAAAAGACCAACATGCCATTTTATTTTAAAATTAAATAAAAAACATATAATTAACTAATTGGTCCAGAATAGTTCTCATGGTACTCACATTATTAAATTGGCCGCATCGGGGGGTTACCAGCGTTGGCTGGTTCCCCATATAGAACTAGAACACCATCGCCCCTCATAGGGTTGATGGTGGTGGGGTTCCCTAACTGGTTCCCAAACCAGTAGTTGGTTCATCTTTTTTTTCTGCTTTCTTTCTCTCTCTTAATTAATATGTATTTTTTATTAATATTTGATGTGGATTGAATAGAGTTGGATGTACAGTCTGTGGGGTAGTGTGGGTTAGAGGTGGGAGATGATATAGATGTTGATGTGAAGGTGAGTTAGAGAGAGTAAGTGGAGGTTGGATGCTAATTGTCTTATTGGCTCTCAAATGAACTTTTCCCATATATATAAAGCCCCTTACCACCATTATGATCCATTGATTTTTTAATTATAGTTTTTGCGACTTTTATAAAAATATTGGTTCTCAATTAAACCTCTCTCTCTCTCCTTCCCTCTCTCTCCCTCTCTCTCCTTCCCTCTCTCTCCCTCTCTCTCTCTCTCCCTCTCCCTCTTTCTCTCTTTATATGTATGCGTGTGTGATGAAAATAGTAATTAAGTGTGTTCTTTAGACTAAATGGCATGGTTTAGGTAGGAGTGGTAACACTTGTAATACCCGAATTTGAATGTAAGAGCATTCTATAACTAATAATAAACAAGGTGCTATTTATGTCATATAACTTGATGAATGGTTATCTATTAAATAAAGAGGACCTAAAATGACAATTTAGGAAGTGAGGGAGGGTATAAAATCCTAAATTAGGGCACAAATGCACAATGCCCCCATGCGAGCATAATGTAGCCGCTTGGTGAGAAAAAGGTAAGTGTGTGTGTACTGTGTGTGACCCAGAGGAACTAGAGGAGTTGCTCAATCATTTCGACATCAAATCAATTGGGTTTTGAAGGAAAAGCATCAGGTATGATCCTTCACATATTCATAAGCATTTTGATATCGATTTCATGTTAATTGATTAAGTTTTGAGGAGGTGGGGTTTGACTTTTGAGTTGTTTGAATGTGAAGGCAAAAACCGAGACTAAGAATGGGATTTAGAAACATTAAATCGTGTTATAAATGCAATTAATCATTAGGGTTTAGTTTTTATGGTGTAAAGGAACAAATGCAACAAGAATTAAAAGATCTAATTAAGATTCGAGCGAGTTTGATTTGATCGAGATTTATAGTGCTTTTGAATCGAAAATGTTCGTAAGGACAACAAATTGTAAGCCGCTATAGGGCTTAAATCGTAAATCGTGAAACTAAAAAACCCAAATCGTAAAGTATAGGTCAAGTTAGAATTGTAAATTGTATGTTGAGCTTAAACCGATAATTAGTGGGTAGAGTACTTCGAGGATTCCCCAATCGAAAAGTGCTTGAAAACACTTAATCATGAACGGAATCGTAAATTCCATGTAACAAATGGGAATCGTAAACCATGAGTATTGAGGAATTGAAAACTTAGCACAAGCAAACACAATCAAAAACAATGATATGTTGTTGAATCAAAAAGTGAGACTAAGATCAAAATCGTAAACCTCTTTTGTAATACTCGGTATCTAAAACATAGATGGTTTGACTATGAATCGAAAACTTAGATGGATTGACTATGAATCGTAAACTACATGTCAATATTGAATCAAAAAGTGAATTGATTCAAAAAGTAATCGAAAACTTTACGATCAGAAAATGAATTGAAGACTTAGCAATCGGAAACCATAATTCAAAACCCAAGACTACATGGTGAATTGAAAAGTTTTATATTGACTTAAAACAAGCAGAAAGTTATAAGTGTCGAGTATAGATAAGGTTGTGACCCTAGTAATTAACAAACAATATGGGAATCTTATATATAGGTGATTACCGGTAGACGAGTACCTCCGGATACTTACCAAATTGTTATTGTGATTACTTAAACTGCAATGAGGTGAATACTTTTACTTACATTTTATGTTAGTGACGATTAGGAATGATGAGATGTAAGTATATTTATGTGAATGATGTCAATGGCATGTACTACGGATCGAGTATGCTAGACCGTACTGCGGTGACGGATATGATAAGACTATCTGTAGAAGACAGGTACAAAACGAACGACTACTTCGGTAGCGAGTAAGCCATGTGTGATAAGAAGCTTATGTGATACGTTACATGAGATTGATATATATTTATCCGGTATAATGTGTAAGTAATGTACACGCTAAGCTTTTTGTTTACTATTATTGTTCACATACTTTTCAGGTAATGACTACGAAAAGGCTCCGATGTAGTAGAAACAAATCAAGGTTTAAAGACTTCTGCTATAGAAATCTAGACATTAATACTATACAAATGTTTTGTTTATTATATTACTTTAAGTGATGAAAAGATGAATTTTGTTTAATACTCCTAAGTTAACATTATTGATGTAAAGAATGGTTGACTTTTATGATTTATATTGAGGAATCCAAATTCGAAAAAAAAAACTGGGGGCATTAAAATAACACATTAAATTCTGTGATCCACATCATACACATTATCAAATCAAAAATTACAAAAGAGAAAATTAAAATGATTTGGCCTACCATCAAATCACCATATTGTTTTTTAGTGATTACCACATTCTCTTCCACCTAGGGTAATTTTTAATGAACCAAATGTTCTAGAAACCGTTCGACGGGAAGTTCGTTTATTTAATAAATGAACGAACATGAACAAAAAAATTTGTTCGTTTAGTTATACTAACGAACACAAACAATAGTCCCGTTCGTTCATTTATGTTCGTATATATAGGGTTTATTTGTGTTTTATAATGTTGGATTTGCTTTATAGTGTGTGCATGCGTGTATATATGTATGTGTTCCTTCGTTTACGTTCGTTATAATTTAAATGACTTCATAAAAGTATACAACCTAACCAATCTTTTAAACAATCAAACATAAAAGCTGGTTCATTTATTGTTTTTGTTCATTTATTTGTTCCGGTAAAATTAAACGACGACTAAGTTATCGTTATATCCATAACGAGCAAATAGTTATAGGAATGTTATCGAGAGCCTTGTTATGGTGGTAACGAATTCAAACCTCGTTATTCATTTTTTCAATCAATAGAGATTAAGATTAATAATTGCGTGTGATTCAAGTGATAGCAATTATGGATGTTATCACAGCGACTGCTTAATTATACATTAGTTATGCTGATATGACGGCTAGTTGTGATAGTTATTAATGTTTACCACCGGGGATGCTCTTACAAAACTTTCTTTAACTACATACAAAATAAGAAGGAAATTATACATTAGAATTAATAGTTTTACTTCTTAGCTAATGTTGTATAGAACTGTATATTTCAATACTATATTACACAAATATATAGTCTAATTAACGAACATCATATTTTACTTGAATTAAAAATAATAATGCTTCTTTTTGGTAATTAAAAAAAATTGGCATACACAAAATCATAAAACCCTAACAAGAATATATGAATTCCATTGGGAAGGTTTAATAACACTAACAAAAGATAAAGAAAGATTAAAAGAACTAAAACTCGGTGCATATTCAAGCAAATTGTCATGTAGTGAAGAGATTTTGGGTCAGAAAAAGAAAGATCTAAGGGTTCATGGAGACATGTAGGATACCACATCATCTTCATGCTTTGAAGGCATGGAGGACATACCCAAGTTGCTTAATTGAATAAGCATTCACTCATTACATGTAGCCACATCACTTTGGTCTCTATCAACACTTCCATTTGCCCCAAGATCGAAAAGCTACGAGTCTGACATGTTCTTTTATTCTATGAGATTGTATCGTTACTGTAATTGACAAAGATATATGATTATGTTTGTATACATAATACATTGTAAAACTTCACATATGAGAAATGGCATATCCAAACAGTCCCCAGATTACCAAATTCGTAAAACGACCTATTAATTTCATATATATGCATATCTCGCAAAAAATCAAACACAAAGTAGAACCAAATTAGTAAAACGACAAGAGGTTTTTCTCGCCAAATTTTTTACCAAAGTTCTTGCATACGATCATCTGACCGTATAGATTGTTTTATCTAGTGAAACCAAGATAGTTATCTTGATTACCATAAACATTCATTTATAATTTATTCACATGTTATATAATAAGTTGAATATTCTGGCAATACAAATGTTAGATGGTAACTAATTAATTCCTATTTTGAACTAAATATATATGTGTATTCATGTTTCACATGCTTGTGTCAACCCATCTTCTTCAAAGTTGTTACCATAAAAAAGTATATACGTTTCTTTAAGGCAGGTACATAAGCATGAAATTAGTTAATCTTTTTCATGACAATAACATGTCATAATATGATAATCACACTTTATATTAGTTAGAGTGTCTTTGGTGTTTAATATTAAGAAAACAATGGCACATGTTCTTGATCAATGTTGAGAGCAAATTAAATAAATTAATTAGTGTGTTCAAAAGCATGAAACATTGCATGATGATGATAGTGAGGGTTAAATAAATGTATGTAAGAATCTAGCACATTTGTCCATGCTTTGTGAGGCACAAAAACCTCCAAACTCAAGCATGAAAAACACAAAAGAGATCAAAGTACCACCCCAATCTTATTTATTTTTATAATGGGCATGATAAAAACAAAAAGCAAGAAAACACTAGCTCTAAGGTTGGTGCTACTTTTTTGTTTTACACTAATTTTATATATACATGGGAGGGTTTATTTGAGAACCATTTTTATTACGAGTACCGTGAGAACTAATCTTAGTCTTGATTAAAATAAATCAATAGCCAATAGAAGTGATGGCTAATTAATGATATATTAATGAAAGGTATTTTAGGAAAATCAAGTTTCGCTCTTTAATGAAAAGATTGACTCGGACGCAATTCACGGTTAGGAAATATATAAAAAACCAAAATGCCCATATTAATAAGCATTAATGATGGTTACAAATAATACTAGTGGTACTCGCAATAAGAATGGTTTTACAATGAACTTCTCCATGTGTGTGTGTATAGTGAAAAGATCATTTCGAACAATTTTTATTGCGAGAACTGCCAGAAACAATCCTAGTCATCAAATTCCCCATCTTTTAATTCAATTGTCTACCCATAAATTCATCACATGCGTCTTGCCACACTCTATCCCCCCGCTCTTCATCCGTGAATTCCACTTACTAATTGAATGATTAAGATTAGTTCTCGCAATAATAATGGTTCTCAAATGAACATTTTAATATATATATATATATATATATATTTCTTCTAAGGGGATCTGTGAGCATGTAATCCAAGTAGAATTTCGCCGTTAAGATATAATCTTATCAATAATTTAGATCGAGATTGCATCAATTTTTTATTAAAATCTAATACTACATGTAATTACGTGTCATATATTGTTTTATTTCTTCATACAGAAAAAAGCACCTCAATAGTCAAAACACTACACTTGTAGGGTGAATCTTAATTATGTGATATGATATATCATCCTACGTACTTATCATCATACTCATAAAATCAATATAAATATAAAAATCAATGAAAGATGTTATGAAAGAGAATTAGTAGATTACACATGTTATATTATGATGAGTGGAAGGATGAAATTAGATAACCTGATGAGTGGATGAGAGTGTTTGCCATTAAAAAAAACATATGACCTATTGTCAAAGAACTTCTACCACTTAATTAATTAGATAACCTGTATGATTTTGTGTATGCCATGTTTAAGGTCACAATCCAAACCCTTTTGAGAAATTGATGGTGAAAACCTCTTACTATACATATCAAACCATGACCAACCTCTCCTTTGGTCTCAATGATATATAAAACCTTCATCTTTGACAACATATCGTATTAGATCCCAAGAAAATAAAAGAAAACGATCAGCAAACAAGTAACTGCGTGCAAAGGTTAGGCATATTCATTGATATGTGTGTGCCTACGTATGCATGCATGTGTGTGTATGTATGTATGTATGTATGTATGTATGTATCTTTCTACTATAAAATTTAGTTGTAAAGCAGTATTGTTGTCTAGAGGATGCCATGGTCCCCAAATGAGAAAAAAGGTTTTAATTTAATGGAGTGAGGGCCATTCCATGGAAGATGAGTACCATGTAGAGTGCTCACCTAACAGACATATTTTTAATTCACTTATATGGATGTAGATAAGCCACGTTTATTAATAAAAAGCATATTGTATAGCTCTCGATCTTTTTTTGTATTTATCTAGACATTATTAATGTCTCTTTTTATTTTATCTATTAATTAAGCACCTAGCTAGCTATAGGGAAGCTTTTTGCTTAATTATGGATCGATATTAATTTGACGTAAATTAAATAATATTATAGGAAGAAGGGAAAAAATAATACACAATCGACCTAGGGATAAATCATAATTTAAGGTTGACTATTCATGTTAGCTAGGATTTCTAGGTCGTTAATAAATTGTTGTTGTGTAAATCAATTTATAATTCACTTTTATTTCTGATATATATATATATATATATATATATATATATATATATAAATTAATATATAAATCAAATTGAGCCATTGAGGCCGGCAATGCTAATCGACATTCACATCAAATCTTGGAAGTCGAAAACATTAAACAAATAAATACTCCTCCTACATGGAATTAATTGAACAAATGGAAGGAATGGACAAAGCAAGTCAACTTATTCCGCTAGTCAAGAAAATTAAACCTTCAACTACAAGTAAAAGAATATGCAAGTTATTAGATACTAGAATTGTGTTTAATACCTTTTAGTTAAGTTTATTATTATATATGACATTAGTCATAATGTAGAGGTATTTTATGTAAACACCCAATGGTATATATACTTTGTTATCTATCCTAAATCAATTGAAGCAGACACATATTCTCTCAACTGAGTTCTTGGTTCTTTAAGCTTTCATAAGCATACATACATCCAAGACTATATTGTTGTGAGATTGCTTCCATATTTAGTTTGGCTTTTCATGTATGAGTAAAGCACCAACAACTAGAAAATCTTCGTAGCATAAACCAAATCTAAGGAGCAAAAATACTACAAGTATGAAGAGCAAAAACAACACCTAAAATGGTCATAAACCAATTAATTTAAGGATCATAAACATAGCTATAACATCACCTAAAAGTCTAAAGAGCCTAAAAGAACACATAATTATAAAGAGCATAAACCAAGATGTTAATAAATCAATAACAACACCTAAAATACTAAAACAACACTTGAAATTTCGTTTTGTTTCTTCTAAAATCTCTACAATAAACGAACATATATCTATAAAGATGTTCATACTAAGTACAACATCCTCATTGGTGGTTTCCACTAAATAATACATAAACACGTACACATGCTCATTAATTAGGCGTACCTCGAACTGAATCATAGATGAAGAAAGAAACATTGAATAGGAATAACAATGAGGCTAGATCGGGTCAGGTTATAGCATCCCCATCCCAGAACCCAAAGTAATTGAAAAGGCGCTCCTAAATCCATCATGATTCCTATTTGAGACTTTTGGGTCATTCCATCGGTGTTGACACTAGCCCAAAGCCAGTATTAGACCTAACCTGAACTATGGAAATTAAAGACAAATAAATTTGAACCTAATTGTGATAAGGCCATAGTTCGAGGTTTTAGATATTTGTGCATGCATTTGACATGACTTGTATTTCTAAATTTCTACTTCAAGATGCTTGTGCATTCATGGCTAGAAGTACCCTAGCCTCATTCCATGATTTGATAGACCTTGCCCTTAAATGAATTCAATAGAATCATGTATGTACTTGTTATATTGCATCACTTTCCTATGCAAGGTCTAGACATTTGAACCAAGGACTTGTGCAAATTTATGTAGAAGAATTCAACATTCTTGTGCATTCATGGCTAGAAGTACCCTTCACCCTAATTTCTCCTTTCATCCTAATTTCTCTTGTCTTGTAGAACTTCAGCTAGGATCTCTTTTGTGAATTGTTCAAATGGTAATGTGTCTTTTTGACCTTTTCTTCTTTTGCTAGATAGCTTATGTCCAATGAAATTGCTTGATCTTTATGCAACTTATTGATAATGACTTTCTCCTCTTTTTGCATCTACTGCATCAACCTTGAAGCTTCTTTCTGGTCCTATGGTTTCACTTCACTAATGGCAAGCCTTTACTTAAAATTGTTCCATACCCCTTGGAGTGAGAAAGTTGACTTCATAATAGATGGTTAAGACCTATGCTTGCAATTACTTCATCACTAGCCAGCAAATATGACAATGTATCTCGATGGTGACTTTACTACTGAGAAATTCATTTCTATACTTGTTAGGGTAAGAAAGACTCATATTGTCACTTGTAAAGTTATATGTCCTAGCTGCAATTCAACTACCCCTAAAAAGTAGTGTTGTAGATCTTAGTCGGGGACACTATTTGGTCTTTGCCATGCCAAGGGGTGCATCTTGAATAATTTCCCCTAAGCTTGCTAATGTATTTTGAATGACAGTATACTCTTATGTAAAGATTATGTTATTCAACACTCCTGCAAGACGAGTTATGCTAACTAATTCAATATTTCTATAACCATCGAAATATGCATCTTCATATCCTTCTAAGATAATAATTTTCTTTTGAAACATAATGATACCTGAGAAGTGCATTTCAAGTAGTGTAACAACCACTTTAGTGTTTCAAAATGCTCTCTCGACGTGTTAGACATAAAATTGTTAAATTCTCTCACTAAATACGCAATATCTAGCTCATGCAAACCATGACAGACATCAAACTATCAACCATTTGTGTATAAGGAATTGCTATCTCTTCCTTTTATTCATCTGTCTATGATTATTGCTTCTTTGTAAGCTTAAAGTGGCTTCCCTAACACATTCCCAATGTATTTTTCTTGAGGTATCTTTAAAGTACCTTCCTCTCTCTCGTGATTATCGTACCAAGTATATGTTTTGTTGCCTTAAAGTCACTCATCTCAGATTCCCGAGACAACATTTTCTACGGTCTATTGATAACATGCCATTAACTAACAATAACCTTGCTACAATCAAATTAAATGTGCTCACATGATATGTAACACACACCTTTTGTCGCCGTCCTTTTTTTTAAGGCAAGGACTTCCAATATATAGGATAAAATATGTACATGCTTTATCTTGACCTCCAAGATGAAGGCCACACAAACAAGATACAAGTTAACCTACTCTCATTTTCCAAGGTTGTTTAACCTAAGTATCCCAAGAAATGTTACCTTTTTTATCCTATTTGAAATCCAAAGATAGGTAAGAGGAACAATTGCAACAAAGATATCCCGTATCAGAAGCGCTTGTTTTTCCACCTCTTTTCGTGTTGACTAACTGTCATAACAAGAATACCTATTTGAAGCAAACGCCTTCTCATACATGTTGACTGAACATAGTCTCCCCATTGACGATGTTGTGACCAACATTGTTTGCCAAAGATAACCTAACCACACCAAGTGATAATTGATCCATCTCCTAGTCATCCTACTTCATTAGCTCATATTTCGTTTCTAAAAATGATAGATGTAGTTATATTTGGTAAAAAGAAAAGAGAAAAACTAGAGCTAGCACAGAAATTTACATGATTCACTCAATCATTTGCTCCGTTTACATCCATGATCAAACGAGAGAGTTTTTCTTTTATCGATATTTCTAGTTTGTTTACAGTGATCTACTAGTTTACAAAAAGTTGAATCCTGTTTTTATAAACTTGAGATTATCACAACATGATCTTTAAATAAACACACATATCATCAAATCTTAAAAACCATCTTCTTGAAATTGAAACATGCATCTCATAGCGACACAGTATTGGACTGCTTTGGTGACACAATCTACCGACGATGAATCCCCATAATTATAACATTCTACAATAGTTTTAATAAAAGGTAGGGCCTTGCGAAAAGAATGTAATTTCATTAAGGTATAAATAGGTTAAAAGTTAATTAGTTTAACACGTGTAGTTTTCTGATAAGCGGGGCCGGTACAATTAATTAGAATCATGAATTAGCGCTCGACACGTGTTAAATAATACGACGACGTAACCGATAAAAAGCTTTTTCTCTAGTTAATAATCGACACACGGCTCGCAGCTGATTGGAGGATTTCCTTGACTTTATGCTGTAAGTACGATAGCGCCACGTGGGACCAACCGGGACCCACATGTCCCTATCAATCCTGGAGTTGCGTCCTACACGGCTTTTATAAATAAAGTCAAAAAAGTTTTTGTATTTGGGGAAAAAGGCTATTGCTTCTTCCAGAACAGTAATTACTAATTCAAGAACTTCACTCTCATGTTAACTTGTACATTTTGAAGTGGAATATGTGCCTTATTTTGGACAGGAGGATTTTTATATCTGAAAAGAGAGATGGCCGCTTGATTGATTGGTGTTAAGTGGGCCCCGCGGGTCCCACTTTGTTTGATTCCTTTTAGCGGGAATAGTAGGTCACTTCTGTATGAGTGCTCGTTGATTGACGCGTGTGCAGTGGCGATTGGGTCCCACGCTCCGGGACTGTCGTCGGGATATCTGTGGCCGGTACAGATTCAAATTATTAATTCTAAGTGGCTATGGACTATGGCATCCTCCAATCTCCAAGTCCATTTTATTTTATGAGGCAAAGCCATTTCTAAACCACCCTAAATGTTATATTACTGTTTTATCAGCTTTTTTAATTTTTTTTAATTCAAATCAACTCAAAATTTAAGTATAACTTTTTTTAAATCAATCAAAACATTTTCTCTCTCCTACTCTCTCTACAAAACCAAAAATAAAAAATAAAAAAAGAAGTACAACGGGTGTAGTCGGGTTTGCGAAACCGAAATGAAAAAAAAAGGCTGATCCCGAAGAGGGCGTAGGGGTATTCCCGAAAGAACCCGCCTAACCCCAAGGAACCCGAATGAAATCGGGAGATGCTATACGTACCGCCTAACAATATGATATATGTGAAAGTGATGACTAACCTATTCATATAATATATTCGTTTTAAAAAGTTGTTCTGTTAATATGATATGTGTATATGAGATTTTTAATGTTGATTCAAAAGCGTGAAAAGATAAATCGCCAGTAGGATGTTGATCTTGATAATATCGATTCTAGTGATTGTTTATAATAAAACAAAATGGAGTCTCTTTTTTCTTGCCTCTTCTAGTGAACGAGCATACATGAAAAGATGGATGATTAGTAGTTGAGGATTGGGAAGACAATTATGTAGTGTTCATGTTGGCGTGTTAAAAACACATGACCTAAACCCGATCCATTTATTTATTCGTGTCAGGACTCAAAACACTAAATCGTATATGTGAGACATGTGTAACCCGTTTAATTATACTTGTTAGCATGTTGGTGGACTGTTTCCAAGTTGGCGGGTTATTAAAGGTTTGATGGATTTTTAATGGGTCAACGAATTAGAAGGTCAACAGGTTTAAAGATTACATGAGGTGTCCAAAAAACTTTCAAAAAAATTAATACCAGGAGCTTTATTTTTTTATATTTCACAAACTACACTATTAAAATTTAGATTGTGGGAGTCTGGATGATAACTTCATCAGAAATTTGGTTTATGAGTGTGTTCGGTATACAATTTTTTAAAATATTTTTAGGGCTGATAGTTTTTTATTTTGAAAGTGAAAATTACAAGTCTTGCTCAAATGAAAAGGCTAAAAGTTTTTCTTACACAAAAAACTTTAAAATAAAAAAAATTCTTGATATAGCTTTTAAAACTAGCTAAAAGCTTTTTTATATGCCAAATTACCTAAATACCATTTTTAAATGTTTTTTTATTCCACTTATTTTTATGATTTTTTTTGTCATTTTACAATATTCAGCTTCGGCTAATAACTACTCTGTCAAACACATATACAAATAACAATACATCTTACAGCTTCAGCTATCAGCTACCAGCTTCCAGCTACTTCGGCCAAACACACCCTACATATGAAAAAGATAAAATTTATATAAATATTAAACGTGTTCGTATGTTGACCCGTGAAATTTATGTATAACCCTAATTCGACCCAAATCTTATACATGTCACACAAGTTGACCTAAAACAAATATTTTTATTATACGTTTCATCTCACAACAAACATTTTTATTACATGTGTCAACTCAAACCTATTTATTTTTTATAACGTATTTTGTACTTACCAAAAATTATCACCCATGTTGACGAGGAATTAGATCATGTAAAACCAAGTGGGTCAGTCCTTAGATATTTTTTGTATAATTTAGTACTTTAAACAATCAGAGTTTTGATTATAAAAATGATCTTTTAATTTTAGTATAATTGACCCGACGACGTTGGTCACCTATTTTATCCTGAATAATCTTAACAAATTAAAAATTCCTTAATATCTACCCTATTATTAACCTACTATATATATTATCCATTAACCTACTATATATGTTATATATCCTGGATAATTTTAATAAATTTGCCTTCAAAAAAAATTAAGAGTTTGTTTAATTAGACAGAAAGAAATGACAAATAAATAAAATGTATAAAAGAATAAAATAGAGGAGATAATGGAATAAGTCATTATCATTCATTAATATGTTTGGTTACTTTATCAGAATGAAATAAATCATTACTATATGATATTTAATAAAATAGAAATAGACATAAAGATGAAATAAAATAAATTTTAATAAATAACTGAAGGAGAAAAATATTAAATTGTAGCAATCATTCCATTCCCCGAATGAATGGAGAAAAAACACTCATTCTTCAAGGAATGAAAATTCTTAAAACAAAGGGAACTGCATTCCGTATATAATTATTCATTCCATTTATATATGACTAACAAAAATTTTCTGGCAAGAGAATAGAATGATGGTTTCCTTTTGTTTCTCCATTCCACCGTAACAAACACAAACTAAGTTGTTATTTTATTACAATCAACTTTATTTTTTACTTAAAAATACAACCAAGTTTCATTTTTGATTCATTGTATACAATTGGTAACCTGATTATCAGGTTACTAGTTTCTTTCTTAAGTTTTAATTTTTTTATTTTGCATATTAATATCTTGATGGTGTTCTTCTAAGGTTTTTCATCAAAATTATTCGAACTATATCTAAACCTTCACCGAAACTAAATCAAAAGATTTCACAAGAAACAAAATCGAACTATTTCATGCAATTGCACAAAAAACTGCGATTGAATGAAAAACAAAAGTAAATTATTCCCTTTTGACTAGACGCTGCAATGAACAATAAATTGTGATTGCAGTGCTCGATATCAAGAAACAAAACAAGAAACGAAATGGGTTTGGATCTGCAACTCGATCTCATCAAGAATCGTAAACTCTGAATTTGAAGTGTTTAACATGTCAAAGATTTGAAATCGAAGTGTAATTCAACCATATATGAAGTGTGCACGAATCTATATGAAATCATAACCGACAAAAATCAAAGTGTTCAATGACGGTGATGAAATCATAAGTTCAAGGATGAAAATAGACGAAGCGAGATTTCTTAGATGAGCAAATATATAGTACGGTGGTGATGAAGATACCTTGCAAAGTTTCTATGATGAACAAATAGTATTGGGGTGTTGAAGACTATAATAGTATTTTTTTTTTAAATATAAATAAAAATAATAAAAGAAAGAAGAAAAATGAGACAGTTACTTGCTTTCACGCATGACTTGCATAAAATGATGCGTACTATGTCCTTAAATCAAAGTGTTTGTATGCATTGACAATTTAGGTATACATTTCGTTGTATTTTTACATACTATGTTCTTAAATAATAATAAATATTAAACATCGATAAAAATGTATAAGTAATTATAAAACGTGAAAGAAATAAACATTTAAAAGTTGACGATAGACGATGTCAACACTCAGACAAACGGTGGAAGCGTCAACGCGAGGGGAGGGCAGACGTAATCGTAGAAACATGTTTTTAACAATACTTGATGGTAGAAACATGTAATTATGATACGAAAAGATGTGATGGTAATTATTTGTTATAATTAAAAATGATCATAAAATGTTTTACAATTGTAAAATTAAGAATCTGAATAAATATGATATTTTGAAATGTTAAAACATAAATATGATATTTATAAATTTGGGTAAATAAATACGATATTTTAAGGTTAAAAAAGCCTATATGAAATTCTCCATGATAAGTTTGATTTAAATGAACTTCAAAGTTGAATCCAGTTTTGACCAAAAAAAGTAAAAATTGGATTTTAATTTGTACTAAAAGTAATAGCTCAGATTTGATAATTAGCATTTTTATCTAAATCATTAGCTATGATTGTCAAATACATTTTATTAATCTTAGTCTTTTATTTATATTAGAAAAATAAAAAAATATATATGTAATAAAAATAAAAAGAAGATTTTTCATGTTATTCGTATATATAAATATACTAAATGATATCAAGTTCTTCGGAATTTTGATACACATTTTTATCTTTAATCTTTAATATATATTAAAAGAATAGGGTTATGATATCATTATCCTATTTTTAGAATTTTTAACTCTAATTATATATTTTTATTTTCTTAAATGCCTTTAAAATTAGTTATTTATACGTTAAAAACCTTAAAACTTGCATATTATTTGAGATTTTTATTTTTAGGGCTGATTTAATATGTTAAGAATAAAATATTTTAAAACGATCTTGAAGTAGTACCAACATAGGATACTTAATTAAATGTATGATTAAATAACTAGTAATCAATGTCTTACTCTATGTATTTTATCTTTTTTTTTAATAAAATATCTTGTTTAAAAAAGCCCCTTTTTTATAAATTATATACCGTTGGATCAAGATCTTGGGGAAAATCAAGCATTATAACTTTTTAAAGTGCGTTTTACAGAACGTGTTATATTGACAACCGTTCATGATTCTTAATGAGGTCTCGTTATCTTTTATCATGGTGTAATTGTGTGTGTATATGTATTTTTATAAGTAAGCTCATTTTTATTACACCCATAAATAAATTTTGGAGAAGTGTAGCAAAAAGAGGTATCATTGTAGACATATAGATTTCGCAGAAATTAAAAAAAAAAGTAATTACTTACAATAGAAGGCAAAAAGTCTAGAAGATGGCAACTTAATAGTTTACATTTTAATTTCTTAGTTTTTGCCTTTTTGTTTTGTTAAATTGGTTGCATATTAGTTTGTTTATTAATTTAGTTGTTTTGCTTAATACAATTACTTAATTGGTATTTACATTCTAGTTGTTTAGTTTGTTACTTGATATTTTTATATGTTTTAACTTGATTTTTGTAACACCCAGAATTTTATTATTAAGTCAATGCGAGAAATGTACAAAGTGGTAAATGAGTTACAAATGGATATATGAGATTAGATGTGTTTTTAAAACTAGAGGGACTTAAAATATCAAATTATATGTTATTTAAGTCTAGGGACTATTTATGTAATTAGCTTATAGTTATAGATATACATCGTTTGACTTGTGCATGAGTCTTCATTTTATCAAGAACAAAACACAGCTACTACACTTTAACTTCTGGCGATTTGGACATCAAAACACAGCTATAATATCTGTTGATTAGCATCATATCAGCCTTGCTTGATAGAGGTATGTGTAGCTTAGTTAGTTTTTAGTGTTCTTTATGTTCTTATGAGTCAAAGATTGATCACAAGGATCAAAGTGTGTTAATTTGTTGTTTGTTATGTTGTTTAGGTGTTATGGGTGTAGGAAAACACCCTATACACGTTTTTAGATTGTTTGGTATTGAGTTTTGAGAGTTTTGGCCGGAAATACAGTTTATGTCGGTTAGAACTGTGCAGACTAGGGGAGGGCACGGGCGTGCCTTTCGCCCCGTGGCAAACCCTAGTTCTTCAGGTACCCCCGTGCTTTTAAGCATAGTCACGGGCGTACCTTAGATAGGCACGGGCGTGACTGCAGGATAGGTACGCCCATGCCTGGGTCAAGCCCAGCCGTGCCTTAGTTGCAGGCACGGGCGTGCCTTTGACAGGTACGGTCGTGCCCTAGCCTTGTTCAGTTCAGTTTGATT
Organism: Dittrichia graveolens; assembly: GCA_038502395.1. NCBI lineage: Eukaryota > Viridiplantae > Streptophyta > Magnoliopsida > Asterales > Asteraceae > Dittrichia > Dittrichia graveolens. Next base: position 7,281,887 of record JARJIL010000003.1, read on the forward strand.
AGTCAGCAGATGTTAATACATATATTATTGATATTATGTTGTAGAAACAAGTTGTGGACCTATACATTAATCATTATCGTTGTGGATATATTCAGACCATAAATATCAGAAGGTGAGTCTTCTAGACTTCACTTCATATGTGCAGCATGTATGCTATTACATCAGATTATTGACATGTCATGTTATTCATATGTGTGTATAAGATTGCTTCTATGTGCAGTAAGTCTCAGAGGTGGGGTGCTTACTGCTAAGTCCAGTAAGGCTCAACTATGGTACAGTACTGTGACCCATGTTGCTACCCTGGGTCTAGAACCAGGGGCTAGGATTGTTTGCCAGACATACGTGTATTATCTTCATATGATTTTATACATGGGTTTATATGATGTTTAGTCCGGTTTACTCACTAAGTTCTCGTAGCTTATCAGATACTATTTTTAAAATGTAAAGGCAAGGGCAAAGCTCCGGTTTGACTCCCAATTGTTAAACTCTTTGAATTTAGCGTCGGGTTTGTAAACATCAAGTTTTTGGTACCAAACTTATGACAGTATTTATGTGAGTATCTATTGATACGTCAGGTTTTCAAACAAGTATTGTTTCCGCTTTTATATTAAACTTTGAGATGCGAACACTTATAGGTGTTTGATCTTAATATTTCAAATTTTGGTTTTTGGGACGTTACAATTTTATATATTATCATATTTTAGAAACGACACTAAATTTTTGCAATTTTTCATTTTTGTTATTTATGAGAGGTCTTTCTATATATAATGGCTATTGTGTTCTCTATTTCTACAAACACCGTAGAAGAAAACGTAAATTATCATATTTTTTTTCATATACATTCATCAATACAATCTAATGGGTATGCCACTTTTCTTTTTATTATTTAAAGAAGAAAATCTATTAAAAATCATTAATACAAGAGTTAAATTATATAAATTGTTTATGTGTTTTCCAATAAATTTTACTTTTAGTCCTTTAACTTTAAAATTACGAAAATAGTCATAATGTTCGTCACTTTATTTTACTTTTGGCCCTTACACTAAGTTCAGTTAACGTTAACCGTTAGTTAAAGGGCATTTTAGTTTTTCTCACTTTATCCTTATTACCAAACAATCTTTTACTATTATAAATGTTTCCAAACATGTTAAACATTTTTAAGATTCGTGTTAACCCATTTTTACCAACCACACCATCACCTCTCTCTAACCTATACATCTCCCATTTCTCTCCATCATTCATTCTCTCTAGTCTTTTCTCCATCTATCCAGCAAGACAAAACCCTCTCCTCTTCCGGACTGTAACACCCCAGATATATATATATATATATATATATATATATATATATATATATATATATATATATATGTGTGTGTGTGTGTGTGTGTGTGTGCACGCGCGCGCTAAGAGTAAGAATAAGTAAACCTTTCACACAAAATTTATGACGAGGTCCGCATCCGAACTACACGTCATTATTACAATACTTGAAATAGAAATAATGCAGAATTTTTGTTTGTAAAGTATAATAAACGAGAAAACTACTTATAAACCACAGTGTGGAAAATATCTTTAGTTATGAGCGGCCTTCACTGCGTCGAAACTTTTCCACGGTCCTGTCCTGAATGGTTTTAAACAATAACAGTAAGCATAAAGCTTAGCAAGCACACCTACTTGCACACCATACTAGGAATGTACAAGTTACCACACATACAGACGATTCAAATTAATCAATCCACATATTACCGAAACAGTGCACTGAAAATGATTTCACTCTTTGAGATCACAGTTGACTACCCAAGGTACCTCAGGGGTTTTATTTCTTTTCTGTGCCTGAGTTGTTTTTTCACTCCATTTACACAACCTTTCACTTCACATCAACAACACATTAGTTACACATTCACATGATAGAAACAAGCATATTTCACACTAGAGTAATGTGCAAGTTAGTATAACTCACCTAATTGCAGTACAAACAATAAGTAACAACATAACAAAATTATCCGGAAGATATGCGTCTACTGGTAGTCACCTACAATTAAGATCACCACATTATTAATCATCAACTAGAGCTACATACTCTATTTACACTAACTCTATATGAAAACCCTCGAAATTCTAAGTTTGATTCACACTTCGCAATTCAGTGCCCTAAAGAAATTTGCGGTCCAGTGCTTAAATGCACTTGACGATCTAGTGCTGAAATGCACTTGGCAATCCAGTGCCTATTGGCATTTGGCGATTCCTCAACTTTGTTGCACTTCGCGATTCAACAGCTTCACTATTTGGGGATTAACGAGTCCCTTAAGGGACTCAACTCAACTTGGCAACCCATCACACCCTACCAAGTTAACCTTTTTTCAGTTCGCGATTCAACAGTTTCATACGCACAACACACGCCGGTGAATAAAATGGCCGAGCAAGTAAACATTGGGCTTTGTGCCCTAATTTAGGTTAAATATTCTTTCCTTCTTTCTAAATGACACTTTTACTTTCCCACCTCAAGGTTTATACTTAAATGCTCAAATATAAAATAAAATAATCTTATCTTTATTATTAATAAAATATTATTACATTATAAAATATGGGTACTACACGGACGCCACCCACCACCATGAAGCTCCAATACCACAATCACCTTCACCAACAGATCTATTAGATGCCTTCAACAAATAAATCTACCATCACCTTCAACCACCGCCATTACCTACTCAAAATAGATCTACTAGACGCCTTCCACTTTGTCAGACGCGCACCACCGCCATCACCGATATTGTAACCACCACCACCGTAAAACCTAAAAGACCCCACGGATCTATCACCACCATCACTGTATAACATTGACCATCACACTAATCTACCAACATCTCAAACATCGATTTGAGCGTCATCTGTCGGGCTTTGAAGCCGACTCTAACCAAGACAATCGACTTCAAGGTTCTTCATGGTTCGTGTATTTAGTTTTATAGACCAGGTTTGATTTGTTTCTCAGGGTTCTTTAAATGTTGGGTTGTTGAAGGTTCTTTTAAGGTCTCAAACCAGATTCCGCATGATTCAAGGCGGTGTATATGGGTTTTAAGGTTATCACACAATTCAAGGCTATGTATCTGGGTCTTAGGGTTCATCGTGTGTTTCACACAGAAAGTTAGAAATTCATTCATACATATCTAGTTTCATTATCTGTAAATACTTTTCAAGTTTGTTTAGTTATTCACAAATTCAAACTTTTTAATTATTTCATCTTAGATTAATCAATAGTTTTGCATGTTTTCTTTGGATTAAAGCAAAAACCATGTAAGCAACATTTCAAAAAACAATTTTAATAAACTTGATTAAAAATGATTTTTGGAATATAAAATTAATGTGTACTTATGTTTGTTTACAGGTAAATATAAATCCAAATTTTATTTAAATAATAAAATCTTAATTTGGTTTAATTAGTAAATAAAATCTTATTTATACATTTTAAATTACTAAATAAGTCATTTGATATAAGTAAATGTAATTAGAAAGTAAAATAAAAATAAAAATGTAGAAATGAGGTAAGCCGTTGTTTGGAAACAAGGATAATAACAAAATTGATAAAAGTACCCTTTGCTAATGGTTAAAGTTAAGTGTAGTTAGCATTAATGATTAAAAATAAAATAAAGTGACAATCAGATTGATTATTTTCATAATTTTAAATTTAAAGAAATAAAATTAAATTTTCTTGACAACCATAGAGACTATTTATATAAAATAAATGATATATTCTTCAACTTTTTATTTCTACTTATCATTCTACTTACTAGATCTGACAAGTGTCAAAATCAATAAATGATATAAGAAAGAAAATTAGTACATTACACATGTCAAATATTAAATAGATAGAAGGATAAAGTAAAAACAAAAAGTGGAAGAATATATCATTTCTCTTTATATAATTAACTCTTGATACAATTTTTCTTTTTATTATTTATGGATAATTTTGCCATGATAATTTCCCTCTTAACCCCCCGCCCCCGCCCCCACCCCACCCCAATCCCCTTTTTGCCATGATAATTTCCCTCTTGCCCCGCTCAAACCACCCTCCCCCCCCCACCACCCACCCCACCCCACCCCACCCCAATCCCCCTAGCCTGATTCTTCTTCTTATTTTTTCAAAAATGAGGTTGTGTTAACTATGCTTTGTAAAATCTAAATCCTATTCATTTGGCAAGCTTGCCAACCGACCTATACATGGGACCGAAGGTATTTTAACAATAGCTTAAGAGTTCATGTTCTTATTTACAAGGCAATATTGTCTAGTTTCAAAGGCTAACCTACTCTAGGTAGTAGCAATACATTGGCGATACAATATTGCTCAAGGGAATGGTTAGTAGGGTGTTCGGCCACTTCTAATTAGCCTAATCAGTTAATATTATTAGTTTTAAGTTAGTCTTTCATACATCGTTATTTTAAGTTAACCCTCTTAAATTCATTCATAAATTAAAAATGATATCCATTTTTCTTTTATTTCCTTATAATCACTTTCTACCGATCATATCACATTATCACAATTTGTATGTTATATTATTGTGGTGCTTCTCATTATCTTTATTTGTATTTAGTAATCTTTAAACTTTTTTAATATGTAGGTGTATAATGTTTTCTTTTAGAAACACTAAATTTTTAGGGTTAGATTTGATTAAAAAGTTGATTTCTTCTTCTCGTACTAGTAGATACTATCAAATATCTTATTTTAAGTGTACTAGTAAAGAAAAGGTCAAAGAATTATACTTTTTGCCTGAAAATTTTGATCTTTGCCATTGTATTTTTACTAGTTCAAAGTGTCCTTAAATGATTGATTTAAGCAAAAGATGAAATATAATATAATTTAATTATCTAATTAAACAAGATACATCTAAGAGTTGGTATATAATTTGTATGCAACAAATTAATCTTCAAACTCTCATTGAACTTGATCTTTGTTCGAAATGGAAGTTATTTGAGTGTGATTTGTGAATTTTCAAACTAATACTCACTTTACGTTTAGTTGTTTTTTTATTTAAAAGTTTGCTCATCTTTATATAATTAGTTTCTTGTGTAATCTCTTGGAACTAACCACTAACCATTATGAATGTTTCATTATAAAGTACATATGACTTCATTTGAGTTGAGCTCTATGAAACATTACACACACATATATATACATATATATAATTAGCAACTTCATGATTCAGTCATGCGACAAAATTCTTCCAACAAACTGAAAGAAAAATAACTCAGAGTTAGCAATTTAATTCTTAATTTCAAAGTGACTCTCGTAAAGAATCTTCACAAACTCATATTATCTTCATCTCGCAAGGAATTTTCACAAACTCATATTATCTCTTTGTGATTATTCTGCATAAAACTCATTACAACCTCCTCTTTATTCGCCGCCGTTGCATTGCGCGGGTACCTCACTAGTATGTGTATATATATATATATGGAAAAGTTCAAACGAGAACAGCGAGAACCAATCTTAACCGTCCAATTCCTCCTCCTTCAATTGAATTGCCCACCCATGAATTCCTTACATGCACCTTGCCACACTCAATTCCCCCACACTCTTCATCCATGTATTCCACTTACCACATGAATGACCAAGATTGATTCTCGCAGTTCTTGTACAAAAAATAGTTCTCGTTTGAACCCTTCCATATATATATACATACATATATATTTCTTATTATTTCATTTGAAAAAGAGTAAATAAGTTGTGTTAAAATATGGTCATGTGCGAATATACAAACTATGGTTAGATGTTATTGTTAGAGTTAGTGTATACAACAACTACTTGATGTAATCACATCTAATGTTATAGAACACTTAAGAGTCACACATGTGAATACTATAAGTCTAGCAATGTTAACAACCAAGATTGAAAAACCTAGTAGACTAAAACTTGAACAACTGAGGTAAATCATCTATGCCAGCTTTTAGGTTATTAGGTTTGAGGTATATTTGAAAATTAGATGTTCTTTTGGGTTCTGGTATCTAACTTGAAAACTGGTTTTGTTATATACCTCTTCCGTTGTATCTTTTATTTAATAAAGCACGGTTTTATTGAAGCTCAAATTCTAAGGCTGCGTTTAGTAGGAGAAAATTTTTCTGCTTTTCTGTGAAAAATGATAGAGTTTTCATTTTCTGAAAAAAACAGGAAACATGTTTAGATGAAGGGATGAAGTTTTTCTTTTTCAGAGAAAAATGGAAAACATGTTTAGTTGAAGTGTTTTCTTGAAAAAGTATGGGAGTTTGAAAAAATTGAGGAGTTTGGGAAAATGTGAAAAAGTGAGGGAGTTTTTTGATTTCTTGAAAAAATATGCAAGTGAACATGTTTTCTAGTTTTCAGTTTTCTTAGAAAAAAATTTTAAAAAAATGGAGGATTTTTCTGAAAGTGAACGCAACCTAAGGTTTTAGTTTTTCATATCTTACAAAAAATAAATCCCATATCAATTTACTAATTACGTGATCTTACTTAGATATAGTATTTTATTAGTGGTAATGCTGTAACGCCCGTTTTTTTTGTGTGCAACAAAGAAATAACAATAATAATTTATTAAAATAGGGCAACAACTGGCACAAATAATATAAAAATAGTTTCCTTTAAAGTTGAACAAAAACTCTCACACGTGTCCATGTGGAAACCTCTTCTGCCACATAACCTGAAAAGAATAAGTAACAAAAAGAATGAGCTAGAAAGCCCAGTGAGTAGCTCCACAAAGTACTCAAATAATAATAATAACGTGTAAATGTAATCTCATCAAAATATGTCACTCGGGCTATTAAGTGCCACATAGCACATGTATCACTTTCAACATATACAAATAGTTATATTCAAACGTCACAGATAATCAAATCATCATTATCACATATGTGGTCCCACCACTAGTAGTCCTCGACTACTAGTGGTCATATCGACTTCTGAGATCACATCGATCTCTAGATGCTACATCAGCATCTAGTCAGTCACATCGACTTACATGCAATCACTGTCACTTAGGTAGGTTAGATTCTGCCAAAGAGCCACTTGCTCAATTTGCTACACAGGCAAGGTGAATCACCTGTTCAGATAATATCACGTATACACATATCGCATGTAGCCATATTGTCTTAAACATCATTTTTTATATCTACACATCACATACTCTGTCATTACATACATAATCACATTGATAGGCTATGATATCACTATTATAGCCACCCGGGTAATGTTTACAACACTGATTATCTGCTTACTCTTGCTTCGTTTAATCATGGTGTAATTAAGTATGTACATATATATATATATATATATATATCACATATTCACACTTTTTTACATTACCCATTTATCTTTCATTCCACTTATCTCTTTTAATGAATATTTATATACCTTCACACACACACACACACACACACACATATATATATATATATATTCGATCTTAGGTTTCAGATATACACATACGATCACTTTTATATTTGATACTCTGTTATGTACATCATAGCGATATCACTCTTCACAATTACTCATGCGTATTCATAACGCATATAGATAGGCATCTAAATATATAATACTATAATAACGCACTCTCTTTAATTATATAACTGTACATATCATCACTACTTGTTTAATTCAACGTATATTCTTTACATTTATGAATCACACATCACTAATTATAATTGCATTTTAAGATATAGGATTAACTGTTAACTATTAATCCCAACTCTTTTCTCTTCTTTATTTATCTGATTTTCACTTATTATTTAATCATTCACACTCATATCTTGTCATTTAGTGTAATACTAGAATATTTCACTCTTAGTATAATGCCTCTGTCTCACATCTCACGTATATTATTATATCCGCCTTTATTAACTTCGTGTTCATTTCTATACTATTTACTAGTTAGTTAATAGTAAAGCTTCTGGTATCAATAGATAATATCAATCATACCATACATCTCACGTTAGTGCTGACTACGTAGAATTACAAGTAATTAATATCTCTAAGTACCATATATATTGAGGTACTCACCTGTAGTCCAGCATTAACAAAACGTTCTCTTATCTCTTCCTTAGGTCCTCGTATATGATAATCATTACTCTTTCCCAAGTCAAAACACAACTTCTAAATATTGCTCAGAACATGGCACACCCGTGCCCTACTCACAAGTACGCACGTGGTAAACAAACAAACCCCAGGTCTATCGAGGGTTAGGCACGCCCATTGTAACGTCCCAAAATTATATTTTTTTTGTTTGTATATAAATGTAATCAAAGTAAGTAACCCATATAACATTCACCAATAATTCTGACGAGATTCCGTACCAAGAACTACAAGTCGTACATAGATAAAGCTTTAAACGGTTAAGTACGAAATAAGAATCCAAATAAATGTTTGATTAACTAAACAGCGAAAACGTTGATGATAGATGAGCCATCTTTACATTGTTGGAGCTTTTCAGCGGTTAGGTCCCGAAAGAATAATTCAACAAACCGTAAACATAAAGCTTAGCAAAGCACACACACCTACAAACCACATACCCTAGGCATGTACATATCATATAACAATCCATGATCACATATCAATCCACATAATACCGACGCAGTGCACTAATGACGATTTCACACTTGTCACAACAGACTATCCAAGCCGTACCAAGGAGTTCACATGTCTAATTACGCCCGAGTTTCGTTTTCACCACAATATAACGCAACCCTTCACTTCACATATCATCACATTAGTTACACTTTCACGCAAATAATACATGAACATTTCACACTAATATAATGTATAAGTTAGTGTAACTCATATGAGCTACAACACAAGATATTAACAATCACAAAGTTGCACAATCAACGAATCTGGAAGCAGGAACCTACACACTAATCCTTCCAAACGAGTACAAGTTCCTATCGAAACTCTAATGCTATAACATGGCTGTTACTAACGTTAAATTTAGTCCAAAACATCAAAGTCGGCCAACCATTGAAATTCGGTCGACCAACCGAATTTGGTTGTCCTACCCGAAACTCGGGCATCATTTAGAAAACAAATCTAATCCATAACCGAATTCGGTCAACACTTGAATAACCACCCGAATTCGGTCCTCACCCAAATCCAGTTAACACAAATCCGGTTAACGTTTGAAATTCGGTTAATACACGGAATCCGGTCAATACCTTAGAATGGTCACACGAATTCGGTCAACACATAAAATTCAGTTAACATTAACTTGACTTACGGTTATTACCCTAATTCGGTCCTCACTGAATCCGGTCGTTATGTTGTTCTTGACCCACTCGATTTCAAGCTATTAAATCTTTAATAAAAATGAAATTCATTGCTTTCTAAAGTTTCCCAATACCCCAGACAAGGTTCCCACTAATTTAATTCGATTAACAACAATTTTAAGTTAGTCTTAAACCCATTTTCGTTCTCGGCAACATGCGACTCGCAAACCTCATTCTCAATTGATTAATCTTCATAAATCTATGCAAATCAGTTGTATAACAATCTAAGCAACGTTCTAACACACTCTAGATTCTTTAATTTTGATCCATGCTTCAAGAACACCCGAATTAATGGTTTTCAATGCCCAAATTACTCTCAGTTCCGATTTCTCACATTTAACCCCAAATCTATAATTGTTCTTACATAATTGTGCATAATAATCAATGGTTAAGTTCTTAGATCACATACCTTTATACAAGTAATTTATTTCTTCGAGTTTGACAACTTGCAGCCAAGTTCTTGTTCTCTTCTTCCTCTCGGCAGCCCCAACCACGAGTGAATACAACAGCAACGTGAGAGTTTTGGGGGTTGTGCCCTAATACGGTATTTATACCCTTCGCTTGGGCCTCAAGCCTAATCCAAGCAATCCATCTCAAGCCCCATAACACCCTTACTTCAAGATAAGTAACCATCAAGTCTAAAAGGAATTAACTCTACTAAATACCCGTAAATGTGAGTCCCAATAAATTCCACATATAATCAACATAATATTACACCTTATTATTAATTGGAAATGGGTATTACACCCGTACCTTTCGAGACACACCCATGCCTCCTCAGATCACCCTGGGACACGGTTTGTTCTTGAGGGGCACACTCATGCCCTGCAACTAGTAGCGGCAGTTTGCCAGAAACTCGGTGTTTTTCCGACCAAAGCTCATTTAATTGATACCATAACATTTCCAGATCTTAATAACTATTGCATAACATCCTTTAGCTCCACATAACCTCAAAGTAACACTATATGCTCATCAAACATAATTTTTAACCAATCTTAACTCATTAGCACTTCAAAAACAAAACCTAAAGAACACTGACAGCCTTTAGGCTTGATTCCAAATGATATGTAAATCTTCCTTGCTGATCGATACTACAAGCTATTGCCTTGAGATGAGCATAATTTATTCTTAAAGCGAATTTGCCCTCATCATTCCGGAAAACATTGTGTTTAAGGTTGTTGGAGAATAGCTTCTCAATACACAAGAAGGCAACGGGTAATAATTTATCAACGCGGCGTGGTTGCGGTGATAAACCAAATGAACTATTGAGTTGCAGGCTTTTGAAGGACTAGAAAAATGTGTTTGTATAGCATCCTAGTAATGTGTACAGAGAAATCAATGGAATTTGTGAGGAGGATTGAGATTATAGTTACCAAAAATTTACAAAACGGTCATGTATACAGGCAAAAGGTGACCTTTTGAATTGCCACTAAACCCCTTTAAACTATCACCATTAGTGACTGTTTTCGAACCATGACCACGGTTTCTTAATTGTGAAACATTAGTGACTAATTAAAATGTCCCTATTGAACTAAACTACTTTGGCATTGTGTTGCGAGAAGGAAGAAGCTTGGCAAAAACATATTGCAGCACCATCCAAAAACTTTAAGCCAAATAGGTCTGACTTTTGGACGAGAAATATATATAACCAAAAATATGAAAAAAAAAACTATTTTCTTTTAATAAAACACAAATTCAACCAAAATATGTATTAAAACAACTCTAATTGTCGACAATTATGTGTAGCAAATTATTAGATGACTGAGATCCCAATAGGATGACGTGTGATATTCTTCCCCTTAAACCATGAAGGTAACCCTAAATTGCAATAGTTTAAATAATTGTAAAGATTTTTTTATTTTATAAATTAAAGTACATATTTTTTTTATTAATTACTCGAGTATCATATCTTTGATGTCATGGTTTTCGATTACTTTCTTTGTGATAGCGAAGTAGAAAGTTGTGATAACAACATCTAAAAAGAACTTTCTAGCTTTAAGAAAATTATTCATTTTCTATTGAGTTTATATATATATAGAGGGATGAGATAATTAAAGTAAAAAATGTAAAAAGGATGATTATTTGATCATTTTTCGGTATATATATCAACTGATAATCGTTAGTTCATCATCTTTATTAATTAAAACTAGTTCTTCATCAATTTCTTTTTGATTTCAAATACAGATTTTGAAAACAAAATTTTGGAATAATTTGTTGATGAACAAAATGTTTTTATCTAAAAATTGATGAATATGTTGGATTCATCAAAAAGAAATTGATGAAGAACTAGTTTTAATCAATAAAGATGATGAACTAACGATTATCAGTTGATATATATACCGAAAAATGATCAAATAATCATCCCTTTTACCTTTTTTACTTTAATTTTCTTTTTACTTTATATATATATATATATATATATATATATGTGGGAAGGTTCAAACGAGAACTATTTTTCGTAAGAGAACTGCGAGAACCAATTTTGGTCATTCAAGTTGTAAGTGGAATTTATGGACAAAAAGTGTGAGGGATTGAGTGTGGCAAGGTGCATGTAATGAATTCATGCGTGGAAAATCCAATTGAAGGAGGGGGAATTAGACGGCTAAGATTGGTTCTCGCAGTTCTCGTAAGAAAAACAGTTCTCATTTGAACTTTTCCCTATATATATATATAAAACGAAAATTGTTTTTCCTACGAGAACTGCGATAACCAATCTTAACGATCCAATTCCCCCTCCTTCAATTAGATTGCCCACCCATGAATTTCTTACATGCACCTTGCCACACTCAATTCCCCTCACGCTCTTCATCCATTATATATATATATATATATATATATATATATATATATAACGAAAATTGTTTTTCCTACGAGAACTGCGATAACCAATCTTAACGGTCCAATTCCCCCTCCTTCAATTAGATTACCCACCAATGAATTTCTTACATGTACCTTGCCACACTCAACTCCCCTCACGCTCTTCATCCATTAATTCCACTTGAATGGCCAAGATTGGTTATCGCAGTTCTCATACGAAAAACAATTCTCGTTTGAACCCTCATATATAAGTGTGATAAATTTTAAAAATTTTACACGCTTTTTATGAAGCGTTAAGAAATTACATTTTTTGTAGTGCCTGGATCTAACACCCATTGATCGAGGAAGAGTCCTCCACAGTTTGAAACGAACTAAATAAAGAAATATTTACCTTTTCAAAATCAGATTGAACCTTGATTTTGTTGCACCAAACACACCAGAATTTACCAATCGATTTTTAAATGATCCAAACCACCGCCACTACCGTGAAGGGAAATGATCACCTTCTTCTATAAAGAGTCTATTTCATGTTTAAAACGTCACCACCATTTAGTATGGAGAGCTACATTTTAGGCCTTCAAACTTTCTATCCCCAACTCACCATTACTTTTTGCTGCCATTACTAAATCCCAAGAAATTCATGAAATTTTCCTTCACCATTTTCAGAGCCCCAAAAGTTTTTTGATGTGATGCTCTCAATCCGGTTATACTATTTGTTATTAAGAGCATTTTCAACATATGATCCATTCACCTTTCACACTCTTTTGTAAGAAAACTAAGTTTTGGACTTTGATCTCCTTCAATTAAGGTTAAACTTATCACCGTTGACTTTGCAAACATGATTATTTTACCTTTCCTAACTTAAAATAAAAATAAAAACAATTTATTTATGGACAAAATAGACGAAAATATAAAAAACTTTATCAATATTGTTATTGTATATAATTAATTTTATTTTATATTTAAAAATATATACAACTTACAAATTTGGTTTATTGTATGCAATTAACTGTTAACTTTATTTTATACCTAAAAACAGTTTATTTATTGTTTGTTTTTTTACGACTATTTTTAACTCTTTGTATAAGAACCGGAAGATCTTAATTCAACCCACCAACCATGCACTATAATCTCTAGTGGATCTTAATTCTCTCCTCCGAAGTCCGACCAGAGACTCTTATTCTATGCACAAACTCTTTGATGTGAAACGTTGGGTTTTTTGTTTTTTAATTTACTCTTTATAAAATGGTGTTACGAACAAAAAACGAAGTTCCCAATTTCATTGATTACTGAAGAACAAAAAATAGAATATTTTAGTTACAGGATATATTTATTAAACAAGAAAGTGTAAGAGTTTTGACAAACTACATTTGTTTGTTTGGCACTTTAATCATCTAGAATTTTTAACTATATAAATAAGATGTTATCATAATATATCAAATGTATACTTATAAAAAACTTAAATGTAAAAAACACGTTGAAATCATGATTAATTAACAAAAGAGTCGAATACCATTTAGTAACATTGTAACAAATATGTCATTTATTTACGCTAGCTTTATAAAAAACGTATAAGAATTTTAAATCTTGGCACACTTATAACTGTGAAAAATAGTTAAAATATATAGATTGTTAGAAAAAATCTCTATATTTATAAATGTGTAGATTTGATTTTAAAATTTTGCAAATTTAGTAATAAAAAGGGAATTAGAGAAGCTCACACTTAATAGCATATACGTTTGTAACTTTAATTGAATTATTTTTTTTAAATTTTTACGCTTATAAGTGTGAAAATTTAGATAATTTATTCAAGCTGATAAATATGATTTTTAGTACAGTTGTCACACTTTTAAAGAACAAACTGCGCCAATATACAACGAACTTTGCTAAGCTACCATTATATACAACCAACTTTAAAATTTTTAAATAAAATACAACCAACTTCTATAACCTTTACATTATATACAAACAACCTATTATAGCAGGTAATTTGTATTTTACTAACCGGTTATTTCTTTTTATTTTCACTTTATTTATATTAGGTAAATAAAAATAAAAATTAATGTACATGACAATGAAGCATTAAAGAGGAACCACAATACAACCACTGCAAACCAATAGTGTCATCGCTTGAAGTTGGGTGTTCGATTTCAGACCACCACCACTACCACTAACCAATAGTGTCATCGTCGCCTTCAAACCGCCGCACCATAGTTGCCTTCAAACCGCTACATAACCACCACCTTCAAACTTCCACATCGCCGCCGCCTTCAAGTTCAATACATATATTAGGGTTCTTCATATGCGATTTTGACCTAATATTTTTAGTTCCGCACAAGATGACGGAAGTTAGATGAAGCCACGGCCCTTCAATTTTGACCTCCGATTTTCAGATTCGAAGTTTTTAACCTCCGATTTCCACATGTGAAGCTACCTCAATGTAAGCTGGGTTTTTGTTTTCGAATGGTTAGGCAAGTTTGTTCTGTTCGACCACCACCATTCATGAGCGATTTGTGTGTTTTAGGGTTTCTTTAAATCGATTTAAGTACCCACTTGCAGATGCTATTTGAGTAAGTTTAGGGCTATAGATCTATTCATTTTCTTCATCTAGGTTTTGGTAAATTTGAGTTTTGATTCATGTGTTTTAAGGTTTGAATTCCATATTTGATTTTTTGTAAATCTTAGTTCTGATTCATGTGTTCATCTTCCAGTTTTGTAAACCGTGAGTAAGTTTATGGTTTCAATTTCATATGAGGTCTTCAAGTTCATCTTCTAGTTCTGTAAATCATGAGTAAGTTTGTGTTCATCTTCTATTTCATATGTGTTCATCTTCAAGTTTTGTAAATCGTGAGTAAGTTTATTGTTTCAATCGTCGCTGCCCTTCAAGATCTCATAAACATGATTTGCTTTCCAGATTTGGTTTCAAATTCAATTTCATATGAAGATGATTAAGAACATATGAATAACAAATGAATATCTTGAAGAAGATATGAATTTAAAATTAAAAAATACTAAAAAATATAAATATGACCAGTTACCTAATATTTTATAATTTGTAATTTATTTTGTATTTGACTGATTTTCTTAATATTTGTTCATTATGAAATTTTTTAGTTATCTTCTAATATTAATAAAAGACTAACATGAATAAAATCTAGAATTTAGTTTTCGTAAATGTATCGAAGTTGTCACCATTTTGTTATTGTGTGTATCCAACTTTGAATACTATCATTTAATGCACTGATGTTTTTAAATGGGTAAAATGTGCGGAAATACAATAAACAATGTCAATATTGTTATTGTATACAACCAACTTTATTTTATACCTAAAAATACAAACAACTTACAATTTTGATTCCTTATGTGCAATCGGTGACCTGATTACCAGGTTACTGGTTACAGTTTGTATACAATGAATAAAATTTGAAAGTTGTTTGTATTTTTAGGTATCAAAGTTTTTTTATTTTTTGCTACGTTACCGGTAACTTACCTATTGTCATAGGTAACTTGCATACAATGAACTAAATTTGTAAGTTGTATGTAATTTTAGGTACAAAATAAAGTTGGTTGCATACAATGACAATATTGGCATAATTTATTGTATTTTCGTGCAATTTACCCATTTAAAATCTACTATTTAATGTATCATAACCTTTTATAATAGGTTACTAGAAAATCACCATGTTAATTTAGGTTACTAGCAAATCACTATGTTAATTTCTCAATACACTAAATAGTAGATTTTTGAAATTTTAGTATATTAAATGGCATTTTTTGATAATATTTTATTATTAGAAAATAAATCAAAATAAGAATGTTACTTGTTACCTACCAAACAAGTTTCCCAATACGCTAAATGATATATATTTTGAACTTTAGTATATTAAATGCTAATTCTCAAACGAGCATTTAATCTAGTTAAAATAGTATATAAGGATCTAAATAACTCTATTAGTTAGTTTCCATTTATTTTTATATAGATGGTAAATTAGTAAATTTAAGTTGCTTAAAATTAAGAGATTAAAACAATATACAAGACTTATCAAGATTGAGATCTTATTATGGATTATATAGTTTTCACAATATTCGGAATTATATGTGTACACCAATCGGTAAAACTTTAACAAGTTAATATAAAATATAAAGACTGAAATGATAACAAGTGTATAATACAACTAAAAAGAGATTTGTTTTAGTAATTAGCTAATTATAAATTTAGATAATAGATAAACCCAAAAACATTATGAAAATTACTTTATATGGCATTTAACCAGTTATTCCATTTATCTTTGTATTTTAAATAAAAAAATTAGTTCATATGTAAACATTTTACTTTAAACTAAGTAAATTAAGTAGAATTGGATCGAGATCTTACGATTCTATTGTCAAGATCAGGATATTATATAAGATATTATGCCTCTGTAGATCCTACTAATGATCAAATACGTTTTATTGAAATATAATCATAAGATCAAAATCTTAACAACCATGTAACTTAACTAAGTTTATATTGTATAGTGTATATGTGCATGTTTTATATGTGTGTGTAAATAGTCTGAAAACAACATTTTCTTAAAATTTTGACATAAAAGATCATATGTCCACGGGAGGCATAAAGTTGAAAACGAATATGTTTGAAAGTAGATACATTGCACATAAAAATATATTTAAAAAAAACTAAGATATGCATGAAAATGAATGAAATTGATAGAACTTGAATTTTGATCTAATTAATTAATTAAAGGAGAAGGCATGTTATGATGGTTGGCCCAGTGTTCTTCAAACAATTTAATTGTTTTATCACCAAACTTTTGAATCCAACCACATAAATTTGCAAGATGAGAAATTCATAAAATAACAATAATAACTATTAAAAAAATATTTAAAAAATCCAAAAGGAAGAAAACAATATGACCCCTCAACCCAACCGAACCCTTATCATCGTCATCTTCTTTTCTTAGCTTATCATTTTTATAATCAACATCGATCATTAAAAAAGTTCTATAGTTTTTTATTAAATTTATACAGTCAATTAATTTGGTTGCCTATATATTAGTCTTGGGATCTTCATTATATATTTATATAAAATAGTATTTAAGCCAAAAGTTTCTAAGATTTTTGTTTTAAAATGCAATTAATCTAATAAATTCCCAAAAAGAAAAATAATAAAAGTACAAGTTCTAGTAATTAAGGATCACATTAAAATAGGGTTTATTTGACATAATAGTAATCAAGTTTAAAAACTCTTTTATCAATAAAAAAAATAACTTTGATAAAATAGTTTTCAAACTTAATTACTATTTTATGAAATTTTTCCAGTTAAAATATTTAATTTGGAAGAGACCAACCAACAAACATCTTGTTACTCCTTACAGTTACACTGCCCAGCCCTACATGCTATAGTCAAAAGGAACTTCCCCCTGTAACGTACTACAAACAATCTATTTACATATTTATTTATACTTATATACGATAATTACAATTGTTCATTCTGAATTAATTAATTACTACGGAGTAAACATGGGCGGGTCTAAATCCGGTTGGACCTAACTGAAATATGGAATCTTTAACCCGAAGAACGATCGATCGATCGAACTGATGGAAGGTTGATTAATATTGATGTGTGAGCTAGGACATATATATATATATATATATATATATATATATATATATATATATATATATAAGTAATGGTTGACTGCTGCTAGTGGTCAAATTAATTGAGATTTTGAACAGCAAGAAAATTAAGGAAGAGAGAAAGAGTACGTACGTACGTACGTAGGTGAGTGCATAATTAATTAAGAACAAGAAAAACATAGTTTCAGGATGAATGGTCTTAATTTATTCGATCTCAAGACAGACTACGTACGTACGTTAGAGATCGATGCTGTAATGTTTTACAAGTTGCACATATATATATATATATATGCAAACGTGGAGTCATGCAGTAGGGTTTTGTACGTAAATATATATATATATATATATATATATATATATATATATATGTGTGTGTGTGTAAGAAAAATTAATTAAGCTTACTTCAACTAAAGGCCTTTGGGTGTAATAATATTAACTTTAAAGAAAAAAGAACATGACTTTGAACTTAAAAGACGAAATTAAGTTGAATTTAGAAAACGGTTTAATTAATTAACTCGATCTGTTATTAATCACTTAAGATAACTAATATTAATTAATTCATGTTATATATATTTTAAGAGAATTAAAGTATATCAAATTTTATAAAACATTAATTCGTATCAATTTTATGCTGATCAGGATAATTTATTTATTTTGTTATAGTTTTAATGATTTCATAGCATGCAGGATAAATGACGTAAGGATTATAAAAGCCGAAAAAGAAAAGATAGTTAAAAAAAAAAAAAAAAAGAGAGGAGAAAAGGGTTAGAAAGGGTTAAGGGCAGAGGGAGAAGGAGACGTTTCCTCGTTTTTCAGCTGTTGATATCCTCTGACACACAACTTTCCTTCATTTTTCTATAACAATATCACTTCAGCAGCTATCCCTTTTAATTGTATTTTACTTTCTTTTTTAAATAAATATAAATAAATATCGGGTAAAATACATGAAAATATAATTAACTGTGTTTTAATTGTCATTGTATACAACTAACTTTAAATTCTTAAAAATAATACAACTAACTTTCACAAAAATTTCATTGTATGCAAACAATTTTTTTCTGTGTCTAGTCTTTAACTACCATTGTATACAACAACTTGCATACAATGGGAGGATTATAAAAATTGATTGTATTATTTTAAAAAAAATAAAGCTGGTTGTATACAATGATAATTAAGACAAAATTCATTATATTTTCATCCAATTTACCCATAAATATTCCTACGACTGCTAAATTATAACACACACAATCTCTCTCTCACATATCTACATCTTTCGGATTGCTTTTTCTCTCTCTAAAAGTAGTGTTTGTTTCAAGACGACTGATCAGCAGTTGATGATCATCAAAGCTTCTGCGTCAAATGATTTGAGAAAGCCAGCTGGTCAAATCAAACTTCTCATATATCCAACTTTCAGATTACAAAACCTTCATATATAATTCTACTCTTTTAGAGACAGAGAAATTAAACCTCATTATTCAAGAACAGACCCAACAACAGGTATATATATATATATATATATATATATATATATATATATATATATATCTATGTCTATCTCTATCCATCTGATTAATATTGAAATCAAGTTAAAGTCTTTTTTAATTATAAAATTTTAATGTTGTTGATGATGAATGATATGACTTCTCTTTCTGTGTTTCAAAAGTTCAGACATTTCACCCCTTCTTCCTATCTTTATGGATAATATTAGCTAGTTTGCATATATAAAAAGATTACTGTAAAATGAAACTTCTGACTCTCTCTCACAGACACACACATAGCTTTCTCTCTGTACATATAAGTGTGTCTATATAGACACATATATACATGTGGGTATCTATCTATACCCCTCTCTTCACTTTCTATCCTCTCTCTCTCTCCCTCCCTCTCTCTCACACACTAAGTCTGCAACTGTGTGGCAACCAAATTCTGTGATATGGGTATTATGTTCCTATGAGATGTCACTGTAAAAAACTTAAATTCTTTGGAAATTAATCTCTAATTCTGCAGCGGTTGGATGATGATGGTGGTGGTGGAGCAACACGTGCACAATCATCAGATCTCCATCACTACACTCTCTTCAGGTACCTCCCCAATCCAATCAATTTACCATTAATATCATTTCTCTCTCTCTCTCTCTCTCTCTCTCACACACACACACACCTGTACATTATTAACTTTATTCAGACATGGCAGCTTTTGAATCTGTGAATTGACGATCAATTTGATCATTATTTAATTCATGTCTCAGGTTTTCTTTGATCATAATTTATCGGAAGAGAATTCATTCAAGCAGATATTTTTAACTTGGTTTTCTTTTACAGTTGCGTATGGGTTGAGAAAACAGGTAAAAATATGTTTTTTTTTCCTTTTTTTCTAGAGTTTATTTATATATCATCGGCAAATCATGTGCATACAAGTGTCTATTATGCGATAATAAAGAATATTAATTTGTTTACAGATTGGAAAATTTTATAATAAAGAGATATAAAAACATCGATCCATGGCGACTTACTACAATGGAAACTCAGAAATTCAAGGTGGAGATGGGCTGCAAACACTAGTTCTAATGAATCCAGGGTATGTTTATTACTCTGATTCACAGCAATCAGCTCAACAGCAATCAGCTCAACAGCAGCCACCCGGGAATTTCATGTTTCTTGATTCCAACCATCCTGGAAGTGGTAATCAGGTCAACAACCACCACCAGCACGCAAACATGACCACGCTGGTGCCACTACCAGCACCACCACAACCCACCCAGACTCAGCAATTTGTCGGCATACCACTGTCGGCATCACCACAGTCATCGGTCCATTCGCAGCACGACGTCTCTTCCCTGCACGCCTTCATCCCCCGATCACAGTACATGTATTCCCCGGTAGAGATGGTGGCGGCGCCACCACGTGAAGTCACTCCGTTCCAGCAAGGTTTGTCTTTAAGCCTGTCTTCTCAGCAATCCAGGTTCGGGTCTCAGGCCGCCAGAGTACCTATTTCTCCCACCGGTGATGACAGGAGAACTGCTGTTGGTGGTGGCGGTGCATCCACGTCATCAGCATCGGGGATTTCGAATAGTGTCAATGGTATGCATAATATGCTGTTGAATTCCAAGTATTTAAAGGCAACCCAAGAAATTCTTGAAGAAGTGGTAAACGTTGGTAAAGTAGCACTCAAGAACTCCGATCAGTTATCCAAGAATTTAAAGATTGTCGGTAGCGGTGATGATGGATCACCGCCACCGGTCACCGGAGAAGGACTTGGCAGGGATGAAACTGCTACCAAAACAGGTGGTCCGTCTGAACTTACTACGGCAGAAAGACAGGAAATTCAGATGAAGAAAGCAAAGCTTGTTAACATGCTTGATGAGGTAATTAAATAAGAAATTGTCCCCATCAGCAAAGTTGTTTTCAATTGCTTTCTTCATATTACTGAACTAGTAACATAAACCATATCGTTTTCATTCGAATTCTGTTCTTTTATTACTAAAAGGTTAAAACTTTTTCTGATTAAAGTTGTGGGTTTTTTAAGGTGGAGCAGAGATACAGACAATATCATCACCAGATGCAGATTGTTATTTCATGGTTTGAACAAGCAGCTGGAATTGGGTCTGCAAAAACTTACACAGCGCTAGCTCTTCAGACAATCTCAAAGCAATTCCGGTGCCTGAAAGACGCGATTATGGGACAGATTAAGGCAGCAAGCCGGAGCTTAGGGGAAGAAGACAGTTTAGGCGGCAACGGTAAGTCGGATGGCAGTGGTTCACGGCTGAAATATGTAGATAATCAACTCCGGCAACAGAGAGCATTGCAGCAATTGGGAATGATCCAACATAATGCTTGGAGACCCCAGAGAGGATTGCCTGAGCGTTCTGTTTCTGTTCTTCGTGCATGGCTGTTTGAACATTTTCTTCACCCGTAAGAATCAAAAGATCAAATCTTTTTTCCTGGATTTTATAGATTTCTAACGAATAATATGAATTTGTTTCAGTTATCCAAAGGATTCAGATAAGCATATGCTTGCAAAACAAACAGGTCTCACTAGAAGTCAGGTAATTTTTCCCCAAATTGTGTAATCACCTGGATTTTTGTTTCCAGTTTTGATTGATTTTGTTTCTTTATAAAACTTAGGTTTCAAATTGGTTCATAAATGCTCGAGTTCGGTTATGGAAACCAATGGTGGAAGAGATGTACCTTGAAGAAATTAAGGAACAAGAACAGAACGGTATGGAAGATCATAACACTAGCAAGAATGAAAAAAAAGAAGAGAATTCGTCGTCCAAACTGGAGAAGAGTCGTTCACCAGAAAACTCAAACAGAGGATTCAGTATTGCTAAACCAGAGAATTCCTTCCATCAGCCGCCACTAATGGCGGTTTCCACCAGTGTCACGACATCTCCCACTGCCACTGAAATAAATTTTCAAAACCCCTCAGGTTTCAGCCTCATCCGACCCCTAGAAATGGAAGGAATCACACAATTCAGCCCCAAAAAACCAAGAAACAACGAACGGCAGCTACAGCATCAAGACGGGGGCTTCACACTCACCGGCGGCAACCCAACTGACTTCATGGGTGGACTTGGGGGTTACCCAATTGGTGAAATCAGCAGGTTCACTGCAGACCAATTCCAACAGCAATACTCTGGCAACGGCGTCTCTTTGACTTTAGGTCTACCACACTGTGAAAACCTATCCATGTCTGGCGGCCACCAGAGTTTCCTCCCTAACCAAAACATCCAAATTGGCAGAGGAGCGGAATTGGGGGAAGAAAACCATTATGGCGCCATGAATCCACCATCTTCTTCACACTCAGCAGCCATGTACGAGTCGATGAACATCCAAAACCGCAAGAGGTTTTCTGCACAACCTCTGCCTGATTTTGTTGCTTGAACAAGATCAAGAAACCAAGAAATAAAAACAAGATTTACCCTAGAACAGATCTATACTTTGATGAAGAACAAGGACCATTAGAGTTCTAAATAGATACAGATTAGGTTTTTCATGAATCATTCCATGATTTGAAGACTGTATATTAATTGTGTATCAGCAGATGCATAGATGATTGGAAGGCATATTGTATGTATGTATGTATGTAAAACTAGTTATATATCTTTGGATTGGGGGGTATACAAAAACAATAGTTATAATTATCATCATTATTCCTCCTATGCATATTTTATGCATTTAGATGAATCCTCTCTTCCGCCTTCAAAGAAAAACATACAATTCCTAAAGTGGGTTCAACGTATGTGCATGTTTATGTCTTTGGTCATGTTAGTACCCAATCAGCTCTTATCATTGCGAAGGAAAGAGATAATAACACCGTTTACGGTGTCTCGTGATTCATTGAATGCAAGTCGGTGCCATATGGTTGGCAGGGGCAGAGCCACATATGTACAAGAGGATTCAAAAGAACCCGCTGAATAAAAAAATTTCTGTATTATTTTAGTATAATTTAGGTAAATTTTAGTTATGGTCATTGATTTTGTTTACAAAATTCATCAATCTTAACTTTAAACCCTCCGAAGAAAGTTTCTAACTCCGCCTATGATGGCAGGAGCTAACTGGGTGCTAGCATGACCTATACATATATACTCGTACAAGTGGATTCAACTTATATGCATGTCTATATCGGTCGTGCTAGTACCCAATCATGTGTTGGCCATGCATAGGAATAAGCTAGTGCCACGTGGCACAAGCTGATTGGGTAACATCATGACCTATGGATATGCATATAGGTTCAATCCCCTCCAAGTTTCGTGAAGTCATTAATATAATAACCAATGAGTGGTTCAGAGGAAAGTTCTTTTAGGTTACTTTCCCTATTGAGCTCTTTGTTGCTTGGTACAATAGTATTTAATGCATTCAATGTTTTGG
The DNA here is from genome assembly GCA_038502395.1 of Dittrichia graveolens. NCBI lineage: Eukaryota > Viridiplantae > Streptophyta > Magnoliopsida > Asterales > Asteraceae > Dittrichia > Dittrichia graveolens. The sequence continues at coordinate 7,305,490 of JARJIL010000003.1, forward strand.
AAGTGGTCATCTCTACCTGCCACCACCCTCATTAACACGGAAAAAAAAACATCTAATGATCAATATAAACTACAGAGACGTGAATATCTATGATGGTTTAAATTTCTAATTCCATATAAATTATAAGCTGAACAATGTACTTGGTCTATACAACAACAAAGTAATAAACATGCAAATGTTAATAGAATGGCAACGAGAAATATTTAACACCGACTTTAGTCGCTTCATAAAGGTTATAGCATTTTTATCATACCATTCGAGCTCATTAGATCTGCGAGTCTTCTATTGGCAACTTTGGATCGGTAACACCATACCTCAAATACCTCTGTAAGATCAGGATATCGAATATGCTTGTTTTGTAACCATTCACTCAAAATCTCAGCCTGTTCTCCAGATGGCAATGCAAGAATTATTGAAACAAATGCTGACTCCAAAGATTGCCATATCTCACCATCCATTTTAGTAACTGAACAGTCATTGTCATCAGTTGTTGGCGAATCAATTGAATGCCTCAAAATCCTCACAAATGGAAGCCAAATTCTCACCATATGAAGTCGTTTTGCAGTAGGCAAAATCACACTGCCATATCCTATTGCCTCCAAAACCTTAGAACTTACCTCAATAACCTTTAGCTTTGTCTCGATCTTTTCATCTTGTTGACTTTGACTTATCTGGTCAACAGCTTTCACTATGTTTTCTGATGCATCTATCCAATTCTCAACAAAATCCTTTAATATTTCCAATTTAGTCAAGATTTGGCAAGCCCATGACATGTCTACCAAAAAGCCTTGGAATTCATGGCTTTCACCAGTCTCACAAGCTGACTTTACTGTGTTACTAAATCTTGCTAACAATCCCTTGAAATATTGTCTCACTTTTGTTTTTATATCTTCATCAGCCATTACCAATGGAGCATCATCATCTTCTGTAAGCATGTATTCAATCTGTTCCTGAACTGAGGTTTTCAAATCAATCATCGCTGGTGGCAGTGGTGATGTGGTAAACAGAGTGGCAGAAAGAAAAACCCTCTTTATTGTGGTTGGATTTACAGGCTGGAGGCGTGCAAGAATCGGTTCTGCTAATAAACCCATGCCGGGTATAATTTTCAAGATCTCTTCCTCCTCAGCCTCCTCCCAAGGAGAAGCTTCCAGATAGTCAACACAGGTCTGAATGATTTCAGGGCAGCCAAGGTGAACCGCTACATGGAGAATGCCAAGTGCATTTTTAACGCCATGCCACATGTCAGCTACAGAACACCCTTTACTAACATAAAAAAGTCTAAAGACCGTGATGTGGTAGTCAAAATCATGTTCTTGGCAGTAGACCTCAACACAATTGCGAGAATCAAGAATCTGACATGTGGGCCAACTCTCGGATAAACGATCTGCAAAATATTTGCTTTTTTCTATAAGAATGTGGGAATGACAATATATCCACTCATCACGCCCATCAGGTGTCCTTAGCCTTGCAACAACATCGCTTGTGGAGCGGTCACCAATCCTAGCGCCCTGGGATATAAGAATTAGAATTTGAGTAGGTACAAAGAGTTATAAGATATATACACACACAACCACACACACAATAAAGTATATTTACAGCAAAGGGTGTGAATTGACCGTCACCATAGCTATTGAAAACCTTCAAGCAGACTCCTTCCTTGCTATGTAGGGTACTAGGGTGTGCATCAACTGTTTTAAGAGGACTAAGAAATATTACAAAAGGTTAAAAGTAAACAAATTTGCACAAGGCTCCATTTAAAGACTCAGAACTAAGTTGGTACCTCGCAGGCGCTAATACTCTATGACACATGAAAACATAAGAAAAACGTATCATTTAAAGGAAATGTGCATTTGTAGCTGCATATAAACATGCGCAGAGTGAATCCATTATTCGATGTATAACTTGATATCAGTTTGTTCAACATTAATACAATAAATTGCTATTTAAATTCAGTTATAACACATACGAAAAGCATGGATACCACATGAAAAGTGCCTTGAACAAATAAGTAAAGATATCAATCATCTCGTTAAGGTTCCCCTACGAGCTACTGTATTAAAGGAAATGTGCATTTGTAGCTGCATATAAACATGCGCAAAGTGAATCCATTATTTGATGTATAACTTGATATCAGTTTGTTCAACATTAATACAATAAATTGCTATTTAAATTCAGTTACAACACATATGAAAAGCATGGATACCACATGAAAAGTGCCTTGAACAAATAACAAGTAAAGATATCAATCATCTCGTTAAGTTCCCCTACGAGCTAACTGTATTACAAGATAAGAAACATAATACATCAAGTATCAAGCATTTACCCACTGCGACCAAATCATTGTCATAAAGATAACAAAACCACATTTAGCCTAAATATTACTATTTGGTTTGAAAAACCCATCAAATATGTGGAGAACAGAAAAACCATATTCAACAAAATGATCAGCATAGAAACATGAGAATTATCATGCTTTTACTCGCCCAATGTCCCGGATGGATAATTACTAATCAGTCCATCATCTCCTTAGTCAACCCGCAAATTTTACTTAAAGCTGAGTAAAATAGGTAGAGGGAAACAAGAACACCTCAATGATGCTGCCTCTAAGGACTACAATTTCGCATTTAGGTTATGAGCCTCTCTCAGACCATTTCACAAATACCTTGTGCGCATAGAAGTTTAACCACATCGTCAAGTCTCCGATCGACTAGATTTACTGTTCAACTCAATCCATAAAGTTCACTGCTTTCACTGATCAACACAAAAACTTTGCACAGGACAATTCACGATCGCACTTATAAATGAAAGAGTATACGGCAGACCCAATTCCCGAATCGAAACAATTCGACCTGGGAAACATGTATGAAGGTTGTAATCATAAAAATTCATAAGTTTGCCGATCCTATCAAACAAAGATGCATACTAGTATATACAGCTCCGTATCAGATAATTCTTGTTATGTGCGATTTTTACAAACGAAAATGCTAATTTATATACGGGGAAAATAAAAGTGGATTTGATTGATTTACCTTGTGTTTTCGTCTTCCGTTATCCTGGGGAATTTGGGTTCAGAAGGCAAGGAATGTTATGGTGGACCGTCATCGGGTTCGGATCGATTATAGACCCGTTAACCCACCGTCACTTGCCCTATTTATCAGAGAATTCGGCTTCACGTTGAGAGTGATTTCTATGAGTTTTATCCTTTTACCTTCCGTAGATCCAAAAGTCCGATTTATTTCGAGATTAACTAGATTTTAGCTAAAAAAATTATGTATACCTAAAAGCATCTATTTTAACACTAAAAAAATATTTTCATACTATAAATATTTAAATAAATAAATGATAAAATATTTAATTATGAGTGTAAAAACACCTATAATAAGTGCTACAAGAAACATCATATCCCCTATTTTAGATATATTACACATTTGGTCCGTTAAAAAAATACATTTGTTCTTCTTGTTTATCATTAATTTCATTCATTTATTCATGTGGTTCACTTATTACACCCGTCATCTTTATTGTTTACATTTTGTTTCACACTTTCACTCATGGTCCCTGAAGCTAACTTATGTTATTCTGTCAACCTCACAATCGAATTAGGGGTAATCTGGTTAATTAACCGTTAAATTAAATAAATAAGTAAACTCCTCCCACAAAAACATTGGTTCCAAAATCAATGGCTTCTCAAATCGCTTTGCATCTGACATTGACGCGGTAGCGTTTGTCATACCGATCCAAAATCAAATCTTTTTTCCTTTAGGCGTGTTCTTCTCTCGTAATCAATTTGCACAAAGTATGTAGATCTATTTGTATAGCTTCATCTCAAAATCAAATAAAATACTTTCCTTATTACTGAAATCAGATTGTATCTCGTCCTTGGAATTTACACCAAGTATGTAATCTTACTGTATCTCATTTGAGAAATTAGTCATCAATTTACACCAATCCTGTGCCTGGGATCCTATGGATCCAAACCGATCCTTTCTAAGGACTGGTCCGCTGGCAATAATCACCTGTCTTGACTGTCCAAGTAAGGGGTCGAAATTAAACCCGAGACTATTTCAGAAAAGTCTCCCCTTACCAGACCCACCAAACATTTACGGTGAGAGAATATACCACCCTCAAGGTGTTTACCTAGGGAAGGATTGATCCCTTAATCTCTGTGAGGACAATAGACCACCTTCTCACTAGGCCACCTTGGTGGTATAAAATCTTGCACGCCGTATGTTTGACAAAATGCCAACATTGGATTCTCTATCAATTTGCTAACTACATCTATCTGCTACTGTTTTTTCTAATATACAACTTGTTAGAAAGCTTTTTTTTTTTGCTTTGTCTTATTTGATTTACAATATTAGGTTTGTGCATAATAAGCAAGTTTCTTTTGTCTCTACTATGGTATTATTGACCCATTTAGCTATTTTATGAATAATGAATGTGTTAACTACTGAATTTTAAATATTTGTGTATTTATTTATATTCATTACATGATTTGGATGAGCTGATGCAAGAACATGCAATAACGGATGACGGCTTATATTTTGGTTTGGAGTTTAGTTTGTTTGGCGGAAATAGTTGTAGCTGAAAGCTGGAGCTAGAAGTTTTATCTTTTATTTGTATATGCGTTTGATAAAATAGCTGGTAGCTGTAGCTGAATTTTATAAAATGAAAAGAAAATGACAAATCATAAAAATAGGAAGAATTGTAAAATAATTAAAAATGGTATCTATAATTATTATAAAAAGCCTTACTTTTTTTTTCTTTTTTAACTATTAAATCAAACTCTATTAACCAATCAGAACCTCCAATTTCAAAATCATTTAATTTTACAAAACAATTTTAAAAAGATAAACTCATCGAATTCAATTTAAAAACTGGGAGGGGGCTGGATTAAAATTGTGAGGGTGTTTTATGAAACATCTGAGGAGCTTTTAAAAAAATTTAATGGGGTTTTTATAAAAACTTATATTAATATAATTAATTATAGGTTGTTTATAAATTATGTTTAATAACTTGTGATATATTTTGTTTAGAGAAAAGACAATTATATATTTGCGATCGTCTCATTTTTATCTATGTTTTGGTATAAATTTTATTATAATATGACACTTTTTTAAAATTAGTATATTCTTAATTTTTTGTTATCCATTAGTAGCGTGTAGGTAATTTTTTGTCTAGCTAAGTACATGTTTTTTGAAATTATGATGATGAGCTAAGTGGTCAACTTAAGGATATTATTCAAAGTGTTTAGTTATTGATTTTAAAGCATTTTCAATCTTATTAAAAAGATGTATGAAACCTTTTTATAAAATATGGTTTAAAATAACATGTATCATTAAAAGATGATATATTATATATTTAAAAATCTAAATTCAGATATGTAAAGATAGTTGTTCTTGATGATTCTGAAACTATTTTATTAATGTAGATAGTTAGCTAAAGGAAATACTAAAATAGAAGTGTTAATTTTTTATACACAAGACGGTAAATCATTGTTGATTTTTTTTAATATTTAACATGTGAGTCATTTTTTTTCTTTTACTTGCAAAGTGTATAAAAATTTGGCGTTAAAAGTGGAAATGCAATGGAGTTCATTCAAAAGGTAAGACATGTGGTCATTTGTAGCAGATTTAAGCATGGAGATGAGCCTCTTTATCAATTAATTTGATTCATTAAATTATCAAATGATTCTCTATTGGATTATGTTGTGTTTCAGGTTTAGTCATGTAACACTCGTGTGTATAAATCTGTATGTATATTTTCTTTCTCTTAAACTTGTGTGCTTAAATCGTCACTAAGTTATTAGTTATGCAAACTTGAATTTTCATTTTCTCTAAATATGAAAAACTTTTAGTTGTTCTTTATATGTGATAGTTTGACTGACTGTCATTTTATTCTTTCCCAATGATCAGGTTGACCACGTAGAATGGTTATTTATTAGAATGATGTTGTTTTTGCTTAATTTAAGAATTTATGTCTTGAGTAGATTCACATCTTTTTCTTATTTCTAGATCGTCTATTGATTGATCCATGAGATGTCATGATGATATGAGCATGTTTAAGCTTCTGGTGTGTTTTTGCTATTTTGTATATATTTTAAACAATTTGTATGTCTACTTTTTATTTTTTATGTATCAGTCTTAATAGTTTGGTCGTTATCTACATACCTGAAACATGTTTTGTATTCAATTGTGTTATAGTACTTAAAAAATTATTTTGGTTTCTTATGTACGTATTTGGAATTTTTTTTATATGTATAATACTTACATTTTTCTATTTGATTTTAATGAATTTCAAGTTTACTTCTCTAATAGACTAATATCCGTGCGTGCACGGGTCTATAAACTAGCAAAGAGATCTGATAGCATCTTCTCTTGTGATGGTGAAAATTATATGGGCAATAGATGTGTTTAAAATTTTGAGTCAGTTTTCAGTTCAGAATTATTATTTGATTGACTTCAATATTTGAATTTACTAAAAATGATATCAGGTAATACACATCCTTTCAAATTAAATTATTGTTTTTTTGGGTTTAATGAATTATATTATGATTTTTAAACTTCTATATCATATAAGGAGTCATGTCTAAGATAGACAAATCCAGATCAAACTATTATAACCTATGATTCTGTGTCTGATTATGCAACAAAAGTGTCATTTGTTTTTGCTAATAAAGTCTCATAACTCTATTCTTTTTTTACCTTTTTCAATTGTCAACAAAAGAAAAAATTGTCATGTTTTCTACCAAATCTCATAGCTCTATTCGTTTAAATTTAATGTTTTTGATTGATATATAATATTTTTCACGTTACATCATTGTTACCCCTATGCAACTCTGTATCAAGTCTTCTACAAAGAGACTTTATCTACTTCCAAATCATAAGAAGTATCCCTACATAATTTATGACCTTTCAATATTGCACATTAAATGTTAACTTACATGGTAAATTTATCAAACCAATCATCCTCTCAATCCCTAAAAAGAAATTGACGTGAATCAGAGTGCAACGTAATATCTTTTATGTTCAACGTAATATCTTTTGTGTGGTAAATTTATATGTAGAATGATAGCTGTAGAACTAATGAATTTGATTTTGTACCTAGAGATTCTTTAAATTTATCATTATTGAAATTAATGTCTAGAATGATAGTTGCAGATGAATTTGAATTTATACAAGGGACTTTTGGAGCGGTGATATGAAATATGAAAACTGGACAATAAAAAAGAGCATGGCTTGAAATTTGTTTCTGCATTACTTTAGCAGTTTTAAACACCATGTTCTTGCTGGATTATATAAAGAAGTACTACAAAATACAAGTTTTGTTATGTATGTACTTTGAACAATTTGTTTATGTCCACTTTTTAATATTTTTCTATAAATACGAATAGAATAGAGTCATTCAATTATCAAATATTTCTTCAATTATTTTAATTTGATACACATGTTATCGAGACAAAGATCATCTCTCGCAAGAATGTTTGTGTTATTATGTATATTTCTATAATGAAAATGATTCAAATATTTTAGTTAAGTTCCACCAAAGAAATTTTAAAGTTATGGAAAATGTCCTTTTCATCATGTATGATAATTTAAAAATTAGAGATGAAGATGAACTAACGGAAAAGAAAATAAAAGCAACCATATCTCTTTATTCTATTTTAGCTTTAAGATCATCATTTGATTATTGCGTTGAAATCTTTTGAAACCTGGTCTCTGCTTTATTTGAAAATAACAAGGAAACATTTATTTTCTTAGTTACGTATTTGAAAGTTTTTGTGTATGTATACTTCTAACATTTTTTTATTTGATTTTGATATATCTCAAGTTTATTTCGGTAATACCCGTGTATACACGGGTCTATAAAGTATAAACTAGTTTAGGTAATTTTGTATATAAAAAGTTTCCAACTAGTTTTAAATGCTATTCCAAGAAGCTTTTTGTTTATAAAAACGCTTCTAGTTTTTTCATCCGATCAAAACTTGTAGTTTTTTCTTTCTAAACAAAAGACTCTCAGCTTCAAAAAAATTGTGAACCAAACATACTCATTGTTATGAGTTGATGGAACAATGCTACAAGAAATTCGTAGTGCTTTTTTGTTTTTTGGTTAAATTCTACCGTTATAGTATCTTATTTGGTTAAAAACTATGATTGTAGTATCTTATTTGATATGATAAGTGCATTTTAATTATTACTTTTTGTATGTTTTTTTTGTTTGAATAAACGATTTTTATGAAAAATTATGGGTGCAAATGATAAAGTTGATAGAATTCTCTGTTAAATTTCCTGTTGTACTAAGAAAAATGATTTTAATGTTATATTTTTATGCTGAAATCTTTGAGCTACTAAACAGAAGAACTAATTAGCATTCTCCAAACTAATTCTTTTTATTTGTAATTCCATTTGTTGTTATAATTATTAAATGAACCAATTAGGTAAATTAGATAACTAGTTATTTTTAACTGTTTATATATATATGAGTCAGGTTAATACAAATGCTACTTGAACCAATTAGGTAAATTAGTTAATTGTTTAGACAACTGTTTTTAACTAGTTAAGAACTAGGGTTTGTTTGTTTGCATAGCTTCATGATTTTAGGAATCGACTTTAGACAAATTCATTTCTTTGCTTATTTGCTTATTATTTTGTTTTTTGTCATATATGGATTTCAAGATTTCTAGAAATCTCTTCTTACTTGCTTTTATTTGATTGTTGCATAAAAATATCATTCATGAATACATTAACAAGGGGAAATGATGTATGATATTATCATCACGTAACTTATTTGATATTGTTATCACAAATCAGTTAAATGAATAAATAATTAAATAACCAAATTACCTCTCATTTAAATGATTTGTGAGAGGGGCATCACATAAATTACGTGATGTTACATCATGGATCGTTTTCTCTATAAACAAATAGAAATTAATTGTATACAATGAAATATTTTGTAATATTCGTTGTATTGCTGTGTGTTTTTATATAAAATAATTTTAGTTAAAATTGTTACAAATTGACAACTTCAATCATCAAAGTTTCTATACAAAAGAATTATCGAATAATGAATTTTTATTTCCCACTTATTCTAGAACCTAGCTAGGGATGGCAACGGGCCGGTTTCGGGCCGGGAATTGGTCCCACCGTCCCCGTCCCCGTTAAAAAAAACCGTCCCCGTCCCCGCTTAAAAAACCGCGGGGATTTAAACGGGGATCCCCGTCGGGTAACCGGGGAAAACCGCGGGGAAACGGGTATCCCTGTTTAATGTGAACGGGTAATTAAACGGGTAATTTTCACCGCGGGGATACCCGTATGAAGTTAAACAGTGACTTTTCACCGCGAGAATTCTCGTCACTATTAAGATTAAGTCACGAGTTTTAAAAAACAATTATACTAAAATTGTACAACATTAATACATTATCCACAAATACATACAAAACGATCCAAGATAATGATGAAGTGTTCAAATGTATCCTAACAAATGGTTTTAAATCATTAAGTGTTTAAGGACGACCCAAATTATAAATTATATCAATCTTTCAACTTCATATGAATATATAATATATACTTAAAAATAGAATATAAAATATAAAAATAGAATATAAAATATAAAAATAGAATAAAAAATATAAAAATATAAAAATAGAATAAAAAATATAAAAATATAAAAATAGAATAAAAAATATATAAAATATAAAAATAAAATATAATCGGGTAATCGGGCCGGGTATCGGGCCGGTTAATCGGGTAATCGGAGCGGGTATCACCGTCCCCGTCCCCGCTTAATTTATTAGGTTTTTCACCATCCCCGTCCCCGTTTAGCATCCCCGAAACCGCCCCGTTTAGCTCGGTTTTCGGTTTTCCCCGTCGGGTTCGGTTTTTTTTGCCATCCCTAAACCTAGCTTAATTCTCCATGTGTAAATACGGGGAATTGTTAATGTAAATTTTAAATATTTATGGTTTAAAGCATTAAACATATAATAAATTCGCATATAGATAACACATCAAGAAATATTCATGAAAATCGAAAAATGAATAAATAAAATTGATATACTTACATATTTACGTCTATAGTTATTAATAAAATTAACTAACATATGTAATAATAGTTGAATAAGGAAATATGGTATCGTGTGACAGAAATTTAAACCATTCATTTGACACACAAAACAAATTAACAATATTTATTCATTTATCATTTATTTATAACGGAAATACCAAAACAAAATTGTATAACATTAATAAAGTCCTCCTTATGATGGTTGTTTAACGGTCGGAAAAAACGGCATAAAACAAATGTTCTTTGTCTATGTTTTATATATATGAATTGACCGCCTGATGTTCGTCGTAAGATTGGGATTTGAATATTAGGTAGAACTCAAAATGAATCACCTATAATAATTAATAAAACGACTTTTAGGTAATCATACTATTAATTAAAATTATATTATATATATATGGAAAAGTTTGAAAATTGTTTTCGCACGATAACTATTTATAGCATCATTAATGATTCATTAATAGAGTTATTTTGTTTATTTATGTATTTACCCAACTGTGAATTGCATCCGGTTGAGTCGTCATTAATTTACGAGACTTGGTTTTTCTAAATTATCCTTCATTAATGAGTCACCAAAAAATTTTAGCGATTGATTAGTTTTAATCAAGAGCTAAGATTGGTTCATGTACGAAAAACTGTCCTCATTTGAACCCTCCCCTAGGAGGGTTATTGTATGAATGTATATTTAGGTGAGAATGAGAGAAAAAAATCCTAACTAATCATTAAATGCTGATATATTAGATCTCAGTCGTAATTCACCCGTCACAATTCATGATCGCCGCAATTCATAGTTGGGTAATGAATAAAACGAAAAACCAAATGTAGACCATTAGATCTAATCAAATGAAGGTTCTATATTAAGTCTCTCATTCTCACCTAAATTTTAATTCTCATTTGAACCTTCCATTATATATATATATATAAAATTTATTTCAGAACCGTTCTTATTGTGAATACAGAAAATTTTTATCCTGCTAATCGCAGCCTTAGTTTTTTTTTGTTTTGCAACTCACTCGTCTCCACTCTTTTAGTTATATCATACCATTTGTTTCTTAAAAATGTACTTAGATGAATGGGTAAAGTTTTCTTTTTTAAAAAAAAAATAAAAACATTTTTAATTAAAATGTTTTCTTAGAAAAGTTGTTTGAAAAATTATAAGGGTTTGAAAAATGTGAAAAAGTAAGGAATTTTTTGTTTTTTTTAATATAAGGGAGTTTTCTGTTTTCTCAAAAAAATTACAAATGAATATGTTTTTTAATTTTCAATTTTGTTAAAAAGAATTTCTAAAAAAATAAGATTTTTTTGAGAGTAAAAGCAACCTAAAATTGTCATTTTTACCCTTTTTCTAGTTTTCTATATTATGATCTAGTTACTTCTTTGAATTCTTCTTTTAAAAGTACAGAATGAGTCAGTCTAGAGTTCAAACTACCAAATCAAAATTGTAAGAAAAAAAAAATAATAAATTCTTGATTTTGTATTATATACTTGGTCCGTATTAATCGAGTCCAAAACTAAATTATATATTAATTCTTGATTTTGTCCTAATTTCATTTTTTTTCTTTAACTAAATTATGTAATGTCCAAACCTAGTGATGTCCAAATCCAAACCTAATGCGTGTCCAAATCCAAACCCAATGCATACTAACATCTTTTCTTTTAATATAAATAAATCACTAATATACATTAAATTTATTATATAATTCTAATAGTTTATTTTTATAAAATAAATTTAATTACTTAATCTTAATTATTCATTGATTAAAATTGAAATTTTAACTTTTATAAGTCAAGTTAAATCAAAATTATTAGAAAATTTATTAAATATCATATTTGTCTATTAAACCTTAAATTTTCATATATGTCCTTACAAATATCATATTAACTATTTATAATGTTTAAAAATATCAAATTTAACCAACTTTTTAATTTTACTATTTTAAAATATTTTATAATTATTTTAATTTTTTATTCATAACAATAAATATTTGTAATTTTAACAATAATAATTAAAAGCTTGTATAAGAAATACAATCATGTCTCTTCGTATCATGATATCATATTTCTTTCGTCACGTGTACTCTCAACCTCGTGTCGACACTTCCACTGCCGGTTTGAGTGTTGACGTCATATGTCATTATTTCTTTCTTGTTTTATAATTATTAGTATCTTTTTATTAATGTTTAATATTTATCATTTTGTTAAACTAACATGTGTATTACACGGACATTTAATCTAGTATATAATATAAGAAAAATGATATATCCTCCTACTATTTGTTTCTATTTTATTTTCCTATTCATCACAATATGAAATGTAGAATCCACTAATTCTCTTTCCTCATCTCCTCCATTAATCTTGACAATTGTACTGATCTTGTAAGTAGGAGGATAACTAGTTTGCTTTAGATTCGTTTTTATTACAAGTATCTTGAGCACTATTTGTAACTACCATTAATGCTCATTAATGACTCAATAATTAAGATATTTTGGTCATTTATATATTAACCTAACCGTGAATTGCGTCTGGATAAATGAGTCATTACTAGATTGATTTAATTTTCTCAAAATACACCTTATTAATTAGTCAAATCTTTATTCATTAATGGGTTACCCAAATTATTAATCATTCATTTATTTTAATCAATTGTCAAGATTTGTTTTCGCAATACTTACAATGAAGACATTTCTCAAATAAACACTCATATATATATATATATATATATTCTTGATTTCTTGTTCTACAAAATTATGAATTTTTGGGTTCATGATCTCTAAATCTTGGATTTCTGACCGATCTTGGATTTCTTGTTCGTGACTTGTTTTCGATTAGGTTTGTTTCTCGTTATTCGGGTTTTTTCTTGAGTTGAATCTCCTTTTTCTTGTCTGTGTTTTGATTTTTATTCTTTCCTGTGTGTTTGTTTCAATTTATAATCCATTAGGTTTTTTTAGTTTCCGGATCTATGTTAATCAATGACTGGGTTTTTTTTGTCATCTACTACGGTTTATGGTTTTGAATGAGTTTAAAGAGAGAGACCGATCAGAGTTTCTGCTTCTTAATCTACCTACTTGAAGATGAATATCAAGAACACAAAAACACTGTAGAATGTTAACAAGATATAATTAAAGTTAAAAATAATTTTTTAAAAATAATTAGTAATTAATATGTATGAAAATATTAATTGACTTTATTACTAACTAATTAATATTGACAAAAGGTTAATTAATAATTAATACATAAAGGGACAGAAAGTGATTAGAGGATGTGTGTTAATTAACAAGGATAAGATGGAAAATGCTTTAACTAAAGTTAGCATAAATGACTAAAAGTGAAAAAAAAATTGACAACCACAGTAATTATTTTTGTAATTAACTCTTTTTATTATATATAAAATCATAACCATTGAGACCCACTCTCTCCTTCCTCTCCCTGGCCTGCAACCACCACCGGGATACCACCTCTCTTGTTCCTCTCCCTTGCGACCGCCACCGGCGAGTATCGCCATCACTCGAGCCGAAGAGAATGAAAGAGCTAGACGAGAGCATATCTGATTTTTTAATAGGATGATAATAGGAGGAAGTACACAAACATGATACCCATGTGGGTTTTGCTGGAACTAGGGGCTTAAAAACTGGTATGGAGAGAAGTGAAGTGCTTTAAGAAATTATACCTTTTGTTAAACAAATGGAAAACTGGATTAAGGAATTATACCTTTGGTTTTGTTGCACATTACATTCCTTAAATTTTTATTCTCTAGTTAGTATGTCATCATCTTCTTTTTATTGGCATAAAGAATATGATTTTGCTTTAAGTTGTTTTTGAATTATAATTGTATTAATTGTTAGAAAGTTATAAGTAAGATTTACATCTAGTTTATAAACTAAAACTATTTAGGTTATGTATTTGTAGTTTTTATTAACTATTGTCAGAATTTGAATTAACTAACTCAAAGTAAGATTTACATCTAGTCTATAAACTAAAACTATTTAGGCACACGTACATGTCTGAAAACAGAAAATTAAGAAGCTAACCGAGATTCCGAATCACGACCCGTTGACCCGTCTCAATCAATCCAACACTCCCAACTGATCACAAGCTTTTTACATCTGCTCGGAACTCATAGAAATGAAAGCCGTTGGATGCTAGAAAACACGTCTTCATTTCTATCAAAGACGGTCATATCCTGTGAAAAACAAGCACATATCCGAATAAGTTGTTGGATGTCGAATACATCGATCCTTCTTTTGACTTCTTGGAAATAGTAGAATCATATATTACATTCATCTTTATGGAGAAGATTAATTAGAGTACAAAAAGATTTATTCCCACCTATAATACATTTATGTCGAATACATTTATCCTTCTTTTATAACTTTATTTCATGCTATCAATCGTTACTTTTTTCTAATTTGCTAATATAGTTAAAATTAATTTCACATTTTTGCTTTGTAGTTCTAACATGATGAACATGATCTAGCTAGTATAATTTAGATATGATGTGTTTATAAGATGCATATAACGTACATAAAAATTAATATTAAAGTTGTTATTTCATAATTTTTTATACATATTTATACTTTTTAATATTTTCTTTCATGCATGTTTATAATTCTTGAAATTTTAAAGCACGTGAACTTATCCAGAAACTCGTGTATTGCGTTTTCAGTTCTAAGGATTTAAGTTTTTCTTATAATTTTTTCTTAACTAGTTTAACATCTCGTGTATAAATACAAGGATAATTAATATAAATTTTAAATATTTATGACGTTAAAAAGTAATAACATATATAATAAAATAATTATAAATCATACATAGAGATATAAAATCTGCTAAAAATGGGGTAAATCTATTATAAATCATAAATTCATATATAACATCATATCATTATCTAATTTTTTTATAGTGTCTCTTTATAATCAAATATGATTTTTTTTAATTTAATCCGATTAATATATATGTTTACATATATAATCATGAAAATAGATAAATGTATCTATCAAAATATTTGAATTAATAGTGTTAACATATTAAAAAATCTAAAAAACAACATTTGATAAAACAACTCATTTGTAAGATATTTGAAAAAATAAAGAGGAATGATTGATTGAAATTTTTTCTAAAAATAGAATAATTTGCATCATATCCCTCCTTTAATATATATTAAAGATTAAAGATAAAAATTAAAAATAAAAGATTAAAGATTAATAATCGTTACAATATCTTTTAGAAAATTAACATTTTATAATTATAATAATAAATAATATTATTATTATTGGGTTTTGTTCAATATAGTCATTATTAAAATCATAGTTTTGAGAGACAATTTTTAGTCATTAGATTTCAAGATCAATAGTCTAAATTTAATCTTAGATAATAATTAAAATTGATATAAGGAAGGACAATTCTGACTTTTTGCATATTGGTCCACACTTTCTCTTTTCTCTAATTTATTTAAAATTAATTATCTCACAAACCGTTAAACGTTAAACGAAACCAATTATACCGTTGCGATCCTCGTGTTCCCATCTTTTATTAGAGAGGTCACTTGATATACTTTTGACAAACTTTTTTTCTTCATTTTGTTAGGTTGAACTTAAATTTTATTAATGTATAATCACATGTGATTCATAACAATATTACATGTGTTGTTTTATTAATTTTTTTATCTTCTTAAATTGTATATCATTTAACGTTTATTAATTTTGAATGTTTGCTTAAAAAAATCAACGTTTGCTTAAAACCGTTTATACATGTATACACATATTCAATTTCACCCAATCCAATTGAATTGTTGTAATGCCCCAATTTTCGAAAACGTAATAAAACCATACTTGAAGTTCTTTTAGAAATAAAAGAGTTATTTTACAAATAAGCGGAAGCAACAAAACTATTTTGAACCCTCGGGTTCATATAAAATCCTGGTAGTTACATATTTACATCAAAAGATGCTTTCTCACTAAACAACTGGACGTTAAGTTTAAAACACTGTTTTCTTTAAATACATAACAACCGTCAAACTGAAGCTTTGCCTCTGTCTTTGATATAACCTGCAAAACATTTTAGAAATAATATCTGATAAGCTGCGAGAGCTTAGTGAGTAAACTAGACTGCCAATCATATAAACACATGAATATAATCATATGACAAACACTGATAATAACTGATATAAAACTCTGAGTAATTTACTGAGCCACTACTGCCCAAGGCAGTATGCTTACTGATTCACATAATTAATTAACTGAGCCACTACTGCACAAGGCAGTATGCTTTCTGATATCTGATTAATTAACTGAGCCACAGTACTGTGCTATTTCTGAGCCACTACTGCACAAAGCAGCATGCTTATTATTACTGAGCCTTACTGTACGTAGCAGTAAGCTTAACACACATAATATATATATATATATACTGAAACATTATTGTAACACTACTGAACCTTACTGAGCATAGCACCTACATCTGAGTGATCTAACATATCAATAACCTGATATAATAACATACATGCCGTATATATGACTAGTAGTCTAGAAGACTCACCTTATAGTCTGTGATGCTATAACAGTCCACAATCAATAATAATCTAGCGAACGCGCCTATGGTAAATCTCTACATGAAATAATACTGATAATACATCAACACCTGCATCTGCTGAACTGAACAACTGAACAAAACACTATCACCTCTGAATAAGAGTGTCGTAGCTGTCATTTAGATAATTAGTTCACATCAGTACTATTTCTGATTTCCTGTTCAAACTGTCGGTTATACCATTAGCCTTACTCTAAATAACATAATATTCTATTCACAATCCTCCACTGATTCTGACCACTGTTTCTATCACCTTTACAGGTCTTTCTTACTCAACAATTATTCCCAACTGTTATAATTTAGTGTAAACAACACTTCACATACAAACACATAATCTCATCATACCATACTGAATGCTACTGTAGTTTACTAATGGTAGTCTTACATCTACTCATCTCTAAATGCTATCGCAGGCGCACAGACGATAGTCTTACATCACCTATGAATGCTATTGCGGCGCACCGACAATAGTCTTACATCCACATATCCACCCACTATCGGGGTATAATCATTACGTATCATATACATAACGTGTCACATATACTACTATCAAGTGCAAGTCGGTGTATTCATCCTCATCCTATTTCAACTGTCTAAAAGTGTAAGCAATAATTCTGCCCCTTTGCATTAAAACACAATCCTTACCACTGTACAAAGCAAACTCAAACTACTGTCATTTCTTCAACCAAGTCAGGTAGCGCAAAAACTGTCGTTTCACAAAATTTCTGTTAACAATCCCATAACGATACTGACCACAATCTGCCTGTCTGATGGTAACCTTGGTATTTCTTCGGTTTACACGTCAAATATCCGTATACTACTTTCGCATCTTCAAAACTCATCTGTTTCTTCTCTGACTAATACTCGTAACACAAACTAAAGAAATAGTATATCCATACTAAGGATACTTCCTATTTCTATAAACTAGCCATACACATAACTTTTGGTTTTAGGTATTAACACATATATATAGTTCTTCCCTACTTGAGATATGAACTCATATCACTTTCTGTTCACATAATACTGCAACCTGGTTACTATCAAACCAGTCTATTCCAATTACTGTTTAGAATTCTCTCATAATCATGGCTATAGTTTCAACAAGGAATCTAACTATATCTAGTTCTAACACACTTGACTGAAATCTTTACAGAATAACTAAATACTAACAATTTACTTGTAGCAGAATCAAATAACATACGAGCAAACAAGCTATTGACAAAATATATATATACCTGGAACTACACCTGGCTTTGTTTATACTCCTTCTCCCTCTTCATCTCAGAATATGTGTGGACGGTAAAGTTGAAGCAGACTTGAAATCGGTAAGCGCCGTTATTGCGGTTGAATTGGGACATTCAGACCTCTGATGACCTGACTGATAACAATTATAACACACTTTGATCGGATTCTTGCAATCTCTGCTCCAGTGATCAGGTTTCCCACATTTATAACATACCAAAGAACCAACCCTGCATTCTCCCAAATGACGTTTCTTGCATAACAAACAAACTGGATATGTCTTCTGCATCACCATCTTTTCTTGAGTTTCAACTCTCGGTTTCTTATACCCTGACGTCGCCTTCTCCACTGATTCTCTTTCAGTTTCTTGTCTGATCAATTCTAACTCTCTAGCCCTTGCAGCATCCATCATGGATTTCACTGTTTGATGCTTACTAGCATCAATAAACTCTCGAATGCTAGGCTTGAGCACCATCATGTACCTGTACATCTTCATCTTTTCATTTGCCATGTAGTCTGGGCAAAAACGAGCCTTCTCCATAAACTTCGCATTAATCTCTGGTACAGTCTCCTTTGTCTGTTTCAATTTGTGGAATAAAAGAGTTATTTTACAAATAAGCGGAAGCAACAAAACTGTTTTGAACCCTCAGGTTCATATAAAAGCCTGGTAGTTACATATTTACATCAAAAGATGTTTTCTTACTAAACAACGGGGCGTTAAGTTTAAAACATTGTTTTCTTTAAATACATAACAACCGTCAAACTGAAGCTTTGCCTCTGTCTTTGATATAACCTGCAAAACATTTTAGAAATAATATCTGATAAGCTGCGAGAGCTTAGTGAGTAAACTAGACTGCCAATCATATAAACACATGAATATAATCATATGACAAACACTGATAATAACTGATATAAAACTCTGAGTAATTTACGGAGCCACTACTGCCCAAGGCAGTATGCTTACTGATTCACATAATTAATTAACTGAGCCACTACTACACAAGGCAATATGCTTTCTGATATCTGATTAATTAACTGAGCCCCAGTACTGTACTATTTCTGAGCCACTACTGCACAAAGCAGCATGCTTATTATTACTGAGCCTTACTGTACATAGCAGTAAGCTTAACACACATAATATATATATATATATATATATACTGAAACATTACTGTAACACTACTGAACCTTACTGAGCATAGCACCTACATCTGAGTGATCTAACATATCAATAACCTGATATAATAACATACATGCCGTATATATGACTAGTAGTCTAGAAGACTCACCTTATAGTCTGTGATGCTATAACAGTCCACAATCAATAATAATCTAGCGAACGCGCCTCTGGTAAATCTCTACATGAAATAATATTGATAATACATCAACACCTGCATCTGCTGAACTGAACAACTGAACAAAACACTAGGCACTCCCGTGCCTCGTCAAGCACGCCCATGCCTTACTTAAGGTACTCCCGTGCCTTACACCCAGACCACCCCGTGGTCTCTAGGCACCCTATGGGCCTTTCATGAACAGGGCACGCCCGTTCCCTAAAGGTCACGCCCGTACCCCCTTAGGTACGGCCAAGGGCACGGTTGGATCTTGAAGGTCACGCCCGTGCCCTTCAACTGGTAGTAGCAATTTGGCCAACTTACTTGCTGTCTCTGGCCAAAACACCCCAAAAACCCAACTTTAATTCATAAAAACACATCTGGGATGTTTTCCTACATCCCAAACAACTTCTAATCCATAAATAACAACAATAACAATCTAAGATCTGTGATTCACCATTGAATCACTAAAACCCATTAAAACTTCAAAGTATATCATCAAGAACTCTTACCTCCACTTGTATGATCACTAGCTTTTGTTGTTACACCTTGCTTCTAGCTGTTCCTGCTCCAAATTTCAGAGAAAAATGGATGTTTAAAGCATACGTGAGTTTAGTTTTGCAAAAGTGAAGACTTTGACTATCTTAAAGTCAAAGTTGGCTATTTATATATATAACTATGGACTAATTGCACAAGACGGTTTTAGCCCCTCTAGTTCATAACCACATACTATCACGTATATCCATTAGTAACTCGTATACCACTTTGTACATTTCTCGCGTTAACTTAATAATAGAATTTCCGGGTGTTACAACTGTCTACCCATGAATGCATATATTGTGTACTAGCAACACCCTATCCCCTCTATTAAAGGTCCAGATGTGTTCTTCTTCGAATTCGATGTCTTTTATATTGGTTCTCGTAATAAGAATGGTTCTCGTTTGAACAATCTTCTATGCAATCACATATGATTGAATATCAAATCTCATGTTTTTTGATATTCAATCACATGTGAATCTGTACAAACTCTCGTGTGATTCTGTACAAAATCACATGTGATTAAATATGCAATCATATGTGATTGAATACCAAATCTTATGTTTTTGGTATTCAATCACATATGATTCTATACAAAATCATATGTGATTGAATACGCAATAACATGTGATTGATTCTGTCAAATATGTGACATAAAAATGCTACATTTAATCAAATCACCTGTAATTATGTGCATGTATAAAAGATAGATAATCACATGTGTTATGAAACAACTAATAACTTATAATCACTTTCAATTGTTGATTTTTTGTTACTAAACCATAAAAACTTCGCCGGATTATCAAACACCAAAATATAATTATATAAAGACTATATTGATCACACCTCTATTGAATCACATGTGATTATACTTTAATAAAATTTAAGTTAAATCTAACAAAATGAGAAAAAAATTGTCGAAAGTATATCAAGTGACATCTCTAATAAAAGAGGGGAACACGAGGATCGCAACGGTATAATTCGTTTCGTCTAACGATTAACGGTTTGTGAGATAATTAATTTTAAATAAATTAAATGAGAGAGACAGTGGGACCAATAGTTAAAAGTTATAAATGTCGTTTTAAATAAAAATATATTAATTTTGATTATAATCTAAGATTGAATCTGAACCATTGAATCTTAAAATTTAATGACTATAAATTATCCTTCAGGACTATAAATTAAATTAGGACTGTATTGAATATTTCTCTATTATTATTATTATTGTTGTTGTAATTCACATGATTAAAATAAGTGTCAAAATCTATAGATAAAATAGAAAAAGAAAATTAGTTAATCACATATTTCATTATCTAATAAATAAGAGTATGAAACACGACGATTTAGTAGGAAAGAGGCAAGCAGCAAATAAATTCGATCCAAATCAATAACAACAAATAATGTCGGTAGCCACATTTCGAAACAAAGCACGAGTATTAGTTAAAGGGGTTTCACGAGCAAAAGGTTGACATTTGTAGAGATAGAAAAGTCAACAATTTTCAGTAGGAAACAACTTGTTCAAATCACCCTCACTTCTATCACCAATATTTAAAAAAGGCTCAATGTTATGAGTAATTGCAAACAGGCCACCAAAGTTTATGTTTTATCAAGTTAGTCACTATTGCTTTACTTTTTTCTCTCTTAGTTCTTAATCATAGGTGACCTATTTCTTCTTGCTATTTAAGTTTTCTCAATGTAATTTCCAGTGGTAGATTTTGTCTTTTATCATTAAACTACGTTTTAATGAAACTAATAAAATATTTCATATATACGCTAGCATGTTAAATAATTAATTCCCACTTCTTCGTAATCGAACAATTATGATTAAGCTCTACCATTTTGCATCTCTTGGATAATCAAAGTTATTATCATGCTTAGACTTGAGGAAAGATATGCAACTCTTAGTTTTTATGTTTACTCTCCACGTTTACATGTATAAAAGGTTTATAGAAATCCAAGATAAAACTTATTAAGGCGGTGTTTGTTTATGAAGATGTAAAATGCTTTCTCACTGTTTCCACGTCTTAAGAAAACGTGAGATATAAGTGATTTTTAGAATCAAATAAGTTAATTTTGTTTGTTGTTTTTCTTTTTCTTTCATCTTTTGTTAGAAGTGAACAACATCGAAATCGACCTAGGGTTCCGACTATTGTCACCGCCTTAGGGTTCCAACCACTACAACTAGATGGCCATGGGTGGACCCAAGTAGACTTTGGCGGTGGTACAGGCCACCAGTCAATTTTACAGATGGAGTGAAAAATTTCAACGTTTTTGAGCCGGTGCCACCAATCAGATTTTGGGGTGCTACTAGTGATTTTTTGATGCCACCAAAATCTAATAAAAAATTAAAAAAATTAAAAATGATAACATATAGTTCAATATTCGATTTAAACCTTTAAAATACTTTATTTACCTTAAAAATAACAATTTAATTAATATGACGTCATATAAATTATGTTTTGTTTTAAATTTTGGCCCTAAAATACTGAAACAACGACCGAAACCTCATTAATCTGACCCAATTAACTGAAAACCCGAACAACACCCTCAATTTTAATTAATTTTATCCTTCTCATTATATGGTGCCACCAGTCAATAAAAATCCTGGATCTACCCCTGCAGATGGCAATGCTGAAATTGAACAAAAAGGCGATGGTGAAAATCAAACAAAAACCCTAACCGTGGTATCATGGGAATAAACTATGAACACGAAATAAACAATGGTAAAATTGAACAAAAAGGCCGACAACAATTGAGATGGTGATATATGGTCATGGTGAATAGAGACAACAAGACACTCAAACATAAAAACCTTTTTCCTTCAAAGATGTTAATGGTGAACGAAGAACAACAAGGAGAAGGAGAAGGAGAAGGAGAAATTGAACAAATCTTTACCCTTGGTCCGATTGAGAAAGGAGATAGAATTAATGAACGAAGAACAATTGAGCAACTCACAATAGGGCAAAAAACGTCCGCCAAAATCATATTTAAAAAAAAGTTATCTTAACCTTCTCAAATAAGGGTATAGAAGTGGTTAAGAAGATTTCCCTCACATAAATTAAACTGCTACGGGTATGTTCAGGATAAAGCTTTTTGGAGCTTATTGGAGCTGACAGCTTTTTATTTTGAAAGAAAAGGCTACAAGTTATGTTCGGATGAAAAGGTTGGAAACTTTGTTTTAAACAAAAAGGCTCTGAAATAAAAAACTTCTTGAAGTAGCTTTTAAATATAGCTAAAAGCTTTTTACATACCAAATTACTTAAATACCTCTCTAATTGTTTTATAATTCCTCCAATTTTTATAATTTGTCTTTTTTTTGTCATTTACACTATTAAGCTCCGGCTAATAACTAGTTTGCCAAATACATATATAACTAAAATAAACAGATTCCAGCTACCAGCTTTCAGCTTCCAACTACTAGCTACCAGTTATTTCCATCAAACACATTATAAATCTTAAGTATCGGTCGCTTAATGAAAGAAGTGTCATATTTGAAGGACCTAAAGCTGACATTCCTTAAAATAGAAGTCCTGTACTTCCTTCATGAACTCCCACTCCATCGGACCCTTCTTTTTTTCTTAATCTCGCACATGCATTTTTAAGTTTATAACCAAGTAAAGGCTGGCTTCTTCTTGAGCCTCACAAAACTCTTTGAAAAGTCAAACCTCACATTTCTTTGACCAAACAACCCTTTACTTTTTCTTAATTTTGACTTTCTAATAAAATAAATACGATTCCATTTTCTCACTCATCCCCAACCATATATAAAACACGATACAATACTAAACTTCATACCAAAATACCAGATATTCAAACACCAAAACATCACCTAAAAAAACTCAACCTTCCTTCATTCATTCAAACCCCAAAAAAGCCCTAAATTTTCAATCTTTCTTTTCAATCTTTTTCTGGGTTGTACTTAAAATTCATCATTCTATAATGGGTGATCTCAGAAACGTCGAAATTCCTCCGTTTTTCATATGCCCGATTTCTTTAGAAATCATGAAAGACCCTGTAACACTTCCTACAGGAATCACATACGATCGAGATAGCATTGAAAAATGGCTATACACCAAGAAGAATAACACCTGCCCTGTAACAAAACAGGTTCTTTTAGACATCGAGGTAACCCCGAACCACACCGTTCGTCGATTAATCCAATCTTGGTGCACCCTTAACCCGTTATCCGGTGTCGAAAGGTTACCGACACCTCGGCTTCCGATTTCCAAATCCGAAATCCTCAAACTCCTTAAAGATTTGAAGCATCCCACTTTGCAAATGAAGTCTTTGAAGAAACTAAAACTTATTGTTTTGGAAAATGAAACAAATAAAAGGTCAATGGAAGCAGCTGGAGCAGTTGATTACTTAACTTACGTGTTAAACAACGTGACGTCATCTCCGCCGGCGGGAGAATATTCCGGTGTTGAAGGGTTTGAGTTGGTGACGCCGACTGACGAAGCAATAAGTATTCTTTATCACATGCATCTTTCACAAACTGCACTTCAAGGTTTGTTCGTAAAGACTGGAGATTTTATTGAGACGTTAACCTGCGTGATGCAACGGGTGGCCAACTACGAGTCACGTACATACGCCGTGATGTTGCTGAAGTCAATGTTTGAGGCGGCGGAGCACGTACAAGTAACGCTGCCGTTGTTGAAAACGGAATTCTTCACGGAGCTAGTTAAAATCTTGTCGGATCAGATCTCACAGAAAGCGACGAAAGCGACACTGAAGTTACTAATAAACGTTTGTTTGTCGGGGCGGAATAGGATCAGGGCAGCGGAGGCGGCGGCTGTTCCGGCGTTAATTGACATCTTATTAGATACGACCGACAAACGAATCTCAGAGATGATTTTATTGTCGTTAGATCAGTTATGTCAGTGCGCTGAAGGTCGATCTGAACTGTTGAAACATGGTGCTGGCTTAGCGGTGGTTTCAAAAAAGATATTTAGGGTTTCACCGGTGGCGAGTGATAGGGCGGTGAGGATAGTGCATTCGGTGGCGAAGTATTCCGGCAACGCTAGTGTGGTGGCGGAGATGCTGCAGATAGGGGCGGTGGGGAAGCTGTGTTTGGTGTTGCAAGTGGATTGTAGTGGGAAAATGAAGGAGAAAGCAATGGAGATACTTAAAATGCATGCTAGGGTTTGGAATAATTCTGCTTGTATACCACATACTTTAATTTCTTCATATCCATCTTGATTAAGAAAATTGAGATTTGAAGATTTAGGTTAGCTGATAATTTTAACAGATTTTAGACATTAATTAATTTAACTAATTAATTATATAAAATTAATATACGTACGTTGTGATTTTAATAAATTCACAACATACGTATAGTAATTATTTCGAGCAAAAACTCGGCGCTCCCAATAGAATTGATTAATTTTGATTTAGTTGATTTTTGTACGTAATTAAGTATGTATATATGAATTTAACTTGTGTAGTTGTGTGCAATGTTTAATCGGTTCTTAACGATATATATATATATATATATATATATATATATATATATATATATATATATATATATATATATATATATGGTAGAGATCAAGTAAAAATAAAATTAAAGTAAAAAGGGTAAAAGGGATGATTATTTGATCATTTTTCGGTATATATATCAACTGATAATCGTTAGTTCATCATTTTTATTGATTAAAACTAGTTCTTCATCAATTTATTTTTGATGAATCCAACATATTCATCACTTTTTAGATGAAAGCATTTTGTTCATCAACAAATTATTTCAAAATTTTGTTTTCAAAATCTATACTTGAAATCAAAAATAAATTGATGAAAAACTAGTTTTAATCAATAAAGATGATGAACTAACGATTATCAGTTGATATATACACTGAAAAATGATCAAATAATCATCCTTTTTACACTTTTTACTTTAATTTTCTTTATATATATATATATATATATATATATATATATCATCAATTAGTGCCGCGATGATCACGAATAGTAAGATTGATCTAGTTAGGTGAGTTATATACAATAATAATTAATATGTTTAAGAGTTTTAAATTTTAAAACTTATTTGGAACTTAATTAATACGTGTATCAAAATTTAAAGTAGATGCTAAATAAAGAAAATAAAAGTTCATCTTTTATATATATGTAGGCAAGTATATCTATTTTTAGATTATAAGTTACATATTCATGGGTTGAATGTGACTTTATTTATTATTTCCAATACAAATACTTACTCCATCATATTAATTAAATAAATGAATTAATGAATGAATGGTTTTAGTCGTCCACCTGCCATCCAAATAATTTATTATCCTTTTTTCCCGATTAAAGTAAACAAGTTGTTAGCCGAAATATTGGAACAAGAATTTTCGTTGTTAAATACCAAATTTATGAATATTTAAATGCACCCATGTGTCTTTGTTTAGAAATGCAATTCTTTAACATAAAAAAATAATACATCAACGTAAATAATTATTTACCGGTACACTAATATGATATCCGTGTAATACGATATTAACGAATAATTTTATTTAATAACATGATCGTTTTCAAGACATAAGGTATGACATTCATCCAATACGGTGACAAGAATAATTTTTGTTTTGGGACATATCTATTTTCTTTATACTTTTTTCATTTTCTTATTTGTCGATCTATTCTTCATAATTGAAAAAAAAGTTATGAAAATATTTTTTTAATAATTAAGTTAATTTGTATTGACTTGACATTTCAAAAAAAATTGTATTGACTTTATTTTTTTAAGGGTTTAGTTTCTACATATGTATCCAAATTGTCACCTTTTGATATTGTGTGTACTAAACTTTTAAAGTTATCTTTTAATGTATTGAAGTTATAAAAATTATCACTTAACGTACTCTACCTAATATAGCATATTATGTGGTGATATGACACAGGTTCTGCTGATGTGGAATTGACGTGGCTGGTGATCGTTGTTTCCTTTTATTATAATAATAATAATAATAATAACAACACAAAGAGATCTTCAACTTAATGTACCAAATTTTCAACATAACAAGTTCTTCAAAGATTCAAGGGTTTGTTCAAACCCAAACCAAATTTCATACAACCAAAACCAGATTAGGAAGATCTGTATTTCATGGGTCTTCAATCAATTTCTACATCTTCAACTCAACGAGTTCTTCAAAGATTCAATGGTTTGTTCAATCGATTTCTACATCTTCAACTCAACAAGTTCTTCAAAGATTCAAGGATTTGTTCAATTGATTTCTACATCTTCAACTCAATGAGTTCTTCAATCGATTTCATCAAACGATCTAGTAAGTTGCGATTTCATTTCATGGGTGTGCAATCAATTTGTTCATAAGACCAGATCAGGTAAGTTGCAGTTTTAATTTTTGACCTGATGAGGTATGTTTTGATTTAGGGTTCATAAGACCATATATGGTTCCAATTGATTTGTTCATGGTTTCTTTTCCTTTATCATCGATTTTCTATCCCAAAGTGTATCAGCTTTCTTGTGATCGTGTATGCATATTAGCTATATAGTGTTTGGTTGGATAGATTCCTTGAGAATTCTTAGGAATTGGAATCTAATTCCATCAAATTCCTTTGTTTGGTTCAAAAATGAGAAAGAAAAAGGAATCCTAAATGATCAAGACATTCCACCATATATATGAGGGGTTTCAAATTCAATCCAACCTTGGATGGAATTCACTTTCCTTCCATCTTCCACAATGATCTGCTCACCACCACAACCTCGTCTCCTAGACCCGACGCTGTTCACAAATTCCGGCCACTCAAATTGCCGTTGTGAGAACCATCGTTGTCGCCGTTCCCAACTTAAGAACCGTCGTCGTCGCCAATGTTCCCAACTCGAATCGCCGCCATGATAACATCGAATAGGTTCCCTATCCAAACCCTTCTTCTTCACAGGTTTCAGTTCCCAACTCGTCATCGTCTTGATGCTCCTTCACCTCCGGATACAAACTCTTCTTCTTCTTAGGTCGCCACCCCAAACCCTTCTTCACAAGTCAATTAGGGGTGGCGCTGGTTGCGATTAGGGCTTCGATTAGCGCGATGGTGGTGGTTAGGGCTTCGATGCTGGCGATGGCGATGGTTAGGGCTTCAATTAGGGTGACGGTGGTGGTGGTAATTGTGGGTTATGGTCGGTGGTGGTTGTGGGTGGTGGCAGAAGGTGGTGGGGGAGGTATATTTAATTCCAATTCCATTTTTACAACCAAACACAATAGTTAAGGATTTTAAATTCCAAATCCAAATCCTTCCTAGATTCTAATTCCATTTGAAAACATTCTACGAACTGAACGCTATCTTAGTTATGCAGGTTCAAATTCCTAGGTAGAGATTAAGGAAATGCTTTAGCTATATAATGTGGTAGCTCAAGTTTCAATGTCCCTTTTGTGATATCAGATATCTTTGAAGAAAATGTTTAGACTTTTTCATATGATTTGTAACACTCATTTCCCTCATTTAAATCTCTTGTGTTTATTATGAAGTATTGAGCCAATTGTTAGGCTATTAGTGAGTTGACGAATCTGATTAGAGATTTGCTTTAATCGAATAGCTAATGTCAGGATTGACCTACAGGGTCAAAGTATAATAAAATGTAAAAAAAAAGTGTTTATATGTGTATGTTTATTTATAATTATGTTGTAAGTGGGTAAAAGGTATATATACCCAAACAACCAAACTTGTAATTTACCATAAATAGAAGAAAGCACAAACACGCTTTTAGTGTGTGTTTGCCAATTGTTTGTGTGTGACTTTAAAGAGAGAGAACATGAATATTAATATTAATTAAGCAAGCTTGAAGGTGAATTAAGAAAGATTAATGTGGGATTAACAACAAGAAAAAGAATTAACAAGATTAAACAAGTTTCTAGCAACAGGTCCTTTAAGAAATCAAGGTTAGACATACTTAACCTTCGTGTTATTCTAGTTCTAGATAAAGAAAGAATAGATTAGCCATTTTGTGACAAGTTGATGTTGCATGTTATGTTTAAGAATGGATTTAGTGTTAATTATACTGATAGAACATGATTATATAGTCACATGCGGATGATTTGAGTTAAAAATGGGTATTTGATGAAATTTTGCATTTAACAAGCTATTCACATAGAACAGCAGAACCAGACATTGACGTGTCCCTCAACAACAAATCGTTTCCGTCGGTTGTGCCTAGCAAGACACTAGGCGTGTCTAGCTATAGGAGGGTTGGAGGTGTGCAAGTGTGTAGGGCACAACCATGTAAAAGGTGACACGGGCCTTGTTGTGCCCTAAGAAGGCACAAGGTGTGCCTTGACTAGTTTAAGTCGTGACAATATGCACAACCATGTCGAGCCCTTGTTGGAGGTCGTGTTGCTTTTTGAGCAACACTTTAGACTTGTGATTGTTATATTGAGATTATTAATTATTATATCACAACTATTTAGGTTGTTGGGATAAAAGGGGGAGATTAAAGACGGTTGAGAAGCTTTGGACCTCATGTGAGTACCTCGATTTGATACTTAGAGAATACTAATCGATAGTTATTGTAGGTTCGATGTTTAAAACATTATGTGATATACGTATGATATTAAACTAATGAATTGTTCTGTCAAAAATCACTAAGAGGTAAATTGAATAATTACTTGATCGGATGAGTATGTATATATATATATATATATGTGTGTGTGTGTCTGTATGTCAAATATGAACCATTAGATTTTTTAAATGAATGATCAAAATCTAATAATGACATTATTGTAATTATGTAAACAATTATAAGATTTAGTTATAGAATAAAAGGTATTATAAGAATCCTCCACCCCATAAATTTCGCCCATTCCTTTTTTTTCACTTCAGCCCCCAATATATATATATATATATATATATATAGAGAGAGAGAGAGAGAGAGAGATAGAGACAGAGTAAGGTTTTATATAGAACCACCCTTGAATATAATCTCTAAAGTACAAATCTTAGACAATCATTTAAAAGGGCGAAATAAGAATTGGTAATTACAAAATTAACTCACTTGCCTCCCTCAAAAAATTCTCCAGATTCTTTTTTATTTTAAATATTATCCCTTAAACCTTTAAATTGCCATAACTATTTCAATTTTAAGAATTTGAGCAAAAAAAATATACTAATCTACTCATTTTTTAATCTTCTTTCAATCAAGACCATTCTTCTCATATTTCTGAATTTTTTATTTTGAAAAATGCAAACTAGGTGAAAGTAATACCAAAATATTATTATTTTGAATCATGTGTATTTATATTATTTTTGGCTGGAATCATGTGTATTTATATCATTTGGCTGAAAGAAGTCTATTTTTATTATTTTTATCTGGATAATGTTATCATTTTGAATGTTGTATATTGTTATCATTTTCATCCCTAGATTGTTATCATTTTCATCTCGAACCATGTGTATTGATATCGCCCAAATTGAATACTTATTTCGGGGTGGTATCCGATCGTTTCATATGATTTTCTATGTAATATGGTCATAATTGATATTAAATTAATCGTTTTTTAATTCTGAGGTCTTTAATGCTTATCCAAGGTAAAAGGAAAGAAAATCATGAAAATTTGCAAGTAATGAAAAATATCATGTTCTAGACCCGTTTGTACGGCCCTGTAAAGTGTTTTGTAGGGCCGTACATGTGTCGGACACTAATTGCATATTTAAGCAATTTCCCCCCTTTTCACTCATAACTCGATTTCAGCCCTAAAACCTGGGGGAGAGGCAATTTTCTTCATATTTTCCAGAGTTTTAAGTCAAATTTTCAAAGGATACAACAAAGGAAAACAAGATTTGGAGCTTGGATCTTATCTGAAGAGCTTTTTCTTTATCTTCTCCATTGGGTTTCTTCTAGGTTTAAGCTTTTCTTCATGTTTCCTTTTAATTTCAGTTTTGTTTGCTTAGATTTCGTTATGTTAAGCATGGAGTAGTTAATTTTAGTGCTATTGGATTAGATTCAAGTAGGTTATTGACTTGGATTTGAGATTTTTGTTGGGTTTCCTCAATTTCACCATTAATGGAAGCTTCAAGCTAGGGTTTGACTTCAAATTGCTTAAATTGATGTTTTTCCCCAAATTTCCTTGACTAATTGATGTAATAGACATATTGTATTGATTGGTTCTTAGTTTCTTTGCAATTATTCTTAGTTGTGATACCCAATTTGTGAAAACTTACACTTGGGTTTGGGTTTTCACTATTGTTTATGCAATTTGTTGATTAAATTGACTTTGAAATGCTTAGGTTATGTTAATCAAGTGTTGAAATATCTTTTAAAGTTGATTTTTGTGAAATTAGCTACTTCAGAGAACTTCGAAGGTTAGTTTTCAAGAATTAATTGTTTAATTAACGGAGAACTTTGTTATTAAACGTGTTTTAATTCAACACTCAATCCTTGCTTGAATGTTTTTACAAAGTGATAGATTCTAGTCACTCCTTGTATCTTATAAAATCATTGTAAGGAGACTTTCTTGTTTGATTTTATTTAATACTAGCATTATACCCGCGCAATGCTGCGGCGACATATAGTTTTTAGTTTACAATATGTCGCTTTCAAGAATGTAATGATATGTTATTCGCGCTATTTAATGTCACAAAAAAGTTTACAACAACATGTCCGTTTTTTTTTTCCAAATTTTCTTTTATTTACATCTAACTATTTTATTAATTTTAAAAATAAATTCTAAAAGACAATAAAATAAGAAAAAAGATTTATATCGATGAAATAAAGAGAAGAGTTAATAAGACTTTAAAAATTATGTTGATGTGGGTGGAAAATTGTGTTGGTATGAGAGAATATATTTCTAATAAAAAGTTAAAGTAAATTAGGAGAGAATAAAATAGGTAAAAATTAAGTGAATAAGATTAATTTAGATTAAATGAAGGGTCAAGATTTTATATTGATTGAATTTTAAGAAATCTTAAATTAAGAGGAGAGAGAATGTTAAATGATTTATATAGTAGTATAGATGAGTGGATGAGATTAATTTGGATTAAATGAAGGGTCAAGATTTTATATTGATTAAATTTTAAGAATTCTTAAAATTTAAGAGCAGAGAGAATGTTAAATGGTTTATATAGTAGTATAGATTGGATGTGTTTAGATTGTTTAACGGCTTGCCCATCAAATTTATCAAATCCTTGTCAATTAACTCTATTTGAAATCGAGTCTAATAACACTTCCTTCTCAAATCGAAAAGTTCTAAAAAATATCTAGTTTCCATTTATCTCGCTTTTTTTTATTGTTAAATTTAGGATTATAGACATTTGATCATAGATTAATTAATGACGAAAACTTAGTATTGAGATTTCATCTTACTTCCTTGATGTTAGACACTCGGTATTACAAACACTTTACTACTATACGATGGGTTAACTGCCCAGTGTGTAGCTTATTCTAGTATTTCTGTTTTATTTCACATCATTTTTCATGTATATAACTACACAACATCATGTATTTATATCATTTTTGGCTGAAAGTAGTCTATTGCTATCATTTTCATCTGGATATTGTTATCATTTTGAATGTTGTATATTGTTATCATTTTCATATGAAAACATATGTATTTATATCATTTTTTGCTAGAAGGAATTTACATCATTTTCGGTTGGACGACCCTCTAGGGGAAAACAAAAGGAAAGAACATGATTTTGGGAGTGGGAGATTCTCATAATACATTTCATTTTATAATAAAATCTAATAATTGTTTAATTAATTACATTATTGTCATTATTAGATCTTGACTATTGATTTAATAAATCTAATGGTTCATATTTAGACTTTAGAACTTTAGATACTATGGTTAACCATAGGGACTATGTTTATCCAATTTACATATATATTTAATATATATATATATATAGGGTGAGAATTCACATAGCCCCACCCTTAAACATAAAACTCAAAGACACTCATTTAAAAGGATAAAATATGAATTGCAAAAAAAAAAATCCAAACTCACGCCTTCTATAAGACTTCTCCAAAATTTTATTTTTTTATTTTTTATTAACCCTTTAAATCTTTAAATGACCATAACTATTTCAATTTTGAGAATTTGAGCAAAAAAAATATAGCAGTCTACTCATTTTTTAATCATCTTTCAAACAAGACCATTTTTTCTCATATTTTTGAAAATTATATTTCGAAAATGCAAACAATTGAAAATGATACATTAATACTAAGTTGTTATCATTTTGAATCATGTGAATTTTTATCATTTTCGGCTGTAACCATGTGTATCTATATAATTTTCGGCTAAAAACATGTGTATGTATATATTTTTCGGCTAAAAACATGTGTATTTATATCATTTTGGGCTAAAACATGTGTATTTATATCATTTTCGGGCTAAAAACATGTGAATTTTTATCATTTTCGTCTGGAATGAATGTATTTATATCATATTCGACTGGAAGGAGTGTATTTATATCATTTCGTTTAGAATTTAGAAACATGTGTTTTTATATTATTTTCGGCTAAAACATGCATATTTATACCATTTCGGCCAAAAATGAGTCTATTTTTTTATCATTTTCATGTGAATAATGTTATCATTTTAAATATTGTATATTGTTAGTAGTTTCATCTGGAAAATGATATCATTTTTAACTAGAATTATTATCATTTTTGGTGGCTGAAAAATATTATCATTTTTAACTGGCTGGAAGTTATTATTTTATGTGGCTGGAAAATGTTATCATTTTCAACTGAAATTTTATCATTTTCGGCTGAAAGTTATCATTTTCAGGGCTGGAAGTGGAAAAAAAAAGTAAGGGGCGAAATTTATGGGGTGGAGGATTCTCATAGTACCTTTTCATTATTATATTTTGACCATTGATTTGAAAAATCTAATGGTTCAGATTTGACCTTTGGGTTCTATGTTTAAGAATATGACCTCTATTGATCCCTTATATATATATAGTGAAAAGTTCATTTGAGAACCGTTTTTATTACAAGAATCGCGAGAACCAATCTTAGCCGTTCAATTCTCACTCCTTCAATTAGATTGTACATCCATGAGTTTCTTACATACACCTTGCAACAATCAATCACTTCACACTCTTCATCCATAAATTCCACTTACCAATTGAACGACGAAGATTGGTTCTTGCGGTTCTCACAATAATAAAGTTTCTCAAATGTACCCTCCCCTGGATATATATGCGATTATGAGGTATTTTATTAAAATTAAAACCGGCTAAGAGCTTATCAATTTACCCAAGAATAGATGATGAATAAATATAAAGAGAGACGGATGAAGCACATGTACTGATATATGTTAATGTTACTCGAAGTATAGTAGAAAGTTAGAATATAGATAAATGACAGATGAGACGCATTTATATATTTACATTTAAATACAAGTGTTGAATTATATTATTAAGAAGATGCGTAGCTGAATGAAAATATCCACGTATGTATTATATATTATATATAATTGAAGATGTGTTGGTATTTTTAGTGTAATCAAGCCATTTAAGTATAATCGGGATTAACTTGAGACTAGCCGATTTTAGACTTGATTATAATTCGGGTTTGGAGGTGTGAAGTGCACACTAGGTTACAAGGGGCATCGCCCCTTGGCGGGGTCCAAGGGACAGCGTCATTGGCGGGGTCCAAGGGACAGCGTCATTGGCGGGGTCCGAGGGGCAGTGCCCCGTAGCAAAATTTACTTATATATTTATATATATGAAATAACCATCCAACCTACGCTTGGCCGCCGCCGGCTGCCGTCCCCCATAACCGCCGGCCGGTAACCGCTGGTTTCGTGGGCTATATATAGGCCATTTCAGCCATTGTGTT
Organism: Dittrichia graveolens; assembly: GCA_038502395.1. Taxonomy (NCBI): domain Eukaryota; kingdom Viridiplantae; phylum Streptophyta; class Magnoliopsida; order Asterales; family Asteraceae; genus Dittrichia; species Dittrichia graveolens. Next base: position 7,340,038 of record JARJIL010000003.1, read on the forward strand.
TTGGTATGAAATACGGAAGCATACGAAAACCGTGTTGTATACAAAACGATATACATACGAAGAATAGGATTACAAGTCGATATTCTGACGAAATAGTCTCAGATAAACGAGAAATAAAGCAAAGATATTATGTGTTTGGAATTTAAATTGAATAAAACCTGTAATTCAAATCGAGTTTCTTGGATTATCCTATATCTGAATTCGTGATAGCCCAGGCAAAAGGGTCGAATTACAGATTACGGAAAATATATTAAACACGATCCACGAAATTATCCAAGTTATATATTGTTATTCTTACCTTCTATAAACCCTTTCCTCCAACAAGATGAATAATATTAAAAGAGTAAATATATGTACACACATAATTAACATATGATGTGTATTATTAACAAAGTAACTAGAGACAAAGAAGTAAACGTTGGTTATGTGTATTATTTCGTTTGAACCAATTTTTTTTCTTTGAACAGCGAAATTATGTTAGTTGGTTGGATCCGCAATAACATCCAAACGGATAGTATGCGAACCCAAGCCATGCGTTATAAGCTAATAAACCCTACTCCAACTATTTCCAGAAACCCCGCTTGAACCAATTAACCAGACGAGTTTGGTTTTGTTTTGTTTGTTAAACCCATGTAAATATTTTAATTATTTTTGCATTTTTAATCTTTAATATTTAATATATATTAAAATTAAGAAGAGGGTTATGATTTCATTTTTTTTTTAAATTTTTCTACCAACGATAACCCTTTCTTTTAATATATATTAAAGATTTTATATTGGAAATCAATTTTAAAAAATGGAGCCATATGTTACTCTTTCATATTTTATTATCTATTTTGTTAAACCGAATTAAAACTTTGTCGTTTACTTATATCCACTATTTAAAAAGCAGTATTGGTGGAGAATACAAATAATGTTTGTGACATTCGTTATTGCAATATTTTTTGTATGTTTTATAATTATTTTAGTATACATGTTAATACTGTTAAACACCAAAACATTTAAAATTTACTTTAATAATCATCGTGTTTATATACACGGTGTTAAACTTGTAACATATTAAAAAAATAAAAATATTATATTTATTTACTAAGATATGGCTTGTTTTGTTTTTCCGAAGGGACCGAATCAATTTTCAAATCTTTTTTTCTTGAACTTTCTAAGAAAGTGGAAAGTCTTGTGTGTATATTAAAAGTCCCACCGAAAGGAAATTAAAACTTTAAATTAATAGATGTGATATCACGGACAAATTTCTAAGCGGCCAGCTATAAAAATTCAAAGAATGTGTGACCATGTGAAAATTTTAACTTCTTTTGTTAAATAAATTAAATATAATACTAAGAGTAAATTTCACGGATGGTCCATGTGGTTTACGACTTATTACATGTGTGATCATTTATGTTCGTTTATTACACTGGAGATCCCCATGATAAGTACTTTATTACGCTGTTGAGTTATAACAAAATATTAGCTTTAAAAATATTCGACTGTTGAGTTATAACAAAATATTTAATTAAACATTAATCCGAAGAACCTAAATTAGCTTTATCATAGTCTCGACCACACTTTACTGAATTACTATGAATTACTGAAGCTAAAGATGAAGATCTGGTCTGGAAGCTTTTGTAATACGCTTAAATTTTAGCTTTGGGACATGACACTGTTAAAGTGCAACTTGACATTTAGCGGATTTGAATGGTTTATGACCTGATCTGAAACAATGCAAAGAAAATCTGATTGGTGAAATCAATAGTACGAACCTGTTTAATTAATTCGGTTTTACTTGTATATGGACTTGGCCCTTTAGTTGCTAGGGTTTACTATTATAAATATTACTAGCTAAGGTTTACGATTATAAATATTACTAGCTAGGAGTTCTTGTGTATCACTTTTGAAATTGTGAAACACTCTAGTTCATGTCCGTGGACGTAGGTTAAATCAATTTTAACCGAACCAAGTAAATCTTATGTCGTGTTTCTTGCTTTCTTCATTGCATCACCTAACAAACACAAATACCGTTTTAGGGCTAGATAACACCTATTGGACATCTTCCTCTATCTCATTACTCTTCTAATCCATCCCTAAGGGAAGATGTATCTGATACATGAAATAATCTGAGGGTTAGATAAAATGCTTAAGAAATCAATATATATATAGCAGCTGTCTTTTATTAGTTTATTTTGCCATATTTAGCTTATTCAATACTAGAGTTAACTCATGAAAATCGAATTTCCTTTATAATTAAGGAACATGATCACACTGTTCCACTTTAAGTTATTAATCATCATGTATAAATAAAAGACTAACAATATTATAACCTTTCATTTAATAAAATGTATATGCTACATATTATGACTTGTGGCATGGCGGTTGAATTCAAGAGCTAGCAAACGAACGTAGCTGCTACATATTTTTTTAATCCTGTCAAAAGTTTGTAATGAAATATATATATATATATATATATATATGCTACGAAAACATTCAGATATATAAATCAGCCATATATTTTATTTTATTTTTTACACAACAAATGTCAATTTATGTTGTTCGTATAAAAACACACACTAATTCAAATTTATGTTGCATTAGCGATGACTAATCATTCAGATATTTTAGTTGCGTGCATGTTTCTAGAAACCAAAAATAATATCTGAAAATGAGAGATCGTTACCATGTTATTGTAATAATTGTTTGAAACTTACGTTTATAAACTAAATTATGTTTAACATAAATGATATATATATAACTTAATCTCTCTCCTCCTTAATTTTAAGAATTCTTAAAATTCAATCAAAACAACATTTTGACCTTTCATTCTATTTAACTTAATCTCATTCACTCAATCTTTAACCATTTCAATCTCTCTCCTAATTTACTTTAACTTTTTATTCAATTAAAATATACTCTCACACAAACATAATTATACACTTATAACAACATAATTTCTAATATCATATTAACTTCTCTATCCTTATTTCACATATATGATTTTTTTTCCTTATTTTAATAAATTTTAGATTTTATTTTTAAAATTAATAAAATAGTTTATGCAAATAAAAGAAAATTTGAAAAAAAATGGGACATGTTGCTAAAGAAATTTTTTTTTGTGACATTGAATTTTGCGAATAACATATCATTACATTTTTGAAATTGGCATATTATAAAACAAAAACTATTCGACTCCGCAGCATTGCGCGGGTACGATGCTAGTGTGTGTGTGTGTATATATATATATATATGGAAGGGTTCATTTGAGAACTGTTTTTATTACGAGAACCAGGAGAACCAATCTTAACCGTTCATTTTGGATAATGGAATTCATGGATGAAGAGCGTGGGGGGATTGAGTGTGGCAGGGTACTTATAAGGAATTCATGGGTGGACAATCCAATTGAAGGAGAGAGAATTGAACAGCTAAGATTGGTTCTCGCGGTTCTCGCAATAAAAACGGTTCTCAAATGAACTTTTCACTACATACATACATATATATATATATAGGGGTAGGTTCAAACGAGAACTGTTTTTCATACGAGAACTGCGACACCAATCTTAGTTCTTGATTAAACTTAATGATATTTCAATAAACAAATACTATTGTTTCATGACTGAAATTTTAATGATATACAAGACACCACTTTGTCTTTTTTTTATATATTTCAGTCATGAAATACTACTGTTACATAACTGAAATATCAAATAAAAAAAGTGAAGAAGCTGAGTATAAGCATGATTCATATATCAAATATCAAAATAAAAAAGGACAAACTACTTCAAAATACAATAAACATTAACTAAGCTACCATTGTATACAATCAACTTTAAAACTTTAAAAATAATACAACAAACTTACTCATCCCATTGTATACAAAATATAACCTGAATAGCAAGTTACCGGTAATTTTACTTTATTATTCTATTTTCCTATTTTCTAATTAGTTATTCTTGATGATTATGAGTTCTATCTTCTTGGTGTATTTAACTCCAGAAATTCAACTTGATAATTACAAAGAATAATGTATAATTAAACCAGATGAATTAACAACTCATGAAATCGAAACCAAATTAAACTACGAATCAAACTTAAACCCAGATGAAGATGAAGAACAATAGTGAAACCCTAAATTATGGACTTGCATATCTGAGAATGAATGCCCTAAATAATGAACAAGATGAAGAAAATAAAAGCCCTAAATATTTAACAAGATCGTCGGCTGGTGGTTTGAAGGTAATTTGAACAAGATAATGGTTTGCTTGACACAAATCGAACCTTAAATCGAGATCTAAAAAACAAACACATCCAGATGGTGGTTTAAACAAGATGGTGATTTGTTTGAACAAGATGGTGATTTGTTTGAACAAGATGGTGAATGAAAACCCTAAATCAAGATCTAAAAAACGAACAAGATGAAGAATGAAAACCTAAAAGCGACGGTGGTTTGCTTGAACACATGTCGAACCTTTAAGGGCTTCAAATCATACATCGCAAAGTGGTCCGAACATAAATCTAACCTTCAAGGGCTTCAAATCGCACATCGAACCTTCAACAACTAGAAACCGAGTATGGTGGTGGTGGTTTGAAGGCGGCGGCGACCACCACGACAACCGTGGTGGTGGGTTGATGACGATGGGTTGGTGGCTATAGTAACCGAGATGGAGAGAATCATAAAAATAAGGAGGTAGAAGATGAAGATCTGGGAAGACAAAGGTAGTTGTACCAATTTTGAATCAAAAATTCATATTTTTCTTGTTTTAATAATTAAAAAATAAAAATGAAAAAGAAAAATCAAGTAACCGGTTGTTTACCGGTTTTAAGAGGTGAGTTTGTATATAATGGGATGAATAAGTAGGTTTGTTGTATTATTTTTAAATTTTTAAAGTTGATTGTATACAATAGTAGTTTAGCTAAAGTTCACTGTATTTTGAAGCAGTTTGCCCAATCAAAAAAGTCATTGCTTCACAATTTTCTTTAATATTTCAGTCATGAAATACTACTGCTGATTATAAAGTTGTGATTAATTACAAAAATACCACCATGTTTTTTTTATCTACGTCCAGATCGGACGGCTGAGATTTAGTCTCTCATTCTCATTTAATTTCTCATTCTCTTTTTAATTTTCCCCTGTATATATATATTGTTGGAATATGCCCGCTGACACGAACGAGTTAATGGCACTACCGATGAGGTATAGGCCTATTGGGTCACACACCAAGTATTGATTCCGGCAACACGATCAAGCAAAAGAGAGAAAAAGGCCAAAATGGGTTTTGGCAGGATGGTACACGGGCCGTGTTCCTGAACACGGGCCGTGTCCAGTCCAACATACACGAGGCGTATTAGCCCAGTTCAAGGTCGTGTAGTTTGGGCCTACACGGGCCGTGTAGATGAACACGGGCCGTGTAGTGCTTGATAGACATGGGCCGTCTTAGCCCAATTGGGGCCGTGGACTTTGGGCCTACACGGCCGTGTACGTTCGCTGTAACAGCAGAATTAACAGCCTTAAATACTTGGTTTAATGGTGTTAACTTCTAATAATGGTGGTAGACAAAGTGACTACGAGTTATCTGCTCTAAGGGAGGTTTTTGGATGTCTCTTGGCTCTTGGTTGACACTTGAACTCTCTCTCACTTGTTCATCTTGTTCTTGGTGTTCTTGAACACAAGAAGCAAGAAACACATAGACTTGGGTGTTGTTTTGGTGGCTACACCAACTTACTAGCATTTGGGAATCAAGGTTGCTTGGTGTGGACTTCATTAGATGAATCCTTGTTTGGATTCTTGAAGCCTTGACTTGCTTGAGTTCTTGAAGATTAACAAGAGGAAGATCATTGTGCTTGAGTTGTGGTACAACTTTCTTTCTATCTTGTTTATTATATTTTAGTTGCAATTGCATGTCTAGATATTGGTCCATGGGAAGTGTTTGTTTGGTTAGCTTATTATTTTGTATTATATCTTGCTTCCGTTGCTACTCGATTATGCCAAACAAATACCTTCAGTGGTATCAGAGCCATATCTAACATGGCTTTGCACTAACGAGTCTAGAAAAACCATATGAATATTTTATACAAGAAAATTGTCTTCTTGAAAGTTTTTCGTGTAGATTTTTGTTAGGCTAAAATTGATATATTTGTAGCCTACATAATAATCATATAAATGTTTTTATATTAGAAAATTGTTTTCTAGAAATGGTTTTTCATGAAGATTCATGTTAGGCTAAAATTGGTATATTTGTAGCCTACCTAAGATGTTAGTTTTTACATCAAGTCTCAAAACCATATAAGTACATTTATATAAGAAAATTGTTTTCTTAAAATTGGTTTTTCCATTGAGACTCTTGTTGTGCTAGAATAGATTTATTCGTAGACGTGTTAATATATTTTAGTTTTTATATTTATATATTTGTTGTAACTTGGCATGAAGTGTACACAAATATATACTTATAAATGTGTATATGAATATGTGTCTCAAAAATGGTTTGGTACACTAATGCATATGTACAAGGATTGTCATTTTGGTGCCTTTGATGTTGTTGACAATGTTGACTAAAATATAGATATATATTTATATCATGGTTTTGTGTGGCACACCATGTTTCACTTATGTTGTGTTTGGTTAATTCGGTAACACGATATGCCCTTAGACCTATGTGTTGTGGTGGTTGATTGGTTCGGTTTTTGGTGGCCTGCGTGCCATATTGATGTAAATATTTATTTATATATTTGTTGGTGCGGCTTGCACGCCGTTTATTTTATTCCGTGTATTTGTATAAATAGTGTAGGAATGCGACCTGCGTGTCGTTTATATATATATTCTATGTATTTGTAAATAGTATAGAATTAGAACCGGAGAAGTCAACGGGAGTCATGGTGATGACGTCTTGGCGAGAAGGAATCAACACGTTATTGGAGGTGTTGGATTCGGTGGGAGCTCACCCAACGAGACTTTACCTTGTCCTTAGGTTTTGGCCTCGTTTTCCCCGTTGTGGCTCACGGGGAAAACGCATAGGAATTTTGGGCATGTTACCGAATTATACATATATATATTTGCGTGGTTGTGTTTTATTTTTCCATGCATGGATTAGGATTCGCATGCTAGACAATTTTTCTATAAATTAAATAAAATACAACGTTTGTTAAAATGGTTAACAATCTCGCGCGAATAGAATTGACAAAGAAAATATAAACTTGGTATTATATTTAAAAGTGCTTAAAAATCGTTTTGACACTTACTTTGTTAATTCACAAAAAGGTTTTTAGAAACCGGAAACAAAATCCCGTTTTTCAAAATGTAAATCATGCACCATCCGTAAGATGACACCACCCGAATATAACGAAACAAGGATGATTGTCGAGCTAAGCACGAGTCATTCCTTGCGTAGTTGTGTGGAAGGTGAGTGGGGTAACTCGCATGATTGGTTGTCGAGCTAAGCACGAGCCAATTGATGGTCGGGAGTGCCACCCCTGTGTCTTGTCGGACGGTTTACAATTTTAGTATATAATTCTTGATTAGTTGTCGAGCTAAGCACGAGCTAAACAAAAATTATATATTAAGATTGGTGTAAGGAAGGGATCAAACATGCCAACCGACATAATGGATGTCAACGGATCCCGCAAGTGTCTAAGAGTTGTAATTAAGATTACAATTGGTAAAATGGTTGCCGGCCTAAATAGCTTCGCCACGTGATCCACGGTAAACCCGTCACGGTGCGAGGTGAAATGAGGTTCTTAGCCCTTGTTATAAATATTTGTTTTTGTCTAAAACTATGGGGTAATTATTTTTAACAAAGTTTATCTAAACTAACCAAAACTCGTATTATTGTTATTTATAGATGTCAAATCATAACAATACCACGTCAAACATCTCACTTCGTGTGTTCCTAGAAAGGGAGAAACTCATAGGGGTGAACTTTATTGCATGGCATAGGCAATTGAGGATTGTCCTTCGCCATGAGCAAAGTTGCACATCCTTGAGGAACCCCTTCCGGAGCCACCTGCTACCAACGCGACTTGGGCCGTCCGATACGGGTATGAAAAACGCGTTGAGGACACGCACGATGTTGCCTGCCTCATGTTGTCAACTATGAGCTCGGAGTTGCGAAAGCAGCTCGAGCACATGAGTGTGTACGATATGTTAAACAAGCTCAAGGACATGTTCCGACAGCAGGTTAGGCAGGAACACTATGAGTGTGTTAAAAGCCTAGTCGGTTGTAGGCTGCAGGAAGGCGGGAATGTTGGTCTTCACGTCCTTATGATGAAAGCGAACGTGGACCAAATGGAGAGGTTAGGATTTCCTATTGGGAGAGAGCTCGTTGTGGATATTGTACTCCAGTCTCTGCCCGCATCATATGAACAATTTGTCACAAACTATCATATGCAAGGATTGGAGAAGTCCTTAAGCGAATTGCATGACATGTTGAAGTCTGCGGAATCTGACATGGCCAAGCATAATTCCACCTCAACCACTCCCGCATTGGGCTTAAAGAAACAAAAAAAAGGAAGAAGAAACCGACCCTAAAAGGAAAGGTTGGAGTTTCCAAGCCTATCCTTAATATTAAGTCGAAGGACATAGAGAATGTGCCTCAAGAAGAGACTCAAGAAAAGGTGGTTTGCTACTTCTGTCGAAGATTTGGAAATTGGGGCCGTCACGCCTGTCCTACGTGCCGAGAGGATATAAAACTTCTCAGGAAAGAGAGAGTTAACTTTCCATCTTCAGGTACGTTCATGATTCATTGCCATTCTTCTATAAGCTGGGTTGTTGACCCGAGTGGATTGACTCACGTTTGTCACAAATTTGTTTGTTACAAAGTGTAGGTCCTTTGTTGAAAGAAAATCATGAAGAACCGGATCTCGAACGAGGAAACCATGGTGATTGTCCTCCAAGAGAAGATAAGGAGACTTGATCTCGCTTTTGTCACCGGTTTATTTATTACTTTATTTTATTGCCCTGCGTGGCAAGTAACATCTCTTTGTATGCTCGCTTTAATTACGGTGAACAAAAATTTTGAAGTTTTAAGAATTGATGTGGAACCTTTTTAAACGTTATTTATTCAAGGTTTTATGTCATAGCTCATGTGTTGTTTTTCCCTGCGTGGCGTACAACTTTACATGTGGTGACGATGAGTTATTCTTAAAATACGAAATTTGTTATGAAAATCTATTGTGAGATATTTTTTGTTCAAAATTTCCCATGTCATGGCATACACAAGGATTTGTTACAAGTAATAGAATATTCATGAATAATTGATTCTGAATCCAAAATAGTTTGGATGAGTTATCTTTGTATGATAATCAACTTAATCACATAAACAAGAAATATATCGCGTAGGTCCATGTGGTTAGGATCTTGGAATAGTTTAGTCTCGGGCTAAACGCTTTGATGTTGATCTTGTTTATTAGGCTAAGATGATTATGAGATCCTTCGCCGGAGTTTGTGAGAGGATTATAAGCTTGTTGGATATTGATCACATTTTGTGGATAATCCGTTCAAGCATACCACAAAGAATAACGAAAGAGAAACCTCTTCATCACTACCCTGATGGTAGTAATTGCGAGACGTTTATTAGTTTAGGCATATGTCTGAAACCTTGTTGGTGTGCAGAATTAGCCAAAACAACTTTAAGAATCAATAGGGCATATAGATTAAGGTACTTAGATCTAGTTAAGATGCTAAGATATCTATTATCTATATATTGGATGACCATATAGTGAATTGTAGAATTGTTTCACAATTCATATCCTACTAAGACGCATTGGTACATGGTGTCATGGAGTAGGGAACCGGGTGTTATTGATCCGGTTTATGACGGGTCGATAATGTGTGTCCGGTTTGTTGGGATATTCATTTGCCATTGTGATTAAGTCCTCAAATCCAAATTCAATTGATAGTCTATTTAGCATTTATTGAGATACGACTAGAAAGGTTCTATGCTTGTCTATCTTATAGTTCGGAGTTATCCATTCTACGTTCAGTGTGAGATGGATAAACTTGAAATCGAGAAGTGCTAATACATTTGACGAGTTCTTCTAAGTTTTAGTTATTTAACCTTTTGAGAACAATGTTTGTTGCTTAAAAGGGGAAGAAGAAAGAAACTAAAACTAAGGCATTCCAGTGGAAGAACGTGGAACTTAAATGAAGACTTGATGATAATACTAGCATATAATCTGATATCGTTGATAGATGATCAGCATGGTTATGCTGGTATGCCTCATGCTGGTATGCCTGGCTAAGAATCATTACTTCTTTTAATTCTGATTAGAGTCATATAGAGCCAAAGAGATATGGGTTTCTCATATCTAAGTGGTAATGACTTAATGGTGAGTCTTGTTGAGTTCACCACCTATCGGAAGACGTAATGGATCCAGAATTCGCTAAAAATAAAAGAAGTAAATGATAAATAGATGCAATCCATTTGGAATGTCCAAGTGTTTGACTTGACTTGATCCCATACCTAGTTGTATACCAAGGTGGTAGTGATGGGATTAACATGGATGGAATTGTAGACAACTTCAAATACCGACTAGTGGTAGAGTTTTTCATAGTGGTTATGGAAAAACTTGTCCTAGTGGCTATGTTGAAGAATGTTTGATTCTCGTGGATATTAATGACCGCGTTTCGTCATGAAACAATATGATGAGGAAGTGCTTATAACACTATCCGAGGGTCTTAATATACGTCCATAGTATCCGAATTATGTCTACAAAAGTGGATAAGACCACTTCGGGCTTATTCTTGCATCTTGAAGGAAAGATATCTTTGCTTACTATTAGAAGATCATAGTGATGAGTTTTCTAAAAGCATAGATAAAACCTTTTACGTATGTCAGGGCTAGTGGGAGCTTTGTTCTATTCCTAGTGTTAAATGTCTATGGAAGATAATGTCCCGATATTAGGTTATCTGCAAACCTAATTCAGGAATTACTGCTTCATAGGGGCATTTAAGAGATAAAAAATTGGATAGTATTTAGTTCAAGAAATATAGAGATATGTTCTTGATGTTTGATGACTTGAATAGGCTTGGAGTAAGTAGTTACTCTAATGCATGTTTCTGCTAGGATAACTGTTGATCTTTGATCAAAGTTGATGATCCTAACTTGTGGTGTTGTTTGTTGATTCTTAAAGTATCACTAACCTTATTGTGGGTTTTTGAGACAATGAGTGTGTGATTACTTTAACTTTTTGAAAAGTAAGATCTCTTTGATGCATACTTTTGAAGTAGTCTTGTCAAAAGAGATATAATTGAATAACAAAAGATCTTGTGGATGTTGTGGGACAAATCCACTAGTTAAGCCGTTGTTATGGACTAGTGGTGTTTGTCATACTAGGTCCATTAGCATGTCTAATGCGTATAACTGGTCTTGAATATGTTTTGGTTTATGTTTGATTTGTACTTATATTTTGGGGACATTAAGCAATATTGCAATTCATACCATATCGATTATTAAATGGAGATTTAATAATACGCCGAGGGTGGGTATTTTATGAATCCTTATTGTGTTCCATCTTAGCATGTTTAAACACTTCCGAGAATGTTTATCATTCTAAAATCTCCATAATCGGTTATACTTCATGGGAATGAAGTATAAATTAAGATTGAGGTAAAGAGTTGGTTTTGTTAAACGTGATTCTTGCCTATACTTGAAAGGGGTTTCAAGTGATTGGAGGACCCGCACCCGAGTTCGCTTCATGGTTCTAGTCATAAGAAACTTGGGATGATGATGAAGTTTCATCCTTAAACTAGAGATGCATGTGATTCCAAAGCATAGGTCTGCTTTGCTTTGATTGTTTTCTAACGCGGTCCGTAACTGCTCATTATAAGGGAGATGATTGGGTAGAGTATTATCTATGTGGCGTGACTATGTAGTCGAAAGGAATTTGTTCCTCTATGTATAGAGAAGATATCCATGGGCCCCTCGATGATTGAGTGCTGACATTCATATGCATGGCCGTGCTCAAGTTATATTGATGATGGATCAATGTTAACTTGGTTTGTTGGTCACCACTAATCTACAATCGAGAAACATAATCGTGAACGATCTGAATGTTGACTTTATTCCATGCCTTGTGTTCACATAGGATATCGCGAACAAAGGGATGTATATGTTCATTTATCTTTAGGACAATCATTTTATGATTGGGATCTTGTCAAGAGGTGGCATACCCTATACTGACTTGGGAGCATAGATGTCTTGCTAGAGGCCGCTCTATGTTTGTGTTATTTTTCGTAGTCGTGCCACGTGCAAGTGGGAGTCTGTTGGAATATGCCCGCTGACACGAACGAGTTAATGGCACTACCGATGAGGTATAGGCCTATTGGGTCACACACCAAGTATTGATTCCGGCAACATGATCAAGCAAAAGAGAGGAAAAGGCCAAAATGGGTTTTGGCAGGATGGTACACGGGCCGTGTTCTTGAACACGGGCCGTGTCCGGTCCAACATACACGAGGCGTATTAGCCCAGTTCAAGGTCGTGTAGTTTGGGCCTACACGGGCCGTGTAGATGAACACGGGCCGTGTAGTGCTTAATAGACACGGGCCGTCTTAGCCCAATTCGGGCCGTGGACTTTGGGCCTACACGGCCGTGTAGACCTACACGACCGTGTAGACCTACACGGCCATGTAGACCTACACGGGCCGTGTACGTTCGCTGTAACAGCAGAATTAACAGCCTTAAACACTTGGTTTAATGGTGTTAACTTCTTATAATGGTGGTAGACAAAGAGGCTACGAGTTATCTGCTCTAAGGGAGGTTTTTGGATGTCTCTTGGCTCTTGGTTGACACTTGAACTCTCTCTCACTTGTTCATCTTGTTCTTGGTGTTCTTGAACACAAGAAGCAAGAAACACATAGACTTGGGTGTTGTTTTGGTGGCTACACCAACTTACTAGCATTTGGGAATCAAGGTTGCTTGGGGTGGACTTCATTAGAGGAATCCTTGTTTGGATTCTTGAAGCCTTGACTTGCTTGAGTTCTTGAAGATTAACAAGAGGAAGATCATTGTGCTTGAGTTGTGGTACAACTTTCTTTCTATCTTGTTTATTATATTTTAGTTGCAATTGCATGTCTAGATATTGGTCCATGGGAAGTGTTTGTTTGGTTAGCTTATTATTTTGTATTATATCTTGCTTCCGTTGCTACTCGATTATGCCAAACAAATACCTTCATATATATATGTATATATATAATGTATATATATATGTATATATATATATATGTGTATATATATATGTACACACACACTATATATATCATAAAGCATTTAGGTCACTGTAATTTCTTAATTTTAAGTAGTTTAAAATTACTGATTTAACATTTATTTAAACCTATAAGGAAACTATTATATAGAATTACATAGATTCTTAAATACCATTTTTATAACTAAATCTTCCTTAATAAATAATGTTTAGAAAAGTCAAGTAAATTTTCAACCTATATGATATTAAATACAAATTAAAAATTAAATAAAAAAGATCTTCATAAAAGTAATAGTTTGAATATTTTATTATATAACACATAATTTAATTTAAGTAAAAGAAAATACGTATAGCTAGAATTTATAAACCTAATAACATGTAACCTAAATTTATATACATCTCCGGATTTTTTAAATGACTCATGTATTAAAACAAAATGCTTAACTTGTAGTATATTTAATATTCTTTTTGTTTCTCATTTTATTGTTTTTAAAAATTAATAAAAGAGTTATAAAGAAAAGAGAAATAAAATAAAGAGTTTAGTTCACCAAAATGTACCTAAGTTGTCACGTTATGCTATTGTGTGTACTGAACTTTAAAACTTATCATTACCTGCTATTGTGCTTAGCAGGTAACCAATATTTCTCTTTTTTTTATATCACTCAAATGCCACATGGAATCTATCCCTTATTACTTTAATATTTTTATTTATTTCTAAGAAGTCCATTCATCCGAAAGAACTCGTAGAACACACATGTGCACAAACTGACTGAAATCGCAAAAGGTGAAGATGAAGACGATCTTAACAATCAATGAACGAATCTTGTGTATTAACTCAAATTTGGAACAAGCATAATGGAATCACAAACTTCAAGAACCCTAAATCCATGGATCACCAAAATGAAGGTGTCGGAATGAGGAACCAGGAACCCTAAAACGAACCAACTAAGCGAGCCACAATATCGAAGAAAGAAACTTACCAGATATGTGACAATCAAACGCAATAATAGATCTGAACTCAATGAAGCATACGATCAAAATCAAAACTCTAATAAAGGAAACCATAAACATACCATATATGTTACAATCAAACCCAATAATCTTTGATGATGAACATAAATTGATGGAGATGAAATCATTGAAACTAGGCATTTGATAGAGACGAAATTGTTGAAGATATGATGAACAAGTCTGATGAGTGAATTTCGTAGCGGTTTTAAATTTATAAAAACCGTGTCTATTTTAAGTACGAATACAATAGGCAAGTGTACACAATCGTGTAGCAGTATAGAAAATAAGTACGGGTGCCAACTCACGGGGAACGAGTATGATTTTAGATATAACTAAACTAGTTATCCACTAAAGATTAAACTAAAAAGCAGTAAACAGGGGGGTTTGACAATTATCAGTTGAAGGCAAATAAGTCCAAACCCTAATCCTAAAATTACCAGAAACTAAGATTTGAAAGCTAAGAAAAGCAAGAATTCAATTAAACTTGGATTTAAATCAATCAGGAGTAAAGTATCTCTACTCAAATAATAGACTCCCCTTATCAAATTAGCAGATTTCAATGAAGTGCAATGGATAACTAATAACAATATACCGATGTCTAAAGTGGCTAGATTTCCTGGTCAGACTCACTAACCCAATAGTGTCAAAGACATTAACCCAATGATCATGGAATTAACTAATCTTTTAAACTAGTCAAATTGTTCGAGTTATGATAGACTTAATCTATTGATTTATTAATTCACAAAATCAATCAATCACCAAATAATGGTCATCACTCATCAATGGCAATTGCAAACATATTAAAGTTCCAATCTTTAAACCTAACCCTAGGACATGGTCAATCACTAGTTATGAATCCTAATGTTCATAGAAATTCATAATTCAAGCAATAAAGGAAAAATGATCATACAACCTATGAAAACTCGGCAATAGGAATCAAGATCAAAACTTTAATACACTTGGATCTTTGAAAAAGCTAAATCATAACAAATATATCATTACATGTAATCCAAACATTGAAATCCAACTAATTATCAAGTGTTATCATGTCTAAGTAGAGATAATAGGGTGTTTAGCCCATAATCAAGGGAAAACAACAATAGAAACACATAATCAGTAGTCTAAACATGATTAAATAGTTACCAAAGAATGAATCTAAGATGAAAGACCTTCAATCTTTACTTCTAAAGGCTAAATCTCCAAGCTCTTGCAAGATCCCTGCTTCAAAGCTTCAAAAACGTCTTTGTGGTTTGTCTAGGGCTGGCTGGAAATGTTGAATCCCTTGTTTTGGAACAAAACAAGTCTATTTATAGAGTTGATTCCCAGCCGCAAACGCGTCGCGTTTAATCCTTAGACGTGTCGCGTTGTGCTAAACTTGCCAGACAAGATCGCCAATTTTCAAAGGGACGCGACACTTTTTCTTGTTGGACGCGTCGCTTTCTCGGCTTTTTTGACTTTATGATTTTCTTTTATATCTCGAGTATTTTCCCGTCTTTTCCGCTTAAACTTCTCACCATCGACTGTTTATGATCTATCATTGACAAATCCACACTTTAAGTACCATTTTATCATATATTCATGAAATATAATCATTTAAGAATCATTTTATCGCAAAGATAATATATATTAATAACGCGATATCAAAATCCATTCAAAATTCGAAACCCTAAAAGATGAAGAAAGCAAAAATCAAAATCCATTCATAAATCACAATTCATAAACCCAATCAATGATGAAATAAAAAATGTAGAATCAACGAAAACCCATTCGTAAATCCTCATTCTTATCAGATCTATAAACATCTATTTGGGTAACCATTGCAAATTTGGACGTCGATTTGGGTTACGTCAAAAAATCAACTTGATTTTTCCAAATACCTTCGTTTTCTACTGATAATGTTGGAAACTTAAATTGTTGAAGGATTTCATACTTCCATTGATTTGTTTTTATAATTAATAATAATTTGGGTTACATCATAAAATCGATGTGATTTTACCAAGGTTCCAACGATTTGTTTTTATAATTAAAATCTGGAATTTATTGTAAAATCTTTGTATTAAGAATAATAATATAATTATTATTATATTTATATTTTATCTTCAATTATTTTTAACAAGAAAAATACATATCAGTATCCAAGTCAAATGTCACATCAACAAAACCGTTGCTACATCAGCGTGTGACCTGCTATACATTAAACAGTAATATTTTAAAGTTGAATACATTAAATGGTAAGTTTCAAAGATCAGTACACACAATAGCAAAACATGACAACTTGAATACATTTTGATAAACTATACTATACCATAAAAGAAATGGAAACATGCGAAAGAAAATAGATACATTGTGAACGACAATTGTTCAATGTCATTATAATGTGTGGTATAATAGTCTTACGTTATTAACAACGGACATGTTATTGAGTATAAATTATTTCTAGCCGCCGCATTGCACGGGGACTATGCTAGTGTGTGTGTATATGATGGTTCATTTGAGATCTAGTTTTATTGTGAGTACCGCGATAACCGTTTATAGCCATTGATCATAATTAATCAAGGGTTAGTATTAGTTGTGACAAACATGTAATTAATTAAACACACAGTCATTATTTTCACTTTCCAAATATGTTGGACGACTATTTTAGGCAAATTGTCTAAATAAACGGGGGACAACTTATCCCCACTTTTTTTAAACTAAATATCTTCCAAATGCAAAAATATTAAAATACAAAAATTAATGAGAAAAATATGTTATTTAATATGACATCCATATTGCTATATTTTTTCAAATAAAAAAATTTCGTTTTTACCGGGTTTTTTTCTAGCATAACATGAAATGTGTGCACATGTGCATATAACACTCAAGTTCTTTCAAGCAGAGGTACATATTCGCACTACCTGTTCATGCTGCATAGGTGCGTCTGGGTGCATATATGCATATGCACATGTAGACGTAATACTGGATTTATTTAGCACAGGTATAGATTTCTACACATGTGCACGTAAAACTAATTTTTTTTCCATTACATATACAAATTTGTGCATATGTGCACACACACATGTACACCTTTATATGCATATATGCCACTCAAAATTGGTTAGGTCAAACTTAACATTAGCAAGTACTCATTAATTCTCATACTACATATTATTGTAACTTACATGTTAACAATATCACAACAAAATTGCCTAATTAAATCATTACACTAAACACCGAGATAAAATAAACGGAAAATAACTATACAAATTTATATTTTTTTGGGTAAATTACATGAAAATATAATAAATTTTGTCCTAATTATTACTATATACAATGAACATTTTTTTATAAAAAATAATACAAACAACTTTTATAATCCTCCTATTGTATGCAAGTTATTGTATACAATGAGAATTATGACAAAGTTCATTACATACATTGATAACTAAAACCCACACACACAAAAAAGTTGCTTGCATATAATGAAAAAATTATGAAAGTTGATTGTATTGTTTTTAAGAAAAAAAAGGTTAGTTGTATACAATAGTAATTAAGGCTAAGTTTTTTATATTTTAATGTAATTTGTCCTATTTTTTTCACATATTACTATAAATTTTAAAATTTGATGCTTGAAACTAAAAATAGATCAATCAATTAAAAAAGTAATCTTTTTAGATTCTTTTGATATTCTAGTTGCGCAAGTGAAAAAAATTCTTCTTGTGGATCTCCAATAAAAATGTCAATAGTTATTATTATATACATATAACAAAAGGCAGGAACTATGAACAGTGGTTTTTTTGTCTTTTTCTACAAAACTATTGTATATCATTATATATATTAACTTTGTCACAGTTATTAACAACATGGGGCTTGGGCGGATTGGCAATTGATGTCATATGCTATCATAGTGGTCTCGAGTTTGACTCCAGCAACATCCTTTTATTTTTTTTATTTTGTTTCTAGTCTCCTTTTTTGTTTTCATCTCTTTATTTGCTTTTTTTTACAAAGTCTTCTTCATACTTTATTTTTTATGGTTATCATTATTATAATCATTATTAATTTGATTCATAGTTTAATACTAAATCGATTAAAAATTAAAAAAGTCTTAAAGTTTTTCTTTGTTTTCCTTTTTTAATACATATATTTTTAAAATTTTTAGTATTAACATTTATTACAAATATCTTTTGCACCTTATTATACATAGTAACGTATAACAATCGATATTCTTTGGTAAAATCGAATTAAGAAATCAAATATGATTAATAAACAGATTTCATCTATTTACAACGTTAAATCATATAGTAGAGTACGAATACTAAAAAAATAATATAATAGTTCCTTTTTGTTGTAATATATGGAATCACTTTATTTATATAAGTCGAATTAGACTTTTACTACACGTCACATAAGAAATCAAATATGGTTAATAAACAAATAGATTTCATCTATTTACAATGTTAAATCATATAGCAAAGTATGAATACTAAAAAAATGATACAATATTTCTTTCTTGTTGTAATATATGGAATCACATTATTTATATAAGTCGAATTACACTTTTACTACACGTCACATAGATGTTTTAAACTCCCACTGCAACGCGCGGGGTACGATTACCTTGTTAATAAATAGAGAAGAGGTTAAACGAAAGAATATAAAAAATATATAATTCATGCTATTTATGAAAAAGAAAAAAAAAGAAAAAACAAATTAAAAATAAAACGGCGCAGCCCCTTAATTTTTTTGAACAGCTTCGCCTCAGCGGTAGTGGCACAGGATCGAAACCGGTTGATCTAATCCGGGCCCCGGTTTCGAACCACTCCAACTACACCCCCTAATTAATTCGGTAGGGCTGCTTTCACCGGTGAGGGAGTGACCCTCAGCTACTCCTAGGAAGAAACCCTCAAGAGAGACTCGAACCCAAGACCTCTCATTCACTGGGAAAACTCCCTTACCGCCAAGGCAAGCCCCCTTAATTGCCACAAGATTTAAAAAAAACAACGGCGCAGCCATGCGTGTAACAATTTTATAATTGCCAATTTTGCCCTTTCTAATTTAATTTAATTAATCAAGACAAAGTAATAATCGATTGGTCCACAGTGGTTTTCGTAATAAAAATAGCTTTTAAATGATTTTTCCCCATATGTGTGTGTGTGTGTATATATATATATATGGAATGTCATTTGAGAACCGATCTTATTGTAAGTACCGCGATAACCAATCTTAGTCGTTCATCTGGTAAGTGGAATTTATGGATAAGCGTGAGGGAATTGAATGTGGTAAGGTGTATGAGATTAATTCTTTGGTGGGTGGTGACAATGAAGGAGGGGGAATTAGACGGCTCAGATTGGTTATCGCGATACTCGTAATAAAAACGGTTCTCAAATAATCTTTTCCATATATATATATATATATATATATGTGTGTGTGTGTGTGTGTGTATAGAGAGAGGCATGATCAAATGAGAAAACCTTTTAATGTGAGAACTTGGAGAACAATTTATAGCTCTTGGATGATATTTATTTAATGGCTGATATTAATCATCGTTAATTAAGGTATGTTGAATTTTAATGATTTGGTTTAATTAAGGTATGCTGATTTTATATCTCTTATTTATTTAATTAAATGATTGGCCTACAAGTGTTTTCACCGTTCTCTATTTAACATGTGTTGTCACCGGATCCCTCCCCCCCTCTCTCTCTCTCTCTCTATATATATATGTATAGAAAAGTTCATTTGAGAACCATTTTTATTGCGAGAACCAATCTTAGTCGTCCAATTTCCTCTCCTTCAATTGAATTGTCTACCCATGAATTCATACATGCACCTTGCCACAAAAAACCCCCACGCTCTTCATCCATGAATTCCACTTACCAATTAAACAGCTACGATTGGTTCTCGAAGTTCTCACAATATATATATATATATATATATATATATAGTGAAAAGTTTACTTGAGAACCGTTTTTATTGCGAGAACTAATTTTAGCCGTCCAATTCCCCCTCCTTCAATTGGATTGTCCACCCATGAATTCCTTACCTGCACCTTGCCACACTCAATCTCCCCACGCTCTTCATCTATGAATTCCACTTACCAAGTGAACGGCTAAGACTGGTTATCGCGGTTCTCAAAATAATAATGATTCTCAAATGAACCCACCTATATATATAACCTTTTACTTAACCATGAAATTATGACGTTTGTGTTCTATTCATAACTATCTACGATGTTGTCATTTGTTTATAAGTTGTTGCTAGATGGATATGGATTCTTATAAGTTGGGCCATTTACCTATTATTTCACGGTCCATGTGCTACGTAGGTAATTGAGTTTTAACTTTTAAGCCTTATCAATAACAGGACAAAACGACCGAACACATATAGTGTCACTTTTCTTGAGGTGATTTAGCTTTCATTCATTTCTTGAAACGAATAGGAATTTCTTTTTATTAGGTTGTATTTCTTATTCACGGATTTATGTTACGTCTTGATTACTCGCATGCCCGTGATTTTTTATAGAAGTTGTTTCACTTTAAATCTTAGTTCTTTTATTTTCTATTATTTATTTCTATTTCGTTTCTTCATTATTTGATATATTTATTTAACAAATTATATAACATATCGCTTATATTTATTTTTAAAAATTTGTCTAACGGATAGTTTAAACAATTGATTAAAGACCGTTAGTCTATATGACGTTTAAATTTCAAGAATTTGAAGTCGTACTAGAAATAGAAGTTTGATATAAAGTATAAACTAATTTAATAAAAAATTAAGCAAGTTGTTGGCAATATATATATAGGGAAAAGTTTAAAGGAGAACTGTTTTTCGTACGAGAACCGCGAGGACCAATCTTAGTCGTCCAATTCCCCTTCCTTAAATTGGATTGCCCACCCATGAATTCCTTACATTCACCCTGCCACACTCAATCCCCCACGCTTTTCATCCATGAATTATCCAAAATGAACGGTTAAGATTGGTTTTCGCAGTTCTCGTACGAAAAACAGTTCTCGTTTGAACCGTCCCCTATATATACTAGTGGGGTACCCACGCAATGCGACGGCGGCAAATAAAGAGGAGGTTTGATGAGTTTTGTGCAGAATAATCACAAAGAGCTAATATGAGTTTGTGAAGATTCTTTGCGAAATGAAGATAATATGAGTTTGTGAAGATTCTTTGCGAGAACCACTTTGAAATTAAGAATTAAATTGCTAACTCTAAGTTATTTGTCTTTCAGTTTGTTGGAAGAGTTTTGTCGCATGGCTGAATCACGAAGTTGCTGATTATATATATGTATGTATATGTGTGTGTGTGTGTAATATTTCATAGTTCCAAATATTATATAAGTGAGTTAGAATGCAATGTTTATAAATTTTAACTCTTTGACTCTTTCATTTGTTTGGTGTTTGTGAAATCTCTTGAACTTGATTTATTGAAAACAGAAATTTAGGTGGTCTCATAAATCAAAAGTTAATATTAAAAATATATGATTAGACTTAATTCAGTTATAAGTATGGTGATCTCGTGAATCAAAAGTTAATATTAAAAACATATGGTTAGAAATAATTCAGTTATAAGTATTGGTTTAAATTCATTAATTGTCGGTTATGTTTTCAATATTTATTTGTTTAAATTCATTAATTGTGGACTTAAAGTAGGGGTAAATGAGAGATATAAAGGAGGGGTATTTTAGTAAATTTACTCTTCTTAAAATTAAAAGTTTTTTAAGTGATAAATGCATTATATAGGAGTAAGATAAGTATATATATAGTGAAAAGTTTATTTGAGAACCGTTTTATTGCGAGAATCGCGAGAACCAATCTTAGCCGTCCAACCCCACCTCTTTCAATTGGATTGACCACTCATAAATTCCTTACATGCACTTGCCACACTCAATCCCCTCACGCTCTTCATCCATGAATCTATTATCCAAAATGAACGGCTAAGATTGGTTCTCGTGGTACTCAAATGAACAATGCGGCGACAATGAATAATTCATACTCGATAACATGTCCATTTTCGATAACGTAAGGTGTAAAATTCACGCACTATGATAAAATCGAATAATTTCCATTTGTAGCATTTCATTTTCTTTCCCCGTTTTTCATTTTGTTTATTTATTTATTATCTATTAATTCTTTCATTAGTTTCAAAAATAAATTTTGAAAAAACAATAGAATAGCAAAGAAATCTATACTTATAAAAAAATGATGAAAACATATTAATGACTTTGTGAATTGTGTTGATTTGAATGAGGTGTGTTTTAAAAAAATGAAAGGATATTCAAGATTATATTAATAATTTTCAATTGCTTAAATTTTAAATTAAAGTAATGTTAAATATATGATAAATGAAACTTTTTAATTTACTTACATGAGTGCGTATAAATTCGGGTTATATGTAATCAGGTTTATGAGTTTTAATTTTACGAACTTTCTACTACTTACATTAAAAAATTTGTTATATGATAGAATATTTAAAATAATATTTCTATGGGGGTTTTTATTTAATTTATAATTTGTTTAATATCTTATAGGTTTAAATTTAATTCGCATGGACTTGACATTTTTAAATATTGTTTCTTATGAAAGGTTTAGTTATAAATGGTTTTTAAGAATTTTATTAAATTAATTATCTGTTTCCTTTTAGGATTAAACGAGGGCTTAGTTAGTAATTTCAATTTACTTAAAATTTAAGAGATTTTTTTAGGAGAGAGAGTGTACTAAATGCTTTATATTATACTAGCATAGTACCCGCATAATTTAGCGGTTAGAAATAATTTCTACTCTATAAAATGTACGTTTTTATTAATGTAAGGCTATTATATTCACGCATTTTTATGACATCGAGAATTTTTCGTTCGCAATATATCTATTTCTTTTTCCAGTTAATTTCTATTTTTTTTATTTTTCTTTTCTTTATAACTCTTATATTAAATTTTTAAACAAATTTTAAAAACAATAAAAAAAGAAACAAAAAGAATATTAAATATACTATAAATTAAACTTTTTTAATTACACGAGTCATTTAAAAAACCCGAAAATGTCTATAAATTTATGTTACATGTTATAGGTTTATAAGTTTTAGTTATACGTATTTTCTAATATTTAAATTAAAATACGTGATATATGATAAAATATTTAAACTATTATATTTTTTGAATATCCTTTTTATTTTATTTTTAATTTGTATTTAATATTATTTAGGTTGAAAATTAATTTGTATTGACTTGATTTTTTTTAAAATTATTTATTATGGAAGGTTTAGCTATAAAAATGGTAATTAAGAATTTTAAGTAACTCCATATAATGATTTCCTTATTGGTTTTAAATAAGGGTAAATTTATAATTTCAAATTACTTATAATTCAAAGATTACAATGAGATAAATGCTTTATAATATATATATATATATATATATATATATATATATATCTTACTTCTTTATAATACATTTACAACCTAAAAAACTCTTAATTTTAAGTAATTGAATGTACTAAAATATCTCTTTTTAACCATTTCATTCTCTCTACTAATTTACTTTTAACTTTTAAAATACTTCTTTTTAACCATTTCATTATCTCTCGTAATTTATTTTAACTTTTTATCTATTTAAAATATCACTCTAACACTAAAACACCCTCTCACACAACCACAATTATTCACCAACATCAACATAATTTTTAAAATCTTTTAAACTTCTCTCTCCTTATTTCATAAATATAAATCTTTTTCTTATTTTAATATCTTTTAGAATTTATTTTTAAAATTAATAAAATAGTTGATTCAAATAAAAAAATAAAAAACGGACATTGTACGGTACTTTTTCATGACATTGAATTGCGCGAATAACATATTATTACATTTTTAAAAGCAACATGATGTAAAATAGAAATTATTTGCCGTCGCAGCATTGCGTGGGTACCTTGCTAGTATCTTACTCATTTATAATACATTTACAATCTTAAAAACTCTTAATTTTAAGTAACTTTAATGTACTAAAACACCCCTTCTTAACTATTTTATTCTCTCTCCTAATTTACTTTAACTTTTAAAATACCCTTTTAACCATTCCAATATCTCTCCTAATTTACTTCAACTTTTTATCCATTTAAAATATTTCTCTAACACTAAAACACTCTCTTACGCAAACACAGTTATCCACTCACATCAACATAATTTTCAAAATTTTATTAACTTCTCCCTCCTTATATCATAAATATAAATCTCTTTTTTATTTTAAAGTCTTTTAGAATTTATTTTTAAAATTAATAAGATAGTTGATACAAATAAAAAACTAACCTTGTACGATACTTTGCTAGTATATTTTTTTCGTGACATTGAATTGCGCGAATAACATATTATTACATTTTTAAAAGCAACATGATGTAAAATAGAAATTATTTTGTTGTCGCAGCATTGCGCGGGTACCTTGCTAGTGTATATATATATATAGGATGAGGTTCAAATGAGAACCTTTTAAAATTCACGACAGCAAGAACCTAAGTAAACTTATAATTTATTATTTATTCTTTACGTTCATGTTCACCCATAACTACTGATGTGCGTGTAGCGTATCAGTTTTAAATTTATAAATCCAAGTTATTTAGCACGACTACAACACAAATAGTCAAGAGAACCTAATCGTATCGTAGTATAGTAAATAAGTACGGGTGTCGAACACAATGGGAACGAGTATGATGTTGAATATAACTATACTAATTAAATATTAAACTAATTTAAAGCAGTAAAAGGGGGAATTTAAAATCTTATCAATAAAGATTCAAACTTTATTATCCAACTCACTAAATAATAGCAAACACTCAAAAGCAAACCAAGAACGACAAAAACAAAGATTTTTATGGATTAAACTTATCAAATTAAAGCTTTCCCTCCCTAGATTTGATTTCTACTTTTTCAATACATTTAATTTCCAATTAATCGTGCAATGAACATTTGTTTCATCTCATACTGATTTCTATAATGGATAAACTCTTGGTCAGAGTTATAACCCTATAATCATGCATTTATTCAATTCTATGGTCAAGAAATCGTTTAAGTGCATAATTAGACGTATTTAATTTCGTGTCAAATAAGACTCCACCTTTAACAATTGTTTTGGTTATTAAATTTCTAAATTGACAAATAAAGGTCATTACATGCCAAGCATACACATTAAAGTTCCATTATTGATTATCTAAGCCTAGAATATGATCAATCACTAGTCAAGATTAATTATTGATCCTAATTAATCATGATAAAAGCTATAAAAATATATTGGTCCTCTAATTTTTTATAAACTCAGAATATAAACAATCAAAAAACAGATCTTTAACACATATGAATCAATGGTAAGCTTATAAAACAAATTATGAGATGAAAACATGTTCTAATCAATGGAAATCAAACATCTTTACAAAGTATCATCTCCTCTAGGGAGAAAAACAGAAATACTAGCCAATCACAGTCATATTCAAGCTCTTGAAATCATAAATAAACATAAGAAATAAGTGATGAATGATAAAACCGTAAAATCCAAAATTCCTAGCCACTTTAATCTTCAAATCAAGCTTTGATCCTTCAAATTATGCTCCACAACTCTTGGAATGACTTTTGGATGTGTTTTGGAAGTATTTGGGTAGTATAAGTTGAGTGGTTCACCCCAAAACCGATCTGGATGTTCGTTTATATAGAAAACTGAAAACAGGGGCGTCGCACCGTGACGGATAAGTGTCGCGTCGCGACGGGTGAGTTTGACGCGATCCAAAACTCTTTTAAAATTTGAAATTTTGATCAGGTCGCGTTGCGCCGCGGCATCCTTAACTGTCGCACCTGCGACATCGCTTTTTTAGAGTTTGACCATAAAAGTGATTTTGTAGCACTCTGAGTCTAGTTTCCGTGGCGTTTTGAATCACCTCAATCTGAGTTCGTATGAGTGAGATATGATCAAAACAGTGGAGGTGTGTCAGCGCGGACAACTTTTCATATTTTCTTCAGTTTTTTCAATTTTTGCTCAAAACTTTTCTTATTCCGTCTTTTTAACCTGTAATTCAATAAATGAAGATATTTAAGTGTTTTTTACTTATTTACGAACAATAATAGGCTAAAATAAAACAGATATCGCTTAAAATATATATATAAATTTGGCGATATCAACTACCCAGAAGACAAGTTTGCATCCTAAATCATAAAATCAAAACTATTTCTATAATATTAACAATTTAAAGATTTGTATGCATTGATGCATCAGATCACAAACACTTTTGTATGCATTGATGCATAACAAATGATTAGAAAACGTGGCAATTGTTAAACATCTGATCAATGAAATCAAAGGTCAAAAGAAATATGACAATTTTTAAACCATCCGATCAATGAAATCAAATGCCTAAAAGTGTTCTCAGTGTCGTGCATTTTAAAGGTGTTCTCATTTGATCCTAATTCTCTCTCTATATATAAATATATATATATATAAGGAACGATTCAAACGAGAACTGTTTTTCATACGAAAACTAACTATAGACATTAATTAAAAAGATGAAGGGTCCAGATAAAAGGGTTGTTAATGAATAACGTTAAACTAATCAAACTCATCTTTAATTAGTTAAGGGTAATATGGATATTTTTACATTACCCTCATTTGTTTTAAACTTATATATCCATCAAACGTAAAGGTGTTAAATTATGAAAATTATACTAAATTAACGAGAAAATAATACTCTTTAAGTTGAGACCAATCTTGCTATTTTTTTCGAAAAAAACCGCATTTGCTTTGTTTTTTTAACACGGATCTCGACATATGCACATATGCATCTATTTGCACATGTGCATATCTACATCTGTACTAGAAAAAAACTAGGCGTATCTGTGCATACGCACACATGCATATATTTGCACACGTACATATTCGCACAAGTGCATATGTCGAGACCTGTATTAAAAAACCAACAAACACGATTTTTTTCGAAAAAATATAACAAGATCGGTCTCAAATTAAAGAGCATAATTTTCACGTTAATTTTGTATAATTTTCGTAATTTAACACCTTTTTATTTGATACTTTTATACGTATATTAGTTTTAAAAAGTAGGGGTAATATGAATTATTCAAAATATCTTTTTGATTTAAAGTTAAATAAAAAGGGCAGAAAATTAAATGATTGGTCTATATTGATTATCGTACGAAAAACGGTTCTCATTTGAACTGTTCCAGACACACACATATATGTATACACTAGCATGATACCCGCGCAATGTGGCGGTAAAAAATAATTTTTACTCGTTAACATGTCCGTTTTTAAGACGTAAGGAGTATGATATTTATGTAATACGGTGACAACGAATGATTTTCATTTGGTGGCATGTCTATTTTCTTTATTTTTTTCAATTTCCTTTACTTTTATGTTTTCCATAATTGAACAAAATAATTATGAAAATATGATTTAATAATTTAGTTAATTTGTATGGCTTTGACTTTCAAAAAAAATTATATTGACTTTAATTTTCTTAAATATGTAAAATTTAGTTATTAAAATAGAATGTAAGAATGTTATTAACTATATGTAATAGTTACTCAATTTAGCTTATATGAGAGGTAATTTAGTAATTTCAAAACACTTAAAATTTAAGAGTTTAAGCAAAAAAAATTAATAATTAAGTTAATTTCTATTGGATTTGACTTTCAAAAAAATTGTATTGACTTTGATTTTCTTAAATATATAAAGGTTAGTTATTAAAATGGAATATAAGAATGTTATTAACTATATCTAAAGTTACTCAATTTAGCTTATATGAGGGGTAATTTATTAATTTCAAAACACTTAAAATTTAAGAGTTTAAGCAAAAAAAAATTAATAATTAAGTTAATTTCTATTGGATTTGACTTTCAAAAAAATTGTATTGACTTTGATTTTCTTAAATATATAAAGTTTAGTTATTAAAATGGAATATAAGAATGTTATTAACTATATATAAAGTTACTCAATTTAGCTTATATGAGGGGTAATTTATTAATTTCAAAACACTTAAAATTTAAGAGTTTAAGAAAAAAAAGTAATAATTAAGTTAATTTCTATTGACTTTGACTTTCAAAAAAATTGTATTGACTTTGATTTTCTTAAATATGTAAGTTTAGTTATTAAAATGTAATATAAGAATGTTATTAACTATATCTAATAGTTACGTAATTTAGTTTATATGAGGGTAATTTAGTAATTTCAAAACACTTAAAAGTTCAGAGTTTAAACAAAATACTTAAATGCTTTATAATATAGTATGAATATTTATAGGGCCAAAGACGATGGTCTCCTTTGTTTTCATTTATATTCGAGAACATTTGTATATGTGCCTTTGTGTGTATGTATAATATGTATTTGCTTATATTTAATTTTGGATTTGCATCATAGCATCTTAACATTTTCATGGGTGTACTTTTGTTTAGCTTATAAACGAGTACGAATAAACTAATATTTAAACAAACAAATACGAACATAAAGATTCTTTCGTTTATTCGTGTATATTCGTTCTTTTTATTCATCTAAAGTTAAACGAATTGGATAAACACAGTCGTACTCGTTCGGTTCGCTTAAAGCCATATGTTTATGATATTGTCATACTTACAAACCATTATATTAAAAAATATTTCTATTATTTTATTATTTACACTTAATATTCTATTTAAAATGTTTATGAATTTAACAAATGCTCATAATAGCATAAATATTTTTCTCGTAATTTAATATACAAGCAGCTTGTGACTCATGAATCAACGTACTCTTCAACTTTGTTAATTTATTAAACTCCGGCATCTTCATGACTCACATTTTCAAAGCCCTTCCATTGACTTGAAAATCAAAAAAGAAAAAAATAATAACGTAGAAAATTAGGATCACAACAGAATTAATTAATCTTAATAATATTTTTTGTCGGTCATGACTTAGAGAAACGTAAACTTGACTACAACTAATTAAATCTACGCAAAATTAATCTTAAATTTGTTATCACGTTTATTAATGTCATTCTAGCTACTTGCATGTGTTTACATGTACGTAGTCATTGTTCTAAAAATGTTTTTTCTCACTATGGCTCCGCAAAGACTTGAGACTTGACTATATATGCTACACGTCACGTCGCCAAGGTCTAAGGCTTAGACGTAAGGCTTGACGTATGCTAAGGCCTAACTTGGCGCCCATTTACCCATTACAAGCCGTGTTTTTTGATGCATAATAAAAGTATTGAGTCATATGATCCGAATATATATTGCTATTCAGTTATAAGGATGGTTGAATATAATAAAACGAATAAAAAGATGGATAAACCATGTTATAAATATATAATTAGGTGTTTTTTTGTATAATTGTATACTTATAATTAAAATTATATACAAAATTGTCGCTTTAACTCACACGTCTTAAGAGACGCCGTGGCCTCGCCATGACTTCCAAGGCTTGAGGCTTGACCATACCGTCACGCCGCGCCTCACATTATTTAGAACCTTGTACGTAGTTACTAACTAACTTATATCTTCTTCTTCTTCTAGGATTTATCAAAAATCATGTGTTGGTCGATCATGTTGGGAAGATATGTTGTACGTACTTCTTACGAAAAGATCGTCAACCTCTAATCACGGTTTTGAAGCAATTAAGTGCAAAAGCAGTTTTTAAAGATAACAACGTACTAAGGGGATTAATTAGCTGTTAATTACAATTAATTTCATGCCAAATAACGATTTATAATGATATATTAATAGACGAGTTGAATGAACAAGTCAGCTAAAGCCTATAATTAACAACATGTAACTATTGACTTGGTTCTGGAGAAAAATTAAGAAACTAAAAGATTTATAAATAAAAAACAAAATGATTCTGCAAATTTACAAATATATATATATATATATAACTAAGAACGTACAGAATAAGTCAATATCAGCATAATTGCTTTGAAAATATTGCAACTATATTAACAGTAGTGACTGCGTAAATGAAAGGAAGTAGTCCAGTCTACCCATAATATATAATCTATGGATATAAATCAAATAATTACATAAATGATATTATTACAGTAATAATCTGAACTTTTTTAATTGAGCGATTTATGCATTTGATCTTATCTGACATGTTTCTTTTTTAGTTAAATCTCATAGTTTAACCTACTAGTTGTCACCTTTAACAACTGTTTGTAAAGTAATGAAAGTATTATTGAACTAGCCACAAGCATGTGCACCAGCTTCGGCCGGGTGCTGCTCTAGAAGCTGAAGAAGTTTCTCCCGATTACGTAACAATTCCTACAAATAAGAAATAGCGACTCCGACAAGACAAAAGATTAAGACTGATTGTGAAGACGTATATACAAAATAAAAAGAACATATGTATTTTGCATTTCTTGTCCAGATTGCTCACTCCGGCAAGACAAAAGATTACAAAACATCTTTCCCTTTACATTGGCCTCACCAATAAACAACTCCATGATCCGAACAACGGTAGGATAATTGATAGGTTGAGCACACTTCGCAATTCGCTTCGTAACTTTCGACAACGGTCTTGGTTATGAAAAACGCGTTACAAGACGATAGTAAAAAACATGTTCATTGCAAAACAATAGTGAAAAAATAATGAGTGTGTATACCGAATTATAAACTGTTATGAAATGCGTAAGGCTAACCAGATGATACAAACATCGTTACAAACGAAAACTAATAGGTTATCACAAAAGACATGTATTATATGGGAATATCCAAAAACACGTTTACCCTCCGGTGCAAAAGGAAAAGGAAGCTTGACTGCAAGACCTACCCGTCGAGCCATCTTCCTCTTAAACATCATCACTTGTAACAATAGTTGTAGCTTTAGCCAAAGTGCCAACCATGTCAGCAACACAATGCGAGAACCACCGGAACAATCCTCTTTGACATTAGAATTCCTTTTCTTGATCAAATTTCAATAGAGTCAACCTTAGCAATATTTCAAAGTAAAGTAAAAGACTTATTGCCTCAAGCACTCACCGTAGCATACAACTTCCAAGGAGCATGAATATCGTAACATGGAGCACCAAACAATGATAACTTTTGTTGGCCATAGCTTTCACCAGCCGCCAGCCCCATCATATAACCAGCTGAATAGATTTTAGATTGTAAGTCACCAAATGGAGTGAGATAGTCATTATTATGATGGAGCTTCTCGAACACATACTCGAATCCTTCGGTCATAAGCCACGACTTGTCTTTAGCTAGCTAATAATTCAACGAATTTAGATACTCTATTCCTTTATCTAAACGCATTATAGGATTTTCAACCATTTCTTTTTCGAATGATGCTCCAATACCTTTCACCTCGCCGGGACTCTTTTTCTAATAATTCTTCCTTCAACTTAGAAGCAACCTTCACTTTAGATGTTAGATATTTCACTTTCTTTCTATAAGACCTCCCGGCCTTTTTCAAACATTCAAATGCATTCCTAAATTTCAAAATACGGTCCTCATAATGCTCGACTCTAAAATAAAAATCCCTAATTCTCTGTCTAAATCTCTCCATATCTTCTTTAGTACCTCTCCTACCGATGACTCATTTTCAGACCATACACACACATCTTGGCAAGATAATAGTAAAACCGGCTAGATACAAAGTTGTCCACCCTCTTAGACACCCTTTGAAGGTCCATAGGAGTAATCATAAAACCTACCAAATTCCTACTTACCTCCGATTTATCAAGAGTCATTCTTCAGAAGGGTATTTGGGGAACAAATGGTCCATTATTCACAACCATAAATGTTTCACGAGACGATCGGGTATCACCCCTTATCTTTTTCACCACCCATAGTGGTGGTATCAATCATCTCCTCTTCTTCCAAATTTTTCTTATCATTAAAAGGATGAGATGCATCCTTTGACTGAACCTCCAACCCAACAAAGTAACCCATGGTCAAATTCTCCAAAGCAGGGTCAAATATACTTACCTCCATCATTAAGACTCACAGAGACGTTGTATGACACCAAACCAATTTGACATTCACCTTGAGTAACGCCTTCCACCAGATCTTCTACATCGTTCAGGGCGAAATCTCCCACATTCAATTTTCCTTTCAAAACCAACCCCTTATTCCTAGTAAGAGGAAGGTCTCCATCGGCCGGCATACCAACACAACAGGAAGAACAAAGTAAAAACAACTTTTATTTCCCGATATTTTCACCAACTTTCACAACGGTTAACCCTTTCGTATACCCTTTAGAATAACCCAAAGGTCGAATATAGTCGAAGCTTCAACGAAGTTTACCAAAAACATATGAAACACTCTTGGTAATACGTCAAGATTTATTGTCCGCTAGCTGATGATTCGTCTCCTTTAGATATCCTACCTCTTCCTCCAAACACTTGATATGATTTTCTAACATCTCCATTTCTGAATGATGTCCCATTAACATCAGAGAATATTTCTTAGCCATACTAGCTTTAAATCTAGTAGCAGATTTCATCTTCAAGGTTAGATATACTGATTTTCATAACTACCAACCTTAGATGATAACTTCCCAAATTATTGTTCCATCACTTCCACATCTTCATCTGTTCGCTGATTCATGGCAAGACCATACACACACAACTTATATAGATGGTAATAAGATCGGTTTGATACAAAGTCATTAGACCTTTCAAATATCCTTCTAAGCTCGGTAGGAGTAGGTATGAAATCCAAGATATTTCTACACACTTCGTGCTTATAAAAAGTAGAAACATCCCTAATAAAGGGAAATGAATGAATAAACATTTTATTGTTCACAACAAGCGTAGTCTTGGAAAATGAACGAGCTTCAACTTCGTTCTTCCTATCACCTGCACGAATAATGTCAACTATATCTTCATCATTTACACTCACTTTCTCATCGGTCGTATCAACATTCTGAACAATAACACCAAGGACAATATCGGTAGTTAGAATTTCGATCAAAGAAAGCAACACATGAAGAATCAGCTATTCGATGATCTAGCAAACATAATCAGAGAAGAACCATCAAAACCAACATTAACCCCATCTCACCATTAACCAATATCCACTAAATCATCTACATAGGTAAGTGCAAAAGTCCAACATAGATAATTTATTTTTCCAAACCATTTTCTTTTTCCTCGATGGAATAAGACCCTGATTCATCGACACCCAATAGCTTTACCAGGAGCGGACCTATTTTTAGATTTATCCAGAAATGATTTGGCAACGGGTGCCGTTACACTCGAATAAGCAACGAGATTGGCTCTATTCCTCAAAACGATTGACCAATCATCCCCATCGTTCTCCTCTGCAAACTCAACTTCTTTTATGATCGGATGAAGGATGATGTATAATAAGCTCGTATCCCATAAACAGCTCATACCACCCAGTTCCAAAATCTCTTCACAAAAAGAATAAAACTAGATAGGTTTAGATTTAGGATCATCTAGTAGATCCACATCCATATCACAATTGTTCAGAATCAGATCTACAATATTATCACTCCTTTCATTCCACTACATATGCACTTGTGCAACTGTGGCCTTTACTAATTTTTTTTCTTTCCACCATTTCAAACTCGTAGGAAGATCAATAATACAAATAGGACAATGTGCTTTTCTTTTTTATATCGTTAATTGATCACTAGTAGATCTTAATTTATAAATATTATGAAATAACGACACACTGGAGTTCACCCCAAGGGATCAACTATGTAGCTCAAAATAGTCACTTTACTTACGTACAGGGTCGAAAGTTAGGAAATATGAACCCTAAAATACTCAACGATCGATGAGAAGAATTACGAAAAAGAAAAACGAAGATTTCCAAAATCAAACCATGTATTGTACAACCCAATATACCCTTTGGGGAAATCCCTCATCGTTTTATTCGGTGTGGGGAAAATTTATTCTAGTTATGATTTTCTTTTTGGTTACGGTTAAAAGAAACTTCTCTTATTACTTTATTCGAATCATAGCTATAAATGATATAGTTAATCACAACAAAAACCAAAGAGCCTTAGCCTAGTGGTATCAAGGTGATTTCAAAGTGTTCTCCTTCCACTTCGATATCAAGAGTTAAACTGTTAAAGTCTCGCTATGAACATAGGTGTAAATTAGGATATGTGTGTATATTTACCGTAAAAAAAGTTAATTACAACAAAAAATGTGTTTTATCTAGAAAAAAGATTATATATAATATACAACTATTATAAAATTATCTTTCCAAAGAAGATTTAAAACAATTAATTTTTAAAATAAATATATTTTATAAATTATTTTTATTTTATCTTCATAGAATAAATAAAGTTTTTTTTTTAATTTTAGAGCTATTTTACAAATTATTGTAAAACTGAGGGTTAGTTTGAAAGAGTACAAATTTATTTGAGGTTTTTTGTGAAAAATTGAGGAAAAAAGAAAAGTGAGTAAAAGACACTTTTGCATGAGTCGAACCTAGGACCAAGTAAAACGAAAATGCACTAACCACCCCGGCTAGCAATGACTTTGCTTTAAATATCTACTTGTCAATATTTATTCATATAATTTTTGTTTTCCTGATAATTGTATTATATTATAATTTTAGTATTTTGTTTTATTTTAATATTTTTAGGCCCATTCGTTTTTAGATCGGCCCTAGTTGGATACTTGGATCTGTAGACTACTACCTCTATTGACCACGCAAGAAGGTTAGATGTTACTGCTTTTCAGTGTTTTTGGTTTGATCCAAAGGTTTTAAGTTTTAACCATGTTTTAATCCACAAGCACTGTTGCCCGGAGGAAAAGCTTTGCGGGCACGATCGATACAGCTTTGTGGTTCTAACGCCTAAAACAAGATCTGCCGGATTCCAGTTACCGAGTTGACTCGTATCATGGCGGATCCGGCGTATTTTGCCCTAAGAAAAATGCTACTGGACGAGATCACGCCGGTGGTCATGATTCTCCCTACGCCTCTAGTCGAAGAACGATGCCAAAAAAATGGACTTTCATTTGTCCAAATGCTTAGTCCGTTTTGCGTATTTAACAATATAGACGGTGAGAACATACTCGCTTTATTTGAATTTCTCATTTATATGGCTGTATTTTATGTACTTTATGCTATCTCACACACTCGAACGGTTGACGATCGATTGCGCCTTGTCATTTCGTTTTACTTTTGGGGGTTTCTGAGTTAACCAATGGGATTAGGTTTAAAGTAGTTTGAACTCGCTGTTGAACGATACGCAGGGAGTTAAGTAAAAGGAAAGCACAAATGATGCAGTGCGAGTAGCTGATTCATCTAGAGACCTTAGTATATTATTTTTGTTGTTTTTTGCAGTACCTGTTCGTACGGCAAGTGATCAACCTTACAGGCTTCAGAGGTTCAAATTACGAATGTTCTACGCATCAGATGTTCGGCAACCAAATGTTGAGGTATAGAACGTCCAATACACTTACAAGGCTCTTCTATTGAATAGCTTGTTCTGTTAGTCGTTTGAGTTTATACCTGCAAAGGAGCTCATAATACGGGTCTCGTATTAGGTTTACAAAACTAGAAAACTGATGATAAGCCTGGCATAATGAACTGAAGATTGGAAAATTAGTTTGACTTCAATTTGAAAGACTTATCATCCCCAATCTGTTTTGTACTGGGGATTGGATTTCAGTGAAAAACACAGTAAAACAATGACAAATGCGATTATGCTAATACCTCAAATGGTTTCTTAAAAAACATTCTATCGTGTTACAATACATTCTTTTTAGATTAACATTACAGATACCTTCCTATTAATCAATAATACCAACAATAATCTATCTACTTCTAGTTCCTACGTTATTTGTAAACTACTGATTTTACCAAGACAATTGAAAGTGTCATCTGCAATCAAGCAAGTGGACAATTTTGTTTGATGAAGTCTAAATTAGCTTCTATCTAGCATCCATATCTAGTAGGAGAGTATGCATAGCTCGTTATTTTTTGAAGTTTAATATTGTTAAATAAATATTAATGCTACATATCAAGTTCACATTGTTGTAAAAAGGAACTGCGAAAAACCCTTATATAAATTCCATGTATATTGTTGCAACCTTTTTGCACTAGAGGAAACTAATTAGGTTCATGGAATATCTGACAAATAAAGCTATGAGAGGGCTACGCTGCTACAACCATCAAGGATCATGTTTTGCTTTCTAGTCTTCTAGGTCCAGTTTGAGATTAAATATTGGCAGACATGAAATGTGATTGTCAAAAGTTTATAGCTAGCAACTTGTGTTGTAGTGGGTGTTAAATATTTAATTAATTCACGAACATATATGCAATATTGTTGTCTCTCTCTCTCTCTACATTTCATTAGCATGGAATGGGTTTATACTGTAATTCTAATTACCAAAAAGAATACATAAAACAAAGGAGCAATTTGAATTGTATTTTTGACTAGCTCGTGCATCTTTTTTACAAGTAAAGTTTGCATCAATGTATGTGTTTAAGATGGACGTTATTATTAACAAGGGCTTGGCACAAGATTCAAGTTACTTCAAATAGAAACATTCTTCTTTATTTTTGAATCTCCTTATGCTTTGGAACACGTGAATATGTGGTACTTCAGTTCAACACAACTTAAGCTAAGCAGGAAAGGTGCTTTTTCTATGTCCCATTAGATGTATGTACTGATCTAACATGTATGTTACCCCACTTTTCATCAACCTCAGTTTTGATAGTTCACTGTAATAGTATAGTGTTATGCTTCAAAAAGTAAAACAAACATGAAACATTGCAAAAGGTTAAAAGTTATGATGTATTTTGCAAATAAACATTTTGATACTTGATCAACATTAATTCTGCATTGACTGAAGAGTTCTGTATGATTACATGTAAAAGGCTAAGTATATGTTCATGTATGCTGATATGATATGAAGATTATTTATTATGGAGAGAGTTGTTAAGAGTAGTTTATTAAAGTAGCAAATAATAGTATATAGATTCATGTAACATGTGTTAGGTGGAGAAAGGGCAAATATCTAGGTCAGACATTAGGAAATTGGGAAGGCAGGTGAGTTTTGATATATGGTTAACAGTAAAGCGATATAGTTCTTTAACATAGATGCTCACTCTTTCGGAGTCACATAAAGCTAAATTAACAAATAATTGTTGTAAAGTATACCTAAAATGTCTGTTTTCAACAGTACTCACATCTGTCAATAATACTCAATATTCTGGTTAAACTTGTATCCCAAAATTGTTCTATGGCGCTGAGACTGTAGTACCCACTTTCTATGTTAATTGACATTTTTGTTTTTTCTTGGTTACTTGTGTTATTGCCCTAGCACGAGCTATTTGTCTACAATAAAATTAATAACGCATCTTGTTCTCTTTATGGTATCCTAGTATGGCTTTCAATACCTTGATAGACAATCGAATTTCGTTGATCCGGAAGACTGTTCTTTCTGAGAAATGTTTTTTTCACTCAAGTAGGTGACAAAGGAGCGGTTAAAACAGGTTATTACTGACGCAGGAAACAATGAAGATTCTGACTTGTACTTAGACCTATCATCAATCGAAACTTTGTCCACCTGTAAGTTTTTCTCTGCCCTAATTATATCGTGTCAAATAGTACTGACAGCTCATATTTTGGGAAGGCTGTAACCTTTTCTTTTGGATGTTGATATTCTATATCTCAATGGGTCTATGTGAACATTTTTTGTATATTTAAGTTTACAACTCTCTCTCTCTCTCTCTCTCTGTATGCTCCAACCATTTGATGGTGTGTTCTCATCAACCAATGTATCTTTTTGATGGTGGAATAAGTGGGTAAATGCATGCAAGTTGAAATGGACAAATGGTTTTCTGTTTGTTTGGTAGATAGTTACGGACTTATGGTAGGTCAAAATGGAAGTTTTCTTGTGCTTTTTCATGTTCGGACTTGGAATTGTACCATCAAGATCATATAAGAAAGGAAAAAATGCTTTGTGGAGGCTAATTGGCAAACTGTAAGAATTCACTCACATGTTCCTCTCTCCCATAGTTTGTCGTTCTACTTTAAAACAACCTAGATATTCATAGGAGGTTTTTTCACCTATGTAGACCATATATCTTGTCTGGCCACTCTTTCATCATTTGTCCTTGTGCTTCATTAATTACACCAACCGTCCTTATTGTTTAAATTGTGGTCCCTGACTCGCCTGAAATGACCAAAATACCCCTTTCTTTATAATTTATTCTTTCTTTTAACCTTTATTCTTTTAATCTTTTCTTTGTATTTTGTAACACTAGTAGGTGATGTCTAACCTAATATAAACTCCTCTACCTCCCTCAAGTCCTTTGGCATTTGCCCATCTCCTCAGCCCTTACCACCACGACACTTCACCCAGCCACCATTGAAGACCACTGCCACCAACATGCCTACGGCGACACCGTCACACCACTATCTTTCTTGGGGCGACATTACCATCATCGCTGTTGCATCACCACCACCTGCAACATCCTCTATCTCTCTTTGCTCAAGACGTAACATCGCCACCGCCACAACATCGCAACCACCGTCGTTGTCCTTGTCACCTCCTCAACCCTTGGAGTGTTTGCCACCCACCACCGTTGTCGTCATCTTCGTAACATCGCCGTCACCATCGTCGTCATTGTTACCCTCCTCGAAGAAGCCCGCCTAAAAAAACCATAGGATG
This sequence comes from Dittrichia graveolens, assembly GCA_038502395.1. Classification (NCBI taxonomy): domain Eukaryota; kingdom Viridiplantae; phylum Streptophyta; class Magnoliopsida; order Asterales; family Asteraceae; genus Dittrichia; species Dittrichia graveolens. Next base: position 7,378,840 of record JARJIL010000003.1, read on the forward strand.
GGTTTTAATAGAAAAGTGGTCGGTGCACGATTTCAAACAAGTCATTGATGCTGAAATTGACCTTAGATCCGAGGTCCCCTTGTCCAAAGGAGCCGCCTGAGACCGAGTACCACCTGTAAGAGTGGCCGGAGCCACCATTCACATCCCTTGCGGCGGCAGTTCCACCTCAAAGTCACAGATAGAGAGAGAAAGAGAGAGTGAGTGAAGGTAGACGGTGGGTGGTGGTAGACGGAGTGCAAAGTGGCCGGAGTTGGTGGTGGAGGTTGACGGTGGCTGTGGGAAGCTGTGTGGAGGCCGACGGAGGTTGTGGGTGGAGTTGGATGTCAACGCAGATATAGAGAGATAAGATAGGCGGTGTTTGTATGTATATATATACTATCTATATTGTGTTTAAGTTTTAAAAGTATTTTAAAATAATTAGAATAAAATAAATAAATAAAGGAGATAGGGGTATTTTAGTCATTTTAGGTTAGTGAGGGACTATAAGTGTTACAAAATTCAAACGGTTGGGACGAATGGTGTAATTAATGAACCACAGGGACGAATCATGAAATATGAGACATACCAATGGACAAAATATGTAATTTACTCTAGATTTTACCTTTGTTTCCTTTTTAGAGAGATTTGAGTAAACTTATTGGCATCCTCTTTAGGCAGTATGGTAGTTACATAATAGGAAATATCATTGGAGTTAGCGATAGTGCCATGGTGGTTCTGTACATAAAAGTGAAATTTGGTTAAAGGCAAAAGATGTTGTGCTTTGGAAATGTGAGGAGGTTATTTTGATTCCACTTTGAGCAACTTATATTAAGTGGTTATAACGTTGTTTAGGTCATTCTTTTACTTGTCTCTGCAGCTTCTGAACCTCAATTTGTACCAACATGGTTTCAATATTTCAATAAGGAGCTTGTACACAGTGTATCCTTCTCAGATCATGAAGCCTTCGATCATCCTGTTGCATGTAAGTTTCTCATACTGTGTTTCCACTTTTTATTCTACCGCTATATCTTGTATTGTTGCTCATTCTTCCTTTCAGGTTACATGGCTTAAGTTTCAGCGATTGTGCAGGCCTTTTGGTTGTTTCATCAAATGATGAAGACCCTATCAACAAGTTTGTGGATCTTTTTAACACGAACCAGTTGCCTCCACTTCTTACGGATGGTACAATGGATCCAAAAATTCCAAAATATTATATTTTGGTTCACGACAATCTAGATGGATCCTCAGAGAGGTCTCTTCACTCTTTAAATGTCAGTTTTTTATTATCATGTTAAAAGCAAACAATATATATGTGATTTTCATATCTGTTAGGTGATGCTTTACTGTAAATTTAGAACTTCATCATGATCACAATGATGTGGAAAATTGAATGGCTACGTAAACAGAGAAGAAGCCCATAAATTCTTATAGCCTTGTTTTGTGGCATTGCCTCACCAGGATCGAGTTTAGAAAGATACTCATTTTTGCTTTTGACCCTTCAAGGAATGGGGATATTAGGTTAATATATGATTTAGAACTATTGGGTTTAATCCTCTACAACCGCAAATACACATGAATTGTTATAGGAGATACTATTGGTATCTTTTGCTTACCACGTTTCTCCTTTTAGTTTCCTCTCTGTTAGTTCATCTATAAAATCATAAGATTGCTGTTTTTATTTATTTATTGCATGTGATTCAGAGCAACTAAGATATTGGCAGAAATGAGAAATACATTTGGGTCAAACGATTGCCGTTTACTTTATATTAACTCCTCCCAAGACGGACTAGTCGATCATGAACCAAATCCTTGGGATCCTTATGTAAGTTCATTTCTGATGATGCATTTTGTTTCTGTTTTTCATAACTTAGGAGTTTGGGTCATTGTATTGAATAGGGCTTAAAAATAGTTTGTATTCTTGGACAGGGGTCTAAAGCTTCACCTGGTCAGCATCTTGGCTGTTTTCTCAACAACGAGGATATGGATGAGGTTCTTTCTTACAGATGTGTATTTTGATACGCTGACAGAGATCCAAAAATTTTGTTATTTTTAAGGCTTCATTTATATTTTCACGTTAATATGACCTGTATTTTCATTTTAACAGTTGAAGGATTTTGTGCGTGATCTATCATCCAAAGATATTATTCCTTACATGGAGCAAAGAATCCGTGTTCTAAATCAGCAGGTTATTACTATTATATATATGTATGTATAATGTATATATATATTGTGTACAGCAAACTCACGTATCCACATATTTTACACCTGTTGTCCCTATTGGATTTGATTATTTGAACCTGCACCCTTTTGGTTGGGGAGCATGTTAGTTATACCTGGATACAGTGATGCCAAAGGCTTGCCGGTAATGAGGAGGTTATTCTTTATTTTCTGGAATTTCCATTTAGATGACTTCTTTAGTTCTTTTCTGATAATGCTACAGGTCTCTGCAACAAGAAAAGGTTTTAGAAACCAAATAAAGAATTTATGGTGGAGAAAAAAAGAGGATCCTCCAGAGAATCAGAGTGTTAACATGTACGGCATGCAATACCTTTAACAGTGTGATATTCTTTTTGTTCTAACTTAGCTATTCTGATGATGTTTGAAGGTACACTTTTAACTCCATTGAATCTCAAATAAGGGTCTTGGGTGATTATGCATTTATGTTAAGAGATTATGAACTCGCTTTGTCAAACTACCGCCTTTTATCCACTGATTACAAGCTTGACAAAGCATGGAAACGATTTGCTGGCGTACAGGTAGCTATAACCCTTCCACCTTGTTTGTTGTTCATGCCCCATTATTTGGGCTTTCCAAAATTGCCATTAATTTGCTTCTGAAGTTTGTGTTTTTATAATATTTTCGGATAAAGCATATTGTGTGTTGAGTAATATTTTCTAAGAAGCAATTATAAAAGGGAAACAATGCTTACTTAAAATGTTTTTATGTAAGAAATAACCAAAAAGGGTGTGTCCTATTTGCTGTGTAAAATGATAACTTGATTATTTGAATTTGTTAAATTTTTATCTCCATGGCGCGCTGTTTCATATTAGACTCTGCAAATTTAGGATGAAATTGCGATACTGACAAACTGTACCTACTTTAGCAAAAATTCGGTTTTAGGATGATACTTGCAAACCTTTTGACATTTGGAGGACGGACAGGGCCTTTGATAAAGCTTATCACCCGACTTTTTCTCTCACAGACCAACGGTCATTGTTTGATCCACCTCGTATAACACCTCATCAGCCAACCACAACAAAATCGCAAAACCTGCTTTTGCCAGATGTCTCTTTACATTCTCCCCCATATTCCTTGGAAGTTTATCTTCTCCTTCTAACACCGCCGCGTAACCCGAACCAGAAGAGCCCTCATTTAGCAAAACCGCAAAACATGCTTTTGCTTAAGATCTTCAATCAACAATACGCGAGCCAAGAGAACTCGGCTCTGATACCACTTGTGAGGTATTAGATCACCTCTTTTAAGGATCGAACTTGAAGCCTTAACAAGAACCGCATTAGAAGATGCGGATAACATAGAACGATAAACAAAACACCCGAGATATAACGTGGTTCGGTTGTCAGGGTCACGACCTACGTCCACGGGCAGGAATCAGAGACTTATTTATTATGACCGAAAGTGTTTACAAGATGTGACCCTAAGGTGCATAGGTATGAACCACAAAGGTTGAATGACAAGAAACCCTAGCTACGATATTTATAGACAACTAGAAACCATAATCTAATTAAATAAAGTCGGCGCCGTAAACTAGATGACTATGAATTGCCGTACAAGATAAGCCACCAAAAAACAATTTGAATTTCACTTAAGACTTTGGCTCCACGTTGTGTGCATGCCTCCTGGTTTTTCCTCAACCTCACGTCGTGAGGATATGTTTCACGGTTTGCCACATTTAAGTTTACCAAATCCAAATCTCGGCTTTCATACGTATTTCGTCTAGCACCCATCTTCCATTCCGAGCACCTATTTTCAATTAGAATCCAGTTTCATAATATTTTACCGCTAATATTCGAGGCATATCTTAACAATCTCACCTTGACCTGAATTCCCTTCAAATGTCAATGAGATCACCAAAGAACCGTCTCCTTCCTGCCAACCTCCCTAAAGGGACTGCCTCCTCGTACGAGCCATGAAGTCCAAAATCCCATCACATGATTTTCCCGGAGACCAACTCCATTCGTGATGCCTTGACTTCGTCCGATCAATTTTCCGGCTCCAAGGATAGTACTTGCAAACCTATTGACATTTTGAGGAACAGACGTTGCCTTCTCTGATAAAGCTTATCGCCCAACCTTTTCTCTCATAGACCGGGAGTCATTGTTTGATCCACCTCTTTGTACACCTCATCAGTCAACCACTGCAAAACCTTCTTTTGCCGGAACGTCTCTTTCCATTCTCCCCCATATCCCTTGGAAGTTTATCTTCTTCTTCTAACACCGCTGCGTAACCCTACTGAACCAGAAGAGCCCTCATCTAACAAAACCGCAAAACATGCTTTTGCCTGAGATCTTCAATCAACAATACGCGAGCCAGGAGAACCTGGCTCTAATACCACTTGTAAGGTATTAGATCACCTCTTTTAAGGATCAAACTTGAAGCCTTAACAAGAACCATGTTAGAAGACGCGGATAACATAGAACGATAAAAAAACACCAAGATATAACGTGGTTCGGTTGTCTGTGACCCTACGTCTACGGGCAGGAACCAGAGACTTTATTATTACCGAAAGTGTTTACAAGATGTCACCCTAAGGTGCATAGCTATGAATCACAAAGGTTGAATGACAAGAAACCCTAGCTACGATATTTATAGAAAACTAGAAACCCTAATCTATTTAAATAAAGTCGGTGCCGTAAACAAGATGACTATGAATTGCCGTTCAAAATAAGCCCAATTTGAATTTTACCTAGACTTTGGCTCCACGTTGTGTGCATAGGTTGCATGGCGCGCAACCTCCGAGTTTTTCCTCAACCTCATGTCGTGAGGATATGTTCCACGGTGCGCCACATTTAAGTTTACCAAATCCATATCTTGGCTTTTGTACATTTCTCGTCGAGCACCCTTCTTCCACGCCAAACAACTATTTTTAATTAGAATCCATTTCCACAATATTGTATCGCTAATTCAAGTCATATCTTAACATGGTTCATGGCACGGTTCAGGACTGATCGGTTTAAAATCAGGTACTCTACCGATGTCAAACAAGTACTACACAGTTTGTTCTTTGGTGCCCATGTTCATAAATTTTAAGTACTGTTACGGACTTACGACCTGGTTTCATACTGATGCACACCCGTAATTTCACAAGTAAAATAGTGAAAACAAGTTCAAGCATTCATTTAGAATTGATATTTTTCAGTCATAATGAAATGGAAGAATCGTTGATATAAGTCCATGACATTTATAATCAACTTACATCAATGCAAGGAATCAAGGATAAAATTTACAAAGTAAGTTTCAACCCATCTTTGGGGATTAGACATAATGTATAATTATAGTATTGTTGTAGCCAATGATTTGAAGTGGGAGTCTGGGAGATGTAAAGTGAATTAACCAGATGTTTCTGATCTAACATGAAAAGGATATAATCAGAAAGTAGTGTACTAAGGTGGGCTGGATATTTTGCTTGGTCAAACATGATGCTCAGTATTTCTTTTGAGCATAAGCATCAGTTTTAAGAGTGTTCTTGAGTCGATTTTCGAGAGAAGATAAAAGAACTGGAGGGTAAGTGTTGACTGATCTTTTTCCAAAACTTCCCTCCCAATTAAATGCATGTGACAAGTATTGGTGAGGAAGGAAAAGAAAGGCCTTGTCATTTTCGAATGACTGAACTACTCTGACCTAAATTGTAACGACCAGCCTTCTTTCCTTTTTTCTAGAACTCAAGAACGTGAAATTTTTAAAAACAAGACATGTTATATATTTTCCTTTTGGTAAGCTTTCTATTAAATTACCAAATGCCTAAAGGTTTTTGCTGCATTTTTGCTAGTTTTTTAATCTAATATAATTTTTTCTGATGCATCGTATATTCGTGTAAGCTGTGATTGCATTCTTTCATCCGTCTTTTTCTCCTAATCGCAGGAAATGATGGGATTGGCGTACTTCATGTTAAACCAATCCAAAAAAGATGCTGAGAGTTGCATGGAAAATGCCTTCAGCACGTATCTAGTATGTCTAAGAAATTCCTTACAAATATATTTTTATTATGTACTGCATGTCTGCATATATGTCACTTGTCACACTAAGTCTCTATGTTACATTACTTACATGCTCATTTTTGCGACAGGAAACACACTGTAGTGAGGAGCATATGTTAGCTCAGTGCCCTGTACTGGCATTTAGCTAGCATACTTGTAGAATTGGATCTGTAAACAGATATTGTATAAAAATAGGCATGTGAAAATGTAGAAGATAATTTAGATTGCTATAAAGCATTTAGAGGCATATTCTGAGCATGGGGATTTCAGTATAGCTTTTCGCAAGCACTTAATCCCAGATATACACAAGAAAATAATTTATTGAGCATATTAGTGATGACATTAATGCTTAGATCATTCTTCATCATCCTGTGGTTAAGTATTTTTTTTTCCATTAGATCGGCGTATAGCTTGGAAAGCTCAGAAAAACTGTCATGTTTTGACTACATGATGTTGGAATCCTTGTTGTCTTTATCTTTTATTTAGTAAACACATATATTACTTATTTACTAAGTGTGTGTTAATTCAGCGAATTGGGACATCAGGCAAGGGAAATGCTACACGCTGTGGTCTTTGGTGGGTTGAAATGTTGAAGACAAGTGGTCAGTATAAAGACGCTGCCGGTGTTTACTTTCGTGTATCTGGCGAGGTAATGATCTATTCTTTTTTGTGAATGAATACTCATAGTATATATATGCTTGTCTCTTTAATTAACAAAAATTGAAAAAACGTATTTTTGTGCAGGAACCTCTTCACTCTGCCGTGATGCTTGAGCAAGCAGCTTACTGCTACCTTCTTGCCAAACCATCCATGTTAAGGAAGTATGGGTTTCATCTCATTCTTTCTGGTGATCTGTACAAGAATTGTGACCAGGTACTGTCAATGATGAATAACATTTTTTTTAAAGACAGAAGCAATACAATGTTGAATATAAGAAACTAAACCACATAATTCAGTAGCAAGAAACTGAAAATTGTACTGCATGTTTGAGTGCTCAGTTTTCGTCGTTTCACTTGCCCCTAGAACTAGCAGGTCCTAGAGAGAAGAAGTGATTTATCTTACATCTCATAATTATCATACGAGTACCATTAGATTTCTCTTATAAATTCCTATTGTGTAAAAGCTCCCTCAACTGTTACTTGTTCTTGTCAAGAGAGAGAACTATTTGCAAATCGGGGTTTATCTATATTTATACTTTTTTAGGCATGGCTTTTTATCCGAGTAAAAATAAAATCTTTGGATATTTTTTTCTTGTGAACCCTAAAGATTTGGATGTTATCTTAGGCTTAGCTCAAAACTTGGCACAACCTTCTCTTCAACTTTTAGTTGTTCTTCAACTTTGTCCCAAAGTAAATGCAAGTTTGACTACCTGCATAGCTTGATAAAAGTGATTATTTATAGATTTAAAATACCCCTTACTCAATGGTGGAAAACGGGATAATCATCTTAATGAATATGATAAGCTATTAAAACTTTGTGAAGCTTTCAATTGGTAAGAGGTAATGATTTATAGAAACTTTGTGTTTATCTTTGGATGAACGGAGTAGCAGTGTTTTTCTCTTACTTGACATCAATAAAGTTGTGAACGAACTAGGGTTCTTAGCTTGTTAAATGTTTTATCTTTCATAGGATGTTAAACTTTTCTATTTACAAATTTAAATATATTAGTATCAAATTTAGTTAAAGTTTGTTTGGCATCAAAGCGGGAAACACATAGTAAAACCAAATGAGCTTTTTATGTATCCATGCATGCTATATACAACAACCACCCCCCGAAGGTAGAGAGACTGCTTCCTGAAAGACCTCTGGGCTCTGGCAGAAAACTAGGGCAAGCCAATTTCTTGATATGTATTATAATAATTACTAATTTTCTTATAAATTCTTTTTATAAAAAACAGAGTATATATATATATATCTATATATAGGAAGAAGTTCATTTGACTATTTGAGAACCGTTCTTAATGCGTGAACTACGAGAACCATTTGTAACCACCATTTATGAATATATATAGGGTTATTTTGATCATTTTATAAAATTCCTAACTGTGAGTTGCGTATGGGTGGATGAGATTATTTAATGAGACTTGATTTTCCCAAAATACCCCTTATTAACGAGTCAATGAGCCATTAGCATCATTAGCTATTGATTTATTTTAATTAAAGGTCATGGTTGGTTCTCGCAGTATATATATAGGGAGAACTTCATTTGAGAACCACTCTTAACGCGGGAACCATTTTAAACCACCATTAATGCTCATTAATAGGGGTATTTTAGTCATTTATATATTTAAAAAACCGATCGTGAATTTTGTACGTACGGATGAGTCATTAGTTAATGAGACTTGATGTTCCCAAAATACTCTCATTAATAAGTCATTAATGAGCCATTAGCATCATTAGCCACTAATTTATTTTAATTAAGGATCAAGACTCAAGATTGGTTTTTGTGGTTCTCGCAACATCAAATGAACTTTCCTCATATATATACTAGCATTTTACCCTCGTAATGCAGAGACGACGAATAGTTTGTGCTAGATAATATGTCTGGTTTCAAGATCGTCGTGGTATATATCCTTTTCTTTTCCTTTTTTCAGTTACTTTAGTGTGTGTGTGTAATTATTAATATTAAACTAAAATATTAATGGTTAATGTGATTTAAATTAAATTGAGTTAAAAATATAATATTAAAACAAAACGTATTAGTTTAAATTTAAACTTAATTAATTCACAACTATTATATAGATATAGAATTGAATTATTGATTTGAAATAATATATGTAAGAACTAAAACTAGTTTAAATAACAAATATACAAGATTCAGAGTCAAACAAAAAGCTTTAGCTCATTTGTCATTAGTTATAGTTTCTTTTTGCAGTTGTTGCTTGAGAATCAATAGTTGCCACAAAATAGAATAATTAATTAAGGTAACTAAATAAATTGAGTTATTGCTTTGAGTGTTCGTATTATTTGCATAAAAACAAGTACTACTTAAAAATTAAGCAGTCCTAAAAGTTTTCAGAGAGAGAGAGAGAGCGCGCGCTAAATGCTTTATATATTAGTGTGTGTGTGTGTGTATATATATTACTAGATTACTAGATTACCTAATTTTACCAAATTGCTTTATTTTATTTCATCTTTTGTTATAGTAATAGTAATAATAATAACAATAGTTATTGTTATTATTATTATTATAATTTATTATAATAATAATAATAGTTACATTTAGTCTGAGAATTTAAGTGAAGAAAGGCACTAGGGGGTAAAAACCAACTAACGTCTGTCAATTCATATAAAATTCTTATATCTATCTATATATAAATACCCCTATACACATACATATCTGAGTTTGTAGCATGCATGCTATATATTTCTGACAAACTCTGCTTTATTTATATCAGATAAAACATGCAATTCGTGCATACAGAAATGCCCTGTCTGTATTTAAAGGAACTACATGGAGCCATATACGTGATCATGTTCATTTCCAGATAGGAAAGTAAGTTCCAAGGGGTCTACGAAGATGTATTGTGATATGCTTATTGGTGTTATCAGATATAATATGCCAAACTTTTTATTTTTATTTTTTTATAATACAGGTGGTATGCTTTTCTTGGAAGGTTTGATGTGGCCATGAAACATATGTTGGAAATTGTGGCATGTAGCCATCAATCAAAGGGAATGCAAGAGTTATTTATGAAGGACTTTTTCCAGATTCTAGAGGTTATCATTGTTGATTTTTACATTTCTTCTTTAATATCCATAATTTATATCACTTTTAATCCTTCATATCTCTCACGTCAGTCTTACCTTTAAACAATTTATGGAAAGTTTAATATATTTTTGGTCTTGTGATGGTTAATGCAGAAAACAGGAAAAACATACAATATTTCTCGACTACAGCTGCCTATTGTCAACATCTCTTCGCTTAATATTGTTTCTGAAGATCATCGAACTTATGGATCACATGCTGCTGTAAGCTGATTCATCTCTCTCATTCTCAAACATTCTGGAATTATACACACACATAATATAATATGAAATAGTATAATATAATATAAAATAGCATAACATAATATAATATATATACATAGAGAGAGAGAGAGTTTCATCGACTTTGATTGTACTTGGTTCTAGCTTGTAGAACAACGATTGCACAACGAAAATCACCAAAAACATAGAATTTTTCCTGGAAATTCACCAAAATTCATAGTTTGCTTCATGTTTCCTGGAACACATGATGTTTAGTTTTCACGTTTTTAACTAAATGTATTTATCAATTTGACATTAAAAGGTACGTTTTTTCTAGTTTAAATATCTGAAAAAGTTCATTTTATTCCTTCTTAAATATTGTTTTTTTATGAAAGAACTCATTTGCTTTTTAAAAATTATGACTCAGAGTTATATCGTTATAAGAAATGGTTGTAACTTTATGAGATCTATACCTTTGAAAGAAAAAACTTAAGCACTAATTTCAGCATACAAAATGAGGTGTGAAATTCTTTTAGATGTTGGGCGGAGTGGTGGACTTCACCATCATATGTATATGTTTCATGATTTTTTGCAAGTATAAATGAAGTTTGAAGAAAAAATTTATTATAGAAGTATGTCATGCGACTTTAAGTTGCCACATGAAAAGTTGATCTAAACTTAACTGGATTAAGTCAGTTAAAAACTGTCCCAAACGTCTTCAATTACCTTGTCTTTTTTCTTTTCTATTGGCTAGTGAAATGGTTGTTTTGAAAGCCAAATACAATGGTCTTATAGGTCAATCTGTATGTGTATTATAGTCCATAGAAGCTATGGGTGGTTTCACATCTCTTACATTAAAACTTTGTCGGTAATCTCTAAAATCTTCCTTGCCGTTGTATTATTTGATCTTAGTTTTGCTTTTCGGCAGGCGGCCAGGATGGTTTTGGGGAAGTAAAGTATTATGTGTTGTTTGTTTTAAAAGATGTAAAATGTCTTATGTCTTATTCCATGTCCGTGGGAGATGTGGCCTAGGTTAAAAGGTCTGCAAAGGATAATTGATATTTAATCACTTCCAATGATAAGATAAAATAAGATCTTTGAATCATTTATCACTTATTCTAAACAAACATTGATCTTCTTTAAAAACATCTGTCCGCCGCAGACCTTTTTAGAAAATAAGATCTTATCCTATAAAAGAAACAAGGCCTTAGTTTGTGTAAGTCGTGGATTTCATCCAGAAATTGGAACTTCTTTTGGACTGAGATTGTTTAAATTGAAACTTTGGAGGAAGTCTATAAATTTAGGTATAACCACTGGAAGTAGTCTGTAATTTACTCTCAGAGTTTGGTATGTGTTATTATTTTTCTTTCTGTTGGCTTGGGGCTGAATTGTCTATCTTGTGCCGTTCTTCATGGCAGGTCAGTGTTAAAGAAAGTGTTTGGCAGTCTTTGGAAGAGGAGATGGTTCCATCTTTATCTAATGCCAAGACTACATGGTTGGATTTACAGTCAAAGCTTCTACCAAATAAACTTAAACAAGCAAATGTTTGTGTAGCTGGAGGTATGAAGGTGATGGTACTTCATGGTTGAAAATTATATGGTTTAAAGTCTTGTAAATATACAATACATAATCTATTCATATTTATGTTTTGAAATAAGCCACTGGTTATCTTTGAATTTCTAAGTTAAAAGGCCTCTTGAAATTTGCGCAATCCCTTTTTCATCTCAACAAATTTGCTATGTTTGCTAAATATGTTTTCAACTTCAGAGGTGGTTATTTATTATCTGTTATGTAAGCGTGCTTTAACAGTCATGTTTCTTTTACTTGCAGAAGCACTTAAAGTGGAAATCTCATTCAGAAACCCTCTCCAACTATCTATTCCAATTTCTAATGTTACCCTAATGTGCGAGTATTCAGAAAATGAGGCGCTAACTGGTGTGTTCTAATGATTTAGCTCACTAGACTTTTTGCAAAAAATACTTAAAATTTATATCTTTGTGCTTTTGGTTCCACCTCCAGTTTTAATTTTCTAAAGTCATTGCACCATATCAGAGTTGAACAAACATATTTTTGAGGTGGCAATTTGGGTCCATTTACTCATGTATTGGTCGATTTGGGCGGTATTTTATCTCAAATGGGAAGCAAGTGATAGTCAAATGGGTTGAAGTAATCCAAAGTCTGTTTTACATGCTTACGACCTAAATAGTTTTACTTTAAGATTTAGATTACTTTTGCAATATTATTGTCTTTATAATCATAATAAACATGTTTATTGTTAAACGAAGATCTATAAAATAGACAAAGAAATGTTTGTGGGCCTGCCCAACCAGACCCAGGCTGTTTTAACCCGTGCTATAAAATGACCCATCATCTGTTTTAATCTGTTTTTTTAATCCCACCCATCTTGTATCCTACAATACTTGCTCTTTAAAGTTTGCTGACTATTTCCCTGGTCAGATGCAAACAGCTTGTCTTCTGTAAATCAAAATGAAGATGTGAAAACAGCAACCGGAAGGTATATAATTTGTTGCTTTTCAGACTTCCCCATGAATTATTCATTACAGTAGTCAATTACTCAATGCATCAAACTTCCACTCTTATTGTATTATTATGGAAAAGGTTCCATTTTCAAGATACCTCAAGTAGTTTTTGTGTGTGTGATCTTCCATATATATATATATATATATATACACACACATACTAGCATTGTATCCGCGCAATGCGGTGGCGATGACAATAGTTTGTGCTCAACAACATGATCGATTTATATAATGTAAGGGATGGTACGTGTGGAATGCGGTGTTAGTAAATGGAATCTGTTCGATAACATATCCATGTTCTTTCTCCCTTTTCTGTTTCCTTTATTTTTTCCAATCAACTCCTTTATTTTTTCCAATCAACTCCTTTATTAGTTGTTAAAATAGTTTTTCAACAAACAATAAAAAAAATTATTATTAAATAATTAGAGAAAAAGATAATCTAGCCTTAAAATTGTATTAATGTAAGTAATTTAACCAAAATTAGATAAACTAAATAGTTGTTGTGATGCTTAATGATTTATTAAAGCAACAATTGCCTTAAATTAGTTGAGATAACTAAGGGAATGATTGGTAAGCTATTGCTCTAAGTGTTCGTATCTTATGCATAAAAACATGTACTACTTAAAATTAAGTAGTCTTAAAATTTTTAAGAGAGAGAGTTAAATGCATCATAATATAGTACTAGCATCGTACCCGCGCAATGCTGCGGAGTCGAATAGTTTTTGTTTTATAATATGCCGCTTTAAAAAATGTAATGATATGTTATTCGCAAAATTCAATGTCACAAAAAACTTTCTTTAGCAGCATGTCCCATTTTTTTTCAATTTTTCTTTTATTTGCATAAACTATTTTATTAATTTTAAAAATATAATCTAAAAGACATTAAAATAAGGAAAAAAAATCATATTTGTGAAATAAGGATAGAGAAGTTAATAAGATATTAGAAATTATGTTGTTATGGGTGTATAATTATGTTTGTGGGAGAGTATATTTTAATTGAATAAAAAGTTAAAGTAAATTAGGAGAGAGATTGGAATGGTTAAAGATTAAGTGGATGAGATTAAGTTAAATAGAATGAAAGGCCAAGATGTTGTTTTGATTGAATTTTAAGAAGTCTTAAAATTAAGGAGGAGAGAGAGTGTTAAATGCTTTATATAGTAGTATATATATATATATATATATTTGTGTCTGTATATGTATGTATAGGGAAAAATTCATTTGAGAACCGTTCTTATTATGAGTACAGCAAGTACCATTTGTAACCGTCATTAATGCTCATTAATAGGGGTATTTTTATATATTTTTTCAACCGTGAATTGCGTCCAGTTGCACCATCGTTTAAGAGCGAGGCTTGATTTTCCAAAAAATACCCCTCATTAATGCATCATTAATGAACCAATCATTAGTCATTAATGAGTCATCATTTTTATTGGCCATTTATTTATTTTAATCAAGGGTCAGGATTGGTTCTCGCGGTACTCGCAATAAGAATGGTTTTCAAATGAACCATCCCCTGTGTGTGTATAGGGAAAAGTTCAATCGAGAACTGTTTTTCGTACGAGGACCGCTTGTAACACCATTAATGACTCGTTAATAGGGGTATTTTGCTCATTTATATATATACCCAACCGTGAATTGCGTCTGAGTGAGCCATCATTAATTTACGAGGCTTGATTTTCACGAAATACCCCTCATTAATGTGTCATGAGCCATTAATGAGCCGCCAAAAATTGTTAGCAATTGATTAATTTTAATCAAAGCCTAAGATTGGTTCTCACAATTCTCGTAGAAAAACAGTTCTCATTTGAATCCTCCCCTATATGTATGTATGTATGCATGCTTGTATGTATTTATATGTCTGTGTGTTACTGATAACGATGTTCTCTTCAGGGAGTCCAGTTCAGATGCGTCTCTTTTTACATTGTCTGAGGTTGACATAACGTTGGCAGGTGGTGAGACGACTGTGGTGAGTTAAAAAGTTTGCAGCATTCTCTTTTGAATAGTATATTTTAGGTCTACTAGCCACTTGATTAATGTTTACAGTGGGGTTATGCATACAACTATAATCGACTTTCGCATTAATTGGTAACTGGACCTTGATATGCTTTGTTTGTGTAAACAATGCTGATTTGGCCCTCATCCGAAGACCAGTTTTCATTGTGTTTACTACTTTATGTATGTTATATTCTTATTAATAATGTGGATTAATAATATGTATTTTGTGTTGATTTCAGGCTCAGCTAAGTGTTATTCCTAGAAAAGAAGGCCGGCTAAGAGTAACTGGTGTGAGTTGGAAAGTGTCTGATTCAATGGTTGGTTATTACATTTTTGAGCCAGACTTGATAAAGAGAAGAGTTTCTAAACAAAAAAGGAAAGCCCAGCAGAATACCAATAAACTGGAATTTTTGGTTATTAAGGTTCGTGCACTTTCTTTAATATGAGAAATAGAACTTCATGGTTTTACATTCATGGTGGCTTTTATTAATATAATCTGATAGAGGTGTCAATTTTGATGGGCTGATTTGAGTCATTTTTTATCTCAAATGGGTCAAGCCAATGCTAAGAAGGAAAACTGTAAAAAGTTCTAAATTTTGATTATTATTGTAGTAATATTGTTCATCTGTATTTATATTTAACACTTTACTTTTTATAAATATCTAGAATGTACAAACAAGTGTTTGCAGGTCAGTCCAACACTTGCTAAAAAGTACCATTTTGACCACAACCTACTTGTCCATTTTTCCAATTTTAAATTTTTCATTGTTTTTCATTGTTTCAATCTGGGAGTTTTCTGATTATGTCATTCTCTTTCAGAGTCTACCAAGACTTGAGGGTGTTATCAACAACCTGCCCAGTACAGTTTATGCTGGAAATTTACAACGTCTATCACTGGAACTGAGAAATTCATCAGAGATTCCTGTGAAGGTATGCCTTAATATAAGCAACCAACTTTTACATTAACATCTCATGAATTCTTTTAGCGAGTGGTGCATATATATATATATTTTTGATGAATTAGATATACAAAATTACAAAATATGAATCTACAAAAGTACAGCTTCTTGATATCTTTTATTCATTTTACGTTATTTAACTTGTTAGAGGTTTCATGTTTTCATTAACATTCCATAACATGATTATGTTCCTTAGTTCAATTAGATGTTAAATTGTTTATGCATCTGACGGCAGAATTTAAAGATGAAGATCAGTCATCCTAGATTTCTAAACATAGGAAATCCGCAAGTAGTAGATGTGAATTTTCCTGCTTGTCTGGAGAAGGATAAATCCTCTGCTCATATAGTTGCAGATCTTGACACCAGTAAACAATCAGAAACTGTATTCCATTTCCCCAAGGTCAGCAAAAGTCATGGGTTATCAACAATTATTACCTGATCGTATGATTTGATTTTAATTGTTTGATCATTTGTGTTTGTTTCTAGGATACCATAATTAATAAGGAAACTCCCTTCTTTCTGCCACTTTGGTTTCGGGCAGCCACTCCTGGGAACGTGTCTTTGTATGTCACAGTATATTATGAGAATGAAGACAAATCGTCTGCCATGCGATATCGCACTTTACGTACACATCATATTTTGGAGGTATCTCTTGGATATATAATAAAGAGTTGCAGTATTATTACTTGTGTGTATACGTACTATACTGGTACACTTTATAGCAAAACCCTAGAGGTGGCAAATGGTAGTCAGAGTAGATGGGTTGGTTAATGCATCAAAATGTTTAAATTCGTTACTGATCTTGTTGGGGTGACCAGGCACTTTTTGCCCCTATATAACTACTACTACAGTACTACTAGCTTGTCAAATATAGTATTTCAATAATAACCTGTTTGTTTAAATTAAATTTGACAGCTGCTACCATCTTTCGTTTGAATTAAATTACAGGTGCTACCATCTTTAGATGTGTCATTCTCTGTCAGCCCATGTCCTTGGAGGTTACAAGAATATATCATGCGGATGGATGTTGTTAACTTGACAAGTATGAGGAGTTTGAAGCTTCATCAGTTATCATCTGTTGGGAATGAATGGCATATCTCTTTGATTGAACCCATTAAAGACATTTTCCCTTCCGGAAACTTGCTACCTGCTCAGGCTCTTTCTTGCTTTCTTAAACTCAAGGTGGTTACAAAAAGCATTAGTTAATTATTACCCTTTTTATTGCCTATGTGTGTGCGTATCTCAGTGCGTGTGTGTATCCTAAATGTCCCATATCGTTTATTTGTCATTTAGAATGTGAAGAATACAGAGGAGGTTGAAAGTGCCAGGGAAGGTGTAACAGATGTTTGGTTGGGTCATGATAGCAGTGAAACAATTTATGATACACAACGCCCACCTCTTGTTAATTTCCATCATTATGAACGATTGCATCAGCAATCAAGTCAGGTAGAATATCTTACATCATTAGTTAATTTAGATGTTGCAACAAAGAATATATATATACGCACACACATACATACATACATACATACATACATAGGGGATGGTTCAAATGAGAACCTTTTTTTGTACGAGAACTGCGAGAACCAATCTTAGCCCTTGATTAAAATTAATCCATGGCTAAGAATTTTTGGTGACTCATTAATGATTTATTAATGGCTCATTAATGACGCATTAATGAGGGGTATTTGGGAAAATCAAGCCTCACAAATTAATGACGGCTCACCTGGACGCAATTCATGGTTGGGTAAATATAAAAATGATCAAAATACCCCTATTAATAAGTCATTAAATAAATCAATGGCTAATACTTGTAAGGGCTCATATTATACATATAGGGAAAATTTCAAACGAGAACTGTTTTTCGTTCGAGAATCGCGAGAGCCAATCTTAGCCGTCAAATTCCCCCTCCTTCAATTGGATTGCCCACCCATGAATTCCTTACATGCACCTTGCCACACTCAATCCCCCCACGCTCTTCATCCATGAATTCCACTTATCACTTGAACGGCCAAGATTGGTTCTCGCAATTCTTGTACGAAAAACAGTTCTCGTTTGAACCCTCCCCTATATATATATATATATATATATATGAGTTGTGTTCAATAAACTCCATTTAAAAAACATAGTCCTAAAAATTTTAATATTCAATTACAAGTGATTCAGTATACAATCACATGTCAATTACGAAAATGCCACTCCACTCAAAATTTTAAAATTTAATTTGGACCATTGATATCATTGATCCAAAGGCTAAAATTAGTCCCTTAGGACTATGAATTAATTATGGACTATATTGAACATTCTTAATATATATATATATATATATATATATATATATATATATATATATATAACATTTTGCAGGAAAGTGAACAGTAACTTTCCTGCAAATCTATATATAAATTGATGCCATAAATTGCACTAAATATTCTTTGGTTGGATTGGTAGAGCTACTAAACTCTAAGCAATTGGTGTAGGTATCAAAACATGTATCCTGCAGTTTTCTTCTTTTTTTTTTCTTTTTGTCCTTTTTACGTGTGCGCTTGTAAATTGTAACTGAGTGGCTCCTCCCTTGGCTTTAAATTTTTTATTTCTTAATGCCACGATTTCTAAATCATAACTTTCATTTAAAATAATTATTGTTACATTCAAATAATTAATTAATTTTATATGGTACTTGTTTTTCTCTTATGACTTTTAACACATAATGTCAAACGTAATATATAATTCTATATTTTGAGTCTATTTAATTTTTATTTACATTTCGATATAAACTTTATTGTAATAAGAAACTTAACTAAAACGACATAATACGAAAAAATAAAACTTGAATATTTTTGAACTTAAACTAATTTTTTGTGAATAGACTATGAATTCTTTAAAATAAGATTCTACAATATATCTAATTTTTATTATTTAAATTTTTATCTGCTTTATTTCATTTATTTATGTTTAAATGTTAGTTTTTAAATGAGCTATTAATTAGTCATTAATGAGCCGTCAAAAATTCTTTAATCAATGGCTAAGACTGGTTCTCATACGAAAAATAGTTCTCATTTGAACCCTCTCCTATATATACATAGATATATATAATCCTGACTGATTATTGTCTGAGTGAAATACCTTATTTTGAATGTATCAGGGAAATGAGACTACAGTCGACTTTATCTTGATCTCCCAGATGGAGGAAAGTGAAAATGGTTTTTCCGACCTCCCTACCACCCCACAAATCTTTTCCCATCATGCTTGTCATTGCAGGCAAGGCTAGTTGCTACTTAAATCTTGCATACGCTCCTAAATCTCTGATTACCAAAACAAGATTATTATATTAGCAATATAAATCTCTGAATATAGCAGTAGGATCTTTGCGCATGTGTCCTATTTCTTATTTATTTATGAATCATAGCAACGTCGTTTACAATGATTAGAAATAGCAACATACTTACACTTTTTTAACCGATATTAGCTACTGTAAGGTAATGTTGCTACTATTTGTAGAGTACTGATAGCATGATTCATAAAAAATTTAAGTATGTTTGCTTGATTTGTAAAAGTTGAAGGATGTTGCTATTTCTTAAATTTGTAAGAATACGTTGCTATTATTGGTAAAAGTGGGTTTGCTATTTTCACAATTAATCCTACAAGAATTTAGGAGGTCGTATGGACTAAAAGTAGGATTGGGTGACTTTCAGTTTGTTTGTCCCTTCTCCTTTCTATCTTGCTTTATTTAGTATTTACTTATTTATTATTATTAGATGTGGTGGAGATAAAACAAAATTGATACGAATTATGAAAATTTTAACTTATTATTTCCATTAATCCTGTTTCTGCAGTGTTTCAACCAAGAGACCAATATGGTGGTTAATGGATGGCCCACGGATCATTCACCACAGTTTTTCCAATTCCTTCTGTGAAACAAAACTCAAGATGACAATTCACAACTCTTCTGGTTTTGTGGCTTCTGTTCATATTAATACATTTGATTCCCCTCCAGGTAGTTCCTCATCAGGGAACAAAGTCGGCTGGCATGATATGTCTGCTCCATCTATCGACATTAGAGTCCCCGCACCCGACATAAGTGGAACCAGCACCGGAAAACCCGTTTCGCTAGAGTCGGTCCCACCTTTCATTTGGTCAGGGTCAAGCACCACGTGGGTCAAACTTGAGCCCAATTCCACCTCTGAAATATCTCTGCTGGTCACCACTTTTTCTCCAGGTACTTACGATCTTTCCAACTACACGTTAACTTGGAATCTAATAGACTCGAATGACCCCCGGGAAAAGGAAGGGACGTGCCATGGGCATCCGTTTTACTTGACCATATTGCGGGAGGAATGAGCGGTTTATGTCTTGATATCTTTTGGTTTTGATTTTGTTCCCGGTTTATGGGATGTTTCTGGATTAATCCACTTGTAAAATTTGTTGTTGCAAATGTGTTTATAGAGCGAAATAGGAAAGTTTGATGGAATTACATCTGATTTTTTTTCTTTCAAATTATTAATCAGGATCTAAATCGGGGTTTATTTCATAGAATAGTAACCAAGTTTTAAAACTTCATAGGAAATTTCGCAATGTGAAATAAAAAGGGGAGGAACCTTTGTGAAACCGTTTTCAAACTTTATGAATTTTCCTAATTTAATTTGTCAATAATTTTGCATAGCTGTGTGAATGGCAACAAAACCATATACACCGGAAGATGCAAACTGGATACTGTAACTTGTATACACCTACTACATTGATCTGATGCAATTTAAATGCAAATTATTAATTGAAATGTATTTGATTATGAGATAGTTATTATTTGTTCCTGTCGAGATTAATACAAACTTGTTTTGCGTCGAGATTAATATCAACTTGTGGTGCAATTTGTTTATACTTGTTTTCTGAGATGTATATGAATTATTTACCAACTTGTTTTGTGATTTAATATCGTAAATATGAATTGTTTACCAACTTGTTTTGTGATTAATTACATTCGTGATTGGTTACCAAGTTGATTTTTTTATACGTGTGCGGCACAATTAAGATATGTAGCTTTCTATATTCTATCGTATGGAGAACTTATCCATAGTTCCATACATTGACAAAATGCAAGGGAGATTCGGGCTTAATTAGTAAACTTTGGTTTTATATGACAAAAGCGTTTTGAGGTTACAAGTAAGTCAAATTTTATGAGAATCTTGCAATTGAGTAAGTTAAAGGTTAGTTAAATAAGGACAGTATTGTGTTATAGTAAGGATGTTGTTACAGAAAACTAGGTTTCGGCTTCCCTTTTTCTTGGTAGAATTTGAAGAGCGGGAGAGATTAACGTTGATTAAAATTCTTAGATTGGGTTTAAACTCGTAAATTGTCCTTATTTTCAAACCTCTACTATTCGATCAAGTTTTTTTTTTCCATAAATCTTTTATGATAGGTTTACTTATAGATAACCCTCAAACTTACAATAATTAATAGTTAACCCTATAAACTTGTAAATATTTATCTGGTCAAATGCATCCACACATTTATTAAATTCATGAGTATGCATCTACATTAGAGTATTTCATGAGTTTTTAGATGGTTCGGGCAAGAGAATGTGAAGAAAATTGGAGATATATACAAATGCATCCGATGCGTGTCGTATTTGGTGCATTTTTATACTTTCGTGAATATCTTTATCATTTTTTAACCCAAATTTTCTGAAAGCTAATAAAGCACTTTAATTAAAATTCATGATCATGAATATAATGTATTTAAAGATTTATTTGACTCAATTTCTTAGTTCACTAGAATTGCAAAAATAAAAAAGGAAAAGGATGTGTGTAATTAGAAACATATATAACAGGTGCTTCCAAACTCACAAATACTGGGGGTGTGTCCGGTAACAAGCTTACGGTGGATTATAGAGATTGTGATTCTAGTTTTCATAATCGCCGACCCTCTAGCTCTGTTCGGGTGTTAAAATCTTGAGGGGATTATTAAAAACATAATCCCTCATAAGCCCCTAAAATAAAAAGTTTTTCAAGTAGCTTATGGTTTGAGCATGGGATTATCAATTAATCAACCCCAACCTTAGCTGCAACCTCAGCCTCAGTCTTTTTCACTAAACACACCATTACACTATGTTCTATAGAGTTTATTTTGGAGGAAAAAGAAAGGATTTGAAAGGAATTCAATTTTTTTTTTGTGTTTCTAAGTTTTTTTAAGAAGAAAAATAAATGATTTGAAAGAAACATTTTATTAACTTTATCTCCTAAATTTTACTTCTAAAAGTAAAAAGATTTGGATTGAAAAGAAAAAAAAAGTTTAATGATTTTTCATTAATGACTATATTACCCATAATAACAAATAATAATCTTAGAAAATAAATGTATTATTGTAATATAACTCGTTTTTTTATTTCTCAAATAATAAAAAATAATACCCCTTTCTGTTTTTATTTTTTTTCAAATTTAAAAATACGAAAAACTAAATCTATTATTATTTCTTTTCTTTTCTCTTGTTAAGTTTATAAAACTCCGAACACTATCATTGAATTAAGTAAATAATAAAATTACTAATATATTATTTATTTAAAGTGTTTATAAACTCGAAAGCTAAAATATGTTTAAGGATGTAAATGAGCCAAGTCGAGCTGATCCAGACACTTATCGAGCCAGACTCGTTTAGGATTTTTTAAGCTCAAGCTTGAGCTCGGCTCGTTTAGAGCTTTAGATGTTGAGCTCGAGCTCGGTTCGTTTAATATTTATAAAGCTCGGGCTCGGCTCATTTAGACTCGAGTATTATTTTGATATTTTTATTAAAATGATATATATATATATAATTATTATAAATTAAATATATAAAATATAAATTATATTATAAATGTAGCTCGTTAGGTAGGGGTGAGCACAAAAACCGATTAACCGAACCATAACCGATAAAACCGACCCAAATTAACCGAACCATTTCAAAAACCGACGGTTCGGTTTCTAAATTTTGGTTAACCGATAAGGGCGGTTCGGTTACGGTTAATCACAAAAACCGCCCCATTATTAACCGAACCGCCCCAATAAAATATTTTGTAATTTTTGTATTATGTATCTATATTAATATGAAAGCTTATTAAGGACCCTTGTATGAAAAATTCATGAAAAAGTACTTTTAGTGTGTCGTGTTTTAGAGTTTTTGTTATTATTTTTAAGCTTTATAATCGTTTTCTATAATATATCTTCTATATGATGTCTCGTATTTATGTTTTTTCGTTTCACATGAAGTCTTCTTATTTTTTTTATGCCAGGTTTTGTTCATTTCTTATACAAATTCTAGTTTATTTTATCCAAGTTTAATTTTAATGTCCAAATTTCTTATTGGTTAACCGCCCCATTTAACCGATAACCGCCCCATTAACCGATTAACCGCCCCGTTAAGAAACCGAAACCGAAACCGATGGGTTTGAATTAAACATAACCGAAATTATCGGTTATGGTTCGGTTTTAGGTCCTAACCGACCTAAACCGACCCATGCTCAGCCCTATCGTTAGGCTTGTTTAAGCTCGCGAGCCTACTCTTTGAAGCTCGAGCTCGGCTCGTTTATTAAATGAGCTTTAATCTAGGCTCGAGCTCATTAAGATTCAGCTCGTTTCGAGCTTTTAACGATTCGAACTCAAATAGTTCACGAGTAGCTCGACACCCCTAAATATGTCCCACTACAAACATATATTCGTCACCCGAATAAAAAAGTTGCAGTCCCTTGCCGTTTTTGGCTCATCTCTCTCCTTTTACTCGGTCAGGAGAACGCCATTTCTGGTCCTTAAGCAATTTCTCTGCTATTTCTTCATGGTTGACTTCTTCTGCAGTTGAACAATCTAACACGTACAAGCACCCATTGAAGAGCAAACTCCTCCAGTTTCTCTATCTATACCCCCAGCTCAATTCATTCTCCTTTTGTAATTTCCTAAATTTCATTTGTATTGATACTGGATCAACCTCTGAATCTGAAAACTTGACAAGATGAACGATCTGTTTTCTGGATCCTTCTCTCGTTTCCGCAGCGAAGAGAATTCGCCGCCGTCTCGTTACCAGAACAACATCGAGATGACTGGTAACCCGCCGTCGACTGGTGGCGTTAACCTTGATAAGTTCTTCGAAGATGTCGAGGCGATTAAGGACGAGCTCCGAGCGCTTGAGACGCTGCACAACCAGCTCCAATCGTCGCACGAGCATAGCAAAACCCTACATAACGCCAAATCAGTGAAGGAGCTGAGATCTAAGATGGATAACGACGTTGCCGTCGCACTGAAAAAGGCGAAGTTCATCAAAGTTCGATTAGAAGCCCTAGATCGTTCCAACGCTGCGAATCGTAGTCTCCCTGGGTGCGGACCTGGCAGCTCATCGGATCGTACTAGGACTTCTGTAGTCAATGGCCTCCGTAAAAAGTTATCCGATTCGATGAACTCGTTCAACGATCTCCGTAATAAAATGGCGTCGGAGTACCGTGAAACAGTCCAGCGACGGTACTACACCGTCACCGGCGAAAACCCTGACGAATCGACCGTGGACACCCTGATCTCCACCGGACAGAGCGAGACGTTTCTCCAGAAAGCGATTCAGGAGCAAGGGAGAGGGCAGGTGATGGATACGATCCTTGAGATCCAGGAACGACACGACGCTGTAAAGGAGATCGAGAGGAATCTGAAGGAATTGCATCAGGTATTTATGGATATGGCGGTGCTGGTGGAGAGCCAGGGGGAGCAGTTGGACGACATTGAAAACCAGGTGAACCGTGCTAGCTCGTTCGTCAACCGTGGCACCACCCACTTACAGGTAGCGCGTAAGCATCAGAAAAACACCAGGAAATGGGCCTGTTTCGGGATTATATTAGTGTTGATTGTTATTCTTATAATCATACTTTCCATTAGGCCCTGGGAGAACAGCGGTGGTGGTGGTGGCGGCAACAACAGTCCCACTCCTAACGTATCACAACCGCCACCGCCACCGCCACCATCCGCTTGATGGCGTTCTCAATTCATTGATTCCGGGGTAGGTGGTCAATTACTGGATTGGGCGATTGGCATTTTTCGCCAATGTCACAATCATGAATTATTTCTTGATTATTGCATTTGTTTACAATGAATTAATATGAAAAATGATTCATAATACCAGCAACATCTAACTTATGGCTTATTACATTCGCGTAAGCTAGAAGTTGTTAATTTTACGAATCATTTCTTCAGATTATTTTGTACATGTAAAAAAGAATTATTTTATACACGTAGAGTGGACGGCTTGTATTATATGCGTGAGGGTTGTATAGTATTACTGTACGTGTGTAAAGTATTTCTTTCATGTATAAATTATCTCTATTCTTATATTTATTTGGTTCTAATATTGCGAGTTTTGAGTATGATAGTGTCGGATTATTCAAACGAAAAGTATCGTAAGACTTTGAATAATATGATTTGAATGAGTCACGATGATTAATGACAAGTTAAGCCTCATTATTGCTTATTAGACCACCTGTAGTCAAGTGTCTGGAGCTTGTTGTCCACTACGCGAACGATGTCATTTGCTCGTCAATCTTGAGCTCGTTGTCCCCATGACCAGCCTCAAACGGCTCCGTTCCTCTTCTTTTTTTTTTAATGTGGGTGATGAAAATAAGTGATGATGTGGATGTTAGTAATCGACTAAAAAAGTTGACGTGACAGTTAATCATGATAGTCATGACTATGGGTGGTCTTAGGTCGAGTATGATAAGGATAACTATGCCGATATGGTTAGAGACTTGGAGTAAACCAATATTCAACATGTTAAATAGATGCATTCAAATTACCTGTTGATTTATTGTAATTTTTCTTAATCAACTAAAATTAGGTATGGAATTTTTGTGGATTTTTGCATTGTGAGGAAATGGGATAAAAAATAGAACAAACTGATTACATGAGTCTTTTTTTTTCAAGCAATTTGATAAATAACAGTAGGAGTGTGTATGGGTTGGTTTGGGGCGGTTTTAAGCTCAAACCGAACTAAATCCGCTAATTTCGGTTTTAAGATTTTCAAACCCAGTAGTTTAGGTTTCTATAGGTTTCGGTTTTAGCAGGTTCTAGTCATTAACGGTTCGGTTTCGGTTTTAAAACCGAACTCACCAGGTTTTTAACATTAATATATAATTTCTTGTACCAACCTTAATATTTTTAACATTATATACAAATTTCAGCCACAATATCTAATTTCTAGCATTAATTTTAATGTCTAATAACATATTTTAACACTAAATACCATAACTAAAATATTAAAAATATAAACATATTTTGTATTACATAATCATAAATTGATTTCTATTTAATAACTATAAAACTAAAAAATATATTTGATATAGTAGTGAAAAGTTCATTTGAGAACCGTTTTTATTACGAGAACCGTGAGAACCAATCTTAGCTGTTAAAATTCTCCCTCCTTCAATTGGATTGTTCACCCATGAATTCTTTACATGCACCTTGTCACACTCAATCCCCCCACGTTCTTCATCCATGAATTTCATTATCCAAAATGAACGGCTAAGATTGGTTCTCGCAATAAAAACGGTTCTTAAATGAACCTTCCCCTGATATAGTAAATATTAATGGGTCGGTTTCTTAATAGGGCGGTTTCTAGTTAAAACCGAAACCAAACCTAACTCGTTGGTTTTTTCAAAATTGAAAACCGAACCATCAGTTTTGAAATGATTTCGGTTTTATCGGTTTTTCGGTTTCTATACACACCCCTAAATAACACTTTACTATACTTAACCCTCCATTGTTAATTGGTGACAAGTTGGCATTGTGTATAGGGCCAAGAAAGTTGGTGTTAGCACTTTCCTTTTTAACATTCTGTAGTGATAATTGTTTTAAATGTAGCATGTTTATTTTTTAAATACAAAAACTGGTTTATATGTAGGACACGTTTACACTAATACCAAGTTAGGTAGCCAAATGCAACAGCTTTGTGATGTACGATCTAACCATACAATATTGGTTGCCAAATCAACTTATCATCGGAGAATATTCTACACTATGAAAATTTATTTATATACCACTAATTAATTTTTACTGCAATTTATAGTGTTATATATAGGACGGTGAAAAATTAATAGGATATTTTGTGTTTTTGGCGATTAACTTTTAGGAGCTGCGGTAAAAACGTTAGACATGAAGCTTTATTCTTTTATAAAATAGACTTCTAGAAGTTGTTAAACAAAAACTAGTTTAGGGGGTGTTTGTGTAAGTTTTTTTTTTTTTTTGATTAAGCTTATGAGCTTATAAGCTTTTAAAAGAAAAAAGTGTTTAGATTAACTTATAACTTATGAGTTAATAAGTTTTTTTTAAAAAGGTGAAAAATGACCAAAAAAGGCTTCTTTACATTAGCTTATTAATATAAAATAACCAAAAAGAGGGTATAAAGGTAAAAGTATAAAAATAAGTTAACAAGAAAGAAAATAAACTAGCTCAATATGGCTTATGAAAAATGGCTTATTTTTATAAAAATAAGCTAATAAGCTTAAGCTCATAAGCTTAGCCAAACACATAAAAACATGATAAACTCAAATAATAAACTCATAAGCTAATAAGCCAAAAAATAAGCTTAAACAAACACCCCCTTAGATAGTTTTCAAAAAGACGATGATTCGTATAAAACAAAAATTGTTCGTATACAACAACTTATATATTATTAACTTGTATTATGTGTTTTTAAATGCGTGTACCTGTTATGTATGAATAAATTTTTATTATATATAAATCAACTCTCTATTCAAAAAGCATCTAAATTTTTAAATAAAACAAGTTTAAATAATTTTTAGTTAGTTGTTTGTTATTTAGGTTTTTATTTGTTATGTTTTTTATAGAACTATTTTATCACGTATACTTTTTTAATATACTTTAAAGCTCCAACAAACTTCTACCCTGATTTTAGTTTCAGCTAATTTTACCAAATTTACACTAATGTTGTCTATGAACCATCATGATTATTAAAGTTTTAATTCAGGTACATAATCTTTGTAAGGATCGTATATAATAACTAAATATAAAAAAAATTAATTTTGAATAATAGGTATTAGAGTAGTTTTTTTCTATTTTTTTTAATAAAAGAGCTAAAAACTTTCCTTTTAACAAAAAGTTTTTTGAAGTAACTTTTGAAAACTATTCAGAAAATTTTTGTACAAGTTTAAGGGTGAGCATGGTGTCGGACCGGTACTGACTAGTACTAGTATCAATTTTACTGAGTACCGGATTTGGTCTAAAGACAACACCGAATAACGTATTGAGTATTCATATATGGTACCGGTATCATATACGTATTTTACCTAGTCGGTTCGGTACTAGTCCCGAGTACCGATTTAGTAATATTTCAAGTACCGAACCGAAAAGTCTAATTTGATACCAGTCCAGTTCGGTATTTTCGATACCCATGTTCACCCTTACACAAGTCGCTTTAAGCTTTAAGGAATAATAAATATTAACATATATTAAATAATTATAATACGCGAAAGAAATGAGAATTTAAAATAATGACCTCAGACAACGTTAACACCTAGACTAGCGGTGCAAGCATCGACTCGAGGGGAGGGCAGGCGTGATGACGGAAATGTGCTATCATGATATAAAGAGACGTAATTGCATTTATTTTACAAGTCATCAATCATCATTGGTACAACTATGGGTAATAAGGTCAAGTCATATTGTTATAATAAAAAGAATTTCAAATTACTAAAAAAAAAATTAATGATAAAATTAATAATTTGATTATGCATGATATTTTAAAATTTATAAAGGGTAAATATTTTATTTGTAAATTTAGGTAAACAAATATGATTTTTTTAACTTCTATAGGATTACAATTAAAGTCAATTGAATTTTAAGTTTTAATAGAAAAATAATTCAAATATAATAATTTAAAATTTTAAACTAACTTAATAACTATGATTGTCTAGTGAAAACTATACAGAATTTCATCTATATCATTTCAAACTTTGTTTATTACATATATATCCTTCTAAACTTTTTAATTACATCCATATCATTCTAAATATTTTTAACTCTCATATATGTCCAGATCAATAATTTAATCATAATTACATCATTTAAAATTAGATTAATTACCCCTAATATAATTTAAATGATAAATCTCCAAAATACCCTTATTTATTGATTAAATCATTAACTGAAATCTAAAACCTATGTGAGAATTGGCCTTCAAAAATAACAAATGAATTTGAAAGGGTTCAGCTCCTAATTATGTTATTAACTAAAGGATTTAGTATCCAAAAGTGTACCGAATTTGTCACTTTTTGATAGCAGGTTATGGGTGATGCGGCACAGTTATGGGTGACGTGGCAGGTGATATGGCTTTTTTTGTTTAATAATAATAATAAGAATAAGAATGCACTAGCATTCAAGAACTTCCACCACCATGCCATTTCTCACTCCGGCCGGCACCACCACCACCGACTTCAACACCATCAACGCGACTTTAACACCATCAAGACGGCTTCAACAACATCTAGAACTGCTAGCTACTTCAACAAAACACGATTCGTTTGGGTTACTTCATCTTCATCTTTGTTCACCTTAGGGTTTTGATTTGGGGTTCATCTTCATAGATCTGCTTGATTTGTGATTTGGAGTAAGTTCTATTTGAGTTTCACACAGATTTGTTTGTTTCAATTTTGCTTCTTGGTTCCGATAACAGATTCTTGGTTTCTGTTTTGCTTTTGGAACGACGGAAACCTCATAAACAGATGTGTGATTTTAGGGTTTTCGTTTTTAGTGTATCGATCGATACCTCACAAACAGGTTATGGTTCCGATTTTGCTTCTAGAACAATCGATACCTCACAAACAGATCTGTGATTTTAGGTTTTTTTTTAGGTTTCGATTTTGTGAGTTCTTATTCATCTCGTTGATTATAGATTTTAGGTGTTCTTGTTTGTGACTTCAGTTCTAGTTTGTTAGTTCTTGAACCTAGATCTTTGTTGAGGTATTGATAGTTCCAGATAACAAATTTTAGGTGTTCTTCGTGGGTTTTGATTTTGAGTCCAGATCTTGAATTTCATATTTTGTTAAAGTAATTTGAGTGTTAGAATGAATTTTGAAGATGAAGATGTTCTTGAAGGAAGAACACATCTTCATGTTCATCAAAGTTTTTTTCAAACGTTTTTAGCATGAAGTTTAAATTTGTTATGATTTAAACCTCAACGGTTTTTTCAAATGATTTAAACCTTAAAGTTTTGTTAAAAAAACTAAGTAATCACTTAAGTTTTAAATGTTTTTTGATTTTATCCTTTCTACTTGATTATGCATTTTAGTTTTATTAAAAACTTAACAAAACTTATTTTTTAACAAAAATTTAAGGGTTAAATTGTTTAGGAAAAAACTTTAAGGTTTAAACCAAAAAGAAGGTGTAACTTTGAGGATTAAATCATAACAAATTCAAACTTTATAGTAATACCGTTTGAAAAAAAAATTGTGATGGTTAAACCAAAGCGGAACTAAAACTTTGATAATTAAATCATTATTGATCCTATAATAAACAAAGTTTGAAAGGATATCTTCGCCAAACACCCCACTCGATAGATGAGTGAATGAACCCATACTGTAACATCCTTGTTTATGGTCTAGTAGTGCGTGCGTGGTAAGTTTAATTATCTGTTTATTTCCCTATTTATTTGTTGGTTTACATGATTATTGAAATAAAAATTGGACCACGAGGTTAAAAAGTGGAAATATATATAATTATATATTTATGTGATAATTCAACCATTAGATTCACTTTTACATGAGAGTCGTAAATAATACCTCGTTGGTTAATAATTAATTTAGTAGGAGGTCGAATTAAGTGTGCCGACTTAAACACCTCCTCATCTCTTTTGTTTGGTGTTTATGACCTGTATGTGTATGTGCTTTCCTTGCTTTGAAGAAACCTCAAGTTTCCAGCCAAGAATTCTTGCTATTTATATTGTCAAATTGAAGGTTAGTTCTTGACTTGTTTGTGTTCTTGCTTAGCTATGTATGTGTTCTTGCTAGGGCTTATGTAGAAACTGGCTATTATGATGAAATTGGAAGTGTTCTTGTGCTTAATTGAAAGTTTATGTTGAATTGGTATTGAATTTGATGTTCAATTTCTGTGTTTTGTGGAGTTGAGCTTAAAACTCCATTAATAGAGGATGAGGAAGACTCTGGGTTTTGATTTTGAAGAGATTTGATGTATAAATTATTCTAAAGTGTTGTACTTGATGTTTATACATGTTATTTGAGCTTATAATTGCTTCAGAATAGCTACAAGTCGATTTCCAGACTTGATTTTCATATTTAGAGTGTTGATGGTGAAGCTGTGCGGAAAAACATAGACTATAGTTGTTGGGAGTGGTGCAGACCCCTTGCGGCCCACAAAGGCACCCTCCCTTGCGCCCACAAAGGTATTCCTTTGTGGCCGCAAGGGCTTGTTTTTCGGTTTTTTTTTGGATATTTGACGTTTATATATCCTACTTAGTTCTATCATGGCTTATTGATATAAATAGGTTAGTTTGATGATGAATGTAATATATGGAGTATTATATGAGTTATTTGTACACTTTAAATTTAGAAATTGGTGTTGATAGACCTTGTGCATGTCTAGTTAGTTTCTACTTGTTATAAATCATGTAAATAGGTTATATGCTAACTGAGCATGTATTTTATGATGGTTTTTATGAGTTGGTAGAACTGGGTTAGGTTTGACCCGTTTGTGAAATAACTTGGCTAATGGAGTTATTATGAGACTTGAGTTACTAATTCGTGTTATGGTGTGTTCTCAGGAACAAAGAAAACTCAGTGACATAAGACTACTAAGTTGGAGATTAGAGAACATAGGTGATGAGACGTTTAACTCACGAATGGTTATTAGTTGTAACAGTTATGGTTGCAACTGTTTGATGTTTGATAGACTATTTAGTCCGGTGATTTATTAACTGGTTATGTTTTAACTAATCGTTGTGTCATTGATATGTGCACATGGATGATGGAAGGTCGGTTTGGCTGGACAATAGGCTGGGCTGTTCGCTATCAGCTAATCAGTACTAGATCTTTTGATGCATTCGTTGCAACCTAAGGTTATTACTCTGTGAGAATAGCGAGCGTGCTATCGGTAAACCTTTGCTAGGCCGGCATTGGTTGCAGGTTCTGCAAAACCGCCGGTCCTCTTGGTTGCTTGTTTAATTGTTGTTGTTGTGTCTTTTTGTTGTCGCTGATGCTGTTTCGTTGGTCTAACCTTTATTCACTTAGCTTTGTGTTAATCCCCCACATTGCACTCAATTTTACAGGTTTTGATAAGTCAGCTGTTTAGCTGGAGTTGATGTTGCTTTTGAAATAATTGACCGCCACTCTGATATATTTTTTGATGAGCCGTTTGTAACTATGTAACACTGAACTTTAAAATACTTTTCTCTTAAATTATTCATCCTCTGTTTCTTTTTTTTTCTTCCGACTCAAAAACACTAGCTTAATCCCTTTCCTTCCCATTCCTTTCGCTCTATTCACTTTCTTTGTCTTCCTTTCATTCGTTAAAAGAACTCGAGAACTGAGCTTTAGTTTGTAATCAAGCTACAAAACAGAGAAACATATTCCTGCCAAACCTCTATAAACCTTTTTAGGGCTGCAAACCGAACACCTCGCAGTTGATCTATTGAGCTTCATCCATGGCCGCAGTTCGAATGATAGGCATGTCTCTTCTACCTCTTTCTGTCTCTAAATACCCTAATTAATTCTTACACACCTTATTGTTTAATTTTCTAATGGTCATTTGTGCCTTTTTTTCCCCACTTTAACTTCAAGCAGACATTGCTGTTAACTTCACAGGTTAGATTATTTCTGGCCCATTTTTATTATAAGGTCAAGAGTTTCATGGAACTTAGAATCTTTCCTAAATTACTGAATATTATTATATATTGATGCAGATAGCATGTTCAAGGGTGTATATAATGGAAAGCAATGCCATTTACCTGATATTGCTGCAGTTTTGAGTAGGGCCTGGAGCGCTGGGGTTGATCGAATTATTGTAAGCTTAGCATTTCATCCTTAATCTATGGTTAGAATCAAAATCATATAGAGTAGGAGTCTCTGGTATTGCTTGTTTTAACAGCTTATGTTTACAAGCAGAAGTAGATAATCAGCTAAAAAAACAACTTGTTTCATCCTAATGGTAAACTTATCATTTTGAGTCCATCGGGAATGATATGCTTGAAAATAAGCAATCTCAAACTGGCTTATTGAATACACTTTTCTTCATCCAAACACTCAAAAGTGTTTATCAGCTTCTAAAAACTAAAAAGCACACCAAGCAGAGAATCTGTTCCAATAATTGACTAGTACTTTGACATTTCTTATGTTTATGCAATTGTAAAGCCATGGTGATAGAATGACAATGATTAAATGAAATCTCATTTACTTTAGAAATTGACACATAATTCTAATTGAAGAGAAAAAGACCTGCAAGTTACGTGTGCCTCCAACAGTGCGAGAGCGTACACTTATCTTAGTGCATGTCCATTTGGATCAAACTTTATTACTATGCCAAGTATATAATGCTTCTAATTGAAGAGAAAAAGACGTATACTTTTGTTTGAAGCGAAAAAGATCCATAATTTACATGTGCTTCTTAGTTCTAACAGTGCAGAGCGTACACTTATCTTAGTGCATATCCATTTGGATCAAACTTTATCATTATGTCAAGTATATAATGTTTCAAAACTGTAACTTTATGGTAGGAAATTTGAATATTTGAAGTTCTGTAGTTTGAAAATATTTAATCATTCTATCAACAACATTAATGCAGGTCACAGGTGGATCACTCGAGGAGTCAAAGGAAGCTTTAGCTATTGCAGAAACTGATGGTCAGTCAATGCGTGTGCTGATTTGCAGTTCACCAATTTCTTTGTTTTCGATTGGTTTTCTTTTATAAGATATGTGTATTGAGAGCGTAATGCTTGCTGCAGCTAGACTATTTTGTACAGTTGGAGTGCACCCAACACGATGCAGTGTGAGTATTTCTTCTGAACATTTGTTGCTGATCTTCTTGTTCTTTAAATATAAAAATGCTTATAGGGTTAATAGTTACGATTGTTTTAATCTGGTTCAGGAGTTTGATGAGAGTGGAGATGCAGAAAAGCATTTTCAGGCACTCTTGTCATTGGCTAAAGAGGGAGTTGAGAAAGGGAAGGTAAAATCAATATGAACCCTAAACATTAATCAATTCCTTGTTAAAGCTTGCAACTCATTTATGTATGTTAAAGTTATTTCTACATTCCAAAATAAGTCAAGCTTATAATGTTTCAGAAAACTTTTGCTTTTCGTCTAGATCTGTTTCTTTTGAGCTGCTTTCAGTCTATTTCTTACCAATAGGTAGATCGATTAATAATTTTATTTCCTTATCTCTTGTTGGTGCTTTAATAGTGCTAAAACTCTGTTTAAAAAGGTATCAAACAGGGTCCTATATGTTATGTTGAGGTCATCTTCCAAATCGATTACAATATGATGCTGCATAATTTATGTAAATTTCGGTTTTGTTATGTAGTAGATTATGATTATTTATTACTATACATTGACAAAACTATTTATGTATTCTCTTTTTTTTTTCCAAAAAGGTAGTGGCAATTGGTGAATGTGGATTGGACTATGACAGAACTCACTTTTGCCCACCAGAGATTCAAAAGAAGTACGTGCTACTTGTAGCTTATGTGAGTTATATAAGAATGCTTGTTATACAATTGAACATTCTAAAAAAAGTTGGTACTATGTTTCATTGTTTATTTTTTTATATTTATATTAGGTACTTTGAGAGGCAGTTTGAATTAGCACATGTCCTGAAGCTTCCAATGTTTCTTCATATGAGAGCTGCGGCTGGAGATTTCTGTGACATTCTTGAGCAAAACAAGCACAAGTATGATGATGCCATGCGCACATTAAGTTAAGATATCAAAATTTATAGTTATAGTAATAGTACCCTGAACTATTAACAGTTGCAACAATATAAAATAAACTAGCCATAATCAAATGGAGACGATGTGTGTTTTTTTAGGTCATTAATATCTACGACCATTAAAAACATATACGTGAAATTTATAAGTGGTAATTTGTTAATGAATTTTCAGTGGTCTCTGTGTATGAAAGTAATTAGATGGCATCAATTTGTAGGCATTTAATATATATTGAACGGCAACAAGGAATATTATCAATAACAAGAAACCTCTAGCAAGGTGCTCATTTCAATGTACATTCTCTACATTTCTATTCAAGTTCAAGTTCTTGAAATATGTGTTAGTGTTTTCTGCATGTAAGAATTAAGATTTCATTTGATTTGCTTATTTTACCAAAAAATAAAAAAAACTGAAACCGTTTTAGGAAGATGGAAATTTATATATTACGTGTTAAGAGTGAAAGACAAGAGGTCTATATCCATATGATTTATTCCCTATTAAACCAAGTAGAAAGTGGTACAAATATGAAGTATGATGGTAGAATATAAATGTTATGAATATGGTAAAAAGGTATATTTTCAATCTTATTAATATTTTATATAGAAAAGAATTCGATTAAATATTCTTACATTATGTGACAGGTTTTGTGGTGGAGTTGCCCACTCATTTACTGGTACTCCTGAAGACTGTGATAAGCTTCTGGCATTTAGTAATCTTTTTATAGGTCAATTTCCTGCTATTTGATCTAATTTTCATTTGATTGAACTAATACTTGTAAACTTCATTTTCATTTGCATTTATGTACGAGCTCCTAGTTATAGCATCTTTTCTTGTTCAAATAACAGGTATAAATGGTTGCTCACTGAAAACTTCCGAAAACCTTGATGCTCTCAAGGGTATCCCAGTTGATAGAATGATGATTGAGACAGATTCTCCTTATTGTGAGATAAAGAATACTCATGCTGGAAAAAATTTCATAAGATCCACGTGGCCGTCTAAGAAGAAAGAGAAGTATGATCAGGATTGCCTAGTCAAAGGTCGAAATGAACCATGTTTAGTTAGGTAAGTGCATTCCCATGATGTTCATTATCTTAACATAAATGCATATTACATGTTAGAGGTGGTGATTTCTATTCATTTACCTTTATTGGTTGATTTGGGTTGCTTTTTTACTTTATATCCTAGTGGGTCAAAACGAATAAAATAAAAGGGAGATTTTCACTCGTATCCTTACAAACTTTCAATATTACTTCAATATCCTTACAAATTTTAAAATTACATATATATCCTTTCATAACTATTAAACTCGCATCTATATCCAAACTTATTTTTTAATTAAGATTAAATCATTTTAATATTGAAAAACTTATCTAAAATACAAGATACCTTATGATATTACCAAACTACCCCTCCCCATTGATGATTCATATCCTGCGACCCAAACACATAACATTGTTTCTTCTCCTTCATGGCTTCATCGCAAGTTACAGAGATTTTATAGTTCTCCTCTTCTTCATCGCAACAGGTCTCTCCCCTTCTGCATTCGATTAATTGTTAATGGAAACTTCTAAAGTTGATGTTGTAACTCCGTATGTTTTGATTTTAGTTGGCAACTAGAACATGTGACTTTTACAACCTGAATGCCCAAGACAATTATAAGTTGTTGCCTTCTGTTTCACCTAAAATTAGAGTGGAGCTTGATTTGAGCTTGCCCAAAATTATACACATCTTGATAATTATTTGAATCGAGTTCAAATAACACAGCTACAAGGATTCGTTCAATCCTCAAGCTTAGGCAAAATTGACTATTATAAAAAATCGGTTCATGATCAGAAGGGTATCTAGTTTTGGCAAAATCGATAATTATCAAACTTAGGCAACGTCGAACTGAGTATGTATAACACATATTCGGTTCATGATCACAAGTGTTAGACAAATTCGATTCACGATCACACCTAAGTGAAAGTTAGACAAAATCGATTCATGATCACACCTAAGTGAAAGACAAAACCGATTCCTCAATAATCACCCTTATCTGATTTAGGATTGCAGAAGAAGAACCCTAATCGAATGTCCTGATCAGAAGGGTTGTTTGCAAAACAAGAAAAATCAAGGAGAAGAAAGAATCCTTTTGATGTGATGAACACTAGTTCACGATCTGTAAGTTGTCAAAGTAGCAGCGAAGAGGTAAGTAGGTAACAGACTTGTAGTTCGCAGGATATGAATCATCAATTAGGAAGGGTAGTTTGGTAATATCACAAGGTATTTTGAATTTTAGATAAGCTTTTTAATAGTAAAATGATTGAATCCTAATTAAAAAGATGAGTTTGTATATAGATGTGAGTTTTATAGCTTTGAAAGGATATATATGTAGTTTTAAAATTTGTAAGGATATTGAAGTAATATTGAAAGTTTCTAAGGATATTTATGCCGTTGAAGTCGATGTTTTTCATTTCCAACCTTCTAATTATTTCTTTCAACAACTTAGATTACTAATATTGCTTTTGTAATCATAAATAACAAATAAATTATTATGAAAAAAACAGAACTGGACAAGAAGGTTGTTAAAGGTGATGTGTTTCCAGCCTGACCCATTTTGACACATACTTGCCCCGCCCAGCTTGTCTCCTCTAGTCATTGTGGTCGTGGAGATGAGATCATGCAAGAAGAGACATATATGGGCTTGAGAATTTGATTTAAAATGGAAGACCCGAGCCCAATTTAATGTGTTTCGTGTCTTAATTTGAACTGTTTAGATCCTCATTTAATATATCAATCATCTCCAGGCAAGTCCTTGAGGTTGTTGCTGGTTGTAAAGGTGTTGATGATGTTAACCAACTGAGCAGAACCCTGTACCATAATACATGCAGGTATTTTGAATTTTCCAATCTCATTGATTTTATTGTGCTTTGGTAATTCAGATATTTTGATCAAACGTCAAAAATACCTCTTAATGATGAAACTTGGAGGATCTTTTGGATCAAATTAGCGTTAAAAATATTTGCAGTTGTTAGTAATGAGCTAAAAATTTAGTTTTGATTGAAAGTTTGTTGCAAAGGGAATTGCTAGCATTTACTTCTGGATCTGTAAATAGAAATCATTGCATTTGTTTCAGGACATAGCGAGTAGTTTACAGTTTTTTACCAATCCAATATATGTAAATTGTTAACTCAATTTATCAATCGATGGTCAATCTGAAAACCCGAGTTCTGTAGGTCACATTGATTATTTATTCAAATGCAGGGTTTTCTTTCCTCATGACTTGGATTCTGCAGCAGATGCTCTTCTTTCCGGCGTTCAGAATTCCTAGTAATGTTATTTCTTTGATTTTTGCGTCCTTTATTTGCTACATGCTCTTTTTGTTATAAACAACCCACTAATGTACTATTAACAATTAGATTAAAGATTATGTGCACCATGCTAAGGGTGATTTTTTCTTGTTTGACTTGATATTCCAGATTTCCAGATCGGGGACTTGAATAAGGCATAGAAAATTTTACCAACTGTGGCTAAAGATTCATATATTTTTTATCGTTCTGCAAAATATTTTTACTCATTCTCCTATTTACTAGATCAAAACAAGTGTTAAAATCAAGAGTAGAGACAAGAAAAGAGCATTAGTGGATTTCATGTGTTATCATTTTATGGGTAGGAAGATGAAGTAAGAAGATTTAGTACTTTTAGGATAATCCATCCTAAGGTTTTTTATGGAACAGTTATAGGAGGTGGGTATTACCCACTGAGAAATGACATATGAGGCTTTGGTCTTTGATGTGCACCAAAAATTTGTGAATGGATGTTGTTGAGCATACCCCTCCTTGCTCATATATTATGTCACATTAATAGGTCAACTCTCTCACATACATCACACGGTGAGGATGTAATGATTCATACCCTTTGTGAATAGTAGTATCGTATGTCGACTTGTTTAGTGCTAGTTCAGTACAATATTGATTTGAACTTGTGAGTTTCATCTAATATTCACCAAAATGATATTTAACAATCATAAAAAGAAAAAAAAAACAATTTGGACTCTGATCATAATGATAACATACAAAGTCTGAAATTTTGCTATAACCGGTACGATACCTATCCTATCGGATAACCTACTGCCGGTATAGGAAGTTACGATTTATCAATGTCATGTTTTCATCCTGGATTTTTAACAACCTTGTATAACTTGGTTGTTCTAATGGCTAAGATTGAAATATTGTGTTCAAAACTTATAGTTTTCCCTCTCTTAGGCAAAAACTTTATATGAAACTTGCACAACATAATAAAAATAGGTTAATTTTTAATTTGAAGGTAGTGTTTGGTTTTAAAAATGGGAACGACTTGGAAAGAAAAGTATGTGAAGAAAATATATGATTATTTAAAAAGTAATCTATTTCATAGAGTTACTAACACAATTGGTCCTTGTTATTTACCTTCAATTATGGATTTGGTCATTATACTTTCAAGATTATACAAGTGTTTCTTGTGGTTTACATATTATGGATTTGGTCATTTTATAATTTCAGTTGTGGATTTAGTCATTAGTTAATTTCTAACTCTTGTGAATGTTATTAACATATTATGGTTACCAGTTTAAATGTATGTGTAAACCTGCGGGTAGCCATAAATAATTAGGTAGAAGTATTATTTGATATCCGATTAACTAAATATATGATTGTTTCTTATGAGTGAAAGAAAAGTCCAATCTAAGACTTCTTTTAAAGACTAAAAAGAATTTTAAATTAATTTCAGTCGTTATAAAACATAAATGATGACATCTATAGGAAGGATGTAAAATCTAAATACTATAAGATTTATATTATATAATAAACATAGATAATAACAAATAATTCGAATGGTATATAGTATTTAATGTAGCCTAAAATTTAATAAATTTATATCTAAATTCTTGTCAAACTTATGTTAAGTATATTTTATATATATATATATATATATACTAGCATCGTACCTGCGCAATGCTGCGGAGCCGAATAGTTTTTGTTTTGTAATATGTCAGCTTTTAAAAAATGTAATGATATGTTATTTGCAAAATTCAATGTCACAAAAAAATTTCTTTAGCAACATGTCCCGTTTTTTTCAAATTTTCTTTTATTTGCATAAACTATTTTATTAATTTTAAAAATAAAATCTAAAAGACATTAAAATAAGGAAAAAATCATATTTGTGAAATAAAGATAGAGAAGTTAATAAGATATTAGAAATTTTGTTATTATGGGTGTATATTTATGTTTGTGTGAGGGTATATTTTAATTGATTAAAAAGTTAAAGTAAATTAGGAGAGAGATTGGAATGGTTAAAGATTGAGTGGATGAGATTAATTTAAATAGAATGAAAGGCCAAGATGTTGTTTTGATTGAATTTTAAGACGTCTTAAAATTAAGGTGGAGAGAGAGTGTTAAATGCTTTATATAGTAGTATATATATATATATATATATTCATGTTCCACAGAAGGTAAAAGACTGAAATAAGAAAAAATAAGAATTTTGAATTCAATATTATGTTGGAAGGGTATATATATATATATATATATATATATATATATATATATATATATATATATGATGAGGATCCAATAAGAACACCTCTTAAAATGAGAACTCTAGGAACCACTGCATCTAGTCTATAAAATCATTGCATCCAACTTAAAATCATTGCATAATATCTAAAAAACATGGAATTCTCTTAAAACTAGTTCATCGTGCACGAATTAATCGATAGATTCCCATTTAATAACCAATACATCTTGTTTTAAAAACTACTGCATCTAGCATAAAATAACCGCATCTAGTATAAAATCACTGCATCTTATATAAACTCACTGCATCTTATCTTTATAAACATAATAATAATAATAAATATATAATAATAATAATAATAAAATAAATATATAAATCACAGTACACAATAATTGACTATATATAAAAAAATCGATTTTGGTGAAAAGTTTTGGGTGTTCGCAAAATTTGGTAAAAATGCGAACGTTTTGTGGTGTTCGCAGGTGATCTCGGTTCTATATATATATATATATATATATTATGATTAAGTTTGTAATGAATTTAAGAGTCTTACAAGATTGTGGGTTTAAATTCTATGTGTATAAAAGATGTAAATCTAGAAAGAGATTTGAGAAGTGTGTTCTACAGTTTAAAAAAGTATATAATAAAATTAAGATGTTTAATTGACTTTAGATATAAAAGATTTCATATTAATGAAAACATTTGTTAATTAATTAAATTTAAAAGATATTAGTATGTTATAAAATAAATATTAAAATGATTAATAGATGTTAAGTAATTGAATTTAGTAGAGATTACATATGTGATAAAATCAATATTAAGATATTTAATTGATTTAAGTAAGTGGATTTGATGGATATTACTATGTAATGAAATTAAGATGTTTAAAGTTGGAATGTAATACACATATGTTAAGTAATGGAATTTAATAGATACTATAACTTGCATGCTATAAATTACATATCAAAAAATATAAAACCAAGTTTGATTAACTTATGATGATTGTTTAGAGGTCATTTTCTACTTGTATACGTTAAAAAGATATCATATGTGAACAAAAAAACAAAAAAATTTATGACTATTATCAAAAGGTTATTTTCTACTTATAAGGAAATAAGGAATCAACAATGTTCATATATTTCTTTGCCTTAAAAAAACAATGAAATAGATGAGTGAAATTTTATACATATTAATTAAGGATAAGATAATTATAAATTTTGTTTTAAAAATTGTTAAAGTGATTGTCTATTGATATTCCGGTCCGGTTCCGGGTAAAAAACCGAACCTGTTGGAACCGGAACTAAACCCGAAAAAAGAGAAAAACCGGAACCAAGAATCACCCCGCTTAAATATAATTAGGTGTGGTTCAGTTCGGGTTTTAGTTCGATCCGGTCCATACGGTTATTTTGCTTATCCCTACATGTTAATATTGATGATCGTTGACTTCTGAAAAGTCAAAATTAGATTCTTAATTTATATTACAAATAAATTGTTTAACTTCAATTTTTACATAAATAAATATTTATGATTGCTAATAAAATTGACCCATTTTAGTCTTAAATTTATATTAAAAGAATTTTTTTGATTATTTATGTAAAATTCATCATTCGTAACAAGATGAACCCTAGAGACAAAGAACCATTAGAAAGTAAAAACTTGTTGAACACCAGGTTGACCCGACAGTCAAATCAGTATTCTGTTAACATGTTCATCACACTCTATTAACTTAAAGAACTAGTTTTAAAACAATGATTCATATGGTTGATGATTTGTAGTCAAGTATA
The DNA here is from genome assembly GCA_038502395.1 of Dittrichia graveolens. Taxonomy (NCBI): domain Eukaryota; kingdom Viridiplantae; phylum Streptophyta; class Magnoliopsida; order Asterales; family Asteraceae; genus Dittrichia; species Dittrichia graveolens. The sequence continues at coordinate 7,420,758 of JARJIL010000003.1, forward strand.
ATATTTTAAATATTGAAAATAATTTAAGTTAAATCAGCACAAGTATAGGACTTATAGGCTATGTTTTAACAACACCCTAACATTATATGTTTTAGATAAATCTAATAAATATATAATCGTAGTTCTCGTACGAAAAATAGTTCTCATTTGAATTTTTCTATATACACACATATAGAGGGGAGGGTTTAAACGAGAACTGTTTTTCGTACGGGAATTGCGAGAACCAATCTTGACCATTCAAGTGGTAGGTGGAATTCATGGATGAAAAGCATGGGGGATTGAGTGTGACAAAATGCATGTAAGGAATTAATGGGTGGACAATCCAATTAAAGGAGGGGAATTGGGCGACTAAAATTAGTTCTCGTATGAAAAAAATTCTCGTTTGAATTTTTCCATATATATATATATATATATATATAAACATAACAATTTAATTTAAATTAATACATCTAGCAAAATTTGATATATTTTAAAAAAATATGTTTGTAATTTAGCACAAATGAACATGCTAAACAATAATAACCTTATCTTCTCTTCTTCTACTTTCATGGCATTTCATCCTCCTCCTTCACATTCTTGACATCCATCAGAATGCAAAATGTCTGCTGCTTCTTCATCATTAATCTCCGTTGCCACTCCTTCAACTTCAGCTTCAACCTCTCAACTCTGCAACTCTGCAACTCCCTTAATTTCAATCTCTAAAACCCACTTCAAAACCCCCAATTTTTCTTTCAATTTCAAAACCTATCACTTGAATTTCCATCCGCTGCTTCGATCCTCTTCCCCATCTTATGAAGCAATTCAACGGGAAGACCACCCAGAATCAGAATCAGAGATTGAACAAGAATTAGAAAACGACGACGACGACGATGATGAAGTAGCCGAAACCGAATCGCCTGAGCCCCGGAGGCTTTACGTCCGAAACTTGCCGTACGCGATTACTTCTTCAGAATTGTCCCAAGTCTTTGGAGAAGCAGGAAATGTTAATTCTGCGGAGGTAACTATTAGCAATTGTTTTGTTCTGTGTTTGATTTACGTTAATAATTGTTGAAAATTTTGTATTAATTTAGAATGATTACGTTTTTGGTAACCCTAATTATATGTTGGTCAGATTGCTTACGATAGAGGTACAGAAAGGAGCAGGGGATTGGCGTTTATGTCAATGGCAAGAGTTCAAGAAGCAAAAGAAGCCATTAGAATGTTTAATGGACCTGTAAGTGCTTCCTTCTAATATGGTTTTTACTGTATTTGCATCTGCAATATTTGATTTTATCTTTAACATTTGGAGTAAAAATTGATTACTCTTAACATGTAGAAGAAATAGCTTAATATCAATGTTAGATTGGTAACATGGTCCCCATGTTTATTTGTTTGAAGTAAAAATGAATTCTTGTTGATAGGTTGAAGAATTAAGGACCAAGAATTTTGCCTACAATCCTCCACCCAAAAACCACCTCCCACCTTCCTCCAAAACAACCCTAATTTCCCCCAAACCTTCTCCCCCACCGCCTATCTCCGCCACCAACACCACCTCCCAACTCCAAGAGAAAATCCTCTACCTTGATTCCTTTGGAATTGACCTAATCCCCCTCCTCACCGCCCACCCTCCCCTCATCTACACCTCCCTTTCCCATATCAAATCCACCATCTCCTTCCTTTCCACCACCATTCCCCTCTCACCACCTGCCCTTGACCGCCTTGTATCCCTTTGCCCTGAAGTCCTCACACTCCCACTCCCATCCATCATCTCCACAATCACATTCCTCCTCCGGGAAGCCCACGTCCGCAGCCACAACCTCCGCCGTGTAATCCACCGCCGCCCAAGACTCCTCACTTCTGATGTCAAAACACGCCTCCGACCCACCCTCTACTTCCTACAGGGGACAATCGGTATTTCAGAGATTAACAAACACAGCCACCTCCTGTCTTGCTCTGTTGAAGACAAATTCCTCCCAAGAATTGAATACTTCCATGAAAAAGTAGGAATTTCTTATGATGACACAATCTTGATTTTTCGGCGATTCCCCTCATTGTTTTGTTATAGTATAAAGGAGAATCTTGAGCCAAAATTCAATTACTTTGTGGTGGAAATGGGGAGGGGTTTGAAGGAATTGGTAGAATTCCCACAATATTTCTCATTTAGCTTAGAGAATCGGATAAAACCAAGGCACTTGAGGTGCGTGGAAAAGGGTGTGTGTTTGTCATTGCCTTCGATGTTGAGGTCTAGTGAGAAGCGGTTTCTTGAACGGTTGGAGGTGTGTTGTGATTCTTCAATGCCGGTAAGGAATTCACCCTTTTGGAATTACACACACAGTGATGACTAATGATAGTGTTAATGTATTACATAATCATTATTGTTATACCTAAAATTATTGTTATCACATTTGTGTATATATTATCAAGATTCATAGAATGAAAGTGTATTAGGTCAAATTATTGTTATCACATGCCAATTCCAATTCCGGTTTCTAGTGATAGAATTGAAGAAAACAGAGTGCTAACATATTGGCACATTGGTTTTTGATTTATTAGTACTACATATACAAATGTGTAAATGGCTTACTGTTATATTGGGCCTGTAATCTTGTAGTATAGCTCATGTATATTGTTTTTGTATTTATATTTTGGTAATCTATGAGAGGAAATCATTAGGAGAGACCAATGTTTATGCTACCAGAGCTTTGACTATAACAGCCTGTTCTCGAGTTATGTTAAAGGTCACTACCAACTCCACTCTATAGCTACAACATTTAAGCCTGTAGATTTGTATCATAATGAAGGCACACACACGTATATTTGTATGCATATTCAACTAGCTTGCCTTGCGAGGTGTTGGTTGTGACTAGCAACATTAATATGCTTAGTTTGAGGATTGGATTCCGTTGCCGATTACAAGAATGCAGGTCCAAATAAGTTATCCTGTGTTTAGAAATTCGTCCTTTTCTCGACTTTTTGAAAAAGAAGAAACTTGAAGTGGTAAGTAGAGTGCATCAACTACCTATACTAGCATTGTTTTTTTTAAACTACAAACTTGCACACACTTCAAAAATCATACACCTTGTTTTAAGTGAGATTTGTGCCCTCAACTGTGATTGATAGACACTTTAGATACATCTTCGTACCCCTACGCTAGCTATACGAGTAGTAATTTCCAAGTAGTTAGAGGAAGATCCATGAGAGGCACGATACCATCACTCTAGGAAGTTAGGAAAGTCTAAGCAAATGGTCACTGGATGCCAAAGAAAGTTGAAGGATGTTTAATATGGAAAACGACGAAACTCAAGAAGAGAATCCATAGCTTCATGGATCACCCGTTTGTTAGAAAAATCCATTGGTAACATGATCGAGAATTCTTCAAGATTTCAACGAAGTTGGGAGGTCGTGTTTGTGCTTATGACAGACTCCCAAGTTATCTAAGTTGAATCAAGGTCAAGAGTTTTCCGAAGAACAAGGTCACATTAGGCTTGATGAAGTTTAGAGGAAAACTTGCTCATTTGTGAAGCTCAACTCAATTAAGATGAACAAGGGATTTCTTCCTGATTACAGATGATGATAGTTTGCTTAAACATTTAATTTAATTTAATTTAATTTAATTGTTCACTCGATACACACTCTCTAAAGTGATATAAGAATATTTTATGTAACCAATACGTTCTTTTTTATTTCAAGTTGCAACTTTTAGCAGATAATAATAGGCCAATAAATAATCTTATCTCAATCTTTTGATATAAGAAAATTTTTGTATGTATGTAAGACGTCACAAAATAAACGTATTTTTAAAACGGTGTAGCTTATCTGTAATGTGTACGTAACTTGTCACTTTTTCATAATGTATGCATTCAACTTTAATAGTTATCTTCTAATGTACCGAACTTTCTAAAACCTACTGTCATATGTATCCGGTAACCTGTTGACTAGGTTACCGGTAGTTATTGATTTTTTAGTTATTTTTAAACCTAATATTATGTAATTGTCTTTGGTGACCAAACACCCCAACTCCAGCGAGCCTCTCACACCTCTGGCGAGTCTTATCTTCATTGTTTCACACATTCAACTAGTAGCTGATTGTGAAACTTAATCGTTAATATGAACATCTTCGTCAACACAAAACAAGAACTTGCAACAAATAATTTACAATTATCTTGCTCGTTCAAGTCGGAAACGTGCAACAATGAACCGTAATCGATGAACCATAAACGTTTTAAACCCATACACGAACACCCTAAATTGATTAACCTAATCGTTGGTGCAAATCAGAAACATTTAAACCCTAATAACAATCGATGAACTCGAAATAAATCGAATCCCTAAAGCAATTGGGCTCCAATATATTAAAACTGTAAATTGATAAACCTACAGTAAATCACAATCCTAATCGAAGAAACCGTAGTGAATCACATGAACCATAACTGTTGACTGCAGGAGGACAAAGTGAGGTAGCCGGAAGTCCAGGTGTGGTTACCCCTAAAGTTACTACAACGATTAACGATAAAATACTTATAAGTGAATTACATGGTTCTTTTAAAATTAAGTTTACTTCACGTTCAATTCTTGGGTAAAATATATTTTAACCCCTAAAGTTTAGGAAAGTTTAGGTTTAAAAATGGTTTAATCCCTAAAATTTTTAAATAAATATTTTAATTTCTAAACTTTTTTAATGAATGTTTTAACCCTTAAATTTGTTACAATTCATCCTATTATCCACTTGACCTTCTATAGTAGATTATCAAGATTTTAAAGAACATTTTAATCCCTAAGCTTAAGGGTGTAATCGAATCGAGCTGAACCGAACCCAGTCAAACTCTAACTCGGTTTGGCCTCTAAAACTTGAGGGACTGAAGATTGAAGAGCCGACTGGTTAGTGGTAACCGGTGTTCGAAGATCTACAGATTCACGAATCACCATCTCATGGATTCCCAAAGAAACTCTAAAACAAAGATAGAGATAGAGGAAGTCGAAGATGTGCAATCATCAAACCTGTGCAACTATATGAACTTGTGAATGCAATCGAGAGATATTATTGGTGTTATCAAAGGAGTTAGCAATGAAACTAGGGTCCGTATGTGAGTTTTCATTATCCAGTTTCTAGAGAATGAGTGTTTTATTGATAGGATTGATTGTGGTTTCTCATTGAAACTATAACAAGTATTTTAGATTTAGATTAGGGATAAAATTAATAAGGTAAAATAAGATTAAGACTTAAATTATCTAACAAAAATTGTTTAAGGATTATTATTTTCATTATATAAGTTTAGTGGTTAAACAATTTTCACATCTAAGATTTAGAGATTAAAACATATTTTACCCTTAATTCTTTAAGTAAAAAATTATAAACTTAATCCTTTATTTTGAAATAATCGCACACTATTGCCTTCGATGTTGATACTTGGTTCAGTGATCAATTTTAGCCGTTAAAATTAGAATATTAATTTTTCAGATATTTACTTCCATGATTAGTTGATTACTTACTTTCATTTTTAAATTCAATTATCTTTTGGAATAAATTTGTAACTTTTCTATATTTAATACTTTATTGTTTATTTGATTACTAGACTAATAGTTGGGAATTTTTTATGGTGCAAGAAACATAAAGCTGATAAATTTTAATCTGATATGAAATACGATCTGAACCAGACATAAAAAAAATAACACGAACCTGATACGAATCCGAAATGGGTTAAAAACATGTCGATACGAAGTTGACATGAAAATAAACAAGTCGGTTTAGGATCAACTCATCAACCCGAAGCGACCCGTATAACCTGTTTAAGGGTAAAACTATAAAATTATAATTTTTTTAATACTTAAAATTTAAATTTAAAAAAAGAAATGAGGAAATCATCTTAAGCAATACCAGACAGACAAAAATTAAATCTTTAAAAGTTAAAACAAAAAATAAAAGATTTAAAGCTTAGAAAAAGTATTATATCATTTTGTTATTTGTTATTTTGGCTATATGGTTTTAGTAATTTGACATTTGACGTATTTTAGTATTTTGGATTTGTTTCGTAATTGTATTTAATGATGTCTTATTTTAATTTTATTTCAATTGTTTAATTACATTATTTATAAATGCTTGGTAAAAACATAGTAGATTATATTGTTTAATATATTTATTTATGTATAAGTTAAATAAAAAAATAAAGTCCAAATTCAAATCATACTTAAACAAACACCGAACCCAAAATTCAAATACAATCGAAATGAATATTAAATAATGAAGTTAGAATCTAAACAAAAATCATATTCGGAATATATATCGAAACAAACAAGGAATTAGAAAAATTGAAAATGGAAATTGTATACGAAAACAGAAAAAATACTTCCCAGATACATTTTCTTGTGAGTAGGATGATACATTACGTCATTACCCCACACATGCAAAATCTATTTTACTATTTTAGTGACTTTAGTATATTTTCATATTTGTATTTTATTGTTTACTTTTCTTTTTCATATTTTGCTTTGAATATTTAACGCTTGAATAAACTTAATTACCAAAGAAGGTGGTCTTGATGTTGATAGATTTTTCAAGTTTAAGATAATAGAAAATTTAATCACTCGGTATCTATTATATCTTTATGATAAAATTTATATTCCGCATGATAACACGAATATTTTACTATCATAAAAAAAGAAAAAGATTAAACACACATACATCCTAGTCTTACTCTTCACACCTCAGAACAAAATACTTATTTCACTAAAATACCCTATAATTGTAGATAGGTTTGTCCTCATTCATAGACCCATCTTTACTCTCTTAGATTTAGATCATATAGTAGCTTAATCTAATCATGCTCATATATTAGGTCTCAATTAAATGCCCATTTTGATGTTTAAGTAATTATGTTATGTTTCAATATGATATTATAGGTCACCACTCAACATCCATGGATCTGGTTTGTACCTTACATGCTCTTTTTAAGCCACTTTATTAGGATATGTCAAAACTTCGAATTTCTTTTTGAAAGATTGGCAAGACTTTCACTATAAAGCAAGAATCGTTGACTATATTTAGGGAAATTAGAGGTCTAGCCAGAGACAACGAGATGTTTCTTGTTACAACTCGATCCTTATTTTGTGACTTTGTTACATACATGTGATGCAAAACAAAGAAAAGGTGTTGATGGGAGACTACTAGAATAGTGAAAGTAGGTTTTGCAATTTATTTTATCCCATTTGATTTTTGATTTACTCAATATGACATGATCAAGAACTTTTAGATTATTTACAATGTAAAAATGCTAAAAAATTAAAGTTTGGTCTTTTGCATTATTACGTGGTGTCACATCAACTTACTCATCTTCAATAACGTTCTTCATTTATCCTTTAAAAATCCTTACAATAATAAAATCTAACACATATAAAGAGAACACAAAAAGTTCTGTCACATGTCCGAGTATAAAGATTACTTGGGTCGTCTCCTCCATCAGATGCTAAAAAGTAAAAAACCTTGAATCAGGTCCGTTTATTCTCACGAATATCTTAGGAGTGCTATGTGAATTCTCCTAAAAGTGAACATATATAAATGTTCAACTTTCAACAATTTGGTCTAGGTTTCAAGAAAAGTTAGCCTTATTGTTTGTGTTTTTTTCCCTTTTATTGTATAATTTGAATTTAATTAAAAACCATATCTAATATTTTTTAGTTTTTTCCTTAAAGATTAAGAAAAGAAAGGTAAGGATACTTTTGATCCTTATAAAAGGGTTCCTTTTTCTTCCTTTTCCAGTTTTCCCAAGTCCATAAAAGGACTAAAACGACATTTACATATATTTTGGTCAAACATGTTTTTTGTGACTTTGAAGATGAATTTATGTCAAATAAAAAGGTTTTTTTTAAGTTAAATTGCATTTTTGTAATTCTTGACCACAACATGGCTTAAGTATGCATCGAATTTTTAGTCTATCTTAAAACTGACTATCAATAATTTATTTTTAACGGTAAACACATACACCTATCTAATCTATATTTATGTTCACATCAAGAATTGTGATGGTTGATGTCATTCTTATAATTAAAAGATATTTTAAGGAGAAAATGTATGTAATTAAATTAAAGGTTGTAATGGTTGATGTCAATCTTAATACGAGTACCGCGAGTACAATTAGTAATCACTATTAATGCTTGTTAATGTTAATGACTAATTCATAGGAGTATTTTTGTCTTTTATATTTCCAACCATGAATTGCGTCTGGGTGCCGTCATTAAAAAGCGAGACTAGATTTTTCTAAAATACTCCTTATTAATGTGTCATTAATAAGTCCTCATTTTTATTGGACATTGATTTATTTTGATCAAATGTCAAGATTGGTTTTCGTGATATTCGCATTAAGAGCAGTTCTTAAATTAACTCTACTACACACACACACACACACACATATATATATATATATATATATATTCGTACGAGAACAACGAGAAATGTTTATAACATCATTAATGACTCATTAAATAGGGGTATTTTTGTTATTTATATATCTTTTCTAACCGTGAATTTACATCTAGGTGGATAGGTTACTGGGTTATTATTAAATTTATCATAATATCCCTTATTAATGAGACTATTAATGAGGCATTATAATTTTTAGCTATTGATTTGTTTTAATCAAACTAGCATAGTACCCGCGCAATACGGCGGCTAGAAATAATTCCTACTCGATAACATGTCCGTTTTTAATAACGTAAGACTACTATATCACGCATTATAATGACATCGAACAATTTTCGTTCGCAATATATCTATTTTCTTTCTCATGTTTCCATTTCTTTTATTTCTCTTTTCTTTATAACTCTTTTATTAAATTTAAAAAACAATAAAATGAGAAACAAAAAGAATATTAAATATATTATAAATTAAACATTTTGTTTTGATTACACGAGTCATTGAAAAAATTTGAAAATATCTATAAATTTAGGTTACATGCTATTAGGTATATAAGTTCTAGCTATGCGTATTTTCTAATACTTAAATTAAAATATGTGTTATATGATAAAATATTTAAGCTATTATTTTTGTGAAGATCCTTTTTATTTAATTTTTAGTTTGTATTTAATATCATACTAGCATGATACCCGCGCAATGCGGCGGCAACGAATAATTTATAATCGATAACATGTCCGTTTTTAAGACGTATGAAGTATGATATTCATGTAATACGGTGACAACGAGTAATTTTCGTTTGGTTACATATCTATTTTCTTTATCTTTTTTACATTTACTTTACTTTTCTGTTCTTCATAATTGAAAAAAAAAGTTATGAAAATATTTTTTAATAATTAAGTGAATTTGTATTGGCTTTGACTTTCAAAAAAATTGTATATTTTGATTTTATTAAATATGTAAAGTTTAGTTATTAAAATGAAATATAAGAATCTTATTAACTATATTTAATACTTACTTAATTTAGTTTATATGAGGGTAATTTAGTAATTTTAAAACACTTAAATTTAAGAGTTTAAGCAAAAAGCCTAAATACTTTATAATATAGTATAGATAGTCAAAATTTAATTTTCATACAAAAAACAATTCTTATTCGAATAGTCTCATGCATATTTGTGTGTTCACTTTTGAAAGTGGATAATTAGTTTAAAAAAGAGGTACTTGTTTATCCATAATGGCAATATTCACAATCATTATTTGAAAGAAATCACTTGTGTGATCGTGATGGATATATGTCTTGGTTGCTTTTTGAAGAATGTTTAATATAGTTCATAATTAATTTATAGTTTTAAAAAACTAATTTTAGTATTTGGATCAATGGTTCAGATTAAATTTAAAAATTTGGGCGGAGTGGCATTTTCGTAATTCATATGTGATGCTTTTACAAATCACATGTGATTATATACTTAATCACATGTGATTGAATATTAAAATTTCAGGACTATGTTTTTTAAATGTAATTTATTGAACACAACTCTACCCATGATTATGTAGTTATGTTCTTGCTAAAACTTTATCACAATCATAAAACTCCAAAATAATTAAAAACTAATCCACTTAAAAGGGATATAATATTTCATTTTTTCATAAATTATAATAATTAAGGAGATTTGGTAAACATAGTTATTAAACTTCAAATTTTATATTTGTTAACCGATTTTTAAAATATTATATATGGTTAAACACTATTAAATAATCTATAAAAATATCATATTTACTTAAATTATCATTTTAATCGTTTTTTAAAATATTTTATAATTAAAACAAGTCAATTGACAATTAAGCATCTTTTGTAAATGTTGTTAATGACCTCTTCTTCTATAAAAAGTTTTGGACGTACCGCTCACGATCCACTTCTCACGACCATTTACATCGTCCTTGCTCACGAAGCATGCCTTCTCTTGACGCCATGCACATCGTCTTTGATGTCGTCCAACCCATTCTCCGTCTTAAAACAGAAAGAAAATAGGCAATTATTGATAGTTCTTATAATTATAAATGATTTATTGGTATAGAACGAAATTTAAATATTGAAAAGTGATTATAATAATAATTTAGGTCTCACAAATATGATATTTAATAGTTTAAAGAACATAAATAAAATTTTGTCCATATATTAATTTCATAAGGGGTTTCTATTGAGGTGAAGATTAAGAAAACTTGTTTAAACGAAAACTAAGAAAACCTATCTCTTGTCATTAGTAATTCGTTGACGATAATATATTGGTTCACGTACGAGGCTAACTTGGTGCAAACTTTTCATGCTCTTGAATTATGATTTTTTTTAGTGTTTAGTGAAATTAGTCATTGAATTCTTAACATGCTTGATGATATGTGTTTTGAAAAGTCTTTAAAAAGATTCGGTTTAATCCTTCTTATTCAACATCTAATCCTTCTTATTAAACATCATGGAGAAATATAAGAAATGATTAGGTTACACACATCAAAGCATAACTGGACTTATCTAGTAAACCTAGTTAAACAAAGATATTCTTTTTGGAAAAAAACAAAATAAATAAATAAACAATATATAAAGGCCGGGTTAATTAAAGATGATTTAACCTCTAAGGCTTACACTAAATTTTGGTTTAACCCCTAAAGTTCGTTTTGAATGGTTTACGTCTAAAGTTTACTTTGGCGGCTACTATTCCATTAAGTTTTATTTGATTTGTAGTTTAGTCATTTTGTTTAACTTTAACTTGTTTATCTGGTTAATATATATATATATATATATATATATATATATATATATATATTCTTTTAGGGTTTTCAATGTTTTTTTAATACTTCAACCTAAAGTTTAGTTAACTTTTTGGTTTAACTCTAAATATTTTAGGGTTTTCATCGGTTTAGTTTTTACTGGTGGAGGATTTTTTGCAATCAATGAACATGATAGATGAACATTCTAAAATTGATTCCAAGCCACCACAATATTTATAGGTTGACATGGTTTCAATTTTGCTATTGTATAAATATAAATCGATTTGGATTATTTATTAGATCATATGAAAATTAATTGTTTATGTTCTTTAACGGATTCATTAATCTTCTCAAGTGACTTGTTCACTCTTCATCTTCCGCTGCTTATTTTCCTCAAAGTTTACATTATATTTCAAATTAAACCCTAAAGTTTTTTGGATGGTTTAACTTTAATGTTCAGTTTGTCATTACTTTAACCCCTCAAGTTTTGTTTGGTTTGCGTAAACTCGTCTCATAGCTGAGGGTTTTAGCAATTCAAAAATACGTACATGTTGTTTGGCTCTGAGATTTGGTTGAAAATTCGCAATCATTGGATCAAATTCACTAATCTTCGACCAAAAAAAAAATGCAACCTATAGCAAGCAGTTCACAACGTTGCAAAGTTATATTTTTGACTCTCGTTCCTCTTAATTTCTTTTAAATAAAGTTTGATTTCCTTAATTTGCTAAAAAAATAGCAATATATTCCATTAATTATTATTATTCAAACCACCGATATATAGTTGCAATTAAGTATATCCAAATACTTACAACCGATTATATATAGATTTATGTGGCTTGTATTTTCTTTATAAAAAAAGTAATTAGGTAGTTAATTATATATATTTATATAAATAGTTCGATCGATCTGGTTGTGTTATTAATTGGCATAAAATTGCAATGTGACTCAACAAAGATTAGTTTTTCAAGATCCGTATATAAAAGAAATTATTGGTTCATAAAGATCGTCCCTTTCTATCGGTTGTAAAGAAAGTTTGAGATATTTTATATATACGATAATGTTCAATATATTACATAATTAATTCATAGTCCTAAGGGACTAATTTTAGCCTTTATATCATTGTCATCAATGGTTCAGATTAAATTTAGAAATTTGGACGGAGTTGCATTTTCGTAATTTTTCGTAATTCACATGTGATGCTTTTACAAATCACACGTGATTGTATACTGAATCAACTGTGATTGAATATTAAATTTTCAGGACTATATTTTTTAAATAGACTTTATTGAACACAACTATAATCTAATCTAATATAATAATACTAGTTTATATGTCCGTGTAAATACACGGGTAACTAATTCAAAAACGATGTTAATTTTGACTATACAAAAGATAAATTTTCTTTAAATATATTGATGATGATGAAGGTTACTATTTTATTCATATTAAAAGATAATTTATTTATTTGTAGTGTTTAATTTTAAAAATAAGTTAGTAATTGCAAATTATTTGATGTGAAGTTAATGTAAAGAGAGTTTAAAGTTTGAAAAAAAATGAATGGTTAGGATTTATTATTAATTTAGTCTTTTATTAATATTAATAATAATAATTCAAAAGATAATTTATTTAATTGTTGGATTTAATTTAAAAAATAAGTAATAATTTATGAATCTAATCTTCTAATATATTGTCGTATGCATTAGTTTGACTGATAAAAAGTCAAAATTGATTTCTTAATTTTAAATAAATAGATGGTTAAGATTATTTAATTAAAATTGATTTATTAAATGAATAGTTAAGATTGTATAGTAAATTTGATCTTAGTTAGTCTTTTATATATATTTAAAGATTATTATGTTTTCTTTAAAGGTAATTAAGTTAGTATGATTTTCTAAAGAGTGATGAAATTAAATATTTGCTCTTAAATAATTTAAAATTTGACAAATAAGTTTTCGCTCATTACTTTCAATGCATTTAATTTTATATATCTATACTAAATCAAATGCCTGTGTGATACACATTTTGGTTTAAAAAATGATCGAGAGTTAAATATGATATTTTGAAATTTACGTTATAAAGTAAAAATATGGGTATTTGTAAATTAGGTGAACAAATACGATATGTTAAGGTTTAAAAAGACATATATAAAATTCTTCCTAATAATTTGGATTTAAATTAAAGTCAAAATTGAATCCAATTTTAATCAATAAAAGTCAAAATTAGATTTCAATTTTATCAAAATAAGGGTATATATTCTCCATAATAATTATAATTCAAATTAAAGTAATAATTGAATTCAATTATGACCAAGAAATATGAAAATTAGACTTCATTTTTATCAAAATTGATGGTTTGAATTTGATAAATATTTTTTTATCTAATCAATAGCTATATGTGACTATCAAATAGATTATTATATATTTTAGTCTTTCATTAATATTAGAATTAGAATATTAGAAAATTAGAAGAAGAGATAAATCTTTTATTATAATTAATAATTAATTATCAATTAATTACTATATAAATAAATTTAACCAATTTTAATATATTAACTATATATTTGATTTCCCAAAAATACGTATACATAATTTATTCCTTAATTAAAAAAAAATAACAAACGTTGACAACTAATGATACCATATATTGATGCAAGTTATCCAATTTCAAATTTGACATCTTTATAAAGGCAAAGTCAAGCTAACAAAGGTCAAAATTTAAATTTTAATTCTGATTAAATTAATGATTAAAATTAAGCAATTAAATTTATTATTTTAAATAAATGGTTAGGATGATACAAGAAATTTTATGAATGTTACTCTTTTATTTATATTATTATTATTATCTTAGAAGAAGAAGATTGTGTATGGAAAAAATTTAATTAAGTGGATGACTTTTAAAATTAAGTAGGATAAGTTTTAGTCATTGATTGAAGAGGTATATATAATCTTAATTAACCATTGAAGACTTTCAATTCCTTATGGATCGTGATCCGTATGAAGATATGTAAAAACCAATCACAACCATCCTTAATTGCTTTCAAACACGTACGTACATGTGTATATATATTTATATAAAATAACACATGCATGAATGCTTATGTCACTCACCCAATTAACCTTTTGTCTTTCATTCACCACAATCGACTTCCCGATAATTGCTCTCTAGCTAGCTAGAAACCTTTAACCACATGTATTTTTGGTCTTTATGAAGGAAAATATTTTCAAGTCCTATAAAACGAAGTGAAAGTGAATGAGATATGATCTCTCATATATTGTATTTGGAACAGAAAATGAAAAAATAGAAGAAGAAAATAGGAAGAATGTGACCGGATCTATGCGCAGTTGCACACGAAAATGATGCAAATCTTATTGTATATTTGGTTGGAGCTTTGAAGAACTAGAACTTTATCTTCACAATATAAGTTTTACTACATCTATTTGGTTGCAGAAGCTTTTTTAATAAATTGAACTCCACAATGAAGAACTACTTCAAATCGTCTCTTAGAAATTGCAGGAAGTTTTTAAAAAGCAAATTGCATAAATAACTTTCGATTAATTTTGTTTCTTACTTAAAATTTTATTTCTATGTCATTTTATATATATTTTAAGTTGTAACTACAACTACTTTGTCAAATACTTTCATACAAATAAAACTCTAGCTTTTAGCTCTAAATAAAAATTTCAACTCAGCTAACAACATCAAACAAACCTTTAGTTTTTAAAGGCTAAACTTGTGTGTGGAAAAACGATTTATTACACCAACAATTACATATACAATATTTTAAAATTTAATTTCTAAAAATGTAGAGTTTATTAGGCATAATGGCACAACATATAGTCAGTGCCCATTCCAATTTCTCCACCCACTTACGCTCCCTTTTAATCATATTTGTATTTTTCTCTCTAAAAAAGCAATACTAAATTAACCACTTAAGAAAAGTAATTAATTAAACAGACAGGATTAGCATTAACTAAACAATATTATTATTAATTAGTTCGTGGATTATCTAACTCTTTCATGCACCGGATCTATGTGTGTAGTTGCTCCACATCTTTGACTTGGAGATGCAACTTAATAATTATTATATGATAACATAAACGACATGATATGATACTTTTCTTCTTCTTCATGAAAATGACATTCATTGTCCGTACAATATATCATTGATCGAGAAAAAATATGATTTATAGGTGGTACTTATCCATTTAGGTTGAAGAACGTCATACTAATGTTTGGATAACTGGTTGAGATTTAGTAAATAAATATCTGACATGTGGATTACTAGTAAAAAGTTTTCATGTTTTACCTTTTATATGACGTGATTGAATCAACTGAAAAAGAATTGATAGTTTCTTCTTTAATATAAGATAGACGGTCTAGGTAACGATTTTTTATTAAAAGAGATTGTGAAAATGTCGGGCAAAATCTTCTTGATGACTACTCTAACAAGAATCCTTATTATCCTGTTGATATGTTTAGGACAGGATTCATATACACACACAATTATTTCTCCACATAGTTGAAGGTATTTCCAATGTTTCCGCTAATCAAATGCTCTTCGCTTTAAACACTAAAAGGCCCAGTCACTTTAAATATTCCCTTTGTAGAAGTATAAAATTACGCGATAAGTCAGTGCATAACAATCTCTGCGACAATTTTGATGAATATGTTTGATGCCAACCAACAACATTTAATTCATAGAAAAAGTTTTTCTTTTTAACAACACATTCCCTACTCTACACCTTAGTTAGATGTAATGTTATATTTTTTTTATTAAATTTTGTAATTTTATTATTTTTATTAATGATAAAATTGTATTTGAAATGATTGGTGTGGATAATGTGATAGAATAAGTGTTGAGTGTGAAGCTTAAGTGAAAATCATTTCTCAGATAAATTAAAGATCCCATGCAAAACACTTTCTTGAATTATATTTCAATCCTACGGATGTGTTACAAGAAATTAATCCAAGGATAATCGATATTCTTTTGGATAATTGAGTGTGTTATATTGTGTTTGTCCATCTATATTTAGACACCTAACAATTAGTTTAACGTTAGTAACCGTCAAAAATATTTATAACTAACTTCCAACTGTAATTTTGGTAGAAAATCATTCTAAGAAAATTATACAAGTAAGTCAAATGCATCAATGTTTGCTGAAAACTAAAAGTGTGTTGAAGATATTGTATGTTAAAGACTCAACTTCAACATTAGTGTTAGCGTGGTGAAGGCTTAGCTTTAGTAGGCAATTCCTCAACTTCAATAGAGCTGACCACTTAGCTTAAGCAGAGCCCTTCAACATTTGTATTTAGGTTTCGGGTGTCACCTAGCCAATGGGACAACCATGCACCAGGGTCTTGCTCCTTGGACCCTGTAAGGGGCCGGGGCAACTCCCCTCGACCCCCACCTATTTGGGTGTGGGACTTGAGTGTGACTAATACGCGTGTGCAATCCAAACCACTGAAACCATATACCAAGTCTAGATGAAAATCCCTAATATCACATTCGAATCACTAACTATAAAAGGCGAGAGATACGGACTAGGTTAATAGATATTAAAATCTCTCTCGCTTTATCTATCTCTCTCTTCTCTATATGTGATAATTTTAATAAAGAAAAAGGAGTTACAAGGATATATGATAAAACCATCCGAGTCATTATAACACCCAATTCAGTCATAAATAAAGTTGAATCAAAGTAGAAGTCATACATTAATAAAGATCAAATTAATTAGAGTAGCCAAACAAGACCGTCTTAAGGGTCAGACTATCCAAGCAACCGTCTAGGGCCTATGGTTAGATGGGGCCCACAATTAGTATATCCTCTCATATATATATATATATATATATATATATATATATATATATGTATACACCAAGTTTATTGAGCCAAAATAGACACACAAATAAGGAAAAAAGACCCAATTTCTTAGACCAAAAATCTAAAACACAAACTTTGAAATTGAATAGCAATCGGCTTGGAAATCTCGGACCCATAGCAACTGTATAGGGGTGAAAAGAAAAGCGAAATCAATATTGCGGCAAACTATTTGACTATGAATTAGAAGTTGAGAGCTCGGGAGAGAGAGTAGAGACTATTGGTCTCATTGTTAGTGATTGATTCTCCTTTTACCCTTACTGATTATTAGTTAATTAATTTGTTTGAGTTACTTGAAATCACTTACTTGAGTCTCTTGTTAATTGATTACTTTAAATCTTTTGAAATTTAATCACTTAATATCAACTATCAAATTTGTCAATTTCATTTATTTAAAATCTTGAAACACTTGAAAATTTGAGTTAATTAGTTATTTAGTTTAGCAGTTATTTAGTTTATTATATAAATTGGTTACTTGAATAGCTTGATATCAAGTTAATTTGTGTGTTTACCTGAATAGTTGAATCATTTGCATTTTGTTTGCTTGAATACCTGAATTACTTTATAATTAATTAATAAATTATGTTTTCCAAAATGCATTTATCCTATAGTCAAAAAAGAAAGAAAAAAAGAAGAATTTGAAAACTTAAAAAGATCTCAAAGAGGGCTAATGGATACATTTATACAAAATTTGAAAACCTTAGCAATTATAAGTTTATTATTCAGTGTTTTTATATATTTTAGTTTTTTTTATATTTTAGTATTTTCAAGACCCATTTTTCAGTTTTGTCTTGTACCCAAAATGTTTAAGATGACTTGTAGCCAATTACAAAATTCTAACCATACCTTCATGAGAAGATGGCTTTCCTTTTTATAGATATAAATTTTATCCACAAGGGTTCATAGGTGTACCTATGGTGTTGTTACAATCTCATCATCGTAATCTTGCCAATGGAATTAGTACGGTTACAACACAATTGATTCTAAAGTTTGAACTAGGGGTGAGTATGGTATCGATCAGTGTTGGTACCGATTTTACCGGATACCGAATTTGATTTAAAAACGGTACCGAATATTCATATACGGTACCGCTACCGAGTACCAATTTAGCAATATTTCTAGTACCCATGTTAACCCCTAGTTTAAACCAAGGCGTCAATGACATTGTACTTATCCTATAACCTTTTGTACTTTTTATTGGAGTTTAATGTAATCCTTAGGATATCATTAGAGTTTAGGTTATTTGCTTCGAAGGTCTATGTTACGCACAAAGTCGAAGTCTATTTCAAATACATTTGCAATGCTCAAGAACTTGAGTCTACTTGAAAGGCCTGTGTTATGCTGAGATCGAGAGTTTTCATTAGCTAAGCATGCTTGTTTGACTATATATATATATATATATATATATATATATATATATATATATATATATATATATATATATATATATATATATGATGCATGTATAAAATTTGAATTAACATAATATTCAAGAAACTGTAACATCTTTAATTCAGTATCATGACTTAACAATAACAAAAATCGAGGAACTCATACAAACTTAGATCAACCACGTACCATGATGATTTCCAGCTTAAAATTTCTTATATAATTTCTAGGTTTAAGTATATATGCTCAACTAATTAGAGGCATAAAATGACCTAAATGTCCATGTTTGCTCGTGAACTAATAGAGATCGATCTGTCAAAAAATAATTGGCTAAAAAGTAAACGAAGCTTTGAAATATATATATAGCTTTGTAGATTTTGAAAAAACAACATTAGAATGAATATAAAATTGGTATATATAAGCCAGAATGATGAATGATCTCATGGATGATGTGAAGTAAGTTGAAAGATCTTGTCTATCCCCCATTAATTAAAGACTTGTGTTGGCTAGCACAAAAGTTGCTTCCCTGTGATGTGGATACCAAAAATCCAACAAAAAGACAAGGAACTCACACCTAGCTAGCTTTTTGGTGATTATTATTTGCACTATTAAATTTGCATGATTAATTAATAAAAGTAAAAGTAAAATATTTATTTATTAATAAAATAGTAAACAAAAAGGGAAGCCTTGGTGGCATAAACTCCACTTGTGCTACCCCAAATCGATCACTACTTGGCTTCCATCTTCTTCACTAGCCACGTGTCTAATATCTAAATATTTCTTGCTTTAGTGGAAGATGATCCATGAATTTCAACTTTTAGAATTCTATCTTTTATTTATTAAGCTAGGCTAGCTATTGAATTTTGTGTTGGCCGGGGAAAATCTACGTACGTACGTGGTTGGAAGGTTTTATGGTTGCTAAGAAAAGTTTACTTGGAGCGTACGTTCGTGTTTAAACTTTTTAATTAATGAAAAATAACAATAAGCTACAATTAATGACAACTTGCTAAATTCGATATACATATAATAGAGCGAGAAATTATAAGAAAAACATTTCTACGTATAAATTATAAGAAAAAGGGTATGTGCAGCTAGAAACATATATGATAGGTGATTTCACTCTCTATCACAAACACTTATATGATCACTAAATGATGAAAATAACCAACATATCTCTCATATAAAATGTTTGTGAAAATGAAAACACTTAAAATAGATGATGCTCATATATCATATCCACATAAATTATTGGTTAAACATTAAAGATGTGTTGCGGATAAAATCTATAAATATTTAAGGATCCTTATTTTTGTTTAGTCGTCATTAAAATATTTCATGTATGTTTGAAAAAAAGAAGTAAAGTAAAAAATTTGTTCTATGTGGTTTTGATTACAATTACGGATTGATCTATGTGTCGTAATTTTTACATGCATGTTTGATCTATTCTAAATTGACTTTCTTATATTGTTGTTCTCTCTTCAACTTGTAATGACTAAATTACTTTTATCCTTATAGTTTATTCATTTATTATTAATTTTAACTTTTTTTGAAATATCAAATATTGATATTCCTTTAGTATTAATTAGGTTCAATTTAAACAATACCTATTCTTAATAGCATAAAGAAACAATACCTATTCTTAATAGCATAAAGAAAGTGATGATGTGGTATAAAAATAACGATGTTATTGATGATATGTAAATATGACATAGAGAAATCCTATAATTTGGTAGGTAGAATATGGAGAAAAATGTAACATCACATTCAAATTCAAATTAATTGGAAGGAGGTTGGATGTAAATTGTGAGGGATCGCATAAAACATATGAAGGGTTTTATGAAACATATATATTAATGTAATTAATTATAGGTTCTTTGTAAATTATGTTTAATAACTTGTAATATATTTTGTTTAGAGAAAAAATAATTATATATTTGTGACCGTCTCATTTTTATCTACGTTCTGATATAAATTTTATCATAATATTCCATTTTTTGAAAATTAGTATATTTTTAACTTTTTTTATCCATCAAGAGCAGTTAGTACATAATTCTTAGACGTTTTATTCAGTTTTTTATATTTATTCTCTTTATGAATCATATTTGATATAATTCATTGGTTTCCTAGTCTTTTGATAAAAGAATTAAAAATATTTTATCTTTTAAAAATTTACCTAGTATTACAATAACATTTCTATCAAAATGTAGAGAAGATTTATAATGAACTAATATATATCTTTACTACTCTATAAAGCATTTAGCTCTTTTTTTAAGACAATTTTTAAGTTAAGTAGTACAAGTAATATAGCATGCTTTATAATAACTTCCGGTAACAATTTTAACACTTTTAAAATAATACAGCTCAAATAGCATTATTTACAATATGTTCCATCAATGATCTTAAACACTTTAAAACTGTCCAAAAATTTAATTACATAAAACTGTCAGAATTTAAATACATAATTAATACTTTAAAACCGTCAAAAAATTAATTACAAAAAACTGTCCTGAATTTAATGACAGAAAACAAAACCAAAATACTTTGCCTATATATACCTTATAACTGTCTACAAAGAAGTGTTGCGTGATGAGTGAAGTACATATGCATTTAGCATGATCTAAATAATTGTCACATTTACTTACTGTTTTCAAAAAGTTTTATATTCTACCATATAATATGATCATAAAAGATGGTATGGATTTGTTCATACAAGAATAGAATGTTGTTATTTAAACGTAAGTGTTACGTTAACTTGATATTTATACGAAACACAACCACCATACTCTCCAGCAACATCACAAATAACAAGTTGAATTGACATGTCGACAAATAAAACTATTTTACCCCGCCGCATCGCTCGGGTAAAATACTAGTTTTAAATAGTTGATGCTCTCAAAAATATAATTAAGAAAATATTATATGACAAAGTGAAGAGAAAATTTGCTTTATTCGTACGAAAATGATTATTTCTATGATGACATAGAAATTTTTGTAACCACTCGTAAACCGTCTGGTAGCGAGTTGTTTTCAATATATTTGATAACCACTTAGTATGTCTTTTAAAATCTTTGGTTAGTGGCATAAAATTGTTTACAAAATTTACCATTACCACTTTCGGGCTCTTAAAATTGATGGTTAGTGGATGAGTAAATAACCGTCCATAAACTATCACATAATATAATTTCCATGTAATGAAATAACTGTTATGCTAGTGAGTTTTGTAACTACCTTTACAACTTGAAATTTTATTTAAAGGTTTAATTTGTTTAAGTTTTCTTATTTTTAACTAATAACTTCACACATAAAATTAAGGTTATTATTACATGGATATTTGTATTCAAAGTTATCTTGTGTTTTTAACTATATTTAATCAAAAAATAAAAAAATATACTTAAACAATTTATGTATGTATAAACAAAATTTATTCTATGTTAAGATGTTAATTTTATGTGATATAAGTTGAATATAATTAGATTGATATAATTATTATTTAACCTTTTATAAATTAATTTTATAATTCTAAAGATATAATTATATAATTAATTAACTAATAAAAATGTATTTGCTCAAATTAAATATTTATTACATTAAAAACTTTTAAATGTGAAATACGAAAAACACATTAATATTATATTAGACGTGAAATATAATTTTATATTTTTAAATAAATATGTATAGAAAGTAGTTAATAATGGTTATTGAAACCATCAGCACTAACTCTAGCGCCACTGCCAACATCTCTTGCAGCTATATATCATCATCTGTAGCCAAGAACAAGCTAGAAGAACAAAATCCAAATCCATGAATAATTAAAATCAGAAGAACGTAAAGAAACACGTGCAAATCCATATATATCAGCAAGAACAAAACACTAATGCCCACCAACCGCCATAACTACCATCACCATATATATATATATATATATATCACGAACTAGACTATACGAACCAGAACATGATAGATTTGAAACTTCCATTCAAACCAAAACCCAACTTGAACCAATTAAAACTTGAATCTGAATTGAACCAAAATCCAACTCATGGATCTTAGTACGATCATGTATATCATTATGCGTTTCTGGACATTTTCTAGGGTTTTTTTTTGAAAGGGGAATGTTACAATCGAAAGGGGAAGTCGATTGGTCATCTTAGGGAAGTCGATTGGTCTTCTTCGTCAACCAAAGATTTGTGATTTCTTGTTCGAGCTGTTGAGTCATGTTCTTCATACGATCTAGGTTCTTCGAGAGTGTTCTTCGGTACCATATCTGAGTTATTTTTCAAATGGGTTATCGATTCATCTGTTATTGGGGTTATGGATTCATCTGTTGGTGGGAAGTCGATTCATCTGTTGCTATGGAGTTTTTCGTTCAAATAGGTTTGTCGATTCATCCATTGCTAATGTTTAAGATCTAAGTTCTTGTTCAATTTTTGTTTCCCAGATCTGAATTTTTAGGGTTATTGTTTGATTATTAATGTTTTAGGGTTCCATTTACTCCCCAGATTTGAGTTCTTTGAAGGTGTGTTTTGATCTTCATTTGTGTTTTAGTGTTAGTTCTTCAAAACAGAACCCCTTTAATGAGCTTTTAGATCTGATTTAGTTTTTTTTCATATATGATTTACTAATTCATCTTCATTATGGTTCATCTTCATCAGATTTGAACTTCATCTTCAAACATGCTTCATCTTCATGTTTCCCCAGTTCTGTGTTCTTTTTATCATTCTGATTCTTTCTAATTTTTTTTAGCATGAATAATATAATAATTAAGTGATGTGAAAATTAAAAATAAACCAAAATTAAGAAAATTACCTGCAACTTGTTAAGTAAGTTTCCAATACATCAAATGGTAGTTTTAGAAACTTGGATACACTAAATGGTAGTTTTGGGAGTTGGGTATATACAATAGCAAAAAGTGACAACTTCGATACACTTTCGGATAGTAAACCCTATAATCTAAGAGTGTATGTTCAGTAAAACTAACTGGAACTGAAACTTGAACCGAAGCTGGATTTGAGATTGGGGTTGGAGTTAAATGGATTAATTAATAATCCCAATCCACTTGTTTTATACTTGGACCCGGCCATATGAAAAGGAAATGAAAAAAAGAATAACTGTTGTGAATATAGAGAGAACAAGAGAAAGAGGATTGAGAGAAAAAAGTTAACCTTATTCATTAGACAATCCTCTATTTATAGGAGTACAATAGATAAGGGATAAGTATCCAAGATTCAAATATCTTATCTAAGATAATACATATCTCTAACATATCTTATCTAATATTAGAGGATAAGAACATCTATTCCATAATTATTCATAACAGTAACATATATTTTAATTTCTTATGATTTAGCCAAAATTAAGAATTTTGTTCATATGCTTTACTTTTTAGAGACCGCAAAATAATTTCATGAAACTTAAAAGACATCCATATATCCTATTTAATAAAAGAAAGTTGTTAAAATGACATTTCAAAAAATTTAAACATTCTTTTAATAATAGAAAGTTTATTCTTTAAATAATAGAAAGTTTATTCTTTTACATAAAATGATTGAATTACATCTGGTTTCTTAAGAATTGTTAGTAAAAGACAATTTAACCGATATTTAGAACATAAACTAACTTGTCAAGTATCTCATTAGACTTTCCACTAATCGCTGTTGCCGCTGACCTTCGTAGCCAATGGACACCACTGTCACCGCCATTAGGTCACTACGGCCATTCACCACCGCAGTCATCGGTCGCCGTCGTGGACCCTCTCAACTTTGACCACCACAGTCGATCACTATTATACACTACCATCAGCTGCCATGAGTTGTCAACGCTTAGACCGCCGCCACCACAGTCGAAGTGGCAAACCCACATGGCACCTATTGTCGCATTTGAGAAAACCCGCGGCCATCAAACATCTTCACCGCTTCCAACCCCCGCCACCGGTCACTGATGCCATTGGCGCGTGGACCACCGCATAGCACGGCCACCATCGACCTCCGTTATCGATTATGGCCTTGCCG
Source organism: Dittrichia graveolens (assembly GCA_038502395.1). Lineage (NCBI taxonomy): Eukaryota > Viridiplantae > Streptophyta > Magnoliopsida > Asterales > Asteraceae > Dittrichia > Dittrichia graveolens. The sequence goes on from JARJIL010000003.1 coordinate 7,445,176, forward strand.
CCTGTTGTCGCCATTACTGCCGACCATCACCATCACCAATCTTTGCCCGCACCAATGCTCATCGACAACGCCCGCCGCCACCAACACCACCGATCACTGACCGCTACCGGTTACCGACTCGCGACACTACCACCAACCACTATCGGTCTTTGCAAGCACCAGTGGTCGACGGTGTTATGAATACCGATGAACAATCGACACTCGTTACCACTAGCCATTGCTACCACTGGACATCGTCACCATCAGTCAATGCCCCAACGACATCGATCACCCTAGGCGCCATAGCTGTCAGCACTTACATGCGATGCCGCCACCACCGTCACAAATTTCTTATTTGTGTATGTCGACTCGCAAGTATATGTGTGTGTAATAATGAAGTTTTTATATATAAATGAATAAAGGGTATTTTTGTCATTTGACACAATTCCATTATAATTCCTTCAACAGATATACAAACCAAACAGAAAATAGAATAGTAATGAAATTTAATTTTATTTCCTTTTCTGAAATACGAACGTGATACAAAATCTTATTACTTATAAATTTAATTTCTTAAAGAATCCAATTAAGTTTAATCGAGTTTTGCGAACCTTGAGAATTTAGTCCCATCTACCTGAAATTCATGTACTTTTGGTCTCTCCGTACCTATAATACCCAAATGCCTTTATCCTCTTTAATTATTTATTCCTTCGCCACCACCACCACCATTATGGCCGTCGCCGCCCGTTATTGCCTTCACCACCTTCCTCTGCCACCATCGCCACCACGTCGTTGCGCCGCCACCGTCACCACCACCGCCCACTACCTCACTCACCACCCGTGGTCGCCGCCACCGTCACAGCCGTCGTCGTCACCACCATCGCCCACTGTTACCGCCACCACCACCATTACGGTTGTCGCCGCCCGTTATTGCCTCCACCACCCGCCTCCGCCACCACCGTCATCGCCGTCGTCGCCATCTGCCACCACCACCGTCACCGCCACCAACGTCACTACCACCACCGTCACAGCCGCCACCGTCACCGCCGGCCTAGGTAGACTGTAGGGTAGGGTGGGTAGAGATTGGGGTAGGGTGGGGGTGGGTGGGGGAAATATTTGATTTATTTATTATATAAATAATAATAAATAAATATTAAATGGTCAATTCGGGTCAAGATATAATAATAATTGATCTGACCTAGTTCATGATAATTAGTATTTATTAATTGGAGATGATTTGTGTACAACACATATTTGATATATACAACAATTATTTTTATATCAGTATAATCATAATATTCTTATCCACACATTATGGATATGAGATTGTTCAAATAATTATTATTATTTGTTATATATGATAAAAATTGTTGTGTATAAATTATTATTTTTTATTAATTTTGAATTTTATATATTTTATTAATTTGATAGTAATCGAGAAACCTGATAGGAAAGCTAGCTACAAAGTCGAAGGTCATACTTGCCATTTTAATGGGGACAACAATCTAACGGTATAAAACCTTCCACTTTTGTCTCGTTACTTTTAATATGAAAGAATGATTTCTAGTCCTACCTACCAATTTCATGACATATGTAAACCTACATTCTTAAGTAACAAAAAGATGTTCAACTCAAACTATGATTAGATCGAGCAATTCTATTGTAGGGTCGTACATATATTGAAAAGTATATTTAAGAATCGTTTTTATTACGAGAAATCGCTAGAACCAATCTTAGCCGTTTAATACTCTCTCCTTTAATTAGATTGGCCACCCATGATTTCATGAATTTCTTACATGCACATTGACACACTTCATCCCATGTTCTTCATCCATAAATTCCACTTACCAATTGGACGACTAAGATTGGTTCTCGCGGTTCTCACAATAATAATGGTTCTCAAATGAACTCTCCCCTATATATAAATATAGGAGGGATCCGGTGAGAACACATTTTAATTAGAGAACGATAAGAACAATTGTAGGCCAATCATTTATTTACATAAATAAGACTATAAACTCAACATACCTTAATTAAACCAAGTTTAATGTCAACCATTAAATAAAGATCATCTGAGGGCTATAAACTCATCTCCAAGTTCTTACATTAAAAGGTGTTCTCATTTGATCATCTCTCTCTCTCTCTCTATATATATATATATATATAGGAGGGTTCAAACGAGAACTATTTTTCGTACGAGAACTGCGAGAACCAATCTTCGCCATTCAAGTGGTAAGTGGAATTCATGGATGAAGAGCGTGAGGGGATTGAGTGTCGCAAGGTGCATGTAAGGAATTCATAGACGGGCAATCTAATTGAAGGAGGGGGAATCGGACGGCTAAGATTAGTTCTCGCAGTTCTCGTATGAAAAACAGTTCTCGTTTGAACTTTTCCATATATATGAATTATGATTAGAGTAATTTACAATTTCACTCAAACTTGATTAAGTATTAATTATTATGATATGATATGATATTATTAAACTACCAAACCAACGAATAACACAAAATTTTGAATTATTTTTAAAGAAAATTTCATATTAGGTATTTTTATTTACAATTATTATGTATTTGGAAATGTAGTAGAATGAATTCATGAAATAGGAATTAAATAAAATAAACACATTATGCCGGCTATTAATTGGTAGTCATTGTATTGAATATAATATAGATTAAAAAACTAACTGGTGTCTGTCTATTTTCATAATTGTTAAGTTAAGTTGTACCCAAACACAAAACATAAATTAAATAATTAAATACAGCGTAATTAATTGAGTCCTTAATTCCAACAGACGGCAATATTTAAGTTTTACGCGTTTAGTGAAATGAGAATTAGAAAATTAGCAACTGTCTGTTCATATATCTCTAAATTTGTCAATTTATTATATATTCGATCGGTTTAATATTTTACTTGCAAGGTGTACGAAAATTCGGTTTTAGAAGTGGAAATGCAATATAGTCCGTTCAAAAGGTAAGACATGTGGTAATTAGTAGCAGATTTAAGTATGGAGACGAGTATCTTTATCAACTGATTTGATTCATTAAATTATTAAACGATTTTCTATTTGATTATGTTGTGTTTTAGGTTTAGTTATGTAATGCTCGTATGTACAAATCTGTATGTATATTTTCTTTCTCTTAAACCTATGCGCTTAAATTGTCACTAAGTTATTAGTTATGCGAAATTGGATTTTCATTTTCTCTAAATATGAAAAACTTTTAGTCGTTGTTTATATCTAATAGTTTATACTGATTATCATTTTATTCTTTCCTAATAATTAGGTTGACCAAGTAAAATAGTTGTTTATTAGAATATTATTGCTTTTGCTTGATTTAAGAATTTGTGACTTGAGTAGATTCACTTTTTTTTCTTATTTCTAGATCGCCCATTGATTGATTCGTGAGATTTCATGATCTGTGATATGAACATGCTTAAGCTTCTGATGAGTTTTTGTTGTTTTGTATATATTTTAAACAATTTGTATGTCTACTTTTTATTTTGTATGTATTATTTTAATAGTTTGGTCATTATCTACATATTTGAAACATGTTTTATGTTCAATTATGTTATTTTTCAAGTTTTCTTGTGTATAAAGTACTTCAAAAAAATTTAATTTGGTTTCTTATGTACGTATTTGAAAATTTTTGTATATGTACAATACTTACATTTTTCTATTTAGTTTTAGTACATTTCAAATTACTTGTCTAATAGACTAATACTCGTGCGTGTACGAGTTTATAAACTAGTTATATATACAGTTTTACACACATATGAGGATCAAATACGAGCGTCAATCTAGTGTGAACGCTACAAACGATACATTGGCCCTAAATTTATCTATCTTCATCTTCACCCATCATGGCACACGTCTTACCTTCACCTGTCACCGCCATCAACTCCATATCCATCTTCACCCACTACTATCTTAGTCTCCATCTTCATCCATCGTCACCTTCACCTCTATCTTCATCTTTACCCACCATAACCATCACCGTCAACTGCATTGCCACTATCGCTAGCTTCTCTACCGGCCACCCCTAACTCGATTTTGAAGAACGTCTGACCCGAGAATAGACCACTTATACTAAATCACTTCAATACATTTGATTTCAATTTTTCCATACCTTTACTCAACCCTTTAGTTCCAACCCAACTCAATTTTGAAGAATGACAGCCATTAAACACTCAATATAGCAATTTGAAGTTTTTTTTTTCAAGTGTACAAGAAGCTTCGATGCAGATACACCATTTTTCAGCTATGCAATATAGCAAATTTTACAAACTAACTCATCACAACTATCAAACTAATCCTGTTATTAAAACATATATATATATATATATATATATATATATATATATATATATATATATATATATATATATATAAATAAAGTCTTTTGATTAATATGAAAATACCTTACCTTTCTCATTATGATGTTAACATGAAAAACATTCAATAAATCCTAAATGATTCCTTTTGAAAGTTCATTACATAAAATAGTAGCTTTTAAAGATGGATATATATAATAGAAAAATGTGTATATTTGAATACATTTTAACGACTAAACCTTGAAATAGTTATCTTTAAGTTTCTTTTAAAAAAATTCAAATACAAAATTTTCTTGTTCTTAAAAAGCTTAAATTTAAAAAGGGGTAAGGTATGATATATCCTAAAATTCCTAATTAAGGTAACATAAACTTTTTGCTTGTCCGGAAAGAAAATATGACTTTACTTTCGATCACAATAATTGAACATATTTTAACTACCGTAGAAATTTCATTATAAAAGACTAGAAAGATGTTAAACAATACAAGTAGAGAACATTACAAAGTAAAAAAGTCAAATGAAAAACAAGACCAATTACTCCAAAGAGGTTTTTGTTTCATATTTAAAAGGAAATCTTGAGTAAAAATCTGAGAAAGAGATTCTTTTGATCCATCAACACCACCATCTCATTCTTGCCTTCCATATCAACCAACAAAAAGTGTAAAAGATGGAATTGAAGACATCCTTTAGTTCCCCTTCGATTCAAATCACAACCCCAATTTAGAAAAGATTCAAGAGGTCCTAGGGAGGCAATCTTCCACCATATGCCAATTTATTTAGTGATCCTTTAGCTAAGGTACATTACAGGAATATTTGGTCTTCTGTCTCGACACTGACTTCGCATATATGATAAACTTTTGACTTTGAGATTACACCTCTTTCTGCCAAGTTAGAGAAGGTTGGAAGGCGACGACGATGTTGGATTCTCCTTAATGTTAAGTTTACTTTTATTGGCGCTGGTTTTATTCAATTAGTCTTTACAAAAATTTAACAGAATTAGGTGTATCGGGTTTTTAACCTACATGATAAGATATACAAGTTGTCTTATCATCTTGCATTGTCTTAACTTGTTGTCAAGTCAGCAAATTTCTATTTTTTAAAAAAGTTTTGTTATAAAATGCACATCATAATGCTATTAAACTTTTTAAAAATATATATATTTTAATTTTAAGGTTATGCTACTATTTGTTATTAAATAAATTAACTCTTTATTTATTAATTAGAATTAAAGTAATTTAAAGTTGTTATTTTTAGTACTAGTAGTTATTATTATTATTATTATTATTATTATTATTATTATTATTATTATTATTATTATTATTATTATTACAAGTTAATTAATTTTGTTAAAGATGACCAATTGCTCGAAATTGATATTTTGAAGTTCTTGACATTTATTGAAGATCATGGAAATCTTTAAGTGTTATAGCATAGTTTCCATATTTGTCCAAATTAAACATTGAAGATTTGATACAAACATGAAACATGCTGAATGTACATATTTGAGCACACTCAAACATACCAACATTAACTTTACCAAATTTGGACCAACATAAATACACACTCAAAGTTAGATTTGAATCTCGAATGAACACAAACACATACACCAAAAATTGAAACACACCAAAAATTGAAACACACAAATAAATACTCAAACATATATCAATCAGAAGAGTCTAACAACTCGATCAGACGTACACATACACTACAGATCACTTAGATCTAAGAAGGAAAAAGAATGTGACAATGGTAACCTTTAGTTTTGCAGTGATTTGCGGCGGTGTTTGAGGTGCAACAACGTGGAGACGTTTAAGGTGTGGCGGTTTAGAGAGAGGGCGAGAGAGAGAGAGAGGATATAGGTAGAAAAACATATCTCTATGAGATGAACTCAAGGTGTAATATTATTTGTTATTAATTTTTTAGTAAGTAATAATTAGTTTCTTTTTAATTTGTCATGAAATCATCCATCAAAATTTTCACCTTATCCTAAAAATGACTGGTGATACATACAACACGCATAATCAAAATTTAAATTATGTTATTTTAAGATAAAAGAAAATTATGTCTATCTTAAATGATTGAAAGTTATCGATGAGACGCCATCGAAGGCATACAATTAAGAGCATAAGTACCGATGTGAAATATATATATATATATATATATATATATATACTACAATAAAAAATATTTAATATAGTTTATACTTAATTCATAGTCCTAAGAGATTAATTTTAGCTTTTGAATCAATAACATAAATTAATGGTCCAGATTGCATTTTAAAAAATTGGACGGAGTGTCATTTTCGTAATTCACATGTGATTATATACTAAACCACTTGTGGTTGAATATTAAAATTTTAGGACTATGTTTTTTACATGAAATTTATTAAACACAACTCTCTCTTACATTTATATATACACTTGTTTTTTAATACATAAATTAAATCCATGCATGACTCGATCGTTTAATTAATTAAGAAGTTCTATATATGCTCAAGAATAAGAAATTATTCCAGGCTACATACACCCACCATATTAATTAATTAATTATAATTCACATTCATATTATAATAACGAATGTCAACTCTGAATAATTAAGAATTAATATATCTTAATTAAAGTGAATATTACAATTAATTCCCTGGTTAGTTTAATTAGTGTAATATATTTCAATGGATACACATGCATGCTTAATTGACTTTATTGTGTTAAAATATAGTACATATATACATAAATAGGTATATATTTAATCTATATATACACCTAATAATTAGAAGTCGATCGTTTTCAAAGTTGAATAAACTGATCGATCGAGAAGATCGATGATGTACGTATATACATATGCTTTTCTAAGTTCTTTTATGCTGATTTGCAGTTTGAGTATATACAATTAAAAATCTTTTCTCTTAAAACTTTTTTTTGGCTGATTTGTTAGATGGTTACAATATATATTGTTTTAATTTCTTTATTGCATATAACCAATTTTATTGCAATAACCAATCTTAATTGTTCATTTTAGATAATGAAATTTATGGATGAAGAACTTAGGGGATTGATGTGGCAAAATGCATGTTAGAATTTCATGTGTGGACAATCCAATTGAAAGGGGAAAATTAGACGACTAAGATTGGTTCTCGCAATAAAAACGATTCTCAAATAAATTTTTTAATATATATATATATATATCTATACTACTATATAAACCATTTAACATTCTCTCTCCTCTTAAATTTAAGACTTCTTAAAATTCAATCAATATAAAATCTTGACCCTTCATTTAATCTAAATTAATCCCATCCACTCAATCTTTAACTATTTTATTTTTTCTTAATTTACTTTAACTTTTTATTCAAAATATATTCTCTCATACTAAAACAATTATCCACCCACATCAACATAATTTTTAAAATCTTATTAACTCTTCTCTTTATTTCATTAATATAAATATTTTTTCTTCATTTATTGTCTTTTAGAATTTGTTTTTAAATTAATAAAATAGTTAGATGTATATAAAAGAAAATCTAAAAAAACGGACATGTTGTTGTAGAAAACTTTTTCATGACATTGAATCGCGCGAATAACATATCATTACATTCTTGAAAGCGACATATTGTAAACCAAAAACTATTTGCCGCCGCAGCATTGCGCGGGTATGATGCTAGTATATATATATATATATATATATATGTGTGTGTGTGTGTGTGTGTGTTTAGTATCCAAAAGTGTATCGAAGTTGTCACTTTTTGCTATTGTGTATATCAAACTTTTAAGACTACCATATAGTGTATTGAACTTTCTATAACTACCAAATAATGTATTCAACCTGCTATAGAAGGTTAAAGGATGCCATGTCACCAGTTTTGATGATGTGTTAGGTGATATGGCATGTGACCTGGATTTTCAAATTTAATAGAAATTCAAATAAGATGAATATTTATTTTTAATAATAATAACAACAACAACAACAACAACAACAACAACAATAATAATAATAATGAAGACATCTGGAACATATATTTGATGTTTTGGTTTTGGTACTCTCGTCGACCACCACCACCACATTTGACCGCTCCACCTTCCGGCAACCATCACCATCGATAGCTTTGTTCCTCGATTAAAGGCCGACCACCGCTCCACCTCCTTCCGACAACCACCACCACCTTCCGGAAACCACCACCACCGCTCCACCACGTGTTCGAGCTCCGGTTAAAGGCCAACCGCCACAACCATTAAAGGAGAGTATGCTTATGTTAATCAATTTAGGGTCATCGATCGATATTGATTTTGTGGTTCTTGTTCAGAGGTAAGTTTAGGGTTTCTTTACATCTGTTTCGTGTTTATTTACAAGATTCAAATGATTTGGGGTTTCTTAATGCTTCGGGTTATTCTGATTTGGGGTTTCTGTTTATATGACATTTGGGGTTCTGTTCATATGCGATTTGGGGTTTCTATTCATATGCGATTTGGGGTTTTTCTAATCGATTTCAGATTCTTCTACGATTAGGGTTCTTGTTCGAGCTTGTTCTTGTTATTAGTTTCAGATTTGCTTCATGTTATTGGGTGTTTGTTCTTAATGCTTCTTGTTCTTGTTATTGGTTTCAGATGAGATTTCCTATGGATCTGTTCAATTTTAGTTTTTTTACTTTTAGGGTTTTTGTTTTCTTGATCCAGATATGAGTTCTTCATGATGTTCTTCCTGGTGTTCTTCATGATGCTCTTCTTGGTGTTCCTAGTATTCATCATGGTGTTCTTCATGTTCTTAATTAAATTAAAAATGACATGGCATATGAGATGGAATTTTAGGAGATAAAAATAAATTAAAAATGATACATAAAACTAGCAACCTGAATAAGAGGTAACTTGATACTCAAAATGGTAGTTTTTAAAAGTATGATACACTAAATGGTAGTTTTAAAAGTTGATTATATACAATAGGAAAGAATGACAACTTCAATACACTTTTATATACTAAACGCTATATATATATATATATATATATATATATATATATATATATATAGAGGCAGGATCAAATTAGAACATCTTTTAATGTGAGAACGGTGAGAACAGTTTATAGCTCTTGAATGATCTTTATTTAATTGTTGAGATTAAATTGATTTAATTAAGGTATGTTGAATTTTAATTATTTGGTTAATTAAGTAAAGGTTGTAAACTCAACTTATCTTAATTAAACCAAATGATTGACCTACAAGTGTTCTCACCGTTCTCTATTTAAAATGTGTTCTCACCAGATCCCTCATATATATATATATATATATATATATATATATATATAGTTTCCCATATTATATATGTTGCTCCATTTTGTATTCAACTAATAAAATTGCACCACACTTCTCATGAAAATAATTATAAACTAGAATCTAAATTGATAAATTATAGAGAACAAATAAATATACCAATTTTTCTTAAAAGCAATAAAATTTTCCTTTTTAACGAGCACTTGATAATTAGATAAATATCATCTAACTATATATGTTTGCATGTCTAAACTTGTAAATAACTTCATAAGATACGGTGATGGATTGTTTTGAATGATATATATATATATATATATATATATATGGAGCGGTTCAAACGAGAACTATTTTTCGTGCGAGAACTGCTAGAACCATTCTTGGCCAATCATTTACTTTCTTATCTTTTTTATTTATTTTAAATAGAAAAAGGTAGTATGGACATTTTTATATTACCACCTATTTTCTAAAACTAATATATCTCTCAAATGGAAAGGTGTTAAATTACGAAAATTATACTAAATTAATGAGAAAATTGTGCTATTTAATTTGAGACCGGTCTTGCTATATTTTTTCGAAAAAAAATCGCATTTGCTGGGGTTTTTTCTACACAGCTCTCGACATGTGTATATCTACATCTGTGCTGAAAAAACTAGGTGAATCTGTGCATTTGCACATGTGCAAATGTCGAGCTGTGCTGGGAAAAAAACCCAACAAATACAAAAAAAATTCAAAAAAATATAGCTAGATCGATCTCAAATTAAAGAGCATAATTTTCTCGTTAATTTGATATAATTTTCGTAATTTAACACCTTTCTATTTGAGAGATATATTAGTTTGAAAAAGGTGGGGGTAATGTAAAAATGTCCAAATTACCCTTAATTAATTAATGATAAGTTTGATTAGTTTAAAACTATCCATTAACAACTCTTTAATCTTGATCATCCATCTTTTTGATCAACGGCTATGATTAGTTCTCGCAGTTCTCGTACGAAAAAAAGTTATCGTTTGAACCGTCCCATGTATATATATATATATAGAGAGAGAGAGAGAGAGACACACACACACACACACACTAGCATGGTACCCGCGCAATGCGACGTCGGCGAATAATTCCTAGTAGATAACATGTCTGTTTTCGATAACGTAGGGATATAATATTTACACACTATGTTGACATTGAATAATTTCCAATTTATATGTCGATTTACAATCCATGGTATTTTCAATTTTCTGATTTGGAAGTCAAACTATATGTAAGATATTGATTGAATTATAGTTTTCAAATTAATTTCTACTCTAATTATGGCTTTACTATCAAATATATTTTGTGATGTAAGGATATTAAAGTAATTTCAACTTACTTAAAAATTAAGAGATTTAAAATGTGTGAATGCTTTATAGAGATATGTGTATTGTAACAAGTAGTACACAAGCTTATACAAAATTCAAATGTTAATAGCGGAGTGATCAGGTATAAAAGAGATTTAAGAGGTTAAAAATGTAACTTTTTTAATTAATTTTTAGCTATTTAAATAAACGTACATGTGAATATGAATATGAATATATGAATATAATCAAAAGAGGGGTGGAAGAATTTAAAGAACATTACAAGAAAACAAGCCTTTAGCGATGACACATGTCACCGCTAAAACATCCATATGTTGCCACAAAAGATATTAGCGACGACCAATCGTCGTTATTCATTCGACGATATTGTCTCTATATCACTGTTAAAGCTGTCGTTGCTATTGGTTTTTTATTTTTTTTATTTCTTATTAGAGTCACTGATAATACCCGTTGTCACCACTAAAGGTGTCGCTGTAATTAGTTTTTAATTTTTTTTATTTTTTATTTTTTCAAATAACCCGTTTATAATAATAAATCCGCAAACTACTTCTAATTAATTAAATCTGAATACAAGAATTTTGATTAGGTTGTTTGTTAACACGTACAAACACACCTACTAATTAACACAACTAAAAAACATAAACTACTTGTCATCATTGTTATTGTTATCTTCCTCATCGTTCTCCAATCTATCATTTTGAGTTGTTACCAATCGAATCATCTCAAGAAGTTGTTTACTAAACATCGGGTTATTGAGAATCGCTTCAAAGGAATCTGGCTACAAAATAAATATATACACTTATTACTAAATTTATAAGGTAAGACATCAAATTAAAATAAATCAAAGTATGGAATTTATATAGACTCGTTATGATCCATTACAATTAAACATTATCCATTTACAAGTAAAAATGACTCATTCGTACCTAGTATAATCCATCACAACTAAATATGACCCATAGAAACCCGATATGACTCACTAAAAGTAGAAGTAACCAATATATACCCGTTATAATCCATTACAAGTTAACATAACCTGTATCTGCGACCGTCTCTCGAGCATAGGCAAGATCATTGGATTGAGGGTTGCAAAGAAAACAAATGCCAATTGACTGAAGTAAAGAAGAACAAAAATCTGATTTTATTTCAGAAGCAATAAGGGTGATGCTAAATTGCTAATAGCAGTGACCTGTGAAAATTTGGGTGGGAAAAACACGCAACAACAACATTTGCGGCAACACTGGCTTTAGTGGCGACAGGTAACCCACACAAAAACATGTTACCCCTAAAGTCATTGTCGTCGCAAATGTTGTCGTCGTTATTGCCCTCTTTTCTTGTAGTGAAAGAGTGACTTTTAACCGGAGAAAATTGTTTTGTTTTATGATTCTAAAATGATAAGAGTTTATGTTATTAAAAGGAGTGGAAAACATATTCACATAATTAAATGAGTAACGACGTTTTCATTTTTTTGGGGAAAATGGAAAAATGCTTAATTAATTATAGAAAATTTATTTGAAAGAGTGTGTTACTAATAGAAGAATGGGCGGGAGAGTCATGGAAAAAGTAAAAAACATTTTTTGTTTCTTAGAAAAATGTATAAGTAAAGGGGTTTTCCAATTTCAGTTTTCTCGAAAGACAATCTAAAAATGAGGGCTTTTTTTTAGTAAACAGAAAAGTGCTCGTTTTCAATCAACTAAATTCAACTTTTTAACTAAAATAGATAAAAACATATTTGGCAATAAATGTATATATAAATTCCATACTTTAATATATATATATATATTAATGAGGGGTATTTTAGAAAAATCAATGCTCGATCTTTAATGGCAACTCACCCGGACGAAATTAAGGTTGAAAAATTATATTAAAGACCAAAATACCCCTATTAATGAGGGTTACAAATGATACTCACGATACTCGCAATAAAAATGATTCTCAAATGATTTTTTCAATATATATAGGGGAGAGTCCAAACGAGAACTGTTTTTCGTACGAGAATTGTGAGAACCAACCTTGGCCATTTATTTTGGATAACGGAATTCATGGATGAAGAGCGTGGGGATTGAGTGTGGCAGGGTGCATGTAAGGAATTTATGGGTGGACAATCCAATTAAAGGAGGGAGAATTGGACGGCTAAGATTGGTTCTCGCAGTTATCGTTTGAACTTTTTCATATATATATATATATATATATATATATATATATATACAAGGGAGGGTTCAAACAAGAACTGTTTTTCGTACGAGAATTGCGAGAACCAATCTTGGTCGTTCATTTTGGATAATGGAGTTCATGGATGAAGAGTGTGAGGGGATTGAGTGAGGCAGAGTGCATGTAAGGAATTCATGGGTGGGCAATCCAATTAAAAGAGGGGGAATTGGACAGTTAAGATTGGTTCTGTGAGAACTGTTTTTCGTACAAGAACTGTGAGAACCAATCTTAACCGTCTAATTCCCCTCCTTCAATTGGATTGCTCATCCATAAATTTCTTACATGCATTTTGTCACACTCAATCCTCCCACGCTCTTCATCCATAAATTCCACTTCCCTCCTATATATATATATATATATATATATATATATGGATGAGATCAAATAAAAAGAAAATTAAAGTAAAAAGTGTAAAAAGAATGATTAATAATAATTTTTTAGTATATACATTAACTAATAATTGTTAGTATATACATATATATATATATATATATATATATATATATATATATATATATATATATATATGTTATTTGGCGTTATAGTAAAAGTAGGAAATGAAGTTATTTTTCATTTATAAATTACGTACGTAGTCATATTTTTTAAAAGACTTTGAAGACATGCATGCATGCATAATCATTTGAGGACTTGTAGTAGCTAGGCTAGGTAATAGGCTAATAGGTAATGGTACGTATGTCTATAAGAAGAAAATATTATATATTTGTATTACCTTAAGTAGTACTAGTATATCTGATTGCTCAACCTAGAATCATGCATTTAGCCTATTCGATCACCATGTTTGGAAACCATTATCATATCCCAAGTACGCCGCCTAGTCTACAATATATAACCCAATTCTATTATTATTATTATTATTATTATTATTATTATTATTTAATTTTTAATTACATACACGCACTTGTTCCGGTAACTATGAAGTTTAATTATTAGACAATCCGAATCCAACCCATTTTACTCATGTTACCCATTGTTACATCAGCATTCATACCATCTTTACCTTTAACCCAACTTATCCCACAAACACCCACATCCAACCATTTTCAACCCTATATCTTTTCAATTTTTATTTTCTATTTTTTTGTTTTAATTTAAATAATTTATTTATTTTAAAGACAATAAAATAAAAATAATTAATAATATTTCATAAATTTCATTACATAATCTCATAATAAAAATAATATTTCACCTTACATAAAAAAATAAAAAAAATAGAAGTAAATAAATTAAAAAACAACAACTAGTTATCGACGTTGTGTCTCGGAAGCCGATTAATGTGCTCGATTAAATCCGATCGAAGGTTGTGATGTGTTTCCGTGTTTCGGACTTCTCGGATGTTATCGTGATATTGTTGTTCTCTAATCTTTACGCCTTCTTCCTCATTCGCTTGATTAGCGTTTTCGTCAAACGGACAAATCACGTGACATTCATCTTCCAATATCATATTATGTAATATGATACAAGCGTACATTACTTTACGTATTTTATTCGGGTGCCACAATCTTGTCGGGATTTGTATAATGTGCCACCGTTGTTTAAGCACACCAAAAGCCCGTTCCACATCTTTCCGTGCCACTTCTTGCGCGACACTAAACCTTATTCGTCTTTGATCTAGAGGGATTCTGAATGTCTTGACAAAGGTAGCCCATTCAGGATATATCACATCTGCAAGATAGTACCCGAGTTTGTATTGTACGTTGTTTACTTGAAACGGGCACTGTGGTGCTCTCCCATTATAAACGTCGTTAAATAACGGCGACTGGTTTAGCACATTAAGATCGTTGTTGGAACCGGCCAACCCGAAGAATGCATGCCAAATCCAAAGATCCTGTGATGCAACTGCCTCTAGTATCAAAGTCGGCCGTTGATGATCACCTCTCTTGAACTGCCCTCGCCATGCGTTTGGGCAGTTGTTCCAGTCCCAATGCATACAATCTATGCTTCCTAACATGCAAGGAAACTCGTGCCTAGCCTCATGCGCGGCGTATAAAAGCTGAATATTATGGTAAGAAGATTTACGTAAGTATCGCTTACCATAAAGAGAGATGATACCTTTACAGAAGTTTTGTACGCATAGTCGTGCGGTTGATTCCGCCATCTTCAAGTACTCATCAAATCTGTAGGCAGATATCCCATACGCCATTTGCTGAATTGCCGAGGTACATTTTTGCAAAGGAGATAACCCTTTCCTACCTCTATCATCGTAGCCCTGTACAAAAAATGTGTCCCATCCCTCAAGATCCGCAACTATCCCTGTGAATAATCGTCTGCTCATGCGGTAACGTCGCCTAAAAAACTCGTCATTGCAGTTGCAGTTTTCCGCAAAATAATCTGCAACAAGTTGGTCGTGGGCAGCTTCGCGATCTCTAACTTGATCCGGTCCCCTCCGTCTTATTGGACACGAACTCTCTTCATTATCGTCAACAAGCCTATTCACAGCCGACGTTAGTAGTGCATGAAAAAATACGCCACTTGTTTGACGATATGCGGCGATACGAGATCCATCGGAAGACGAAAAAGACGAATCATCTGACTCCGGCGTTTCATACGAAGAAGACGACATTTTTTTTGGAACCGTAATGTATTTTTTTTAAAAGAATGAGAAATGGAAGATTAGAAGATAGTGAATATAGTAGAGAGGAGAAGATGTGTAAAATAAATATAGGTTTGAATGGTATTTATAGGAGAGAAAAAAAAGAATATATATATATATATATATATATATCCGTTGGAACGGTAAAAAGGAAAAAAATAAAATAAAATAAACCCAATCGGGTTCGTGGACTAGAGGGGTCGAGAACCCGACGGAACCCGGACACCAGCGATGGTGTTTCCGGGGTACCCAACGCCCCTACCCGACGCGGATGCGAAGGGTCTTAATTGTATTTAATCCTAGCCATTTGGGTACGTAGCTAGCTAGACAGCTAGTATACTATAACATGTATAAATTCACGTATTCATGTTTAGATGGTGCTAAGAGTTTTGCTTTAAAATAAATCTTACATTTACTCTGTGGTAGAAAAGTTTTTTTTTTTTTTAAACCTTTGACTTACAAGACACTCAAAAGCTAGTTGTTCTCATGAAAAGTTATTGACTTTTATTAAATTGTGGGCAATATGTTATCTAAGTAAATCAAGTATTAAACTTATATTGCTTTAAACATATTATTATTATTACTATATATTTATTTATTTATTTATTTTTAAACGGGTTTAAGCTATTATTAATTTTTTCTCTTATTATATTAAAAGATTCATAAATTTGTTTAATTGTTTGCATGTTTAAGGTCTCTCTCATCACTTACTAGCATACTTTCATAATATTTCATCACTCAACCCACTAAGAGCATATGTAGCGGACATGGTGGGAGGGTGCGGTGATCTCACCAAGACATGGTCTAGGGGAGTGAATGGTTTTAAACTATACACTGATGAGCCTCTAGGGCAAAAATTCATTTTACATTCGTCCTTGTTGATTCTTGTGTTGCTTGGAACCTTATGTGTGTATTCTCATGTGGATACATATATGATTTCAGAAAAGTAGATCAATCCGGGTATATTCCATTTGCAATATAATACATATGCTTGTATTGCACTTCATTAACTTGAAATGAACACTCGAGTGGTATTACATTTAACAGGTTGTTGAATAATGGTGATTGATTGAGGAAGTTGATGTTATTGTTGGAACCAATGACACTAAAAAATGCATGCCAAATCCATAAATCTTGTGAGACCACCGCTTCGAGCATAATCATTGAATGTTGGTGATTGTCTCTCATGTACTAACATCAGCATTTCGTTGGATAATCCATCCATGTGTTGCGCACACAAGTTGTATGTCGTCAGAGTAGGTTTACGCTAATATTCATGTCCATACAATTAAATAATACCTCTACAAAAGTTTTATAAACTTTCACGTGAAGTTTATTCGGCAAACTTTAAGTACGCATCATACGTGTTGGGAATGATATCATATGCTAGTTTACATGTTGCGAATGTGCATTGTGTAGTGGACTAAACTCCTCCTTCTAGCATCCCAATATAATCTAAAAAGTGGAAATTGTCTCTACTCTCTCCATATCATAAACTATTCATAGGAATAGTTCTCTTCTCATCTAGAACCTTCTTCTGAACATTTTATCACCATACACGGGATTCTTACTGAAGTAATCTTGCACAAGTCAATTATATGTAGCTTCACGTACGGTCTCTTTCACACTATTTCTTCTATTTATTGGTGCGCTAGAAATTGTAGTATCATGAAAAGGGAGGAATGCATTTTCTGCAATTGTTAAGAGACTGTGAGTGTTAAGCTAATATGTATGTAGGAAGATGTAGAGTCCAAACTTGATGACGAAGATGATAGACATTTTGAAACTATTTAATAGATTAAGAGTTTTGTAAAGTTAAAAAAAGTGAGAGATGATGTATAGTTATTGTGTGATTTATTGAGAAAGAGAATGACATTTATATGGGATTTATAAAAAATAAAAATTCCTCAAACAGTCAAAAAGCCATTTGGCAATAGTAAATTTTAGGAAGATGGAGGTGTGGTTGATCATTATGGCTATCAAACAGGGTGGAGCTATGATTTTAGTATTGGGGGTCGATTTTTACTTGAACATAACACTAATGATACACATATATATGAACGACATAAAAGGTTTCATCATTTGTATAGATAAATGAACAATGAAAGTTCATTTAAAGCCAAGAAATAACGTTTAAGCTTTGTCACAATCAATCTTCAAAGTTTTCTCATGATCGCTAGTTCGTTTGTCATAAATTAACCTGCTAGAAGCATAATATTAACTCATACAGTAACTAGAATGCTTTATGCTGACAAAACTTCAATGAAACCAAAAAACAACGATAAAAAAGATCATATTTCGGGTGTTTGCAGTTGGACATGTCTTTGTTTATTAATAGAACTCATCTATTATATTGTCTGCAATCTCTCTCTCAATGTAAAGAACCAGTCTGTTTTTAAGATAATCATTATTCAAGCTATTATAAAGCCTTATTTTCATAACTTTCATTGTTGAGATAACTCTTTCAATTGTTACAGTTGAGACCAGAAGCGTTAGTATAAGACGAATAAATATATCAACCAAAGATAGACTTTTGATTTTCCAGCTTCTTGTGTCTACATCACTCAGAGAGTGTATAAACCGGCTAACAAATAAAATACCATATTACCTTGAAACTATGAAAGACGGTGAGAAACAACGAGTAGAACCTTGAAACCCTCAAAACTTAGAAATTAGAATTGCCGCTTCCAAAAATTTGAATGACCGATTCCATTTTATGTTATATTTAGGCTACTAATTATTAAATTAACTCTAATTAGGGGGGCTTAATAAATATGTGTGGTATTTGAGCTTTTAAAATACTTAAGAATTTTAGGCTCATTAGAAGGACCTAGCACCCTTTAACCTCACTGTCTCCACCCCTACTATCAAAGATACCATCTAACAACCCCATGGAGTCTGGAATGGTGCAACCTCCGACCCCAATAGAGTATTACCATTTACATCGATAGCCTAGGTAACCATACTCTTTTCGTTTAGAAGTACAAAATAATATCTAACAACTAGTACTATGTCTAGAGTTTGTCAAGATCATGTTTTAGAATTAAAGATTGACCACTTTTCTAACGTAAAAATATTATTTTGTTAGTTTATTAAGATATATTATATATAAAGTTTAATTTGACATGTACTTTAGTAAGATTATTTCTAAAAACCTCCAAATGCAAACTAAATAACATACTTATGAAGAAAAAAAAATCAAAGTGATAGAATTTCCCAAAGTATAGCAAACTATTTTTAACATCATATTTTAATCTACTTTTAAATCTACATATTTTATTCACAACGAAACTTAAATCCGTAATGATTGATTAAAAAATACCTTTTCGACACATTAGTACCGCTGAGTTATATTCCTCTTTTATAAATTACTAGCATCATACCCGAGCAATGCTGCGGTGGAAAATGTTTTTGGTTTATAATATGTCGCTTTCAAGAATGTAATGAAATGTTATTCGCGCGATTCAATGTCACGAAAAAGTTTTCTACAGCAACATGTCCGTTTTTTTTCAAATTTTCTTTTATTTACATTTAACTATTTTATTAATTTAATAAATAAATTCTAAAAGACAATAAAATAAGAAAAAAGATTTATATTGATGAAATAAAAAGAAGAGTTATTAAGATTTTAAAAATTATGTTGACGTGTGTGGATAATTGTATTAGTATGAGAGAATATATTTTGAATAAAAAATTAAAGTAAATTAGGAGAGAATAAAATAGTTAAAGATTGAGTAGATGAGATTAATTTATATTAAATGAAGGTCAAGATTTTATATTGATTGAATTTTAAGAAGTCTTAAAAGTTAAAAAGAGAAAGAATGTTAAATAATTTATATAGTAGTATAGACAATATACCTAAAATATATTCCTTTAATGGGACCTTGAAAGAAGTTTTACTCGTTTCTTATTTATCAAGGCAGGGTTAAAAAATGAAAATTGGAACAAAATATGAGTGTAGAGTGAATTGATAAAGGCCATCCGCCATCATATGTGTCGTTGGCCCTTCACCCTCACCTCATTCTTCTCTATTTACACATTACTCCCTTTCATAGTTTCATTTCATTTCCTTCCTTCACGAGTCTCTTTCTCTGTCTCTCACATTTCTCTTTCTCTTTCATCAATCTTGTTTCTCCCCTTTGAAGTTGTTGTATCAGCATGGCACCTGGCATTTAGGGATTCTAATTTGATTCGGATTTCAAACATCCCTCTCTTCAATTATCTTCTCTTCTTACTAGGTATGTTTTCTTTCTTTCTTTCTTTCTCTCGTTATTGTCACCATTGTTTGTCATCCTCCAACAGAATATTCCCCCCTTGACTTTCATGTCTGTATTCTCATCTGGGTTCATCTCAGAATCAGGATTCTGCTATCTGAACCTGTAATTTCACTTGGTTTTTGCCTCAATTGAACTGGGTTCTTGTTATTCTCTGATGGGTTCTTGTTACTTTGTATTGGTTTCTTTGAATCCGCTAGTCTTTGTTCGTATTTTAAAGGTGGATTTAAACAACGAAACTCGTTTATATTCTCCCTTTATCTTTGTTTTGTATATTTGGGGGGAAAAAGTAATCAAATTGTGGGCGGATAGCATGAATTGAGCTATGATGCGGTTTGAAAATTCACCTCAGAATCTAATAATTCTACATAAAAAATTAATTTGCAGGAATTCCATCAGTTTTCTGCCAATAGAACTTCAATTTGACAATGACTTCTGCGTACTACAAAGAACATGAGAGGGCAATTGCTTCCAATCCGGTGGGTTCACTGTCATCTGGTTCGGGTCCTTGGTGGAGTGGCCTTGTGACTCACTCGGGTTTCACAGAATCCGTGAAGAATTCATCAATGGAAAACTGTGGGGAACAACTCATGCCTATTGTCCCTCAACCTGATCACTCAGTGACCAAAGGGAATATGACTCATTTCAATATTTTTCCTGGTAAAATCCAAAGTTGAATCTTTAAGTTTGGTTTGTATTTTAATTATTAGGACATGTTAATCTTGAAAATGAATCAGTGATTCTGATGCTATGCCATTTTTAGAGCATATATGAGACTGTAATTGATCTTAAGATCTTATTGTTACTTGTTTAGAGTTTGGAGTCAAGTATGAACTTTTGAAAACTTGGTATGGATATAAAGAAACTTCTATTAAAACAAAACCAGAAACCTTGTGGGAAATTTTGATCAAGCTTTAAGTTGATTCAGGTGACTCCAAGAGCTCGTCAGACGGTGAAAAACCAAGGCAACTACAAGCTGCTTTCACTATGCAATCTGTTCCACAGGAATTTGGCGGTCATCTTGAACTAGGGTTTGGTCAGCCGGCCTTGGTATTAATTTATGTTTATTTTGATGATTTTGATCATAATGATTGATTGATTATGGTTAGTGCTTATAAGTTTATTTTGCTTTTGATGAATTTGATAGATATGTGGGAAGTATCCTTATGGGGATCAGTACTATGGAGTACTCTCTGCTTATGGACATCAAATCGCGGTGCGTCCTCTCTTTGAGCAATTCTATCTACTTGGTTTTCATCTTTTGTGGATTCAAATTCTAGATTATAAAAGTGATTTCAAATCAATATATATATATATATATATATATATATATATATATATATATATATAGACTCTTGCTGGAAAACCAAGCACAAGATGAATGTTCCCACTCACGGGTAGAATAAAAAAGCTTATGATCAGTGAATGTTCATGGGTAATTGGGTAGTGTCGTAGTGACGCCCAAGTATTAAAAAAAATTGTACACAAGAACTATTAACGTCCCTAATACTAAACTTGAAAAAGACTTGTAAAATAAACGTAAAGTTAGTAGGCCAGACGTAAATGTAATGTTACTCGGACTCTACTTAAATCATGAATGTAGTCGTTTTAGGAAACTAACTCAAATCATAGCTTGGGCTCTGTTACAATTTCTTTTTTTTGTCTATGCTGATATTGGATAAAAGAATGTAGATTGCTAATAATCAATAACTAGAGTTAGTTCCCGAAGCATCATTCCTGTAGTATTGTGGCAAAGTAATCAATGTAAGTGCTAAAATGCGATTTGAAACTAAAGCACGTCATAGTGAGTATTTTAGGCAGATTTCAACAGTTATTTCTAAAGGAAACAAATTGAGGACTAAAATGGTAAATTGGTAATCTACTATCATTGAGACTTAAGACAGTTCGTTCAGCATACAAAGCAATTAGCGAAGGTTCATTTACTGTCTACTCAATCCGAACAATCCTTGTATATCCAGACAAAAGATGGTAAAAAAACAGTGAAATCTTTTGTTTCTCATGATTATTATGCATGTATTCTACATTTTGGTAATGAAAATAAACTGCATACAGTTGACATTGTATGTTATACAACCTTTTAAATGTGTTTGTTGCATTATTTGATTTGGGTCTCTTTGGATGGTCTCCTTTGTGATGAATGATTCAGGGCCGGATTATGCTGCCTTTGAACTTGAGCACTGATGATGGACCTATATTTGTAAACGCAAAACAGTATCATGGAATAATCAGGCGCAGGCGATCCAGGGCTAAGGCAGAAATGACAAAAAAAGTTACAAAAAGTCGTAAGGTATGTTTATAATGTGAAATGACCTTTTTACCCTCAAAAGCTATCCTGCTTTCTTGAAGTTTGATATACGTTTGACCATTACACACAGCCGTATCTGCACTTTTCCCGCCATCTCCATGCAAAACGCAGGCCAAGAGGCTGTGGAGGCCGATTCCTAAACACAAAAGAAATGGACAAGGGCAAAGTAGGAAACTTGGATCCGAAACCGACCGATCATCCAACTGCGTCTCAGAGGTCCGAAGTTTTACAATGTGATCAAGAAACAAATGGTAGTAGATCCCACATGTCGGGATCAGAGGTGACAAGTATGTTCTCCATGGGAGACCTCAATCATTTCCCGATTGGGAATCTCTCGGGTGTTTCTCTTTCAGACATGATGATGTCTGGTAATGTCATTCGTGGTTTTGACATGCAAAACAAATGGGTTGCAGCGGGTGCTGGTGGTGGTCCCGGCTGCAACCTTGCAAACTGATGGCAAATGGGTCTTGATGCTTCAACACATCAAGACCCATTCTTAGATAGTCAAATGGTACAGGGTTGTTCCTGCTGTTTGGCTAGGCAAATCATC
Organism: Dittrichia graveolens; assembly: GCA_038502395.1. Lineage (NCBI taxonomy): Eukaryota > Viridiplantae > Streptophyta > Magnoliopsida > Asterales > Asteraceae > Dittrichia > Dittrichia graveolens. The sequence goes on from JARJIL010000003.1 coordinate 7,468,061, forward strand.
CTTGGCTTTAGTGTTAAGGTTTGTGTTTCTAGCCTTAATTCCCCCTGCGATGCAAATATTGCAGTGTTTTGGGAATTAGTTGGAGATACGAATAACCTTAATGCATATCTGATGGACAAATACCTCTTGTAGACGTGTTTGTTTCATCTTTTTATGAATTAATTTAGCGTTTAAAATAAATAAGGGGGTTGAAAGTTGAAACTGTGTGTTTTCAAGGTATGTATCATGTGTGTTTTTGATTTCCAAACTTTTGGGAGATGTTATGTATTATGTCTTTTTTTAATACATATGTCGGTATTGTTAAATTTCGCTTTGGGGGTAGTTTTACCAATTAATATAGATGTTTATGTATATGATAGTTCTACATTTTATTTGTTTGGATTATTACGTAATATCCTGTAATTGAGTTATATTTTGGGGTCTAATTAAACAACAATATCCAGCAAAAATATCATTGTGTAGTGTTAAAATTAATTGAGAGAATATAAGTGAATTGAAGAATAAAGCCTAAAACTTATGGTTTAAAGATTTGGGATTGTTTTGAGTTGAAGATTGTTAGGTATATGTCATTATGTCGCTTTAGCTAAATTAAGATTATTAAATTGAACAAATGGGGTTGTATGAGTTCTTATGTATGTAATTTTATTAAAACTAAGCATTATATGAGACACTATTATGCTAGAATAAGTGGTTGTGGTTATGATTCTTGACATGTTGGTTGGTCATTCGTATGGGACTCGGGTGAGCCATCATTTGGGCTCCTCGGGTTCGCCACCAGCACCTGTACTCCCTCATGTTGAAGCCAATCGGGTGAGGGTTTCGAGTCCTTCAATCGTACGAGAACCGCGAGAACCAATCTTAGCCGTCCAATTCCCCCTCCTTTAATTGGATTGCCCACCCATGAATTTCTTACATGCACTCTGCCACACTCAATTCCCCACGCTCTTTATCCATGAGTTCCATTATCCAAAAATAAACGGCCAAGATTGGTTCTCACAGTTCTCGTTTGAACCCTCCCCACTATATATATATATATATATATATATATATATATATATATATATATATATATATATCTTACTCCTTTATAATGTATTTATAACCTTAAAAACTCTTAATTTTAAGTAACTTGAATGTACTAAAATACCCATTTTTAACCATTTCATTCTCTCTCATAATTTACTTTAACTTTTTATCTATTTAAAATACCCCTTTTTAACCATTTCATTATCTCTCCTAATTTACTTTAACTTTTTATCTATTTAGAATATCTCTCTAACACTAAAACACTCTCTTACACAAACACAATTATCCAATCACATCAACATATTTTTCAAAATCTTATTAACTTCTCCCTTCTTATTTCATAAATATAAATCTTTTTCTTAATTTAGTGTCTTTAAGAATTTACTTTTAAAATTAATAAAATAGTTAATGCAAATAAAAAATTAAAAAAAACGGACATTATACGATACTTTTTTCGTGACATTGAATTGAGCGAATAACATATTATTACATTTTTAAAAGCAACATGATGTAAAATAAAAACTACTTGCTGCCGCAGCATTGCGCGGGTACCTTGCTAGTATATATATATATATATATATATATATATATATATATAAAAGCTAAAGTTCAAACGAGAACTGTTTTTCGTACGAGAACCGCGAGAGCCAATCTTAGCCGTCCAAATCCCCTTCCTTCAATTGGATTGCCCACTCATGAATTCCTGACATGCACCCTGTCACACTCAATCCCCCCACGTGTAACACCCAAGGTTCAAAATCCTTTTATTATATTTTAATAGGAGGTGTTATATGTTTATAAAAGTTACCCTTATGATATTAAATGTGTTTTTTTAAACTAGAGGGGCTTAAATTGTCATTTTATAAGTTGAAATAGTCCAAGGGGCAGTTATGACAATTAGTGAAACTATTTATATATATAAACACCAACTTTGACTTAGAAGTCAAAGTTTGTCATTTGTTTCCTGCTAATTCACGATCACATACAAGCAGTCCATAAGCTCTCTATTTTGTGAGCCAAACAAGAGATTCAAGTGCCTATAGCCAAGATCTAGCAAGTATACAACTTGAGGTAAGCTTACAAGCTTTGTTTTGATGTTTTGTAAGATTAAACACATGATTTCAATGGTGGAATCATGTTAGAGTTGTTTTGTATAGTCTAGATTATGTATATCAGTTGTAGGAGGTGTAGGAAAACACCTCTAGTCGTTTTATGTTGAAGTTATTGGATTTCTTGATGAAATCCGACTGTTCTTGGCAAGAACAGTCTGCTGAACTGTTATGTACACGGCCGTGTAGTAGTTATGACGGTCACAGGGCCATGTAAGGATACATGGTCGTGTAGCATAAGAGGTACACGGCCCGTGTAGCAGTACACGGCTATGTAGTAGTAAAGGTGGTCATAGGGCCATGTAAGGTTACATGGTCGTGTAATATAAAAGGTACACGGCCCGTGTAGAGTGACTAGACCACACTGGCCATGTTGCCAGCTTAGGTCGTGTAGCATTGATGGGACACGGCCCGTGTAGGCCCTATTTCAGATCAGAATGCCTTATATACAATTTATGCATTGTTTATATAGGAGGTGATTTATATAGTACTTGTATCAGTGATCTGTGAAGTATTGCAATTACAGTTATAAGGTGAGTCTTCTAGACTTTACTTCATATTAGCAGCATGTGTAGTTTCATATCAGATTGCTAACATGCTATGTTATACATGTGAATATGTAAGCTTACTGCTATGTGCAGTAGGGCTCAGATGCGGTACAGTACTGTGACCTACGATGCTGCCCTGGGTCTAGAACCAGAGGCTAGCTTTGATTGCCAGACATGCGTGTATTATCTTCATGTGATTGTATACGTGTACTCATATGATGTTATGTTTAGATTACTCACTAAGCTCTCGTAGCTTATCATATACTGTTTTTAAAACGTTTTGCAGGATGCAGCAAGGGCAAAGCTCCTGTTTGACTGCTTATCAGTTTTTAAACAATAAACTCTTAACGCCCAGTTGTGTAAATATTTTACTTTAACTGTACACTACGTTTGTACTTAAGGATGCATCTTTTGCTGCTAGCACGGTTTTATTCTGAAAACGTTTCCGCTTACGTCTTTTGAGTCAGATATGTGCTTTTATGAAAAATATTCTACTTTTATATCTTTATTTGAAATTGGGGCGTTACACCACGCTCTTCATCTATGAATTCCGTTATCCAAAATGAACGGCCAAGATTGATTCTCGCAGTTCTCGTACAAAAAACAGTTCTCGTTTGAACCCTTCCCTATATATATATATATATATATATATATATATATATATATATATATATATATATATATATATTTCTAAAATAATAATAAAAAGTGAGATAAGATTGAGTTATGTTATACTAGCATTTAGTTATCATCATTTTCAACCTTCAACTTGAGTTCTTCACATCTGCAGACAGAGGCTGGAGAGGCGGAGGATCAAAGATTAACATCGATTTCTATATTTTATACGCCTCTTCAATTTATAATCCCTGACTTCAAATTTATACATCACCACCACTAACGGTGATTTGGGGTTCCTAATTTTCACCTTGTTCAAATCTAGATGAAGGAATTGGTCTTTATTTTGATGGTACAACCACCCTCGGCGAATTTATGGTTCTTGATTTTTGATTGTTCATATCTAACTTTCGATTCCATCGACTTCTCGCACCACCACCACCATAAATTAGATAAAGTCGTGATTTTCAAGGTTTGCGCTTCCAAGACTGTTTGTCGGTTTAGGGTTCGAACATGGTACGTTTAGGGTTTCTTTACATTTGTTTTCGTTTCATTTTCATCTTTTTCTTAGAAAAGTTTCGAGATCTGGTTCATGTTCTTCGATCAGATCTCATGTGTATGTTTTAAGATTTAGGTTCATGTGATTTGTTGTCCATGAAGATTTCGATTTTGGGTTTTTTTTCATGGTTTCTTGTTTATGTTCATACATCAAATGGTTTGTTCATGAGTTCTGGGATATGTGATTCTTGTCTGTTCCAAATATATACAGGTTTGCAACCATTTTATCTTCTAGGAATCATTGTCTCATTTTATGTTCCTATTTTGATTTTGGTTCATGAAATTTGGGTTTGTATACGAAGATGATGAAGATTATTGGTTCATCCTTAAATTTTAATAAAAAATAATATTAGCAATAACTTGAATAATGGTATAAAAAAATCATAAGGTTGCATGCTTTTCAAGTTTTCGGTACAATAAATGATAGTTTTTCAAGTTTGGTATATAGAATAACAAAATGTGACAAATTTAATACATATTCAAGAAGTATACCCATTACATTTATGAATTAAGAAAAAATTTATTTCCTACTACTATATCCTCTCACTTTATCCTTCTACTCACTAAGTTGTGATATATGTAATTCACTAATTCTCGTAATCTCTTTTTTTAATTTTGACATTTGTCTTGATTATGTGAGTAAGAGGATGAGTAAAAGGATATAAAATCTCTAATGAAATGAAATAGAGATATTTACTAGATGAATTATCATTAGAATAGTTTTTTTTCCTTTGTAAATCCTAGAAATGAAATCCATAATTTTTTGGGACAACAAGTACTAATATTATGTTAATTGTACAAGGAAAATTGATATTAAATGTATACTTTATAAGTAAAAAGGAGTATTAAAATATGTTTTAAACCTATGTAATTAATTAGTCATTATCATCTCAAACTCTTTTGGTCCGAACTAGACCAATTTACACATTTTTAGATCGGTTCTCGATTTCTATATTTTTCTTATTTCAGTTTTCTGTTTTACCGGATTCGATTTTTTCCCTGAACCAAACTGTTTAGAAACAAACGATTCAATCCTCAATTCTTATGTTAGAGCATTTTCGGTTTCTGCTTTTTCCCCGAACAATAATATGAGTTGCTAACAATATGTAACTTATGTGAAGCAACCAATTAGTGCAAGGGCTTTTGTAATTGAAAATGATGGAAGGTAAAAAGTACTTTTGTATTTTTCTTTTTGTTTCTTAGGATTTAGATATATTTTATTTTATTGTCTACTCTTAAATCTCCTTCATTCGTCACGTATCTCCTATAAAACTATACAATTAAAAAGCTTAAATATTAAAATGTTATAATATGTAAAATTTAATGATTTTTTAAACCATGTTTTACCTTTTAACATATTAATCTATGTAATTATGTATTTTAAGGAAATGAACCGTGATGTTATACTCATAAACTATTTAAATAAAGGGATAATTCATTTAATTTAATGGTTATTCATTTAAATGATTTAAATTAGTACATGTTAACTTGTTTATATTTTTTAGAGTTAATTGTCAAATTGGTCCTTTAACTTTACTATTTCTTCCGATTTGGTCCTTTAACTTCAAAAGTTATCAAGATGGGTCTTAAACATACACTTTACGGTCTGAATGGTCCTTTCGTTAGTTGACCGTTAGTCAACTCCGTTAAGTCAAGGGTAGTTTGGTCTTTTTACCGGCTTTTCAAAGTTTTTATTAATTAAAATAATATATAATCTTTTTTAATTATATATATATATATATATAGTGAAAAGTTCATTTAAGAACCATTTTTATTACGAGAACCGTGAGAACCAATCTTAGCCGTCCAATTCCCCCTCCTTCAATTGGATTGCCCGCCCATGAATTCCTTACATGCACCCTGCCACACTCAATCCCCCCACGCTATTCATCCATCAATTTCATTATCCAAAATGAACGGCCAAGATTGGTTCTCGCGGTTATCGCAATAAAAACTGTTCTCAAATGAACCCTCCCATATATATGTATATATATATATATATATGTATCTTCAACTCTACACAAACACAAAGACTCTCTCTCTCCCTCTCTCACACACTCTCTCTCTCCTGCTCTTAGCTCACCTTTCACCACCGCCGCCACCTACCGCCACCATCCACCGCCTTCGCCACCGCCACCTCTACCACCATCCACCGCCTTCGCCGCTGCCACCACACTCTCACACACTTCACTGTGCTTTCTCTCTCTACTCTCTCTTCAAATGAGATGGCAGCCATCTCTAATGCACCGACCCACCACCACCCTCTAAACACCAGCAACCGCCACCGTCGGATCTCTCTCTCGCACTCCCAAGACCACTGCCACTTCACCATCTACCAACATAAGCCACCAACCGCCACCGTCGGATCTCTCTCTTTGCCGCCGCCTTTGGCACTAGTTTCTGATCGAGTTTGTTATTTAGGTTAGGGTTTCTCATTCAGATTACGGCTTCAAATTTGGACACATCTGAAAACCACCACATCTGAAAACCACCACATCTGAAAACCACCTCTGAAAACCACCGCAGAAAACCCCTATCTAACCACCATGGACACATCTGTGCAACACACAAACCCTAGATCTGTAGCTAAATCATGTGAAAAACCTTTATCTATACCCAAAAAATGTGAAAACTCTAGATCTGTTTGAAGATGAGGCGGAGGCAACGGTGGTGCTTTCACTGTGAGAGAGAAAGAGAAAGATGAGGTATTGCTGTATAGAGAGAGATGAGATAAACAAAGAGAGATAAGATAGAGAAGTTGATGTCACCGTGGTGGTTGTGGTGGTCCTCGTTACCGGCGATAGGATAGCGGCGGCAGTGGTGTTGGTGTTGGTAGTTAGGGTTTTCCATGGGTTTTTTGTGTCGAGAGAGAAACAGAGAGATGAGAGAAAGACAGAGAGATTAGAGAAACTGAGAGAGATAAGAGAGAGAATTCGATGTCATCGTGGTGGTGATGGTGGTTGTTGCCGGCGATAGGAGGTGGCGGCGGTGTCGGTGCGGTGGTCGTCGATGTTGGCCAGAGAGAGTGAAGGGATAGGATGTTTGTTAAAAACGAAGCACCATTTCATATAACTTTATTAATAATTTAAATTAAATAAATATATAATAAATATTAATAATTTAATGAATAAATAATTAAAATAAGGGTAAAATTGTCATTTTACATTGACTTAACAGAGTTGACTGACAGTCAACTAACAAAAGGACCATTCAGACCGAAAAGTGGATGTTTAAGGCCCATCTTGGTCACTTTTAAAGTTAAAGGACCAAATCGGAAGAAATAACAAAGTTAAATGACGAAATTGACAATTAACTCTATTTTTTATGCGAAAAAGGATGTGTACCATATATTTTCACACTCACAAACACAAGGGTTTTGTAGTGTAACAATATGAGGTGTATCAGGTTTTTTTAATATTGTGAATTCAAATCATGTAGTGAATAATGATATCGATTTAACAGTAGAATTAAAATATGCATGTGATGGGAGTATGCCAAAGAACTTGTGACCCAACAATATCAGATGTTGGTAAAAATTGTCTCTTACAGAGCCTATGATAAATAATAAAGTGGATTTAGGAGTAAACCATATGTTAGGTTTAACGGGAGTTTGTCTTAAAAAAAAAGTGTTACGAGTATATATTCAATTATTATTTTTTATTCAAAAAAATATATATTCTAGCGCGGATACATGGCAAACAATAATAACCTTATCTTCTCTGTTTCACTCTGACCTTCCGTGGAGAGGCATTTCATCCTTATTCACATTCTTCAAATCAAAATTTAAAATGGCTGCAGCATCTTCATCACTGATCTCCATTGCCATTGCTTCTAATTCGTCTTCTTCAATCTGCAACTCCAAACTCGTTCGCTTGCAAACCCCCTTTATTTCAATCTCCAAAACCCACTTTAAAACCCCTAAATTTTATTTCAATTTCAAAGCCAATTACTTGAATATCTATCCACTACTTCGATCATCTTCTCCAGCTTATGAAGCTATTCAAGTGGAAGAAAGTCCAGAATTAGAATCATCAGAAATTGAACAAGAATTAGAAAACGAAGACGACGAAGAATCTGAACCCGAATCGGCGGAATCCGGGAGGCTTTACGTCGGTAACTTGCCGTACGCAATTACTTCCTCGGAACTGTCTCAAGTTTTTGGAGAAGCTGGCAATGTTAAGTCTGTTGAGGTAACTATTAGCAATTGTTCTATTGTGTGTTCTGATTTACATTGATAATTGTCCAAATGTACGTAAATTATTTGTGTATATTTGAGAATTCTTCAGTTTGTGGTAACCTCACTATGCGTTGGATCAGATTGTTTACGATAGAGTTACAGACAGGAGCAGGGGATTTGCGTTTATTACAATGGCTAGTGTTCAAGAAGCTAAAGAAGCCATTAGAATGTTCAATGCATCTGTAAGTGCTTCCTTTCTATTATTCTTTTGCTGTATATTCGTCTTCAAAACGTCACTTAATTCAGAAACATTAATAGTAAGATATGATTACTGTATAGAATTTTATAACTTCGTGTAGAAATATGTTAATGTAAATAGTAAATTTGTAACAAGATGTCAAGATCCTCACGTAATTTGCATCTGAGAGTACTAGCTTTTGACAATAGACTGAAAGGTCAAAGCAAATCTTCTTTGATACCTTCCATCTTCATCTTTTGGACTCTACACTTCAATTATTGCATGAAAATTTGTTCTTGGCTCAATTCAGGTGTATCAAAATACTAGAGCTTCTTTAGAACAGTGAGATACAATGCTGAATGCTTAAACTTAATAACTTTGCCAAAATCGATTTTTTTTTATCAAAGATCGCGAGGTTGCTTTAAAGAAAAACCTATAGAAAAAAAGAAGAAAGGAATGGTGGGGTGGATCCAATCTAATTATATTCTACACTTTTAGTAGCAAATGTTCAGAGTTAGGTTAATTACATATTTACATGGCATAGCAACCGGCCAACCGACTATCGCTTTGTTGCTAATTCGGTAACCAACTAATTCTTTCGCTATGTAAGTCACTAAACTGTCATTTTGTTGTCATCCGATTATCTAAATCTTTCAAAGGTTGACACAGGCACTTGTAGGACAACAAGATGATCCTTCAGTGAATCAGTGATATACATAGCAAAAAATGATACTTTATTAACCTATATATAACAAAAGTTGGTTATTCAAGTTAATAACAAGATGACAGTTGGTTTGTTATACCAATGCAATTAGCTGTTTAGATTATAAAACATGTGATGTGAGTTGCAACTACTGATTGTGCTACTAATTTGCAGCAAATTGGTGGGAGAACCGTGAAGGTGAACTTCCCAGAGGTGCCTAGAGGGGGTGAGAGGGAAGTGATGGGCCCAAAGATTAGAAGAAGTAACAAGGATTTTATAGAAAGCCCGCACAAGATCTATGCGGGTAATCTTAGCTGGATCATAACTTCAGAGAGACTGAAGGATGCTTTTGCTGACCAGCCTGGTCTATTGAGTGCAAAGGTTATCTATGAGAAACACTCGGGCAGGTCTCGAGGTTTTGGATTTGTTACTTTTAACTCCCCCGAGGCTGCAGAGTCTGCACTTGATGCCATGAATGGAGTGGTAAGTTTCATAACTCGATTATCTGTGTTAGAAGGTGGCAATTTCAGCATGTTTACTTATGGGTGGGTCGGTTTGGGTTGTGTTAGATATCAAATGCCCAAACCAAAAACAATTCACCTAAAAAGAAAACATGTTAAAAGTTCTCTGGAAGTGTGGTTTTGATGATTCAACTTCATAAATCCCTTAACTTAAAAAGCCTAGATTACCAGTATAATTGGTATTATAACTTTTATAAATCGTAAAGCATTAATTATCTACGCAAAATGCAAAAACTGTATTGTAATATCTACTCTTTAATGATCTTTGCAACATGATTTTTTACCATTCGCTGCTACATACTTATTTAGTTCTTTTTGCTTACCAAAGTATGCAATTTGTCGAATTGAATGGGAAAAAAACTAGTAAGTGGTATATCAAAAGATTATAAAGTGCATAGTTTGGAAAGAAATTGTAAATGCACCGGTCATAAAAGCAAGTTGCGAATTTAGGTAAAAAGCGAATGTTTTGTAGGTCACCACCCTGCACTAAAATCACCAATTTTGACTAGAACTGGTTTATACTTGTTATCTAACTGGTCCATTTCGCACCCTCTTGTTTGTGCACATGCCTTGTTCTATAATTTATGTTTTCTTCATTTCTTTCGTCTTCTTGTTGAATAGGAGGTGGAGGGTCGGCCTTTGCGATTGAATTTGTCTGTAGGAAAGTCAGACACATCTCCTTCACCACCATCAGAAACAAGATCCGAGATCAATGTTGACGGGGGTGAGATCCTTTCGAGCATTAGCTCCTAATTAGGCAGAAAAACTCTAGTTTTAGAAAGAAAGAAAAATTCTCTCAAGAGCTTTGTGCAAGAAACTGGCATTTGTTCATGCATTCTAAGTATAGTATTTGAAGTAGTCATTTAGTTTATTACAGATTTTGTTCACTCCTTGAGGTATTAGAAGGGTGTTTTGATGTAAAATTATTCTGTTTGAATAAAATTATCAATATAAAGTATTAATAATGGTTGAAATAGTTAACATATGTTCTTTTCGTGCATAAAAGTAAGCTAATTTTACATTGTTATAGGGAAATGGCGTAAATGATATTCTAGTAAGAATCTTGGTATGCAACTGATCAAAACTTTTAAATATGTAAATTAAAAAAACATAGAATTGTATACCGAATTGTGTTCTTTAAGGTTGTGGGTTTTAGTTCCATACTTGATAAAAAGTGTAAATTTAAAAGTAGTTTTATTGGGTACGTATTCTGCTATTATAAAAAACAGAGGATCAGAATTATGTCATTATTTATTTGTCAATGTTATTTACAAAAACATATAACTTAATTTTATGCTTTTTTTTGTGATTTTATGTAAACATAAATGTTAGGTTTCCATTGCATATAAATTTTTTTACCTTTTATTATATGAATGTTACTAACTCTCCATAACATATAAGATATAACAATGCTTTTTCAATAGATGAATTTTGCATAACACTTAATTTGCTATGTCTCCTATATATAATAATAATAATAATTTCAATTTAGAATTTAGATAATTACATCCTTGAAAATGTGGTTAATAACAATAGTTAATGAGTTTGTATAGATATAAAAGTTATAATCATTAATTTTATATATCTATCACCACCGTTTTTAATGTTATGATACTATCTTACCTTTTTTTACACACACATATATAAGGTTTTATGTAAAGAATGTATTAAGCCTTAACTAATAAAAATAAATGGTAAATTGCGTAAAAATACAATAAACTTTATCTTAGTTATCATTGTATATAATAAACTTTTTATTTTAAAAATAATAATACAATCAACTTTCATAATCCTCTCATTGTATACAAGTTGTATACAATGACAATAATGACAAAGTTAATCAGACACAAAAAAGTTATTTACATATAATGAAAAAATTATAAATTTGATTATATTGTTTTTGAATAAAAAAATAAATTATATACAATGATAACTAATTGCATTTTCATAAAATTTACTTGAAAATAAATAAACTACACCAAAAATGTCTAGCGCTTTACTCTTTCATCCTAATTCTTCTTTTTCATGATTGAACACTTATGCTATGGTGTGCGAGAGATGGGTGCAAGAACTCTGGTGATTGGTGAAGATACACTTTAACATAATTCGTGGTAGTTGTTATCGGGGTTTATTTCTATAAAATATATTAAACTATACCTTAAATGTTTTTAAAAATATTATTGTGTATATTAAACTTTTAAAAAATGTATTATTGTGTGTATTAAACTTACTATTCTATGTACTAAACTTATACTTTTTTTTTGCTTTTTTATATAACCAAAATACGTATAATAACAACAAATTGAAAGCTAAATACACATAATAATATTTTTGAAAGGTGGATACACACATTAACATCTGGGGTATAGTTTAATACATTTTGATTTAGTAAACCCTTGTTATTATACTCGTAAGAGAGTACATTTTCAATTTTTAAAGAGTTAAATTACATATTTGGTCTTTGAGTTATGTCATTTATTACATCGTTGGTCCCTAAACAATGTTTATTACACTAGGTATCCTTACTGATTTCATTTTGTTACACCGACTGTAATGTTGGTTCTATGTGCACAAAACACAAATTAATACGATATTACTGATAATAAATAAACTCATAGGGTCACACATTTACAATCAATAGACACCAATTACATATTTGAATATGATTTAAATATGTTTCCAACTCTTATATATATAAGTATATATATGCATTGTTGCATATTATTATTTATGTGAAATAATAATATCACTCTTGTATATTGATACAAGACAATGCATATCAAATACATAGATATAAACATATGATTTTATATATATGTATGTATATATATGCATAAATATATATTTGTTACATGTAAATTGTTACTAGTAACAAATTATATAAATGTATGTATATCCTTGTTACAAGTAAAGAGTTACTAGTAACAATCAAGTATGTATATATAAAATACATGTAGATGTATTTTATACCATGTATGGTTTATCTAGTATAATCTTCTATGTATTCATAAAGAAAACTAGAAATTCATACATAATTCACAAAAGGGCCCTATTTGAGCTTACTTGGAAAAGGCTCAACATGGACATGGATGCATGTACAAGTGAAGAAGAAAACCAAAGAGGGACCCCCCCTTGGCAATTTTCGGCCGAAAATGAAGGCCAAAGGGGGCCTCCATTTTGGCTTTTCTTCTTGGCTTTTATACCTCATGCATGGCCCCTTTTGTTGAATAAGTTCATGCTACCACCTTTGCTATTCTTCAAGAAAAGTTCTAAGTGTTCTAAGATACTTAAAACATCCTTACTTTATAGTATTGGTGTTTTCAAGTTAGCAAAGTGTGATACTAGAATACATACTCATATACATACATAGTAAGTTCAAGAAGAAGAACAAGAGGTTGTTGCTTGCTTGCTTGAATTTCAAGGGTTGGAGAGACTAGCATCTTGGAGGTGTTGGTAACTTGTATATGTTTATATATTTATTTTGGGAAACAACGAAACCACATGCATGTTTGGTTGTAAAAGTTGCCTAAATATCAAGTGTTGATATATATGTTTGTTTGAGTGTATGTTGTGCGTAACAAGCCATAGACCTTTTGTGATGTGTTGGAAATTCGATTTGGTTGTAAAATTATTCTTTCATTTGGTATGTAATAATAATTTTAGTTTTGTTTCACCTTGTTGTATTTTATAAGTAGTAGAATAGTTTAGACTAGTTTACTTTTATAAAAATGTAACAAGATGGAGAAATGACCAAGTTGGAGTTTTTAAGTGTGGTGGAGTCAACCATGAAGGCTTGGAGTCATTTGCACTACAAGGAGTTGTTTTGGCAAGTGGGAGCTTCAAGTTCATCACAAGAGGAATTTTATGGTCCTTAGTTATGACTTGGTATTTTTGTATGGCTCACAAAAATACCACTTAGGATAAATAGTTTGGTTATACACTTATACATGTTATTTGTGTGTGTTTATGTTTATATTATTATGCATGGTTGAAAATAGGATTTTTGCATGCTAGATAATATTTTGACATAATATAAATCACACAATGGGAGTTTGGTATTTTAAGTTGACATAACATAAGATGTAAAATAAATTTTATATAAAAAGAGTTTTGTAAAGATTAAAATTCATTATGTCAAAATATATATATATATATATATATGAGTTTTATAAAATAGAGATTTTAAAACTCAACCAAACTCCATTCAAGCTTAATAATAAAATGGTTTTATTACAAGCTAAAATTGGTCGTATTCGCGCGCTTGAAACTACACACGTTAATATAGGATATTAATACTAGTTTAAAATTGAACGCGTTGAGAGTTCGTAAAATATGGATTTTAAGAATACTCAAGACCAATATATATAAAATATGATTTTATCAAAACGTGGACTTATTATTGTATGCATGCAATACTAGTCACACGACTCGTTTTGTTTTATTTAATAAATATACAAAACGGTAAAAGCCCTTTTTCAAAACGTAAGTCTATGCCATCCCATTTTAAGACACTCGCTTGTTGCAACGACACTCACGTGGAGAGAGCATTAGCCAAACGCGTGGATTGTTTTTGTAACAACCGAGGTGTTTTTCCCCGAATTCCATGAACGTCTTGGGCCGGAAATTCACCGTCTTGAAATAGGACGACTTAATCGGAATCTTATTACGGAGAGAGCATTAGCCAAACGTAAGGAAGCCCGAAGCATAGATGGGATCAAACATGCTAAAATTGACAATCGTTGTCTAGGATCCCATAAAGATCTAGGAATTACATACGAGATGTAATTGGTAAACGTTACCTACCTTGTTGTTTTAACTTGATAGAGAGAGCATTAGCCAAACATTCAAGGTTAAGTTCAACTTGGATCCTAGCCTTTAAAAATTAAAGAATTTTATAGTTCTAAAGGGTATTAATTATTAAAGGATTAAATATCGAAAATACTAAATTGATCTTTGTTAATTTTGTAGATGGCACCTAACTCAACTACGCCCGCTAACAACTTATCTCTTCGTTCAATCTTAGAGAAAGAAAAACTCAATGGTACAAATTTCTTAGACTGGTATCGTAACTTGAGAATTGTTCTTAAGCACGAAAAGAAATTGTACGTACTTGAGGATCCCGTCCCTGAAGAACCTCCATTGACTGCGGCCAAAGCCGTTAGGGATGCTTGGGTGAAGCATTCCGACGACTCAGTCGAAGTTGCATGCCTCATGCTTGCTACCATGTCTCCGGATCTTCAAAAGAACCTTGAGGAGCATGGAGCATATGAGATGCTTCGCCAGCTTAAGGAAATGTTCCAAAAGCAAGCGAAGCAAGAACGCTTTGAGGTCACTCGAGCCTTCCATGCATGCAAGATGGAGGAAGGTCAATCCGTTAGCGACTATATGCTAAAAATGAAAGGATACATTGACCAGCTTGCTAGGCTTGGATCTCCCATAACCGAGTTTGCACAGGATATGATCCTTAACTCGTTGACCAAAGCCTATGATCAATTTGTCATGAATTATAACATGAACAATTGGGAGAAATCTGTCTCAGAGTTGCATGGGATGCTTAAAAATGCTGAGAGCAAGATTCCAAGCAAAACACCTCAGGTCTTGATGATTCAAGAAGGGAAAATCAAGAAGAAAAAGAAAAACAACTCAAAAGGGAAAGGCAAAGCAAAGGCAAAGGGAAAGGACAAAGGCAAGCAGGTTGCCAAGGCTCCTACACCCAAGACGGCGGGAAAGCTTCCCAAGAATGACCCGTGCTTTGAATGCGGGGTGGTAGGACATTGGAGGCGCAATTGTCCAACCTACCTTGCGGAGTTGAAAAAGAAGAAGGCTGGCGAGGCTAGCACTTCAGGTATATATATGATTGAAATGTATACTTTTTCTATTAATTCCTGGGTATTTGATACCGGTTGTGGAACTCACATTTGTAACAATGTGCAGGGGTTGAGAAAAAGTAAGCTGCTGAAGCCAGGCGATTTGGATCTCCACGTGGGCAATGGAGCAAATGTTGTTGTTGAAGCCCTTGGAACTTTTGAATTATTATTACCAAATGGCCTATACTTAATATTAAACAATTGTTGTTATGTACCTAGTTTAACTAGGAATATTATTTCAGTAGCTCGGTTAAGAGAATCTGGATTCACTTTTGGTTTCGTTGATGATGGCATTCGTGCCTTCAAAAACAACATTTTGTATTTTGAGGCTCGCCCTCTTAATGGAATATATGAAGTTAATCTTAAAAGATCTCTTGATGATAATTCTATATATACCACTAGCACCAAACGACCTAAGCATGACTTAAGTCAAACATACCTATGACATTGTCGACTTGGTCATATAAACAAGAAACGCATTGCAAAACTTCAAAAGGATGGAATTTTAAAATCAAACGATTCTAGCTCATTTGAAGTTTGCGAATCATGTTTATATGGGAAGATGACTAAGGCTCCTTACTCCGGTTCAAGTGAAAGAGCCAAAGATCTATTAGGAATCATACATACGGATGTATGCGGTCCTTTTAGATCAATGTCTAGGGATGGTGATAGATACTTTGTTACATTCACCGATGATTATAGTAGATTTGGTTATATTTATTTGATGAAACATAAACATGAAACATTTGAAATGTTCAAGTTGTTTCAAAACGAAGTACAAAATCAACTCAACAAAACAATCAAGGCCCTTCGTTCCGATCGAGGTGGCGAGTACTTAAGCCAAGAGTTTATGGATCATCTTAGTAATTGTGGGATTATCTCACAACTTACTCCTCCTAGAACACCACAACATAATGGTGTATCTGAAAGGAGGAATTGAACTCTACTAGATATGGTTTGGTCTATGATGAGCCGAAGTAGTCTACCCTCGTCCTTTTTGAGTTATGCTTTATTAACTGTTGCGCCCATATTGAATATGGTTCCAACCAAGAAGGTAGATAAGACACCATATGAGATGTGGTATGGAAATGTTCCAAACTTATCTTACTTAAAAGTATGGGGTTGTGAGGCTCATGTACGACAAGAAGCTTCAAGCAAACTCGATCCTAGATCTATCAAATGTTATTTTGTGGGATATCCTAAAGATTCATTAGGATATTATTTCTACAACCCAACTGAGAACAAAGTGTTTGTTTCTAGGCATGCCACTTTCTTAGAATAGGAGTTTCTTTCGAAAGAGGCAATTGGGAGCAATGTAGACCTTGAAGAAATTCAAGAACCACAAAATGCAAGTCAGGTTGGCACTAGCACTCAACAAACGGTTGTTGAACCTGAACAATTGGTTGTTCAAGAACCTACTGAAACACAAAGTGTTCGTAGATCTGGTAGACCTCTTCAAGAACCCGAGAGATACGGATTTCTCGTGTCCAATGATGAGATTTTCTTGGTAGACTCTTTTGAGCCTACTAACTACCAAGATGCAATATCGGATCCGGAATCCGATAAATGGCTTGATGCCATGAACACTGAGATGCAGTCCATGTATGAAAATCAAGTATGGGACTTGGTTGATCTTCCTCCCAATAGTAAGACTGTATGGAGCAAGTGGGTCTTCAAGAAGAAGACAGACATGGATGGAAATGTACACACATTTAAGGCAAGGCTAGTGGCGAAAGGTTTCACTCAAACTCATGGTATTGACTATGATGAAACTTTCTCTCCGGTAGCCATGATTAAATCTATTATAATACTTATTGCCATAGCTGCATATTATGACTATGAAATATGACAAATGGATGTCAAAACGGCTTTTCTAAATGGACACTTAAGTGAAGATGTCTATATGGTTCAGCCCGAAGGTTTTGTAGATCCTAAGTATCCTAACAAGGTGTGCAAGCTTAAAAGATCCATCTATGGACTAAAGCAAGCATCTCGAAGTTGGAATCTTCGATTTGATGAGAAAATCAAAGAGTTTGGTTTTATCAAATCAGAAGATGAACCGTGTGTTTACAAGAAAACTAGTGGGAGTGCAGTAGCATTCCTTGTC
This sequence comes from Dittrichia graveolens, assembly GCA_038502395.1. Taxonomy (NCBI): domain Eukaryota; kingdom Viridiplantae; phylum Streptophyta; class Magnoliopsida; order Asterales; family Asteraceae; genus Dittrichia; species Dittrichia graveolens. Next base: position 7,485,530 of record JARJIL010000003.1, read on the forward strand.
TTGTATGTTGATGACATACTACTCATTGGAAATGACATCCCCGACCTTGCAAGACATCAAGTCTTGGCTTGGGAAGTGTTTCTCAATGAAAGACTTGGGAGAAGCCGCCTACATTCTTGGAATAAAGATCTATAGGGATAGATCTAGGCGTCTTATTGGCTTAAGTCAAAGTGCATATATTGACAAGATCTTGAAACGATTCAAGATGGAGAATTCTAAGAGAGGATTCTTGCCAATGGCACAAGGCACGTTTTTGAGTAAAGCTCAAAGCCCTAGCACAAGAGAAGATCTAGATAGAATGAGTAAGATCCCATATGCTTCTGCAATTGGATCCATCATGTATGCCATGCTATGCACTAGGCCAGATGTCTCGTATGCTTTGAGCATGACGAGCAGATACCAGCAAAACCCAGGAGATAGCCATTGGATGGCAGTCAAGAACATTTTAAAATACTTGAGAAGAACCAAAGACATGTTCTTGATCTATGGGGGTTTGGAAGAAGATCTTTGTGTAAAGTGTTACACAGATGCTAGTTTCCAAACGGATCGAGATGATTCTCGATCACAATCGGGCTATGTCTTCGTTATGAATGGAGGCGTGGTTGCTTGGAAAAGTTCTAAGCAAAGTGTAGTTGCACAATCCACTACAGAATCTGAATACATTGCTGCTTCTGAGGCTGGACAAGAAGCTACATGGATGAAGAAGTTCATTGCTGACCTTGGGGTAGTAACAAGCATTCAAGACCCCATAGAGATATTTTGTGATAATGAAGGTGCTATTGCCCAAGAAAAAGAACCTAGATCACATCACAGCACCAAACACATCCTCAGGCATTTCCACTACATACGGGATATAGTGGATAGAGGAGATGTGTGTATTCGCAAAGTTCATACAGATCAGAATCTTGCAGATCCTTTTATGAAACCTCTTGCCTCGACTAAGCATGAGTCTCATACTAGGGCAATAGGTCTTCGCTTTGCAAGGGATTGGATTTGAATTGTAATTTAGTATTTGGATATTTTGGAACATTATGACAATATCTATTTTATCTGAATGATATATGGGATATGATCACTTCATTAATATTTATTGTGTTCTTTATTAGCATGTTTAAATCCATGAATAATTTTTTATTCTAAAACGTCCATAGTCGGTTATAACTATGGGAATAGTTATGAATTAAGACTAATGTGAATCGGTTTGTTGACTTTCATTCGTGATGAACGTAGGCAAAAGGGTTTGCAGCCAAATTCACTAATGTTTGTTAGGGAACGAACATTTGATATGACCCGCTCTTAAGATCGCTTCATGGATCAGTGTCATAAGTAAATCTTGAGAAAAAGGTGGTATCTTTGTATCCTTAGACCTGAGACACATATTGGGACTCGAGTATGAGGAGTATCATGCTTTAATGTGGTTAAACGCTATCTTTAACCGGGTAGTTATAAAGGCCATTATTAGGTATATTATGAGTCTTATAAGAGACGTATGTGGTCAAGATGGAATTTGTTTCTCTCATTTAATTGGGAGTATAATATCTCTGGGCCCTAAAACAAGTTGAACATTATATGAGAATTGATGACGATCCATGTCTCATGTTCAACGAGATGTTAAAACAAAGGGATAATTGATGACTTACCTATAACAACGATTTGTAGCAAATGAGTTAATTTCGTTGGTGAAAGTGTTGATAAACACACTTTATTTATTATTAGGGGCAATGGGATGTTGCTAGACGTTCTTACCATTGTCTATATCGGCTTAAGTTGTAACTTGTGCAAGTGGGAGATTGTTGGTTCTATGTGCACAAGACACAAATTAATATGATATTACTGATAATAAATAAATCCATAGGGTCACACATTTACAATCAATGGGCACCAATTACATATTTGAATATGATTTAAATATGTTTCCAACTCATTATATATATAAGTATATATATGCATTGTTGCATATTATTATTTATGTGAAATAATAATATCACTCTTGTATATTGATACAAGACAATGCATATCAAATACATAGATATAAATATATGATTTTATATATATGTATGTATATATATGCATAAATATATATTTGTTACATGTAAATTGTTACTAGTAACAAATTATATAAATGTATGTATATCCTTGTTACAAGTAAAGATTTACTAGTAACAATCAAGTGTGTATATATAAAATACATGTAGATGTATTTTATACCATGTATGGTTTATCTAGTACAATCTTCTATGTATTCATAAGGAAAACTAGAAATTCATACATAATTCATAAAAGGGCCCTATTTGAGCTTACTTGGAAAAGGCTCAACATGGACATGGATGCATGTACAAGTGAAGAAGAAAACCAAAGAGGGACCCCCCTTGGCAATTTTTGGCCGAAAATGAAGGCCAAAGGGGGCCTCCCTTTTGGCTTTTCTTCTTGGCTTTTATACCTCATGCATGACCCCTTTTGTTCAATAAGTTCATGCTACCACCTTTGCTATTCTTCAAGAAAAGTTCTAAGTGTTCTAAGATACTTAAAACATCCTTACTTTATAGTATTGGTGTTTTCACGTGAGCAAAGTGTGATACTAGAATACATACTCATATACATACATAGTAAGTTCAAGAAGAAGAACAAGAGGTTGTTGCTTGCTTGCTTGAATTTCAAGGGTTGAAGAGACTAGCATCTTGGAGGTGTTGGACTCATTGATTGTTGGATACATTGGAGGAAGTCTCTACTTGGCTTCTCATTGATCAACCACGTCACCAACGGTTTTATCACGCTACAAAGGTTGTAGTTCTAAACACCCTATGGTTGTTTTGTTTCTTAAGGCTTGCATATGGATCATTGGTGGGGAGTCTTAATAAGTTCAAAATTATTGTTCATGCTTCCGTTGCTAAAATGTATTGTTTATGAAAAAACCGAACAAATCCCCAACATGTAATGCCCCAAATTTTTTTAAAAGCAATATATATATATATATATATATATATGAGTAATAGTAACCATAAATTCCAACAAAATTCATGACAAGGTTCCGCACCCAGAACTACACGTCTTACCAGTTTCCAAAACCTAACAAAATATTTAATTACAATTCAATGGTTCTTAAAATAAACAGCGGAAAACGTTTTGCAAAGGAGAGCCGCTTTCACTCTGCTGGAGCCTTTCCGCAGTCAAAATGAAAAAGGTACGAAACAACTATAAATATAAAACTTACCTGATGCTTCCTCTTCAAGAATGAATCGAATTAATGGATCTTTGATCAAACCTGTCCTCGGCTCGATACTATCACACAAAATACACACACAGACACGTTTTTCGTGTACAACACCTCCTTGGTCTTTGAGCCTTAAATTAAGTTCAAATACTCTCTCATACTTTGTTAATTGCCAATTTAATCCCCAACTCCTTATAAATTGCATTAATACACTATTTTATTAAGATATTATTACACCACTAAAAGAAAGGGGTATTAGTCCCTGATGCAACCGAAAAGACCAATATACTTTTACTGTCTCACTTGGAAATATCATTATACCTTTGTTCCTTTATTTTATTATTTTTCTTAATTCTAAATAATTAAAAAATAATATTAAAACTAATAAATAATAGCTTATTATATTATGTATAATATACGCACCCCCTTCTCTCTCACACACCACCACCACCCTCCCCCTTATCTCTTTTAACCACCGCCACTCACCCTTCACCCTCGCAAGAGAAATCACCCCTTACTCTCTCAATCTCTCTCAGCCCTAACCTCGCCACACACCCTTCTCTCTCAGCCTACCACCTCCACCTACCCTGCCACCCTCGTCGAAGAGACAACCCCCGTTCCTCTCTCTCAACCTTACCACCGCCACCCATCACCTCCCCCTTGCCACATAACCACCATATGCGAACCCTTACTCCATCTATCTATCTCTTCCTCCTTTCTCTCTCTACATCACTTACACCTCCCACCCCTCACCTCTTCAGCATCGTTGCACCCCCTCTCCGCCACCATCCCCTCTGTAACGAGATGGTTTAAGGTTTCTCCTCCTCATGTGACGACCATAGCCGGATCATCACCACTGCCGTCCCATTTCAACTTAGGGTTTGTTCATGCGAGTAGAGTATTTCAGTTTAGTTCTCCTCCCCCCTCTCTTTCAAATCTTGTTATTGATTTTTGTAACATTTCGTAGCTTGTTCATGATTTGTGTAGCCATCGATTAGTTGAAAACTTGAAACGATTTTAAGATCTCGTTCGTCACAATTTCTTGGGTGTGTGTGTGTGAGTTTTAGTGGTGAGTTCCGATTTGGGATATTTTGGTGTTCTTAATCTTTATTCGATTTCAAAACTCTTATTCATCTTCCCCTGATAATCATACATGTCGTGGTGTTCTTGCTAATTTTTGTGTTCATTGGTAGATAGAGGTGGGTGGGTGATAGAAGGTAGTTGGTGGTGGTTGACAGAGATGGTAGAAACTGATGGTGATGATGATAAACAAATGGTTATTAGTTATATATTAAAGTTATAATTAGCATTTGTTATATTATGTTAATAGATAGCATATTAATATTTAAATAAATAAAACTTAAAAAAAAGAGTATAAATTGAAATGAACAAGATACCATTGTCTTTTCAAGTGATTAGGAAACATCAATGAAACAAAATGCAATCAATTGGAGTACTAGTATACTAATGTAGTTTAGGGACAAGAATACAATAATTGACATACCTTAAGGACCAAATATGTAATTAACTAATTTTTAAATAAAAGTATTTATGAAAAATGTATATTTTGTTACTATTTATTTATATTTTATTCACATACTTACAACAAAATAACATATACAATTCACTAATTCTTTTTTCTCGCCTCCATATTACTTATAACAAAATAATATGTAAAATTTACTAATTTTTTCCCATCTTCATAGTTAATTTTGACATTTACATTGATTCTGTAAATTATTAATTTTAACACTTATATCGATTCCGTAAAAAAAATTGATAACTACGAAAAAATTATATAAAAAATATTATTTCGAAAACTATTCGACATTATTATTCCTCTCTTTTGAAAACTAGTCAACATTATTTGGAGTGTGTGTTTTTTTCTCCCGTCGATCTCTCTTCCCAACAATGGGGATTCCGGTGGCATCAATCCTACTCATTGCCCTGGTGATAACCGTCTCAACCAAGGCGTATTTGGTGGAGTCAAGCAGCGACAACAACCATGTATTCTCTCCTTGTGCCGATGCGTCGGTGGAAAAGTCCGATGGTTTCACTTTTGGAATAGCTTTTGCGGCAAGGACTGCGTTTTTCTTCAATAATTCGGTCCAGTTATCACCTTGCGATACGAGGCTATCTTTATCTTCCGCTAACTCACAGCTCGCCGTCTTCCGCCCTAAGGTTGATGAGATCTCCCTCCTTACCGTCAATTCCAGTAGCTTTTCGCCGGTAATTACTCTTTCTGCTACTACTATTACGCTTTTTTATCTGTTTGTCTAGGAAGATTTCATATGTATATAACGTTTTAGATTATCTGTACTTGCTAACGGAAATACCTTAATCGAGTAAAAAGTAATTGAATACGAAGACGCTTGACGAGTCATCTGAGATTCTGTGTTTCTCTAACAGAAATTCGACATTGTTACATCAAGGAAGAAAAATGGCTGTGGTGTCTTTGTTTCGAGGCTGCTATTACAATTACTCGTTTGTGGAATAAGATAACAGAATAATATGCATGAAGTTCATTCGTTTGTGCTTTCTATGAAAAACAAACCAGAAATGGGCAATTCCTGCTTGAAAGAAATGATAATATTCTTTGCTTAAGCTCTAATAGTATGACCACTCGGATTTAATAGTGAAAGGAATATAGATTTATATATTGGTTTGGCTAATTGAACTGAAAGTCGAAAACATCCATGTCTAATTCAGTTGTGGAGCTCTTATAAGCCTGGCGAATTCATTTGGAATATAGTAATGACAGTTACATGCTTGATCCTCCAGAAGAATATGCCTACAAATTATCACATGCTTAAGGATTTGTACTGGAGCTGTAAGTTACGTGAAAACTCGGATTATAGATGAGTTATATAAGTTACTCTTTTGTTCTTACACAATTAGCCTAGAATGTCTCCCATAAGGCTTGAACCTCCAACCAATAGGTTGATTGGGATGAAAGGACTTGATAATAAGGCACCGAGTTATAACAGGGAAAGACATATATCATAGCATTTTGAAAGCCCTTATGATTGAATTTGTAAATAACAATTGGATGGAGTGTCATGTACACGCAACTTGCAGATGACATTGTGTGTGAGAGTAGATAAGTCTCTTCCAAGTGAGATAAGTGTGATGTAGGCTACATTCTGTAGCAGATAGGAGCTTCTAATCACTTTATCTGTCGTTATGATATAAACATGCCCTGACCTTACTCTAAGGAGGGAGATTGAAATACTTCACATTCTTATTTATATTTATATGTGGAATATATGGAGTAAAGCACATATCCCTCCATATCTAATATGTGCTACTTCTTTATCATTTTACTTAAATATCAATGATGTCCAGATTCAGTCTTGACAGTAATTAGGTTTGCACTCTCTACTCTGGTTGTGAGCTTAACAAATAAGGGAAATTAATAACTTTCCATCACAACTGAGCATTAAGTTACTGGCTTATACTTTGGATATAGCAAAGTAGCGATATAAAATTTAAAAATTAACTATTTTTAGTTTTAATATGATTTATGTACAATTTTAGTGTATCCCCTTATTAAAGAAGCATCATTTAATGTAGAGTTAATTGGTTAAATTGTCCTTTAACTTAGATATTTTTGCCGATTTAGTCCTTTAACTTCAAAAGTGGTGAAGACAGTCCTTTAAGATCTATTTTGTGGCGAGCAAGGTCCTTTGTAACGTTGGCTATTAGTCAACTCCGTTAAATAAGGTAAAATGACAATTTTACCTTTATTTTTATTATTTATTCATTAAAATTAATTTATTAATATTTATTATATGTCCCTGTAATCTTCTTTTTCGTTTAATTCAAAAGTGGCACACACACTCTCTCTCTACAGAAAACCCCACCACCACCACCGCTCTATCGCCGGCTTGGTTTTAAAAAGCGCGAGGCGCTTCAAAGCGTTGAGGGTCTAGAAGCCGAGGCGTGAGGCGCGCGCGCATCACGCACTTGAGGCGTTCAGTATTAAAAAATACTTGTAATTTATTGTAGAATTTCACATAATTTGTAATAGTCAACAATTTAAGTACTTCACTTAATCACTAATAACCAAAAGTAGTAAAGTAGTTCCAAAAGTAAAATTACAATCATAACAAGTCTTAACATAATAAGTTCTCTAAACTCAATCGATCAAAGATGAGTCTGCTTCAGTTTCAGAAACTTCAAGTTCGAACAAAGATGAAAGACCTGCTTCAATCGAACATCTTGACACTCCAATCGAACAGAGGAAGAGAATGCGGGGTCGAACCAGAGAAAGGCGAGGGGGCTGCAGCTTCAATCGAAGAGGAAGGCACGAAAGTCGAAACAGAGAAAGAAAGCGTGGTATACTGGTATCGTACATGGGCCTGACTACTTACAACCTAATTCCCAAGCCCAAATACATAGAAGCCTATTTAATTCTAAGCCCAGAATACCAACATACAGGAGGCGTTAAAAGCGCCTGAGGCGTAACGCCTCACAGCGCCTCACCTCATTCGCCTCGCCTCGCCTCGCCTACGTGATGCGATATTTCCAGCGCCTCAGGCGCGCTTTTTTAAACCAAGATCGCCGGCAACCACCGCCATTGCCACTACTCTCATCCTCGCGTCTCTCTCTTTCTCTCTCTCAACACTTCTCTCTCTGTTTCTCTCACAGTGAAACCACCACACCACCGCCTCATCTGTTTCTCGCTCACGGTGAAAGCACCACCGCCGCCGCCTCATCTTCAAACAGATCTAGGGTTTTCACACGATGTGGGTACAAATCTAGGGTTTGTGTGTATGGAGGATGAGGAGAGTGAGAACAAAGGAGAGAAACCCTAGGCGTCGAACACACACTTAAACAGACACACATACACCCATCCTACAAAAACTCACCACTACCACCGTCAAATTCCACCCCAACAAAAACGACCGGCGAAGGAGTGAATTGCGACGGAGTGAAACCCTAGGCGGAAGGAGGTAGACGGAGGTGTCGATGGTGGTGGTGGGGTTTTCTGTGGTTACGGTTAGAGTTTTCTATGGTGGCTGTGGGTTTCAATTTAGTGGTGGTAGATGGTGGTGTTGGTAGAGGGTGAAGTGGTGGTGGCAAAGTGGTGGCTAGGGTTTTTTCTGGTGGCCGAGGGCAGTGGTGGGGCGGTGGTCTTGGGAGTGTGTGTGAGAGAGTGAGAGAGAGCCAGTGGTGACGGTGCTCAGAGGGTGGTGGTTATTGAGAGTGAGTGGGAGGGTGAGCTGTTGAGAGTGAGAGAGAGAGAGAGAGTGTGTGTGTGTGTGTACTGTATAGAGAGGGAGAGAGTATATATATTTTATTTAAAAAAGATTAAATATTATTTTAATTAATAAAAAGTTAGAAAAGATGGTAAAAAGACCAAACTACCCTTAATTTAACAGAGTTGACTAACGGCCAACATTAGAAAGGACTTTTCTCGCCACACAATAGATCTTAAAGAATGTCTTCACCACTTTTGAAGTTAAAGGACTAAATCGGTAGAAATAGCTAATGATTCATTTTTTTTTGATGAGTGTTATCTTCACTAAGTTTTGAAGAATAACGGTTAGTTTTTTTTGACCGGCAATAATTGTTAGTGGATACATTGTAAACAAAAATAGTTGACAACTTTGTTTTTTATCACTGGTTTGAATGAGATTAGACCCTATAACAGCAAAAGTGTATGATTGCAACTGTAGGAGAAAGTTCTTAAGTTTGACTGTTTTGAGGCATATGGTGTTGTGATACTTATCTTTTATACAATGTATCTATCTATTGTAAAGTTATTGTGATCATTTCACACATTTGAAATGGCAGGATTCTTACGGTGGGTACATGGTGGCATTTGCTGGTAGAAAATATGCTGCAAGGTCAATCCCAGCTTTTGTTGCAAACAGTACATTTATTGTGACCAGCTTTACCCTGGTAAGATGGTAATTCTTTACCCTAATTGTTCAATTTTCTTTGGGAGATCAGAGATGTCCAAGTTAACCCAAGATTACCTCCTTGTCCCTTGGTAAACTAAAAATATTTTAACTTTGGTGGTAATTGAAGGGTATTTTTAGGTATTTGATTAATAGGGTGCTCTGTGAACTATGTGCCTTAATTGATTTAGCACTAATTATGGGACCATGGGTAAATTACGGCAGGTGATTTATACACAATATTAGTTTGCTATGATTAGTAATGGAAGTTGTTACTGTTTTTTATCATCTTTAAAGTTACATTGTAATTATTGGAAAAATTGCGAAAGTATGCTACCATTTACTATTAACATATTTTCTTCTGCCAAAATTTTCCCATGTTATGATGCAGTCATTGGAATATTATCTTCAGCATTTCATGCATTTCTAATGAGCAAGATTATTGTAATTTATGGTCGTAGGTTTTAGAATTCCAAAAGGGTAAGCTACAAAACTTATACTGGAAAAGAGACGGGTGTTCTTCGTGTTCAGGCAAAAGCAATTTTGTATGCCTCAACAATCAAGACTGTGCAATCAGAACCAGTTCATGTAAGACCAGAGGTGGAAATGTCGATTGTAGCCTTGGAATACAGCTCGCATTTTCTGGAACAGACAAGCATGAATATGTTTTCAACTCATGGTATGAAGTAAAAAACCTTCGTCAATACTCATTATTCGGCCTGTACAAAAATCTCAAGGATTCTCTTACTAGCCAGTACAACAGCTTCTTTTAACTTGACTTGTATGCTACTAAAGCTATTCATTTTTCTTTTTTTTTTCTTTTTTTTTCTTTTTTTGTATATTTTGTGTATATTTTGTTGGTTTTATGCTAGAAAAATGTATTAATGTATGGTCTTTTTAAAAATGAAGAGGTAATAATTATATGTGATAAAGATTTGACTTGTTTTTTAAGGTGTTCTGTTTGATAATTGACCCATTAACTTCATGAAAAGACGAGAGAAAAAGAGGCTTGTGTGTACATCTGCATCCCACCAAAATATATTGGATTTGGAAATCGCTTTTTTCAATTCTATTTTTCCGATAAAACTTGAGGAATGGTTTTGTTTCTTTAGTTTAAAATCTTGACCTTAAGTTTATGTTTTAATATATATTTTAATTTGTGACTTGTTCAATATTTTAGGCTTATTCCTATTTTGAAAAGGGTTAAGGCGACTACAAGTAGTTTTTTTATTATCAAAATAAGTAATCTGCTTTGTAGTGAACTACTAAAGTAGGTAAGGACTTAAAAAAAATTTATTAGGTTTTTTGTTCTAACCGAAGTTCTCACCTTTGACTGCACTGGAATTCCTTCCCGGTGGTGATGGTGGAGTTTGATCGACCTCCTATAGACTGTTGTTGGTACGTTGCTGAAGTTAAGAAACAACAAAAACATAGCCACCACCGCAAGGGCTAACATGAGGTTAGTTGGAGTCCACAATCACCATTAGGAAGGATTTCATGTCAGGTTACCAAGGTTTGGTGGTGATCCATGGGTGAAAATATAAAACTCTGGCTAGAGCCGAAAACCTAATCAGAATTTTTAACTCCGTGTTACTTATTTTGGTAATTAAAAAGTACATTACCTTTATCCGCTCTCTCTAATGTTGTAACATCGTCTTTGCTATTTTAAAAATCAGTATAAATTTGAGTTTTCAAACTGCATGGGTACGTTTGTAATTTGAACTTTTACCTGTTTGTTAACTTAACTGAATTTCAAAAACTATGCAGCGGAATTTTAAATAACAAACAAACAACCCAAGCAGTTATTACAGTTTAAAAACACATGTTTGGCGTATATACAAATATACAATACCAAAAATTGCCAAACATGCCTACCGGTGTTACATAATCTAAACCGACCATAATAATATTATACCAAAAGTAGTGTTCCTTCAAAAAGGCTTCTATAACAGCCACAAGTGTCCCCAACTCACCAAGCCGTCTATTCCTTATCTGTAAAATGTTAAACATCAACAACATTAGCTATATAAATATAGCTAGTGATTACTAACAATCATGCATAACAATTAAGCAAGTCCTTAGCAATATAACAAGTCATATAGCAGAATAAGCAATCAATGCTATCCTAACATATAGCGGAGTGTTGACATGTCCAGCGAGTGTATTATATTGCCGGGTTGCAAAGCCAGCTCAAACCACTACCACCGGGGGGAATCATACACTACCATCCGTGCGCGTTTCATCACCTAAGTGAATCACCATGCTCGTTAAGGAGCCAAAGCTCATTAGGCTTAGCCATTTAAGGCACTCACCTCAATTGCTGAAAGGAACAGTACTCGAGTACCGTTAGTCCAGAACATTATGCCCGTAGGCCCAGGACCCAGCCGAAGCCGACCTTAATTACATATATTGTCCGGACGTACAGATAGTTTCATCAATCACCCTTTACAGGGACAAGTACATGCATGCTTTATTCATATAACATATTATTCATCAAGTGTGCACATGTACTTAAATACATGTCTTGCACATCAATTAGCAAGGCATATCATGGATTCTTTATCATACTAGCATACATATGGCTTTCATAATACAAGTTGTGGCATGTCATAATCATATAACTGTTCTTGCATTCAAAACTTCCTAAATTGAAGTCATAAGAGTCAGTACTCACCTCGTGTGTTTATAAACAACACAATATGAACTCGGCTCTCCTTGATAGCTTAATTACCTATTAGTACACATATAAGTCCACTTAGATTACCACATATCACATACATAAATTAATTCTAATGTTAGTTTCCTAAATATGTCTAAACTAATAAAAATGGTTAAACTAACCCAAATATCCCAAAATTGGTCAAAAGTGATACAACCATAGCCCAAATAACCTGAACCTTGAAAAACCAATTTCTGTTTGCTGCACAACAGGTCGCGCCGCGACACCCTTAAGGGTCGCGCCGCGACGCAGCACTAGAGCTGCAATTCTGAGTTCTGCAGCTGCTGTTTTTTCATTCAAACCCCACTTTATCACTTTCTTAATTATTTCCAGATCATGTACAAGCTTTGGGGCATCAAAAGGGGTTCTTAAACACTAACATAACACAATTTAATCATCATATTCAAGATTGAATCACTAATTCACCATTAAAGACCCATTTGGTCAATTTCATGAAATTCAACCAAGTTGGCATCTTTAATACACAAAATCAGTTCCTAACAACCTATAGATGATCCTAGAACAGATTTCAATTCAAAAACTCAAGCTTTGTTAGCTAATTTTGTTTTGCCCCATTTTAACCTAAAACTAGAAATGAAGAACAAAGGTGAAGAGAGCTTACAAGCAAGAAGATGATGGTGAAGAAGGGAACAAGAACAGATTGTGGACTTGTTTTTTGCTTTAATTCCAGCTTCAATTGCTCTTGGATTGGATTTGTTCTTCAATTTCAAAGTGCAAGAGATGAGAGTGTGAAGTGTGTGTATAAACGTGGGTGTGTGTGTGTATCTGAAATAAAATGGCTGACTCATCTAATTGAGGACCGACCTTCTGGGTTTTAATTATCCACAAGGGGTATTTTGTTCCCCTTTTCAACATACAACACAACACCCGAATAATCGTTTCAACTAACGAGGATATTTTTGGAAACCTCGTTTGAAACCAGTTATTATTTTATAATTCTTTTCTATTTTTAATAATATTTTTGATTTCACATTTAACTAGCCAATTACATATTTTCTATTAATACTTAACATATATATTCATTTAATACTTTTAAATAAATTTACATACCAAATGGAGCACGCGAATAGGCCATATTTGAGGATGTTACAAATGTGGAGCAACAACAAATTAACTTTTACCATTTCATCCTATGCAATTTATGTAGCATAACTTAGATTTCATAATTATGTTTAAAATAGACGAAGAACGCAAAATCCCCGAACCTGAAAATTGTATCACCGACCCGAACATTATCGGGTTTTCCATCACGTTCGAGTTCTTTTGCCATTCTATAAGTCAATTAGCCAAACTTTAAGAATTTAGAAATATGTTGAATAGACCAAAACGATCAATCATGTGATGAACTACTCGAGTTTAGACTAATTAAGAAAACAAGAATCAAGAAAAACCCTCAAAATTCAGAATTAATTATTTGATCAATCAATTGATAGACTACTTCAACTACTCTACTGCCAAACACTCTATTGGCAAAAGACAAGTGAGATGGACCACATATATTAACTAGATGGTTGGTACCACACCTTGCGGCGAAAAAAATAGTTATCATTAACATTAGAATTATATATTTAAACGTGAATATTTGAAATAAATCAGATAAAAATAAAATAATTAGACTTATATATAGTGAAGTTTTATTTTAAAAAGTCCACTGTACATTTATATTGCTTGGTTTCAATCGAATACATACACACATGGTTGATTTTTTTATATATGCCCTTCTTAACGTGCAAAATATCTTATATACCAAAAGCACAAGTTTTTTATAAAAAATGAAAGAGATTAGTAATCGTTATATACTTATATATACGAGGATCTATTACCCACGCTTTGTTATATTGGTGCAAAATATATACATTTTAGTTATATTGGTGGAATCATTTTATTTATTAAATTTATTTTTTTACTCTTTTATTTATCAAAAAAAAGCTGTCTTATTTTAGTTATATCCATTTAGGTGCAAAATACATGCAATTTAGATTAATACGAACAAAAAGATAATCTATCTTAATAAAAAGATAACTGAAATAAAAATAAATATACGATGATTTAATAAATATTTAAGTTAAAAATAAAAAAAGCAAAATAATAAATTCATTAAATCAAAAGTTTAGAAAGAAAAAAAGAAAATTGATATGGAAAATATTTAAGTTAAAAACAAAAGAAAGCAAAAATGATTAATTAATTAAATCAAAAGTTTAAAAACCGAAAGCCACAACAAAATGCTACCTAACCATTAGGATAAGTGCTTAATTTGAAATTACCAAGGCAAATTTATATATATATATATATATATATATATATATATATATATATATAGATTACACTTGGCTTTACGACAATCTTGACATACATCTGGAAATATGAATAATTGGAAATCTAAAGACTTGGAACATCTGGTAGTAGAGAATTTGAGAGAGGGTTTTGAGGATTTTGAGTGTGGCATATCATGTTTTAGAGTAGAGAGAGAAGTGGTGAATTTTTCTAAATCTTCCATCTCCTTTTATAGACATCTAAGATAATTGTAGGTTGAAGATATCCGGTTATGGACTTCAAACTCCTTCTTCATTTTGCTTAATTTCTTTTGTCTTCTTTTTATAATTGAATAGTAAGCATCTTTTGAAAAGTTGTTTGTCATGGCTTGATAATGGAGCATCTTTTCTTTTAAAAAGCTTCTTGATTGAACATGCTTCTTGTCTTGTCATGTTTTTACTCCATCTTTATCCTTCATGTCTTCATGAACCTATTTGATAAACTTTTTATTTGAATAATAAATTCTTTTGAAATACCAAAAATGTATTTCAAATATTTGAATAATATAAATTTGAATAATTAAAAGAATTTGTCTACAAAGACAAATCACCAAACTCACACAACACGATTACATTGGAAATGTTTATTTTGAATACATCATGAAGTATTAATCATAAAGACTAAATTCTGCATATGGATCTTGAGCATCTTGAATAGAAGATTCTTGGGGCATATCTTGAGTAGAACTTGTGGGAGAACTTTGCTTTATTTCCTTAATCAGTCTTCGAATTTCTTCTTTTGAATCTGCAGTCATAAACTGTTTGATTTGTTCTTCTTCATCTTCTGGACTTGGAGGTGGAGCAATAGAGGTTGATGCTCCAAAATTGATTGAATAATAGTTTGATACTCCTTGAATAGTCATTTTTTCAAGTTGTTCGGTGGGAAGTTTTTCCCACCATTTTACTCTTACTGTCCTTTGTAGTAACGGTGGAGATGTTCCATTACCAGGAACAATCATGAATGTCCATGAAATAATCCATGGGATTTTGAATAAAATGGTAAACTGTAGTAGGTATTCAAAGTCGGGAATATCTTGAACAAATATTTCTTTAAATTTGATAAATCCTTCCTTAACACGATCTGGGAAAGTGTCAATAATATTTCCTAGAAATTTGAACCATTTGATAAACCATCTTGGATAATTGTGGTCAAAATTTTTATCAAAGAAGATGAACCATGAATGGGAATAGCTTCTTAGATAAAGGAAATTGAACCAGGCATCTTGATAGTCATAATAGTTATAAGAAGGATGTTGGGGAAAGTTTGAAAGGGTTTTATTGGTATGTGGTCGAGTCTTCCATTCTTGAATAGACATAATATGAAATATTTGAGCTTTGCTAAAGTCTATTTGAAGGGGGTTTGACGGGCTACGATTATGAATAACTTTGATAGATCCTGTGTCTATTAAGATGGCTTGATAGTAATCACGTGTTTTTTGAGTATCATTGATAAAAAGAGAATCTTTTGGAAAAAGAAAATCTGTTAGAATATGAAAGCCTTTAGCTTGTAGTTCTAACTCATAATCTTCTAGTATCTTAACTATTTGAAAATTTGGGTTGAGAATATAAGAGCTGTTTTTTGGTTTTGATGATGGAGAAGGTATAACTGGCTTTGAGAAAGGAGAGATAGTAGAAGCGGCTTTTTGAGGAGTAATTGGAGAAGATATTGAAGAATGTGGGGGAATGTTTGATGATCTTGGTAGAATGGTAACAGGTGTGTTGACTAAAGATGAGTATGATGGGTATCTTTTTTGGGGAGTAATTGGAGCAAATCTATTTTGAGTAGGAATGATGGAAGAACTTCCACCTGTAAATGGAGAGATAACTAATTTTTTCTTTTGATCAGATGTTTGAGTAGGATTTTGAGAAGTCATTTGCCCTGTAAAAATTCTCTTGATAAGAAATCTGGTAAAGAGTTATCTTTACCTTTGATAAATTCTATTTGAAAATCAAAATTACTTAGCAAGGCTTGCCATCTTGCAAAAATTTGTTTAGATATTATATTTTTTATATCATTTTCTAAAATTGGTTTAGCTGATTGACAATCAACTCTTAGTAAAAAGGGTTTCATATATAAATCATCTTCGAATTTATTGATACACAAAACAATGCTTAAAACTTCTTTTTTCACAGTTGAGTAATTTTTTTGAGTTTCATTCCAAGCACCAGAGTAATATCTTACTAGTTCTTCTTTTGTTTGATCATTAGTTTTTTGCTTAAGTATTCCTCCATATCCTAAGTCACTAGCATCTGTTTCAACAATTATTTTTGCATTTGGTTGGGGAATATTAAGACATGGTAGGTATTTAATTTTTTGTTTAATTTCTTTGACTACATTAGTATGTTCCTGAGTCCATGGCTCAGGGTTTTTCTTAAGTCTTCTGTATAAAGGTTTACATATTGTTCCTAGATCTTGGAAAAAAATCATGAACATAGTTTAAACATCCTAGAAATCTTTGGAGTTGAGTTTTGTCTTTAATCTCATCAGGAAATTTATTAGCAAATTCTAGGCTTCTTTGAATAGGTTTAATGGTTCCTTTGATGATCTCATGACCTAAGAATCTAATGTGTGTTTGAAAAAGACTCATTTTTGAAGCAGAGACAACTAATCCATTTTTATAGATTAATTCATAAAAAATGTTTAAATGTTTAAAATGTTGGTCAATAGATTTTGAAAAGATTAGTACATCATCTATATAAACAATTGCAAAATCACTTATAGGAATTATGATATCATTCATAATATTTTGAAATTCTGAAGGAGCATTTTTTAATCCAAAGGGCATAACATTCCATTCGTAATGACCGAAGGGTACATTAAACCCAGTTTTGTATTTATCTTGTTCATGAATCTGTATTTGCCAAAATCCAGATTTCATATCAAATTTTGAAAAGATATTTGAATCATATAATCTTTTTAATAAATCTCTTTTATTAGGAATTGGATATCTTATCCATTCTAAAACTTTGTTTAAGGGTTTATAGTTGATTACAAGTCTAGGAGATCCTCTTTCAAGTTCAGCTGCATTCATAACGTAAAAGGCTGAACAGGACCAAGGAGACTTAGATGATCTTATAAGTTTCTTACTTAGTAATTCTTGAATTTCTTGTTTGCAATGTTCTTGTAATTCAGAGGACATATGAATAGCTCTTGATTTTGAAGGTATATCTTTTTCATCAAAGTTTTTTATGTATGGTAATTTGACTATATGTTGTTTTCTGTTCCAAAAAGCATTAGGAATATTAGAACATACGTATTTTTCGAATTTTTCTTTGATTTGTTTAATTTTACTTTGAGTTATTCTTTCTTGTAATTGATCAGGAATCTTTAAGCTACTTATTTCACTTATTAAATATTTTGCTTGGTTAAGTTTATTATTTAAATTATTTAATTCTGAAAAGGCAATTGGATTAGTGAATTCAAATGTTATTTCTTTATTTAAAACTTTAGTACTTATTCCTGTTTCATTAATAGTAAAGGGATATAATTGTGAAATGAATGGCGTTCCTAATATTAGAGTGGAAGTTAAGTTTTTTGCAAGAATTAGAGAAGTCTTATAACAATAATCATTATTACATATATGAACATTTGTAACTTTGTATTTAACATTTAGAGAAGATCCGCTAGCTGTTGACAAACGACTAGCAGTTTTTTCATAATATTTTGTTGGAATGATCCCTTCTTGAATGCAATTCATATCTGCCCCACTATCTATTAATGCTAAGACTGTTATCTTAAATTCATTTGCTACGCAAAGATGTATATAAGTATTCCATCTTTGATAGGATATATTTTTTGGAATTTTTATTTGATCTGGACTTGTATTGATAATTTTGTTTACATTATTTTCGTTTTCAGTAATAATATCTTTACCTTTTTCTACCTTTGATAATCTTTCTTTGATTGATCTTATTTCTGTTTTTACAGTTTTTAATTCTTCTTGTAGGTCTTGAACTGTTATTGTAGTTTTTGGTTTAGAAAATCTTGCATATATTTCTTGCATATTAAAGGGATGATTATTATGTGATGTTTCTATAATCGATTCAGTATTTTTGTTATAATTAAGAAATTTATCTATGAGTTGGGTTTTTATGATTTTATCTGGAATTTTGTCTATTAGTTCTAAAAAGTCCCTATCTTTATCTGTGATGACATTTATTGTTTTATTACAAATACAATTTCCTAAACATTCGCAATTTGATTCATAATCGGTTTCATCTGATGAATAACTTTGTAAAACATTTAGATCATTATTATCATAGTCTGATATACTTGATTCCGAATCGTCATTTTCATTAAGAAATAGCTTACTTATTTGTACTTTTAATTGATCAGAGATATCTAGCTCATTTATAGTTTTCTTGACATAGCAATTTTTTGCCATATGACCAGCCTTTCCACACTTATAACAGATAATAATGTCTCTTTGATTACCCTTTGGGCTTGGTTTTTTAAACCTTTTATAATTTTTTCTGTTATCGTTGTATTTTTCTGTATTATTTTGCTTTGGTGTATATCTTTTGCTAAAAAAGTGTCTTTTATGAAATTGTTTTTTAGGTTTAGAGGAAGAAGAAGGTTTGGAAATAGGTTGAAAACCATATTGTTGACAGAAATCTCCTAATTCAGATTTACTTGTAATCTTATCTTTTTTAAGTTTAGCTTTAAACTTTAAATCTGAGCATATAGATAATCCTTCTTTATTGACATGACTAATTATTTCTCCATAGGTAAGTTCCTTATAAGGTATTTGATTATTATATTTTTCCCTTAAATTATTTCTAATTTTTTCAGCAAACAAGTTTGGTAGTCCTGCAATAAATCTTTCTTTCCAGTAGGCTTCTTTACAATCTGACCTTAACATTACTTTGGTTAGGAACATATCTTTATACCATCTAAAATCTTGAAGTTTTCTACAAGTAAGATTAAGTAATATCTCTGCACTTTTTTCTTGAAATATAGTTGGATCTCCTATAAAATGTTTTACTATTACAAATATAAGTGTGTTTATAATATCATCTTCTTGAGTAGTTGTAGAAAACTTCAAGATTTTAGATGGTATAAAGATATGTTCCTAACCAAAGTAATGTTAAGGTCAGATTGTAAAGAAGCCTACTGGAAAGAAAGATTTATTGCAGGACTACCAAACTTGTTTGCTGAAAAAATTAGAAATAATTTAAGGGAAAAATATAATAATCAAATACCTTATAAGGAACTTACCTATGGAGAAATAATTAGTCATGTCAATAAAGAAGGATTATCTATATGCTCAGATTTAAAGTTTAAAGCTAAACTTAAAAAAGATAAGATTACAAGTAAATCTGAATTAGGAGATTTCTGTCAACAATATGGTTTTCAACCTATTTCCAAACCTTCTTCTTCCTCTAAACCTAAAAAACAATTTCATAAAAGACACTTTTTTAGCAAAAGATATACACCAAAGCAAAATAATACAGAAAAATACAACGATAACAGAAAAAATTATAAAAGGTTTAAAAAACCAAGCCCAAAGGGTAATCAAAGAGACATTATTATCTGTTATAAGTGTGGAAAGGCTGGTCATATGGCAAAAAATTGCTATGTCAAGAAAACTATAAATGAGCTAGATATCTCTGATCAATTAAAAGTACAAATAAGTAAGCTATTTCTTAATGAAAATGACGATTCGGAATCAAGTATATCAGACTATGATAATAATGATCTAAATGTTTTACAAAGTTATTCATCAGATGAAACCGATTATGAATCAAATTGCGAATGTTTAGGAAATTGTATTTGTAATAAAACAATAAATGTCATCACAGATAAAGATAGGGACTTTTTAGAACTAATAGACAAAATTCCAGATAAAATCATAAAAACCCAACTCATAGATAAATTTCTTAATTATAACAAAAATACTGAATCGATTATAGAAACATCACATAATAATCATCCCTTTAATATGCAAGAAATATATGCAAGATTTTCTAAACCAAAAACTACAATAACAGTTCAAGACCTACAAGAAGAATTAAAAACTGTAAAAACAGAAATAAGATCAATCAAAGAAAGATTATCAAAGGTAGAAAAAGGTAAAGATATTATTACTGAAAACGAAAATAATGTAAACAAAATTATCAATACAAGTCCAGATCAAATAAAAATTCCAAAAAATATATCCTATCAAAGATGGAATACTTATATACATCTTTGCGTAGCAAATGAATTTAAGATAACAGTCTTAGCATTAATAGATAGTGGGGCAGATATGAATTGCATTCAAGAAGGGATCATTCCAACAAAATATTATGAAAAAACTGCTAGTCGTTTGTCAACAGCTAGCGGATCTTCTCTAAATGTTAAATACAAAGTTACAAATGTTCATATATGTAATAATGATTATTGTTATAAGACTTCTCTAATTCTTGCAAAAAACTTAACTTCCACTCTAATATTAGGAACGCCATTCATTTCACAATTATATCCCTTTACTATTAATGAAACAGGAATAAGTACTAAAGTTTTAAATAAAGAAATAACATTTGAATTCACTAATCCAATTGCCTTTTCAGAATTAAATAATTTAAATAATAAACTTAACCAAGCAAAATATTTAATAAGTGAAATAAGTAGCTTAAAGATTCCTGATCAATTACAAGAAAGAATAACTCAAAGTAAAATTAAACAAATCAAAGAAAAATTCGAAAAATACGTATGTTCTAATATTCCTAATGCTTTTTGGAACAGAAAACAACATATAGTCAAATTACCATACATAAAAAACTTTGATGAAAAAGATATACCTTCAAAATCAAGAGCTATTCATATGTCCTCTGAATTACAAGAACATTGCAAACAAGAAATTCAAGAATTACTAAGTAAGAAACTTATAAGATCATCTAAGTCTCCTTGGTCCTGTTCAGCCTTTTACGTTATGAATGCAGCTGAACTTGAAAGAGGATCTCCTAGACTTGTAATCAACTATAAACCCTTAAACAAAGTTTTAGAATGGATAAGATATCCAATTCCTAATAAAAGAGATTTATTAAAAAGATTATATGATTCAAATATCTTTTCAAAATTTGATATGAAATCTGGATTTTGGCAAATACAGATTCATGAACAAGATAAATACAAAACTGGGTTTAATGTACCCTTCGGTCATTACGAATGGAATGTTATGCCCTTTGGATTAAAAAATGCTCCTTCAGAATTTCAAAATATTATGAATGATATCATAATTCCTATAAGTGATTTTGCAATTGTTTATATAGATGATGTACTAATCTTTTCAAAATCTATTGACCAACATTTTAAACATTTAAACATTTTTTATGAATTAATCTATAAAAATGGATTAGTTGTCTCTGCTTCAAAAATGAGTCTTTTTCAAACACACATTAGATTCTTAGGTCATGAGATCATCAAAGGAACCATTAAACCTATTCAAAGAAGCCTAGAATTTGCTAATAAATTTCCTGATGAGATTAAAGACAAAACTCAACTCCAAAGATTTCTAGGATGTTTAAACTATGTTCATGATTTTTTTCCAAGATCTAGGAACAATATGTAAACCTTTATACAGAAGACTTAAGAAAAACCCTGAGCCATGGACTCAGGAACATACTAATGTAGTCAAAGAAATTAAACAAAAAATTAAATACCTACCATGTCTTAATATTCCCCAACCAAATGCAAAAATAATTGTTGAAACAGATGCTAGTGACTTAGGATATGGAGGAATACTTAAGCAAAAAACTAATGATCAAACAAAAGAAGAACTAGTAAGATATTACTCTGGTGCTTGGAATGAAACTCAAAAAAATTACTCAACTGTGAAAAAAGAAGTTTTAAGCATTGTTTTGTGTATCAATAAATTCGAAGATGATTTATATATGAAACCCTTTTTACTAAGAGTTGATTGTCAATCAGCTAAACCAATTTTAGAAAATGATATAAAAAATATAATATCTAAACAAATTTTTGCAAGATGGCAAGCCTTGCTAAGTAATTTTGATTTTCAAATAGAATTTATCAAAGGTAAAGATAACTCTTTACCAGATTTCTTATCAAGAGAATTTTTACAGGGCAAATGACTTCTCAAAATCCTACTCAAACATCTGATCAAAAGAAAAAATTAGTTATCTCTCCATTTACAGGTGGAAGTTCTTCCATCATTCCTACTCAAAATAGATTTGCTCCAATTACTCCCCAAAAAAGATACCCATCATACTCATCTTTAGTCAACACACCTGTTACCATTCTACCAAGATCATCAAACATTCCCCCACATTCTTCAATATCTTCTCCAATTACTCCTCAAAAAGCCGCTTCTACTATCTCTCCTTTCTCAAAGCCAGTTATACCTTCTCCATCATCAAAACCAAAAAACAGCTCTTATATTCTCAACCCAAATTTTCAAATAGTTAAGATACTAGAAGATTATGAGTTAGAACTACAAGCTAAAGGCTTTCATATTCTAACAGATTTTCTTTTTCCAAAAGATTCTCTTTTTATCAATGATACTCAAAAAACACGTGATTACTATCAAGCCATCTTAATAGACACAGGATCTATCAAAGTTATTCATAATCGTAGCCCGTCAAACCCCCTTCAAATAGACTTTAGCAAAGCTCAAATATTTCATATTATGTCTATTCAAGAATGGAAGACTCGACCACATACCAATAAAACCCTTTCAAACTTTCCCCAACATCCTTCTTATAACTATTATGACTATCAAGATGCCTGGTTCAATTTCCTTTATCTAAGAAGCTATTCCCATTCATGGTTCATCTTCTTTGATAAAAATTTTGACCACAATTATCCAAGATGGTTTATCAAATGGTTCAAATTTCTAGGAAATATTATTGACACTTTCCCAGATCGTGTTAAGGAAGGATTTATCAAATTTAAAGAAATATTTGTTCAAGATATTCCCGACTTTGAATACCTACTACAGTTTACCATTTTATTCAAAATCCCATGGATTATTTCATGGACATTCATGATTGTTCCTGGTAATGGAACATCTCCACCGTTACTACAAAGGACAGTAAGAGTAAAATGGTGGGATAAACTTCCCACCGAACAACTTGAAAAAATGACTATTCAAGGAGTATCAAACTATTATTCAATCAATTTTGGAGCATCAACCTCTATTGCTCCACCTCCAAGTCCAGAAGATGAAGAAGAACAAATCAAACAGTTTATGACTGCAGATTCAAAAGAAGAAATTTGAAGACTGATTAAGGAAATAAAGCAAAGTTCTCCCACAAGTTCTACTCAAGATATGCCCCAAGAATCTTCTATTCAAGATGCTCAAGATCCATATGCAGAATTTAGTCTTTATGATTAATACTTCATGATGTATTCAAAATAAACATTTCCAATGTAATCGTGTTGTGTGAGTTTGGTGATTTGTATTTGTAGACAAATTCTTTTAATTATTCAAATTTATATTATTCAAATATTTGAAATACATTTTTGGTATTTCAAAAGAATTTATTATTCAAATAAAAAGTTTATCAAATAGGTTCATGAAGACATGAAGGATAAAGATGGAGTAAAAACATGACAAGACAAGAAGCATGTTCAATCAAGAAGCTTTTTAAAAGAAAAGATGCTCCATTATCAAGCCATGACAAACAACTTTTCAAAAGATGCTTACTATTCAATTATAAAAAGAAGACAAAAGAAATTAAGCAAAATGAAGAAGGAGTTTGAAGTCCATAACCGGATATCTTCAACCTACAATTATCTTAGATGTCTATAAAAGGAGATGGAAGATTTAGAAAAATGCACCACTTCTCTCTCTACTCTAAAACATGATATGCCACACTCAAAATCCTCAAAACCCTCTCTCAAATTCTCTACTACCAGATGTTCCAAGTCTTTAGATTTCCAATTATTCATATTTCCAGATGTATGTCAAGATTGTCGTAAAGACAAGTGTAATCAAGATTGTTTAATCAAAGAAGGTACTTTATCATAAATCTACTTTTGTTCATCTTTATCTGTTAATATTGCTTGCCATATTTACTATCACTCTGATTAATGATCCATTTACCACTTTATTGCTTGCCATATTTACTATCACTCTGATTAATGATCAATTTACCACTTTGGTATCAGAGCCATGGGCTCTTAGTCATTCTTCAAAAACAAATTTGTTGTTATTATGTTATTTTGAATAATACCAATCAGAGATCTGTCTTTAAAAATCTAGTTTTAAAGGTACCTATGATTTCTAAGAATATTAAATCTCTTAATGTCTTTAGTATAATAACGTTAGAAGACCTATTATTGTCAGTGATAATCTTTATTGTTGGTTGGATTAGCATATATGGCGCAGTTTATGCTTGTAAGACGCCCAGCCGGACCACAACAATAAAACACTGTAGGTGTTCTTCGTTATATATTTAACCATTAAAAGATATTAATCTCTTTCAAATCATTAGATCTCTAAAACTAAGATTTAAAGATTACAGATAAGATGATGAATTTATTCTCTAAAAAACATAATTTTGACAAAGATGTTAATGAAGAAACTGATTTACATATGAATTCTGTTGAAGTTCATATATCTGATATAGAACAAAGTTTGTCCAATTGGACTATTCCAAAGCAAAGTTTTAATACAATTTATAAAATTGGAACTTTTGACTTTCTACAAGGGTATTCAATCAAAGCATCTGAACAAACAGTATCAATAAATAAAGAATACGATAATCTACATCTATTATCCAAATCTGCTATTATTCAACACAGAAAGAAATATAAATATTTACATGTTGGTTTAGTACAAGTAGCAGTTAAACCACTATTCAGATTAGGAATAGATGCACCGGTCCTTTTAATATTAAGAGATGCAAGACATACCAATTTTCAAAATTCAATATTAGCTATGGCAGAAACTAATATTTCAAATGGTCCCATATATTTTAACTGTTACCCAAACTTTTCAGTAGGACTATTTGATCCAAATATTCTTGATACTCTAATTTTAACAATTAAAACAAAAAATTTAGAATTCAAAGAAGAAACAAAAGCTATTGCAATCATATACAGAATTTGTTACAAAACTATGACTTCAACAATAGAACCTAGGACTAAGATAGCCAGTCCAAAAAATGAAACTGTAATTTTTGAATCAAACCCACAACATACAAAAATTCAAACTCCAAAACGGCTCAAGTGGAATGAAATAACTCAATCTTGTAACTGGAATCTACAAGATATTAATCTACCCAAACCAATTGGAGAGTCTAGTAGAACATCTAGTGTTATAGAACATGAAGATGGATCTGTAGATGTTAGTTTTGAAAATAGTCAAACCATTCCCTCAAGATTATCCACAGGATCTATTAATAGTACAACTAACTCTAAAAATCCTCTTATCAGAAAATCAAAATCATTAAGATATGTAGACTTCAATAAAAATATTCCACAACCTATTTATCATGAAGATAAACAAAGTGAATCTGAAGGATATAGTCCCACTCAATCAGATATATTATCAGAAATTAATAATTTTAAAAATCAAACATGAGTAACAAGACTCAAGCTTTATGTAATAATAATATTCAAAAAATACTTGCAATAAAAAAATATTGGAAAATTATTAACATCGATAATATTGAACTTTTAAAAATTAAAAGTGAAGAAAATCAGATAATAAAAAGCTCTAAAGAACCAATGAATATTCAATGGGATCAACCCAAAGACTTAACAAACATTCAATGGGTACAATTAGCAAATCTTAAGATAAGAAGTAATCAAATACAACAAAGAACAGAATTAATGTTTACATGGATCAAACAAACAAAATCAGAATTAGTCATTTGCTAATGAGTCCATTTTTAGTAAATCTTAAAAAAGAAATAAAATATACTACATCCCGAATTAATCAATTAGATAGAGACATAAAAATACTAACAGATGAATTAAGAACGGGTGAAAACATATATAATAAAGTAGCACATTTTAGAACACTAAATATGCTTAAAAACATTCGTGTAACACTAATTATAAAACTCGAACAACTAAAGAGTCAAGTTTACTAATAGTTTGTTAAAATGACCAACACAGTTAATATGGAATATCTCAAAAATGAATTCTATGCAGATCATAACAAAGAAAAAAGAACGCATTATTATAACATTGTTAATAACAACAAACAAGAATTAATACATCAACTCTCCTGGAGAAATTTCATTAATCAAAACAACATTCATATAACATTTTTTGAATGGTATGAAATGTATTGCAAACAAAATAATATTTCGAATCCCTTTTTAAATATATATGAATCCCCAAAAATAACTCAAGAATACCTAGATATAACTAAAGACGAAAAAATAATAGCTATACATCCTCCAAAAACTCGCATATTAATCCAGAACAACATATTAGCTACACCATTCACCACAGTTAATGAAACAATAACCAAAGAAGAATTAACTAAACAAATTGTATATCAAAATAATTATACCAATGAAATACTAAATACCATGAGTCAACAATTAAACAGAATCGAAAACAACGAAAACAATATCAACATTAAAGGTAATAATCATACAATAAAATATGAAGATAAACCAATTTTTACACCCCAACAAATAGATTCAACAATAAATTTAGGGTATAATAAAAAATTGGTTAATGAATTAGAACAAAAACTTAGTGAAATAAAAATTAATGTAATAAATCAATCTATAGACTCAGAAGACGAATACACATACAATAATAATGAGAATAAAATATCCCAACTTCAAGAACAATTCTCAAACAATATCAACAAACTTAGAAATACAAATACAAAAACATATAACAGGCCAACCACTTTAAACTATTACCCAAGACCAACTTTTCCAGATATTCAATTTGAAGATAGAGAATTCGCAGGATTAAGAAGTGCATATGATGGTTCTTCTGTCTATGAATGGAATATAGATGGATTAACAGAACATCAAATTTTAAACATGCTTCAAGAAATGAATATGGCTGCCAATGCCTATTCAATAAGAGGAAATAATCAAAAAAAAATAGCTGATCTACTAACTTCTGGGTTTACTGGTAATATAAAAGGATGGTGGGATTCATACCTTACTGGTGAAGAAAGAGAGTTTATTCTTACTGCAAAAAAATCAATCATAAAGCAAGAGAATAATGAAACTACAACTACTCAAGAAGATGATATTATAAACACACTTATATTTGTAATAGTAAAACATTTTATAGGAGATCCAACTATATTTCAAGAAAAAAGTGCAGAGATATTACTTAATCTTACTTGTAGAAAACTTCAAGATTTTAGATGGTATAAAGATATGTTCCTAACCAAAGTAATGTTAAGGTCAGATTGTAAAGAAGCCTACTGGAAAGAAAGATTTATTGCAGGACTACCAAACTTGTTTGCTGAAAAAATTAGAAATAATTTAAGGGAAAAATATAATAATCAAATACCTTATAAGGAACTTACCTATGGAGAAATAATTAGTCATGTCAATAAAGAAGGATTATCTATATGCTCAGATTTAAAGTTTAAAGCTAAACTTAAAAAAGATAAGATTACAAGTAAATCTGAATTAGGAGATTTCTGTCAACAATATGGTTTTCAACCTATTTCCAAACCTTCTTCTTCCTCTAAACCTAAAAAACAATTTCATAAAAGACACTTTTTTAGCAAAAGATATACACCAAAGCAAAATAATACAGAAAAATACAACGATAACAGAAAAAATTATAAAAGGTTTAAAAAACCAAGCCCAAAGGGTAATCAAAGAGACATTATTATCTGTTATAAGTGTGGAAAGGCTGGTCATATGGCAAAAAATTGCTATGTCAAGAAAACTATAAATGAGCTAGATATCTCTGATCAATTAAAAGTACAAATAAGTAAGCTATTTCTTAATGAAAATGACGATTCGGAATCAAGTATATCAGACTATGATAATAATGATCTAAATGTTTTACAAAGTTATTCATCAGATGAAACCGATTATGAATCAAATTGCGAATGTTTAGGAAATTGTATTTGTAATAAAACAATAAATGTCATCACAGATAAAGATAGGGACTTTTTAGAACTAATAGACAAAATTCCAGATAAAATCATAAAAACCCAACTCATAGATAAATTTCTTAATTATAACAAAAATACTGAATCGATTATAGAAACATCACATAATAATCATCCCTTTAATATGCAAGAAATATATGCAAGATTTTCTAAACCAAAAACTACAATAACAGTTCAAGACCTACAAGAAGAATTAAAAACTGTAAAAACAGAAATAAGATCAATCAAAGAAAGATTATCAAAGGTAGAAAAAGGTAAAGATATTATTACTGAAAACGAAAATAATGTAAACAAAATTATCAATACAAGTCCAGATCAAATAAAAATTCCAAAAAATATATCCTATCAAAGATGGAATACTTATATACATCTTTGCGTAGCAAATGAATTTAAGATAACAGTCTTAGCATTAATAGATAGTGGGGCAGATATGAATTGCATTCAAGAAGGGATCATTCCAACAAAATATTATGAAAAAACTGCTAGTCGTTTGTCAACAGCTAGCGGATCTTCTCTAAATGTTAAATACAAAGTTACAAATGTTCATATATGTAATAATGATTATTGTTATAAGACTTCTCTAATTCTTGCAAAAAACTTAACTTCCACTCTAATATTAGGAACGCCATTCATTTCACAATTATATCCCTTTACTATTAATGAAACAGGAATAAGTACTAAAGTTTTAAATAAAGAAATAACATTTGAATTCACTAATCCAATTGCCTTTTCAGAATTAAATAATTTAAATAATAAACTTAACCAAGCAAAATATTTAATAAGTGAAATAAGTAGCTTAAAGATTCCTGATCAATTACAAGAAAGAATAACTCAAAGTAAAATTAAACAAATCAAAGAAAAATTCGAAAAATACGTATGTTCTAATATTCCTAATGCTTTTTGGAACAGAAAACAACATATAGTCAAATTACCATACATAAAAAACTTTGATGAAAAAGATATACCTTCAAAATCAAGAGCTATTCATATGTCCTCTGAATTACAAGAACATTGCAAACAAGAAATTCAAGAATTACTAAGTAAGAAACTTATAAGATCATCTAAGTCTCCTTGGTCCTGTTCAGCCTTTTACGTTATGAATGCAGCTGAACTTGAAAGAGGATCTCCTAGACTTGTAATCAACTATAAACCCTTAAACAAAGTTTTAGAATGGATAAGATATCCAATTCCTAATAAAAGAGATTTATTAAAAAGATTATATGATTCAAATATCTTTTCAAAATTTGATATGAAATCTGGATTTTGGCAAATACAGATTCATGAACAAGATAAATACAAAACTGGGTTTAATGTACCCTTCGGTCATTACGAATGGAATGTTATGCCCTTTGGATTAAAAAATGCTCCTTCAGAATTTCAAAATATTATGAATGATATCATAATTCCTATAAGTGATTTTGCAATTGTTTATATAGATGATGTACTAATCTTTTCAAAATCTATTGACCAACATTTTAAACATTTAAACATTTTTTATGAATTAATCTATAAAAATGGATTAGTTGTCTCTGCTTCAAAAATGAGTCTTTTTCAAACACACATTAGATTCTTAGGTCATGAGATCATCAAAGGAACCATTAAACCTATTCAAAGAAGCCTAGAATTTGCTAATAAATTTCCTGATGAGATTAAAGACAAAACTCAACTCCAAAGATTTCTAGGATGTTTAAACTATGTTCATGATTTTTTTCCAAGATCTAGGAACAATATGTAAACCTTTATACAGAAGACTTAAGAAAAACCCTGAGCCATGGACTCAGGAACATACTAATGTAGTCAAAGAAATTAAACAAAAAATTAAATACCTACCATGTCTTAATATTCCCCAACCAAATGCAAAAATAATTGTTGAAACAGATGCTAGTGACTTAGGATATGGAGGAATACTTAAGCAAAAAACTAATGATCAAACAAAAGAAGAACTAGTAAGATATTACTCTGGTGCTTGGAATGAAACTCAAAAAAATTACTCAACTGTGAAAAAAGAAGTTTTAAGCATTGTTTTGTGTATCAATAAATTCGAAGATGATTTATATATGAAACCCTTTTTACTAAGAGTTGATTGTCAATCAGCTAAACCAATTTTAGAAAATGATATAAAAAATATAATATCTAAACAAATTTTTGCAAGATGGCAAGCCTTGCTAAGTAATTTTGATTTTCAAATAGAATTTATCAAAGGTAAAGATAACTCTTTACCAGATTTCTTATCAAGAGAATTTTTACAGGGCAAATGACTTCTCAAAATCCTACTCAAACATCTGATCAAAAGAAAAAATTAGTTATCTCTCCATTTACAGGTGGAAGTTCTTCCATCATTCCTACTCAAAATAGATTTGCTCCAATTACTCCCCAAAAAAGATACCCATCATACTCATCTTTAGTCAACACACCTGTTACCATTCTACCAAGATCATCAAACATTCCCCCACATTCTTCAATATCTTCTCCAATTACTCCTCAAAAAGCCGCTTCTACTATCTCTCCTTTCTCAAAGCCAGTTATACCTTCTCCATCATCAAAACCAAAAAACAGCTCTTATATTCTCAACCCAAATTTTCAAATAGTTAAGATACTAGAAGATTATGAGTTAGAACTACAAGCTAAAGGCTTTCATATTCTAACAGATTTTCTTTTTCCAAAAGATTCTCTTTTTATCAATGATACTCAAAAAACACGTGATTACTATCAAGCCATCTTAATAGACACAGGATCTATCAAAGTTATTCATAATCGTAGCCCGTCAAACCCCCTTCAAATAGACTTTAGCAAAGCTCAAATATTTCATATTATGTCTATTCAAGAATGGAAGACTCGACCACATACCAATAAAACCCTTTCAAACTTTCCCCAACATCCTTCTTATAACTATTATGACTATCAAGATGCCTGGTTCAATTTCCTTTATCTAAGAAGCTATTCCCATTCATGGTTCATCTTCTTTGATAAAAATTTTGACCACAATTATCCAAGATGGTTTATCAAATGGTTCAAATTTCTAGGAAATATTATTGACACTTTCCCAGATCGTGTTAAGGAAGGATTTATCAAATTTAAAGAAATATTTGTTCAAGATATTCCCGACTTTGAATACCTACTACAGTTTACCATTTTATTCAAAATCCCATGGATTATTTCATGGACATTCATGATTGTTCCTGGTAATGGAACATCTCCACCGTTACTACAAAGGACAGTAAGAGTAAAATGGTGGGAAAAACTTCCCACCGAACAACTTGAAAAAATGACTATTCAAGGAGTATCAAACTATTATTCAATCAATTTTGGAGCATCAACCTCTATTGCTCCACCTCCAAGTCCAGAAGATGAAGAAGAACAAATCAAACAGTTTATGACTGCAGATTCAAAAGAAGAAATTCGAAGACTGATTAAGGAAATAAAGCAAAGTTCTCCCACAAGTTCTACTCAAGATATGCCCCAAGAATCTTCTATTCAAGATGCTCAAGATCCATATGCAGAATTTAGTCTTTATGATTAATACTTCATGATGTATTCAAAATAAACATTTCCAATGTAATCGTGTTGTGTGAGTTTGGTGATTTGTCTTTGTAGACAAATTCTTTTAATTATTCAAATTTATATTATTCAAATATTTGAAATACATTTTTGGTATTTCAAAAGAATTTATTATTCAAATAAAAAGTTTATCAAATAGGTTCATGAAGACATGAAGGATAAAGATGGAGTAAAAACATGACAAGACAAGAAGCATGTTCAATCAAGAAGCTTTTTAAAAGAAAAGATGCTCCATTATCAAGCCATGACAAACAACTTTTCAAAAGATGCTTACTATTCAATTATAAAAAGAAGACAAAAGAAATTAAGCAAAATGAAGAAGGAGTTTGAAGTCCATAACCGGATATCTTCAACCTACAATTATCTTAGATGTCTATAAAAGGAGATGGAAGATTTAGAAAAATGCACCACTTCTCTCTCTACTCTAAAACATGATATGCCACACTCAAAATCCTCAAAACCCTCTCTCAAATTCTCTACTACCAGATGTTCCAAGTCTTTAGATTTCCAATTATTCATATTTCCAGATGTATGTCAAGATTGTCGTAAAGACAAGTGTAATCAAGATTGTTTAATCAAAGAAGGTACTTTATCATAAATCTACTTTTGTTCATCTTTATCTGTTAATATTGCTTGCCATATTTACTATCACTCTGATTAATGATCCATTTACCACTTTATTGCTTGCCATATTTACTATCACTCTGATTAATGATCAATTTACCACTTTGGTATCAGAGCCATGGGCTCTTAGTCATTCTTCAAAAACAAATTTGTTGTTATTATGTTATTTTGAATAATACCAATCAGAGATCTGTCTTTAAAAATCTAGTTTTAAAGGTACCTATGATTTCTAAGAATATTAAATCTCTTAATGTCTTTAGTATAATAACGTTAGAAGACCTATTATTGTCAGTGATAATCTTTATTGTTGGTTGGATTAGCATATATGGCGCAGTTTATGCTTGTAAGACGCCCAGCCGGACCACAACAATAAAACACTGTAGGTGTTCTTCGTTATATATTTAACCATTAAAAGATATTAATCTCTTTCAAATCATTAGATCTCTAAAACTAAGATTTAAAGATTACAGATAAGATGATGAATTTATTCTCTAAAAAACATAATTTTGACAAAGATGTTAATGAAGAAACTGATTTACATATGAATTCTGTTGAAGTTCATATATCTGATATAGAACAAAGTTTGTCCAATTGGACTATTCCAAAGCAAAGTTTTAATACAATTTATAAAATTGGAACTTTTGACTTTCTACAAGGGTATTCAATCAAAGCATCTGAACAAACAGTATCAATAAATAAAGAATACGATAATCTACATCTATTATCCAAATCTGCTATTATTCAACACAGAAAGAAATATAAATATTTACATGTTGGTTTAGTACAAGTAGCAGTTAAACCACTATTCAGATTAGGAATAGATGCACCGGTCCTTTTAATATTAAGAGATGCAAGACATACCAATTTTCAAAATTCAATATTAGCTATGGCAGAAACTAATATTTCAAATGGTCCCATATATTTTAACTGTTACCCAAACTTTTCAGTAGGACTATTTGATCCAAATATTCTTGATACTCTAATTTTAACAATTAAAACAAAAAATTTAGAATTCAAAGAAGAAACAAAAGCTATTGCAATCATATACAGAATTTGTTACAAAACTATGACTTCAACAATAGAACCTAGGACTAAGATAGCCAGTCCAAAAAATGAAACTGTAATTTTTGAATCAAACCCACAACATACAAAAATTCAAACTCCAAAACGGCTCAAGTGGAATGAAATAACTCAATCTTGTAACTGGAATCTACAAGATATTAATCTACCCAAACCAATTGGAGAGTCTAGTAGAACATCTAGTGTTATAGAACATGAAGATGGATCTGTAGATGTTAGTTTTGAAAATAGTCAAACCATTCCCTCAAGATTATCCACAGGATCTATTAATAGTACAACTAACTCTAAAAATCCTCTTATCAGAAAATCAAAATCATTAAGATATGTAGACTTCAATAAAAATATTCCACAACCTATTTATCATGAAGATAAACAAAGTGAATCTGAAGGATATAGTCCCACTCAATCAGATATATTATCAGAAATTAATAATTTTAAAAATCAAACATGAGTAACAAGACTCAAGCTTTATGTAATAATAATATTCAAAAAATACTTGCAATAAAAAAATATTGGAAAATTATTAACATCGATAATATTGAACTTTTAAAAATTAAAAGTGAAGAAAATCAGATAATAAAAAGCTCTAAAGAACCAATGAATATTCAATGGGATCAACCCAAAGACTTAACAAACATTCAATGGGTACAATTAGCA
The DNA here is from genome assembly GCA_038502395.1 of Dittrichia graveolens. Taxonomy (NCBI): domain Eukaryota; kingdom Viridiplantae; phylum Streptophyta; class Magnoliopsida; order Asterales; family Asteraceae; genus Dittrichia; species Dittrichia graveolens. The sequence continues at coordinate 7,519,681 of JARJIL010000003.1, forward strand.
AATCTTAAGATAAGAAGTAATCAAATACAACAAAGAACAGAATTAATGTTTACATGGATCAAACAAACAAAATCAGAATTAGTCATTTGCTAATGAGTCCATTTTTAGTAAATCTTAAAAAAGAAATAAAATATACTACATCCCGAATTAATCAATTAGATAGAGACATAAAAATACTAACAGATGAATTAAGAACGGGTGAAAACATATATAATAAAGTAGCACATTTTAGAACACTAAATATGCTTAAAAACATTCGTGTAACACTAATTATAAAACTCGAACAACTAAAGAGTCAAGTTTACTAATAGTTTGTTAAAATGACCAACACAGTTAATATGGAATATCTCAAAAATGAATTCTATGCAGATCATAACAAAGAAAAAAGAACGCATTATTATAACATTGTTAATAACAACAAACAAGAATTAATACATCAACTCTCCTGGAGAAATTTCATTAATCAAAACAACATTCATATAACATTTTTTGAATGGTATGAAATGTATTGCAAACAAAATAATATTTCGAATCCCTTTTTAAATATATATGAATCCCCAAAAATAACTCAAGAATACCTAGATATAACTAAAGACGAAAAAATAATAGCTATACATCCTCCAAAAACTCGCATATTAATCCAGAACAACATATTAGCTACACCATTCACCACAGTTAATGAAACAATAACCAAAGAAGAATTAACTAAACAAATTGTATATCAAAATAATTATACCAATGAAATACTAAATACCATGAGTCAACAATTAAACAGAATCGAAAACAACGAAAACAATATCAACATTAAAGGTAATAATCATACAATAAAATATGAAGATACTAGAAGATTATGAGTTAGAACTACAAGCTAAAGGCTTTCATATTCTAACAGATTTTCTTTTTCCAAAAGATTCTCTTTTTATCAATGATACTCAAAAAACACGTGATTACTATCAAGCCATCTTAATAGACACAGGATCTATCAAAGTTATTCATAATCGTAGCCCGTCAAACCCCCTTCAAATAGACTTTAGCAAAGCTCAAATATTTCATATTATGTCTATTCAAGAATGGAAGACTCGACCACATACCAATAAAACCCTTTCAAACTTTCCCCAACATCCTTCTTATAACTATTATGACTATCAAGATGCCTGGTTCAATTTCCTTTATCTAAGAAGCTATTCCCATTCATGGTTCATCTTCTTTGATAAAAATTTTGACCACAATTATCCAAGATGGTTTATCAAATGGTTCAAATTTCTAGGAAATATTATTGACACTTTCCCAGATCGTGTTAAGGAAGGATTTATCAAATTTAAAGAAATATTTGTTCAAGATATTCCCGACTTTGAATACCTACTACAGTTTACCATTTTATTCAAAATCCCATGGATTATTTCATGGACATTCATGATTGTTCCTGGTAATGGAACATCTCCACCGTTACTACAAAGGACAGTAAGAGTAAAATGGTGGGATAAACTTCCCACCGAACAACTTGAAAAAATGACTATTCAAGGAGTATCAAACTATTATTCAATCAATTTTGGAGCATCAACCTCTATTGCTCCACCTCCAAGTCCAGAAGATGAAGAAGAACAAATCAAACAGTTTATGACTGCAGATTCAAAAGAAGAAATTCGAAGACTGATTAAGGAAATAAAGCAAAGTTCTCCCACAAGTTCTACTCAAGATATGCCCCAAGAATCTTCTATTCAAGATGCTCAAGATCCATATGCAGAATTTAGTCTTTATGATTAATACTTCATGATGTATTCAAAATAAACATTTCCAATGTAATCGTGTTGTGTGAGTTTGGTGATTTGTATTTGTAGACAAATTCTTTTAATTATTCAAATTTATATTATTCAAATATTTGAAATACATTTTTGGTATTTCAAAAGAATTTATTATTCAAATAAAAAGTTTATCAAATAGGTTCATGAAGACATGAAGGATAAAGATGGAGTAAAAACATGACAAGACAAGAAGCATGTTCAATCAAGAAGCTTTTTAAAAGAAAAGATGCTCCATTATCAAGCCATGACAAACAACTTTTCAAAAGATGCTTACTATTCAATTATAAAAAGAAGACAAAAGAAATTAAGCAAAATGAAGAAGGAGTTTGAAGTCCATAACCGGATATCTTCAACCTACAATTATCTTAGATGTCTATAAAAGGAGATGGAAGATTTAGAAAAATGCACCACTTCTCTCTCTACTCTAAAACATGATATGCCACACTCAAAATCCTCAAAACCCTCTCTCAAATTCTCTACTACCAGATGTTCCAAGTCTTTAGATTTCCAATTATTCATATTTCCAGATGTATGTCAAGATTGTCGTAAAGACAAGTGTAATCAAGATTGTTTAATCAAAGAAGGTACTTTATCATAAATCTACTTTTGTTCATCTTTATCTGTTAATATTGCTTGCCATATTTACTATCACTCTGATTAATGATCCATTTACCACTTTATTGCTTGCCATATTTACTATCACTCTGATTAATGATCAATTTACCACTTTGGTATCAGAGCCATGGGCTCTTAGTCATTCTTCAAAAACAAATTTGTTGTTATTATGTTATTTTGAATAATACCAATCAGAGATCTGTCTTTAAAAATCTAGTTTTAAAGGTACCTATGATTTCTAAGAATATTAAATCTCTTAATGTCTTTAGTATAATAACGTTAGAAGACCTATTATTGTCAGTGATAATCTTTATTGTTGGTTGGATTAGCATATATGGCGCAGTTTATGCTTGTAAGACGCCCAGCCGGACCACAACAATAAAACACTGTAGGTGTTCTTCGTTATATATTTAACCATTAAAAGATATTAATCTCTTTCAAATCATTAGATCTCTAAAACTAAGATTTAAAGATTACAGATAAGATGATGAATTTATTCTCTAAAAAACATAATTTTGACAAAGATGTTAATGAAGAAACTGATTTACATATGAATTCTGTTGAAGTTCATATATCTGATATAGAACAAAGTTTGTCCAATTGGACTATTCCAAAGCAAAGTTTTAATACAATTTATAAAATTGGAACTTTTGACTTTCTACAAGGGTATTCAATCAAAGCATCTGAACAAACAGTATCAATAAATAAAGAATACGATAATCTACATCTATTATCCAAATCTGCTATTATTCAACACAGAAAGAAATATAAATATTTACATGTTGGTTTAGTACAAGTAGCAGTTAAACCACTATTCAGATTAGGAATAGATGCACCGGTCCTTTTAATATTAAGAGATGCAAGACATACCAATTTTCAAAATTCAATATTAGCTATGGCAGAAACTAATATTTCAAATGGTCCCATATATTTTAACTGTTACCCAAACTTTTCAGTAGGACTATTTGATCCAAATATTCTTGATACTCTAATTTTAACAATTAAAACAAAAAATTTAGAATTCAAAGAAGAAACAAAAGCTATTGCAATCATATACAGAATTTGTTACAAAACTATGACTTCAACAATAGAACCTAGGACTAAGATAGCCAGTCCAAAAAATGAAACTGTAATTTTTGAATCAAACCCACAACATACAAAAATTCAAACTCCAAAACGGCTCAAGTGGAATGAAATAACTCAATCTTGTAACTGGAATCTACAAGATATTAATCTACCCAAACCAATTGGAGAGTCTAGTAGAACATCTAGTGTTATAGAACATGAAGATGGATCTGTAGATGTTAGTTTTGAAAATAGTCAAACCATTCCCTCAAGATTATCCACAGGATCTATTAATAGTACAACTAACTCTAAAAATCCTCTTATCAGAAAATCAAAATCATTAAGATATGTAGACTTCAATAAAAATATTCCACAACCTATTTATCATGAAGATAAACAAAGTGAATCTGAAGGATATAGTCCCACTCAATCAGATATATTATCAGAAATTAATAATTTTAAAAATCAAACATGAGTAACAAGACTCAAGCTTTATGTAATAATAATATTCAAAAAATACTTGCAATAAAAAAATATTGGAAAATTATTAACATCGATAATATTGAACTTTTAAAAATTAAAAGTGAAGAAAATCAGATAATAAAAAGCTCTAAAGAACCAATGAATATTCAATGGGATCAACCCAAAGACTTAACAAACATTCAATGGGTACAATTAGCAAATCTTAAGATAAGAAGTAATCAAATACAACAAAGAACAGAATTAATGTTTACATGGATCAAACAAACAAAATCAGAATTAGTCATTTGCTAATGAGTCCATTTTTAGTAAATCTTAAAAAAGAAATAAAATATACTACATCCCGAATTAATCAATTAGATAGAGACATAAAAATACTAACAGATGAATTAAGAACGGGTGAAAACATATATAATAAAGTAGCACATTTTAGAACACTAAATATGCTTAAAAACATTCGTGTAACACTAATTATAAAACTCGAACAACTAAAGAGTCAAGTTTACTAATAGTTTGTTAAAATGACCAACACAGTTAATATGGAATATCTCAAAAATGAATTCTATGCAGATCATAACAAAGAAAAAAGAACGCATTATTATAACATTGTTAATAACAACAAACAAGAATTAATACATCAACTCTCCTGGAGAAATTTCATTAATCAAAACAACATTCATATAACATTTTTTGAATGGTATGAAATGTATTGCAAACAAAATAATATTTCGAATCCCTTTTTAAATATATATGAATCCCCAAAAATAACTCAAGAATACCTAGATATAACTAAAGACGAAAAAATAATAGCTATACATCCTCCAAAAACTCGCATATTAATCCAGAACAACATATTAGCTACACCATTCACCACAGTTAATGAAACAATAACCAAAGAAGAATTAACTAAACAAATTGTATATCAAAATAATTATACCAATGAAATACTAAATACCATGAGTCAACAATTAAACAGAATCGAAAACAACGAAAACAATATCAACATTAAAGGTAATAATCATACAATAAAATATGAAGATACTAGAAGATTATGAGTTAGAACTACAAGCTAAAGGCTTTCATATTCTAACAGATTTTCTTTTTCCAAAAGATTCTCTTTTTATCAATGATACTCAAAAAACACGTGATTACTATCAAGCCATCTTAATAGACACAGGATCTATCAAAGTTATTCATAATCGTAGCCCGTCAAACCCCCTTCAAATAGACTTTAGCAAAGCTCAAATATTTCATATTATGTCTATTCAAGAATGGAAGACTCGACCACATACCAATAAAACCCTTTCAAACTTTCCCCAACATCCTTCTTATAACTATTATGACTATCAAGATGCCTGGTTCAATTTCCTTTATCTAAGAAGCTATTCCCATTCATGGTTCATCTTCTTTGATAAAAATTTTGACCACAATTATCCAAGATGGTTTATCAAATGGTTCAAATTTCTAGGAAATATTATTGACACTTTCCCAGATCGTGTTAAGGAAGGATTTATCAAATTTAAAGAAATATTTGTTCAAGATATTCCCGACTTTGAATACCTACTACAGTTTACCATTTTATTCAAAATCCCATGGATTATTTCATGGACATTCATGATTGTTCCTGGTAATGGAACATCTCCACCGTTACTACAAAGGACAGTAAGAGTAAAATGGTGGGATAAACTTCCCACCGAACAACTTGAAAAAATGACTATTCAAGGAGTATCAAACTATTATTCAATCAATTTTGGAGCATCAACCTCTATTGCTCCACCTCCAAGTCCAGAAGATGAAGAAGAACAAATCAAACAGTTTATGACTGCAGATTCAAAAGAAGAAATTCGAAGACTGATTAAGGAAATAAAGCAAAGTTCTCCCACAAGTTCTACTCAAGATATGCCCCAAGAATCTTCTATTCAAGATGCTCAAGATCCATATGCAGAATTTAGTCTTTATGATTAATACTTCATGATGTATTCAAAATAAACATTTCCAATGTAATCGTGTTGTGTGAGTTTGGTGATTTGTATTTGTAGACAAATTCTTTTAATTATTCAAATTTATATTATTCAAATATTTGAAATACATTTTTGGTATTTCAAAAGAATTTATTATTCAAATAAAAAGTTTATCAAATAGGTTCATGAAGACATGAAGGATAAAGATGGAGTAAAAACATGACAAGACAAGAAGCATGTTCAATCAAGAAGCTTTTTAAAAGAAAAGATGCTCCATTATCAAGCCATGACAAACAACTTTTCAAAAGATGCTTACTATTCAATTATAAAAAGAAGACAAAAGAAATTAAGCAAAATGAAGAAGGAGTTTGAAGTCCATAACCGGATATCTTCAACCTACAATTATCTTAGATGTCTATAAAAGGAGATGGAAGATTTAGAAAAATGCACCACTTCTCTCTCTACTCTAAAACATGATATGCCACACTCAAAATCCTCAAAACCCTCTCTCAAATTCTCTACTACCAGATGTTCCAAGTCTTTAGATTTCCAATTATTCATATTTCCAGATGTATGTCAAGATTGTCGTAAAGACAAGTGTAATCAAGATTGTTTAATCAAAGAAGGTACTTTATCATAAATCTACTTTTGTTCATCTTTATCTGTTAATATTGCTTGCCATATTTACTATCACTCTGATTAATGATCCATTTACCACTTTATTGCTTGCCATATTTACTATCACTCTGATTAATGATCCATTTACCACTTTGGTATATATATATATATATATATATAACCAATCTTAGTTGTTTAATTTCCCTCCTTCAATTGGATTGTCCACCCATGAATTCCTTACATGCACCTTGCCACACTCAATCCTCCCACACTCTTCATTCATGAATTCCACTTATCAATTGAACGGCTAAAATTAGTTCTCGTACGAAAAACAGTTCTCGTTTGAACTCACCCTTATATATATAGGTAAAAGTTCAAAAGAGAACTGTTTTTCGTACGAGAACCGCGAGAACCAATCTTAGCCGTCAAATTCCCCCTCCTTCAATTGGATTGCCCACCCATGAATTCCTTACATGCACCATGTCACACTCAATCCCCTCACGCTCTTCATCCATGAATTCCATTATCCAAAATGAACGACCAAGATTGGTTTTCGCAGTTCTCGTTTGAACCCTCCCCTATATATATATATATATATATATATATATATATATATATATATATATATATATAGGGGAGGGTTCAAACAAGAAGTGTTTTTCGTATGAGAACCAATCTTAGCCGTCCAATTCCCCTTCTTCAATTGGATTGCCAGCCCATGAATTTCTTACATGCACCTTGCCACACTCAATTCTCCACACTCTTCATCCATGAATTTCATTATCCAAAATGAACAGCTAAGATTGGCAGTACCCGCGCAATGCAGCGGTTAGAAATAATTCCTACTCGACAACATGTTCGTTTTTAATAACGTAAGACTATTATATCACGTATTATAATGATATCGAACAATTTTCGTTCGCAATGTATCTATTTTCTTTCTCATGTTTCTATTTCTTTTATTTCTCTTTTCTTTATAACTCTTTTATTAATTTTAAAAAATAATAAAATGAGAAACAAAAAGAATATTAAATATATTATAAATTAAATTCTTTTGTTTTGATTACACGAGTATTTAAAATATCTGAAAATGTCTATAAATTTAGGTTACATATTACTTGGTTTATAAGTTATAGCTATACGTATTTTCTAATACTTAAATTAAAATATGTGTTATATGATAAAATATTTAAACTATTATTTTTATGAAGATCCTTTTTATTTAATTTTTAATTTGTATTAAATATCATATATGTTGAAAATTAATTTGCATTTAATTGACTTTTTAAACATTATTTATTATGAAAGGTTTAGTTATAAAATGAAATTTAAGAATCTAATTAACTCTATATAATAGTTTTCTTATAGAATTAAATAAAGGTAAATTAGTAATTTTAAATTGTTTAAAATTAAGAGATTTTAATAACTTAAATGCTTTATAATATAATATAGATATATATAAACTAATTACAAAAAAGGATAAAATTTGCACTATTCATTCCTGATAAATGTTATATTACATAATTGGGTTAATTGCTTAAAGACTTAAACAACAAAATAAACCAATTGAGTTAAAAATTGTTAAACGCAATTAACTCAGACAACTAAACCTGAACTCGTTAATCATTATCTGAGTAAAAGGTACAAATTTTTTAATCACGAATAACTCACATGTAAAATGGAAAGAAAATTAGCGAAATATAACACTAAATACGATAAATAGAAGGAGAAAAATGATATATCTTCCCATTTCATTCATCTACAAGATGACCTGTAAAATCAACTAATTTTCTTTTCGCACTTCCTCCATTAATTTTGACACTTGTGTAGTTATGTTGATCTAAGCAGGAGGATAAATATGAGAAAATAGTAGAAGGATATCATCTTTTATAGCTGTTTATGGTCTTCATTATAGGCGACTATTTTCCCAATTCTTTTGAGGCTTAAATGATTGTGATAAAGGAATATAGAAACAATACCATCACCGATCAAATTGGAGTATGAAGTTGAGTACTAAATTGGTTATGTTTCGTCTTTATTACCAACTTTATTTATTCCTTTTTATGACAAATTAAACACATCTTTTATTTAAATTAATTACAAGTTTTATAAAGTTTGTCCCGACAGATGGTTGGGTACGTTTGATTTAATGACTGATATTGATTTTTTATTTTTTAGGTTGTGACATTAACTTAATTTCTAATTTTATACGAATCAAATAAATGTTTGAATAAGTGGTATAATTTTTACATTTTTAAATGATAATCACAAATCTATTCATTACTAAAAAAGTTGCATTTAGAAATTAAAAAAAGAAAACAATACTATATGTAAAGTAAACTGTAAAAGAGAATAAACTTAATTTCTCTTTTTTACGAGGAAATGATCTATATATGCAGCTAGCAGCATATAACTTATACGTTGTTACACTCACAAACAACATAAACAAATGATATTTACGACATTTGACTGTGACCTGATTTAATAGATTCATGAGTATAGCAATATCTAAGTTGGTGAATTATACGTTTCATTTTACAAAAACAGACTCATATAAATTGAAACCCAACGGAATATAAGACGGTTTACCTCCTTTACCTTATGGTAGAGCTGACCTATCTCATAACAGATTCTTAAATTAGGTGTTACTAACAGTATGGATCCGTTTTCTTATTTTTATTTTGTATTCGTTCATTTTATTTAAGATTTGACGAGATATATGTGATTTATATGTATGTGAAAACTGAAAAGCGTGCTGATGCTCAGCCATTTTATTAAAGAATTTAGGGGCTGAGAAAAAGAATTTCTGTTTCCCAACCACAAAAGGAATAAATTAAATAAATGAAGGGTGGAGGGGCATGCATCACACGTTACGCTTTCATGTGTGTTTCTGATAAAGAAATAACAATAGTTTTTAATATTTGTTTTAGACAATTACATTAATTAATTAATAATAAATATATGGTTAATTAATACGATCCTAAGATTTCTTTATATTATTATTGATAATTAATACGAACAAGTTATGTAAAACTATTTTACTATTATTTATATATTTCAATACAAAAACCAATAATATCAATCAACTTTTCTTCTATTATCTTTAACTACTTTCTTATTGTACAAATAACATGTATCAAATGTTTAGTCAATAATCTTAAACTATAGCTTGGAAACAGTGAACTTTTTTAACTAACTCCTAACAGATACGATCCGTTTTCGAGGTCTTTAAGAAAGAAAAAGGAAAGGAATGAAAAAAATGAATGATTAATTTGTATTCTCGAGTTAGAAAGAAATGAAGGGAGACCCCTTTTCTTCAAAATCATCACATATTTCGAAAGATAATTTTTGAACGAAATAGTCACTCCTACCCCTTCCCTTTTTCTCCCTTTCCCTCCTTAAAAGTTAAAAATACCTGAATACAAACAACTTTTATGGTTTCTTTCCGTTTCTCTATCATTCTTTCTAAAAAATAACTCAAAAACACAACTATAGAGTCTTGCAATTGAATACCAAGATTGTGGGTTAAAGCTTGGTAGTCCCCTTTCACTTTTTATTTCCCTTTTATATTACTTTTATTAGCATTATTATTTTTGTTATTACTATAATATTGTTGAGTTTTTTTTCGAACAACAACAAATATTTTATAAAAAAAGACTAGAAAGACGTTAGAGAGCAAAGATACAAAAAGACAACAAGAATTAAAAGGAAAAGCTAGATTACTAGATTAGGAAAACAACACTAAGATTGCCAAGTGATCTAGAATTTCAATCCTTCGCTATGACAGAGCCAAAAATACGATAAGCTTTGCAATTGAGATACTAATCTTGTAATATAATCTTTGTTTCCTCAGTGAACCAATTCATTCCTTGTTTCCAAATCAACCAAAGGAAGGTATATATAACAGATGATCTTCAGATCCAGGAGCAAGAGAACAAAAAGAATAAACATTGGCCACTGAAATTATTCCTCTCTTAGACAAATTACTAAAAGTGGGAAGCCTGCTATGTTGAATCTTCCAAACAACAATGTTGGCTTTACTTGGAGTAATCATTAACCATTTACTAGAGAAATTGCGATCATTTTTAAGAAGAATAAAGTCTAATTTGTTCCTAAATGATGCAATGGTGAATTCACCATAAGCGTTCAAACAACCATTTCCATTTATCAGGGTCATCAAGAGACAGGTACTCGATGAAATAGGGAGGGGAGGTCAAGCTGCAAGGCCACCAAATCATTTTGATTTTTTGCTATTGATCTCCAAAGACCAGATTTTATTTTATTTTTGAAAAAAGAGGATCCATCGCATAGTTCCTACAAAGACCGTGAAGAGCCTAATGACTTCTACCCATAAAGATTGATCATCCGACTTCAATCTCCACCACCATATAGTAAGCAAAGCTAGATTACAAGATTTGGGGATCCCAACTTGTAAACCACCTTGTTCCTTGGCAACAATAACATCCTTCCATGCAACTAAGGCTAATTTCTTTGACTCTTTATGGCTACCCCAAGAGAAGTTATATCTCAAACTATCCAATTGATTTAAAATTGAAGAAGGAACTTTGTATAGAGAGAAGAAATACATACTGAGAATCGATTGACGTAATGCAGATGACAATGAAGAGGCTTTTCAAGAAAACAATCTTGATTAGAATTTCTCAATTAAAGACGAATAAAAAAGATTTCCCCTTCATCCACTTATTAATTGGTAATCCCAAGAACTTAAAGGGGAATTGCCCAGTTGAACACTTCATATGATTGGCCATATTAGAAATCTCACTCCCGTTAACACCTACACCCATTAGACTAGTTTTAGCAAGATTTACCTTGAAACCCGATTCAAGGTAAAAAGACTTTAAAATTCTCATAAGATTAAAAGCATTTGACAAAGATCACTTCCCTAAAAACAAAACATTGTCAACATATAAAAAATGGGATAGAGAAGGGCCATTGTGTGGTAACTTTAATCCATAAAAAATACCAAGATTTCTAGCTTGTATATGTAAATTTATGAGGTTCCAACTCAAAACCAATTGGCTATGAGTGGAGTAGCCCAAACTCTTATTAAGCACATTACAAAGTTACTTTCCGTCCGATGTGAGAAATTACTCAACACGCTCCCTCAAATGGGTCGTTCCTTTTTTCCACGCCTAACACGTGGATATTTATGGATTACATGGAGTTCGTGTGGCCTTTGAACAACTACGAGTGAATCTTGCTCTCATAACATGTAAGTTTGTAGGGTTCCAACTCAAAACCAATTTGATATGAGTGGAGTAGTCTTGTACTTTATCAAGCACATTACAAAATTACTTTTCGTCCGATGTGAGACATTACTCAACAATATCGTTGCAATATTCAAGGTTTCCATTGCTATACTAAAGAAAAAAGGGAAGGTGATCCATTTATAAGAACCGAAACACGGGAGGATTCAAGACAACCTATAATCCACGAACGCTATATAGGACCGAAATTCATCTACACTAGAATTGAATCAAGAAAATTCCAGTTCAATGTATTACAAGCCTTTTCTAGATCAACCTTCAAAATCATGATATGGGATTTAACCCTTTTCGACCAAGAGGTTGTTGAGTTTTTTGACGGCCCAAAATTGTAACTCGAATTAAATGACTTTGCTTTTACTAGGCATTGAATTTTTTTTACTGTCCATAATTATAAACACATTTATACCTTAACAAGCATAACTAAAGAATGTGTGTCGATATAAAGTTTTTTTTCTTAAAACGGCATCCAGGGTTTCTCGAATAATGTGATATCTCACACTGGCTAAATCCTTAACCCTCGGTTTAAGAAATTCTTTTGGCTAAAATAATATTTTCATTTCAATGTAAAAATGTAATTTTAAAACATCCGCTGCAACGCACGAAAAAAGTATCTTGTTTTTTACATTTAGTTGGTTTATTATTATGCTTAAAAATTACTGGAAAAAACCGTTGTATATGTAAGTTTTGATCAATTATGCTTTAAATATATCCATTTTAGAGACCTTAATGACATTCACACATCGAAATCCCAAAACAACGTTGAAGAACATCTTATAGACATTTGTTGTTGATTGTTTTCGAAAAGGTTTGCTATCTAAATATGAGCAATGAAGAATAAAATGTGGTATTGAAATCGGTTTTATTTACCGTCGAGATCGGATTTGAGTGTTTATAAAGCAAGTAGGGCAAACAATTTGTAAACTAGGACATACATACTTATTGTAAGCAAAGATATTATAAACTAGTACGTATATACTAGTGTAAATAAACATATTGAAAGAACATCCTATAGAAATTTGATCATGAAACAGTAAAAAAAGCTAACCGAAAAGCAAAGCAAACAAACATTGGAAGGAATACATAATGTAACAAATTTGTTGAGAAGTGGAAAGTATGGTAGTGAAAAAACAAAGCAAAGAGGGTAAAAAAATCAAGTAAGGCAACAAAAAAACAAAGGCAAAAGAGAACATTCAAGAAATATATAAAATGATTTAGGCGAGAGAAGAAAAAGAAAAAATAAAGGCCAAAGGTTTTAGGAGAGGAAAGAACAGAAAGCTTATATTGTCATAGTATACGAGAGAAGAAAAAATAGTATATTTTTTTGTTTAAGAGAATCAAATATTTTTATCATAGTTTAACTTACCAGAAATTAAATTGCGTTTCAAATCTAAATAAAAAATAAATAAATATTATTATTGAACTTGGAGATAAAATATATTAAAAAATAGATCTTTGTTCGTAGGGTACGTTTGGCGGAAATAACTGGTAGTTGTAGCTGGAAGCTGATAGCTAAATGCTAGAAGTTGTATATTTTAGTTAGGGATGTAAACGAGCCGAGCTAGACACTTATCGAGCCGGGCTCGTTTAGGACTTTTTAAGCTCGAGCTCGAGCTCGGCTCGTTTAGAACTTATGATGTTGAGCTCGAGCTCGGCTCGTTTACAATTTATGAAGCTCGGGCTCGGCTCGTTTAAGCTAGGCTCGGGTATTATTTTAATATTTTTTTATTAAAATGATATATATAATAATTAAAAATTAAAAAATATAAAATATATTATATATGGAGCTTGTTTAGGCTCGTTTAAGCTCGCAAGCCCATTCTTTGGAGCTCGAGCTCGGCTCGTTTATTAAATGAGCTTTAACCTAGGCTCGAGCTCGAGCTCGTTAAGGCTCGGCTCGTTTCGAGCTTTTAACGATCTGAGCTCGAATAGCTCGCGAGTAGCTCGGCTCATTTACACCCTAATTTTAGTTATATATGTGTTTATAAATTAGCCGGTAGCTAGAACTTAATAGTGTAAAATGACTAAAAAATAACCAATTATAAAAATAGGAGGAATTATAAAACAATTAAAGAGGGTATTTAGGTAAATTGGCATATAAAAAGCTTCCAGCTAGTTTTAAAAGATATTTCAAAAAGTCTTTTGTTTTAGAGTTTTTCTATTTAAAAAAAACCTCCAGCTTTTTCATCAAAACAAGTTTTTCTTTCAAAACAAAAGACTATCAGCTTCAATAAGCTCTTAAAAACTTCATACCAAACATACCTGTAATTGATGTATTTTGAAATGCTCTTAGGGGGTGTTTGGTACAGGGAAAAGAAAAGGGGAGAATTGGAAATGGAAATGGGGGAGAAATGGAAATAGTGAGAAATGGAAATGAGTAAAAAAAAATGTCCTTGTTTGGTACCATCAAGAAATGAAAAAGAGAAATGTTAGGCTCAGTCGCCGGGAGCTCGTTGGCGGCGGCGGTGACACCGCCTTGCCGACGCTGGATACTCATCATCGCCGATTAGGGTTCCATCGACAACAGTGGACAACGATTAAGGTTCCATCGACGATGACAGACGTCGTAACAGACGACGACGATTAGGGTTTCATCGACGACGACATCGCAACGACGACGGCTGCGGCCAACACCGCCTCGCCGTAAACACGTCGCCACAGACGACATCACCGACGGTAACATCGCAACAGACGACATCGCAACGATCAGGGTTCAATCGCGACGACGACGGCGACCTCGCAACAGACTACATCGCAACGATTAGGGTTCAATCGCGACGACGACGGCGACATCGCAACGATGGCAACGACTACGACATCGCAACGACGATGGCAACGATTAGGGTTCCATAGACGACGCCGCTCCTCATTTCTCCAAAAAATGGAGAGAAAATAGTTTACAAAGGAAACCGGGAAAAGGAAAAGAAAGGAGAAACCATTTCTCCGCCCCCTTAAGCTCCCAAACAAGAGATTTACACCCTGTTTCTCTTTCTCCCCTCTCTTTTCCCCTACCAAACACACACTTAGGGGGCGTTTGGTTCGCAGATTTTTTTTCATGGGATTTGTATTTTGTCAAAGGATTTGCATTTGGCAAAATGGTAAAATGGAAAATCCTTCATACAAAACATTTTGAAATACCATGGGGGGTGGATGTATTTGTAAAATCCCTTGAGTAAGGGAATTTGAGGGATTTTAAAGAATTCCCAGCATTTAAAATCCCTTCATTTTTTTCCAACCAAACACAATATTTTCCTGTATTTGAAATCTCATTCTCACGAAATCCCACGAAATACAGTGAACCAAACAGGACCTTATAGTTTTAATGTTTAAACACACAAAAGTAGATAAAAATATCAAAATATCCATTATCAGCTTAATTCGAGGTTTATTTTATTTTATAAATAGTTGTGTGTGTAGTCATTAGAGAAAAAATTATGTCACAAATTAAAATTAACTTAAACTAATAGGCACCGAAGGCGAAGATTAAATACTCCTCTAGAAATTTAACACACCGCCTGACAACCGTTATAAAGACTCCTCCTCGAAGACGTCATCTCTGCTATTCACGAACTCCTCTAAATTATCTCTCACCTTGAAGAAACCAATGGCAGGAATTCAAAGCAACCTGTTGTTCATCGTGCTGCTTTGCTCGCTTTCTCTGATTGCACCTTTTGCTGATGCCATAGATGTCAAATACTGCAGTAAGCTTGTTATGTTTCTTGTTGTTTTCGCTACGATTAAGCATCTCGAGTTAGGGTTTGTACACGGAGTTTTGATTTGCAGTTCCTGATGGATTGATTTACATTATGAGACTACCTTTTTTGTGGCCTTCTTTTTGTTCTTTCATATCCTACGGCCTATTGTTTTAGATGGAAATCTTGCACCAAGTTGACCTTTGGGGCGGTTATGGTGGTTGGTGGGAGTGATCCAAGAGTTCCGGAAACACTTCATTTGGTGTTTGATGTTACACACTTACACCTAGTAATTTTTTTAAATGTAAAATTGATATAGGTTTTGTTGCTTAGGGTTGGTGATTGGTAAAGTTTAGTGTATTATTTAGGAACGGTGCATTGTTGTCTGGACTTGGCTTGAATATTTATGTTTTTAGTACGTACTATTGTGTGGAATAGAAAATGCTGGCTGCTCCTAGTTACCCTTAAATCAACTTTTTTCTAGAAGTTAAGTTATTTAGTGCCAATATCTGAGCTTAGGATTTCTGGAATTATCTGGCTAGGAGTAAGCATCTGCCCCAAGGGAGTGACTTCATATTTTCCAGAGATTGGGAGTCATCGAAGTAGAGTCAATACTCATAGAAGTCATGAGCTATCTTGTTAGGAAATATAGTTTCTTAGCTTTAATGGAAGCATAGATATGGGATCATTGAACTGTTGATAGTTATTCATTGTGTGCATTGATATAGTGACACTGAATTTCTGTAAAAGTTTGAATTTTAATGAAGGTGATGGTCTTATTTGAAGCAAGTTGAAATTTTAATAACCATTAGACCTCAATGTTTATAGATGTTTTCTCGCCACTGGATCCTGCGATTTCATATATGTGTATGTAAGAAGGAATGATTTAAGCTAGATTCTCATATTTTAATTTCTGTATGTTTTGTTATTAATGCTGTTATGTTCATTACTTTTGTCCTGAGCTCATGCCAACTAAGATCACTAAATAATTATAATAAGTACAGGTCTCAATTATGCACCTGAAGCATGTTGAATAACACAATTACCTTACTTAGGAAACTAGCACTATTCTGAAGTGTCTGGTTTTCATGCACTAAAACATGCGGAAGATACATGCCTACACAGATGTAACCATATATGAAAGAAGATCATAATCTAGTCACTGAATTCTTCAAACCCTGTTTGTTAGTTTTTCTTCTTGCTCTGTATAGGTGAAAGTATTGAGCTGGAACAATTAGCTCCTTGGTTAAATTATGGAATAGTAGAATACCCGTTGTAAAGGATGCTTTCCCCCCACTTTGCATATTGCCTTTGGTCTTGTGTGATTTTGTAGATGAATGTGGCCTTGTAATGCTAACATGTTGGGACTTACAGCTGTGGGTTCAATTCCAAGGAGAGAATATGTGAACATTTTTTGGATCCCTTTACAAATAGAGATAGAATTAACAAAAGGAACATGCACCTGCCTCCTCTTGAAAATATAAAACCTATCTTAGTACTAAGCACAAAGTTCTGTGATTCATGTCCCTCTTCCTGTGATTACCCTATTTACATAATACATATAAAAACGGTTAAAGTTCTCTAGTTTGAACTTGATGTATAAAAAGAGCGTTTTCTTTGTAGTGAATACGTCTTTTTGTTTCAGTATCTTACAAATTAAATGAAGATCTTTTGTTTCTTTATCAATTATAAATGCACAGATAAGAAGAGCAATTATGATGTCAAGGTCAGTGGAGTTGAGATTACTCCTTACCCGATAGAAAGAAACAAAGAGACCACCTTCACCATTTCTGCATCTACAGGTACATATTCTTTTCCAGTTGCTCTGTCTTATGGTCTGTCTCTATCCATGGTGCCCTACCAACCACGTTGTTGTGGGTTTAAGCTCCGTTGGGGGAGGGAGTTAAGGGTGTGTGAGTTTGGCGTTCAAGATGTATATTTACACGCACACACAACCCCAAGTTACTTCAATGGCATCTGTTGTGGAACCTAGTAATTGTTTGCTCTCCAGTTGGCTTTTGGTAAATCCACAAGGCCAATAAAGAAACTATGGATATGTTGTTTTGTTCATCTTCAGAAAGTTCATTGCAGCATTTATTCAGCAATGTCACTTCTTCAATTCTTAATTGCTTGGCAAAACTTCCTCAGTTACAAAGAATCCTTCTTGGAATTGTATTTTCAATTTGGCAAAATGTCCCTCCTCTAATACGACAGTTGTTGTATATAAATATCATATCGCTTATGATTTGCATTGAGTGTGCACTACAGCACTTCGGTGATGTATGAACCACATATGGATCCACTACTAATAGGTTTTGCATCAATAGAATCTGTAGTTAGATCCAAAAAACAGCAATACCCAATCCCACTTGGACGGGGTATGTCAGAAGTAAGATGTAGGCGGTCATACCTCTTCTTGATGATAGAGAGACTGTTTCCCATAAGACCTTATAAAGTGTCATTTAGAGAGTTGAGCTCTATTTGCCAATATCATGTTTATGGTGAATCTTATAGAAAGAGTTCAAAAGGAAACAACTATAGTAAGAAATCTTAGGTAAATCTTATAGAAAGAGTTCTATTTGCTAGTAACATTTTTATGGTGAATTTACTTGGAATGCAGGAACGCCGATCTCTGGAGGGAACCTTGTGATTGATGTTTCATACTACTTTTTTGGTGTCTATAGTGAGACTAGTGACCTCTGCAGCAAGACAACTTGCCCTGTAACTGTTGGTGATTTTGCAATCTCTCACTCCCAATCCTTGCCTTCAGTAACTCCTCCTGTAAGTATTAATTATTTGAAATCTTGTTTATATTTATTTCCATGGTTTATTCAGCAAGTTCATGTCTGTCAAACCATATTGTTTTGATGCTTGATTGTGGCTTTGGTTTGTTAAGATTATGTCACGAGTAAATTGGACATTTTTGGTAATAAAAAAGAAAGTAATATATACAGCCATGGTAATCAACAACTGTGTTAAAGAAAGATGATCAAATGCCTTAAAATGTCAGTTAAACACTAAAGTTGGCCAAAATGGTGTTCCATAATGGGACGAGATTGGATTTTTAGTGGGTTTCTATTTGGGCCTGATTTTCTGCAATTTGATCCATGGGCTTGACTCACCAAGTTGCTAAGAGAACATGCCTTTTGTTCAATGGAAGATCCTGATTGCAAATATTGCAACTTGTCCATTAGTCTGGCTTAACAGCATTAAAAGGAGAACACACTTTTCTTGCCAACTGCAAATGTTTTACTTAAGTTTATGAAATTGTGATTATTTTAACACAAACCTGACAGTAGCATTAACACAACATTTCTATACCCATGCAATCCGTTTCATTTTTCCATGAAGCTAACGAGTTTTACGATTACAAATTCAGGGTTCTTATACACTCACAATGAAGCTGCAAGATAGTGACAAAAAGGAGTTGACATGCATCACTTTTGATTTCAACATTGGTTGGTATAGCGCTGCTGAGGCAGCATTGGCTGCTAGTTAAGCTCCTAAAATCTGTTATCTCAACCAACACCTTCAATAAAAACATATGTCATAGATGATCCCATGTTCCTTATGTCCTTTGTTTCTGTACTATGATGTTAGGTAGTTTGACTGTGATAACCGACATTTATGGTTAATATGTTCTTATGTATGCGCGGTTATAAATGATGTTCTATACTTCTATCTCCTTATCAGTTTGTGTGTAAGTAAAAGTTCCCATTTTAACCGTCATAAATGCATATTAATATTAATGATGCATGTGTTATTAGTATTAGTCTGCAATTTAATAAAACTAAAACTCGTTGTAGGGGATGTCTACACTAATTTAGGTGATAGCATGTATATATGTACAATAAGTCAATCACATGTGTTGAATAATGTATTCGAGTGAGGTTGTATACAGGTCCAGCCAATGAGTATCCTAATCAAGAAATGGGCATCATGGTCCAGTGGGGCAGTTTATGAGAAGCTGAAAAATTTATGAGACAGGTAACATGCTTTTGTACAAAAAAGTCTTTTAACCCCTCCACTATTGCTTTACTTTATATCCACAAAAGGCTAGTTGATTAGAAAAGGTGAAAGAAGGTGCTTTTAGACATACGTGAAGACCCCCCTTGTTACTCAATTATGAGTGGTGCCACACCTTGTCCTCCATTGTTTTTAGCCTAATCCTGTTCTTCACTATCCTCATCTTTGCCAAATGTTTGGTCTAGATTTTACCGATTCGTGGAAATTACGGTTATGCCCATGTCACATTGATGTGTGTTGTTCACGGTGGTTGATTATAACCAGCTTACTATGGTTGGAACATGCGAGGATTGCGAGCCCACCAAAGACAGCCACTAGGTAAGATCTCTACTTCTCACCTTCTCTTGTACACCCTCAGGCCCCATGAAAAGGGCAAAACTTCCCTTTTTCTTTTATGGTGGTTACAAATAGACTCGCTTTAAAAGAATTATTTCTTTTCTTGAGGTAATTAAGATATTTGACAATTATGGAGATGGGCCCTGCCATGATAAGTACCCACCCTATTTTAGTTTGTTATAAGCACCTCAAGTTGAGTGAGAAACGTGGTGAAAGATGAAAGGAACGAGAGGAAGATTCTTGAGTGAACTAAAATCCATTTCAGACTTCACCACTCTGAAACAAGGTCCGGTCTTCCAGGAGAACACCTTTAATCAATACTCCCAAACACCAAAACTCCCAAGTGATATCAAGAATGAAGAAAATTGTAGAGCCCTTGTGAGCTTGATGGAGACGGAGAAGATTGTGTTGGGCTCAAAAAAAGCCAAAGACTGTTTGCTGCTCGTAGAATTCGAGGAGAAGTGTCCTCCAGGAGGTAGTGACTCAGTCATCCTCTACACAACAAGCTTGAGAGGTATTCGAAAGACCTTCGAAGATTGTAACGCTATTAAGTTTCTATTAAGAAGTTTTCGGGTATTGTATGATGAGAGAGACGTTTCCATGCACCTGGAGTTCCGGGAGGAGTTGTGGAGGACATTAGGGGGCAGGGTGATTCCGCCAAGGCTGTTCATTAGAGGGAGACATATTGGAGGGTTGGATGAGGTGGTCGGGCTCCACGAGCAAGGCAAATTGGAGGACCTCTTGGACGGGATTCCAAGAACCCTGACTAGTGGTCCATGTAAAGCATGTGGCGGAGTGCGTTTTCTGCTTTGTTTTTCATGCAACGGAAGCCGAAAAGTGGTAACTGAGGAGCTAGTTAAGAGTGATCCCTCATTGCCAATTAGGTGTGTAGACTGCAATGAAAACGGGTTAGTGAAATGCCCCGTTTGCTTCTAATTTCTAGATTCACACTCAATTAAAATGGTGTATATTGAAATTAGTAATGACACTTTGATGCAAAAAAATAAATAAGTACGCGAGGCATGTTTTTTATATTCTTTTTAGTCGAAAGAGAATTTGCTAATCATTTCATGGGCCTTGCAGTTGTTGAGTTTATCACTTTATGCGGGCCAGAGTGGTGAAAGCTGAAAGGTGGTTAGAAATTCTTTATACTACATTATATATTTTATTTAAAAATCTTGCAAAATCAGTTTTTAATTTGTAAAATTTGAACACCCGAAGTCGTTTGGCCGTTAACTTTGATGGAACTGACGTTTATGCTTTTCAATATTACATTAATGGTCCTATAATAAAAAATAAATATCTATAAAAAGCCAAAAAACCAATAAAAATAATTTATATTTTTGGTTAAAATGGTTAACGTCTACTCTCTATTCTAGCCATTACTAGGGGTGAGCACGGTTCAAAAACCGGACCGGACCGAAACTCGAAATCTATAAAAAACTAGGACCGAAGACCGGACCGACCGGTCTCGGTCTGGTTCGGTCCGGTTCATCGATTTTTTCGGTCTATCGGGTTGCATGCTCACCCCTAGCCATCACCTATGGCTACCGTCCACAACAACCATCCGTGGCTACCATCAATGGTCGCCACCCATAGCCACCAACCTACTCTCTTCTTCTCTCCCGGGCAAATCTCGGCCTAGCCGCCATCATCATCTTCTTTCTCCCTCACTCTCACTCACCCATAAACATGATAGAACCAGAGAGTGTCGGCCCTTGAGAAAGCTATAAGCGACTGCTATCGAGGACTAGGAAGGAGGTGAGCAAAAAGCGCACTGACATTGAAGACGGCAGCGATTTTGGTTAGGGTTTCATCACTTTTTTCTCACGAAAAGAACCGACGAGACCAACGTCTCTTCATCTTTTTTTGGTCTTCGTCAGTTTTGCGTGTGTTGTGTTTAGATCTAGTAGGTTCATATGATCTAGTAGGTTCATAAGATTTTGGTGAATTTTGGATTTGAGTTTGGGGGTGTTCACACGATATTGGGTGTGGCTGCAATGGTCGTAAGAGGCTCACTTCAACCGCTGGCCGGTGAGGTGGCCGGAATTGATGTCTCAAACAAGCATTTGTTAACAAACAAATAATTATTTAAATGGACATACTAATTTAATGATTTTTTTAATTGATATAAAAGTAAACAAAGTGGATAAGTACAGATTCTGTAAACTTGTAAAGGGTCTCAAAAAATTGAACGTTCGTTAATAGACAAAGGGCATAGTGTTCAAGTTTTAAAAGTTAATGACTGGTTTGACGATTTTCAAATAAATGACTAAAGTTATAATTTTGTTGTATTTTAAAGGATCACCCATGTAATTTACTCATTTTTATATAATTCACGTTTCCGGCATAATTCAAGTAATCAATCTTGTCATAACTTTGAAATATTATTTTCTTAAAAAAAGGTTAATGTTATATGATATAAACATTATCCTAAACTCTTTGCCCATCACACTATAGTCACGGTGGCTTCATCACATTAAAACGCATATTGCACCTCCCAAGGAATCACTCTGGCTTCGAGCGTGACGCCTCCATCACGCTTCATTCACTTGACCTCATAACAGGTTTCCCCCTTAGAGAGAAAATTCTTAGATCAAAATAGCATTTCTTTTCTCACTTTAGTGATGAAGACACACATACACAATGTGTTTTTGTGTGTGTCCACTTACTCTTAAAAACCACAATTATAACAATTGTGATGTATTATATATCCTTACCTACTTACACTGCATTATTAATAAGAGTGACTAACATAAGCCACCACCCATTTCTAATTAGTTCGGCCTTATGGTATATTATTAGTATAATATAACCACAGGGAGGGTTCAAATGAGAACTGCGAGAACCAATCTTGGCCGTTCAGTTTGGATAATGGAATTCATGGATGAAGAGCGTGGGGGAATCGAGTGTGGCAGGGTGCATGTAAGGAATTCATGGGTGGGCAATCCAATTGAAGGAGGGGGAATTGGACGGCTAAGATTGGTTCTCGCGATTCTCGTACGAAAAACAGTTCTCATTTAAACTTTTACCATATAACCACTTCAGTTTATAATCTAATAATTATTTTTATTCACACTTTACCTTCACTTTGTCAGCCAAATCTTGCATAGATGACCAACTTTGATTTCTAGAAGTTGAACTACCCATTCATTATAATTACTTAAGAAGTTTATTTTAAATTTCTTATTATGGTCTTTAATCTGAATATCAGTCGTAAGAGAGTTTTAAGCTTTTGAGATGTTACGCATATGGAACATGATAATCCATTTATAATCATTTGTTTACGAGAAGTAAAACGTTTAGACTAGACGAAATAAACTTGAGCTTTGGTAAGTGATCAATTGTTGGTGTCAATGTCATAGGGACATTGGTTTAAACTTAGAACTTATTACCTGTTATCGAGTTCGTGTAACTTTATGGCTTGTTAATGGACTCTAGTTTTAAATACATGTTATAGAATAAAAATATTTTAGCTAATCATGAAAATGTTTTCTATTTTAGAAGTTCTTCACCAAATAAGATGTGCATATATGAATCTATGAAATTCTAGCAAACTGCATGTCTAATCATAGGTAAGTGATTCGAATATATATAGCTTTAGTCGCACTTACCTTTGGCATTGTCGTTTATGACATATATAAACAAGAAATACATTGAAAAACTCCATCGACTCGTTTGAGTTGAATTATATAGTTTAAGGTTGCGAATCTCGCTTGTATGGAAAAAACGACAAAGAAACTCTTAACCCAAAAAATTAAAGGATAAATTACTTATTAGTAAATCTCATGTTATTATACGAGACTTCTGCTTTTGTATACCAATTTCGACACATTATATTTTAAAACATAGTATGTCATTTTTTGTTAAAACAATTATGATTTTCTTAAAACATAGTATCCTTGCCATAGGAAAAGGCTTACAAGAATTCTTATCGTTCTTTTCTTTGAAAGTCTATAAAAATAACACACACTTTTAATCGCATTACTTAAAAAAATATTGGTTTATATGATAAAAACAAACACACATTAATTGTCATGCTTTGAGCGTGTGAGTTTGTTGTACAAAAAAAGTCATGCTTTAGTCGTAAACAATGCATAATTGATGTTCCTTTAATGGTCATATACGAGAAGAGACATTAATTTCACCAATCTTGATCGTAATTAATTCCTTTTGAAGTTGCGGAAAACGAAGTAATCCAGCATGATCAAGGTTAACATGTAATTAAAGGAGTTAACTATCATTAAGAAGTTCCAAACTATCGCTAAGTGGCGCTTCAATTACTATTTATACAGTACAAAATACTTGATATAATACTAGGATGATACAACATATCTTGTTCCGATAATAAGACCTAATCAACAAAATAAAAAAAAATAAGTCACAAGTTGTACACAAATTCAAAAGAAATATGTCACAGCTACACATCCTCTCAACATCTAAACAACCATAAATGCAAAGCATCTTCACGTTGACTATATCAAGGTTACTAAAATTCTACATAGAAACTAATATACAAGAAAATGTAATATTTATATATTTTCCATTTTTACATCCACCAACATACACATCTAAACAAAGGAAAAGATTAATTGTATATTAAATTTTATTAGTACAAGGAAATTATATGAATTGCTAATAACATTTCACTTAAATATCATTGTATTTACAAATTATTTGAATAGCTAAATATTAAAATGTCATAAATACCTGTAATTTAAGTGATTTGTAAGTACTACAACACTCGAATTAA
The DNA here is from genome assembly GCA_038502395.1 of Dittrichia graveolens. Classification (NCBI taxonomy): domain Eukaryota; kingdom Viridiplantae; phylum Streptophyta; class Magnoliopsida; order Asterales; family Asteraceae; genus Dittrichia; species Dittrichia graveolens. The sequence continues at coordinate 7,544,314 of JARJIL010000003.1, forward strand.
ATGTTGTTCGCAACATAATAGGGTTGTAAAAATACTGAACGTTCGGTAAGAATTTTGTTTAATTAAACGAACGAAAATAAACAATTGTCTCATTCGTTCATTGTATGTATGTGTGTTTAATAATGTTGGAAATGCGTTATAGTATGTGTGTGTTTGTTCCTTTGTTTACGTTAATTCGTTTATCATTTAGACAAACGGAGAAGCTCGTATGTTTATCGTTTGTATTTATTTATTTGTTTGGGTAAAATCAAACGAACGAACACGAAGAACCCCGTTTATATGGGTTTACGTTACAGATGTCTTAAATTAGAAATATTAATAATAAATGATAAAAAGATATCATATCGGGGGTTGGTTTTCACTTTTAACCAATTGAGGTTGAAGAGTTGAAGTTGTAGTCAAACTGAAAGGCAGTCAGTGATCCGTCCAATTTAGTCTTTGCAATTCGCCACCACCAAAACCATCATCACTATCATCATCATCAAATCAAAGGGACAACAAACACTCAAATCCTTTTGCTGCGCTCTTCCCTCTTCATGACCCATCGCCTCAAGAATCGACTTGCTCAACTCTTCGCTTTCTCTCTCATCACCAACTTTCTCTCTCTAAAATTTCTCCCATCCTTCCGTCAAATCCTATCTAAAACCCTAGATTTTCTCAGGATGGATTCCTTCTTCTTCTCCCCTGACGGCGCCGATGACGACTCTCTGTTTGGAACCAATAGCCTGCGCTCAATTCAGAGTCTGGCGGACCTCGACGACGAGCGCCTTTATCTCGTCGATCACAGGTAATTTTGTGGATTTGGTGTTTCAAGTTGATCGCTAGCTAGTTCAATTTTGTCCTCTGAGATAAGGGTTTGTTTTTAAAATAGGTGTATGTGGATTGGTTCGTTGGATTTTCAGGTGGTGGAATGAGACGCGGGAGTCGATGTTTAGGGATGTAGTTGGCGTTTCATACGCTACTAGCTCTTGCTTGACTAATGATTTCGATTCGGAGATTATTCTAGACATGAGAAGAAGCGAAAGCTACGGTGATGATTGCAAGGGAGACGAACAAGGGGTTTTCGTGCGTGAATATGCGTTGCTTTCGGAATGGATGTTTTATCGGTCTCTTAAATGGTTAGAGATTTTTTTTTCCCCGAATGAACTCTTTTTGCGTTTCCTTCTCTGCACGAATCCATTAATCTTGTGATATAATTCCGGTTTTATCTGTGAACTTAAGCACTTTTGGATCATTAGAATTTTAGTTTGCCTTAGTTCCATGAGTAATATGAAAAAAAAAATGCTTATTTCTGTTGAATTAACACATGAAAGAAGGTAGAACACCACATACAACAGCATGTAGGAATGTAATATCTGCATTATAGGTAATGCAAGTGCAAGGATATGGATGAAACGCATATGAAGTCTAGAGATTAAATAAGCACTGACTGTCTTTGGTATTAACTTATTGATGTATATGGTAAATAAGTTATAACAATGCATTTTTTAGTTGATTTAATACTCATGTTAGGGTTGGTGATTGAAGTTCATGAGATGTACTTATTACTTTCTTTTTAAGTGAGAATTTCTTACCAGAGGAGGGGTTTTGCAATTGCTTATGTTGTTCTCATCCCATCTACCATGTGTTATAATGATGTATCTAACTCTTTAGTTCTCTATATGTAACTTATGACACCAGCCTTACCTAATCCATTTTTAAATCATATGAATTGTGATCTCACTTTTATGACCCAACTCATTGTGTATAGTTTTTGCTGCACCAAATCAGGTCTGGAAGTGCCCTTAAGAACAGGGAAACCATAAAAAAGGAAAGTTACATAGAACTAGAGCTAAACCAGTTTTAGATAATTTTGAGAAAGAAAAAAAAAGGCTTTTCATGAATAAGTACTTGATATAGTATATTGCTATTAGTTCTTTTGGTTGTAGTACTTCGTTTATTTGATGTTCTTGGATAGATGTGCAAAATAGAAGCAGAGGATATTGTAAAGCGAGAAACACATGCAACTATCACTGTAAAAGGGCTATAATAGTGCTTTAAACACCTTGCCTATTGGTTCACGGATACCTCGCATTGGAAAATATTAAAAATGCTTCTTTTGGAATAAGGGTAAATCGATCCTTTGAATGGTAACTTTTCTTAGAATATATCAATCGGAAGCCAAATATGTTTCATTTCTTCACGTATCATGTAATTTGCTGATTGGGTAGAGTCAACATAATGTGCTATGCTCTCATACCACTAAGCAATGTTAAAACTGCATGGAGATTCCTATATACTTATATAGGAAGTTGCTAAGGAGGATATGCCTAATAAATTTTTAATAGGCTATTTTAGTGATAACTAGTTTGTTAGCTCGTAAAGCATATTAAAACTCTCCTTTACCCAACTCAAGGCATGTTAGTTTAAAGTAGGTATCATTTTTTTATATACGAGTGTTTTAAAGACGATGAACAAGAGTTAGTGTATCTTTATTGCTATTGCTTGTTGCAGTTGGTATCATATCTTTGTCTTTATTGCAATCTTCAGAGGATATTTATATTCTGTAGTGCATTTACCTAGATTGTATTTCTATCTTTGATATGTGTCAGGAACGACCGATTTGCCTTGTTTCTTTGACACTTAATTTTGTATCGATCACCATTTTCAAAATCTGATAAGAAGTTTTAGCACTTTAGCAGTTGAGATGAAATTTTACTGCACAAAACACAAAGCTGCCAAAATCTACTGCTCAAATTCTATTCTGTAGAAACAGGAAAGTTTTCCGAGATTCATAATCATTTCTATATTCGACACCCCCTTGTTTTTCTTCTGACTTGGTTTTTGGCTATTTACATATTTTTCCCAAGACAAATGGTAGTGACAAGCTACCAAAAATGATGTGTACTGTGACTTTTTGTGCATCTCGTTGACACTTGAATTGCTTGATGATTGTAATTACTGTCCTTCAACAATATGATCTTCCGCGCAGGCATTTTGATATGAAGAATGTTGGGGACGTGGTTGCTGTACAAGGCAATAAGGCAGACATGTTTTCTTTGCAAGTCAGGCTTTCGATGTCTGGAACAACAAATTCATTGGTCGTAAGGATTAGTGATAAGGTATATAGTTCTTTTTCTGTTATTGGGATTTTTTTCAGATGTTATAAATGGTGGTTGTTTAATGTTTTTGAACGTTACACATCACTTAAAAGCTTGGGGTTATATCGAGTAACTAGCCTCATGGATTCTTTCTTCTGGTTTTCATGAAGTTAGTTTTTTTGTTGGGTTAAAAAAATAGTCATAACTATTTTACTTCTTCCAGTATGTGTCAGTTTATATATTTTCTTCTCCCTCTGGCATTGCCCTTAAAATTGGTTTGATCAAATGCAAGTATTGAACATACTTGCGCACTAATTGGTTTACTTTTGACTTTGTTATTTTCCTTTCTTCTTGATGCTATCTACTGTCAAATGTATCGTGCTACTCATTATGTAGTTACTCTCTACTTCTGGATCCAATTTCTATATATGCAGCCCAACCGCATGTTAATGTTTTCCATAATATTTTAATCTGTGTTGTTCAGGACAACGAGTTTGAAGCTTTTAATAAATCTTGCCAAATATTTTGTGTCAAGTTTGGCTTGGTAAGTCATTTTTGACCTTTCTCTTTCCTCAATTTCTTCTGGTCTTGTGGGCTTCAGCAAATCACTTAATATATTTTGCAGTTGAAGATTTCGGATTTTTCTGGGCAAATAACCAAGTTTTTTCTACAAGGCAGAATGTTATCCGACAATTCTGAACAAGTGAATGAAGAGGTAGTTACTTTGAAAATATTACTTACCATTCAATTGTCTTGAGCAACAATTCTTGTGTGTTTCCCTCATAGAACTGGAAACCATTGGTATGTTACATGTTCCAAGTGGTGCAAATGCTAACTGCTCTTATTTACTGAACTGCAGATTTCTTTGGAGTTGCAACTTTACGGTTTATGTAATTATGATATTACGCGGGAAAAAAATGCGAGTGCAATTGACGACTCTAAATCTGAAGCTGAAGGTTTTTTCCCCAGTAGTTCACTGAAGTTGAATGGTCATTCTGACAAAGTAAACTCATATGTCCGATTTGACCGTACACCACTCGCCAGTAGCTTCAATGAAGCTCATAACTTGGGTTTGACTGGTTTGTACAATCTTGGAAATACATGTTTTATGAACAGCGCCATCCAGTGTTTGGTGCATACTCCACAGCTTGTTGATTATTTTCTTGGGGACTTCAGAAAAGATCTGAACTTTGAAAACCCATTGGGCATGAATGTATGTAGCTTGAAATTATTTTATTATTAGTTCTTCAAAAACGAAGCTTATGAATTTACCTTTATAACCCATGTTGAACAGGGGAAACTTGCTCTAGCATTTGGGGACTTGCTCAGGCAACTATGGACACCTGGAGCTATCTCAGTGGGCCCACGAGTGTTCAAGTCAAGGCTAGCTGGTTTTGCTCCTCAATTCAGTGGCTATAATCAGCAGGATTCGCAAGTTGGTGATTCTCAAGTTTTTATATATAACTAGAGTAAGCTTTATTATATTTTTGTATCACGATCTCATTCCAGACATCTTTACTTTGAATATAGGAATTTCTTGCCTTTCTACTGGATGGACTTCATGAAGATTTGAATCGTGTTAAAATCAAGCCTTATAATGAGATAAAGGACACAGATGGAATTTCAGACAAAGAAGTAGCAGATGAACACTGGAGGAATCATTTAGCTCGCAATGATTCCGTAATTGTTGACATGTTTCAGGTGGGGTCCCTCGTTTTCTTTGACCAAGATCTGATATTTATTATATATCATGTCATCATAAATAAGTAAATAACAGCCTTGTGCTTGTTTATTATTTGAAAAAGGAGATGTCATATTTTTTCCATCTGAATTGCATATTTGCACTTGTTACAGGGGCAATACCGGTCAACTTTGATATGTCCTCTTTGCAAGAAACACTCTGTAACATTTGATCCATTTTTATATCTGTCTTTGCCCTTGCCTTCAACAACAACGAGGACAATGACATTAACGGTATTGAGCACTGATGGATCAACTTTGCCGATTCCTGTTACCGTCACTGTCCTAAAGTCTGGGAAGTTTAAGGATCTTATTCAAGCTTTGAGCACTGCTTGTTCTTTGCAGGATGATGAAACTTTGTTGGTGGCTGAGGTATGTACCATGAAATGGAATCTTCTTGGAGTTCCCTATATTCAATATGATCAGAAAGAAATTAAGATCAGATAAACTGAACTGCTACAATTATAATTTATTTTAATTTTAATAAAGTGACTTAGGAGGTTGTATGCATAGAGATGTACCGATGTACTTTCAACCTGTTTGAGCAATTTTCGTTTCAACTTCTTTTACTTTTTTTAACACATTTGACTGATTAGAGATAAAGTGCAGCTGAAATCGACCCACATTTAGTAAAACGTTCAAAATGGCCACCATGCTAGTTTTCACTTTAAGTTTTATTTATTTGATGATATTTACACTTGCTAAATGCCCAAGAAATGTTAAATTTCTCATGACAAGCAAATATACATTATAAATTTCTCATCTCTCAACTTTTGAGCACTGCGTATTGTGCAGATATACAACAACCAAATTCTTAGTTTCTTTGATAAGCCAGGTGATTCCTTAGAGCTGGTTAGGGATCATGACAAGCTTGTTGCTTACAGGCTACCTAAGGATGAGGATGAATTTCCCTTGGTTGTCTTTACACATTACCGTCTTGAAGAGTAAGTTTCTTTTATTTTTAATTCAATCCTGTTCTTTAATCCCTTGATTTATTTGATTATATTGTTTACATAAGTTCAATCTTCTAGAAAGTTCTATTATTATTGTATCTATTAACATTGTGGTGATTCTGATTGCTTGATTATTTTGCTTTTCTCATTTAGTTATATAATCTACTTACTATAATTTCTTGGATTTCAGGTCAAACGGTGTACGGTCTCCATCATTAAAACACTTCGGCATCCCTCTAGTTGCAAGGATTCCCAATGGTAGTGATGGTTCAGAGATTTATAAGAAATTCCTACAATCACTCCGTCCACTCCTCATGCCAGATGAATTCTCCTTAGATTCTGTGGATGAACCTGTAAACATTGTCAATCAAGACACTGAAATGGATGGTGATGCAATCGATGTCGACATTGCAATTAATGATGTTTCAATCTCTGTGGATGAAAACTTTCACTTCTCATTGGGACAACCCGGGCTTCTTTCAGAATCATCCAGGATGGTGATGGATGAACCGTTGTCGATCCCGGATTCCCGTGAAATTTCCGTGCTTGTTTCGTGGCCAGATGAAATGCTGAAACGGTATGATACTTCAATTTTAAGCCGTTTACCAGAAACGGGTGGGCTGTCGTTACCTACAAACTACGCTCCAGAGTCGGTGTCTTTATATAAATGTCTTGAAGCATTCTTGACTGAAGAACCGTTGGGACCCGAAGACATGTGGTATGTCGTTCTACTTTCATGTTTTCTGAAAATTTTGTTCTTATTAGCATCTTAAAAATGGAATGAAAAAACAAAAAAAGTGTAATGACTGAAACATTGGCTTGAGTATATTATTAAAGAAAATCTTGAAAGTGAAAATGGGTGTGTCCAATGAATATTATAACCGGACTAGAGAGAATTGAAATTCAGGTACTGCCCTAAATGCATGAAACATCGGCAAGCTAGCAAAAAGTTGGATCTGTGGAGGCTGCCAGAACTTCTGATTATTCATTTGAAAAGATTTTCATACAACCAGTATGTCAAGGACAAATTGGAGACTTTTGTTGACTTTCCCATTGATGAATTTGATCTTTCGAATTGCACTGTTCATAAAGATTGCCAGTCCTCTATTCGCTACAAGCTTTATGCAGTAAGTAATCACTATGGCAGCATGGGTGGCGGTCACTACACTGCATTTGCCCAAGTAAGTTGCTCTTCCACTTGTTTTCCTCTGTGTTCTTTAATCACCTCACAGAAGAGACAGATTGTTATTAAAATTTTGTAATTAATTTTGACACACTAATTATAACAATAAAATCTGAGGGTTTGGAGAAAATGTTATCTGAGGTAAAGCCAAACTGACATAAATCTTTAATTACCATTATTGAACCAAGGAGATTTTTTGGCCTGTTACTCAACTTGCCTGATGGCGTGACCAGACCACTACCGTTGGATAAATTGGGCCATTTTTATTTTTATGGAACGATTAACGTTTGTATTTGTTGATTGCAGTGTCGTGAGCAATGGTATGAGTTTAATGACAGCCAGGTCTTCCCAATTAGCGAGGACCAAATCAAGACATCTTCAGCCTATGTTCTATTTTACAAAAGAATTTGACCCATTTACAACAAGGGACTTGTGTAGGACCGACAGCCTTCAAAGTTACCAACTTTTTATGGTCCAACTGTTCAAAGATGCTAAAAAAGAAAAAGAAAAAGAAAAAGAGAAGGTTCTTAAAGCGGGATCCATGACATGTGTAGATTTGGGGCCATTATTTTATACATTTACATCTGACAGAAATAGGTTTTTTTCAAAAAATTACAATGAGGGTGGTGCCAACACAAGTTAGAGTTTGTTGTTGTGACAATGAGGAAGGCCTTTGTTTGTTTGTTTGTTTGTTTGTTGTACATGGGATTTAGATTAGACTCTTTTAAGTTTTTGCTGGTGGCCACCCCTCAACTTCAGCTTCTTAGACATCATTTGTTTATTCAGTCTTTTGAGTTAACAGGCTCTGCTTGCTTTTTGACCAACAAGTGTTTTTTTCCTTCTTTTTAGCATCTCTTTACTCTCTTTTATGTGTTCTTCTATTTGGAGGAAATTCAAAAATTATATATATAATTTTTATATGGCAAACGAAAGGCAAACCAGAGAGAAAGCTCTGGTATGACCATCACCTTTTTCTAGTATGCTATGAATATATAAATATAAAACTCTAGCAAGGTACTAGAGAAGTTTACAATTAGAATAAAGGGTTATAATAACACATAGACCAAAATAATATTTACAATTAGTCATAAAATTCATCCATGTAAATAAGTTTTGCTTGAATCTCGGTACTAACTAATTGAGCGGAGAATCTTTTTTCTTTGAACACCGAATTATTGCGGGATTTTTAAACAAACCAAAGAACACTTCTAGCAATAGGCTCTAAAAACTTTTTCTTCCTTCTCGCGATTCTTCATTAAGTAGATGGTCCAAAAATTCTTTTAGTGATAGTATTGTTGAACATTCAAATTGCACTATTCCAAAAGCCATCTTCACACTTTTTTGGTTTCTAAACAGGCGTAAAATAAATGATGTTATGTTTCTTCTTCGGATCTGCAGAATGGGCATGTGGTTGAAGGAATTGTGATACCACGAGCACTGAGATTTGATGTTGTAGGTATTCTTTTTAACACCAATCTCTATAAAAAACAATTAATTTGAAGAGGAAGCCAATTATTCCAAAAACTTTAAGTGAATAGATAAAAAGGATAAATTTTCTATAATGCTACGCATAGATTTAACCGAATAAATATCACTTTAGTCTCCTTCCCAACACCAAATTCATCACTTTCATTCAATACCACATATTGCAAAAGGTTTTCCAAATCCGAAATCTGACTTGCAAATTGAGTCGAGGCTTATATATTAGTCCACAACTATCTCCATTTAACTCGATCACTAGATTCATTTAACGATCTCATAGCAATAGTGCAATTTTTATCCACTTCTAATGAGGCTTATATATTACACCACTACCACCCCCTTTGGGTTCCATTCGGGTTCCCTCCTTTGGTTTCCTACACCCGTGACTACCCGAATTCATTTCCCTTTTTCCTTTTTTTTGATTTTTTTGATTTTTTACCTTATCCTCTATATATATATACACACACCATTTTTACTTCACAAACTTTCACGCACCCAAACTTCCGTCATTCTTCCAACTTCTCCTCTATAAAAATATATTACTACACTTAAAATCTTTTCATCATGGATTCATGTCACAACCGCGGCCGAAACCCGGATTCAAACACACCAATGTCCTACGGTTTTCAACAATTTAAAGGCAACATTAGCGAAGAAAAAAAAGAATTAGAGAATTATATGGTTGAGAGGAATGCAATGTATTATTATTAATGAAATCTTTATTTATATTATTTGTTATACTACAATAATCAGAGATAGATTCTTTCTTGTGAAGATTATAGCATATGTTGACTTGGTATATCTACACAATATGCAGTGCTCAAAAGTTGAGATGACTATTCACATGATAGATCAAGTATATAAGTTTGCTTTTGGGTTTAATATTGCCTCGGCCTTTTAGCAAGTGTATATATAAACCAGAGTGACGGCAGTTTCCAACCTTTTACTAATTGTGGGTAAGTTTAGGTTGCATTTTATCTCGTGCGGGTCAAATGTGTAAAAATATATTAAAAAGAAGTTAAAAATAGAAACGGGTCAAACGGGGTGAAAGTACCTCAGTGTATTTTAATGCATACTACCTCCTAAATCACGTTATTCAAAAATATATAAGTTAATATTGTAGCAACTTTGTTTTTGTTATGATATTGAATATTAGGAAATTCCCAGAGTCCCTCATGATTTCATTTCATGGTACATGCTTCAGCCACCAACAAAGTTTCATCCCAGAATGAACAAGCATTCCTCAAAGCCTAAATAAGATCTTTAAACTTGCTGTACCTTGGGACGATGACGGTAACTTGAATCGGCAAAGTTTACCCATTAGTGCTCACCCCATTGTTGTGGAAAGCAAGGGCAGATACAGATATAAAAATGGATCAAATGTTACAGAATGTTTCTTGCAAAGAGGACATGTCAAAGACTCAAAGTCCACCGGTATCGCCCCTGTAACAAGTGAAAAAGTATAATATCAAATGATTTTAACACGATTCAAATCTTGATGAAGTCCGTCAAGTAGAAAGGTAATAAACTCCTATATTGAAAGTAAAAATGTCGAGAATGGGATCATGCTACAAGAATTCAATAAAGTTTATTTTGGTTATATGAGGATATATAAAGAACTAGAGAATCACCAACTTGTGAATTCTGCAGATTATAGCCACTAAATTGAGGAGCAAAACCAGCTAGCCTTCACTTGAGGTAGTTCCAGGTGTCCATAGTTGCCATTGCAAGTCTCCAAATGCTAGAGCAAATAAGCTTCCCATGGTCAACATTGACATAAAGGTAAGTTTAGAAGCTTCATTTTAAGATGGCTAATAATAAAATAATTGCTAGCTATATACATTAATTCCTAATGGGTTTTTAAAGCTTAGATATTTACTCATTCCCTGGAAATAATCAAGCTGCGGATTATGCATGAGACACTGTGGATAACATTGTCAGGGGCGTTCCCTGAATTTTTTAGAACCTGTGCGGCTGTGCGAACAGAAAAAATGAGCCCCTTTATACACACATGTAACAAATTTTTTAGTGTAACTACAATATATGTTAATCAATAACTAAAGCAAAAGAACTGTAGTATAAATACTTTATCGTACATAGTTATATGAATCGTGAAGTTCTTCTAGCATTATTGGAATCAAAGTTATGAATCAACTCTTCGTAATCAATACCCTCCAAGATATCGTTCTTAATAGTTATCATTTTCAATTCATTAAGCTTTTCATTTAACATTCTGGACAATAAGTAAGACTTCAACATCTCAAGTTTTGAAAAACTTGTTATGCAGATGTCAATGTTGTCGAAATAGTCAACATAACTCTATATGCAATAATTGCATTAGGAAAACAATCGACTTATTTAAGATATTTTAACAAATCATTATTCATTAGGTGATAGTTTCAAAGAGTAAAAACGCGTCAAATAGCTTTCACTTCATATAAAGTTCATTTGCATCAAGATCTAATTGTCTAGCACGACTACAACATCACTTAAGATCCTTGTCATATATACACCCGTGACTACCCGAATTCATTTCCCTTTTCTCCTCTATAAAAATATATTACTACACTTAAAATCTTTTCATCATAGATTCACATTGCAACCGCGGTTGAAACCCTGATTCAAACACACCAACATCCCACGGTTTTCAACAATTTAAAGGCAAAGTTGGCGAATAAAAAAGAATTAGAGAATTATATGTTTGGGAGGAATGCAATGTATTATTATTATTATTATTATTATTAAGAGTTAATTTCATAAATGGTCCTTTAACTAACTACGAATTGCAAGTTTAGTCCTTTTTTCGAAAAAGTTGCAAATATTGTCCTTTAACTACCATTTTGTTGCATAGATAATTCTTTCTAACGAATTATGTTTATGTTTACCGTTAAGTTCAGTGAATGTAAGGGTATTTATGTCTTTTTACCTTTTTAAAGTTTTTATTAATTATATATGTCAAATAATATTTGTTTATTTAAAAATTAAAAATAACAAATGAAGATGGGGTGTTATTGAAAACTTCAGCCCAATTCACCACCATGACACCACCACTCACTACCGTATACCACCAACCACCCCCACCGCCGTATACCACCGTATGCCACCAACTATCATCGTCCATTACAAGCAGAAGTCAGAAATGAGAAACCACCAAGAAGACCATATACCACCACCAACTACCACCTTATACAACCACTGCCACCAACCACCACGATATACAGCCACCACCAACCGCCGCATACAAGAACCAGAATGTCGAAAACCAACAAAAACACCAAGAACAATGAAACCCATATACCCAAATCAAAACCCACCACACAAATCGACACCTACCTGAAACCACCAACCGCCGCCGCCGCCTTAATCGCCTGAAAGCACCAACTGCCGCTGCATGAAATTGCCCAAAGAACCAACCGCCACACAAATCAAAACCCAAAGTTGTTTAAACACATCCGAAATCAAAACCCATAAACCCTAAATTTTAGATCTAAAACTCGCTAACCCACAATCTGTGACATAGGTGGTATACATGGTGCGTGATCGTGGTGGCAATGGTATACATGGTGCGCGATCGTGGTGGGGATGGGAGGAGACAGTCGCCGACGCCTGTGTAGGGGTTGTAGGGTTGAGAGTGAAGGTGAGGGGTTGTAGGGTTGAGAGTGGAGGTGAGGGGTTGTGGGGATGGTGCGCGATCTGGTATACATGGTCGCGACGGTGGTGGCCTTTACCGCGACGACCTTTACCGGCGAGTGGAGGTGAGGTTGTAGGGTTGAGAGAGGGAGAAGAGAAAGAGTGTGCTTTTAAAGATAAAAGGGTTTGGGGGAGGGAGTGTACTTACTTCAATAATAATAATAATAATAGTAATAATAATAATAGTAATAGTAGTAGTAGTAATAATAATAATAATAATAATAATATATTATGAAAATAAGTTAAAAAAGGAAGATAAGGGTAAATAAGTAAATTTATCAAAGTTAACGGCCCTTTTTAACGGAATTCGTTAGAAATGATTATCTATGCAACAAAATGGTAGTTAAAGGACAATGTTTGCAACTTTTTTGAAAAAAGGACTAAATTTGCATATCGTGGTTAGTTAAAGGACCATTTATGAAATTAACTATATTATTAATGAAATCTTTATTTATATTATTTGTTATATATTTTTTATACAATTGTTTATATATTTTATTTTGTTTAAATGTATAATTAAGTAAATTAAAAAAGTGGGAAAAAGATTGGGTTAGTTTGGGATAGGTGCTACTTGGGTTTTGGGTTGGTTTCGATAAGAGAGAGCAAAAAAAGAAAAAATGATGTATGTGACATTTTAATTGATTTGAGTTTGAAAAACCTGCTACTCATGGTCTTATAAAAGCTCCGTTAAAACTACCAGGGAATAGTGTAGGGTCAAATCTAACATAGGAGTTGACTTTCAGGAAATGACCATTCAACTTGAGTGAACCACTGCGAAACACCTTCAGCTTCGGATATAGAGTCATCGAACTGCCATCTCATTTTCTTTTCACGTAGTATCATAATAATAATAAAAAGGAGATGATTTATACATAAGAAGTTTTTATCACGTATAATAATTGTAAGTTTATGTCTTTAAAATCCTACTATTTTTTATTTTCATCAAGGATATAATGATTCAAACAACAACTAATTGTTGTGTATTATAAAAATCTGTTATGTACAGAATCCTTCTAATATAAACCATAAACATGCAACTCCAAGAAAATCTACAGTTTGATAAATAAGACCGGCCAGTTAGCACTGTGCGTCATTTGGTTCATTTAAGTAACATAGCGAAGGTTTAATGCAATAGATTGGTTACTACTACTTTCAAAGTGACTCTCTCTTCATTCTCTTGTTTATAGAATTGTCTGAAAAAAAACAATCCTAAATCTTCAACTGCAATATATATCATATATGGAGTAGGTCGATGAAGCCCAGAAAAAGACAAGGAAGAAAAAGGTCAAAAAGCACCATAGCAAGCCACACTCATATCTGCCAAGATTTATCAAAAGCTTCAACCTCAATGACCTGAACAACACAGATTTTGTTATGAAGTCAATACCAAATTAGTGCACAAGTAAGTTTAATTAACTATTAGGACTGTTGTGACCCAAAATAAAAGCCCACTGATAAACTTATCCAGACCTGCAGCCCACTATATAGAACAAAAAGGGGAAGAGGTCGGTCGGTCAAGACTCGAAGGAGAATCAAACCTGAAAGAAGTCCCAGAAAGCAATCGACTTGTTCGTGTTTCTCTGACTGCAGGTACGTTTTATCATCCCCTTGTCTGCAGTTGCTTTTCGTTTTCTTTTTCTTCTTTCGTGAATGGGTTTGCAACATTGAAGATGTTTCGATTCTACTTTCTAAAGTGGGTAGAGGAGAAAGATTCCAAACACTATTTCCTTTGCTTTTTTATGAACACCAAATGTGTTTGACAAAATTCCCCATTGGTAGTCCTAGTAATAACCAATGCACTACATAAATGACTGTTCAAAGGAGAGTATAATATGCTGATATGTTTACCTAAAAGAAGCTGAATCCATGGTTGTATGTGTTGCAGTGTTGGTGATATTTACCTGAAACATCAATCACCCTGTTTTAAGTTTATGCAGACATTTGTTTAAGAATAGGGTTAACAAACATTGCATATGCATATGAATAACAAGATTGATAATTAGCAAGCTTCTTTCCTCTTTCAGCCATTAAATCACCCCCTTTATCTGGCACTTAGCCCAACCTCATTATTAAATATGGACACCAAAGCAACAAATGGATTAGCATGAACTTAAGTGAATTCAGTTCAACTAATATCCTTTAAGCTTGGCATATACAATATGCTTAGTAATCAATCTTGGTATTTACAAAATGCCTATTATATGTAATAATCACCCTTTAATCGTGGCACATACAACATGCCTATTATTTGTTTACACCATGTTACATTCGGCTTTCTGACTGAAATGATCACAAACACCAATGACACTAACCTTATCCCCTTTTTAAATCATCCTTATATAACAACACATCATACATGAACACAGGTCGCAGATCATCTCATATAAATACAACCATTTATCCATCTTTGTGTTATCATTACATCCAGTATTCACATTTAAATACATCATGCTCATCTCATATAAATACGACCATTTTCCATCTTTGTGTATTAGTATTGAGTATTCCCTTTTAAAATACATCATACATCTCGTATAACTATATAAGAATAACGATTACAACCACCTCTAATATATTCACACGTCACATGTAGATACTAGTACTTTTGACCACCTTTGAGTTGTTAACTAATCAATCATGTATAACTATAGTATATACATACATCGCATCTATAGACACCACCTTTGATATACCAACACATTCCTTATAATCACACCATACATCACACCTATCAATAAGACAATAACACTAACTGAAGCCACTTAGTTGTGTTATCCCCTTTTGTAATCAGCTTTATATAACAATACAACGCGTATAAACACATATAGCAGGTTATCACATATGTACACAGCCATTTACCCAGCTTTATGCAGCAAACATCACAAATCCACATATAAATTATAAACATATCATATACTACATGTAAACACAACTTTTAAACTAGCTTTAATAAACCATCACGTATACATAGATATACAACAGAATACATGCCATTCAAGTGATGTGTACTCTAATAGGGTCCTTAGTTTAGTAGTTTACAACTTAAAGCACTTTTATTTAGACCCTTGAAAAACCTATAATATTATCCATTCTTGGTTTTAAAAGGCACAAAGTGCTCCAAGGTGATAAGAATCTCAGAACCAGGTGCTAGGCAAAAGTGCTCGCCTCAAGCACACGAAGTGCCCGATATTAACAAATACTTATAAATTACTGATATCCTACGTTATAAATACTTGAAAAGCTGCAATAAACATGTAAAACTACTGAAGATAAATCAATAAAAACATCACTTATAGTTCTCAAATACCTTTAATTATCAAAGAATCATCAAAATCATCATCATCGACTCCAATTGGAGCATGATAATAACAGATTGACAAATTAGAAGAGTATTAGGTAAGAGAGCATAATGTAACATAGTGCAATTTATAATGGAGCATGATCTAAACTGGTTTATAACCCAACATGATAGATAGCTGATTAACAATTTAATAGATCAACTGATTATTAACATATAAACAAATATAAAATGATCATATAACAGAGCATGATATAAACTGATAGCATAAAAATGTAAAACACTTTGTTCAACGCGTTTAATCTGATTCTAGAGAAAGCTTGGGCATCTATTTTGTTTGATGCGGCCCCGATAATATAGAAAGGTCACAAAATAGATAGCTCAGATAAGGAAAAAACACCCAAATCACAGCCCATCCTCTAGGTGTTAAAAAGGACTAAAGCGTGCTTCTACGTCTAGGACCTCTAGGGGCTAGAAAGCACTCGCTCTAAATGGCGTGTTTAATATTTAAATTCTCACCCACTGTTTCAAATCCTGGAATTTGACTAAATTTATTTCTGAATTGGCCCATGTAACCAGAATATTATTGAAAGTTTGAAACAGACTCTCAGCTTTTAAATGACCGCACAAAACGGAGTTACATCGATTTTATATGATTTTCCTTTTTCTTTTTGAAAACTGAGCAGGGGATGCATAAGCCCTCCGAATGGCCTCCCCTCAATAAATATGGCTGTATGGCCTCTATACTGCATCCATGCGGCCTAGAAAAGTCCCATTCATCCGTACAACCCACTCCCAGAAAGCTATTTTTCAGCCTGTTTCAACCCCAAATGAACTCAAACTAAATTCCTTTGATTTCATATAACTCGAACATGGTTTCTAAGCATTTTTAAGGGCATTTCTAACATGTTTTGATCATCAAAAACATCCATAAATCGACTTTTAAGTCACTTTTAATCACCTTCACACGTATGTTTACCAAATACGCCAATTAAGCACACAGCTTACACAAAATTCACGTAACGTCATTTAATTCAATTAAGCACATTTTTAACACATATTCCAACATTCAAGTATTTCCTGTCACCACATGCACTAAAACATTATTAAACAGCTTATAGTATACATACATACTTTTCCAGTTTTCTATATTTGGATTTTCTGGGATTATAGACTCATATTTCTAGAAAGTGCTTAATGTTCTAGGTTTGTTTCATTAGTATTCATTTGTCAAACCCTTCCATGGCACCGTGGCCAGATCATGAATGCATGCTGATGTTCACTTTGCTTTTTTGGAGGAGCTTGATGTTCGTTTAGCTACTGTTGGTACTGGGTTGGTCAATCCAGAAACTGTTAATTAAACATGTTATGATTCATTTATTTGACATTCTCACATTCAATACACATTTTATTCTTTAAATGACTATGCTTGACCTGATTTAGTGGCCAAAATCAAATCATAGAGGCCTCTTATACATTGAAGACTAAATCAAAAGTTGTACCAAACAAGCCTATACAAGGCATATTGAGTAGACCTGGAGCAGATTTAAGTGTTGGTTAATGAGTTAAAATGATTTGATTTACCAAGAATATCAGTCTTACATGATGTTAATAAGAAAACAATCAGCTGTCTAGCTTTATGTCTGTGTTTTGTGTTGATAGATGACATTGCCTGGCAAATGTGACTTATGTAATTATGTTTGGTCCATTTGCTTTTCTTTGTTCCTTTATATGTCTAATTGGTACACAATGCTTACAGCCAAGATTTGTATTTGTGGTCATGGTTATATTATACTCGTACATGTTATTTCGAACACCAAGTTACCAACACTAGTTAATAACAAAACCTAAATATATGAGAGGTAGTGTGGGTAGCCCATACATGATGTGTGTTGCACGTATGGCCAGCCCCTATAGAGGTAGAAGGAAAGTTAAAGAGTGTTTTTAAGCATTATGTTGGTAACAATTGGTGCAGATTTGGGGTAGGAGCAATGGCATCAGAGGGGTTGAATTTAGGAGATAAATTGGTACTAAGGGGGCTGATGTTTCATGGTTATCATGGAGTGAAGCAGGAGGAAAAGAAACTTGGTCAGAAGTTCTTAATAGATGTTGATGCTTGGATGGATCTTCGAACACCTGGTCAGTCTGACAACATGTCTGATACTATCAGTTACACTGACATTTACAGGTAATAACCACACTATTTCCACTCTTCTCCTTTCTTTTCTAAAATTTCAAATCAACTTCAAAGTCAACAAGACAACAACAAACATGAATCCACATAAAGTAGAAGAGTTTGGAGTTGGAAAAGAGGTAACCAACTGTGGTCTAATTTCTGTTTCATGTAACCGACTTCTTTTAGGCTAGGAAAAACTGTCAAACTTAAAGAAATCTCCGTTGAAAGTAACGACGCTGGTTTTAAAATTGCCACATCAAAATCTAGGCTAAAGTAGTAGTAATAATAATAATAATAATAATAATAATAATAATAATAATAATAATAATAATAATAATAACAATAATAGTAATAATAATAATAGTAATATAGTCAAAACATACCAACATGTCAGCAGTCGGCTGCACCATCATTTTTTTACTGCATTTCAAATCGAAAATGTTGAAAGTTGTCACCTGAATTAGTTTTTATAAAAATTTGATGGTTTTTTTAAGTTCATTGTCTGAATTCTGAAACAGAAATCAGTCCAAAGTTTGTTACTTTTTATACAAGTAGCCCCTTAAATAAATCAATGTAACATTTGAATTCACATGATGTTGCATTGTTGCTATCATAGCTGATCATCCTTTCTTGCATCTGTCTATAATACCAAGTTCTTGAATTTGAAGTTCATCAACTTGCGCACAATCTGCTTTGAGTTTGCAAGGTTTCAATGGTTTGTTTTAAATTATTTTACCTAATGCAATCATAATCATAATATTCAGTAAAATGAAATAATCTGTATTTCTTTCATTGTGTTGTAATGTGACAGGATTGTGAAAAATATTGTAGAGGGTCCTTCTCAGAACCTATTAGAATCAGTGGCTCAACTTATTGCAACCACAACCTTGAACAATCACTCGCAGATAAATGCGGTACGTGTGGTAGTGGGAAAGCCTCATGTTGCAGTGCCTGGTCCTCTAGACTATTTAGGTGTGGAGATCATTAGGTATAGAACCACTGATATGCCTCTTTAAGACGTTGTTTGTTGTTTCAAGAGGTTTTTGGTCTGGTTACTATGTCTAAACAATAAAAAGTGATTCTAATGTCAGAATATTATTCATATTTGACTATTTGTTTTTATAAACAGTCCGAATGTTTGTAAATATATGTCAAATTACATCATGCTACTTTTTTAGGTGCTATTTATTTATTAAGGTGTTCTATGTTTGAATCTGAATAACACGTCAAAACATTAAAAAATGGTTCAGATGTCTAAATGTTCGTTCATCCTATGTTGTTTATTTTAAAGTCTTAACTCTTGTAATGATCTATTTTATATAATATTTCATATTCAGTTGCATTTTTTTTATGAACTTTAACTAGAGGTGGCAAAACTCACCCATTCATTCATTTTTTGGTCCAATTGAACCATTAATATTAATATATGGATTAAATGGGCGTGGGCCTTTTTTTTATGTGGGTTTAAATGGGCAATAAACAAAACCAACTACTAACAAACGGGTGATTTTGGGCTGCAAATAAAAAAAATAAACGGGTCATAATGGGCAGGAAGAAAAAGGAGGACGGGTGTTACTGGGCCATTGCAGTCGACGACGGAAGACACACGGAGACGCCATCTTTAGTTCTTCACCGAAGCACATCTTTCATTCTTTCAATCTTCTCATCCGCTCATCGGTCGATTGAAGCCCAGAACTTGATTCATACAGCCCTCGATTAAACCGATTGAGCCTCTGCCCTCACTCGATTGCATATTCGAAGCCCTCGATTGAAGCTGATTTAGCCTCTGCCCTCGTTAGACAATCACTCGATTTAAGATTTGAAGCCGATTGAGATAGATGCCCTCGATAGATATTCACTTGATTGAAGGTAACTTTAATTTCGTCTAAAATGGATAGAACTAAAATAGTAAAGTTCTTTAGTTTGCGATTGAAATATGTTCTGATGAGTCATGTATAAGTTACTGTAAGACACCAAAATATTATAACATAAAATATTATAATAACAAAATATCAAAGCTAAATAATGAAGAATGTTCAATATAATTCATAGTACCAAGGGACTAATTTTAGTCTTTGGATTAATTGCATCAATGGTCCAGATTAAATTTTAAAAATTTGGGTAGAGTGAAATTTTCATAATTTTTCGTAATTTATATGTGATGCTTTTATAAATCACATGTGGTTGTATACCGAATCACCTGTGACTGAATATTAAAATTTTAGTACTATGTTTTTTAAATGGACTTTATTGAACACAACTTGCTAAATAATATAGTGAATTAAAAACAAAATATCTTATAGAAAGTGCAATCATAGCTACAATATATATATATAGTTAAAAGATCATTTGAGAACCGTTTTTATTGTGAACACCGTGAGAACCAATCTGAGCAGTCAAATTCTCCCTCCTTCAATGTCATCATCCACCCATGAATTCGTCTCATGCACCTTGCCACACTCAATCCCCTTATGCTCTCCATCCATGAATTTCACTTACCAAATGAACGAATAAGATTGGTTCTCATGGTACTCACAATAAGATCAGTTCTCAAACGAACCTTCCCCTATATATATACACGATTCAAAACGCATTTTGTATCTATTGTGTTGAGATGTTGTTTCGCAAAGGGCAAATTGTAAAAAAAATACAATAAATTTGTCTTAATTACTATTGTATACAATTAACTTTTTTTCTTAAAAATAATACAATCAACTTTTATAATTCTTTCATTTTATACAAACTTTTTTCTGTGTCTGGTTTTTAGTTACCATTGTATACAATAAACTTTGTCATAATTCCCATTGTATACAACTTGCATACAATGGTAGGACTATGAAACTTGATTGTATTGTTTTTTAAAATAAAAAGTTGATTGTATCTATAACTATATATAAAAGGCTTACATTCTTTCTATTTGTACCTATTAAATCAATCTCTATCAACCAATCAAAATATGTCAATTGGGAGTGAGCTGGAGCGGGTTTTATGAAACATGTGAGGGACTTTTAAGAAAATATGAGGACGTTTTATAAAAATTATATATTAATGTAATTAATTATATGTTGTTTATAAATTATGTTTAATAACTTGTAATATATTTTGTTTAGAGATAAAATAATTATATATTGTGACCGTCTCATTTTTATCTACGTTTTAGTATAAATTTTATTGTAATATGACACTTTTTTAAAATTAGTATATTCTTAATTTTTTATTATCTATTAATAGTAGTGGGTAAGTAACTTTTTGTTTAGCTGAGTGGGTTTTTTTGGGATTATGATGATAAGCGGAGTGGTTAACTTGGGTATGTTATTCAAAGTGTTTAGTTATTGATTTTAAAACATTTTCAATCTTATTATAAAGATGTATGAAACCTTTTATAAAATATGGTTTAAACTAAAATGTATCATTAAAAGATTATATATTATATATTTAAAAATCTAAATTCAAAGATGTAAAAATAGCTGTTCTTGATGGTTCTGAAACTATTTTATTAATATAGGTAGCTAGCCAAAAGTAACACTAAAATAGAAGTGTTAATTCTTTATACAAAAAATAGAAAACCATTCTTGATTTTTTTAATACTTAACATGTGAGTCATTATTTTTTTTCTTTTACTTGCAAGGTGTACAAAAATTCGGCTTTAGAACTAGAAATACAATGGAGCTCATTCAAAAGGTAAGATATGTGATCATTAGTAGCAGATTTTTAAGTGTGGAGACGAGCCTCTTTATCAACTAATTTGATTCATTAAATTATCAAACGATTCTCTATTAAATTATGTTGTGTTTCAGGTTTAGTCATGTAATGCTCGTGTGTACAAATCTGTATGTATATTTTCTTTCTCTTAAATCTGTGCGCTTAAGTCGTCACTAAGTTATTAGTTATGCGAACTTAGATTTTCATTGTCTATAAATATGAAAAGCTTTAGTTGTTCTTATTCTTTCCTAATGATCAGGTTGACTAAGTAGAATGGTTGTTGATTAGAATGTTGTTGCTTTTGCTTGATTTAAGAATTTGTGTCTTGAGTATATTCACTTCTTTTTCTTATTTCTAGATCGCTTATTGACTTATCCATGAGATGTTATGATCTGTGATATGAGCATGCTTAAGCTTCTGATGTGTTTTTGTTATTTTGTATAGATTTGAAACAATTTGTATGTCTACTTTTTATTTTTTATGTATTAGTCTTAATAGTTTGGTCGTTATCTACATACTTGAAACGTGTTTTATATTCAATTATGTTATTTTTTGTTATCCATTAATAGTAGTGGGTACGTATTTAGAATTTTTTTGTATATGTACAGTACTTATATTTTTCTATTTAATTTTAATGCATTTCAAGTTTATTTTTCTAATAGACACCCGTGTGTGTACGGGTCTGTAAACTAGTACAATAGTAACTAAGACAAAGTTTATTGTATTTTAATACAATTTATTATCTCATAAATTATTCATTTGTTGATTTACTAGACTCTCATGGTGTTAAGTCTCTCTTGATCATCATCCTCGCCACTACATTGCATGTTCTCATTTTCATGTGTTATCATTTGTGATATCCATGTAAGACACCAAAAGTATGTTCAATAAACAATTATGAGTTTTACATGAGCGTGATTAAATTCTTCTCTACCGTTCATAGCACGTATGGTCGAAAATCCCCAAACCAATATCTTACACTATGATATTATAAAGATAACATTTATCCACAAATGAGTATAAATATTAATTTGGGAATTTTATGTACATACACACAAGTTAATTTATTTGAATGAGGGATTGTAAACTCAAAATTTGGATATAAAAAAGCTTCATTCATTATTCGTGAATCATGTGTTGTACCTTCTCATGCAGCCACAACGAAAGTAAAGTTGTGTTGAAGTCACAAATCGCCAAAACATTTTAATAACATTCACCTTCACCTCTTGCTTTATAGACATTCTTTTAATCAACAAGGACAATATCATTTACTAAAGTTCCATCAAGTGCATGAATCGTTTCCTAACTAAAAACATATTTGTTGATCGACAACAAATTTGATACGAATCATGATGCACACACAAACACTTGATGGACCCTACTTATACATTATACACCATGATGATTTCACCAAGTGTTTGTGCGTGCATCATGTACCTAACTGGCTACATGATAATGTAGCTAACTTATTTCCTTTATTATTTACCTTAAAAGCTTGATTTTCTCTTTTATTATTTTCAGGATTTTTTGGATTAAGATAAGATGGTATTAGTTGAATTACCTCTTCGGCGAACACCATCATTTAATTCAATATTTCATGTATGGTCTGACCTCATAGGTTATCCGGGTAGTAGGGGTTACCCCTCAACTTTTTATAGACAATGTTTTTTTATAAAAAAAATATTTTTGTATATAAGTGTAACCTCTAATAAATTAAATTATTGTGCAACTGCTTGTATTCTAATAAAATAATTATAGATTTAATGCAATGTGTAAACAATAGCAACTCAATTCGATTGATAAAAGTATTTATTTATAAGATAGGAGTATGAAACAAAGCATATTGTTATCCTACTATAGTTTTTAAGTATAAGAAAATATATATATATATATATATATATATATATATATATATATATATATATATATATATATATATATATATATGTTTATTTGCTTCATTATTGAATGTCTTTAACCCAGTTGGTTTAATTTGTTGTCTAACATTTTAAGCAATTAGGCCCAATTTGATTCCTTAATTGGTGTTTTGTAATTTGCTAAGTCTTCGTTTTTCAAATGCATAAGAAAGAGGTTTTGCTAATTAACTTGGTTAATCTTTTATTTATTGATGATTATTTGTTGAATCTTGTTCATATGTTAGTTCATCAAACAATGAACGTGTTGATATATTAGTTAATCTGGCTATTTTGTTGAAACCGTGTATGATTTAATTAGGTAATTGACTTTGTTTGAATAATTTTTTAGGTTTCTAGGGTTTGGCTTTATGGTCCGGTTCTTATTATCACTTAATGGGGTTTACTAAGGGGGTGTTTGTTTTAGCTTATTTAAGGCTTGTTTTTCGGGCTTATTTTTTATAAGCTCGTTTTTTCTGGCTTATTTTTAATGAGTCCGGCTTATTTTCTTCTTATAACTCATAATAAGCTCAAAAGTCAGAAAATAAGTCAGAAAAAACTAGCTTATAAAAAATAAGCCCGGAAAATAAGCCATAAATAAACTAAAACAAACACCCCCTAAATAAGTTTCAACTTTACCTAACTTGACCAACTAGCATTTTTTGTGAGTCCTATGTAATAAATAACGAATTGTAAAATGAAACAGAATATGAGTATTGTGCTACGGCTGACAAAAGTTTCTAGGTCCGTTGCTGATTTCATAAAAGTATTTATGAATTGAGTGGATTATATCATAAAAAAACTATAGCCAATTTTTATGTAACTAATATATTTACTATCTTTTAACTACCCCATAAAAATTAGGGGTTTTCAAATATCCGAAACCGACAAACAAAACCTAAAAACAGGTAAACCGTACCAAAATCTAGGTTAACCAAACATAATATTTTAATCTATAGATTTCAAATTTAAGCATTGTTCAAGTTGAGATATGAATATTAAATTTTGAAACTTTTTGTTTTAAAAATATATTTAGTAGTTAAAAATGGTTAATTAGTTAACAGGAAAACCGAACCGAAAAAACCGGTTAACCGGTTTTTCGGTTTAGATTCACGAAATTTACAAACCGACACTTCGATTAATCAGTTCTCGGTTAAGCTTATGCTCGATAATCATCCATGAACGTACACCCCTAATAAAAATAGAAACTACTAAAACAGACTAGTGAATGAAGTAAACTGATGCTTCAAACAATAATGGTACAAGTTAATCGACTAAACCAGTTACATTTACCATAGTACCACTTCAAGTAGAAGAATGATTACCAAAAGGTAATAAAAAACTATAATTATCAAAACAAAACAGTAAAAAGTTTCATTATCACTACTGTTCATGTTAGTAAAATAGTTTTTACAAATTATTTCTGATAAACGTGTTCTGAAAAAAAACGTGTTTAGATGAAGGTGTGGAATTTTTCTTTTTCAGAAAAAAATGAAAAACATGTTTGTTTGAAATGTTTTCTTGAAAAAGTTATTTGAAAAAGTACAGAAGTTTGAAAATATTGAGGAGTTTGGGAAAATGTGAAAAAGTGAGAGAGTTTTCTGTTTTTTGAAAAATGTGCAAGTGAACATGTTTACTAATTTTCAATTTTCCTAAAAAAACTTCTAGAAAAATGGAGGCTTTTTCTGAAAGTGAACGCAGACAACTTCAAAATTCTGATACTTCTGCAAAGGATTATCCGAGAATGGCTAAGGCTTGTGTGTAGCATGGTTCCCTTAAATAGATTCACCGTATGTTTCCAGTGTACAATAGCCTAAGCAAATGTACTAGCGGAGATGACCACTTGCATGAAAAAGTCATCGGAAAACTTGTATGCAAGAACAAAGAAAAAAGGAGTGACTATTTCTGTGTTGTATACTTGGAATGAGATTGTAGACCCCTTTTTATAGTGAAGATTGAAACTGAAGTAATTATTTCGTAATTGATAGATAATTAAACGAATTAATTATCATTTATTCATCTTTAATATGTTTCAATTACATAAATTGAAGCTGCATTCATATGCGCAAGTCTCCCGCACTAGTTTTTGACTAAAGAGGTGTCATTTAGAAAAATATTTACGAAATAGGTATAGTTTGAAACATATTTACCATATAGGAGTATTTTCTACATAATAATAATAATAATAACAATAATAATAATAATAATAATAATATTATTATTATTATTATTATTATTATATTTTTGATCAAAATAATTTTTATAATAATTATATCACCAAAGATATTAATTACTATTACCAAAAGCACCACCCAAACTCCCTAATCTCTCAAGTTCTCTCGGCTCTTCATTCCACCAACGCCACTCCGACAGTCACTCCAGACGCCACTCCTCCAGCAGTCACTCTAGAGGCTGCTACTCCTCCCCTCTCTCTCACACACACTCTCTCTCTTCAAGTCCGCCGGCCACCACACCAACCACCTCCATCTCCGGTGACCTCTAGCAACAACATATCTCCTCCTTTCGATTCCGGCCACCCCATCATCGTCAACTCCTCCTTTAGGAACCCTAGAATCGGTCACTCATCCACATGTTTTTTCTTTTTTTATCTTTGTTTGAGATTTAGGTTAGATTTTAGGGGTTTTGTGTCACTCCAGCCGCCGCCGCTGCCCCACCACTATCGCCTTCCACCGCACCACAAGCGTTTGTTTCATCGAACATATCTAAGAGAGAAAGAAAGGGGAGAGATTTGAGAGAGAAAAGAAAAGGAGAGATCTGATAGGAGAGGCCGGAACCGAAAATCATCAATGGTGGTGGCAATTGGATGGTGGCAGTGGTGTTATTATGGTGGTGGTGGTCGTCGTATGGGTGGTTGAAGTGAAGGTGTGGCAACAGTTGGTGGTGGTATGGGTGGTTGTGAAGTAATTTATTATTACTTAGTTATATAATTAATACTAAAAGAGAAAGTACTCTAGTTTGGTAATTATGTTTGAAAGTACTCCATTTTGGTACAAAACACTTATATGGTTAAAAACTCTCTTGCGCGCACACAAATTCGGAAAATTTAGCATACAAAATCCACTATTGGCACCCCCTGTGTATGGGTAAGACTTGGAGTAAAACTACATAAAGAAGTTTGTAAGCTTATACACTTTCATGGTTATAAACTCACTAAGTGGTTAGTACTCGCTCCTATGTGGGACACATTCCCACACCCACTTGGTTTTGTCAAATTCTATTCCAAGTACTCAACATTGAGTATCGATATTTCATTCACACATGCTCTGTTTTGAACACATTAACTCTCACCACTAGGATTGTAAACAAACCGAACGAACACGAATAGGGCTTGTTCATGTTCGTTTCTTTAACATAGCCGAACAAATAAACGAACATGAACGGATAAATGAACGGGTTTCTGTGTTCATGTTCATTCGTTTAACTTTAGCCAAACAAATAAACGACGAGTTTTTGTGTTCGATTGTTTAAAAGATTGGTTAGTTCGTGTACATTTTTATTCATTCATTTAAATGATAAACAAACGTAAATAGAAGAAAACACGCTATAATGCAAATCCAACATTATTAAACACAAATAAACACTATATATAAACACACATATTATATATATATATATATATAATATTTAAATGAACATAAAAGAACGGATAACCGAACGTTCACGAACATAAATGAACGAACGAGAGCTCTTTTTATGTTCATTTGTTTAATTAAACGAATAGAAAATCTTGTTCATGTTCGTTCGTTTATTAAACAAACGAACATAAACACACTTCCCGTTGAACAATTTTATAAGAGTAGAGAAAAGTTCTGTTCGTTTACGGCCCTACTCACCACAGAGAACATAAACCCACTAAGGATGTGTTATATATGTATTTAAATGTGTCCAAAGTTAGTAAAAACACATAAACACATAATTTTACTAAACTTTCCCAATAGTTCAAAAATAAAAATAAACTATACGGATTTATGATGCGCCATATATATCCATTTACAATTTTAACAAAGTTATCTCCATGAGTACCCATTTAGAAAATGAGGAAAGTAAAAAAATGAGGAATAAATAGATTTTTTTTTGTAAAGAATGGTTTTATATCTCCATATTAAATCCTTCTACTTAACTGATCTAGACAAGTGTTAAAATTAAGAGAGTAAGTGAAAAAAGAAAATTAATAAATTTCACATCAATTTAAATAGAGAAAAGGAAAAAGTATAAAGACGTAGAAATAAAAAGACCTTATTTTTTTTGTAAAGAAAAAAAGATATTATTGCGTATAAGGGAAATAATATGAATGGCACACATGATTTGCATGAGCAGACGTTGAGGTGTGTCGCACACGACAATATCCTATATTTAGTTAAACAACGGCTTTCGTCATATAACTAAAGTGAAGTTTGTTTTCTATTTTAATTAATTAATTAATTAATTAATCATATTGTTTTCTATACAATGCATCATTGTCGGTGGTGAGTTTAGTGTATAACCTACCTTTTGTATAACAACTGTTAAAATTCAAACCTTTTTCTTCGAACGGTAAAACGGTAATTTATAAATAACAGAAAACACTAGCAAGGAGCTTGCCCAGATACAAGCCAAACAAAAAAGTCATCAAAGGATTAAGAAAATATTTAGAGGCAGAAGATCTAGGGTTGCGTTTGATACGCTGAAATTAGAAAGAATTGGACGGAATTGAAATTTAACATTCTTAACTCTTAGTCGCGTTTGGTTTACGGAATACTTAGAATTGGAATTCTGAAATCCTACCAATTCCACAAGGAAATGATTTGACATATCCTTTAGAAAACCAATGGAATTTAAAAAATTCCTGCGGAATTTATTTGTTACGCATATCATCCATTAAAAACATAGACTCCCCCATTGTGAGAG
This sequence comes from Dittrichia graveolens, assembly GCA_038502395.1. Classification (NCBI taxonomy): domain Eukaryota; kingdom Viridiplantae; phylum Streptophyta; class Magnoliopsida; order Asterales; family Asteraceae; genus Dittrichia; species Dittrichia graveolens. The sequence goes on from JARJIL010000003.1 coordinate 7,572,439, forward strand.
GTCACCCACCATCACCAGTCCTTCACCTATGTTTGATCACCATCACCGCCCCTTCACCAGAGTTCGACCACCATCGCCAGCCCTACACTCGAGTTTGACCACAAATCAAGGCAACACCTGTCAGTTTTTGCTTCCTCAACAAATTTCTGGATGTATTTTGATTTTTATTAACTTGATTTGTGATATTTGCTTCCTCAACAAATTTCTAAATGGATTTTGCCTCCGTCAAAGCACCACTTCTATTAATTTAATTTTTTATTTCTACAAAATATCCTACTTTGCAACTTGAATTATTTCAATTCAAAGGCCGTAACATTGAAATTAGAAACCAAGATCACATAAGCACATTAATTTTGATGATTTAACTTGTATCTGGGTTTTTGAGATGATGGGAAGAGAGATAGCAAGTGGCAAGGTGAGTAGAGGTACTTGTTCATCTTGTATTTAATGACTTCGATTTTTTTTGTTTTAAAACGGATGTTTTTTAGTTTATCTTCCTTGATTTCAATTTTGTGTTTCCTAAAATCACAAGTTATTCACTAAATGGATTTCAAGAACCAATTCCAATTCCTTGGTCTCAAGTCTCAACCAAACAAGCATAGTTTTCCATATGTCCCAATTCCATTCGATTCCGATTCCGATTCCGATTCCGATTCCAATTTTTTGATCAGATTCCAATTCCTTTGATTTCATTTTACGAACCAAACGGGGCCTAGGAAAAATAAATGGATTACCACCATCAAACACTCCAGCTTAATTTTCATCATCTAATTTCAACAAAATTCAAACCTTTTTAACTAAATATTTCTATTAAAAAATGAAAATCAGTCGCTCTTTTCCATTCCCATATATGAGAAGACCCCACACATTATATAAGTTTAAGACAGTACCCACACTAATTAACTTTAAATATATATTATATTAATCATTGTTATCAGTGGTTCAAGATTGTTTATATTTTTTAAATGTTAGAGCAGAAAAAGGCTGGTTTCTAAATAATACAAAATCTTCTGAAATTAATTAAAAGTCACACATTAAATAAATATTTAAATCGTGGGAATATACATTCTTTATAGGAAAAGTAAAGAATATTTTTAAATACAATATAAATAATATTATAAAAAGTTAGGATTATTATATTCTACCATCACATCACGTAACGAATAACAAGCTGTTTTATCAATTTATTTGCAAGGCAATTAATTAATAAATATTTGAAAACTATATAGATAAATGTTAGTTTATTGTTGAAAACAGTTTTGTAACAACTATACAATATCAGACAACAACATATGTACCAGATGGCAACATCTCATCCATTTATGTATTTTCACAACCAGCCAGTTGTTTTTTTTTTTAGTTGCTAAAAAACTAGTCAGGGGGTGCAGACCAATTTGAGTGTGTGTAATTCAAACACATCAGTCCTTCCATGGTCATCTTCTCTTTCTTCATCAATGGATATTAATGCTACTGGTTTATTAATGAGTCGTTAATACTTATTAATTATGTATTAATAAAAGATATTTTGAAAAACAACCGTCGCAAATTATATATCAGATCATCAAAATACTCCAATTAATGAGTCATTAATGATATTATAGACAGTTCTCGTACAAAAAACAGTTCTTATTTGAACCCTCCCATATATATGTGTGTGTACATATATACATGTGCGGATACTGCGAGAACTAATTCTAACCATTGATTAAAATAAATCAATTGTTAATAATTTTGACAGCTCATTAATGACTAATTATTGACTCATTAATGGGGGCATTTTAGGAAAATTAAGTCAATCTAATAACGACTCATTCACCTGGACGCAATTCACGTTTGAGTAAATATGTAAATCATAAAGAGCAAAATGCTCCCATTAATAAGCATTAATGGTGGTTACAAATGTTACTCGTAATAAGAACGGTTCTCAAATGAGCTTGTGTTTTACTCGATATCCAATCAACTCAATGTTAACCGAGTCGTTACTCGAGTAGAGAGCCGAGTCGAGTTCAAGTTTCAGACTACTTGGCTCGTCAAACTCGTGAGCCTAATTGAGTTTATTCTGAATTACATTTTTACCTTTTTATAAATACATATTGTACCTACACATCCACACTTCTACGTTGTAAGTACGCAATGATGTGTAAAAAAAGAATTTACTACTATTTCGTGTTTAGCTGAGTCGAGTTCAAAAGTATCATAATAGTTCATCGAATCGAGCTCGAACATAAGATATGAAGCTCGGTTAAGACCGAGTCAAGTAATTATAAGAATATATACATACTCAGACATTGTCAGCAAAATATGTATTTATCATGTGAAAAATACCAATAAGAATGTGAAAATGATATAAATAGGAAGCAACCCCACGTAAATAATAATCCAGATGTGATCTTTAACAGAAGCACCGCAGTCTGCCAGCCTGCGATTGGATTATTACGAGTCAACTGTAAACAAAGGCAGCCCCCAAAATCGCTAAGGTGACAAACAACCACACGTACTACTCTTCTTCTTCTTCTTCTTCTTCTTCTTCTTCAAACAATTACCGATACAACGTTGCTGGGGTCCCTTCTCCTTTGATCTTCGATACATTCAAGAAAAAAAATATAAAAAAAAAGCCCATGTTATTGTTAGCGATCCTCCTTGGCCGTCTAAATCTTGTCCCCCATCCGTCCTCCCAAATCATTTACCTTTTTGAGATTTTCAATTTGGTTTCTTCATTAAAACAAAAACCCCTCTAATTTCTGCTGCTCACACCTCGAATTGAATTACTCCATGTTTATCTGAGGAAAAACAAACTGTAAGTTCGACTTCATGATTACAACTTAATTCTGTATTTGAATAAAAAGTTGAGTTTCCAATTTTCAAATACGAGCGTGTGTTTTTGTTGAATGATTTTCGAGATTGCTGATTATGGGTGTTGTTTAATTTAACTTTTTATTATTGGGTCTTACATTCATGGTCGATAAAAATTTCCAAATAGTTCTTAGCTGAAACGGGAAATTTGCTAATTGGAATGGGGTTTTTCCAAGTTGGTAGATTGAATGCTTTAATACTTAATATGTTTTACCATTTCAAGGATCAACCTTCAATTGATTGAATGAAATTTGCAATTTTTTGCACATGAGTTTTATTACAAACATCAAATTCGTACACATTTGGTTGTTCTTGTTTACTGCAGAGGAAAATATATTTTCTTATTTTATGACTCTGATCATATCACTCTTTTCTGATTATCTTATCAAGATAAGATAATCGTTCTCGAATTGATTAACTGGACAAATGGAGGGACAACAAGATATCTCTCAGTACCGAGATAAACTGGACAAAACGCTCATGTCCCCTGATCTTTCTAATGTGGAATCGCTTAAGATCCTTGTTGAAAATCAAATGTCAAAGTCAACACAAACTGATAATCAAGGTTGTATATATAGCTTCTTTATGTACAATTTTAGCCTTTCTTGATATGTCTATTAATTGCAAGATTTTGGGATTGTGCAGAATGTAATGAAATTTTGGCTCAGAAACGAACCAAGGAACTGGTTAATTTACTCAGCATGCTTAGAAGTACTTCTGGGAATGCTGTTGACGGGACAAAAGCTAATGAAATACCACATGGTGGTTGGAAAGTATGTTGTATTATTACTTGCATATTTTTTGTCCATTATGTTAGAGGTTTATTTATGTTGGCCATTTAACACTTCAATTTTGTTTTAATCTCTTTATGGTGCTTATGCTTGCTATCTTTTTTGACAGATAAAACACGATAATCAAGATTGTCGTGTTATGTATAGGGAAGGACCCGCTGGCACCCCATTTCATACATTACTTGTGGAAGGATATGTAGATGGGCCTCTAGATGTTTGTAAGTTGGATTAAAGGCATTTCACTCATTTGCCCACATGAATTTTTGGCTAAATAACATGTTCAAATACAGGCATGTGCTTATCATGGGAGGCAGGACTTTACCAAAAATGGTAAGGAAATTCTCAAGAATTATTGAGATATTGAACTATTGTCTTTGGTTTTTGTTGCAAGTAGACCATCCTTTTTCCCTAAATGTTTAAAAGAAGGAAACCTATATTTTGTAAGAATGAACGATTTCAAACAAGAGGTGCGAAAATATGATGGCTAGTTTTCCATTTATGTTTCCACAAGTTGTTAAGAACTCATGAAACTGCAGTCTATATAGCCTTTTAGGATATTCTTACAAGAACGACGGTAAGTTTGCTATGAAAAGCCAAAGAACAATTATACAGCAAAGCTGACCTATTTGACTACAGAAGTCAAACAAAGGGTACAAACTCCTCTAAGAGACTATTTTAATTTATTAGAAGACCTCAGATACCACACTTGACATGGGTTTAATCTTTTTATCAAATATTCTTTGTGGGTAGTACACGAGTGTAAGATCGGAAATCGTGACCTCTTCGTTATCTTGTGACAGTCCAACCACGTGAGTAATCTCTAGTATAAAGGTGGAACTTTCGACCCATTTATATAAATGGCTTGATTGTTAGATAAGATGGGTCTGTTAGTCAGGGTATCAAGTATCAATCGCTTGGATCATCACTGGATCGTGTGTGAGCACACTCTCCAAATTCCAAAATCGATAATTCAACCCCTTATCAGTTGCACGGATTTTCATTTAGGATATTCCACAGATTATAATTGTAAAATTCATATTTTTTTTATTCTATACATAACACACCCGAATAAGGAAGTTAGATAACCCAAAGAAGTTGTAACTTCTATGTAACTGCTTTAAAAACCCTTCATGATCAGCAAGCTGATAGCTCAGACCGATTTTGGCAGTATCAGTGTAAACTGACTAGGTCAGCTTAGGCCGAGTTAGCTTACACAAAGGTCGGCTTACTCGCATAAGGGTTAACCGAGATTAATCAAAATCATATTCAACATATCATCAACTTCAGCACTAATCAACTTTAGCACCTCAAGGGGCCCTCTACCCCTTGACCCTGCTAGGGGTGCTGCCCTAGGACCCTGCAAGGAGGTGTTACCCCCTTGACCCTTAAAAACTTGGGTACATGAACCTAATAAGACTTAAACGAGTGTCTCCTCCTCACTACCTGACCTGTTTACCAAATTCAAATAAATTCCTGGATTATACTAAACTCACTAACATTGATTTGGGTTTACTTCTAAAAAAAGTGCTAAAAGGAGATAATGGCAAAGGGCTCAAAGCCTCAAACATGTCAAACATAACCAAGTTTATTTTTAATGCAACAACTTCCTACGTCATTTCGTTTCAACGGTCTTTATTAATTGTCAACATATTGACCTATGTGTGCCCAACCCGCCCATCTTGCCACCTTTACTGTAGCCTAGATCGAAATCACAAGATGAACTACTTCTTCGGTTTAATTTGTTATTAGATGGATTTTTACTTCTTTTTTTTTCCTTTTTTTGCCATGACCCTTGCTATGATGATTGTTAATTCTTAGGTGGCCTCAATTTAACATCCCTACATTCAAAGTTCTCTCTTCTGAATGTGTGAAGAAGGTCAGGATGGGCGAACAAATATCATTAGTGAGGTTTGTTTAATTACATTAAACTCATCTGTAAAACTTTATATAAGATTGTTATTCATGGATGTTGATATTTTCATTTCTACATATGTGGAAGAAAGGATGAAGCTTTCATGGCCACTATCAACAAGAGAGGCTCTAGTTCATTATGTTACACTTAACTACTATCAAGATGATCTCATTATAGTACTTTTGAACACGGTAATAGCTCAAATATGTGAATTTTCTACTCAGCTACTTGTTGGACAATTTTACTTTTTGCAAGTATATATATAAATCAAGATTTAGTAGAGTAATATGATATACCAGCATCCATAAAAATTGCAACCCTTGACTAGTCTTTTTGCTTGATTGACTATTTGTGAAAAGTCTAAAACACCTTCAATAGTGACAATTAAGACAATCTTATGGCAGATATCTGAGACAGAGAACATCGATAAAACCACTCATGGATTCACGAGAGATGGAATACCTGGTGTAGAGAATGTGACTAGAATAGATGTCATAGGAGGGCTTGCTTTACAAAAAGTGAGTGCCACCCGAAGCTACTTCCGGTAAAAAGATTTGGTTTTTATTTTGATTCGCTTTTTCTGTCTTAGTTCTTATTGAACATCTACCCTTTATTTTTGGTGTTAAGGTTTTGATTTGATTATGAACTTTCAAACAAGTTAAGGAAATTCCAATATTTGCAGGGCGATTGCAAACATGGATATAAAACTTGATTTTGTTCCCCCAGCGATTATCAACTTCGTTTCGAGGCAACTTATAGGTAGCGGCTTCAAGCTTTACAAAAAGGTGTAGTTTCAAGTCACTTAAAAACAGAAAGCATGCACACATACATCATATGTTTGAACTTTTAGCTCCAATGTGTTATTTTGAAACCTCAAACTTGATACACTTCTACAACTTTTTCTTGTAGTGATTTAGTAACCAAAATGAACTATATAATAAATAGCCCACTTCAGAAATGTTTGGAAAAACATGTATCGGTGTTGTATTTTAAACAACCTGGTTTGACCATAAAAGTTAAACTGTATCTCATTCATGCTAATTGTATCTTTGACAACAGAAAGTGGCCTCTGTTACCAAAGGTGATGCAGATTTCAGCAAGGTCTTAAAGGAGCCGTTTTATGATAAAATTCGTGAGGCGCTCTACTCGGAAAATAAATTACCAAACGGGGAATTGGAACAAGAAGACACCGAGATTTTTCATGAGGTTTTGGAAAAAGAAGAAATCGAGATTGTTGATGGGGATCTGGAACAAGAAACGGACAAGACTAGTCAACCTGCAGAGCATTGTACCTCAGAGAAAGAAGTAGTGAAAGATCAGAGGCCAGTTAGTGAAATAGAGGAAATTGAAGAAACTGCCATTAGAATTGAAGATGGTAATAGCAACGAATTATTTGTCGGTGGTAAGAAGGACATGATTATAAGTCCTGAGGTGAATCAAGCTCTAGGAACACTAGAGAAGGTCATTACTATCTTTAGGGAATTCGCATTCAATCCTCGGTCCTTGTCTTTCTCTCGCTTTGTTAACAACGTGTTTGCTGATCTTGAAGAAAATAAATCTAACGAATCTAAACATTTTATAAACGAGTTAACAACGAGGCACTCACAAGTATCAAGAAACAGTGTTTCAAGCCATAGCTCCAGGTACACATACCCACTTTTCAAAAGATTTGACATTTTATGATTATAGGTCTGAATGTAGAATGCATTGATATGGGTTTCACAATGTTTCTATGAATTTCTTTTAGGCGCGGGGGGCTTACTTCATATGCAACAGAAACACAAGATCATGGAGAATATGAAACCTCAAGTTCACATGGAACTCGCAGGAGCTCTTTCTCTTTTGCAATGAATGAGTCCATAACTACAGCAAACAGCACCAGCACCATAAATGGAGAGCTCAAGAACAATGATGAAAGTAATTTGGCCCAGAAAAAGATCAAAAAACAGAGATTTTGTTGTCTGTGCTTCACTTCTGGACGACTAGTTGCTTGAAAGATTATTTATTTTAGAATATACAGGCCTGACACATGCATTTATATAAGGTAGATTACAGTGCACTACTGCAGTTGGCGTTCGTCTCTCAATATGTTTTATGCATAAAACTGTGGTAGGATTGGGAATTCAGAGGTTGTTCTTATATGTTACTATTTTTAGATATGAAAGATTATGATGAGGAAAATGCACAGAGATTGTGTTTATTGACGGTGAGGGGGGCAATATGAATATATGATGTAAAAAGATTAACTTTTGAGTATTTCCAAGATTGGTACTTGAGATTTTTTTTACTGTACACTTTGTAATATTGGCCAAGAGGGAATTTATTTGTTTTGTTGTTGCTACTGTGGATTCAACGACAATTATAAAGTTTGATTGAAAACATGGGAAATAACAGTGTAACTTTATTTTTGTCAAGTTTGGTACAGAAGTGATAGATAATCTCTTGTTTGTGTTCAAACCTGAGGGTACATATTGTAAATTCCAAATCTTTGGAGTCAAAACTGAATACGACTGTAAGTCCGTAACATAAATAGTAGTATGTTATCGACATTAAACTTACTATTGTATGTATATAATTAGTAACTTGATTAGTTTCTTTTTATTTGTTGATATATATTCTTTTAATTGTTGTTAGTTCTTTGGTGTTGAGGAATGAACATCTCTAGACAAAACTTCAATAACTCCAAGAAAACATGAGCAATCAGTGTAAAAAACCTGATCAAGAACGGAATTAGATGCCAAAAATCCATCAAGAACACAAAAATCATGAACTCGACAGTCGAGTTTAAATTCAAACATATTTGGATTAATCGTATTTTGAACTAATCTTCAAACACTTGATTGAACTCAAGAACAAAACCTTGCATATGTACAAAGAAACCCACAAAAACAAAATAAGAACATGATATGGTTCAAATGCTGTTAGGGGGCATACGTGGCACAACAGGAAGTTGGTTGATGATTGTTAGTCGTTAATTGGTACTATGAATACAAATGTAGAGTAATCATTGTAGTTTAGGCTTTCAAGATTGTAATCTTTTTCTTCATTCCTCTGTACTCATATAATTCAGTAACAATATTATTGATTGCTTACAAATTCTCTTTCTTGTTTACAAGTGTTTTAAGTAATTGAAGTGAGAGATGATAATTTTACGGAAGAAATTAATTCTTTCACATGAGATACGATATCTTAAAGTTATTGTATAAGTTAGAAAAGCGTGAATTTTTTGTGGATGGGTCAATTTTTTCCGTGGCTCGATGAACCTACAAAAACACACAAACCCTTAATCGATGAACACAAAAACATGTAGAAACACAAAATTTGGAAATCATAATAGAAATCCTAACTCGATATAAGAAAACGCAAGAAACAATCCAAAAACGTAGAACGCAAGCTGAATGAGATCTAGAAGTTTTGTTGACCAAATCAAAACCCGCCTAGAACACCATCGCTGGAGGGAGGGTGTGCTCGGGTTGGGTGGCCGGCTAGCTCCTGAACCAGTGGCATTTTCCTTTTTTTTTTCTTTTCTTCTCTCTTTCTCTCTCTTAATTAATATATATTTTTTATTAATATTTGATGTAGATTGAAGAGGATTGAACGTGAGAGTTTGTGAGTTAGAGAGGGTTAAAGGTGAGAGATAACATGGATGCTAACAGCTGATAGAGAGGGTAAGTGAGGGGTGGATGCTAATGGTCTAACTCGAATAACCATAATCACATAAACCCCAAAGTTCATAATTTAAGAAACCCCAAAGTTCATAATTGCATAAACCCCAAAAACCCGAAAGTGTCTTGAAGATGAAGAAACTCCGACTCAACTTGAACACATGAAGGTGCAAAACCATGAAGATTTCAAAAGCAAAAAACGAAACAAAAGCAAATGACTAGTTGATTACCGGTTACAATACTTCAATTGCATATAATAATAGATTTCAAAAAGTTTGTCTTATTAATTTTGAAAAATAAAAGTTGATTCGGTGATTCTATTTAGATCCTCTTAAAAATCTAAATTGACTCCTATGATGTGACATATGTAAGTGTATGACATGCATTAAAAATTGTAATTGATTGATATGATATGTCGGGTATGTGAGAGAGTGAGGGTTCAAATAGTAGCACCCAAGTTGATTATATACTTGTCGAGATCTAAACAAAGTTCACCATTTTATCATCATTGTCTATTTGTCCATTATTATTGGGGTGTCTAAGATTTTGTTTTGGGCGTATTTTGATGTAGTATAAGCATATACGATCATCGAGTAATATTTGTTTTGAATATTGTTATAGATTTAAGTGTTGCAGTGAACAAAAGGTGTAGATCTATGAATAGATTAATATGTGTGTGTTTTGCTATTTAAAAAAATGATAAAAGAAATAAAAAGTTATAGACTATAGTAATTAAACATTGAAATATTTAATAAGTTTCGTTGACTTATATTTAATAACTATAAAATCTAGCCCAAGCTTTCAATTAAAGAAACGAACGTAAGGAAAGAAAGAAATGTATGTAGTAGTGAGCCAAATTTTATTGATGGAGTCGTTATAATTAAGCAATAAGGCCAAACCATAAAGTGATATACCTGGACTCAAACGGATTCAAACATACCAAAAACAGAGAGGATCACGACTCCATTTTTTTGAAATCAAACATAATCTCATCCGGTTCTTCCTCCGGCGACCATGATATATAGAACACGACACCTTGATTTGCAACCATAATCCCTTCTAAATCGCCATCAATCTCTCAACCTCCGACAAATTCATCGATATATACCCTCAGTTGTAATCTACCATTCACGACCACCACCGTTAGCATTTGTAACCCTGATGTTGTATTCCAGAGTTTTATTTTGAAGAGAAAAAAATGATTTGGAAAAAAGGAAAAAAGAATTAAAAAAATTGTGTTCCAAAGTTTATTTAAAGAGAGAAGATAAAGGGTTTGGAATGAAAATTTCATTAACTTTTCCGTCTAAATTTTTCTCTCAAAAGTAGGAAGATTTGGATGGAAAAGAAGAAAAAGTTTTATGATTTTTCATTAATGACTAAATTACCCCTAATGATAACTAATAATTTTAGAAAATAAGAGTAATATTATAAATATGAAGAATGTTCAATATAGTTCATAATTAATTCATAGTCTTTGGGGACTAATTTTAGCCTTTGGATCAATGTCATCAATGGTCCAGATTAAATTTTAAAAATTTGGAGAGAGTGGCATTTTCGTAATTCACATGTGATTGTATACTGAATCACCTATGATTGAATATTAAAATTTCAGAACTATGTTTTTTAAATGGACTTTATTAAATACAACTCATTATAATATAACTCGTTTTTCTCCTTTCTCTCCAACAACTCAAGAATACAAAAATACTCTTACGAAAAACTAAAACTGATATCTTTTATTTCTTCTCTTTTCTCTCCTTAAATTTCTTTTCTATTCTTTTCTTTAGTATTCGTATCGGGAACACAGCGTAAACCAAGAGTGAGGGAGAGGTGATGCAGAGGGTTGGAACCGAATCATAAACCAAGACATTAGAGTGGAGGGAGTCAAGAATTGAGCTACGATTAAGCCTAATTGGGGTCAATTTCAGTTCCAGCAACGATTGAGGTTAGATTTTATCTGTCTTTTATCTGGTTTTGATGCATCGAGATATTTATCCACCAATGAGGGTACCATAGGCACATGATTTGGGGCACCGGTGGTGTAACACCTTTTGTGGCGGTGGTGATCAGTCCATGACATTTCCTCGGAGTTTGGCTCCGAGAGCTATTTCGTTTAGGAGGTTTATGGGTCGACCCTAGACTTGTAGGTTATGTTGGATGGTAGTGTGGTGTCCAACACCCATCTCATATGTGTAGGGTACATTTGGATCTATATGGTCTAAATGTTCAAATATCTAACATTTGTCATATTTGTCTACTGACGGTGTGCAAGTGTATGCGTTTCTAGTAGGAGCTCGATGTGATATAAAATGTGATTTTGATATGAATTGTTGATATGATATGTACGAATATGGTATGTTTGCATTTGACACTAAAAAACTTTTTGAAAGCCCTTTTTTAATAAATTTTGATTCCAAAGGTATTTTGATTTGGAAATTCTAATTTTGAAACCTTTGTGTTTGTTTCCGATTATTATTATGCATGTTTATATCCACATGCTAGGCAATTGGCTCAGTCACGATTTTCTTTTCTTCCTGTGTAGCAGGTGTTCAAAGGTGCTTTAAGGGAAAGAGATCGAGAGCTAGCCTAGCAAGAGCTTTTGAGGTAGGGAAAGAGATCGAGAGCTAGCGTAGCAAGAGCTTTTGAGGTAGTATTTGTGGATTGGTTTTGAGAAGTATTTGTTTTAGTTTTGCTATGTTTATGTATCTTAGGAGTAACCTCCATTTCATACGGACGCGGGGTGTTACACCTACCATCAATCATCGACTATCAAGACTAATGGGCTATTTGTTAAAACAGAATGATTAAGTACTTAATGATTATGTGGTCTGAATAATTCAAATGCTCTAAATGAATCTGCCTCTGAATGTGACATGTTGTTTGATAAAGGTTCTGAATGAACAATCTAAATGATGCAAATTATCATTTTGACCTTAATAGTGATATATTATATTATAAAAATGATTGTTTAACAAGATAAAGTGTGCAAGAATGAGCATTAGGGTAAAAATACTTGGTGCTTAATGATTCATAATGCACTTTAAGGTAGAACTACTGAATCATTCAGCACAATCTTCATTTAAAGATAATAATCAAACACGCTGAATGCCGCTGATTCACTCGTAACTGATTAATTATAAAACTAAAAACGGTTATTGACGAATAACCCTAATGCAATCTGGAACCTGCAAGTAGAAAACTAACTTTGCCACAAACTTCACATGGATTTTGCTTCATCAGGGCTTTAGATCGATCCCCCCGAAATGTGGAGAAACCAACTTCGAACGCCGCTAACAACCCTCATTCGAAAACCCCTACGTCAATCCACTTCTCTTCAATTTCTCGAAGAAAACATCTCCCAAGTGCAAAATCCTCCAAGTTTATCTACCCTCTGCGGCTTCAATACCAACGAACCAACAAGGGTTTCTAGAAATCCCCGAATTCACTTCAAATGGAACCCCGAACTTGTCGGAAACAGCTCCGGTTTCTGTTCATCAGGGTCTCCCAAGTGCTGCTGGAACTGTAAGAGTCAGGGCCCATTTCTGATTTGCAAATCTTGTGGGAGCATTCAACCTGTTGATAATTCAGTTGATTACTTCACAATTTTTGGTTTGTAAGTGATTTAGATGCCCTAATACATGTTTTACTGATTGTATTGTTGACATACAAAAAACTATGATTTATTCGAAGTGTTTATGTATATGATCATGGAGTAATATTTGTTCTGGGTTCAACGAAATTTTGCATATTTGTTAGGCTTATTCTCTGAAATGAGTTTTGAACTTTAAGATGACTTCTTATAAACTCTGTCCTATTTTTGGCTTATTAGAGGGTTTATGAAACTGGAGAAGGAGTTTGCTATGTTCTACTTATGTGTTCATTACCAAAACGTACATAAAACAAAGGATAGAGTTTGCAGTTTATGATATGTATATATCCCCAAAAATCCAGAAGCATTTTCCAAAAACAAAGGAGGTTTTCATGCAAAAGTTAGAGAAGTTTCTCTTCATCTAATTTGAGTCTATTTAATGTGTTTTTTTATATCAGTTGTCATCAAACCTTATATTAGATCAAGCTTGAACATATAAACTTCAACCTTGTTGAAGAATCGATTACTATATTTTTGTTTTTGGCCATAAAGAGTTGCTATATTCATATAACAGAGAGAGGAGGTTTGACATTAATGAGGGAAGTTTGGAAGGAACATACAAAAACTGGCAGAAAAAGCTACACCCCGATCTGGCTCACACAAAGTCTAAGGTTTGTGATTAATAATCTTTTATAGATGTGGCACTTTCAGGCTTCGGCCCATTTATTTATTAATCGGTTGATTTTGGTTGTCTTTCATCTCAAACATGTAAAATTTATAAAGAAACTTACCTAGAGGGGAACATCTCAAACTGGTTGGACCTTGGAAATCGCCCAAATTCTAGTTTAATACATACAACTTTCTAAACGTTTTTATTCAGATCTTTAGATTATTGTTGTAATGATATTGTTTTGTAACATAGCTAACACATTCATTATTTATAAAAAAAATATGTTAAGAATGAACAGAAAAGTGTTTTATGTTCAACCAAAATCATATTTAAAATGACCTGTTTCAATCAAAAGCTGTTACCCAACCTGTCCATCTTGCCACCTTCAATTCTTTAGGTTGATTTTGATCAATTTTCTTGTATTATTAGTTCACACATTGATGTTGTTATGTAGGAAGAAAGAGAGTATGCTGCCGAACAATCTGCTAGGGTTATTGATGCGTATACTACACTCCGTAAGCCATTGTTAAGAGCGATCTACATAGTAAGTATAAGCATGGTTTCCTTTTCTTGTGATAAATTACACGGTTTATTACCAGAAGGACAAATAATTATATATCACATATTCACATGCCATTCACTGTTGTTATATGTCGTCGTTTGGTTGAGTATCATCTCCTCCTACTTAAGGGCGTTTACAGTTGCATTTTGGATGTGGTTATCTGATTATATTGCGTTTTCAAATCATAGACAGTTTCTTGTACGTGCTTATAGGGAACCTGATTCTGATTATCTGACTATTTAGAGGGTCCTGGTACATGTAAATCCCTAAACAGTGAATAATTGTCAAACACTCAAACAACTAGTTACGTTATCACAACTTCAAAGAATTGAAGCACATTCAAACAATCCTGCAATCCACTGATGTGGTTCTGATAATTGCATATCAAATAGTCACTTTCAAAAAGCATTGTCAAACACGCTGTTAGCCGTTTGGATGTTTACTTCACCTAATTTCATGTGATTTTAATACTTGTTATTTATATTCTTTCTAAATTTGTTTTGGCATTTATGACTTGTTGTATACATGTATCGTCTACTTATTTTTCTTCCCAATTACCTGAAACATTATGTTCTTAATTTCCTTCTTTCTACATTCTCAGATGAGGCTTGAAGGTATTGAAGTAGATGAAGAACAAACTGTATCAGAACCAGAATTGTTAGGGGAGGTAATTCGAGCTTTTTTTAGTTTTTAGAGGATGATTTTTGTTGATATGACACTAAGTGCTTGTAGTTAATTCCTAAGAAATAACAATTTATGACCGACCATTATACTTTCGGACAGATGGATAGTTTTTCTTTTCTGTTCTCTAATTTGATCAAGACCTTTGTTCTAGGCCATTCTGTACTCATATTCGTGGGTCTCATTCTTTTATGTCATTATATCAACTTTATGGAACCCATGAAGTGAAGTTTTTATAAGGGAATAACACTGCATTCTGCTTGCAGATCATGGAAATTAGGGAGGCTGTGGAAGAAGCCACCAATTCTCAAGCACTAAACAAGATCCAATCCCAGGTACAAGTAACAACTGTTTGTATTAAAATATGTGTGAAATTTAAGGTTTGGTTAGCAAGATTGTCACTTGGGGTTAAAATGATTGATTCATGAAGGCTAATAACTTTATAGTTAATAAATTTCAAGAAATAATTGGAAGTTTATGAAACGCGTTCAAACTGTATGTATTCCTTGCAGATGGAAGAAAAACTGGGCCATTGGTCTGGCTCCTTCGCAGAGGCTTTGGGAAGTAAAAAATACGATGAAGCGCTGAAATCAATTCAGAGAATGACATATTACCATCGCGTGAAGGAAGAGATTGTTAAGAAGCTATAACTCAGTTACCCTTAAACATCAAAACCTCATATTTCTTTGTTTTTTTTATTAATTTATATAAGCCCCCGTTGAAGGGCAATAGCATGAATGTTGTAGTAAGCTTTGTTGCTGAAAATGAATAAAGAAAATGCTTCTGTATTTCTCATTCCTTTTGGTATACATTTCCTTATGTTGCTACATTTTCCTTGAGATTTCCTTATGGACACTTTTTTTTCTTTTTTTTTTGGACCCACCTACCAACTTTAACTACTCTTTTTCAAGCTAAAAAATCTCATGTACCATTAGAGGTGCACAGAAAATCTGATTTCGCGCGTATACTATCTGAAACTGGTTTTTCCTAATCCGGTCTGGATTTTTTGAAACCGGATTAGTCCAACTGGTTACGGATTTTTTGTGACCGTTGGGGGGGCATTTATGACCTTTGTTTCACCTTTTTTCCACCATAAAACTTTATAAATGCCTTGGGGATGTCATATAATGATTCACACTAAATTTCATCTCTAAAAAACTTTTTCAAATCTTCCTCTTTTTTATTTTCTTCATGGCTAGTGGTAGTAACACGGTTGAATCTTCCGTTGGGGGAAATCTTGAAGTGATGAGTGTGATCAAACACAGTCGAAATAAAGAAGTTTGGGAACATTATGAAGTGTGTGAACTTGCAAAAACCGAAAGGGTTAATCAGTGAAGGTTAAGGGGGAAGGGGACTGGTCCAAAAACAGAGGAAGGGTGGACTTAGTTTCCTATCGATCAAAAACCGAAGGTTGGGTTAGGGGATGGGTTAGGGATTAAACAAAGGGTTTTAACTTTTTTGTGGTTGAAAAAATAAGTTTACATATTGAATTATAAAGAAGTATGAAGTTTAACATATATAAGTATCGGTAAATTACATAAGAATACAATGAACTTTGTCTTAGTTATCATTGTATATTAAAAAAAATACAATCAACTTTTAAAATCCTTCCATTGTATGCAAGTTATTGTATACTATGAAAATTATGAACACGTTCATTATATACAATGGTAGCTAAATATTAGACACAGAAAAAAGTTATTTGCATACAATAAGAGGATTATGAAAGTTGGTTGTATTATTTTTAAGAATTTAAAGTTGGTTGTATACAATAATAATTAAGACAGAGTTAATTGTATTTTTTATACATTTTGCACTAATTGATAAATTACTACTTGCTAGTTTATAAGTCTAAAAAAATTATGAGATTAGTATACCTTTTGAATAGTTGGTTTAAAAGGTTATCATGACAATGCATTTGGAGTACTTTGTTCTCCCATTCTTTAGTTAACTAATTTTTTTATATTTAACTTATTCAAGATAAATTTGATTTAAGTTAATCTATAAAATAAATGTTTAAATCAAAGTTTTAGTAAACAATCGTTGAATTGATTATATCAAAAAAGAAAAGAAAAGGAACGGATGTGACTTTTGCTATCAATGAATAAGTTTGTTAGTGTTACCTAAAAAAATCACGATAAAAAAACAAACATATAAATAAATTGTAAAAAAAATATCATTATATGTAATCAATTTTATTTTTTCTTAAAAAAATACAATTAATGTTATAATAACTACCTATTGTTATGAAACAAGTAAGACTTGAACAAGATGTACATATCACATTTTTATTATCTTCTTGTATCACATCCATCTTCATGTTCTTTTCTATCTTTATTATTTATCACCAAAAATAAAATCTAGAACACATGAGTCTATCTTTAAACTTCAAAATAAAAACATGAATACATTCTCTTGGATAACTAATCTGGATACGAACATATGAATCTATCATAATCAGGATCTGGCTTTGAAATAAACAACACAAGCACATTGTTCACAAACTTGGATATGAACACATATCAATTTGAATTTGAAAACCAAATTTGGATCTTGAAATCGAGTGCCAAGGCAAAAGAAACCCTAAATTGATCTTGAAATCAATTACCAGAACATAAGAAAACCTAGATCTATCATTTAAAAAAACCTCCAAAGCCCTATAAGAATATTATTTCACCAAGTAAAACTTGAAATCAAGATCAAAGCCGATGTAGAAATAGATCTCGGAATCTTGAAACCGTTAAAGGCAAGCTTGAATTCTCTAAATTGATTTGTAACCAATGATAAACTATAAATTGCATAAAATAATTACGAGAAATGATACATGTTGGTGGCATCTCATACAAGTGATGTTGCACTACAACTCACTTAAATAATTAAAATATGAAATTACTTAAGTACCCTTCACTTAATAGTGTTATGAATATAGCAACACATATTTTTGATATTTTATATATATTAAAAGAATAAAGTAATAATGTCATCATTATATTTTTAGTTAATTAAGGGCAAAATGCGCGAAAATACAAAAAACTTTATCAATATTGCCATTATATGTAATTAAATATATTTTGTACCTAAAAATACATATAACTTACAAATTTTGTTCATTGTATATAATTAGTAACCTGATTACCAGGTTACCGGTTATCAACTGTATACAATGAACAAAATTTGAAAGTTTCTTGTATTTTTAGGTACCGAAGTTCTTTTATTTTTTTTCATTTTACCGGTAAGTTACCTGTTGTTATAGGTGACTTGCATATAATAAACCAAATTTGAAAGTTGTGTTTATTTTTAGGTAAAAAAATAAAGTTTGTTGCATAAAATAACAATATTGACATAGTTTTGTTGTATTTTCGTGCAATTTGCCCTTTAATTTAATAAGTTTAGATATATACGGTTATTAATGTTAGATATAAGTTTAGATTTTAACTCATTATTTTTATCTGAAGAATGTTCAATATATTCCATACTTAATTCATAATCCTAATAAACTAATTTTAGCCTATGAATCAATGACATCAATGGTCCAGATTGCATTTTAAAATTTTAGCCAGAGTGATATTTTCTAAATTCACATATGATACTTTTACAAATCATATGTGATTGTATCTAATTAATTAAGGTTATCCATCTAAGTAATTAAGGTTATTAAGTTTTATCCATTTTATTAATTGTACGTTTTAGATATATATGTACTATAATAATATAATATAATAAATCGGACTTACTTTAGATAAATACATAGAACTATTTTATATATAAGTGCATTATATATCTAGATTTCTTATATAAACACTTTTGCATGCCCTTACATTTTATTTTATTTTTTGAAGAAGAAAGAAAGGCGGATGCTCACATCTGTTATATATTTATGTGTTATATATTTATACACAGTGTATTAAACTAGTATTAGGTAATACCGTATTAACAAATAACAATTGTCATTTCTATATGGTTTGTGAAACTTACGACTTGTTCTCGAGTTGTTTTAAAGAGGTGAATGAAATAATTGCTAAGAAAGAGGATGAGAAATTATATTCTTGAGTTTTTTTTAAGAACGGAAAAAAAAAAGAGTTAGAAGTAATTTTACCATTTTTATGCTTTGAAAAAAGTTCATTTGAGAACCGTTTTTATTGCAAGAATCGCGATAACCAATCTTAGCCGTCCAATTTCCCCTCCTTCAATTGGATTGTCTGCCCATGAATTTCTTACATGCACACTGCCACATTCAATCCCCCATGATCTTCATCCATGAGTTCCATTATTCAAAATGAATGACCAAAATTGATTTTTACAGTTCTCATAATAAAAACGGTTCTTAAATGAACCATCCCTGCTTTAAAACAATTTTCCAACCTTTTCTTTTCTTTTCATCGTTTAAAAACTCGAAACCTACAAGGGCCTTAATTGCAATTTACAGAAATAGGTCCTTGTGCAGAAAGGAACCGCCGTGCGTGATAAAAAGTTAAAAACCGACGTTTCTGGATTGTGCGAGAAGCAGAAGAGTAGCAAACATGGGTTGGGTATGGAAGGACGACGGCGACGATGATGCTCGGAGCTCCGGCGAAATCAACGAATTCCAAGATTTAAACCCTAGATCTGAAGCTCGCTGTTCCACGAGGAAGATTATCTCTACCCAGTGCAGAACAGAAGAGGTGGAGCCTGGAAAACTTATCAAAAAATGCGAGAAAACCGAGCAACTTTTTAAAGACTGCGTTGGAAGGTAATTCTTTTAATTACGGTTTCAGTTCCGTTTCTGATTCTGTTTTTGTTAATGGATAATTGAATATGATGCTTGATTTGATTTTTTTAGATTGATGAACGGGAAATGTTAGGGTTTTATCTGCTATGAATCTCTATCTGTTAAAATATAAACTAAATGTGCGAATGATTGAATTTAGAGCTATGCCATTAGGTCTAATGGATATACTCGACGTACTAAAATAGATAGATATAATATTTATATTGAGACGTAGGAGGTAGATTACAAGCTAGACATGAAAATGGGGGATACCCTAGTAACCAAGAACCCTAATACAGAATTTTCAATTCTCACACTCTGTTCAACTTACAGGCCGGGTATATTATATAAATGGAACTCAATTTCCTCCATTGTGTAATCTTAGCATGGGTATGTGTAGAGTTCACTAGATCTCTTCCCCATCAAAGAATATCTTTAATTAGAACAGATTGATCTAATCTTGCAGTTTTATAGTCTATGAACAAGAAATCATAATGTTGTGCATTCGTGGAATGTAAGTACCAACATTCTTCTGTGTTGTCTTTGTTGATTCTCATGACGCTCAACAAAGTTGTCAAGATTTTCTAGTTATTCTTTATCAATTTTCAAGTTGCCTTATACTCTAATTGTTAATTATTTTTGGATTGGAAGAGGAGTATTTTTTATGAGAAGTTTTGTATCTTCCTACAAGACCTTTCTACTAATCCTTTTACTCATAAGATCAAGACAAGTGTTAAAGTCAATGGAGGGGTTGAGAAAAGAAAATTATGGATTACATATGTTAACTTTTGGTGAGTAAGAGTAGGAGGAAATAGTAGGAATGAATTGAATTTTTCATTTTTTTTATGTTTGAATATATGATGGTGATTCAGTATGTCTACCTATGAACCGTGATTAAAGATGAATTTTGGGTAAAGAATCTTGGGAAAATAAATGCATATGAAAATGCAAAATTTTGAAGGGATAGGATCATCACACCTATAGGGTAGAGGGGGTTGACTCCTTGATGTAGTGTGAGTGTGATCTTTGGTTGCTGTGTCTCGAGAATTGCAGCTTGTGAGAGAGTAGGGTTATAGAGGGGGGTTTTATTGGCAACACCCAAATTTGATACATAGTGCAATCATGTAAGTTTGATATACTTATTGCAAGCGATTTGGGAATTCAGTTTACTTGAATCAATTTGGCACTTTTTGTATCTGTTCAGGCCATCCGAGGTGGTGCAATCTAACAAGGAATACACAGAAGAAGATGTAACAGAACAGATGATGAATGGTTCTTTTTCATCAGAAGTCGCACCATTTGACTTCCCAGGACTACGAAGTGATATAGAAGCAATTGAACGCAACTTGTTTGGCAACATGAACCGTTTCTTTGAGGCTGCCGAGGACATGAAGAACGGATTTTTTAGTATCTTCGGCTCTCCTCATTTATATGATGGAGACTCCAAATCCACTTTCGGGTCGCCTCGTTTATATGATGGTGATTCCAAATCATCTTCAAAACGGAGTGTGCCTGTCGAGCCACCTTCAACTTCCAAGGTGGCTAAACCCGAGACTCGTGATGGACAATTTGATCTTTCGGGCTTGGCCAGAGATGTTTGAAGCGAGTGACTCAATTATAATTCGATCTTGATGCTTATTAGTCAGGTTTCAAAATAAGAAGTCAATGTTTATATACGTATACGAAAGACATCTATTAGAAGTTTTAATCCTTTTGTTGTTTGAACCAAAATGTGTTTCTAACAGTTGTGCTGTTCAAGATCCAAGTATATGTTACTACTTACTAGAGTTGACATTTGACAAGGTCAGTCCTAAAGGAGTTGCTTAGGGTTAGGCTGGGTCCTTTACAGGCCGCTCACGAGAGAATTGAGATCTGAAAATAGGCGTTGATTTGGGCTACCTGTACGGATCGGTCTTGGGTGATGCTAAACTGGACAAGTTTTATGTTTGTTTCCAATTATATCTTCTTATAATATTTAGTTAAAACAAAACTCTTTTAATCACTAGCAGCTTTAACACCCAGTGTATAAAGAGTACTAACATATATAATAAAACAATTGTGTGTATATATATATAGGCAAAAGTTCAAACGAGAACTGTTTTTCGTACGAGAACCGCAAGAACCAATCTTAGCCGTCTAATTCCCCCTTCTTCCATTAGATTGCCCACTCATGAATTCCTTACATGCACCCTGCCATACTCAATCCCTCCACGCTCTTCATCCAAGAATTCCATTATCCAAAATGAACGGCCAAGATTGGTTCTCGCGTTCTCATTTGAACCCTCCCATATATATATATATATAGTGAAAAGTTCATTTGAGAACCGTTTTTAATGCGAGAACCAATCTTAGTCGTTCATTTTGGATAATGGAATTCATGGATGAGGAGCGTGGGGGGATTGAGTGTGGCAGAGTGCATGTAAGGAATTATAAGGTAGGATTTATTTGAGAACTATTATTACTGTAAGAACCGCGAGAACCAATCTTAGTCATTCAATTGGTAAATGTAATTCATGGATGAAGAGTTTGGGGGAATTGAGTGTGACAAGGTGTATGTAAGGAATTTATGTTTGAACACTCCAATTGAATGAGGGGAATTAGACAGCTAAGATTAGTTCTCGCAATAAAAACGGTTCTCAAATGAACTTTTCACTATATATTTCTATAGGGGAGGGTTCAAACGAGAACTGTTTTTCGTACAAGAACTGTGAGAACCAATCTTGGCCGTTTATTTTGGATAATGGAGTTCATAGATGAAGAGCATGAGGGATTGAGTGTGATAGGATGCATGTAAGGAATTCATGGGTGGGCAATCCAACTGAAGGAGGGGGAATTGGACGGCTAAGATTGGTTCTCGCGGTTCTCATACGAAAAGCAGTTCTCGTTTGAACTTTTGCCTATTTCCATATATATATATATATATATATATATATATATATATATATATATATAAAACAGTTCAAACGATAACTTGTTTTAGTACGAGAACTTCGAGAACTAATACGGACTAATCATTTTATTTGTTGTCTTTAATAATTTTTAAAAGTAAAAAGGATATATTAGTCTTTATGTCCAGATGAACGTGGCAGCCCCCATTCCTAATACCATCAGATGGTTCAACGTCATCCTTGGGTTACTCTCTCTACACAAAAGCTGGAACCCATTACTTTATCGCTTTACAAGCACCAGCAACTGCAAACTGTTCTTCTCTCTCCAAAAGACATGTGTAACGGCCCAAAAAAATTTAAAATAATAATCATCAAAGTAATACAAGTAATCATTCATGAAATTCAATTACAATTCTTTCAAGAAAAAATTATCCAAACTTGATTGGAATGAGCTTAAACTGTTATGAAAAGTATTATTCTTAATGAGTTGCCGTTACTGTCGTGAAGCTCTCTTGTGGTCTTGTCCTGAAAGGATTAACAACTACAACAGTAAGCATAAACTTAGCGAGCACTTTAATTTACGCACTACACTATATATATACAGTCATCACATAAGTACAAACACTGAAATAGCGCGCAATCAGCAATTTCAGCTCTCGTCTAACTACCCAAGATACCCTAAGGGTTTTACATCTCATGGATTCTCTTCTGACTACCCAGGACACCCTTAGGGTTTTACGTCTCATTAGGGTCACGATTGACTACCCAAGGCATCCCAAGCGTTTTAAGTCTCATTAGGGTCACGGTTGACCACCCAAGGCACTCCAAGGGTTTTACGTCTTTCCTGCGTTCAAGTTGTGTGTTCACTCTATTTACACAACCCTTCACCTCATATTCATAATTCACGCAAGTCACATAATTAATCATACAACAATTACATTCATACAAATATAATAAATAAGTTAGTGTAACTTACCTGATATAGTCGTTAATAATCTAGTACATAAAGAAGTATCTGGATGCAACCATCTATTAGCAGCATCTACAATTAAGGTTCCAACACTTTAATTATACTTTTAAAGTTTTACACTTTCACTTCACTATTTGATCTCCTTAATTAATCTATGATTTCTAGTCTCATAATAATAGGTGCATATTATATATCCATACAATTATAAGGAAAAAATCTATTTCTTTAATAAATATATTGTAGCACAAAAATTAACCAAAGTTGTCTTTATTAGAGTGGATAAGCATCTTTTTGTGAGTCACACCACGAGGGTTCGAAACCTTACTTTCAATTTTTTTGTTTTTACCATTTAATTTTATTTTATAAAAATAAACGTATGTAATTCTTTTAATTCTAAGTATTTATTGTACTTATTTATGATGTTTAATAACTATTTCACAAACTTTAATAAAGTCGTAATAGGTGAAAGAGTATATATATATATAGAGAGAGAGAAAGAGAGAAAAGATTCAATGATAACACATTTTAAGTAAAGAACGGTGATAAAACTTGTAGGTCAATTATTTAGAGGGTGTTTAGGATTGTGTTTAAAAACTGATTATTTGATTAATGTGATTTGAAATAGCAGGTCAATTATTTGCGTTTTTGAGACTACAAAACGCAGTTTTGATAATCTACTTTTGAGTTGCTTTTAAACTGATTATTTGATTATTGTGATTTTACCCTTTAAAAATCAATTAATCTACTTTGATAAGCACTTAAAAAATTGATTATCTGATTATTGCGATACGAAACAACATAATCAAATCCAAATGCTATTATTCAGTAGCACGTTCTCTTACAGCTGATTATCTGATTCTGATTATTAAAAACGCATAATCTATTTTCAAATCGCAATCCCAAACACCCCCTTAATTAGATAAATAAAGACTATAAACTCAATATACCTTAATTAAATCAAATAATTAAAATTCAACATACCTTAATTAACCAAGTTTAATATCATCCATTAAATAAAGATCATCCAATGGCTATAAAATGTTCTTTAAGTTCTCACATTAAAAGGTGTTCTTATTTGATCATGCCACTATATATATATTATATAAACCATTTAACATTCTTTTTTCTCCTTAATTTTAAATTTTTTTAAAATTCAATCAAAACAAAATCTTGGCATTTCATTTAAAACCATGACAAGTAATGGTTAAACAAAATATGAAAGAAACTTAACTCTAATAATAAGATTTGAAAGTCTATGAACCCGTAACAATGCGCTGATGATAAAATACTAGTTTATTTACATATCATCTTAGCACACAGTCACACACACTCGATCATTCGGTTGGGCCTGGCCCAGTTTCTCTTTTTTAAATAACAATTCCCGATCATGAATTAATTAATTAATTTACGATTGTGGATTTATCCAACTCCTAATGTGGGCCAACTCAATCAATGATCTGGGCCAAGCTCAAATA
This sequence comes from Dittrichia graveolens, assembly GCA_038502395.1. Classification (NCBI taxonomy): domain Eukaryota; kingdom Viridiplantae; phylum Streptophyta; class Magnoliopsida; order Asterales; family Asteraceae; genus Dittrichia; species Dittrichia graveolens. The sequence goes on from JARJIL010000003.1 coordinate 7,597,242, forward strand.
ACGCTCTGTGTAATTTTATTTTATTTATTATTTTTTTCCAATTTACGATCCGAGATGGATTTCACACAATTAAACACATCTACAATTCAATTGAAGTTTCCCTTCCTTAATGATTTGCGATCTACAGACAGATCTACAGCCTGATGTTTAATTTGCGATCCAGTTTGATTTGCAATTTGTGATTACACGTTTAGGGATTTGATTTGTGACGACAATGGAGGAAATCTCATCAAGAGATTCAACCTCACAAATTTACAATCCAATTCGTCAATTAGAGATTCAACTAAGGTTGATGATTTACGTCAGTTAAGATATGTAAATTTGCAATTCTTCCCTTTCTCTTATGAACATACACTGGCATTCCCGCAGTAAGTTCTTAATCCATTTATAACCCACCAAAAACCTAATTATAATTCGTGGTTTCAAATTCATAATCTCCTAAATTGTTTCAAGGCAAACCCTCAACATTTAATTGCGATTTAAACATGTATTCATATCCTAAAAATCCATCTGAAGTTTCCGTCCCCATTCCGTATACAGACCGCTCAAAACCTCATTTAAATACCTTCTAGAATTGACGTATATCCCCCCATTGTTACGAAAATGGGTAGAGAGTGTTAGGGTTCTTCCCTTCAAATTTCAACGAAATCTAGAGATGGTGAGCTTCCCCTAAGATCGACACCCACACACACGAATATACACACACAACCTCCTAATACAATACGGCTACAAAGTTCTTCTTGGGCTTTATGCCCTAAATTTAGTATAACTATTTTTGTTATACTTCTTAAATCCCATCTTTAGTCCCTCTATTTCCATGTTATGTTTAAAATCCAACGCAATTTAATATGACCAGATCCTCTCATTTACTAAAAACATAGTATTTTATTATAGAAATACGGGTATTATAACATGACCAATGACTACAACTTGTCCTCTATCTTTCAACGAGCACTAGCAACAAGACGAGCTCCGATGATCACCTGTAGCTACCAAGATGTTGCCATCAATCATCGTCTCCTCCGTTGACCACCTCTTCACCTTCCACTTGCAACCACATGCCTGCCATCCACCAACAACCACTTGCATCTTCACAACACGAAGATCCTCCAGCCATCACACAACACAGTCGGCATTAAAAACCCACAAATACAGTACCCAAATCTCATTATCTTCTTACTTTCTCATCTATGTTGGTCGTTGCAAATCTGAGCTCCAAACACCATATCCGAGCTCCAAACAAACAACACTTTCTCGTTTATCTCTCTCGTGATATATAAAATACAGATCTAAGCTTCAATAGGTTCAATCACCACCACCACTATCTTTTGCTGGCACCAGTTTTACATCAACTTCAAAATGGTTAGAATTTCACTCTCCAACTAGTTTATGTTTAGATCTAAGGTTTTTTTGTTACTAAAATACATATATGATTTTGTAGTTTTTGCTAGGATTTCACTTTTTTTTGCTGAAATACAGATTTGATTTTGTTACTTCTTTCTATATCATTCAATATTAGCATGTAGGCAATCTTCTAAAAACGTGATAATCAACAAAGTTTGAGATACAAGTCTTAAAATTTTGTATGACTTGTGTAGTTGAATCACTAGTCCTATTTGTTTTTCTTTTAGATTTCAAGATTGATAGTTATATGATGAAATCAAAAAAGCTTGATATAGGTTTGTCTACACACATGAATCATGGGTAAGTACACAAGTTTAAGTTGATAATTAGTGTGTTGTAATTTGTTGCATAAACAAGTGGTGTATATGCATTTTGTAAAGGGTTTTCTAATATTGATTGAAATAAATCTAGATGCACCTAGTAACATGCACATGTGCACATATCTAAGGTTGTGCTGAAAAAAACACAGAAAATATAATTTTTTTCTTCAAACAAATATAGTAAGATCGATCTCAAATTAAAGAGCGTAATTTTCTCGTTATTTTGGTATAATTTTTATATTCTAACCTTTACGTTTGGTGGATATATTAGTTTTAAAAAATGGAGGTAAATGTCATAATGCCTAAATTACCCCCCATTAATTACCTTAAACATACGATAAGTTTGATTTAATTAAGGTTATCTATTAACAACCATTTAATATGGACCCTGCATATTTTTTTATCAATGCCTAAGAATTTTTGACAGCTTACTAATGATGCATTAAAGAGGGGTATTTTGAAAAAATAAGTCTCGTAAATTAATGACGGCTCATCCGGACACAATTCACATTGGGTAAATATATAAATGACTGAAATAGACATATTTATGAGTCATTAACGGTGATACAAACAGTTCTCGTACGAAAAATACTACTCGAATGAATTTTTTTCATATATACATATATATACACATAATTATATATATATATATAATTATAAATAAAAATAAAAGACTAACTTAGATCATCTTTATTAAACAATCTTATCCATTTGTTTTGGTAAAAGTAAATCTCAACTATACATTTAAATAGAAAATTCAGTTTGATTTATACTTTTAGGAGTCAAAGTTCTTTAATTTTAATCAAAATTATTAGAGGTAATTTTATATATGTCCTTCTTAAATCTTAATAAATCGTATTTGTCCGTCCTAATTTATAAATATCATATTTAGCCTTTATAACATTTCAAAATATCATATTTATCCAAATTTTTAGTTTTTTCATTTTAAAATATATTATAATTAGCTAAAATTATTTTTAAATTATTACCAATAAATACTTGACATTATTGTTTTTAACTAAAACAATAATAATCAATGACTTGTACATGAAATACAATCACATCTCATCTCATAATATCATGTTTCTGTCATCCACCTCTCTCTCATCGAAGCCTCAACCATTGACCTGGGTGTTGAGCGGTCTGTCACCATTTTTAAAACTCTAAATCTTTTCACATTTTATAACTATTTAAAACTTTTTTAATTAATGTTTAATATATATCATTTTTTAAATCAACTCGTGCATTACACGAACATTGAATCTAGTATATATATATATATCTAGTACGTACGTACCGTAGTTAATTCCTTTCTTTTTCCAGTGTAGGTTGTTGATATTGTAAAACTAAATTTAAAATAATTAAATATCCATTCAGAAGTAAGAAATGTGAATGAATATGTATGGGTTAAGGCGACTTAATTAAGATGAAAACCCATATATTGTCGCAAATTCAAAGAATTAAGCTGTCTCCGCCAACGTTCGGCCGGCTCGCCGGCGGCCGACTTAGCTAGGAGTACATCCGGCCAACATATTGAATATATTATTATTTGTATAAATTAAGGTTTCGTTATGTAGTATTAATGATTAATATGAATATATATTAATGATTATTAGCTAGTTGTGGATTATACCTAGGCTAGGCGAGGTTAGGAATGAAGGGTTTCAGCGTTTGTCTTGATCATATATATTTGTTTTCTAATTGGATGGGACAATAACAGCCGTTTGTCAAACACCCAAATTAACTAAGTGCTCCTCCACGTACTTAATTTAATTTCTGAGTCAACTACCTCACCACATCCTATTTATTTACAATATTATATATATAGGAGAGGGTTCAAACGAGAACTGTGAGAACCAATCTTGATTGTTCATTTTGGATAATGGAATCCATGGATGAAGAGCGTGAGGGGATTGAGTGTGGCATGGTGCATATAAGGAATTCATGGGTGGCCAATCCAATTGAAGAAGGGGGAATTGGACGGCTAAGATTGGCTCTCACGGTTCTCGTACGAAAAATAGTTCTCGCTTGAACTTTTGCCTATATATATATATATATATATATATATATATGGAAAGGTTCATTTGAGAACAGTTTTTATTGCGAGAACCGCGAAAACCAATCTTAGCCGTTCATTATGGATAATGGAATTGATGGATGAAGAGTGTGGGGGGATTGGGTGTGACAGGGTGCATGTAAGGAATTCATGGATGGGCAATCCAATAGAAGGAGGGGAATTGGACGGCTAAGATTGGTTCTCGCGGTTCTCGCAATAAAAACGATTCTCAAATGAACTTTTCAATATATATATATATATATATATAGGCGAGATCATCTACGAACCCGTTCGCAATTTAGAGGTAATTTGCGAACCTTCATAAACACCAATTTTGCATATGTAAAAGTCAACTTTGGTAGGCTTTATTATTATTATTATTATTATTATTATTATTAGTATTATTTATGTGTGTAAAGATGAGATGCAACGTTTTTAGATAAGATGCAGTGATCTTATGCAAGATGCAGTGATTTTTAAATACAAGATGCAATGGTTTTTAGATAAGATGTATTGGTTCTTAAATGAGAATCCATCGATTAATTCGTGCACGATGAACTAGTTTTAAGAGAATTCCATGTTTTTTAGATATTATGCAATGATTTTAAGTTGGATGCAATGATTTTATAGACTAGATGCAATGTTTCTAAAGTTCTCATTTTAAGGGTTGTTCTCATTAGATCCTCACCCTATATATATATATATATATATATATATATATATATATACACACACACACACACTAGCAAGGTACCCGCGCAATGCTGCGACGACAAATAATTTATATTTTACATCATGTTGCTTTTAAAAATGTAATAATATGTTATTCTCGCAATTCAATGTCACGAAAAAGTATCGTACAATGTCAGTTTTTTATTTTTTTTTATTTGTATCAACTATTTTATTAAGACATTAAAATAAGAAAAAGATTTATATTTATGAAATAAGGAGGGAGAAGTTAATAAGATTTTGAAAATTATGTTGATGTGGGTAGAGAGATATTTTAAATAGATAAAAAGTTAAAAGTAAACTAGGAGAGATAATAAAATGATTAAAAAATGTATTTTAAAAGTTAAAGTAAATTAGGAGAGAGAATGAAATGGTTAAGAATGGGTATTTTAGTACATTCAAGTTACTTAAAAATAAGAGTTTTTAAGATTGTAAATGTATTATAAAAAAGTAAGATATATATATATATATATGAGATGTACACTAATTAATAGCTTGTTTGATCTTCTACTCAAACAAGTGCTACAAGATTAAAGGTAGCGTGCTAGACTAAGATTAAATATTTGAGGGTAATAACGGGTTTAGTCCACCTTCACCTAAATCTTTTTCACGTTTCCTTTTTAAAATTTTTTCACTTTTAGTTTCTCCTCCATCAAAACTACCAAACTTAAAGATGACCATTTTACCCCTTACAAAAAAAAAAGACAAAAAACTCTTGTAAACACAAAACCCATCTCTCTCAATCTTGCTCTTTCTCAAAAGCTTTACTCATAGACCATCTCCCCCTCTTCTTCCACAAATTGACTGAGATCTAGGGTTTTTGGGCTTGGTTGCTTATGTTTGTGCTATGTGTGTGTCGATAAGTGTATGTTTATCCGGTAAGGATTTAACTTAGGTCTAGCTCCTTTTAAACTCTTTAGATTATATACCACTAGACCATCTTAAGCTAACTTGAACATTTATAATCTTAAATATATAAATAAGAAAATAGAGATAATTATATGAAGGTACACCTTGAGGCTTTGGATTAGTTGCTATTACTAACTAAAATGTGTCTATAATATATGATAAAACACTTGGTTTAATGTTCTATTTCTAAGTTTTAAGAAATTTGAATTTAGTGTTTACTCCTCGTATCAAACAAAATAGAAACTATTGACCAAATTAATTAGAATCGGCTAGATTTTTATATACCTTCTTAATAACTAATTATATAAATATGTATAAATTTTTTAAACAATTTATATAATCAAAATAAATTAATAATTTCACGTATTAAATAATATGCATCATTATTGAAGAATTTGTAACTTAATTAAATATACAAAATAGAGTTGTGTTCAATAAAGTCTATGTAAAAAACATAGTTTTAAAATTTTAATATTCAATCACATATGAATTATGAAAACGGCACTCTGTCCAAAATTTTAAAATGCAATATGGACTATTGATGTCGCTGATCCAAAAACTAAAATTAGTCCCTTAAGACTATGAATTAAGTATGAACTATATTGAACATTTTTCTATATTTAAATATATATAAGTTTTTTAAACAATTTATATAACAATCAGCTACCTAAAATATAATATAATTAATTTAAAATTCCTAAAAGAACGTACGTGTATATATATATATATATATATATATATATATATATATATATATATATATATATATTAGAATTTAGAAATATAAAATAAAATGGTATCGTTAAAATCAGAAAACAGCTTGGATGGCTATTTGAAGATATGTGTGCTAAACGCGTTTGAAAGGTTCCCAACTGAAAAACCTGTCATTTTCCCTCGTCAATTTCTGCGACCGCACACCATCCTTCTCTTTAATCTAATCTATATATAAACATGCAAAGGGAGAAACATTCAAACACTGAAAAAGTCCCATGTTTTTTGAAGGGTTTCCTAAAGAGACCTGGTAAACCCATAGTAAGTTACAAATTCTCCATCTTACCCACCAATCTCATAATTTTGTCTTCTTCAAATCTGCAATATACCCACTTCCCAATTTCCTTCACAGTTGCTGTTTTTTTAATTATTTTTTTAACAGTCTTGGTGTGTGTTCGGCGTTTGGAGGATTTCTGCGAAATAGGGCGAGGTCTGTCTATTCCGTGTGATTTGCACACCAACTGTTTGTATATATGTCCACTAGAATTGCTTCCTTTAGTAAAAAGAGAAGTGGGTTGAGCTGAGAACTCGTATATAAATACTTGCTGTAATTAGTCACATATACTTTAAAGTTCGTTTGCGGGTAGTTGAATTTGATTGAAATTAGATGGGGAATGTATGCGTAGGGTCGTGTTACTCGAAAGATGGATTCTTCCAATCAATGTCACATCCATACTGGTGGTCTCGATCACCGGATTTGATCTATTACAAGAATGAAGAATTTGACAAACAATCTCAATCGTTAGACAAAGATCCTAAAGCTCCTGTGCCTATTCAAAAGACCCCTCCAAGGATGGTGATTATAGCAAAAAACAACATTAAACCCACTCAGTTCATACTCCCTAATCAGGAAATGAACCAAGAAGTCAAACAAGCAGAAAAGGTTGTGATTGTGAAACAACAGAGCAAATCATCACATGTTAAAAAGCCGTTCAACGTGAAGAGAATGCTAAGTGCAGGGTTAGAAGCTGATAAGGTGTTGAAAACCAAAACTGGGCATTTGAAAGAGTATTATAACTTGGGTCCAAAACTAGGTCATGGTCAATTTGGTACAACTTTTCTTTGCATAGAGAAGACTACAGGGAAACAATTTGCATGCAAATCAATCGCAAAGAGGAAATTGCTCACTGATGAAGATGTTGAGGATGTTAGGAGGGAAATTGAAATCATGCATCATCTATCTGGACACCCAAATGTGGTCTCGATTCAAGGAGCTTATGAAGATTCTGTAGCTGTTCATTTGGTTATGGAACTTTGTGCCGGAGGTGAACTGTTTGATAGAATTACCAAGAAAGGGCATTATTCAGAAAGAAAAGCAGCTAATCTCGTTAGTACAATTGTTGGTGTGATTGAAGCTTGTCATTCTTTAGGAGTAATGCATCGGGATCTTAAGCCCGAGAACTTTCTCTTTGTCGATGAAGATGAAGATTCGCCTCTTAAAACCATAGATTTCGGGCTATCGGTTTTCTTTAAACCAGGTACCTTTCTGATCTTATATTTATGAAACTATTAGTAGTTCCATTTGTATAAATTCTCATTCGCATCTGAGTAGATAAAATTTTGTCTAAATATCAGGTGAAACTTTTAGTGATGTGGTTGGAAGCCCGTACTATGTTGCACCTGAAGTGTTGCTAAAAAACTATGGTCCAGAAGCAGATATATGGAGTGCTGGTGTGATTTTATACATTCTTCTTTGTGGGGTGCCTCCATTTTGGGGAGGTAAGTCTAAAATGTTCAGTTACTCGTGTAAATATTCTATATTTTCTTTTGGATCATTGTTTTACATTCTTTATGTCAATTACAGAATCCGAGAATCAAATATTTGAAGAGGTTTTGCGGGGTAAACTTGACTTTTCCTCTGATCCATGGCCTAGCATCTCTGAAAGTGCTAAAGATTTGGTTAGGAAAATGCTCATTAGAGACCCCAAAAAGCGGATTACAGCTCATGGAGTTCTTTGTAAGTCTAACTTTGTTAGTTTGTTCCATTTTCATTTATCTTCAGATTCAATTTTGGGTGGTTTGAAAGTAATTATCTGATTATTGAGTTTTCAAGTCACATATAATCCTCATAGTGTTCAAGTCTGTTTAAACTGATTCTGATTATCTAATTATATACAGGGGTCAAATAATCAGTTTTTTGTACTTAGTTTACGAATAGGTGCAACAAGACTTATTATGATTATTTGATCATGGAATTATGCTAAACATACACTACAACATCCACACAACTACGGTAGAAATTTCCATAGCATGCACTTTATGTGTGTGAAGTTTTTCCTATGTGCAAATCACCTTCCTTTGACTATTTTTAGGGTCATTTTACAAGTAAATTTTAAATAATAAAACTTCATCAAACACTCAAGCAGCTGAGTATCTGATCATCACAACTTTAAACCGCAAAAGCACATCCAAACATTATATCCAGGTGTCCTGTTCGTTATAGCTGATTATCTGAATCTAGTTATTCCATATCACATAATCACTTACAAAATGCAATGTCAAACACCATCTTAGCATTATAACTATAATTCTGATTCTGATTTTCATCACTGCAGGCCACCCTTGGATTAGTGAAGATGGTGTTGCTCCAGACAAGCCTCTTGATTCTGCAGTCTTGAGTCGGTTAACTCAGTTTTCTGCCATGAACAAGCTCATGAAAATGGCTCTTAGGGTAAATATTTCTAAAAAACATGAAAATAACCTCACGATTTCATCACAAAATCCCACCTTTACCCTTACCCATCTAATGTTATTCACAGGTCATCGTATCTAAACTCTCAGAGGAAGAAATCGCTGGCTTAAAACAAATGTTCAGGATTATAGATACAGACAACAGTGGTTATATAACATTTGAAGAACTTAAAGCTGGACTCAAGCGTTTTGGTTGTAATCTAAATGAGTCTGAGATTTATGATCTAATGCAATCTGTAAGTATTTATTTTCTTTTTGCTTGTTCCTGTTGCTAGCATATAATCGATTTTTGATTGTTTAAAATGAAAATTCAGGCGGATATTGACAGTAATGGTACTATTGACTATGAAGAATTTATAGCTGCAACTTTACATATGAACAAAGTTGATAGGGAAGACCATTTGTTTGCTGCTTTTTCATATTTTGATAAAGATGGCAGTGGTTATATTACCCTTGATGAACTCCAACAAGCCTGCAAAGAATTTGGAGTAGAAGATGTTCATTTAGAAGAAATTATGAATGAAGCTGACCAGAACAATGTATGTCCTTCACTACCAATATATCATTTAGAGGATGTTTGGCATTGTGTTTTGAAAGGGCTTATATGAATTAATATTCATTTCGTGCAAAAAGACTGAGACTTCTCGTGTTGAATTCATTTGTATTGTTGCAGGATGGTTGTATAGATTACAACGAGTTTGTAGCAATGATGCACAATGGAAGTGTCAGTTTGACAAAGAAGCAACTGAAGGATGATTTTAATGTCACCTTAAGGGAGCCGGTGCAAGTTTGTTGATATGAAGGTTCTTTTCTTGATTATTTTTTGCATTTAAATGTCTAAATTGCATTTAAAATGTTAAAATTTAAATTTTCAAATAGATCATTAGGTGTTGTATTTTGATTTATAGAATTCACCATCACCATGTCTTGGTATACAAACTCGTGAAATGAAGACATGAAGGCCTGTAAGGGTCTATTTTCTGTACATTGACAAAAAGACAGATTTAAAGTGTTGGGTGTAGGCCATAATTTCTTGCGACTCCAATTCATGGGTGTGTGTGTGTGTGAGAGGGTGGATTTGTGTGTGTGTGTGTGTGAGAGAGAGAGAGAGAGGATGTCTTAGAAGAAGAAGTTAATCTAAAATTGAAATATATGTGCATATATATTAGTATACAAGAAGAGTTAAATGTTGCATATGTAGAAGATATTTTCAATTTATGTTACTATTATTGATTTCTTCTTCTTGCACATATGCAACATATATTTCTGATAAAATTAAACAAGAAAGAAGAAATCAATCGAAATATGTGTGTACTAGAGAGGATATTTTAGTCATTCTTTTAAAAAAAATTGGGGTATTACACAAAACTTTGTTGACAACATGGTCTAAAGCAGTGCCTCGAGAAATGAAGAGTAGAAGGTGCTCGACTCTTAGTTGAATCATCTTAGACAATATTGGTGTGGATGTTGACTGATATATTGTGTCAGTGTGCATTGTTTTCGGTAGACAAGTGGTAGAAGTTTTTTTGGCATTGTACGGAGGAGGCTAGGTTAGCTGATCCGCCCAAAATGAAGTCATTTACTTAATATCTAATATCTCCCTATTCATTAGATAAAGAAGATGACCAAGACTTTGTGAGCGAGGTGATTAAACCATCGATCATTACCCTGTCAACTGCCATATCGTTTTAACAGTCTAGATAAAAAAATTTGGTGGAGAAACATTGGTGAATTTTCGGTTTCCTTGGCCACGAATTACAAGATATTTGGTTGGAGTGGACTTTTATTTAACGTAAAAGTGTTGGAGCTCGAGTTCAAACTAGCTTGTTTTATGTCTTATGTGCAAGCTATACTTGTATGTATAAAATATTTTCTTAATGTATTTGTAATTACAGTCTTATCATTATAATAATAATAATAGTATTTTACTTAATACTTTATGATGATTATATATACAACATTATCTATTTTATATAACACTAGCATAATACCCGCGTAATGCGGCGGTTAGAAATAATTTACTCAATAACATGCCCGTTTTTTAAAACATAAGGCTATTAAATTCACGCATTATAATGAAATCGAATAATTTTGTTCGCAATATATCTATTTTCTTTCTTCTATATCTTTTATTTCTCTTTTTTTTATAACTCTTTTATTAGTTTTTAAAATAAAAATTTTAAACCAATAAAAATAAGCAACAAAAAGAATATTAAATATATTATAAACAAATGTTTTGCTTTAATTACACGAGTCATTTAAAAAATTTAAAAATGTACATAAATTTATTTTACATGTTATCAGGTTTATGAGTTCTAGTTATATATACATTTTAATACTTAAATTAGAATATGTGTCATATGATAGAATATTTAAACTATTACTTTTATGATGATCATTTTTATTTAATTTTTAATTTGTATTTAATATGTTGAAAATTAATTTGTATTGACTTGACTTTTTTTAAGTTATAAAATGGTATTTAAGAATTTAATTAACTCCACGTAATGGTTTTCTTATAGGTTTTAATAAAAGATAAATTAGTAATTTTAAATTACTTAAAATTAAGATATTAAGACAATAGTCTAAATGCTTTATAATATAGTATATATATATATATATATATATATATATATATATATATGTTTATATGCGTAATATTCTTTATTAGGTTTGTGAGCCTAATAAAGCTCATTTTATGAAGCTCAATTGTAGCTCATTTATAAAATGAAGTTCCTGTTACGTTCGAATGTTGATTGTGCTTTTTTAGACTCACATCAAAATGAGTACTTAACTAGTCTAGCATAAGCAAGTTGACTTGCTTACACCCGTGGTTACTAGTGGATAGATGGTAATGATGCGTGTGACACCATACACATTGTGGATATGTTGTAGAAAAAAAAGTCTTTCAAAAGGCGCAAATGACACAATCTTTTTCAAGATATAACTAGGCTTTTTTTGTGTCGAATTGGGTGAATAACTTTCGCTTTAGGCAGGGATGGTTGTATAGTGACTTGCCTTGGCGTTGATGGTTGGAGGTCGGCTATTTAAGGTTGCTTTTGAATGCCGGGTTGTCACTTATTACTTTCCTTTTTGGGTTTATTCTGTAATCCTCAAAGTAGGTTGAAGTGTCTTTATCTTCGGTATATTATTTATTCTTATAATTTATTTGTATTTTGTTATTTATAAAGAAAGAAAGCGTTTTTAAAAACATATCACTTTTCTAAATAAAAAAAAACATATGTAGTAAACAATGGAGTGTTATAATAATAGAACGTTTAGGTAGTTTTGATTTTGACTTATGTAGACTCAATTCATTAGATCATAAAAACTGTTTGGTTTATTGTTTCAATAAATATACTATATATAAACATTTATAAAAGTAGTAATCAATAAAATATATCACTTCTTGTAACAAATTCAGTTTATACACACAACTTAATTAATTAATTAATGTAAGAAACTAAAAATACAATAAACAATACGGCTATCCGGCGATGAATGCTATCTAGCTACTATTACGTTAAAACGTGAAGTGCATCACAAATTAAAAAATAAAAAATAAAATAAAAAAAACGGTCCAGATTTCATTATAAGCAACAATTGTAAGCCGTTGATTAACATGGAACACGGAGCACGTTTAGGACAGGTCGAATCTACGGTGTTGTTTGTAAGAGACGTGGGACCAATCACATTGCACGGTTGGGCCACGTTGGTGCGGTGCCATCACAAAACAAAATATTTTCCCCATTTCCCGCCCACCTTCTCGTCTCGTCTCGTCGTTCGTCATGCCCCGCTTCGCCCTTGTGATTTGATTGATAATTTTATAATCAACGCCCGCACATAGCAGACTGAATAAATAAACCGCAATTTATGTATTTAATTATATTTTATATTTATTTCAGAAACATATAATGATTAATTAATGACTACCAAAATCAAAATCCCTCCCTTAAATATTTAAACCGGGTTTTCGGACATATTACCAACTCCGCCATTATCCAACTCACCAACTTTATAACATTCCAATTTCCTAGCACAATTCTTCCTCTTCTTCTTCTTCTCCACTGCCACCGATCCATTCATCATCCTCAGGACTTCCGCTTAATTAAATCTTCAAAACCAGGTACATATATACTTCATCACCATATACTTCTTCACAAATTCTCTGATTTCTTTGTCAAATTCTCTGGTTTATATTCATTCTTTTGACGGTTTCCACTTTCAATATGTCCAACTTTAGTGCTTTAATCCTCGGTTATGGGAAATCTTTGTACTTACTTGATTCTACGAATGTATTTCCTACTTGTTTTACTTATACTATTCGAATTTCACTTTAAAATCAGTGTTTCTTCTTCGATTGTCATAAACAGAGGAGCCGGAACACAAAAACGTAACCATATGAGATTCATTTTTTAATTCGTGTTAGGTTTTTTTAATCTTCTCTTATACGTGTGGGTTTGATGAAAACTACCAAAAGTAAACGATCAAATAGTGTATAGAATATTTAATTCTAAATATTATGTCATAACTCATCAATTTTGCTACTGAAAATGACGTTTTTTCTAATAGGAATGGAGTCTGGGAATGGGGTTCCTTTAGAATCTGAATCCCCTGTTCTTCCTGTTAATGAAGTTATCGAAAATGTGACTGCCAACGTGTCAAAACCCGAAAAACTGAACAAGGTTGATGAAGATGTTGATTCATCAAGAACAGAGGTGAATCAATCTTCAGAGAATGTTGAAAGCCCTAAAACCCAAAATCCGGTTAAGGCTAGTAATACCAAGAATGCTAAACTGGCTAAAAATGGCCCTAATACTAGCACATTTGGTCGAACCCCGAGACCAAGTTTGTCTCAAAGTTTATCTTTTAATGCAAAAAAACAAACCCGTGATTACATGAGGTCAAGAGATGAGGCCACAGTATCCACGTCATCATCTTTTCGATCACACCATGTATACAGAAGAGCTTCCACTGGGCTGAAACCCGTGAAAACTGCACTGCCTGTTAAAGAAGATGATGGTGCTAGTTCTACTGCTTCACCGTACTATTCTGAACTTTAACTTTAAATCATACTATGATGATCAATTACTTGACCTTTGATTGAATTTTGTGCTTTGGTTGTTTGACTTGAATAGAAACACCACCACCCCTAATGGGCGGCTTAGGAACAGCACTTCTGGTTTTTCTTTCAGGTTGGATGAACGAGTCGAAAGAAGAAAACAGGTGGATCTATCATTCTATCATTATTGTTTGTTTCATTAATTTCTTGAAATGAAAACAGTAAGACTAACATGTATTGATCTTTATTCCTCAAGTTCTTTTCAAAGATAGAGGAGAAGGTTCAAGCAAAAGAACTAGAAAAGACTAACCTGCAAGCGAAGTCAAAGGTTTGGTTTACTGAACTCCTAATTCAGCTAAAGAACATAGGATCGAAACATTGTTTTCAAACTTGTGAAAGTGCAGGAAAGCCAGGAACAAGAGATAAGGAAATTGAGAAAGAGCTTGACTTTTAAAGCTAAGCCGATGCCAGACTTTTACAAAGAGCCGCCTCCAGAACCTCAACTCAAGAAGGTATCATTCAATTCTCGCGGGGGTCTCTTCATTTACGTTTTGACAAAACTAGACCATGGCATTGTCTATTCAGTGAATGCCTTTTCAATTTGAAGATAGACGGTGTGCATTGTATACAATAGTGAAACTGATTACGAAAAGAGAAAACTTTTAAGAGTCATTTTACATGTAGATCTTTAATAAATGAGAAAAATGTCAGATAATCAGACTAGTTCTATAATTATCAAATTTCAAACAATAAAACACATCCAAACAAGCTGATTATCTAATTCTTATTATTCCATGTTATAGAATTATTTTCAAAGCTCAATGCAAAACACCCCCTATGTTATCTTTAAAATATAACCAGGATTTGTTACACACCCAGAACAGTGAACACTCTTGATTATTATAACAAAAACATCAAACAATATCTACTGCATTTTGCTTTTTTTCTAATTATTTAAAATTTTACATCATAACTTTCAAAAGGCACACCCAAAACCCACTTTGCTGATATGTGATTTGAGCTTCTAGATTTAGGCTTAAAGAACTTGTGCGTTTTGTGTGTGTGTGCACATTTACAGATACCAGTTACACGTCCCATATCACCAAAGCTGGGTAGAACCAAGAGCTCTGTGGGTGCAGCAAGCAAATCCTTGGAACAATTAGAGATTGGTCATAGCCCACGATCCGTTAGAGACCAAACCACCATGTCACCTAGGTTCAACCATGATAATAACACTACTGCTCCCAAGAGGCCAGACAGAAAACCTTTGACCAAAACCTCACAAGTCGAAACTACCAAGTCTAAAGGGAAGGTCTCAAAATCAAAAGCTAAAGAGAAAGCTTGCAATGAACAAGTGGATGAAAGCCAAGCCCCGGGTGTCAACCCTAGTGAAAGTGAAGGTTGTGCACCGGCTCCAGAAAGCGAGTTTGATTCAAGTTCAGTCAATCAGGATAAGACACATGTGGACATCGCCATTGGTGGTTAAAATGTTTATTAAAGTACTTGTGATGACTGAATGTAAACCTTTTCTTTTCTTTCTCCCTTCTTTTGGGTGGGTGGAGGGGGGATGGTTCCTGGCTTGTTGCACTTTGTTTTGAATTCTTTTTAAGGGTCTGTGCAGTGAATTTACTGTCAAAAATGGGTCTGTGCTTTTTAATGAATGGAAATAAGAATTAGCTGGTCTATAGTTGAAACTGCATATGTCCTATCTTCTGTGCATAAATCTTTGATAGAAATTTTCAAAACATAGTAAAAGTAATAAAATGAAGTAGCCAAAAATCAATGGTAGAACTTCTAAGACTTCCAAAACAATGTTAATTGATAACAAATTTGATTGATTTGTTGTACAAAATGATTTATGTATTTGCATAATAATGTGTTCCCAAAAACCAAACCAAAAAGCTCACTTCTACTAGTAGTAATTACATTACTCATAGTAATAACACCCAAAAAATAATCAAGAAAATTTAAGTAAAAAAAACAAAAACAAAAACAATCTTTTTTCTTGTATGGGAAACTTCCTTGAATGCAAACTGCAGCATCCATCAGCTAACCCTTTCTTTATCAGTCTGCTATACTTGGACACCTGCATTCTTTATAAAGTCGCATTAATACTTTATCTAATGTGATCAAATATACCCACAATTTAGTCATAAAAAAGTAATTTATCATGAAATAAATGCTCACCTTTGAGTCTGCAGCTCTGTGGTTGTTCTATTTTCCTTGATTTATGAATTTTCATAAAGTTTTAATATAATATATTTATATAAACTAATAACAGCTTGTAAATTGAGAATCTTGTCCAAATGCTCCAACTATTGAACATGCCACTTCCAATAATTTCCCTGCATTTGCAAATAACCAAATCCAATTATACTTACTTGGTTTACAAACAAAAAAAGAAATCACCATGTCACTTGCACAAGTAACAAATCATTGTAGCATCATTATAATTGAGTTCAATTATATCAGCAGCATAATATAAAATGGTTTTCTTGCATAGAATAACAACATAACTTCACTTTTCTCTCTCTCTCTCGATCTCTTTTTTCTTAATTTCTTTTTTATATTTGAGTCATTAAATTATGGATATTATGTATTTGTTATTATTATTAAAAAACTTTTACAAGAATAATGTACTAGTTTTATTGCAGAATGTACAACATATAGTGGTACTGTCGGCCAAAAGATATACCAACCCGTAGAAGAGGATGATAATTGATAAAGACGACAAGTAGTAAAGGCAGTTGAGGGACCAACCCAAAGTGGAAAAGATCAAGAATCAGTGACAGTTAATGTTTAGTCTTAAGGTGCAAGTATCAGTACACATGGTACAACATGATGAAGCATGAGTACAGGTCATACACAGCCTGTTGTCAAAAGAGATAGTGTAGTCAGCTCTGTGGTAGATATTGCACCAGAACATGGATTCCAGCTGGAGTTCTCAAGATTTTATTTTGCATTCACATAAAGAACTGTTTGGCCCCTTAAATAAATCCTAAATTGTTTTAAAAAGAAAAAAAGTTTACATTTAACCCATGGAAATGATTCTGATAACCCAACTGTCAATATTTCTAAGCCAGAAGTGAAGTCCTTTCTCAGATTAAAATCTCCAAGTGATCTAAATCAAGCATTCTAAAGTGAATTGTGCTTTGTGCATTAAAAGTTGTAACTTGGCTAATAGAAAAATGCATCAAGTTATACATGTCAAGTTACCAACATATAACTAAAAGTTACCAAAGGGCATGCCTAAGCAAGCAATGTGAAGATGATGCAATGAACTAACACCATCACAAACATGTTTTTTATGAAAAACGTACACGCATGTGTTGTTCGAGTTATATCATATATGTCACAACACATAGTTATTACCAACATTAACAAACTCTTATTCTCTTTATCCAAAAAGAACACTAGTAAATAACCTAGTATACGACTAAAACTGATCTCTATTGGATTATATTCGAGTAAACACTGGTTTTCACATGCTGATTAACGAAGATTGAAATGTAAAATGGAGTTACAATTGATCATATTTGCCCCCATTTAAAACTCATAAGATTCTAGTTAACAGTCATATGCCTATGAATTTGATTTCTATCTACAAGAACTGTGATTCATTGGAATGCAACTCTAATTTGTCTTCAAAACATGCAATGTTTTTAAACCTACAGTGGTTTGATTTTGGTTTTGCAAGTATTTATTAAACAATAGATCAAGGACAATGATGCATTATTTTTGGAACAAAAAAGATCAACACTTAAACTATTAACATATGTGATGTGATGAGCTGAAAGCATTTTGGGCCATTCATTATGTTTTTATTCTTCACCTTTAAACTTTAGACATTGGGTTTAAGCATATGGTTTGTCGATATTTTAGAGTTTTAATGATCTAATGAGTGCAACATGACCTAGCTTATGGGCTGTTAGCAGCACATATCATTTGCCCGTGGAATGCAGAAGAAGGAAATGAAAACATCAATTTAACCAAAACAATAGCTGAAGAAACACTACAATCAGTTAGATGAAAAAACACTCTAGTTTGTAATCTAAGCACCGTTTTCATTTTAGGTTTTCACGAATAAAATTGAGGATTCAGCAACAAGATAACAATTATCTATACCGAATTGTCAACCGTTTACTACACAGTTCATAAGCACAAACCACAAATTAAGCATTAAGCACTATAGAGTGAGTGCTTCACAAGATCATAGAATTATTAATCTACACATTCTATTTTGATATAGAAGATAAGTTGTTTGACAGTGTTCTGGATTTTGTTTATATAGAAGATAAGTTGTTTGACAGTGTTTGGCGAAAGAGGCTGAGGCCGATTAATTTATAATCCCAAGTCTAAACCATAAGCTACTTGAAAGGCTTTTATTTTTGGGGCTTATTAGGGCTTATGTTCTTAATAATCCTCTCAATATTGTAACACCCGAACAAAGCTAGAGAGCTGGGGATTATGAAAACTAGAATTCCAAACCCCTATAATTAGTCCGTTACCGAAGACACCCTTAGTCCATTAGTGCACTTGGAAAGATAATATTAATTTGTTTTGCGGGTTGTTTACTGCAATTATTGTTACTTATTGTGTCTATAATAGTCAATTCCAACATGAATTTGGCAACTATAGTGAACAAAACATCGATTAATCGGAATCAAAAGTAATATGCACTAAAGACATACCTCTGTTTTGCTTAGGCACTAGCTTCGTCGCCGGCGGTGGCTGAGCAGCCTTGCTGGCCGGCTTCTCCACAGTCTGCTCCACTGGGAACAAAACCCCATCAATACCCTGCACCGATATTCTGCCGTCGGTGTATATATCCGGGTCAAACAAGTACGCAGAATCCTCCCCTGAACCGAATTTCACCGACCCATCGGCTTCCTCTGCCACCACCTTATGCGGCAGCCGCAATGTATCATACTGAACCTTACCGAACCGCCTTACCGAATTATACATACTCTCTTCCGTTTGATATTCCGGTATCAGATGATAGTATATTATCTGCTCCGGCGCACCGGGATCGCTCAGCTGGTCTGTCGTCAGTTTAGCCATGGCTTCATCGTTCGGCGCCAACACCGTTAAAACGTAACCCTCCGACACCAGTTTCCCCATCTCCGTCGCTAACGACGTCAAATTTACCAGAATGTCGGCTAATTCGTTGTAGCCGCCGTAATGTAGTAGGGTTTGGATGAAATCTTTCACCTGGCTCTCGCCGTCGAAGTGGTGGCGGGCGCCGCCGGGACCTGGTGCTGGTGCCGGAGCTAGAGACGGACCTGGAGCCATCGCGTCGTATACCGGGAGTGCAGGTGGGGAACCGGCGGGAACCGGAGCTGCCGGTTTCTTCAGCCGGTGGGTTCTCGGATCCATAACCGGAGCTCCTTCGGGTAAAACCGCGGAAATCGAACTCAAACTCCTCCTCTGGTTAAACTCTTGCTGTACCAATCGGGGCACCAGCAACCGCTCAATCCCATGGATCAACCCGTCATGTCGAATGACATCATCGGGTCGGGTCACCCTGGCTACACCACCGACCAATTTCTGGCCGGAGTCTTCCCGGGTCAATGGCAAATGATTCCCGGCTTCGTCAACACACAGTGTCTCATAGCTACCAACTGATCCCAAATCCTCCCCGGGCCAATCCGTTGACCCGACCCGGTATGGAATGATATGAAATAATAACAGATTCTGTAAAGATTTGAGATTCCCGGGTTCAAGCAAGAACCGCTTAAACTCAGGATCTAAATGTCTCTCGAGAGCTTCATTACTGGGTGCGAAGATGGTGATATTGTGACGAGAAACAGCTTCCTCTAGGGTTTGTAGCAATAGAGCCTTCTCAACGAGCTCAGATAGCTCAGTGTAGTGCGAATCAAGCAGCGCCACAAGAACCGAGTTGGAACTGATCTGATTGGAGCTAGATTTAGTGTGTTGCAGCGAACTCTTGGATAGCTCTATCGCATTCATGGCGGCCGGTGGTATGAGATTAAATATGAACAAGAAGATCCCTAATGCACCACAGATCTGAGAATCCATGGCGCTAAACTGTGAAGATATCAAGATTGAAAGACAATTTTGAGATTGGTTTCTCTCTGGTTCTTTGATGCTGTTGGTGTGTTTTATCTCTCTGGAGATGATAAAAATGTGATTCTGGGGATTGAAGAAGATGTTAATGGGGAGTTTCTCTCTCTAGGTCTTGGTAATGGCGGAATGAAGAAGGCAGGTGGGGGGGGGGGGGGGGGGGAGAGAGAGAGAGAATGAAACGACAAGATGTGTTGTCGTTCTAGGACAGAGGCCCGTGAACAAATATAACATGTTATATAGGTTGCAAAACAGCTACTGCCACCCACTCCACATTGAACCGTGAATCAAATAAATATATGGTATTTAGGTACATTATTTTTTAATTTAAACGTAATAAAAAAAGTTTTACATGACTTCTAAGTTTACATGGTATCGGAAACTTTTAATTCCATAATTTTTAATATATACTATAAAAGAAAATAGGTTATAATTTAATTATTTTTTTTTAAATTATCGATTATTTCTTTTATATTTTTAAATTGCTTAGGAATAAGTTTTTTTCTAATGTAATTTTAGGTAATCTAGTTTGTTAAATATTAAATATCTTAACAAAAAAAATTTAATTTGATTATAAAAAAATTTTACAAGTTTTTTTATAATAATGTTATGTATGAATTTCTAGTAGATGTTTCCCTACTTTAAAAGATTTTATTTCTTTATGTATGTTTTATAATTGTTACTATATATGTTAGTACTATTTAATACTATAAATATTTAAAATTACTTTAACTATCCATTTATTTACACAGGATGTTAAGCTAGTATATATTAAGGGAAAATGATTATAATGTAATAAGTCAATTTTTTAATTTTTTTCACTAACTATATATCTTTATTTCCTAAAATTCCTTAAAAATTCTGTTTTGCTTACATCAATTTTCTTGGCTTGAATATTAAATTAAAACAGCTTCCCAAATTGATAACTCCTTCCTATATTTTTCAAAAGCGTTTTTCAACAAACCCTAATTTCATCGAGAGTCAACCACACAAAATTGACAATTAACATTTTTTGTTCTTCATCAATTACCCCAATTGGTGATTTAACAAAGTTTATTTCTTGATTCTTATTTCTATTACTAATAGTTGGCTTCATAGAACCATGATTGTATTTTTTTTATTCGGTATATTGGCATCTGTAAAAGTAGTAGTTAATGAAATTTGGTTGTTTCTTGATTTTTAAACTTTTAATGCTTTGGTTGTTGCTTCAAAAGGAATAGGAAAGAAAAAATATGTCAAAATTTCTGTTAGTTACTTTGTAATTTTATATATATTCCTTAGTGTGAGTTTATAATGTTTCACAAAAACTTCACATGGTACATTTTCATTCAGGTTATTAGTCAGGTATCTTTTGCATCGTTAAGCAATAGTTTAAAACTTAATTGTTTCAAACACATTTGGTACATTTTCGGTTCTCATTATCATTGGATTGTTGGATTGGGTGGTTTTGTCCTGCCATAAGGTAATTACAAGTTATTATTTACTATATAGAAAACAAATAAACTTGAAAGGATGAATGTTGTTTATAAAGATGTTCTAGATTAAAATACATTGATGATCTTATATTCTTATGTATAAATTTTTGATATCTAATATATTTACTATTCTTTTAAGATATTTTATATCACTAGGTATAATTTATGATTATTTTACTATACATGTTAACAGTCTTTCACAATATAAACATTTAAAATTTAAATTAACTATTTCTATATTTATACATAGGGTAAAGCTAGTTGTTATTAAACTATGTGATACATTTCGCAGTGTAGTATTTTTATTTTTTCCTTATAAAATGTATTGCACATGATTGGAAGTACAAGAGAGACGTTAAGATGATTTAAAGTGTATTTGTTAAGTCAACTAGAGTATTTTTAATCAACTATAAACTATAATAGTTGACTAATTATGACTTCACATTTATGAGTGTAGCAATATATGGAAATATCTCAAGTCTAGTAGGATGGTGCATGATTTTATACGTACCGTATAGTATAGTAAACCTATATTATATTTCACCAAATGTATTAGTATTATTTATACTTAATGAAATGCTTAGAAACAGGGGCGGACTCAAGATTTGAATGGTGGTAGTACCGGACCTAGAATTTAAAATGAGTGATAACACCGTCTCGAAAAAATTGGAATTTACGCTATCGGAGATCGAAATTTACACTACGCAGACAAAATTGACTAGTGTCCCGTGTCACCACCGGTTTGGCTTTGGGTCCGCCCCTCGGGGGTTTATGTATTACATAGTACTAGCATGTTACTCGCGCAATGCAGCGACAGTGAATAATTCATACTCGATAACATGTTTGATTTCGATAATGTAAGGTATAAAATTCACGCACTATGATGACATCGAATAATTTCCTTTCGCAACATGTTCATTTTCTTTCCTCCTTTTTCATTTTATTATTTATTTATTATCTATCAATTCTTTCGTTAAATTTTAAAATAACTTTTGAAAAAACAATGGAATAAGAAAAAAAAATCAATACTTATAAAAAAGATGATGAAAACGATCAATGACTTTGTAAATGTATTGATTTGAATGAGGTGTGTTTTAAAAATATATGGATATTCAAGATTATATCAATAATTTTCTATTGCTTAAAATTTAAAAGTTCAAGTAAAGTAATGTTAAACATATGATAAATGAAACTTTTTAATTTTTTTATATGAGTGCTTATAAATTTGGGTTACATGTTATCAGATTTAAAAGTTCGAGTAAAGTAATGTTAAACATATGATAAATGAAACCTTTAGCTTTGTCATTTCACTATCCTAGCACATGTCCGAGGTCGTCTGGTTCACTGACATAGTTCGCGTTAGCGGTCACTCAACCATTTCTTCTCTAAGGCAAGTCTTTTTCAGCCTTTTCTTTCTTATTTATTAAAGTTACTTGATTTTTAGTTGTGTCATCGTATCTCAACCACTACCGACCTTAGTTGTAGATGTAGTCTCTTTAACGAAGATGAAGCCCTAATTAAGAAGGGCATGGTAAAAGGAAAGAAACCTTAATATCAGTAGTTGAAGGCACAAAGCCTTAATCATAGTCGGTGAAGGAAGACGAAGAAGAAGCACATAACAAAATGGTGGTCAACTAAGACGAAGAGGAAGGCCGGCTTAGGAAATTGTCATTGAAGGAAGCACATGTAGCCAACCAAACGCATGAATCACAGGAAACCTAATTTGAGTTGTGTCGAAAAAAAATTTAAAAATTCTCGAACTTAACACACCCTAAGTTTCTTAAACCGCAGAAAAATAGGAATTTCGTTTAATTTCAAAAATTGCATTTTGATCGAAAGCATTCACAGAATACTATGGAAAATATATATAATTGATAAAAACTTGAAGAAAAAATGTTGTATGAATTATGAAAAGGGAAGTTTGTGTTTTAAAATAATAAAAGTTGCAACAACCCCTTATCATCATCATACACAACACAACCACAAACGTAAAATCGATTACTTAGTTTAATGACACCCTCTTTTTCTTATTCAGACTTACGTACGTACGTACTTTTCCCATTTAATCATTATTTTAGCATTAATTTTGTGTAATTAGATAACGTGTAATAAAAACAGTTAATTTTGTAAACTCTATAACCAATCACCATTAACTTATACGGTTATAAAGTAAACAACAATTATTCATTTTTTGTATACCTTTAATACATTAGATAAATAAATCGGAACTTGTGTGAATGATTTTTATATACCCTCGCAAAGCATAGGAAAAGATAATTAGTCTTTTAAAAGTCATGTTGGTTGGTTGAAAAGTTTAATGTTTATTGTAAAAAAATAATATGAATTCTAAGGCTTTGTTTGTTTTTTTAAAATAAAGTCTTATTTTAAATTGTTTTTATGGGTATGTGGACGTTTTTAATAAGTTTATTTGTTTTTTCAAATAAACATTTGCAGACGCACAAACGTTTCCAATAAGCTTATTTGTTTTTCGCAGAAATAAGACCTTATTTTTGCTTATCCTAAGAAGCAAAATAACTGCAGCTTTTTTTCGTAAACTTAAGACCTTCTAAACTACGTCTGTTCATGAAAACATGAAGTAAGACATAAAAATTTTATATCTTCAAAAACAAACAACATATTACTCTAAGGGATGTTTGGTTTATGAATTTGAAATCCTTTTGGTTCTTGCAAAATAACAATGGGATTTTTGGGGAAAACTGTTAGAAATTGATTAGGGTAACAACAAAGGTGAAGTGGCAATGTTGATGGAGGCCAGCAGCATTGGTGGAGGCTGGTGACCGTGAAGACGGCGATGGTGTAGGTTATTAACGGTGAAGGTTGTGGTCTTATAATGGTAAAGGCAACATGGGTTTCTCAAAATCCCAAGTTCATATGATTTCAAAATCCTCCCCCTACCCGAAGGATTTACAAATCCCTCTACTGTGGGATTTAAAATGCAAATCTCATCCTCTTTAATATCCGATCAAATATATCATTTCATAGGATTTCAAATGCAAATCTAATAAAATCTCATGAAATGACACAAACAAAACACCCTCTAACATTTGGTGTAATGCTCATTTTTTTTAATTGTATTGACCATTATTTAAGTATCACAATGAACCGTTATCCAATCATACCATCACACTCATCTGTCAATTTCTCCAACAACAAAAGAAAAACTCAAAATTTTAACATGAACACCGTCATCTTAACCAAATCACGCCGGCGATCATGATAACACAGGAGTGAGATCACACCAGCTTCACGTGATCCGCTCTGTGCATAGTTTCTGTAATTTTCATTCACAAATAATTAAACACTTGTTAATAGAGATGCACAAAAAGGACCGGTCCGACCGGTCCTTCGAAGACCGAATGAGTCGAGCCGGTCCAAGACCACCACGAACAGAAACGATCCGAACCGGTCCAAATCGCGGTCCGACCAAGACCGGTCCAAAACGGTCCGTGAACCGGTCCAAACCGAGTCGGTCCAAGTCACCAACCTTTTTTTTTGAATTCCAACGGCTCCAAACCGGTCCAAACCGGTCCAACGGCTAGTTTTTCAAAATTTTAAAATTTTCTTCCAATTCTATAAATACCCCTTTGGAAGCCTCATTTCTTGCACCATCCATACTCTCATTCTCTCATTTTCTCATTCTCATTTCTTGCACCATCCATTTATATAAGAATTTGCTTATATAAAAGTGTTCTATAATATTTCGATTTGCTTCAATATTATAAAAAATGGCGGGTGAAGGTTCTAGCAATTTGAACGCGGGTCGAAGTGATTTTAATATAAATCTCCCGTACGAAGAAGTTCCGAAAACAAATCGAGTAGCGGAAATTTGGAAACATTTTGTACAACTCAAGCAAAATAACAAAAAATATGGGAGGTGTACACATTGCGGAGCAATATTTTCGGGATATAATTCTTCTCTCGCTCGGCATTTAGTAAGTATTCTTTTTTATATTTATGTTTAGTTGATGTAATACTAGTTTTTTTCTATTTATGTTTAGTTTATCTAATACTAGATTATTTATATTTATGTTTAGGGTATGTAATTCTAGTTATTCATAACTTAGTTATTCATTCTAATTGTAATACTAGTATTTATGTTTAGTTTATATTTATGTTTAGTTTATATTTATGTTTAGCTTATGTAATACTAGTTTTTTTATATTTATGTTTAGGGTATGTAATTCTAGTTATTCATTCTAATTGTAATACTAGTAGATATAACCCGGAGAGTGGTGTCTAGAATAGTCACGATCGGCTTGTGGTTGTTGGATTTTCCGAAAGGTTTTAAACCGAAAGGATCCTGCCCCCCGACTGACCTGCCTGGCCACTCTTTGCTTGGTAGTCAAACGTATTACTTTAGAATCAAACTATAGTTTAGTACTTGAATATAGTTTAGATTACTTGAACTTAGTTTATTCTAATATAAACTTTAAAAAATTAGACTAAGTGCTTGGCGCGAGAAGCCGCTGCGGTTGAAAGTCAAACTCTAGTAGATGGTCAAATGTGGCGTTTCGATGCCGCTCTAGCTCAAGAATTAAGCATGCAATTAATCATACAAGAAGCATTACCATTTGACTTCTTCTCCCGCCCAAGAGTCATAACTTTTATCAAAAAAGCTTTACAACCTCATTATTGCCCTGTAAGTCGAACAACTCTTAAACGTAAAGCTATGACAAAATGGAAATTAATATATCGAGACTTAAAGGAATTCTTTACTAGATTCGATGGTAGAGTTTCCATAACCACCGACATTTGGACCGCTCCACATACTACCCATTATTCATTTATTTGTGTTACGATACATTGGATAGACCCAAAAACATGGCTTATGCAAAAACCTATTATTGCTTTTGAAAACTTTCCTCACCCGCATGGGGGTGAACAAATTTACGATATTTTGTTGAGGATTTTTAATGGTTTTGGAATTAAAGAAAAAATACTTTCAATCACCCTAGATAATGCAAGCAACAATACAAACGCTATGGGACGATTGAAACGAGTTTTAAACCCAATATGTGAAGGGGAATTTTTGCATGTACGTTGTTGTTGTCATATTTTCAACCTCGCGGTCCAAAAAGGTTTGGAGTCTATGGAAACTTGTCTTGCGAAATTTAAGAGATTAAACGTGGCAATTTTTAAAAGCGGACCCGTCGCGTTCGGAAGAACCCGAAGCCGGCGAACAATACGTTGACGACACTCAAAATAGAATGAACGCAGGTTCATCATCCAACGTCAACTCAAACGAAGTCGCCTATTATGGACCATATACTGACGATAGTTACAACTTTTGGAATTTCAATTCCGACTATCAATTTCAGTAGTTGTCTCTTTATATTTTGTGACGTTATTTCTTTCGAACAATATGTACTTTGATTTCGAAGAACATGCTAGTTATTTTCAGGTCTCTAACTAGGGGTGATGGTCATGCCGAAACTCCATTGCTAGAGTTCCCTTTTCTTGTTAAAAAAATAATTCAAGTTTCAACAATATGTAATTTTATTTCGTAATTGTATCGCAATGTTATTTATATGTTTTTATTAACTTGCAATTATATATGTTTATACTTTATAACTTGCCATTTTTTTAAATTAACAAGTCACTTTTTTTTTCAAACAAAAAACAAACCGAAAACCAGAAATTTTAAACCGAAACAAAAAAAACCCGAAAATGTCTAAACCGAACCAGAAAAATACCCGAACGAAAAACGGACCGGTCCAGGACCGAAGTCGGACTGGTCTGGACTTGGACCGGTCCGGAAGTTGTCTAGGACCGCCCGAAGACCGAATTTATCGAAATGGTTTTACGCGAAGACCGGTCCGCCGAAGACCGGACCGGCCCGGGACGGACTAGGTCCAGACCGGACCGGACCGGACCGACTGTGATGCAGGACCGATTTTGTGCATCTCTACTTGTTAACTATGAATGTTTGTTATGATATGAGAACATGATTGAGACTTGAGAGTCTCAATATACAATCCCAGACCCATATGTTAAGGCCCATTTCATTTTCTGCTTTATTTTTCGTTTAGCAATATATTTTTTATCAATTTTTTTTCACATTTTTATTATTTATACTACGTTTCAAATCATCAATGTTTTGAAATATAAAATTAACAGAAAAGACACATAGTGCCCTCATAGCTGTGCTGGTCATCTCATTTGTTGCGTGTTGATTCCGTGATAGACATGTCATGACCACGTTATCGGCTAGTCATTGTATTGCAGGTTTAGTTGTGGGAACGACAACCTTTTTATTTATGTGTCGGATTTTAGGGCTGCGAATGTTATGACTATGAGAGTTTCAGTCATGCTGATATAGCAGTCGGCCATTACAGTCATCCAACAATAACTACGAGTGCTCTTAAAATCCAACCAAAGAAAGCAAGTAACTTAGAATAACATAAGTTTAAAATAAATCACACACTTTCTAGAGAGAAGTAATAAATTTCCGTCAACACAGACGAACATCAACAAAAGTTTTGTGGAGCTGTACCGCTATAGGTACAGCACGACAAAACTGATGGTTATATAGTCAATAGAGATCAAAATACGCTCAACGCTTTCAATCTTTGATAATCTAAGGATCACCGATGATACTATATCCAAGTTAAAATACCAATAAATTTACAAGCACATCCTACAGTTTTCCAAGTGTAACAGTCTATCTGTATATGCTTTCCAACAACCTGCAAAAAAAAAAACAATAATAACGGCACCAAGAAAAAGATCATTAGAAAAGGAAATCTTGATGAGTAAAGAAACACCGACATGTTTGATTACAAAGGAGTCAAAAAATGTATACCTAATTGAGATATAGAAATGGATATTGACGTTCTAAAGATCCTGCTATGATTAACACAGGGGGTGTTCGGATAACAATTAGAATTATGAAATGAAACGAGTTGTATAGATGGAGTTTCAATGTGTTTCCGCTGTTTGAAGTTGTAGTAAGCCGACAATTAGATATTTTTATGTTTGGAGAACCTGATCCTTTTAAGAGATTAATATATAAGCTGACCTAATATGTGTGTGTGAGCTTGCATGTGTGTTTGTGTGTGTGTGAGAGAGAGAGAGAGAGTGTGTGTGTGTGCGCGCGCGCGCTTTGTCAAATAAGAGTAAAATTCCACCAAAATAGGTTAAATTTGGGCAGATAGTTAATTTTACTTTATCTGGTTATCATAACCAGCTTGTTGTAGCTGATTATCTCCAAGTCTCCATCTGGTTATTCAACTTCTAGATAATCAGGTAATCAAGAAAACAGTATATATATACACTAAAAACTGATTATTATGGATCCAAGTCGTGAAAATCATTTCGAAAACACCAATCCAGACCTACCGTGTATGTGTAGTACAAAACCACAGGTAAGAGGATAAAGAATCGTAAATGTAAGAATATATGTTTGACCATGAGACAAAAAGTCAGACATACAAAAAACATAACTCACCTTTTAAGTCAAGTGCCACCAGAAGATTTTATTGCTCAAACAGTAGCAAAAGACACTAGTTTGAACCACTTGCACCAGCTGTCTGAACACGATTATTGTTATTCGCTCCTGCATCTGAAACCCGTTCAACTAAATTACTCGATGAATCATCATGATCTTGACTATTATTTTCTCTCACTTCAAGGCGTTCAATCATCCGAGACATGTTTGCAATTCCGACATTCACTTCTCTCCTTACTTCTGAACCAATATTTGACATGGACTGACTCTTGTTAAAAAGCTTATCTTTCCACCCTTTTGTACTCTTTGAAAGTGATTCTTTATATCTTCAATAAAAAAGAACATATTACTTATTTCAAAATTCAGACAGATTCAGAAAAAACCGGCTTAAAGAAATAATATTTTCAAATAGTCAGTTACCTTGTAGAAATAGCATTGAATCTTGATTTCCATGTATCTGCAGCTGCTTGCAATTCTGACGGCCCTGCCCTATCTTGTTCAGGCATGGAAGACAGACTACTTGAGCTTCTGTGAGTAGGCAAAATTCAAATAAAAGAATTTAAATGCAAATTTGAAGTTAAGAATAATTATATTATACGTTTTTCTGTTCATAGAATTTAGATCATAAACTCTTTGCTGACAAAATAGACTTTAGATCACAAATCTTTTGACGCGGAACCCTTATCGTTCTCATGGTTACTTCAGCACTAAATCATACAGTACAAAAGGTTAAAATGGTAGCTTTCAGTGATTCAGATTGCGTGTTCACTATTTTCATTAGGAATCAAGTTCAGACGGAGCCTTTGAATAATTAACCGGGCCCATACACTCAAAACACAATTACACAAACACCACCGGATCACAGGGGATCCAATAAACATGATATACACTAATATAATTTTCTTTTGATATATCTTTTGAACAAGAGATGCAACAAGTTATAATATTGATAGAATTAACACTGTTGTTTCGCTCGTATATTGATTAGATTGATGATAACAAAACATTACCTAGATAATGTCAAAATTGATAAACAACTAGCATGTGTGTACCCCAAAGAATTGAGCAATCATGCGTAAAATTGATAAAATTAACGGTGTTATTTTGCTCATATATTGATTAAATTGATGATAGCAAAACATTACCAAGAAGTACGTAAAATCCGATAAACAACTAGCATGTATATACCCCGAAGAATTGAGCAATCATGAGTACCTATGAATAACCGAGGTCCCATGTTGACTATTTCCAGATGTGGTCAAATGTTGAGTTGTTCCACCGCCACGAGCTGTAAATAAGGCTGATGCCCTAGGGGAATCGACAGCAACCCGTTCAGCAACTGGTTCAGCTTGCTCTTGAACCACGCCACCAGAAGCCGAGATGGTGGCACCTGAAGGTCCATCAGGGTTACCCGATAACACCAAGAACTGTGGACGGCTGTGACCCGCTGAGCGGTTTCTTGAACCCTCCCTTCGACCCATGTGGTGGTGGGTCCTCCCCATGGCAGCCGCAGCAGCCAGATGTTGAATGATTCGGTCCTCAAGTTCACTATCATTAACACCATCTGGCAACTGAATGTCAAAGTCAAAGTTAAAGTTATGTTATTAAACTAGCTTAAAATCCCGTGTATAAACACAGGAATGGTTAAAGTAAATTTTAAATGTTTAAGGTGTTAAAGAGTACTAACATATATAGTAAAACAATTGTAAAACATACATAGGATATAAAATCTCTTAAAAGAGGGGTAAATCTATTAAAAATCAGAAATTCATACATAACATCATCATCAAATTTTTTGTAGAACCTCTTTATAATCAAATTTGAATTTTTTTATTTAATCCAATTGGTATACATCTTTACATAAATAACCACGAATATAGGTAGATGTATGATGTATCTACTAAATGATTTGAATAAATGTTTTTATTAAGATATTTAAGTGTTAACAAACTAAATCACTTAAAAATGGCATTTGAGCCTTTGAGGAAACAACTCATTTGTAAGCCATTTGAGAAAATA
This sequence comes from Dittrichia graveolens, assembly GCA_038502395.1. Classification (NCBI taxonomy): domain Eukaryota; kingdom Viridiplantae; phylum Streptophyta; class Magnoliopsida; order Asterales; family Asteraceae; genus Dittrichia; species Dittrichia graveolens. Next base: position 7,628,230 of record JARJIL010000003.1, read on the forward strand.
AAGGGGATGATTGATGGAAAGATTCTAAAAATAGAATGATGACATCACAACCCCTTTTCCTTTAATATATATAAAACATTAAAGATAAAGATTAAAGATAAACAACCACATTCATAATATACAGTCATATACTCATACAGACATGACATACATGTTGTAGTTCAAAATCACCAAGAGTTGGGTGATGAAATATTGTGGAATTTCTTGTTGGGTTAAACCTAAACCGTCTCTCCTGTTCAACCGCCTCCAATAACTCTTGACTGCAAATGTTACACAAATTAACACATTACCAAATCCACACACAATTTAAAAATATAATAATGACCAAAATAAGTCACCTGGATGGATCCTTCAAGCTAATGTCTTGCCAACACATAGGACAATTAGAGCTTCTTTGACACCTATTATTGTAAACATATCAACAGGGTTACATTTTCAGAAAAAATTGATTTGATTGTCTAATAAAAGGTGTCAACTTTTCAAAAGTTACAAGATAAAGAGAATGTATTGTACCATTCAAGAACACATTGAAGATGGAACTCGTGCTTGCAGCTAGTCACCTAAGAAGATCAAATGCATAAACGACCACGAATTGTGCTTTCGTAAAAGCATATAAATCAGGAAAAACAGGATATACACACACACGGACACATAGTAAGAATATGATTACTACCGTTCCCGGATCATTATCACAGAAAGCCTCTAAGCAAATGCTACAAGAATCTTCGCAAGCTTCTTGTATCCCTCCTTCCACAAATGCTGCAGGTGAAGTCAGATGACTCTCCTTTCCCTCTTCCATTTTTAGAACCTAAATAACCACGAAATCCATAAATTAAACATTAAAAAGATGATGAATTAGCACTATAATTAACATTAACTGGTACAGGGTACATTTTCTACAGTTTCCCTAAAGTAATTCTCATATCATTCTTAATAACCCCTTAAAGTTAACATCAAAATGTAACAGGAACCAAAAGTCTATAGCTTGAAATCAATTATATAACTCCTATTCACCCCAGCTCTGATTTCACAACAAATTTTCTTTATGATAGCTGAATCAAACAAAAACTCAATTTCCAGCATACAAAACGCCATAAGTATAACAAACATTTGCAGATTAAACGATCCCTGAGCCTCAGTTTAAAGTTAATTAATCACAAGTTGAGCAGTAGAGCCGCAATAACCCGAAAAAATAATGAAAACAAGAAAACCCTTTGAAAGGAGAGAGCTAAGTTAAAGATTTCCATCATAAACAAAACTGTATAAGGGATTTCAGAGACCCCAAATAACCAATGGATGAAAGACGGATTTATTGTGGAATTATGAACTTACCTCCATGGGAATTGACAATATGTTCCAAAGATTGTGATCAAGAACCCTAAAAAATATCTCCTTGAAACAAGAATCAAAATTAATGATTTTGCCTTGAGAGACTATCAAGAGTAGAGGAAACCATTGATGAAAGAAACACAGAGGGATGAATGATAGCGTTGAGATTGAAGCTGGAAGTACAACTTTACCTTTTGATTTTTCCAATACCATTCATCCACCTTGTTTAAAGTATATTACTACAAATTTATTCCACCTTTATAATTCCGTGTCCGTCTATACCCTTGGAATATTACTACATTTGTTGTTTTATTTTAATAATTAAATAATTTTAGCTTTTAAAATTAATAACATCACTGATTCACATTACATGAATTTTTTAATTAAACACAATTTATAATAATTATAAGGTTTTAAACTTTATCCCGTAGAAGTTTGGTAATTTAATAACGTTCATTTTCCACCTCGTTTAAAAGCACTTGCAATGAAAAAACAAAAGAAAAACACAATCCATACATGTATTTTAAATAAATTCTAAAATTTATTTAAATTTTAGTAGTTCATTTATAATGTTCAGAGTTTGTTTGTTACATTTTTCTAGATTTTTCGTATCATGTTTATGGAATAACTATAATGAATTGTAATGTCGGAGAAAGTTGGTAATTATTTATCCACTCAACTTTAGGATGACTGTTGATTGAACAAAAGTAAGCCTCTACATCTCAAACACCTTTGTTATTTACGTTGGAGAACAAAAGCTATTTAGTTTCTTTCTGGAAAAGAGTACTTCAGGTTTTATGTTTTCGTTAAAAGATAAAAAGAATATAGCTTTAAATCCCACATGAATTGGTGGTGAAACTTAGAAAGATCGAGGGCATTCTCAGATAATCACTATCGAACATTTTGCAAGATAAGATTCATTCAAATCGTATCCATATTATTGCATACGGTTGGGACCCTTAGTTCCCAATCAAAGGTAACTTATGCTTTGACGTATTTCTTTTAAAGCTTTTCTTTCTCGACTAGCTTTATCTCTCTGTGGGCTTGCTCTTCCTTAAACAGTGTGCCTATTGTGCTCATTAGAGGAAGAATCTTTAGACAACTTACTACTGCTTAAACCCGTTTGAAGATTACATGCACCTCTTTGATTAAAAATCTTTAAATGATAGAACTTACTTCAAAATGTAACAACGAGCTCTCTTCTCTCTTTTGTAAAAAAAACAAAGAGCAAAGTTTCACGGTGCATTTTAGACAAAAGAAAGTCATCTTTACAAGTGAAAAGGTTAGCTATTGATTAATTTTGGAAATATTAAAAATGAATTTTGGGATGTATAACATACAAGTTAGATGGTGTGTGAGTTAATGTGAATTTTATTTATAGTGTTTGAAAAGTGGTGGAGGCATAAAATATGGTGGGTCCTATTTCTACGAAAGCAAAAGATGGAGGAAATTCGACGTGAGTGCGACATTATATTCTTTATTTTCTAACTATTTGTTTATGACATCTTTACTTCCTCTTATCATTTGTTTTATCATTACCTTATAATTAATTAAGAGGATACTTTACCACTATTAATTTATATTTTTATATTTGCTGCTCTAATTAAGTGGATAGTATTCTATGTACGTTTATTATGTGTTGTATGTCAATTTACTCACCAACTCCTGCTAATAAAAATAAAAAATTAAAAATTAAGTAGAAAATTAGAAACATGAGTTGAAACTCTAAGAATTTGTGGTACGTAAATGATTGGAGTAACTAACACATTAACATAATTAAACGATAGCAACGAAACCTAAGCAGTGATCGAATCCTAAAATGAAGGATGACAAGGTTGTCGCAATCGTAGCCACCAACACAAAACTCTAGGAATGGACGGGGTCTCCCAACGTTGTATCTCCCCGGCCAATTTGTACGTAGCTTCTTCTTTTTTTCCCTTCTTAAGGAGTCATGCTCGTGATTAATGCCATATAACAAACAAGCTTGTAATGTTACTCTCTGACCACTGTTATACCTTTGTGATAGTAAAGCCCGTCATAGAGATATTTTGGGAGGATTTAAACAAAACTTTTTATATACCAGAATCAATTTTGGTCCTTGATTAATATAAATCAATTGATATTCCCATTAATCCGTTATTACTTACTCATTAGTGACACAATAATGATGGATATTTTTAAAAAACTAAACCTTGCTCATTAGTTATAGTCCATCCGGACGCAACTCACGGTTAGTTAAATATATAAATGATCAAAATATCATTATTGATGAGTCATTAATGATATTATAAACAGTTTTCGCACAAAAAAGAACAATTCTCGTTTGAACCGTTTATTTTATATAAAAGAAAATTATTCACTAATACTATGATTAGTTATATCAATAACTAAAGAGTTAATTTCATAAATGGTCCTTTAACTAACCATGAATTGCAATTTTAGTCCTTTTTTCGAAAAAGTTGCAAACATTGTCCTTTAACTACCATTTTGTTGCATAGATAATCCTTTCTAACGAATTCCGTTTATGTTTACCGTTAAGTTCAGTGAATGTAAGGGTATTTATGTCTTTTTACCTTTTTAAAGTTTTTATTAATTATATATGTCAAATAATATTTGTTTCTTTAAAAATTAAAAATAACAAATGAAGATGGGGTGTTTTTGAAAACTTCAGCCTAATTCACCACCATGACACCACCACCCACTACCGTATACCACCAACCACCCCCACCGCCGTATACCACCGGATGCCACCTTATGCCACCAACTATCATCGTCACCTGTCTTTGCTTTGAGAAACCACCACAATCGCGCACCAACCACACAAGCCCAATTCACTCCCAACTGTCTTTGCTTTGAGAAACCACCAAGAAGACCATATATCACCACCAACTACTACCTTATACAACCACCACGATATATAGCCACCACCAACCGCCACATACAAGAACCAGAAAGTCGAAAACTAACAAGAACACCAAGAACAATGAAACCCATACACCCAAATCAAAACCCACCACACAAATTGACACCTACCTGAAACCACCAATCGCCGCCACCTTAATCGCCTGAAAGCACCAACTGCCGCTGCATGAAATTGCCTAAAGAATCATCCGCCACACAAATCAAAACCCAAAATTGTTTAAACACATCCAAAATCGAAACCCATAAACCCTAAATTTTAGATCTAAAACTCGCTAACCCACAATTTGTGAGATAGGTGGTATACATGGTGCGCGATCGTGGTGGCGATGGTATACATGGCGATGGTATACATGGTGCGCGATCGTGGTGGGGATGGGAGAGGCAGTCGCCGACGCCTGTGTAGGGGTTGTAGGGTTGAGAGTGGAGGTGAGGGGTTGTGGGGATGGTGCGCGCTCTGGTATACATGGTCGCGACGGCAGTGGCCTTTACCGGCGACGACCTTTACCGGCAAATGGAGGTGAGGAGTTGTAGGGTTAAGAGAGGGAGAAGAGAAAGAGTATGCTTTAAAGGATAAAAGGGTTTGGGGGAGGGAGTGTACTTACTTCAATAATAATAATAATATATTATGAAAATAAGTTAAAAAAGGAAGATAAGGGTAAATAAGTAAATTTATCAAAGTTAATGGCCCTTTTTAACAGAATTCGTTAGAAAGGATTATCTATGCAACAAAATGGTAGTTAAAGGACAATATTTGCAACTTTTTCAAAAAAAGGACTAAACTTGCAATTCGTGGTTAGTTAAAGGACCATTTATGAAATTAACTCATAACTAAAATAAAAAAACGGTAGTAAAACAGTTTATATTACATAGTTATATAAATCGTGAAATTCTTCTATCATCATTGGAAACGAAGTTATAAATCAACTATTTGTAATCAATACTCTACCATATATCATTATATAATTGTCAATTTATTAAGTTTTTCTTGTCATTTTGAGCTACAAGTAGGTATATAATTATTTTGTTGATTCCCGAATGATAAGTTAGTTTAGTTAATATGTATTTTTTGGGCTTATAGACTAGTTATTTTAAATACGAGTTTCATAATATTCTATTTTATTAAATGAACTTTAAAAAATAAAATATATATTATATGTATAAAAAAAAGTGAGTCTTTTTTTAAAAGTGAACTTTATGTATCATACTTTCTGCACTCTTTTAAAGACACCTAAGTCGTCCTATGATGATCCACATGATTCAAATAGAATCGGCAGATACACACTGACACCTTCATACTAGACAATTGTACAAGTTTTGTGCTTTTCTCATTAGAGCATGGGGAGTACTTCAACCCCATGCTTCATGATTCAACTTTTGTGTTTTTCACATACTTCACATGTCTTCTCTAAAAAATAATCTCTCTCATATCTCCTAAGTATCGAAAAACATGCTTTACGTTGGCATGTTTAAAGTTTGGGGGATGTGGGTGGTGTTCTCTTGAATACCAAAGGCTACCTCAACAAGTCGATAGCAAGTGAAGCTCTTGGGTACATCTCATGCATGCTCTTATGATCCTTCATCCAAATTCCATCATCAGGGCATGCTTTTAAAACAAATACTATTTATATTTACTTGTATAAATGTTTTTAACTAGATAAAGCATGCTCTTTCTGTCTTGTAGGTCTCAACTCTCGTACATTATACATACATGATATTTTCGAAACGTAATAATTAAATAGTCTAAACGATATACCAACTGTGTATGTTTTAGCTTATAATTAATTAGAAATTATTAATTGGTAACATTTTTATAATTCGACAAATGATTCATTTCTAAGTAGTATATAGTACGTGTGAATCGTGTCTTCTAGCCAGTAATGCATTAGGCACTTGTACGTTATGCAGCACATTGGACGGATTGGATTTCACTCATATTGACTGTTTAAGAATGAAATAAATATTTAATATTTTTTTTTCTTAGTTTAATCCAAACAAACCCTGGTGCAATAAGGCTACCCTAAATCCTAATCCTTGTTAGGTTAAGGAATCTTTCTTATCCCATGCATGTACAACTTGTACCGTACATATCATCAGGGTTGCCTGGTAATTTCCTTGATACGACGTAGTTTCATGTCTCATTCAGTTTCATTCTCAAACCATTTTTTGTGAAGGACTTCTCCAAAACCCCGTTTCGGAGAATTGCTCCCACATTTCATTCTCCAACGCCACCACATCTTTGTCCACCTCCGGCGTCATAAACCTCTCAGCCGCAGCCACCACCGCCGGATGCATCGACAACTCATCGTCCATGGAGAACTCACCGTCACCGCAGCCCTTGCGGTGCATCATCAACCTTCGCCGGCGTTTCCTCCTCATAGCGTTCCTGCACAGACCCGCCGGGACCTTGTACATGGTCAACACCATGAAGTCGACCACCGCACAGGGGAAGCAGCAGCAGACCGCCGCGACCTCGGCCGTCGTCCCGCCGACGACCTCCGCCATGCGATTAGATCTACATGAGGGGTGCTGTCGTAGCAATTGACGGCGCTCCTCCAGCGAACGACGTAGAACGAATTGAGGTTTCGTCATGGTGATCTCCGAATCGGCGATTGAAGCGAACAATTACATGAAAGGGAAGGAGAATGCGGTTGCCGGAAACAGGTGTTTGATTGAAAGAATGGACAACCGATTAGATCGGGGAAACGATTGGGGTGTTATAAGGAAGCTGAAGGATGTAACGAAAGGCTGTGGGGTAAACAGTTGGAAGGTGAAGCATTATTTCACGGCGATATCTCCGTCGTGGATTTGAGGGTTTGTGAATGAGAATTTACGGGGGAAACAATCATATCACCGACGGGGAGAAGAAGTCGGATATTAATGCTGTATGGAACAAACTCAGATCGATATATGCGTCCACAATGATTACATAATTTACATGTCACTAATCCATACTTCCATACCATAATTAACTATTTCGCCTTAGAACCATAACATTAACATTTAACGTGACATATTGACCTATAACTTAATCATTAAACATGGCATGTTTGACCTTAAGACGTTACATGTACACTTTCCATGATATTACATAACACATAGTGAAACATACACAACATGATTTCATTCAACACATATGTACGAACAAATGAGTTTGAACAAAATCAAACAAATCATAAATCTAACCAAACGTGAACTAGGTCGAAATCGGCAATCATATCATAAACAAAAGCTTGAACAAACAGACTCGTAAATGAAAACTTATGAGCTTGAACAGATGTGTATGAAGATGCGTAACTAGATCATACCTAAATCGAACCAAAATCAACGGGTATAAATCGAACATAGATCAAGCAAATCAAACCCAAATGAAGTTGCAGACTTGCAGTTGTGGGTCGAACACAAATCATACATAGATCAAACCAATCAAGCAAACCAAGGTCCATAAAGTTAGATGTCGCAAACACATATCTGGAACCGTTATGTCGGAAAAAATGAAAGACCAAGAAGACGATGACTAGAAGCAGTGATGACAGTTCGGATCTAACAACCCTAACCTGGAAGCATGGACCGTAATCGAATCATGAACCACAAACTCAAAATCGAAGCAAACCTAGTTGGAGGTAGTCGTGGAAACAACAAATGTAATGCCCCAAAAAGAAATTTAAATATAATAGTAAACTAATCTAGTTAATTATACTTAAAATTAGAAAATATTTAAAAAAATTTCTTAACCATCATCTGCCTAACACACAGGACTCACGACCAAATAATAAATCATTGCTTTTAAAAAAGATCAAAGTAGTTAATTGCGGAGAACCTGCAATCACGCAGGTGTCTTGCCCTAGTCTATTCGAGACGGTCCCGAAAACATATAGACACACGCGGGTAAGCATAAAGCTTAGAGAGCTAACACGGTACTTGCACATTATATCAAATAGCACATGTTCAGGTAACAAATACATCACATCAACATCAAATATCACCACACAGGCATGTAAGTGTCCGGCTGCACATAAATTGCCAAACCGCAATAATAAGTGCCCAACTGCAGATAAATAACACAACACAGATCACAATACATCATCACACGTGAATAGTCATCTCAGTATAAGGAGTAAGTTAGTGATAACGCACCTGATAAACAACATAACAATTACAATACAGCAGTACTTCAGCAAACAATTATGTAACACCGAAATTCTTAAGCTATTTTTTTAAATCGTTGCGTAAGTGTTACTAATTTTCATATTTGAAATCACCCACAAATACATTTCACCGTTTACAAAATACAGTATCCATTTGTGTTATAAAAGATTTACAAAACACGGCTAGTCTATAAACAAAACACAATATCAGAACGTTGGTTAAATTCCACTTCTCACGAACACAACTAAACAGCTGGACTCACCAAACCAGCAAAAAGAAATCAACTGTGAAAAATTAGCACAAGGCTAAGTGAATGAAAGCTACAAACAAACAGTCACCAACAACAATCCATAATCGAACAACAATCATTAACAATCCGTCAAATCATCAATTTCTCAAAGCTAGAGGACCGGCGGTTCTGCCGAACCTACAACCAATGAGAGCCAAAACAAAGGTTCACCGATATCCCTCCGCTAATTGGCACAGTGAAATTCCCATCTGACACAACGCATGCATCAGTAGGACTACAACTGTTCAACCAACCGCAGATGAGCCTAGCCCTTTCAACAGAAGCTGACCTCAACAGCCCTTTCACAGAAGCTGATCGCTTCCAACCCTTTACAACAGAGCCTAGTCCCTTCCATCCCTTACAACATAAGTGATGCCCAAACAATGCCAAGTACACATCAAACCAAGAGCACATAACATAACTCGATCACATAATAACACACAAGTAGTTATTCAATTCTCGATCAACAATTATCAGACTAAACAGTCTATCATGGTATCAATCAATTCAAATCAAGTAACCATAGCAGTTACCACCAATACCACTCGTGAGTAAACCTCCACTCACCTCTGTCCTCAATCATAGTTGCTCAGTTGTCTAATGTCACTGAGTCTTCGCAGTTTTTAAGAACACAACATACCGAAATCAGTCTCCAACTCATAAATATATATTCACATATATTTATATCTCAAATGCTTCGTAAATAGCATATAAAATAAACATATAATTCAACACTACACATGCATCAAGACGAACAACCAACAAAAAGCTTCCCAACATTGGTGGCGCCCCGACCAGTATTGCGTCACGCTACGACGTGTTTTCAAGCTCACTTCGAGCGCTTTCTTCGAAAGGACATAAACGGCTATAGTACAAGGCTTAGGGTACTGTGCCCTTACATTTGGTATTTATACCTTGTTGCCAAATGTTTGGGCCTAACTCTCTCTTAGCCCAAAAATGGTTAGTAGTGATCCAAGGATGAAAGGAGTCCAAGAAAGTAATTTAATAAAAGAAACATTCATTTTATTAATTCACTCTTCTACCAACAACAATATTCATACTAAAGGAGACGGGTATTACACAAACGTAGCCCTAAGAGTTGGGGGTCGGTGGACTTGTTCAATCAGGACATGAATTGATCGAAGGCTTTGATAAAGGTTATCGAAGGCTTTAAGATTCAAACTATGGAGATGAAGCTTTTGAGTTTTGAAGGCTTTAATTAATTAAGGTTTTTGAGTTTTGAAGGTTTTAATTAATAAATAAATTTGTGTGATTGATAGTGAGAAATATTTTTTAAATATTATTAATTTTTTTAAAGGTCCGTCCGTGTAATAGTAGAAATGGTAAAACTGGTATTTTAAAAAGTTTAACACTAACACCTTTAATGTTAATGGACAAAGGATCATCCGTGTTCAAGTTTTGAAAATTAAGGACTAAATTTACAAGATTTTCGAATAAAGTACAAAAAATGTGGTTTCGACATATTTTAAAGGTTACCCATAGAATTAAATCTAAAAGTTATTGTATTTATATAAATAATAATACTTTATATTATTTTATATTAATAATAATAATATTTTAAACAAAAAAAGTAAAAAAGGAGGTATTTTTACTGTTGCTGAATTTCAAATAAATATAAAATATGTCCTCCGTGGTTCCGTTTATCGAAGTACAAAATGGGCCTGGGCGAAAGCCCATGTAATATTGGCATGGTCTCATACTCTCATCCCAAATTTCCAATAAGTAAGCAATTGATAAATAATAATACAAAAATTATAAATAATATTAACAAAAATGTTGTTTATCATATTTATTGGTGCTACCATAAGTAAAAACAAAATCAGTTTATATATATATTAACAAAAATGTTATATATATATATATATGATGGTTTATTTGAGAACCATTTTTGTTGCGAGTATTACGATACCCAATCTTGATATTTGATTGATATAAAACATTAATGAGAGGTATTTTAAGAAAATCAAGTTTCTCTCTTTAATGACGGTCCATCCGGACGTAATTTACGGTTAGAAAAATATATAAAAACTAAATACCCTATTTAATGAACATTAATTGCGGTTATAAATGTTACTTGCAATAAGAACGGTTCTCAAGTGAAAAGTATGAGTAGCAAAACTAGCCATAGTCTTTAAAAAATTTTGAACTAGCTACGGTCTTTAGATTCACGGTTAGAAAAATATATAAAAGACTTCTTTTTTCAGGTATTAGTAGCAAAACTAGCCACAGTCTTTAAGGCCTCATAGATTGGATTTTGAACTGGGTTCTCGATGACGGTAAGTGAGGTTTTGGGATCTAATACCGTAATACGACAATGAAGAACATAACCCATAAATGGATGCCATTGAAGAGCAAAGCAGGTGACAGAAATCGATGAAATTGAGGGCCGGGGGGGGGGGGGGGGGGGGGGGGGAATGTGTGTTGGTAGAGGGAGGTTTATTTAATTGCATAATTACCCTTTGAGAATAACGAAAGGCTTGATAAGTTTTAATTTTTAGTTTATAAATGTTCGCTAATGGTTAATAGTGAGAAGAAAGGTTTATATATGGTTTCTTAAACATAATTAGAAATGAAGTTGTTTTTAGTTTTGGTTGCTTATGGTTTCTTCATCATAAGTTTTAGATTTGGTTATTTATAGGTTGCTAACTAATGAACATAAAAAATGAAAATAAAGAATGATTGGTTGTTCTGTAATGAATATGTCCGGTATAAAGTAGAAATGTTTTTTTAATGTCTACTGCGTTGTTCAATAATAAACAACCTCTTATGATACTTGGGGAAAAATGATACAGAAAAACGTAAAGATTAAAAAGAGAAAGAAAAAAGCATTTAATGATGAAACAATATAAACTAAGAGTTTATTAGTGAACAAAGTGTACTAAACATAACATTTAATGATTAAAAACTCCTAAATATTTGGCTGTGTTCACCGTTGAACATTTGTAAATATTAAAAATTTCGGGTAGTTTAATGTATTTATCTCAATAAAGTATAGTTTGTTGTACACAATATTAAAATGGGATACTTTGTTACATTTCGGTGCACTTAACCTAATAAAATAATATATAATTAATTTAAAATAAAAAAGTTTGAAGCGTGCGAAACATGGGTAGTATGGGAGTTTAAGCATACTTAAAACATGAAGTGAGTTTGCTAATATGACGCTAATGTAACACTGAAGTATGAGATATTTGAAGCATGTATACGCCATGCTCTTAGGGGTACTTGTTTTAGCTTATTATATAACTACTTATAAGCTAGATTTATTTTTCTTCAATTAATTTCTTATTACAAGTCATGATAAATTTCTAAGGTGGAAAATAAGTCACGTAGGCTTTTTTTCCCATCACTCAACTTACTAGAGCTTCGTAGTGATCACTTCTCATCATGTCATATTACGAGATGCACCTAATACCTCAAATATAAAATGCAGTTATAATTAATTTTGAGTGGAACAATCTTATTCCGATCGATCAGATTTAGCTTATACAATAATGAGTTTGAGTAGCTAGCTTATATAATAATAATTGAAAAAAAAGAAATTAGTTATATATTTTCTTATTTAATTAGCTTATATTATTAATTATATGGTTTTGTCACGAGAGCATCATGTGCTTTTAATTGGTCGGCACCGTCTTCATCAATCAGTGTGTCTTTTTGTGACAGAAAACTACGTACTGCATGTACTCCCTGCAGCTATATATATATTTGCAAATTATATTACTTTTTACGTACGTATATTACAAATAATAAGATTTTTACTTTTACCAATTAATTAATGCCATGTATGTATGTATGTATGTATGTCATGTTTATAAAATGAAAAGTTGAAATTGAAATATACAAAGAATTTAATTAATTAAAGAAATAGCGAATGGAGAAACGTACGTACGTATAGTATGTGAGAAAATGCATCATGCATGCATGCATGCATGATGTATCTACAGAAATTAATTAAGAACGGCATTTATATAAATATACCCAAGATTTAACATCAAACTAAATTCGATGGGATACGTACTGAAATTTAAATGAAGCTGCATGTTTTTATTACGTGAAAAGAAATTAAAAGCTTCGTAGAAATCATAAAAAAATAATTATCTAAGGCTATTTAGGGACGTGTAAAAGGGGTAACCGCTCAGTATCTATGGATTAGAAAAACCAATTTTTTCTTTTGTGTGTGTATATAATGTATATGGTTTAACTTAAACCTAGTTTAATTAATCTATTATGAATTAGTTGAAAATTTTCTTAAAGATTCAAGATTAACACTCTAAGGAGCATGTATATAATGTTCATGGTTTAACTTAAGCCTAGTTGGTAATTGGTTTATAAGTTATTTGTATATTAGGTTGTTTACTAGTTTTCTAAATATAATTGTTTAAATGGTATTTGCATATTAATTATTTAGTTGGTAAGTATTAGATTTTAATTTTTGAATAACCGTTTATTAGTTTAACTTAGTTTGTAATTGGTTAATTGTCATTTCCATTAGGACAGAGCATGGGTTGGGTCGTTTTGACCACAAACCGAACCATAACCGATAATATTGGTTATATCGGTTATGTGTTTTTTCAAACCGATGGGTATCGGTTTCTAATAGGGCGGTTTGTGATAGCGGATCGGTTTTCATTATCGGGGTTAACCGTTATACTAAGTTGAGTTAAACTTAATTTGCTTCATTATTTCAGAATACATACTAGAGTTATCTTTTTTATTGTTTGTTAGCAGCCATAAAATTGAGCCAAATAATTGATTATTTTTATAACTTGCTAAGTTCATTATTTTTTATGACAAAATTACAAAATGGTATGATAGAGTTATATTTAACAAACAAAATTTGGGCGGATGCTACACACTTACAGGGGAGGACCTAGGATTTGAAATGTCGCATGTGATAAGAGAACAACATTTCCGCTCAGATCCATTTGTACAAAGAGTAGTGAATGAGAAAGATATGGAGAACCGCTAACGAAAAAGGATAAATCAAAAGGATACGATAAATAATTAGGGAGTCAAATGGTCTTTTTGGGGATAGAGGGACTTGAACCCTCACGATTTTTGAAATCGACGGATTTTCCTCTTACTATAAATTTCATCGTTGCCGGTATTGACATGTAGAACGGGACTCTATCTTTATTCTCGTCCGATTAATAGTAGCACTGACTCGAAAAAATCGAAATTTACACTAAGAAATGAAAGCACAACATCGAAAAAAATAAAAATTTACACTTCGGGGATGAAATTAGCCGGTGTCATGTGCCACCGCTGCTTAAGCCTTGGGTCCGCCCCTGCACACTTATTTCCCTCCACCGATCATAACTTGTAAATTCATTTTTAATATATTCAATAACGTCATATGAAAGAAACAATCAAGTGTTTAATCTTTACAATGACTCTAGTAATCTAGTACATGAACGGAACATAACATAATAAGTAGCAAAACTTCAAGATTTTACAAAAAATATAACTTGCTGACGCACCATAAATTAACAAGTAATCAAAAAATTAAATAATAAAAATATAAAATAATCTTCTAATATAAATAAAAGACTAATTGGATAAAATTTATTAGACGATCTGAACCATTCATTTAAAGAAATATTTAATCTTGACCATTCATTCCCTTAAAATCAAAAAATTAATTTTGACTTTTTAGAGTCAAAAAGATAATTTCATATATGCCCTTATTAAATCATATAAAATCTTATTTGCTCAACTTAATTTACAAATATCATATTTGCCCTTTATAATATTTTAAAATATCATATTTAACCAAATTCTTAATTTTATCATTCTAAAATATTTTATAATCATTTTAATTCCTTTTTAAGTATAACTAATAACGTTTAACTTTATTATATAAAAGACTAATTTGATAAAAAAAGTTTAGACGAACATTAATTTAAAAAATGTTTAATCTTGAACATTGTTCACTTCAAATCAAAAAATCAATTTTGACTTTTATTTATTAGACAATCTAAGTCATTTATTTAGTCTCATCCGATTTTTAAAACGTCATAGTCTTGTCCGATTTTTTATAATTTTTCTGCGCCCGTATATTTAAGATCTATGTTTCTTCATCATCATTATTTGATCAATATAGATAGTCAACAAAAATTATTTGTTATTATCTTTATCAAATATTTGTCATCAACCGTGTAATACACGGGTGACTTAACTAGTTAAATAATAAATCCTTAACGGTTCATTTGGTATCGGTTCAATTACGTGTAAAAAACCGAAATCAACCCACTATGTAACACCCTAAATTTTAGTATAAATTAAAACTTTTTAAAACGCATTTTAAGACATGGTTTGCATAAACTAATTTACAACAAAAGCGGAATCAACTATTTTATATCACAATCTATTAGTTTATATTATACATATTTGAGTCATTCTTCTTTATACAAAAGTTATTAGCAAAATCAAGGCATTTAAGCTGGTGTTACTTACTAATATTCACAACCATTAACTATAGACAAAACAAAATCACACAAACATCCCAAACATGTCTTCAATAGCTACACAAATACAAATCCCCAAGCTTCTACCCGTCTCATGGGTCATAGCTACTTATCTCGTGCGGATACAAAACGTTTTTCAACATATTAACATAAAACTAGTGCGTGTACCATAAAATAGTTTATCAATTAACACAAGTCATCATAACCAGATTATTCATTTGGCAAAAATAGCATAATAATAGCTTATAATTAAGGATGTGGGGGAAAAGCCTATTGGACAATGTATCTTTCACAGCGGCCAACCGTGATCAACAAGGTTCACATGGGGGTTAACTCCACATCTTCCCTCTTGGTAGGGGGCACGAAACAGTAAAGTACGAAAAAACACCTGAAGATCGATCTCCTAATCAAACCGAAAGGCTGTGATCTCGGTAGGTTACAATTACTAGTTAAGTTATGTGATTTACTTTCTCTATATTAACTATGAGATGAGATCGATATATAATACAAGTTGCCTACCCAATTTAAATTTCTCTATATTATTACCTTTTAATTAATCGATAGCTTTGTGTTTTAACGACTTAGACATCAAAGTTCACGAGTTATACAAATTACAAACCGATTGTTCTTAATTGATTTTAATTAATTAATTTGATTTATATCCAAATTAATAGAAGATTAGTATTTCCAAATAGATATGAGTTTTGATTTTGAATCAAATTAGAATTAGGGTTATGTGTTTTTTTTTTATAAATAGGTAGAATCTTCATAATTTTAGTGGAAGAGAGGAGAGAAAAACTTAGAGTGTTGAGAGTTGAACGTCTCGATCTTGTAATTCAAGTTTTAATGAAGTTTTTCATTTGAGAAAAAGCTTGAATAGCCGAAACCGTTAATTAATGTGCTTAATTGCATCTGATATCATGTTTACATATTTATTAACTTTAATTTATTTTGATTTCACTTTGTGTCATGGCGTAAAATTAACAACGTACAAAGATATTAATTAAATGTATTGCAACGTTCTTAATTAAATTCAGTTTAGTAAAAGTACGTCAACCACTTAACTTTATAATCGATCTTTAATTTTTATCCAATCAAAAAGCTAGTAATTAACTAATATCTTTAAAAAAAATTTGGTCATGAAAAAGTTGAAAACCACTTGAATTTCACGTGACCTTAATTTTAATTTAATTTACGTACGAACTACAAAGATATCTAACTTACATGCATCATATATATTATGCATGTCCATGTCAACATTACATGCATGAAGTTACAGATATCGAACTTAAAAACTTAAAAAAAAATCAACAAAAGAAAATATATCGAAGTTGTTATCTTTTGCTATTGTATGTATTCAACTATGAAAACTACCATTTAATGTATTGAAATTTCAAAATCTACGGTTTAATGTATCATGACCTTTGATAGTAGGTTGTTTCTCAATACACTGAATGGTAAATTTTTGAAAGTTCAGTACTTTAATAGGTAGTTTTCGGTAATAATTTTGTATTAAAAAATAAATCAAAATAATAAAATTACTTGTTACCTACCAAACAAGTTTTCTAATACACTAAATGATACATTTTGAAACTTTAGTACATTAAATGGTAGTTTTCAAAGTTCGATACACACAATAGTAAAAGATGACAACATCAATACATTTTTGAAAGCTAAACCCTTTTAAATAAAAATTTAACTATCCAATCAAAATCTCCTATTTCTTCAATTTTGAACAAAAATTTTAATTTTGATTTTGATTTCCACAATTAGAATCACTTTCAAGTGTATATGGAATCAATTATGATGCACTATAACAAATATGTTGATTTTTCACGTTTTTTAGTAATATTTTCATACTTTAAAATGTAAAGAATTATAAAACAGTGTGAAAAAATATGGTGTGACAATTTTTTTTGTAAAGTTCACATGTAAAAATGTGCTAAATATAGTTAAAATATCGCATTTATTAATGTAAACAAATAATTAAAGTTATCACATTTTTAAGTGTGAAAATATTGAAACTATCTCTATGTTATAAAAGTTCACGCTTTTAATCGTGAACTTTTCTCAATTTCTATTAATAACTATTTTTACACATTTAAGAGTGTACATGAACTTTTTAAAATCAATATTATACATTTAAAAGTGTGAGTTTTTGTTGTTGTTTTTACCTACATTTTTATTTAAACTATTCTACGCACTTTCAAGTGCACACTATTTTAAAATTCTACACAGTTTTGATAAAACGTGAGGAAAACTCATATTTGTTGTAGTGATGGAGATATATGAATATATATAGGGGGTGTTTGTATAAACTATATATTTATATTTAATGGATGTATTTAATTGTATATATTATAGTTTTTCTTTTATAACTTTTAATATATAATAATTGGTATAAATATAATAATATTTATAATTGTCTAATTTATATCTACGTTGTAATTTTTATTGTAATCACACAAAAATTAATTTTTTATTATTAAAAAAGTATATTTCATAACCATTGAAAAATTACTATATTTGATTTTGTGTAAATCGAAATATAATGACATTTAATCTTTTCTAAATAGGAATATGTATTTTCTTGCTTATTTTCTTTATAAAACTTTAAACCAATGAACATATTTATAGTTAATTTTTATGTTATGAATAACTAAATTAGTAATCATGATATTTTTGATTTAAAGTATATGAGAATACATATTTACAACAAATTAATGAAATATAATACCTTTTTTATATGATAGTTTATGTTTGTAAATCCCTAACTAAGTTATTTTTTATTGATATAATCATACAACGTTAAAGTGTCGATATGTTTTTTTGATGCAAATGATTTTATAATAAAGTATTGATTAAACTATGATGTTTTAATAAACACAGTATTTGTAAGTGATTAACCGGTCAGAGCTTTGCATGTCAAAAAAGAAGACTATAAGTATGATATCTGAATTTTGTGACAATGTTATCATGAGCTAATGAGATGATTTATGTATTCATTATGATTTCTAATTTGGTTAAGTTATGTAATAACAATGAGAAATTATGGTTAAGTTATATTTTAAAATAATTATTAGATTTTGAAATTAAGAAGCATTAATTATTTATACTTAGATGTTTGACTCTCATTTTTAATATACTATGTTTTTATAATTATACTTTGATAAAAATAATTATTACTAACCGTGCATCACATGCGCGTCTAATTAATAAATAAGTCGAGTGATTACATGATATCAATCAACATCTTTTTAATCAAAATTATTTATAAAAGAGAGTAATTTTATTTCAATAAATAAAAAGGTTGAACACATAAATAATTACATGGTATCAATATTAAGCAATATAGAGGTGTCATATTTTACTTAGATAATATATTTTAAGAATCATTGTACACAACGAATATACTTATTTCCGTCAAGGTTTTATCTTTATGATGATGATAGTAACCTAACAAATAAAACTATGAATGTAGTATATGAAGTAGTACTACTGAAAATATGAAAACTCATCTTAATTCAATTTTCAAACATTCGATAAATATGTTGTTTTATTAGTTATTTTTTGTATGTATATGATTTTGTTTGTTTAAATGGTTTTATATATTTTATTTATGATTTATTACATGTTAAATGTTTTAGGTTTTTTAAAGCTTATCTCGTGTGTACACGGGTCATTCAACTAGTATATTAATCAATAGAAATTAACAGATAATTAAAACACGTTTTAATAATTATTATAATTATAAACTAGCTTAACACCCAGTATATAAACACCTGGATGGTTAAAATAAATTTTAGATTTTTATGGTGTTAAAGATTACTAACATGTATAGTAAAACAATTTTAAGCATATATAGAAATATAATTCTCTTAAAAGATGGACAAATGTATTATTAGAAATTCATACATAAATCATATTAGAATTTATTTGTAACTTGTTTAAATTCTCTTCCTCTTGAATAAGAGTCGCTATTGTTGTATTATTGGTTGTTAGAAAACAAAGACGAAGAAAATAAAAATAACAAAGAAAAAATGTATTGAAAATGATATGTCATGGCACCATTTTTGAAAATTGATTTCCAAAATAAGATAATATCATAAATCAAATAAAACTCATTTCTCAACTGAATCAAAATGGTATATATGTTTATATAAATAACCACGAAAGAATGTATATATTAAATAATTTGAATTAATTCTTTGATAAAATATTTTAGTGTTAATTATCTTAAAAATAGAAATCTTGATATGAAAAGCTTAAGATTTTTTACCTAAAAACAACTAATTCTAAAAATATTTTAGAAAACAAAGAGGCATAATCATTGATTTTTTTTTAAAAATAGAACGATGACATCATAATACTATTCTCTTAATATATAATTAAAGATTAAAGATATTTAATAAATAATAATGTAATACTATTCTCTTAATATATAATTAAGGTTTAAAGATTAAAGATATTTAATAAATAATAATGGCATGATTTATGTGATCGAAGTCATGATGTAGAGAGTACGTCATGCTTACCGAGATCGATCGAGTTGTTCTCCATATATACACGACGATCGAGTCTTTATTTTTTATTCAATTACGTACCATATGATCAATTAGGCAATTACATGTGAGTGTGTGTGTGTGTGGGACTATATATATATATGCGTGCCAGTACGTAAGATGAGAAAAATTACAAAAGAATATTAGATGGATGCCCTAAGAAATGGGTAACATGAGAATGAAGCAACACCTCACAAACTTCTCGTGGTTTGCTAAGCTTCGATCACAACAAAAACCCCTCATTAATGTTAAAAGTTCAGAAACAGCGACTTCTCGATCGTCGTCGATCACAAATAAACATCGCCAACGCAACTAAATCGTATGAATTTTCGTACCCCTTACACGTATACGGCAACTCTACATGACCGAAGGCTACTGAGATTGACGGATTAATTGCTTTAATTTATATATTATAAATAATATATATATAGACAACTTATGAGAATAAATGTGTTAGTTTCTTTTGTTAGGTGACTTTCATAATAATATATATAAAGATCAAGGTTAGTTTCGTCTTTTTAACTTCAATAAAAGTTTATAAATAGAGATGCCACAAGCTTCCTATCAAACTTAGCGCATCACTTCTCTCCTTGGGCTCTTTGGTTATGCAAAGGTCTGTACGTATAAAACATGAAGTTCAGTTACTCTTTCAATTCATATATATGATACTATATATGCATTTTGTTTATCAAATTATATGTTTTCTAGTTTAACATTTGACTACGATTTCGTGCTTTCAGTTGTACGTATTATGTTTTCCTGTTTATGTGTACGTGTCTTATACTCGCGAAAGCGATTTTGTGGGAGAATGCAGAAAATAATATGGAGAAACCGAGTTCTAGTTCAGGGTTATGCAGAACTCAATCGGATCAACTAGCGAAGATAGTCGAGGGAGAATTGATGAAATCCCAGCCGTCAGACGAGGTGACCAAAGAGATGGACAATACTCGGACACTTTCAAGAAAGTCTAGTAGGAATCAAGTGCTCGCATCCCCGGGGCGAAGTGGAAGAAACACGCACATTAAGAAAGGGAAGAGCGCTCAAACGAAGTTTGAATTCGATGACGTTGGTAGCGGGGCTGCCCTAAGTCGGGCCTCGAGTGCTAGCTTAGGCTTCTCATTCTCACTTGCTGCATTCACTTTGCCTCCAGATGAACTGGCTGACTCAAGACCTTTCAGTGACGATGATATCCGTAAGTATTTCAACAAATTAATGACCTTTTTTAATGTTCTTAAGAGACACAATATATATATATAATATATTACAAAAAGAATCTAGTTTTGAATACATACACACGTACTAAGAAGTGTGGGGGTAGAATTGTCACTTCAAGTAGCCATGAAAGTGAAATTGAAGTGATTTCACAAAGTGCCATGATGAAACTTTTATATATGTAACAAAAAGCCAAATAAGACTATAAATTTTTATGTGGATAATGGGATATTATCTCTAAAAATTAAATTCTTCTCACTAACATGTGACATTAGTTTAAATTTATGAGAGGATAATGATGAGGGGTGGACACTTTGTTAAGAGTATATAGATTGATATCAAAGTACTGTATTTGAAGAGAATTCTTGGGCATAATTAAGTTTAAGAATATATATTATAATGTAAATTGTATCCGATTATACACGTTTTATTATTGTATTTAAGACAAATGAAAGGGTAAAAAAGAGTTTAAAAACAGCCTTATGCGAGTATGCATACTTGCATGTACCTTGTACTAAACGCCATGGTGCATAATCCTCTATAATACGTTTGAGTGGTGTAATCTTATCTTTCTGACATACAAAATTCATGAGGATTAAAACTATTATCAGTTAATATCGATGAAAATCAAATCTAAGAACTCTTTTATAGTGTTTATTTTTCAAGTGTTGGATCAAGATTTGAGACTAGTAACAGAAGAGAAACCTGATGAAATCAAATCAAAAGCTTTTAAAAAGTGTAGAGTACTACAGTGTATATGTAGACCAAGGAGTGAGTCAAGGACCACTGCATAAGCTAGTGGACCTGGATTGGATTGTATGGAAAATGGGTCATGACCAGGACCAGAAAGGGGCAAACCTTGATCCACTGCCTATCAAGTCAAATCCTCTAGAACTGACTTAAAGTCCAATGGGGTCTCCCTCTTATCTTTATATTTTCCAGTTTTCCACATCTTGGTCCCCTCACATGAGTTTGAATTTAGGGACAAATATTAGTCACTTTAATGATGTTGTTTTTCCTGCTTAAAAGTCTTTGGATTAAGATTAATCAGACCCACATCACAATCCTCTCCTATCTACATGTCATATCATGATAATAATAGAATCTGTAAAACAAAGACGAAATATATTCGGCGAATAAGTTTGATACGAACTACACACGATATGTGGTGTGTAAACTTTAAAAAGAATGAAGAAAATAAAAAAAATCTTTCTAGAATTAGCAGTACTTCAATGATGATCAAGAATATTCTCTACACTGGAAAAAATAACAGATAATATGATCAAAAATATTCTCTACACTGGGAAAATAACAGATGACAAATAATATGATATAAAAAAAGTTGATGTTCATACTGTTAGAAATTTAGTATAATTAAGGAGTTTTATCCAAACAACAAGATTCTTACCATGTTTACATACACTAGACATGATCGTTAATCGATCAAACGAGGTCAGAATTAATATACCACGAGCTTAGGTGACACTGCAAGACAGACCCCTGACTCCATTTCTAAGCAAATAAAATAACATGTAAAAAAGATCATGAACATGAATCATATGTATCTGTATTAACTTTCTTTTGATCGATATACTAAACATGCGTGTTACAGTGGAAGACATAGAAGGAGGCGTTCGTAAGAAGTTTCAGATGGAGCCTACCTTGCAAATCCATCTAAAGGTAGATACAGGATTCAAAATGCATGTTTTCAACTTACTTTGTTATTTTCTCTTACAAAAAGAAGTGGCCGGTATACACTGTTTATGCCTTAAAATGCAAATAGCTTAACTTCCTCTATGTCGATTTGGGCAGGCAAAGATGGAGGTTTTTCTATGAGAACAATGCGACATGTCGAGTTCAGTCTTGTACAGAATTTCATGTTCTATGGTATTTATGTACAAGACTAATTTGCATTTAATCACAACAAAGAAAAAAACCAGCCTCTATCATCAATCTGACATAGACATACATGATTGAGTCCTGATAAATAAAAAAAAGGAAGCAAAGCCAATCTCATTTTTTACCCTTACTTAGTTAATGGACTAATCTAAGAGGCCAAATAATTGAACTTATTGATTTTTTTCATATAAAATGCAGTTCACTGAAGTGACATATAAGATAATAACCAAAGGAGTGACATCCACAGAAGAAAAGGATATTCTAAATGGAATAAATGGTTCAGTGAACCCCGGAGAAGTTTTGGCACTCATGGGGCCATCGGGGAGTGGTAAAACTACACTCCTAAGTTTGCTTGGAGGCCGACTCGCAGATCATGCCCCAGGAGGATTGATAACTTATAATGACAAGCCCTACTCAAAGTTACTAAAGAGCAGGTACTTTTCTTTTATCATAGAAGAGAGTTATCGGTGTTTGTTAAGTGAGTTTATATTTAAACAGACCATAAAAGCTGAAGTAAAATGTAATGTGGTCAGGATCGGGTTTGTGACTCAAGATGATGTTCTGTTTCCGCATCTAACAGTGAAGGAAACTATAATGTATGCGGCTCTTTTAAAACTACCCAGGACATTAACAAAACAAGCAAAAGAAAAACAAGCAGCAGATGTAATCAGTGAACTTGGTTTAGAGAGGTAATTAAATCATATGTTTTGATAGCATAGAAAAGAATTTTTTTTTACTAAATCTACCTTAAAACAGATGCCAAGATACTATGATAGGCAACTCATTTGTTCGGGGAGTTTCTGGTGGAGAAAGAAAGCGTGTAGCAATTGGAAATGAAATCATAATCAATCCTTCTCTCTTATTTCTCGACGAACCCACTTCTGGGTTGGATTCTACAACCGCTTTGAGAATCATCGAACTGTTACAGGACATAGCAGAGGTATGATTACTCAAAACATGAAAAAGAAGCTTAGTCTTTGCAGCAAATATTGATCATTTCATTTCTTGTTTTCTTTGTATGTTTAATAACAGGCAGAAAAAACAGTGATTACAACTATTCACCAACCATCTAGCAGACTTTTCCACAAATTTGATAAATTGATTCTACTTGGGAAGGGAAGCATGTTGTACTTTGGGAAAGCATCAGAAGCTATGGAGTACTTTTCATCTATAGGATGTTATCCCTTAATTTCTATGAATCCAGCGGAATTCTTGCTTGATCTGGCAAATGGGAATATGAATGATGTTTCTGTTCCACCTGAATTAGAGGACAAAGTACACCTAGGAAGTTCTGAAAGAAAAACAAGAAATGGGAAACCTTCTCCAGCAATCGTGCATGAGGTAAACTAGAATACATATTTTAAAACAGTTTAATTTATGAATATAAAGATTCTATTAATTTTTTTATCTTTCACAAACAGTATTTAGTGGAGGCCTGCATAACAAATGTATCTGAAGAAACGAAAAAGAAGCTCGTGATTCGTACTCCACTTGATCAAGAAATGAAGTACTCAAACATACATTGTGTAAAAAGAGAATGGGGAGCAAGCTGGAGAGAGCAGTACTCGATACTGTTTTGGAGAGGTATTAAAGAAAGGCGACATGATTATTTTAGTTGGTTGAGAATCACACAGATTGTTGCAACTGCTGTCATCTTGGGACTTCTTTGGTGGCAATCAGAAGTTCATACCCCCAAAGACTTGCAAAATCAGGTATAAATTGTAACTTAATTCAAACCTATTAATTAAAATAAGTTGTGTAATTATATATTCATATTCTTGTGACTACTCATTACTAAGTAAAAGTGGTCATTTGCAGGCAGGGTTGCTGTTCTTTATTGCTGTATTTTGGGCATTCTTTCCTGTTCATACAGCAATTTTCACATTTCCTCAAGAAAGAGCAATGCTGAAAAAGGAGAGAGCAGCTGACATGTATAAGCTTAGTGCATATTTCATGGCAAGGACAACGAGCGACCTTCCGCTTGATCTTCTTCTCCCATTACTCTTCCTCCTAATTGTTTATTTCATGACGGGGCTTAGACTAACTGCTGACTCGTTTTTCCTAACCACTCTTATAGTCTTTTTATGCATTGTCGCAGCTCAGGTATGTCGTTTTGTCAAACAACAATGTCCATATACAGTAGACATTTCTCCAAAACTGATCTAATATTAAGCATCCATATAACTACAATGGTAGGGGCTTGGACTAGCAATTGGTGCAGCGGTAATGAATCTAAACAGGGCGACAACTTTGGCTTCTGTAACTGTGATGGCTTTCATGTTAGCAGGTGGGTTCTTTGTGAAGGTAAACATTCATCTACTCAAATATTAGAACATTTGGTTGATCGTCTACTATATTATTTTAAAAAATGCTAAATGAATGACATAAAAAAGTGCATTATCATTTGTAGAAGGTTCCGATATTCATATCGTGGTTAAGCTACTTGTCCTTCAACTATCACACATATAGACTTCTTCTAAAGGTGCAATATCAACACATGACTTCTGTGATTGATGGCATAGAGTTAGATAGTGGGTTGAAGGAAGTTGGTGCCCTGGTAGCCATGGCTCTTGGCTACCGGGTGTTGGCATATATGTCGTTGCGACATGCTGCTTAAGTTGAATGTTGTGTGGACCAACAACTGTATACTATTTTAACTTTGAACCGAAGCAAAAGGTAAGCATGGAGGACACTAAATAACAATTAGTAGCTATCTTGTCCAGATGAAAAATTTACCTTGTTGTATAACTCTGTGAAATCACTATTATAGCATATTACTCTGTGTTGTATTACACGAGAACTGTGACTAAATATTGTTCATCATACCTGACATTCTGAAAAGTTATGTATGAAAAACATAATAAGCTAATTTACCAACATTAATATGGATCAACTGAAATTTGTGTATTTATAAGTCTAAGGAACTGTTGTTTGAGTATTTTACTTTAATACATCTTCTTTAACACGTCCTCTTGTTAAATAATCATATCATCATATCTTATAATATAATAAATCACTATTAAGGTTAAAATGGTAATTTGTATCATTCAAATTGTTTGTTTAGAACCATTATCAAACAACATGTTACATTTAAAGTCAGTTTCATACAAAATCTTTGAATTATTTACACGATAAAATCATTCAATGCTTAATTATTATGTTTTAACAAACAACCCTTAAATTTATATGAAAACAATTATTAAAACGAACTATCATTAATTATTTCCATTAATAGTCATCTTTTTCATATCATACGATGTTAGATTTTTGAAACAAAATATCAATTATGTTTGGAAAATATAAAGGATTATGTCTAAAAACTCTTTTCAAAATCTGTGATTTTGACCTTATTGCCACAAATCTAGATTTAGGATAATCCTTAGAATTACAAAACTGGATTTCAGGCAAAATCAAAGCTTAAACAACACAGAATACCTTATTCATCTTATGTTCTTCGAGACAACATTTTGGCACACATGAAGAAGATGTTCTATTCTACAACGACTAGACGTTGCCTTTATAGACCAGCAATGGTTATAGTCCTTCAATTTTGGCGGGAAGACCAACACATATGTCGGTTGTTGTTCGGAAATTAGCGAGATCGTCGCCCCTTGAACCCTGCCAGGGGCTATGCCCTTGGAACCTTGCTAGGGGTGTTACCCCTAATCCCCGTGCCCCCGAGATCAATTGGCTTATACAAGCATGCACTACGCACCTCCGAACTCGTATTATAGCTAATGTAATTTTGGCATATCTCTTTAATCAATTTTGATCATACTAAATGGGTTTGATGACACTAAAATCACCAACATACAAGATATTCTCATCCCATTATATTTATAGTTATACTATATAACGTTAACCTGAAACAATAATAGTTCTGGATTCTCTTTATAGAGTTGTGTTGAATAAAGTCTATTTAAAAAACATAGTCCTAAAATTTCAATATTCAGTATATAATTATATATGATTTGTAAAAGCATCACATGTGAATTATGAAAAATTACGAAAATGTCACTTCGTTCAAATTTTTAAAACTTAATCTGCACCATTAATATCATTGATCCAAAGGCTAAAATTAGTCCCTTAAGACTATGAATTAATTATAAACTATATTTAATATTCTTCTCTCTTTATATATTAATAATTTGCAATTTATTGATCGGTGGAGTGGTGTAAACTCCCTTAATATGTGTTCGAATCCCACCTTTTTTTTCACAAAAGAAAGGATTTCAAATTTAACTTTCTATATTTTTATATTTTATTAAAATAATTAATTTGATATATGTTATTTATTTATCTTATCACTTTTGACACATAATTAAATATTAATATATATTTGTAATTGTCCCGTATTTAACATTTCAATATAAATTTTATCATAAAACATTATTTGTCTAGAAATGTATTTTTTGAAAGTAAATAGATTTGTCATATATATATATATATATGTATATATATATTAAATCATAATACTAAAAATTTAAATTTTAAAAGGTATAAAATATTCAATTGAAAACTTGGTTATTAGTTACGTAAAGAAACTAAATAATTAATGTATTTTATACCCGTTTTGCATTTCAAACAAGATATGGCAATTTTTAATTTAAAGTACAATTTTTATGTTTTTGGATGAAAAAAAATCAAAATAATTTATTGTTTTTTTCTATTTCAATGAACACGTACTTTTTCATAAATAAGACTTCATAACTATTTCTAAATGTAAATGTTTAAACTTTATTTCACTTTATATTAATAGGAAATGATACATATAGCTAATATTAGACGATATTGCTCTCACATACTATTTAAATAATGGGTATTAATGTCATTTAAGCGTATTTGTGATTTAACTAATATGTGAAAGTAACCTCATCTAACTTAAACGATATTAATTGCATTTATCATTTCCAAATAATATATAATATTTTCTCTTTTAAAACTTTAGTAAGTTTACAAGTTAGGAGGCTTATGTACCAAGCCATAGTTACCCAAGTGGTCCTTGTACTACTAGCTAATACAAACTAGTAGCAAAGTAAGTAAACTATACAAATACAAAATGTTCATAACATATATAAAAATTAAAGTACTAACAACATGCGTTCAATACAACGTCATTTAAACCATCTTGATTAATAAATCACCATGCCGTACGTCACATATATATAGATCTACATGCAGTGTAACACTCTGATTTTCAGATCAAATTTAAACTTTTTCAATCCTCAATTTGAAACACATTTTTCACATAATCGCGGAAGCATTTTCATTTTCTGTAAATATTTCAACAATAAAATTTTCAATAATTATAATCCAAAACCTTGGGTGTTACCACAGTCAATCTCACGACCATAAACATAGAGTAGGAAATCCAAGATTACCGGTAAAGTAACCAAAGCAAAACCTTGCCTAAGGCAGCTACCCACCTCACCAAGGCATCTAGACATCCTGCGGATACAAAATATTTTCACACACTGGGTTAGCTATAAACATAGCTAGTGAGTACAACCAAAACATTTGTTTTATCAAAACCAAGTCATCCTTTTTCACTTTTGAAACACAAGTATGGCAATCAATATCCTTTTAAAATCATACACAATAGCACATAAGGATGCGGGTCTGTCTATTGGGCCACAATGTATCCACGTGGTAGCTAGCCACGGTCAACACGTGCCCACATGGGGGATAACCACATCACCCCGTCAAGGTGGGGGATGCACGAAGCAGTCCACCATACAACGGTTATCTGGAGTGCATACCCTGTTCACCAAATCCACTTGTGTTGCCCCGGGTTCGGTGGCTCGTCAGCCCAGTGAACCCACACGGTCATGATGGCTACTGACATACCCCTCCACTCTCTGCACTGATTCCTCAGCCACCCGTACCTCGCGGTTCCTCAATTGCCGAAGCCACATGAACCTCTGTGTACGTCTCAATGACTAGGAACCCTATGGTACAGAGTTCATATCACACAGTGGTCCGGACCAAAACACATTCCCCGAAGGGTCACATAAGCACATACCCCGAAGGGTCATAAAATCACTTACCCCGAAGGGTCATAAAATCACTTACCCCTAAGGGTCATAAAATCACTTACCCCAAAGGGTCATAAAATCATTTACCCCGAAGGGTCATAAAATCACATGCCAACAAGGCCAAATATCTCAAGTATACAAGCTTATCAATAAACACATAAGTGTCTCAATTATATCTCTTGAGCATAAATGCTCAACAATCAAATCCATATTTGGCATCTCAATGCCCAAAAACATCTTTAGTATAAACATATCTTTCAATAATCAAAAACAGGTTTGTTGTTTCCAAAATCAAAGTTCACTCCAACATGGAGTATCAGGTTTCAAAACCATTATGTAAAAACACACGTTAACATAGACCATCCCAAAAATGGAGCAATGGTCCTATTTGAAAACCATTTTCTCAAAGCATTTCACAGTTGGCATCTCAATGCCCAAAAGACTTGCAAAGTGGAAACATAAGTTTCTTTAACTCAAAACCATGTCTCTTGTTTCAATATCAAAGTCCACTCCATCACGGAGTATCGTGTTTCAAAACCATTAATGAAATCACAATTTAAATACAGACCATCTCCAACATAGGGGTCGCGCCGCGACGCCCCGTGAACAGTAGTTCTGGGTGCTTTCTTTTGCTGCAGGCCCCGAATTTCTTCCACTATTCCAAAACAAAACTTATGTCTTCCTTCAAAACTTTAGAACCATGTCAAAACCACATCATAGCTCAATTATAACCATTATCTAACACATTTAACAACAAATTAATCATCAATACCCCTTTCTTCCTCAATTTCAAGTTTTTTTGACCCATATACCAAATCAAACACCATAAACTCAAATTTTAAGCTAGAAATCACCAAATCCAACATGTGTAACTCAAATCCAACACAAAAACAAGTGAAAACTTACTTGATCATAAATCCCCACTTGAATGTTTCACTTCCTTTTGCCCAAATCATGCCTATATTTAAAGAAGATGAAGAACAACTCCAGTTTCTTGAATCCACACACAAGGATCAACAATTTTCTCTTGATTCTCTCTTCTTCTTCCCAAGTTCTTCTCTAGAACTCTCTTCTCCCCTTTCTCTTCTTCCAGATTTTTCTTCTTTCTTATTGACTTCAATTATTGAAGTCAAATGATATATATACATATTTACCTTAAAGGCCCTCCATCTTTCACTCTCTTTATATATATATATATATATACCATTTAGTTTATAAAACACAAATACACTACTAATAACACATAGCATTTAAATAACATGATATGCACATGATTTACTAATTTCTCATTTAAAATTGTATATACATATATATTTTATAATTCCCAAAAATACGGGTATTACGTGCAGCTTTCAAGGCACGTGTACATACGTAGTGTCCCTTCGATCGGGTCGTCCTTTATAAATTAACATATTACAGCTGATGAACTGATCCTTAAAATACCTATAATTGTATATATGATTCATATATATATATATATGTACGTTTAAGTATCATTAGTTATATATAGCTTAATTAATTAAACATGAGTTAATTTAACAAGCAAAATATCCATTAATTAAATACGGTCCCCATACATACATACATACATACATACATACATACATACATATACTAGCATAGTACCCGTGTAATACAACGGCTAGAAATAATTTTTACTTGATAATATATTCATTTTAATAACGTAAAATTATTATATCACGAATTATAATGACATCGAACAATTTTTGTTCGCAATGTATCAATTTTCTTTCTCATGTTTCTATTTCTTTTATTTCTCTTTTCCTTATAACTCTTTTATTAATTTTAAAAAAACAATAAAATGAGAAACAAAAAGAATATTTAATATATTATAAATTAACCTTTTGTTTTAATTACACGAGTCATTTAAAAAATCTGAAAATGTCTATAAATTTAGGTTACATGTTATTAGGTTTATAAGTTCTAGCTATACGTATTTTTTAATACTTAAATTAAAATATGTGTTATATGATAAAATATTAAAACTATTATTTTTATGAAAAAAAAATTATTTAATTTTTAATTTTTAATTTGTATTTAATATCATATAAGTTGAAAATTAATTTGCATTCACTTGACTTTTTTAAATATGATTTATTATGGAAAGTTTAGTTATAAAAATGGTATTTAATAATCTAATTAACTCTATATAATAGTTTCCTTATAGGGTTAAATAAGGGGTAAATTAGTAATTTTAAATTACTTAAAATTAGGAGATTTCAATTGCTTAAACGCTTTATAATATAGTGTATATATATATATACACATATATGGGAAGGTTTATTTGAGAACAATTTTTATTGCGAGAATCGCGAGAATCAGTCTTAGCCATTCATTTTCGATAATGGAATTCATGGATGACGAGCGTTAGAGGATTGAGTGTGACAAGGTGCATGTAAGGAATTCATGGGTGGGCAATCCAATTAAAGGAGAAGGAATTGGACGGCTGTAACATCCTCACAAAGGGCCTAGACGCACGCTTACGTGGTACGTGTATTCAATTAATAAATAGAATAAAATACATATATATATTAGTAGATATCAAGAAAAATAACTAAAATAGTTATTTAAATGAATAAATAAAATATTGATAAAAATATAAAAGAATAAAAGAATATTAAATGGTTTAGAACGAGGTTTCCAAAAATATCCTCGTTAGTTAAAACGGGTACTCGTGCGTTAAGTTGTAAGTTGGAAAGGGGAACAAAATACCCACTTGTGGATAACTATTACCCACAAGTCAGCTTCCCTTTTGATACCCACGTAAAACACACAGAGAACTCATTCTCATTGTGTGTTCTTGTGTTCTAGCCATTTCAAAAGGAGAAATTCAAGAGAAGATCATCAAGCTTCAAGTTTGTTGCTGAAATTCGAGATTCAATCCAAGCTACAACCTGTTCTTGATCATCTTCTTCATCTATTCATCCTTGTAAGTTCCATTTCTCCATGTTCTTCAAGAAATTAGGTTTTGGTGGGTTTTTAGGTCAAACCCGAATTTGACCATTGTGGTCTGATTTTGAAGCTTCTAATTCTTCCTACAACTCATATAGATGCTAAAGAACACATAACATGGATTAGAATTGGTTGATTTGATCAAAACCAATATTTGACCAAATTGGTCAAAATAGCCAAAAACGGGTCAAACTGAAATTGACCCTCAAGAACTGAAATTTTGTGTTTTAATTGTTCTTATGAAGTGTTAGGATTAATTAGAACACATATGGTTGATTAGAGGTGGTGTTTATGCATTTGTTTAAAATTGGCCTAAATGGGTCAAAATGGCCAAAATGAGTTGAATCTGTTTTTACACATCAAGGACTGATTTTTAAGGTTCTAATAAGTTCATATAACTTGTATGAATTGATTAGAACAATGGTTTTGAATTAAATTGATGGTTTTGCTTGAATTGGTAAAAATATTGCTAAAATAGGCTTTAAATAGCCAAAAATTGGAAAATGCTACCAAACAAAGGTTTTAAATGAAATGGTCAGTTCCAATAGCTTCAATAAGTCATTTGGAGTGTGAATGATGCATTGGAAGTGTTGGAATTGATGTGTTTCAAGTTTTGGCCATATTGAACATATTCTTGCTATTTAAGACTTGAATTTTGTATGGATTGATTGGATAAGTGTTAAGGATGTTAGAATCACCTACAAGTGCCAAATGATGTTATGGAACACTGAAAATTGGTTAGAGTTGAATTGGTATTGAAATGGACCAAAATGGTACTGCTGTGCAGAAACAGCAGCTGTGCACTGCTGCACGCGACGCGACGCGTCGAATGCTTGGACGCGACGCGTCCAAGCAGTTTCTGCACACATCGCTGTTTTGTGTTGTTCTTTCGCGTAGAAGTGTTTCGGTCATAGATATAAGTTAGCAAACAAGTTGGGAACATTGTTAGGACATTACTCTAGATGTCTTGATGATTTCCTTGCATGTTTAAGTGTCTAAACGTAAATAATTTGATATAGGTACTAAAGGCAACTAAAGCAAGCCAGAGTCGTGTAATTACCTGTTAAGCTCAACAGGTGAGTAACAGTTAACTCGAGTATGATATTAATAGTATTACAAATATGTTTTGTATGTTACAATCCATGAAATTGTAGTTGTGCATGTTTAGAGATTTATGAACTAAATATGAGAACCAAATGATATGTATGCATGTGAAAGACCTTGTGGGTCATAATTGAAATGTAAAAAGGCCTGTTTAGGTCACTCTTGATATGTAAGGGCCGGAGTAGGCCAATGTGTTTGTGATGAGGCCAAAGTAGGCCATTGTTTGAGTGCCGGTACTACATTGTAGAGATTGTTGTGCGGGATTCGATGATCACGAATCTTGGTTCTAGCTAAACCACCGCCCTCAATACTAACTCGGGGCTCTCAGTTTTCCCACTGATCCCAAATGGGATATGATCCCGAAGAACGCAATGGTGGACCGCTACCCGCTTCTCCACCGGCGCGGAAGAAGCAACGGTTTCCCCAGTGAGGATCATTGAGCCGGGCTTATAACCCTGCAAGACGTGATGCCTGCTGACAACCGGTGTTTCAACGTGTGTTAGGATAGACTTGAATGAAGTTATGTGATGCATGAAATATGTTATGATACTGTTAATGTACTGCTCTTGTTTAATTGTTATTCACTAGCTATTTATAGCTAACCCTCTCATGTTCACTCCATATGCAGGTAAATGATTGAATGTGAGTTCGGGTGCCTGCTGGGATAACATGTTTGGTTCTTGGGGAACACTGTAATAAAGTCAATGTATTGTAAATGTTTAGTATAATGGTCGATCTAGTTCGTAACGTTGGAAACTTTGTTAAACAATACTTTTGTAATTACAACTTATATTTATATAAGTTATATAATGTGAATATAATAATCAGCTTCCACACGTGTTTTGATAAAAAAAATATACTCTGATTTCTGAAAGACCGGCGTTACAACGAGAACTGTTTTTCGTACGAGAACTGCGAGAACCAATCTTGATTGTTCATTTTGGATAATGAATTCATGGATGAAGAGCGTGGGGGATTAAGTGTGGCAGGGTGCATGTAAGAATATTATGGGTTCTCGCGGTTCTTGTACGAAAAACAGTTCTCGTTTAAACTTTTGCCTATATATATATATATATATATATTGAAAAGTTTATTTAAGAACCGTTTATATATATATATATATATATATATATATAGGGTAAAATGCGGGAAAATACAAAAAACTTTACCAATATTGTTATTGTATGCAATTAACTTTATTTTGTACCTAAAAATACATATAACTTACAAATTTTGTTCATTGTATACAATTGGTAACCTGATTACAAAATAAAGTTGTGTGTATTTTATATTTTTAGGTACCAAAGTTCTTTTATTTTTTGTTAGGTTACTGGTTATAATAGGTAACTTGCATACAATGAACCAATTTTGCAAGTTGTGTATATTTTTAAGTACAAAATAAAGTTTGTTGTATACAATGACAATATTGACATAATTTGTTGTATTTTCGTGCAATATCCCCTATATATATTATTTATAAATCATTTACACATTTCAATCTCTTAATCTTTAAGTAAGTTGAAATTACTTTAATACCCTACAATATCACAAAATATTTTTGGTAATAAAGCCATAATTAGAGTGGAAATTAATTTGAAAACTAAAATAAAATCAATATCTTATATATGGTTTGACGTCAAAATCATAAAATTAAATATATTATAGATTGTAAATCAACATATAAATGATAAAATACCACGACTTTATATATTGATTTCCTACAAAAAAAAAATTTCATTCATACATTTAGGAAATTTTTTAAAATGTTTTTTATCAAAATAAACTATCAGTTACAGAATCAAGTCATACTCTACAAATATTACGAGTTTATAAAAGTGATTTAATTCTTAAAATGAATTATAATTCTCTTATCCTAAAACAATATTAACCATCAATCTATCCATCTGTATCGTGATAACTATGAATAGAAATTAGATTTTCTGATTTTTATTGTATTTCAAAAGTTACTTTAAAGTTTCATAAAATAGTTAATAGATAAAAGAAAGATAGAAAAGAAACAATGAGAAAGAAAACAAACATGTTAGGAATAAAAGTTATACAATGTCACCATAGTTATTTCAAAAATTAATAAAAAATTTGATAAATAAAAGAGAAATAAAAATGAAAAAGAGAGAATGATAATGAACATGTTGAATGAAAATATTTCAATGTCACCATAGCATGTAAATACCATAGCCCTACATTATCGAAAACAAACATGTTATCGACAAGGAATTATTCGCCGATGTCGTATTGCGTGGGTACCATGCTAGTGTGTGTGTATATATATATAGCCAAAAGTTTAAACGAGAACTGTGAATTACGTCCAGGCGAGCCGTCATTAATTTGCGAGGCTTGATTTTTTCAAAATAACTCTTATTAATGCGTCATTAATGAAAAATTAATGAGCCGTAAAAAAACATAGTCCTTGATTAATTTTAATCAAGTGCTAAGATTAGTTTACGCAATTTTCGTACGAAAAACAGTTCTCGTTTGAACCCTTCTATATATATATATATATATATATATGTCCCGGTTTGAACTGACTAATTAATACCAGGACTCAAGCCAGTTAAGTTAATTATGAGTGATTTAAGATGATTTTTTCTTTTTTTTACAAAACTTGACCAAAATGACAAAGTGGAGTGCGCCAAGCTTCATTCTTTGGTGTGCTGGCTAACTCTTGCTTTACGAACACCAACTACTGTCTCTTTTTCTTTTTCTTTTTTTTAAGTAAATTACATTAAAATACAATTAATTTAACTGTGTAAATAATCATTGTATATAATGAACTATCATTTTTCTTTTTTTATATTATTATAATTAACGTCGACGTTCTTATTACTATACGTATAATAATAATAATTTTGTTTGGATGTTTAATTACATTTTAATTTATTAATGTATATAAACCTGGTGAGTGGGCAGACGAAAAAAATTAAAGAGGGGGCTTATATATTATAAAAAAATTGAATTGTTGAATAAAAAAATAGAAATACTAAAAAAAATATTGAATTGAATTGGATATTAGCCCTTTTTTATGAACTTTCGTAATAAAATTAAGTTTTTTATAAGACAAAAACATATATGTTGGTGAAGAGCAATATTTAATCTTTATTTACATACGTATTGCAATTACAGTTGACCTTGTCACATTATTAACCTTTTCCAGAAGAAAAAAACAGCATAAACATGTATATGGGTGAACTAACTAAGTAATCCAGCCGGCATAATTAACTTTATCATGAAACATATTTTATATACACATATATATATATATATGTATGTATATATCTGCAGTGAGATAAACTAACCACGGAAGACTCTTTCAAATTTGACCAAGTTATTAGCCTCTTCATTAATCTTCATCTGAATTCATTATATATACATATATATTATATCATAAATAAATACATATATATATAAGCTCCCTAGCTAGATTTTCCAAATGTCAGATTGAGGATTAAAGATATATATCGATCTCGAGAGGTAATTAATTAAGATGACTAGCAGCACGGCCGCCGCCACCACTGTCATCACGCAGTTTCAACGTCTACATGGTCCAAAGCCTGCGGCTTTGATGATTAACAAGAACTCCACCAAGATTTACAAGAAGAACAACATCAATAATCAAACTAGTCATAATAAGCATGGCGTTGGTGACTACAAATCTCCGGTGATAGTTTATCTTAAGTCACCAAAGGTAGTTCATGTGCTTCCCCATGAATTCATGACCACCGTTCAACGACTCACCGGAAAACCGATTGCTGCTTCTTCATCTTCATCTCAAGAATTGTGATATATTTTCTTCTTTCGTTCAATTCGTACGTATTATTATATATATATATATACATATATATATATATATACATGCACTATTTGAGTTAATTTGATCGATCGTCTATATACATGTACCATATATATTTTCATATTTAGGATCGTCATACGTACACTGTGCATTCTTGAAATTAGATCGGCCGGCATGCATCTTAACATTATTACATTTAATCAATATATAAACCGAAAAGTTTTTTTTGTATATATAATATTAATCGTGGGTATACTTTATTTAATTTTTTAAAGATTTTTAGATATATATGGTAATTAAATATCGTTAAAATGAAACATAACTTAATTTGTAATTCAAGATATTCTTATCAATTAATTAGCATTTTCCAAACCTATAATTTTAGCTTCATAAGTATTTAAATCAGCTGGGAAATGGATATATGGATTGAGTTTTTCTAACTTCGGAAAGAAAATCAGAAATGTTTAATTTGCTTTCTCAAATTTTATTAAATGAAGAAAATAAGAGTAAGTGAAATGGAGATATGTACGTATTTAGTTTCTTGAGTGATCTATGAATATTAGTGATTACGATTACGATATGATAACTTAAACATAAAATATAGAGAAAGTTAATTAACTCTTAATTTAATTACACACGTCTATTTTTTATTAATACGTACATACAATAAAAGATTAGTAATTTTTTTATATACTGCTATTATTATTATTATTATTATTCTGAATAAAGTAAATTATACTTTTCCTCCATATAGTTTACATGTATTATTTATTTCACTTGAAATTGCCAAATTATTCTTATCCTATTTATCCTTTATTTCTAAATCAAATTAGATTTAAATATTAATGCTTTATTAATATTACATATTAATTAAAATCTGAAATTTTCATATAAACATTTGTCTTTACCAACCATTACGGGCCTCGTCCAAAGATTTCAACACCATATATCTCCATTGTTTTATTACACTGGCCTCAACAATACTCCATGATTGAGAGAAAAGGAAGATAGTGAGATTACCCGGGTGTTTGATTTTGTAAAACAGATATGTTTTCATCTAATGCTTGCGGCCATATATATAAACATTAGAAAAATAGGTTGTGTGTTTCTTATTTCAAAAAAATAGATAAAAGGAGTCGTTTTCCTCTTTTTACAACGCATATGGAACTACATATGCGACAAATAGACATTTCCCTCGGTCCATCTCTTATTCTGCAGACACGAAAAATGACATAAAATATTGTAGCTCTGAAAAAACAGACACCGCCTATGTGTGAGTGATAGTGAGAAACAAAGTTAATGTTACATAAGCTTTTTTAAAGTTAATTATTATATAATATTAAATAATAAATATGAATATGCTAACATGATAAGAGTAATTTGGTTATCTCAAATGACGGAAGAACCAATAATGTAAGAAAATCGGATCAGATAGGTAATTATAAATAAACTACAAAGCTAAAAAATGCATGTAATTTGATTCTGTTTTTTTTAACCAAACAATGAAAAAGTTTCAATTCTTTGACATTCCAATTGCATCATATTTCAATTTGATCTTTAAATTTCAATTCCTTCAAACTCTAATTTAAAGGACAGATTTAAATTTCTTAAAAAAACACTTTACAAACCAAATTACACCTTACTATTACAAGTATCGAGTATATATGCCGCACACTCTTGAAGTCTTACCATATATAATGAACAAATCAACATCAAATTAAGACGCATATGCTTTATGCAAACATATAAAATCTAATTATTATATGCTTTTTTAATCATGATTAAAAATGTAGTTAAGGGATGATTGGTGACTAGTGGATCGTGATGTTGATATTATGATATTTTTATTTCAAAAAAGGTTATAAATATTTAGCTTTTCGAGTTGATGTATCGAGAATATTGTAAGTTTGTGGGCTTCCAACTTAAAATCAATTGGTTATGAGAGGAGTGACTTAAGATCTTTATTAAGTAGATTACAAAGTTACTTTCTGTCCGATGTGGGACATTACTCAACACGCCGCCTTTGACCAACCACGAGTGAATCTTGCTCTGATATCATGTAAGTTTGTGGGGTTCAAACTCAAAACCAATTGATTATGAGAGGAGTGACCCGAGACCCTTATTAAATAGATTACAAAGTCACTTTCTGTACGATGTGTGACATTACTCAACAAATATATAGTCTACAAATTAACGTATCCATATATAAAAAGCACCATGGAGCATGATTTTAGCACCAGAAAATTAATATCACCCATAAACTACTGTTAATTAATGTTTTTTTAATTAATTAAAAACGAAATTAAATTAAACGAAACAATTAAGTCGAATGAATATTCAACTTCATGCAAGTAGGAGCTTGAAATTAGCTGCAAGTAGCAACACGTACCTTTTTTTTGAAATTTCTTCAAAATTAGTTGCCAATAAAGACATTTTCTTCGATAAATAATGAAGAAACATGTATGCATGTGTATCGTCTATTTATATATGTTTCAAGTGACTAATTAATTAATTACACAAAATAATAATTGATGATTTATAAGAATAAATTACTTGTGTTAGAAATTAAATTTACCTTTTACGTGTAAGCAAAAGACGAACAAAGTATGCTAAAATGTGTGGGTAAATATGTTAAAACTTAAAACACAATTGATTAGTGTTGCGTCAATTAATATTTACTGCCTATAAATCTTCTTCCTAAATAAATATGACCTAGTTCGACAAGCTATAGATAGGGATATAAACAAGTTGAGAGCTGTTTGAGCTCGGATCGTTAAAAGCTCGAAACGAGCCGAGCTTCTCACGAGTTACTCGAACTTGGATCATTAAAAGCTCGAAACAAGCGAGCCTAAACAAGCTTGAGCCCGATCTCGAACTTAAATTAAGACTCATTTATTAAACAGCATGAGCCCGAGCCTTGTGTACGGAGCTCGTTAAGGATTGCGAGCTTAAAGGAGATTTAATATTAATATATAGTTTTTATACTTTTTAATTTATTACTTATATTATTATTGAAGAAATTCAAAATTCAAATTGTTTTTTATATCATTAAATATGAAAAAAATAAAAATTCAAAATGCGAATTGTTTTTTATTTATTACTTATATAATTTAAACTATTGTTATATAAAACTTATATAATGAAGTGACCCTTTTGGTCTTTCTTTTCTCATTTTAGTAAAAAAAGAGGCCTCCAAGCTTTAGCAAGCCTATAACGAAATTCGTATAATAATTCGTAAGCCAATTTGAGCCTCAAAATACGAGCTCGAACAAAGCCAATCTCGAGCTTTTGTAATTTTAAATGAGACATCTCGATTAGTGTAAAATTCGACTCGACTCATTTACATCCTTGGTTATAGTTAGATATATAAATTATTTGTATGTCCCGATTCGGTCCATGACAAGACTTGAACATAAAATCTTAAGGATCGCTCTAGACACCTCGTATCAGGATTGAACTACTAAATCATTACAACTTTCATTTTGTTGGGCTTTTGTTTCCAAGTTTACTAGATTCCTCACATGCTGGGTGACTGGGTCTACTCCCGGCCCAGCCCAGCCCACAGGTAACTTCAGTGCGTAGAATACCATTTAAGAACATTGTCTTTAACATGATCAATAGATGCTTCACGTTTCTATTTTCTTTTTGAAAACCCAAATATCATTCATAAACCACAACTACAACATACAAAGTATTATCTACGAGTGACAAATAGCAATAATACAATCATAACCGTACTATATCAAAATTACGATTAGATACTACTTTTTTATAGCATCTTCTCGGAACGTTAACCATGACATCCAAGATACTCGCTTATCCAATTTAGCTCTCGATTTAATCCAATATAATAGATGTAACAGAGTCTTAAACACAATATCATGAACCGGGTCTTTTCGATCTTTGAATAATACATTGTTTCAATGTTTCTAAATCATATAAGCATGTTTCCAATAGAAGCTTCAAGTTATTAGCTCTCTACACCCATACACTATTTCCTAACAATAAACATGTACAAAAATGACATTTAAAATACGCAGAGACCAACTTTATGTGTGTACGGGCCTATAGATGCAGATGTGCAATCATTTTTTTTCTATAATTATAGATGTAAACAATATTATGATTTTTATATTATTTATGCTTATAAATTTAGATATGTCGTACGCTTTCATAAATATAAACAAGTTGATAAGAATTTAGGTATTGTATACAAATATCGTATAACTTTTCGTTTGAGCCATGAATCGTTGTACATGATACGGGATATCATAATGAAAAAAAGAACTTAATTTAAAATCCGATCACAAATTCGGGTGTGATTTACCATAATTGCAAGAAATCAAAATTAATTCATAATTTGTAACTATCTCCAAACACCAGGGTCATTTTTGCAACTTGAAAAATTGAAAAGCAGCAAACGGATTTCAGTAACGACGTCAGTAGGATCCGGCGGAGGGAGGGAAATCAGAAATTGTTCAAAAACCAACCCCCAACGCTCCCAAATCCCGCTTTTATATATTTCGACCTTTTCTCCAACTTCACATCTCTCAACACCTCCGCAGATGTTGCCCTAAGAACACCTCATTCTCGGGGCAAAAAAACCCATCACAAAACCATCCGAGATAGATCGCCGACTTAGGGTTGACTTCCATTGTTGTCTGTATTCGTAGCATGGCTAAGGTAGCAACTCGAGGGCTGATGATACCGCCGTCGAAGCCTCTTATGTTTTCCGGCGGTATCGATGGCGGATCGAGTAGCGGTTCTTTGAAAGGCAACAGCGCAACCAAAAGAAAGACGCCTTCTGAGCTGAGAGTGAGTACCATTAATCTATTCCAAATCTTTTTTACAGTTTTTCCCCTGTGCATTTACAGTTTTGAAAGTAAATGTATTCGGCTTTAAGTATGTCGCATTGATTCAATCAATTGATGATATTAGGCGACACCACAGAATGAACCGAATTTGTTTTCCTTGCTTGTAGCTTACACATTGTGAGATCCTGGGATCAGATGCAAATTTAAGACGAATAAATTAGGTCAAATAAGCAAAGGGATGATTATTTTGTTTTGCTGTGAATAGAAGCCTGAATTTAATGAGTTCATGTTCAATCAAGAGCATTTCCTGAGTTCTCAATACCCGATCTGTTGTCAACAATTTCTTGAACACTGAAGTCCTTTGCTTTTCTTAGCATGCTAAAGTCTGTATATGTAATAGATGTTGCAGGTTTTGACTAGTCTGCTCGTTCCAAATAGAGAAACATGAAATGAATTTTAACATAAGTTCTGTAGACAAATTAATTAAGATTGATAATTAATAGAATAACTAGTATTTTGGCATAGGGATTATTTTTTTGGAGAATTATGGACCCATGACAGAGTGTGATTCCTTTTTTGTTTGGTGTGTGGAGTTCTTACGAGAAAAGAGAATTCTGATTGGAGTACCATGTGATACTAACAAATTAAATAGTAAAATATTAGCTTAATCAGTGTGTCACAATGGAAGTGTTGGTACAATGATGAAAATTTTCAACTTTTAATATTACCCATACAGTGTATAGCTATAAGCATATTTGAATCATTTAGCTAGGGAACTAAAATAACCTCCACATATCACTGTTTTGGCATGGAGTTTAGTATGATTTGGTGATGAAATTTTTTATTTTCTTCGGAACTTACATTGTTATCAAATTAAGTATCAGTCTTCTTTCAGTATGTCTAATGAAGAACACGAAGGAATAATAAAAATAGGATAATTCTTAATTTCTTATTATGACACAAGTACACAATTAAATATTGGCTGCTGCACAACCAACTGTTCTTTGGAGTTCTTCACCAAAGTAGGGGCCATTTATTTTATAAAGGAATGACAATGGAATGTTCATGTCGTTTTGTAGTATGTCCACAGGAAAGTTAATATCTTGAACTTATGATAATATGGCAGGGTGAGCAGTTAAAGCGCAAGAACATTGTTGATCTTTTGGATGAATCTCCAGCACCAGAGCTTGGTTGCAGGTGGTACTAATCCCTAGCTGAAACCCCGGATTAAAGTTGTATCTACTTATGCACTTACCAACAATTAATATCTTTTACAGGAATGCTAATGGAGTAACATCTGATCCTATGAAACCTAATCCACCGAAGAATCCCAGATACATAGACACACGTGTGGATGAACTTTTTCCTAGCAGGAAAAACAGTCTGAGGCTTAAGTTGCTATCTGGAAAGGAAAATGTTAAGGTCTGCGTATCATAGTACACTTTGATTTGTTTATTTGTATTTTTTAAATAGTTGTATTATTTATGCTCTCTCTATATATATATTTCAGGAAAACTTCACTGTTGATCATGCTGATGGTATAAAGAATTCTTCCCTTTCATTAAAGCCTGCTACTGATAGTCAACCACTGTGTTCAGAGTATGTAATTTGCTCATTATACTCTCCTAAGCCTATCTATGTCTGAAAATCTGCTTGTTTGATTTTTCTTTGTGTTGTTTTTTCAGTTTAAAGGATACACATGCCTCAACTTTCGCTACAACCTCCAAAGGTCAATCTACACAATCTCACATAACCACCAAAAGCTGTACCATAAGCACATTTCGTAGTGTTATGGATCTATCAGCAGGGGAAGACAAATCATCAGGAATTTCGCTTGATATGGTATTTTCCTTTATTGATAATTGTATCTCCCTT
This sequence comes from Dittrichia graveolens, assembly GCA_038502395.1. Taxonomy (NCBI): domain Eukaryota; kingdom Viridiplantae; phylum Streptophyta; class Magnoliopsida; order Asterales; family Asteraceae; genus Dittrichia; species Dittrichia graveolens. Next base: position 7,671,689 of record JARJIL010000003.1, read on the forward strand.
TTCTAGTCCATGATGCACATATGTAAAAGTCAAGAATATTTTCTACAGGATGAAGCGTTTAAAGGGCTTGCAGCTCGTGCACCTCCTGTTATTTCGGTTTCACCCTCTGAATCTTGTGACGGAAATACAAATTCGGCAAAGTTTTGCTCTGAATTTCATTTTCCTGGCTTTAAGACTCCACTAGATTTCACATTGAAAACCAGCATGCGTGTGGTTGCTTCATCCTCAGTAAATTGGTAAGGTCACTTGAAAGTTTGAATTCTTACAAAGTAAAATGATGTATTTATAAGTTCGTAAAACTAGCATGCATGTGATTTAAACCTGTTTATAATCATCTAGGTTTCATCGGTTGATGAGCTGTGGCACATTTGATGGTATTGGGCAGTCCAATTGCTCGACTGCCCAAATTTCCAATACAAGACCTTTTTATTCTTGGGTGTACCCACAGAGTTGTCTACCTCCTTCAGTTATATTGGCATTAACATTATCTGCAAAAGGGGAAGGTATGATGGCATCATATACTTCATTTTGCTATTATTCTGATTTTGTTTTGGACTCTCTTTTTAACCTAAATTCTGTAGGCCAAACGGATTTCTTGAGCAAACGTCAATTGGCATGGGAGGCCTCATTTCGCAGCCTTTATTTTATGTTGCGGAAGAACCTTTGCAACTTATTTTATGGTAGTTTCTTCTTTCTTCTGCAGAATTTATTGATCAACTGGTATCAAGTATCATTTTCTAGCAATATAAACTGTTGGAAGGAATCATATGCTGTAGTTTTTATTATAGTTTTTGTTTTCTTGCAAGTTTACAGTCTGCACTGGACAGTTTGTGGCAATGTTCACTAGCAGCAATGGCTCAACAGGAAGTAAAACTGTTTGCAATGCTTATGTATCCCAGTCAACAAGAAGCTTAAGGTCACTGTTAAAAGAACAAGTAAGTCTCATCATTCCATCAAGGGTTTATTTAGTCTTTACACTTTGTTGTTCTTTTACTTGGTGTTAAATTGTTTATTTGTATTCAAGGACATTTCTTTCTCTATGCCGCTATGTCATTCTAAAGTGGAGCAAATAACTACAGAAGACCTCTTTGAGCTCTCAGAGATTGAAAAGCATAATTTGGGGCAGGTATGCAGTTTAAAGCATTTACATTTGTGTGTATGATTAACCTTTTTATTATAAAAATAAATAATAATGAATCCTACTTATTTATGCAGGCTAAGCGCTCAGTTTCTCTATCTGATGTGGATAATAGCCCCGAATCTTTACTTATGTTCAGTGATAACAATAGTGTACATGGGTTGTATGACTTTCTGCTTAACTACAGGTGCCCACATTTTTCTCTACTAAACTATATTTAACCTTGTTTAAATAAATGCATTTGTTATCACTCAATCTTTACATATGCTTTCTGTTTCCAGATTTCTTCTACCATCTCTTAATAGTCTGGATGTTCCTTCACTTTATTCACCGTTACCATTTGAAAACGCTGCTGTTTCTGCACCAGAGGTTTGTTTATAACTTCTTAACCTTTGGTTTATAAAAACAGTTTTTAACATTTTTCTGCTCATGGATTCCAGGTTAAATGCAGGGAGGTGAGGAGAATTGATCATATTTCTGTTCCAACTACAACCGAGCCTAATCAGGGTTCGGGTTCCTATTACACTATTGAAATCAAGGATGCATATCTTCCTCCTTGGATAACCAGCAGCATATGTGATGCAATAAGGTCAAATGGAGATAGCTTTGAGGCAAGGTATGATGATTTTCTTGGTTCTCAATTTATTTCTTTATTCCTTAAGCGACATGTTATTTTTCTAAAATAAGCGAGTTGTTTGCAGTTTTGTGATAGAACCCATGTCAATTGGCTTGAACATTGGTCTTGACATGGTTAGCCACAAGTCTGACCCCGAAGGCTCCGCAGTTGAACGGTTGCATGATCAGGGTTGCGCGTTTGGCGTCAGGAACACCCTTGTTTCTCATCACTTGAGCCGTGGCTTTCTGAAACACTTAAAATACTCAGACGATTCCTACACCGTTTCCCTTTCACCAGTCTGAAACATGATCAGGGTTGCCGCGTTTGGTGTCGGGAACACCCTTGTTTCTCATCACTTGAGCCGTGGCTTTCTGAAACACTTAAAATACTCAGACGATTCCTACGCCGTTTCCCTTTCCCCAGTCTGAAGTTATTTTCTTGCAATATGTTCATGTTTCCCTCTGTGAACTTAGACCTCTAACTTCTAATTGAATCTCAACATTTATTACTTAATGTTATGTGCCTTACAAGTGTCTCTCTTTTACTCAGATGTGATTGGATACTGTTGTTATGTGCTTACAATTGTAGATTATATTGTGTACATGGTGTATGGATGACGAACAATTGTAAAATAAAACAATGAATCTTTGTATCAATACTTCGACAACGTTACAAACCAAAAATGTACCAATAAGCAGTACTTTGGCAAGTTTTTTGAACTCAAAATTTCAATTAAACAACAAAGTATTATGTGAAACAAAACGAAACAATGATCTATTGAAGAGATTTGGTGTATGGATAGATGATGTTTCTTTAGAAAGAGAACTTAAAACCACCAGAATTGGAGTCTTTTACCGAATCCCAGAAAGAAGGTTTCTCCTGCTCTGCCTTTTTCTTCTCAGCTTTCAATAGTAGCTCATTTATAGTTCCAGGGAAAGACGTTTCAATGGCTTTCTTGAACTTGTCATGCAGATTCACTCGGTCTCGTGTTCCTGATACTAGCGTGCCTGCATTTGGTCTCTTGAGAAAATCGAGCACATATAATAAATTCCTCCTGCAAGATAAAACATGATGTACTAGTCAAGAAAATTGCTTACCTTAAGGTGTTTAGGATTCGACTTATTAGATTAATGTTTTTGACATAACAATAAGTTGTTTTGAAAGTGCTTATCTCATTATTGGCGAGTGAAATATATGTTGTAAATAAGCTATCCCAAACACCACCTAAATATCAACTTCAATGAAGATTAAAAAAAACCTGCTAACAAAATTCTGTGTAATGGCGATGGAATCTTCAAGGTTTATAACCAAATGCCACCATCCATTAGGTACAAAGATTACTTCACCAGCTTTGCAGACACATTCCACAGGTTTCTTTTTCCATGTTTTAGTAGCCTCGTAGAAGTTCATGAACCACTCAGTTATTGAAACAGGGCATGCCACTTCAGCACCATCTGAGCTTGGGTGCACCCCTGGTGGAACCACATCAGGGGGAAACAAAACCCATTTCTTTGAACCTTTCACCACTGCATTCCAAGCTGATGTCGAATTAGGATCAATGTGAAATGACGAACCCGACCCTGCTGGTCCAATAATAATCCATCTATAATCCGGTCTCTCATTGCCCAAAACGCTAAACAAATCCTCATTGAAATACACTGGAACTTTATAATCTTGACCCAATTTTGGAACTTTGTTTGCAAATTTAGGGTCAAAAAGATACAATGGTCTCTCTTCGTGCGCCTGATCAGAGTATAGAAAGTAATCCTTTAGCTTCATATGTACTGGCCCAACCGAAAAACGAGCATCACCACAAACCTCCACCAAATAATCCCTATCCCATTTCTTCATTGCAGGCCAACTATCCAAACACCCTTCTAACATAACCGGCTTATTCAGTTCCTCAAAATTCGACACAAATTCTTCAAGAGAAATCCCTTTTCTTCTAATGATATTGTCTCTCTTTAACCATTCATTTTTCATTTCAAGATTAGCACAGAGCCAACTTTGAAATAAGTAATCTGAGTAAAAATCTTTAACCTTAAACCCTAAAGATCCAATCTTTGAAATATCAAAAGAAGGATTACAAGCAGCAATAAAAGTTGATTTCCAGGACCCTTTAAACAAAAACCCATCATTACAATTCTCCAGTACAAGATTCCTCCAAAGGGGTTCATGATTACAAAACACATAAAATGATTTGCTCACAGTTGACAAAACTCCCAAATGGGTACCTCCTAAAAGCCCTAAAATATCAAGAACAAGCTCATCAGTGAGGGTTTGGATGTTACCTAGGCCTGTGTTTCTTGAGTTGTGAGGAGATGAGCTGAAGTAAAAGTTACCCAGCGGTTGAACTCCATAATTCTGTGATGGCGAAGAACTCTTTAAGCTGAATCCATCTTCTGTAGCGAAATCTTGTTGTTCTAGAGTAAAATGAGGGTTTTGTTTAGGGTTTTTGGAAATAGATTTGGGGGTTTTTCTTCTCTTTCTTTTTCTAAATTGCTTTAACAAGCTTCTGCGAGCAAACATTGTAACCATACGAGTATCCAATCGCCCCAATAGTGTCGTTTGCTTGAGGCAAATAGATGGAGGGTTTATAAGCGGAAAGCTTAGCCGGGGTTTATGCAGCGAAGGCTATAAGTATAGCATTTTCAACCTAAATATCATATCACCTGTTATACCATTTTTTCTTTATTTTCACACTCTTACATAAATTAATCCAAAATTCTAAATACCACTTATTTCATATCAACTTAATATTTTTTTTAAATTTATTTAATTATATATTTATATATTAAATAAAATAAAATATTTAAACAATTCTAAAAAAATTAAAAGATAGCGAATAGTATAAATAAAAATTTCATTAATAATAAATAATAATAATAATAAAAATACATTTTATTCGTTCCAACCGTATAATTCTATAATTCTTTTTTTTCAAAGTTGCCTTTAAAATAGCAGCCACAAGGTTGCGACGTGAATCCATGTTGAACTTTTTTTTAAGTGTAGTAATGTATTTTTATAGAGAAAAAGTTGGAAGATTAAAATAATTTTGGATGAAAAGTGTTTAGGTTAGGTTAGGTATTTATAGGAGAATTAAGAGAATTTATATATATATATATATATATATAAAAGAGGGAGGGTTCATGTGAAAAGTGTTTTATTTACGAAAAGTGCGATAAAAGCAATTTCAATCACTTATTTGTATTTGATCTAGTGGTCCATATTAATTATATTTTTTATTTTTATTTTATTTAAAATGGTATAATAGTAAACCAAAACTTTTCTCTCTCAAATCTATTTCTCTCTCCTATAAAAACAAAATAAATTAAAAATAATTTACTAATAAATTAAAAATAATTTACTAATAAATTATCTATTTTACGGAGTTTACCGGTGAACACGCCTCAAAAAAAATTTACAAGGTTATCATCAATATTGTATTCAATAATGAACATAGCCAAAAGTATACAAGTTTAAAGATAAATTTTATACAATTCAAAACTTAACACAACCAAATATAGGTGAGTTTTTCGATCAATATTATATTAAGTCAATTATTCTCTACTTGTTCACCAGTGAATTTGAGTTTGTTCTTTCGCAAACAACTATTAAGAATCTATTGTTCTTATTTTCACTGAATTTAAGCTTATTCCCCCACAAACACCAATTATTTTTTCTACATCCGTGCTTAAAAAACTAGGCGCATCTGTGCATATGTCGAGACGTGTGTTAAAAAAACCCAGCAAATGCAAATTTTTTTCTGAAAAAATATAGCAAGATCGGTCTCAAATTAAATAGCATAATTTTCTCGTTAATTTGATATAATTTTCATAATTTAACACCTTTTTTCATTTGATGGATATATTAGTTTAAAAAAATGGGGGAAATGTAAAAATGTCCAAATTGACTTTAATTAATTAAGGATAAGTTTAATTAGTTTAAGGTTATCCATTAACAACTCTTTAATCTGGTCCCTCCATCTTTTTGATAAACGACTATAATTGGGTCTCGCAAATCTCGTACGAAAAACAATTTTCATTTAAACCGTCCCCTATATATATATATATGATCAGGATAGATGTGTTTTAAGGGGAGAGGGGAGAGAAGTGACGTGACCATGACATCTAGCATAATGACTTGAGGGGTAATATTGATATTTTCTATTTTAATTTCTCCTTGCCCCTTAATTTATAGGCCCCTCACCACATTTTAAATCTAACCTAAAACCACCACGGACTAATTTCTCTAGACCACCCTTCCATCCTGGATAGTATAGCCGCCTTCTTACCGGACACCACCGATGCTCTCACCTCTGATCACCGCCAATCTCATCCACCGACACAACCACCACCATTAAACCGTTATCGTCTCTACCCATGATAAATATGTGTTCCAAATCTCGCATACATCTCTTCACCTCTCTAAGATCTCGCATAAGTAAATCTCTATATTCCATTTGTGCCGCCCTTTAAACCACCATCACTGGCACCTGAAGCTATTATCGAAGCTACCTAGTGTCGGTAGTGCAACGTGAAGGCAACATCACTGTTGCCCATGAAGCCACTAGCGCCACCATTTGTTTTATCTAATGCTGATATGTTCATCGATCGCCATCCGCTATGTTCATGAGTCGTGTTCATCAAGATATTGCCAGGCTTTGGTTTGGGATGATGATGATGATCGTCGGAGTTGTGATTCACTAATATTAAAGGAATTTTCTTGTGCATCAATTTGTTATGAGATGTGTTATTTTCTCTTAGTGCATCAATTTTTTATGTGATATGCAGTTTGATTCAAGTTTATTTGTTAATGAACATTTGCTAGATGTGCATCAAAAGTATTGATCATTTTGAATTTTTCATATCGATTCAGATTCGGGAAACGTGATTTTAGGGGACGTGATAATAATTAAAGACTATTATACCCATAACTACTAATTTTCAATTAACTGATTTTCTAAAAACACAATTTAATTTAACTATCGGATTTGATGATCTAACAATCATGATTCACCTCTCTCCTTAAAACACCTCTCTCGTGATCCTAACTTTATATATATATACACACACACATACATATATATATATATTTATATTTATATATATATATATACTAGCACGGTACCCGCGTAATGTGGTGTCGGAGAATAATTTCTAGTCGATAATATGTTTGTTTTCAATAACATGGTATTTTCAATTTTCTGATTTGGAAGACAAACCATATATAAGATATTAATTACATTATAGTTTTCAAATTAAATTCTACACTAATTATGGCTTTACTATCAAATATATTTTATGATATTTGGGTAATAAAGTAATTTCAACTTACTTAAAAATTAAGAGATATAAAAGTGTAAATGCTTTATAGATAGTATAGATATATCATGTACATTCTCTTTGCTCTTTAATTTTAAAAGTTCTTAAAATTCAATCAAAATAAAATCTTAACCTTTTATTTTATCTAAATTAATCTTATTCACTTAATCATTAACAATTTTACTCTTTCTTCGAATTTAATTTAACTTGTTATTCATTTAAAATATACTCTATCACACTAACACACTCTCTCATACAATTCACCCATATCAACATAATTTCCAAAAGGGTTTATTTCATAAAATAGTAACCAAGTTTGAAAAATGTTTTACCAAGGTCACCCATAGGAAATTTCACAATGTGAAATAATGGGGTCAGTGACCTTGGTGGAACATTTTTCAAAATTGATTACTATTCTTTGAATTTTCCTTTTTCCAAAATCTTTTTAATTTCTCTTTTCTTATTTCATAAATATAAATATTTTTTTCTTATTTTAATGTCTTTTAGAATTTATTTTTAAAATTAATAAAATAGCTGATACAAATAAAAGAAAATTTAAAAAATGGACATGTAGAAAACTTTTTCATGACACTGACTCACGCGAATAACATATCATTACATTCTTGAAAATGACATTATGTAAAACATAAACTATTTGCCGCTGTAGCACTGCGTGGGTATGATGCTTGTGTGTGTGTGTGTATATATATATATATAGGCAAAAGTTTAAACGAGAACTGTTTTTCGTACGAGAACCGCTAGAACCAATCTTAGCCGTCCAATTCCCCGTCCTTCAATTGGATTGCCCACCCATGAATTTCTTACATGCACCCTGCCACACTCAATACTTCCACGCTCTTCATCCATGAACTCCATTATCCAAATGAACGGCCAAGATTGGTTCTCGTACGAAAAACAGTTTTTGTTTGAATTTTTGCCTATATATATATATATATATATATATATATATATATATAGAGAGAGAGAGAGAGAGGAGAGGGGAGGAGAAATTTTCAAACTCTGCCTGGAGAGAGAGTTAAGATATAAATAAAACAATTTAAATAGTAGAATAATACTACATGAGACAAATGTTATTATGAATAATGAATTAGGCAATTTTGAGATAGAGATACTACTTTTTTTTTAATGTAGATACGTAGCTAATAGTAGTAATAAAACAAGATGTGGGGACATGCATACAGTTATGACGTTACCTAGCTATTATAAGTTTCCATGCTCAAGACTCGTAGATGTCTACATTTCAACAAGACGACTATATTATGCCCTTGGACTCTCACGACACGTACTAGTTATCAGCCGATTAACTGTTGGGTATCAGACTCCACAACTTTAACAAGTTGTATACGTACATATATAGTTCATCATAGGAAATCCAGTTCGAGATGGATATATGGTCTCCAAAGCAAATTAAATTGACAAACAATTGATTTTATCCAATGCAACAATACAAGACTTAGAAAATGAAAACGAATCCTAATTACTCTCCTGGGGCAACTACTGGGGGAATATTCCTAACAGCTAGTATTTATGACCAAGCAAATTCCAGAAACATAAAATCGTGGGCTTCAATCTCTCAACCTATTGGGCAGCTTAGGTGCTCGTCTGGGCCTACCATTACTGGAGTGGCCCAAATCAACTTCCCTTTGGACTCTGGTTATGGAATGGACCGTATTGGTTCAACTTTAAGTAACATTTGGCACGTAACCATTGATGTGACATTTAATAAATGAAATATTGTGTATGTACATATATATGGATACGGCCACATAGACTAATGCTAATATTACTCTCACTTGATCACTACCGTTGTAGTATTTATGATGAAAACGTTTAATTAAACACAACATTGCTATCGTACTAAAGCATGTAAAACGTAATATATATATATACAGTGAGTGTGAGACACATTGCCACGTTACAATTTGTTTGTTTGAGCACAATTCCAACAAACGTTACGAGTCGACCCGGACCTACATCCTTGATTATTCACATATATATATATATATTCTTTCTTCACCAGAAAACCAGTTCAAGGGAAGAAATTACATAACCCATTTATCCAACCATTAAAACAACAACTCTCTGTGTGTGTGTCTGTGTGTGTGTCTGTGTGTGTGATGTAGAATGAAACCCACGTGGTGGTATCAAAGTACTGTAATCTCAGTGATAAATCAGAAGCACTTTGACCGTCAATCTGGTCATAGTTGTGTTCTTGAAACGCACCTCCATTGACCCACCTCAGATCCCTTGTCTAGAAGCACCATCAACCCTGGATTACTCGCGGTCATACCAAACATATACCTAAAACAGCAATAATTAATGGATCGAGCTCCTTAATTAGTCGAAAAAACCATCATCAATTGTACGTATAAATTTACTTACTTGCATTGAATTGCTTTTCTTCTCCACAAGATGAACCATGCAAAATTTTGTCCAATATTCCCAATTAAAGATTTCTTCTTAGCGGGCATTCGGCTTGCGGGTGACATATCTTTACACAAGTTTTGAGCAATTTCCTTCAATAACACCAGTTGCGCCTTATCTGTTCTCATATTAATAATCGCTTGCCTCATGGATTCCCGATCGGCTTCTAGAGCATGAAGTCTCGCATAAAGTTTCGTAACTTCTGGATCTTGAATTTCACTATGACACACTGAATCTTTCTGGGTGCTTGTAAAATCATCGTATGTGTTCACATTAGCTTTCGGGTCGTTTGGATATGATGCGCCATAATGAATCGAGTCGACAGTGTATATTCTATCGCTCATTTCACTTCCGAATTCAGACATGTTATCAACTTTCTTGAAACTCGAATTGTCTTCTTTGATCGTTGCAAAGAACGAACCAGCACTGTCCAATGAAAAGCGACTGGCGGGTTTTTGTTTTCTCGGTGAATGACCAACAATTACCTTGTCGAGCACGGGCTGGTGCCTTGGGCTTCTTTCAAGCTGGTTGATTCTCTGTTCTATGTCCTTTAAAGAACCCGGGGTCTCGCTAAATGTGTATTTATCTATATCGATTGTTTCGTTTTCAGATTCCGGGTAAGTTTGTTGTTGTTGTTCGTTTGAATGACATTTGAGAGGTGGGTAATCATATGGAACGAAATCAAATTGACTAATTTGGCTTTCCGAGTTTGTCACAATGCTGTTACTATGTGTAATCACACTTTTTTCACCTTCTGCTTCGGATTCTGTAAGACCATAACTCATCATTCTATATTTATACGCTTGCACTTCACACGTTAACGATTGAATCGTTTGCTCTCGTTTATACAACAATTCTTCCAATGCAGCAATCTCTTGTTGATCGTGACTCGTTTTTTGCTCAGAAAACCTCTTGAATTGTCGGGCCTCCATTTCAATTTCGGCCTTTTCACGCTGCAGTCTCAAGATCATGGACATTGCTTCATTTGCAGCCGAAGAAGATGCATTTCTTTCTTCCTCTAATTCAACTGAAAGATCACGAATTGATTGTTGTTGGTTTGTAACCATTTCACGCAACGCACCACATTCGTTTTCAATCTCAACTCGTGCCACTTCGGGTACCAAAAGACCCGGAATCAAGAACTTTTGGGTCTCAACCTCGAGTTCATCGATTTTTCGTTTCACCGAACGAATCCATCTTTTGGTACATGACTGATTAACTATTGGATCACAACAATTACACCCACAATCACAATATTCTTTGCCCGAAGGCTGGATGCTATCAGATTCCATATACGATCTTAATTCACTATCAATATATATGATCTGGATTTACCAAGAACTCACAAACACCCCACCCCTTGAAATATAAATAGAAAAGTATGCAAAATTTTCCCCTTTCCTAATTTCCCAGCAAACCATAAATCCTTCAAGATCAAAGAAAAGGAGTATAGGACCCTGAAATTAGAAAAATCAAGATTGTGATTAGGAGCATTAATGATGTAATTAAAAGGATAGGCATATTAATGGATTTGAAATCGTGGATACCTTGAATGATTTGAGCGTAAAAAACAAGGGCCCGAATTGAAGAGGGCTCAGGTCATGACTGTTGTAGATTGGAGGTGGAATTTCCCCAGGAGAAATGAGGAATTCCATGAGACCAAATATGTAAAAAATGAAGGGGAGTGAACGGTCGATCAATTTTTTCGAGGGAATTGAGGAAAGAGAGAGAAAAAAGGGACACTTGGAGAGATTTGAGACCACATCTGATTGTTTTATGGAGGGGGTGTTAGAGATGTTTATAAGAAAATTATAAATTTAGTCATTAACTTAGTAAAAGTATACTCATCCAGTATATATTTTAGAAACTTGTTTTCGAATTGGTCACTTATGTCGGATACGATTGAAACGGTTAGGGTTTCGGCATGCATCTAGGCGCATTTTCAAAGCATTTCCCGAAAACACCCAAGACAGTGGTGTTCTACAATTGACTAAGCAACCAAAAATAACAAGAGGAAGACGATAGTATACCTTTCAAGAGAAATAAAGTGTTTTAAAACTGGATAATATAAAGTATAGCTAAGGCAAGTCAGGGTCGAATCTAGATGACATAATAACATTATAACAATAACTATAAGTTACTAACTAACCTATATAAATTAATTAAAGATGGGGGGTTTTGATTGTTAAAATTAAGCGTTTTGAAAACAGTTAATTAAATAAATTTAATGAAAGCAAAATCTAGACAAACCAAAACAACTAGAGTAACTAGATTAACACTAATATAAGGTTGAAATTATCAATTAATTGTTCCTAAACATTATTTATCATGCAATTCAACAAGCAAATCCCGAATATAAATCATATGCATATCTAATTAACTTAAAAATTGACGACATGATGTATATAAAAATTAATTAATGGTGTTTTATTATAGAGGACCAAAGTCATAAATGCAATTCAATAAGCAGTACAATCAAACGAAGCAATCACAGGACTGCAATTCTTCTAGAACAAAGTTTTGTTACATGTAACCATATGTAATTCAGTTAGTCAGTTAGTCTGTTATTTTCCTCTTTGACTAAATTAATGACTAAATTTATAATGCCATGATCGAAGAACCCTAACTTCGAATCAAATTGCTCTATTCAATCTCAATTTCAATTTGAATCAAGACTAAGATGACGACACCTACTACAGATCAAATTCTGGATGTTGATTCCATTCATCATCCGTTACATCTCCACTCGAATGATCATCCAGGGATGATTTTAGTTGCTAAAAAACTCACAGGTTCAGAGAATTATAGTACATGGAGGAGATCGATAATGATTGCTCTAAGTGCAAAGAACAAACTCAAGGTTATCAATGGTGATTTTCTAGAACCAAGTGAAGACTCACCAATCCGACCTCATTGGGAAAGAACAAATGATATGGTAATTTCTTGGATCCTTAACACACTCTCAGATCAGATTAGTAACAATCTGAATTTTGTTAACTCTGCATCACTATTATAGAATGAATTGCATGATCACTATGCTCAATTGGATGGTCATCGCATTTTTCAAATCACAAATGAGATAGTTCAACTGAAACAAATTAGTTGCACAATTGAAGTTTACTATCATAAATTGAAGGGACTATGGGATGAATTGGATGCTTTAGAGGCACCTTATTCATGCACATGTAACTGCACATGTGAAAATGGTAAGACAAATGGAGAAAGGGATCAAAGGAAGCGATTAATGCAATTTCTTATAGGCCTAGATGAAAGTTACACTAATATGCGAGGTCAAATCTTGTTAATGCAACCACTGCCAACTGTGGCAAAAGCATATGGCATGATAAGACAAGAAGAAAAACAAAGAGAAAGTCTGAATTCTCATGTTTTGCATCTAACTACACTTAACACCATGTCTTTCAATAAACAACATTTTGACATGCAAAGAAATCACAAATATCAACAAAATGAAAAGAAAAGTTCATTCAAGAAAGGAGTATTTTGTGGTTATTGTCACAAAGAAGGACATCTCAAAGAGGAATGCTACAAGTTAGTTGGATATCCACCGGGTCATCCACTGCAAAATGAAGTGCAGCACAACAAACAGCAATCAAATTGGAAGGGAAGGTCTGTTAACATGGCAGAAAACTCAAATGACTTCAGTGATATCAATTCCACTGCAATACCTGATAGTCCTGTTGATATAGATCAGTCTCAAACTGATAATACAAACAACACTGAAGCTGCCATGTTTGCCAGAATTGATCAACTTCAAAATCAACTCAATCAGGTCTTGTTGATGATGCAAAACAACGCAAAGGAATCAACTATGGCAGGTATATTCACTACAACACTATCTGAAAATGCTTTTATTGCTTCCTGTTTATCTAAATCTAAGGATGCATGGATAATTGATAGTGGGGCTACAGATCACATCTGCAACTCCCTTCCTAAAATGCACAACACACGCAATTGCAACCCCATCTCTGTCTCTTTACCAAATGGTCACCAAACTTTAGTCACCACCACTGGTTCTGTCAAAATCAATGAGCACATTACACTACACAATGTTCTTCACATTCCTACCTTCAAATACAATCTCATTTCCACCAGTAAACTACTCAAATCAGCTCATGATTCTATAACTTTCACTCATAACTCTTGTGTTTTCCAGGACCATAAACAACATATTGCATATGGTATCCTTCTCAATGGACTCTACATTCTCTTTGACAAGCAATACCAACAAATTCCAAGTCAACACACAATCTTGTCAAACATCAGCTCTACACTGCGTTGGTATGCTAGACTAGGACATCCTTCTTTTTCTGTTCTTAGAAAAATAAAAACCATTCCATGTTTGAATTGTAATCAATTTCAGCAGTGTAACATTTGTCCTTTAGCTAAACAAACAGCTTTACCATTTCAACATAGCAGTTCATATGCTAAATCTGTTTTTGATCTTGTTCATGTTGATATTTGGGGACCCTATAACCATTCCACCATCAACAAATGTAAGTATTTTCTAACAATTATTGATGATCATTCAAGAGCTACATGGACTTTCTTAATTCCCAGCAAACACCATGCCACCTCCAACATCAAAAGTTTCTACTCATATGTTTCCACTCAGTTCAACACAAAAATAAAAACAATAAGGAGTGATAATGGCACAGAGTTTCTCAATAACAATCTCTCTAAATTTTTCAAAATTCATGGAGTTTCACATCAAACATCATGCCCTTACATTCCTCAACAGAATGCTAGAGTTGAAAGAAAGCATAGACAACTTCTAGAGGTTGCTAGATCAATCCAATTTCAAGCTAATTTCCCAAAACATTTCTGGGGATATTCCATTCTTGCAGCAACCTATCTCATAAACAGAATACCCTCAAGAGTTATAGATAACAAAAGTCCCTATGAGGTTTTATACAACACATCACCACCACTTGATCACCTTAAAACAATAGGTTGTCAAGCCTTTGTTCATCAATACCTACCTGACAAATTTGCTCCTAGATCCATATCCACTGTCTTCTTAGGATATCCTCAATCATAAAAAGGATATATGCTCTATGATCAAACTTCAAAGAAAATTATAATCAGTAGACATGTATCATTTAATGAATCTGTTTTTCCATTCCATACAATTCATACTTCAACAAAATTCAATCCACACACTCCACCTTCCATTGAACCCATCATGACAACTCTTCCACCACCAATCCCTCCAACTCCCTCCAATTCTAATTCATCCTCACCAAGTGATTCCACTTCCAATTCTGAACCAAATTCTTCTATTCCTTCAAACTCTGATTTTTCTCCTAACACAAACTCACAAAATCCTACACAACCTACTCCTTCCTCAAACTCTGATTTTCCTCCTAACACAAATCCACAAAATCCTACACAAACCCACTCCACCCAGAGTCTCAACAAGGATCCGAACCCATCCACCACATTTCAAAGACTATCATTACACTCTCCCACAATCTCTCCATCAGAATTCTTCATCCACACACAACATCACTTCCAAATACCATCACTCCAATTATCTCAACTACAACAATCTCAACCCTCATCACACCAAACTCATAAATTTTATAGATAGTGAATCTGAACCCCAATCCTTTAATCATGCATCTAAGGACCCAAGATAGATAGAAGCAATGAGCAAAGAGATACAAGCTCTTGAAGAAAACAATACTTGGAAACTTACTGATTTACCACCAAACAAACAACCCATAGGTTGTAAATGGGTTTACAGAATTAAGTACAAAGCTGATGGGTCAATTGACAAATTCAAAGCCAGGTTAGTTGCAAAAGGCTTTAATAAAAAAGAAGGCATCGACTATGCAGAAACGTTTGCACCAGTTGCAAAAATGACAACTCTGAGAACTTTACTAGCTGTTGGTGTCTAAAAGGATTGGATAATTGAACAATTAGATGTCAATAATGCATTTCTGCATGGTGATTTAAATGAAGATGTCTACATGAAAGTGCCTCAAGGTTATCCAGTCCCAATATCTTCTAATACTATCTGTAAACTAACAAAATCACTTTATGGTTTAAAACACGCAAACAGACAATGGTTCATCAAATTGACAGATCTGCTGAAACAGTTGGGATATAAACAAAGCTATGTGGATACATCTCTATTCACATACAATCAGAATGGTATTTTCACAGCATTATTAATCTATTTAGATGATATAATCATTGCTGGAAGTTGCAGGAAACACATCAATGCAACAAAAACAAAACTGCATACAACATTCACCATCAAAGACCTTGGCTCTCTTCACTACTACTTGGGAATTGAATTTCTTAGAAATGATAAAGGAATCACATTGAGTCAAAGAAAATATGCTTTAGAGTTACTCAAATATGCAAATGTTATTGACTCAAAACCTGCTGCCACTCCACTGGATTCAACAACAAAACTGTCTCAATCAGATGGACAACCATTAGAAGACCCCACTCTTTACAGAACATGTAACAACCTCAAAATGGGCCTAGTCGTGTTCGAATCTGATACGTTAAAATTCTAATTAAATATTGAATGAAAGGGAATATATATATATATATATATATATATATATATATTGTTGATTAAATAAGAAAATGGAAGAAAATAATAAAGAAATGATAATATTAAAATATTATTGAAAATAGATAAGAATAATAAATTATCAAATGGTTTAGAACGATGTTTCCAAAAATATCCCCGTTAGTTAAAACGGGTACTCGTGCGTTAAGTTGTAAGTTGGAAAGGGGAACAAAATATCCACTTGTGGATATTGATAGCCCACAAGTAGGCAGCCCTTGCCTCTCCACGTACACATACACAGACAATTTTATTTGTCTTGGTTCTTATCTTGTGTTCTTGTGTGTGTGTGCCCTTCAAGAAGAGATTCAAGTGAAGAATCAACCAAGCAATCAAATTTGCTGAATTTAAGTGCTGATTCAAGACTTCAATATGTTGTGTAATCTTCCTAATCATCTTCTGATTCAAGTAAGTTCCATGTATGAGTTCTTCCTTTTCAAGTTTATGTTCCAAATTGGGTTTCAATGATTTTGATCCCAATCTGTGTTTCTAAAGTTACTAATCTGTTCCTAGATGTTTATATGGTTCATAGAAATCAGAATATTGAATTAAATTGAAGGTTTGGATTGATTTCAAGAATTAAAGTGTCAAATGGGTCAAAATGATGATTTTGGTCCCAAACACTGAATTGGATGTTTTGATGTGTAAAAATGGTGTCTTTAAGTTGTTTTTGATGAGTTATTTCATATGTGAACCTTAGAAACCGATTGGTAATACTCTGGTTGTGTTTTGGTATGATTTGGATGGGAAAACAGCAGGTTCTGCACGAACCTGCTGCTGTGTATTGAAGGGCACGAGCGTGCCTCTCAAGAACAGACCGTACCTTAGGGCGTACCTAGGAGGCAAGGCCGTACCTCCCAAGGGTACGGGGCGTGCCTAACCCTAGCGAGCCCGGGGGTACCCTGAAGTCACGGGGTGTACCTGAGACCCAGGTACAGGGCGTACTCGGGGCGTGCCACCAGGCATGGGTGTGCCTTGGCAAGGTACGGGCGTGCCCTGCCCCTGGCAGAATCTGTTTTACAAGGTTTTAATAGCTGTAAACCTTGTTTAGGTATTCCAGTTGATCCAAAAGCTTCAGTATCGAATAGTAAAGTATTCTAACTCGACAGGTGAGTGCGTGATAACATAACAATTAATATATCTATAACATATATTAACAATGAATTGAATTGAATACAATGATTTGTACACCATCGATAAAGCGATTGAATATGTTGATAAGAGGTTGTATACCTTGTAGTATGTATGATAAGTGATTATCAGGATATTTACGCACTTGTTTAAGTGTGGTTAGTGAAGCATGACGATGCTAGACTTAACATGTTGACACAGTATGATATGCACTTGTTTAAGTGTAGATTGTATAGCATGATGATGTTAGGCTTAACTTATTGATACATATTAGCATGCACTTGATTAGGTGTATGTTATGATGATAGATATATACATTATTGCGTGCGCGCAATGAGGTAAATAATGAATGGCATGATGATGCTAGATATTTGATTGGTATAAATAATATGCATCTGTTTAGGTGTATGTTATGTGGACATGATTATTGATTGATGATTCGGTTGAATCAGATTATGTGTTTGTGATTGGGCAAGGTTTGCCCGGACAAAGCTGTCCAACCTATTGGGCATGGTTTGCCCCGGAACAAAGCTGTCCTCTTCGGGTATAGCTGCGGCTGTACAACAGAAGAATCTGCAGATTCCAAAACGCAACGGTGGACGCTTAACAGCTCCCCCACCGGAGCGGTTGATGTGTCTGGTACCCCAGTTTGGTGCATTGAGCCGGGTTTATCCCCTTGCGAGATATGCTACCTCCTGACTACGCCAGCTCATCGCGAGATGCTAGGATAGAACTATTTGAGCATGATTGATGATATGTGGTATGTTTATATTGATTGCATGCTATCGTGTACTCACTAGCTATTATAGCTAACAGATACTGCTCTCCACATGTGCAGGTGTTCCTTAGGCTGTGAGTTCGGGTGCCTACGGGTAGTTGCATGTATTAGGAGGAACACTGTATTTTGTTTAGCTCTGATGTTATGTTTATTTTGTGGCAGATAATGGTCGGCCGGTTCAGTAACTGTAACACCAAACCTAGTATGTGGCAATTTTTAAATGTAAAATATTAGCCACTTGTTTTATATTCCGCCGCTTATTTTGAATGAAAATGATAAATTAGTATTTTGAAAAGAAAATTTTGGTTCTCGAAATCGAGGTGTTACAGAACACTTGTTGGGAAACTCATATATCTCACTATCACAAGGCCGGACCTTGCTTATGCTGCCCAAGCATTAAGTCAGTTATCACAAAACCCAACATCCATTCACATGAAGGCCTTACAAAGAACACTCAGATACATCAAATTATGTCCTTCTCAAGGTCTTTTCTATCCAAAGGACACAGGTTTCAAAATCACAACCTTCTGTGATAATGATTGGGCCAGCTGTGTACAATCAAGAAAGTCAATCACAGGTTATGCAATGTTCCTGGGTGCAAGTCTAATTTCGTGACAATCAAAGAAACAAGCTGTGGTTTCAAGATCATCTACAGAGGCTGAGTATAGATCTTTAGCTGATAGCACCCGTGAAGTTTCATGGCTATATAGCTTACTCAAAGAGCTAAACATCACAGTTGCTACGCCTATACAGATGATGTGTGACAATATATCATCAATCGCATTAGCTTCTAACCCAGTTAATCATGCACGTACAAAACATATTGAGATTGACTGTCACTTTGTTAGAGACAAAGTCAAACATGGCCTAATTTCTCCTCATATGTACATACAAGTGCTCAAATAGCAGACATCCTTACAAAAGCTCTCTCCAGAAATCTTCATTACAATTGTCTTTCCAAGTTAGGCATTTGTAATCCTTACACAATGCCAACTTGTGGGGGGGGGGGGGGGATATAGAGGACCAAAGTCATAAATGCAATTCAATAAGCAGTACAATCAAACGAAGCAATCACAGGACTGCAATTCTTCTAGAACAAAGTTTTGTTACATGTAACCATATGTAATTCAGTTAGTCAGTTAGTCTGTTATTTTCCTCTTTGATCTGTTAGCTTAGAGAGCCTAACTCTATATAAGTCTCTGTTTCTTTCATATGTAGATTAACACTTTATAATACCAAAAGAGTGTTCTCTCATTTCTCTTTATTTATACATTAAAAATCACTTCATTTGTAAACAAAACTTGTTATTTGGTACAAACAAAAATAGATTGTTTTAATAATATCTCAATTAAAAATTATTTAGACTTAATTATCAATTGGTTACTACGTACATTTGGTTTTATTAATGTTTATATAACATATCCGTTATTTTTCAAAAAACTAAATAACCCTAATTTTCTAACGATGCATGGTTTCTTAATTACTAGTTAAGCATTGATCGAGTGCTAATTAACTAGTAAACCCTAATTTACATGGATCGATTAAACTCCTCTTCAAGATCGATCTACATGTATAATTAAGAACCATTGTTTGCCCTTGATCAATACAATATCATTAAACTATGAGAGTTTATTTTGCCCCGTTCAATTCATAATTAACATTAAACACAAATATATAGTTTGGCAAAAGTTCAAACGAGAACTGTTTTTCATACGAGAGCCGCGAGAACCAATCTTAGCCGTCTAATTCTCCCTCCTTCAATTGGATTGCCTACCATGAATTCCTAACATGCACCCTACCACACTCTATCTCCCCACGCTCTTCATCCATGAATTCCATTATCCAAAATGAACGACCAAGATTAGTTCTCGCAGTTCTCGTTTGAACGCTCCCCTATTAGTTTTACATATGAGACTAAGCAAGCCTTAAACAAACATAATTGACTAAGTACTTATCAACAGGTTTAATCCATTGATTTTGTAGACCCTACGACGTAAATGGGATCCTAATACACGGTGTTTGTATATACTACAATAATTATTGCATCAATAATCAAAACAAAATAGGCCCTTTAATACAAATTTTTTTAGCATAATGGGTTATAGGCTAGTTTTTTCGGCCCAACGAGAATATCACAAATCAAAATAAAAGAATGATAATAAAATAGTTTATATAATATTTTTTATCCTGATGGGTTATGACTAAATGTATTAAACAAAATTTTAGGATAGTTTTTTTGGCCCAATGAGTATACCACAATCAAAATAAAAAAATGATAATAAAATAGTTAACCTAATATTTTTTAGGCTGATGGGTTATGACTAACTGCATTGTTTTCGTATAGTTTATTATTAAGTAAGCTTGAAAAATTATAACTTTAGTGTTGTATACATAAGTGTATAAAAGAAAAGGTGTTAGGATAATTTCATGTTATGGTTAAACATGATTATTATGTTCTCTTACAAACATTAGAGTATGATATATAAAGGAACTCATTCTTAATTTAAAATAATTAAGAGACTCACTCTCATATTTATGAGAGCATAATGAGTTATTTTTTTATAGATCTTAACTTAAAGAAAAATGAGACCCCTGATAGGCATTGACCCTTAATTAGGTCGCCCATTCCATACAGCATGAGGCGGCGAATATAAATAAATAACATTTATGTTATGAGAAGGCATGCAGAAGTAGCATATAAACATATCTGATTTAGCAATCCTTTTCATGGAAACATACTAGTTACCAACTACTTACACTCGATCGGTCATTCTTATATATATATATATATATATATATATATATATATATATAGGGTGAGGATCCAATGAGAACACCCCTTAAAATGAGAACTCTAGGAACCAATGCATCTAGTTTATAAAATCATTGCATTCAACTTAAAATCATTGCATAATATATAAAAAACATGGAATTCTCTTAAAACTAGTTCATCGTGCACAAATTAATCGATGGATTCTCATTTAAGAACCAATACATCTTGTTTTAAAAACCACTGCATCTAGCATAAAATCACTGCATCTAGTATAAAGTCACCGCATCTTGTATAAAAATCACCGCATCTTATCTTTATAAACATAATAATAATAAATATATAATAATAATAATAATAATAATAATCAAATAATATATAAAGCAAAGTATACAAATTTTGACTATATATCAAAAATGTGGACTTTTTGTGAAATCTTAGGGTGTTCGCAATTTTGGGTAAAAATGCGAACTATATGTTGTTCGCAGGTGATCCCATGACTATATATATATATATATATATATATTAGCACTCTTATTATTACGTGTTGCACTATTTCAAATTTATTTATATACAAATTCAACATGAACAATTTTTTTTAACTTTCTTAATTGCACAAGTTTTATTCACCTTTTAGTTTATTTTGAAGTTAGTAAATCAAAATATATTTGACTTTACACGTTTTAGCATTCAGAATATCAGAATGTATCAACAAACAAATGGAACCGACCTAAATCAGATATGTTCAAGCGATCAAGACGAACTAAATCAAATATGTTCAAACATAAATCAAATCTGTTCGAACAAAACCAAAACATATGAAAACGGCCTCAAGTAGATATGTTCGAAACTAAGATGACCCTGAATGATGAAGATGAATGGGAATTCGAAACAATATCGCTAGGGATTAATGAAATGTAATACCCCGTAATTCAATGTCATGGTTTAGCCTAATAACTTTGAAATCAATTTAAACCTATAGTAGAAAGTATCAATAGCCCACAACTTTGAACCTATTAGACGCTTCTATTTTCATTCATCTATAAACTCCCCCATATAGGTCCTTTTTCAATCTAAAGTATTAAACCTCATTAATTATGTAAATTTTTAACATAATTAGAAGATCTTGTTCACTAAAAAAAATATTTCTAACAAGTTTGATCAAACCTTCTCCTTACAAATGAAATAGCTCCTTTCCAGCTCATGGAACTAAATTTGGTAATAAAAAAACTAATAACTAATGTATCAAATCAAATGTTATATTTTTAAAGTAAAATGAATGAGATGTTAACCATTTTCTTAATTGTTAAATAATCAATTACCGTCGATATTTCGAGGACTAAGGTAATTAAATAGCATCTTATTTTTTTAAAAATTATATATTTAGGTAAATATATTTTTTTATTGTCTAAATAAGCAGTATTCTTTCTGGAATTTTTAAATAAAGTAATGACTTGAATTTTTTAATTACAATTTTGGTTCTAGCCGGAGTTTTCATCGTTAAATCACCACTAAACCTTGGTGACCTATTTGGTGGTAATTCAATGGTGAAAACTACTACTAGAGCAAAAACCACAATTAGAAAATTCATGTCCATAATTACTTTAACAAGTTTCATAAAGTAAGTTATCTATTTGGGTAAAAAAGTATATTACCTATATTGATAATTTTAAAAAGTAAAATGCTATTTAACAACATTAACCTATATCTTTAATAGATAATGCATGACTTTTTTTTAACGACTAAACACGTACTTCTTAATTTAATTCTAAATCTACACCATTTTTATTTAACAGGAGTTGAATCCATAATTTTATAGGACATTTTAACATCAAATACATGGCTTATATTATAGTTCTTGAAGATAATTACAAAGATAAAAAATTTAATTACAAATACATTTATGCATTGTTAATCATTAAATAATTGTGTAATCGAGTGCACTATCCTTCATATCCCATGTGATAAATTAAAATAAATCAAAAGCTAGCTAGGCAGCCTTTAGATGGAAAGGGACCTGTTGGAGGAGATACCATTTCCTATATCTCTAAAATAATTATATTTTATTATATCATTTATGGCGTCTAAATCCATTTAATCACCCGACCCATCATCATCCCACTGTATAGAGTGCAAGGAGTGGAAGGGGGTGGGAGGTGTGGTGGGGTGACCACTTGGGTAGTAGATATGATGCCGTATCATGAAGGTGTGGGGGAAGGGAGTATGTGGTATCTACCACATATAAAAAGCAGTGTGGTTGATGAATGGTGGACCCAAATTAGTTTATTACTTTTTTCTTTTTTAATTTTTGATTGTTTAGTGAGTATGTAAGTGGATTCCAGAATTTGATGTGGTAGAGAGTGACAATTACGAAACTGAGTGGTGGACTGAGTGGTATTAATAAAAAGCTGACGTGGCGATGTGGTGGGTGTGATGGAGTGTTACCACTCCTTGCACTCTAACTAGTATATATAATAATATTAAGGATAAATTATCAAAAAAGGGTAATCTAAATATCAAAATTTGATAATTATAGGTAACATCCAATTTTATTGACTGAGAAAGGATTAAAATTTCAATTTGTAACAAAAAAATGTATAATGCGTGAAATTTATACCCTTTTTTTTATTACAAATTGAAATTTATAATACTTTTTTATTAGGTCTAAGAGGTTATTATACCCTTTTTGTTACAAATTGAAATTTATAATTCTTTCTCCGTCAAAAAAATTAGACGTTACCTTTATTGGCAATTTTCCATAATATAATAAATGACTATATATAAAAGTTTAAAATAAAAGTTTTTTTTATTTGTTTATTAAATAAGTAGTTAATTGTCCCGTGTATTACACGGGCGACGACAATTTTTTAACGTGAAATAATAATGAATGTATTAGTCTCTTGGTATTATTATCTATACTAAATTATAATACATTTAACACCCTCTCTTCTACTTTACTTAATCCCTTAAAATTTCAGCAATCGGAAATTACTAATATACCCCTCAACTAATGTCCATTTCTCTATCAAACTTTACACACTCACCCACAAACACTATTTCATAACTGCAAACTTCCCTACCTAAGAAATTAAGAAAAATGCCGTATTGTTGTTTTTTAAAATCTGTTTAACAATGAAGAAAATAGTTTACGGAAAGAAAAGAGAAAGAAATGAAACGATGTTACAAAGTAGAAACTATTCGCCGAATACCATACCACTATATTTTATAAACCGACATGTTATCGAATAGAAACTAGCCGCCGTCGTATTACGAGGGTACCATGCTGATAAGAGATAAGAGATTAAAGATATAAGAGATAAAAGATAATATTTAAATATTAATAAAATATTAACTAAATCCTACATTTACGATGTGGAATCTAAATTAATAAAATTATTTTATTTTTTAATTTTAGTAATTTGAATACTTCTTATCAATTTAAAGTCAAAACGTAGTTTAAAGTTTGACTAATTAAAGTTAAAATTGAGTTTCAGTTTTGATCAAAATGAATGGTCAAGATTTAAATTTGAGTAAATAAAGGGCTAATATTCTTTAATTAAATTGATGATGGTTAGTCTTTTACATATATTACAAGATTGTAAAAGTTTTTTTACTAGTGTTCTCCGTAACTGTTTAAAAAGGAGAATGCTAACCACAACCCTTAAGAATATAAAAGATAATTTTAGTTTTTAAAAATGACAATCACATCTTATGTCTTCATAATTAACTTTCTATAATTTTCATATATCTTTTAATTAATTTTCAACTTTTCATATATGAAACAAGGTTATTATATTAAAAGCTAAAAATAATTCTCATCCATAATCCTTAACGTTGTGGTATTTATTTTTTATTTAAAAAAATGGATATTTTTTGTGGTTTCAAAATCTAGTTGTTTGTATCTTATGTTCATGTTGGTTGTTGTCTTTAATCATTCCCCCTGTAGAATCAAGCTAGCTAGGTGAATGAATATATAAGTATGAGTGTACATGCGATTGAATTTTAGTTTAATTAATAAATTAATTTCTATCTTTAAAAAAGTTTAAAAGAATTTTATAACCCAAAATTGACTTGTGCGTTGTGCCTTCCAATATTAACATGGCAAAGCGAATGGTGGGAAATGAGTAAGACATGCTTTGAGTTTTTTATTTGAAATATGGTGACATTTCATGTATCCAATCAATATTGCTTAAGTATTGTCTTATGGCCTATAATGAACCACATAATCATCGATTATCACCACTCATTCTTTATTTTATTTCTAATTCTAGTCTTAGATTTCTTCAGATATTCATGGATATTGAATGAGAGTTGAGGTTAAATTTTTTTTTAAATATACGGGGTTGTATTATGAGAATTAAAAGATCGAGTCAAATTTGTAGATTTATGATTACGTATTTTAAGTACAGTTTTTTCATGTTCTCGGAACATTTATGTAAAATAAAACATAAAAATGCATCTAATGTGGCACACATATGATGCATTTTTATATATCCCTAATTTTCTTTACATTCTTCCACTTAAATTCTTTGAAAACTTATTATTTTGTTCTTCATTTCAACTAACATCTACATATCAATTTTTTTTTTATAATTTTGGGTTACTCACATCCACTGATCCACATTTCAATTGTTTTGCAACGTACATAGATTATTCAAGTATTTATAATCTTTGCTACATATAAATTGTATTTTGCAAGTAAATATTGAATCTTTATATTCAAGTATATACCGATCGAATAGAGAGTATATATATACATCGATTCAACTATTGGTGAAGAATAGTATTCAAGCATTATCCATACGTACCCGTTAGTATTTTACCTAAAACATGACCAGAAATAAGTGCCGAGTATAAATGTATACACATATAGTCATAAAATACAAGGTGTAGAAAGGTGGACAAAATCTTCTAGTAATGTATGAATGCATGAAACAATATGTCTATAAGTAGATAATTGATTACTTATTAAAATAAATATTACTTTTTTAAAATATCAATGTAGGTAATTTACTTTTTATTACTTAAATAGTTAACCTACTTTGTCGTGTATTGTTAAAGTAAGTAAGGACATGAATTTTTCAATTATGATCTTGGCTGTATCCAAAGTTCTCACCGCTAGATCACCACAAAGCATTGGTGACCTAATTGGAGTTCCAACCTCGTATCGGATCTTAATACTTACTTAATCACACTAAATCCGGCAACCACCGTCGATCAGACCTCACCATCAAGAAGAAATTCCTGTGAGTCACCAATGTTTGGTGATAATCCAATGATAAAAACTTTAGCAAGAGTCAAAACAATAATTGAAAAATCAAGTATTAACTTACTTTAACAAGTCATAACAAAATCGTTATCAATTTTAGCAATAAAAGGTAAATCGTTTATATCAATATTTTTTAAAAAAAAGTAAGATACAATTAAGTAACCTAAACCTATATATTAATTTAAAATATTAAAAGATAGACTGTTAATATTCTAGAGGGAGGAAACTAAGCATATATGTTGACAACATTAGATCCGTCACAATTAGTTTAATAATAATTAATAATGACTAGAAAAGAGAGCAGTTGAAAGTAAAAGCAAATAAGTTAATATGAAGATAGCTTAGATGGACCCGCCATATCTTCAAAAGGGATCATCGCAAAGTCTTGCAATTCTCATCCAAATTTATATAATATTTATTATGTACATCTCGGTCCACCTTTATTGAATATATGAATATGAATGAATCAAATAAATGGATAAGTATAGGATATATATTATATAGATTTAATAAATTAGATATTATTTATAGATTTACTTGTTTACCTAAAATTTAAATATTATATTCTTGTATGTATACTCGTGTATTTTCTTTCAATTACTGCGTTTATATATAAACCATATATACTTTGATCTCAATATATACTGCTTAACCAATTCCGTTTTTTAATACCTTTTATTCTATTTGTAATAAACTATATATGTTTTGAGTACTACAAAGAGAGTTGACAGTAGGCAGCTGAAGCCTAAAACTGTAAAGCATGCATGTAAAAACATAAATTAATTAAAGTTAATTATGTAGAATAATAATAATTATAAGTTATAAAGTAGCTTATAATGTACGTAACTATCTGAGAACTAAGCCTCTCCAATGTCCTGAAATAAAAATCAACATTAAATGAAACCAGAATAATATATATACTGCAAGTAACTTCGATCATTTCACTTGAGCCAAAACTGATCGATATCCCAAAAATGTAACAAATTGTTGGTTTATGCATGCATGGCTCGACCTATGTGAGCACCTCTAACGATGTATAATTAATTAGTTATCTCAAAACAAATTATTTATTGCTGGAATTTAACTAAATATTTTAACATGCAAAATGTGCGCAAAATTGATACGGGAACTCGGTCCTGAAGAAAAAAACACAAAGACATCACACTTATAAAGAAAGATAACTATTACATGATATAGGGGTTCTTGATTGCACAAAACAAACCTCTAACTTGAAACACCAACACTAGCTACATTAACTTGAAAACTCGATCATGAAATCGCTTATTAGATTCAAAACAGAATCTGAAATATCCGAATAAGGCTCATCGGTGAAGAATCCATGTTGTTTGCCTTTAAATTCAATGTAACGAGCCATCTTTCTCAGCTCTTTTAACGTATCTGCATATAGCTTTACTCTATCTTTCATAATTTCATCCCCTCCGGCCATTATGAGTATTGGGTCAAGCTTAACCGGCCCAAGACTTGGGCTTTTAGGCCCAATTGGGTTCGCAATAGGATGATCCGCTGATTCTCCAACAGGTAATGCCATCCTCCAAAATCTGTCATTAGATGGCTTCTCTCAATTAAGATGGTAATTTGGATAATAAATTATTTACCTTTTCTTATTAGTTTTTACTAAAAGGTTTCTGTTTTTTCATATATTTTTATAGGTAGATTTTTTTTACTTGCCTATTTTTATTTGCTATTTATTAGAGTTGATAAATTACATAAAGATAAAGATAATATTATTAGTAAACCGCAATAAAAACCATCTAGAGAAAGAGAAAATGATCAAGTAAAGTTTTATCATGATCATGCATAACGTGGCACTAAAATATATTAACAACATAACATAGTAGCAAACAACTTGAATTAAATAATAATTAATTATTCAAACAAATTTAAATTAAATGAAAACTAATCAAAAGTCAACAGAAAATCTTTTTATTGAAAGGGACATGACCTGGGACCCACCATATCTAGTTGGGAAAACAGTGTATGAGGATGAAGACCATTCGCTTTTATTAGAAATATAAATAAATAAATATATCCATATTCATGTATAACCCGGATATCTCACTTTCACAAATGTACCACACACAAAACACTAAAATACGTGAATTCTTTATTATCACACATTTTTAACATATAAAAGTTATGTAAATGTGATAACCGTATCATGTTTGGGTTGGTATATTGTGGGATGGCGATTAGAATCGCTTGTTCTAAAACCGAACCATTTATTTATTTATGTCAGGATTCTAAACACTAAATCATATATGCGAGGTCTGTGTAACTCATTTAGTTATATGCGTTTGAGGGTCATTTGCATGTTGGCGGGTTGTAAACGGGTTAAGAGTTGAGAGGTCAACACCAAAATTATAAATTTTTAACATCAAGATTTTTTTTGTTTATTTTTTTACAAACGAAAACTATAAAGAGCATTGGATTGTGAAATTCTGAATGTTAATTACATCAAAACTTGATTTATATATATGAAAAGGATAAAATCTATATAGATATTAAATGGGTTAACCTGTCGACCATTGAAATTTTCGTATAACCCTAACCAGACCTAACTATTATACGTGTCACACAAGTCAACCAAAACCCAACCTTTTTTATGTGTCAACTCAAACCCGTTTATTTTCATGTCGTGTAGAGAGTTGTCACTACTACATCTATGTACTAGTATAACTTAGGATTAGATGGTTTTGAGCCTTTTTAATATATGTAATTTACAACAAAGAAGTAGTATATGAATTTTTTAAAGATGATTTATAGACAATAAAAAGGTTTAGTTAGATAAATATACTTTTGAAATATATAGATAGTAATAATTGATAACGAGTTTATAAAAATATATATCATAATTATTATGTATGGCAAAAATTTTATAGTGCATAAAATACCGTTCCATAAATATTAGTGTTTCTTGTTTGGAATTATAATATATTCTGCTTTTCGAACAAAAAAATTATAGTCTACTATTTACATATTAACTTGGTAACACCCAATTTTTTTACAGCATAATTTAGACGGTTTTTAAATTTTCACATATACCATATGCCATAAATATTATTGTAGCGACGCATTTATATATAATGATACATGTTCCAAAACAAAGAATCTAAACATTTTTCATAAAACATATATCGAATTAATTAATAGTTAAAATATTTAAAGTTGTGCATAAAAAAATAACCTGCAATGTATAGATATAGTATATATGGATATCTTTTTTTCTTAATTTTGTTGGAAAACTAAATCGATCGTTCGACTATTGACTAAACGGGTGTTTGAATTAGTTAATTAAGGACTTATTTTTTTCACCTTTTGTTAATAAGTATATTTTTTAAAATTATTTTCTATCACTTATTATTATTTAATATGAAAACAAGTAGAACTTATAAAATTAACTAAAAAGATAAGCTTAAAAAATATATCGATAGTAAGCTAAAGCAAACACCTATTAAATCTAGCATGAGACTTACGTGTCAAGAAGGTCCACCGATAACACCTTTTCCGGCAACCCTTCCGCCTCCGACTTCGTCCTCTCCACCCCACCAAAAAATGGTGCGAACAAAACATAACCTCGTATCTTGATCGGCGTCAGCTCCGGCGAGCCGGGACCAAGCTGGACGGCCAAGTGGTGCGCTATGTTCCCGCCAGAAGAGTCTCCGATTATAAAGAACCGATCAAAGTCAAAACGGTCGACCCCATCTCCATCCCCTACATCTTTGGAATTTCTTGCCGCCAGCGCTTGTAGCCACTTCAAAGCAGCAAGCGAGTCGTCCAACGCCGCTGGAAGCCGGTGCTCAGGAGCAAGACGGTAGTCCGGCGCCACCAGTATGACGTGGAGGGCGGAGGAGAGGCGGAGACAGCAGTTGTGGAAATTGGGCCATGCGAACGACCCGATACAGAAGCCGCCGCCGTGAAGAAAGTAGACTACCGGAAGTTTGGCGGCGGCGGAGGTGGTGGTGGATTTGGGTACGTAAATACGGAGGTGGAGGTCATGGAGTGTGTCGTAACAATAATCTTTCCACACTACGGAACCGTCGTCTTTGTTGGGATAGGGCGAAAAGTCAATGTTTTCATTGTGACGGTGAATAGAACCGTCGCTAAAGATCTGAAGAATGCCATGGCAGTCTTCCACGACATGAGGAAGAGAACCCATTATTTGTATTGTATCTGGAGATGTGATTTAAGTAAAAGGGTTATCGCGGGTATTAATAGAAAGTTTACAAGGGCGTATTCGTCATTTCAAAGCTCCTTATTTTCCATGTGGAGTTGGGCTATTGGATACAATGGTCGTCGGCAGATGATGCCCAATTTGTCTCGTCATTTTCCAAAATAAGAAAGTAACGAAAAATGTGCATCAAACACTTGAATATATATATATATATATATATATATATATATATATATATATATATATATATATGGGAGGGTTCAAACGAGAACTGCGATAACCAATCTTAGCCGTTTATTTTGAATAATGGAATTAATGGATGAAGAGCGTGTGGGGATTGAGTGTAGCAGGGTGCATGTAAGGAATTCATGGGTGGGCAATCCAATTGAAGGAGGGGGAATTGGACGGCTAAGATTGGTTCTCGCGGTTCTCGTACGTAAAACAGTTCTCGTTTGAACTTTTACCTATATATATATATAGGGTAAGGATCCATATAGTCTCATCCTTAAACATAAAACTCAAAGGCCAATTTTCAGCCACTCATTTAAAAGAGTAAAATAGGAATTGTAAAAAAAAAATTCAAAGCTTACGCCCCTTCTTAAAGTTTCCCAAAAATTTTCTTTTTTAATTGTTTACACACTTTAAATCTTTAAATTACCATAACTATTTCAATTTCGAGAATTTGAGCAAAAAAGTTATACCAATTTACTCATTTTTTAATCCTCTTTCAAACAAGACTACTCTTCTTATATTTTTGAAAATTTTATTTCGAAAATGCAAACTATATGAAAATGATACCAAAATATTATCATTTTGAATCATGTGAATTCTTATCATTTTCGGCTGAAAATGTTATTATTTTCAACGGGTGGCTAGAAGTTATTATTTCCAATTGAAATTGTTATCATTTTCGTCTGGAAAATTATCATTTTCGGGTGGCTAGAAAATGTTATCATTTTCAACTGGAAAATTATCATTTTCAGGTGGCTGGAAATTATCATTTTCGGTGGTTGAAGATCATTTTCTGCTAAAATTATTATTTTCGGGATGGAAGTTAAAAGGAAATGAAGGGGCAAATTTTATGGGGTGTAGGATTCCCTAAATACCCTTCTTTCTATAATTAAATCTTATAATGTTTACTTAATTACAAAAGAGCCATTATTAGATCTTGACCATTGATTTAAAAAATCTAATGGTCTAGATTTGGACTTTAGGTTCTATGTTTAAGCATGAGACATTTATTGATCCATTTTCTATATATATATATATATATATATATATATATATATATATATATATATATATAGGGGACGGTTTATTTAAGAACCGTTTTTATTGCGAGAACCACAAGAACCAATTTTAGCCGTTCATTTTGGATAACTGAATTCATAGATAAAGAGTGTGGGGGGATTGGGTGTGGCAGGGTGCATGTAAGGAATTCATGGGTAGACAATCCAATTGAAGGAGTGAGAATTGGACGGCTAAGATTGGTTCTCGCAATAAAAACGGTTCTCAAATGAACTTTTCACTATATATATAGGTATATATATAGGCAAAAGTTCAAACGAGAAGTGTTTTTCGTACGAGAACCAATCTTAGCCGTTTAATTTCCCCTCTTTCAATTAGATTGTCCACATATGAATTCCTTACATGCACCCTGCCACACTCTCCCCACGCTCTTCATCCATAAATTCCATTATCCAAAATGAACGTCCAAGATTGGTTCTCACAGTTCTCGTACGAAAAATAGTTCTCGTTTGAATCCTCCTATATATATATATATATCTATACTACTATATAAACCATTTAACATTCTCTCTCCTCTTAAATTTTAAGACTTCTTAAAATTCAATCAATATAAAATCTTGACCCTTCATTTAATCTAAATTAATTTCATCCACTCAATCTTTAACTATCTTATTCTCTCCTAATTTACTTTATTCAAAATATATTTTCTCATAACACAATTATCCACCAAAATCAATATAATTTTTAAAATCTAATTAACTTTTCTCTTTATTTCATTAATATCAATCTTTTTTCTTATTTTATTGTCTTTTAGAATTTATTTTTAAAATTAATAAAATAGTTAGATGCAAATAAAAAAAACTTGAAAGAAAAACCGGACATATTGCTTTAGAAAACTTTTTCGTGACATTGAATCGCGTGAATAACATATCATTACATTTTTTAAAGCGACATATTATAAAACAAAAACTATTTACCACCGCAGCATTGCGCGGGTATGATGCTAGTATATATATATATATATATATATATAGGGTAAGGATCCACGTAGAACCAACCTTAAAAATAGAATCGAAAAAACCAATCTCAGCTAATCATTTAAAAAAGCAAAAAAAGAATTAAAAAAACCATTAGTTAACTCACGCCTCCTCACCCATCATCAGTTTTTTAAAAAAAAACTTTATTAATCCTTCTAATGATCATAACTATGTAATGTTTAAGATTTTTAACAAAATAAATTATATCATTAGGTTCAGTTTTTCTTACTCTTTAATTCAATACCACTCTTACCATATTTCTAAAAAATTTATTTTAAAAATGCAATTACGAAAATGAAAATTTCATATCTGAACATGCATCTATGGACGAAGATGATAATCAAAATGCAATTTAGATAAAGATGATGACCAAAATGCAACCTATATAAAAATGAAGACCAAAAACCGCTATTTAACATCTGTAAATTGTAGAACTAAAAAGAAATCGTTGTGTTATTTTCATTTAATGATTATAAAAATGCAAATTTCAAATCTTAACATACGACTATGAAATGCAATCCAGATAAAATGCTAAAAAATTGCACAACTCAGATTCAAAAATGCAATCTCAAACCTAATTCAAAGAACTAGAATTGTATATCCAATCCACATTCAAAGACCTAAAATGCAGATGATTAATATACAGTCATTAAATGCATAACTCACCTCATATGCAAAAGAACACAAAATAAAAGATATAGAAACCTAAAAATGAAAATCCTTGATTTAGTAGGCTAAAAACATCATTTACAAGAAAAAAAACTCAAAATGCATAAATCTAAAATGCAAAAACCTTGATTCAAACCTGCTATAATAAAAACAAAAAAACCACAATATCTCGGTCCATATTTAAAGAATAAAAAATGCAAACCAAAAGTTAAAGGTAACTAAAATATAAAAAAATTGAAAATGCATGTCACATATTTGAACATGAAAATTCATGACTCTTATGTGCAGTTCACAATCTGATTCAATGAAAATGTAGGTCACAAACTCATAGAATACGACTCTAATTTGCACTTCACAATCTGATTCAATGAAAATGCACGTCATAAACTCATTCCATGAAAATGCAAATAGCAAATGAACATGCAAACCCATGACTATCTGCATTTCACAAATCTGATTCAATGAAAATGCACGCCACAAACCCACTCAATGAAAATGCATATTAGCAAATGAAAATGCAAACCCACGACTCTTATCTGTAATTTACAATCTGATTCAATGAAAATGCAGGTCACAAACTCATTCAATGAAAATGTAGGTTAAGAATTCATGAAGAAAGTATACAATAAACAAAAAATGTAAAATCTAACATCAAATAAACCAAAATGCATTACAGTACGTCCCTGAATTAGCCAAATTTTATTTCATGCTAAACAAATGACATGTTCAAACCCAAAATGAAAATTCCATACACAACACTATAATGCAAATTTCATACACAAAACACTACATCAATTAAAAAATCATTGAATCATCAACCAATTTTTTGGAGTTTGAAGAATTGCATTTTGATTATCATCTTCATCCACAGATGCATGTTCAGATATGAAATTTGCATTTTCGTAATTGCATTTTCAAAATAATTTTTTAGAAATATGGGAAGAATAATCTTGAATTAAAGAGCAAGAAAAGCTGAACCTAATGGTATAATTTTTTTGTTAAAAATCTTAAACATGACATAGTTATAATCATTAGAAGGATTAATGGGTTTTTTTAAAAAAACTGATAATGGGCTGAGGAGGCGTGAGTGAGCTGATTTTTTTTTCAATTCCTTTTTTGCCCTTCTTTTAAATTATAGTTCGTAATTATGTATGATAATTACAATTTTAACACAACTTAATATCAGCCCTTGATCAAGTTAATCTAAAGACATAAAATGGTTTTTTAGGTTCTATAGTTAAGAGTGGTTCTATATTGATCATATATATATATAGAACCATTCTAACGAGAATCGTTTTTCGTACGAGAACCAATTATAACCATTGATCAAAGAGATGGAGGGTTAAGATTAAAGAGTTGTTAATGGATAACTTTAATTAAACCAAACTTATCCTTAATTAATTAAGAGCAATTAGGATATTTTTATATTACCCCCATATTTTTAAACTAATATATATACATCAATCGAAAAGGTGTTAAATTACAAAAGTTATACCAAATTAACGACAAAAAGTATGCTCTTTAATTTGAGACTTATCTTGCTATATTTTTTTTGTGTTTGCACATGCACATATTCACCTAGTTTTTTTAACACAAATGTAGATATGTACATGTGCACATGTCGAGCTATACTGAAAAAAAGAATAGTAAACCCGAAAAAAATTCCGGAAAATATAGCAAGATCAGTCTCAAATTAAAGAGCATAATTTTCTCGTTAATTTGGTATATTTTTAGTAATTTAACACCTTTTTGTTTGATGAATATATTAGTTTTAAAAAAGCAAGGATAATGTAAAAATATCCATACTATCCTTTCCTCTTCAAAATAAATAAAAAGACAGGAAATTAAAGGATTGGCTAGAAAAGATTCTCACAGTTCTCGTATGAAAAACAGTAAAAATGGAAACTGTCGAACATGGTAATGTCTTAAACGTAAATTCCGATCATGCCCTTTTGGATACCAACGAGATCAGATGAAATCCACGCCCCAGATTAGTTCTTTAGGTTCTATGTATAGTACATGGTTCTATACTGATGCTATTTATATATATATATATATATATATATATATTGAAAAGTTATTTGAGAACCATTTTTATTGCGAGAACCGTGAGAACCAATCTTAGTCGTCCAATTCCCCCTCCTTAATTGGATTGCCCACACATGAATTTCTTACATGCACATTGTCACACTCAATCCACCCACGCTCTTTATCCATGAATTTCACTTACCAATTGAATGGCTAAGATTGATTCTCGTGGTTCTCACAGTAATAATGGTTGTCAAATGAACCTTTCCCTATATATATATATACATTCAAAATATCATAATTACCCAAATACTTATTTTATATTTTTTTTAACTATTAATAATCAATATAAATTCTTTATAATGATTAATATTTAAGGAAAAGACCATATAGCCCATTGCTTATTCTCTTTGTATCCCTGCGTCTACCAATTCCACTCCCCTCACCTTGATGCTTCTGTCTCTAGGTGTGGAGCCGCCACCGCTCTCTTACCTATGCCAATGTTGTTAGGGGTACTTCCATTCCTATAGCTTCCGCCTCCAAGTGTGAGTTATTTGTTGTGATATGTACTGAATCACATTAGCCATAATAGAACAGAATGAGCAAAGCTAGACAAACCTTGTGGTTGATTAAATCGGTTTGTCCACAATCGAAGTAGAACAGAAAACAAACCTATGAGATGGAGGTAGTGGAAATCTTTAACCACCGTATTCCTTGTGTCGAAGACAAGCATTACGACCGCAGGTGATCTTGCCTTTGATTCGAAGGGACGTAGCCGCCTCTCTACCCAATAGGTGGTCGGAGTCTGCTTTGTCCGCTACAAACATCATGAACGAATCTATGCCTAATAGTTAGGGGGTTGTGAAAATCGATTTCTTTGTGAAATCCTTGAAGTCGATTTGTATGAAACCCTCGTAGCCGAATCTTAACACTGGTTTTTTTGTATAATATCCTCAAATCTCGATCAAAAAAACATTGAACCCTCGAACTTGTTGAAACGATGAAGCCCTCAAATCTCAAAATTGATTATGTGTAAAACCCATTGAAAGATTAAAAAAAGTCGAGGAAGCTGTTCGGAATGCAACCTATTTAGAAATTCAAGACCACGATCTAGACTCTAATCTTCATAGTCTCACATATTATTAAAATTAAATCATTATAAAATAAAAAAAATTAAAAAAGATGGTAAAAAGAGGTAAGTTGCATAACCAAAACTAAGAGAGGCGTACAATGGTCACTTAACTATTTTTTAAAATTATGAAATATTTAAAAAAATTAAAAATGGATATAAATAGTCATGGGAGCAAATATAATATTTTAAATACTTAAGAAGTGCATACTCCGTCTGAACACAAACCCATACTGGATAAAGGGCGAAGGTCTGCCCTCACTCCGCTCACCTCCCATAATAGTATATGATGTATGTAAATTAAGCTGGACAAATATAATATTTTAACGTTTAATAAGGGTATATATGAAATTAACCCTTTATAAAAACACTTTATATACTTGCTTATTTAGTAAATACGTAATTAAACTCTAGATAAAAGTAATAAAATTGCAATGTATAAATCAAAAATAAATTATACCATCAATCATTTACCTTTATTATCATCGCCACCCACCCTCACCACCTGCCTCCTACAACCACCGTCACCATCATCCCTACCGCCACCCATCGATGTCATTGCCACCAACCAACACCGCCATCAACCAACATCGCCATCTTTGCTGACCACCACCATCCCCTTCTTAAGCTTTCAATGTTGCCGCTGCCACCCACCACTGTTGTATCCGTCCAACACTACCACCCACCCCCATCTCCCCTACTATCGACGTGCCACCACAACCACTGTAACCAATGTAGGCGGTGGCGGCAAAAGATGTCTGGTTATAGTTTCAAATAGACTTAATTGACTTATGTCAATTTTAACATACTCCCGATAACAAAATTTTAACAAGTTTCAAAAATTCAGATTATTTGTGTAATTTCAATACCTTAAGTTTCAAACTTGAAATTTTATGTAAATTACATGGACGAAAAATTTATTTTAATCTCTTTTAAATATTGTAATTTTGAAATATTTAATTTCAATTTTATGTTTCCATTTTCTATTTATTCTTAGTATTGTTTTCTCTTTATATAAATTTAATTATATTTTACAAATCAAAATTAAATATGATGGGTTTGTGATGGAGTAAAATGACAGGGAAATGATTTGTACAAAATAAGTTTTTGTCACATATAATAATTGTGATTTTTATATCCATAGAATCCAACTATCTTTTATTCTCATTCGTATATTATATAATAATAGTACAAACAAAAACTAATTGTTATGTATGATAAAAATCTGTTGTGTACATATCATTTTTCAAAAATATAACTCTTATTCTCTAGAAAATATCAACCAAATGTCTTTAATCGATCGTGAGCTCCAATTCCTCACTACCACACACACATCAACATTATCAAATACTAGTGACGGGAGCTAAATCCACCACTCTAAAATTATACAACAAAGAGTACTATCATCATTACATGCATGTTTCTTTACCCTTTTTATTTTAACTGCAAAGCATGCATATATATATATATATATATATATATATATATATCAATTAAAACAGTACGTATACAACCTTTTACACCTGAAGCTTCTGACTTCTCCCCTAATTTTGCAAGTCGCAAAAGACTGGAATGCTTAAACCGAAAAAAAGACAACAAATTATTAACATTTTAAGTCTTACACCTTCTCCGCCTATTCTCGATTATCAAAATATATATATATATATACCTTAACCGACCAAGGTGGCCGGGATAAAAAAGGATTCCATATTAAAACTTGGGCTAACAGATCACACGGTTCCAAGCCAAAC
This sequence comes from Dittrichia graveolens, assembly GCA_038502395.1. Taxonomy (NCBI): domain Eukaryota; kingdom Viridiplantae; phylum Streptophyta; class Magnoliopsida; order Asterales; family Asteraceae; genus Dittrichia; species Dittrichia graveolens. Next base: position 7,709,821 of record JARJIL010000003.1, read on the forward strand.
GATCGAATGTCCCATTAGCATTCTGCTGGCTTTGACAACCACGTAGCCCAATCTATTGATCTCTTCTTCGATCTTAAGTGAAGCCAACGAAAGATTTGAAGTTGAAGATCGAAAAAACAGTCTTGTAAATTCTTCTCGTTGTTCTCGAATACCCGGCAATTCCTTTGTTGCCAGGCTAGATACAGGACATATGCGGATTGTTGAGCATAAGCTAAATGATGATCCATTCGTATGATCTTGTGTGTAGGCTAAAGACGAAAAGTAGCATCATGATGAATGTTGAGACTACAGTGTTCCTTTTTGAGTTTCTTTAGTGGCAAGCGTGTTTGTAAGTGATGATCATCGAAAGAATATGAAAGATGGTTTATAACCGCATATATAGCTAATGCAGGATTTCGAGAACGAATCCTCTTAAGAGGGTAGATTTATAATACCCTAAAATAGGTCTTGTTGTACCCTATGCCTGTAAGGTTATATCCTTGTTGAATAAATAAGAAGTTTAAGTTTGAAAGAATAAGACATGTTATTATTATTACAATAGCTATAGAGTAAGAATAATGAAAATGGATAAGAAGTGTATAATATTAAATGGTTTAAAATAATGATTTTAAATATAATATTCCCATTAGTTAATTTGGGTATTTTTTAAAGGCAAATCATTCCATATAAATAACTATGAAAAAAATATTTACATTACAATAAAGAGTCTCTAATAAGAAGGCCAATAACACCTATGGACTTAGCGTAAGCCATTAATTTAAGTTATACGTGTCTTTTCCGCCCCCATTAGCCAAGCTGTAACATCCTCAGATCAGGCCTAGTAGTTTAGGTGGTTTTGGTATGTTAACTTGTGATTAGTTTTGATTAATTACTTGTTATTTATAAGTTATATGGTTTAATTAATTGATAATTAAGTATTATATATATATTTATATCTGTGTGTGTTGATATATGTATATATGTTGTACGATTTAGTGTGTGTGTGTGTGTGCATGTGCTTAGTCGGTTTGGGCATGCCACCTCATGCTTAGGTTGTTAAAAAAATGTTTATACGTGGGTTTCACTGATGAAGTGGTCATTAGCAAGTTTGCATGTGTGTGTTCTAGTGTGATAAACCGAGAGCAAAGAAAGCAAAAGATGAAGTAATCGGATTCGTGATTTCTTGATTTTGTGATTCAAGTTTCGAAGTTTGTTGATTATTTCATGATTCTTGATTAACATGCTATTGATTGTTATGAGCATGCTACGGCTTTTAATGCTGCTGGGTTTTAGTTTGAACATCATATGATCATGCTTATGAAGTTATCGGATTTGGTATTCTTGGGATATAAATGTGTTTTGATGCATGCTTGTATGTTTAAACATGTTTATATGTGTTTGTATGAACTTGCATATGAATTATATGAACTGGAAAGTTGGTTTATGCAAGTTATGAAGTTGTCGGATTCTTGATATGATGAAGAAAGCGGATTTTGGTGATGATGATGAAAACCGGGTGTAGAATCCGATACTCTTAAGAATCCAAGACTTATGATGAAATCCGATTGTTCCTAAATCCGGATGTATGTGATCCGAGAATTGAAATCCGATGGTTTGAATCCAAGAGTGTGGAATCCGATGATGGATTCCAATTATGAAAACCGATTGCAGGTATCAAGACTCAATGCAAGTGTGGAAGTCCGATTGAGGTTGCGGATTTGGTCAAATCCGATGGATGTGTCGGATTCTTATGAAATTTGATGGAGGATTGCGGATTTGGTGAAATCCGATGGTAGTATCGGATTTCACATAAAATCCGATAGTTTGGACTTGTTGATTTGCATTGTTTAAATGCTATGTTATATGTGAATCTTACATGTTTATGTTTGATTAAAAGGATATAAATTTATGTGTTTGACATATATTTATGAATGATTACTGATTTCAGTTTGTTGTGTTCTCAGGAACAAGAAAGGCTCAGTAATATAAGATCACTGAGTGGAATAACTGAAAGCTTGAGGTGAGTGGGCGTTTACTCACAGAAATTATTAGTTGTAACTGGTTTGGGTTGCAATTGTTATTGGTTTGACGCAGGGATAGACTGTTTGTCTGATAATTGATTAACTGTGGATTGTTAATTAATTGTGCGTCATTGATATGTATACATGAGGTTGGGATGTCAGCTTCGGCTGGGCATATGGGGTGGGTTTGTTTGCTATCGGCTAATCAGTATTGGGATCCTTTGATGCATTTGTTGCAACTTAAGGTAATACTGTGTGAGAATAGCAAATGAACTATTGGTAAACCTTTGCTTTGGCCGGCATTGGTTGAAGGTTCATGCAGAACCGCCGGTCTTCCCGGGGCACGATTATCTGTTATGTGCTTTTGATATTGATGCGGTTATTTGCTAATATATCTGTTGCGGTTTGACTCCATTCACTTAGCTTTGTGCTAATCCCCCACCTCTCACTCTTTTTACAGGTTTTGGTAAGCCGGCGGCTCGGCTGAGAGTGGTTAGCTTGGGGAGTAATCACCTAGGACTCTGATATTTTATTTTGTGGCGACCCGTGTTTTGTAATACTGATATTTAAACAGTAGTGTTTGTATAGTTGTAAACACTTTGGTTGTTTTAATTCGCTTCTGCAATGATTATGAAAATGAAAATTTTTGGGTTAAAAATACGGTGTTACAAGTTTGGTATCAGAGCCTAGGTTTGGCAGTGTAGGCACAGTGGAAGTGTTACATTCCCGAATCTTGGCTCGTGGTAGGTCGATTACTCCTTGGGTGTGGGATTGGGGTGAATTGGAGTGTAGTTAGTATGTTGTGTACTAACGGATTTATCTAATAAATCGTGAGGTGATGTGATTGTTACAGATAACAATGGCTGATCGTGATCACTCGACTGCTGCCCCTATTGTCCTGTCTTCTGCTAAAGTCCCTACTACTACAGTGGAAACATTGCTTAATGCCGGTACATCTGGTACCGCAGGGGATGAAAGAGATGAATACATATAATGCGGAAAGGAACTGGAGCAACAAAGACAAGTTCCTATAGTTCAACCTCCGGTTACTACTGTGACATCAACTACGGTTGCGATACCTCCTATCTTTCCGGCAGTGACTACACTAGCAGAGGTTCCACCGATGTCAATGCCAATACCACCGTTTGCCCAACCAACGACTCAACCTTTTTACTATCCGTTATTTCCTCAGGGGTCCTATCCGCAAGGATCTGTTTCACAAGGGTCTTATCCGAAGGGATCGATGCCTCAAGGATCTTATTCTTATCCGTTTATGGGATATCCACAGGCTATGGGATTCAGACAGCCATGCACCTACAAGCAGTTTTTAGATTGTAAACTCGACGAATACCATGGCAGCACGGATCCTAATGTAACTTTGAACTGGTTGAGAGATATAGGGAGGATTTTGGATGCCTGTAACTGTGAGGAGGAAATGCGAGTTTGCTTTGCCACCCGGATGCTCAAAGGCAAGGCTATGGTTTGGTGGGATTCCATTACCACCCATTTAACGAGAGCTCAAATGGATTCGATAACATGGAACCAATTCCGGGATAAACTTTGTGAGCAGTATTGCAATGCCTTCGAACTGAATAAAATAAGGCAGGAGTTTATGGAATTAAAGATGACCAGGAGGATATCTATTGATGAATTGATAGAACAATTTAACTCGAAGCTGAGGTTTGTAACTCAGTGGGTACCGGATGAATCTATGCAGGTTCAGCATTTCATAGGAGCATTGTTACCGGAGTACAGGAGTACAACTTGACTGGCTGGAACATTGTCTCAGGCCTTCACCTTGGCAAAGTCTGCTGAGGGAGACATTCAAGCCAGGGATAAACAGAATAAAGATGAGGCAGTTGTGCAAAAGTAGAAGTATGACCAAGCAAGTGGTCAACAGAAGAAGAAATGGCAGGGCAGTTCTTCTCAGGGTAATCAGAGTCGGAAGCCGACTACGGGGGGTATGAACACGAAGTCACAATGGTGTAACCGATGCAAATCCAGTCACACTGGGCAGTGTACTGCCCAGACCATGCGTTGTTTGCGTTGTGGTGCGCATGGGCATGAAACAAAGGATTGCAGGTTTCCCCGGAATGTTTGCTGGAACTGTTTGAAAGAAGGGCACAGGGCTGGGGATTGCCCTACGGGAAGAGGAGCCGGGACAGGGACGGGGGCAGGGGATGTTGGGGGGTCATCATCAGGGGCACAGAAAAGGAAGAATCCTCCGACACCGGAGGGTAGGGCGTTCCGGATGACAGTAGATGATGCTACTGCTACTGATGATGTTATCACCGGTACGTTTCTTATAAACTCTCTACCTGCGCGTGTGTTATTTGATTCTGGAGCGAATCGCTCATTTATTTCTGTGACTTTTTGTGAAAAGTTGAAACTACCTGTTACTGTTATTTCTGTACCAATTGAGATAGAAGTAGCCGATGGTAAGATAGTTCCTGTTACAAGTTCTGTGACTGTGGCTGAGATAGATATCGATGGTAAGTGCTTTCCAGTATCGTTCCTATTGATGCCAATAGCAGGGTTTGATGTGGTTTTGGGCATGGATTGGCTGAGTAAGCACAAGGCGAGCATTAAATGTCATAGGAAATTGATTTCTTTTTCGTTGTCTGATGGGTTGCACGTGGTGGCTCGAGGGGAAAGGAACATGTCTACGTTTCCTATCATTTCTATGTTAAAGGCTAAGAAATCCTTGAGTAAGGGATGTGAGTGTTTTCTAGCATATGCTATTGATGCTAGAAAGGAAAAGCGGGCAGTTACTAATGTGCGAGTCGTGTCAGAATATCCTGAAGTATTTCCGGATGAGTTACCTGGGCTACCTCCCGTTCGAGAGGTAGAGTATAAGATTGATTTAATACCAGGTTCGAATCCAGTGGCTAGATCTCCTTATAGGTTGGATCCTTCTGAGATTAGGGAGATGATGACACAGATTCAGGATCTTTTGGATCGGGGTTTTATTTGTCCGAGTTCTTCACCGTGGGGTGCGCCGGTTTTGTTTGTGAAAAAGAAAGATGGCACGCTACGGTTGTATATTGATTACAGGGAACTGAATAAGAGGACGGTAAAGAATAAATACCCTCTGCCCAGGATTGATGATTTATTTGATCAGTTGCAGGGTGCTTCTTATTTCTCTAAGATTGATTTGAGATCGGGTTATCACTAGGTACGAGTTTCTAACAAAGATATTTCCAAGACTGCTTTCCGTACCAGGTATGGTCATTATGAATTCTTAGTCATGCCGTTCGGTTTGACTAATGCACCTGCAGTGTTTATGGATTTAATGAACCGGGTTTGTCGACCGTTTCTGGATAAATCTGTGATAGTATTTATCGACGACATTTTGGTTTATTCTAAATCCGAAGCTGATCACGAGATTCATTTGAGACAAGTTCTTGAAACCTTGAAACGAGAGCAATTATATGCCAAGTACTCAAAGTGTGAATTCTGGATGCGAGAAGTTCACTTTCTGGGGCATGTTATTTGCAGTGATGGAGTCAAGGTTGATCCGGCAAAGATTGAAGCTGTGATGAATTGGGAGGCTCCGAAGTCTCCTTCTGAAATTAAAAGCTGCTTGGGATTGGCAGGATATTACAGACGGTTTATCTGAGATTTTTCTAAAATTGAGAATCCCATGACTAAGTTAACTCGCAAGGAGGTTCCATTTAAGTGGAATGATGAACAGGAGAGGGCTTTTTCAGACACTGAAACGAATTTTATGTCAGGCTCCTATTCTTGCGTTACCGGATGGGTCAGATGACTTCCTTGTGTATTGTGATGCTTCTCTGGCAGGGTTGGGTTGCGTGTTGATGCAACGGGATAGAGTTATCGCCTATGCTTCTCGTCAGTTGAAACCTAATGAGAAGAATTATCCAACTCATGATTTGGAACTGGCAGCTGTGGTTTTTGTGTTAAAGTTATGGAGACATTATCCTTACGGTACAAAGTGCGTTATTTGTACAGATCACAAAAACCTACAGTATGTGTTTTCACAGAAGGAACTCAATATGCGACAGAGACGATGGCTGGAACTTGTTAAAGACTATGATTGCGAGATTCGCTATCATCCCGGGAAAGCCAACATGGTAGCCGATGCTTTGAGTCGCAAGGGAGTTAGTGAACATGTCAAATTCATGCGAATTGAATAGTCTCCAACTTGATTGATAGATTGAAGGCAGCTCAGTTGGAAGCCTTGATGGATGAAAATCTAAAGTCCGAGATTATGTTGAAGAAAAAGAATGATCTGACTGATGATTCTAGAGGATTGAAGGTTTATCAATCCCGTGTTTGGGTGCCTATGCTTGGAGGTCTCCAGAGATTAATTATGACTGAAGCTTATAAATCGAGACTATCTGTTCATCCAGGTAGCACAAAAATGTATAACGATCTAAAGGTGCTGTATTGGGGGCCTACAATGAAGACAGAAGTTGCAAAGTTTGTAGAGGCTTGCCATATTTGTGCACAGGTTAAGGCAGAGCACCAGAAAACCTATGGATCATTAAAACAATTGCAGATTCCAGAGTGGAAGTGGGAGCACATAATGATGGATTTCGTAACGAAACTTCCGCGTACACAGAGGAATAATGATATGATTTGGGTGATCGTGGATAAATTGACCAAGAGTGCTCATTTCTTGGCTACCAGTGAGACGGCATCACTCAGTAAGTTGGCTCAGTTATATATAGATGAAGTTGTTTCCCGACATGGTATACCGCTTTCGATTGTGTCAGATAGAGATTCCAGGTTTGTGTCGAACTTCTGGAACAGTTTACAGCGGGAGTTGGGTACACGTGTGAATTTGAGTACAGCTTACCATCCTCAGACAGACGGGCAATCTGAGCGAACTATTCAAACACTCGAGGATATGCTGCGAGCATGTGTGTTAGAATATGGAGGTTCTTGGGATTCCCATCTGCCATTGGTTGAATTCGCATATAACAATTCTTACCATTCGAGTATCGGTATGCTGCCTTATGAGATGTTATATGGTCGTCGCTTCCGAACTCCTACGTGTTGGTTAGAGGCGGGTGAGAAACAGTATGCAGGTCCTGATATTGTGCAGATCACCGCAGATAAAGTTGCTATTGCGCGAGAAAAGTTAAAATCTACGAGGGATCGACAAAAGATGTATGCTGATCCGCGTCGTAGGTCGGTTACTTTTGTTGAGGGGGAATTGGTTTACCTGAAGGTTTCACCGTGGAAGGGGGTTATCCGTTTTGGGAAGCGGGGAAAGCTAGCTACGCGGTATATTGGACCGTTTCGTGTCCAACGGGTGGTTAATGATCAGACGGTTACTCTTGATCTTCCAGCGGAATTATCAGGTATTCATAATACCTTCAACGTTTGTTACTTGCGGAAATGTAGAGTTGAGGATGAAAGTCAGATTCTACTTCTACATGATCTTAAAGTGGATTCCAGCAAGAGATTAGTGGAAGAACCCATTGAATTACATAAAATCCGATAGTTTGGACTTGTTGATTTGCATTGTTTAAATGCTATGTTATATGTGCATGCATATGTGAATCTTACATGTTTATGTTTGATTAAAAGAATATAAATTTATGTGTTTGACATATATTTATGAATGATTACTGATTTTAGTTTGTTGTATTCTCAAGAATAAGCAAGGCTCAGTAATATAAGATCACTAAGTGGAATAACTGAAAGCTTGAGGTGAGTGGGCGTTTACTCACAGAAATTATTAGTTGTAACTGGCTTGGGTTGCAACTGTTATTGGTTTGACGCAGGGATAGACTGTTTGTCTGATAATTGATTAACTGTGGATTGTTAATTAATTGTGCGTCATTGATATGTATACATGAGGTTGGGATGTCAGCTTCGGCTGGGCATATGGGGTGGGTTTGTTTGCTATCGGCTAATCAGTATTGGGATCTTTTGATGCATTTGTTGCAACTTAAGGTAATACTGTGTGAGAATAGCAAATGAACTATCGGTAAACCTTTGCTTTGGCCGGCATTGGTTGAAGGTTCATGCAGAACTGCCGGTCTTCCCGGGGCACGATTATCTATTATGTGCTTTTGATATTGATGCGGTTATTTGCTGATATATCTGTTGCGGTTTGACTCCATTCACTTAGCTTTGTGCTAATCCCCCACCTTTCACTCTTTTTACAGGTTTTAGTAAGTCAGCGGCTCGGCTGAGAGTGGGTAGCTTGGGGAGTAATCACCTAGGACTCTGATATTTTATTTTATGGCGACCCGTGTTTTGTAGTACTGATATTTAAACAGTAGTGTTTGTACAGTTGTAAACACTTTGGTTGTTTTAATTCGCTTCCGCAATGATTATGAAAATGAACATTTTTGGGTTAAAAATACGGTGTTACAAAAGGTCTTTTGATCCAAGCTTTCCATGCAACGGCTCCGTTGACACTCCTGTTTGAGATCTAGTGGAATGGAAATGAAACAATCGAGCTAAAAACATCTTAAGATAAAATTGTAGGTTTATCGTCTGTAACACCGCCTTTGAAACCTTAAAAAAATCAGTTAAAATTCAAGTTTTCAAACTGCATGGGTCCGTTTGTAAATTGAATGTTTACGTGTTAGTTATCCTAACCGAATTTCAAAAACAAAGCAGTGGAATTTTCAAAAATAATAAACAAACCCAAGCCTATTAAACTATTACAATTTAAACACGTGTTTGGCGTATATACAAATATACAAAACAAAACTTGCCAAACACGACTACCGGTGTTACTTTAAACTAAACCGACCATTGTATATATATTATATACCCAAAAGCAGTGTTCCTCAAAGCCCGTACAAAAGCATAAGGTTCCCGTCTCACCAGGCCTGCCTATACTCTGTCTGAAAAAGGGAAACAACAACTGGATTAGCTATATAAAATAGCTAGTGAATACAAACAAGTATAAGTGCAATAATAGCAAGTCATGAATCAAATATGAGCATACAATGCTATCCTAACAATTAGCGGTAATGCTGACATGTCCAGCAGTGCTATATCTTGCCAGATAGCTAGTCCGGCTCAATAACAACCACCGGGGGAATCAAACACTGCCAACCGTGCTGGTATCATCACGTAAGTGATTCCACCTGCTCGTTACGGAGCCAAAGGCTCATTAGGTTCATCCAGTTAATGCAATCACCCCAAATATCTAAGGAATGGCACTAGAGTACCATTGATCCCGAACTGTCGCCCGAAGGCCTCATAGGATCCAGCCGAAGCTGACCTTAATCACAAATATGTCCGGACATTCACATAGCTCATCATTATCTCAGAAAAGAGATCATAGCATGCATGCTTTCACATATGAAATCATATATATCCAGATATCTTAATTAATATGCATATATTTAAATACATGCCAAATATATCATACTTCATGTCAATAACTTGTTTCTAATCTTATATATATAAATATACAAGTCTATTTGCATAAAATTAACATACCGGGTTCATTTAAACAATTAGCATTCAAAAACATCCTTTATTGAATTCATACAAGTCGGTACTCACCTTGGTGCTCAAATATAACACAAGTATGTGTTTGTCCTTCCTTGGTGCTTAATTACCTATCGTTTACATATGATTCCAATTAGATCACCACATATATATATATATGTATATATACTAATACTAGTGTTATTATTCCTAAATGTATCTAAACTTGGCAAAGTGCTCAAACCATCCTAAAACATCTCTTAATTGAGTAAAATATGACACAAGTTCATTACCTACACTTAATCCATTGCAAAACAGGTTTTTGTTTGCTGCACAGCCGGTCGCGCCGCGACACCCTTAAGGGTCGCGCCGCGACGTTCAACCAGGGCCACGATAAATTGGTTCTGCCCAGAATTCAGCCACTCCAAATCCAATTTTATCACTTCTTAATTAATTCCAGGGCATGTACAAGCTTTAGGACACTTAAAGAAGTTCATAAACACTAACATAACATATTTTAACATAAGATTCAAGGTTGAATCATCAATTCTCCATTTTTGACCCATTTGGTCAAATTCTTGAATTACAACCAAGATAGCAACTTTAATTACTAAAATCAGTTCCAATCAACTCCTAGATGATCCTAGAACATATTACAATCCAAAAATCTAAGCTTGATTTACTAAATTCGTTTTACCCATTTTTAACCTAAACTCCAAGATGAAGAACAAGAAAGGTAGAGCTTACAAGAGGTGAGGAAGATGATGAATTGCAGATTGTGGACAATTAATGAGCAAGATTTGAGCTTGATTCCAGCTTCAATTGATCCTTACTTGGATTTTTCTTCAAGAACACAAGAAAGCATCAAGAGGTGAGGTGTGTGTGTTTCCCGTATGTGTGTGTGTTGTGTGTGTGTGTTGGTGACTTAAAAACCGACTTTGGTTTTTAAGTTATCCACAAGGGGTATTTTGTTCCCCTTTTCAACATACAACACGATACCCGAGTAACCGTTTCAACTAACGAGGATATTTTTGGAAATCTCGTTTGAAACCAGTTATTATTTTATAATTCTTTTCTATTTTTATTACAATTTTTAATTCCACATTTAACTGACCAATAGCTATTTTCTATTAATTCTAATAAGTATATTCTTATTTAATTCATTTAATTAAATATCACGTACCAAATGGAGCATGCGGCTAGGCCATATTTGAGGATGTTACATCGTCATCCTTAGCAAACAAGACCGAGTTAATTTGGGTACTTAAATAAAGAGTTGTAAGTCAGATAATGGAATAGAATACCAGTTTTTTATATAAAATCTTCATGAGTCGGTAAGACTCTCTTTCCTTTCTCTCATACGATCACACACCAACACCCCTGCCTCTTCCATTTGCTTGAAAACATTTGTCCTTATTTGGCTGGGAATACCTTCAAAGAGAAGACACCAAGATTAGGTCACTAAATCATCATCTCTAGGCTCTATAATCTATCCTAATTTCAAAATTAAAGATGTATAAGTGTTCTTCATCTTGTGTTCTTATTTTGAGGTATAATGATAAACTGAATAACTTTAGACGGGCCATGACAAAAATGAGCTATTTTGAAGTTATAATCTATCGCAACAAGTAGTAAGGATTAAATTAAGCACAAATAACAAGTATTTGTGATGAAATTGGAAAAATTTAGGTTTAGAACCCACAAATGGGTCAAGTAGATTTTGAAGCAAATCCTTAAACTATGATGTTATGGTGTGAATTATAAATGATAAAAGATGTTTGAATGGTTCTAACTACCATTAGAATTGGTGGAATACACTTCCGGTGCAAAGAAATCGATTGGGATGAATTTAGAAGTGAAACAAAGTTGTTTTAGGTTTTTTGGTTCACATTTGCTTCTTCACGGGTGTGAAGAAGAGCTTCACAGCAACTCAAACTTCGGAAAATCATATAAAATCAACTGTCACTCCGTTTGAGGCATATGATCAGTCATTTTAAAGCTATGGAAGTCTATTTTATATTTTCATGTTATCATGAACTAGTTTGGAAACTATTTTCGTCAGATTCCTAGGTTTTGTTACAGGTAGTCATAGTTTAGACACCAAACAATGTGTGATAGGTTTAACGATATATCTAGACTATCGAACTCATGTTTAAGCTATTAGATGGTACCTAAACATAACTGATGATATTTTAGGTACTAATAGAGTTTATTGACATCCCATTGTGTGGATTGACGGTTGAGTCGTGCTAATCAAACTTGTGTGGACCCGAGGTAAGTATCAACTTAACATTTTATTTCTACATGGTAATTAAGGACTCATTAATTAATTTTAGCTATGCATGAAACATAATGAGAAAACAATATGATTATAAACAAGATGGTAGTTTTGACTATGCTCATTGGAAAGCTAAACTATCCCGATTATGGGGTAATGGATTCGAATATGGGATAGTAGCAAATAATTGGTTGTTCAATAACCGATATCAAGAAAGATAAATAATTGATATAAGTATATAATGCTGTCAATAATAAGAAGATGTCACTATCCATAGTACTTTGTAAACAATTGAATAAGTAAACTTGGTGACTACCCATGTATGATTAATGTTCAAAGTTGCATGATGAAATTTATGAATTGATTTCTTGACATGGCCAAAGTTATGTCCGCATGTTTAGCTCATAGTATATGAGCAAAAGTTTATAATATGATTACGACATGCATATATGCTATTGGATCCACGTTGGATCGTATATGAGTTATTTGTATATGTTCGTACAATTATGGACTGTTTACAGTCATATGGTTGAGGTTAGTCGAAATGAATGAATCCTATGCAACCATTGGTCAAGTTTTGGGATCAACGGTGACCAAATGGGTCATAGGTTATATAGGATTGATGTTCCTTAACATAGGGGGCAATTTGTTATCTGCTTAACTAACTGAGCTGTTGGCTCTTTGAACATTTCTTGGTGAACCACTACCCACTCATCCATCAGCATGAATGGGTTGCAAAGGAAAGAAAACAAATATATTTTTATTTGCAACGCGTCTTCGGGGTAGAACGTGAGGGTAAAAAAGAGAAAAAAAGTCGTCACTCAAGGGGGACTAGGGAGAGAAATAGCGCAACATCGACAAATTTTAGTTCTGTGATGACTACGGGAGAGAGGAAGTGAACGAAAAAGAAGATATGACTAAAATCTTAAAGCTCCGATACCATACAAAATAATGAAAATCTTGTAAATATTTTTTATTATGGTGACAATTATTAGGAAGTATGAAAAGTGGTTTTTGTCCTGTAGTGAAATCCTGTAGTTATATATAGATTAAAAAAGATAATTAAATGAATGTGGTAACAGATGGAGTGGCAAACTTCTTTTTTAGTAAATGCAATACTCGACTTCTAGCCTTGACTAACACTTGGAATTTGTTTGTTTTTTTAAATAAGATCTTATTTTAAAGAAATGTTTGTAGGTGCGCAGACGTTTCTGATAAGCTTGTTTGTTTTTTCATAGAAACGTTTGCGCGTCCGCAGAAGTTTCTAATAAGGTTGTTTGTTTTTTCGCAGACATAAGACCTTATTCTGCCTTATTTTTGCTTATTTTGAGAAGCTAAAATTTTTTCGCAGGCCTTCTCAATCTTAAGACCTTCTAAACCACATATTCTCCAGAAAACATGAAATAAAACAATAGACATTTATATTTTCGAAAACAAACTAACACCTTAATTTCTAATTTTTTGTTATTGTGTGGTTAGCATCTTAAATTTAGCTTTTATTTCAAGCTTTACTAGAATTTCTTTTTTATTCTATTTAGACCATTTGTTTTACATATTACATGGTTTCTTATTTTTTATTTTAATTTTGTATTTTAAAAATCATAATACTAAAAAATACATTGCATAAATAATAAAGTAAGCTTTTTTTGTTCAACGTTTCAAATGGTTATATGACCGTTTTTTGTGAATATTTTTTTCTTTGTTTGTTTGAAAAATGTTATATTTGACATAATATGCATTACGAATTCAATGTAAATGAAATTTCACAATATTGTGTTTTAAAGTTAATTTTTTATATGATTTCTCTTTTTTTTCTGTTGCAAAATGCAATAAAAATGAGAAGGCCATTGGGAAAAGTGCGACGATTGTTATCTATTCATGCTGACATCAAAGCTTCATATGTTAACAAATGTTTAAAATATAATTTCATTGTATCTATTTATGTAATACCTGTTTTCAATTAGTATTAAATGTAATAATTCTATTATGATTATTACTTAACTAAGGGGGTGTTTGTTTTGTTTCATTCTTTTGGTGGGATTTATGGGATTTGCATTTCAAATTCCTTCAAATACCATGTTTGGTTGGCAAAGTAGGTAAGGATTTCAAATTCATGGATTTCATTTGATGGCATTTAAATCCCATGGATGAGGGATTTTGAAATACTAGCCCTCCTAGTATTTTAAAATCCTGCATATGGGGACTTCCTCCGGCAACCCTCCGACTTCGTCTCCGGTGACCTCTTCGTCTTTCGTCTCTTCGTTGTTCGTCTTCATCTCCGTCTTTTCGCTGTTCGTCTTCATCTCCGGCGACCCTCTGTCTTTTCGCTGTTCGTCTTCGTCTTCGTCTCCGGCGACCTATTCGTCTTCCGTCCCTTCGCCTTCGTTGTTCGTCTCCGACATCGTCTCCGGCGACCTAGGGTTTCACCTTTGTTGTCGCTGTTCGCCTTCGCTATCTCCGACGACCTAGGGTTTTGCCTTCGCTGTCGACTTTTCGCCTAGTCGGTGGTGGCAGTGTAGATGGTGGCTGGTGGTGGCAAAACCCTAGTCGGTGGTGGCGATGGAGATGGTGGCCATGGAGGTTGTAGGTGGTGGTTACTACAGTGAAAATCCCATGTAACAAATCTCATCCAAACACCATTTGGGATTTTAAATGCCACCAAATGCAAATCCCACCAAATGCAAATCCCATTATCAAATGCAAATCCTATCAAAAAAATACTTGAACCAAACACCCCCTAAGGGTTTTGCATTGGATTTGTATTGGGCTCGTGCTAAGTTACTACATCACAAAGAGGAATAATGCTAATTGGGCTTTTGTTGGGTTGCACTTGAACAATTATAACAAACAAGTGGGCTTGAGATGGATTAGGAGTGTTATGGACTTGGGCTCAAAGGGAGAGTATATAACTACCCAATTAGGGCACAACCCTAAGAACACCTCCACTGTAGCCAAGCTTCTTTATGTCTTGTGTGTGTGCTTCGCGTTTGAACCGGGAGAAGGAAGCACCAACTGCTAAACCCTCAGGTAAGAGATCCTTACACTACTGCAGTTGATGTTATATTAATATCTTAGTTAACCCATATATTTATACCCTCTTTTGTTGGTGCTAAGTCGAGAACCAAACACAAAACTATGAGCTCTAATGTTGATAGAAATCCAACAGATGGATTAGAACCCTTTAAACAATATATGTAACATTAAACAACTATTATATCACCAAATGATTTGAGTTTGAGTCAAATGTTTACACTATGTTGCCTATTCCTTCGTCACACCCAGGCTGAGAACAAAAAAAGGTTTAGAGACCTTAATACTTGTTGATAATCGGATTAAAGAATCAGGGATGCATCTAAATGTTACTGGGAACATATTATAACTGATTAATATGGATTAATGATTTAATGCAAGAGTAATCGATAGTTACCTAGTTGTTGTTGGTGGCATGAGGGGGTCGAATAATCCGAGAAGAAAATTGGGACTAGAAACCTTAAAACAAGATAATAATGAAATTAAACAGGAGGTATCCTTCTAAATGGAACTAGGAATCTTTAGGATTAAAAATGGAGTGATTCGCTGAGGATTTGATTAAGGTTGAGTTAGACCGATTGAACATATGAACAATCGCTAATTTCTTAAGTTTTCATGAATCACAAAATAGCTTATGTTTTCGAATCACAAATTTGTTTTTAAGATGAATTGCAAATTAGTTCTTTGTTATTGGATCACAAATTAGCCATTGGGGGTTGAATCACAAAATGAACAAAGTGTTGTTTTGAAGCAATCACAAATTAGTTTATGGAATTGAATCACAAATTGGGCTCTTGGAGCAAATCGTAAATTTAGTGTCATGATCAAATGCAAATTGGGGTACTATGCCTAATCGCAAATTAGCTTACCTCGCCGAATTGAAAAAGGGGTTAGTTGGTCAAATCGCAAATTGAAAGTTGGTGGGTTGAGTCCGTAATGGATTTTTCGAATTGCAAATTGGCTACCAACCATGAATCAGAAATTAATAGCTGGATGGAATCGCAAATTAGATTCCTTATGTGGAATCGAAAAATACAAAGTTAATAGTAATCATAAATTAGAATTAAAGCAGTATTAATAGGGGATTTGTACTCAGTATTATTTAAATAGGACGTGTGTGAAGGTTTCTGCTGTCGGATTCGTTAACTTTACAACCTTCATGATTTATTGGTACTTTGTGTTGCAGACCAGGTAAGTTACATTAACTTATATCTTATATTGTGATACGTGTTCATGCGTGATACCATGATGATGTTTGAGCAGATGACTCAATTGACAGATGGCCACCCCGCCTGTGTATCATTTTGAGCAGATGGCCACCTCCGCCTGTGTGACATACTTGATGTGATGTGTATTACTTGTTGAATGTGTTATCTGATATAATATATGAGTGTTGTGTGTTCACTAAGCCTTGTGCTTAACCTATGTTTGTTGATTACTTTCAGGACCGTCTCGTGCCGATAAGGGGAAGACTCCAACATGACAACTACTCTTCTGGAACACTGTTTACGAACTTTGATTTTATAAATTAATACAATTAAACATTTTACTAATTTAATACCGTAAGTCCCGTGAGTTGGGCATGTGATTGATGATAGATTGTAATGGATATATTTAGCTACTATGGTTTAATTAACTTTATGGAACACATATTTTGGCTATTATAATTAAAATGGATTTTACAGGTTAGAACTTAGATAACTTTCACTGTATTTTCAGTCCTAATTGTTTAGATGTTATCCGTTTTATTTAAAGTATCTTTGTTTGAAAGTTATTTTTTATATTTGATTCGTTTTTATTTTATCCCACCGCAACGTGTGTAATGCACATTGTTAATGCCTAGTAGAGTGGAAAAGTTACATGATAACACTCTTATGGACTGTTTGTTTGTTGCTAAATTCAGCGCTGAATGCTGAATTGTTCAATATTCAGTGTGTTTAATTGTCACATTTGAATGAAAGTTATGCTGAATAAAATAGAAGAACCGTGTTGAATCATTCCACCTTAATGTAATACCCGTTCCTAATTATAATTTTTGTAATTACTAATGAGTTGGATATAATAATAATAATAATAATAATAATAATAATAATAATAATAATAATAATAATAATTCTCTACTTAAGTTGTATGGATATTATAGGGCCTAAAGAGAGTATTTGGGCCTAAGCTACTTGCAAGAAAATATAAATACCAAGTTTAGGGCACAATACCCTAGGTTTTGCAATGTAGCTATTTGTGTTCACTTGTGTGGCTGTGTTCGAGGCCGAGAGTAATAGAGGATGGAATCACCATCATTTTTGCATCATTTTGTTTGGAATCAAGTGGAGATCAATCATGTAATAATCTCTATCCTTTTGTAATTCGATTCATGTAAGTTTTACACCAAATGAATATGAGATTATGGGTTTTCTGTTCGAATTCATGGTTACGCCATGAGTATGAAACCGAGAGCTAGATTTGATCTAGATGGTATAGGATCAGAGAGGGTAAACTCTACTAGATTCATTTTAATTCTTCGTAAAACCATTTTAAAGGATGAATCACAAATTGAAACATGTTTGAGTTGTGTTAGGATCAGAAATCTAAACCTTAAGTAGTTGTCAGTTAACGGTTTGGAATACAACGTTTAATTTAGTAGAACCGTGTTTGTAGGTTCTTGTGGATAGATGTGTTTAACCCTTGAAGTATATTGTTGTCTACTGTGGTTAATTACACAGTTGATCAGGTGAGTTTTCACTTACTCTTTATACTGTGATGACTGTTAATGTATGATAATGTACTATGATGTGTCGATCTAACATTTAGGCGTTGTTAGGCACTTATTATTGCAGCTTTAACAATTTATGTGCAACTGAGAACTTATCCGCTTGTGTGACATTATTTGATGTTGATGTGACGTACTTGTTACGTGAATACGTGTTATCTGATATAACGTGCAAGTACCGTGTTAGCTCACTAAGCTTTAAGCTAACTCGTGTTTGTTTAATGCTTTAAACAAAGAACTTTATTGAAAACGTAAGTATTGTGTGTAGGGCAGGTGGGCATTATATATTAAATACATTTATATCATTGATTTACTAGTGTTTAAAGAAAAAACTTGGAACCAATGTCAATAAGTGGAGCAATCAAAAACCCTTATTAAGCACATTATAAAGTCACTTTTTGTCCGATGTGAGACATCACTCAACACGCTCCCTCATGTGTAACATTCTTTTTTTTGCGTATAACACGTAGATACATATGGATTACGTAGAGTCCATATGATATTTGACCAACCAAAGGTAAATCTTACTCTGATACCGTATAAGTTTTTAGAGTTTCAGTTCAAAACTAATTAACTATGAGTTAAGTAATTCATGACCTATATTAAGCACATTGCAAAATAAGAAACACTCGATATGAGATGATACTCAACCATATGTTTTTCAACGAAGAAAACACACACTCACATCCAATTCATACTAGACAAAAAAAAAGGACTCGGACACTTAGGTTTGATAGTCACTAGGCGACGCATGAAATATGATTTGGAAGATTTTTGGGTGAAATAAATAATGGGAGATGGATAGAGACATTTGTGGAGAAGCCACCATATCTTGAATTTAGAAATAAAAAGGGATATGAGGCCAAAATTGCATGTATATCCTTTTACACCTGTCAACAAATTAATCATTAAAATCTCAACTTATTCTCATTTGGGTATCATATTCTTCATTAGTTTTTATTAAAGAGAACAAAGTCGCCAGTCCGCAAGGTGACTTGATAATTCGAAGAAGGAACACCACACCACTCCCCTGTGATGGGGAGACGTCTTAGAGCATCAGGTATGGAAGACGCCGTACCTTTGGTATGCTTACTTGGAATTGTGGTACCGAGGGGCACACCACCCCCTCCCTTTGGTACCGAAAAAATAACATGTATCCGGCGTTTGAATGCCAAAGAGAAAAGAGAAAGAGATGAGAGAGAAAGAGAGAAAAGACAAGAGGAAAGAGGAGATATGAGATAAGGTATTTTTTTTAAATTAATTTTTTTTAAGCGTGCGAATAAGAGGGTTTAAGAATAACTAAAGCATGAAGTGAGTTATGCTTATATGACGCTGATGTAGCGCGAAGCATGGTATGCCCCGGCATGGGTACACCCCAAGCTCTTAGGGGACTTATACGAAAATTGGAGAGGAAGAAACATCATGTTCTTGAGTTTTTTTTGGGTTTAGTATATCAAAGTGTATCAAACTTGTTACATTTTGCTATTGTATGTATCGAACTTTAAAATTTTCTATTGTATGTATTGAACATTTAATTTGTCGCTATTGTGTATATTAAACTTTCTATTTTATGTACTAAACTTATATTATTTTTCCTTTTTTATGTATCCAAAATACATACAATAACAACAAATTAAAAGTTTGATACACGCATTAAAAATTTTTAAAGTTCGATACACACAATAGCAAAATGTGACAAGTTGGATAATTTTGGAACCCTTTTTTTTCAGGAAAGGTAATGAAAATGAAAGTAAAGAAAATGTAGAGTTTTGGAAAGGGGGGGGTGGGTTAGGCTTATTTTAGTCTTAAATTTATCTTCTTACCATTGAAACGATTTTGAAGAAAAGGATTTTTTTTCTATTTTTTTTTTCATTTCCTTCGCTTATTAAACTTGAGAATATGACAAAAGGGATGAATGAGAGGCCTAGGCTATCACAAAGAAGACTATTTTCTTAATTAAAAATTGAGAATAAAGACCAAGGGTTGAAAATCGAAACATGATCATCACCAAAGTTTAAAAATAGAATAGAGGTATGACATTAATACAGCTGAAAGATAGAAAGTTATAAAAAAAGTATCCGCTTTTATATTCTTAACTAGAATAGTGAGATTAATTTTTCATGTTTATCCGAATTACACATATCTTGCTCTTTATTAAATAAAATAAATAAATATAAGTATAACTAATGTATGACGATCTATATTAATTTGGGAAAAAGCAATTTATGTAGCATGATATATGAAATCACCTATAATTTTTAAGTGGTTAACCGGTATATGTTACCTGCTAGGCAACGGGTCTTAACCGAATAGGTACTCAAAGGAGGAACACTGTCCCACTCTCTCATTACAAGCCAAAAAGACTACGCTATCCGCTTCTCCTACTCGATGAGTTTACCCTCTCTCTCTCATACTCTTTCTCTCTCTCTCACATTTTAATATTAAAAATTAGGATAAAGATAAAAGGGTTACAACGGGAGGTATTTCCAAATAAGAAAAATGAGAAGAAAGATGTAAGAGAGAGTTATGGAACACTAATATGATAAAGAATAAGAGGAAAAAATAACCATACTACACGGTCTAAGCTGAAAGTTAGATTTATGGTACACATCACAATGTGGTTTATAATTATGTTGTAACGTGCAAGTATAAATATCTTGTTATAATTAATTAGAAAATGTTAAAAAATAAAATTAGAACTTTTCCTCTCCAACCGAACACGGCTCTCTCTATATAGTTTTGAAACTTTGGATGGATAATTTGAAAAGTAAGCTGATTCGTACATAACAGTTTTTAGTCATACATAATAATATACAAACAATTTATGCATATGGTATAAGTTAATAATGCATAAAGTCATATATAACTATTTTTGTTGTGTAAAAATCAACCCCCATTTAAAAAACCCACGGCCCTCTAACTCTCCCTTAATTCTTATTAATCCACTGCTTATTCTCAATGTGAACTGACTTCATAAACTCACGCCATACACAAAACATGAGAAAAACGAGTTAATCTCTCTCTCTCTCTCTCTCTGAGAAAAACGAGTTAATTGCGCTCTCTCTCTCTCTCTCGCTCGCTCGCTCGCCTGTTTCCGTTGTATTATTGACTTCAAAATCACAACCAAGTTCCAATAGAAGAAAACTTTTTTTAGTTTGTAAGGTTTTATTAAACTTATTTATAAAATAAGGTTTATTTCTTCAAAATTTAATATACTACATTTTAATTGTTATTATATATTTATCTTTCAAGAGTATTATCATGTAAATTGAACTTTTAATTTTTTACTATTGTATGTATTTTGATTATGTAAAAAAGTTATAAGTTAGTACATACAATGTAAAGTGCACACTTGAAAAAGTTTGATATACACAATAACACTTTTAGATTACGGATACACAAAATAACAATTGTAGTATAGTTTGATACATTTTAAAGAAATAATCCCATAAAATAATTCACATATTTCTTACAACAAAATATAACGAGTGGTCTTAACTCTTATGATCATTAGTATTTTATCTGCGCGCTTTTACCAAAAAAAAATGTGTTCATCACACTGTCGATCTCATTACTTGCAATGAAATGATCATTAATATTGTAGCTCGTTTACTAGATAAAACATTCATCGATGTGTAGATAATTTTAAATTAAGTGCAACCCAAACACACATGAAGATATTACACTACTCATGCCAAAGGTATTTATACATAGAATTTGTGTATTCGTCTTTATTATTTAGGCTTGAACTCTAAAACATATATAAGAGATTATTATCTTCCTCAATGCAAAATCATATATTGATGATCTTCTCATAGATAAGCTTTGAAAGTTCAATATATTAAAAGACAATTTAAAAGTTGAATATATTAGAGGAAAACGTGACAAATTATTGTATATATTTTAACCAATTAAACCCTTTTCATAATTATTAGTAAATTTGGTGTTTCAAACAACAATAACAATCACTATACTTAATTCATTCTAAACGTATTCTAGATGTAAAATGAGTAAGGTAAGATGTAAATAATTAAATCATTACTTAAAAGACAATATAATTAATTTGATAATAAGGAATTATAGGGTCGTGCGTGATGATTTGATAAATACAATAACTAAACTTATCTAATCTAATCTAAAATCTTTTAATCTTCTAATATGAATAAAAGACTAACATGCATTAAATTTATTAAATGATCATAACTCTTTATTTAATAAATTTAATTGCTCAATTTTGATCATACATTTAATCAAATCTTGAATTCTAATTTTGATTTTTCTTGTTCAAAATTTAATCAAAATTATTAGAAAATTTTCATATGTACCCTTTTTAAACTTTAAAATATCTTATTTATTCACCCTAATTTACAAATATTATATTTACACTTTATAAATTATCAATATGTCATATTTAACCAAATTTTTTATTTTATCATTTTAAAGTATTTTTAGTTATTTTAAATTTTTTTAACAAATAAAAATTTGACTTCATTGCCCTAATTATAGCAATAATAATCGATGACTTGTACAAAAAATAAAATTTACGTCTCTTTGTTTGATGACAACACTTTTCTGTCATCACATCAGCCCTCAACCTCGTGTCGACACTTTCACCGCTAGTTTGAGTATTGACATCGTATGTCATCAATTTTCTAAATTGTCATTAGTTTCGTGTTTTATAATTAATCAGTCTCTTATTAATAATTTTATCATTTTTTTAAACAACTCGTGTATTACACAGGTTTCTAACTTAATTAAATTATATCATCTATTTACATAAAAAAATTAATTTAATTTTGACTTTTTGACTTCAACTATTTTGCATTATTTTAGACGCAATTAAATTGACTTTTTGGATTGCTTCCGGTAATTCAAGGAGGAGATGACAAGAGGGTATTTTTCTTTCAAGTTGAAGATTCATAATCACGTACATATTTAAAATATCATCTTTTCATTTATTTACTTAAATTTTAAAATCTTTTGATAATAATATAAATAATGGTTAATAATGATTTAATTATCAAAGTTTTAGTTCAGTTCAGTTTAATTATTAAAGTTTTAGTTCAAGCGGTTTTACTATAAAGTTTAAATTTGTTATGATTTAATCGTTAATGTTACACTTTCTCTTTAGTTTAAACCTTAAAGTTTTTTTTTCAAACAATTTAACACTTAAATTTTTGTGAAAAAATGGTTTAACACTCGAAGTTTTATTAAGTTTTTAAAAAGGGTAAATTGCATGAAAATACAATGAAGTTTGTCTTAATTATCATTGTATATAACAAACTTTATTTTTTAAAAATAATACAATTAACTTGTATAATCCTCCCATTGTATGCAAGTTGTTGTATACTATGAAAATTATGAAAAAGTTTATTGTATACAATTGTAGCTAAAGATTAGACACAGAAAAAAGTGTTTGCATAAAATGAATTTTTTTTAAAGTTAGTTGTATTATTTTTAAGAATTTAAAGTTAGTTGTATACAATGACAATTAAGACAAAATTAATTGTATTTTCATGCATTTTGCCCTTTTAAAAAAACTAAATGCATAATAAGTTGAGAGGGTAAAATCGAAAATCATACAAAACTTAAGTGATTAATCAAATTTTTTTTAACAAAACTTCAAGGTTTAAACAATTTGAAAAAAAACTTTCAGGTTTTAATCATAACAAATTCAAAACTTTGTTGTAAAATCGTTTAAAAAATACTTTGATAGTTAAACCGAAATTTAACGAAAACTTTGATGGTTAAACTGTTATTGACCCTATAAATAAAAGACAACTTAAATAATATTTATTAGATAATTTTAGCTATTCATTTAGATATAATTAAATCTAAATCATCAATTTTGATAAAATTGAAATCCAATTTGACTTTTTTTAGTCAAAATTAAATTCATTTTTTACTTTTATTTGAATCAAAATAATTAGATTTCATATATAACATTATTAAACCTTAAGATATCGTTTTTGATCACCCTTATTTACAAATATTAGATTTACCCTTTATAAAATTTTAAATTTACATGTTTAACCAATTTTTAGTTTGATCATTTAAAATTATTTTAATCATTTAAAATTCTTTTTAATTATAATTAATAAATACTTAATCTTAGTGCTCCTAATTGTAACAATAATAATCGATGTCTTCTACAAGAAATACAATTACGTCTCTTTGTATCATGATACAATGTTTCAGCCGTCAATCTGTCCACCGCCTCGCGTCAACGTTGTTTGTTGCTATCTTTTTAAATTCTCATAGCATTCGTGTTTTATAATTATCTAGAGTTGTGTTCAATAAAGTCTATGTAAAAAATATAGTATTAAAATTTTAATATTCAATCACATGTGATTTGTAAAAAGCATCACATGTGAATTATGAAAATGTGACTCCGTCCAAAATTTTAAATTGCAATTTGGACCATTGATACTATTAATTTAAAAGTTAAAATTAGCCCTTAGAACTATGAATTAAGTATGAACTATATTGAATATTTTTCTAATTATCTAATACTTTTTATTAGAGTTTAATATTTATTATTTTTTATAATCAAACGGTGTATTAATTACATCGAAATTTAATCTAAAAGACGAGATAATTAATTTGACAATGATGAATTATAGGGGCGTGCGTGATGATTTGATAAATACAATAATTAAGCTTATCTAATCTAAATCTAAAATCTAATCTAAAATCTAATCTAAAATTCATAATATAACACCAAAGTAGAAAAGGAATTAAAGGGCAAGATGATTTGATAATTTATGAGTCGCGTCATGGCATTATGTATTAATTAAGATGTATTAATGGAATTTGAAATTAATAATAAAAACAGATAGCAACTTTTAACAGAGAGAGACATGAGCATATCATATGTAACATTACAACTTATGTATATGTATATATATACACATACAGATACAGAGTAAGAAAATTTTATTTGAGAAACGTTTTTATTGAATTATTTTGGACAATCAATTATTATCTTGTTTTTATCAATTAAATTAAATAACAAAGAGTATATTTGTCATTTTAAAATTGGGTTTAGTTTACCAAAATATATCCAACTTATATTCGTAATTTTTTTTTCATACAAAGAATATACTACTCAGTAAAAGCCGATATATAACATAGACTAATTATTCTTAATTACAATACATCAAATTAAGTACTCTTATCTTGTCAAATTAAAAAATGGAGAGGGATTAAATTAGACTAACGAATTTTCCGAATTTGATAATAACAAATGATCACCAACATTTTAATTTTGAGAAGAAACTTCTTAAAATAAACTTATGTTGAGCTCCTCTTTAAGAAATAGTGGGTTTTTTTAAAGTCTTTTTTCTTCTTTTTACATTTTTCATGTCCGGATTCATGTTTTCTCATAACCTTTGAAATTGTTTCTAATGAGGATTTTTTAAACCCGTACGATGAGGCAGGATTTACAAATTTTTTTATGAAACAAAATTGATAAAAACAAAAATTAGCATTGATTTCTTTTTGATTGGAAAAATTCGTATGAATTTATTTCATTCAGTTATACTTAATTAGTTGTAAGTATATGATTGAAAAATTAGCATTGATTTCCTTAGAGGAATCTGTCTTCCCGCCTGTTGAGGATTGTCATTTGGAAAGACCCGATTTTTCAGACGGATTGAACTTCCTCTTTGACCCTGCACCGGCAGATTCGCCGTTGCAGTAAAGACGGTCACCTTCCAGTTGTCGAGCTATATCAAAAGCTCGATCAAGTTCAACAGCAGCCCGTACATGAGGGCGAAATTCGAGTGGCAGAGTTGCCACAAACCGCCTTATCTTGGTGGTCTTGTCAGGAATCAGATGGGGAACAAACCGCATTTTGTCAGTAAATGCAGTTATGTGTTCTTCGATCGGCTTATCCCCCTTTTGGAGATCATTGAATTCCCTCTCCATTCTTTCTAAATCATAATTGGTGCAATATTTCTTTAGCACCTTTTCGGAAAACTGTTCCCAAGTGAGAGCATTCAGTACCTCCTTATTAACAGAGCCTTTCTCAAGTATATCACATGATAAGTTATAAGATAGCTGTTAATGGATTTAGACAATGGAGAACTCTATTTACTCGAATAAGAACAACTAAAGCTCAAGATCTTCACTAATAATTTATATTTATATATATATATATACACACACTACTGTTCAAGAAAAATAATTTATATTTTACTAAAATATCAAAAATTACTTTATTAATTGTAGCATCACTAATCGCAATATCACATCTTGAAGGCTACAACCTCACGTACGTACGTTGAAAATCCACCAATTAACTTAGTTCCATCATATGTATGTATATATACAACTTGCATATATGCATGTGGTATTAAAAATCCATAAATTGAATGAAATTCATTAACAACTGTTTGTTTAATTTAACCCAATTTTGGATTATTAAACATGTAGGTTGCAATCACTTGACCATTTCAGATCCACATGAATTTTGTCTTATTAACAAACCCATTAACCATTCGTACCCAATTCGCAATGCATGCCTACGGAATTGGGCATCTACATGTGTACCTTGTAAAATAAATGTATATCCAACCACGTACCAAGAAAATATGAATAAATAATAGAAAACGATATACTATATATGATATAATGTAGACAAACCCTTGACGGAAAAAAACCAATCCGATGATAGCATTATATGTGAAAAATATGACGAGATTACAAGAATACAGGTAATCAAACGTAACATAAACTCGTGATTAACAAAGAAAAGCTATAAAAAAATTCTTAAATTCTACGTAGGAATGAAATATTACGAATAATAATAATTGTAACACCGCTTCTAAATTCAGTTGCTTTAATGACAAAACAGGTTTTAGCAGCGGAAATTTTTCTTTTAAAACAACAACTGTCATTTACATTATCAAAAGAACGTTGGTGTTACCAAGTACAGGAACCAACCATAGTATCTAATTACATTACATCACAAAATGTAAGTGTTCCACCCACAAGGGGCATTACATTCCCATAAGCAACCCGCCTCGCAGGCCCTCTAATCTTTACCTGAAAAGGGAAACATAGTACCATTAGCTACACTAGCTAGTGAGTACATACAATCATAAGCATCAATATAGTAAGTCATACTTCATATTGTAAACAATCATTGCTAGCTTAGCACATAGCGGTGTGCTGACAAGATCGGTAAGAGTCGTGTCTTGCAGGGTAATCAATCCCGCTCAACAACTCAGACCGGGGAATCAGACACGACCAATCCGCGCTGGTGGGGGAGCACAAGGCAGTCCACCAAGCATCGTTCACAGAGCCAAAGGCTCTACAGGTAATCCAGCTACAATTAGCTGATCACCACTCACGTTAAGGCACGGTGCACGATATCCGACACTTGCGGATTCCGATACATAGAAGGAAATCCGATACTTCCATTGAAATCCGATACTTATCGGATTCCGACACTTAGAATCCGAAACTATGGAAATCCGATTGACTTGCGGATTCCATATTTAAAAGGACTACAAAACATGAAATGCAATCTATTGCAGATGAATTGGCATTGGTTCAGAGTCCAATTCATGAAGAAGATCTTCTTGTTCATATCCTTACCCAACTTGGTGAGGAATACAACTCCATCACTGCTGCTTTTAAGGTACGAGAACAACCAATTTCTTACCCGGAACTCTTTGATAAACTAGTTGATTTTGAACGGTCCCTTCAAGAAGGCGCACCCGTTGCTCCTGAAGTTGTTACTGCTAATGCTTCCCAGCGGCAGCCAGGTCGAGCACAGTTCAAATTTGTGCCTGATCAGTCCACCTGGAACCAACGGTTCCACTCTGGAAGGCCACATCGAATGCCAAACAATTCACAGGCTAACCATTCACGACCAAATAGAAGCAATCAGTTTTGCAACTTTTGCAACTTTCAAGGTAATGATACACGAGACTGCCGGAAACTTGCTAAGTTTTTGAAAGACCATCACATCACCTTCAACAACAACCCGACAGCTCCGGTTGCTAATGCCGCCTCCTCCACTTCTCAATCACTACACCAGTGGATGATGGACAGTGGTGCCTCTCATCATCTAACCTCATGTCCATCAAATCTCTCTATCGTTTCTGAATACGGAGGACCAGACGAAATTGTATTGGGTGATGGTACAAATTTATCTATTTCTCATACTGGTTCCACTTCTATTTCCACTTCGTCAAAATCATTACATTTACCTAATATTCTTTGTGTTCCTAAACTGCGTAAAAACTTGATTTCGGTTGCTAAGCTATGTCGTACTAATCATGTTTCTGTTGAATTCTTCCCTTCTCATTTTTTTGTGAAGGATCTCAAAACGGGGGCGTGTCTCATGCGCGGGGAGAACATCCATGATGTTTACTACTTGCATGACTTATTTCATCTTCCTCAAGTCAATGCTACTTTATCAAACTCACCAATTCAATGGCATCACACTCTTGGACACCCGTGTCTTCGTACTTTTAATAATATTTGTAAAGACTTAGGTCTTCATTTTAAATCATTGTCAAGTTCTACCTTTCATTGTCAGTCGTGTGCTATCAATAAAAGTCACAAGTTGCCATTTGGTCCCAACTCCTTTACTGTTACGAAACCATTACAACTTCTCTATTCGGATGTATGGGGTCCGGTACAAAAATCTATTGATGGCTATCTATATTATGTTGTGTTTGTTGATTACTACTCCAAGCATGTTTGGCTTTACCCCATCAAATCTAAGTCTGATGTTGCAAGAATTTTTCCTCAATTTAAATTACTTGTCGAAAAATTCTTTCAAACACCGATCTTATCGCTCTTCACCGAGAATGGTGGTGAGTATATCGGACTTGCTCCATTCCTTCAATCAACCGGCATTTCTCATTACACTACCCCACCTCATACACCCGAACAAAATGGAATTGCTGAACGCCGTCACCGACATATTGTCGAAACTGGACTTGCCCTTTTACACTATGCTGGCTTATCGCTCACCTTTTGGTCTCATGCGATCCAAACCGCCGTCTACCTTATCAATCGTCTTCCCACTCCAATTCTTGGTTCCAAATCTCCATACCAGGTTCTTTATGGCACCTCACCGAATTACAAAAGATTAAAAACATTTGGTTGCTTGTGTTATCCATGGCTTAAACCTTATGCTCTTTCCAAGCTACACCCACGATCTCAACCGTGCATCTTCCTAGGCTATTCCTCCTCCAAATCAGCCTACAAATGCCTTGACACTAAAACGAACCGTCTGTACCACTCTCGACATGTGGTTTTTGTTGAAAATCAATTTCCCTCTAAGATTGACTCTACAAACACATCCTCTCCTATCCACGTGCATGACTTCTTGAAGCAAAATATTATATCTACCTCTCAATCCATGCAACCTTCTCAACCTCTGCATGCTACATGTACACCATCCACCACTACATCAATTCCATATACTCACTCTCCCACAACCACAAATGACACCATACCATCCACCATACCTCCACCTACCGGTACTTCTACCCCTCCCTCCATACACTCCAACCCCACTCATGAAGCAAACACTCAACCTTCACCTTCATCTCAAACCTCCCCTCCCTCCCCACACTCCAACCCGTCGCATGTCACCTCCTCTTCATCATTCAATTCTCCCTCTTCTTCGGTTTCCACAGCTTTACCACCTAGAACCCGCAAACCTAACGCCAAGTACTACAACCAGCACTTTGTTAACACTACCACTCTTCATCCTATCCCTCCTGTCCTTGAACCCCATACTTACCTCCAAGCCTTCAAAGATCCCCTATGGCGTGAAGCTATGGACAGTGAGTATAACGCTTTACTTCGTAATCACACATAGGAACTCGTTCTTCCGACTTCTCGTAATCCTATCGGATGCAAGTGGGTCTTCCGTATTAAACGGCACCCGGATGGTACAGTTGATAAATATAAAGCAAGGCTCGTCGCAAAAGGGTTCCTTCAAGAGTATGGTAAGGATTACTTTGACACGTTTAGTCCTGTCACTAAACCCGTTACTATACGAACCGTTCTTTCCCTTGCCTTATCTCGAGGATGGTCACTACGTCAACTAGACGTAAATAATGCGTTCTTGCATGGCACCTTACAAGAGGAGGTATACATGGTGCAACCTCCTGGTTACACAAACCCGCAATATCCGAATCATATTTGTAAGCTCAAACGGTCTCTTTATGGTCTCAAACAAGCACCGCGAGCGCGGTATATGGCTCTTACATCATTCTTACTTGACTTGGGTTTCAAAAAGTCTCTTGCAGATGCCTCGCTTTTTATATATAAACGTGATGGTACACTGTGTTACTTTATGGTTTACGTGGATGACATTATCTTAACCGGTAACACAAAAATCTTCCTTGATGAGTTTGTCAATAAGCTATCCGCACGGTTCTCCATCAAAGATTTGGGCTATCCAAATCATTTTCTTGGGGTTGAATTAATACCAACAGCTCAAGGTTTGTTCCTCTCGCAACACAGACACATACTTGATTTATTAAACATGCATCATATGGATGGGGCTAAGCCTGTTCTCACACCATTATGTTCATCTGAGATCTTAAAACTTGAAGACGGTACACCTAAAGTGGATCCATCACCCTATCACAAACTAGTTGGATCTCTTCAGTATCTTGCGTTCACAAGACCGGATATTTCTTTCGCTGTCAACAAATTGTCCCAATTCATGCACGATTCATCTCAAACACACTGGCAAGCTCTCAAACGCTTACTACGCTATCTGAAAGGGACACTTTATCATGGATTAATTTTGAACAGAAACTCACCCATGCAACTGACTGCCTTCTCGGATTCAGACTGGGGAGGGGTATCCACGGCAGGAAGGTCCACAACAGCATACATTTTGTACCTAGGTTCGAACATTATTTCATGGAAATCTGCTAAACAAAAGTCGGTCTCACGTTCCTCCACCAAAGCCGAGTACAAAGCACTAGCTAACGCTGCTGCTGAATTATCATGGGTGGAAAATCTCCTTACAGAACTTGGTTTAACACTCCCATCCTCTCCTCGACTTTACTGTAATAACATAAGTGCCACATATCTATGTGCTGTAACACCCAAGGTTCGAAAATCTTTTTATCGTATTTTAATAGGAAGTGTTATATGTTTATAGAAGTTACCCTTATGATATTAGATGTGTTTTTAAAACTAGAGGGGCTAAAACCGTCAAATTATAAGTTGGATAAATACAAGGACTTGTTATGTCAATAGTTGATACTTAAATATATAAATATCACCAACTTTGACTCTTAAGTCAAAGTTTACATTGTTTTCTTCTGCAACCCACGACTTCAAGAGCTAGCATCAGTATCTTTCACTTTTCTTTGAAGAACACAGCAGGATTAAGTGCCTATAGCCAAGATCTAGCAAGTATACAACTTGAGGTAAGCTTACAAGCTTTGTTTTGATGTTTTGTAAGATTAAACACATGATTTCAATGGTGGAATCATGTTAGAGTTGTTTTGTATAGTCTAGATTATGTGTATCAGTTGTAGGAGGTGTAGGAAAACACCTCTAGTCGTTTTATGTTGTAGTTATTGGATTTCTTGATGAAATCCGACTGTTCTTGGCAAGAACAGTCTGCTGAACTGATATGTACACGGCCCGTGTAGCGGTACACGGCCGTGTAGTAGTTATGACGGTCACAGGGCCATGTAAGGATACATGGTCATATAGCATAAGTGGTACACGGCCCGTGTAGCGGTACACGGCCGTGTAGTAGTAAAGACAGTCATAGGGCCATGTAAGGTTACATGGTTGTGTAGTGTAAAAGGTACATGGCCCGTGTAGAGTGACTAGACCACACTGGCCATGTTGCCAGCTTAAGTCGTGTAGCATTGATGGGACACGGCCCGTGAAGGGATACATGGCCCGTGTAGGCCCTATTTCAGATCAGAATGCCTTATATACAATTTATGCATTGTTTATATAGGAGGTGATTTACATAGTACCTGTATCAGTGATCTGTGAAGTATTGCAATTACAGTTATAAGGTGAGTCTTCTAGACTTCACTTCATATTAGCAGCATGTGTAGTTTCATATCAGATTGCTAACATGCTATGTTATACATGTGAATATGTAAGCTCACTGCTATGTGCAGTAGGGCTCAGATACGGTACAATACTGTGACCTACGATGCTGCCCTGGGTCTAGAACCAGAGGCTAGCTTTGATTGCCAGACATGCGTGTATTATCTTCATGTGATTGTATACGTGTACTCATATGATGTTATGTTTAGATTACTCACTAAGCTCTCGTAGCTTATCAGATACAGTTTTTAAAATGTTTTGCAGGATGCAGCAAGGGCAAAGGCAAAGCTCCTGTTTGACTGCTTTTTAGTTTTTAAAACAATAAACTCTTAATGCCCAGTTGTGTAAATATTTTACTTTAACAGTACCCTACGTTTGTACTTAAGGATGTATCTTTTGCTGCTAGCACGGTTTTATTCTGAAAACGTTTCCGCTTACGTCTTTTCAACCAGATATGTGCTTTTATGAAATATATCCTACTTTTATATCTTTTATTGAAATTGGGGCGTTACATGTGCCAACCCTGTGTACCACTCTCGCATGAAACACATCGCCTTGGATTATCACTTTGTACTTGAGAAAGTTGCAACCGGGTCTTTACGAGTTCATCACATCAACTCTAAGGATCAACTAGCGGATGCCCTCACTAAACCGTTGTCTCGAGCTTCATTTTTACGGTTACGTTCCAAGATTGGAGTCTCAGACGGATCCTCCATCTTGCGGGGGCTTATTACGAATAATAATAATATGCCCCGATTATCAGCCCATAATTAAGTTAGATATTGCTGTTAATATGTTGCCATGTATAGTCCTTCAATTACTCCTGTAATATTGTACACCTTTGCTATTTATAGTGGAATAATATTGAAGGCAATTATAAGAGCCTTACACATTTCAAAGTCTTACATGAAAAGCAATAACAATAAAGTTTTCCTAACTCTCTTTTAATTTTGGTGATCTCACGGTTGCCTCCTAACATATTTATATATTATATTATACTAGTGGGATACCCGCGTAATGCGACGGCGGCGAATAAAGAGAAGGTTGTAATGAGTTTTGTGTAGAATAATCACAAAGAGCTAATATGAGTTTGTGAAGATTCCTTGCGAGATGAAGATAATATGAGTTTGTGAAGATTCTTTGCGAGATCCACTTTGAAATTAAGAATTAAATTGCTAACTCTGAGTTATTTGTCTTTCAGTTTGTTGGAAGAATTGTCGCATGGCTGAATCATGAAGTTGTTGATTATATATATGTATGTATATGTGTGTGTAATGTTTCATAGTTCCAATTATTATGTAATTGAGTTAGAATGTAATGTTTATAAATTTTAACTCTTTGACTCTTTCATTTGTTTGGTGTTTGTGAAATCTCTTGAACTTGATTTATTGAAAACAGGAATTTAGGTGATCTCATAAATCAAAAGTTAATATTAAAAATATATGATTAGACTTAATTCCGTTATAAGTATGGTGATCTCATGAATCAAAAGTTAATATTAAAAATATATGGTTAGAAATAATTCAGTTATGAGTATTGGTTTAAATTCATTAATTGTCGGTTATGTTTTTAATATTTATTTGTTTAAATTCATTAATTGTGGACTTAAAGGAGGGGTAAATAAGAGGTATAAAGGAGGGGTATTTTAGTAAATTTACTATTCTTAAAATTAAGAGTTTTTTAGGTGATAAATATATTATATAGAAGTAAGATACACAAAATAAAAAACTAACCCTAACATTAATTAGAGTAATAACGTAATTCGTTAGGTAAATAGGTGAAAAACATATTTAACCAAATTCAAATCATATCCAACGTAATATTTTAATTAATTAAGGGGCTGCTATTCCTAGTTGCAGGATAAATAGTCAAATTGCAAGTGATTCTGAAGGTCCGCTTTTAATGGTTTTTTATTATATTGCACAAAAATCGTGCCTTTGATGGGCACGAGCATTTAAATAGTTCAATCAATGCAAATTGGTTTATTTTTAACAGATATTTACTATATTACTAGTTTAACAGCTTACGTGTAACTACGAGGATAATTAAAGTTAATCGAATGTTTCTATATAGTAAAATAATTATAAAACCTACAAAAAGTATAAATAAATAATACTCCGTGTATAAATACATATACTGATAACAAATACTCTGTATATAAATACTATCACAAAATAAAATAACAAAGCATGATATAAAACAAAAATAACAAAGAAACAAGGTAATTGAAGTGATATATGATGACTCCATTCTCGAAATAATTCCCAAAGGAAACAGTATCATAATCGGATAATGAAAATTCAATGTATTAATCTAATCAAATTGGTCTACGTGTTTACATAAATAACCACAAAAAAATGTATTTATTAAATGATTTGAATATATTTTTTTCTAAAATTTTTAGTTTTAACAAATGGTTTTTTTTAATAAATGCATTTGGAAAATAAAGAGATATTATTATATATAAAAAAACTCTAAAAATATGATGATGACATCATAACACTATTCTTTTAATATAGATTAAAGATTAAAGAAAGATAAAGATTATTATTATTATTTATAATTTTATTTATTATATTATGTGTTTCAAATCATCCAAATGTTGATAAACTAATACCGTCATATTTGAGTGTATATATTTGGATTGTTCTCTTAGGCCCATCTCATGTATTGTCATATTGGCCCATTTCTATATGCAACTTGTATATATTTAACTAACGAGATCATTCACATTAATTATGTAAAAATATCATATAAAAAATATCTATCCCACCTTTCGGAATTTCAAATACATCATGAACTGCGTCAAAATCAATCTTACTTTCACCATTTTGTGTTCTAATAACCATTCGGAATTTCAAATACATCATGAAATGCGTCAAAATCAATCTTACTTTCACCATTTTGTGTTCTAATAACCATATCAGAACAATCGCAGCTGTCAACGACGTGAAACACTAACTTTCCAGGTAGTTTGTCAATGTTGAAACCAATCACAGATCCGAACCCAAGACTTTTTACACATTCTTCTTGATTCACCGACAAAGATGTCATCACAATTGCTAGTTGAGCAGGTGTAGTCCTGATACGTATAGAAGGCAGCCCTTGTGAAATAGCAACCTCATCAACGTCCTGTGATGAATTTATCTTTCCCTTCCCTTTATCAATAAAATTGCTGGTTGGCTTCTTTTCATGAATCTTATCTTTTTCTAGAGGGATCTCAGCATCAACAGCTTTACGTTTCTTCCCCTTCTTACATAGTTTTTTTTACCTTTTCCCTGTAAAAACACATATAAACAAAAATATAAGAAAAACTGGAAAACATATATAAGTTTAATCACAATTTATTAACTACAAAACAACAGAAAAACTTAAAATCAAATGCTAAACAGAAAAAACACACTTACAACATGTAACACCGCTTCTGCATTCAGTTGCTTTAATGTCAAAACAGATTTTAGCAGCGGAAATTTTTTTTCTTTTTATAATAACAAACAGTTAATTACGTCATCTTTGTTTCCAAAACAATCGTTGGTGTTACCTAACATACAGGAACCGACCATCATATTACATGACAACATATAATTACAAGTGTTCCGCCCACAAGGGGCAATACATTCCCATAAGTCACCCGCCTCGCAGGCCATCTAGTCTTTACCTGAAAAGGGAAATCATAGCACCATTAGCTACACTAGCTAGTAAGTACATACTTAACATAAGCATCAATATAGTGGGTCATGCATCAAACACATCTTACATATCATATCATACATATCGTAACGTACACATCTTATCATACATAAGCACACATTGCTAGCTTAACACATAGCGGTGAAGGTATTCGTTTGGCATAAACGAGTAGCAACGGAAGCAAGATACAATACAAAACTAAACTAGCCAAACAAACACACATGCCATGGACCAATATCTAGACATGAAATTGCAACTAAAATAAAAGAACAAGATGGATAGAAATGTACCACTATGCAAGTACCACAATCTCACTCTTGTCAAGCTTCAAGAATCAAACAAGTCAAGCTTCAAAATCAAAGCTAGGATTTCTCTAGTGAAGTCCACCCCAAGTTGTGTTGATTCCCAAATGCTAGTAAGTTGGTGTAGCCATCAAAACAACACCCAAGTCTATGTGTTTCTTGCTTCTTGTGTTCAAGAACACCAAGAACAAGATGAACAAGTGAGAGAGAGTTCAAGTGTCAACCAAAAGCCAAGAGACATCCAAACACCTCCCTTAGAGCAGATAATTCGTAGCCTCTTTGTCCACCACCATTATTAGAAGTTAACCCCATTAAACCAAGTGTTTAAGGCTGTTAATTCTGCTGTTACAGCGAACGTACACGGCCCGTGTAGGTCTACACGGCCGTGTAGGCCTAAAGTCCACGGCCCCAATTGGGCTAAGACGGCCCGTGTCTATCAAGCACTACACGGCCCGTGTAGGCCCAAACTACACGACCTTGAAATGGGCTAATACGCCTCGTGTATGTTGGACTGGACACGGCCCGTGTTCAGGAACACGGCCCGTGTACCATCCTGCCAAAACCCATTTTGGCCTTTTCCTCTCTTTTGCTTGATCGTGTTGCCGGAATCAATACTTGGTGTGTGACCCAATAGGCCTATACCTCATCGGTAGTGCCATTAACTCGTTCGTGTTAGCGGGCATATTCCAACAGACTCCCACTTGCACGTGGCACGACTACGAAAAATAACACAAATATAGAGCGGCCTCTAGCAAGACATCTATGCTCCTAAGTCAGTATAGGGTATGCCACTCTTGACAAGATCCCAACCATAAAATGACTGTCCTAAAGATAAATAAACATGTACATCCCTTTGTTCGCGATATCCTATGTGAACACAAGGCATGGAATAAAGTCAACCTTCAGATCGTTCACGATTATGTTTCTCGATTCTAGATTAGTGGTGACCAACAAACCAAGTTAACATTGATCCATCATCAATGTAACTTGAGCATGGCCATGCATATGAACGTCAGCACTCAATCATCGAGGGGCCCATGGATATCTTCTCTACACATAGAGGAACAAATTCCCTTCGACTACATAGTCCCGCTACATAGATAATACTCTACCCAATCATCTCCCTTATAACGACCAGTTACGGACCGAGTTAGAAAATGATCAAAGCAAAGCAGACCTATGCTTTGGAATCACATGCATCTCTAGTTTAAGGATGAAACGTCATCATCATCCCGAGTTTCTTATGACTAGAACCATGAAGCAAACTCGGGTGCGGGTCCTCCAATCACTTGAAACCCCTTTCAAGTATAGGCAAGAATCACGTTTAACAAAACCAACTCTTTACCTCAACCTTAATTTATACTTCCTTCCCATAAAGTATAACCGATTGTGGAGATTTTAGAATGATAAACATTCTCGGAAGTGTTTAAACATGCTAAGATGGAACACAATAAGGATTCATAAAATACTGCGCTCGGCATATTATTAAATCTCCATTTAATAATCGATATGGTATGAATTGCAATATTGCTTAATGTCCCCAAAATATAAGTACAAATCAAACATAAACCAAAACATATTCAAGCCAAGTTATACGCATTAGACATGCTAATGGACCTAGTATGACAAACACCACTAGCCCATAACAACGGCTTAACTAGTGGATTTATCCCACAACATCCACTAGATCTTTTGTTATTCAATTATATCTCTTTTGACAAGACTACTTCAAAAGTATGCATCAAAGAGATCTTACTTTTCAAAAAGTTAAAGTAATCACACACTCATTGTCTCAAAAACCCACAATAAGATTAGTGATACTTTACGAATCAACAAACAACACCACAAGTTAGGATCATCAACTTTGATTAAAGATCAACAGTTATCCTAGCAGAAACATGCATTAGAGTAACTACTCACTCCAAGCCTATTTAAGTCGTCAAACATCAAGAACATATCTCTATATTTCTTGAACTCAATACTATCCAATTTTGTATCTCTTAAATGCCCCTATGAAGCAGTAATTCCTGAATTAGGTTCGCAGATAACCTAATATCGGGACATTATCTTCCATAGACATTTAACACTAGGAATACAACAAAGCTCCCACTAGCCCTGACATACGTAAAAGGCATTATCTATGCTTTTAGAAAACTCATCACTATGATCTTCTAATAGTAAGCAAAGATATCTTTCCTTCAAGATGCAAAAATAAGCCCGAAGTGGTCTTAGGTCTTATCCACTTTTGTAGACATAATTCGGATACTATGGACGTATATTAAGACCCTCGGATAGTGTTATAAGCACTTCCTCATCATATTGTTTCATGACGAAACGCGGTCATTAACGAGTATCAAACATTCTTCAACATAGCCACTAGGACAAGTTTCTCCATAACCACCATGAAAAACTTTACCACTAGTCGGTATTTGAAGTTGTCTACAATTCCATCCATGTTAATCCCATCACTACCACCTTGGTATACACCTAGTTATGGGATCAAGTCAAGTCAAGCACTTGGACATTCCAAACGGATTGCATCTCTTTATCATTTACTTCTTTTATTTTTAGCGATTTCTGGATCCACTACGTCTTCCGATAGGTGGTGAACTCAACATGACTCACCATCAAGTCATTGCCACTTAGATATAAGAAACCCATATCTCTTTGGCTCTCTATGACTCAAATTAGAATTAAAAAGAAGTAATGATTCATAGTCAGGCATACCAGCATAACCATGCTGATCATCTATCAAAGATATCAGATTATATGCTAGTATCATCATCAAGTCTTCATTTAAGTTCCACGTTCTTCCATTGGAATGCCTTAGTTTTAGTTTCTTCCTTCTTCCCCTTTTAAGCAACAAACATTGTTCTCAAAAGGTTAAATAGCTAAAACTTAGAAGAACTCCTCAAATGTATTAGCACCTCTTGATTTTAAGTTTATCCTTCTCCCACTGAATGTAGAATGGATAACTTCGAACTATAAGATAGACAAGCATAGAACCCATCTAGTCGTATCTCAATAAATGCTAAATAAACTATCTATTGAATTTGGATTTGAGGACTTAGTCACAATGGCAAATGAATATCCCAACAAACCGGACACACATTATCGACCCGTCATAAACCGGATCAATAACACCCGGTTCCCTACTCCATGACACCATGTACCAATGCGTCTTAGTAGGATATGAATTGTGAAACAATTCTACAATTCACTATATGGTCATCCAATATATAGATAATAGACATCTTAGCATCTTAACTAGACCTAAGTACCTTGATCTATATGCCCTATTGATTCTTAAAGTTGTTTTGGCTAATTCTGAACACCAACAAGGTTTCAGACATATGCCTAAACTAATAAACGTCTCGCAATTACTACCATCAAGGTAGTGATGAAGAGGTTTCGCTTTCGTTATTCTTTGTGGTATGCTTGAACGGATTATCCACAAAATGTGATCAATATCCAACAAGCTTATAATCCTCTCACAAACTCCGGTGAAGGATCTCATAATCATCTTGGCCTAATAAACAAGATCCACATCAAAGCGTTTAGCCCGAGACTAAACCGTTCCGAGACCCTAACCACATGGATCTAGGCGATATATTTCTTGTTTATGTGGTTAAGTTGATTATCACACAAAGATAACTCATCCAAACTATTTTGGATTCAGAATCAATTATTCATGAATATTCTATTACTTGTAACAAAACCTTGTGTATGCCATGACATGGGAAATTTTGAACAAAATATCTCACAATATATTTTCATAATAAACTTCATATTTTAAGAATAAACTCCTCGTCACCCCATGTTAAGTTGTGTGCCACGAAGGGCAAAACAACACATGAGCTATGACATAAAAACCTTTGAATAAACAACGCTTAAAAAGGTTTCACATCAATTCTTAAAACTTCAAAAATATGTCCATCGTAATTGAAAACGAGCATACAAAGAGATGTTACTTGCTACGCAGGGCAATAAAACAAAGTAATAAATAAACAGGTGACAAAAGCGAGATCAAGTCTCCTTATCTTCTCTTGGAGGACAATCACCATGGTTTCCTCGTTCGAGATCCGGTTCTTCATGCTTTTCTTTCACCAAAGGACCTACACTTTGTAACAAACAAATTTGTGACAAACGTGAGTCAATTAGCTCGGGTTAACAACCCAGCTTATAGAAGAATAGCAATGAATCATGAATGTACCTGAAGATGGAAAGTTAACTCTCTCTTTCCTGAGAAGTTTTATATCCTCTCGGCACGTAGGGCAGGCGTGACGGCCCCAATTTCCAAATCTTCCACAGAAGTATCAAACCACCTTTTCTTGAGTCTCATCTTGAGGCACATTCTCAATGTCCTTCGACTCAATATTAAGGATAGGCTTGGTAACTCCAACATTTCCTCTTAGGGTCGGTTTCTTCTTCCTTTTCTTTTGTTTCTTTAAGCCCAATACGGGAGTGGTTGAGGTGGAATTATGCTTGGCCATGTCAGACTCCGCAGACTTCAACATGCCATGCAATTCGCTTAAGGACTACTCCATTCCTTGCATATGATAGTTTGCGACAAACTGACCATATGATGCGGGCAGAGACTGGAGTACAATATCCACAACGAGCTCTCTCCCAATAGGAAATCCTAACCTCTCCATTTGGTCCACGTTCTCCTTCATCTTAAGGACGTGAAGACCAACATTCCCGCCTTCCTGCAGCCTACAACCGACTAGGCTTTTAACACACTCATAGTGTTCCTGCCTAACTTGTTGTCGGAACATGTCCTTGAGCTTGTTTAACATATCGTACACACTCATGTACTCGAGCTGCTTTCGCAACTCCGAGCTCATAGTTGACAACATGAGGCAGGCAACATCGTGTGTGTCCTCAACACGTTTTTCATACCCGTATCGGACGGCCCAAGTCGCGTTGGTAGCAGGTGGCTCCGGAAGGGGTTCCTCAAGGATGTGCAACTTTGATTCATGGCGTAGGACAATTCTCAATTGCCTAAACCATGCAATAAAGTTCACCCCCGTGAGTTTCTCCCTTTCTAGGAACACACGATATGAGATGTTTGACGTGGTATTGTTATGATTTGACATCTATAAATAACAATAATGTGAGTTTTGGTTAGTTTAGATAAACCTTGTTAAAAATAATTACCCCATAGTTTTAGACAAAAACAACTATTTATAACAAAGGCTAAGAACCTTATTTCACCTCGCACCGTGACGGGTTTACCGCGGATCACGTGGCGAATCTATTTAGGCCGGCAACCATTTTACCAATTGTAATCTCTATTACAACTCTTAGACACTTGCGGGATCCGTTGACATCCATTATGTCGGTTGACATGTTTGATCCCTTTCTTACACCAATCTTAATATATAGTTTTTGTTTAGCTCGTGCTTAGCTCGACAACTAATCAAGAATTATATACTAAAATTGTAAACCGTCTGACAAGACACATGGGTGGCACTCCCGACCATCAATTGGCTCGTGCTTAGCTCGACAACCAATCATGCGAGTTACCCCACTCACCTTCCACACAACTACGCAAGGAATGACTCGTGCTTAGCTCGACAATCATCCTTGTTTTGTTAGATTCGGGTGGTGTCATCTTATGGATGGTGCGTGATTTACATTTTTGAAAACGGGATTTTGTTTCCGGTTTCAAAAAACCTTTTTGTGAATTAACAAAGTAAGTGTCAAAACGATTTTTAAGCACTTTTAAATATAATACCAAGTTTATATTTTCTTTGTCAATTCTATTCGCGCGAGATTGTTAACCATTTTAACAAACGTTGTATTTTATTTAATTTTATAGAAAAATTGTCTAGCATACGAATCCTAATCCATGCATAGAAAAATAAAACACAACCACACAAATATATATACATACGATTCGGTAACATGCCCATAATTCCTATGTGTTTTTCCCGTGAGCCACAACGGTGAAAACGAGGCCAAAAATCTAAGGACAAGATATGGTCTCGTTGGATGAGCTCCCACTGAATCCAACACCTCCAATAGCATGTTGATTCCTTCTCGCCAAGACGTCATCACCATGACTCCCGTTGACTATTTTGGTTTTAAATCTATACTATATACAAATACATAGAAGCATACACATACGCTATTAATATAAGAAGCATAATTTTGTTATAAATCAATATTCATACATAAACTTTGATGATATAAACACACATACCTACATATTTACATTGATACAACTCTAGTTTGGGATCAAGTATTGATTCAGAGAATCAAGGCTATCCCTAACCCGGGCTAACTCGAGGATTCTCTAGTAAAACTGAGTTCAAGTATCAGGTTCCCTATCGGGTATGAACTCTTTTTTGCAATCCCCACCACCTACCGGTGGCCTAAACCCTACTCACGCTACTCCTTTTGTGACCGATAATTCGATGACTTTAATTACCATGGAGGTCCATGGTAGGCTTTGATTCTGGCATCCCCACCACAACATGCGTCCATCACAAACCCTTCAATAATATCACCACTGTCGGCTTACATTCCTCTCATTTACGGTCATGATGAGTTCAATTATGATGCTTGGCACGAGTCCTTTAAAATCATAAGGTGAAGTATGCAATGATTCAAGCCTTAATAAAAACAACAGCGACAACAATGGCTCCAATGATTGTAAAATTCAAAATCTAATATATAAAAATCAGCGACAACAATGGCTCATGTTACTTTACTATTTCAATAGATTCTTCTTTGTCTTGAATCTTGAGAACAAAAACAATATAAAAAATTCCCTGTTTTATAAAAATTAGTTTAAATATACTGACTTTATATAACACAAGATACAAAGATGTTTTTTTTT
Organism: Dittrichia graveolens; assembly: GCA_038502395.1. Lineage (NCBI taxonomy): Eukaryota > Viridiplantae > Streptophyta > Magnoliopsida > Asterales > Asteraceae > Dittrichia > Dittrichia graveolens. Next base: position 7,752,230 of record JARJIL010000003.1, read on the forward strand.
ACGATGAAAGAATTCTTAATTCTACCTACACGTGAAATACTGGAAACTAATTGATATTCAAAAAAAAAAGGGGGAAGGACAAAGAACGAATAAATAAAAGAAAAATACAACCGAGGACAGGAAAATACAGACTTTTATAAAAAGAAAAAAAAAGTTCCATTGCCGGGAATCGAACCCGGGTCTCCTGGGTGAAAGCCAGATATCCTAACCGCTGGACGACAATGGATTTTTGTTTATTATTATAACAATCTGATACTTATACAGATCATAATGACTTAAATCACGTATTTCAAGTATTTTGTTATTCCAAATACTTATTTCTAACTCATTTATAATTAATATAAATAAATAATTTTTGCAATTTAATAACATTTTGTAATCTCCTAGAGGCAATTGATCATAATGCATGCATGTTTTAATTAGGGATTATTGCATACTTAGCAACATACTGTCTTGTGTGCCGGCCAATTATGCATTATAATTTTTTGCTTTTACTAATAAAAGTTGCCCAATTTGGTTCGATCTTCTACTTCTGTAAAAAATATTATAATAATTAGATACATTAATTACACTTGTGACAAATTAATATATATTCCGATTCCGAATAGGACATTGCTAGTTAACTCGATCGATCGATCGATCATTAAACTAATGACCAGATAATTGTTTAATTAATTATTTGGTTTTAGAAGTAGTATTATTATATGTTAATTTACATATTGAGGATGAACTAATAACATGTAAGATCGGATCACAAAACAATCACACAAATACCACGTTTTCTATTTTCCTATTAAAATTTTGTTTATCTAAAAAAGGAAAACGACAAACATAACTCTTAGGGTTATGGATACGTGTAAAATTATATTATTTTTACTCGTATTCATAATCCCTAGGGTTTTGATAATCATTTTTCAATTAGAAAAAACGTCTAATTTGAACAATCCAAACATGTATAGCTACTTTATAAAGCTAAAAAACATAATTTAAACATAACACCCTTTGTACGAATATATAACTAATATATACGATAGGTCACGTTGTGAAGAACATTTTCTAAGTTATGCGTCATTAATCTTTTGTTGCACAAAAATAAATATAAGTGCATGCTATAAGTAGTACTAGTTATATTATATATCCTTAATCCTTGATACAACAAAGGCTAAGGCCTAATTTGATTCACCGAAAATATATTTAAAAGGAATTTGAATTTTACAAAAGAATCTCAAGTAAGTCTTCAAAAAAATTGGAATGTTTATAGAAGCAGAATCCTAAACAACACCTAGATGATTCCTTGAATCTAGAAACAAGAATTGACGATGGTGATGCTGACAACGGATGAGGGTGAAGGCGATGATGGCAATGAAGACGGGAGAATCATCGATGACAATGCTGACTATGACAAGGTCAGCTATGGCGATTGGTTTGAATAAGCCCTAAAAGGTTGACGATGCATATGTGTTCTATATTGATCGAAGGAGAAAGCGATGAACAAAAATCAATGGTTTGTTGATTCTACATAGATGAGTTCTGTGGTGATGGCATAAAATTGAGGGTCCATGTTGATAGTGAAGTCGAAGGTCCGTGATGATGGCCAAATCGAAGGTGTTGATTCTGATGTTGGTTTGTTGATTCAACGAAAGAAATTGGAACAATGAGGGTATCTTGGTAAATTGCTATGAATTCCATGGTGTAGACAAAGGGAGTGTTTGGTTCATTGGAATCCTATGGAATTAAGGGGAATTGCAATCCAATTCAAGAGATTCCTATGTTTGGTTCACCATTTACATGATGAAATTGGAATCCTTTACACCTAACAATCCATCCAATTAAAGAAATTTAGATTCCTTTCCTACGTTTGGTTCATCCTCTTTTTCTCACTAGAGATGTTAATTGGGTCATCCTGATCAAGTTTTGGGGTTAATCGAATTTTAATAAAATAAACTTCACTTGTAACTTGAACCTATTAAGCTTCGAGTTAATGTCGATTAGATTTCAGGTTTACAAGGATGGGTTGCAATGAACCCGAACAACTTGACCGACCCGATTCAAGTTCGGGGTTAATCGTGTAGGGTTATTAGGGTTACCAAATTTATAATAATATTATTTGGTTTGAGTGATATGTAGAAAAATATTCGGTTTGGTTTGACCCAAAAAATGAATCTTATTCGGTTTGATTACCAATTTTAATACCTCGAAACCAAATAACCCGCTCACCAACAACCCAACCAAACAACACCCCTAGGTGGTTGTCGGTGGTGGAATTACATTAAAATTGCAATTCCTAATTACACAATCAAACACAATAGGAAATGAATTAGATTCAAGTTCTAATTTCTTCGAATTTCAAATCCTTCATTGATCTCAATTTTATTTAAAAAATTATACGAACCAAACACCCCGTTAAAAAATGGTTAAGAAATAGAGATTTCAATTCCTCCATCCCATATACCAAACAATCTTCGTAAGAAATTCTTAATTACAATTTTAGTAAGTCCTGTAATTTTAATGAATTAAACAGGACCTAAAGGAACAAAACCACAATCCAAAATATATTTAGCTAAACAAATTTGTCATCAACCCTTTTAAAATAAAAAAACACGCCACAAGTTTTTTATGATTTTCTTAGAGCACCCACAATTATAACTAGCATCACTACCTAGTTGTATTGATACACCCATTACCGGATCTATACACAATTATTTATCTAAATTACTATTGTTTGAAAAAAAATGCATAACGAGGTGGTCCTCATCATCATAGTAACTAGGCACAACACAACGAAGTGATAATGAGCCACCCGCAATGATCTTTACTAACTTTGTGTTCCAGAGTTTTATTTTCGAGAAAAAAAGAATGATTTGGAAGGAAGAAAGAAAGAATTAAAAAAATTTGTGTTCCAGAGTTTTTTTAAAAAGAGAAGAGAAAGGGTTTGGAAAAACTTCATTAACTTTCCCTTCTAAACTCCCCTCTCAAAAGTGAGAAGATTTGGATGGAAAGGAAAAGAACAATTTTTTGATTTTTTATTAGTGGCTAAATTACTGATTTACCCCTAACGAGTGACAACTAATAATTTTAGAAAATAAGGGTATTATTTTAATATAACTCATTTTTTTCTTTCTCTCCAACTTGAGAACACAAAATAATAACAGTACTCTTTCTCTATTTTTTTTTTCAAACTTGGGAACATAAAAAACAAAAACTATTATCATTTCTTTTCTCGTCTTAATTTTCTTTTCTTTTGTATCTAAAAGTCGGGTAAGGGCGAGCTTTGTTTTTTATTGTTATCTGCCAAAACAAGTACATGATACCAGAAATGTAGCTGTTATATGTTCAGCCCAATAAAAAAATGGAATAGCACGTTAAAAACGTGAGGAGGGCCCAAACAGAGGTCGGCCTCTCACTCTCTCAGTGTGCTTTTTTTTTTTTGGCGTGGAAGTGGAACAGTTTAAGCCTTCAGGTGTCCTTTTAATTCTCTATTTGTGCCTAATTAATCATCGAATCAGAATTTGTGAATGTGAATATATGATTTTTTAATTTGTTAGCAACCTCTTAATCACTCCTTCAATTCTCTTTTGTGAATTTCTTACTAAAGTTATTATTATTATTATTATCTCTAGATACGTGACCCGTGTATTACACGGATGAGTATAAAGAATAAATGATACAAAATAGTAAGTAACGTAATTAAAATATATTGTTTATATTAAAGAGGAAAATCATGTAATATACGTGGGATGGGAGAAATTTGTTGCAAAAATAATAACAAATCAAATTTTTTGTAGCACTTCTTTGTATACCACATTCATCATTTTTGAAGTAGGTATACCATCATCGTCAAGCATAAGCACTTTCAATCTCTTCTTGCCGGTGACACAAGATATAACAACATATAACTGGTCATGAGAAAAAACTGTTTTTCTAAAGAACAGCCCAACTTCAGACAAGGACATGTCCTTGGCTTTTATTAATGGTCATTGCAAAACAGACTAAAAGTGAAAACTGACGCCTTTGAAACTTGAGAGGAATTTCGTGCCAATTTTTTTCATTCTATGAATGTAGGTTACGGAACCAACGTTCTTCCCATAAATAACTTCAGCTTCAATAACGTGATTACCAAGTCTAATAACATGTAACCTTATGCCATTACATAAACCGTTTGCTTGTTCGATATTTCTCAACAACATTACGGATACTCCTTTTTTCAATGTTAGTTTATGATTTGGACAACCGAATACTTTGAATGAGTTGAGAATCTCATGTGAGTACAATGATTCATTGAAGGTGTCTGTTAACTCATGTGAACATAAAATATCAAAACTATGGTATATTTTTTTCCTCCCTTTGTACTTTGGATAACATGTAATCATTTATATAGTCAACTTGTTCGTTTATTGGAACCAATATTGCCTTGTCTTGAAAATAATTTAGATCATGCATATATTAATTGATGTTTGGATATATAGCTGATGTAATCGAATGAATATGATCATCATTTGACTTAATCGACAGATCAGGAGGGAATTCAATCTCTACATCTCCATCGTTAAGTCCACCAACAGTGCCTTCTCCGATATCAAAGATCCAACGTGCAAATTCTTTTGTTTCATCAATATCTTCTTCTAAGATTCTGGATTTTAATCTCATATTAACAATTAATCTAAGGACTGAACAATGCTTCCATAAGTAATATGCGCTTATAGCAGCGTTAATAGTATCATCCCTATTTCCTTTTGGAATAACAGGAAGGATTTGTCGAAAATCACCTCCAAAGACAACGAGCTTTCTGCCAAAAGGTTTTTGCCTATATTGTTTATTAACCTTATCTTTTAATATTCTATCAAATGTTTCAAATCAATGCTTGTGCATCACCAGAGCTTCATCCCATATGATCAGATCAGTTTTCCTTAATAATTCAACAAGTTTGCCGTTTGATGATATTCTCTGCACCTGTCGATCTATTAAATTGTGAAGTTGTAGTTATCTCTAAATGATGATATTTTAACTACGAAAGCAAATTGCTCATTTAGGAAAAATTCAATTCGTTTAGATATGGAGAGCAATTTGCATTATTGTACATAAGAATTAAGAAAAAGTTATGGTATTATACTTGTATTTTACTTAAAACTGAGATTACAACAAATAGTCTATAGAATCGAGTTTTACTTTTTTGTGATTTTCCAACCAAAAATGATGTTGTTCCGATGTATTTAAGCGCCTCCTTCTAAAAAAGAGACAATGTTTTTTCTGTAGTTTCGTCTTGAACTTTGATATAAACCATCGTTCTGATATCGATAAAATATAGAATTATTTTATGTTACATATATATTGTGTAAGTAAATAATTATAATTGTGTCATTATAGAAGTGTGAGTAAATATATACCAGGGATAAATGTTGACAATTTTGGGTAGTTACTACATTTGTACAACATGTCCATAGTCCTTTATGTTTGTGGTTCGGGTGCATCTCAGACAACTTGCATATGAGACAATTGTTGTATTATTTGAAAGAATAGTGTTTAATAGTATATGTGGCTCTTTTGGTCCTACGTTTTTGTTGCATTTTTTGCAGGCCATATAATACTATCTCATCTGATGTTGTTCGTTAATGACACGTTCAACAATAGCACATGTTTCCTAAAAAAGTGCATGTAAATATAAGTCAATAACGATGATAAAGTATAATAAAAACAAAATATAGTTATGTAGTAACATTTCAACCTTTTTAATTTGAAGGAGCGCATCAATTTCTTTAAACAGCTCCTGTGAAATAATCTTGAATGTTAGATATAACAGTACTAATTGATAGATCAACACGTGTAGAAGAAGATTCATTCCTATACATAAGGAGAATGGAGAATGATACATTATGTCTATTGATTATTTGTAATGATGATGCGTAAAAAAGTAATGATAAGTTGAGATAAACTAACTGTTGATTGAAATGTGTAATTGCAAAAATATCATCATTGATGTATAACTTTATACCATAATAGTAATTTGAAACTTGGGGTTTGTCTAAATTAAATATGAGTATAGTGGTGATTAAAGTATATTGTTAAAAAAGATGACAATATATAATAAATAATGTATTTAACAATACCGTTAAGAGTCCAAATTGGGCAAGTTGAATAACAACGACAATAGGAGATTTAGAGTTAGCATTATCTTGGAGATAATTATGCAATTTTATAGCATCGGAATCCCACAATACACATCCTTTAACTTGATTCATACATATGATTAAACAATTACAGAAAAGAATTAATATTATAAATGTTTGGAAAAGAAAAGGTTATGTAAAGCATATTGTATGTGGAAATATTAGCCTTTTGTATGGATTAAGAAAATTAACATACTTGTCATCTTGTAGCTTAAAGTTCAGAACACGACGCTCACGATTTTGCAGTTTTTGTATTGTCATTTGACCACTGGATACAACAAAACATAACTTATATAACTCTTATACATGTAGAGTTAAAAATCATTTTATATAAATTGAATTATAATATGAAATTACTTACTAAATCCAACTTCAGGGTTAAGGTTTTTATCAATAACATGTTTAAAGTAAATAAACTTAAAACCATCAGGCTCACACTCAAAGTCTTCTACAAATTTGACGGTAGTTCTATTGTTGAAGCTAATCTTTCATTTATGATCTACTTGATGAAACTTTCCTTTGTTTGTTAGTACATTAAACTTGAATAAAATACGATATCATTCCTCTTCAAGCAAATCTTCATATGTATTTATTAGTGACTTTCTAATAGTTGTAAATATTCGGTCACCCTAAAAAATTATGATTTACAACATTGATTTGATACAAAAATAAAGATGATACAACTCGTTATAAAATGTATTACCTTCTCATCCATTATTATCATATCTATGCTTACAAGTTTTGACATATTACTATTGTAGTAATATGATTTTCAAAGCAATATAATTTTAATTTTGAGAACCAAGTTCTCATATTCTCCATCAATTTCAACAATAGAATTGAATTCAATGGATTGTGTCATGATGATGAAGATAGCACACAAAGATTAGAATGCAACCAAATTAAATAAGAGAAGTAAAGTACTTTTTCATTAATGCCGATGGATTTATATATTCAACACTAATGATTTTGATAACCATAATCAAATATAGGTTATACTTATCTCTTAGCCAAATAAAATAAATCTAGGTGATTTGGCAAAGGATTTATAGAAAGATTATGTTATTGTAGAGATCTATAATGATTTTGTTAAGCTAATTTAATGTATGTTATAGTTATCTAAAAGGCAAATAAATAATTTTGAAACTACAGATATTTATCTAATAACATAAATCGTAAATAAATATTTGTGGATGATAAGGCTTTTGTAGCATTTAAAATTATAATAGGTGTATATGAAACTAAATAACTCATTTTCAGTTGATAAAGGAAAACTATTTATGCAATTTTCAAGATTGAGTAATTAGTATGTAGTAACATTAGTTTGACTCTAAAAAAGATTAAAATTGATTTTTTAGAATTAAACGAATGAATGACTAAGATTAAATATTTTATTAATGAAGGGTCTAGATCATCTAATATTTTTTTTTTCTAATTAGTCTTTTATTTATGTTAGAAGATTATTATTATTATTATTATATCAGGATATAGATCATGACACCACACTCTATAATATATATAAAATGGTTGACCTAATTGATATGATATATGTATGTACGAGAAAGGGATACACCAAACAACATCTATTATATTATTACAAGGAGAGATCATATTATTTCAAGTTAAATCGCACACACCGATTTTATAAGATTTTAAAACAATATATATTTTCCAATGCAAATGATAAACTACTTGAAATATAGTTGAAATATTCGTCCTAATAATATGTTTTACATGATAAAATTACCCTTTTTACGTAACAACCTTTCAAAACCGAAGTGTTAAATTTCCCATTTTCATACCTTTTAAATACCAAATATGAGCCATTATGTCATGTTGTAGTGAGGTTGTAAGGTGTGATGCACCCAACACTGTCGCACACGCTGAATGTGACCCATTAGTATCTCAGGCCGTTAATCTTACCGCCGGAAATCCAGCTCTCCGGCGCCGTTTAAGCCGATGGCACGTTCTTTTTTCTTATTGTACTCCTTCTCCCGCCGGCGAGTCTCCGATTCACTCAGAAGCTTGTTCTTCATACCCACCGCCTTAGCTCTCACCACGTCTCTCTTCATTATTTTCTATATTTCATCAACCTCTAATCTCTTCACTCCTCATCCTCACCGTCAATCTCGTCTTCATTTGCTTCAAAACCAAACTGGGGTTTCTCCCAGAATTTATGATTGGGGTACCCCAATTGAAAGTCAACCTCAATCTGGTCTTGATTTTGACTCCGGAAATTCCAATTTGGGGGTAGCGGAAGATCATGGCGGAGACGCGAGACCCTTACGCAGCGCAAACGGTACGAAGATGCTTAATATTTATGTATCAAATGATTGTGAATTGTATCAATAATAATATATATTCCCATCATTAAAAAATGGAGGCACACTTGATCTTTGACTTTATAGTCAAACGGTAGCAACCTGTGTATTTAGAATTATATTACTCTGAGTGCTGTCAAAGTTCGTTACACAATTTATACGGATCTTGCATTCGAAAATAGATCAAAAATATGTTTATCCTGTTTAGAACTTGTTTTTATTCAACGGATAATTGATTGCTTTGTTCTTCCGAACAATGATTATAAAGATTTCTGTGTCGAAATCTTAATTTTAACTACTGTCAATACTCAGGAGCTTCACATTGCTAATAATCCAATGAATGATCTTGTTGCCCTTGTTCTTGCTGGGCATTCTGGTTTTCTGATCTTAAAAAAGCTGTGATTCTTGGATTAATATGTAGGAAAATTTACTGAAAATGAGATTATCTTCCATGATCAAGACATATTTAAAGAAGACTACATCAAAATGAACAAGACTTTCAAGATTTTCGTGTACCCACATCACAAAAACGACCCATTCGCTAACGTGCTACTACCGGTACCTTTTGAACCCGAGGGTAACTATGCTAGTGAAAGTTTCTTCAAGAAAACGCTCAACAATAGTCATTTTATAACCAAAGATCCTACCAAAGCAGATCTTTTCTATCTACCCTTTTCAATTGCAAGATTAAGACATGATCCAAGAGTGGGAATTGATGGTATCCAAGATTTCATTAAAGATTACATTTTTAATGTCAGTCATAACTACCCCTATTGGAATCGCACTGGGGGTGCTGATCATTTCTACGTTTCTTGCCATTCAATTGGACGTGTTGCCATTAATAAAGCAGAGGAAATCAAACTTAATGCCATTCAAGTTGTGTGTTCTTCGAGTTATTTTCAATCTGCATATGTGCCTCATAAAGATGTGTCCTTGCCACAGATTTGGCCTCGAGTACAAAATGATCCTCCAAATCTTACATCATCTCAAAGGTAACATCTTTTCTTTGTATGTCCTTCAGAAAAGATCTAGAGTTATCTTTTCTTTAATGTTATATTTTAAGTCAAAGCTGACCTCTTTTCTGAATTCCCCTTTAATTTTTATTACCAACTAGGCACACGTTCTGAAGAACTAATTGAAACAATTTGCAGGAACAAGCTAGCTTTTTTTGCAGGATCTATCAACTCCCCTGTTCGCCAAAGGCTTATAGAAGCATGGCAAAATGATATGGCGATCTCTGTGCATTCCGGTCACCTAAACACGTCTTATGAAGAAGCACTTCAAGACAGCAAGTACTGTCTCCATGTCAAAGGGTTTGAAGTAAACACAGCTCGTATTGGTGATGCATTGTATCATGGTTGTGTTCCTGTGATCATTGCAAACCACTATGATCTCCCATTTGCAGACATATTAAACTGGAGAAGCTTCTCCATAATCATCGCAACACTAGACATCCCACTTTTACAAAAGATCCTCACAGGTAAAAGCAGTGACGAGTATTCCAATTTACACAAAAATGTACTCGAGGTTAGAAAACATTTCCGTTGGCATGTTTCCCCTGTTGATTATGATGCTTTTTACATGGTTATGTATGAATTATGGCTTCGTCGAAGCTCAATTAGGGTTCCCTTGAGTTAGAGTTTTCTATAAAATGGTGTTGAGAATGATTCTTGTATTTCTTGATTCATTGTGAATATTACTTCAAACATAAGATTTTTAGCTTATGTGCTTCTATGTTGATTTACTATACTTACCAGACAAAGTCTCCAAGATTTGTCTTTTCAGTTTTTAATTTGCAAGTCTCATTTTTATCCAAGAACCTTAAAGGGTATGCTGTTTTCATCTTTATTGTGCTTCCCAGTTTTTATCCAAGAACCCATGATAAGATATGTTTGGTTGGCAAAATGAATGCATTCATATTCCCTTAAATTCTATAAGTAATGGATTTTAATATATATATTTTATTCTAATATGGTGACCTAGTGAGAGATTCCTGGATAAAAACTATTTTGATTTCTTATGTCAATATTTAATATACATTAATTTAACTTAAATTTTAATACTCACTATTTAATAAATATGATTAATATTTTAATTTAATTTAATAATTTAATATATAACAATTTTAATAATTAGTATCTAATTTTGAAATTATATCAATATTACAATATATATACTATTTAGTAAGTTAAGGGGCAAATAGCACGAAAATACAATGAACCTTATCTTAGTTAGAATTGTATTCAATGAACTTAAAAAAAATACTTCAACTTTTATAATCCTTCTAGTATACAAATAACTTTTTATAACATGTCATTTTAATTATGATTGTATACAATGAACTTTGCTTTTAATTCTCATTGCATACAACCATTTGCATACAATGAAAGGATTATTCAAGTTGATTGTATTATTTTTTTCAAAAATGATAGTTTATTATACATATGATAATTAAGGCAAAGTTCATTGCATTTTTATGCAATTTTTCCTAATCTAATATTTTAATGTTTAAATTCAGCTTTAATATTTTGTCTTTATTTAGTATAATACTAATATTTATATATAACTTAAATCTTGTTTTATATTTATATATACTTTTTGATAGTTTATTGTTTGATATTTTTAATTTAAATCTATTATTTGAAATTTAAAATCACTAATTTAATTTCTTGTATTTAATATTCAAAATTAATATATTTAACCTACAAGGGCATCATTTAATTAGAGTTAATTACTGGAGAAAAGGAAGTGTACCTATAATTTTTGTTATTATGATACCAAAGGTGTAATTCGTATTAAATCACATGGACCAAAAAGATATTTATCTCTACAATTTAACATTTTTGTGTCGAGGGTGGTTATCAATTATTAGGCCCGTTTGCTTCGTAGAATCTAAAGTAATGAAATAGAATTGAAATTAAATTTTGTACGGTATTGCGTTTGGTAAAGTTGTTTTTAAACGAAATCTTATTCTTTAGGATGTTTGCATTCTCTCAAGTAACATTGAATGGAAAGTGCATTTCATAGTTGGGCTGGATGGAATTTAAATCAATTACATTCCTTTGAATTTTACGAAACAAACGATACCTACGAAAATAGTATTTTCCTAACCATCTAGAAAAGTGTTTATCTTATTGGGGACGGTTCAAACAGGAACTGTTTTGTACGAGAACTAATCATAGCCGTTGATTAAAAAGATGGATGGTCAAGATTAAAGAGTTGTTAATGGATAACCTTAAACTAATCAAACTTATCCTTAATTAATTAAGGGTAATTTGAACATTTTTACATTACCCTCACTGTTTTTAAACTAATATATCCATCAAAGGGAAAGGTATTAAATTACGAAAATTATACCAAATTAACGAGAAAATTATGTTCTTTAATTTGAGACCGGTCTTGCTATATTTTTTTGAATTTTTTTTTGTATTTGCTGGGTTTTTTTTTTCTAGTACAGTCGACATTTGCACATTGCGGGCCTATGCAAATTCCTTTGATTTGTGAACTTCCGCATCAAGTTCACTAGACCAACAAAATTTTATATATATATCCATTGGCAAATTTGCATATGTGCAAATATATGCACTTGTGCAAATGCACAGATTCACCTAATTTCTTCAACACAGATGTAGATATGCACATGTGCAAATTTTGCACATGTGCATATGTCAAAAGCTGTGTAAAAAACCCAGCAAACGTGAATTTTTTTTCCCAAAAAAATATAGCAAGATCGGTCTCAAATTAAAGAGCATAATCTTCTCGTTAATTTGGTATAATTTTCGTAATTTAACACCTTTTCGTTTGATGAATATATTAGTTTTAGAAAATAGAGGGTAATGTAAAAATGTTCATACTACCCTTTTCCATTTAAAATAAATAAAAACGACAGGAAATTAAATAATTGACAAGAAATGGTTCTCGCAGTTCTCATACGAAAAACAATTCTCGTTTGAACCGCTCTCTATCTGAATTTTACTCTCTAGAAAACGTACGTAGTTTCATAAAAGCAGATTGGTACATGCTTTTTGAAAACGTTGTGTGATCCAGTTATTAACTACATTATGATAAATATTTCAATATAATAAATTTTGTGATTAAAATTTTGAACATTTTCTCACCTTGTTTGCATTCAAGGACCCTAAAAGGTAACAAACCAAGGATAGTTGAGGGCACACAAGAATTTCTGATATCAAGATGATATAAACGGTCTCATTTTGTACACGAAAAAGGTTATATGATGTTTTGCAAAGCTATATATAACGACCCTATTAAAGCAATCGAGCCTATTTAAGCACCTTTTATACTTTGCCACGGCAATACTCCCACAAGAACAATCGTGATCACTATGAGCAAAACTAAAATGGCCAAGCATGCCCATTTCCTCTTGTTCTTCTGCAACTTCTTCACGTTTTTAAGGGCTTTGTTCGCGCTTTGCACATGATCTACTGCACTTGACACCTACATATGTTGTTCACAAGTCATTAGTATTATAAAGATAGCGGTGGAAGTTAAATAAGGTCATTTGTCACTTTTTATTAAGTTATGAAGGTATATTTAGCCAACATGGACTAGCGAGCCATTGATTTTCATAGATACAAGGATGATTTTGTATACTACAAAACTAACCCGTTTGTTTGGGTTTGGTTGTTTGGTTATGTAAAAGTTATTGGTTTAGACTTACATGTGTCTCTATGTTATCTAGCATTTCCCCTTGAGCATCCACTAATATTGCCAAATCTTGAAATATCTGCAAAGTACCACAACAAATAGGAAAAAAAAAAAGATACCCAAATAATATTTAGATGTAAATTATGTCAAGAAAGGGCAAAAAAGATACCTGTTGCAACTCAAGAAGCTTCCTTTCTACCTCTATTGCTGCATCATGGCGTTCTTGGATCTCTGCAAGTGTGTCAACAACCTGGACATATCAAATTTCAGTTGTAAGCTAACATAGTCAATAATAACTGCATATTTAAAGAAATTATGCTAATGTAAATGCAAAAAAAAAAAAACTAACCTGGCCTCGACCCTGTTCCTGGATTGCCTTTTGGAAAATTTGTTCACTATCCCCCGTCTCTATTAGTCGATCAATTGTCTTGTGAAGAGTAAGGGATAATCAGGTCATATGTTGCAGAATCCAGCACGCTATTTACAATATAATTTGAGAATGAAAGATACCTTACCTCTTCATCAGCTCTGGTTCCCGTTACTAACAAGAATTACAAAAGACAGTTATAAAATTTAGTTACGAAGTGCTGCATTATGCAAGCATCAAGTTTAAGGTGAGTTCAATACCTGTAAAAACACGTCTCTCAACAACTGCACGATGCTCTTCATGTATGCTTTCTCTAAGAGTCTGAGAAAAGTTTATTATAGCCAAATAAAGTAGAAATTTATACATGATTTCTTAAGCAGAAGTTCAAGAACTATATAAACATCTCAAATACCTGAAATTCCGTCACCTTATCTTTGAATTTCTTTCTCAAAGCACTGCCAACAAGGATCGATATCATCAAAAACAAAATTGAGCTGAATATAGGAATTAAGTATGATAGATTACAGTGTAGTTGCTGTTCTTGATCGGTCTACTCCAGTTCCTTGCCCACATCCAGGCTTTTGTCTGTTGGCCAAATTCTTCCTCCAAAATTCAATTAAGAAATTAATGGTTAAATAATAAGAGATATGAGAATTGAGTTCAACTTAAACTGTTCATGGTCTAACCTCCTTGTCAAGTTCCTCGATTTTAGCTTTAATAAAACGAGCAATCATTCCAACTTCATTTACATCATTCTCCATTCGTTGCTTGATTGCTGCAGATAAACAAATATATTCAGTTACAAGATTTCTATATCAAGCTTTCTTCAACAATAATTTGAAGATTACCCTTCATAGCAGCAGCCTTGGTTACTGATCTTGATTCTTCATGAGCAACCTGTGTAGATTTTATTTTTTTCAATTATGAAACATTAACTCTGTAAAATTAGTAATTTTCAATGATTATTGAATGAAGCAAGTTCATACCTGTAGCTTCTGTAGAAATTTGTTAAGCTTATCAAATTCTTTCTCAACGTGCTGAACCTAATGAGTGGATGAACTTAATAAGTTTCAGTATAAGTTATGCATACATTATTTAGAACGGAAAATAAGCGAAAAATTGATGATTAAATTCATCTTTCCTAATAAAGTTAGGAGATAAAAGCGAGTGAAAAACTCACCTTCTTGAAAAAATCATCTAACTCTATCTCTCCGGATCGCTTTCCCATTTCAATATCTCCCCCACCATAACTGCATCTTTGGGGGCTACTAGATCTCTATAAATCCATTGTCCAGTAAATAGTGATTACATAAACAAGCTATAAAGTTACATTCCACTGGGAAATACTGACGTACAAGAAGTAATACAAGGTTCATTAAATGGACCAAAAATGTAAAATATACATCATAGTCATTTAATATTCAACATCAAATTTCATCATAAATAAAGTGAGGAAAACGATCTAGTAACAGGTCTGGTGTTTGGGATTGCTTACTAGAACTGCTTATCTGATTGGTACTTATTGATTCATAAGTGTTTAAATCTAGAATGATTTGGAAGTATTTTTGTTTAGATACGCGAATCAAAAGGCCAAACGATTTAGCATTAAGCATTAAAAGATTTTGTTTAGCTACAATCATACAGCCCCTAAGCAAATAAGGACAAGGATACTTAATAAACAGTAACTAAGATAAATGGTGTAAGATTGTAAGGTAATAGCAATGAACTCCTACATTATGATCTCAAGAACTCAACCTGCAGCATTCATGTGATTGAACTCATTAATTAGTTGAAAAACAATTCAATTTCAATTTACGTTCACAATTCAAACTCATTACTTGAAGATCAAATTTCCCAATTTTTCCACCAGCTCTTGGATTAGATGTCGAGGTTCGTAACTTGGTATTTCACTTCTTTCACCAATAAATTCGTTTTACGTATACAACCATATTCGATACGGCTGATAAATATCAATGTGAATAAACATCACGAAAGCAAAACTAATTAGCATCGTGAAACGTATGTAAAATTAAGAATTAGCACAGCTGTAAACAAGGATATAAAATCGAACTATCATCATCCTCCATAATAAAACTCGAATTGAGATGAAGATTGGCTTACAGATAAGAGGTCGTTCATGTTGGATTGATTAAAGGAAGAAAACGAGAGATTGATCTTGGGAGTTTTTTGGGATTGAAATTGGGGGTGGGTTTATTCAATTGTGTATGAGAAGAATTGTATTGAAGAATGAAGAGAGACACAACAAACATGCAAATGACACACCACAAGAAGAACCGTCAAGGCACGCTTTTGCCCAATTTATACATTTTTTTTTATTTTATTTATTAAATTACAACACTTGATACGGCAAAATTTTGTTTCCTTTTAGAAAAAGTGGATTTTGTTATAACTAGATACTGTAGAATATTCTTTTTTTATAAAAATATTAACTTGTTTATAATCCTGAAGACCTTGGAAAGTCAAACAATCAGGGTGATGAAGAAATGTAAGATACAATATAATTAACGATCCTACTAACACCTAATTAGTTCCTAAGGAATAATAATAACTCATACATTTCTTCAAATCTAAAACCTCTAACTCGACTTGATTGGTTCAGTTGTAATCCCGAATCCAAACGGGTACAACGGGTCATAATGTGGATCACCGACATTCATGGGGAGCTGATCCACTCTCTTGAACCATGTACGCGCAAGTTTACCCGTAAAACCATAATCACCATACAAAACATCAGCCACACCTTGGCCTTCACTTCCCGGAAGCCAAACTGCAACTAATGCGTCCATGCTAGAAACATACGGTTCTATCACAACCGGTCTGCCTGAAATCAGCACCACAATGCACTTCACGGCTCCACATACGTTTGTGATGGTGGTCGGACCAGGCTCAGGAATGGTTAGGTTCAAGTTATCTCCTAATGTCTCAGAATACGGGTACTCACCGGTTACAACAATGGCGTAAGAGAAATTATTCGACTTTATAAATTCGGGAGTCGGGTTTTCCTCATACATGACTTCGGTTGTCGGGTCCACTGTGTTCTTTATGGCAGATAAGATTGTGGTACCTGAGACATTAGCAATAAAACTGATTTTTAGCAGTAAGCACATCCAAACATTATCTTTAACAACCCGTTTTGTTGCATCTAATTATCTCATTCTAATTATTCAATATCATAGAATCACATTCAGAATGCATATCCAAGTTTGATGTTAGATCTAATTGGAAAACATACCTATTGTGATATTCCCACTTTGACCATGCCACTCAATGGTCCAACCACCACACTGGTTACCAATATCGTCGGCGTGGGTCCCGGAGACCAGTATTTTGGTTGACTTTTTTGGGAGGGGAAGTAGCGCCTCTTTGGCGGATTTCCCGTTCTTTAGCAAGACTAGTGATTTTCTCACTGCTTCACGAGCCAGTTCTCTGTGCTCTTGAGATCCAAGGTATTTAACCATGGTTAGATCCGCCAACGGATTTTCAAACAAGCCCATCACAAATTTCACCCGTAAAATCCTCTTAACCGCATCATCAATTCGGCTCATGGGGATGAACTTGTTCTTCACTAAATAACTCAACCCATCGATGAATTCTGTATAGTTATATGGTACCATGATCTGCAATCCAAATATAGCAAATCATTATGGGGACTAAATTCTATAAAAATTTCAGATTTGAGTATAGTAAATTGACAAAGAAGCTAATGAGTGTACACTAAAGAACTAACCATGTCTAGACCGGCCTCGACACTCTTTAAAATGGACAAAGTGTAGTTAGCATGAGGTGGGTCTGTCAATCTATCAATACCTTGCCAATCTGAGATCACAAACCCCTGGAAAACATAGAAAAGGTCAAAAAGATTCAGTCTTGGTTTACTTTATACTAGATTTGAGCAAAAAAATGTAAAAAAATATCGGGTTTACTCTAAATTTGACTGTGTTTTTTAGGAAATTAGTGACGAGTTGATGATCTGCATGCATTTTTACTCCATTTATGCTCGAGTAGGAGATCATAATGGTCGCAACGCCTTTGAGTACAGAATCATAGTATGCAGGCATATGAATGCTGAATAATCCATGAGGGCTTATCACAGTGTTGTTCTCATTAATGCCTTTTGTTGTGCCACCATCACCGACGAAGTGCTTGGCACATGCCACGACCTTTTCTCTATAAAAATGATTTAAGAAAAAAACGAGTAAAATTATGATTATAATTAAGCATAATGTATACTTCAAAAGGTTAAACTAGGCCACAGCCACCCAACTAAGTGTTATTTTAGCTTATGCCAACTCTTCCCGAAAGTGGCATAAAACAAAACCAGATTGATGATTGGGTAACATATGTAATGTTGGTTTGATGTTTATATTCCTCTTGGTGTGATGGTGCAGATGTATACATTATCCCTTATGTTAATGTGAAGAATATTGAAAGCGTTTTTAAAAGGCTCACTTTCCGCCAACAAAAGGCACGCCTTTTCGGCTATTAGTGGGAATATCTCCTTGTAGTCCGGGTATAAGCTCGGTCATTGAACGAACAATGGCAGGATCTTCACTGTAGCTTTCGAAGCAACGACCCCATCTTGGATCTCTACAAACCTGTCATTATTTTGAAATGCAGGAAAGTTTTTAAATTTGTTTATTATTTTTTGGTATAATTTATATGATTCGAGAAGAATGAAGATGTGACTGTGAGTCTGTAACGCATGTATAAGATAGGACCCACACAACCAAACTATTTACCGCTATACAAGGTGCAAACGCATAGTTAATCCCCGTTGCTCTGACTTCAAGAGCAGTTGCAGCTCCGATTTTCTTGACGAGTATAGGGTCCCTATAAAAACAGATGATGAGTTCAACTATTTGCAGTATAGGTAATTTAAACATGAAAACTAAATGACGAGTGGTTAAACTATTTGTCAAATAACCAAATACCCTTCATTACCCATGGATGCATCTAAAAGTTACAAAGGAAAAACAGGTTACTTCAACTTGAAAACTTTCCCAAAAAAATATCATTCATAATTCATATCATTCAAGTTTCATGAGATGTAGACTTGCCTTGTCACTCCAAGACCAATATTGTGAGGAAAGATGGTAGCTTTATAGACATTGTTGTTACCATGGACAGCATCAATGCCATAAATCAATGGTATGCCTAAACGGGTCGCCAATGACCCTTTTTGGAATCCATTTACCATATTAATCCATGTCTCCGGGGATGCCTCTTTAGCCGGAACACTCCCACCACCACTCAATATACTCCCTGCACACAATCCAACACAATGATACCATAAAAATGAATTCTTGAACCAAATAATATTGTATTTACAAAAAAAAAAAAAAAAAAAAACACTAGTAATTTTGTTTGATTACCAATGAAGTATTTCTGCATTACATCAGCAGAAGCTACAGATCTTTCAATTTGGGTCATTTGGCCGATTTTCTCCTCCAAAGTCATTCGGTTCATCAAGTCCTTTATTCGAACATTTATTGGTTGTTTTGGGTCTTTATATTTCATGCTTTCTGATGCAGCAATGGTAGCCGAAAAACAATACATCACAAGAACCACCAGAGCAGATGGTGAAAGTTTTGCCATTTTCAAGCTCATATGCCTTCAATAATCAGAAAAGCAAAACATAAGCAAGTGATTTGACTTTTTAAACATCGTTGCAAGTAGCAATCTATCATTCTTATAAACAAAATGTTTCACATCTTACTAGTGGTTTAGTTTCCTGCCCTTTTAAAAACCAATAAATGTAGAAAGATTCCAAGAACATAAGCCAAAACAAGGTAAATTCCATTCAGAAAAATCCAACTTTCAGAACATTTCGCAGAGATAAAATTACAAGCCATAGTTCATTATATATTTAAAAACACAAAGCAACTGGCCATCCAATCAAAGTAGAACAAGAAACCCTCAAAATGCAGCAGGTATAATGATTAAAGAAACACATATTGTAGCTTACATACATGATACAACGGGGGCTTGAGAGAGACTTGGAGGTTATCAAGGCTAAAATGGCGCTGTGAAGATGAATTTGGAGAATGTTGGTGGTGGTTTTTATAGGGAAGCGTGTGTGTTTAATTAGGGGTTTTTGAAATGAATATTAAGGATTCAAAGTTTGTTTTAAATGATTTTGACCGGATCTTTAACGTCTAGTTTTTGACATTAAAGTCTTGATGATGATTACAAACACAACCCCCATCAAAGAATTTTATTTTAAGATCTTATGTTGAATTTATGACTTTTGCAAGCTAACAATTTTTCACTCTAAATATTTGTTTTGATTTTTTTTTAATAGCAGAAGAAATTTATATTAAAATAAATCCAGTAAGCAGCTAGAAAGTACAAAAGATTAAAAATTAAAATTACATAATTGACTCCAACTTTGAATTACTATACCAATTAAACCAATCTAACTTCCTTTCAAATTTTCCTCTAATATTCAACCAAAAAAAGAAAGTCCGCTAACAAGTCAATTGGTTATATAAAACAAACCTTGTGTGAAAAATTAAAACAAACCTCATTAACTATGAACATAAATAAATATAGGATGATTTTAATAAGGAAAATAACTTTAGATATGAATAGAATAAAATTGTCACTATTAGAATTATTGATATATATTTCGTCTCTTACTTTAGTTAGAAATTTAAGAATATAAAAGTTCAACCATAAAGTTGAATATTTTTAAGAGATATTAGTACTATCAAGTTTTTTTTTCCGGTTTCAATGAAAGTTTTTAAACAAGATATATTATTCTTCTCTCGTTTTTTTTCATCTTCAACACTTACGAAATGAAAACATTAAACTTAAAATTCTCTAAAAAATATTTGATGAAAAGTCACCATTCTTGAGTCTATTTATCTATAAAGTATAAACTAATATAGAAAAATGACTAAAAGGAATTTAAAAGGAGTTGAATCTTGAAAAAATAGTAAGGGTGCTAAATAAGTCGGTTTAGGACATATCGGACTTTAGTTAGTGATTTTTGCCTTATACTTGATGAAAATTTTTGAACTTGGTCTCTTACTAAATCATGAACTTTGCCGGTTTTCACCTCTGACCCGACCAGGATCGAACACAGGGTCAAGCCAAGCCCGTACACGCTTGAATGGAAATATGGAATTCATATCTCCTTCATCTGGTTGAGAGGGTTAAATAAGTCCTCTAACTAGACCGGCTAAGTAGGTACACTCAATTGATTTTATAACTCACCATAACAAGGGTAAGCTGCTCTATATAAGTCGTTACTAATAACCGAGAAGCCAGTCATTCAGCTGATAGCTCATCGGATCATCTTCCTCAAGTTAAAGAATGAATTTAGAAGTTCCAGGCAGACTCTAGGGGCTTTTGAGAGGGGGGATAACATGAAATGTGTAAGACTAAGCCCTATTAGTTATGTGTGAAAGGTAAAAGGATTACCTACAGAAAGAATTATGCAAATCGATAAAAAAGGGAACAAAAAGGTCGATTCAAAGGTTGTCTTGTTTTCGTTAACCTGCATACTGAACAAGTCGCAAGTTGAGAAATGAGCATATACCCATTTCGTAACTTTAATCCAACATTGGAAAATAGCAATATGTTACTTTGAGTTCCCTTTTTTTTTAAACTATTTTAAATTGTAGTTAAAAGATTGTGAGCGTAACATTGGGTTATTCTATGTGGATTTCCTACAAATTTCTTTGGGCCAACTAACGAAGGTGTTTCTTGCATTGATTATTAGAAAAAAATAATTTTTATTTTATTAAACACTTATGTTATTATCAGAAAAAAATAATAATTCAAAGTACCTTTGATAACTCAGATATATACTAGCAAACAAATAAATGTTAACCACATTGTTGGTTTAAATCTGAACTTGTAAGTATATCATTCTTCTTGATCCTCTTTTGGAATTTATTCTTTGATGTTTCACTATATCCAAACAAAAACATCAAGGTTAATCAAGAATTTAGCATATGATGCCATTAATTCATAGAGATCAATGTTTGTAGCTTTTGTCATTGATAAAACTCCAAACAGAAAGGGTAAAGATTTGTTCAAATATAACCCGTCATGTTCTCTCATGTACATCTCTTATTTTAAGTCAATAATTGGTCCCACTCTCATGTTTGAGACAACATGATGGATCGTGTTTCATGTTGTCTCAAACATGAGCGAATCTAAACCCAAACAGAAAAACATACAAGTTTTTTAGATTTCAATGAACATTATGAAGAGGATATCGATAATATTATATATGACGATGATGGTACATATTTTTATACATAAATTTCCAAAAATCTCAATCAAATGATTTGATTGGTTCGGTTGTAATCCCGTATCCAAACGGGTATAACGGGTCATAATGTGGATCACCAACATTCATGGGTAGCTGATCCACTCTCTTGAACCATGTATGCGCAAGCTTACCCGTAAAACCATAATCACCATACAAAACATCAGCCACACCTTGACCTTCAGTTCCCGGAAGCCAAGCCGCCACCAATGCGTCCATCTGAGAAACATATGGTTCTATCACTACCGGTCTGCCTGAAATCAGCACCACAACGCACTTCACTGCCCCACATACGTTCGTGATGGTGGTCGGGCCAGGTTCAGGAATGGTTAGGTTCAAGCTATCTCCAACTGCCTCAGAATACGGGTACTCGCCAGTTACAACAACGGCGTATGAGAAATTATTCAACTTTATGAATTCCGGAGTCGGGTTTTCTTTGTACACGACTTCGGTTGTCGGGTCCACTGTGTTCTTTATGGCAGATAGAATTGTGGTACCTATGACATTAGCAAAAATAATACAATTATTAATCACATTAATCAGTTCTTAAATATCATCATATGATAAATTACTTTCAAAATTCACATCCAAATAGATACATACATACCTTGTGTGATATTCCCACTATGTCCTTGCCACTCGATGGTCCAGCCACCACATTGGTTACCAATATCGTTAGCATGGGTCCCACAAACAAGCAGTTTGGTTGACTTTTTTGGCAGGGGAAGCAACGACTCGTTGGCAGATTTCCCATTCTTCAGCAAGACTAGTGATTTTCTCACTGCTTCCCGAGCCAGATCTCTGTGGTCTTGACATCCAAGGTATTTAACCATGGTCCGATCCGCCAACGGGCTTTCAAACAAGCCCATAACAAACTTGACCCGTAAAATCCTCTTAACCGCATCATCAATTCGGGTCATAGGGATGAACTTCTTCTTCACTAAATAACTCAACCCATCTATGAATTCTGTATAGTTAATTGGTACCATGATCTGCGACGTAATTAAACCGTTTTTGGTTGATTACTAAATTCTATAACTGTTTCAAGTTTGAGTATATTAAAAAAAGAAGCAAAATGGGTCATGGGTCAAGAACTAACCATGTCTAGACCAGCCTCAACACCCTTTAAAATGGACCAAGTGTAGTTGGCATGAGGCGGGTCTGTCAGCTTATCAATACCTTGCCAATCTGAGATCACGAACCCCTGAAAATTAAAGAAAGTGTTGAAAAGATTCAATCTTTGTTTACTTTACTCTACATTTAAACAAAAATTATTCAGAGAAAATAGTAGGATTACTTTGAATTTGAGTGTGTTTTTTAGGAATTTAGTGATGAGTTGATGATCTCCATGCATTTTTACTCCATTTAAGCTCGAGTAGGAGATCATAATCGATGCAACACCTTTGAGTATAGAATCATAGTATGGTGGCATATGAATGCTGAATAATCCGTGCGGGCTTATCACTGTGTTGTTTTCGTTGATGCCTCTTGTTGTGCCACCATCGCCGACGAAGTGCTTGGCACACGCCACGACCTTTTCTCTATAACAAAAGATGAAGAAAAACAAGTCAAATTATAAGTTTTGATTTTGACTAGGAATAATGTATGTTTAAAAAGGTTAAACTATAGTCATCCAAATTTCAAAACAACGTTTCAAGACACCTATATAGGTATTATTGAGCTATGGTTATACATTATCATTTATGTTTATGTGCAGAATATTGTAAAAGCTTTTTAATGGCTTACTTTCCGCCAACAAAAGGCACCCCTTTTCGGCTATTGGTAGGAATATCTCCCTGTAGTCCAGGTATAAGATCGGTCATTGCACGAACGATCACAGGATCTTCACTATAGCTTTCAAAGCAACGACCCCATCTTGGGTCTCTACAAACCTGTCATTATTTTTAACGACCGAAAGTTTTCATATTTGTTTATTGATATGTTGGTATAATTTAAAAGATTTGAGGAGAATGAAGAGGTGAATGTAAGTCTTGTTGAAGATTTGACCCATGCTACATAATCATTTACCGCGATACAAGGTGCATACGCATAGTTTATCCCCGTCGCTCTGACTTCAAGAGCAGTTGCAGCTCCAATTTTCTTGATAAGTACACGGTCCCTGTGTATAAAAACATGATGAATTGAATTATTTGTACACTAACCAAAATACCTTTTAATATGGTTACAAGGGATGAATGGTAAAGCTTAACTTATAAACTTTCCAAGATAATGAGTTAATGACCAAAATATCATTCAGTAACATCAATGTTTATAACAGATAGAGAGTACTTAGGTAATTTAGACTTGCCTTGTTACTCCAAGACCAACATTATGAGGAAAGATGGTAGCTTTATAGAAATTGTTGTTACCATGGATAGCATCAATGCCACATATCATCGGTATGCCTAAACGGGTCGCCAGTGACCCGTTTTGGAACCAATTTACCATATTGATCCAAGTTTCCGCAGACACCTCTTTAGCCGGAACAATCCCACCGCCATTCAATATACTCCCTATTTACAATCCAACACTCAGTATAAGTTAATAATAACATAAAAACATTATAAACATGAATTCTTGAATTAAAGATAAGAAGCCAAGAAGTAATTATGTTTGATTACCGATGAAATACTTTTGCATTACATCGGCAGAAGCTACAGATCTATGAATTTGTGTCATTTGGCCAATTTTCT
Source organism: Dittrichia graveolens (assembly GCA_038502395.1). Classification (NCBI taxonomy): domain Eukaryota; kingdom Viridiplantae; phylum Streptophyta; class Magnoliopsida; order Asterales; family Asteraceae; genus Dittrichia; species Dittrichia graveolens. Next base: position 7,776,745 of record JARJIL010000003.1, read on the forward strand.
CCTCCAAAGTCATTCGATTCATCAAGTCCTTTATTCGAACATTTATTGGTTGTTTCGAGTCTTTGTATTTCACGATTTCTGGTTCAGCAAAGGTAGCCCAATAACAATACATCAGAAGAACCACTAGAGCATATGGTGAAAATTTTGGCATTATTCAACTTGATCCTGTGTCTGAAATAATCAAAACATCAAATTATAAGCAAGTTTTTTGTAACATGACATTGAGTACCAAACTAAACAGTATCAACTAACCATCATTCTTATTAAAAAGCATCGAATTTCATATCTATTTCTCTTTTTTCACTAGAGGTGAAACAAAAGTTTCACATTTACTAGAAGCACAAAAATTTAGAAAGAATTCAAGACATTAGCCAAAACTAGGTAAAATCCATTCAGAGATACCAAAAAAATACAAGCCATGGGTCCATCAGATTATAATATTATGGATTAAGATCCTTTCATGTTTGGGTCAAATATGATTCATCATATTCTCTCACAAACATGAGAGTGGGTCCCTTATTTTAGTCAAGAATGGGTCCTTTTTGTAGGGTCCACTCTCATGCTTGTGAGTGAACATGATCAATCATGTTTGACCCAAACATGAGTGGATCATAACCCTAATATTATATACCTCCCACCTCCTAGAGGATGTGGACTATGAGCATGTTATCGGCATAATGAGGTTGTCATTTGGTACCGTAGAGAACACCACCCCATCTTAAGCATACCAAAGCAAAACATGCTTCTCGGCACTTGAATCTAGAAGGAGAGAGAGAGAAAAGAGGAGAGAGAAATTATTATTTTTAAACCTTTGATGTATGTGAAACATTGATATTTCCTAAGTTTACCGGCGTTTACGCATGGAGAACTAAGGAGAGGATATTGCTAATTGGCGCTGATGTGGCAGGTAAAGTGTAAAGCATGGGGTTGGCGTACTTCCCATGCTCTTAGGTGAGGAGTACCCACACCACCCCATTTTGGTCACCTTAAATGGCTCGCTCAGTACCACCACCCTGACGATATGAGTGATTTATCAGGACAACCATATTGATGAAGAATAGAACACTCCCACACCCAATGGTCACATTTTTGACCATTGAACAACCCATATTTTTTTAGTTTCAAAATCTTTACTTTTCTCTCAAATATGGCCTCACCTCTTTTCCAACATCAAATCCATCTTCCTCATTTTTCATGTAGTCCATCTTCATCTTCAACCAAGGTTAACAATGTCATTTTCGTAATAGTGACATAAACTGTCATGCTTGTTTAATTGTTTTACAAGATGATGCTAAAAGTTCAAAAACTCCTAGAGGAAAAAAAAACATGATCGACCTATCAACAACTTTTTTGTCAAAAATTTGGTATATCATGATTCATTCTATAGAAGGTATCGGATGAGCAATTAGTTATTTCTACATATAATTGAAGATATGGAGAGAGAATTTCTATACTTTAGACTAGGTTGAGACACAATGGGCAGAACAAGTTTTACACTATTACAAAAGCGAACTTCCCCCATACGTCAGCTAGCATACGACACTTCATTCAAAATGCTTTGATGTGTACCTGAAAATGTTGGAAAGAACTTCTCGTGAATGTCTTCAACACTTTTTGTAAAGCTATTGTAAAGTTGTATGACAAACAATATTTATGTAAACCTACTTTTTTTTTGAAGGCGTTATGTTGTTGCTATTGGCATTAACAATTGTTTTACTACATTTGTCAAAACTTTTAACACTATAGATATTTAAAAGGGTTTAATATCTAAAAGTGTATCGAAGTTGTCATTTTTTGCTATTATATTTATCCAACTTTCAAAACTACCATTTGGTGTATCGAAGTCTCAAAAACTACCATTTAATATATGGTAACTTGTTATAGTAGGTTAATGTTTATGTGGCATAAGTTTCTGTGACATGACATTTTTTCTTTTATCAATATAATTCAATATGTTATTTTATTATTATTATTATTATTATCATCATCATCATCATCATCATCATCATCATCATCATCATCATTATTATTATTATTATCATTACACTTGTTTGACTTTTCCAACGATCTAGTTTGGCTTTTCAAAACAAACAAACGAAATCTCCCATTAAAAACAAACGAAATTGATTTTGAGACTTCATCATAACCTAAACCTTTCCTTCATCTTCGGTTTGGTGATTTTTCAGTGTTGGTGATTTTTGGATCGATTCTTCATCTTCATCGGTACCTTTGCTTCATAGATTAGGGTTTTCTTCGCTTCCATGGTTGTTGTTGATTTCTGGATCAGTATTTATCATCTTCTTTTTCATCTCTACGTGATTTAGGGTTTTTTTGATTTGGGGGTTTCGATTTAGGGTTTCTTGGCTGCGTGATTTGAATCAGCTTTATCTCTGCATGATTTAGGGTTTTTTCAATTTGGGGGTTTCGATTTAGGGTTCTTGGCAGCGTGATTTGAATCAGCTTCATCTTTGCGTGATTTAGGGTTTTTTTGATCTATTGCGATTACATTCAGGTTGGGTTTTGATTTTGTTCAGATGGGTTATAAAACGATTTAATTAGGGTTTTAAATCGTTATGTTCTTGAGTGTTAGAATCGAGACTGATTATGAAGATATTCTGGGTGTTCAGATGGGTTTTACTCATCTTAAGTTGGGTTTTGATTTTGGTCAATTCACTTTAGTGTTGGAATCAATTCTGTTCAAATGAAGATGATGATGTTCATGATGGAAGAACACATCTTCATGCTCATCTTGTTAAAGGTGAAAATATTTTTGAATATTATAAGGTGTCAATAATTAATGAGATGGCAAATGTTAGCATTTAAAAATTACTTTGTTCATTTCGTGTTTATACACGTTGCGTTAAATTATTTTGCTATCAAAGTAATACATACAATAAAGTAATAAACAAACCCTTAAACATGCATGCAGGATAAAAAGTTTTACTTACAGAGATCGAATGGGAGGTTGAAGCCGAAAATGGCGATGAGGAGATTAATTATGAGAATGTTTGTGGTTTTTATAGTGTGTGTGTTTAGGGGGTGTTATGTAAGTTATTTAATTGAATACATATTATATATATATATATATATATATATATATATATATATATATATACTTGATTTGGTAAATAATAAAGAAATTCCATTGTAATGTTTTTTGTTTTGTTTCCTTTTGTATTCTAGCACGTTACTAGTTTGTTTTTTTTTTTTTTTAAGAAAACAAAATCGTTGACATCTAGTCATATGTTGTCATGATGATAAATCCCATCAAACCAATATCATTTGAAACTTTATGGCGAAAATATATCATCCACAAATTATAACCATTTTTAAGAAGTGTTCATAACTAATGGAAGAAGATTTTGTTAAATTAAACATTTTATTTAAGACAAAAGATAGTGATTATTATAGAGATTTGGTTAAACATTAATGATGGCTTCATTATATTATATTCTCTAACTAATGTATACACTTAATCTTCGAATAATCAAAGTGACTTGACCTAACGTTATTAGATTTTGGAAAAAAATGTTTTTTAACCTTAACGTTATGAGTTTAAGTCCTGTTAATCTTCCAATAACTAAAGGGTTTTGACCTAGCAGTATTAGAGTTTGAAAATGTGATTTCCAACCTTAACATTGTGAATTCAAATTCTAGTAGTGGACATATAGTGCAAAATTGGATAGGTACATGTGTTTAGATATTAAAAAAAAACTTAATTTTTGAATTATTGAAACAAAACACATAACTATGAAATAAAATATAGGATCTTTAAGGAAATAACATTAACATTGAATTGAAAATATGGTCAATCTTAGAATCTTTTTTTGTTTGATTTTCGTATTTTTCTCTAAAAGGTTTAACAAACCATGTTTATGTTTTTTTCTTCTAAAAAAGCAATACTATCAAATATTTTTCTATAAAAGATTAATTTTACTAGATAACATCTTACTTTTATAAAGAGTCAATGTAGGTAATTTACTTTTTAATTACTTAAATGGGTAAACTTGCTTTGTGATGACCTGTTAAATTAAGTAATAACTTAAATTTTCCGATTAGGTTTTGGCTTAGATGGAGCTCCAACCGTCGCATCACCACCAAAGTTTGGTAACATGACCAAAATCTCTTCTTCGTAGTGATGGTGGAGTATGGTCGCTTTAATGTTAGTCATCATTGACAGATTCAAAGAAAACAACAATGCAACCACTGCGGCATTCAACAAATTCTCTAGCTACACGGGAGGTTTCAAGATATGCATCTTGATGTGTGGAACAATAATATGCATTCAAAAGTCCTGATGGAAAAAGCCTAGTTAGGCAATAAAATTATATAATGTTGCCTATTTAGATAATAAAAAAGTAAATTACCTATATTGTTATTTTTTAAAAAGTAAAATTATATTAAGTGGTTTTAATCCCTCTATAAAAAGATTTAACAAAGCATCATTACAATTTCTATTAAATTGATAAAGATGAAAAAGTTGTTATATATATTTTTTTGATAAAAAGAAGTTAACAGCTTATAAAAATGAATTGCTATAAAATAGGAATTCTGATTTTAAATCACAAATTTCAATTTATGTATGTAATTATAAAAGAATAATAAGAAGAGATAATTCGATATTGAGATTAAAACCAGGAAATAACATTTATTTTGAAAGAAATCGGTTAAAAGCCAAGATATACACGTGTACCATTTGTGTTCAATAAAGTTCATATAAAAATATAGTCCTAAAATTTTAATATTCAGTTACAGGTGATTCAGTATACAATCACATGTGATTTGTAAAAGCATCACATGTGAATTGCGAAAATATCACTCCATCCAAAATTTTAAAATGCAATCTGGACCACTGATGTCATTGATCCAAAAGCTAAAACTAGTCCCTTAGGACTATGAATTAAATATAGACTATATTGAACATTCTTCATACGTGTAAATATGCGTATACACAAAAGTAAATTTAATAAGCAAATATTTTTAAATAAATATAGGGGTGTTTAGAATAATCTGAATCCGAATATCCGAAAATCCGAAAAATAATTTTTGATTATTAATTTGTATATTTATTATTTATTTGATATTTTAAAAATGTATAGTTTTATATACATGTATTTTTCATTTTAAAGCATATTTGAGCTATTTTTTATGATTAAAGTTTAAAATACGTTTATTTATTAATTATAATTTTTTTAATTTATATAAAAAATATATGTTTTTGAATTTTTCAAACATTTCGGATATCCAATATCCAGATAAAAATTTCAGATATTCGAATAACCAAAATTTCGGATTCAGCTGAAAACCAACTATATATCAATTTCAGATATTACGTAATCCATGTGCCCAACATATATATTTCGAGACACAATATTGGCATCATGTGGACCCCATATATATAGGGTAGAGATCAAGTAAAAAGAAAATTAAAGTAAAAAGGGTAAAAAGGATGATTATTTAATCATTTTTCGGTATATATATCAACTGATAATCGTTAGTTCACCATCTTTATTGATTAAAACTAGTTCTTCATCAATTTCTTTTTGATGAATCCAACATATTCATCACTTTTTAGATGAAAGCATTTTGTTCATCAACAAATTATTTCAAAATTTTATTTTCAAAATCTGTATTTGAAATCAAAAAGAAATTGATGAAGAACTAGTTTTAATCAATAAAGATGATGAACTAACGATTATCAATTGATATATATATATATCAAAAAATGATCAAATAATCATCATTTTTACACTTTTTACTTTAATTTTCTTTTTATTTGATCTTATCCCTATATATATATATATATATATATATATATATATATATATATATATATATAACTTATGACGATAAGAAATACCAAATACACTACTACACCACCGACTCAATGGCCAAGTGTAAAAGCACCAACTTTTCATTTGAGAATCACTTAAACCTACACACACGACACATCCGTTCATACATACATACATACATACATACATACATATATATATAGGGTGAGGATCCAATGAGAACATCCCTTAAAATGAGAACTCTAGGAACCACTGCATCTAGTCTATAAAATCATTGCATCCAACTTAAAATCATTGCATAATATCTAAAAAACATGGAATTCTCTTAAAACTAGTTTATCGTGCACGAATTAATTGATGGATTCTTATTTAAGAACCAATACATCTTGTTTTAAAAATCGTTGCATCTAGCATAAAATTACTGCATCTAGTATAAAATCACTGCATCTTGTTTAAAAACACTACATCTTATCTTTACACACATAAATAATAATAATAATATTTTGTTGACTTTTGTGGTGGTTCGCAACCGTGCGAACGATTTATGGGGTTCGCAAAGGATCCGTCTACTATATATATATATATATATATATATATATATATATATATATATATATATATCATCTAATAATAATATACTATAAAATATATAACATTTTGTAATTTTAAATACATGTAGTGAACTATTAAAATGTTATTTAGCATATACTTAGAATCGCCGCATATTTTTATAGATTTCGATAACTATGTGTCCTATATATATATATAATAGACTTTTCAAATATCACCATAATTAAAAATATTAAAATAATTGTATCCGCTACAAGAAAACAGGTGATCAGCTACTGCCAATTCTGTCTCTAATCCATTGCTATTCCCTAATTAGCCACGGGTCTTACAAAAATATTATGTCGCTAAGCTTAAAGACGGAATTCTGGAATTCTCTTTTTTGCAACGAAACATGGCTGTCGCTAAAGTTGTCCCAACTAAGCAAAAGAATTACTACAAAATATCAACAATGATTTGTTCCGGGAATGTAGCAAACATATTTGCTACGGATTTGCAACATATTGTGACAAATTCGGCACATTTTTTCAGTTGAGTTAACAAAAGATTTTGTAATGAATTTACGATAGATTTTGAAAAAAATAAAAAAATATTTTCTACTCTTGTTTTTTTAACCTGTTCACAAATACGTATAAAGATACACTTGATACACAGAGTGCAAACACATTCTAAAATAAAGCTAAATTTTATTCACAAAATCAAAGTTAGCATATTGTTTTACATTAGAACATTCAAGTGGGAGTGGAGCTAAAAAATTAAAACTAACATATTGGTTTGCCATTTGAAAATTAAACTCAAAACTAAGGGGGAGAGGGATGGTCTAAATAAAAATAATATCTCTAGCAAGTCTTTAAACCTCTTTTGTGTCACTTGTTCATGTACATATGCCTCTTGTTCACGTACCCGCATTTCTTCTATTTCATTTTTAAGTTATTCTTGTTGACAATGCAGCTCAAATACCTAAGTATACTAAGCACGTATATAACAATCGCATACATATAAACTACTCATATTAGAAGAGTTCAATATGCCTGTATATTTAACTCACTTAAAACTTCTTTAATAGATTATAGTAACTGAATTAAGAGTGAGTGATAGTACCCAACAAAGTACAAACATCCATTCTTACACCAAAGAACCATTAAAAACCATTATCATCCATATATTGACTCACACATGCTTATTTTGTTCACAACTTATTCAAACCCATAAAGACTTATTAGGACGCGTTCATATTCATGTGATACATTACAAAGAAATTTGACAAATTTATCTAAAAATGGCCAACAAAGATAACATATATATATATATATATATCAAAATATGCCAATAAAGATGACATTTATTTTTTCGTGCCAAGAAATTATTATAAATTTTAGAGTAAATTACATTTTTGATCCTGTAGTTTGTTTAAAATAACGGTTTTGATCTCTGGATCCGAAAAGTTACGGGTTTAGTCCCTCCCGACCCGAACTCATTTCACATTTGGTCCCTACTCCGTTAGCAAATTGTTAAATATTTATAAATGACCATTTTGCCCTTCTTTTTTAGTCCCTCAAGTTTGTAACTATTTTCATTTTTGGTCCCTTGATGATTTTTTATTTTAATCATGTTTACTTATTTAATTAATCATTTATTACTATATATATTTTATTTAATATTATTAATACAACTCAACTAACATTAATAAAATATATCATGGGTTACTACCATGTTTGTAACATAGATTCGATTTTGTCTTTTATCTAATTTAGGGCTATAAACGAACTCAATGTTATAAGTTGTTTTTATGTATGTTTATTCAAACAAATGAATACGAACTATAGTCTCATTTGTTCGTTTAAATTCATATATATATATATATATATATATATACACATGTGTGTGTGTGCGTGCGTGCGTGTGTGTGATATATTTGTTAATATTTAATGATATTGGTTTTGCACTATAATACATTTTTATATGCATTTGTTCATTACTTCATTTATGTACGTTTGTATCTAAACAAACAAAAATAAAAAAAACCAATTTTATAAATGAACGAACATGAGCACAAATTTTTGTTTGTTTATTAATTCGTGATTGTATGTTTGTTCAGCTTAAAATAACAATCAGATACAAACAGGTCCGTTAAGATATTTTTTAAGACGTGTATATTTATGAATCAATGCTTGCGTTTAGTTATATGTGAATTGTTTTAAGATCTTCATCTATAATGTTAATATTACTAGAGTAAATTACAAACTTTGTTGATTGTTTTGAGATATTTGTTCGTGTTCGTTCGTTTAATTTTAGCCAAACAAATAAAAGCATACAAGTGGATAAACAAACAAATTTTTGTATTTGTGTTTGCTCTTTTATAAAATTGGTTTGTTCGTATTCTTTAATGTCCTCATCTTAAATACAAATGAATATCAATGAACAAATGCATATATAAATGTATAAGTAAAATCATTTATTATTAAACATAAACAAACATAGTACACGAATACACATTATATATACTTAAAAGAACAAACGAGACAATTCTTCATATTCATTTGTTTAAATAAAAAACATATTTTTTTCATGTTCCTTCATTTTATTAAACAAGCAAACTTATTACAAGACATTTCAAGAACAGTTTGTTATACATTGGGTTCGTTTACAGACTTAGAATAGATGAAAGGTTCAAAATTAAATTCTTACCGGATATTTTAAGAACAAATTGTGGAAATTTTTTGGTTTTGGTATGGTAAGGTATTGCTTTAAGAAAAAAAGACCACTAATGTGATTTTGACCAATGATATTTTTAAAAAGGGTTAATTTACTTGTATTAATAATAATTAAATAAATATTACTAATAATAAATGGTAAAATATGATTAGAATAAATAAATCATCGAGGGACCAAAATTGAAAATAGGTACAAACTTGAAGGACCAAAACAGAAGGGTAAAATGGTCATTTACAAATATTTAACACCTAACTAACGGAGTAGGGACCAAAAATGAAATAAAATCGGGTTGGGAGGGACTGAACCCATAACTTTTCGGATCTAGGGACCAAAATTGTTATTTCTAACAAAACACAGGGACCAAATTTGTAATTTACTCTAAATTTTAACTTGTTATATAAAAAAGGATTGTATATTTCAATTTTATATAAAAAGAGATTTTAAGTTTTAATTTATTATTAAAAAGTACCATGACATGCTAAAAGGTCAAAGTTATCGGATCAAGATTGTCTTTTTATAACAAATTGAAATTTATAGTGTTTTCTTAGCCAAAAAATACAATTATCTTTATTGGTAAATTTTGAGATATATGTTACCTCTCTCGATAATTTGCCTAATAGATAACCCATTTAGATCCATCATGAATCATTCATACACATGATGACCCATTACTACTTAATACAATAACTCGTTTATCCATATAGACGTATATTGATGTCATAGTCATGTGACATATTAATTACACGTATATTTGATAAATTGATATGAAATAAGACCTATGTAACATCTGATCCATATGTGATATGCCTCACACATACCCTTCCCACATGACCATATAACAAGACCGTGAATCGTTGGGAACATAACGACCACTCACCGTGTATGTTGCCACCTATCAATTTGTAACAAGGTATTTCCAACAGCTAAGTAATGTATTTGGTTTTATAAATATGCTTGCAAATCACCTATTTGAACGTTTGGATATTGAATGAACCATATTGATCTTGATTCGTTGATTTTAATCAGAGATGGTCGTATTTCACCTATTTGAACAGTGTGTCACTTTGATTGACCAAAGTTTAACCATAACTGACCCAATATTATTTATTTTAACCAAGTTTAAACTTGATTGACCAATGTTGACTATGATTAATAAATTAAAGACAAATTGTTGTTGTGACTAATTTGATATAGATTAGCCACAGATATAGTAAATACTTCATAAATAATTATTAAATTCCAAAACCGTCCCAAATATGTTGCTCATTAGCTACAGTGACGAACTTTCCGTAGTTAATTTGCAATAGATTAACAATGAAAATACTAGATATACCTATTTATTGTAGTCCCATGCCGTCACTAACTAGCATAAAGTTAGATTTAAATTAATATGACAAGAATCATTGATAAAGTGTTTTAGTAAGTTAGAAATGTCAGTTTTTGCAGATGATTTGATTGTTTGTTTTCATAATGCAAGTGGTACAATGAAGAGTCGAAAAAATTTAGTAAAAAGTTAAAACGGGTTGAATAAAAATGTCCAATATTTTTTATTTTCTTTAGGAATGATGTATAAGGGGCAACTAATTATTCCACCTTATTTTTTTATTAAGACCACGTAACTATAAAAGTACTTTAGAGGTCACCCAACAATTTATTTGGTTATAAATATGTAAAATTATGAAATCTCCTTGATACTTAAAAAACTTTTAAATTTATTTGGTCACCCAACAATTGTAATTGGATCAATGGTACAAATTGCATTTTAAAATTTTGGATAAAATGATATTTTTGTAATTCACATGTGATGTTTTTACAAATCACATGTAATTGTATACTGAATCATCTGTGATTGAATATTAAAATTTTAGTACTATATTTTTTACATGGATTTCATTAAACACAACTCTATAAATATGTAAAATTATGAATTCTCCTTGATACTTTAATAATTTTTTACCTTACAGAATAGAAAAGCAACGAGATGATTTCTTTTAAACTAAAATTGATTCAACCCGTAAAAATAAAGCATGACCGATGACCCATTTATGGGTAGGCGGGTCAAAATGGATACCTCTACTTATAATCTTTATTTTTTGTGTTAGTTGATATCTTTATTTTGGTGAAATATATGATCAATTTTTATAAACTCGTAACCAATGTAATTCTTCAAAACAACAACGTTTGACAGAAGAACTTGTGCCCCGAGCACATTTGCTTAGTATTTTTTACATAGAGATATACATTGTTTGATAGCTGAATACAAAGAACTCAGACTACGTTTACACGTTAGATGTTTAAAGTTTTTAAAAACTTTTTCATACGTACAAAGATAATTCAACTAGTTTATTAATAAGTATGTTATGAAAAGAATTGAGCAAGCAATTCATCAAGAATGTCATAGTTCAGTTTTTTAACATAAGGCTTAGTCAATATCATATTCATTGTCTACAAGGACATCCATTCAATCACTACAAGACAAAAGCTTCATGAATCATTTGTGCACTACAAAACGAAAGTACTCACACATCACTTGGCAGAAAAAAAGAAGAAAATTACAAACTTTTCTTTTGGGCTTTTCTTTTCTTATTATGTGTAAAATAAAAGTACCATATAATAATAATAATAATAATAATAATATATAAACTTAATGAAACTATATAATAATAGTCAAGCTTTTGTAACCAACAAAAGGAATGTAGTGCCCTTCATACTTGATGGTCAAATACATCCTAATAATCGATTTTGGGAGAAATGGGTCACGTGAAGCTCCATCAATTTGTTAAGTTTGAGAGAGAGTTAAACTTTTTATAATAAAGAGTAAAATTATAAAGGTAAGTTGTTAAGCTACTAAATATTATTAAGTAAAGTAAATGTATATTAAAAATATTAAACATTAATAAAATGGTATTAAATGTCCGTATGATACACGAGTTAATTTGAAAATTGAAAAATATTAAACATTAATAAAATGGTATTAAATAATTATAAAACGTGAAAGAAGTGGGAAATTAAAAAATGATGACAGACGACGTTAACACTCAAACCAGCGGTGGAACCGTCGATGCCAAAACATGGTATCATGATACGAAAAGATGTGATTGTATCTCTGGTACAAGTTATCGATTATTATTATAACAATTAGGGACAATAGGTTCAAGTCTTTATTGGTTATAATTAAAATAAATTTAAAATGTCCAAAAAATATTTTAAAATAATAAAAGAAATATTAAATATGATATTTTGAAATGTTATATAGTGTAAATATAATATTTATAAGTTAGAGTTAACAAATATAATATTTTAATTTTTTAAAAGGGCATGTATGAAAAGTGTCTTTAAAATTTTTTATTCAAATTAAAATCAAAATTTAATTTAATTTTGATCTCAAAATTTAATTTTAATCTTTACTAAAATTAATAGTAAAATTAAAATTATTTATTCGGTATTTCATTTATATTAGAAGATTTGTCAAAAAGTGAGTTTTTCAAATTTCTCCCCTAAATTTCTTAAGAAGTAACTTCTTGTTCTTAAGCTAGTCACACCACAAGCATGTAACTCAATTTACCCAACTTACCATACTTTTACATCATCTTTCATCTTCAACCCAACTTATCCCATAAATCGTCACATCCAACGCTATTCAACCTCATATTAAATATTAATAAAATATATATATTAAATGTGAAAGGGAAGAAAAAAAAAATCTAACCTCCACTTACTCAAAGGAACTCAACTTGGTGTTTTAGTGTTCCCATGTTACCCGATGGAACCCATCATCAAGTTCCATGACCGATGCGGGTGGTTTTATATAATAAGATTTAACCTTTTCCTAAAAAAGAAAATCAGAAAACGTACAACATATACCCAACCAAATCAAAGCCAAACAATACTGGAAGTCAATAGTTGACCCACCTAGCAACTTCTCTATTAAAGAAGCAAAATACTTTCTCAACAAAAAGAAAAGAAAAGTGCTTATTTATGAATAGTCAGCTAGTGGACCATGAGACCACACCCTTGCCTTCCAAGTTATATATATATATATATATATATATATATATATATATATATATATATATATATATGCTTTTTCAATATATATATATATATATATATATAACACATTCCACACACCTTTAACAGACAATGGCAAAACCATTAACCCAAAGCTCAATTCAAGACATTTGCAAGCAAATTCATGCTTCTTTCGGAAACTTTAGCCTCTTGGTTCGGGTTTTCGCATTCCAGTTACCACAACACGAACGCCAAAAGACCCGAGAAAAGTACATGGAGATGTATGGTGAAGATTTATTTGATCGTTTACGAGACAGGACTGATGGTCAGGCATCGAAGACGGGCACGATCTTGTCATACTTGATGCTTAATCCGCATGAACGCGACGCTATCGTGGCTAAGAATGCCATTTATAAGGAAAGGGATAGTGTCAACTACAAGGCTCTCATAGAGATATATGTTGATAGGAAATCAAGCCATTTTTTCCTCATCCAACAAGCTTATCAAAGTAAATTTAGAAGGCATCTGGACCAAGATATTATGAGCATTGAACCCCCACACTCTTACCAGAAGGTAAATCTTTCTTGTATTAATGTGCATGAATGGTTGTACTTGGTGCATGAGTGGTTGTACTTTGTGAAAATGACACCTTTTAGTATACATATGATACAAACCCATTCAAGAATGAAGTCTCCATGATCTATCTAGTTTTGTGCATGACTAGTTATACTTTGTTAATGAATTGTTGTACATAGTGAGAAAGTACAAGTTTTTAATGCATATGAGTACAAACCAAACCCACATGGGAAATGGTTGATGAGAAGTGGAACTTTGTGCAGATATTAATGGCATTGGCTGCATCACAAAAATCACATAGTGCAGATGTTAGTGTACACATTGGCAAGTGTGATGCACAAAGGCTATTCCAAACAGGAGAAGCTGCAGGATCTGGGGGTTTCAAGATTGATGAGGGAGTTGTGCTTGAAATCTTAAGTAAAAGAAGCATTCCACAACTCAACCTCACTTTCTCAATCTATAAGCATATTTATGGGCAGAGTTACACAAAGGTAAAAAAAAGCTTTCAGTTTTAAGCAATGACTGTTTAGAATTGCGCTTTGACAACTTGATTATCCATAATTCATGCTTGAAAATGCAATTTCTGAAGGCATATCAATCTCTCTGCTTTTTAAAAGCATGACACAATTCAGTACACCCCTTTTTATCCATCCTTTAACTCACTTCATAACCATATTTCAGCATTAAGTGTAAAGAGGTGTTTGGGACTGCTGATTAAAAATGCTTATTTGTTGCTACTTACTTTTCGAAAGTATCGATGTACGTAATTTATCTTTTTATTATTTAAATAGATAACCTACTTTGTAATAACTTGTTTAAGTAAGTAAGGACTTTAATTTTCAAGTTAGGGTTTTGACTTTATCCATCCAGAGTTTCCATAGTTGGATCGATCACAATCAAACCTGGGTGATCCGACCAGAATCCCTTTGTGGTGTTAATTAATTTACGGTTCTTATTGTATGTAAATAACTAAAAAATGACCTTGTGTTATTTTTTTGCAGCACTTGAAAAATAAATATGGAGAATTTGAAGATGCGCTGAAATTTGTGGTGAAATTCATAAACAACCCACCAAAATACTATGCAAAGGTGAAGAAATTTTCTTGTTTTCCAAGTAAAAGTTAAAGAAAGTCCTTCAACTTCAATGAAGCTTCATACAATATATAATATTATTATAAAACCTCTACTTTAATATAATACCTCCAATTTTCCTATGATAAAATTATATATATATATATATATATATATATATATATATATAAATAAATCACAGAAATTAGTTCATGACTTTACATTTCTTCAAGCAAGCCGAATTCCTTGACTTATTCGATAATATTTAATGTAAAGTGTATAATGATAAGATTAGAATTTTGATAGACTCGTAACCCGGTTTTTTCGACTTTAAGAGCTTATCAGCATACGTTTATAGCTTTATTGAAGTTCATAAGCCGAAGTTTATAATCTCATAAGCTCGAAAATATTGGCTTATTATTTTATTTAAAATTCTAATAGAAAAAAAAGGCTAAGCCAAACATACAGTAACATCTTTTCTTATTCTGATTTTTTTTTAATTTGTTTAAATTCAGGCACTAGAAGCAAGCATTAAAGGGAGAAGCACAGATGAGGGGGAGTTGGAGCGTATAATCGTGAGTCAAAGTGAAACCGGTATGAATAAAATAAGAAAAAATTACAAGAAAATGTACGGTATGGATCTGCGAGATGCCATCGTCGACAGCCTTCCAAATGGTGATTTTCGTGACTTGCTCGTTGCATTAACCATGAAATCTAGTGTCGATTGATGCATGCATGCATGGTGTACGTAATTTTATATATATTAGCTACAACGGAAGTTTTGTTATATATATGTGAGTAGTCAAATGATCGAGGACTTTGTGCTATTAATTAATTTACTTTATTGATCTACAAATTAATTAGATGTAATAACTTAAGGCAAAATTATTTGCCGCAACTTGGATACCGATGGAATCATTAAACAATGGAATAATCAAAACGTCTCTCGTTTAATTGATATGGGAGTGTAATGTCACTTAAGTTAGTTGTTGACAACATGTATATATGATTTCTACATAACTTAAAGGTATTCATTCATCAATGAACAATCAAAGAACCATCTATTTGATCGTTACATTAGCCCGTTGGTTAAAAAACGGTTGCATGTATATTAAAATTTTAAAGTCAAAACATAACGATTAACGACAAAACGACGATGATCACCATGAAAGCCTGATATCCGTACTTGGTTGCACTATTTGGTGCGGGCGCTGGAGCCATACCTTCGACGTTAATGACCAATTTCTGGTTTAAATCGGCACAGTGTCTTTCGACACCACAAATGTACCATTTTTTGCCAGGAGCCATCAAGGTCACAACATCGTGTCCAGAAGTTAGGCCAGTGCTAGGTGCCGGGGCGGTGCAACTAGCAAAGGAAGTAGCGTTCACTTTGTACACGTTGTGCTTGCCTTCCGGGTACTTGAACACTAAAATAAAAAAGATTATAATAAATTAGAGTTGATTTTGAAAAAAGATTAATTATTAATTTTATTGCAATTAGAAGCTAGATTATTGAAACAGAGAATTAAAAGAGATTACCAAGTGTGTCACCAACGTAGAAAACTTTGTCTTTGGCCCAGTTTTGATAATCAAAATTGGTGGTCCAACCGCTTTCACCTCCCACCACATATTCGGTTGCCACGGTGGTCGTCGGAAGTAACACTACAGCCGAAATGGCGAAAAGAACAACGAAGTGGCTAAAATTGGCCATTGCTTGTGTCGAGATTCTTGAATACTCGGCTAATTGTATTAGTTACAAACATGTAAAAGGGTGTATTTATAACGATTTAGATTTCTTGGAAACATCATAAAAGAAGATTGTTAATAGCGGCAATCATTTAGGGCATTTTGTAGGTAGCATAAGAGTACCCGCAAAGGGGCATATCACGAGATAGTGATACCGTCCTCACTCCCCATCACGAAATTGCTAGTTATGGCTTTGTCACTCGGCCGCTCATGATTTAATATTGTATAAAAACAGATTGTGAATTTTAATTTATTATTAAAAAGAGTATAATAACATGTTAAAAAATAAATGTTATTATATAAGATTTTCTTTTTATAATGAAATTTAATTTGTAGTGTTTTTTGCATAAAAAATTAATACACCTTACTTTTAATGGTAAACTTTGATATATATATATACATATATATATAGGGGAGGGTTCAAACGAGAACCGTTTTTTGTACGAGAACCGCGAAAACCAATCTTGACCGTTCATTTTGGATAATAGAATTCATGGATGAAGAGCGTGGAGGGATTGAGTGTGACATGGTGCATGTAAGGAATTCATGGGTAGGCAATCCAATTGAAGGAGGGGGAATTGTATAACACCCGCAAACCTGGGCTAGTAGATTAGCGGCTTTACGGTATGTGCTTATTTGTGTTTTAACTACATTAATTTTAGTATGTGATTAATTAAGTGATTTTAATTTATTAAATTATTTGAATTAGAATTATGAAATAGTATGTATATGTGGCCGTATGTATGTATGCATGAGTTTAGTGGGATACACGTGGGGTTTGTGTAGGAGAAAGAGGACACCTATTTGCATGTGTCTATGTGTATACACCTGCTGCCATAAACTCAAATCTAAGAAAGTGTATGTGTGTGCTAAGAGTTCTACAAAAAATCAAGAGAAAAGAAGAAAAAGAATCGGAATTCCCATTTGTGAGATTAAATCAAGATTAAGGTTGGTATATATGATTATGTTAAGTTATTGTTTATCATTAATATGTTTTTCATTTGAATCTATAATCATAAGTGATTAGATGGGTCTTTGCATGTTAGCAGGCCCGGCCCATAAGAGGGCAACCTGGGTAGTGGCCCAGGGCCCATAAAATTAAGGGTCCCATTTTTTAAAAAAACAGTCTGTATATATATATATGTAATAAGTCTGTAAAAGAAGCCCAATATGTGATGAAGCCCACTTAAAAATAATAAAGGCCCAGGGTTTACATGGGGAAGCTGCGTAGAAAATAGGAGACGACGGTAATACATATTCTTGGAAATAGAAACGACGGAAGCTGCGATAGGGCCTCCTCCGACACCGACTCCAACTCTACAATCTGCGATAGGGCCTCCGACACCGACTCCAAGTCTCGGAAATAGGAAACAACGGTTGGAAGACAAAACGTAAACGACGAATTCGACTGTCGCCTTGACGCCTTCAACCCTGAACCCTAGTATTCGAATATTGGATAATTTCGATTTCGAAGTAACCGATTGTCTGATTCAAGTTCGACTGTTCGAGTTCTCTGATTCGTTCTGATTTCAGATTCGATTTCGAGTTCTCAGTTCTCACATCCGATTCATTTTGATTTCTGAAATCGACAAATTCAGAATCAGGAATTCGAGTTCAACTGTTCGAGTTCCCAACATCCAGTGTAAGTGTGTAACTGTTTTGTTCAAATTCGAGTTCTAGTGTTCGACAAATTCTGAAATTGACAAATTCATCCGATTGTTTATTGTTGCAGATGAGTTGTTTATTGAGTTTTTCTCTTTTTGTTTACTGCTGCAAATAAGCTTTTTGGTTGTTTATTGTTGCAGATAAGCTTTTGGGTTGTTTTTGTGATCTTTTGTTTATTTAAAGGACCCCTGAATTTCTGAAATCCTCAACTCGTGTACCTTTGTAAGTATTTTAACTTTTCAAATAGGCATTGATAATTGATTTCAAACTCATTATTTGACTCATCTTAGAACTAATTGTCTTATTCATCTTATTTCGTTTTTGATTATTTAGAATTAGAAGGTCATTGATTCATTGTTCACTTAATCATTTGTTCTTCGGATGACTAGATGTTTGGATGAGTGATTCAATTTGACTTGTTATTCATCAATTTCACAATTCAGATACTCAATACAAAAAACCAGGTGTATAAGTGCTAATCCTTTTGTCTTGTTTAAATTATTTAGATGTTTATTGAATTCAATTGATTATTGAACTTGATCATTTGTCTTGCCTAATCTTTTGCTTATTATTGAATAATTGAATGTTAGCATTGTATTAGCTTACTTCTTAGTTCTCACTTCTCACATAATGCTTCCAAAAAAGTATTAGGTTTTACGTGATATATACTTAAGTTGAAAAAAAAATTTAGGGGCCCCTTCTTAAGATTTCGCCCAGGGCCCAAAAAAATTTTGGGCCGGCCCTGCATGTTAGTATGAAGAACACCATAATCGGTTTAGATAGAAAATGATTTTGATAGTTTCGTATGTTCATATGATTCATATGGTTATTTGCATGAGAATGTATTTAGAAATGTTTAAAGTATGTTTCTGGAATGATGGTTATGGATTTATAAAATCTGGGTTGGAGTTATGATGTTTTGATGTTGGCGGATTTGATGAGTATGAAGTTATCGGATTTGGATGAAAACTGACATTTAAGAAATCCGATAGTTAGTAAAAACCGGAAGTTATGGAAAACCGACACTCAATTTTATATTAGGAATACGATACTTGGATTATGACAACCCCAAATCCGATTGCTATATTTATATATGAAATCCTAAACTTGGAAAGTGATTTAAGTCAGAATCCGATACATGAATCCGGAACTTGAAATCCGGAAATGATGAAAACCGATACTCTTTGAATCCTTGTGCTTGAAATCCGATTAAGGTGAATCCGACAATCTTGGAATCCATTGGAATCCCAAATCCGACACTGGTGAAATCCGACACTTGGGTTACGGATTTTTAAGAATCCAATAGTTCAGTGAATCCGACACTTTTGAGTTTTATTTGTATTTGTTTATTGATTGTTGATGTTATGAATGAATTATAAATATATGTCAGATATATTTATAAGATTTGGACTGATTGATCTCTATTGTGTTTTCAGGCAATCCAAAGACTCGGTAACATTAGATTTCTGAGTACTTCAACTGAGATTGAAATGTGAGTGGATGTTGAATGCGAATGGTAAAGATTATGGTTGATATTACTGATGTGAAGCATGATTGTATCTGATAGTTTGATATTGGAACTGCTAATTGTGAATATTATGTATTGTTGACTATTGCATGATTATCTGATCGATACGCACTCTTAGTATGATTTTGATTTGCGTTTGAGAAGTCAGCTATACGTGGAATTGGGTTGGGCTCGTTTACTGGTTGGTTGAACAGTGGTAGCCTTACTGTTGCATATGTTGCTTCAGAGTGGGATTTCACTGTGCCAATTCAGTAGAGGGCTATCGGTAAACCTTTGTTTTGACCGGCATTGGTTGTAGGTTCTGCACCGAACCGCCGGTCTTCTTAGAGTTGTGATTACATGTTTAAGTATTGGCTTGATGTTTGCTTTTGGGTTTGGCTTCTACTCACTTAGTTTTGTGCTAATTCTCCACAGTTGTTGCTTTTTGCAGGTTTCTGTTTGTGAGTGCTTGTGGAAGGAGAAGTTGACCTGACTCTAATGTCTAGATTTAAAATGAAACGTGCCAGTCTTTTGTAACACAGAGTTTTGTTTGTTGACTTTAAAGAACAGATATTTTGTTTTGTAAATATTCGTGGATGAAATGAATGTTTAAATTAATTAAAGCTTCCGCAGCGCAATATAAACAAATAAAAAAAATTGCTTAGAATTTATGGTGTTACAAATTGAACGGCTAAGATTAGTTCTCGTGGTTCTCGTACGAAAAACAGTTCTCGTTTGAACTTTTGAATATATATATATATATATATATTACGTTCTCGGCAATTTGTTCTATCTTCTTTTAAAAAAATGCCATCTTCCAACTCTTTCATTCATGCCTCGTCAAATAACTATAACCATGAATTGCTATCACATCAGTGAAGTTAAATATGTTGAGTATTATCTCACATCGAACAAGTATGACTTTGTAATATGTTTAATATATGTCATCAGTTACTCCACTTATTGTCAGTTGATTTTGAGTTTGAATCTTATAAGGTTCACTGGTGGTTGACCAAACAGTCACACATTCACTCCACATTAACCATAATTAAGTATACAAGTGTTAGGCATAAAGAATATCACACGTGAGGGTACGTGTTGAGTATTGTCCCATTTTTTACATCAGACGTGTGCGACTTTGCAATGCATTTAATTAAAAGTGTCATGGGTTACTACCCATGCCCCCATAACTTAGGCAACGAAATGTACAGATTTACGAATTTCGAAGTTACTTGTTCGAACTTTTTGAATTTCTTGAGGTTCATGCATCAGAGGTTTCATAAACTTGCAAATTTGTATTAACTTGTCCTTTATGACTTTACCAAAAAAAGGTTCCAGCTATTTGACAAGAACTTCAAATTAATGATTTATCTTGTGGATAGACTTGGCAGTGTCAATATGTATTTTACGTACTTAGATATAGATGAGTTCTAAATCGCACTGGCTGTCTTCTAGTTACGTTAGCGACTCTAAATCAATTTTATTTTAGTATTGCTCTACTGTAGTTTTTGTATATCTATTTTTGGTATTGTAAAAGTTTATTTTAATGTGATTTTAGTTTGTTTTTCTGTAGAAAATATTAATCTAATTATTAACATAACTATTATATGATATGTAGAAAATAAAAATAATAATTAATCTGTTGTTGACAATGATGATAATAATACAAATTATTTTATTATTATTGTAAGATGTTAGTGATTCTAATATAAAATTATTGATGACATTAATATATGTACGTTATCATAACGGCCACTCTAATAAAAAAAACTAGGCTTATTAATTTTTTTGTATTCTTTCTTTCTTTACTTCCTTTATAAATAAAAAAAATATAAAATTGTAAAACTATTTTTATTCATTTTCTTGTTAATCTCTCGTTAACTTTTTATTTGTTTATTTTATTTCTTTCGTTTCCCTTCAAACGCGAGAGGCATCAAGGAAAAACAATTATCCTTGAAAATGTCGAAGGCACATGTATATACTTGGGTGAAATTAATGAATCAAACATTTTCACATAAGATAATTATTAAAATAAAATAAAAATATTGATATAGAGTGTGATAAATGTGATCAATTAAGTGATATATACCACCTACTCCAAGTGGCCACTTTCTTTACTTTTTCCCCTGTTGTCCTGCACTATAAGACCCATTTGTTTTGATGCATAAGAATCACTATGAACAAGGGTTTGATTGTGGAGTAGTATAAAAAATGACTTCAAGATCTAGAATCAGTCTCAAAAGTCAAAACCTATGAACTTTGGTGGGATTGAGATTAATCCTCCCATTTATGGGTTTCTTCCTTACTTACTTATAAACCACATCTTAACCAAAAACCATCACTTCAACTCTCATTCACATTCTTCCATTACCAAACCCCTCCCTAATAAACCAACATCTATAAATTAAGGATTTTACAAAATAAAAAATAAATAAATTGTGCAACAGTAAATAAAATGCAGAAGGATGGCATATAGTAAGGCCAAAAAATCGAGAGCCTTTCGAATGGATCTCAAGAAGAGCTAGAGTCGGATCTTTAAGTTGGGCCTTTGGGAGAAGAATCCGTTTCAAGCTTCTTCAAAGCTATAGTTGTCGCTGTATTTAGCTGTTGGTGGTGCTACAATTTCTTTCCTACTCTTTTACGCGACTTGTGTCCGTGATTTAGTGACATTCTAGTTGGTTAAATCGTTTATAGATCTATGTGAAATTCTATTAATAGGGATTTAATATGATTTTTGTATGCTTTTGGGGTGATTTTATTATGCTCAAATCATTATTGGCTATTGAAATTAAGTTTGGGATGTTGCTAAGCATTTATATAAATACAAGACTTTAAGCTTGTTTGTTTTTAACTTTTTACAGATTGACAATGATTATAACTTGTCTAGTGGTGAAACTATGAGTTAAGGAAGTAGGAGGATCTAGGTTGCCAATTTCCTAAAGTATTATTAATATATAAACCATTTTAATTTCAAAAATCACCACAAATATTGGTGATGTTTCTAGAGAAAATTAACGATCAGGAGGGAGCAAGAGGAAGAAGAAAATGGGTACTTGATCAAATTGAAGCTTGTATGCTATTGCATGGGTGATGATCTTAGTTGAATTTGTGAAGATTGCAAGTGTTATTGAGATTTTGAATGGGTTGTTGCAAATTTCAAGAAAATGGATCGATTTCAATGGCAACTTCATGAAATCATGGATCATAGATGGTCCTTTGATGAATGATTTACTTGAAATTTGAATTTGGGTTGTGTAATGGGTCAATGATGATTTTTGTTGAATCTTGATGTTAATTGTTGTTAGACCATGAGTAGCACCCATTTTTCCCTTCTTTCTTATCTAAATGTTACATCAGCGTCACATCATATTTTTCTCCTCTTCTCTCTTTTACCTGAAACCTAAGTATAGCATAACTCAAACAATCCAATATTTTTCTTCCCCTTACTCTCTCTTACACAAAAAAGGGATCGGATGAGGTCGGTGTTCCCGACCGAAGCCGAGGCATCCGTAAGTCACCCGAAGCCCTTCGGGTGTACCGCTACGTTTTAGGCCTTATTGATGATCTAATGTTGTTAGAAATGTTCTGGAAAGCATGTATAAACTGACTTTTAGTTGCTAGAATCATTAGGATTTAGGTATGAGTTTGGATGGATTTTGGTGCAAAACGGGGTTGTTTAAAAGGTTTTACAACTGTTGTTTAACCATCACGGCGGTGAAGGGTTTTGTTCACACTCATGAAGGATTGGTTGCACAATTTACCAAACTTTGAAAAATCCTTTATAATCAATTGTAACTCGGTTTTGAACGTATTATATATAATTGAAAAGCTCTTGAAGTCTGCTCTAACTTTTCTTTAGAGTTCAGAAGCTAAAACAAAATTTATATGAGTCAAAATGTTGATATATATTACAACAGGGTCAAATCAAAAGTATATATTTTTGTATACAAGTAGAGATTTTAGGCTATAAGTCTATTTTGGGAGCTTGGGATGCTTTAGTGCCAAGTTTTAGTTAAAAATAAGAATCTCTTATGCCACTTGATACCTTGATCAAGTGTGTTTCTTAGTTGAGTTGGTGATTAGTATGAGTTGTGTTTGATTAAGTTTTGTAACACTTGTTTAGCTATTGTTTGGATTTGGTTGTGAGTATTCGGGGTGCTGATTCTCATCACACCAACACACGAGTAACACGACTCATCTTAACGTGCTATGTGATTATTTGTCTACAAGTGTGGAAATACTTTGTATGTTGAGATGTTATTTTTTTCACTAAGCATTCATGCTTAACGTGTTATTTATATCTTAGCTTAGCTTTTAGATGTTACCGGATCCTCCTGTAAAGATTAAAAGAAAACTTCACAGCAACAGCTTCTGCGTGCCCCAACTTTTCTTGAAATATTTTTGAATTTGAACATTTGCTTTCAATTTCCATGATTATTGACTAATATATGAGTTTTTTTGTAAATTACTTTTTGCGATTTGGAAAAAAAATTAATTCCCTAATTAATTATAGTTTGGTTTTGACAATTTTGCATCATGAAACTTTAGCTACTAATGAAGTAAATGGACCACCAAAAGCTATTAACCATCTAGTTATAGTATTAATGCATTTTATCACACAATAACTCAATTACTACCAACTCTTTTAATACAAAAATCCTTGAATTTTCGACGTGATCACCTTCACTTGGACCAGATCACGCTAACTCTACGATAGTATCATGTCGTGATGCAGTGACCAGGCCAACAATTGTAAATCTGTGGGGTTCCAAACTAAAACTAATTGATTATATGTAGAGTAGCTTATTAAGCATATTACAAATTCACTTTTCGTCTGATGTATTACTCAATCACTTGCCCACTCTAACCCCCCGCCCTCTAACAATGACCTTAAGTTTATCATCTATAAACAACTAGTCGGGATTATAATCACCGTTTAATTCTTCTAATTAAATAGGAAGTAGGTTATGCGTACATAGAGAAAAATACAAGAGGAAATATTATTAAATCACGTAACTAAAATTGGTTTGCACGACAATAAGCTTAAATGGGCTTATATTTCTACCTCTTAGACAATCAAACTAGCAAATGAAACAATTGATCATTAGATATTTGGTTTCATGCTCTGACGTAGACGGCGAGCTTTTGATTGAATTCGGAACAATGTTCTTCTACACCGCAAATGAACCACTTTTTGCCGGGGTCAACGAGGGGTAAGATGTCGTGTCCAGAAGTATAAGCTTCGCTTGGTGGCGGAATGATGCAACTCTCAAACGAACTACCATTCACTTTGAATACGTTATGTAAGCCTTTAGGGTAATTGAACACTGTAATATATATAAGAAATAGTTAAAAAAGTATTATATTAGTATTAATAATAATTAACTATAAATATTTCAAAATTATATGAAATTATGTGTTGAAATCTATTACCTAGATTGTCACCAAGTCGAAAAACTTTATCTTTAGCCCAAGCTTCATAATCGAAATCGATGGTCCAGCCACTGTCATCTCCCACCACAAAATCTGTTGCTATGATGGCGGTTGGAGGTTGCAGGACAGCCAGAATGGCTAAAACAAGGGCAATGTGATTCAAGATCGCCATTTTTGGGGCAGGTTTTTGGAAACACACACGACTAATAGCTACTAGCTAGATTAAAATCTATATATATCTTGTTTCTCCTCCTTGATCTTGGTTAAAAAAATGCATGAAAGTGTGTATTTATAGGAATTATATATTATATTTCTTGTAATAATCCACAAAAGTTAGAATACAAGAGACAAGCACCAGCTAGCTAGGATTGGCAAAAACAAGGGTTGTTATTCACGACAAGTTTTTACCCTCCATAAGTTAATTTTACCCTTGAATTTGAATTTTTACTAAAAAAGATCCTTGCAGAATTCACCGATACATGTCATTTGCCAGTATATATATGTTTGGGGTCGGAGATAGAGTATGGGCATTAATTTTGCAGAAAATCATGGCTAGCTATTTTAATATCTAACAAGTATATATGTTCCGATTTACGGTATATTGTAACCAAGCCACAAGTACGTAATTAATCCAACCCCACGTAAACTTTAGGGTCTGTCTTAGTGGACAGTTTGATGCCGATGTTAGGATGGTTGAAAAATCATTAAAGGGTTGTTTGGTTCATGGAATGTTTCTAAAGGAATTGAATTTGATAAGAATTGGAATTTGTAATAAACCTTGCCTTTTTGTTTGGTTTTATAATTTCTCAAAAGGAATTTAATGGGTGCAAAATGAATTGACATATTTACCCTTGACGATGAAGGAACCCGAATGAACAAGGTGTATGATGAAAACCAGAAACATAAACCAAAAAAACCCTCAAAGAAACAAGAAACAGGATCAGGTAGGTGAAACAAGAAAGCAAAAACCCTCGATGAGATGAATCAAACAGATGGTCAATAGTGATGATGGTGAAGATGAAGGTGATGGTCGAGGACGAAGAGGACAATGGCGGCAACGAAAACAACGGTAGTTGACGAGGCTGAGGTTGGCGGTGTATTTCCTTTATCAAATACAATAATTTTAGCTCGTTGTAGGATTGGAAAGGAAAAAAAACATTCACGTGCAAGCAATTAACTATTAGTAGAACAGCCGAGTTGATAGTTGTTTACTGATTATGTGTGAAAATGTAGGTACGACTTGCCCAATACGGATATCATTTGTTTTCTCTTGTTTCTTTCTGCAAACCAACAAAATATCGTCTTTAGTATTTGATTAATTGAGGGTATGCAAAAGCCCTCAACAACCGACGTACACAAACATCAAAAACATAAAAAAAACAAAATGCCATCCTCAACAAGACGGGACCAAATAGAAATCCTAATCACCAAGACAACCACAGTTATTCCATCCACGTAACATTAAATCTTAAGCTCATCATGACAGAACCACTTTTCTTCACTTGGCGCTGGCAAGTGCAGCACGGAGCTTCTTGGCAGCTGCAACCATGTTCTCGAGGGCGGGTTTCACCTCACCATACTTACGGGTCTTCAGCCCACAATCAGGGTTCACCCACAAGATGTTGGTCTCCAAGACTGCAAGCATTTTGTTGATTCTGTCATGGATCTCCTCTGTTGATGGTATTCTTGGAGAGTGGATGTCGTATACACCAGGGCCGATACCAGCACCGTACTTCACTCCCTCACGGAACACTGAAAGGAGTTTCTCGTCAGATCGGGAGTTCTCAATGGTGATGACATCAGCGTCCATGTTGATGATGGAGTGGATGATGTCATTGAAGTTGGAGTAGCACATGTGGGTGTGGATTTGGGTGGTGTCCTGGACCCCAACGTTGGTGATTCTGAATGAGTGAACTGCCCAGTCCAAGTAGAAAGCGTGCTCGGCCTTCCTAAGTGGCAATCCTTCTCTCAAAGCAGCCTCATCAATTTGAATAACTGTGATTCCAGCCTTCTCAAGATCCTCGACCTCATCCTTGATAGCCAAAGCAATCTGGTAGCATGTTTCAAATCTGAAACAAAAAGATAAATTAAAGTGGTTAGTTTGATTTGTTTCGACCGAGTAATGCAGCATATAAAATGGTTTGTAACTAATTATATACCTGGGCTGGTCGTTACGAACGAAGGACCAGTTGAGAATGGTGACTGGACCAGTGAGCATACCCTTCATTGGGCGTTTGGTCATTTCTTGAGCCATGGTTGACCAGAACACGGTCATGGCCTTGGGGCGGCTAACATCACCATAGATGATTGGTGGCTTCACACATCGAGATCCATAAGATTGCACCCATCCATTAGCAGTGAAGGCAAAACCAGACAATTGTTCACCAAAGTACTCAACCATGTCGTTCCTCTGACAACGTGAAAAAGTACTACTTTTAGCCACTTTTCTTTTTTTTTTTCTTTTTAAGCAATTAAAAATAAAAACTTTTAATATCTGATATGATGTCACAGCGTACCTCTGGCTCTCCATGGACAAGGACATCAATGTCAAGCTCTTCCTGTAGTTGGACAACTTTGTAGATCTCCTCTTTGATAGCTTTAACATATTCTTCCTCTGAGATCCTATAAATCCATGAGGTAAAATTGTGAGGACATAAGCTCGGTAATTAACCCAATCAAAGAGTGTGAATGGATTTGTTATTTGGGATTACTCACTTTTTAGCCTTGTACTCACGGCGAACCCTCCTGAGCTCAATGGTTTGAGGGAAAGAACCAATTGTGGTGGTGGGTAGAATTGGAAGGTTGAGTTTCTTCTGCTGAGCATCCAATCTGGCGCTCACATTGGTGGCACGACGGTGGTCAGAACCCCTTAATGCAGCCGCCTGAGAAACCAAAACAAGCACATATTTTGATAAAGTTAATGCGACAAAGTTGATGTTTTTTTCACAAAATATGCATAAGAATCGGGATATATATCACTTACAGCCTTCTGGACAGCTTCATTGGTGACTCTTGGGGAGCACTTCCTCGAGGCCTGAGCAGCAGCATTAGCTGCAAAGAATGCCTGAAAAAGAAGACCAAAAAAAGTCAGTCACCCTTGTATCTATATATGGATTAGTAAACAAACACAGTACTAAATTTTAATTACCTCATCCTTTGAACCAGCAAGAGCCTTAGCCAAAGCACTAACTTCGACCACCTTTTGAGCAGCGAAGGCGAGCCATGACTTGATCTCGTCATCCAACTTGGTCTCGTTCACAAGATCGACAGCGGTGTGTTGAAGTGATGAAGAGGTAGACACAACAAGCTTATCTGCATAAGTCACATTTTAATTAGGAATAAACGTATACTTGTATTAGAGGTGGCACTTTCGACCCAATTGCTTAAGAAATGTTCAACTTGGTTTTTGTTTCATCTTTAAGAGGTCAAATGGGCCTAATCAAAAACCAGTTAATTAACAGGTCGAAAGCCAAAGTAATTTCAAAGACTGATCATTTATTAGAAAACAGATAATAACTTCTCATGTCAACCCAACTAAATCCATTTCGAGCCATGCAAAATAAACCATTTTAACGTGAACCTGTTTTGAAACTTCATGCAACCCACTCGACCTCTAACTTGTAAAATATTAATGGAAAATTATTACTACCTTTGCCAACAATGGCCTCAAGAGACTCGAGGACACTAAGTGATCCAGCAAGGTCGTTAGCCCAGATGTTCCTTCCATCAACAACACCAGCAAACAAGTATTTGCCCGAGGGGAAGCTGGTCTTGATCAGATCTAGAGTCTGCTCACCACGAACCAAATCAAAAGTGTAACCCGCGACTCCAGGCAAGGTGGTGAGGGTCTTGTAAGCATCAGCAGGAATATCAGCGAAGTAGGTGGCAATTAGGACGTTAAGACCAGAACAAGCTGATTCTAACTCTGCGTAAGCCTTGCTGAAAGCTGCCAATTGGTGACCCTCAAGATCCTTCACAAGGGTAGCCTCATCAAACTGGATCCATGTGGCACCAGCTTCCTTCAACTCAGCAATCACTTCCCTGCAAGATTACTTCTTTGTTATAATACTTCATTGTAAAGAATAAAAAATGATTAAAAGAAAGATAGATATATACATACTTGTAGATCGGAAGGATTTTGTCAATAAGGGATAGAAGGTCAAATGTCTTTTCAACACCCTTTGCAGGTTTAGATAGCAACAAGTAGCTGACTGGGCCAACAAAGACTGGAACGGTATCAACTCCAAGCTGCACAAACAACAAATTAGCAACCATCACAGGACCCGAAATTCTTAAAGAAGAGATCAAGAACACATACAGCTTTAGCCTCCTTGTATTCATTCACAGCTTTGTGGGAAGCATATGAGAATTTAACCTCAGGGCCCAACTCGGGGACAATGTAATGGCTGTACATCAATAAGACAACAGTTGTTATTCGTCGATTGTAGTGTAGATTCGGCAATTAAACACCATCAATACAAAAACAGTAAGCTTCACAAACCAACTTACTAGTTGGTGTCGAACCACTTGGTCATTTCCATAGCTGGGACAGAAGCATTTCCTCTGGCCATTGAGAAATAAGTGTCGAAACCAATTTCACCACCATTCCAGTTGTATCTTGGTGGGACAGCACCGAGCATGGTGGTGGTGTCAAGAACTTGGTCATAGTAAGAGAAAGTGTTGCTGGGGATATACTTGATGCCGGCATCAGCCATCTGTTTCCAGATTGATGATCTGAGATCAGCAGCAACAGTCTGCAAATCCTCTGCACTGCTCTTGCCATCCCAGAAAGATTCAAGAGCAAATTTGAGCTCTCTCTTGGGGCCCATACGGGGATAACCAACGATGTGAGAAGCCATTGATCTGTTCAACCACCGCCCAAAACATTTAATACAAACAATAAACAGCAATTCAAATTAGAACTTTTTTGCTATACTTAATCCTAAACAGTATACAAGTAAAATCTACCAATTGGGATCTAACAAATATGTTCATCACAATCACAAAGACCTTGCTAATGCTTAATTCCTACAGGAACGATCTACATTCAATTGAACAAAGAATGTCGATCCGTAAAATTAAATAAGCTAAAGTAAATGTCTATGACAGTCTAGAAAGCTAGATTCAGCAACACTTGCAGAAAATATAAAATAATTTATTTAACTGATTGCGGTTTCCATAATCAAGAACCCCCCACCAACCCACCAACCCTAGAGAAAGTAGTTGTTTATCTACCAACCCTAAAACTCCCAAAAGCTGGTTGCTTGCTGCACAAATACGACAATATAAAATGATCTGATACTCAGATCAATGTAAGCAATCATTTTGACTAAAAAAAGCAAGAACATAGGAGTACTGTTGTCTAGAGGGAAAGCTAACTTCGATTCGAATTCGACTATATCAATCTCAACAACAGTTTATAAACTTCATCAAGAGCTCCAACTAAATCCGAA
The DNA here is from genome assembly GCA_038502395.1 of Dittrichia graveolens. NCBI lineage: Eukaryota > Viridiplantae > Streptophyta > Magnoliopsida > Asterales > Asteraceae > Dittrichia > Dittrichia graveolens. The sequence continues at coordinate 7,807,283 of JARJIL010000003.1, forward strand.
CATAATACCTAATGGATAGATTCACTTTAGAAATCTGAAGCAGGTTGAAATTGCTTTCTTTTACGGTGAAGCAGAATCTCACTGATCCAAACAAAATCATTCGACCAAGAACGGATTTGGATTAAAAAACTAGATCTAAAAAGTAAAAATTCCAGATCCAAAAGTAGATCTGCGGTTCTCGAAACCCTAGAAACACCAGATCAATATCCTTGGTTTTAAAAAAACGAAAAGTTCTGCAAGATCTCTTATTTACTGTTTTACATTTTCACTGAACCACAATTAAATCCATCCAAAATTGTGGGGCCCGCGGACTACTAAATTATCGCAACTGAGCTCGCACATTTCAATGAGCTAGTAGAGTGTGATTGCGCACAAAGATACATAACTCTACACGGGAAATGTGTAATTGAAACAGATCACGGACGTTCACCTCTAGATCTAAGTGTGGTCTTTACAGATTCAAAAGTTTTCAAAAGATGACGCTATTTGATTCACAGTAAACATTATCTAGTAAAAGGAAATCTAAAACGCATGACGGAGAATTGAAATGGAATATAACAGTGAGTGGATGAGTGAGCGTACCTGTAAAAAGGGTTCGAAAAACGGAAGTCCCGAATGAAAAGGGGTCTCAAAGGAGACGAATTGGTTGGTTCTTCCGAGATAGGGAGAAGAGAAGAATGGTAGGCACGAATTGGAGAGCAGGGAGAGGAAGGTACTTATAGAGGTTGAGGGAGTGGGTGAGATGGTGACTTGGGTAGATCTGATCAAATTTATCTGGTGTGCGCTAACTCATTCACGCACTTACCCTCGTCGCGTCAAATTACATCGCTCGGTATTTTTACTTTTTGGTTAAAATTAAATGGCAAGTAGTCAAGAAAATTAATATATATCGAAATTTACTGATAAAGGTAATTATGTAGGGTCTATTTTTTGAGTTGGAAAAGAATTCTAAACTTCAGTTTTTAATAAAAAAATAATATGGTGATCTGAATGACCTGTTAAACGTTTAATCTTAAGAGTTTTTAAATTTGTCAATAAAGATAATGTCTATTTTTTATGTCAAGAAAAGAATGATAAATTTTAATTTGTAATAAAAAAAGTATAGTGACTAAGGCTGATAATTCAAAAACGTCAAAGTATACGTTCATTTAATACAATTATAAAGTCGGTATAAGATATTAAAGTATCAAAGTATCAACTACAAGTTGTCAAATATCAAAGTACCACAATTATACTGTCCAAATATCATATACCAAAATGATGTAATATTATCTTAATTTTAAATTTTTATTGTTATATAAAGGAAAGAGAGAACACACACACAAACATGAACCTGAATCCAAACATGATACTTTGTTTTGTTTTAAATTGAACTTCATCATCCTTTGTTAGTTTTTTAAAAAAATGAACATTACCTTTATTGACTATATTTAATATTAGAAATTGAAATTTAGACTCTTTTCTTGACCAAAGAAATTGCATTACCTTTATTAGCAAATATCAATATTTATCTTACCTTTCTTGACAATTTACTCAAAATTAAACCTTGTTTTCTCTTACTAAATTCATGTATGGACTCATTCCGCCGTATAAACACTAAGGATTGTTTGTTTGTTGCTAATATGATACATTATTATTAAAGTTAAAGTGGTAATTTTCGTCATTTACATCGTTCATTCAGAACCCTTATCAAACAGCATGTCATATTCAGAAGCAATTTTATATAAAGCATCTGAATTATTCAGGCCATACAATTATTCGTTGCTTAATCGTTCTGTTTTGACAAAAAACCTCTAACACTTATGTAATATTCGATTGTGAAATTGTAATTTTAAAATTAGAATTTGAAATAATAATTAAATGAGTTTAATCATCTATTTAGTATTACTTTGTATGTAAGTCATTTTATTAAGTGGGAGGACTATTTATACTATTAGGAAAGTGGAGAAAGGGTATTTATATGATTTTAGGGCACAAAAACCAAGGTACATAACACTATAGCTGTATTTGCATTTGTGAAAAAAGTGTAGTGCGTGTTTTTAGTCTCTACCTATAAGGAGAATGAGTAAATCATCATAGTTTTGACATCAAATCGGCGATTACCCTTCAAGTAATGATCTCCTCTCCTTGGTGATTGTTTATATACAGTTTTTACATCATTTAGTTGAGATTTGGATGAGTTCCTGGTTGTTTTAGTTGTTGTTAGAGAAATAAGTAAGAACCAAGGATAAAAATGAGGTTTTAATCATGATTTAATCGTCGATAATGAAATTAATTGTTAAGGGTTGATTAGATTGGTGTTAGGAATCCACTAAAACAAGAATGAGTGTAAATGATTGGATTTTGAATAAGTTTGAAGCTGAAATATTGATTACGTTTAATGAAAATCGCATATGTTTTTGGAGAATCGAAATTGTGAGCTATTGTATGCTTTAAACCGTAAATCGTAAACCAGGTGTTAAACTATGAATCAAAAATCTTGAAGTTGGTGTAATCTTAAATTTAGTGCTCGTCAATCGTATATCAACCTTGGCCCGATGGTAGATTCATAATCGAAAACTAGACAGGTTGGTTAAATCCTAAATTACTAATTGGGAATGGAATTGCAAATCACTTTAATAATGGATCGTAAATCTCGTGTTAAGCACTAAATTGAAAAACGTCCCTATTTCTCATCGCAAATCAGAGTCATATTTTAGTCTATGACACGAATCGTAAATCACTTCATGATAGTTAACCATAAATCTCACTTGTTAGTTGAATCGCAAATCACAACTGTTTTTGGGTCAATCGCAATTCACCATAGCCTTTGAATCATAATTTGGGTTCTTGAATATATTCGCAAATTATGGATCACAAACATGTCAAAATCGCAAATTAGTGAATCACAAATCTAAATTGTGAATCTCCAAGTTAGAAGTTTGCTTGCTGGGTCATGCTAATCACAAAACAATAATCGCAAAACGGGTCTTGTAATAAGAATCACAAATAAAAAACTTCACCTTGGACAGATTGTAAATCAAACCTTTAGGGGCAATCGCAAATTACAAACTTATCATGACTCATAAATTTTAGAACTTCTCTAGATAAGGATGTAACATTATTTAGTGCTTAATTTGTGAGCATGTGTATTTTGTAGGAGCCTACCGGTAGCCATTTTAAATTAGATATGCATTGTATAGTCGTTGGTTGATATTAAGCTAGAGTCATGTGAGTTTTCACTAACTTACTCATTATACTATGGTACGTACATGCTTGATATGTGTATGTGTGTAACCTTTATAAATAGATGTATTATGAGTATGGGATGTTGAAATATGTGAGGTTACGTATTTGTGTGTAATCATTTTATGTGTTATCTACGTGTGTACTTATGTGTTGTTTGATTATTATGATGTAAATCAATAACTGAGGGGTGGACCAATATTCTGGAGTGAGGCAAACGTCGGTGGGCATCAAGATTGACTGGACCACTATGCCGGAGTGAGGCAGTTGTTAGATGCTGGTGGGGGTCAAGGTTGAGATGCATTGTGATATGTTTACGTGCGGTGTGTACTATCTACTATAAGGTGTAAGTATTGTGTGAACTCACTAAGCTTTATACTTACCCGTTGATATTTATTTCCTTTCAGGTACTTCGGGTAGGGACAAAGGAAGGCCCCGTTGTTACAATTGTGTTTTCAATTATTTAAACTTTATGCTAATTACGTTGTTGATGCTAAAAGGTCAACACCGCTGAAGGATGGTTTGTTGATGACAAAGTCCATGGAGTTGTGACATCTTTAGCCTATGGGACATAGGCCACAAGCAAATATCAGGTCAATATTTGTCTTTAATAGATCTCTCTATATCTTTGTAATCGTAATCAAAGAGGCAGAATACTCGTGTATTCTACCATATAATAAAATATTTCTAGTTCGATTGTAAAGGTATCATGATTACTCGGATCGTGTGAATCACGTAAATCCTTGTATCTTTATGGTTTTCGTACATCTTTATCGATCGGTTGTTTTTATCATTCTTCTACCTAACATGTAAAAGTGTCAACCGTGAATCAGTGATCGCTAGTATTGTGTCTTATTACCATATTGTACCGTGTACTCATGCAGTGGACCAAAAGCTAATAAGTCATGCACATCATACATATACTTTGTCAAATACCTTGATATAAATAAAATTTGTAATCACTTTGTCAAACATACACAATCGAACTTCTTAATCCAATAGAAATTACATCATTATCTATACTATCTATAAAGCATTTACACATTTTAAATCTCTTAATTTTTAAGAAAGTTGAAATTACTAATTTATTCTTTATTTAAACCTATAAGGAAACCATTATATAGAGTTTATTAAATTCTTAAATACTATTTTTATAACTAAACATTCCATAATAAATAGTGTTTAAAAAATTCAAGTCAATGTAAATTAATTTTCAATTTACATGATATTAAATAAAAATTAAAAACTAAATAAAAAGGATCTTTATAAAAATAATAGTTTAAATATTTTATCATATAACACATATTTTAATTTTCTATACTATCTATAAAACATTTACACATTTTAAATCTCTTAAGTTTTAAGAAAGTTAAAATTACTAATTTACCCTTTATTTAAATCTATAAGGAAACCATTATATAGAGTTTATTAGATTCTTAAATACCATTTTTATAACTAAACCTTCCATAATAAATAGTGTTTAAAAAAATCAAATCAATGTAAATTAATTTTCAACTTATATGATATTAAATTCAAATTAAAAACTAAATAAAAAGGATCTTTATAAAAATAATAGTTTAAATATTTTATCATATAACACATATTTTAATTTAAGTATTAGAAAATACGTATAGTTAGAACTTATAAACCTAATAGCATGTAACCTAATTTTATAGACATTTTCGGATTTTTTAAATAGCTTGTGTAATCAAAACAAAATATTTAGTTGATAGTATATTTAATATTATTTTTGTTTCTCATTTTATTAATTGTTTTTAAATTTTATTTTAAAAATCAATGAAATAGTTATAATGAAAAGAGAAATAAAAGAAATGGAAAAACGAAAGAGAAAATAGATATATTGCAAACAAAAATTGTTCGATATCATCGTAATATATGAATATAATAGTCTTACGTTATAAAAAACGAACATGTTATCAAGTAGAAATTATTTCTAGCAGTTGCATTGCGTGGGTACTATGCTAGTACTATAAAAAGAGTAGGTATTTTAAGCCTTTTAAACATATTTTTTGCAACGTCGGATTATATATATTTCTAATAAATATTCATACTTTTTCTCGTATGTACTCTATTAAGATAAATATTAAAAAAAATTAATACATCACATATAGTAATAATTGAGTAGGTGAAAAGATAAGAGAAAATAGAATTTTCTTCAACAAATATAATCTAAAAGAAACCACATAATAAATTTTTATAAGAAAAATAAAAATAAAAAATGGCAAGTGTAGAAAAGGTTGTAAAAGAATATATTAGAGGGTTTACGTAGCTGAGTTGGTAAGCATGGTATTGGTGGATCTACCAACCTACAAGCTGCTACCATCAACATTTTTGACTTTTAGATTAATTGTTCCATTTATGACCTTGGAGTTGAATTTATTTTATCGTCTTTTTCTATTGACATTTTTGGAGGTCAAAAAAGGCTGGAGATAAATATCTATCTTTACTATTCTTCTTACGTGTTAAAGCGTTAAATTGTGTTTAGCTGCCGGTTTGTTTTTTTTAATTATGAAATAGCTATAACGTTTTTTCAATGTTTTATAATGGTACGTCCAAATTTTTTCTTTACGTAATTGCTTATTAAACTTATAAAAAAAGTGTTATTATGCACGTTTTGTTAATTTTAACCTGCTATAGCAGTTTATTTTTTACTCGCATACATATTTTTTACTTTTAACACTCATCAAATAGAGATTTTAAACTAGAAATTCTTTATGAATACTTATTAAAAAGAAATGATTATTAAGTCTATGGAAAGATTATCATGTCATGTATAAAACAATACAAAAACGACTAAAAACAAGTTTAAAACGAGTCAAATCATCAAAAAATCGTAAGGGTGCTGAATGAGTTCGGGTTATGAATACCCGACCTTAATTACCGATTTCTTGGTCTACACTTGATGAAAATTCCTGAACTTAGTTGGTGTATTTTGAAAATATACTACAATAACCTATTAAAAGAATTAAGTAAAACGATCAAGAAATAAGCGAAAATCTGTTCTTTTTTCTGCCCCATTTTCGATGTAATAGCCAAAAATATTTCGACACTTTGAAGTCGAATTTTTTCATGAATACTTAATGAAAATTTATTATTCTTGATCCTATGTATTCAAGTTGTCTATAGAGAATGCTCAATGAACGACTAAATATGAGTTTTAAACGTGTTGAATCATAAAAACATAGTATAGGGTGCTTAACGGTTTGGTTTGGTACATACATATTTTTTACTTTTAACACTCACCAATTAGAGACTTTAAACTAGAAATTCTTCATGAATACTTAATAAAAAGTAATAACTCTTGAGTCTATGAAAAGATTATCAAGTCGTCTATAAAATAATACTTATAATTCAGGACATCTAACTATTTTCTAGAACACTTGATGAAACCCTTGAACCATGACCAAAAAAACCTATAATTCAGGAGATAATCACAAAAGAGGAGTAGATGAAGACACACGGATGAACAAATCGTTTAAGAACACACGATGAAACACACTTGATGAATACATAAATGTTCATCTTCCCAAGTACATGTCATCTTCTCTATCATCTTTTTAATCTCATTTATTATCTTTTAAAGTATATGATATATCTTCTATCATCTTCTTCATTTCATTTATTATCTCTCTTTTGAGTTTTTAAGAAAATGCGATGGTAAATGAGTTTTCTTTCCGAAGGGGGTGTAAAAGACATATACACACTCTACTTAAAAGAAAAGACTTAAGGCATTAGTATAGTCACAGAGAGTACGGGCAGGAAAGCCTACCTGTCACCTGACCTTGCGCAGGAAAAACACCCCTCCCCAGTCATAAGGTTTCCCGCTCAGCGACTAGTTTGAAAGGTATAGAGGGAAGTTAAATGCACATTTCTTAAATTGAAAGATAGAGAGAAAGAAAGGAAAGAAAGAGTGTTGTAGTCGGAATAAAATAGACAAGAAAGTGAGGTACTCGCCATGCTATTTTAAAAATAGAAAAAATTTCAAACAAAAAAATTATCTCGACGTAAAAATATAAAAAATAGCCACTTGAAAATTTTTGGAAAAAAATAAATAAAATAAATTTAAGGGATAAGGATGTATTCAGCTAGGAGCACCTATGATAGGTGGTTTCATACTTACAAACACTTAAATAAGAAAATGATAAAATGACTAACATACTATTCATTTAAAGTGTTTGTGAGTGTGAAAACATCGAAGATAGATGTTAGATATTGCTAGAAGCATACATCATATCTCATAACTTTAAAGTATAAAATTAAAAAGAGAGGTTTTAAATCCTCATACTTTTTATTCGTACTCATCATCTTACTCACGAGATTAAGATAGGCGTCAAAATTGATTAAGAATGTGAAAAAAGAGATAATAGATTTCACATATTGAGAAATATTCAATACAGACCTAATTTAATTTATAGTCCTGAGGGATAATTTATAGCCATTAGATTTTAAGATCCAATGGTCCAGATTTAATCTTAAATTATAATCAAAATGGATATATTTGTATGAAAGAGGGCATTTATGACTTTTTAACTATTGGTCCCCACTTTCTCTCTCCTCTAATTTATTTAAAATTAATTATCTCACAAACCGTTAATCGTTAGACGAAACGAATTATACCGTTGCGATCTTCGTGTTCCCCTCTTTTATTAAAGAGGTCACTTGATATACTTTCGACAAATTTTTTTTTTCTCATTTTGTTAGATTGGACTTAAATTTAATTAAAGTATAATCACATGTAATTCATAGAGGTGTGATCAATATAGTTTTTATAAAATTATAGTTTGGTGTTTGATAATTCAACGAAGTTCTATGGTTTAGTAACAAAAAATCAACAATTGAAAGTGATTCTAAGTTATTAGTTGTTTCATAACACATGTGATTATATATCTCTCATACATGCACATAATTACAGGGGATTTGATTAAATGTAGCATTTTTATGTCACATATTTGACAGAATCAATCGCATGTGATTGCGTATTCAATCACATGTGATTTTGTACAGAATCACATATGATTGAATACCAAAAACATAAGATTTGGTATTCAATCACATATGATTGCATATTTAATCACATGTGATTTTGTACAGAATCACACGAGAGTTTGTACAGATTTACATGTGATTGAATACCAAAAAACATGAGATTTGGTATTCGATCATATGTGATTACATAGGGGATTGTTCAAACGAGAACCATTCTTATTACGAGAACCAATATAAAAGACATCGAATTCGAAGGAGAACACATCTGGACCTTTGATAGAGGGGATAGGGTGTTGCTAGTACACAATATATGCATTCATTGGTAGACAATGCAATTGGATTGGGTGAAATTGAATATGTACATACATGTATAAATGGTTTTAAGCAAATGTTGATTTTTTAAGCAAACATTCAAAATTAATAAACGTTAAAGATGTGTTTGGTAGAGAGAAAAGAAAATGGGAGAAATGGAAATGGAAATAAGGGAGAAATGGAAATGGAGAGAAATAGAAATGTGTGAAGAATTGAAATTGATAAATGATATACAATTTAAGAAGATAAAAAAATTAATAAAACAACACATATAATATTGTTATGAATCACATGTGATTATACATTAATAAAATTTAAGTCCAACCTAACAAAATGAAAAAAAAAAGTTTCTCAAAAGTATATCAAGTGACCTCTTTAATAATAGAGGAGAACACGAGGATCGCAACGGTATAATTGGTTTCGTCTAACGATTAACGGTTTGTGACATAATTAATTTTAAATAAATTAGAGGAAAGAGAAAATGAGGATTAATATGTAAAAAATCAGAATTATCTTCTTTTATATCAATTTTAATTATTATTTAAAATTAAATCTAAATAATTGATTTTAAAATCTAATTACTAAAAATTGTAAGTTAGGACTATGATTATAATAAAAATTTTATTTAACAAAACTTTGCACATATTAACATGATACTAGAAAGATTTAATAGAAATAAATATATATATATGTGAAATTGAAAATAACTTCTAAACTATGGAAATTGATAAACACAGTGGTCTTTATATATGTCAAGTGACCACCGTCACCGACAGAATACAACCGACAAAAACCGTTAGGCGAAGATGCCGACGGTCAGCATGTTCACGTGCTCGCAGATCGGTAACGTTCAAAGGCCTCTAACACCCCCCCACCCCCCCCACCCCCCCAACACACACCCCGCACGTACACACGGGATTGTCTCGTATTCACAAAATAAACCTTTTAACTTCTTCCGGTCACTAAACTAGACTCTAAAACTTAATAATGGAGAAAACATGATTGTTTCTTAGGAGTCCATCGATGGATTTGGGATTGGAACCATGTAAAAGAACGGCACCGGTCGAAATCTGTAGCTCTAAGGTTGTGTTTTTCTTGTTCGAATAGCTCATTTTCATTCGCGCACCACCTGCTCGATAGAATGCCTCACCGATTTAAAGGAAAATCGAAATGATCTAATTCGGGTACGTTTCTCTTCTCCTACTAGGATTCCAAGATCATTAATCGCATGGATCATAGAAAATTCTGGGGTCTAGTTTGTGACAGATCCCGGGGTATCAACTATGAATTTGTGAATACTTACGGTTCACATCACAATTACGGAACTCCATTCGGGTTTCTAAATTTCTAACGCCGTTCATGGCTAACGGTGTTCTGTAGGTTAATTGTTCTTGGAGTTGGTACCGTAGACTGCTATAGTAAATTTAAGGTTTTTAGATGAAAACTTTTACTCATGTTCTACTACAAATCATCAAGACATGTTTACAAAAGCAGTATTTATTTCGGAATGAGTTCAAATGCAGAAAAGAGGCTTAAAAATGTTACATTTTTTTTTTAACTTGGTGGGTTCATGAATCTAACTAAAGAAACCCCATGAAGAATTTAATGAACAACATGTGTTATGGGATGAATACAAGAATGAACAGTTTCATGAGCTTACAGTTACCACACTTATTACTGAACTACTTAATGGTTCTTTGTGCAAAAGGAAGAGTAAAGCTCATCAATCATCAGAATACAAAAAGCGTATTTGATCAATTAGTTCACGGTCAACAGTGCAGCTGATTGATCAAAACTCCCACGACTTGCTCGACCCCGAGCTGTCCTTTTCTTCATCGAGTCATATTTACTACTGGTTTTACTCGAAAGTGTGGTTTCATCATTCTCGGTGAGAACTCTTGTGATTCCTGTATAGTTCAGTGATGCTGCAATTTGCATTGCTGTCGCACCCTTATTGGATCTTGCATCAACATCTGCACCTTTTTTTACTAGTAATTCGACCACATCAACATACCCTGCTTCCACAGCACAATGCAGAGCAGTGTATCCTTCTTCATCCCGCGCATTGATGTCAAACCCTTTCTTTATCAGAATCTGGACTATGTCAGCCCAACCCTTGAACGAGGCCCGGTGTAAAACGGTCCATCCATGCTGGTCCGTCCCGTTGGCAGTGACTCCACTTTCAAGAAGCCTATTAATGGTCTTAGTATCACCCTTTCTTGCAGCTACACACAGGGTGTCAGCTAACCCGAGCACTTCAAATAGCCGTGTATGTCCGTGCTCGACTGCAACATCATATGCGGTTCTCTGGCCCTGGTTTTGGATGTTTTTGTTAGCACCCTTTTGAATTAGAAGCTTAACCATGTTTTCATCCCCAAGAGCTGCAGCTATATGCAATGGGGTCTCATTTCCACTAGAATTACTGATATCTGGCTTTGCACCGTTGGACAACAGTAGTCGGGCACAGTCCCGCCTCCGCTCCTCCACTGCTAGGTGCAAAGCAGTGTTCCCGTCTTTCGTAACAGCATCCATGTCAACTCCTTTGCCTAAAAGTAGCTTCAGAATGTCAATATGCCCCCCACCAGCCGCTAGGTGAATCGGACCACACACGGATGGGTCTAACCGCTCTGTGCTGGCTTGGTTAGCCAGTAAGAGCTCCACAATCAAGCTTTCACCCAAGGTGACTGCAGCCTCAAGAGGGGTTGATCCTGATCTAGCCAGAGTAGACCGAGCCTCTATATCTGGCTTATATTCAAGTAGCACCTGAACCAAGTCGGCTCGACCTTGACCAATCGCTAAATGAAGTAAAGTTTGACCTTCGGAGTCTACAGAGTCAACCGCCTTCCAAGACGGATCACTTTTTTCCAATACATCCCTCATTTCATTGATTGAACCGTTGGTAACGAGCTTAGCAAGGACCATTGAGCCAACAAACATGACCTTGATACCACTATCAACAAATACCTGCTTCTTTCTTGTAGTAAACCAATCACTCGGGACCGAATCATTCATAGAAGTCGTCTTAGCGGCTGCACCAGGAACCACCACACTATGTAAGAAAAACGAATCATCAGAATACGGATATGATTCCGAGAGTCTAGAATTTGGAGGGAAGTCGTAAACTATTTCCACGGTAACGGTTGTCAATGGCGAAATGATCCCGGTTTCTGGTCGAACCTTGTAGCGGACCTTGTTAACCGCTTGAAGTCGGAAAGCCACAGGCATGGTGTACATAACGTTTCTCAAAGTGAGGTTACCGTAACACTTTTGACCTGGTTCGACCCTTATTGTGACCAGATTAGACGGCTCCAAACTTATTAACCGATCCATCGATGGATATATTGTTCAGAGAACAAGTAGAGAAAAATGGTTTTAGTTTTAGTGTTTTGGAAGTTGAAGAAAAAGATGGAGTTGATTATGGTATAAGGTAGGAAAGGTTAAAAGAGTGCCGGCTATTAATTAGAATGTAACGTCATGTATATATACATAGATGTTGGTGTTAACAACAATGCTGACTTGTTCCATTTGGCGTCCAAACTTAATTGTATAACTTGAAAGACAGAATCAGTCGTTATCATGTTGGATATCAAGTCTGATTTAAAGGGGTGCTTTGGTTTAGCTTAATTACGATCGAGCTTGTTTTCGGGTGTGTTTGACGAAACTAGTGGAGCTGACTGATTAATTGATAATCTCAAACCTCATCCATAAGCTATCTGGAAAAAGCTTTTATTTTAGGGGATTGCGAGGAATTATGTTTTTAATAATTCTCTCAAGATTTTAACACCCAAGTAAGGTTAGAGGACTGAGGACTATAAAAACTAGAATCTAAGCCCATATAATCCCTATAAGCCCGTTGCCGAACACAACTTTTTTTTAGGTTCTGTATCGTTGACTGTTTCTTCTTTACTGTGGACCGAGAATAGTACGTATATAGTTAAGAACGAGGAAATATCACCCGCGCTTCACAGCGGGGTAAAATTTCTTTTTTTGTCAATTCTAGATTTATATTATTTACTCCATTTTTTATTAAATGTGTGTAAGCGACTCTATAAATAATAATAAAAAAGGTTCATGGGTTTTAAGTTTTTAACCACTACTTTCATCACTAATGTCAATCTAAACAATCATTACGATAAACGCCGAAATGTTTTCCATATATCAAAGTAACAAAAAATATAAGCTAACATTATTTAATAGAAGAATGACAAAAGTTGGTGTTTATTTAACTTTTTCAAAATTTTGGGTAAACCGTTTGATTTTATTTTTCTTTCTATATAATCTTATAGGGTCATATATCTAAAAATAATAGTATTAGTAAGTTTAAAAAAAGAGAAAAAGTAAAAAAAAAGAGTTTTAAACGTTATATTTACCACTTTGTCAAATCATTTAAGAATTTAATTGGGTCTAGTATCTGAAAATGTATCGAAGTTGTCACTTTTTAGGTTTTTAAACAACGATTTAGGCTTCATAATTGCAAATATTGAGTTTTCGATCTTTTCAAGTATGGTTCCTTCATTGTCGAATTTTTGTTCCATGTTTCAAGGGTTTCAATTATCTGATTGTTTTTTGTGTGTTTGAAGTTCTTTTGCTTGTTCTAAATTCAAGGTTTGAAGTTCATCTTCTCCAAGCTCTTTTGGATCTTGGATCCTTTGGTTTGCAACTGAGATTCTAAGTTTCAATTGCTTTGGAACATTGGGTTTCGATTTGAGAATCACATTCATCTTCATCTTCATGTTCATAGTTCATCCTCATCTTAATTTTTATGATCAAAAAATAAATTAAAATAATGAAATTACCTATTACCTGCTAAATAGGTAACCGAATACATCAGTGGTAGTTTTAAAAAGTTGAGTATATTAAACGGTAGTTTTAAAAGATGGGTATATAAAATAGCAAAAGGTGACAACTTCAGTACACTTTCAGGTACTAAACCCAATTTAATTTTATGTATTATTTGTTTTTCTCTTACTAATTTTAATGTAGAATGATTGGTGCAAATCTAAATATATATTTGAAAGGGACATATTTTTATCTACATTTTAATATAAATTATAACATAATATGATAGTTTTATAACAAAATGAATTTGTTTAGAATTGCAATGTTAAAAAACACATTTTTGGATTAATATCGTATTATGATAAAATTTATTTTAAATATAGATAAAAATAGGATAGTCATAAATATATATATGTATAGAAAAGTTATATGTTAAAAGATATAAGAGGAAAATAAATTATATAAAAAATTAATTGTGTTATAATAATAATAATAATAATAATAATAATAATAATAATCAAAATAAAATCAAGTACCCTATCTTGAAAAAATCAATTAAAATAAAGGATGTACCACCGTGTAATACGGAAGAAACTCACAAAAAGAAAAAAAAAAGTAAAATAAGGCTATTAAGATGAATTTTACTTTTTTGTATTAATGAATTAGTTTATATTTAAAAATTCAGTAGCATGAGTAAACATAGAGAAGGAAATAGCAATTTATCCAAAAAAACCCAGCCAAGGCTCGAACCACCGTCTTTCGATTTTCCTTTAGTGCTTTAACCACTCCGCCAAATCAATTAACTTGGTTTTCTTTCTTACATAGAATACATAATTATTAATAATAAGTTTTACTGTTCATAACGTTAAATTACCTTCCTGATAAATGTTAGATTATATAATATGCTCATGTTTCTTCTCTTTACAAACTAATAGGAGGAACTATATATATCGTTAACAAACATAAAATAAAATAAAATATAAATAAGCACACGCGTCTTCTAATTATGGTAGTTGATATTTGAGCAGCTAATAACCAAGAGAAGAAAAAAAAGAAAATTTAATGGTCATGACAATTTAAATTTTTACACACATGAATATTGATTTTAATAATTGGTTCTCACGTTAACAAACTTTGTTTCATTTTATTAGATATAGATATAGATATATTTTAATATAAAGATAAAGATTAGGGTTTCAAGTAAACTTTTTTTAAAAATTTACTAGTCTTGAACATGTAAGATTATGTAAACAAAATCTTCATGTTTTCGGCAAATGATTTTCAGAACGCTTATATGCCTTTTGACTGCTTAGATCACAGTAGTTATAACATGTATAACTGCCATGACACACTATCATATTAGCTTTTCAGTATATGAAATGCTTATGACTAAACAGTCCTAGTCATAACATGCATGCATGACTAACCTTCACATCACCATGACCATTATTACTAGACTCACATAATATTAAGTTAGATTTATATGATGGTTGAAAAAATAAGCAACGAGCTCCGTAGCTTGTCACCACGACGATAAGCCACATGACGAACACACAATAGTGGATGATGAAGTGGAGATGGAGGTGACGAGCACCCCTACATGTGGCCTTAGAGCGCGTCATATAACATAAAACCGTACACCAAAATTCCTAAAGTGAGATGATACTTTGACTTATAAAATTGATTCATTCACATAAGGTACAACATCATTACAATGTTACAAGTTAAAAGTCTAGTTTTTTTATTGCACTTCTTGAAATGGACTTACTACTTCCAGCACTGATGATGTCGTTTTGTACTTGTGTAAGACATAAATTTCAAATTCTTGATAAATGTCAACATACACTTTAAATTGTGAAATGAGTATTGCTACCCACACGGATAACAGTGTAGATGGGTCCATATCAAAGTTGTCTACTTTCTCTCACACACAAAATGACACAAATAGACATAGTTTTGTTCGGCAAAGGCAGTTGTCGGTGGCAATGAAAGAGGCGGTTTAAGCAGAGGCGGAGAAAGCTTGTCTTCTCCAGTGAAGACGGCGGCGATGTTGAGCAGAGGCGGAGAAAAAGTAAAAAGAAGAGAAGTTGTCATGTCAGCGGCGACAACGATAGAGGTGGTCATAATCAGAGAAAGAGAAATGTTGTCATCTCCGGCGAAGGTGGTGGTGATGGAGGCGGTGTTAAGTAGAGGCGGAGAAAGGGGAGCAAGAAGAGAAGCGGTTGTCTTGTCTCCGGCGAAGGCGGCGGCAATGGAGACAATGTTAAGGAGAAAAAGAAATTTAGTAGAGAGAGGAAGTGTGGGCTCACTGAGTTGCTTGCTGTAAAAAATAAAAAATATATTCGTGCCATAAGCAAAATGAACCGTGCAAATAGCATATCCCTTATGAAATATTGTCCTTAAGGTCTGGAGTCAAGAAGCTAAGTCGTTGTTAGGTTCCTTCCAATAGTAAATATCATTTGGTACCATGATCACATCTCAATTCCTTAACACTTGATCCAATTGAGGAACCACAAATTCATCCGCGTTTCTTTGCTCGATAAAGATCATTTGTAATTATAAGTTTATGAAAGGGTTAAATCGTGGTGATAAAAATAGTTTAATGGATTAAATTTGTGAAAGTTTAGTGTTAAAGAGATAAAAATAGTTTATCGGTTCATCACTTTTACACCCTTTTGAGCTTTAAAAAAAGAAAAAATATATTCTTTTGAATAAGATAAATTAGTTTATTGGTTAAATCATAGTGATTTTTTTTAGTGATTAAACCAATAAATTAATAAAAGTTTGATAGTTTTTTTCAATATTAACTTCTTTTTACTTGTGACGAATTAGCAATGAAATATACTAAAATAATGTAAAACTTTTATTTTATATAAAAATTTACATGACTCTACACAATATATAAAACAAAAAGTCAAATATGGACATAAGGCTTCTAGTATAATGATATTTGGGTAGTTTAGATTTGATGTTGATTATAGCTTATGATCATGGATTCAAGTCTCATCGTAAATAAGTTTAGAATATATTTAGGAGTCGTTAAAAAGAAGAGTCAAAGCATAGAATGTCAATTTTGAATTTGGTAGATTTCCGTTTCTATACGATGGCAAGAATATGATCTCATGAATCATACATACATAGTATTTATATTTGCCATGTGACATACAAAATACCACTATACTCTCTCTCTCTCTCACTAGAAAATATGCAAAGAAAAATGAAAGGGGGGTGCTTAAAAATATCCAACATATTGTAGTTGGCCAAGTATGGTAAAGACACATATGTAGAATCCATGCATATTTGGATGACTATGTCATGTGGGAATGATTTTTAAGACATTTGTCTTATTTACAACATTGGACATCCAACAAGATACAATTTATGTCTATATTTCTTTTTGCATGGTTGACTATATATGTCCTTGTTTCCTAACTTCTGGTTTTGGATCCAGTTGCTATATCTCTTTCTCTATATTTCAGAAAGAAAAATAAAATCCTACATAATCATAGCTAGCTGATAAATTTATTTGTTTGTTCTAAAATGGTCCATCTATAAATTTATGACTTGTGCTCAATAGAGTTCATGTAAAAAATATAGTTTAAAATTTTAATATTCATTCACATGTGATTTACAAAAATATCACTCCACCCAAAATTTTAAAATGCAATCTGGATCATTGATGCCATTGATCCAAAGGTAAAAATCCTTTAGAACTATGAATTAAGTATGAACTATATTAAATATTCTTCATAAATTTATATCTAATTAAATATTAGAACAATAAATTATAAGTTTTGATTTGAACTTAATAAAACAACCTAGTTTTTTAAATCATTTGAATCACATGTTTTTATAAAAGCAACAACCCATGCATCTCCTCTCTCCCTCCTTGATTTTTGCCTCAAAACACATTTATATATAGAAGTAAAACCTCTTAACCAATAAATCAAAATTTTTCTTAAGTTGATCGAGTTGTGTTTTAAGATGAGAGGTTGAGTTAATTTACTTTTTATAAAACAAACAACACGTACCATAATCTATATCATTGAGAAAGTCGCCAAGAAGGTTACTGCAATAAGAAAATATTTCAATAATAATAAATAAGTTTAAAAACTTTTATAACTATATATAATTATAAAAATAGAGCAAGTTTTAATATAAAACCAGTCTTATATGCAGAACCTACGGAACCAATTTCAGCCTTTAGATTTGGATTACTTCAATCGAATATGCAGTTTTCGATAGAATATGCAGATTACGTAAATCGAATATACGGTCATAATCTCAACCACCGATCATCAAAATCTTAAGGCTGATATTGATTATGTATATAAGGTTAGTTCTATATTGAAAACTATATGTAGAAATCGGAGTAAAAATAAATATACTATATATATATATATTATATGATAGATCTTAGTAATATTTTAAGATGCATGAGATTTTTTAATTCTCTCATAAAGATAGTGGTAGAGCAATGGGCATCAACAAAGTTGATTGTGAAAGAATTTCTTTAATAAAATCATCACTTACAACTTCAAACAGCCTTGCACGTACGCAATTTTTGGTTGGCGGATATTATAACATCAATTAAAAAAATGTTAAGTCACAAAGCAAATAACATGCATACTTAATTTTTCTATAGCAAAAGGGGAATATTGGCATGTCATGAGTTGCATCTATCTACATACTTATTATTTGACTAACTTACGAACTAGCACCGTCTCCTTACTTTTATTTATCTTTTTTTAAAGAAAATATGTTAATCGCATATGTACGTAGGTTTAGGATTCATAAAGAAGAGTTTTATAAGAGACTGGTATGTATCTCTTCCCATTTTAAAGGTATAAGAGAGGAAGGAGTGGGAGGGTGGTAAAGGGTGTGGTGGGCAAACCACTTGAGAGGTGGGTGTGGTACCACATCATAGAGGTGTGGTGGAAGAGGTGATGTGGTGACCACCATCCAAGTGGTAGTGATATAGTTAATGTGTGAGACCATTTATTTATTTATTTTAATTTTGATTGGTTAGTAGAGTAATATATGGGTCTCAAAATTTGATGTGGTAGAGAGTAAACATTACGAGACTAAGTGGTGGGTTGAGTGATGAAAGTTGACGTGACAGTGTGATAGGTGTGAAAAAGTATTATCACTCCTTGCTCTCTAATGGTCACGGTGACATGCTCTATTATGGGCTCCTACTTTCATTTCCTTCTATTTACAAAAAACCCCACTGCTTTTTTTAGATCTTTTTCAATATGATTTTATATTTCACCTCCAAGATTACAATTTTTATATGAGACGAATGTACATGATGACTAGAGATGCTTTCGTGAGGAATCTATATGGTTTTACATTTTTTGAAAACTACATTTCAACTTGAAGGTGTAATAGTTGACATAGAGATTTGGTGGTGAAAATGTTTATTATAAGTTTGTGTTTGTTTGCTATTTTGTTTCTACCTTCATCAATCGTTATAAGATTATGGATTAAAGGATATAATATGTTTTCTTAATGCATATCAAGTGTTCAATAAAATGCCTAAATGGAATTATTTTGTATTCTCGTTCATTACTATGGGTTTATTCGACAATTTGGAGGTTAATAGTTCATGTGTGAATGTTGTGCGTCGATTTGTTTATATGTGGTGTATTATTACGTTAATATGTTGCCATCAAAATTGTAAAATTTTGGTAAATTGTTAACTTGGTGAAGTCACATCGTTCTCATACAACATCCATTTGAGGTGATTCATATGGCTGTAGAAATTGTGAATCATGCTATACAACTTTTTTGATTTAAGTTTTCCACAGTTAATTAAAACTCGAAATTGGTCAAAATCTGGATCAAAGTTAGCAAAAAAAATTACCCAAAAATTTGTAAAACGGGTTGTGTATCTTTTGTGTTAACGTCATGTTCATTAAAGTTTAAGCACAATCGTTTAATTTTGAGTTTAGTTCATAAATATATCCAACTTGTTACCTTTTGCTATTATATGTACAGAACTTTCAAATTACCTTTTAATGTATCCAACCTTCAAAATTTACTAGTTAGTATACCCGGTTACCTATTGTTCAGGTAACCGGTAATTTCTTTCAATTTTTATTTATTTTTAATCTCAAAACTCATAAATTGTTGCCACCTCATTTAACTTTTATATTTATTTTTATTTCATGAAGAACACTCTTCATCTTCATCTTCATCTTCAAACATTCAAACACAAACTCCATACATTCAATCATCAAGCTTTCTGAAATATAAACTACAAAAAGAGAATCATAAACACAATATCAAAATCGATACATATGAGAACCCAAATCAGAAATCCATTAAACCAAATCAACGAGGAAGATGAAATCAGACAAGAACTTGATGAGGAAGATGAAATCATTAGATACAAACCCAAAATCAAGAAACTTAAGAACACCCAAATTCTATTCGAACCAAAAAAATTAAAGAAAATTGAAACATAGAAAACCCTAAACTGAAAACTGAAAAAGCAATCTTCGTACAACCTTCGAATGTGTAGAAATCGAAAGAAATCAGAACAGTGGATGTAGTATATGGTTATTACACATAGAAACCCAATCTGAAATCGCAACCCTAAACTTAAATCGAGCAAAGAACTAAAATCGAACCCAAATCGCAACCCAATCTGAATCGTAACCCTACATCGCAACCCTATTTGTAAAAACCCTAAACTTACCTGAAGATGAAGGTGAATGAAAGCATCTATGAACCTGAAGATCAGAACCCGTGTTTGTGCAAGATGATGGACAGATGAAATCCCATATGAAGTCCCAGATGAAATCCTTCGAATGAAACCTAAATGAAATCCCAGATGAAATCCTTCGAACAAAACCCACAAGAAACCCAGATAAGAAACCCTCGATGAACTCTTCAAGAAACCCAAATCCCCTGATCTTGTTTATATTATTATTATTATTATTAGAATTTTTTTAAAGATGGAAAAACACATCAGCTGTCAACTCAACGCCACGTCACTGCCATGTCAGTTAAACCTGTGCCACGCCATCAACTTACCTGCTATACTAGGTTAGATACATAAAGTGGTAAGCTTGGTAGAGTTCAGTACATTAAATGGTAAGTTTAAAAGTTTGATACATACAATAACAAAAGGTGACAAGTTGGATACATATTTATGAACCCTTTAATTTTTGTGTAAGTGTGCAGCACATTTATATATACACATGAGGTAAAATGGTAATTTGAAAATCTATATCTTGCTCATATTAAATTGGTTTTGGCAGATTCAAAAACTATAGAAAGTGTGCATCTTCCTCTACAACTTTCATGTTTTTGGTTTTTGACAAATCAAAGTCGTTCATGGTCAAAATTAAAGTCAAAATGTTGAAAAAAACACAAAAATCATACAAAACGTTGCAAAAAAGGTTGTACGTCAATCTTTTAATTTTTGTACAACAGTTATATATACACATTAGGTAAAATGCTAACTTTGAAAATCTATATCTTGCTCGTACTACATCCGTTTTGGGTGATTCAAAAAAATGTAGAAAGTGTATATTGAGATCTACAACTTTTATGTTTTAGATTTTTGACGAATCAAACTCGATTTTGGTCGAAACTAGGGCCAAAGTGGTGAAATATAGTAAAAACCCAAAAAAGAAACCAAACATTTGCAAAATAGGTTGTGTATCAATCTTTTAATAAGATTTGCATTGGTGTGTTGTATTTTGTGTACCATTTGTGCTTTAATCATGTGCATCAAAGTTTTAAAGTCTTTGCACCATAGTTTAATTTTCTTGCAACACAGTTACATATACATTAGATAAAAACGCTAACATTAAGAAGTCATGAGGGTATTTGATTTTCAAAAAATTAATTGGTGGGTATTTGGGCTTTTTCAAAGTAAGCCTTTAAGTTATTTTTTAAAACCTTGAATCTTCTTATTAATTAATGTAAGAAATTAATAACAAACCCATCCAATGCTTAATGCCTTAATATATGAAGAGTAAGAGGTTTGTCATCTTCAATAACTATCTTTCAAGTACATATATTTTTAAGAACTTCTAATTCTCTATATCTTTTGTTTTTGTTTTCTGAAAGGGTAGATAATAAATAATTAAGAAGTATATTTTGAAAACAATGTGGTTTAGACGAGGTGGGTAAACACCTTGCTATGAAGAAAGAAAGCTATGAGTTTGATACTTTTAGTGTGTGTTTTCTAATTTTTATTTTGTTTTGAGTGATAAAGTTTAAATATTAAATATGGTAGCAAGAATTAATAATAAGTTCAGGTTTCGGATACAATCTTAATTATCAAATCTATGTATCCACTCCCCTCTTTCCTTTATTGTAGTTGTCACACTAAAGAGCCATCTACATTAGAAGGGAGTGGAAAGCGGCAGCGACTATAACGTGGTGGATTTCACCCACACCTATTTTGAGTCCCATTACAAATACTTTAAGGGGCTGGTTGGTTTGTAGATTTTTTTCTTAGATTGTGTAGTGTTTTCAGATAGAATCTGTTAGGATTTGTATTTATGAAATATTATTTATTTCGTAAATTAGATAAAGGATCTAAAATGTTTATGTGATAAATGACACCATTATCATTCAGTTATTTATTTTGATAACTAATATATAAAATGAATAGAAATAATAAGAAAATCAATAAACATAAATAATAATAATAATAATAATAATAATAATAATCGTCATCATCATCATAATGGAAACAACAACATTAATAATGCTTTTAATTTTAAGGGTATTTTGATAAAGTGACAACGATAATATTTATGAGATTTTAAAACCTTAGGTATGCAACTTCATTTCTAAGATTGTTCATTCAAAGGATTTGAAAGAAAACCACATAATTATAAATTCCTTACTTATTTGTCAAGAAAACTCAAGATTTATAGGAGTAAAAAGCAAACCTCGTGAAATCCTATGATATTCAAGAACCAAATGCTCCTAATGTGATAATAATACCCACATATTCATAATTCATTTTACTTATCACGTAAACATCATATCCCACCTCTTCTCCTACCCTAGTCCATCCTTTAACAATAAAATGTTCATCTCATTATCTTTTTTCTATTCTTTCCGCATTTCTTTAAAACATTCCTCTCTCTTTTGACATGACATCATAATTATCGGTAACAACACCGATCCTAAGAGCATCGGGAATACTATACTCTGCGCTTCAAATACTTTATGTCACATCAACGTCGTCTCTTTTATACTTTATTCTTAGTTTTCATTTTTTTAAATAAAAAATACACATACATCTCATATTTCAGCCAATAAAAGTATATATACTTCTCCTTTTCTCTATCTACTCTTACTTTTTTCTCTCTTTGTCTCTCTCTCTCCTCCAGTAAGTAAATGCCAAAAGGTATTAATTTTTCTTAGTACTGCAACTAGGGGGTCACCGTCTAAACCGATCGAACCACCAAAACCGAGGTTAGTCGGGTGTTTTGAGGAGGGGAATATCAAACCGGTGTTTTACTTAATGCAAAACTGAGTTAAATGGGTTGGTTCATAGTTTTTGTTTAATAGTAATCCACTAGATTGTATGTCCGTGTGATACACAAGCTGATTAAAAAATAAATATAAAACTTAAATTAAAAGATATTAAATAATTATAAAATACGAAAGAAATGATTAAAAACTAACTACAAACGACGTCAACACCTAGACCGGCTTTAGAAGCGTCGACGCGAGATTTAAGGTAGAGGTGACAGTAAAAAAGTGGTATCATGATACCAAGACACGTGAGTCTATTTCTTTTATAAGTCATCAAGCATTATTGTTACGTACAATATATTAGGGGAATAATTAAGATCAAGTATCAATTAATTATAATTAAAAAGAGTTTATAATAATTTAAAAAATATTTAAACCTATAGAACTAAAAATTTTAGTTAAAAATGATATTTTAAACTATCGTAAAAAGTAAATATAATATTTATAAAGTAGGGTGAGAAAATATAATATTTTAAGTTTTAAAAAGATACATATGAAATTTCTTTAATAATTTTAATTCAAATTAAATTTAAAATCAAATCTAATTTTTGATTATGTACAAAATTGAATTTAATTTTAACTAATAAATATCAAATTGAAATTCTAATATCAACATTTGATTACGGGAGAAAGAGAGAAGATATAAACAGAAAAGATGAGAGAGTAAGATAGAAAAGAAGAGAAGGAAGAAATTATTTATTTTTAAAACATTTAAAGGATGTGAAACATAATTTTTTTTTGAATAGCGAATTTAGTGGGTTGGGTCCGTAGTAACATTCATATAGGCAGTATGCAAGTCTCAAGCCACACATTATGAAGGAGTAATACCCTCCGCCATTTTATTAGAAAAACCCTCACTGCCCGGACTTGAATCCAAGACCTGAGTTATGGGGTAAAACCTCAATACCATGTGAAACATAAATAATACTTAGATTTAAATATGCTTAAATAATAAAGTGGGTTACTGTCCGGTACCTAAAACCATGGTTCTAAATAACGTAAAACGTGGCGTGACGGCGAGGTCAAGCCTCAAGCTTTAAGAGCCATGTCGAGCCATTGCGTTTTTTAAGGCGGCACTTAAGACGACAATTTTGTATATATTTTATAAATATTTATATCTCATTTATCATTATTAATATACAAATTACAAAATACAAAGTTATAGAAGTTCAATATACGCGATCGTAAAATGTATATAAAAAAGTAAAAAAAAATTAAATTTTTTTTCTGTGCGTCACGCCTTAAAAAACTTGTTATTTGACGTGTAAATGCGCGTCTTATACTACCTTGTCTTACGCTACGCGACCCACGTCTAACCATGCCGCTAAGAACTATTTCTTAACGTTAGAGTCGTGACTCACGCCTTAATACCGCCATAGCAATGCCGTGACACTTTTTTTTGAATCCTGCTAAAACCAACTCATCCATACCGCATCATTACCGAGTTACGGACCCATCCGTTTGGCGAAGCGGTGATCTTCCCGATCGGTGGCTTGGAGAAATGAAGTCCAGATGCCAGTACTCTCACTTCCTAAAACATAAAAGAATTTTGGAGGATGGCACCCTTGAAATGATGCATGGCCACCACGTGTCACCACATCTGGCATTACACAGCACTCCTTCTTCCACACCAAACTTCCTGCTTCAACAAACACAAAACGGATCCGTAATCCGTAACGATCTCAATGTACGTAAATGTATCCACTTTCTCTACTCAAAACCGAATAACTGAATCGAATGGAGAGCACAAGGCATCTATCTTCAATCGCCGTAGATGTGCTCCAGCGCTTTGCCATGTACGTCGTTAATTCATCTTTTTTCCTTTTCTGAATCGATGCAGAAATTGGCGACTGTTTTGAATTTAACTTGGATTTTGACTATATTTACAGGAGATTAGAAACGCCGGTGAGCGGATTGGTGGAAGAATTTGAGGGCGTATGGAAAGGGGAGAAAGGGGAATACTCGAGGAAATTAGTAGAGTATTGCTCATCGAAAGCGCTCTATGAAATGTGCAAAGATGTCGAACAAACAATTCGGGAAGGAACCTTCAGTCACTTGACCTTCGACATGATGCTCGCTTGGGAGTCGCCTAACGCCGCCGATGAACAATCTCATGCGGTACACGTTGTTGATTATTTATTGTTTTCGATACGAAATAAAGATTTCCTTTCCTCTCTGAAATATGCAAACAAACCTAAACCTTTTTGGCTCGAAATTGAAATCTGAAAGAGTTTAACAGTTGATTACAATTGTCATAAAAGGCTTGAGAATAAGGCAACCTACAACTATATAATAGAAGGCAAACTACACATTACTAGTTTACTTAGATGGATTCAAATGGCCAGACTGCACATCCTGTCTCTTGTTTTTGCCACTTACAGATTTTGGATTCCCCAAGTTATGAGTATTATTTCACCACCATAAGAAAAGTTATCCCTCTCAATCTCGTCAGTCAATCACGTTAAAGTGAAATGCTAGTAGCTCATTATTTCTTAAATGAGATTCTGTCAATGGCAGAACATGGTTGTTTCATATTTCAGTGTTGCATATGGGCTTTGAGATTGGTTGAGATTTATTGTTCTTAAATAAAGTATCTTTTCAATGTTGTCTTTGGCTCTTTGCTTCTATCGGCTAGGAATGTGTGGCCAAGGAGAAAGAAGAGAGGAAGCAACCTGCAACTGCAAATCCGCCTAACAAACAAGATGAAGTACCCCTGTTCTATTCAGACATCATGCCACTCCTTGTAAGGCACCTTCTTGGATTCAAATATAAAAATTGTTAAACTTTGTGTTTGACTATTTTAGTATTTTACTGACAAATACACAGAAAAAAATATGTGCGTAAATTACATTTCCAACACATATAAAAGACCATGTAAAGGTTTTTGATGACTATATTTCTTATGGATCTTAAAGTAGATTTATAGTATCTTTTCTAATTACGTAAGTTGTGTTAGTAGGTTAACAATAAGCCGAGTGCTGGAGAACACGCGTTTGTGTGGTTGGGATCTTTAGTTCCTTTGGTGGCTGATTTCATTAATGGGAAGTTTACTTTCGAGACACTAACAGCATCTACAGAAAACCGCCTTCATTTTCCTGCTTACGACAAGTTCCTTCAAGAAATAAACAAGTAACCGTCTCTGATTTTGGCTTATGCAATACATGCAATTTAATAAGCTCTGATGCAACAGAGAAATAGACATGATAATTTGTCTAAATATCATTATTCAATCTGATTGGCTGTTTTTATCAGATGCGTACAACATCTGCAAAAGCAAGCAACACCAAGGAATGTGGACATGGCAGATGATGAGTTCATTCTGCATGTTGAGGGAACTGCAAGTTCACAGAGAGTAATACGTCATATAGGGAAACAAAGTTGGCCTGGTTTGTGTTGATTTTTTATTTCCTGTCTCTTTTAGTTCTTCTTAATGTGGCAAAAAACTGTTACCTATGCATGCGGTTATTTGGGTGGTGTGTGGGTCAAATGGGTCAATTCAAGAAATTTAGCTTAAAGAGGAACATTGCAATTGGGGTGAACAGGTCACACAAGTTGAAAGTCTCCCTAAGTGTATATATAAATATATAATGTATACAATGTTCTAAAAGTTTGGACTATTATTTCAATAAATGCTTTCTAATAAGTTTTAAACAAATTCAAAACATGGGTCAAAAATAAGTTTGAGCGGGTCATTCTGTATGTGGGATTGGTAACAATCAAATACAACTCAGACGAAACTCTGAATAGTGAAGAAATCAGTTGTCAGATTGTAGCATTTCGACCAAGCTAATCCCCAGTGTTATATGTAATCTAGAAACAGATAATTCAGAGTCGAACTCAATTTTAGGCAAGAAACAAGAGCAAAACCACAGGATTGTTCGGTTTTTCATGTGTTCTGCAAGACTGAAAATGTCCTTTACATAGACATCGAAATGTTGTGTAGGTTGGCACGAATAGGTGGCACACTGGCACCTGTTTTGGCAGGAAAAACTCTTGGCGGGTAAAGTAGTTATCTTGAATGACGGCAAAATTAGTTGCCAGCTAACTACTATGCATATTGCTTGGGGCGCCACCTCTAGAACCCCACAAAGGGAGCTAATCCCCCTCGACCCCTGCCATTTGTCATGTCCGAAATCAGATTGGCCCAAGCGAACTCCAAACCTCCTAACCCTTATTAGAGCTTAGATTGAAATCCCTTTGGTTTCAGGTGAGTTGATTACATTAAATTATTGAAGACGCTAAAATCACTAAGACCCATATGAGGATCCGTACTAACAAATGACCCATTTAAACCCACACCTTTTGAACGTTAACCGAACACATCATTCCACCTCTAGTTCTTTTTTTTTCTTTTGTTTTTGGAGAATGTTCATCTGGTATGTCCTTCGGGCTATTCTCATATAGATGAATATTTTTAGGTAGGCTTACATTAACCAATTATGCACTCTATTTTGAGGCTTCCGGTTCAATGTTATATGAAGATGCATTCAAGCTTGATTTGTCAAAGGATATCGAGCAGTCAATAAAACCCGCAGCCACAGGCCCTTTTGGTGCTCCTCTTTTCGACAAAGCTGTTATTTACGAGTCTGCTGAGCTGTGAGATTAATTACTACCTCAAGTACTGAATAACGTCGACAATAAGGAATGTATTTAGCTCTAGTATTCTCTACTTATTTCTTTTTCCTTTGAATTATTCAGGGAAGAGGGTTTTCAGATTGAGTTCCCGGAATTGACTAGCTCCACAAGACGTGACCATTGGCTTGCTCTTGTGAAGGAGATTATGCTGTTGCATAAATTTTTAGCAAAGTTTAAGGTGGACTCCCCACTACAAGCATGGGAGATGCATGCAAGGACCATATTAGGGATCATAAGGCTCCATGCAGCTCGAGAAATGCTTAGGATTTCTCCACCTAATCCCAAGAGTTTCTTGATGTTTGCCTTGTTTGACGAGTTGCCTACGGGAAGTAATGTGCTAGAGGAGCTTGCTAAGAGCTTAAAAACACTGAAAAGTGGACACCCATGCAGTGCTAGCTCGATATTACGAAACCTGAATGTTGCACAGTCTAGTTGTATCCCGTGTGCAGAGCCAGAAGTAGGGCCCGAACAATCTGAAATGGCAAGTAATCAGCCCGAAAATCTATCATCATTGGAGACAGCTGTTGAACAAGTTAGAGAGGAAGCAAAAGAAATCAATACTGCTAAAGCTACTGCTGATGAAGTGAAAGAAGATGGGATTGGCGACAGTGCCCTTGTATTGATGGTACAATACAATGCTTGAAAATCTTATATCCTGAATGCATGGTATTGGTAAAAGGTGGCAAGATGGGCGGGTTTGGTGGCTGGTCAAAATTGATCGGTTTAAACAAGTCATGTTTTACTGCTAGTCAAAACAGGCTGGAATGGGTTAAATTGACCTACTAACATTTTTTGTTAAAAATTCTCTAACTGACCAATGCGTTAATTATGATCACTACTTAAATCAATATAATTATAATAACAATCTAAAGAAAACAATTTATGAGAATGTACGGATTAATTAATTATAGACCTTGGGCGACTTTCTATCTGTTTAACCCATTCCCTTTGTAGTAAAATATCTTGATTTAACATGTTTGAAATAGAACGCAGCACAAATATACCTGTAGTGGTGGTTATCAAGTTTTACTAGTGTATCTGTATGTGAGTTACATGCAAGTTTTTGCATTGCTTGTTTCCGCAATCTGCTACTATTGCGCAGCAACTAGTTTCCCCATTTATATGAAGTATTGACACTGGTCATGTTTTTAAGGTACCTCATTTTCTTATTTTTTCTTTTGCTACTTAGGAACTTGTGACGCCGTTTAAAAGTGCATTGACACGGTTTGAGGAGGTTATCGAGTGGGAAAGACCTGCAACCACCATCATGGTGATTGGCACTTTGCTACTAGTTGTCTACAAGTACGTAACTACGGGATCTGAGGAAGTTTTCTAGTTCAACTTGAAATTTACAGCATTTATTATGGAATTGAAGGCACTTTTTTTAGTTTTTCCAGTGAAAATGTGATTAAAGATTTATTAAATGGTACTCTATTTGCAGAGAGTGGGTTGGGCAGGCCATTGCAGCATTCTTGGTGTGGATAGTTTCAAAGATGATTTGGGCAAGAAAAGGCAAAGTAGGCAAGCGAACAAAGTTTGTTGTCCCCTTTCCTTCTGATCAGACAACAATGGATAGTATAGTGGCAGCACAGCATGGAATTAATACTATATACAACATTATGCAGTTGCTCAACGTTTCACTACTAAAAATACGGTCAATATGGCTTGCCAATGCCCCCA
This sequence comes from Dittrichia graveolens, assembly GCA_038502395.1. NCBI lineage: Eukaryota > Viridiplantae > Streptophyta > Magnoliopsida > Asterales > Asteraceae > Dittrichia > Dittrichia graveolens. Next base: position 7,836,434 of record JARJIL010000003.1, read on the forward strand.
AGGTATTAAAATATTTCATATTTAGAATGTTGATCTTCCTGAAAAGTGTCAATAACATATGTTTCTAACACTACAGACCATCAAATTAAGTATCAATTCGGTTTCATTTTTGTCAATTACTGCAAAATACTTGATTGCTGGGATGATTATAAAATTGCAAAAATGCCCCTTAGCTAACACTGTATTTGAGATCGCTTATCAATTGTTTCCAATAATCATCTTTTTTGGAAAAAAAAAATTATAACCTTAAGATTGATTTCCAGTTGCGCATTTTATCCAAACTTTTATCATGACTTGATGTCCATATATGCAGCACACAGATGCAGTGATTACTGCCATGATTGGATGTGCAGCGATATTAGTTGTCATCCCTCTTAAATATATCATCATGACACTCGTGTTATCGACCTTTGCAATGACATTAAAACCAGGAGACCCGAGGGACAGGAAAAATCGGATGGGGAACCGGCGATTGAAAGGATGGTGGGACTCCATCCCGGTTATACCGGTTGAAATTGTCCAACAGTCCTCGGGAGGAACCCTTAAAGATTCAGGGCAGAAAAGCGAGTAATATTTTTCTACTGTAATCCAGTTTAATCCAACATTTTTACTTAGAAATACTGTCAGACTATATATACTATCTTCTAATAAATCTAGTTGTAGGCATTTTTCATATTAATCTGTATGGACATAAACATTAGCTTAGCATAGAGACCTCATGGTCCAGCAGGATGGATGATTATGCAACACCAGTGACATATAGCATGAAGCTGGTGCAGATAGTCCATTAATCAGTTATATTATTAACTGTACTATAGTAATAAGTGTATCTATATATCTCTTTAGTGTAGGTGAAATTTCATTTATATCCTTATGAACTTTGTTAATTACCTATTTATCCTTCTAAACTTATAAATTACATCGATATCCTCCTAAAAGTTTTAAACTCTGGTATATGTCCAAAGATTAATTTAAATATAGCTAAATTTTTTTGAATTAGAAAATACATTCCTCTAATTTAAGTTGCAAGTTACAACAAAATACCACAATCGCCCTATACACAAAAACAACATTTCCTTTGGATCTTGAAGCAGAAAACAACTGCAAGGTGTGCTCATGTTTACATTAGGGGACACATAATGTGAACTGAAGGTTTAGTGGACTTTGTAGAGGCTATCTTCCATAATAAATATCACTGTCGGACACCCTCTTCTTTCTAACGCCTTGTTCTCGAGTAAAAAAATTAAAAAAAAGAAAGGAGAGTGGAGGGAAAGAAAAGAAATGGAAGGAGAGGGGAGGGAAAGAAAAGAAAAGAAAAGGAAGGAAAGGGGAGAAAAATCCGTCTTGTTCCGAGTATAAGAATTAAAGAAAAGAAAGGAAATGAAAGGAAAGAAAAGAAAAAGAAGGAAAGAGGAGGAAAATCCTTTTAATATGTGTGTTTTTTAGTTGAAAAGAATGGAAAGAAAATAGAAGGAAAATCATGTTCTTAAAATTTTATTAAAACTCTGTAGCTCTTGGGTGGGGAACGACCACTTTGATGGGTCGTAATGACCCTATTTGTGGTATAGTCATTTTTATAATTTTGCCCATCACTGATTACTATATAGAGAAAACAAAGGGAACCATGTTTTCTTAAATCTTCTTTAAATAATTTATTTTATATAATACAATAACTTATCTAACATAACATTCCCATGACTAATTCCATAACATCAAAATAATGCAGGATGTTCTAAAACAACCAAGTCCATGTTTTCATAAACTCAACAATGTTCCAAAACAATGAACATATCTTAATCCACAAGACAATGTTTCAAAAAAACCAACATGTTATAATAGTCAACTACATGTTTAATCAAAAGTTTCAATAGCAATAAAAAGTTTCAAATTTCAGTCACATACACCCATCATTTTATGTAACATATTCATCCGCATGTGAAGAGGACAACCAAATAGGGCTCATGCCTTTTCTGGATGCTCCATAAAAAAAAAGATACGCATTGAAGATTTCCTGCTCTGACATCATGCCTGTAAGCTCCAATTCTTTATAGATTTCCTCCTCCGAGTAAACACGTGGATAAGAGCTTTCCATTACCTTACATAAATCATAAAAACTATAATTAGTAGCCAACAAAAAATATCAGTCTCCCACCTCCTTTCTCTCTCTATGCATCGACCTCCCATCTCCCTTCTCTCTCTATGCATCGACGACGTCTGGCCCCAACCATCAGAAACTACCGCCGATAAAATTGAAGGTCACCACCATCATCGTGGCAGAAACTGCTGCCAAGAAAACTCTCAAAACCGCCAGCGAATTTGGAAGTTAGGTCACCGTCACCGAAGACGTGTTCGCTACCAGCCCACCACTATCAAACCCCCGTTTATGCACCACCACGATGGAGTCAAAGCCGCCACCGAACCCATCTATTCTGTGAACTCAAAGCCGCCGTTGCCGCCACTTTACACTCAAAGCCATCATTAATCAGATATGGTCGCTTCCCCCTCCCCCGCTTCTTCAACAAATTGATCTTCCCTTTCAGTTAACAACACTCAAAGCCATTAATAATCAAATATGTTTCGTCTGTTGCCTTTTTCGCCGCCGATGAGCCACTGCCATACCCTTTGCTCCACCGCCACCATTCACCGTGAGTGAATGCCTACCACATCTAAGTCGAGAAGATCAAGAAAGTGTTGGTATTTCATGTGTTTTTTTTATTTATTTTTATGTTTTTTAGATTTTTGTTTTCCATATTTTTTTAACTTATTAAATTTTTTATTTTTGTACGAGTGTTGTTAATTGAAGAAAGTTGGTATTTCATGTGTTATAAATTATTTCTAAGATTACATTGTGGGTTTGGTTTGAATATGAATGATGTTCACCGGTGAATTTTATATTTTATTTAATTGTTTATTAGTGAACAAGTTAAGAAGACATGAAAATAGTATAACTTGGAATGTCTTTGTGTTCTACTAATGATGTTTAGTAGTGAATCGGTTTGATTTTTGAGTTTTTTATATATCGTTTACTAGTGAACACACCTCAAACAATAAACATAGTATAAATAAATCAAAATACCAGTAAATTAATTTAGCTTGTTTTGGTTTTATCTGACATTCAGAAAAACTATAGGAGAGAGAAAGATATTTGAAAGATGTGAACACAGTGTATTAGTGAACATCGTGAAATTAATAATTTGCTACAAATTTTGTATTTAAAATATAAGAGAGACAAATAGATTGTAAAGAGAAAAAAAAAATATCTGATTAACCATTTTTTTTATTATTCGACCCATCTTAAACTTGACTTTAGTTGTTTTTTGTATTAATTTATAGATAACTCGATTACCTTTCTATAAACGAGAATTTTGAGGTAAAAGTTTTTATTTCTTGAATGTTAAAAGGTGAAAGATTAAATGTCAATGAGAAAGAAGAATGACTTACATTATCATGTTAAAATTCACAAAATGAGCATACCTGCACATTCTTTTGTAAGTTTAATATGCATATATGATATATGCAAAAAGAATCACGTGCTGAATAGAAAATTGAAAAAACGTTATAGCTATTTCCTAACTCTAACTCTTCGGATTACTAGATATAAATACATAAAAGGATTTTGAAAGTTGCACACTATAAAAGAAGATTCGTATTATTACTACGTACATTAAAGAAACGTTGTAATATTCTAGCAAAATCATATCTGTTTGATTGCAGATGATGAAGACGACATAATTATGAGTTAATTGTCAAATTCGTCCTTTAACTTTGTCATTTCTTCCGATTTAGTCCTTTAACTTCTTTTATACATTAAGGTCTGAACGGTCCTTTGGTTAGTTGACTGTTAGTCAACTCCGTTAAAATAGGGTAAAATGATAATTATACCTTTTTCTTTCTATTTTATTCTTTTATTTTAACTTTTACTCATTTTATACATTAATTAATATTTAAATATTATTTAAAGGTAAAATCATAAATCAATTTTTTATACATTAAGAGTTAATGTTTACAAGTCCAAAAAACACCATCCATAACCGGACACCAACACCACCACCGCCCCATCCTGTTCCTCACCTCCCCCCTCTCTCTCTCTCTTCACCACACACATCCAGGTAAACCACCACTGCTAACCACCATCTCCACGAACCACAGCCTTGTCCCGGTCCATGTCTCCACCACTACCGCCACCTTTCTCAGTCTCTCTACTCCGCACCGACACCACCGCCAACGAAAACAAGGTGAAAATCACACAAAACAAAGTTCAGACACAAAATCAAACCTATCATTCTTGAAATCAAACCTAGATCTGGTTTAACTAGATCAATCACACACAAAACAATGCCCTTGAACTAACGAAGTTGACTAACGGTCAACTAACCAAATGACCATTTAGATCGAAAATTGGATGTTTAAGGCCTATCTTGATTACTTTTGAAGTTAAAGGACCAAATCGAAAGAAATGACAAAGTTAAAGGACTAATTTGACAATTAACTCCATTATGGTAAACAAATGTATAAGATTACCGAACACTGTAGCATTTTGTAAACTACTAGAAAACTATGGTCAACTTTTCCATGGCTACCACAGTCCACATATTTTGTCTAGTTAGTACAAACTACAAACCTGTAAACGTGAATCAACACACATTCCTCGTTCCTTCAAAGACTATAAATATCCCCATAAACCCCATCCTTAAGTTTCTCCCCACAAAACCCTCTTTCTCTTTCAGGAAACCAATTTTATCATCAAGATTTAAAATTAAACAACTGTTATGGCACCATTGTTCATTCAAGAAGCCCAAACCCATAAATCATCACTTCCTTCTTCCATAAAAACCATTTCTTTCTCTTCTCCAAGATCAAAGTTCTATGAGTGTCCGGTAGGTCTTCCATTAAGTAAAGACTACAAACTCTACTTCAACTTTCAAGAACTCAAAAACCCAATGCATGAAACCTCTAAAATGTCCCAATTGATTCTTGAATCAATTGGGTGTGAAAAAGTAATGGGCAAAAACCAGATGGGTTATCCTAAACTTGATCTTGATGCTGATAATGGTGAAGCTTATAACTGCTTTGACAACATTAACCATGAGCTGTTTGATATGAAGCAAAGGATTAAAGAACAGAGACTGATAAGAATACCTGATGATAATGAATTTCCATTGGTTAATGTAAACAAAAATAAATTTATTGAGAAAGAGGAAAAGATTAACTGTAACATGAGAGCTAATTCTTCAACTGTGAAGGTAGCTTCAGGGGATTATACAGCAATGGGAACACAAAGGGCAAAAATGTCTTTTCACATAGCTTCAATTCCAAAGCCACAGGATGTGTACAGGATACAAGTGAACAATGTGAATCAACCATTTCAGCATGTTTGGTTGGAGAGGAGTGCAGATGGATCAAGGTTAATACACCCATTGGTTAGTTTCTTTCTTCTTCTTCTCCTTTTTTAAACTTAATATATGAGGTTTTTGCTTTATTTAAAAAAATTCAATTGAGATCTCATAAAGTCATTGATTGAATGCAAGAAAAGCATTAAATTGGTTAATCATAAAATTTATTTTTATTGTTTCTTTCATTCTTTGTTCTTAATTGCAAAATCCCTTATATATTTGTTTATTTATCTTATACCTATAGGAAAAACTTTCGGTTTGCGACTTTATTGATAAAAATGTGAGCAAGAACGAGCCTCTAAAGCCGCCTCCCGCTGAAATTACACCATTCAAGCTCGTGCAAGACGTAAAAGAGTTGAAGGACCTCGTTGCTAAGTTGCAAGACACCAATGAAATTGCGGTATTAGAGTCAGACTAACTACTTTTAAATTCGAAGACTGATATAAATCCATTTAATATCTTAAATGAAATCAAAATCATATTCAACCATGCAAAGAGCATAGATATCAATAAAAAAGTGTTAAAAAATAAAAACAATTCATTTGAACTCTTAATATGAATATAACAGGTGTATGATCTTTGACCTCATCATTTTCGATCGGTTTTTCTAGGTTGATTTAGAACACAACCAATATCGATCTTTTCAAGGTTTAACCTGCCTGATGCAAATATCTACAAGAACAGAAGATTTTATTGTTGATACACTTAAACTTCATGTTCATATTGGCCCATATTTGCGAGGAATTTTCATAGATCCTACCAAAAGAAAGGTGATGCATGGAGCGGATAAGGATGTTTTGTGGCTGCAACGAGACTTTGGCGTATATGTCTGCAATATGTTTGATACCGGACAGGTTTTATATCAATTTGAAACAGAATTTTACAAATATTTGTTTTGCTTCATTATTTTCATGCTGATTTTACTTCTGATAAATCTTTAGGCATCGCGGGTGTTGAATATGGAGAGAAATTCATTGGATTATTTGTTGCGATATTTTTGCGGGGTCACTGCAAATAAAGAGTACAAATCCTCCCTCATTTGAATAGAAACTAAAAGATTATATTTCTATTTGTTTTTTGAAATTACTTACTCTGCATGAATAAACTCGTGTTTGGCATCAGTGTTTGATTTGTTTTGCTCAAAAACCAGATTTGATTGGGATTTTTTTGCAGATACCAAACTGCAGACTGGCGATTCCGCCCACTTACAGATGAAATGCTAAGGTACATCATGCTCAACTCATATGGACTGTTTGACCCCGTCATGGCGTCATTTCTTATTATTTTGATTTATATATAATTGACATGGGTTTTGCATACAGATATGCAAGAGAAGATACACATTATCTTTTGCATATATATGACCTTATGAAAATAAAGTTGCTTTCATCATCAAATGATCCAAAATGCCCAGAATCACTACTTCTTGAAGTAAGTTTCATTATTCGATTTGTTATCGGTGAACCTCATGGAATGTTATAATACTTTTCTTAATTTTAATGTAACTTTTGTAAGTTTGCGGAGTTCCAACTCAAAACCAATTGACTATGAGTAGAGTAACCCAACATCCTACTCGTCCGATGTGGGACAATACAAGAATCACAATTTTCTGATTATTTTTGCGTTTAGGTGTATCAACGAAGCTACAACATATGTATACAATTATATCAGAAAGTGATAACTAATGAATATTCGTATCTCAACATATACGGGTATGTCGTATGACAATATAGTCAAAATCGTGTTTCATTTTTCATTACTGTACATATTGTGTTATGTTTTGCATAGTCTTTTGAAAGTGATTATGTGATCCATGCATTTACAAGCCATAGATAATTAGTTCTGGTGTTTAGGCATGCTTAAAGCTAATCCGGTTATTTAATTGTCAAATAGTTAGTTTTGGATAATTAATTATAGGTTGTTTATAAACAATAATACTCGTGCGCTATGGTGATATATATAGGTTGCATGCTGCTGATCTCAATGGCCAACAACTTGCCATCGTCGCAGTAAGTTGTATTTTGGACGCATACACTCCATTAATAAAAAATTTTAGAAGGTTATATTTGTAATTGGTGCGTACACAGGGGCTCTGCGAATGGAGAGACATCATTGCACGGGTAGAAGATGAAAGTAGAGGATATATATTGCCCAACATAAGTATTATCGACATTGGTAACTCGAGTTTATATTAATAAATGTTTTAAAATATACGAATTCAACCCAATTAAAAATAGTATGTAAAGATGACAATTTTGAACCATTTACTAAGTAACGTATTATTTCTAATGGGTCATATAGGTAATGTAAATGTTACCTATAAGGAAGAGGGAATGAATGTGTTAAACAGATTGGACGTAAAAGAATTTTGTTTCACTTGCGCGCTTTGATAGATATTATTTTCTTGTATAGCAAAAGAGATGCCGGCTACAACCGAAGAGTTGTGTCGTATATTGAAATTTCGGAATCCACATATTGAGCGCAATCTTGTTTCTATTGTTAACATTGTTCAAACTTCTATTCGGAATGCATAAGCGTTTGAAGCCGTTTCCAAAAGACTCAAGCAAGAACGCTTGCAAATGGTACATATAATTTTTCTTTTAACTTTCTCATCAATATATATCATGGTTATTTGAACTTTTTAAATGTTATGTTGTATTTGTGATATTTAGGAAGCGTCGGTTAATTCAGTTGGGAGTAGCAATGTTGTCACTAATCAATTTGTTCCTAATAAGAAGGTAGAAAGTGTGAAAACAATAGAGATTTTGGTTTTCTTGCTACAATGTTTTATTGAATTTATAGTATTACTATTACAAATTGTGGTTTGAATTAAAATCAAACCTAAATTCTAAGTTAGTGTGAATATGTTATCCGAGTTCACGTCTTGACAATAGTCGGTCATTTCGGTTTTGTTATAGGTCATTGAGGGACCAAAGACCGAGGAGATGAAGTGGCCCGTGAACATCTCATTTGGTTCTTTTACTAGAAAATAGGAGCTACAACAACTAGCTATGAAAGAACATGTCAAGGTTCAAAAACCACCAAACTATAAGAAACCCAATGTGACATGCTTCAAACCAGTGGGCAGTGTAATTTTGCAGTAATTAGGTTATGGTATAGCCGAAGGTGAAAGAATCTAAAAATCAATCATCGATTTCCAAAAAGTGCTTGCAAAGGGATTAAAATGTCCCAAGCTATAATCAAGAATGGTTGTCCTAAAGGTCTGGTTTTGAATCAGGCTTCAACAATTTGGGACTAGCATAATTGTTGTCTTTTATTAGCGGTAATAAGAAGTTATTAAATGTTTAGTAGATCTTCAGTGTTAAACTTGAAGTTTATTACAGCTAAAAATCTTATGACTTTGAATCATGACTTGGTATCGGCGTTACATAGCATAACATGATAGCAATGAATTTTGTTGGTATAATTTGAGAAGCTAAACCTTTTTAACATAAGTTAGCATGCGTATGTGTATTGTTGGTATAATTTAACAAGATTTAAACCTCTAAACCCTTTTAACATAATTAAACATGTGTATGTGTAGCGTAAAGTGTCATAATACTAAAATATTATCATGTATACGTAGGGTGGTTCATGTTAAAAGCTTCCGTTTTGCGAAAAGTACGAGAAGCTTTTTTCACCCTTAGATGATTTATTTGATGGTCAAGATGAATGGTGGCATTTTGTTAATTAAGAAAACAATTAAGCCATTTAAGATAAAATTAAGAAGCATAAAAGAGACATTTACATATTATAAATATCTTTAACCCTCTAATTACAACCCATTTTCCTCTCATAAAAGCTTTCATCGCCACCTCTCATTCCAATAAGCAGATCTCTTGCCTCCCTCTCCAGCCGCCGGCGACCACCAGCTTCCAACCTCTCACTTTCTGTCGATCCATTGCCACCCCGCCTCACTTGCAAATCTGCTCAACTATTAAAGATCAAAGAGAATAACAACCGGCGTTTCTTGGTCGAAGATAGCGACCACACCGACTGTCGCCTATCTCCTCCCCATCTATGTCATCTCATCCTTTGATGGTTACCTCCTCCTTTCACAATGACGCCTACTCCTTCGTCATCATGTTGCTATCTCATTCTAACTCCCTTTTGCTAGCAATGGCCACTGCCAGCTGCTTCCCGTCGGCAACGACAAGCATTGGTGTTCTTCAACAATCTTCTCCATGTTAATCGGATGTCGAATGTCTCTACTCTTCAGATTTGAAATTCTATTGACTAGATTTTTATAGATCTTTTAAGAATCTTCGATGATGATTAATATGCCACATATATTATTTGAATTTTGGTATGATGAATAATTATAGGATTGTCGTATGGTTACAATTTATTTTGGCTCATCAGTTTCTAACTAATGCCCATCATTTTCATTGATCAAATCTGGATACCTTTAATATTTGTTGTGTGTTTTAATCGTCAATGGGTAAGTTGTTTTTACTTGTTCACCGAAAAAATAAAATAAAAAAAAACACCTCAATTCACTACTGAATCCAATGTAGTAACTATAGAAAATTAAAAAAAACGGTAACTTCACTATTGAACATAATGCAGAAAAAGGTAGAAAACAATACGGGATAAAATAAAAAAAACACTTGTATTCACTATGTGTTTAGGCTAGCAGTCCCATATATATTATTTTCGTCTTGACAGCATTCCAGGTTTGTGTCCTAGCTAGCTATTACACGTTTTACATTAGCTTTATCCTTCATATACCTTCGGCTTGTATGCACTGAATTTAGCAGTCACCCTTATCTCATTATGCCAAGGGTGTATTCAGCAACAGGTTTATGGAGATTTTAGTTTTCGTAATTCCCAGTCTTCTAGCCCCGTTTAGATGTTAAAATCTTGAGGGGATTATGTTAAACCTCCAAAATAAAAGTGTTTTCAAGAAGCTTATGACTTGGGTTTTGGATTATCAATTAATAAGACACAGCCCCAGTCTCAACTCCTTTCGCCAAACACCCTAACTCCAGCAAACCTTGCATAGACCACCAACCAGCCAGCAACCTCATCTAAATCCATCAACAGACCACAGGTATTTCATGTATTCAATTTAGTATTGAATACGTGAGAGCAAAACAAAGAACACACATAGGGTAAAAGTAAATTGAAATGCTTAAAGAAATTAGGACAAAATACATTGTTTATATATCCATTAAGTATTTACTAAATGTACTCGATACTTCTAAAAAATACAATTAAAAACAAACTTTAACTAAAATATTAAATAAACACAACTTAAGTTGTAACAACTTGGTCATTGTTTATTTAAGCAATTGCATTTGGTGTGCCTTGTTTAGGTTTTTGTGAAATTTTCCTGCCTCTAAAAATGAAATTACACACAATTGTTATGAAAATAAAAATTCCCGATTATTATTATTATTATTATCTTAATTAATTAATAAAAGGTGGATATAGGTAGGCTTTGGTGTCCACCACTTTTGTGGTACCGTCAGCTTCTTTAATTGTACCCTACCAAATGGTGTCGTGATGTAACGTGACGGTTTCCTTTTCCTTTTCATGTTTGGTGGGATCGCTTCTTTCCTATTATCAAACAAAAATTATTAAAGGCGCAATTCTACAAAATCATATCTGATAATAATGATAATAAAATATTAATTCAACATATATATACAATGTAGTGTTTATTTTTATTTTTTTGAAAGTCAAATGTTGTGTTTAGTTAATTATTAAAATTCTTAAAATGTAATTGAACAGTAATAAAAAGTTAGCAATGGACAAAATTCAAAAGATTACCAAGATACGCACCTTTTAATAATGAGATCCTGTTTATTTTACAGAATTTGAAGCAATAAAATAGAATTGAAATCAAATTTCATGTTGTATTGCGTGATAAACTTATTTTTGAATGAAATCTCATTTTTTGAAATGTTTACATTCTCTTAAGTAATGAAAAATTAATTCCATAATTGATAGTGAATAGCTATAATAAATAGTAAAAGATACATTTATTTATGTAACTACATGTAAACGAGATAAGGCTACGTCGTTTTAAAAACTGCACTAAATACACGACCAGTCGTTTATTTTGAAAACTTATTATTTATTGCACAAAAATATGTGAACTTATAAACTTCCTTCAGATTCTTTCTTCACATCAATGCATCACTCCACAATACCAACTTTGGTGAAAAGACAAAAAATAAAAAAAGGCCTACCTGTACTTGATACCTTACCTTCCTTCACATCCAAAGCCATTTGCTTAATTAATTAAGTACGTTATTTGTCATTTTAAATTCGCGGCATTAATATCTTTTGGGTTTATAATGTTTTTTTTTTTAATTTGGAAAAAAATAAGATTATTATTAGGATTTTGTTACGCGTTTTAGATTTGTATAATTCAATTTCGTTTTTAAAAATGAATTTTTTTTAGGATACCAATATATATATGGAATTAAAATGAAGATTGTTTTCTGGATCTAGAAAGTTAGCTTATCGATCAAAAAGTTTGTCAATCATAAACAAAACTTAGCCCATTAAGCTATCCAACATCCATATTGCACCTTAGGAGTGTTGGCCTCTTGGGAGTATTGCCACTCCACTCAAGTGTAGGGATTTAATGACTTATGATCACAACCCTAACACTCAAGTTGCATGGTCAATTATACATTTCCGTATCACACATATCATATAACATACCAATCGAACTTTAAAAAACAAAATTTCCACTATGTTATGTTCATGGGATGACCTTGCAGCGTGCGTGGTGGGTGACCCCATATAGAGCGCATGTCGAGGAGCCCACAAAATTTTATACACGTAGGAAATGCCCACCACGCAACAAGTTAGAAACTCGGGTAATGATGCATGACCTATCAACTCATACACCCAATCTGGATGAATACAACGGTAAACAGATCGGATCTGACAAATCATCATTTCTAAGATTTTTCTTTAATACCCTGAACTATAAGTTAGTTATGATCTTAAAAGCATCGTGTCACATGAAGTTGAATTTTTAATTGCATGTCCGAGCAAGATGTGTTGTTATAGGCATGGTTGTGCCTAGGTCCTTAGGCATGCACTAGGTGGCACATTGGTTGTGGCTTAGGTTGCGCAAGGTCCATGTATAAGATTTTATATTGTTTGTGTGTGTAGTATTATAATTTATAAAGTTAGTCCAATAGTAAAACATTAAGATTTAAGAACCTAATTAATTTTTAAAGCAATTAACATATAAGTCTCTAAGAATGGAGAGTCTCAAATTACATATAACTATGTAAGATAAACTATTTTATTACCATTATTTTGTTTTATTTATTGGTATAACAATTATCAATGTATTAATAAATTTTACTTATACACACACAGAAAACCAATTTAATTTTACTTTTTACGTAAGGTCTTCAAAATCTACAGATAACTGTTATCTGATCGTGATAGCATGGCGCATCCCTTTTCACCATACCAACTTCCCCCACTACACCCCCTTAACCCCTCACTCTATTGCCTCTAAACAAATCAACAAATATATATAGAATATACTTACAACGGTGGTCAATTACATGAGACTGATTTCTCGATTCTTTATTTAGATGAAAATGATTTGGGACATTATAAATATGGTCACCTGTCATAAATTTGTCTTCTTCGCTTTGTATTGGACGATGTTGTTTGAAATGTGTTCAAAGAAAATTATAATTATATTTTTATGTGGTTACAAAAAATTAAATTTAATATTTATTTATCTACAACCTTTTTTTTAATTTTAATTACTCAAATAGTAAATAAGACAAAAATCTTGTAATATTAAATTTCAAGTTATGTAGAGCGTAGGTAGTATAAACTACTATACAGAAGGTTATATTGGCGTTTAGATTTTAGATACAAAAATTGTTTTACATCATTTAGAGCGTTTATCTTTTATAGAAAATGTTAAGAGTTCAAGTTTTATAAAGGTTTTAATTAGGAAAGACCATAGAATATTTTATAAACTGTTACGGGTATACTGGTAAGATCACCTTTATCTAAGACAAAGACTCGACATACCCCAGATAACATGAATAGCAAACACTCTTCGTTTATATATAGAAATGGTTTAGCTTTCAAAATGTTATTCTTGCTTTACACGAATTTTAAACATTAAAGATTTTATGACAGATATAAAACTAACGTTATAACATGCAAACTATTAGAGGGGGATTTTTTTGTGTATCGTAACATAATAATATAACACCGTCATTTTGAGAACCAAAATTTTCTTTTTAAAATACAATTTAAGATTTCAAACTGCGTGGGTTTGACTGTAAATAGAACAATCAAACCTGTCTTAAAATTTAAAAATATGCAGCGGAAGTAAAAACACGTGGCAAACTATATAAACATTCAAAATGATGCCACAAACGACAATTGGTGTTACGGAATACATAACCGACTGACCATTATTTTAAACAGACATAAACATAGTTTAAACATAAAAGCAGTGTTCCTCCCAAAGCAATAACTACCCGCAGGCTCCCGAGCTCACTGAGGATTACCTGCACATGTGGAGTGTAGCAACTGTTAGCTATAATAGCTAGTGAGTACCAAATAGCATGCAATCAATATAAGTACATCACATATCATCAATCATGCTCAGATAGTTCTATCATAGCATCTCGCGATGAGTTGGCGTAGTCAGGAGGTAACATATCTTGCAGGGGAGCTAACCCGGCTCAATGCACCAAACTGGGGTACCAAACACATCAACCGCCCCGGTGGGGGAGCTATACAGCGTCCACCATTGCGTTTTGGAATCCGCAGATTCCTCTGTTGTACAGCCGCAGCTATACCCAAAGAGGACAGCTTTGTCCTTAAATAGAACAGCTTTGTTCTCGCAAGACAGCTTTGTCCATAGGATCCGGATCAACCACAAACAAACAATTGATTCAATCGAATCATCAGTCAATGCGCGCATATATATTCAATACTCATCATAGCATACACCTAATCAAGTGCATACTATACTGTGTCAACATGGTATTTTCTAGCATCATCATGCAATCCTACACTTGAACAAGTGCGTGTACAAATCATGGTTTACAATTCTGTAATCATTGTTAATATGTGTTATAGGTATATTAATTGTTATGTCATTCGACACTCACCTGATAGGCTAGAATAAGCAAAGACCTTGCTTTGGCACACACGGATTGTCAATTCAACCTATAATACCAAGACTTACGCATCAATCATTTGAACACGCGAGGAACGTCTAGGATACTTGAAACAATACCCTAATGATGCTATTTTACCATTTATTAACTAACTATAGCAGCCCAAGCAACAACACGCGAACACATATCACAAAACAACACATTTGGCTGTGTGCAGGGGTGTCGCGCCGCGACACAGCCTTGTGTCGCGCCGCGACCAGTGTGCAGAACTGCAGCTTGTGTTTGTTTTGTGCACAACAGGCTCATTTTAGCTCATTTCAATTCCAAATCAATTTTGGTAAAAATCTAGTGTTTCATAGGACCATTTGACACTTGTGGAAGCTTTCTAACATCAAAAACTCCTATCCAATTAATTCATACGAAAATCACAATTAAATGGACAAAGACGTGCGCAAAATGGCCAAAACTTGGTGTAGACCAATTCCAACACTTGCAACACACCATATACACCTAATATGATGTATTGAAGGTGTTGCAACTGACCAAAACCTTTAAACTCATTGTTTGGTATCATTTTTCAATTTCTTCCTATTTAAGGCCTATTTTTTCACTATTTTAGCCAATTCAAGCAAAACAACCATTCCAATTCAAAACCAATGTTCTAATCAATTCATACAAGTCATATGAACCTATTAGAACCTTAAAAATCAGTTCTTGATGTGTAAAAACAGATTTAGGCCATTTTGGCCATTTTGACCCATTTAGGCTAAATATTGGATTTGTGCAAAAACACCACTTCTAATGCACCAATTGAGTTCTAATCAATCCTAACAAGTTATAAGATCAATTAGAACACTAAATTTCAGTTCTTGAAGGTCAAAATCAGTTTGACCCGTATTTGACCAATTTTGACCAATTTAAGCCAAAATTCAAAACTCATCAAGAACACTACTTTAATTCATGGAATTGATTCCTATACACTTATAAATGATATTAGAACCTATTTCAATCATAAATTTCAGTTCTTGATTGCTAAATCAAAGAACCCACTTGTAAACCTAGAATTTCAAGAACATGAAGAACTCTAGCATGAACAAGAATGAATTGGCACTTACAATGATCAAAGAATGTTTAGGAACTGATCTTGGAGTGATTCTAAGCCTTAATTCACTGCTGGAACAAAGTTTAGTAAGTTTTCTTTCAAAACCCAAAAATCAAGAACATGGTGTTTTCATAGAAGGAAAGCTTACAAGGAAGGTGGAGAAGATGAAGATGGATTCACGGCAGATTGAAGCTTGGATTGGTAGCAATAAAATCAGATTTCTTGAATTGTTTCCCCTTGAATCTCTTTTGCACACAAAGAACACAAAGCAAGAACAACTAGATAAGTGTTGTCTGTGTTAACATACGTGGGGGATATCACAGACCGACTTGTGGGTATTATTATCCACAAGTGGGTATTTTGTTCCCCATTTCCAACTTACAGCTCATCTCTTGTTTAACCGTTTCAACTAACGAGGATATTTTTGGAATCCTCGTTTGAAACCGTTCGATATTTTATATTCTTTATCTATATTTATTAATATTTTCAATAACCCTTATATTTATTATTTTCCATATTTTATATCATTTCCTAGAATATATATATATATTATTTAATTAAATTAAATAACTGACGTACCATAATCGGACACGTCTAGGCCCGTTTTGAGAATGTTACAAATAACGTTGTGGATTTGTTGTCACGCCTCATCACACCAGTTGTTAGATTCAGAATTCTAAAAAATTACATAAAATAAATATTTTTTCTGAGAACCATTGAACGTCATGATATGTAGTATTTCTTAAATACTCATATTCTATTTTATGTCTTCTTTTTCTAATCTTAATAAAATACTAATATAAATAAAATTTATTAGACGATCATACCTGTTAATTTAAATAAAAAATTTAGTTATCAAATTTGAACCATTCATTTTAGTAAAAACTAAAATTCAATTTTAACTTTTCTTGATCAAATTTGGATTCAAGTTTTGCTATAATTTGTATCAAAAGTATTAAAGAGAATCTATATATGTTATTTTTAAGCTTCAAAATTTATCACCTTAATTTACAAATATCATATTTACTCTTTATAATATTTTGATATATTATATTTAACCATATTCTTAGTTTTATCATTTTAAATTCTTTTTAATTATAATTAATAAGGACTTAAACTTATTGCCCTAATTGTAATAATAATAATCGATGACACATACAAAATACAATCACGTCTCTTAGTATCATGATACCACATTTCATTCGTTACATCTGTCCTCCCTTTCTAGTCAATTCATCTACGACTGGTATGGGTGTTGATATCATCTCATGCCTTTTTTTAAGTCTCATTTTTTTCGTGTTATAATTATTTAATATCTTTTTGCTAATATTTATTATTTTTTAAATTAACTCGTATATCATACAAACATTTAATTTACATATAAATTATACACCTACATACATGTATAAATAAAAAATAAGATAATGTATTTGAAGAGTGTTGAATTTATAGTGTTTTGAAATTGTTAAAAAAATTGTTTGGATCGTGAACCGATAAATAGTTTTAGGGATTAAAAAAAACAAAATACACAACAAATGCTTAAAATCTTATTAAGTGAATGTACCCGAACTAAAAACGAATAATCCAATTCTTATATGGTTTGGTTATCGACTTCTTTCAATACTTAGAAAATCTGAATAACCCAACCCGATTTATTTAAAACCCGATAAAATTAACCAAACAACACACCACACCCTACGTTTTAAAAAATCTATATGAAGAGTAATAATTGCGAAAATTTGAGGGGGAAAAAATAAGAGAAAAAACAACAATGTAGTATTTTAGTCCTTCGTCGCAAACAGAGACACATGGATACTTTGTATGACTTCTTTATCTTCTAGCGGTAGCTAGAGATATACACCGTGTAAATCTTGCAGCCTTTTCTGCAGCTGCATTAAAACACACACTCACACTAAAAACACACACAAATGGAGGTAAAGGAATTAAAGTGCAAGAATCTCGAATTAAGCTTTTCCTTTTTCATCTCCTCCTGCCATGCCGTGACCTCCATTAAACCTCAAAAAGTTTAAAACTTTTTCAAAAACACGTTAGTGTTTGTGTATCAGTGTGGCTATCAGTGTGTATCTGTGTGTGTGAGAGAGAGCCAATTATGAAAATCTTATAATCCCCTTTCATTTACCATATCACCCTCCGACTCCATTGAGAGGGGGGAAAAGCTCAAAACTGTTCAAGAACTTAACTGTGTATATCAGTGTGTGTGTGTGTGTGAAAGAGAAAATGGCGATGGTGAATTTAAATCTAGAAAACGCAACTAAATTCGAAGTGGGTTTTTGTCATTTTAGATTGAAATTGAAGTCAAACATATGATGATTTGACTTCATTTCAAAGACACTCTGTTCTCCACTGTTATCATAATTTCTGCTAAGTTGTTATTGTCTTTGTCTCTGTACGCACATGATATCATGTGGTTTAATTCGGTTTCAATCTTAATCTTCCAAAAATAGGAATTCATATTCAATTGAATTGGTCCCACTAAGCTTCATCTTCATACTTCGTATCTCCAATTGTGAAGAGCATTGCTTCTTACACACTCAAATTCCAGAGGTAACCCTTCAATCTTAACCTAATTATTCCTCCATCTATGAATATTAGTATTATCATCCTTATCTAAATTTTAAATTTTGTATACGGGTGTTGGTGTTCGATTATTGGTTTGCGTTTATAGGCATATTGCATCATAATATATGAGCTATATGAATTTGTATGATATTTGACTTGAAAGGATGGAACCTGGACCCTCAATCTGCATGAACATCATAGTTGTGTGTGATCATGGCTTTCCAGTTTCCTTAACCACTGTTTCTTGAAATGGGAAAGAGTTAAAGTATGAATCTTTGACCTTCAATCTGCATGAACATCATAGTTGTGTGTAATTATGGCTTTCCCTTTTCCTTAACCACTGTTTCTTGAGATGGGTGGGTAAGAGTTAAGTTTTTCAATTTCATCAAAAAGTTTGATAGCATTCTGTTCTTGTTTTTAGGATCTTCAACAAATCAGCGAGAAATCTTGATACTTTCTACATGCAATGACCAGGACTTCTTATTCTTGGCAAATAGCAGTTTTACTTCTTGCTGTTCTGTTTGTATCGATTCAGTGTTCCGAACAACATAATGCCTCTCAAGACCAAACCCTTTTGAGAATCCAACACCTTCTGTATTACCCTGTTGTTCTTAGTAGCTGGAATAATGCCACTGATTTCTGCAACAATGTTCAAAGTTCATCTGTTACTGTTGTTTGCTATGAAGATATAGTAACACAACTTCACATAATCAACAGTGACAAAGCACCACCGTTGCCTAACGATTTCTCGATAGACAAGTTTTTTGCAACACTCGTTAGGCTTCCAAGCTTGAAGGTCCTCAAATTGGTTTCTTTAGGATTATGGGGACAATTACCCAGGGAGATATCTCATTTATCGTCACTAGAAATACTTAACATTACTTCAAATCACTTCACTGGTGCGATCCCACCTGAAATCACATCTTTGACAGATCTCCAATCGCTTGTACTTGATGACAACAAGTTTACAGGCTGGATCCCAGCCGATGTCGGTTTCTTAACCCGTTTGTCGGTTTTGAGTGTAAAAACCAATTTGCTAAATGGGTTGTTGCCAGAATCTTTAGGGAGTTTGGTTGATATTCGAGTTCTTGTGCTTTCTCACAACAATTTCTCGGGCCAAGTACCCGATCTTCACAATTTGAGAAACCTTCAAGTTCTTGAACTTGAAGATAATTTTCTCGGGCCTCAGTTCCCTCAGGTCACCGATAGAATCATCTCCATTGTTCTAAGAGATAACAAATTCACTGCTGCTCTACCCGAAGAACTACATTCTTTTTATCATCTTAGAAAGCTAGACATTGCTTTAAACCGATTCATGGGACCCTTTCCAAGTTCTATAATATCTCTACCATCGTTGACTTATTTAGACATTGAAGGGAATAGGTTTACGGGAATGCTTTTTGAGGATCTTGCTTGTAATCCTGAGCTTGAATTTGTTGACTTGTCTGCCAACCTTTTAACGGGGAGACTGCCTAGTTGTCTTGTGTCTTCAAAGGCTAGGAATGTGGTCTATGACGGGAATTGTTTGACTACTAATGATGGGTATGAAGTCAGAAGTCAAAACCCAATATCGTTTTGTAGAAATGAAGCTTTGGCTGTGGGAATCATTCCGAGACATCAAAAGACCAGTAAGGGCTCAAAAGTAGCTCTTGCTTTAGGGATCACCGGGGGGATCATTGGTGGAATCATATTGGTGGGTGTAGCATTCTTGATTTTCAGGCATGTTAATGTTAAGAAGGCGGTTAAAACGCCCCCGCTAAGGGTAATAGCGGATAACTCTACTGCTTCCTACACTTCGAAGTTGCTTTCAGATGCAAGTAAGCTTACTTTCTTCACATTAGTTTGAAGCTGTTTGTCTTCATGTTTTGAAGCTAATTATTTGTTTATGTTTATTGTTTGGTCCCGTCTCACAAAATGCCTTTTTAGTCATTTCACTTTATTTAATTCTTCAATAAATCAGAACTTGTCAAACACTCAAATATCTTATTATTACAACTTCAAACGGTATAAGCACATCCAAACACTACTTTGAACAATTGATATTTGCAACTAGTTATCATATTTGATTCTGATTATTCAGTGTCACATAATCACTTTCAAAATGCATATCCAAACACTACTTTGTACAATCGATTTTTGCAACTATTTATCATATTTGATTCTGATTGTTCAATATCACATAATCAATTTCAAAACGCGTACCAAACCCCTTTATTCAACCTATTGGATGTTTAACAACTAATTTTTCCATTTTTTGAAGGATATGTTACTCGAGTGATGAAGCTTGGAACACTTGGTGTTCCTGCTTACCGAACCTTCTTGCTAGAGGAACTTGAGCAAGCTACTAATAGGTTTGATACATCTTCATTCATGGGTGAAGGTTCTTATGGTCAGGTACGTGCTGTTTGCATGAAGAATCTCTCTTTTATTTATGGCCAAATTGCATGTAGAAGAAACTTATTTTCAACTAATTAATCTCTATTTTAAGAACTTACATTCAAAATCAACTTTTCAGGGTTTATGTTCAAATTTTAGCAACTGAGTATCTTATTTGATTATAACCTTATAACATAACATAGGCACTTAATGATGATTTTGAAAGTTTCCTGAAAATAGAAGATTGAAAGTACTGCTTTGATGTACAAAGTTGCCCCTGATCAATTGCTCCAAGTGACTTTTTTTTTTGAATTAGATGTACAGAGGTCGACTTAAGGACGGATCATTTGTAGCCATCCAATGCCTAAGAATGAAAGGAAATCATAGTACACAAACATTAACACATCACATAGAGTTAATCTCAAAACTTAGATACCAGCATTTGGTGAGTGCTCTTGGACATTGCTTCGAATTTTATCTGGATGATTCAAGTGTCAGCAGGCTATTTCTCGTGTTCGAGTATGCACCAAATGGGGCACTTAGAGACTGGATTTCTGGTAAACTTGATGTAAACTTTAAATAATTACATGAAGTAGAAAGTTATAAATTTTCTTGCTAACTCGATATGTCTAATAGGGAAGAACAGCGGAAAAAGGTTGTCATGGAGTCAAAGAATAGCAGCTGCGATTGGCATAGTTAAGGGCATCCAGTTCCTTAACAATAACATTATGCCTCTAGCCATCTCAAGCAACCTGAAAATAACAGATGTTTTCTTAGATCAGAATTTTGTCACAAAGATCAGCTGCTACAATCTGCCATTGTTAGCAGAGAACAACAGAAAGGTACTATAATGAAATATTTCATGATCAGACATTCAGACTATTTAGCATCTATCTCAAGAAATATTTCATGATCAAAGTTACTTACTTGGTTCATTGCCAATACAACAGGATGGTGTCCATAGTTATTTCAACAGATTCAAAAAACCTAATCATGCAAGGTAAGCAATTAACAACTTGTATATGGTTAATAGTTCAAGGCAAAGATATTGAATAATCAATGCATATGTTCTTACATTTTCGCAAACTTTTTAGAATTAGTCATCCGGAGAAAGCTGATGTGTATGATTTTGGTGTTATACTACTCGAAATCCTTTTGGGGAGACCGTTGTGCACACAAAAGGAAATAGAGTCGGTAAAAGAAGAGTTTCAGACCAGAATAGCAGCCGATTATGCAGATTTAATGGACATGGTTGATCCAGCAATTTGTAATTCATGTTCTGATCAATCTTTAACAACAATGGCGGAAATCTGCAGCAGGTGTTTGGTCAACGATCCAGCAGAGAGACCATCTGTAGAGGACATGCTGTGGAATTTGCAATATGCTGCACAAGTGCAGGAAGCCTGGCACAGTAGTGAAGGATCTCCAGTTTCATCTTCACAACCTGCAATCACACAATAGTAGCATTGTTTCCAGTAGTCATCTACAATCATCTATGCAAGCAATCTGCAAAAAGGTATATATATATTAAATTCATCTATGGGCTTTTGATTGTAAAAAGCGGTAGGATTGTTCTAGATCACTGATTTCTATCTAAAAGTAGATAGCTTACTGGTTTATGTATGTTAACATTTAGATGTAACAAGAATGTGTAATAATAAATTCTGTGATATATTATCGTACGCAATCAAGCAAGTAATCAAAATCTAGTTTTGCAATAAGTCTGCAAAATGATTACCCCTTATTCTCTTTGGCCGTTGATGCCCCTCGCCACCTCTGTTCAAGTCGACACTTGTTGTCTTTGTTTTGTAACTGCATTCGCTTTGCAGCCTTCTACCCAGAGTGAGCGCTCACCCTTGGTTTTTGTTCTTTTATTTGGTGCAACCCCCCTACCCACTCTTTAAGTCTTTAACCAATGCTTACCATGCTTTTAATATTACGAAAAAGTTTTCTACAGTAATATGTCCGTTTTTTTTTTATTTGTATCAACTATTTTATTAATTTTAAAAATAAATTCTAAAAAATATTAAAATAAGAAAAAAGATTATATTTATGAAATAAGGAGATAGAAATTAATAAGATTTTGAAAATTATGTTAATGTGGGTTAATAATTATGTTTGTGTGATAAAGTTTGTTAGTGGAAAGTATATCTTAAATAAATAAAAAGTTAAAGTAAATTAGGAGAGAAAATAAAATGATTAAAGATGATTAGATGTGATTAATTTAGATAGAATAAAGATCAAGATCTTGTTTTAATTAAAATTTTAAAACTCTTAAATTCATGAAGAAGAGAGAATGTTAAATGTTTTATATAGTAGTATAGATAATAATATTGATCTATTAATCAAGAAAATAATTTTTTTAAAGAGAACAAGGATATAATAGACTTTTTAAGTGAAAAGACAAGGATATATTGGTCTTTTTATTTACATCTAGGACAACAAGCATAACAAAATCCAAATATTATGATTTATGAACTCCTAGCATATTAAATGAAGTTTAAGAACCGTTAATAGAAACCTTTAGTGTAAACAAAATCCAAACTTCTAATTTACTCTATAATAAATACTATTAAAAATTATATTTATTCCTAAATAATTCATCCATTCTATCTACCTATCATCTATTGACACATAAAATGTACTAATTCTCTTTCTTATCAACTTTATTGATTTGAAAATTTTTCTTGATACAATTACTAAAGGGTAAGTATGATGATTGAATATGAGAATATAAAAACTCTCCTAATATAATTAAGTGTAGGAATATATAAACAATAGTTGACACCATCACCTTCAATATGGTGTTAACCATGCTTCATTTGAAAATTTACAACCTTAAGAATCCAAACAATGTAAATGTCAATATCAGTTTAATATGTAATAAAATTAAGTTATAAAATAAGTGTAATCGATCAATTTAGAAAATATAAGTGAAATAATGATAAAAAAAGAGACCCTTAGATCTTTGTGGAAAACTAAATTAGAAAACTACATACATAGGAAGTCGAAAGTCTCCTCTTTGGTTGCAAATAGTCAAAGCAAATCTTAACCGACATTTACACAGCAACTAGAAAGCATAATGGGCTTTTGTATATGTTCCAAAATTCGAACCAATATAAAAACTAACTCATCAAACTTTAGAGCTCCATCAGTATCTGAAATTAACATACAGAGAATACGGTTTTGAAGATAAAATTTCCCCTTCTCCACAAGCCTCTTGGACTCGATTGCATTTAGAAATACCTATCCAAACATAAGTTCAACTTAGTTATAGGTAGACTTTTAAATGACCATATCCAAGGGATTATAATTGGTATTGGTCTTGTTTGCAATACAATCTACTTTTGCAATGATTTACGCTTAGAATGATAGCAAACATCAGTTTGATTTGTCCAGTCATGTAACATCTATCCTTACACAAGACAATAGAAATTTGATTGCCATAAGACCATGCTTTATACCTTTTTTTCTAATCCGGATTAATAGACTCCTTGCTCTTATAGACCCGCTTGCATTAACAAGACTTCTTTCCTTTTAAAGCAGGAACTATATCCCAGGCTCTTTTTTGCAAATATTTCGTCTTATTACGCACAACTATCCAATCACTCGAGTCAGCAAACTTGATAGACCTCATCATAGCACATAGGCTCTCCTTAATGTCTTTAGCAATAGCAAGAGCATAAGCAACAAATTAAACATACCTCTTAGGATGTACACTTTGTCTCCTCAGTCTATGTCTTGCAATGCATGGAGTGAAGCTTGTGGTTGCGAAGATGATCAAGGTTCAACAACTACATGTTCATTCGACCTCTCTATCACATTTATACACCTATAAACACTCGAGGAGACAAATCAGTATGGGGATGGTGTGAGTGTGATCATGCCATCATGACACCCCACCTCAGGTGTGATGCAGTTGGCTTGAGGGGGATTATAATGTGTAGAATATTTTTCTATACTTTATAATAATTAAAAGTATTTGAAAAACCAATGTGTAGTTCTGAATGGCCAAAAAATAAATTTTTTCTACTCCAAACACAGTAACACACTATAAATATAACACTCTCATTCTAAGATTAATCATATCATTCTTCTCTTCACTTTACACAACAAACTCATATCTTCTAACCTTCATTATCAACTTCTACCTTATTGAAATATATTACCATGGACAACAATTTTGATCCCTTTTACTCTTTTAGGTATATAATCCTCCACCGGGTCATCAAATTCACCTTCAGAATATATGATCAACCACAAATGTGTAAAAGGTCAATATATTTATGTCTCATTTCGACTTTTCTTGATCCGCCAATGGTTTTTCTTAGGACGACGTATATACAAAATTCTATACATTGCACAGAGTAGCTCAAAAATTTCTTTCCTTCGGTAGTTCCTACTACCTTAATTTTCATATAGTTTATTTCCCTAACTACCATTTTCCAACTCTGCCTCAAACATGGCAACAATTCCAACAACAAATGAACACTCTAACTCAATTGAAGGTTCTAGCGGAATACAAAAGGCCTGAGACAGCCACAATCTAAAATCAGTAGGAATAACAAAGAAGATACGAAAAAATAAATATGTATACGAGGAGATCTTCACATTTTGAAAAAAATAAATAAATTGGTATACGAGAAAGAGTAAGATCTTCAAAAAAAAATGAATATGAATGATCTCGAGTTTTTGTCACACGAGAACCGTTGTTGATGAGAAAAACTCTAGAGCTTATTTTGAAACAAAAGGACATATAAATAGTATGGGGTTTAAAAGAGGTTTTTCATTTTTTGTATGCTTTTGTAGGATGGTAATTTCTTATTTAGTGTTACTTATTCCCCATACAAAGCTAAAATTTACATTTGGGGATATGATATTGTAAGTTTACGAGGTTACAACTTAAAACCAATTGGTTATGAGAGGAGTAGCTTAGGACTCTTATTAAGCACATTACGGAGTCACTTTCCGTCCGATGTGTGACATTACTCAACAGATATATGCTTTTAGCAGCATCTATTTTAGGTGATTCCACACTCAAAAACTTTAAATGAATGGTATATTAGTCATTTCATCTTATACTTATTTAAGTAATTATGAGTACGGAAGTACCTATCAGAGTGAGCGTAGGGCCAAACCCGAAGAGGTCGGGTTGCCTTCGGGTAGCTCGGGTTCCTTCGGGAACACCGCTACCCAGCCCCCTCGGATTCCTCTCTCGGTTCCACCCATTTGAAGCTTTTTTTTATTTCTCGTGTAACGGCTAGCTTAGTAAAAAAATTAAAAAAATCATCCCAACGGTATTATAGCCGTTATATATTTATATATATATATAATTATTATTTTTATTCTCTTATAAATACATAACTATACCTCAACGATCTCATTCAAAATTCTTTTAAACTTTCAACTTTTCCTCTGTAAAAAATTCTCATCCAAAATTCTTTCAATCTTTCAAACTTTCAAACTTCTCACAAAAAAAATTCGACATGGATTCACGTCGCAACTGCGGTCGAAACCCGGATTCAAACACATCAACGTCCACCGGTTTCCAACCCATTACAACCCGCAACACGAATCTTCATCCGGCTTCCAACCCAAATATATGATTCGTTGGTGGACCAAATATCTACGTACAATCAGCAGGTAAATCAAAATATGACATATAGAATGAAGAAACTTGAAGTCAAGGAAAAGGCGTTGTTGGTCAAACAAAACGAGATTGAACTAAAAAAACAACAACAATTCAACAAAGACTTCGAGTTTTACATTAGCCTGTATAATCACCTTTCGGGTGCTATTTTAAGACAACTCTGACCAAGAAAAAAAGTATTATAAAATTATACGGTTGGTACGAATGAAATGTATTATTATTATTATTAATGACGATTTTATTTATATTAATTGATATCTTTTAATTTTTATAGAATTGTTATAATTAAATAAATTAAAAAAAGTGGCAAAAAGATTTGGTTGATTTGGGATGAGTGCTACTTGGATTTTAGGTTACTTTGAATTGGGAGGGAAAAAGAAAGAAAAGCTAATATGATAGCTGATGTGACATTTGGGTCGAAGATTGCTATACTCGTGGCCTCATAAGTGTAGAATGATGAAAACTCCGTAGGTATTTTGTATTACATTGATAACTATTTATATAGTACAAAGGGTACAAGCGAAACCTTAATATGAAACCTAATGGGCCCTAGCCTATCTATACAATAAGACTGAGCCAACTATACTAAACCCTAATCTACGTTCTCTAACAATAAGTAGTTCTAGCTACAAACACCCTTTTCACTTTACATTTCATATGTATCATGACCTTTCAATCAGGTGTTACACATAAATATTACTAAAGCACTTGTTCTTGACCGTTACGATTACGCAGAGTAAGTTGATCACATTTTCCATGGGTTATCTGTATATATATGCCTGCATTGGAAATTTGTATATTCCATAGAATTCTACACGCAAGGCTGCGCACATCTTGTGACATCTCATATGGAAAACTTATGAGGCATGTACTAGAATTCTCACTTTAGATGATCACCATCATAGTAATCATTTCTATGATGTCATAAAGAAACAAAAGCTCTTTCCTGCTAATTTGTTTAGCGCGATGAATTGTCATACGCAACAAAAGTTAATTGATTAGACTATTATACCCTTGAATTTGTAGACGAAAATAAAAGATAGTGAGTTTGTAGAAGTATAAAAGTCTTAATTGTTGTGTATGACAAAAAGTTTTTGTACACAAATCACCCATTTGTTTTTGGGTATTTTAGTTATTTCAATATCAATCAAGAATCACATTTGTTGAACTACTTGTCCATATCCCCAAACCTTTACACTTCTCGCGAACCTCTCATGAAACTTATGTCCCCCTTCCCATTAATCGTTCATAAAACCGCATTCGCTATCATCCGTTTCTTTAGACTTGTCATAGCAATATGGCAGAGGCAAAAGCAAGTAGCAATTCATCAGACGATCAGCAGAAGACCACAAGAAAGCGAGCTAGCAGATCAAATGAATTGGGATCACCAGAATCCAGCTTGAATAATGGTTTTCCTTGTGGAGCCTGCAAGTTCTTGAGGAGGAGGTGTGTCGATGGGTGCATCTTTGCACCTCACTTTGGCTCAGACCAAGGGACCGCACTGTTTGCTGCAGTGCACAAGGTGTTTGGGGCCAGCAATGTGTCAAAGCTCTTGGTGCACCTTCCGGCACATCACCAACGCCATGCAGTTCAGACCATATCATTTGAAGCTCAGGCCAGGTTGACTGACCCTGTTTATGGTTGTGTGTCAACCATCATTGCTTTGCAACAACAGGTAAGAGCTTGCATTCTAAAATAGTCTTTTTGTTATTCCGTCTCCAACACATTCAAACTACTAAATCATATTGTTTCAATTGAACACCTACACTTGTAGATAGCGACTTTGAAGATGGAGCTAGCAGCGGTGCAGAACAAGCTGATAAACAACAGACTCATGGTTGCAACCACACTCCAAGAGGGTTCGCAGCAGCAACCAGAACCTGTGCGCCAATATGATATGCAGCCAGTGTATTCAAGTGGTCCATCTGCTTCAAATAACAGCATGATCAACATGGACATCTTTGATTCTAGTCTGGATAATTTTGCAGGTGATCATCAGACTGCTCTTCAATCACAGGAATTCCAGCCTAGTTTTGATCCTCAATTTTTTCAACCTTTTTGCACAAATGATGATTACGAGGAAGAAAGTGGGGAATTTTTCGCGTTTGCAGACCAGTTGCTTCAATCTAGTTGAATTGAATAGTTGTATAATCAAATAAGCTGTTCTTCTGCCATGCCAAAAGCATGGCAATCTTCCTTGAATAAAAAGAACTATTACAAAATTTTACCGGCTTTTGATTAAATATGAATACATGTGTAAGATTGTGATTTGTGATTCTGTTTTATTGTTTAAAATGTGGTTACAAGACCAATACCCAACTCTTCTGCTAGCTCATCCCATACAGGTAGAAGAATCAAAACAACTAGAAATATTGCCACCGTCACCGCCGTTCTCCGCCATGTTCCAACCTCTGTCACGTCATTTAGGCAAGGTTTTTCTGGCGACCTCTGTCAATATGTAACATTTCATATCAAGAAAACCTTGTCTTAACGAAGGGTATTTGTGACATTTCACACAAACTAATACCTGACATATCAGCACATACAATCCCCAAGGAAGAGATAAAGGTCCACCGAGCTGAATTCACAAGGATATACCATACGGTATTAACATTGCATGAGACTATGAGCATCATCATTATCACATTTTTTTGGCTATAAGTACAATTTATTTGGTTAAAAGTGAATAAAGATTGGAGGAGTTAAAAGGTGACATACCACTCCAAACCCGAGTAATGAGTAAGTTGTTAAACCAAATCCAACGAGCGCGTCCTTCCCAAAAGCACCCTGTTAGATGCATAATGGTATTTCTAAGGTTACAAATGTACAATAAAAAAACCATGTAATAGTTGTTTCACTAATAGAATTGGGTTAATAAAGAAAAACCTGAACCACTCTTCCTCCATCAAGGCATCCAACTGGAAGCATATTGAAAGCCGAAGTAGTCAAACCACACCTACAAGACAAATTCCAATATAACGATAAGCAACCTAGATTACGGACAACATTACCCAAATTAAATGTAACATTTCACTCCGCATATGGCCTAATCAAATATCTAAAATACATGATCACAACAAAAGAGAATCTTGCAGACCAACATTACTGCCATGGGTATTTTGTAATGATTACTATTAGTAATGCACAAGGAGGTTATTCTAGGTAGAGTTTGTCTGGAAGTAGAGGCAGCAAAAACGACGAAGCAGGCAGGGTCGAGTAATGGGTTAAAACAGGTCATTATTGTTCGAGTTGAAACATGCCAGATCAAGTTGGAAACTTTTTCCCCAATATATATATTTTTTTGTTTAGCATCTCAAGTATGATCACAAACAGTATATTATTTTCGAGAATGATCTTTTGGTTGACAAAATGGTTTTATTATGCAATAAAAGTACAATTTGGGTGAGGTGATGATTTTAGACTAGTTTGACCCTTTTTGTTTAAAGCAAACTTTGTTTATTTGATCCGTTTCACCTGTTATAGATAGAACATAAACCCAATACACTCGTTTATAAGTAAATGGTTCAATTTGCCACCTCTACCAAAAAAAGAAACGTTGCATTGGAAAGTAACAACAACATCCAAGAACAGTACATCACCAGCCAGCAATTACAAGTGGATGGATCGACACAGTGGCACCATGCATTGCACTGCATAGACAACAATAAACATCAAATAACAATAAAGAACGAACAATATAATCACATTATGTAAAAAGAGCAGATAAACATAAGTTTAAATAATTAAATATATTAAATTCTACCAAATCCATCCATAACTTTTTTTTTCTAAATGCATAATTACATAGCAGTACACTAGGGGTGTGTGTGAGTTTACTGTTAAAAAAAAGATAATCTGAAATGGTAGTGGAGGAAAACATACGCATAACCTAGTGAGGCTCTGCTGATGAGCCCGAGAAGTAAAGAGCCCTGGAAAAGGGAGCTAGGAACCTGCACCATATCGGCTGCAGCATCTGGTTTTGATGAAAGTAGCAGACCAACAGCAAACATTGAAAGTGAAAGTGCAGCTCCTGCAAAGGGGCCCGCTAGAGAAATGTCTACTTTTGTCTTTCTATCAGGGAGAATCGACTTAAACTGCAAGATTCAAGAAACATACATCGTTTTTACTTCAGCGTAGCTTAAAATATACACATACACACACATATAGAAACAGGATTAAACAAGAACTTAAATATCAGTAAGAGCAGTAAAAACTAAGAAATAATTATATGTCTGCACCTGAGTGATTGCCCCAAAGCTTCCAAGAGTGATATTCGGAATGAAAAAGGGAATGCTTAACTTCACTTTCTTTGGGAAGGCAGCAAGAAAATGCCCAACTTCCTGCAGTTAAGAATCTCTGTAAGCAAATACAAAAATAAAAAACTAACTCATTGAATTTTGTTCCTTGCTGTAAATAAAACAAGAGTTAATTACGTTTTTTGGTTCGTGTTAACTAGAAATTATGGATTTGGTCCCTGAGCCTGATTTTTTACGGGTTTGGTCCCTCTCGACCCGACTTTCTTGCAAATTTGGTTACAGAGTTTGGTCCCTCCCGCCCCCTAATCAAAGCCCTAAGTGAAGCCATTAAAGCCCTAGTCTGTTTGTTATCCGTGTATCAGAGCAAGAGAGAGTGGATGGGATGTGGTTCGTTGTTGCCGACGATAGTGTTACCGGGTATCTGGTGATGGAGAGAGATGAGAGGAGTTGAGGTTGAGTGGTGAACGTTGAGAGAAGAGAGGAGGCAGAGGCAGAGGCCGCTAGAAGCGGTGGCGGTGGTTTTGTTCAAAACCCGACAAGATTGTAATGGTCGTTCACTCTTACTAGTATAGATTGCAATTTCGTGTGGATGTAGCTACTAGCTAATGATGATAATATCCTAGATATTTTATTTTTTTAGAAATATTTAATATTAATAATATTTAGAATGTAATAAAAAAATTATTGAAAATGAAAAAAATAAATAGGATAAGGGCAGTTTGGTCATTTCAAGTTGGGAATAGACCAAACATACAAGAAAGTCGGGAGGGACCAAACCTGTAAAAATTAAAAAACCGGACCCACGGACCAAATCCATAATTTCTAGCAAACCACGGGGACCAAAAATGTAATTAACTCATAAAACAATATTCATGTTTTTTTAAAGAACAACACCATGCTTTGCAAGAACGAATAATTTTGGATAAACATGTAAAGTACATTGGCTCTTTTTGCATTTTACAATTTTGCAAACTATTACAAAAATATCCATTCTTATGAGTATGGCGATTGAAAACGCTAATCGCTTTTAGATATTTTCACTATATTTTCAGTTTGAGCATGATTGTTTTTTATCCTAAATCCTAAAAAAAGAAATTAGAAAATGAAAAATAAGGCAGTGACGTGTTTTAAAAATGGTTTCCTTACGTGAAATAACTGAACACCCAAAACTCCATATGCTAATGGCAAAGCAGCTTCAACAAATGGATAAAGCAGTTGCATATCAGGTGGTTCAATGGCATTTGGATCTGTAAAGTACTTAACTACCTCAGGAGGAAGACGATTTATCTGCTCAACAAAAAATATATCAATAAAAAAATTATATCAGTTTTGATTCATCAGATTATAGAAAGAATGAATATAGTGGCTCTTTTCTTATTAAAGTAATTGCAATAATTTCTTTTTTCAAGTCGTCCCAAAAATTAAAAAAAGTTCCCGTTTGGGGTTGCACTAAAAATCTACATTCTTACTCTTTAGGAATCATTATAAAATATTTAAAATCAACTTTTTATGGTTTCTTTACTCAAATATCTCAACAAATGAAATTTACCAATCACATACTTAAATTCTCAGTATCAGTTATATCATTTACATCCAATTAGGTAGGATCTCACAAAATCCAATTGCTAAACAGTCAAGTGCTTATGCTTTAGCTCACAACAATGGCCTTGTTCCATTTTATTGGCTAATTAACTACCTGAACCTAAGTTTTGATATTTGTTAATTTGGATAACAATTGGACAAAAATGATGTGGTGACTAACTGATAGGGTTGTAATAATCTAAGCCCGCAACTGACATTTTTTACCATTTAAAGTTCAAAGATAAATTTATTACATATTTCTATTAAAAGGAAACTTTTGATACCTTAATAGTGACCAAGTACACTCATCAAAGTATCCTAATTATAACATTGCATTTATTTAAGGATTGAGATAAAAATAGAGGTGGCACTATGGATATGTTGTAAAGGATCACACGGGTTAGGTTGACATGTAACACTTTTTGTCCCAAAAAATTTTCTTTTTCTGTAGGGATATTGTATATATAGGTCATCTTTAATATCAACTTTTACAAACTACAGCACCCATCATATTCTTTTACCACATGGGCCTCCAAAATCCGACTCCGGTACAAAACACCAAATCTTCAACGCATTAAGGTAAAAAGACCATTTTACCCCACAAGCTGTGATTAACATGCAAAAATAATATTACCAATGGCAAAATTTTAATTAATATTGATAAAATCAAAAGAAAACGCTCCCACCCCCTCCCCCAATAAAAAAACTCTTCCCCGTCAGCATTGTCACCAGCAGCACACCCTTTTTCTTCTAATCAGTTCTTTCTGCATGAAAACTGGAGACGTTTCATGATATCCATTTGGTTTATGCTCTTCTGCACTCCCAATTCATTCTTATACACGGACCCTCGCTTTCCTCCATGTCTGACCCATTTTCCGATTGACAAAAAATCTTGTTTTCTCAATGACGAAAATGAGGTGTGTTTGGTATCAGAAATGAGGGTAAAATTGTCCTTTTACCCAAATCCGACGACTTCTCGTTGAATTATGCATGTTTGGTATCAGAATTGGATTCCGGCAGCCCATGCAGTAAAGAGTTATGAAGGATGACCTATTTGGTATCAAGAAAAATAAAAGATGGCCTATACAAACAATAGTATTTTTCTATAAAATATTATTGTGTAGAATATGGTTACAAAAAGTGTATTACCAATAAGCTAAGTTATTGAATAAAAGTATCTAGGAGGTTTTATTCATTGAAATACTAATTGAGTGACTTTCAACCTATTCGACCCATTTCCTATTAAGCTATTTCTGTCTAACCTGTAGAGATAAAATATAACCCAAAAGACCCATTCAAGATATAATGGGTCAAAATTGCTACCTCCATATAAAATATCGCCAAAGCATATATGACAATAAAATACCTGAGATGCAATTCCTAGCTCCACAGAAGAACCGATGGTGAGAACAAACAATAAGAGAGCAATAACATATTGCCAGAGTGTTGTTGGCCCAGGTTCTGAAACCTCTTTCCTCAACATACCAAAGCTAACTCGTGGGCCACCACGTGGGTCTGGATCTTCTGAGTTGGGTTCCTCTACCATGAATAGGTTATACTTATCACCCATGATTTCAGCCAATTGGCTCTGTAGCTTGGCAAAAACCATTTCTCTATTTCCCCTAAGGTTTCCAAGAAAGAGAATACCCTCACCCAAATCTCCAAATGGCTCTTCCTTTGTTACCCAAAAAGTCGAGTAGCCGAAAAGTTTGTCCTTTATGAGCTTTACATCAGCAGGATCAACTTTTTCTGGTCCAAGAAGTTCCATAAGCTTAAAAGAGTCAACTTGAAAGTTATTATATGCCGACCCAATTGGAGAAATTGTTGGCGGCTGCACAAGGAACAATATGAACGAAGTTTAATATTCATTCTTTATTTTTCATTTCCATACTGACTGACTAACTTCAAACCATCATTTTGGGTTTTCATTGCAAACAAGCCATTGTTTATTGTTCAAATTACAAAAATATATATCAATCTTGAACATTAAGTGTCAAGTATACGTCTTTTCTAGTATCTACATTTCCATAGATAGTCCAAATTCACCTCTTGCAGTTACTGTGGTGTTTTATTGGCATTTCAACACAAGTAGTTCCCAATAAGAACCTAAATATATTGTTTCATAAAGTCAATCATTCTTTTTATCTAATGTTTTTCCAGGGTTCAACTTTCTTTGGCATTTGTAACACACTCTGGTCTCGTTTAACAAATAGAGGAGGGATTTCCTTTTTGAATCCTTATACCTGTAAAATAACCATCTGAAGAGGCTAAAAAGGATCACAGTAGCAGGGTACCTCGCACAGATGAACAATTCTGGATAATATACACACACACACATACATATATATATATATATATAGAGAGAGAGAGAGAGAGAGAAAATTGATCGTTCTATTTTTATCATTTTAGCAAGAATGATGGTTTTTAATATTTCGATCACTCAAAAACAAGTAAACTTAAGGGGACATGGTTTTTAATATTGCGATCAATTGGTAATTTTTTCCTTAAATTAAAGCATAAACAAAACAATGAGGTACCAAATTGAATCACAGAGACTCACTCACCCTGGAAGAAATAGGAGGAGGTGCCACTGGTTTCTCCGAATCAGCCTCACCACCGGCGGCAGTCTCTTCCGGCAGAATCGTTGCCAAATTTGAATCCTTAGACACATCGCTGTCCTCTCCTCCTCCTCCATTGCCACCACCGTCATTATTATTATCACGACCACTGGCAGAACACTCAAATCCGCCGAGAAAATCCTTGTTGTCACTATTTAAACCTAAAATTCGTCGGGTTTTTTTCGGTAATAGCTCTCTACTACACAAAACATAACTGTTCTCCCTGTACCCATCATTCCTCCTGTCATAAAGTCGAAATCGCGCTGTGAAATCAATACGATTAGGTCTTACACGGAACCCTAAATTCAGTGTACTCGTAAAACTACAACTCGTCAGAGTACCCATTACGAGCTCGATTCAATTCAATGCTTTCTACTAGAAATTTGAACAAACGGAATACTTCAAGAATCTGATGCCATATGATTCCCTATCACTTACAAGTTACAAGTATATGGTTCGAACCAAATTGCAATAAGAATTGGGCGAGAGTTTGAGCGACGAATGAAGAAGTATAGGACCCTTTTTTGGCAACGAAAGAAGAATCAAATGGATAAATCTTTCTGTGGGGAATTAATTTTCGAAGAAAATATTGTTTATCTGAAAGACTCAAACGATGGGCGTAAATTATTGATATTTTAAAACTTTTATTAAAAGGCCCTCGCTCTTCTGCACATAATTAGAAATGGTTTAATTTTTAAAAAAATAATCTATGATGTTAAGCCGGGTTTATTTTATTAAATTATTTTTTTGTTATGAATTTCTATCGTATATATCAAACTTTCTAATTTATCATTTAACATATTAAACTTTAAAAGTTACTATTTTATGTATCGTTTCTGATATAGCAACTGACGTGTTAATTACATAGCGGTGACACGATTGATGATGTGTTTTTTTTTCCATTTAAAAATAATTCAAGCAAATAAATAATATTTCTAATAATAATAATACTGATATGATAATAATTTCATATCAAGTTTTCAAAGATGCCATCAATCTTTCCATATTCAAAACTTTATAAATTTCATCAATGATTTCAATGATTCATATTTCTTACAAGTGTATGTATTCAAACTTTAAAGGAATAACATTTCATCAGATAAGTTAGGGTTCTTGTTCGATTCTGTTACGATTTTAGTTGGTTCTTTGTTCAATCTGTAGAAGCCATTCATGGTTCCTGTTCCTCTTTATATCTGGATTATAATACCATGCGTTTCAGTTTGGGATTTTGTTTAAGAGTTTATGATTTTCAAGTTTCAGTTTAAGGTCCGAATGGTTAAGGTTCTATGGTTATTTTCTTCTAATTTTTGTGGTTCAAATAGAATTGTGCCTTGACTTTGGGTTCGAACACATCTGCGTAGTGGTAAACAATAGGTCGGAACCAGCCTAGACCCGGTTTGGAACCGGAATCGATTTAGGCAAACACTGAGAACCAAAAACCGGACTAGCTAAACTACACCAGTGCCGATTTTTCAATCAAATACCCATTTGAAACCGGAACATGTTCTTATGCAGTCAGTACAACTAGTTAATGCTTTGAAACAAATGACTTTAAATAAAATAGTCCTCGTAGTACTTCTCTGAATATTATAAATTAAGGTTGAAGTAGAAAGTTGCATGATGACATTATGCATACGTGAAACTTGAATGAAAATATCTTGAGCTTTAATAAAAGTATTTTGCAATAACTAACACACACACACACACACACATATATATATATATATATATATATATATATGACTTAAGAGTTTTGTATAGATCAAAGATGCTATAATAATTTACTTAATTACTTGTATTTTTCTCGCATTAGATAACACCTGATATTTTTGTCTCTTTAAATGTAAGGAATTCTAGTATGTTTTAATACGAACTTGACCAATTTCAAACTTAGAACAATAAAAACAACCACTTAATAAAAATAACCAAATATACACAAAAATTGTTACATGAAATACAAGTTGTATAACAACAATTAGTCTCTAACAGACTAACATAGTACACTTAATTCTATAAAAACAAATGTTCGTCTATATAATAAAATAAAACAGATTTTAACACATGATTCACAGTAAATATATGTGCTATGATTTTTTAGAATTTGAATGGATTAGTACTAAACTATTAGGTCATTACATTATGAAAATGTTTTGCCTTCTTAAAAAAAACTTATGGGTCGGTCCTGTTTTTTTAACCTGAAACCGGTGGCACCGAACTGGTTTGGAACCATAACCAAATGACCAGTCCGCTTGATGTTAATTGGTCCGGGTTTAGCCCGGGCGCGGTCCAGTCCGGTCCAACTGGTCAAATGCTTACCCTACATATGCGTTTAGTTTGGTTAATAAGTTTAGGTGCAAATAGGTTTAGGTTCTTGCGTTTGAGTTCGAACAAATCTGCTATTTGAGATTCAAGATCATTCCTAACAAATTTTGAACAAATCCATGTCTAGGTTCAATTAGATCTGCCTTTCCAGTTTTGATTCTTCATTTGATTTTGATTGAGTTTCCAGACGTTTGGTATCAATTTGATTTTCCATGTGTGGTATCGTTTTCATCTTCGGGTTCTTCATATCTATTTTGGGTTCTACGATTCATCTCCGTCTTAGATTTCTTTTGTGGTTCTAATTCTTCACCTTGTCTGATCTCTTCAAGTATGTTTTCAATCTGTTCCGACTAATTTCGAATTTGTTTGGTTACAAGTCTAAAGTAATTATTGATGAAGATGAAGACACGATGAAGATTGCTCGCCTTCATAATCATATAATAGCAATAACAATGATAATGGTTAAAAACATGATCGTAACACCCCAAAAATTTATATAATATTAGTCCGAACAAATCCAAACCATTACATATCCCAGTCAACAATGTATAATGATAAACATTTCATATCCCTGTGCTTTATATAAAAATGTAAGATAACACATCATTTTATAGTAAAACACTGTATATTGTAAAAGTCTATGGTTTGAGCGGAAGTCTTTGAAATGATGAGTTGTACATACTGTGCTGGAGCCTTGTCACGATTGTTTCTTGAAAATAATGTGAACAACTAGAGTAAACATAAAGTTTAGCGAATACGTTACTTACATGTCATACTAGGATTTCATATATCATTCTCACATAACACATCACATAAGCTCCTCATCAATTCTGACATACACGCTACCGAAGTAGTCGATCTTAGCTTACGTATCAGCTTAGGATAATCTTATCCTACCCGTTACCATAGTAAACGATCTAGCATAGCCGGTACTATAGTGACCGGTCTCGTCATATTAATCACATAACATCAACGACCATACGTTTACACTTATTTACACATCATCATCATATTCGTTACCCACATAGGATGTAAGTAAAAATACTCATCTGATTGCAGTTGAAAGATAACGGAAAAAATGTTCAACAAATATCCAAGGTATGCGTTTACCGGTACTAAGTTATTTCCATTTTCTGAATATTGACCATCCTTCCTGACTCAGACTCCATTCTAACTTTTACAATTCCGTACCGTTAACATCTCACGATTTAGTGTTTCAACTAAATTGCGATCTTGTTAAGTTATTATTTACGATTCTACACATATTACTAATTCACGATTAGGTGCTAGCCATAATTTACGATTCACAATTACGATTCACAACCCTATGGTTTTTTTATTGTCATTTTCGATTTATTCCTTATTTGATTTATGATTCGACCCATTCCCAATATACGATCCAAGTTTGTTTCCAATTTAAGATCTAACTCACGTTTTTTATTCAATTCCAAGGTTGATTCGCGATTGCCTATTTTACAATTTAATAGTTATTTACGTTTCAATGCCCATTTGTTTTACAATTGTTTCATTGCCCATATACAATTCAATCACTTAAAGTGATTTACGATCGAAGCTGATCATGGTTTATGATTCTAATTAATGTTCCGTTCTACGATTCCCCATTAAACATGGTTTTCTATTCAAGGATAATATGATTTATGATTACCATCAAACACATGCTATTTTACGATTTTGTTCCTAGTTTTCGGTTCCACCCATCCGACGATTTACAATTTGCCAATTAACCCCCATACGGTTTTCGATCGGCAACCCAGTGACATCTCGATTGGGGAATCCCCTAAGGGATTCAACCCCATGATTTACAATTATCACTGCCAACCAATATACAATTAGAGTTTTGATTATTGATTTACAATTTGGCCCCTTACTCTAATTTACGATTCTTAGCTCACAAGAAGATTCACAATTTTGAACTCATGGTCGATTCTACTCAAATCAAATTCACTACAAACCCTGTCAAATCATCTAAATTTTGTTGCATTAATTTTCAAACATCAAAAGGACAAATCCATGATAATTAATTGTGTTTTAATCAACCTTCAATGATACAAAATCGTATAAATGGTTTTCGGTTTATTCCATGTTCTCATACACTCAAATATCATATCCAAACACATTTAAAACTCAATGGATTTCCATGAAATCAATACTAAAATGCTCGTGAGAGTATAGAGAATCATACCCGAATTTGGACTTTTATACACTTGCCCCTTTTTCAAATTGCTATTTTAGATTATTTTAATTTAATAACATACAATTCATTCCCACATGCTTGACACAACATATACCTCATTTGTTTATATTTTATAAAAAAATTTACATTCGGATCTCAGGTATTACAATGATTTGTTTACATCGCATCATATGTGGTACTTCATGAGTATGAAATAAAAACAAAAAAAATTAAAATTATTGGCAACTTGATTAGTAGGTTAAGTGTTACATTAAATGATAAATTTTTAATATTGATACATTAAATGGTAAGTTTGAAAGTTGAATACACACAATACCAAAACATGTTAAATTAGATAATTTTTAGTGAACTAAACCATATGTTATATTGCTCTAATACACCATTTACACAATGAGTAGTTTAGTCTTTTTATTATTTGTTTGTTTAAAGGGTTTGTAAAAACAACACCGCGTAAGTTAGGTGAAATTAACATAATGGATCATTTGCGCAATCTTTTAAACCTAGTTTCTGTTTGAATTCTTAATTTTTTGAAACTCATACTTTAAAACCTAATTTTCGTTGGAGTTCATAATCTGCTTTTGAATAATTTAATTATAAGGTTAGTCTACCGGTTAGTTTAACTCTTTTAAGCTATAAAAGCATGTTAAAGTTATGCAAATGACTAAATCGTAAACCAAACAAAAGTTAATAAATTAAAGTAATTATTAAACTAAACAATAAACGTTAAGTCATTCAAAAAAATAAGGGTTAAACCAAAATATAATGTAAACTTCGAGGACCCCTCTTTTGGTATTTACTTTTTTTTTTATTTTCTGTTTGAAGTTTTCGATATTAAACAAGAACACTCAAAATAAATGGAAACAAATTGACATGAACATGAGCAAAACTACTGAACAAAATGGTGAACAAATCATTCAAGACACTTGAACAAAATTTCATTGTGATCTAATAAACATATTGGATCAGTTTAACCTTCAGGTTTATACAAGAGAAATTGGTAACTAATAACTTAAATAATAAATTGGTGATTATTGATCGTATGGAAAACAGTAGCGATTGTAATAAAATTAACCGGCTATTCATAACGATAAATATATCTAAACCATGTTAACAAAATACACATTATAACAACTCCATGAGTTTTTCATACAAGTTATTTGATCGATTTCACAAAATCTGACACCCAAGCCCTACAGGTTATCTCGGTATATAATTCTAAACACCGAATTGGTCAATCGTAATAACAAAAAATAATATAATCATATATTAAAGCTAAACTATTTATGAATGGATTCTAACCATGTCCTTAATTGTCATCGGGTACACACTTAGATAAATAGTACTTCCGGTCTCTACTTGACACCATAGATCTTACTTAACCTTATTGTGATTATCAAAAACTCGATTAATCCATTTAAGCGTTTAAGGTCTTTATTAACTAAATGAATCGATCGATCTAATAAACAATATCACAAGTAAGATTGTAGTTCAAAGTTCAAACCACTCATGAGCAAATAAACTCATATAATTACTCAAAGACAGAAATCAGAAAGTAACATGGGATCAAAAGATCTTCGTGGTTGATTAAGTCGGACCATGGATACGATTACTAGAGAAGCAAATGAGCAAACATAGTATATGCTAAACATGAATAAATCTAGCATTGAAAAACCAAAATTAAGATAAAGAGTCTTTAGGAATTTTCGATCGTACACCAAGTTGCAAGCTCTGGACTCAATCAAGGAATGGATATTCAACGTGAATGTTTAACGACATAAAAATACCGATTTCTAAGCCAATAAATGAAAAGGCTACCGGTTCATAAGAACCCTAAGGCTACGAAAAAAAACTCTAAAAACGTCTCAATGAAAAATGATGAAAAAAACCACTTTTAAATTTTTTTGGGGTGCTTGGTGTGCAGCCTCCCAAACTTGCACACCGAGCAACTTTCGAGTTCTAGATTTTTCGCTTTTGCAAACCTTTGGATGATAATAATCCTATCTCCAATCTCTTTAGCATGCAAATCAACTTCAAGAAATATGTTTATTGCATCCCCTTCAAAACTTGGGTACCGAGCAACCGTTGAAATTTTGAAATCTCGTTTTTCAGCACCGGGGTTTGTTACAACCCTATCCTTAGTTTCTAGGAATGTGGAAAACTTTATAGTTGGCGTTTAGTGTATCACCAAACTTGGTATTTTCTCCGAATATAAGTAAATCACCCCATTTCTGACCAATTTCTATAAAATTACTCTAATTTAACCTTCAAAGTGAAAAGAAAACATTTTCAAATAATATTAAGCATTAACACCATCAATTAAGCGGAAAAAGTGTGGATATCATACGATTTTTTATGTATAAAATGAGTGATATCAACTAAAGTCCAGTCATTAAACTATTAGAAAACTTTAGGGGTTAAACTGAAATATAGTGTAAACTTTGAAGATCAAACATTATTAACCCCTAAAAGAATATATATCGAGTAACTGGTTAAACATATTAAACATAAACAAAAGCGCTAAACTGCAAACCAAATAAAACTTAAGAGATTACAGTAATTGTCAAACTAAATTCTAGGGTTGAACCATTAAAAAGAAAAGCTTAGGGATTAAAGTAAAACTAAATGTAAGCTTTGGGATTAAAGTAAAACTAAATGTAAGCTTTGGGATTAAAGTAAAAATTAAACGTTATTTAATAATGACAAAATACCGGTATTGCAGAAACTTTTGTTTGCAAGACATCAATATAGATGTGTTATTCGTTAGAATATTTTGATTTATTAGTAATTTATTTTGGATTTGGTTTTTTTCTGAATCCAAACACAAACCAAAGTGATTTAAGATAAATGAAACCCAAACCGAATAATCATTCTAGTTAACCGGTTCACTCCGTGTTTTGACACACCGCCATGTACATTATGTTGCACTTCTAAGCCGATAAAAACGACATTAGTCGGAATCCATATCTCTTAAGCACATAAAGCTTTCTTCTCAAGCAATTCTCCTTTAATGCCTTTCTTCGTGTTTATAAAGACATCATCAAGTAAGAAGGTGGTGCGTTGAAGCGATTGATCATCTTCATATCCTCACTTTTATTCGAGATTATCTTCTAATATAAATAAAAGACTATTTTGATAAAATTTATTATACAATTTGAACCATTTATTTAAACATATATTTAATTTTGACCATTCATTCATTTAAAATCAAAAAATTAATTTTCACTTTCTAGAGTCAAAATTATTAGAAATAATTTCATATATGCCCTTATTAAATCATATTCTAGAGTCAAAATTATTAGAAATAATTTCATATATGCCCTTATTAAATCATATAAAATCGTATTTATCCACCTTAATTTACAATATCATATTTACACTTTATAATTTTAAAATATCGTAATA
Source organism: Dittrichia graveolens (assembly GCA_038502395.1). Lineage (NCBI taxonomy): Eukaryota > Viridiplantae > Streptophyta > Magnoliopsida > Asterales > Asteraceae > Dittrichia > Dittrichia graveolens. The sequence continues at coordinate 7,879,063 of JARJIL010000003.1, forward strand.
AACTAAATTCTTAGTTTATTATTCTAAAATATTTTATAATCATTTTTAATTATAACCAATAACATTTAACTTTATTAACTTTAATTGTAAAAATAATGATTGATGACTTGTATAAGAAATATAATCACCTCTTTTCATATCATGATACCACGTTTATGTCGTCAAGTCTGCATTCCCACTCGCGTTGATGTTTCCACTTCTGTGTTGATATCGTACGCCGTCATTTTTTAAATTATCATTTAATTCATGTTTTGTTATTATTTAATAAGTTTTTATTAATGTTTAATATTTATTATCATTTAAACCAATCCGTGTATCAAACGGGCATTTAGTCTAGTTATTATTATATTATATTATGGTTTGTGTTAAACAATCAATTGGTTCTCTTAAAATTTAAAACCATGTCAATTGGGCTTAAAAATACTAAGGCCCGTTGTTATACCATATGAGGCCCAAACGCCAGTCGATTCCGTCTTGATTCTTGAACGAACGGCAATCGCTCAGCCGCCGGCGGAACGGCAGTCCTCGGTTCCTACATGTTTAGAACGGCAGTCTGCAGCAGCACCGACGGAACGTCTGTTTCTCGATGCCTTCTCGAACGGCAGAGTCTCAGCTCACAGCTTCTCACGTCTCTAAGTGACCTCAGTCTCTCGATTCCTTCTCGTCTCAGAATTGAGTCTTTCAACCCTCAGGTACCGAATTCTGTCTCTAAATATATTTAGGGTTACGATATTTGTGTCTAAATGTTTCAACTTTGTGGTACTTGTTGTTATATACTAATGAAATTTTGAATTTGCTGTTTAGATTTTGGAATTGTTCTCGTTGTCTTAATTCATTTTCTTAACCTGAGGAACACAGCCAGTTAGCATGTTTATTAACTTAATTGTTTATCTTGGTTAAAGATTTGTTCACGAGATACCTTAAGGAAGGAAAAGAATAGAAAAGAAAATTAACGGAAGAAAGGAAGAAAAGAAGAGAAAAGAAAGGAAAATGATTTTGATTTTTCGTGTTAAGACTCGGAAAGAAAGGAAGAGAAGTTTGAAAGAAAAGGAACAAGTTGGTGTTCCCAAGTTGGAGAGAAAGAAAAGAAAAACAAATTAATTTACAATAATACCTTTATTTTTTAAAATTATTTATTATGATTAATGGTAATTTTGTCACTTACGAAAAGTCATAAAAGTTTTCCTTTCGTTTCAATTCCTCCCACTTTTGGGGGGAAAGTTTAGGAGAGAAAGGTAATCAAACTTTTCTTCCAAATCATTTTCTTTCTCTCCTTAAAATAACTCGGGAACACAAATTTTTTTCATTTTCCTTTCTCTTCAAAATAAAACTCGGGAACACAACGAGGAAAGGTTTAAACAAGAACCGTTTTTGGAAACCTTGTAAACTCGCTAGGCGGTAGTCGCGCCTAGACAGTGAGTACTCGGATTGAAAATTTTTACAGAAATTCTAAATTATATATACTGTTAATTAGTTTAACATCTTAAACTTTAAAACTATTAAAACTGAACTATTTAAAAATGTAGTTTATGGTAAATAAATATATAACTTCAAAAGTTAGAAAACATAAGGGTGATTTTGAAATATCGAACTACATAAAAGTAAACTTCAAAATTTAGAAAAAATAAGGGTCAATATTGAAATTTAAGCGTAAAATAAGGTAACTTTTGAAACTTTATGAAAACCCTAAAATAAGGGTCCGTTTGGTTCATAGAATGAATATGAAGGAATTGGAATTTGACCAAGAAATTGGAATTCATAAGAATTGGAATTTGTGAAAAACTATATCTTGTTTGGTTAGTAAAGACCGGAATTGGAATCTAACCAAAAATAAATTAATTCAATATGTATAAACTAAAATAAATTATACAATCAACCGCCCACCACCCCCTACTCCCTAACCCCTCCGCCACCCTACCCCACCCCTACCCCTACCCCCACTTTACCACCCTACCCTACCCCTATCTCCACCTTACCTTACACCGTCTTACACACCCTACCCTGCCCCTACCCTACCTACCCCACCCTAACCACCTTACTACAACACACTCCCACCCTACTACTACCATACCCCAGGGACTCTACCACCCTACCCTACCCCCACCCCACCCCACCTCTACCCCAACACCTACCCCACCCCATCCCATCCCCACCCTACCCTACCCTAAACCCACCCCACCCTACAGTCTACCTAGGGTGGCGACGGCGGGGGGTGTGGGTGGTGGTAGGGATGGCTGTGAGCGATGGTCGGTGATGGGGTCGGTGGTGTTGATGACGGCGGCGATGGTGGCGGTGGTGGTAGCGGCGTCGGTGATGGCGACGGCGGGGATAGTGGCGGTGGCGGAGGCGGGTGGTGGGGGCAATAACGGGTGGCGGCGGGTGGTAGGGGCGGTAACGGTGGGTGGAGGTGGTGACGACGGTGTCCGTGACAGTGGTGGCGGCGACAGGTGGTGAGGGAGGGAACGGGCGGTGGTAGCGGCGATCGATGGTAGGGGTAGGGGTAGGGTGGGGGTGGGTAGGGGTCGGGTAGGGTAGAGTAGAAGTTGGGTTGGGTTGGGGTGGGGTGGGGTGGGGTGGGGGTGGGGTGGTAGCGGGGGTGGGGTTAGAGACAACAATTATGTTTTGAGATTCCTTATGAATTTGAAGAATTCCAGGAGAAGGAATTCCTAATTCCTTGATTTAGGGAATTCATTAGAATGGTCAAATTCCATTCCATAAATTCCGCGAACCCAACACAAACAAGATTTAGGAATATTCAATTCCAATTCCGTCCAATTCCATCAATTCAGACGAACCAAACATCCCCCAAGCGTTTGGTTGGTAGAAATCCTTGGGATTCTGAAGGAATTGGAATTCAATTCCTAAGGATTCCTGTGTTTGGTTCATTTTAATGAGGGAACCTAAAGGAATTGGAATCCATCAAATGAGGGAAAGTGAATTCCATCACTAAATTGAGGAATTTTAAAAATCCTTTGAATGAGGCAATGTGGAATATTACCTTGTTAACCTTAAACATCTCTATAGCTCTAATATATCTATTTCATTCAATTGACATAACACGTGAGCCGACTCTACCATTCAAACACCAACGGCTTCTTCCTCCGCCTCTAGACCCTCCGCTGCAGCCTTTCTTCGTCGCCGCCTCAAGACCCTCCGTCGCAGCCTTCCTCCGTCGCCGCCTCCAGACCCTCCGCCGCAGCCTTCCTCCGTCGCCGCCTCCAGACCCTCCGTCGTCATTTGTAGACCTTCCGCCGCCGCCTCCAGACCCTCCGCCGTAGCCTTTCTCCACCAGACCATCCGTCGCAACCTTTCTCCGCCGCCGCATCTTCTTCATCGGTCACAGTCACCAGATTTCGCTGTTCCGTCCCTTCTCTCTCTCTGCTTTCCTCTACCATGTTGAATATGTCCGACTTATAATGTGAAACCGATTATTTGAGACCGATGATACTTGAATTTATGCCGATGTGTATTGTAATGATATTAACTTATGATGTTTATTAGCGTGATTTTTATAGTTTATTGCTATGAATGCTCAATCAACAAATGAATTTTTAATATTTTAATATTTTTATAATTTATATATTATATATTTTTACATAAAAGTTATAACACAAACTAAAAATAAGTAAAAAAACAAGAAGGGCAATTCTGTTATTTTACATTACTAAAACCAAATTCCAATTCCATTTCCTACAAACCAAACATATTATAGATTCAAATTCCAATTCTTTCCGAAATTCTAAATCCTTCGGAAACATTCTGTGAACCATACGCCACCTAAATGCTAAAATTGAGAGTCGCCGCCCATTTCATCTCTTCTTCTTCTCTTTCATCCCCTCTTCTTCTCTTCTTTCCTTGTTGAATGTTCGTCATCAGTTTGGTTTCTCCATTGTTCCTTAGACAAAGAAATATCTCCAACGAAGGCAAAGGTCATTGTAGTGATCCAATTCCAGGATCATATGTTGATCGAAGAATTAATAGCAATCAATCTACAATTTCTAAGAACTGAAGTAGAAATCAAAGATAGAGAGCCAATGGATTCCATCGATGAACACAGAGAGATACATATATGGAGAGATGAGATTTCTGTTTGTCATGAGCTGCTGCTAATGTCTCTAACCTTCCCTATTTATTGATTACAAATGACAACTCTCAACTGACTCTCAGCTAACTTGTACATCTTGGTACATTACAATCCATCCTCCTTGAAAAGATTCTTGTCCCCAAGAATCTCAATATTGCTTTCAATGATCTTATATTGATCAAGAAACTCTTCATAGGTTTCGTTAGGTGAAGTGGGTGAACAGAATCAGAAAAATATTGATGCAAAGCTAGCTCAAATGCAATAAACCCATTCCCATATTCTCTTTTGATTATTGTGCTTGTTACTTCCAACTTTTTGAGTTGAACATGCACCTTATCAGCTTGACTAACCCAAGAATCTTTTGAATCAACCAATCCATCTTTCACATGTGTATTAACATATATTTGGGTGTAGGAACTCACCACATTCTCCTCATTGTTTTTACTAGTCACTACACAAGGTTCATCTGATGTTTTTGGATGTCAAGATCAACAACAGACATTCCATCAAACACACGGTGTGCATCCTCCCCAATTCTTGTGTTTCTTTGAATTTTTACTTCCGGTTCCACCATTACGACTTCAGCAACATTGTTGAACACAGATTCATCAATTATAGAGCAAATTGGGGTACAAGAATGATGGATTGGATGTACGGCATTCTGATGAATTGTTGCTGATCAGATATTACTTTGACCTTGCTGTTGATTTCGTCCGACTTCATCTTGAGATCTTTCATTGATTCTTGAATTGCAGAAATGACTGTGGATGTTATTGCAGAGGTGACAATGGATATTATGTTTTCTTTGAAGGTTTCTGCCATAATTCTTGTTCTTGTATTTTTCATAACCAAAACTTGTTGAAAAAAATGGCCTGAATCGAATGCGCTAATACCAATCGGAATGATCCGATTCCAGGGTCAGATGTTGATCGAAGAATTAATAGCAATCAATCTAGAATTTCTAAGAACTGAAGTAGAAATCGAAGATAAAGAGCCAAAGGATTCCTTTGATGAACAGAGAGTCACAGATATAGAGAGATGAGATTTCTATTTGTCATGAGCTGCCTCTAATGTCTCTAACCTTCCCTATTTACTGATTACAAACGACAACTCTCAACTAACTTATACATTTTGGTACAAAACAATCATTTCTCTGTTCTCGAATATATCCTACGAAGGAAATCCTAATTTATCTGCTCCCGAAATGCTTAGACGAAGATAGAGAGAATGCCTCCTACGAAGACCGAGTTACACTGATTTGGACCGAGTCACACCGAATGGGACTGAGTTTGACTAAAACCGAGTATTTTGGCCGATTCATGACTACTCGCCACGGTAACCAACCGATTCGTAGGTACTCGGTCGAGTACTCCAAGTTTTAAAACACTGGTTTTTCGTGGGAGAACTGTGAGAACTATTTGTAATACCATTACGGCCTGTTCTCGAGTTTTTAAAGGAAGGGAAGGGAAGGAAAGGGAAGGGGAGGAAAGGAAAGGGAAGGATGGAAAATCTCCCCCTCCCAATCATCCCAAAAGTGGGAGGATTGTTTTAAAGCTTAAAATTGATAAAATTGCCCCTCCTTCCCCGTTCCTTTCCTTCCTTAAAAAAACTTAAAAACACCCGCCATTAATTATTTCTTTCCCTTCCCCTCCCTTCCCTTCCAAAAAATAACTCGAGAACAAAGCGTTAATGACTTATTAATAGGGGTATTTTGGTCTTTTTTATATATTTAGTTATTTACCCAACTGTGAATTGCTCCTGGTGGACGAGTCATTATTTAATGAGTCATGAATTTCCCAAAATACCTCTTATTAATGCACGTTAATGAGCCATTAATGAGCCACTAAAATTATTAGCCATTATCAGTTCTCGTTTGAACCCTCCCATAAAGATTCATGTCATAACTCAAGTACTCTATCATCTCATCAAGCTTTATATCATATACTAGATTAAATGCCCGTGTGATATACATGTTTTAAAAAAGTGATAAATATTAAACATTAATAAAAACCAAAGGGCTTATAGCCTAGTGGTATGAGATGTACTAGGTGATTCTCATGGTTATGGGTTCAAGTCCCATAGTGGACATAAGGCGTAGATTTAGGAGTAGGATTAGAGGGTGTGTGTGTTCTATTGTTTAATAAAAAAAGATTTTAAAATAATTTTAATATATAAAACGCGAAGGAAATGAATTTAAAAAAATGGTGATAGACGAAGTCAACACCCAGACTCGCGGTGGAAGCATCAAGGTGAGGGGGGCAAACAATAGGGCGGAAACGTTGTATCATGATACGAAGAGACATTATTGTATTTCTTGTATAAGTCATCGATCATTATCGTTACAATTAGGGAATAAGGTCAAATCTTTAATTGGTTATAATTTAAAAAAATTAAAATGAGTATATTCTAATATAAATAAAAGATTAACATGCATCAAATTTATTGACCGATCTTAACCCTTCATTTAATAAAATAAATTTAATTGCTCAATCTTGACCATCCATTTAATCAAAATTGGAATTCCAATTTTGACTTTTCTTGGTCAAAATTGAATCAAAATTATTAGAGAAATTTCTTGTGGCTTTCTTAAATCTTAAAATATCATATTTGTCCACCATAATTTTCAAATTTAATATTGATCCTTTATAACATTTCAAAATATCATATTTAACCAAATTCTTAATTTTATCATTTTAAAATATTTTATAATCATTTTAAATTATAACCAATAAAGACTTGACCTTAATGCCTTATTTGTAACAATAATGATCGATGTCTTGTACAAGAAATACAATCATGTCTCTTCGTATCATGAATTCATGATAACTCGTTTTTGTCATCACTTTTGCCCTCAACCTCGCACCGACGCTTCCACCACTGGTTTGGGTGTTGATGCAGTCTTTTGTCATTTTGTAATATTCTCATTTCTTTCGTGTTTTATAATTATTTAAATTTTTTTCATTAATGTGAAATATTTATCATTTTTTTACACCAACCCGTGTATCACACAAACATTTAATCTACTTAAATATATTAAAATGATAAAACTAAGAATTTGGTTAAATATAACATTTTGAAATGTTATAAATGTACATATGATATTTGTAAATTAGGGTGGGCAAATACAATATTTTAAGGTTTAAGAAGGGTATGCATGAATTTTTTCTAATAATTTTGATTTAAACTAAAAGTCAAAGCTGAATCCAATTTTGACCAAGAAAAGTCAAAATTGGATTTTAGCTTTTACGAAAATGGATGGTTTTGACTTGATATTAATTTTTTTTATCTAAATTAATTGCTAGGACTATCTAATAGTATGTTAGTCTTTTATCTATATTAGAAGATAGCTTATAAAGTATCCATAATTTAAGTATTAATAAGGATTGAGCATGGGTCGGTTTTGACCATAACCGATAATATCGGTTATGTGTTTTTCCAAACCGATGGGTATCGGTTTCTAATGAGGTGGTTAGCGGTTTGTGATAGCGGACTGGTTTTCGTTATCGGTTTTATTAATTAACCGTTATATTAAGCTAGGTCAAACTTAATGGGTTACATTATTTCAGAATATGGGCTTGAGTTATATTTTTTATCGTTTTATAGTAGCCACAAAATTGGGCCAAATAGATGATTATTTTCTATGACTTGCTAAGCTTGTTATTTTTTCTGACAAAATTACAAAATGGTATGCTAGACTGCTAGAGCTATATTTAATACACAAAATTGGGCCTGATGCTACACACCCCTTGGCCTCCTCCAATTCACAACCTGGGTATTGGGACGTAGGAGAATGGGTATTGGAGAATCAAGAATGAACCAAATCCAAATTGAAAATTTCAATTCTAAAAAGTTTCAAATCAAAAGGTCCATACTGTGGTTAACTCCAAGTTTCAACTTTTCTATTTCCTTTTGTTTTGACTTTTTAATAATTAAATATATAAAATAATTAAATAATAAATCCTTAGCGGTTCAGTTTGGTATCGGTTAGGTTACGTGTACAAAACTGAAACCAACCCACTATCTATCGGTTAATGAAATTTTATAAACCGAACCATCGGTTTTCATTCGGTTCGGTTTTAACGGTTTTATCGGGAGCAGTTCGGTTTTTCGGTTAAGACGCTCACCCCTTAATTATATAACTTCTAAATTATATTTGTTAATGTAGTGTTGAGCTAACATGTTTGTTAGAGATGCCCATACTTGATGAGGACTTAAAAAATTGCATACTAGGTTTTTGATGTAAGTTGTAAGTCATTCTAGGCTAGATTCTAGTTGGTTATGACTAAGAATATACATTGTGGGTACAAAATTAAAATGGAATTTCTAGAGGTAACCGGGCAGCGGATACAGGAAAAAGGTTCATGGGGGCAACCTGACCAATAGAGGTGGCAATACGGGTGGATTGAGTAACAGGTCAAACTGCCGCAGAGAATCTGATAAGGTGGCAAACTGGGGCTCGGCCATCGACATCATTAAGGGTAGGGCATCAAAATTGTGGTCCAATACACTACATTCTAGACCCTCTAGATTAAAAAAAAAAAGAGAATATAGGAGATGGATAGCCTCACAGCCACATAGAAATCACCTTCCATGCTTCTGCAATCATCGACTCATCATATCTATATGATCTTATTTTCCATCTCCGGTGGGGATGTGATTTCCATCTGAGGCTGCAAAGAAGACTCAAAATTGATCATCATTTGTCAGTGAGTCTGCAACCGATACAATAAAAAATTTATCCAATCATCCATTAACGTTTCGAATGCTGCGACTGCAAATCTGTGGAAAACGCGAATCTGGTTATACTAATACCTGATGAACAATGAATTGACAAATGACAATCGTTTTAACTTCTGATTCTTGCACTCTTGCTCTGATTGTGACTTGTGAGTATGAATATGATGAACAACTATGTCAGATTATTTGTCAATGTGAATATGAATACAATGAACAAATAATGAATTATCAACGATTAAAAGTTTAGAACATACAAAGTTGTACACGTTTAGTTTTTGAATTTATGATTCCTGTTGTTTGTAATGTGATTTAGTTTATGACATTGGGCAATTGTTTTTGATCTTGCGGTAGTGAATTCTTGTAACTGAGATCCTAAACCCAAATCAGCGTGGTCAAGAGAGGCACGCCCAATTGCGGGCTCCAAGGGGGCAGCACCTTTGGTGGCAGTGTGCTGCCCGCGGGGGGGGGGGGGGGGGGGGGGGGGGCTCGGGGCAGTGTGCCGAAACCTAAACGAAAAATACATAGTGGATTAGTTGTTGCTAAATCTGATTTAGTGCGCATCAGCTTTACCTACTGTTTCATCAGCAAATGTGTTCAACATTCTCTGAAACTGACTTCATTTTTTCAGCATTAGCTGATGTCATGACACTGACCCTTCTACACAACTGTTTTCAAGCTAGCATTATCCATTGTATAACTATAAGTAACCGACTTTGACGATTATGGATACTAAAATAGCCGTTTTTTGGGTGACTATAAATAGAATAAACCAACACAAATTCAGATATACGTTACTCAACAGACTTTCTGAATTATCCCTAATTGAAATTCGTGATACTTTAATAAGGTCGAATATTCAATTCAAGA